>CM060368.1:135771705-138327875 GCA_030545235.1 Helianthus tuberosus | reverse complement strand
ATCACAGGCTACTTGCTACCTGCTTTGTATTCATGCTTTCCGAATCACAAAGATTCGACCATTCTCTTTCTTTACGGACAAACGTGTCCATGTCTTTCTTTCTTTCGGTTGTCGGGTTTTCTTTCTTCTTTCTCATCGACACCCGTTCTTTCTTTCTTGTGACGGCTCTTTCTTTCTTCTTTCTTGCACCGCCAATTACTTTCTCATTCTTTCTTGCTTACTTTCTTACTCTTGCATTCTTGCTATGTTATTCCAATCTTGCTATAGTCTTTCTTTCAATGACAACAATCACCGATCTCAAATTACTTACTATATCAGTGATCGATTCTTTCTGCCCAAAAACATTTTTCTGACCGGAGAGCTTCCTTTCTTCTTTACCGGCAACACCTGCTTTCTCTCAGGCGACCCTCTTTCTTTCTGGTGAACCTTTCACCTTCTCTTTCCCTCTGATCTAACCGACCAGCCTTCCTCTTGGCTTTTAATCACCTGCTACTTTTCTTAGTTTACTTCTACTGATCATCTGCTCTAGATCAGCCCCTTGCTTGGGTTAATTAAAACCCGATTTCATTCTTCCGATGACTACAGCGCGAGGCTGCTGCCTCCCTTCCTCGACTTCTAGCTTCCGACTCTCAAAACGGCTTGCGAATCGTTGACCTTGCTCTGATACCAAATGTTGGTTCAGGCCCAAGATCACAACACACGTACAAGAGAATAATAAACACAAATAAAAATAACTTTCTAACTCTCTGCTTTTATTAATATGAAAGTGGGTACACAGAACTTCTACTACTCTATTATTTATAATAAAGAAATACTAGCACATGCAAAATAACTCAGTCCACATCTTCCTGATTTATAGCAATGATTCCAACTTATTTCTCACCACGTTGCCACTGAAACTCGGTCAAATCTGGCTTGCTACATTGACTCCAAGACCCATCGCATGTGACCGGATAACCTTGAACCCATTACTTGACCCGTACTCGATCCGAACTTGACCCGTAAATAACCCGCAACATCAAGATTACCCAACAAAGGCATCCCACTCTTTAAATACCCATGTAGATTAATCATTTAAATGCAATGAATGTATGGATTTAGTATGCATTCTCTCTCATTCAAGTATGATTGTAACCCCTCAAAGTGAAGAAAAGAAAATGTTTTGTATTCATTTACCACCGAATGTTTTCACGTATGATTAATCAGTTTTATGCTTTCATGTGTGTCGATATATGAAGGAAGTGTGTAGTTAAAAAGAACACCTGAATGCGTAGGTAATTGTTTTGGACGTTAGGGGTATTGAAGACAGAAGAAAGATGGAAATCGTCCATATCACTTTTAGCACCGGAAAAAATATCAAGTAAGGGTGCAAACCATCCTAACAACCCCCATTTTTTAGCCTCACTTGCTTTATATTTACCGTGCATGTTGCATACGCCTGTCCCTAAAGATAACACCACATAGCGAGCATACTCCGAAGATCTATGGAAGGGAAAATCAAGGTTTTCAGGATGGAGTTGTTCGGAAAGTTCTCTCATTGCAATATGAGTCTGTAAAATATAAGAAAAAAAAAACACATTTCAGATAAAATCATTTTTGTTGAATTAGGAAGAAATAAGAAAAAAAAGTAATCAATCAAGAAAAGTCAAATAAACAATGTCGGGTAATAGGGCAAAATATTAGCCCACAATAGAAACGTTAAAAGTATAACACAACCAATCCATTAATTAATTACACGTGTAAAGTGCCAACTAGATGCTCAATGTTTACGGAACTGGTTATATCTTAGCCAACACAGTAAAGCGAGGGCTTTATTTCGTCGATGTCTAAAAAAACCGATTATATTTAGCCGCTTATATTTAGCCCGCTAATTAAATGATATGGCTACATCATAGAATGTGGCTAAAGTTTAGCCCATTTAGCCACTAGCTAACACATAACCATCTCTTTTAGCTTGCATCTATGATTTAACCCCTCTTGTTTAGTGTTTGCTTGCTTAGGGGTCAAGCTATCTACACACCAAGTGTGTAGATAGTCACCCATAAAGGTGGTTTTTGTCTTTATATTCACACCCTACAGTGTCGAACTGTGGCCAAAACGCGGCGTTTTGGTCCGTTTAACCAGACAAAGACTGACGGGTCTGTTGACCGGACCAAAACGCCGAGTTTGGCAGCGTTTTGGTCCGGTCAAGCAGACCGGGTGTCAGTCTTTTGTCTGATTGACAGGACCAAAACGCAGCCAAAGCTCGGCGTTTTGGTCCGGTCAACAGACCCGTCAGTTTTTTTCTGATTAACCGGACCAAAACGTCGCGTTTTGGCCACAGTTCGACACTGCAGGGTGTGCATATAAAGACAAAAAACACCTTTTTAGGTGTGTATATAGTGAGATTGGTGTGCCAATAGGTACACCCTTGCTTAGACACTTTACACATGTAAGTATTAGATTAATTTTCTAGACCTATTGATTTTTGTGTCGGATACATTCAAACATGTTTAACCGATTTTGCTTACTTGGCGTATATTCATATCGGATGGTATGTATCTATTTTTAACTCTTAAAATGTAATGCCTGTTTGTTAGTTTTCTTAGGGTCTATTTTGGTGATTTTTTTCGTACAACCCAATTTTGGTGATTTTAGAAAAGGAAAAAATCAAAGGAGCAGCTAACATTGAATATCAAATTGTAGGTCTCGTTATTGTTTATGTTAAAGGCAAAGTCTTTAAACACCTTGTGAGAGGGAGGTCTTGGATTCAAGTCTTACAAATGACAGAAATAAAAAGAAATTTGCTGTTAAAAAAAAATGTTTCTTTCTTTCTTTCTTTTTTTTTAAGGCAACCTTATATAACACCAAAAAGAAACAGCCCAAAAGCTACATTCAAATAAAGAGTAATTATAATTATAATCCTATATATAGAGTAACATTACTAGATTACTTATAATAACAAAGGAGCAACTAATATTAGAATATCAAATTGTAGGTCCCAATATTGTTATTAGATGTGTATCTTCATTCTTTTTGTGGGTTTAAACAATGGCTAATTATAAGGCCGGTGGGTGTGGCTTAACGCCACCCCGCCACCTGAGCCACCATAGCGCCCTGGGGCGCCATCGTTCACACAGCCGCAATTAAAGGGGGGGGGGGGGGGGGGCGCCATCGTCCTTCCGCCAGCACGTTAACGAGCAAACTTTGAGATTTTCAAAGTTAGATGGTCTTTAAAGGGGGCCCTATAGTGTAACGGAAGCTTTATACCACACCCTGCAAGTTAAAGGAGTGGGCTTTAAAGCCCTTTGTGTGACGTGGCGGTAAGGTGCCGGCGCTGAGGTGGCTTGATAAAGCCCCTAAGGCATTATACCACACCCTTTAGCCTAATCCAAATATAGAGTAACATTACTAGATTATTTAATGCCGCACCACCATCAATTAGATCAAATTATCTTAATTCATTTTGTGGATTTAAACAGTGGCTAATTATAATCTAAATATAAAGTAACATTACCGGATTATTTAATGCCACACCACCATCAATTAGGTCAAATTTATGCGTCTTTCCATCTTGACTGGTCTCAAAATAATGAGGAGGAAGATAAGTTGGTGCCGCAGATGTTGCTATGCAAATATCGGATAGGTAGGCGTTCATGTATGGTTTTTCCTTCAGCTAGCAATATAAGGCGCATCAGATGTTTATGTCTATAAACTTTGTGTACAACGGCATCAAAACTATATCATACGTTCATAGAAGAGAAAATAAGATAAAAGATGAAACCTCGATGCTGGAAAAGATAGTTGGTTTGAGTCTTTCGATGTCAAAGGTAGGAATAACTACATTAGTTAATGTATCTCCTAATCTGGTGTCACCAAGATTCTCCCTTATGAAGTCATGTAGGCATTTTCCATCATACATTGGCCCTCTAATTAAGCTCTTTAATCTCCTTATAAAAGTATACCTGTTGTTCAAGAAATAATAAAAAATATCATGTCAATATTATTTTGAAGTAAATAAATCATAAAAAAGGTGAGTTGGTGTAGGAAACACCAAAGAATTTTAAATTTTAAAAGCTATTACAGATTCCATTACACTTTATCTCGGAGGAAAGATGATAGAGAAAGGTGTAGAAGCTTTTACACCTTTTTGTCAAACCTGTTAAGTACTATATTTCAAAATAAATATTACATACCACCAGTGTTGAGGGAAGATCTTGGGGCACGTATAAAGATAGAAATCTATGATATCTTTAGCCGTGAATAGAGGGCGCTTATTATCACTTGGAGCGGCTAACATCGCAGTGATGAGACCACCGGTACTAGTCCCAGCAATAATATCAAAATAGTCTGCGATTCTTGCATCTTCACCGTCTAATTTCTGAACCATAAACCACCTTAGTTATATCAAAACCCAGGTTGTCAGAATTTAAAATATGCTAAGATACTTATGTTAGTGATGTGTGTTAGCAATTGCACTTATTATTTGTAAGAACAAGATCCCTTAAAACATCGTAAAAATAAGATTCCTTAAAATATCAACTCTCAAAACCGAATATAAACAAAAACTAACAAATTGCATGTTCTACCTGAAGTTCACCTTCAAGAAATTCAAGGATTGTAGCTGGGATTAGACCTCTAACTCCACCACCATCAATGCTAAGGACTGTGATCAGATCCCCGTAAGTTCTCTCCGGTCTCTCCATCACAGTGTTGTATTTGTTGCTTATATGTGTATTATTGTTGGTGACTGCTCTTTATGTTTTCGCGACCCAGGTGTAGTACATTGATCTTGGCATTAATATTTATAGGCCTATATATGCGCTACTTTTCTTGCTCGAGAACACCTTTTCAGAATTTATAAACTACTATATTGGTTGTTATGGATAACATGCTTTCCCATGCCATAACTATATGATCAAAGAATTGTATTATTGGCATACACTAAATCCTTAATAATACGAGTCATATAAGCATATATATGATACAAGTCGTATAGCGGTTTCAATTTCCAACAAAGACCAATGTATCAAATTTTGTCTAGTGGACTGAACCTATATGAGTTGTATAAGTTTATACGGGTCGAATTGAATTAGTTTTTTTTTTTTACAATTTTGTTTATACATTTATCTATATAGTTGTAACAAGGTTTTCTTAAAAGATATGTATATTTTTAAAATATAAACATTTTCAAAATTTTTTGTATACTATGCACAATCCTTGGCAATCGAAGACATACCTCTTCTAAAAAGATAGTGTAGTATAGGTTTTGTACATGTATGGTATAGTGTATTTTAGTATACTATAGTATATGTGAAGTATAGGTCCTGTATGAGTATATATGTGTAGTAAAGGTGCCGTATATGCTTATAGTTGTAGTATAGGTATAGGTATAGTGTAGAATAGATGTAGTATATGTATAGTATAGGTGTAGTATAAGTCATGTATAGACCTCGTATAAACCTATATGTGTAGTATAGATCTCGCATACGTTTATAATTGTAATATAGTATATTTGTAGTGCAGTATAGTATAATAAACTATAGTATGCTATATAACAGTTATTATCTGATTTTAAAAAAGTGATATTAGATTTTAATAATCCTAAGTTGTCACACCCCGATATTTCCACATATTCCGGTGGGCCCGGTGGGGAGTATCGTGACGTAGTTGATATCATCATAGACAATTAAACACAATTATAGCACAGCGGAAGGCTTGGAAGTTATTTACAATTACAACCCGAAATGTTCAAAGTTCAAAACGAAAGAATTATACAGACGTTTGTAAAAGAGATCCACAGGCGGACCATTAAAAAAATACATAAAATAGAGTTTGACAGACTTTAGGCATCTAAGGATTTGCAAGATCCTCTTAATAAACGCCAAGTAGCTCCAGCCTAGTTCGTGAGGTACCTGTCACTTAGTCTTAGGAAAATACGTCAGTTTTCACTGCTAAATACAATTAACTAACTCATATGAAAACATTTATGAAAATTGGTTCAGGCGCACAAGGCACAAAGTCTTTTATAACTTGGGACAATTTCATTTAAAATCTTGTATACAGATTTACATGTTTGTCATACATTTGGGGCTGGTTTGGAAGCCGGTCATGATTAACCGACTCACCACTTATAAAACCCACAAAGGAGTTATCCCCAACTTGTGGGTTAATTTAATATTTAGCATTTGCATCTGTCGGGTGTATGCCTACACCCCGTGCATAGGTCATGGCCATTAATAATTTAAATGAGCCGAGGATATCCAGGACACGGTTGTTAACCCCCAAAGTTTATGTTATCAAACAAAACAGATTAAAACGGCTTATGCAGATTTATTAAATCACAATCCGATTAAATGATCTCATACCCGACCAAGCGGTAATAATTTACCGTATATAGGAAAATAAGTTAAAAGTATTTACCTGAGTTCATTATGCAAGGAATGCTACTATGCCATATATTTCTAAGACTTTATGCACGTATCTTCTACTGAGGCTGCTTAATCTGTAAGGAAGGTTTTATTAACCTATTAGGATACTAACGGGTCTTATTTAAATCAAAGACTTAGTCCGGTTAGTTTTTAGGATACTTTACGGTTCGAAACGCTAGATTAAGTGGAGACCGGAATGTAATGTAATTTACACCCAACAAGCATGAAGACTTGTATAATATGGGTAAACTAAATATATTCTGGATTTTGAAGTTTAGATGACTTGTATAATATGGGTAAACTAAATACATTCGGGATTTTGAAGTTTAGATGATAAGGTTAAACCCGTTTCGGTTAATTAATGTAAACTAGTTACATAAACCACACTAATGCGTATAAACATAACGGGTAACCGAACGAGTCATATACAAGTTCCATATGTTATTATGCTTAAAATATGTTAAGACATCAGTAGGATGTCAACATGTATGCCCAAAAGAATTTAACACCGAATTAAGCCCCGTAAGGGCATTTTGGTCATTTTAAGATTTATAAAAGAGGTTTATAGGTAAACTGAAGTTCTGGTCAAAAACATTCTGTAAAAATATTTATTTTATGATGTTATATCAGTATGATATCATACATATGTGTGGTTTACCAATTATGGCCAAACTATGCCCCAAAAGGACATTTTGGTCATTTGACATATGCTTTTAAGGACATATTTGAAATTCTGAGTTCATAACTTATACCTACTGTAAAAATATTTAAAATCATTTATAAAGTCACCAGGTAACAAGTCTTGGGTGCTAAATATGGTTTAAAACCATACTATGCACCTAATTAGCGTTAAAGCCGACATTTGACGATAATTACAAGGTTTATGTGATTCTAAGATTCTGACCAGCCTTGAATGGTCAAAATATTTTATTTTTCATATTATATCAGTAGCAAAAAGTTTTGCATGTTAATTGTATGTCAAACTCATTTTATTTGCAAAAAGGGTACTATCATAAATTATAGGCTTTGTACAAGAACTCAATGTTAAGTTCAGTATAAAATCTGACCCAACACTCCAATAATTTTTAAAAATGATATTATAACAGTAGGTAAAGAGTTTTGTGCCAAAATTTATGTTTAAACTTGTTTTACATGCTTAAGGGTACTTTGGTCCTTATAAAAGCATTATTTTCGATAAATTGCATAACATCAGTTTAAGACCAGAATGTAAGTGTCAAAACATTTTATATGTGTTTACAAATCAGTACCTAAGTCATTTATATGCTCATTTATTTGAAAATCTTATTTTTAGACCAAAAGGGCAAATTAGTCAAAATTAAGCATAATAACGGAAACATACATATAATTCAGATTACTAAGTGACCATGTAATATAACCTCAGAGGGTTATATGAAAATATTATATGGTCACAATGGAAGCTTAATACATAAAGTAATTAAGTTAAATCGTGTCAGAACTAAAAGTCAAAGCAAAAGTCAAGTTTTTGGAACTTTCGGTTGCGAACTGAGCTTAAACTTAGAATTGTCTGGTTGAACATGTTTAGACATGTTCTAATAATATTTACCAAATTATTAAAGTGAAAAAAACATGATTTATAACCTCTACATTATCAGATTTGATTTTTATTTAAAAATCTGGATAGTTTGACTTTTTATTTTATTACTTTGACCCGACAATTAACTAAGTAAACGTGATAATTAGGAGGTTCCCTTTTGACGGATTAACACCTACCTAATTACGATCACGTAGCCATATTCGCCTAGAACAATGGTTAGACCGTTTAGGTCTAAATCGAAAGTCAAAGCCGTTTTGCGGCGCCTTTGACTTTCGGTCTTTAAACGTATAAAAATCGAACTAGAGTGGCTAAGGAGACTTACAAAGGCTCCTAGCTCGAACTTTAAACTAGAGCGAGCTTCCTTTTTGACCAGGAACCTCAGAAAGAGTGAGAAGAGAGTGGATTTTGAAATGAGCAAGGAAATGAGGCACCCCAATGCCTCTATTTATAGTTGAGGAGGTTAATCTTGGATCATGCAAGGTGTTAGGGAGGTCCAGAGATGATCATAGGTGTCCATGGTGGTTTTAAAAACCATCAAAATGCTCCATGTTTCGAGTTATGAGAGTATGGAGTGGTATAAGTGACAAACCTGCAGTTGTCCCAAACATTATGCCCAGATACAGGCTTTACGGGGACCGTAAGCATGAACCTCATACGGTCCGTAACCGCTTTGAAATATTTTGCTCAGATACAGTCTTTACGGACCGTAAGCATGAACTTTATACGGTCCGTATCCGATTAATCAGCGAACCAGATTTTTGAAACTTTACATATTTGGCCCCTCAACATTTATAATCAATATCAATCATTCCCGAGAGCACGATTTAACATTATGAATCCCTGGGTTTGATAAAAGGTCACTCAGAGGCATAAGTTTAGCATGTTGACACTTTTAGTCCCTCCGCATACGTATTTTCATTGATTGTCAACTTTAGTCCTTCAAGATAAATCTTTTACATGTTTTGGGTTTAGGACACGTGTCCCCACGTAATTGAACACGATTTTACGAGGTGTTACATAAGTTTTACCTGTTGACCTAATAATCCTAACTTTAAAAATTCCTTCTAATGATCCCTACTTGAAAGAATTTGGCCCCCATCAATCCTTTTCTAACATATAAGAATTTGATCTTCTCAATAGATTCAAGTGCACCTGCAGCCTCCTTAATAGATTCAAGTGCACTACAGTTAGGAAAGGATCGATGGGGGCCAAATTCTTACAAGTTGGGATTGTTGGAGGGAATTTTTTAAGTTGAGATTATTATCGGCCAACAGGTGAAACTTGGGATTATTAAAATCCAATAACCCTTTAAAATTATTAAATTTTGATTTTACCCCTATACGCATCGTATAAGTTAAAACTGGGTCTTATAGTACAATTATACGACTGGTATTGACCTATACGATGCATATAAAATGGTCTCGTATTATGTTGATACACCCCCTTTTTTCATGAAACGACACCCGTATACGCATCGAATAGGTCAATATGAGTTGTATAATTGTATTATACGACCCAGTTTTGACATATACGAAGCGTATAGGGGTAAAATCAGAAGATTTTTCCTTTTCGATGCGTATACGTCGTATTTCGACGTATTTTGTCATTACGTGTCATTTTATGAAGTATATGCTCTATACGCGACGTTCGGTTATGTGTGGTATCGACTTATACCAATCTATGCGTTCCGTGTAGTTTTAATCAAAACTATAGTATAGTATAGATCTCGTATTATAACATACATACTCTACTATGCGTATAGTATATAATTTATAGGTGTAATATAGATCTCGAATATGCTTATTGTTGTAGTATAGTATAGTATAGTATAGTATAGTGTAGTGTAGTATACAATACAATTATAACATAACTACTATAGTATAAGTGTAGTATACAATACAATTATATCATAAGTACTATAGTATAAGTATCGTATGGTATAATAAACAAGTATCAAACCTATACTACATGATAAATTAAAAAAAATTAAAATAAAGAATTCTTTTATTAAATTTTTTTAAAATTATATATTATTGTACAAGACAATTGTAAAAAAAAATACAATTCTATATGACCCGTATAGATCCAGTCAAGTGCTAAAAAAGAACTGACATACGACCTGTATAGACTTATATTGCTCGTATTGAAAAAGCAAAATGTCTAGATAAATATGAGGGTGTGCCAATAGAAAATCTCATGATAAAATAAGAAACGGGGAGATAAAAATGTAAATGTTGTGCTGATTTTTCTGTGCATTTGATAACGTGTAATCTCTATATTATACGAGTTGAGATGTATATTATGGCTAGTTACATATTTTATGTTTCAGATTATAGTTATGTATGGCTAATAAGGCTAGTTACATATTTTATGTTTCAATTATAGTTATGTAGGGCTATTAAGGCTAGTTAATATTTTATGTTTCAAAATATATAGTTGTTTTTTAACGTGAATAATAGATAGGGAGCCGCTAGAATGAGAACCACCACGAGTTGTAAGAACCACGAGAACCGCGTCCCGCGGGTGGCCGCCGACCACGAAATTTTTTTTACACCTAGATCCGTATATTTTAACATCGGGGGTAAATTTTCGGTTCAAACGGCGCGCCCGAGGGGGTAGTTTTTTACGCCCAAAGTTTGGTAAAAAAAAAAGAAAAATTAAAAAAATTAAAAAAACCCAAACTTTGGGCGTAAAAAACTACCCCCTCGGGCGCGCCGTTTGAACCGAAAATTTACCCCCGATGTTAAAATATACGGATCTAGGTGTAAAAAAAATTTCGTGGTCAACGGCCACCCGCGGGTCGCGGTTCTCGTGGTTCTTACAACTCGTGGTGGTTCTCATTCTAGCGATCCCCATAATAGATATGCCTTTATATAGTTAATATTTGATTTTAAATGTCGCTTATTATAAACTAGTGTTATCCACACGCGCTTCGCGGCGTGGCAAACCAATTTTTAACGGCGTGGCAGACGAATTTTTAATAAAACCGACAAAAACATATATGGAAATTATTAACCAACCAAGTATTTTATTAATCTACTCATTACCCACATAATCTCGTTTATATATATATATATATAAAAACCAGTGGTATTGGTTTGGCACGGTACCGTCATGTGATATAGCAACCGGAAGAGCAAATCTAAATTTTAAAGTCGTGATGTTCCAAAAAAGAAATCAACATATCTGTGTAGAACCTTACAAACAAACAACGATGTCGGTTATAATAATACAGATACCAGTCCTTCTAGTAGGAGTAAGCAATAGTTTGTAAGGCAATTTAACAGATAATGAGAAGTGAATGGGTCAAATAACCAACTCTGAAGTAAGCCCATCAGGTAGTACACCTCAAAAGCTACCAATAAATTCATGAAAAAGTAAGTTACAAATACAGATGTGGAACTTTTAAGTTAATGTCTACTGGGAATTTTAAATGATTATGTATGAAGTAAGAAAACATAACTCCTGGAACTAACATATCATTAAGTTGCTAAAATTCATACATAGTTATGAAGCCACTTCCATCTTTATAAAAAAAATCCAAAGGCTGTAGCCAAACTGAATTTCCACTCTCAAACTATTTCATGTGCCAAGTTTCTGCGATCAATAATCAAATAGGAACCCAAACAGGAACAAAACAAAGGTCAGGCATACTTGCAAACTTATTATACATGTAGATGTATATACTACGAAGGTAATATATATACACGAAATCAAAGAACTATATTTAAGTAAGGATGCCAGAAGAACTTAATCGAATCTTGATCTTACCAAGGAATTAAAACTCAGTGACTTCAACACCTTCAAACATCTTTTGGATCAATTTTGCTTCTAAACAATATTCTATGCAATGTATAAAATGTGAATCTAACATTCTACTATCTCTCTCTCTATCTCTATCTCTCTCTCTTTTTCTGTATGTAGTCTAAGTTCTTTGAACCAATTCATTTGTTCTTCCATTTTCGAATATGCAAAAAAAGAAACAAAGTGAGGTCTTTACATGATTACGATGGTTTACCGCCGGCAATCATAATTCCGGAAGATAGTTATGTGTTTCGTGAAAGCAAAGACAATATAGACAACACAACAGATCGGGCCTAGAAAACCTAACCCCGTCATACCGCCGCCGGATTACAACCACCGTGACTCCCTAAACTCCTTCGGATCTGTTGTTACCTGTGAGCATCTTGATTCGAATCGTGTGTGATGTGGAATTTTGAACATGTAGGAAGAGGTAGCAATACTCACGCGCGCATTAGCTGGTGTCGGAAAATCAACAGTAAACTTAGGTCAATTACTCAACGTGTGCACCACGAACACATTAGCGCGAATTATGTTAGGCCGGAGAGTGTTCGGTGACGGTAGTGGAGGCGGTGATCCGAAGGCGGATGAGTTTAAAGATATGATGGTTGAGTTGATGGTGTTGGCCGGAGAATTTAATATTGGTGATTTTATTCCGGCGCTTGACTGGCTGGACCTGCAAGGAATTACAAAGAAGATGAAGAAGCTGCACGCACAATTCGATTCGTTTCTTAATGTGATTCTGGAGGAGCATAAGTCCGGCAAAGGTGGCGGGTCGGGGCATGGTGACTTGTTGAGCACGCTGATTGGACTCATGGAGGATGCTGATGGAGAGAGAGGGAAGCTTTCGGATGTCGAAATAAAAGCTTTTCTTCTGGTATGTTCCTAATCCGGCAAACGGGTTCCCCGCATACTTTGCCGCATGCCCCCGCTCCCCCTTAGGGTATGGGCACTTGGTGAAGGAAAAAAAACAAAATGCCTAATACGATACCGACATAAAAATGAGTACTTGTATTAATTCTAACACAGAGCTTATTTCACAAAAGAACAATTATGATCAAAGCTATGATATTCACTATATACATGTCATTATTCAAACATTAACTAACATATAAACCACTGACATCAAACTGAAATCCCTATTTTTCTTTGATATCTATTCAAATATGTGGAATCTACCTGGATTTTTCATGAGTTTTCTGTTCTCGTTTAGAAAGTTAAGTTATTTTATAGAAAAAAAATCACAATCTTCATCAGTTAATCATAATCCTCATCATATTCTGGTTGTCAATTCTTGTAAAAGCAGAACATGCAGGTAAAGAGGGATTACCTGAACTTCGTCGGATCTTCGTCAGATCTTCGTCGGAGGGTTGCATGTCGCCTAACTTGTAGCTGAGAAAATGACATTCAGGCCTGGAGCTCCTCGTTGGGGTACCGAAAGGGTCATCGAAACCCTAAACTCCACCGTCGCCGATGCCGTGTCGAACCAAATCACCTCTGCAGAAAACTTCCGCCTCCTGTAGACATTCCGGTAACCCTAGTCGCCGTCGTTGTTCAGTGGCGCTGTTAGATCGGTCGGCCGGAGACCATGGCCGGCTACAATCGGCCGGAGGCCATGACCGCAGCTACTCGTCGAAGTACCAAAAAGGGTAATCGGAACCCTAAACTCCACCGTCGCCGCTGTCGTGTCGAACCAAAGGCCCTCTGCAGAAAACTTCCGCCTCCTGTAGACATTCCGGTAACCCTAGCCGCCGTCGTCGTTCAGTGGCGCTGTTAGATCGGTCGGCCGGAGGCCATGGCCAGCTACAATCGGCCGGAGTCGAGGGTGACTATCTTCCTCTCTCACAGTTCCTCTTCTCTCACGTGGTTATACAAAATGTTGACAAAAATAAGATTCTACTGTTCATTCCATTCGATTTTTAATATATAGGAGAATTTATAATGGAGTAGATGTTGCAACTTTCAATGAGTAAAAAACATTTGTAAAACCCGATATAAATAGATAACGAATATTAATATACTAGGTTATCACCCTAGTAGAAATCCGGGTATGAAAATTTAAATTACATTAATCATAAGTGTATCAACAAAATTATTGTAAATAAAGTAACATTACATTACATAAATTCCTCTGTTTGTCCGAAAAACATTTAACTGGCTTCTCAAATGTGTGAAGGTTCTGCAATTTTACAATGAAAAACAAACATCAGAACCGATCTTTTTCTTTTTACACCACCCAAAATTCAAGGAGAAAATAACTTGTACCTGATTTGCTTTAAAAGACGCACGTCAAATAATAATCAAGGTAGGTACTACAATAAATGAACATACGTATACTAAAAAAGAAACTATGAACCTGAAAACGGTTAGATACAACATCTGAATCTTGTAGATACTCCGGACGCGCCAATGATAAAAATGCAACCTTCCACTGAAATACAAAGAAGGCAGATGTTAACATGTGTTTTAACACAAGTGTTTACGATTAAAAAAAGAGCCTACCTTGGAAAACTCCTCATCTGGAACTTCTAGTTTACTTTGAATTCGGACTTTAACATCCGCCAAAGTTTCATTTTCATGAATTATCAAAAAGAAAGGCTCCCCAAAGTTCTACACTTGCCATAAATCATAAAAAAACGTAAAAATAAGGTTTAACAGAAAAATACTTAAATAAGGTTAATTGGTAGAATAGAAAATTGGTTAATATGTAGTGTGTACCATCCGGTTCTGTGCAACCTCTTTGGTGAAATGGTAAACGTGAATTAACCGGTCCTGGGGTCCCAAGGTCTTCTCTTCTTCTGGAATCTAATAAATAAAATAATAACAACAATAAAATTTCTAAAATTAAAATTGTGAAACACAAATAGCATTTGGCACATTTGCATTGAAATAAATACACCAAAAGTTTGAAGCCAACTTACTTCCTCAGCACGTAATGTCCAGTATTGATCATTTATATTCTCAATCTTGACAGTCAGAGGAAAGAAAGATCTGTGAGAAAAAGAAAAACAAATATATATAAAAACAGAAGGTAAAAATCCCGAAGTACTCGACCATTCTAGTAGAAACTGAAACAAAAAATATTAAAATCATTTTGTTAACACGATGCAATACCTTGTAAATCTTGTTAAAAATATCTTTTTAAAGTAATGATTCAAGCATAAACCAAGCATAGTAAGTGTTTTGGTCAAAAATTACCGAAGCAGTTAAGTGATCAAATTAGTTAAGTGAGGTAGTGTGCTAGAAATATGTGTGAAAAATGTGTTAACCAAATTAGATATGAAAACAGTTCCAGGATACAACTCAGGATATAGAGCTGTATCTATGATCAAACAATGAGCAAAAAGGTAAAGGGTGACACCGGATATACGAGGAAAGCCCTTGATCAATCTAGATCGCCGGCATAAAACCTCGGGAGCTGACAATCGCAGCTGCCTTGTTCTTCTATTGCTTCAAATATCAAGATACAGTGCGGGATGTGGTACGGATCGACTAAGTGTTACAACGAAATTTGAATACAAGTAGTTTGCAATGAGCTAGAAAGTGAAAGTGTTCGAGAGTGTTAGTGAAAAATTGTGTACCTTAAACTGATCCGCCCCCATCTATTTATAGTAAAGATAAGATAACTAACTATCCTAAACTTCCGGGATCCACCGAATATTCCTTCATCGAACGTTGTAGACCTGGTCTTTCGGGCTCAACGTCTTTCCTTCAACAAACTCGTCCGAGTCTTGAGGAGAAGAAGTCCTCTTGACCGTTAGCAAGTCTCAGCCTTTAACCTGCACGTGGTTAATTCAATAAACCTCAGGATATCGCCCAAGATGTTAGCAATATCCTCTTCCAGCATCCTGGTCACAAATAAACAAACAAAGGCAGGATATTGGTCAGGATACATATGTTAAGAAAATGACCCCTAACAATTGTCCCCAAATATATCGGTTGGGATACCAATCCAACGGATATATTTCAAAAGTTTCACCTCATAACTTAAGGCAATTAATATGACTAGACTCTTGAAATGACAGCGGTGCAACTTCCAAAGCATTATTTACTCTTTACCCCCTATATTCATCCTATATTAACCGAGGGGCTCCTTATCACGATTATCCTTATCTGCAAGCGAATCATCAGGTATTTTCCTTTCTATCCTTCTTTCTTGAATCTCTCTTAATTTACTCGATGGCACCACGAACGAAATCCCGATCGGACCGGCCAACCTCAACCCTCATAAGTCAAAATTTCATCGCCGATCCAACAAAGGAGATCTGCTGCTTCAACAATGCCGACATCGCTGCTCTTAAAGATTCCGGTGCCTTTCCCACCGGAACGGTCTTTCGCCCCTTCGACCAGGAAGCCCGATTAGACGCATCATCCGACGAGTGGGTTTGTTTTTTCGCTTATCCTTTTTCTCTTGGACTCCGGTACCCGTTTCCTACCTTTATCTCTAGCTTTTTCGACCTCACCGGTCTTAGTTACGCCCAGGTTATGCCGATGGTCTGGCGAGTCTTGATAGTGCTGGATCAAATCAAGTCCCGTCACTTTCCCAACCTGTTTATCGAAGATCTCCCTATAGCATACCGGTTGAGATCCCACGGCAACCACCGTTTTCTTCTGTTTTCTACCACCAAGAACCCTTTGGTTCTTAAAGCCACCAAGAACGAGGATCGATGGCGACGAAAATTCTTTTTCGTAAAAAGAGACTCTATTGATAAGGGTTTCGATCTACCGGTTAAATGGTTAACCAAGGGTAGGATTTAGGGTTTTAGGAATATCCCCAATTATATCTTCAAACTGTATCCCGGACTTATATCCTGATGTTTTTATGCAGCGAATTTCAGAGACTTAGTTCCTCCCAGTGCAGAGTCCGAATCCAAGATTAAGGAAATCTACCGTCTTCCTGCCAGTGAAAGAACTTTTTCCCTATCTCTTACAGATTCAAGCCAAAAATCAAGCTCAGAAATGTCTGGTAAGCACATTCTCATATATTATTTTCTTTTCAAAAGTATGATGAGTTTAAGAATATCTTCCCTTGTGTAGTACCAGTCGTCAACCTTGAAGGTTTCGAACTTGACGAGTTGGATTGCTACTCAAGCCTCGAACCCACCAAACAAGAATCCAAGCCAAAGCCATCTGCTACGTCAAAGCCTACCTCCTCGAAGACTGTTTCTGCTCCCAAAGGCCCTCCGGCATCCAGGACCCGGGCATCCAGCTCTCGGAAGAGAAAGGAGATGGACTCCCCAGCTGTTTCTGAAACATTCTCTCTCGAAAATCATGGGTTCAATGAAGCCACCTCATTCCTCAAACAGGTAGAATTTTCTTTTCGATATCCTGCACAAGTATGTTAGTCCTTATCCTGCTTATTTTTTACATTAATACCTGTGTCTATATCGATAGGGTCTGGATCGTCTTATGCACTTATACGAGGACGCTTGCGGGCTTAACAAGATGTTGCAGATCCAGCTGGAGAAAGCTCAAGCCACCATAGCTGACCAAGGAACCATTGCGGCTGCCAAATCCCAGCATTATGAAGACAAATACAAGGCAATGACTCAGGAACATCAAGCTGCCCTCCACAAAGCTAGTAAGAACGCTCAAGCCAAGCTAGATGCCGCCCTTCTTCAATATCAGCAGAACATGAGTTCATACCGGGATAGCCTCAAAGCATCCGTGGTCGTCTCCCTTCTCCAAGCCAGGATAAGGATGGCTTATGAGGCCATGGATTTGGGTTTTGAATGCCCCTCCTGGAATGTAAAGACTTGGGAGGCGAAACTAAAGGATCTTGGAGGTCATCCCGTTGCTCATCCTGCAAAGCATGCAGGTGAAGAGCCTTCGAAGGCGGCAGAGGAGGTGACCAATGCTGATGATGATACCGAGAAGAATCCTGAGGCTGATGCTGGGGCGAATGCTGGCAAGGAGGTTGCTGATCAAGAAGGTGTCGCTTCTTAGGCGGCGAAATGGGCGATGATGGATATACGTGCCAAGGCCGGAGCCCATTTTTAAATTTCGTGGTTGTGGTTGTGTAAACAATTTACTTTTCCTGTCCTCGAACAATTTTATATTTCCTGCATTAGAACAATACGATGACCAAAGGTGGATGGGTCCTAGGTTTTAGGATGAAGCCCTTGGTCATCAATTAGTATAACTTGTTTTGAACGTAGTAACGGTTGTAGGTGGGAAGGTCTTGTTTTGAGATAGATCCTGCAACCGTTACACAAGTATGGTAAAAACTAATTGTGCTTTTGGCGGATGGGCCTTAGTTTGAGGTGAAACCAAAAGCACAACTTTTGACTTGTTAATAATATAACTATCTTTTGACTTATTTTCTGTTACCTTGCATTACTTAGTGTGAGTCTTAGCTTTGCAAAAATTTCATACGGTTATCTTATAAAATATCCTGATCAGTATGCTCAGCGGTATACTGTAAAAAACCTTTTATTAGATAGAACTTCCAAACGTTCCTTCAACTTTGTAAAAATTTCTTTAGAAAGTGAAAAATAGTCTATCTTTTTAAAACCAAGTTTTGATAATATTTAAATGATCAACGTCCCAAACTAATACTAGTTTCAAACACCCTAATCAAATATCCTGAAAAGGGACTTTGAGAATATATCAAGATATTTATCCTTTTATAAAACATAATGTTACTAAAAACTTAGACGATGTTCACAAAGGAAAGATCATACCAGAAATAGGGTATAAACCTATTACCAAACTTTAGTCCCTTTGCAACTCTTCCCATGAAGATGTCCCATGTGCAAGATACTTAGTGCATAAGTTTTGAGCCTCATCCTTTTAGTTTTACATCACCATCTTGGCAGGGATGTCCCCTGTGTACAATGTCTTCAAACACTTTAGAAATCTACTGAATGCCAGTTTCCATTGCATAGGCAATTTTTTACGTCCCAAGGGTAAAACCCAAGGATGTACTGGAGATAAATCCCTTGTATCCTGGGGAAAATCCCAAATTTTCATGCGCTACAGGCGGGAGTGTATAAACCCCAAGACTTAGAAAGGTGAAAACCTTTAAACCTTAGAGAGTATGAAAATACCCTTTCGTGAGAGAGGGTGATCAATCCTCATATACCGTTAGGATTCAGGATATAGCCAACAGTAACGAAATTGTCAGCCACTTTTACATGGACTGGTCCCGCCACCTTGAACTATCCCTGAATAACTTGCGCTCCAGGCGGGGTGTTTAAACCCAATTCGGAAGAAAGGTGAATACCTTTAAACCTGTGAAGGGATCAGTATCCCTTAAACGTGAGAGAGGGGGCCAATCTTCTAATCTTTCGAGTTATCCTGAGTACATATCCTGGAGCTATATCCTGAAACATATCTTGCAAAACAATTGTAAACTAAGGTGGGTGTTAGCTTGGCTAACACCCCTCCGATGCTTAAGTCAGTATTGGATTACAAATAACAAATTAAACCATACATATTTAAAAAAGGTAGAATTCATACCATCCTGAGTTAGAAATTAAATTCTAAACTCACTTGAAGTAGAGCTTAAGGTGTATGGCATTCCAAGACCTTGGTAGCATATCCCCCTCCATATTCTTGAGTCTGTATGCTCCTTTCCCTGCTTCTGATTCAACTTCATATGGTCCTTCCCATTTTGGAGCTAACTTGCCATCGGCAGGATTAGTAATATTCTGAAAAGCCTTTCTTAACACCCAATCTCCAATCTTAAATCTTCTGGTTCTAATATTCTTGTTATATGCCCTGGATATTCTCTGTTGATACGCTGCCATCCTTAGTTTTGCCGCATCTCTCTTTTCATCTATAGTGTCTAAATCCTGACTCAAGGCTTCAGGATTCTGCTCAGGATCACTTAAGGTAGATCTTGCAGTAGGTATTGTCATTTCCGTTGGAATCATTGCTTCTGCTCCAAACACCAACGAAAATGGGGTTTGGCCTGTTGCATTCTTTACCGTTGTCCTATCAGCCCATAAAACAAAGGGTAATTCTTCTGCCCATCTTCCTTTTTTGGCTCCAAGCCTTTTCTTTAAGTTATTGACAATTATCTTGTTTGAGGATTCTGCTTGTCCATTTGCTTGAGGATGTACCGGAGTAGACGTAATCATTTTGATTCCCCAACTCTTGCAAAAGTCAGTAGTCCTCTTACTTATGAACTGAGAACCATTGTCACAAATTATCTCGGCTGGTACTCCGAATCTGGTCAGGATATTTCTTTTGATGAAGGATACTACTTCTTGGTCTCTAACTTGAACAAATGCTTCTGCTTCAACCCACTTAGAGAAATAATCCGTCATTGCTAGCTTAAAGACTTTTCCTCCCGGAGCTTTTGGTAGCTTTCCCACTATATCCATACCCCACTTCATAAACGGTCAAGGGGATACAATAGGATATAACGGTTCAGCCGGCTGATGCAGTATGTTACTATGTTTTTGACATGCGTCACATCTTCGAACATATTCTGCGACATCTTTTCTCATCGTTGGCCAATAATATCCTGTCCTTAATACTTTTGAGAATAACGACCTGCCCCCAGCATGGTTACCACAATCCCCTTCATGTATATCCTGAAGTACTTCTTTGGCTTCGGGATCCTCCAAGCATCTCAAATACGGTCCTGCAAGAGATTTCTTGTATAAAATATTATTTATAATAGTGAATCGTGATACCTTCATCCTAAATGCCTTAGGATTTTCATTTCCAGGGATGCGTCCTTCTTTGAGATATCTCATGATTGGAGTCGTCCAGGATTTAGGATCCTCTTCAAGATGTTCTGTTCCAGGATCCTGAATACCAGCTACTTCTTTATCCTGAGGATTCGTTGCAGGATATAAGACATGTATTATTGGTATTTGCATCCCTTCAGGTATCCTGATCGATGATCCCAAATTTGCTAAGGCATCCGCTTCAGCATTATCCTCCCTTGGTACCTGTTCAAGTATAAAAACATCGAAATATCCTGCTAATTTTTTGAGAATATCGAGATATTCGATTAGTTTCTCACCCTTAACTGCATAGGATCCATTAAAATGGTTAGTAATTAACAAAGAGTCAACATATACCTGCAATTTTTTGATACTCATGCTCTTAGCCAATTCTAATCCTGCGATTAAAGCCTCATACTCTGCTTCATTATTAGTAGCAGGAAATTCACACCTAATAGCCTGGGGTAATATGTCCCCCTGTGGCGATTTTAGTGGTATTCCTAATCCTACTCCTCTTACATTAGATGCACCGTCAGTATATAATGTCCAGGATCCTGAGGATTCTCCTAACTGTTGAACTTCTAGGTCTACCTCATCCTGAATATCACTACTAAAGTCAGCCACAAAGTCAGCTAAAGCCTGAGATTTTATGGCATTTCTAGGCTCATATACTAAATCATAAGCACTCAACTTTACTGACCACTTGGCCATCCTGCCTGACATCTCTGGTTTCCTAAGCACATTTTTGACAGGATAATTTGTTTTAACATGTATCCTATGTGTCTCGAAATAATGCCTAAGTTTCGTTGATGCCATGACTAATGCTAGTATCAATTTTTCTAAGTGAGAGTACCTAGTTTCAGCATCTAATAAACTTTTACTAACATAATAAACAGGATATTGCTGACCTTCATGATCCTTTATGAGCACGGCAGTTACAGCATTCCCTGATACAGCAAGGTACTGGGATAGTAGTTCACCATTTTCAGGCTTCATCAATAGAGGTGCGGTTGATAGATATCGTTTCAAATCCTGCAATGCTGCTTCATGCTTCTCCCCCCATTCGAATCTTTTGTTCTTCTTCAGGATATCATAAAAGTCTTTGCATTTCTCTGAGGATCTCGAGATAAACCTGTTTAAAGCTGCTACTCGGCCTGTCAATCTTTGTACGTCCTTCATATTTGAGGGTGATTTTATATCCAGGATAGCCTTGATCTGCTCTGGGCTTGCTTCTATCCCCCTTTTTGTCACCATATATCCAAGAAACTTTCCTGCCCCCACTCCGAAATGGCATTTAGCAGGATTCAGCTTCATGTTGTATTGATCCAGGATATCAAATGCTCCCTTGATATCCTGGAGATGATCCTCAGCCTTTTTAGATTTCACCACCGTATCATCGATATATACCTCCATGGTGTCCCCCAGTTTGTCTTTGAACATCATGTTTACCAATCTTTGGTATGTTGCACCTGCATTTTTCAAACCAAAAGGCATAGCTGTATAACAATAAATACCTGTTGGTGTCATGAAGGCAGTATCCTCCTGGTCAGAAGGCTCCATTTGGATCTGTTGAAATCCTGAAGATGCGTCCATGAAGGTCAGCACTTCATGCCCGGCAGTGGCATCTACCATTGCATCAATGTGGGGAAGAGGAAATGGGTCTTTAGGACAGGCTTTGTTCAAGTCTGTGTAGTCTACACAAACTCTCCATTTCCCATTCTTCTTCTGTACTACAACCACGTTTGCTAGCCACCTTGGGAACTTAACCTCTCTGATCATTCTGGACTTTAATAATCTTTCAACTTCCTCCTGGATAATCGTGTTCCGCTCAGGAGCAAACTTCCTTCTTTTTTGTTGCACAGGCTTGAATGATTTATCAATTCCAAGCTTGTGAGTGATAATATCTTTGGATATGCATGTCATATCCTCATGCTTCCATGCAAACGTTGACATCCTGCATTTTAAAAAGTTAATTAATTGCTCTTCAATATCCTGAGGGATATTGGTTCCTACGAGCACCGAAATATCGGGATTATCCTGGTCTAGGATAATTTTCTTCACATCCTGCTACGGATCCTCCACGATATCCTGGGCCCGCGTCTTTAATTGCTATGCTGCACTAGGTTTGGTTGAGGATTTCATCAAGGATGAGTAGCATTCTTTCGCCTCCTGCTGATCACTATCAACTTTGACAACTCCCCAAGGGGTAGGTATCTTGATGCATTGGTGATATGTTGATGGCACGGCCTTCATATCGTGAATCCACGGTCTTCCCAGTATGATGTTATAGCAGGATAGAGAATCCATCACACAGAAACGTTGTATCGAGTTGACTCCTTCAACGTATACTGGCAACTTTATCTCTCCCACTGTGTTTCTAGCCTCTCCACTGAACCCAACAAGCACAGTAGACTTCGAAGTGATATCCATTGGAGATACATTCATTCTCTTCAGAGTTTCTAGTTGGATTATGTTGACGGAGCTGCCATTATCAACCAGTATTCTGCGTACAAAATGGTTAGCCACATATAACGTTATTACCAGAGCATCATGGTGAGGATCCTGGACAGTATCCCTGTCATCTGCATCAAAAGTGATCACTTTGTCAGTTGTGAGGGTAGTCATCCTGACAGGTTTGTCTCCCCTTTCGGCTTTAGCTTCCTTTGCATGTCTTTTTGCCGCCGAATACGAGGTCCCACAAATGTCGGATCCTCCCGAGATGAAGTTGATTATCTTGGCATCCGCGGGAGGTGATGCTGCTCGCTCAGGATCCTTCTCAGTATCCTGACCCTTATTCTTCTTTCTTCCTAAGAGATCTTTCAGATATCCCTTGCTTAGAAGATAGCTTATTTCTTTCCTTAGAGCAATGCAATCCTCGGTTACATGTCCGAAATCTTCGTGGAAAGCACACCATTTTGACTTATCTTTCCAGTCAGCCTTTTGTTGATTCTTTCGAGGCCACCTAGCCTTGTCTCCTAGACCCTGCATGGCATACATCAATTCAGGAATGTTAACAGAAAAGCAATATTCAGACAGCTCAGGATACTCTTCAGGATCCTCATCTTCGACAGCATTCACTCTCTTGTTATCATTTCTGCCATATGGCTTAGGCCGATATGATTTGAATGAGGATTCTGACTTCCTGTTAGTTGACTCATAAGTGTTAGATGAGTTCATCCTTTCTTGCATCTTCCTGTCATCCTCCAGACGGATATATCTCAAAGCCCTGTTACGAGCTTCGTCGAGATTCCTGCAGGGATTCATTACAAGATCCTGATATAACTGAGAATCCTTTTGTAATCCCATCTTGAAAGCTTGCACAGCTGTTGCAACATCAAGATATGGGATATCCAAGGATTCTCGACTGAATTTGTTCACATAATCCCTCAAGGATTCCTGAGGCCCTTGAGTTATCCTGTAAAGATCACTGGTTAGTTTCTCAAAACTCTGACTACAAGAAAATTGACTGTTAAATAAATTAACCAAATGAGCAAACGAAGTAATTGAGTGAGGAGGAACGTTCAACAGCCATTTTAAGGCTGATCCTGTTAGAGTAGAACCAAATCCCTTGCACAAGCACGCTTCCTTGAGCTCCGGAGGGATAGGGTTAATCTCCATTCTTTCCCTATACTGAGCAATATGCTCCTCAGGATCCGTAGTTCCGTCGTAAAGCTTCATGTTGGGGGTTTGGAATCTCTTTGGGATCTCAGCATCACAGATAGGATATGCAAAACGAGATATCTTGTGGCTGTCCTGGGACACTTCTGGGATCGGTTGGACCACCCCAGGTACACTAGATATCATGTCCTTCAACTTCTGAAGTTCCCTAGTAAGTGCTGTTGTTACACCTGCATCCTGCAAAGATCCACTATTGTTAGTAGCATGAGTATTATTATTATTATTTGACACGTTACCCGTTGGAGGATTCCACCCATATCCTGAAGCATATCCTGAACTCCTCATGGTTGATATCCTGACTGAGGAGGGTATTTCAGGAGTATGATTCTGAGGAAGGCTGGGCACGATATTCCCCCTGTTATCCTCAGTATACACAGCTGAACTGAAGTTCAACGCTCTAGGGTGTAATGGAGTGACATTGTCCTCAGCAGATCTGCTCGAGCCTGACTTCAGGAGTTGTATTTCCCTTAAAAGCATTTGGTTTGTTTCCTGTTGTTGCCTCATTTGTTCCTGCACACTTCCAAATAAGGTTAAAATTTCATCGTTAGAAGCTAAAACAGGAGCAGATTCCTGAATACTGCGGGTAGGGATAACATCCTGAGGTCGTGAAGAGGCTGGCATCCTTGGAGGAGGTGGTGGAAGCACCGAACTGGTAGTAGCAGAAGTCATAGCAGACACAGTAGAGGAACTCATGTTTGATCTTGAGGCCATTACGGACAATGTGGCAAAAAGTTTTGAAAATAGGAAACCGATTAGCGATTTGACAAAAATTTTTAGTAAAGTGAGCACCACTTGCCCCACGGTGGGCGCCAAATTGTTTTGGTCAAAAATTACCGAAGCAATTAAGTGATCAAATTAGTTTAGTGAGGTAGTGTGCTAGAAATATGTGTGAAAAATGTGTTAACCAAATTAGATATGAAAACAGTTCCAGGATACAACTCAGGATATAGAGCTGTATCTATGATCAAACAATGAGCAAAAAAGGTAAAGGGTGACACCGGATATACGAGGAAAGCCCTTGATCAATCTAGATCGCCGGCATAAAACCTCGGGAGCTGACAATCGCAGCTGCCTTGTTCTTCTATTGCTTCAAATATCAAGATACAGTGCGGGATGTGGTACGGATCGACTAAGTGTTACAACGAAATTTGAATACAAGTGTGGTGTTTGCAATGAGCTAGAAAGTGAAAGTGTTCGAGAGTGTTAGTGAAAAATTGTGTGCCTTAAACTGATCCGCCCCCATCTATTTATAGTAAAGATAAGATAACTAACTATCCTAAACTTCCGGGATCCACCGAATATTCCTTCATCGAACGTTGTAGACCTGGTCTTTCGGGCTCAACGTTTTTCCTTCAACATACTCGTCCGAGTCTTGAGGAGAAGAAGTCCTCTTGACCGTTAGCAAGTCTCAGCCTTTAACCTGCACGTGGTTAATTCAATAAACCTCAGGATATCGCCCAAGATGTTAGCAATATCCTCTTCCAGCATCCTGGTCACAAATAAACAAACAAAGGCAGGATATTGGTCAGGATACATATGTTAAGAAAATGACCCCTAACAGTAAGAAGATAGGGGGTTGTGATAATTTCAAAAAAAGGCTGAAGTCCCCATCAACTTCTGTCGCAGCACCATCACTTACCAGCAGCCGCAGACTACCAACATTGTCGCTGAGAGAATAGTAGCTCCATTTCCTTACACCGCATAAGCTTTGTCACCGTCGCACCTCCGAGCCACCACCGCTGCTAGTCACCACTGAATCACACCACCGTTACTATTGTTATGTTCAACCACTGTTTATGCTGCCGAACTTAGTTCCGTGACCACCACACTTTTCGGATCACCTGTGACATGTCATCACGAATTAGTTCACTAAGAGACCATGGGTCATGTCAAAAACATTTTGTACCTCATGTTTGAATAAGTTGGAAAAGATATTTTTTAAAAGTGTTATAGGGTTGATACATGATTAACCATCACCCACTTTTAACATTATTTTTACGAAATTATTAAAATAATGTTAAAATTAGTGCACTTTCACTTTTGCCCCCGATGACCCACACACACACACACACACACACACACACACACACACATATATATATATATATATATATATAGGGTTGAGTTCATTTCAGAACTCTAAATAACTACAGAACTTTCAGAACTCCTAATAAACAATCATTTTATATATAAGTTTTTGTATTTAGGATCTTTTTATCACCTATTATATGTATTTCTTTGATTACATATATGTTAAAAGTAGTTTACATATGTTTAATTGCCAAAATTATATATATGTGTCATAACTTGTAACACCCCAAATTCTCGTATGTCCAAAAAGTATTATGTGTAGTGATGTTTTAATACGTTAAAATGGAAAATATATAGAATTATGTCAAAATAAAAGTTAGTAAAAGAAAGATGATTAAGTTAGAAGGTAATTTACTAAAGTGAATAGGGATTAAATGATGAGGGACTAGATGTGTAAATATTGTTATAAAACATGATAAAAAAAAAGAAACCAGACATGAGCCTGGTGTGCGATCGTGAGGGAGCCAGGAGGGACTCCTTCCCTCTCAAAACCCTAAATCTCTAAAATTCCATCAATTGAAAGCCAAATTAGTGAAGAATCGAATGCATGAGCTAGGAATTCTGATTGTCTAAGTATTCTTGATCTCAAGTAAGTGAAATTTCTTGATTTGATGATGTTTGATTATGTGGGTTTAGTGTAATTCGTGAATGTAATGCAAAATCTAGTATGATTAATGGTTACTATGGATGTTAAAACATCAAGAAATGCTAAATCTTGAATATGAGCATAGTTTAGGGCAAAACCCATTTGCATGTCAAAAGATGGTTAAGAATTTGTGAAGTTCTACATGTTAATTAGGTTGATGTTGGTGAAATTGTTAGGAGTAATTGATTTAGAACTATGTGCTCTTGATTAGAATGGTAGATTTCAAAATAGTAGGAAGTTTATGTTAATCAATGAGTGAACTGTGGAAATTGTGCTTAAAATGCTTGTACATTGTGCTAAACTAGTGATACGCACACAATGTGTTCGACGAAATGCCTAAGAGAGTTTAGTTATGGTTTTTACATGAATACTTGATAAGTTGATGCAACTTCTTTATGATAATGACGTATGTGATTAGTAGACGTCATAACGTACTAAAAGAATTGTGAAAGTAATGTTTATGAAAGCTAAAGCGTGAGATTATGACATATAGGCACGAAGAAGGAAGAAGGCGCAAGTCACTCGAAGGCACAAGCTTCTCAACATCGATGTAAGTTCTTATGAACTTTATTTATTCTACTAGTAGATTTATGAAAAATATTATTTGATAATATGATTCGTGCAAATTTCCGCTATGGTTCAAGATTGATTAGATGCAAGAGTTTATATTGAAAAAGTTTTTTTTTTTAAGTTATGTTGTAGTGAATGTGAAACGACCCATCTAAATGGGTTGAAATGATAAGTGGAATGATTCTCGGAATGTTTATATGTTGACTTGTTCATAACGGGTCAAATGATGTACGTTTGTTGAAATGCATGGTATGTAGTGACTCATTATAAATGAGTCGGAAAGTAGTATGTTGGACGTTTCCGAATGGAAGTAAACATGTTGAAAGGAAATATGTCATGTTAATGGGTCGAATGAAAAAGGGGTAATTAAATAATTTGAGTTGTTATGTGTTACGACTAACAAATGTTTTGTTGTTATGAATGATAGGTAAATCTCAAGTTTAGATGTGCCGCGCTCGGACCGAACACATACGCAACGTCGACCTTATGCGCTTCCGGTCCAAGTTGTTTATTTTGATGGGTCAACTTACCATTTTGTGTAGTAAATGTTAATTAGTAAGTGTCTAGTATGTTAGTAAGAAGTTTGAATCCTAAACTTTTGTGTAGTTTGTACAAAGTGTTCATGGCGAACCTCATAAGGTCTTAACTTTTGTTATGTTGGAAAGTGTCGTAGTATTAATTAAAGTGGTATTGTTAAAAGCAGGGAGAGAAGTTCTTAATACGAACGGGTCATGTCAAAATTTTGTAAAATTGTAAGAATTTTATGTTGTTAGTCGATTTAGTAGAATTTAAGCGTTTCAAGTTGGTATCAGAGCCTAGGTTTGAGGGATTTAAGCATCAAGTGCTTGAACTCAAACTGAAAGCTCGTGAGAAGTGTGTGTTCGATCCGCGGCGCAAAGCAAGTAAGTGTTTTAAAAGTTGAAATTTTTGCATTTCGAGTAATTAGTTTCGGAATGTTATGGAATGGTTACGGGATGTTGTGGAAAGATGTGGGATGAATCGGATCAGTTTAGTGGTTAGAATGGGTCAAAAAGGGGGTAAAACATGAAAAATCAGTCATTGTACGCTGGGCGTCACCGTAAGTTACGGTGGTACCGTAGCTTACGGTAGCACCTGGGAGAAAGTGGCCACCGTAAGGTAGTAGCCCAGTAGCGTAAAGAAAAAGGGGCCACCGTAAGCTACGGTAGCCACCGTAGCTTACGGTGGAGGTCATTTTCGGCCAAATTCGAATATGTTGTTCTGTTTGATGTTTTTATCACACGAGAAGTATTAAAAACGTTATATTAAGACTTTAAAGAATAAGAAAAGTGATACCAAGGTATATGGGATAAAGAATACTATGATGTTAGTTGTCGGAAACGTTGAGTTTCCAAAGAAAGTTTAAGTATGATTTAGTCGCGAGTAATTTCTTTTACGTATTAGAAAGAATGAGAACTACGTGTTACTAGCATGGTTATATGATAGAAAGGATGAATTAATGTTTAAAATAAAGAATGATACGATACGATCGTCAATGACGATAAGACATGAAGTATGAATGATGAATGGAATGTGTCATGATAAAATGATGTTAAAACATGATGATGGGAAGTATGAAATGAAATCTAATGAATGTAATGAATGTTTTATGTAGATGGCTGATGTGGTGAATGTAAATGATGACGATGAAGCACGCCGAAATGAAATGAGAACAATGATTGTGGAAGAAGTAGAGAAAGCGATTGAAGCTAGTATTCCCCGACTAGCTCAAGAGGTGGAAGGTCAAGTATTGGGGGTAATCGATACTCTAGTAACGTCCAAGGTGGAAGAACTAAAAGAGATGATTAATGAACTACAAACAAAGAAAAGTACTCGAAGGTGCACGTACAAGGAATTCATGGCATGTAACCCCTTGCCGTACAAAGGGGAAATTGACCCGATAGCTTGTCAAAGATGGATTTCAAGCACCGAGGCAGTGTTTGTAAGAAGTAGATGTGAAGTGGAGGATCAAGTGATGTTTGCTACGGGCCTCCTACAACTCTAAGCAAAGGATTGGTGGGACGCACATTCGAAGGAATTGGGGGATGACAAAGTACAAACGTTAACATGGCAAGAGTTCAAAGAGCCATATCTGAAATATCATAGCCCACAATCCGCAATTGATAAGATTCAAGAAGACTTCTTACGTCTTCGACAAAAAGACGAAACGATTGACGAAATAATGAATAAGTTCATCGACAAGGTGAAATTTTGTGGGGAGATAGCGGGGACTGAGAGGTTGAAAATCATACGTTATCATGCTATGTTAAAGGCTGAATATCGAGAGTTTGTAAATCCCTCCAAGTGTGCAACGTTGAATGAATTAACCGACTGGGCAAGAGATAGGGAGATCGAGTTAAGAAGGCAAGTTGAACGGGGAGAGAAAAGGGTGGCGGAGAAGCCTACCAACACAAACCCATCGAAAAAGGCAAAATATCAAGATCAAAACAGTAAAGGGAAGACAAGTAGTGGGATTCCGACTTGCAAGACATGTGGGAAGCATCATTCGGGTGAATGTTTGTTGGGAAAGAAAGGATGCTATAAATGTGGGCAAGAGGGACATCCGTATTATAGGTGCCCCGAAAACTCAAAAGCGTGTTACAATTGTAACCAAACGGGGCACATTAAAGCGGAATGTCCGAAACTCCAACAAAGGGCAAAGAAAGAAGGAAAGAAGGATGAGTCTTCCAAGGCTCGTGGGAGGATGTTCCAGTTAACCTCGGATGAAGCTAAGACTAGCCCGGATGTGGTCTCAGGTATATTCTTGGTTAATTCTATGCCTATGAATGTATTATTTGATTCCGGGGCTAGTAGATCGTTTATTTCTAATGAATTGTTAGTTCATCCATCGTTTAAGCTTGAAAAGATGTTAGTACCCTTAGAAGTGAAAGTTGCTGATAGTAAAAGCTATTTGTTACATGATATTTGTAGAAAAAGTAAGATCTTAATCGAAGATGAGGAATTTAGTATAGATCTTGTCCCGATGTACATGGGGGAATTTAAAGTAGTTGTAGGAATTGATTGGCTTGCCCAAAACCACGCTGAAATTCAATGTGAAAAGAAAGTCATTCATGTAGTAACCTTGGGGGGGAAACGAGTAAGTGTTCAAGGAGATAGGGTCATCAAGTCGAAATTGTGTTCTATAATCAAAGCTGTCAAACATGTGAAGAACGGAGGTAAGGCGTATCTATCTTACGTGATTGACACCAATCGAGGTGTTCCAAAGCTTGAAGACGTGAATGTAGTGAACGAATATCCGGATGTATTTCCGGAAGATTTACCGGGGCTTCCGCCTGAACGGGAAGTGGAATTCAAGATAGAGCTTAACCCGGATGCAAAACCGGTAGCTAAAGCTCCTTATCGGTTGGCCCCGACCGAAATGAAAAAATTGATGACACAACTTCAAGAGTTGCTCGATAACGGTTTTATTAAACCAAGTGTTTCACTGTGGGGAGCGCCCGTATTATTCGTGAAGAAGAAAGATGGTTCGATGCGAATGTGCATCGACTATCGAGAGTTGAACAAGTTAATGGTGAAGAATCGTTACCCGTTGCCCAGAATTGATGACCTATTTGACCAGCTTCAAGGGGCAAGTTGGTTTTCGAAAATCGATCTGCGGTCGGGTTACCACCAACTGCGTGTACGAGAAGAAGATGTGCCGAAGACTGCGTTTCGAATGTGGTACGGACATTACGAGTTTTTAGTAATTTCCTTTGGGCTAACAAACGCACCAGCTGCGTTTATGGATTTAATGAATCGGGTGTGCCGACCTATGCTTGATAAGTATGTAATCGTTTTTATTGACGATATACTAATATACTCCCGAAGTGAAGCAGAGCATGCTTCCCACCTACGTGATGTATTGGAAACGCTTCGCAAGGAAAAGTTATATGCAAAATTCTCAAAGTGTGCATTTTGGCTTAGAGAGGTACAGTTTTTGGGTCATATAATCGATGCGGATGGTGTCCATGTGGACCCGTCCAAAGTAGATGCGGTAATGAATTGGGTACCCCCGAAGAATCCGAGCGAAATAAAAAGTTTTCTAGGCTTGGCAGGGTACTACAGGAGATTTATCCAAGATTTCTCCAAGATAGCCTCGCCTATGACGAAGTTAACAAAGAAGAGTGAAAAGTTTAAGTGGGGCGAAGAACAAGAAAAAGCGTTTCAGACCTTAAAGAAAAAGCTCTCAAATTCTCCAGTGTTGACATTACCGGATCGGACGGATGATTTAGTAGTGTATACTGATGCCTCCCGCCAAGGATTAGGTTGCGTATTAATGCAAAAGGGTAAAGTCGTTGCATATGCTTCAAGACAACTCAAGCAGCATGAAAACAATTACCCAACGCATGATCTAGAATTAGCAGCAGTCGTATTTGCCTTGAAGATATGGAGACACTACCTATATGGGTGAAAGGTACTATTTACTCGGATCATAAAAGCCTCAAATATTTTTTCGAACAGAAAGATCTTAATATGAGGCAACGAAGATGGTTGGAACTCATTAAGGATTATGATTGTGACATTCATTACCATCCCGGGAAGGCTAATGTTGTGGCGGACGCTCTAAGTCGAAAGGAATACCCGACCCGATTCGGGTAAAATCTATGAAGATGGTAGTAACTCCTAAACTTCTTGATGAAATTCGAGAAGCTCAAACAAAATCTTTAAATGCTGACGACTCAAAGAAAGAAAGGACGAAAGGGTTTATTCATTAATTGGAAGAAAATACAAATGGTATGAAAACGAGGTATAACCGAATCTGGATACCTCAGGAATGTGATGTGAAAGAATTACTATTGAATGAGGCTCATAAGTCTCGGTACTCCGTTCATCCGGGAGCTACAAAGATGTATCGAGACTTGAGGATGAATTATTGGTGGCCGGGAATGAAAAGAGACATTGTCAAGTATGTTGCTAAGTGTTTGACATGTTCTCAAGTGAAGGCCGAACACCAAACACCGTATGGAAAGATATAGCCGTTGGAGATACCGGTGTGGAAGTGGGAGCATGTGACGATGGATATGATGACTAAACTTCCTAAGACAAGGAAGGGACACGATGCTATTTGGGTAGTCGTTGACCGACTAACCAAAAGTGCACATTTCTTACCCATTCGGGAAAACTATAATTCGGAAAAGATGGCGGAAGTTTATACGAATGAGATTATATCTCAACATGGGGTTCCGGTGTCTATAGTGTCCGACCGGGATACCCGGTTCACATCTCGCTATTGGAGAAAATTTCACGAAGAATTGGGGACCCAGTTACATATAAGCACCGCCTACCATCCACAAACCGATGGTCAGTCGGAACGAACTATCCAAACGTTGGTTGATATGTTAAGGGCGTGTGTTATAGATTTCGGAGGAAGCTGGGATGATCATCTACCTTTGGTAGAGTTTTCATATAATAATAGTTATCAAAATAGCATAAAAATGGCCCCTTATGAAATGCTCTATGGAAGGAAATGTAGGAATCCGGTTTGTTGGGGGGGGGGGGGAAGTGGGTCAACGCGAACTCGCGCCAAAGGATGTAGTAGCCGAAACGAATGAAAAGATTGGCATGGTTAGATCAAGAATAAAGGCAGTACAAGACAGACAGAAGTGTTATGCGGATCGGCGAAGGCGACCAATTGAGTTTCAAGTGGGAGATTTCGTGTTGCTAAAAGTCTCTCCATGGAAAGGGATAATTCGTTTTCGTAAACGCGGGAAGTTAGGTCCTCGATACATTGGACCATTCAAAATACTCGCTCGGGTTGGGTCGGTAGCATACCAACTAGAACTACCACCTGCGTTGGATGGAATTCACAACAGTTTTCATGTGTCGCAACTGCGAAAGTGCCTCGCGGATGACACGGCATATGTGCCTTTGGATGATATTGAAGTGGATGAGAAATTAAATTATGCTGAAAAGCCCGTCGCAATAAAGGATTTTAAAGTAAAGCAACTCCGCAACAAATCCGTTCGGCAAGTGTTGGTCCAATGGCAACATCGAAAAGGGTCGGATCTCACGTGGGAAGCGGAGGATGAAATGAGAAAACATTACCCAGAATCATTTGGTACGTATTAAGGTTTCGGGGACGAAACCTTCTTTAAGGGGGGTAGACTTGTAACACCCCAAATTCTCGTATGTCCAAAAAGTATTATGTGTAGTGATGTTTTAATAAGTTAAAATGGAAAATATATAGAATTATGTCAAAATAAAAGTTAGTAAAAGAAAGATGATTAAGTTAGAAGGTAATTTACTAAAGTGAATAGGGATTAAATGATGAGGGACTAGATGTGTAAATATTGTTATAAAACATGATAAAAAAAAGAAACCAGACATGAGCCTGGTGTGCGATCGTGAGGGAGCCAGGAGGGACTCCTTCCCTATCAAAACCCTAAATCTCTAAAATTCCATCAATTGAAAGCCAAATTAGTGAAGAATCGAATGCATGAGCTAGGAATTCTGATTCTCTAAGTATTCTTGATCTCAAGTAAGTGAAATTTCTTGATTTGATGATGTTTGATTATGTGGGTTTAGTGTAATTCGTGAATGTAATGCAAAATCTAGTATGATTAATGGTTTCTATGGTTGTTAAAACATCAAGAAATGCTAAATCTTGAATATGAGCATAGTTTAGGGCAAAACCCATTTACATGTCAAAAGATGGTTAAGAATTTGTGAAGTTCTACATGTTAATTAGGTTGATGTTGGTGAAATTGTTAGGAGTAATTAATTTAGAACTATGTGCTCGTGATTAGATTGGTAGATTTCAAAATAGTAGGAAGTTTATGTTAATCAATGAGTGAACTATGGAAATTGTGCTTAAAATGCTTGTACATTGTGCTAAACTATTGATACGCACACAATGTGTTCGACGAAATGCCTAAGAGAGTTTAGTTATGGTTTTTACATGAATACTTGATAAGTTGATGCAACTTCTTTATGATAATGACGTATGTGATTAGTAGACGCCATGATGTACTAAAAGAATTGTGAAAGTAATGTTTATGAAAGCTAAAGCGTGAGATTATGACATATAGGCACGAAGAAGGAAGAAGGCGCAAGTCACTCGAAGGCACAAGCTTCTCAAGATCGATGTAAGTTCTTATGAACTTTATTTATTCTACTAGTAGATTTATGAAAAATATTATTTGATAATACGATTCGTGCAAATTTCCGCTATGGTTCAAGATTGATTAGATGCAAGAGTTTATATTGAAAAAGTTTTTTTTTTTTAAAGTTATGTTGTAGTGAATGTGAAACGACCCATCTAAATGGGTTGAAATGATAAGTGGAATGATTCTTGGAATGTTTATATGTTGACTTGTTCATAACGGGTCAAATGATGTAAGTTTGTTGAAATGCACGGTATGTAGTGACTCATTATAAATGAGTCGGAAAGTAGTATGTTGGACGTTTCCGAATGGAAGTAAACATGTTGAAAGGAAATATGTCATGTTAATGGGTCGAATGAAAAGGGGTAATTAAATAATTTGAGTTGTTATGTGTTACGACTAACAAATGTTTTGTTGTTATGAATGATAGGTAAATCTCAAGTTTAGATGTGCCGCGCTCGGACCGAACACATACGCAACGTCGACCTTATGCGCTTCTGGTCCAAGTTGTTTATTTTGATGGGTCAACTTACCATTTTGTGTAGTAAATGTTAATTAGTAAGTGTCTAGTATGTTAGTAAGAAGTTTGAATCCTAAACTTTTGTGTAGTTTGTACAAAATGTTCATGGCGAACCTCATAAGGTCTTAACTTTTGTTATGTTGGAAAGTGTCGTAGTATTAATTAAAATGGTATTGTTAAAAGCAGGGAGAGAAGTTCTTAATACGAACGGGTCATGTCAAAATTTTGTAAAATTGTAAGAATTTTATGTTGTTAGTCGATTTAGTAGAATTTGGGCGTTTCATAACTAATTACATATATGTAAAAAAACTAGTTTACATATGTGTAATTATAAAATTACATATAAAAATGATAAAATAACTCTTAACATGTATGTAATCGTAAAAATACCCATAATAAATGATAAAATTATCCTAAACATAAAAATATATAAATAAAAAGATTGTTTATTAGGAGTTCTGTAAATATTTATGGTTCTGAAATGATCTTGGCCCTAAATATATATATATATATATATATATATATATATATATATATATATATATATATATATATATACACATATATATATAGGGAGAAGATCATGCGAGAACCACCTCTTATTGCGAGAACCGCGAGAACCAATGTGAACACAACCAAAAATGCCTAAAAATAGCTAAAAATCACACAAAAAAAAAATTTAATATTTTTTATATAAAAATCGCTACTTTTCGAAGCAAAAAAAAATTAAAAAATTAAATTTTTTTTTTATTTTAAATTTTTTTTTTGCCACTAAAAGTAGCGATTTGAGCATAAAAATATTAAAAAAAAAATTTAGATTTTTTTTAGGTTTTTTGGGGGTTTAGTTTTTAGCATTTTACTTGGGGGGGGGGGGATTTAGGTTTTTGGGGGGTTTAGGTTTTTTTTTTGGGGGGGGGGGGGTGGTTAGGTTTTTTTTTTGGGGGGAAGGGGGTGGGGGGGTTTAGGTTTTGGGGGGGGGGGGGGGTTAGCTTTTTTTAGGTTTTTTTTAGCTATTTTAGGTTGTGTTCACATTGGTTTTCGCGGTTCTCGCAATAAATGGAGTTCTCGCATGAACCCCTCCCTATATATATATATATATATATTATATACCCATACCGCAAGCGGGGCATAAATTTCCAAAGTACAGTTTTTACTAATTCCACACCTCATAATTTTTTAGGTCAAAAAGATCATAAGTCACACATATGTATATTTTTTTAGTTATTAGGTGCTAGTTAACAAAGAAATTTATAGTTTAAATATTCTGTAATAGGATGTTTGACAGACAACAGATTAAATTACCTCCACACCTCACCAATAGGAACCCATTTAAACCATATTTCAGTGTATTTAAAATCTATATATGAAATATTAAAAAGAGAAAAAAATACATTCACCCTAATCATGATAATATGACCATAACCCTGTTAAACTTCTCACTAAATGATAAATAATAAATGATCACAAGTTTTTTAGAAACACGAATTTCACAAATAAAAAAACACATATGGAGTTGAGATATAAAAAACACAAGAACATGTCTAACAAAAATCAACTATATATAACAGATCTTGCAAGAATCATCTAACATCAACACAACACAACACAACACAACACAACACAACACAACACAACACAACACAACACAAAACAAAACTGAACATAAGTTGCTAAATTATACACCTTTTGAAACCCTAGTTGCGGCCCTAGTATACTGCAAATTTGTTGCATAAAACAAAGATCTGATTTGATTGATTCGGTTCGTTACCGACATTGGTGTAGGAACCGAAAGAGAAAGGGGTAGTCACCTCAACAATGGATAAGAAATCCAATGAAAGCTTTGTATACATCAAAAACACAATATTGCATCTTTCAACCTGAGTCCCTATCTTCAAAAAATCGTTATTATTATTATTATAAAACTAAACCTAGAAAACACAGTAAAGAAGGTTGTATACATCAAAAACACAATATGGTGTCTTTCAATCTTTTAGTTGAATCTTTTTCTTCATCTTGTTTTGTTTTCAGCAAAACGCAACCCAAGTAAACATTTGATAGGTAAATATGTTAAAACCGCTACCTTTATTTTATTTTCTGTAAAATGCATTATGAAAATCCACCACCCTCTGAAGTCATCTTCATCTATGTTGTTTGCGCACCTACTTATTAATCACATTAACATTTACACTTCATCAATAACTTTAATCAAATGCAAACATTTGACAAAAAACCTAACAAAAGAAGGTGATCTGATCGAAAAAACTTACTTGCAATTGTCACTTATTAGAATTTTACACAAAAGCTAAAGTGCGAAATCGCTCATGCCACGACCTTTCAAAATGGCCATCCCCTTTCCTTTGCGCCCTTGTGATGGAATGTAATCTGAGATCATCGAGCAATTTTTGAATGCTCATAGCTACAAAAAATCAAAATAAAATTATCAAAAAAGGGAATAAGAACATGCACAAAGATATTCATTAGCACCGTGGAACTTACTATAGAAAACCAATAATTTTCTAGAACAATTAAAGAATCATGTGCCTCACAATCATGTTTCTCCACTAATGCTATATTCAAGCACACACAAGACCACCACAACATTGAAGATCATTGTGACATTTGATCGAGCAGCTTATATTCAGTTCAATATCATCATCGTGTGCATATAGAATGAAAACTCTATGTGCCCAAACTCAATGAATACTGATGAATTTCAACTAATGAGTTACATTGGTAATCCAATTAACATCAATTTATGCAGCTTATATTACTTACTGATCAAGACCAATCAAACCAAAATAAATTTTTTTAGACTTGTGATTTTTGTTGAAACATACTTGTAATGAATTACAATGATTTTCGGTGAAACATACCTGGAGATTCGGATTTTCACCATAACTCAGATCTGGTTCGCCGGAGATTTGGATTTTTGCTAGAGTTCAAAACAATTATCAACCCTATAACAATTATCAACCAATCTATTATACATGAACAATATCAAACAGAAAAGGGTTAAGATTAACAAATTTTATTACATTAACAATAAAAATCACAGAGGGAATGAAATAAACAACATACCTTCGATTATCAATGATGAATCGGTGAGAACAAATGAAGCAGGTTTGCGATTTTCGGATTTAGGGTTTGAGAGAAGTGAGTTTGTTATTTGTATGGAAAGTATATATATATATGATCTGAACCTTGGATGATCAAACCTGCGATTGAACCAAAAATCAAGTTTTGCGATTTATGGAAGATGATTTCCTCATAATCGCCCAGAGGAAATCAGAACCAAGGGGACAACGAAGAAGAAACTAAAAAAAAAAACAACGAAAAGATAGGGCTTTACCAAAATTGTAAACAAATCTCTGGGATGCATTGCTTGAAGACGGAACAGCTAGGGTTTGGATGAAGATTGTATCAGAGGGGAGAAGAGGAGATGAGTACAGGAGAAGGAGAAGGAGTACAAATCTAGGGTTTTACAAAAGAAACGTATATGCGTATGGGTCAGAATACGGATCCCGTGTCAACCCAAATACCAAAATCTTTGACCCGAATTTTGGAGCCAAAAACCACATTTAGATGGTCTTATAATGTGCCACGTCAGCCCATATTATTCATGTTTATTATATATAATAGATTGTGTTGTTTTAAAAATAAGATATTCAATTCTAAAATTTATAGTTAAGTATTTCACTGTGATTACTTTCCTGCATTATAAATTCTAAAGTGTAACTTTAACCGCATAATTTCATAAACGGGGATAAACGATACCCATAGAACCATGTGAGCATAATTAAAACCATGTAAAACATGATTACCAATGAGAAACCGACTACACAACCGGTATATGGGGCTGTTTGTCAACTTCTGAATGGATAAGTGCTGAACCACTAAGAGGTCTAAATGGCTAAGAGATTCTGAACTGGTAAGTGTTGAGCCAATAAGTGTTGTTTGGTTGGACCTCTGAATGACTTTGCACAATGACTACTTTACCCCTCTAAACTATTTTATGCTGAATGAAATATAACTGTTTGGCTAATACTGAACAAAATGATGAATAATTATAAAAGGAAAATACTAAACATAAAAAAAATCAAAATTACACATAAATCCTTCAAAATCCATGAAAATATACTAAAATTTTAAATACAAATTAATATTTTGCGTGCAATTTTAATTTTAAGAGTAAATTACAAGTTTTGTTCTTTATGTTTACATCAAATTGCAGACATTGTCCTTTAGCGCATAAGTTTACGAGTTTTGTTCTTAAAGTTTCAAAATCCTGCACGTTATGTCCTTTAGGCCAAACCAAGTTAGATTTTTTGGTTAAATCTGGTCATGTACCTTGCACATGAGGGTATTGTTGTCATTTCACCGTCTCAAGGTCTATTTTGTAAAGAACTTTTATTAAGGGACTATTTTATAACAAACTAAAAAATAAAAGGGTTATATAATCTTATCTCATCTGATATCTCTCTCCATTTCTCTTATTCATCTCTCTCTACAGCAGGTATGTATTGCAATAAGTTCTTCCTCTATATATTATAGATTCAATTGAGTATGTATGTTGGAGCTTTCAATAGTTGTTTAAACTTGATAAGTTGTAGTTTCTTTGTAGTGACACTTCATTTTATATAACATTTTGATTGAGTATGTAATTTGAAGGTAAGAATAATGTCGCACATGAAGTTTGAGCATCCAAGACACGGTTCTCTTGGCTTTCTTCCCAAGAAACAGTAGTTTTAAACCTGGTTCAATGTGTGGTTGTAGGAGCTCCGGCCACCTACCTAACCACCGGCCATCAACGCTACTCCGACACGATAAAACGAAACCGCCACAACTGCCTTCTTATGTCAACAAATCCTTCTTCTTTCTCATCACCAGCGAACACAACTTCTCCGACAACTATCTCTCACTCCGTCTGTAACACCACCGGCAAACCCAGATCTGGTGTTGGTGTTTATAGCCTCTATTTTGATTCTGAAATTCATGTTTTTTAAGCTTCTTGAAAGATGATGAACATGGGTGGATGGTGGTGAATTGGGTCTTAGAGTTTAATTTTGGGGTTTAATTCAGAAAGATGATGCGCAGGGGTAGATGGTGGTGAGTTTAATTTAGAAAATTTGACTTCAATTTTGGGGTTTACAGCCACCATTTAGTTGCAAAGGTATAGTGGTGGTTATGGTTGACGGGAATGGTAGTGATGGGTGGTTGCAGTAGCAGGTGGTGTGGGGGTGGTGGTGGCGTGGGGTGGGTTATGGTAGTGGCAGATGGTGCAGATGGTGGCGGAGGGTTGTGGTGGCGTGGATTATGGCAGTGGAAGCAGTGGTAGAGAGAGATATGTGTGCAGAGTTTTTTTTTAATCTATACTTAACTTTTTTATTTTTTTACAGAAATAGTCTCTTAATACAAGTTATTTAGTCAATAGTCCTTGGGAGCTGAAATGACGTGAATGCCCTCATGTGCAAGGCACATGGCCAGATTTAACCAAAAAATCTAACTGGATTTGTCCTAAAGGACATAACGTGCAGGATTTTGAAACGTTAAGGACAAAACTCGTAAACTTTTGCGCTAAAGGACAGCGCCTGCAATTTAGTGTAAACATAAAGGACAAAACTTGTAATTTACTCTAATTTTAATCATTTCAAATTAGTTGACTAGTTATCTGGTTAAGCAATGTAGCCATATACTCGATGCCTTGGGAACCCCATTCAGTGTCGTGAACGAACTGACCATCACTTTCTCCGCCTTGTACATCTGAAAACACAGTGTTCTAGCCGTAGTCCATAAATAATTGATATTGAATATTGCATTTCCTTATAAAATTATAGACGGCGAAACATGCAATAACTACGTCCCTTTGTATTGGAAAAGAAAAGGGAGCCATTTGCTTTAGGATTCGGAATCTCGCCTTCACAACACCATATGAGCATTCAATAACATTTCTGAGTTGTGAATAAGCATGATTGAATCTTTCTTCCTTAGTTAACGCACGTTGTCATAAAAAATCAGCTAACTAGTACCTCGTATTGCGCTAAGGAGTCATAAACCCACGAGTGTTGGTGTATGCGGCATCACAAAGATAATATTTATCTGTAAACGTTAGTATCAAAAGTATTATATAAAATAGATAATTTATTAATAATCAAAGTTAAAATGATTAAAAACCTGGTGGGGGGAAGGAAAAACCGGAAGTCGGGTTAAATGCAACTTCTTTTAAAACTCGTGAATCATGTGCAATCCCCTCCCATCCGGCCCATACAAACGTGAATATCATATCAAAATCACAAATTGCTAAGACATTTTGAAAGCATTCACCCTTTCGTCTTCCTCTATAATGAGTCTATTGATCAACAAGCACGACTGCATGTACAAGAGTTCCATCTAACGCACCTATTTCTCTAGTGAATATTTGTTTTAGCTTTCTATGTCGTTCTGAGGTATTTGCGATTGCATTAGAAGATGTTGGATTTATAACTTGTCTTGCAAAATTCATCATTGCATTTAGGACCTTGTGAAAACATCTATGAATTGTTTCTGTTGAGTGCTCAAACCTTTGTTTAACCATTCGAAAACGTTCATTATGGCCTATGACTGTAAAAAAACATAGCCAACTTTTTTTCAAAGCTTATTGACCTACTACCTCGCAACCAATTTTTTTCTTTAAAATGATTGCACAATAGTACAAATGCATCATGTGAAAGACGCATCAACTCATGACACTGTGTAGAAGATCCGTGCAACAATTCTTGTGTGTATGGATGAACAGTTAATGCCGAATTCAGGTCTCTTATCTTTTGATTTCTTCTTGAGGCTAACTCTTTCCAATACCAACAAAGGAAAAGAAAAACTATAATCTCATCGTCCGAATCCATAGGCTACCTATCACAAACATTACAAGATATTCAAGATGAAGAAAGCATTCATATCATAACGTAAAAAAAACAACCATAAGATAATTTTAAAAACTATTGATAACATAACATCCACAAAATTCTATAAAAAAAAATCCATAACATAATTATCCACAAAATGCTATCCAGAAAAAAATAACAACCATAATAATAACAATTGGTGCAACAAAATGTAAGACCCTTACTAAAATTTTGAACATTTCATATAAGATAGCTTACATTTTTCATTCAAAAATGTCATTGTTAAATATCAACATAAACGATGTTCATATCGGATTCAAAACATTCAAAAGTACACTTCTAAAACGTTTACACAAGTCTTAACTAGCAAAATAACCAAGACAATAGCGGAAGCTTCTGTTTTATGCGTGTTCGATTCTTGTACGAGCTTGATCATCATCCAAAAGTTTGTAGTAAACACCTATATTCAAAAACCATAGTAAACATTAGTTATGAGGGACTTATAACATGTCTAAATGAGTCCGTACGACTAAACAATTAGAATAAACAAATTTCGCAAGTTCTGAAGTCTGTCGCGACAGACTTGGTCTAGTGTTTCACGGGTAGCGAAAGGCTATGGCAGGGCGCGGCGCTAAAGGCTTTGCCCGTCGCGGGTGGCGAAAGCCTATTTGTCACAGAAAGTTATGTGGCTGGGAGCTGCAAACTCCCAACACTACCATTTTTAAGAAAAATCTCATAACTTCTACGATTCTCATCCGTTTTACTTCAAACTTGTTTCTAATTAACCGTAAGACATTGGCCTACGTAATTAACCCTTTGGGTTCACAAAAATCTTAATTTATAAGCTCTCGGCTTATAAATCCTTAATAAAATTATTCGACCCGATTACATATAACACCTTTTTCATGTCTTATGGCAAGGATCAATCCTTTACCATTTTACCCATTCCTCGGGCTTATTAAAACTAGCGTATTTAGCTCCCACTACATGGTTTGCATACGCATTAATATTCCACTTGACAAATTTCAATCAAGCACAAGTTTTACCATCAGTTACTTAAAGAAATTCCAATTTTCTAAGTTTCAACCCAATCTAAGGCTCATCAATCAAAATTTAGCATTTCCGTTACTCGGCTTACGCGTCCAATTATTCAGTGTGTTTGCGTGACATTCAAATCACTTAAAAACCACCAATTAGCTATCATCTTTATTTTGACCCGTTTGGTTGCTTAAGTGAAATCCATCACTTTATAAACATACCAAACACACCTAAATTCATTATTTCCTTACACAACACATATAAATAATCAAGCTCATCTATAGAAATGTAACGAAACAACAAGTAGCGTACCTTAAAGATTTTCCTTCAAACGTGCACCCGTTCCCGCTTGTCCACTTGATGCTTCACCCGATTTGCATATAGAGTTCAATCCACTTTATCTTTAGAACTCATTTTACAATATATCACACACAATTTACCAAACTAGTCAATTACGTTATTCTTTCATATTTTCTATATTTCCAAGACCACCTAGGCATTTTATCAAGCATCTTGTGAGCGAGATTTTTATACGACTATTATCGAATTCATGATTAGCTAATAACCATGTCTTAGCATCTTTTCAAGTCTTTATGTCTAGTGTGTATGGTAAACATCTAGAGTCTACATCATATATCAAATTCCACCAATTTTCTACCACAATTTAAGTGTTCATCCCTTCAAACTAAAACCCATGTAGCACAAACGTGGTTAGTTATTCAAACACTTGGATTATGGCATTTAATCATTTGGTTCTCATCTAGGGCTTGTTCCTAGACTTGTATTCATTTCAATCTTGCTATAAAATCTAACATTCACACTAGAATTTTCATCTATGAATGTTTATCACAAAATCATAACATCGCCAAATATCAAAATTCAACATACCTTGTGATCTTCCAACTTGGGTGATCACGAATTTAGTTAAAGCACAGATTTTTTAACTTGATTTCTCCTTTGATTTTGAAGATTTGATGGGCTTAGGGTTTGAGGAAATCCCCCTTTTGTTCCTCTGATAAAATCGACCAACAGACACACCAGTGTGTGTGTTTTGTGATTAATTTACTTTTATAAAAAATCAGTTTTCTAAATTATCCCTTTTAGTCCCTCTATTTAAAGATTTATCAAAAAGGGGCTAGATTTCTTGATTCTTGTAAGTCCCGAAACCGAGATCACAATGATATCGCACAACTCGTAAGGTGGCGGAATCACACGAACAAGTTGTAAAAGAAATAAAGGATGAAGAAGAAGGATGGTTGATATTCAAATGATTCACAAATCTTGCATACAAGTGTTTGTCTAATACAAGATTGCCCAAAATCACCAACCATGCACCTATTACATCACTTTCTATTTATAGAAGGAGATTAGGGAGTGTGCTCCCTAAACCCTAGGCCCATAACTACCCAAATAGGCCCAAAACCCCTAATTAACCCATCACAACTACTAATCCATCTATTATCTTATCCATAAACCGTAAAGGACCTAACAATCTCCCCCTAGGTTTATTGGATAAGCAGACGCATCAGACTCTTGGATCGAGAGGACCTGGAGGAGGATCAGCAAAGAGATAGTTTTTCAAAATGTTGGCAGCAGCACTTGTCCACGATTTTGTACATTCTTCATACTTCTTGCTGGTTCGAATTTGATGACTTGTAAGAATCAAGATGTCTTCCTCATGAAAACTCATCAGGTCATACGAGTTAGGGATCCTGATGGATTGTTCTTCAGTAACAATCATAGCTTCGGCCATTTTTGGATCATCGGCCCAAAATTTGAACTTCTTCAGTATCCCCTTTTCAAACTTTCTTGTGAGGGGAATGACCTTCTCTTTGTCAGTGGGAGGCCAGATAATTGATTTCACTGTTCTTCTAGTGAAAGAATCTCGAACACACCAGGATTTCTTCTTACTATGGGCTCGGCAGTCTTCTTGGTTGCGAAGTTAGTCCTCGCTTCCTTTTTGAGACGTGAGTGGAATGCCCAACCTCTGCCTCTCTTGCTCAGATCTAGATCATAATAAGGAGCTCGTAACAGAGACTTCAGATCAATCTGAGTCCAGGATTCGAATTGGCTTTCCTTGGCATAATATTCCATGTGCCCACTCTTTCGAGTAATCAACCACATCTGTTTGTCTGGCTCAAACCTCCAACATGCCACTTCTGATTTGTTTCCCACTTCATCATAATAGGTAGATCCTAGCTCCATCACAAGTCTGTCGGGCCTTGTTGTGGGATCATTTAGCTGAAAGTTTTCATCCAGAGGATTCATGTTTTGATTCTTCATTACCAGCACCTGTTTCTTTCTTTGCTTCTCTTGTTCTTTCTCTAACTTTCTCTACTCGCGTCTCTTCTTGGACTTGCTACTCAGTTTCTTTGGTTTTGCAGCCAAATAAGCTTCTAAAGCCACTGCACGTTCAGCTTCAGCTGCTGCGTGAGCTGCTGCTCTTTGCTCTTGTGTCTGCTCAGATCTTCCAACATAGAACTGCTCATCCTCTTTATCAACAAATTCATTTCCAAACTTCTTTTCAAGCTTCGCCTTCAGATCATAGACAGTTGACATCAACATCCCTATATCCCCTTGCAGTTGATCTATAGTAAGATCTCTGTTTGTGAGCTGAGATTGTAGAGAGGAGACCTGGGCTTCTTTCAATGCGGTATCTTGTTGTAGAGAAACAATCTGAGCACTTTTCAGTTCTCCGTCTTGTTCCAATATCACTACACGCCTTTTCAAACGTTTAACATACTCTTCTTCATCACTATCACTTTCATAGACTTGTCTCTTCTCTCTTGCATATCGAAATGCAGCTTCATCATGCTCTGTTGTATGAGCCCCACTTGAGCTTCCTTCTTCAAACTGAACACCACTTGAACTGCTAGGCTGTGAGGGGGTGGATTCAAAGTCGAAGTTGAAATCATACAAGTCTGTGTCTTCCAGGTTTGTTTTCTTTGATGCATCAGTTGTTTGTGGTTCAGGTTGAGGGTCAATTGCAGGAGTGAGCTCAGAGGTAGTCGAGGGCCCAGAAAGAGTGTTGTCATGTGCATTGTCGGTTCTTTGTTTCTTTGGAGCTGATTCTTCAGTCACATCAGCTATTTCTTGAATATCAGTAGAGGGAATGGATGGAGGGTCTCCATCACCACCCTGTAAACTTCGAATCAAAGCTGCAAGATTATCAGAAGTCATTGGCACTGGCTCACGAACAACATCCTCTTCTTTATCAGATGTCACTATCTCTATTTCGCTTTCGGAATCTGTTTCTTCACTGGAGTCTGTTTCAGATTCAGTATCAACCATAAGAACTTCTTCTTCATCATCACCTGCCTGCTGTACTTGCTGCATAAGCTGCACATCATGCTCTTCTGATATTTGTGCATTAATTGGACGCGGAACTGGAGCAACAAGGATGACTGGAGGAGCTGGTGCAACACGAGCTCCTTGTACAACGTCAGCAAACCTCCCATGCTTCTCAAGAGCATATCTTCCTTCAAAGTTATGATGTTTGGCTCTAATGTTTCTGCATGCATTCTCAAAGCATCCTGGCCCCATTGGCTTCAAATTGATGTAGTTTGGCCCCTTGACCAACGCTGGGTATCTCTCGTCAAGAATCATCTGTATAAACCTCGGGTACAGCATAAATATCTTCTTCTTTGGATCCTCCAACATCTTCTTCATGTTATCAAAGATGAAAGCTGAGAAGTTGTAATCCCATTCATTCACAAGTTCTACAACTGCTGAACTTTGCGTCTTGTTCAATTGATCCCATCCACCCTTGTTTTCAGCAACACATTGGAGGAAAAAATGAACTAACAGCCTCCAATATGGTGGAAATAGCTTCTTTGGCACAGTAGGATATCCTCCTTCATAGCTCATTCTCCTTAAAGCAGCTTGAACTCTGGCTTGATCGTATAATGTAGGATGATGCGGCTGATCTCCTAGTCTTAATACCTCTCGAATTACTGCTTCAGATACGATAATCTTCGTCTTCTGTACAGTAGCTTCAATGGATCCTGCACCTTGCCTGTCAATCTTTGCAGTATTCCAAAAAGCGTTGATGCAGTTGCTGCAGATCACAGGATTTGTTCTTAAGGCATGTGTGAGAGGACAGTTGTTCAGACCCTGATTAGTGATCCAAACAACTCAGCTTGATCTGCTGGAGGATTTGACAGAAAGCCTACTTGATTATGGAATTCATTCACCTCCAATTGTCGTTGATTTCCTTCTTGCAACATTGCGCCTGCCATTTTCTGCATTTATAAATTGTCGTTAGATGATATTGAAGGTTTTACTTACATTTTGAGTTAACGATGAGTCGACAAAGTCAATTCGTCGAAAACTTAAACATAAGCAACACTTTTCAGGTAAGCAGTCCAAAAACAGTCCAAAGGTTCATTAGAAGGGGTTCAGATGATCAGGTCAAACAGTCAAAGGTTACAAAATGGGGTTCATTTCGAATGAACTTCTTCATCCGGAATGGAATTCCATCCGAAGTCATCCATAATGACCCTCATCAGTCCGGAATCATCCGGAATCATTCGGAATCATCCGTGATGATGAACTTCTTATCCGTAATGATCCGGAATCATCCGTAATGCTAATTGATGATCCGGAATGAAGTACCTATGGTCCGAAATCAGTCCGAAATGAAGTCAATTGAGAGAGAATGTTGAGATGAGTCCATGATGGTCCGTAATTGTGATACGGATTCTTGTCAGTTTATGCATTAAATACACCGAAATGGTTTTGGGCCAGGCCCATTTCGGATGATCCGGAATGATGGGCCTGTTCAGAATTTGACCAAGTCAAAATTTGACCAAGTCAAATTCTGATGGGCCTCATTTCGAACAGTGGGCCATCCAGACTCAAAACATTTTAACATTATTTTATTTAGCCTTTTCAAAAACAGCAAAATACCCCCTTTCAAAATTAACGAAACACCCCACTAAGCAATCCCAAAATATTAAAATAATAATAATAATAATTAACGAAAATAGTATACACAAAATACCAACATAGGGGTAATTTTGGGAAGACTGTCACGGGATCAAATCGTTCTTAAACTGATTAAGGGACACTTTTCAGCTCTTCGTTTACTTAGGCTGGTCCATGCAATTGTTGATATGTTTGTCCTCTTAAATCCACCGCTCAAACTTCAACTTTTTGCTTTGTGATACGCTTTTTAGGTAGATTTATACTGACATCTGTGTGTCCCATTCCAAGGCATACCCCCGCGATCAAGGTAAGCACAACGGTTCATCGTAGCAGGTGAGTATACTGAGATCATCCTTTTTTATTTTTCAACGCCGGACTTCCTGGTGAACAGGTCAGTACTTCCGTACAGCAAAGAGACCAAGGAAGTTTTGACGAGGGCGAGACAGATACCTTAAACGGTATGAATTTGGCTATGATAACTCACGGAATTCTCTTATTTTGTGAGATTTCTTCCGTTTTCAGGTTTTGGCCCTTTTTTGTGGCTCTTTTAGCAAGATATCCTGACTGTGCCCAGGTCTGCATATAGTCTGGATGCAACAAAGGGACAGCCCTGATATCCCAGATGATTTATCAGTATAAAGACCCGAAACCTCAGATGTTGGCTATTAATCAACGCAGGATTTAAGACCATGAAATCATACGCCGTTGATCTGTTACCCACGAGATGTCCAGTCCATTATGTTTGTATCACTTTTGCTTCTTTTGCTTTTCGAGCGGCAGACCTATCAACACATCGCAGTGGAGCCTAACCTGTTTAACATTGAAACCTTACGTGTGTTAATCAAGTTCTTTAACACGAAAGCTCATTTCATTTCCCAGCAACTTTTCTCCCCCTAAATTTGTGCAAAAGTAGAACACTTTATGCCCAAATTTACCAGATGGAACACATAAAAACCCCTTATTATTATTTACAAGAGAGATATATATATTATTATTATTTTTTTTTAATTTTTTTTAATTCTCAGTCGGTGAAGCGAATCATTTTCAAGAGGTCTACAAGCACATTGAACCTAGAGATGCTGACAGGTTTGGTAAAAAGATCCGTTGTGTTAGCATCAGTATGGATCTGTTCAAGTTTAATAAGACCTCTGTCAAAACAATCTATTATGAAATGAATTTTAATGTCAATGTGCTCGGTTTTGGAGTGAAAAACAGGGTTTTTAGTGATCTGGATGGCGGCATCGTTATCACAATAAATAGTTGTATCAAGATAAGTCAAACCGTAATCTTCCAATTGATGTTGCATCCAAAGAACCTGGGAGCAGCATGCAGACGCTGCAACGTATTCTGCTTCCGCTGTGGAAAGAGATACTGTCTGCTGCTTCTTGCATTGCCAAGAAATGAGTCTGTATCCCAAGAACTGGCATCCAGCTGATGTGGACTTTCTATCCCTGTCAGTTCCTCCAAAATTGCTATCTGAAAAGGCAAACAGATCAAAGTTCGAATCTCTGGGATACCAGAGTCCGAGTTTAGGAGCTCCCTTCAAATATCTGAAAATTCTTTTAACAGCAGTTAAATGAGTGAGTTTAGGGTTAGCCTGATAACGAGCACACTGACACACGGCGTACAGAATGTCTGGCCGACTGGCAGTCAGATACATTAGTGAGCCGATCATCGAGCGATACAGTGTCTGGTTGACAGGACTTCCTTCTGGGTCCTCAGTTAACAACGGCCGTTCTGCAATTGGGGAGTCACTTGGCTTTGAGTCTGTCATGCTAAACTTTGCAAGAACGTCAGTTACATATTTACTTTGGTGAATTAATATTCCTTGATTGTTCTGACGGACTTGCAGACCCAAAAACATCGTCATTTCTCCCAAAGAGCTCATCTCAAACTTTTTCTTCATGACTTCTTCAAACTCCTTGCAAAGAGCATCATTAGTCGATCCAAAGATGATATCGTCAACGTATATTTGAACAAGGATAATATCCTTGTCAACAAATTTGATGAACAATGTCTGATCGATCATTCCTCGGGTGTATCCATGAGCGAGCAAATGTTCTGTTAGAGTTGCATACCATGCACGAGGTGCTTGATGCAATTCATACAGATCCTTGTCCAGCTTGTAAGCATACCCTTCCTTTTCTTGGTCAATGAATCCCGGCGGTTGAGCAACGTAAATTTCTTCCTTGACCTTTCCATAAAGAAATGCCGTCTTAACATCCATTTGATAGACAGTAAATCCCATAAAAGATGCGTATGCCAAGAAGATACGGATGGCTTCTAGACGAGCGACTGGGGCATACACTTCATCATAATCTAGGCCTTCAACTTGACTGAATCCTTGGACTACTAATCTGGCCTTATTTATCACAATCACACCAGAATCATCTTGCTTGTTACGAAATACCCATCGTGTGCCAAGGGCTCTTTTTCCTTGGGGCAGCTTCTCAAGTTTCCATACTCCGAGCCGTTCGAACTGATTGAGCTCTTCATGCATTGCATCGACCTATCCAGGTTCCTGCAAGGCAACATTAATATTTTTAGGCTCAATCTGTGATATGAAGCAAGAGTACAAGCACGTGTTGATGTCTCTAGATTTGCGGCGGGTTTGAACGCCAGCAGATACTGGGCCGATGACATTTGTGATTGGGTGACTTTTTTGAACGCTACGGAATTGCTATTGCAGGAGCTTGCAGATGAGATTGTAAATTTGAAAAGCTTCTGGAAGCTATTCCAGATGGCTCCCCCTCACTTGGTGCTGTGGGGTTGATCACATGTGTATCTGCAGTGCAATCAGACGGAATTGAGTCTTGAAACAAAGAGGCTCCCTGAACATTTGATGGTCTGGCTGAGCCTTCAGTGTTGTTGGTTTCACTATTTGAGTTATCTGTTGGGGGTTCAGGACGCAATGCCTGAGTGGTTGAGGAATGGCTTGTATTTTCTTTGTCAAATCCTGATGGATTCACAGTGAGTTTTCTGATTAGACTCTGTAATGGCACATTCTCATCTTCATCTTCAACAGGAATAGGCATTTCTTTTGCTGTGTTCTCTGCAACAACAAATTCATTAGACAAAATAGGAAAAGATTTGAACAAGGAGGAATAATCATATAGCCAATCAGGGCCAATGCGAGCGTCTTTTGGATTTTCTTCCAGCCAGTCTACATGATATGCTTCCACAACTTGCTTCTTGACCTTGTTGTACACACGATAAGAGGTATTCTTAGCATAACCAATGAAGTAACATGGACCCCTCGAGCTTCAAATTTTCCCTTGGAGTCCATGAGAAGAAGGACGCATAGGCACCGGAAAGTACGAAAGTGTTGCACCGAGGGTTTTTGACCTTCAACTATTTCATATGGAGTTTTCATGTGACGCTTGTTAATCAAGGCATGATTCTGAACGTAGAAAGCCGTATTTATTGCTTCAGCCCAGAATATAAGTGGAAGCCCTGAATCTCTCAGCATTGTGCGATCAGCTTCGATGAGAGTACGGTTGCGTCTTTCTGCAACCCCATTTTGTTGAGGGGATCTTGATGTGCTGTATTGACGGTCGATTTCCTTGAGGGTACAAAATTCTTTCAGCTCAGCATTCTTGAATTCTGTTCCATTGTCACAGCGAATAATCTTCACACGTTCATTTGACTGATTCTCCATGAGTATTACAAATTTCTTAATTAAACCAGTTGTCTCACTCTTCTGCTCCAAGAAGAATACCCAAGTGAAACGTGAGAAATCATCTATGATGACCAAGCAGTAAGCCTTTCCTCTGATGCTGAGAACATTGACTGGACCAAATAAGTCCATATGCAGCAGTTCCAAGACCTTCGAAGTGGTGTGAACAGGTTTGGACTTATGAGGCCTACGATGCTGCTTTCCTCGAGCACATGCTTCACATTTCTCTATTTGCATGAAATCCTTGATTGGCAAGTTTCTGACTAGACCTCCTTTCGCTAATCGATTCAAATTTTTCGTGTTCAGGTGACCCAACCGACGGTGCCATAGCATAGCATCATGTTCAGCAATTTCTGAAAACAAACAAATAACTTGATCAGTAGGAGCTTTATTCATATCAATAACATAGGCATTTCCTCTTCGTTCAGATTCTATTAGAAACCAATCTTCAGGTATGAGGATTCCTGGTTTCAGAATGACACACCCACTTTTAGTGAAGAGAACTTCCATTCCTTTGTCACACATCTGCGATACACTCAGCAGACTATGCTTAAGCTAAGGGACATAGTTAACATCTGAAAAGGTGAGGATGCCATTCTTGACAGTGCCTTTCATGGTGATTCTTCCTGATTCTCCTCCCGCGAAGTTGACACATCCACCGTCGAATATCTTGATATCATTCAACTGGGATATGTCTCCCGTCATGTGTCTAGAACAACCACTATCGATAAACCAAAGTCTAAAGATAGCCCTCCATAGTCGTTCCTGCACATAAAACAGAATCAGTTAGAGACTGGAACCCAGGCCATAGAGGACCTGAGTTTACCATCGCTATCTGTGTAGGTAACTTCGCGAAAGATCATATAGTTTTTATCATTGTTTGTGACATTGGGTGGCGTGGTAGAAGTTGATGGTTGTGAACACGGTGACTGGGATCTAACAGGACCTTTTGGTCTCCAATCTTTAGTGTCCGAGACACTTCTGTTTGATGAAAAGGATTTTTTATTGTCTTGAAACATGTTTGTTTTTAAAAAATTTTGCTTTTCCTGTTTAGCAAGATTCCAGTCTCTGTCAGAAGGCCTTGCCTTGGGATGTCGATGTTTGATAAAACTAGAGTGCATGGCCTTCTGATGGTACATGTTCCTAGAGTAGTAGGGACGATGAACACAATTTCTTGCGATGTGTCCCGGAATTCCACAATTAAAACATGTCTACCTTTTTTAGAAAAAAGACATCTAGTTCAGCTTGCGTTATTCTCGAGAACTGATCACATCTTTTCAATTCATTTGACACTAAGTGCTTTGGAGTGTGCTTGTTCTTGGAGGAACCCGCTTTGCAGCTGTCAACACAAGAGTAAGTATCCTCAACTTTACCCTTGAGCTTGGGTTCAGTTTGCATGAGATTTGAGGTTTCCCTTCTCGCATTCTTCCTTTTCGGCCTTCTGTTTCTACGTGATCGCTTTCTTTTAGGGGGAACAGATTCAGTCGACTCTGTTCTGTTGAGGCTACTATTGGGATCAATAGGTGAGCTGTCTGTAAAGGTGACTTTCACATCTTCCTTTTCTGTAGAGATCATGTCCTTAGGAGAATCTTGAGAGAAGGTTTCCATAATAATTTCTTCTACAGTTTCATCATTTGATTCAACTGTGGAATTGATTTCAATGAATTCCCTCTCCATAGTTTCCATGTTTCCATGAGTTTCTACAGAATTGGACTCTATGGATGTCTCCTCTTCAATCAAGTCACCTTCTGAGTTCTCGACATTGGATGATTCTGGTAACTCAGATGATGAGCAGTCTGTGTCTAAGACAACTTGACTTTCTTCTTTAGTAATGCTGCAAGAATCTGATTGATCGTCACAATCGGAAACACTCGAAGATTTGAGCTCATTATCTGGGATCCCTGAATCATCTGCTTGATTGCCAAGATCGTCAGATGATCCCTGTTCAACAGTAAATTCTTCATTATCACTATTAGTCACGTCAAAATCATCATTGCTGCAGGGAGCGTCTGATGTGTCATTCAATGTTTCAGACATACAGGTGTGGTATTCCGAATTATCAGAATGGTCTTCTGAGTTATTTGAAACAGATGTTTCGAATTCCTCAGACGACACATCAGGCTCTCCCGCCACATCATTCTCAACAATTACAACATTTTCAGCATTTTCAACACAGTCATTCTTATCACATGCATAATCTAAAATAATAGCACCAAATTCATCAGTCTTAGTGGGAACACCCCAAGTCTCAGGAAACCAAGAAAAAACACAGTTCCAAGCATAAATGCCATTTTTATCATAAACAACATTATTAGTAGCACTTCGATGTGATTCATCCTCCTCCTTAGACTTCTCTTCAGTTCTTACTGACTCTGCACACAAACTAGAATAGTTAGTATTTTCAACAGAATCAGAATTTGATGAACTTTCCTTCATCTCCTCTGCGAGTTTGTTAACCGGTTCCGTTTTTGTTTCAGTTCGGTTTCTGCATTTATCACGGTTTCTTTTTATCTGATCGGACTCATTATCTGCTGATTTATTTTGAACATTTTCATCTTTAACAAAACTCATTGGTTTCTTGAAATCAGCATATGGACTCCTTTTAGACTTAGATGGATCATAATCAACATAATCACTAGGTTTGACGTACATTACAGTATCATAATTTTCCATTTCCTGCTCAGTGACTGGCAATCTGGAATAATTATGATTATATGGTGGCGGGACCTTTTTATACCCCAAGCCCTTTCCCTTATTTTCTTGATAGGCAAGTTGCACATTACACAGATTTTGAACTGTGGCACTGGAAGTATCAAACTTCTTGATGTTTAACTCGTTCTGTTTGTACTTTCCAGTGAGGAGCTCTAGCTCACCCTTCACAGAGTCATATTCAAGAGTTTTGACTGTGAGTCTATGTTTATAGTCATGAACCCAACATTGCTGCTGGTTCACGTCTCTGTGAAGTTGAGCTATGTCCTTTTTAAGTGCTTCAATCTTTTCATAGAGAATTTTATTATTCTCTCGAAGACTGATGTACTTTCCCATCACAGTATTATAATCTGTAATTAATGCTGAATTTTGAGATCTCAGTAAAGCAACTTTCTTCCTACAATGTTCAGTACATAAAAGGGAGTTTACCGTCTCAGCGAGTGACTTTGGTTCCTCAGTCATGGCCATCAAACACTGATAAACCTTGTCCACAACAGCAGATTCAGACAGCTTCATAGATTCCACTTGAGCAACATCATCAGCCCAGTTGAAACCATTCTGCTCTTGAGCAATCAAAGCTCTTCCAGCTCCAGAATTACCCTGTCCACTTGAGGTAGCAGTTTCAGCAGGCGTGAAGGGAACCATAGACCTTTCTTTGTTCCTTGTTGTAGCTGCTTGAGTAGCTTCATACCCTGTAAGAACCTTCTTTCAATCCCTAGCAAAATGCCCTGGCTCATAGCACCTGTAGCACCTCGGCCTGTTTTTCAGAAATCCTGGACTAGCAGACAAAGGACGACATCCATATCTTTTTGCAAACTTATCAGCTTTAAAGGCTGACATAGCCATGTTCCAAGCCACATCCAGCTCATCTAAGTCCTCTTTCACGACTTGATTCGCTTCTGGCGTCATTTCTGTTGAAGGTATAAGTTCTCCTGCCAAGAAGGCATTGAAGCTGTTGATCATAGAGGCTGCAAGAGCAAGTTTTTCTTCATTCTGTTTGGTTAAGAAAGCCATGTGATCCACTGATGGGGTGTTCTGAGGAGCAGACTGAGTGTTTGGACTGAAAGCAGCATTTGCATGTTGTGGCTGAGGCTGAGATTGAGATTGAGATTGAGATTGTGGCTGAGTGTTTGTGGTATTGACAGCAGGTGCTTGAGAGGTAGGAGCAGCCATCCCATACATATAATTTGGCTTTGGAGCAGCAATGGGACTGAAGACAATGTTTGGGTTGTGATTCACTACTCCATGAATAGGACTGAAAACCAGATTTGGATGAGCTTGAGACATCAGTGTAGCATTGTTTGGACTAGTTACTCCAGCAGCCATCAGAGAGTTCTTGTGATTGATTTCTCTTTGTTGATTATCAATCTCGCAAGACTTAATAGTGGCAATCAGCTCTGTTAGCGTCATTTCATTCAGATCCTTGGTACGCTTGATCATAGAAACCTCGGCATCCCATGCTTTAGGTAGAGAGTTAAGCAATTGACGATTCATTCCACTATTTGAGATGTCGATTCCAGCACTCACCATTTGAGATACAAGTTTAACAAATCTTCTGATCTGATTTTCAACTGTTTCCCCATAAATATGATTGAAGGAACTGAATTTCTGATTCATCATGTTAATCCTACTTGCTTTCATATTAGCATTTCCTTCAAATAGATATGTTAGCTGATCCCAGATATCTTTAGCACTTTTGCAGTTTCTGACTCCAATCGAAATATCTGGGCCAAGTGCCATTGATAGAGTTCCATAAGCAGCTTCATCATCTGCAACGACCTTCCTGTCCTCATCAGTGTAAATGTTTTCGGGCTTCGGAATTTGAGTTTGAGGATCATCCTCAGTTGCGTACATGATAGTACGGGCCCATTTTTTATGCTTCTCCAAACATGAGGCTCTTTTGCCTTGCAGTATTGCTCAAAACGAAATTTCCACTCGTAGTAGTCATCACCGTACAAGAACCTTGGAACTTTTGTGGATGTGCCGATAACTTGGTCAAGTTCTTGATGAAATGCCAACGATTGAGTCTGGATTGCAGCAAGTGTGGCAATAGCGAGATCGGCTGCAGTTACAACACCGTTCATGACACCGGATTGGTTCAACATGATGAAATGTAGTTCGAAATGAAATCTGAGGTCCGAAATGATCACTGATCCGAAATGGAACAAGTTCGAAATGAACAGTGGTCCGAAATGACTTTGATCCGAAATGAATTCTAATCCGTGATGGAGAGTTCGGAATGAGACAAGCAATCTTCAAACAGCGAGATCCGTAATCACTAACTTTTATCCGAAATGGCAAACTTTAATTCGTAATCTGATGATTGTGATTCCAAATCTGATGATCTTAATCCGAAATCTGATGATGATTGTCCGTATTCTGATAATCTTATCCGTAATCTGATGATTGCAGTTCGAAATTTGTTGATCGCAATCCGAAATCTGATGATATTATCTGTAATCTAGTGAAGATGATCCCTAATCTGATGAAGACGATCCGAAATCAAGCAAACTTCAAGTCCGTGATGATAAATAATAGTCCGAAATGGTCCGAAATCTTCAGAAGACAGTCCGTGATGAGCAGAAACAATCTGAAATACAGCAGAAACTCCAGAAAACGGAACAGTAGCAAAACCGGAACAGTAACAGCGAACAAACCAACGCGATATCAGATCCGAGCCTGGAAATCAGGTTCAACAGGCTCTGATACCAATTATAAGTCCCGAAACCGAGATCACAATGATATCGCACAACTCGTAATGTGGCGGAATCACACGAACAAGTTGTAAAAGATATAAAGGATGAAGAAGAAGGATGATTGATATTCAAATGATTCACAAATTTTGCATACAAGTGTTTGTCTAATACAAGATTGCCCAAAATCACCAACCATGCACCTATTACATCACTTTCTATTTATAGAAGGAGATTAGGGAGTGTGCTCCCTAAACCCTAGGCCCATAACTACCCAAATAGGCCCAAAACCCATAATTAACCCATCACACCTACTAATCCATCTATTATCTTATCCATAAACCTTAAAGGGCCTAACAATTCTTTCTTATTTAACAACAAATAATTAACTAGATTAAACATTCCTAGTTATATTTCACAAGATTATAATCAACCTAACTCTATATATATATATATATATATATATATATATAGTGTGAGGTTCATTGGGGAACACTAAAAAAGTGGGGAACAGTGGGGAACTGACTCAAACGAACTCCGATTAGACTCATTCCAGCGGCGTTGGAACCGTCTCATCGAACCCTAACTAGGATCTCTTAACCCTAAACCCTAAATCATAACCCCTAAACCCTAAATATATTAGGGTTTGGCTTTTAGGGTTTAGCTTTAGGGATTAGCCTTAGGGTTTAGCTTTAGGGTTTAGCTTTAGGGTTTAGAGTTTAGCTTTAGGGTTTAGGGTTTAGCTTTAGGGTTTAGCTATAGGGTTTAGGTTTAGCTTTAGGTTTAGCCTTTAGGGTTTAGCTTTTAGGGTTTATAGTTTAGATTTTACGGTTTAGCTTAGGTTTTAGCCTTATTTTTTAGCTTTAGGGTTTAGAGTTTAGGAGTTAGGATTTAGGGTTTAGGGTTAAGAGATGTTAGTTAAGGTTCGACGAGCCAGTTCCAACGCCGTTGGAATGAGTCCAATCGGAATTCGTTTGAGCCGGTTCCCCGCTGTTCCCCACTTTTTTAGTGTTCCCCAATGAACCTTCTATATATATATATATATATATAGGGGAAGGTTCATTTGAGAAGAAAATTTAATTGAGAAGAAAAAGAACAAAGGGTAATTTTGTAAAACATTAAATAGTTTATTTACTTATCTTATTTATTATCATTTTTGACTAATTAATTAGTCATAAAGACTATTATCCTCCACACTAACTTTTTTTTGCCTACACACATTAAAAGTTATCCTACATATTTTGAAATTCATCCTACACGTTGAAATTTACCCTACACAACTCGTAATTTATCCTACACACTAAATTATTTTATTTTATTTTTTTGAAAAAATATATATTTTGAAGATAAGTTACAAATTATTTAATGTAGTTAGCTATTAAAGAGGAATACTACAAATTAATAACCTATGTAGATTTACCAATGTACCCTTATAATAACATTAAATACTTATATTAAATGAAGTAAAATAAAGTATTCTTATTTGTTGAAATTTCTTTTTTTTTCTTCTTACAAAAATTTTCTTCTCATTTGAACCCTCCACTATATATATATATAGGAGGGATCCACTAAAAAGTGGATTTTGCCTAAGAAGCCTAAGAAGGATTGTGATGATGACATGTGGCACTCCTAATGAGTAGGAATGAAGGGCATTTTGGTCCTTATAAATAGGAGTGAAAATGACATGTGGCATTCCTTTTGTTTTTTAAAAATACAAAAAAAATCTAGCACAAAAAAAATCTAGCACAAAAAATCTAGCACAAAAAATGTAGTACAAAAAATATAGTACAAAAAAATCTAGTACAAAAAAATATAGAATGAAAAAATTTAGCAAAAAAATGTAGTACAAAAAAATCTAGCACAAAAATTTGAGAAAAAAAAATTTAAGACAAAAAAATTCAGCACAAAAAAATTAGCACAAAAATATAGTAAAAAAATCCAGCACAAAAATGTTATACAACATGGAAATACAACACATTTTAGTGGGTTTTTTTAGTCTTCATATTTTATATAGCAATATGGTACTCAAATTAAAGATAAAAAGACGCTCGATTTTACGGTGAAATTTTTATGAAAAAAATAATGTCGTATAAAAAAGTTATGAACGTTTAAAAAATAGGGGTGGAATATGCATGTGCCTTGCATGTGGAGAGAGAAAGTCTATAAATAGGATTTTCCTAAGATACCATTGCACTACTCTTTTTTCCTACACTTTAATCTTAACCATTGATTTGAAAAATGAATGGTTAAGATTGCTTCTCATCCTACTTAGGCAAAATAAACTTTTTATTTGATCTTTACCCTATATATATATATATATATATATATATATATATAGGTAAAGAGTACTGTACAAATCTCCTTATCGTACATTACGTACGCTACAATCTCAGCCGCCCGATCATCAATCAAAATTCGCATGTTGTTTTTTGTACCACCTGCGAACTTGTTACAAAAAAACATGCTATTTCATCAAAATTAACACATGCTATTTTCATTAATTCGCATGTGGATTAATTGGAGACATATAAAATTTCGCATGTGGACAAAAATATAATTAGAGACATACAAATTTCGCATGTGGACGAAAACAAATTTCGCATGTGGACAAAATATAATTAGACACATACAAATTTCGCATGTGGACATGGCACTAATTCGCATGTGCATGGCACTAGCATGTGGACATGGCACTACTTCGCATGTGGTGTTGATCAAATTCGCATGTGGTGTGGACATGGCACTGTCTTTGAGAACAAGAGAGAGAAACAGAAAGATGATGATTATTCGAAGCAGTGGATCTTGTTTGTGATGGAGTTTTCTGGATGGTGGTCGTAGGAGGTACGGTGGTTGAAGGTGGTTGATGATCGGAGAGAATGAAGGTGTTCAACGGTGAAGATGATTAAACAGTGACCGGCGACGAAAGGTTGAAGATGATGATGAACTGATGAAGATGAGTTGCAGGTTTTAGGGTCGGAGTTCGAATAAGATGATTGAACCGGAAACGAAGAACGAAGGTTGCAGGTGACCGGAGGGAGGTTAACGTCGCCGTATTGTTGCTTGCTGATCTTTTTCGAGTCCGGCGGTAGTGAAGGAAAAAGGCGACGAGGAATAATGGTGATGGCTGTTTGAATTTACGGTGGTTATCAATTTTTGCCCGTGTTTGATGGATTGAAGATCGTACGGCTGTGGGCATCGCGTAAATAATGTAGGATAAGAGGTATTGTACGTTAACCGGCCTCTCTCTGTATATATATATATATATATATATATAGGGGAAGGTTAAAATGAGAACCACCTCGAGTTGTAAGAACCAGCGAGAACCACCCCCGCGGGGGGCCGTTGACCACGATTTTTTTTTACAACTAGATGTGTATATTTTAACACCCTACGCAAAGTTTGGGTTTAAACGGCGCGCCCGAGGGGGTAGTTTTTTACGCCCAAAGTTTGGGTTTTTTTAATTTTTCTTTTTTTTTTACCAAACTTTAGGCGTAAAAAACTACCCCCTCGGGCGCGCCGTTTAAACCCAAACTTTGCGTAGGGTGTTAAAATATACACATCTAGTTGTAAAAAAAAAATCGTGGTCAGCGGCCCCCCGCGGGGGTGGTTCTCGCGGGTTCTTACAACTCGAGGTGGTTCTCGTTTTAACTTATTCCTATATATATATATATATATATATATATATATATATATATATATAGGGGAGGGTTCATTGGGGAACACTAAAAAAGTGGGGAACGGGGGAACACTTTTAAAAATTATACTTAACATGTTAAAAAAAATAGTTTTCTAATTTTTTTTCGGCGCTTTTTTTTATAAATACAAGTAGAAACATTTTTGATAAAAAAAATCAAAAACTAAAAATATAAAAAAAATGTTTAAAAAACAGTTTTATCTTATAGAATTAACTTAACATGTTAAAAATAAATTTTTTTTTTAAATTTTTCAGCGCTTTTCTTTATAAAAAGGAGGAGAATCTAGTCGAGTAAAAAAATATTTTTTCTAAAAAAAACAATTTTTAGCCTTTTTTTAATTTTTTTTTTTTAATATTTTTAGTTTTTGATTTTTTTTATTAAAAATGCTTCTACAAGTATATATAAGAAGAAGCGCCGAAAAAGATGTTTAAAAAATAATTTTTAACATGTTAAGTTAAATTTTTAAGAGTGTTCCCCGGTTCCCCACTTTTTTAGTGTTCCCCAATGAACCTTACACTATATATATATATATATATATATATATGGTGGAGGATTCAAATGAGAAGAAATTTTTTGTAAGAAGAAAAAAGAAGAAGTTTTAACTAAGAATGCTTCATTTTACTTATTTAATATTTGCGTTTAATTTTAATGTAACGGTATATTTGTAAACTTACATAGATCATTAATTTCTAGTTTTCCTATTTAATAGCTAACTAGATTAAATTTGTAACTTATTTTCAAGATATATATTTTTTCAAAAGATAAAAAAAAATAATTTAGATTCTACGACAAATTACTAGGTGTGTAGGATAAATTGTGAGTTGGGTAGGATAAATTTAAATAGGTGTAGGATAATTTTTGAAATGTGTAGGATAACTTTATATATGCGTAGTAAAAAAATTAATATAGATAATAATAGTCTTTATGACTAATTAATTACTTAAAAAAAGTAATAAATGAGATGAAAAAAATACTACTTAATATTTTACAATTGTACTCTTTGTTCCTTTTGTTCTCAATTAATTTTTCTTCTCAAATAAACCTCCCATATATATACCCATATATATATATGTATATATGGGAGGTTTTTTTTGAGAACGCTAAATATTGCGAGAAGCTTGAGAACGAATGGAAAAAACAATCAAATTCATTTTTTTAATATAAACCTCACTATAATTAATATACAACATTAGAAAAAGAATTTACTCTTTAAATAATTCATCTCACCTTTCAAAATCACTCATAATAAGTTTTTTACACATATGTAAATACAACAAACAAATTTACACATGTGTAAATTTTATTTATTTACGAATACACGTAAATTTAAACGTATAAATTTAATTTTTACTATTGTATTCGAATAATAATGATAAGTGTAAAAAGAAATTTTGAATTTGAATTGTTTTTGGTCAAGTTCTCGTGGGTTTTTCATTTTTTTCTTACAGTTCTCACAATATTTAGAGTTCTCATTTAAACCCTCCCCTATATATAGGTACGTGATCAGGAGAAAACGCTCTAAAGTATGAGAACGGATCCTAGCCCAACACGTGGCACGCGACATAGTGAAGGGCGGAGGGACTTTTTTGTTCTTTTATATTCTTTTTTTTTTTCAATTCGTCTCACAACACCGCTCCATTTTTTTTGGCATTTAACAAACACATGGCGTTTTATTGTTTTTTTTAGATCAGGAGCATAGTAAATATTTTGGCGTTTATGACGTCCCCAAATTCTATAAAATCATTTAGTATTAATAACTTCTTTTCCTCTATGGCGTTTCCCAAATTCATTAGGCGTTTTTGTAGATTTTCATAGTTCATATATGTTATCAAGGTAAATTTCTTTGCGTTCATGGCGTTTTTTAAATACATTAGTAATTTAAAAGAGTACAGCTAAGACGAAATCAAACAAAAAACTAATAGTCTTCTATGGATGGTATTACATCAGAGATGTAACCATCGGTTTGTTCAGAACTCTCCTCAGACTCATCATCATCATCTTGTTCATTGGCGTATAATACCTTAATCTCGTCTCTTCTTCATTGCATCCTATACTTGAATGTATTCACAATGCTGAATATAGCATCGTTCGAAGGTGCTAAATCACAGAGCTGTTCAATAAGATGTAGTTTATCTGTGTTCAGCAGTTCGTCCATTGTCAATGAATAATCCCCCCCCCCCATGTTGAAAGCTCACCCTTACTGTTCTTCATTGTTCATCCAGAATCCAACTAGTAAATTTCTGTAGATCGGTATCGTTAATATCATCATCATCCTCGTCTTCTGGAAATTTTCTCTTTAATCTTCTTATTACCGTTCGAATCCTCTCACAATCGTAGGCCACTGGGACCCCAAGTGCTAGAATATCCCTCTGAATGAATTAATCCATACTAAGTATGGCCTTGATTGTTTTGACTTTCACCCTTCTCCTGTCAGAGAACTTTAGCACGAAACGTCCCTCTGACCTCTCAAACCTCTATGCAATAACCTGCACCATTTTTTTTTAAATTGTACGGCGTTTAATACAATGTGCGGTGCTTTTAGTGAAGGTGTGGAGTGTGAAGCTTTTGTTTAGCTGTTGTACTTATATAATGAGCTTTTTTAGCGCCAGATAGATATTTGTTTTTGGCGGTAAAAAAACGTCAGTAATTTTTTGATGTGTATTTTTTGTATCAATTGTTGTGCCATGTAGGATTCAGGCCTATAAAGTGACAGGCAATTATGGCGTTTTGAAAAGATAAATAAATTCAATTTCCTATGTAGGGGCTTTTAATGTAATAAATGTTAGCAATAATGTTTCCGTCTCTTCATTTTACTGTTTGCAGTTACTGTTTTGTTCAGTTTCATCTGTTAAGGCTGTAACACTTCCCATCTTTTCAGGGTTTGACGTTTTGTTTATTTATCGCGTTTAGATAAAGATGGCACATTGTTTTATACTTTGTTTTAATGGCGTTTAGTCAATTATTGTTGTTTTTAATAATACATTGTTTGGCATTTTTTGGCGTTTTATATAGTAACAACCTGCTTTTCTGTAACACCCTGAAAACGGGTTTGGTAATTAAACCCCGTTAATACTAAAGACGGGGAAAGTACCGTTAGTGGTAAAAGTAAACTGGCAAATATTAGGAATTTATTTAATAATCCTAATATTTATTTGAAGTGAATAAAAAGCTTTTAAGAAATAAAGAGATAGAAGGCCCGAGTTAACGGGACCCGAAATAAACTTAGTCATAAATATTCTCGAACCCGCAAAGTTAACTAGGAATATTAAACCTAGTTAATAAGTGGGGAATATTGTTAGAAATAAGTAGGTTGTGCCCTACTTAATTAACTAACCAAATTAGAGGGGCCAATATTGTTAAAATTGAAACTTAATTTTAATTAATTAAATAAAACACACCAAACACCCCACAAGGAGGTGTCTGGTCGTACAAGAAGAACAGGGGGGCGATCCCCACACATCAAAACCCTAAATCTTCACCAAACTTGCAAATTGAAGGCTCAATCCAAGTTTAAATCGAAATTAAAGCATAGATTACTGATCCTCATCACAAGAGGATCACAAGGTATGTAAAATTTCATAAAAACTCTCAACTTGAATTTCTCATGTAATTGGGAAAATCTGAAATTATAGTTGCATGTATGTCTTATGATGATCTAGGAACAACTATAGTGTCTAGGGACAAACCCTAGACAAATACAAGTTGAAATCATGTGAAATTGTAATGAAACCCATGAACACCATTGTAGGTGATTAGTGATTTATGTGAAATTTGATGAACACTAGGAAATAGAGTGTTGATCTAGTATAATTTGACAGATTTGAAGTGATTTCAGAAATTATAGAAGTTAACAACCTTGTAAGATGATTGATTTATGTGAAATTAGGGCTAAGAGATAAGCTAGAGACTTGATAAATAAACATGTAAAATTCTGCCCTTAAAGTGTTTGTTGAAATGCCTCAAAGAAGGCTTGAAACTAGAATTTTGTAGTCAAAACACCTAATTGTGATGTTTTGGCTATTATACAAGATGTGATTAAAAAGAGTTCTAAATATGATAAACGTGGCTAGAACTTTGGTTAAAACGGTGGTCTAAAGATAACGCCTATCGGGTAATTAAAGAATATTAAAACTAGTTGATGAACTCGGATATGCAATTAGTATACTAATGGGCATTTGACTTTTATAAAGTCAAACTGGCCTATAATACGATAAATGGTAATTTTTGATATGAAATACGTAAGGTGGAACAATCGTATTAAATTATGATTAAACTAACCACCTTGAAAACGATGATGATAGTTCGACGCTTAACAAGCTAGGTGGAAGCTTGATAAAGGAGCGGGTTAAACGAATCAAGAAGGAAAGGAAAAGCGTAGTTCGGATGCGAGGTAAGTAAAACTTACACCCACTTGTAGTATATGTGTTTATTTTATAAGCGATGAATACAATAAAGGATTAGGTTCGAATCATGGGTTCCGACACGAAACGAAATGAGTCAGAACCAATAAAATGTTTTAAACCATGATTAATGGTGAAAGAGGCAAAAGGGTAAATTGGTCATGTAATGACTAATAACTAATGAGTTTTCGTTAAGATCACTTTTAAGTGCAACTAATAACGAGAAAATGAGTAGAGATGGAAATTTAGTCAAGTACCGACTAAAGTAAATTGTAGTAAAAAGGGGTCTAGTGGCAAAAATCCGAAATGGGTCGGATAAGCAAATTGGTAATTATTAACCATGTTTTGCTACTTATGAAGATATTTGGTTATATAGGCCAAACGGGTCAAATGGCGTGATAACACCATTTGACAGTATCGACTGATGTGGTTGTCAAGTCTTGTGTTAACAGGAGCGGTTAGCGATTCGGATACTCCCGTCGCCATAGAAAATGTGATAATAAAAGCGAGGTATAAATCGGGTCTATTAGTTAATCCGAGCCAGGTACGCATAGTTATGTTGTAGTTAAAAATGCTATTTTGGTCGAATAATTGGTGAGAGTCCTTCATTGTAAAAGAAGGACCAAAATCGACCAAAACGCCCTTGTAGGCTAAATTGAACAAACAACCCTTTGAGGTTGTTTGGAAATGAGTCTTATGATTAAACAAAAGCTTAGAACGAGTATGGGTAGTGAAAGATGAAATTCTTGGGCCGAAAGACTCCATATGAGTCTTTGCCGTAAAATGATATTACAAGGGGTATAATTTGGAACACATAGATATCTACTTTAAATCCAACACAAAATTAGTTGTGATGGAAGAGTGCTAGATAAGAAATATAGGTTACAATGCTAGAATAGAATGAAAGCGATTTTGAGCCTAAAAGTGCTTAAATACTCTTAATGGGTCAAAATAAGCATTTAAGCGAAAATGGGATTTTATTATGTAAGAAACCCGTGATTTGAGAGTAATATGATAGGAGATATTAATATAATGAACTTCATGAGTTTAAAGATCTAAGAAACAAGTTGGTGTGATAAAATCGTGAACGGGTCAATATTTGGTAAAAAGGATAATAAGCCGAAGACTTAAAAGTCTGGAATTTTTTTAATCCGGATGTCGGATTTTAACCCCATAAGGTGGAGAATCAAATTACAATCACGTAGGAAGAAACGGTAGGTCAAACGAACAAGCGGTTTAAAAGATACGAAAGTTTTCGTGTTGTTAAACGGCAAAATAGAGAGATGGAATGCAGGGACCACCGTAACTTACGGTGCCACCGTAAGTTACGGTGGAGCTGATATGATTACGATGGTTACATACTGAGTTACGGTGGAAGGACAGACTTTCAGGGGCTACCGTAACTTACGGTCCCACCGTAAGTTACGGTGGACCCAGAAACAAAATATTTTTTTTTATTTATTTAGTTTAAATTCCCGGATTCGTTTAGACACGTTTTAAACCCCGTATGACTAAAGCATTTCATGTTTATGAAATGTAGGTACATTTTGGATGCCGAAAGACGATCAAGATCAACAAAGAACCGAACACAATAAAGACTAATGCTTCCGCACATTGCCTTGTCGTAAATCTATACGACGAATCTGATTACGTTATGTCAAATAACTTATGATTTGTAAAAGTTTTAATAAAATCGTGTTTAAATAATATGTGCAGTCTTAACTACACATCTAATTGTTGGTATTTACATGTAAAACCGTTAAATAGAAACTAGGGTGTTACAAGTTGGTATCAGAGCCTTGGTTTAAGAGATTCGAGTATGGTGGGGAGGAACCATGCTTGGACTTAAACCTTATGCTCTTGACAAAGAATAGTGTTCGGTTCGAGGCTTGATCGCAAATCCGGTAAGTGCATGTATGCTAATGGTCTAGCGTATTAAAGTATTGTAGACAACACATAGGGTTACCGTGTAATACACGTTACCCTAATTAAATGATTGATATGGTTGACAAAAATACGCGCGTTTACGCGTATAGTAGAAAAAGCCTTGAATTATAATACAGGCGATTATTGAAGTTGATATTACTAACTTTTGTGAATATCTTGATTGAAGGACACTTGCATTTAAAGATGACAAGAGTTGAACAAATTAAGGATATGATAGAGGAACGGTCCGAAGTATGACGATAGGAGCATGCTCACTAAGGACTAAATCGCGTAACGACCGCGAACAAGGTTAAAGGCAAGAAACGCCCATCGGGGCAAGCATTACCAGGTGCACATTTTAAATATAATTGCACAAATAGTAATATGCAACAAATAAGTAGAAATTGGAAGTTGCATATGTAGATTAAAAACTTGGAAAAACCCGAATAGAAAATGTATTCGGGATAGTGTTTCCAAGAGAAACAAATAGAGGCATTACTTACGTAGGGTGTGATGTGAAAACTATAAAAAGGTCATGTGTGTCATGTGTTAATCACTTACTCTGGCCAAGTAAGTAGTGGCATATGATACCATGAACTTCTTATGGCGGACACGTTTACATCCGATGTAGTAAGGGCGGGGTGAATGGGACTAATTAAAAAGTACCCAAATGAATCAGATAAGCAAAATATTTGATAATAATGTAAACGCACAACCGAGTGACGGAAGCGTATTACATCAGGATAATGAGCCCGAGTGAAGGGACAAAGAAGCATGTAAAATGATTTAGACAAGTATTGGGAGGGAGTGTACTTACACTCGAACCCAGTAAACGCAAGCATGTAAAATGATTTAGACAAGTATTGGGAGGGAGTGTACTTACACTCGAACCCAGAAAACGCAAGCATGTAAAATGATTTAGACAAGTATTGGGAGGGAGTGTACTTACACTCGAACCCAGGAAACGCAAGCATGTAAAATGATTTAGACAAGTATTGGGAGGGAGTGTACTTACACTCGAACCCAGAAAACGCAAGCATGTAAAATGATTTAGACAAGTATTGGGAGGGAGTGTACTTACACTCGAACCCAGAAAACGCAAGCATGTAAAATGATTTAGACAAGTATTGGGAGGGAGTGTACTTACACTCGAACCCAGAAAACGCAAACATGTAAAATGATTTAGACAAGCATTGGGAGGGAGTGTACTTACACTCGAACCCGTAAAATGCAAATATGTCCCTTAAAGGGTCGTTTTTGTAAAACGTCAAACTTAAAGACAAAGTCGGAATATAAAAATGAAGCGAGGTCTTAATGCATACCGGGAGGGTTGCAATAATAACGACTTCGGTAAAACACCCGGTTGATGGGTAAGAATTAAACACATGCGTAAACCAAGAGACGTGAACGCGGGTTGAAAAATCAAAGGACTTGGATTACGAGTTATGACTATAAAATCTCGTATATAGAAATTGTGAGTAAATATGTTCAACTATTCGAAGTCGAATGGGTTGAATAAAGAATAAAGTTGATTGTTTATAAGTGATGGATTTCACATTAATAGGTCAGACAGGTTGAATACAATATAACGCCGAATGGCACAAATGAGCGCTAGCCAGATAAAGGTAGCGTTAAATGCAAGAGAATAATGAGCCCGGTAATGGGATATAACCAAATAAGAATAAATTATGGACTGTCAATATCCTGGTATGGATGATTGACAAAAGTTAAAGAGAAGATCCTAAAACTAAAACTTCGGTTTTAGTAAGAAATAATGTTTTTACAAACATAGATTCTGATAGGAATTTAAATAATAAGTATGAAAGATACAAGTCTTGACACTGATAGGCGCAAGACAATATATTCGAAAAGTGATATTTTCGAAAATGAAAAGGTTGATATAAATTAAACATGATGTGACATGATCACGGTCAAGAGGTACAATGTGAAGTAGAATCACATTATAACCAAGCGAGCAGTAAAAAGAAACCGGACTAATAAGTCTAGTTAGTGAAACCGGTTAAGGTCAGTAATTCAAGTTAAGAAATTTGGTTTGCTTGTAAGCGGTAAATTCGGTATAACTGAACCGAATAAATAAATTTGAAAATAAAAAGATTGTTGCTAAAAGTGAAAGATTTCACTAAAGACCTTTAAACAGGTCAAAGTAACGGGTTCATAAAGAAATCCGATAGTATATGAAAGCATTGAATATCGCTAAGTTGATTAAACTAGTGGAAATAACGAGATTACGTTATTTCAAGTCGCATTATGTCATATAAGATACGTAGATGATTAATAACCAAAAGGATATTACCATACTTTTCTGGTAATACTAACAATCAGTTAAGATATGAGAAATGCTTAATTGATTATCGAGAGCAAATGCATGGAGTGGAACTCGATAAATTAAGTAAGAAAATGTTTCGGGGACGAAACCTCTTTAAGGGGGGTAGACTTGTAACACCCCGAAAACGGGTTTGGTAATTAAACCCCGTTAATACTAAAGACGGGGAAAGTACCGTTAGTGGTAAAAGTAAACTGGCAAATATTAGGAATTTATTTAATAATCCTAATATTTATTTGAAGTGAATAAAAAGCTTTTAAGAAATAAAGAGATAGAAGGCCCCGAGTTAACGGGACCCGAAATAAACTTAGTCATAAATATTCTCGAACCCGCAAAGTTAACTAGGAATATTAAACCTAGTTAATAAGTGGGGAATATTGTTAGAAATAAGTAGGTTGTGCCCTACTTAATTAACTAACCAAATTAGAGGGGCCAATATTGTTAAAATTGAAACTTAATTTTAATTAATTAAATAAAACACACCAAACACCCCACAAGGAGGTGTCTGGTCGTACAAGAAGAACAGGGGGGCGATCCCCACACATCAAAACCCTAAATCTTCACCAAACTTGCAAATTGAAGGCTCAATCCAAGTTTAAATCGAAATTAAAGCATAGATTACTGATCCTCATCACAAGAGGATCACAAGGTATGTAAAATTTCATAAAAACTCTCAACTTGAATTTCTCATGTAATTGGGAAAATCTGAAATTATAGTTGCGTGTATGTCTTATGATGATCTAGGAACAACTATAGTGTCTAGGGACAAACCCTAGACAAATACAAGTTGAAATCATGTGAAATTGTAATGAAACCCATGAACACCATTGTAGGTGATTAGTGATTTATGTGAAATTTGATGAACACTAGGAAATAGAGTGTTGATCTAGTATAATTTGACAGATTTGAAGTGATTTCAGAAATTATAGAAGTTAACAACCTTGTAAGATGATTGATTTATGTGAAATTAGGGCTAAGAGATAAGCTAGAGACTTGATAAATAAACATGTAAAATTCTGCCCTTAAAGTGTTTGTTGAAATGCCTCAAAGAATGCTTGAAACTAGAACTTTGTAGTTAAAACACCTAATTGTGATGTTTTGGCTATTATGCAAGATGTGATTAAAAAGAGTTCTAAATGTGATACACGTGGTTAGAACTTTGGTTAAAACGGTGGTCTAAAGATAACGCCTATCGGGTAATTAAAGAATGTTAAAACTAGTTGATGAACTCGAATATGCAATTAGTATACTAATGGGCATTTGACTTTTATAAAGTCAAACTGGCCTATAATACGATAAATGGTAATTTTTGATATGAAATACGTAAGGTGGAACAATCGTATTAAATTATGATTAAACTAACCACCTTGAAAACGATGATGATAGTTCGACGCTTAACAAGCTAGGTGGAAGCTTGATAAAGGAGCGGGTTAAACGAATCAAGAAGGAAAGGAAAAGCGTAGTTCGGATGCGAGGTAAGTAAAACTTACACCCACTTGTAGTATATGTGTTTATTTTATAAGCGATGAATACAATAAAGGATTAGGTTCGAATCATGGGTTCGGACACGAAACGAAATGAGTCGGAACCAATAAAATGTTTTAAACCATGATTAATGGTGAAAGAGGCAAAAGGGTAAATTGGTCATGTAATCACTAATAACTAATGAGTTTTCGTTAAGATCACTTTTAAGTGCAACTAATAACGAGAAAATGAGTAGAGATGGAAATTTACTCAACTACCGACTAAAGTAAATTGTAGTAAAAAGGGGTCTAGTGGCAAAAATCCGAAATGGGTCGGATAGGCAAATTGGTAATTATTAACCATGTTTTGCTACTTATGAAGATATTTGGTTATATAGGCCAAACGGGTCAAATGGCGTGATAACACCATTTGACAGTATCGACTGATGTGGTTGTCAAGTCTTGTGTTAACAGGAGCGGTTAGCGATTCGGATACTCCCGTCGCCATAGAAAATGTGATAATAAAAGCGAGGTATAAATCGGGTCTATTAGTTAATCCGAGCCAGGTACGCATAGTTATGTTGTAGTTAAAAATGCTATTTTGGTCGAATAATTGGTGAGTGTCCTTCATTGTAAAAGAAGGACCAAAATCGACCAAAACGCCCATGTAGGCTAAATTGAACAAACAACCCTTAGAGGTTGTTTGGAAATGAGTCTTATGATTAAACAAAAGCTTAGAACGAGTATGGGTAGTGAAAGATGAAATTCTTGGGCCGAAAGACTCCATATGAGTCTTTGCCGTAAAATGATATTACAAGGGGTATAATTCGGAACATATAGATATCTACTTTAAATCCAACACAAAATTAGTTGTGATGGAAGAGTGCTAGATAAGAAATATAGGTTACAATGCTAGAATAGAATGAAAGCGATTTTGAGCCTAAAAGTGCTTAAATACTCTTAATGGGTCAAAATAAGCATTTAAGCGAAAATGAGATTTTATTATGTAAGAAACCCGTGATTTGAGAGTAATATGATAGGAGATATTAATATAATGAACTTTATGAGTTTAAAGATCTAAGAAACAAGTTGGTGTGATAAAATCGTGAACGGGTCAATATTTGGTAAAAAGGATAATAAGCCGAAGACTTAAAAGTCTGGAATTTTGTTAATCCGGATGTCGGATTTTAACCCCATAAGGTGGAGAATCAAATTACAATCACGTAGGAAGAAACGGTAGGTCAAACGGACAAGCGGTTTAAAAGATACGAAAGTTTTCGTGTCGTTAAACGGCAAAATAGAGAGATGGAATGCAGGGACCACCGTAACTTACGGTGCCACCGTAAGTTACGGTGGAGCTGATATGATTACGATGGTTACATACTGAGTTACGGTGGAAGGACATACTTTCAGGGGCTACAGTAACTTACGGTCCCACCGTAAGTTACGGTGGACCCAGAAACAAAATATTTTTTTTATTTATTTAGTTTAAATTCCCGGATTCGTTTAGACACGTTTTAAACCCCGTATGACTAAAGCATTTCATGTTTATGAAATGTAGGTACATTTTGGATGCCGAAAGACGATCAAGCTCAACAAAGAACCGAACACAATAAAGACTAATGCTTCCGCACATTGCCTTGTCGTAAATCTATACGACGAATCTGATTACTTTATGTCAAATAACTTATGATTTGTAAAAGTTTTAATAAACTCGTGTTTAAATAATATGTGCAGTCTTAACTACACATCTAATTGTTGGTATTTACATATAAAACCGTTAAATAGAAACTAGGGTGTTACATTTTCTAGCATCCGTTCTCACAGTTTTTATACTATTAGGCGTTTTGGTGTTTTATAATCAAATTATTTAAAAGATATAATGTATTTAATTAGTAGAGAATTATATAGCAAACAACATAGAATTAGATGACAAACAATAGAAAATGAAAAAAAAAATGCTAATCTAATTTCTCATCCAAATCTTCACTGTCATCAGCCTATTTTTCTTGAATTTGTTTTGGCGTTTTAAACCTTTTAATACCTTAGCTAAATGCCAATTTTCCTACATAACGCATGTCCTTAGACGAAGCTTATTAGTGGCATCTTGTATTTTGGTGTGATATATTCTTGTTTGGTGACATATGGTTGAAGATCAACGCCTGCTTGGATGCTATTATAATAATGGAGTCTAAAATAGCATTTACACTGGTATCGACCCCTTCATACCATCAATATATCCATCAAGAACAAAGCTCACATGATGACATATCACTGTCATCAGTCTCTTTTTCTTGAATATTTGTCCATCTGATTCAGCAAAAGCTTATAGACATACCAACCTCAGAGAAGAATCCATTCAGTGAAACTTCATACATAACAATACTTGGCGTTTTTGGGAAAAGATGTTTTTTTGAATGATGGATTGAAGTGATTATGGAAGCGATGTTTAACGTCGTTTATATAATGATGTTTTTGGCGCGTAATATAGGAGGGAATTTCTTCTAATAAATGTTAATAATTGAATTTCAGTTACTGTGTTGTTTCTTCTTCCTGTAATCCCCAACGCGTTTTATCACTAATCTTGGGCATTTTGTATTAATGGCGTTTTATTTGTTTTAAATGGCGTGTTATCAATTTAGTTGGCGTTTTGAATTTGAGCAGTAAAAGACCTTTTTACCCTTAATGAATCGCGTCCACTTAATAAAATTTATGTTATTTACGAAAACACCACAGCGCCAATCTAGTCCATAGATTGTTTTGATCTGACGATCCATAACCGTTCTCACTATTCTCACAGTTTTCACCGTTTTCCCTAAATCCTGACTCTCTATATATATATATATATATATATTCCTTTAAAAATATTCAATTTTTAAATTTGTACTCAAGTATTTGACTTTATGTATGAGATGAGTTTCAGATTATGTTTCTTGCATTGTAAAGTTTAAAGCGTAACTGTAACCACATAATTCCATGAAAAGAGTTAATTGATACCCAAAAAACCATGTGAGCATCATTACCATTGAGAATCATGTGAGCATGATTACCAATGAGAAACACCGACCGTCTAATCAATAAAAGGATGACTGCTGTGAAATAACTAAATATGTCACATCAGCTCGTTAATAGGCAAAACACCACCCCAGCTAATTATTTGGGGTGCCAATGATGACTAAGTGACCCTTTGGTTACTAACAATGACTAAGTGCCCCTTTGGGCACTAACACGTTAACTGGGAAATGGACTTTTGTTGTGGGGCTATCACCTTTTCCAACCAATCCTATGTCTTGCCTTTTTTTTAATTTTGTTTTAGTTATTGGTATTAGATGTTTAATTATTCTACTACACTTGGTTATTGAATTTTTAGTTATTGCTTAAATTCATACGTGACGGTGATATAACAATTATTTAGTTATTCTAAACACATATATAGGCTAAGATATACTTTTACAATTACTTATTAGACTAAGGGTGCTAACGCCCAACTCATTGCAAAACTAGATTAAGTTTTATTAAATGTATATAATACTTTTACATTTACATATTTATCCATACTTTCTATAAAAGGAGAAAACCAAGTGACATAAGAAAAGCTGAGGTGGCAGCCATAGAGGTTCTCCAACAATGCTTTTCTTATGTCATTATTGTATCATAACTCTTAATTTAAAATACATTTAATTCAAACATCTGCCCTTCATTTAAAAGTCAAAATCTACACTTCATTCAAAATTAAAACCTATGCTCTTCAGACTTTCTTCAAACCTCTTTCTTCAAACCTCTGCTCTTCATAAGAAAAGCAGACCTTTGGCCAGATTCAAAATTCTGGCTCCAAATTCAAAATTCAAACCATATATTCAAACCCTATAAATAACATATATGAATCTGGCTCCACATTCAAATTTCAATTCATCTCTCTCTCTCTCATGTTTGCGAGCATATCTCTTTCTCTCTCTCAAATGCATAGCTCTCATGATTCAGCCAGTTAATCTTCGATTACAGTTCTTTGTTCGAACATTTGTTGATTCAGTTTACACATTATCGTTCCAATATCATTGTTCCAACATCGCCGTTTCAATGAAGCTCTGTTTCACACATCAACGTTTCAACATTGATGTTGCAATATCATTGTTGCAACATCGTGAGAAGTTGCATGTTCTACCTTCTTTGATGGGAGAGTTGCATTGTTCCAACATCGTTAAATGCCAATGAAGCTTTTCTTATGTCACTTGGTTTTCTCTTTTATAGAAAGTATAGATTGTTGCAACATCGTGAAAAGTTATATGTGTTACCTTCTTTGATGGGAGAGTTAAATTTTAGGTTTGTGGCTTCTTTTTAATAACTGTAGTTATACTAATTTAATTTAATGTGTGAAGAAACAAGTGTAGATAATGTTGATAGTTTTTATTAACAGTCACATTTTAGAGTATGTTAATATCCATATTGATAATATTAAATTAAATGCATATACATAGAAAGATATAAATATATAAACTATTACACACTATAGTTAACACTTGCAAGGATTTCGTAGACTCTCACCTTCTCCATGTGATTTCATTCTCTCTTTTATTTTTCAGATCGGTTAGCATGTCGCAGATTTTCTGATCCTATTTTAGTAGTTGTGACCGAAACTCTTCTGCATTCTTCTGGAAATCTGATGGAGGAGAGTGGAGGATTTCATCAAGTAATGCTATGTTGTTCCAGGTTTTGTTGTAATTATTGTCACTGATTATGCCGACTTTTCTGTTTAGTTCTCCATCTGATCTTTTTTCTTTGAGTGAGCAGATCGAGAATTGTGTTTTAACATCGCTGGTGTCTGACCGGTGGTAGAAGCATCTGTTTGCCATCTATATTTTTGTTGGATTTACTTATTTTGATGTGTTTTTGACAGACAGTGATTTGTAAGACAATTTGTTGATGTTTTGAATTAAACTAATCATCGGTCTTTTATAGTGTTTAAAACGCGTCTATGTGGTAAATGAAGAGGTTAATTGTAATTAGGATAGCGTGTTTTTTTCCTTTGAAGCTTTAAAATTTGTCCCTTGGGTTTCTTGATATTTAATTTTATAGTTTTCCCATAAAAGCTGGGGTTTGAAAAGGTTTTTACACTAAAAGGCTGCTGTTTTGAAATATAAATTTATATGTTTATATTAAATCTACACGTTTTGCTTGGTTATATTATTAAATGTACAATGAGTTTAAATCTGATCTTTTGGGCTGTTAGATATTTCACTATATAAACACATTGACACTTCACCTGTTTTTCATCACGTTTTGCTACGAAGATATCATTCTTTCACATCACTTGAGTAATATATAAGTTAAAATGGCGTCATACACTTCTGCAGAGTCTGATGATTTAAAGCAGCGCTTTATCAGGCAAATTGAGGAACAGGTGTATGAGGATAGGGCTACTCTTCAAGAGCTGAAGAGAAGTTTTGATGGACTGCATGTTGGTCTGTTCACGAGAGAGCAGGTTTCCAGAAACCTGATGCGGATGACTTCAACTTCCGTTCGTGATCTTTGTGTTGTCGGTAATACAGAATGCGGTGATAGAGACGTTGAGTTCATGGCGATGCTCAAGGATATACATCGAGAGGTTCAGCAATCGATGGAGTTGAAGTTAAATTTCTTATTCTTGCTGTTATTTTTAGATTTGAAAGTTTCGTTGTTCAGTATGTTATGTAATTGTTGATATTTTAATGTCATGAATAAATGAATAATTTTTAATCCTATTAATCTTTGTTGTCACTTTTTACTTTTACTTATCTAGTGTCCGAGTTTGATTTAGATTATGTTGATATTGAATTGTGTGTGAACAGATGTTTGGTAAGTCAACAGAGGTTTAATAGGATTAAAGGTTGGTTTAAGGTGAATAGATGAGTGCAAAGACAAAATAATGTACACAATTTCATCATCAATAAGAAGTTTTTTTGAAGAATTTGCTCCTCCAAGTTACAAACACACCAGTATTTGCTGTTGTAAAAGGTCTACTGTAGCTATAAAAGGTAAATGAGATGAAAAAATACTACTTAATATTTTACAATTGTACCCTTTGTTCCTTTTGTTCTCAATTAATTTTTCTTCTCAAATGAACCTCCCATATATATATATGGGAGGGTTTTTTTAGAACTCTAAATATTGTGAGAAGCTTGAGAACGAATGGAAAAAACAATCAAATTCATTTTTTTAATATAAACCTCACTATAATTAATATACAACATTAGAAAAAGAATTTACTCTTTAAATAATTCATTTCACCTTTCAAAATCACTCATAATAAGTTTTTTACACATATGTAAATACAACAAACAAATTTACACATGTGTAAATTTTATTTATTTACGAATACACGTAAATTTAAACGTATAAATTTAATTTTTACTATTGTATTCGAATAATAATGATAAGTGTAAAAAGAAATTTTGAATTTGAATTGTTTTTTATCAAGTTCTCGTGGGTTTTTCATTTTTTTCTCACGGTTCTCACAATATTTAGCATTCTCATTTAAACCATCCCCTATATATAGGTACGGGATCAGGAGAAAACGCCCTAAAGTGTGAGAACGGATCCTAGCCCAACACGTGGCACGTGACATAGTGAAGGGCGGAGGGGCTTTTTTGTCCTTTTATATTCTTTTTTTTTTCAATTCGTCTCACAACACCGCTCCATTTTTTGGCATTTAACAAATACATGGCGTTTTATTGGTTTTTTTAGATTGGAAGCATAGTAAATATTTTGGCGTTTATGACGTCCCCAAATTCTATAAAATCATTTAGTAATTATAACTTCTATTCCTTTATGGCGATTCCCAAATTCGTTAAGTATTTTTGTAGATTTCCATAGTTCATATATGTTGTCAAGGTAAATTTATTTGCATTCATGGCGTTTTTAAATTCATTAGTAATTTAAAAGAGTACAGCTAAGACGAAATCAAACAAAAAAACTAATAGTCTTCTATGGATGGTACTACATCAGAGATGTAAGCATCGGTTTGTTCAGAACTCTCCTCAGACTCATCATCATCATCTTAATCATTGGCGTATAACGCCATAATCTCGTCTCTTCTTTGTTGCATCCTATACTTGAATGTATTCACAATGCTGAATATAGCATCGTTCGAAGGTGCTAAATCACAGAGCTGTTCAATAAGATGTAGTTTATCTGTGTTCAGCACTTCGTCCATTGTCAATGAATAATCCCCCCCCCCCCCATGTTGAAAGCTCACCCTCAATGTTCTTGATTGTTCATCCAGAATCCAACTAGTAACTTTCTGTAGATCAATATCGTTAATATCATCATCATAATCATCATCATCCTCGTCTTCTGGAAATTTTCTCTTTAATCTTCTTATTACCGTTCGAATCCTCTCACAATCGTAGGCCATTGGGACCCTAAGTGCTAGAATATCTCTCTGAACGGATTCATCCATACTAAGTATGGACTTGATTGTTTTGACTTTCACCCTTCTCCTGTCAGAGAACTTTAGCACGAAACGTCCCTCTTACCTCTCAAACCTCCATGCAATAACCTGCGCCATTTTTTTTAAATTGTACGGTGTTTAATACAATGTGTGGCGTTTTTAGTGAAGGTGTGGAGTATGAAGCTTTTGTTTAGCTGTTGTACTTATATAATGAGCTTTTTTTAACGCCAGATAGATATTTGTTTTTGGCGGTAAAAAAACATCAGTAATTTTTTTTATGTGTATTTTTTGTATCAATTGTTGTGCCATGTAGGATTCAGACCTATAAAGTGACTGACAATTATGGCGTTTTGAAAAGATAAATAAATTCAATTTCCCATGTAGGGGCTTTTAATATTATAAATGTTAGCAATAATGTTTCCGTCTTTTCATTTTATTGTTTGCAGTTACTGTTTTGTTCAGTTTCATCTGTTAAGGCTGTAACACTTCCTATCTTTTCAGGGTTTGGCGTTTTGTTTTTTATCGCGTTTAGATAAAGATGGCACGTTGTTTTATACTTTGTTTTAATGGCGGTTATTCAATTATTGTTGTTTTTAATAATACATTGTTATGAAACAAATTTTCAGGGTTTAGCATTTTGTAATCTGTGTATAAGCATGCTGCTGACATCATTCTTCTCATTCTTATGAAACAACTTTTTATCTTAATGACTGTTGATTTACCTACTGCTGAATAAATGAATAAATTTTAATCCTATTAATCTTTGTTGTCGCATTTTACTTTTACTTATTTTAGCAAACATAAGTATTATTATATAGTTTTGAATATCATCCGAGGATTGCAGACCGATATTGATGTAGATGTGTAATTGTGTCTGAGTTTGATTTAGATTATGTTGATGTTGAATTGTGTGTGAACAGATGTTTGGTAACTCAACAGAGGTTTAATAGGATTAAAGGTTGGTTTAAGGGTGAATAGATGAGTGTAAACACAAAATAATGTATAAAATTTGATCATCAATAAGAGTTTTTTGAAGAATTTGATCCTCCAAATTACAAAGAGTCAATACTTGTTGTTGTAAAAGGTCTGTTGTAGCTAAAGTCTAGCAAAAGAGAGCATCTACTGATGAAGAATGTCTGAAGTCGCAAAGGTCTGCTATGGGCCAACAGATGTTAACGAACAATAGATGATATTCAAAATATGCTGCTTAACAGTGGTTTTCATTGTAATAGTGGTTAGGCTAATAGTAGATGTTGGGAGTTTGTTAGGCTATTACATGTTGCTCACTAGGTGAATATTTGTAATTACAATCTTTCTATAAGCATGTTGCTGACATCATTCTTCTCGTTCTTCTGAAACATTGTTTATCCTAACGACTGTTGATTTACCACTGCTGAAAACAACTGTTTTTTAAACCTCTGCTTGGCTAAAAATTCATCCATTACTGAAAGGTATCGTCTGTTGTCATAACTTCTGTTTATCCTAATGACTGTTTATTTACTATTGTTTCCATCCTCTGTTGTTGCCCAATAGAGGTTTCCAAACAATTTTTCATCCATTATTAGAAGTGCTTAGGTTAAAAGCATGATGATGAAAGCATTCTTTTCATTCTTATGAGAAAAAAATTTGTTATTTTGTTGCATGTATTTCCATTGTGATCATCTTAACTGTCACAACAATCATAACTTCTGTTTATGCTAATGACGGTTGATTTACGCTGTTCCTAACTTCTGCTTTTGGCCAACAGAGGTTTCCAAACAACTGTCATCCATTATCACAAGAGAAGTTCTGATGTGGACAGATTTTAGCCATCAGATATTTATAACTACTGGCACGTCGGCATTCACTTAGTTACAAAAGTGTTGGTTATATAATTATTTTAAACATATTTAATTTTAATATAGTTATATATAGTACATAAATATTACAATTTTAATTTTTTTTATCCCTTTTTGTTACAAAAGTGTTGGTTATATACATTTTGTAATAACAATAATACTTATACCTTACTTAAATTAATTAACTACACATTATGTTACCCTTATGTAAATATCATAAATCAATGAGGGTTGTTTGTGTAACTATATGTTAAATCAATTGAAATTTGGGGGAACGAACAGTTCTATGCATACAGACCATCATTACACATCAACAACTATCATCTTTCAAATCTTCACCCAAAATACTTCTTCATCACCGTGTTTGAAAAGGGTTCAACATTCATCGCCGTCTTCTTCTACGACAGACTTCAATCATCTGATTTCATTGTTGATTTACTAAGAACAGGTATGTACATTCAACTTATGATGAAGTTTGTAGTCTTTTTTCAGTCTTAAATTGTTGGTGCATATGTCTGTCGACTTCGTTTTGTATCGAGTCTTGTATTAGATTAGATAGACCAGGGCATGATTTACGAGAAAAACGAGAAACATGTGGGATAGGCCATTTCGCACGAAATGGAAAGGACCATTTCGCACGAAATGGACATTGTCCATTTTGCATGAAATGGAGATGCCATTTCGTGTGAAGCATTCCGTACGAAATGGACTGCCTATAAATAGTTTCCTTGGGTCTTTCATTTGTAAGGTTTCGATTCCGGTAGCGAAGCTCTGTCGAAGTGTCTCCAGCATTGTAAAACGATCTGATATCAATACAAGAGATAGTTTAAGTGATTCTGTGTACAAATCAGCTGAAATAACTCCGATACGTCTGTTTCCGCCTTTCGTATTGGACGAGATCTCTTCTGAACGACTCGTTTGGTCGTGCAAACGATCCTACAAGTGGTATCAGAGCTCAGGAGGAAGAGTTCTTACCATTTTCAGCTGAAATTTCTGTTTTCTACTCACTTTCTTCACATTTTTCAAAATTAAACGAATTTTCACGGATAAAATGGCATGATTTTCACATATAACGTGCGAAACACTGTTTTAACAAACCCTTGAAAGAATCAGATCTTAATTCGAAGTAAAACTTGATAAATTTGACAAAAATCTGTCTGATCGTGTGTCGTCAGATCCATTTCGCACGAATTGGATATCAGTTCGTTTGACTTTGCAGCCATTTCGCACGAGATAAACCTCCATTTCGCATCAAGTTCCATTTCGTGTGAAACATCATCTCATTTCGTACGGATTGGATTAGTTGACTCCATTTCGCACGAGACAGGTCCATTTCGCTAGAAAAGTTCATTCCGCTTGAAAAGTTCATTTCGCTTGAAAGGTTCATTTCGCTTGAAAGGTTCATTTTGCTTGAAAGGTTCATTTAGCGTGAAGAGGTTCATTTCGCTTAAAAGGGGCAGTTTGTATGAGAATCATCCATTTCGTTTGAAAAGACTGAGTTTGTGAACTTTTGATAATCGAAACATGGAGAACGAGTTCTACAATGCCTTTGCTACTCCGATGACTGTGACTCAGAGTACTATGTTAGAAAATGAAACAAGCACTACGCAAAAACCGCCTAAGCTTTTGAGTATTGAGGAGTACAGTGGATGGGCAGAACGTTTTGAAAATTGGGTCCAAGCATATTACCTAGATGCATGGGAATACACTGAATTTCGATATATTAGACCGGTTAAAGACAACGGACAGAAGGTTGATATTAAAGATTTAGATGTTGATGAGAAAAAGAAATACAAAAATGAAAAGTTGATGGTTAGTCTCTTGCAGCAAGCTATTAACGAAGAAATCTTGATTTTACTTCAACACAACGGAAGTGCACATTCAATATGGAAAGAACTAAAATCAAAGTTTGTTGGAAGTAAAGAGATGATCAAGAACAAAACGTCGCTTATGAAGAAAGAATTTGATCTATTCCGTGGATTAAGAACTGAAAACACCAAGCAGATTATAGAAAGATATTGCAATTTGGTGAAGAATATGAAAAGATTGAACATCAATAAAGATAAAGAAGAATTGATTGAAAAGTTGGCCGATGCGTTGCCACAAGATGTCTGGGGCACGTATCTTATGATGTTGAAGAATAAACCTGAATTTGACAATCTAACGCTGAGCGGATTTATTGAACAACTCGAAGCTCAAGAGATGGAACAACGAAAGATAGCGAGAATGAAGAACTATGATGGTGAACAAGATATTGGTCTGTATTACAAAGGTGGTGTTAGTGATAAGACCAACATTGCACCAAAGATTGAAACTGCTTTCAATACAAAAAGCTCGTCTGGAGGTTCATCTCAAGGATCAAGTAGCAAAATGGGATTCTCTTCATATCCATCATTCGATCCAAATGTTTCAGCAACCAAGAGTGGCAAAGTTCTTCAATGCAACATTGCTTTAAATCTTGAGAATGATCAAAATTACTCTGAAGAAGTAGCCAAAAGTCACATGTCTTTGTTGGTGACTGTGTTAGAGTCGTATGGGAGTTTAGTTGCAGGGAAATCCAATGTTGACAAAAGAGGATTACGATCAGGTTGATGCTGAGGAGATGGAACTTATGGATATTAAGTGGTGTTTGGCTAGCGTGTTGAGAAGAGCTGAGAAGTTTAAACAAATCACAGGAAGAGATGATTTTCGTGATGCAAATGTTTCTACTTTAGGCTTTGATAAATCTAAAGTTACTTGTTTTCGTTGCAGGGAAAAAGGGCATTTCAAGCGAGAATGCACAAACCCCGTAGCAAGTGGAGCTCAAAATCCTTTCAACAACAATGATTATTATCGGAAAGCGATTTATCATCAAGTTGCTCAACATCCGTATCAACAACAATCACAAACTGCTCATGCTAGGAAGGAAATTGAAGAATCAAAGAAAGCTTATCTTGTTAATCAAGATGATGTAAGATCGTCAAAAGGATTTAGTTGGGACAAATATATTTCAGCTGAGAGTAAAGCATGTCTGACAGATCAAGATGATGAAAGGCTTCCAAAAGATTTCAGTTGGGATGATTTTGATCCTAACAGAAAAGCAGATCATAAAGCTTTTGTTGCTCAAAAAGTTGAAGATGATGATAATGATTATTGGGCAAATAGTATGAGAGAGCATTTAGAATATCTAGCCGAGAGAGATGCTGAAAGGGCTCGAATGGCAAAGAAGAAGGTTGAAAAACAAGATGATCGTGATAATGATAATTCGTATTATGCAGAAAGAATGGAAGAGTATTTAAAATCTCGAGCAAAGAAAGATAAGAATCAGGATGAAGAGGTTCGAGTGATAAAGCAGAAAGAAATTCCATTTTTCGAGATTAAAAAGGAAGCTGTTGCAGAAAAGGTGTCTGAGAATTGTGAAAATTGTGAGACTATGAAAAAGCAAAACAATGAGTTGATTCACAATATGAACAGGTTGAAAGAATCGTATGATGTCTTAAAGAAAGCCATGAATCAATACAACGAGTCAAGCAGTGAACAAGCTACAACCATGAAGACACGCAATGGAGCATACATGATAAAGTAGGAAATGGTCAATTATTACATTGGGATGTGTGCTGAGCTTGAACAAAAGTTGGAAACTCAGAGAATCGAAACTGAGAGAGTAAACAAATTATTGAAAAGTTACTCATGTTCTTCTTATGTGATTGACAGGATTTACCCCACAGTTGAAGGCATGAAGGCATTTGAGAAAGAAACATCTGAAGTTAAGAAATCTGAAACAAAAGAGGATACTGAAGTGAAGAATTCTGGTAAGAAACAAAGTTTTGGCTATAACAGTGTCCACCCCCGCTTGAAAATGGATATTCTCCACGAAATCCAAATTCAGAAAGAGTCAAAAAGGCAACCAAATTACAGTGGGAATCTGAGCCTTCAGATAACTTGCCAGATAACATTGATGTCACTTTCACATCATCCGACACTGATCATGAGTCCGAGTTAATTAAGAAAGTGGTCGATCAGGTGTTGGAAAAAGATGAAACGGAGGAGTCAAAGACAGAGTCAAAGTCTGAGTCCGACACTTCAAGTCCAACAGTCAAAAAGGGCAAATGGGTTTATAATAAAGAATTTATGTTATCACAAAATAATTTGAATGATGAAACATTCAAAGTAGCGTATACTTTGAATGATTCTGACAAATTATATTCTGATGAAGAATTTCCAATAAGAGGTGTTAAAACTGAAATGATTGAAAAGGTTTTCAAACTAACAGAAATTAATATTTCTGAAATAAAAGATGTAAATCTTACAGGAAAACCTAAACAATACACCTCAAGAGTTCAACAAAAATTAAACAAGAAAAAAGGTTACAGTTCTGGTTCTGGTTTTCAAAAGAAACCAAACCATAACGGTAATTTCAAAAAGAAAGGTCTTGATTTTATTCCACCAAAAAATCATAAAAATGAGAAAATTTAAAAACCAAAAACTGTATTTGTTTCAGGAACATCATCAGAAGAAGAAAAATAAAATTTGTTCAGGAAGCAGACAAACAAAGAATTCCTTGCGAAGAAGCAAGAGGGAATGAGGAAGGAAGTTGCTCAGAAGAAGGAGACGAGAACCTGTTTTCAATGCAAAACAATTGGTCATATTGCCAGGAATTGTCCAAAGGCAATTCAAACAAAACAGGGAGTCTCTGAAAAACTCAAAGAAAAAAATGGTTGAAAATGAACCACCAACCAAACAATTTAAAGTTTTCAAAAATTCAAAGTTTGAGGTTGGTGAGTGTTCAAAAGGTTTTTTACAAAAGAAATGTGAAGCTTAACAACCAAAAGTGGGTTGTTATGAAATCAGATGAAAGTTCTAGCAATGATTCTGATTCGTCAAAATCAGATGAGCTACTTTCTGGCGATGAATCTGACTCGTCAAAGTCAGAGGAGCTACAAGTTGTTATAAAAGAAGAAAAATCAGTCCCGCCATTGGATGATGCAAATTTTCCACCATTGCGGGCTGAAAATTTAAAATCAAAAATTGAAAAAGTTGAAATTTCAAATCAATTCTTTTCTGAAAAGAAAGAATTTGATGTTGAAAAAGCCTTTAACCCCACAGTTAAAAATATTTTTAGAAAAATGATTGACGGGAAGGTCAAAGGGGTAAAGGAATTTTATGAAAAGAAAACGAAGAAACCAGATGAAGATGGTTCATCCCAGGTTAGTAACTGGAATAGAACCTATCATGACTAAAAATCTGGACTTGTCGGAGCTCCCAAGTTGGTAATCGTGGAGCAGGAATCGGCATCATTCTTGAAAAAAATTGTTTTTGAGAAAGACCTACAAGTGGTAGTATTCTTGAAAATTGTCATATTTTGATTTACAAATGGTATGGCTGATAAGTGAACCCTAGAGTGGTTGAAAAAGGGGTTTTCACCTACAAGTGGTTAATCAAGGTCATTAAGTTGAACTTGATTTAACTTTCATTCAAGTGGTTGAGAAAAACAAAGTGATGATCATAACCCCGATTTTACAAATGGTTTCAACAAAACTTATTTTCCGGAAAAACCATTTTGATTAAAACAAACTTAAGCTGTTGAGGCTCTGCCTGACGTAGTCGTTGGAGTTCTGTCTCGGGGAGGGTATAACTAATGTAAATATTGGGTTATTATACTAACTCGTGTGCATTGTGTAATTAATAGATTATAACTAGGAAAATCACCAAGGAAAACCCTAAAGTTACAATGTGAGTAATCTCCTTTTTGTAAAGCTTTTTGCAACTGTTTTTACAAAACTTTTATTTATTTTAAATTATAATTAGCAGTGATTCAGTCTTTGTAATTCTTCAATTACTGCCGGTATGTTGGGGTTTTGTATACAAAATGCGGAACACGTTACCATTGGACAACGAGTTAGCCAATGTGTAATATGACCCACCAGTCAGGATTGACAATACTGAATGAGTAATTGTGTAGATATAAACATTTTAATCGCTCTCAATACTGTTAAATGATAAAACTCTTCTTGATTAAATTGGGATTCACTTACCAGCATTTCTCACTGACAAAATGTTTTTAAACGCGTTTCAGGTAAGAAAATGTGAAAGCCAAATAGAAGCCAGCTGGACAGCACTGAAGGCTTAGAAAAGTGGCTATAAAAGTTACCTAAATAAAGAAGATGTTTTTATTTAAATAAAATAGGATTTATTCCTATAAAATGTTTGTAATGGAAACTTGGGAATTTCCCATGTGTTTAGTATTATAAAAATATGGTATTTTGTTCTGATAAAATATTTCCTAACTACGGTCCTGATGTAATTTTCGCTGCCAAATAATGATAAACACCGATACCACCATCTCTGAGTAGGCCGCGGCCGCCTCCCGAGGCAGGGGTCGGGGTTGCGACATGTATCTATGTGTATAGGCTGTCTGTGTTGTTATATTTGTCTTGTTTACCATGCACTCTTTCACCGCTCATGTTATATTGGTAGCTACACACACACACACCTTATGTTCTATTTATTTTTTTCATATGTGTTTTGGAGCCGAGGGTCTCACTGGAAGCAACCTATCTATCTTTAGGGGTAGAGGTAAGGTGTGCCTACATCCCACCCTCTACAGACCCTACCAATAGCTTTGCTATTTGTGAGATTTTACTGGGTATGATTGATTGATTAAATATCCAATGCTGACGAAGTCCTTGTTTTTTATAAGCATGCTATTGTGACAATAGTAAGGTAATGTCTCCTTGTCATTGCTGCCATTCACAATCTTTTTGGGTGTTACTTAAAAGCCGAAGAAACAACCCATGTAACCCGAAGAAAAATTTGTTTTGAATTGGACGTAGGTGTCTAAACCTTTGTGTATAGTGGCAATGCTAGCCGGAATATAGTTAGAGAAATACCCGGGAATTTGTGAAAATGATGATAAGGGGTTGGTGTACATTCTTCATGATTCCATTTAACGTCTCACTTAGGCAGGGGCGGACCCAAGCCCAACCCAAGGTGGGTGGGCGCACCCCTGGGGAAAAAAATAGTGCTAAGTTCCATCGAAAACCCCGTCCGCATCCCTTGGAATTTTTTGTCCGCACCCCTTGGAATTTTTCGACCGCACCCTTGAAATTTTTCATCTGCACCCCTTAGGTAAAAAGTGTTATCAATTTATATTTAAATTTTTTTAGTAAACTCTTAATGTTAAAAAAAATACTACCTAAATTATATAACTTTTAATACCTAACTAACTAAACCCAAATACCCATACCTTTACCCATTTATAATTCCTAACTAGCTAGCTCACTAAGTCTTAGCCCATTAACCAAACCCAACAATATTTCAAACTATAATAAAATAATTAAAGCCCAAATCCTTTAGAAATTATCTCCCTCTCTCTCTCCTCTCTCTCACTCTCTCTCTCTCTCTCTTGTCCCTGCACTGCCAACGAACATCACCCAGCGACAACAGTCCAGGCGTCCAGCAGCCGGCGACCACCGTAATCAGCCACCATACCACCGTCGTTTGAAACCAAATCTAACCGGAATCTGAACACGGGTAAGTTTCTTTGTTATTTTGATGATTTTGGTTGATATTATAGGAGAAAAAAGGGTAATAAAGTTGTTAAATATGTTTGAAATTTTGTGTGTTTTGACATTGTTTATGGTTGTTTAGATGATTTTTAGGGTGATTATGTTTATATATTTTTAGGGTGATTACAACTTACGTTATAATTTCTAGGGCTTGAATAGTTGAAAATTAAAATTAAAATTGAAACATTATGTTATGGAGCGATGAACTTATGTTATATAGAGAAAGAATTGTTTAAGAAATTACTTTTAGATGATGTTATTGAACACTTATCACTCGATAAAGGGTTCTTCCACTTCTTACAATTAAAAACCTTTATAGAATAAGTTAACCCTATCATTATAATTACAGAAATTTAAGATTGAAAGATATTTTTTTTTAAATGAAAGTTAAATTTTTTAATACATATATAGTATCCAAAAAAAATGTAATTTTCTCTTTGTTTTAATAATTTCTTTTGTCGTCTCTCATTTTCTCTTTGTTTTAATAACTAGTAGTTGCCCCGCCCGTGTTGCGGGGCGATGGCCGAATAATTCTCAATCAATTAAAAAAACACTACTATAATTTTGCTAGGAAAAAAACTAAAACGATGATAAGATCGTAATTTTCGGCTCAGGGCAAAACTGTAAATTTTCAGGACTAATGAGCGAGTGTTAGGCAGCTCCTTGACACGGGAAAAAATTAAATGGAATTAACCAATGAAAACAAAAAAACTTTTATAGTTTTGCTAAAAAAACTACAACGATGGGAAAAACGTAATTTTTAACTGAGGGCGAAATCATAATTTTATTTCAGGGATAAAATCGTAAATTAAATGGATCAATGGGGGAGTGCCAGACAGCTGACGGCGTGACTGTAATTTTACATTGGAGGCAAAATTGTAATTTAACCAGGAAAACAAACAAAAAACCATAGAGAAAATGTAAATTTAAGTTGATGGCAAAATCGTAACGTAGTTGTGAGAAAAAACCTAAGGGCAAATCTGTAAATTTAAACGGGTCAAAATCCTAATTTTGATCCGATGACAAAATTGAAATTTTTAGCTGGGAGCAAAAGCGATAATTTATTTTTAAGTGGGGGTAAAAACATAACTTTGAACTGATGGCAAGATCGTAATTTTAAGGGAAAAAAACTAATTGCAAAAGTGTAAATTTAAACGGGATGAAATCGTAATTTTGAACCGAGGGAAAATTTTTAATATTTAGGTGGGAACAAAAACGTAAATTTATTTTTATGTAGGGACAAAGATATATTTTTAAACTGATAGCAAAATCGTAATTTTATAGTGGGGTAAAAGTGTAAATTTGTTGAGCCGATAGGGAGTGCCACTGCCTGGCAACTGGCTGGCACTAATACCCTGGCCGCCCAATTCAGCCAATAAATGGCCACAACTATTACCGCCCATCTTTTTTTTTATGTGTTGAAAATTGAAAATTTCTTTTGTCGTCTCTCTCTCGGTATTTCGTGAAACACGTTCTATGCAAACAGTGGATAAAAGGAGAAATTCAATAAAAATAACAAAACAAAGCCACTTTCAAATGCCTTTTTTGAAAGGCACAAGTTAGTGGGGATGAATTAAATCAATCATAGCTCTTTAATTTTTTTTAAGATAAGATTGAATGATTCTTTGTAATAAAATATTGTTTTAGATGGATCTGACCTGACAAACAAAAATAAGAATAACACTGCAGAAACATTATATTCTTGAGATTTACTCAAAGCTTGCAACCTTCTAAGCAAAAGTCAATTTACTTTTCGCGTATGTGACTACGTGCTCAGTAAATCCTGACTCATGTTCTTTCACCAGCAGTTTCCACTTCAGGTGTTTACTCTTGTTATCTTTAGCATCGAATGCGGTATGGGTCCTCTATATCGACTGAACTGGTACATAACCAATCAATTCTCCCTCACTGTCGGCATTACTAACATGACATTGTGCCCGATTTCCAAACATCATCGCGTGTCCTAACTCGTTCGACTCGAAAGATAAGCCGGGTCAAAGAGGATTCAACTTAGTTTCCGGTCTAACATTGATTAGACACGCGTACCTTCACACCTAGTGGCATTTCTAAGTATCTAATCATTTCAACCCTACTTGACATCTTGTAACACCTCGTAAAGTCACGTTCAATAAAGTATTGACAAATGTAATAAACCCTAGTAAAGTCAAACCTTGAATATAAGGGACTAATTTTTCGAAAAATCGAAAAACATTAATTATGAAAGAACTGGAAGTATTATCATACCTAAAATATGTGACAACCCTAAAAATTACAGGTATCCGTACAATTAATTTATATTTAATTTGTGCTTAATGACTGTGCTGATTACAACTGTTGGTTTAACTGCTTACTGGATTTCTGTTACATACATACACATGCATCACTTTTATACTGTCACTCCATTTACTATATACAAACATTAGTGACAAACATGATGCACAAAACACAGTTAGCACAGTGAACGGATAACCCGGACAACATGCTGACAATGCCAGCACCTAGACATACACTATATTGAGGCCCAGTATGAGCCGGGAATAAAGTACTACACTGGTAGGAAGTGTAGGGGGTGAGGATCATAAAACTACGTCACTAGGTGATAGTTATAGTGCCCGGAAGTGCCTAAAACATACTTAAAGTGCATAATTCTGCACTAGTATACCAAAATTCAGCTTTTAACAAAGCTAGTAAAGTGTAAAAACTTGGTAAAATAGTCCTGAATACCTTCTAAAGTGTCGGGAATTAATTGTGACACAAAAAGCAATATAAAAGACACTTTGTGGATTAATTAAGCACTTTAAAGAGCCGGTATCTAACCGAACAACCGGACATTACCCGGAACACCAAAATTATACTAGAGACATTGTTTTATTATGACCAAGCTAGCTATGGTCCCCGAACATCATAACACCCCATGTAAATATCTAGTAACTAGATCTTAACTCCATACTTAAAATTTAACTAGTAACTAACTAGTTTAGTTAAACCTAGTCTATGGCCAACACATGGCCTATTTAATAGATTTTATTTCCATATAATATAAGATATTGTCTCCTACTAAAGACATATTACACAATGAATGAAACACATTATACATGGGTTAATAAGGATTAGGAGGTTTATAAGAAGACCTAGAGGACCATTATCATTCTTATCTTCAAAACAACACAAACAAGCTCTATCTCCTCCCTCTCTTGCTACTTTCGGCAGCCACCACCACCCACCATATCACCATCATCAACATCCTTTCTAGCCATTTTCCATACATACAAAGGTACAAGAGGTTCAACAAACAAACTTGGTGCGCTCGGAAGCTCAAGGACCTCTCTCGTTTTCTTTTATCCACCACTTTTACGCTTTGAAACTTCCCTAGCCTTGTGCTAGTAGTAAGTGTTTTAAATCTTCATCTTGTTCTTATTTTTAGTGGTTAATAGTTGAAAGAATGATAAAATATTAAGAACTCTAAAGAACATCATCAAAGTCTTGAAGTTTAAACTAACTAGAGAAGATGTATGGTTAAATGATGTTGAAATCATGATAAATTTGAAATAAACAAACCATAATCTGCTGTAACAGACTTATGATCTGATTTTAATCGTATTAGAAAGGATGGCGAACGTATGTGTGCGTTTTAGTAACATTTAACCTTTAAACAGCATGCTGATTTGCACTTTCAGCCTACTTTAACTGGTTGTAAACAGGTCATAACTTAACAAAAACTTTATTTTCTTGACTCTATAACGTGTTGCTATGAAATACGGTTCTAATGGCACTAGAATCATAATTTTTGGATTCCGTTTACTATTTTTAAAGTGTCATTTTCTAACAGCAACTAAAGCTGCATTTTTCTGCTGAAAATATGTGTTGTATTTTTCGTCATAACTTGAGTTCTGTGAAGAATTAGCTCATAAAATTTGTACTGTAGATGACCACCGATGTATTTGTAATTCTCCCACTGGAATTTCGTAAATCGGACATACGAGGAATTTTAAATAAATTATTCCGTGGACTGCGGTCAGAAAAAGATGAATCTAAATGCACTCTGGAAAATGATTTTCTATAAAATATTGGTGATGATTTGGACCGAGATATTTTTACACAATAATTTTTGGAATGTATAACACACTCTGTAAAAATTTGGGAATTTTTGGAATAAGATAACTATTTTATTAAAATACCCGAGAACAGCCCAGTTTTGTATATTAAAACTGAAACAATATAAGTAGTATTTTGCATGCCTAAATGTCGGGTTGGTTAATTAAAAGCGATCTAACGTGTTAGATGTTAAAGAAAATGATACGCTAGTAAGCGTGGACGCCTCCATTTACAAAGGAAACTCTGGCGAAATTTTCCTAAAAACCCAACACTTAGAAAATATTTTTCTAACAATTATTACAAGTATATTTTATAACTTGTGTTTCAAATATAAACTTCGCCATAAATTTTGTTACAAAATACAAAGTATCGGAGGTTGGTTTTCGCAAATAAAAATGGGTAAATTAATAGTTAAAAATATAATTTTTTCCCTAGTATATTTAGAAGATATACGATTTTTTGAGAAAATATATATTTGTTGGGACAATACATGATTGAACAAAAATAAGTTTAGGTATATTTGAGTGAGACTCGAAAATATATTGTTTGAAAGTAATATATTGAGAATAGAGTGGCATATTATTATTTGGGATACTACACTGGGATACGACGCCAATACATGGCAAGTTATACAAACACAAGTATACTAATACTCAAGTATAAGATACTCCCATCCTTGGGAAGATAATGCGAATAACAATACTCGAGAAATATTATTACACGAACATATTGGAAACACTTTAAAACGTAACTCAAAGGCATTAATCAATACTAAGACAAGGCACGACCCGTTCGTCTAATAGACGTTAGCCCATTGTAGGTAGTCGTGCTTGCCGCGGAGATTTGGGTTACAAGTACGAAGACGCAATACTGTGAGTTCATGTCCCCCTTTTTTCTTAACTGTTTTCAGTTTTATACTTCGGGGGTGAAATACATGTTACATACTGCTACGGACAATTACGAATGGTATGGTCAGCTAAGGAAGGAACTGTTAGGTTATGTGATTGGGTAGGTGAAATCTTAAGAACATTAGTCCTCGTAGTACCATCAAGGGATAAAAGTGATAGGCCTATTTGAGCATAACAAACCCCACCCATGCGCCCTAAGGTTGGACCATGTGGTGACCTTGTCTTAACCACACCCATGCGCCCTCAGGTTGGACCATGTGGTGACCTCGTCTTAACACCACCCATGCGCCCTCAGGTTGGACCATGTGGTGACCTTGTCGTAACATCACCCATGCGCCCTCAGGTTGGACCATGTGGTGACCTTGTCCTATCCCCTCCCATGCGCCCGCAGGTTGGACCATGTGGTTACACATTAACTGATATGATTCCTTATTTGCTTTCATACCAGAGTTTACGAAACATACATACTTACAATGATTATAAAGGATTATTCGCGCGCACATACTAAACACATGAACTCGCTCAACTTTATGTTGATTTTTCAAACTACATGTATTTCACGAAACTAGTGGATCTGGCACGGTATGCACGTATTTTCAAGCTGCGTTTGAATAAAGAAGTCATTCAGGGTTGTAGGGTTTAGAAGGTGTAACCTCTACCTTGACGGGTTACATATCTCTAAATCTAGTTTTGTTTAAGGTCTTTGCCAAGTTTTATGAACTCATTTAAATAAGTCAAGGTTTGTAACTTATTTTGGGATTGATGTTTTAAGACAAGTATAATATGGTATTTTTTTCTAAACTTTATTAATGCATGAACTTCTCATGTTTTTATCATATAGCATTGTTATGATTGATTGCTATGGTATTAAGAAGTCACACCAGATAACCACGCTTCCGCAAAAGCCAGGGTGTGACAGCTTGGTATCAGAGCTTCGGTCGTAGCGAACTAGGATTCTTTCTTGACTCTAGACTACGATCATTAGGGCTCTCACGAAAATGTTTTCACAACATGTTTTCATTGCATACACAAAACGTCCAGATCCAGGGAACAAACATTTTTTTTACAAACAAAAAGGCACAAATACACATTTCAAAATTTATATTTATAATTCAGTCTTAGAGACTGAGGGAGGATCAGTCTTAGAGACTGAGGGAGGAACAGTCTTAGAGACTGAAGGAGGATCAGTCTTAGAGACTGAGGGAGGATTGGTCTTAGAGACCAGGGAATCAGACTTAGAGATAGGGAAATTGAGTCGGAGAGACTGGGAGGCTTAGTCTGAGAGACTAGGGAGGATAGTAGGTTTCATGAATAATAATGTGAATACATGACTACATGACAAAATTATCTTGTACGCATACACCAATTGTTAGTACTTACTATGGATATACATGCTGTGACTATTATGTACTGGCACACATGTCACTCTATTTAGAAAGCGAGTTATCAGACATTGATAACCCTACGGCCACCGCCACGGATAAGGAGACTGTATCTGCGCCAGAGATATTTATGGAAGACACTGAGAGTCCGCGCTACCAGATTCTGGTGATACATTACCCTTGCCGATGGTTTCTCTGACGAGAATCCTTCTGTCACTCATATTTCAGTCCATGACCACTTCGTCACTGGTCATCCCGATGATGCGCACACCATGGCTCCAATCCTCGACGACGCGCCTCCAGTGGACATTCCTTCCGAAGGTTGGCTACTCGACGAACAGTTGATGATGACGTTGACATGTTTAGTGATGGTTCTCCTGCTGACACCCATGATGATGAAAAATTAGACGAGAACGCGTTACTAATTTCATTTCTCGAGACCCCTGTTATCAAACTATCCTCTGATTTCGGTATACGCTCGATTTCAGACTCCTTTGAGTCTACGACATCTGCAGCCTTACAGACGGCCGGATTACATCTTTCTACTACTGACACAGACGACGACGCCGTTATGACCGCTGCACTAACACCTGCTCAAGGCACCACACCGTTACACGACCCAGAGCCTGCTCCTGAGCTAGTTTCTACACCTTTTGGGGCAGCTTGATGTCGCACCTGCTGAACCTACACCCTTACTTGATCATGACCTTGTTTCCTTGGATTACCAGACATTGCACCCCTTATACCTGACCCAGTACCTGTACCTAATGATCTTCCTACCAGTTGAGACGTTTGTTCCTGCACCTTCACCCGCTGATATTGCTCTTGTGAAGACCGACGTCCATTACGCCAACGCGCCTATCACCTTCTTTCAAGACATACCCACACCCCGGGAAGGTACTCCAGGTCAGCACCAGCGTAACAATCCTTTTTCTACAATAGCATTTTCTACGGCCTTACAGGCCGCACCATTTGCTACTTTCACCACTACATCGCTGGATGAGCCATTTTGATGGTTCTATAATACACTATGCTAATTTTAGACCCTTACCATCCCTCACGTTATGGAGGCCACACACGAGATGAGTTGCTCCTGTAACATCGGCTACAGTTTAAGGATATAAGTCGCAGTGTTTTGAAGCTTGAGATGACACCACGTTCTCCACACTGTCTATTGTCAGTATACTTTGATCCCCCACATTCATCAAGATTCCTTTTGACGCTCCCACTTGCTGCTATTACACCTCTCCCAGGTTTTGATGCCCGTTTCTTTATTGTCAAGAGGCAGAACAGTTAATGACTTCGACGTATACACAAACTCGAGGAGGAGTTCACGCATGTTAGCAGTCCACTTTCTCTCCTCCTCCACCTCAGTCACCAGTATAGTAGGTTTCCGGATTATGTGGATTGCATTACATTTGGGTAAAGACACTAATGATAAGCCGAGATTATGGAGACTTTTAAAGACCACTTTTTGACCTCGAGATTTTTGTGCACTAATTAACTTATCGAACAAGGGTAGGGTGACCCTGTGTCCCTAATTGATGTGATACACTTTGAAGACAATGTGATTGTGGTCGGGAGATAATGAAAGCCCGGTCGACATAATCCCCATTAAACATGTAACAATACTTTGTGGTCAATAACTAGTAAAAGCTCAGTCGCCATATTCTCACTAAGCACGTTGTTGGTCCATATGTTTGTGCAATAATTGCGATGCTATGTGCTAGTTTGTTATGTCCTCATTAAATACGCTCACACCTACATGTTTGTGCTTTAATGTTATTGCTTGCTATGATGATTTCTTATATACATATGTATACGCACCACCTAGGTCATATTTGTTAAGTGGATGCATATGTGCTTATGTCCTTAATAAAGACCTGACCTACCTAATCTTCTTCTTAGAAGATGCCGCCACGAAGGAACACTGATACCAACAACCCTCTACCAATGACGGAGGCGGAATTACAAGAAAGCATCTCACAGGCCATCGCACAGCATGAGGCCCTTCGCTCCGAACATAGCGGGGGTACCTCAGGAAATAACCCATCCAACGGGTGCACCTACAAGCATTTCTTGGGCTGCAGGCCCTTGGAATTCAACGGCACTGGGGGTGCTTTAGCCCTTGTGCGCTGTATTGAGAAGACGGATTCTGTTCTACGGGTGAGCAAATGTGCCCCAGAGCATCAGGTATCGTACATTTCCGGATTGTTTCAAGATGGGGCTCTGTCATGGTGGAACCTTCAGGTTCAGACGTTGGGCGAGACCACTGCGTATGCATTAACATGGGACAAACTGGAAGAACAAATGCATAAGAAGTACGGTTCAAGAGCATAAATCCAGAAATGGGAAACCGCGTTCTGGAACTTGAAAATGGAAGGTCCAAAGATAGCTGAGTACGTGCAGAAATTTCATGATCTGTCTCGGATTGTCCCCTACATGGTAGATCCAGAGTTTAAGAGGATCGAACGCTTCATTGGGGGATTGGCACCTCAGATTCTAAGCCTGGTGACAACATCAAAGCCTCAAACAATTAATGAAGCAATTGACTTAAGTGTGACGCTCACTGAAGAAGCAGTTAGGTTTGGAAAATTCTCAAACTCCGAGGAGAAAAAGGAGACTCATGGGGAGTCATCTGGTGAGAACAAGAGGAAGTTTACCAATTTCAAGAAGTGTACTCGGGCAGATAACATCAATGCCAAAAAGGAAAAAAGGTACACGGGTATCCTACCAAAGTGCGACAACTGTCGACGTCACCATAACGGGCGATGTAGATATGGAAAATGTGGTAACTGTGGCAAGGTGGGACATGTCAAGGAAACGTGTCGGCAGGGTACTGAACATGGAAATAGAGGTCAAGATGGTGGCGGAAATCGCGGAGGAAACAACGACGACAACAACCAAGGCAGGGATGGTGACGATCAAGGTCGTGGCCAAGCATGTTTTAATTGCGGTGATGTGGGGCATTTCAGGAAGTATTGCCTTAAGAACGCTCAGGCACGTGGATGAAAGCTCAACAGCGGGGATATAATCCAAGCGTGGATATCGGTACGTCTCATAATAGTCAATGTTATGTTCTATTTGACAGTATTGTCAAATTTTAGCTTCAGAAAATATAGTTGTTCTAGTAGTAAGTAACCTAGATACCCAGTTCTCGATAGAACAAGCCTAAGGGAAGCTTCGACGTGATAATTGGGGTGGACTGGTTGTCGAACAACAAGGCGGAGATTGTCATCCACACCCCGACGATGAACGGAGAAACGATCGTGATTCATGGAGCAGGATACGCTCCTACGGATTATCAGGCAATGAAGACACGAAAATTTCCGCACAAAGGATGTGTTGCATTCTTGTCTCATGTCATGGAAAAAGAAGCCGAAGAACCAAAACTCGAAGATATCCTTGTGATGGGGGAATATCCTAAATGCCATCCCCGAAGACTTGCCAGAATTATATCCTCAACGACAAGTCGATTTTCGCATCGATTTGATTCCAGGCGCCGCGCCTGCGGTCAATACACCTTAGCTACTTACACCTTCGGAGATGCAAGAATTGTTAGTGTAACCTCAGAAGTGGATAGAGAAGGAAGATAACAGACCAAAATTTCCGTTTTGGGTAACCCCGGATTCTGCTCATCAAGAGAAGGGACGATGATTTTCAAATGAACATCAAACTACCAGAAGCCGAACGAGCTAGCCAACAAGAGTCAGCGACTCTTGCTAAGAGCTGACGACTTACTTATTTGATTAACTGCGAGGATCCAACCAGTATTTCCCGACTGATCGATGATCGAGTAACTGTAAATTCAGGAAGAGAGTGTACCGGGGAAATTGTGGGACAATAACCTGTTTTTAGACATACACAAGAATGGCGTTTCCTACACGATGCACATGACAATTCTACACCGAATACGAAACTCTGAGAATCTAGGAAACATGTACTTAGGACCTTTGGGAACCCAGGTCCAAACTCGTAAAGGTTGTTACTTAGGGACCACATCTGTTAACTCACGCAGACACCATTAACCTGACATATATGCCAGTTCCGTTGACCAAACGGAGAGTACTTGAATTTCTTTTACTTTTAACGAGTAGATGTCTGCATCTCTACTCCCCTTAATGGTAGTTGCATCACGATAATCTTCTTCGCTGAGAGCGAACACACATTTGCTTCGATACCTGGTCATCTCTCCATTTTAGCAAATACACATTGCTTCATTTCTTGAAAACTTATTTGTTATACATGCACCTTTTACTACGCATGCGGTTTCATTTCAAACGCTTCATTGAAGCTCAAGTATTATGTTGCTAAGTAGGTTTACTGAATTGTGATTCGAATGACCTACATTATTGTAATTGTTGGCTCTCTTGCTGTCAAGCCAACACACTCTCTTGAAACTTCTTTTACTCCAAATTACATCCACGGTTTATTTCGTTACCATCCTGAGACCTCCTTTGTTGATACATACGTTTATTGTCGGGTTACGTTGAAACTAAGTTCAATTTCTTGAACATTATCCATTTCGCATATTCAATTTAAGACGCCATATGATGTGTTGAGAGCATCATATTCAAATCATTGGCAAAGATTCTTTTGTTCCGAGTCGTAGTAGACTTGTTTAGTCTACGACTTCACTAAATCATTTGTTGGTTACGACTCCTTGTGGGGATACTTTCACAAAATTGAAGCTTGCGCTTATTTGGTCACTCGTTTCATACACGGATTTAGTTGATTATTTGAGAACTTGCCCTAAATCCGTCTTGTTTATCACGATTAAATCGGTCTCAACACAGTTGTGTGTTGAGGCAAAGGTACATAGATTCATTTTATAGTGCGGTGTACCTCCTAACGGTTCTTTCGTTACAAATTAAATACCTGGTAATAATTATTGTTTTCCACATTCAAAAAGAGACCGTAATATCTTGATGCTCCGTATTCAATTGAAAACTCTACGACATTGTGTAAATCAAACTTCAGGCTTGTCTCGGTACATCTTCAGTTGACTTCAAACACGGTGAACTTGTTCGGTCACCACTAATATTGAATTATATCATTACGACACCTTGTGGTGTCATTACCAACTTGTAACTTGTGCTAACCAATGGTCGACCGTTTCACACAGAACTGCATATACTTTCGTTTGACTTGTCATTTAAACATTTCTGATGCAACTACGAATCAAGACAATGATACTCCAGATTCACTTGTATTCCGTTCGATGTACTTTCGAAATTTAAGAATGGCAACACACTGAACCTTACCATCAAGTTACTCGGGGGTTAGCAGACCATTCTACTATTACTTGAGTTGTTGATTTTGAATTCACATAGCGGATGCTATGGTTTGTGAAAACTCGTCTGCATATTGCAATCGATCGTCAGGGGATCTTATTAGTCAAAACTCCTCTTTTGTGGAACCCCCCTGCTAGCTGGATTACACTAGACTATACGTCAAGTACGTCTTGTACCTTCGACATCAAGGGCTAAAAGCACATCCCTTTTAACCATAGGATTCGGGTTGTTATATATTCTTGGACTCACCTGGTGTGAGTGAGGTTTGATTCGGTTTGATGATTATCTACCTCAATATTATTCATATACATACACGTATGACGAAACCATAAGGGGTTAAGGTAGTACAAATTTCGAGGACGGAATTTTCTTAACGGGGAGAGAATGTGACAACCCTAAAAATTACAGGTATCCGTACAGTTAATTTATATTTAATTTGTGCTTAATGACTGTGCTGATTACAACTGTTGGTTTAACTGCTTACTGATTTCTGTTACATACATACACATGCATCACTTTTATACTGTCACTCCATTTACTATATACAAACATTAGTGACAACCATGATGCACAAAACACAGTTAGCACAGCGAACAGATAACCCGGACAACATGCTGACAATGCCAGCACCTAGACAGACACTATATTGAGGCCCAGTATGAGCCGGGAATAAAGTACTACACTGGTAGGAAGTGTAGGGGGTGAGGATCATAAAACTGCGTCACTAGGTGATAGTTATAGTGCCCGGAAGTGCCTAAAACATACTTAAAGTGCAGAATTCTGCACTAGTATACCAAAATTCAGCTTTTAACAAAGCTAGTAAAGTGTAAAAACTTGGTAAAATAGTCCTGAATACCTTCTAAAGTGTCGGGAATTAATTGTGACACAAAAAGCAATATAAAAGACACTTTGCGGATTAATTAAGCACCTTAAAGAGCCGGTATTTAACCGAACAACCGGACATTACCCGGAACACTAAAATTATACTAGAGACATTGTTTTATTATTACCAAGCTAGCTATGGTCCCCGAACATCATAACACCCGATGTAAATATCTAGTAACTAGATCTTAACTCCATACTTAAAATTTAACTAGTAACTAACTAGTTTAGTTAAACCTAGTCTATGGCCAACACATGGCCTATTTAATAGATTTTATTTCCATATAACATAAGATATTGTCTCCTACTACAAGACATATTACACAATGAATGGAACACATTATACATGGGTTAATAAGGATTAGGAGGTTTATAAGAAGACCTAGAGGACCATTATCATTCTTATCTTCAAAACAACACAAACAAGCTCTATCTCCTCCCTCTCTTGCTACTTTCGGCAGCCACCACCACCCACCATATCACCATCATCAACATCCTTTCTAGCCATTTTCCATACATACAAAGGTGCAAGAGGTTCAACAAACAAGCTTGGTGCGCTCGGAAGCTCAAGGACCTCTCTCGTTTTCTTTTATCCACCACTTTTACGCTTTGAAACTTCCCTAGCCTTGTGCTAGTAGTAAGTGTTTTAAATCTTCATCTTGTTCTTATTTTTAGTGGTTAATAGTTGAAAGAATGATAAAATATTAAGAACTCTAAAGAACATCATCAAAGTCTTGAAGTTTAAACTAACTAGAGAAGATGTATGGTTAAATGATGTTGAAATCATGATAAATCTGAAATAAACAAACCATAATCTGCTGTAACAGACTTATGATCTGATTTTAATCGTATTAGAAAGCATGGCGAACGTATGTGTGCGTTTTAGTAACATTTAACCTTTAAACAGCATGCTGATTTGCACTTTCAGCAGACTTTAACTGGTTGTAAACAGGTCATAACTTAACAAAAACTTTATTTTCTTGACTCTATAACGTGTTATTATGAAATACGGTTCTAATGGCACTAGAATCATAATTTTTGGATCCCGTTTACTATTTTTAAAGTGTCATTTTCTAATAGCAACTAAAGCTGCATTTTTCTGCTGAAAATATGTGTTGTATTTTTCGTCATAACTTGAGTTCTGTGAAGAATTAGCTCATAAAATTTGTACTGTAGATGACCACCGATGTATTTGTAATTCTCCCACTGGAATTTCGTAAATTGGACGTACGAGGAATTTTAAATAAATTATTCCGTGGACTGCGGTCAGAAAAAGATGAATCTGAATGCAGTTCGGAAAATGATTTTCTATAAAATATTGGTGATGATTTGGACCTAGATATTTTTACACAATAATTTTTGGAACGTATAACACACTCTGTAAAATTTGGGAATTTTTGGAATAAGATAACTATTTTATTAAAATACCCGAAAACAGCTCAGTTTTGTATATTAAAACTGAAACAATATATGTATTATTTTGCATGCCTAAATGTCGGGTTGGTTAATTAAAAGCGATCTAACGTGTTATATGTTAAAGAAAATGATACGCTAGTAAGCGTGGACGCCTCCATTTACAAAGGAAACTCTGGCGAAAATATTTTTCTAACAATTATTACAAGTATTATTTTATAACTTGTGTTTCAAATATAAACTTCGCCATAAATTTTGTTACAAAATACAAAGTATCGGAGGTTGGTTTTCGCAAATAAAAATGGGTAAATTTATAGTTAAAAATATAATTTTTCCCTAGCATATTTAGAAGATATACGATTTTTGAGAAAATATATATTTGCTGGGACAATACATGATTGAACAAAAATAAGTTTAGGTATATTTGAGTGAGACTCGAAAATATATTGTTTGAAAGTAATATATTGAGAATAGAGTGGCATATTATTATTTGGGATACTACACCGGGATACGACGCCAATACATGGCAAGTTATACAAACACAAGTATACGAATACTCAAGTATAAGATACTCCCATCCTTGGGAAGATAATGCGAATAACAATACTCGAGAAATATTATTACACGAACATATTGGAAACACTTTAAAACGTAACTCAAAGGCATTAATCAATACTAAGACAAGGCACGACCCGTTCGTCTAATAGATGTTAGCCCATTGTAGGTAGTCGTGTTTGCCGCGGAGATTTGGGTTACAAGTACGAAGACGCAATACTGTGAGTTCATGTCCCCCATTTTTCCTAACTGTTTTCAGTTTTATACTTTGGGGGTGAAATACATGTTACATACTGCTACGGACAATTACGAATGGTATGGTCAGCTAAGGAAGGAACTGTTAGGTTATGTGATTGGGTAGGTGAAATCTTAAGAACATTAGTCCTCGTAGTACGATCGAGGGATACAAGTGATAGGCCTATTTGAGCATAACAAACCCCACCCATGCGCCCTAAGGTTGGACCATGTGGTGACCTTGTCTTAACCACACCCATGCGCCCTCAGGTTGGACCATGTGGTGACCTCGTCTTAACACCACCCATGCGCCCTCAGGTTGGACCATGTGGTGACCTTGTCGTAACATCACCCATGCGCCCTCAGGTTGGACCATGTGGTGACCTTGTCCTATCCCCTCCCATGCGCCCGCAGGTTGGACCATGTGGTTACACATTAACTGATATGATTCCTTATTCGCTTTCATACCAGAGTTTACAAAACATACATACTTACAATGATTATAAAGGTTTATTCGCGCGCACATACTAAACACATGAACTCGCTCAACTTTATGTTGATTTTTCAAACTACATGTATTTCAGGAAACTAGTGGATCTGGCACGGTATGCACGTATTTTCAAGCTGCGTTTGAATAAAGAAGTCATTCAGGGTTGTAGGGTTTAGAAGGTGTAACCTCTACCTGGACGGGTTACATATCTCTAAATCTAGTTTTGTTTAAGGTCTTTGCCAAGTTTTATGAACTCATTTAAATAAGTCAAGGTTTGTAACTTATTTTGGGATTGATGTTTTAAGACAAGTATAATATGGTATTTTTTTCTAAACTTTATTAATGGATGAACTTCTCATGTTTTTATCATATAGCATTGTTATGATTGATTGCTATTGTATTAAGAAGTCACACCAGATAACCACGCTTCCGCAAAAGCCAGGGTGTGACAAAATAAGTTTCTAAATAACCTTTTACGGTTTTATATTCACAAATGAGCCACTTGTTAATCAAGTGTAGCCGTTTGTGTAATTAATTGAAAGTTTACGCAATAAAGGGTTAAAAGCGTCAACATGTTAATTCTTACCTCTGAGTGACCTTTTAAAAAATCGAGAGCCTCATGATATTTGATTATACTCTCAGGAATGCCAATCATTGGCCATCCAAGGCTTTTATGCCTAAAAGTGAAGTTACACGCAACTTTGCAAGTATAAGGGACTCGAAGTGTCAATATGTTTAATTATACCTCTGAATGACCTTTTATCGAGCCCAAAGCATTATGATGTTTAATAATACTTTCAAGAATGCCTAATATAGATTAGATAAGGCTTCAGTGCCATTAAACAATGATATGCGCAAGTTTGCACATTAGAAGGACTAATTGCGTCAAACTGCAAAAGTATGTCGATTCGTATGTTATCGGACCTTCCAGAATATGACCATGAGTTAATCATACCCTAATTATCCCTTACGTAGCTTAGATATAGGCTTAGAGGTGTTTGGTGCGCCAAAATAAACTTTTAAGTCATGCAGGGACTAAAAGTGTCAAAAAGTGTACAAGTTTGCACTTTCGCGCATATCTCATATTCTGGATATATCCGGACACCCAAAAATTTATGTAAGCACTAAAATATTTTATTTTAGTGTTTTTTTATGATAAAATTCCATTCGTCGCGTCGTTTGGATCGTTTTTCGCGTCCGTCCGTGTTTCGTCGTAATTAGCCGAACAACGTGACCGCACGACCAAACGAACCGACACCCGGCGTATTTTTGAGCATGTTTCATGGTCCCTATGTTTAGGCATCATTGTAGAGCCTTAAAAATGGTTTAACGGGCCTTAAATGTGTCAGAATGACATTTATCAAGTGCAGGGGCCAAACCTGTCAACTATTGAAAGTTCACATGTGTAGACCTGGTCCTTACGGACCGTATGCAGTGGACCTTACGGTCCGTAAAGCCTCTCCAGACCAGCAGAATCTGTTTCCAGCTGTTCCAGCTGTTTGTGGGTGTTGCAAATGGTATTCTATGAAATCTATGGGCTACCATGGTTTTGTAAATCAGTGGGTAAGAGGTGTACGATCCAGATCAAAGCTTGTTTATCGATGAACGATCTTAACGGTTCCGAAAAACCTATAAATACCCACCTTAACTTTCCCCAAACTCACACCTTGATCTTGAATTCTCTAAGTTGGAGACTTTGCTCTTCATACCTGAGAATTTAGGATCAACCCTCCTTGCTTGGACCCTTTACTAGAGCCTTCCGGTAAATTGTACCTACGCTTACTTAAGTGAATATGGCTGAGTTATTATAATTCTTGCTATTTAAGACAGGAGCTAGCTCAGGTAAATACTCTTAACCTATTTTCCCTTATACGGGCTTGGGATACGGTAATACAAATACCGCATGGTCAGGTATGGGATTCAAAGACCAATAAGTCGGGAAATCCAAATAACCTGTTTTAATTCGTATTGCTTGACTGAAACATTGGGGATTAATGCGAGCGTGTCCGGGATATCCTTGACTCATTAATTGCAATGGCCACGACCTAAGCACGGGGTGTAGGCATACACCTGACAGATGCAATATGCTTATTAATTAATTATACCCAATATGGGATTCCCAATAAGGGAATAAGTGGTGTGTCGGTTAATCTTGAACCGGCATAGAACCGGGCCCCGTATGTAGAGCAAGTTATGTAAAACTGATAATATGAGATATAGTTTGTCCCAAGTATAAAAGATTAATTTTGCCTTGTGCATTTTAATCAAAGTGTCAAAATATTTTCGTGCCTTGTGCACCTAAACCAATTTTCATAAACATTTTCAAATGAGTCGGTTGAGTGTATTTACCAGTGAAAACTGACGTATTTTCCAAAGTTTAAGTGACACGTACAAGTACATAATAGGCTGGAAGCTGCTCAGGACTTGTTAGTTGAAGACTTTGCAACTCCTTCACATAGGCCATTAGTCTGATAACTTCTTTTTTTGTTTTGATCCGCCTGTGGATTATTACAAGCTAGTCTGTACAGAATACTTTTATATTATCAGACATTTGTGTTTGTAATAATATTTTATATTTCAAGACTTCCGCTGTGCATTTAAATTGTGTTGTTTGACTATGATGATATCAACAACATCACGATACTCCCCACCGGGCCCACCGGTAATACGTGGAAATATCGGGGTGTGACAGGTTGGTATCAGAGCCAACATTGAGTGAATTAAACACTAGCCTTTTTGTGTTTAATCTCAATGACACATTAGCACATTCCTTGACCTTCTGAGTCTAGATTTAACATAGGAATATTCTCAATCCTAATCTAGAAATTTTTTTGCTTCCAATTTTTATATATATTGGATACGTCGCCAAGCGAAGAAGCCGTAATAGGAATTCTCCACACCCGGAGCTTTGAAATGCTGAGCTTCGTACCGCGGCCAGGATGAAACGTGCAACCAAGGAGAAAAAATTCAGAAATAAAATGAAGAAGAAACTCCTTTTGCTGAAGATCGTTTCCTTAATAGTCCTTATAAGGATATATTTATCTTTCAGTCCCTTCGAGGACAACATTATTCCTTTCAAGTCCCGTTTAGGGCAAACCTGAACTTTTTAATTTTATAGTGGAATGACTAAATTTAAATTTTCATCCTAAACATGAAATATGAAATAAATGAAAAATAACATTCCTTTTATAAGATCTACCATTATAATAAAATGGCAAAATCTAAAAAGGACAAGACCTAGCCACGTGTCATTTTAAGACCGGGCCAAGATGGTAGTTCCATAATTAGATTCAGATCCATATTAACATCTCAAATTAGGATTGATCTGCGTTAAATATTAAAAAGAATCTTAAAGGAAAAAACCTAGCCTAAATGTCGTTACAGACATGGCCAAGATGGTAAAACCTATTCAGAAGATTCAAATCCTTGTTAACACCTAAGAACGTGTTAGCACTCTTGACAAATGTGATTCGAGAAAATCACAACAGTCATTCTTATATTGGATTCTTCCAATTTTCTTATCTAGCCTAGTGATTTAGAAATCATGGCTTAAATCATCAAATAAAGATGATCATATTGTTAACACCTAAGAACGTGTCAGCATCCTTGACAAAAGCGATTCGAGAAAATCACAATAGTCATCCCTATATTGGAAATTTTAAAATTTCCTAATTTGCCTTATGATCTAGAAATCATGGCTTATATCATTCTATAAGATGATCATATTATAAACATCCGTTAGTGATGAAGTGCCTACGGGCTAAACTTGTTGTCCGATAAGACAACGACAGTGGTGGTCTTTGACCCCTGTCTAAAGACGTTGGAATACGTCCAAACATAATAGTCGGTAGGATCCATACGATCTCGACTAATAGCATCTGAAAAGATGATCATACCATAAACAACCCTTAGAAGGGAAATGCCTACGGGCTATAATTAACGTCCTGTGAGACTAAAGACAGTGGTAGCCTACAACTCCCTGTCAAGAAAAGGTAATGAACTCTGATTCAAACCTTAATGCCTCGATTTCATAAAATCTGGGCTTATAAACTAAACTTGTCCATGTGACTAGGCCTTTTGTGCTATTACTAACTTATAATTTAGGATTATAATGAAAATCATGAATAAAATAAATATCATTCCTTTCATGCCTGTATTCATATTAAAAGAGAATCTTAAAAAGGTATAACCTAGCTTGAATGTCATTAAAGACCTGGCTACGATGGTAGAACCTATTTAAAAGATTCAAATCCTTGTTAACATTTAAAAAAAATGTTAACACTCCCGACAATAGGTGATGCGATAAAATCACACTTGTTATCCTTATATTAAGAATTTTCCAAACCCCTTATTTTTAGCGTAAATGATCAAGAGGAATCATGGCTAATAAACGTCGAACATGATGAACACATCAAAACATCCATTGGGATGTATACCTACGGGCAAAGATGTATACATGAAAAGATAGTTTTATTTCATAACTTCTTGTAAAGACAATGAATTATGAAATTTTCCGATCCAAAGGAATCATTGATTATGTTTTAAAATTTCCCTAGTGACAAGGCCTCTGTGCCATCAAAAAGTCCTTGGGACAAGCCCTTATGCTGTATAAAATGCCGGTACGACATTGACAGTCGTGACTTATGTCCCCTGTCTAATAAATATGAAGGATTATATTTCGTTTAAACGCCAAAGATGGTTTATCAAAAAAAAAAAAAAAAAAACCTAGGCCAAGCATAATCAAATAAATTTAATACTATCTATTGGTCTATATGGTTGAGTTACACCATGGCTATTTAATCGTCAAGTTCGACAATTCTCTATATAATTAAACAAATTATTACTACTTGGTTAGTAGCCTTCAAAGCTTCACCACGGCTGACTCCTCTGAAGCTCACAATCATCCAGTTAGTCAGAATGATGTCCATTGACTAGCCTTTGTGGCAAAATAAATTATCTTCCAAAGAAATGACGGCTGTAGTCTTTGACTCTCTGTCGAAAGGTGAAGAACTATGTTCGAACCTTAAGATCTCTGATCCAATAAGATTGCGGCTTATATATTAATGCCTTAAGTGCCATATCTTATATGTCCTTTGTGACAAGGCCTTCGTGCCTATGACTATTAATGTCCTTCGTGACAAGCCTTCCAACTATCTAAAGATTGTTGTTATGACAAGGACAGTTGTGACATTGTGATTCCCTGTCAAAAGGTAATGGACTTGGTCCAAACCTTAAACACAATTGATGGTCCTTTTTGACCTAGGCTAAACATAATTGACGTACTTTCTAGTAGCATACTATAATGAAGTTAAAAACCTAACAGCCATTATGGTTTCATAATACCATGGCTTATAAATCATCCATTACGATGATTCCATAATAGTTTGTGGCTAAGCATATGTTATTATTGGTGTTTAGTACCAAAGCTCCAGAATGGTGGATTCCGATGAAGCACACAACAGTACTGCGGCTAGAAACAAGGATGCAAATATAAATATAAATGTTAATGGCACTGCTCTTCAGGCCTTGATTGGCACAACAATTAGTGAAGTTGTGGATAAGATCCTTGAGAACAAAAAGGAACCGAGTGACACTCACTCAAAGGTCCATACGGAAACACATACATCAGCTCGTAAGGAGAGCTCCGTTCACTCTTCAGATGAAAAGAGCGAACCTCAAAAGTTGGTACTCTATGATAAGCCCTGTTCAACTGAAGACGGGTGCATCTACAAATACTTCATCTTATGCAAACCCAGAGATTTCAATGGCGAAAAAGGAGCAATTGATGCCATGGAATGGCTTGAGGAAATGGAAAATGTTGTGGACATCAGCAATTGTGCTGATAAGGACGTAGTAAAATTTGTTTCACAATCTTTCAAGGGCGAGGCTCTTGCATGGTGGAGGGCCATGATGCACTCCACGGGGAAAATTCCCCTATACAATATGGGATGGTCCAAGTTTGTGGACCTTATCAAAGAGAACTACTGTCCACAACACGAAGTGGAAAATGTGGAGACAGATTTTCTGACTCTCACAATGAAGAACCTAAATTGTTAGCAATATGTTACCGACTTCAACTCCCTATCTAGATTGGTACCCTATTTAATTACCCCTGAACCAAAACGCATTGCGCATTTCATCGGTGGTTTGGCACCTGAAATAAAAGGGAATGTTAAGGCTTCAAGGCCAATCACCTTCAGATCAGCTGTAGATCTATCCTTGTCTCTCACTCTAGATATAGTGATACAAAAGTCAATCAAGAATGAAACTAATGAGAAAAGACAAAGGGAGGAGGATAACTCCCAGAATCCTAAGAAGAGCAAATCCGATTCAACAATAACCAACAGGATTCCAACAAAAAGCCTACATGCAAAACCTGCAAAAGAAGACACTGGGGACAGTGTCGATCAAACCAAAAGATAAAGCAATGTGGCATCTGTAAAAGAACTGGCCACCAGTCCCACGAATGTAGGGACATAAAGAATGCAAACTGTTTCAGCTGTGGCGAAAAGGGCCACATCAGTACTAATTGCCCTAAGGCTGCCAAGGAAGGAGCAGCTAAGTCTGGGAAGGATAAGAAAGGAAACGCCTGAACTACCGGTTGAATGCCAGAGACACTGCATATCAATAATAGCATTAGGTACGTCCTTACCATTTAGCATTGATAGTGTCTGCTAAGTATCTTACGTTAATGCAAGGGATAATAAACCTTTAGTAAACCATAAGCTTAGCAAACTTTTGATTACATTCATAAGAACTCCAGATATTAAATATAAGGTATAACTTACCAATGGAATCTATAGTGACCATCTCTCCCATCCTCGAAGATAATCCTTTCATAAGAATCTAGAGTACTCTTCCCCAAAAAGAGTACGACAATATATATTACTTTATTTTATGTTATTATCTTCTCATTGTTTTCTATCGCCTGCGAATGCCAAACTATGTTTGATAAAAGTGCCATATGAGGAGTGGCGTATCCTAGTGTGTCCCATAGATTGCTTCCATGCCTGATCAGTATGGAGGTTTAATGCATGGAACCCCTGAGATATCCCAATGGTCATATTGTACTAAAGTCGACTAGTAGTATTCAAAGAAGATATCCAATATAAAAAATGTCCTTATAAGTATCTCTACTTAAGGCATCCTTGCATTTGTAAAGAGAATGTGTCATTTATCTGACACCGACATCGATAGATGAACCAAAGCCTGAGAATACGGACATCTCTGACATCTCTGTGTGTCATAATTATCTTCTTTATAAGAATTACCATGTTTACCTCCTGAGAGGCAAGTGGATGTTAGGACAAACATCCCGCTTAGGGCTGCAGTTATTGTAAAAGCCTTATATCTGTTAGTACTAACAGAATAGGAAGAACTAAGAGCCAAATTGATAAGTTTTTAGAGAAGGTTTCATAAAGCCAAAATTCAAAGTTCTAAGAACTCCGATTTTTAGTAAATAAGAAAGACGGTTCATCTTGCTTATGCATTGATTACCGCAACCCTATTTAGGCAACAATTAAGAATCACCATTAGCTGCCCAGGATCGTCGATTTGTTCGACTAGCTGTAAGGATTAGCTATTCTTTGAGATTAGTTTTAAGCAGTGGGTGGAATAACCATCTCACCATAAAATAAGTTTTTCTATAGCAATTATTATATAAGTATCAAGGCTAATCCTTTGGAGACCTTGTATAGATGGAATGTTAAACATCTATTATTAGAACAATAAATTGGTAAGTCCAATTACCAGGATCTGAAAGTTGCATTGGAAACAACAAGTAAGATCATTCGAATTCGTAATCACCTTAAATTTTCCAGTAAACGGCAGAAAATTGAGGATTAAGAAAAGTCGCAACCTTCTTAAGTCCTTAATAAGGAATAAGGTTCAATCGAAGGTATCGCCCTAAGAAGGGTATGCTAAATTTTAAATTTCACAGGGTAAGTTAAGACCTGGATATATAGGAGCATTTGGAAATCGAATACAACAATGGTTAATAGCCTATAAGCTAAAACCTATATTAGGAGCTTAGTGGAGCTCGCAATGCGACCCACACTGATGATTTAAGGATAAGTTTCGCCAATAAGTCGAAGCACATTATCACGTAATGATAAGCAGATTAATGAAACTTTATGATGGGACGAGAAACTGTATCGATTAAGGATCGACAGATTAAGAAGCTCCAAAAGGATACATGACCTATCATAGAGGTGAGCTGGGGTGCCTTAGAGGCCCAAATGTACTGGGGAAGATTAAGCTCAATATAAGACAGAAAGTACTTCCTTTACTTTAGCAAATCTCGAGGTCGAGATTTCTTTTAAGGGGGTGAGTATGTAACACCTCGTAAAGTCACGTTCAATGAAGTATTGACACGTGTAATAAACCCTAGTAAAGTCAAACCTTGAATATAAGGGACTAATTTTTCGAAAAATCGAAAAACATTAATTATGAAAGAACTGGAAGTATTATCATACCTAAAATAAGTTTCTAAATAACCTTTTACGGGTTTATATTCACAAATGAGCCACTTGTTAATCAAGTGTAGCCGTTTGTGTAATTAATTGAAAGTTTGCGCAATAAAGGGTTAAAAGCGTCAACATGTTAATTCTTACCTCTGAGTGACCTTTTAACAAACCGAGAGCCTCATGATATTTGATTATACTCTCGGGAATGCCAATCATTCGCCATCCAAGGCTTTTATGCCTAAAAGTGAAGTTACGCGCAACTTTGCAAGTATAAGGGACTAGAAGTGTCAATATCTTTAATTATACATCTGAATGACCTTTTATCGAGCCCAAAGCATTATGATGTTTAATAATAATTTCAAGAAAGCCTAATATGGATTAGATACGGCTTCAGTGCCATTAAACAATGATATGCTCAAGTTTGCGCATTAGAAGGACTAATTGCGTCAAACTGCAAAAGTATGTCGATTCGTATGTTATCGGACCATCCAGAATATGACCATGAGTTAATCATACCCTAATTATCCCTTAGGTAGCTTAGATATAGGCTTAGAGGTGTTTGGTGCGCAAAAATAAACTTTTAAGTCATGTAGGGACTAAAAGTGTGAAAAAGTGCACAAGTTTGCACTTTCGCGCATATCTCATATTCTGGATATATCCGGACACCCAAAAATTTATGTAAGCACTAAAATATTCTATTTTAGTGTTTGGCTTGATAAAATTCCATTCGTCGCGTCGTTTGGATCGTTTTTCGCGTCCGTCCGTGTTTCGTCGTAATTAGCCGAACAACGTGACCGCACGACCAAACGAACCGACACCCGGAATATTTTTGAGCATGTTTCATGTTCCCTATGTTTAGGCATCATTGTAGAGACTTAAAAATGGTTTAACGGGCCTTAAATGTGTCAGAATGACATTTATCAAGTGCAGGGGCCAAACCTGTCAACTATTGAAAGTTCACATGTGCAGACCTGGTCCTTACGGACCGTATGCAGTGGACCTTATGGTCCGTAAAGCCTCTCCAGACCAGCAGAAGATGTTTCCAGCTATTTGTGGGTGTTGCAAATGGTATTCTATGAAATCTATGGGCTACCATGGTTTGGTAAATCAGTGGGTAAGAGGTGTACGATCCAGATCAAAGCTCGTTTATCGATGAACGATCTTAACGGTTCCGAAAAACCTATAAATACCCACCTTAACTTTCCCCAAACTCACACCTTGATCTTGAATTCTCTAAGTTGGAGACTTTGCTCTTCATACCTGAGAATTTAGGATCAACCCTCCTTGCTTGGACCCTTTACTAGAGCCTTCCGGTAAATTGTACCTACGCTTACTTAAGTGAATACGGCTGATTTATTATAATTCTTGCTATTTAAGACAGGAGCTAGCTCAGGTAAATACTCTTAACCTATTTTCCCTTATACGGGCTTGGGATACGGTAATATAAATACTGCATGGTCAGGTATGGGATTCAAAGACCAACAAGTCGGGAAATCCAAATAACCTGTTTTAATTTGTATTGCTTAACTGAAACATTGGGGATTAATGCGACCGTGTCCGGGATATCCTTGACTCATTAATTGCAATGGCCACGACCTAAGCACGGGGTGTAGGCATACACCTGACAGATGCAATATGCTTATTAATTAATTATACCCAATATGGGATTCCCAATAAGGGAATAAGTGGTGTGTTGGTTAATCTTGAACCGGCATAGAACCGGGCCCCGTATGTAGAGCAAGTTATGTAAAACTGATAACATGAGATATAGTTTGTCCCAAGTATAAAAGATTAATTTTGCCTTGTGCATTTTAATCAAAGTGTCAAAATATTTTCGTGCCTTGTGCACCTAAACCAATTTTCATAAATATTTTCAAATGAGTCGGTTGAGTGTATTTACCAGTGAAAACTGATGTATTTTCCAAAGTTTAAGTGACAGGTACAAGTACGTAATAGGCTGGAAGCTGCTCAGGACTTGTTAGTTGAGGACTTTGCAACTCCTTCACATAGGCCATTAGTCTGATAACTTCTTTTGTTGTTTTGATCCACTTGTGGATTATTACAAGCTAGTCTGTACGGAATACTTTTATATTATCAGACATTTGTGTTTGTAATAATATTTTATATTTCAAGACTTCCGCTGTGCATTTAAATTGTGTTGTTTGACTATGATGATATCAACAACGTCACGATACTCCCCACCGGGCCCACCGGTAATACGTAGAAATATCGGGGTGTGACACATCTCATAATCATAACTACCATAGATAACTAACTACGCATATCATTATCACACAAAGCATAGAGAAATAACTAAACATACTGAAGAAACACTGACCCTCCGGCTAGGACTTCAACTCTTTGCCGATCCGAACAGCTAACTGCAAAACCAAATACCGTTAGGACTCGTTACAGGAATGGGGTTATTCCTGTAACCACCCTCCGGCGTGAGAATAAGTCTCGGTTTGGGAGAAAGAAAGTATGAGTAGAGAGGGAGTAAATGAGAACAAGATGAATCGTACCTTTAGTGTTTACCTCTATTTATAGTTTACCATTAGGGTTTCCCCTAATTTAGGATGGGCTACGATAAGTTAGGGATTTGCATGATCTTCCCAAAAGTTTGGGGATTTGGTTACGTGGTTTATCCATGCAGAATGGAACATTATAGAATAAACGTGTGTAATTAAATATTTATAATAAAATAATAGGTGATGACCGAGTCGGGTTAGCCGATCCGGGTCATACCTCGTCATGTCCCCCCAGTCCGAAGTTATGAAATGATGTTCATGAAATCGGACTAAAAATGAAAAAGTCAAAATTCCCCCTTTGAGTGTAAGTTTCTCGGGTGGGGTACCATTACGTTTTTTGAAAAATGGCGGCGATGGGAAAAGATGTGACAGTTAGGTCATCATTAGGATGACAGTTGTACCTCCTCTGTCTTGACACGCGTTCCCATCCGTTTGCCTTTTCGAATTCGAAAGGTTGTAATCCCTTATAAATAGGTTCCCTGTTTAGGGTTTGGGATTACATTTCCATCTTTGTTCACACACTTTCTTCTTCAACTTCTTGATTCCGAAAATGGCCTCCAAAGCTGGCGAGTCTTTTTCCTCTGCCCAAACAGGTTCTGATGCCCTATATGTCAAGTGGGGGCTTGTATCTTTCAACAATATAGTTCAAGAGTACAGCATTGGGGCAGAGTGATTTTTTAAAATTCTGCAATTTTCGGTTGCCAATCACCAGGTTTTGTAAGTCTGTTCTTGACCATTATCCCATTCATATCTCCCAAGTACATCCATTAGGACTGGTCAAACTTCGACAGTTTGAATTTGCTTGTATAGCCCTGGGTCATATCCCTGAACTTACCGTTTTTAGGGCTTTTTTCGTTCTTGTTTGAAAATCCCCTTTTTTCACCTTTGATAGGCGAGACATTGATGTGTATTGTTTGAGGGACATCCCTGCCAGTTCTAGGGACAAGGACTGGAAGAAGAAATTCTTCTATATTGACGCCAGTGTCATCCCTGGGGGAATGCAGTGGAGGGAAATGGGGGCCAAAGACAAATTCAAAGATGAGGGTCCCCCTGCTGATGCTTACGTTCAGAATGCCTTGTTCAAGATTACAGAGGGAGCCCTGGTGATGGCGGGGATGAGCTTGCTATGGTGTGATATCAGATTGTATCCTTCCTTCCAAAAGGATGATGAAGGTATGTGGCCCTTTGCTTTGAATTTATCCCGTAATTGTGTTTGAATTAATGTATGTAAATGTCAAACAGGTAAATGGAGTTTGTTTGACTTTGTTGATCCTCCGCGGAATGCTGCTTTGAGGGCCGCGGACCGCGTGATTGGGGAACAATGTGCTAAAGATCCACCTTGAGCAGTTTTTGCTGCCCGCTGTGCCAGTGGACCCGTCTGTTTATATTTCCCAGCCTCCCCCAGCGGGGGAAGTAGTGTTTATGCTGCAGAGGCAAAAAAACCAATCCGGGTGAAGGTTACCGGGAGGAAATACATGGCCGTGGGGGCCACTACTTCCGCTGTTGCGGTTAGGGTTTATTTTCCCGCGGGGGGTGTCACCGTTACATCCGCTGCTGCTGAGTTGGTGAGTCCAACCCGCGCGCTGAAAAAACGCAGGGTTGTTCCTCCCTTGACTGCTTTTCAAGCGATCCAAGCCGCCCATGCCTTACCCACTGGTGAGTAACTTTATTTGTGGATATAAGTGTGGACTTTTTATACTGTTGTGCTGAATACCTGATTTGACACAGGTTCTACTGCTGAGGTCCCAGTTGAGGGTGTGACCTCTATGCCCTTGACATCTGTGGATGTTGTGCCTTCCGCTACAAGCGGACCAAGCCTTTCAGAACTTATATCACAGGCGAGTGCCGTCGCTGTTAGTTCCTCAATGCCGCCTCCTGTGTTCACAACTGTTGTGGCCGTGACAACCAGTCCGGTTTCTATACCGCTGTCTTCAAGTGTCACCCCCAAGTCCTTGTTTGACTCTCCCATTGGTATTTTTTCTGCATCTGAAAAGGAGATGCCTACAGGGTCCATTGCTCACGAAGCAACCAGTGCCAGAGATATCGCCGTGAGCGATGCTGGGGGATCTATCAGTGGAATTGTTGATGATGGGGCCCGTTTGGGTGTTGATCTTTATCTGCCCACCATTAATTGGGATCCAAATGTGCATGACAAGCGTTATCAGCCCAAGTGGAAGATAGCGGAGTCGTCGAGATTGATCTTCCCCCCAGTGGTACATCACTGGGTTGAGCGGGCATATCCCCCGGCTGAGTCCGCCTATGTTAAGGGGTTAAACAATGAGAATTTGATGACTGCCACGATGGTGGACTCCGTTAGTCAGCCCCGAAGGCTAGCAGAAATCCAACGCCGGTGGATGCATGATAACAATGAGCTCCACCAGGCGCGGGCTGTTATTCAGGAGCTGAAGGATGAAAAGTACCGCTTGGAAAGTCAACTCCAAGCTGTTGGTCTGAGGGAGAGCAGGTTTGTTTCTGAGAAGAACAAGGCGGAGGATGACTTGAAACGTGTGACTGCCAACCTTGCCGAGGAGAGGATACTGTGGGCCCGTGATATAGCGGAAAAAGACCTAGTCCTTGCCCATGCTAAAAACGTTCAGGGGGAGTTGGAACGTAAAGCTGTTATTGAATCTCAAAAGGTGAGGTCTGAGCTGTCTGCTAAGATGGAAAAGTTCCGTATTGACACTGATTTTGTGTCCCAGGTGCAGGAGCGGTATCAGGGTCTAACTGTGGAGTTAGAGGCATCTAATGCCAAGGTTCAAGCCAAACAGGCCGAGCTGGAGGAGCGGGAGGAACAACTTAGGAAACTCCAGTAGCAATGTAACTCCCTTGTCTCCGAGAAGAATCAGCTTGTTCAGTCTTCCACCACCCACCAGGCGCGACTTAAAGAAGCAGAAAATGCATTGGAGCAGTCAAACGCCGAGGTGGATAGCTTGACCAGCCAACTGGCTAGATTACAAGGTGACAGGAATTGGCTGATAACCAATGGCCTGGTTGGGGCGTTTGAGTACCTGCGCCAATCAGAGTCCTTTGTGACTTTGTTGGACCGCCTTTCTGCTGCTGCTTATGAATCGGGTCACCATGATGGCGTTTACCATGGTTATTTTGAGTGTCAACGGTCGAAGAAGATTACTCCCGCGTTTCACGCAAACAGAGGCAAACTGCAGGGAGATATGGCGGATGCTCTTGAAGCGGTGTGTAATGATCCGCTGCCCTCGTATGCCGACCTGATGGATAAGGTGACCGGGGACGGCGTGGACTCCTTACGCCTGATGCTGGATCCGGCGGAGGAGTCTGAGGAGGAATGAGTGTTTTTAATTTTCTTGTAATGTACACTGTTTCTTAGATATTTTGTAAAACACTGTTTTGTTTGGGGTGCGTGTAAGCACTTGATTTTTTGTCAGACATTTAATGCTAATATCATGATGAATGGCGCCACCGCTTGCTTAAGTGTGGCAATTTGACATGTAATGATGCCTTCTCATTAATTTTTCTATCGTCATTATTTTGAGACCCCTTGACTTCTTATAAATTAAGTATAATATTTCCAAATTTGGTAATTGAAAAAATGGGGCAAAAGTGCCATGATCAGAAAATTTCCAATGTACTTCGGCGTTTGGATACAGCTGAGGCTCTGATTCATCTTCAAAATCCGGTGACGGAATAGATGATTAGAGGTATGGAGATAAACTCTGGTGATATTGTGCCCCGGGTTAGCCGGTCTTGCAAAAGTATCGAAGGTGAGGGACATCCGAAAGCTGAAACTGGTGTGGTTCCTTTATCAGCTGATACCCTGTTTCAAGCTTTTCCCCCCGAGCATGTTCAACGATGTATGATTGTGTATGAACGACGCCAAAGTGGCCGTCGATGTGCAAGCCTGGTTGATGATCAGATGGCGTTAGCTTTTCCGGTAGATGAGGTGAATTTCGACAAACTGATCGTCGATCCTCATCCTTTGGAGTACTACGGTGAAGCATTGTATACCCCTGCAGAGGTGAGGGCAATGCTTTCCGACGATTAGATATTTAGAACATGTTTGTTTTTTGGTTCCCATATGTTGGTGTTTAGCAACAGGGACAATTACTTGGTTTTTGTAAGATAGTTGTATGTATTTATTACCAAAATACCTATCTTTTTTGTAGTGGTTAATGTATCTATTACCAAGATACCCACTCTTAGCGCTATATAGTTTTGATCCTCTGACTTATATATGAAAAATATTTCGTGTCAAGGATACTTTTTACCGTTATGTGCAGTTTAAATGCGATGGTAATTTTTTGTACCGTAAAGTGCAGTATAAATGCGATGGTAATTTTTTTTACCGTAAAGTGCAGTATAAATGCGATGGTAGTTGATATTGTGCATGTAAGTAATGAGGGAGAATAAAAAAGAAATAACTTTTATTAACACTATGACTTAAAGAAAAAAGAGACATCGTTAAAGATGATTACACTTGTTCATAAAAGAAAAATAACCAAACCCGCCGTTAGGGGCGGGGGTCTACATATAACATTTCTTTAACTGAGCGGCGTTCCAACTGCGTGGAACCGCTGTGCCATCGAGCCTGGATAGGCGGTAAGACCCTTTGCCTAAGTCTTCTTGAACGATATAGGGACTTTCCTAGTTGGGTCCAAGTTTGCCTGAGGGCTCCGCTCTACTGGCCTCATTGTCGCGCATGACGTACTCGCCTACCTTGAAAGCATGCTGAGCCAAGCACTGGTTGTAGTACTTTTCTAACGTTTTCTTGTACTTTGCCTCGCTGATGGCGGCTGCCTCGCGCCGCTCTTCTAGGACGTCCAGGCTATCCCGCAGGAGCCTGTCATTTTCATCGTTAGTAGTAAGGCGTCTCAGCGATGGTAATCCAACCTCCGCAGGTATCATTGCTTCTGCGTCATAGGTTAGGCTAAAAGGGGTTTCATTGTTACTTGTCTTGGGCATGGTTCTATGTGCCCAAAGGACATTTGGCAATTCTTCCACCCAGGAACTCCCCTCGTAGCCTAGCCTTCTTTTGATTCCATCAAGCAGGCTCCTATTTGCCCACTCCACCTGGCCGTTTCCTTGGAGATGTGCAACCGATGTAAAGATTTCCTGAATCTGGAGCTCCACACACCAGTCTTGTAGGACTCTGTCAGTGAATTGTGTTTCGTTGTCACTTACAAGGTACAACGGTAGTCCGAATCGGCACACTATGTGTTCCCATAAGAATTTCTTAACGTTTTCAGCAGTTATTTTGGCCAAGGGCTTTGCTTCAACCCATTTGGTGAAATAATTAATTGCCACGATCAAGTATTTTAGTTTCCCCGGGCCCAGTGGGAATGGTCCCACGATATCGACTGCCCATTTTTGAAAAGGTCAGGCCGCCGTGACAGGAATTAAATTGTTCTTGGGGCGGAGCATTTGAGGAGAAAATTTTTGACAACTGCGGCACTTTCAGAGTTCATCTACCGCGTCTTCATGCATCCCGGGCCAATAGTATCCGGCGTTGTGGATTTTGGCGACAACTGCCCGGGGTCCAGCGTGAATGCCGCATATACCAACGTGTATTTCTTGGATCAGGTACTTTGCTTCCGCTGGGGATACACACCGTAGGAGTGGTCCCAGGTACGATTTCCTGTATAGCACGCCACTGTTCACCTCATAGTGCAAGGATTTGGTTTGTATCTTCTGAGCTTCGCCTCGGGCGGGGGGTAATTCCCCCTTTGTGAGGACCTTTAGAATTGGAGTGTACCAACAGGGTTCTTCCGCTGTGACGACGTACACTTCCCGGGGTTCTATGGAAGGTGCTTGTAATGTTTCCACCTTCACTTCCTTTTCCATACCCGAGGTAGCGAGCTTGCTCAGGGGGTCAGCTATTTGCTCAGGGGGTCAGCTATGAGCTCCTTGGTCTTAGCCAAATATTTTGCCATCGATTCATCCTTGGCTTCATAGGTTTCGTTCACCTGGTTATTGACTAGCAGAAAGTCAACATATGCATCGACCCTTGTTGCTCCCATAGACTGGGTCATTCTCAAGCCCGCGAGTAGCGCTTCATACTCCGCTTCGTTGTTGGAGCATTCAAAGTCAAACCGCATGGCGTACATTAACCTTATTTCATCTAGGCTTATCAGCATGAGGCCCGCCCCGGATCCTTTTCCACTGGAAGATCCGTCGGTGTATAACTTCCAGGTTTGCCTGGCTGTGCTGGACTCTGGTATATCTTGGACCGCGGGGTCTTGTATTACTTCTCCATCAGGGATCTCAGCTAAGAAATCGGCGATCAGATGCCCCTTAATTGCCGTTCGCTTCCGATATTCAATATCTAAGGCTCCCATCTCAATCGCCCATTTGGCCAATCTTCCAGAGATTTCTGGCTTGTGCAAGATTTGCTATAGTGGATAATTTGTTAAGACTTGTATGCGGTGCCCTTGAAAATATATTCTGAGACACCGGGTAGCGTGGACTATTGCCAGCACCAACTTTTCAAGTGTTGGATACCGCGTTTTGGGTCCCGCTAGGACTCGGCTGATGTAGTATATGTGTGTTTGTTTTCCATCTCTTTCTACCATGAGTACCGCGCTTACAGCGTTGTGAGCTGCCGCCAGGTACATTTTTAAGAGTTCTTTTGGGTATGGCACTGTCAACATGGGTAGCTTTTCAATGAAACGCTTCATGTCTTGCAAAGCCTCTTCTTCTTCACTGGTCCATTTGAAGTTTTGCTTGTTAAGGCAATCTTTCAACGTCTTTATGAATGGCAGAGATCTCTCAGCGTGTCTCGCCAGGAATCTGTTTATGGCCACTAGACGCCCGTTCAATGCTTGTGCCTCTTTTAAAGTCCTGGGGGAAGGCATTCGCGTTATAGCGGCTACCTTTTCCGGGTTAGCTTTAAAACCGTCCCGGGTGACCACCACCCCAAAAACTTGCCTTCTTCTACCCCGAATGAACATTTCTTGGGGTTAAGCTTGATGTTGTATTCTCCCAGATTTTGGAAGGTTTCTTCGATGTCTTCGAGCATTTGCTTTTCCTCTCTGCTCTTTATCACTAAGTCGTCGACATATACTTCCAAGTTTCTGCCGATTTGTTTTTCGAAAGCCTTATCCATGAGACGTTGATAAGTGGCCCCGGCATTTCGTAGGCCAAAAGGCATTTTGGTATAGCAGAAGATACCTATATCGGTGTGAAACGCCGTTTTTTCTTCGTCTTCTCTTGACATTTTGATCTGGTGGTAACCCTTATAGGCGTCTAAGAAACATTTGTACCTATAAGGGACCAGAGAGTCAACTTTGAAATCCATTTCAAGCAGTGGATAAGCATCTTTAGGGCAAGCCTTGTTCAAGTCTTTGAAGTTAATGCACATCCGCCATGCGCCATCTGGTTTTTTAACCATCACGGGGTTTGATACCCATGTATGATATTTAGTTTCTCTGAGAATTCCAGCTTTGACCAGCTTTCGTACTTCTTTCACTACTGCTGCTTTTCGATCAGGAGCCATGCTACACTTTCCCTGGGCGACTGGCTTAATGCCTGAGAGCGTTGCTAACTTGTGCTCTGCCTTATCCCGGGGTACCCCAGTCATGTCAGAGTGTTCAAAAGCAAAGATATCGGCGTTCCTCCTCAGCAACTGTTTCAGGTTGTTTTTAACCTCAGGAGAAATGCCATCTCCTGTTGTCACCGTTTGCTCAGGATGGCGTGTGCTTAAAACCCACCTTTCCGGGCCGATGGCACCGGTAGGTCCTTGACGGCACCACTTGGTATCCAAAACTTCTCCTAGCTTGTCCCGGTATGCCGTTGCTGTCACACCCCAACCGATGACAGGAACATCGGGGTATGGCACTGAGCGAAACAGATTGTCCAGGAGAATCCATAACAACTATAAGTTATAATATATTAAAGGTTGATGTCTCATACCACAAACATATAAAATAAAAACAGTTATTACAGACATTGTTCTCAAAGACAAGTATCCATTCCGACCACTCAGATTTTATTTAGTTTGTTTCTAGACTCCATCCTAGCTCAATTCCATCAGATAGCAAGCAAGCATCCTAAACACATGTCACATACGTTAAAATAGAGGTCAATACACATAGTGTAAATGTGAGCATACAAGTTTGATATAGTATAATAGAGTTCAAAATTGTTTACGCATAACCAGCATGTAACATGTAGCAAAGTGAAAGCTAGTAGGTTATCGACAGAGAAATATGCACAGACACGACTGCGAGTTGTAGAATGCGCAACACACATCCCCACTGGGACACGTGAAGTAAGCCCTTAACAATCCCTGTCCACGACAGGTGCTGAGTCCAAACTATAGTACTATCGGTTCTAAGGTGTCAGCCAACAATCACTGTGTTAACATAACATACAAGCATTCATCGAATAACACGTAACATGTAATAACGGTTAGCGTATAAATAGTGTTTGCGTTGTGTGTCGATTGTGATTTAGAATAAGTAACGTATGTAACACCCAACAGTGCGTAAAGCATAAAGGGATCGAGTATACTCACAGATTGTGTTTAACAAGTAAACACTCTCTTGGATTGAAGGGAGCGCTGAGAGAGATTAGCCTGAACCGTTAACGATAGCATAAACGATAAGAGGCGCGTTAAACGGTGCAAAGGTGATAAGTGTCGGATGGTAATCCGATCGGATGGCAATCCGATCGGATGGCAATCCGATCGGATGGCAATCCGATCGGATGGTCAGTCGATCGGATGTCAATCCGTTCGGATGGTCATCCGATCGGATAGCCATTCGATTGGATTGACTTTTTTTTTGGTGAGGATGTGTTTGTGTATGATGGCTTTGAAGTTTTCATTGTAGCATTTTGAAAAAAGAGAAGTATCTCTACTCTTCATGTCGATCGATCAAACGGCGGTTCAATCGGGTGGCGATCCGATTAGTAGGACACTTAGTGAGAATAAGTTCACAGTAGGTTGTCACCCGATCGGATAGCAAACCGATCGGGTGGCAATCCGTTGGTTACTGACTATGCATTGAACATGTTGAAAATTGTTTAAGTGTTGAAGTTCCAAATGTCACATGGTTGGATGGTAGTTCGATCGGATGGCTATCCGATCAGACAGTAATCCGTTCGACATCCAGATCTTAGAAAGTTGAAATAAAAGTTTAAGTATGGAACCAAGTGTAAGCCGATCGGATGGCTGTTCGATCGGATGGCAATCCGATCGGATAGCAATCCGATCGGGAGGTAATCTGTCCCAACGTCCTGATCGTCTTTGACACTTGATTGGTTTGAAAGTTTTGTAGTTTTGATCGAGACGGGGTGATAACGTGCTAAACAATAGAAACCCTATCAAGACCCAGGTGATCCGATCGAACAGGAATCACCCTACTCCGATTGGTTAACTGTTCGAGACGGTGGTTCACTTCAACCCGAAATCAGTTGTCTCTTAGATAGAATTCAGATCTTGAACCAACACATCACTAAGAAAGAGTAGAAGATCAGAACGAGCTCCGATTCTATCGGTTTTGAGTGCATTGAGTGTAAAAGAGTTGAAAGAAGGTTAGAAAAGCATCTTTTAATCCTTTTAACCATGAATTTGTGTAGATCTATGCGAAATCGTTGTTGATTCATGTGGAAATCCTTCAGATCTGAATTGTTCTTGGTGGAATGAGGCCAAAACTTGAAGTTCATAAGAACTCCATGATGACATCACCCTAGAACACCTCAAATCCACTGATTTCACGGTTAAAAGTTAAGATTCAAAAGAGAAAATGATGAAGAAGTGCATGTAGATCATAGAAGTATAAGATTTAGGTTGAAAACTTACAAGAATCGCGAGAAATCGAGAGAAAGATGAGCTTGAGTGCGGCTGGTCGAGTAGAGAGCTGTCACATCACAAATGATGTAACAGGAGGGTATTTATAGGGTTTCCAAAAGAGGAAAGTGAGCATGGGTCGGATTGGTCACCGATCGGGTGGCAACTCGATCGGATGGCAATCCGATCGGATGGCCACTCGATCGGTTGGCCACTCGATTCTGGTGTCCGGCGTGTTGAGTTTCGTTGTTTCGATTCGCGTGTTGAGCATGGCGATGCGCTTATTGCGAGCGATGCGATAGATTAATAATAAACACACAAATAATATAACTAACATACAATCCTTATAATTAACTGGCGTTTAGCGTTTGCGATTCGATTGCGATAAAGTTGCGATTGCGTTTCGGTTTATCTCCACAAACATAAACATAACTAAACATGCACAATTAACACATAAATAGCACACACACGTAAAACAATATCCAGAACGCATAATTCGGGTTGCGAATGCGATTGCGATGCGATAAGCGATAAAGCGATAAAATATGCGATAAATATTGATTAAACCTTGATTATTCACAGATACTCCACATAATACAACTAAAGCAAATAAAATAAAGATTCGATTACAAGTCAAAGAAGTCAAAACAGTAGTTGAGCAAGGAGTGACAGATCGCAATTAGCAATCTTTTCTTCCTTTGACTTCAATCTTGAATTTGACTTTGAATTTCGAAACACGGGGTGTTATAGCCTCCCCAACTTAAGGGAATTTCGTGTGACATCTGTGTCTCTTCGACCATCAAACAAATACCAAATCAATGAAATATTGTGTTTCATACTTGGGATTTGTAAAAATATGTGTATCGTTTGCACATATCAATTCTTGTTTGATTTCGAGCTTTAAATCGCTTTCTGAAGGTTATACGCGAACTGATGCGTAAACGTAATCAGTTTAATGCGACAAGCACTCCGGAATAGTGAAATAGGCTTAACATACCTTAAATAACCTTTACATAACTTAGAAATAAGTTTTGGAGGGTTTGGTGTGGCGAAATCAAGTTTATTCGATCACAGGGATAATTTACGTCAAACGAAAAAAGTATACCGAATCGAATGATAACGGACATTCTGGAAGTTGATCATAAGTTAAATATGCCCTAAATATCCTTTATATAGCTTAGAAATAGGCTTTGAGGTGTTTGGTGCGCAAAAATAAACTTTTTAATCAATAGGGACTAAAAGCGTCAAAAAGTGCATAAGTTTGCATTTTCGCGCATATCTTACGTTCTGAATATATCCGGGCATCCAAAAATTTATGTAATCATTAAAATATCTTATTTTAGTGATTGGCATTATAAAATTTCATTCGTCGCGTAATTTGGATCGTTTTTCGCGCCCGTCGTGTTTCGTCGTAATTAACCGAACAACGCAACCGTACGACCAAACGAACTGACATCTGAGATATTTCTGAGCATTTTTCATGTTCCCTATACTTTAACTTCATTTTAGAGCTTTGAAATTGGGTTAACGGGGCTTAAACGTGCCAAAAATGCATCGAAAAACAAGTTCTGAACATGCAGGGACCAAAACTGACTTTTTTCTGAAAACAACCCAGTTCAGCAAACTTGTGAACAGCCCAGTTCAGCAAACTTGTTTTTCAATTCATCAGCTGGTTTCATGGGTTTTGCACATGGTTTCTTCATACTTGAAGCTTGTTTTGGGCACCCATAGTAATCTAATTCAGTGGGCACACATGGAGGGCCAAGATTGAAGCTCGTTTATCGAGGAACGATCCTAACGGTTGTGGATTTCCTATAAATACCCAACCCCAATTCACTTGTTCCTCACAATTGATCTGAATTTCTCTAAGTTGAGGTTCCAAAACTTCATACCTGTGAACATTTAGATCAATATCTTCATTGCTTGGACCCGTTGTAAGTTTCTTTCGTGCTTTTATGCGTTTTTAAGCCAGAAAGTCAAACAATGTTTGACTTTCTGCTTTGACCGGTCAATGGTCAACACGAAGTTCGTTTGAACTTCACAACGTGAGCGTAATCACGATGGTTATAGTCCCTTGTGACTATACCTATTGATTACCACGTTGATTAGGCAAAGTGACGAGTCATAGTTTCGGTCAAAATGCGCGTTTATACGTATCTTGCAACCAAACTATTATTGGGTATCAAAACCCTTTGTTTTGATATCAAACTTGTGTTCAAACTTCGTTAAACATGTTTTAACATGTTTAACTCTTCACTTTTAGGTTAGTGCTTATATAGGGTCGTAAGATAAGCGGTCTAAACAACCGCTTAGACTTTCGAACCCAACCCGTTTGGTCGATCATTAGGATCCGACCAAGCATGTTTAGTGACCATAGATGTATAGGGAATAACCTTCCGAGGTTATACCTTATGGTCACTTCGTTTAAGTAGTTGTATGATAGGTAGTTTATATGCCTTAGGAAAATGACCAAAATGCCCTTTTTATGCATAAATTTATTTTAAGCATATGTAACCTAAATTTTGACATCTAAACTGATTAGGAAACATTATTTGATGTGTTAAGGCATATAATACTTGTCATAGGACTAGTTAGGCGATCCGAATGCGTTTTACGAGAACGACGCGTTAAAGTAGCGTAAGCTACCTAAACGGGCCGTAATGGGCCGTAACAACTTAGGATAGGTTTCGTTTTAGTATGTAGGCTTTGTTAAACCATATCATATGAGTTCCAATACTCATTTGGTTTACGAAACCTCATTCTATCCTATCTTCCGATTTAGGTCCGGTTATTAATGTAGTTACCTATATTAGGTGCCGTTTGATTTCCGTGATCCCTCTAGCTTTGCTTGGTTGTTATTCAAAACTTCTAAGTATCCTCAAGTGAGTACATAGTTCCCCTATTTTACTATTTTTGATTGTTTTGGGGTGATACACATGTGCCTACTTGTTATTTTCGTGCTTTTCATGCTTTTATATCATATACTTGCTTTGTTCATTAGTACGCATATAGTACATGATTTCATTATGTTTTTCTATGTATGTTCACTTAGGATGCTAGTACATTGATTTTTATATATTACATTTTGTTGCATATGCTCATCCAGCATATGGACACATTGTTTTACGTTTTGAACTGTTCGAACCATTTGAAGCTGTTTGATCTATGTGAATTATTTGGACTGTTGGAACCGTTTGGAACTGTTTGATTTATGTGAACCGTTTGGAATTGATTGATTGATGTGAACCGTTTGAAACTGTTTAAACCGTTGGGTTAGGGAAGTGATTAGGTAACAGGGCGGGTGTAATATGTTAAAAGCATGGTGGATACGCCGCTGGTACTTCCTATATATAAGTGCTTTTAACACATTATATATCGTTGCGTTATCTAGATCACTTGGGCAAAGGTTATCAAAACAAAGTTATATTACAAGGTTTTTCTAATAATATAAACCGTTCGAGTTTTATTTCAAAAACAATTTACGATCTGGGTTTACTTAAACAAATGTTTTGAGTTAAGATTGATGGCATCGAGGTTTTATAAATTATAACAAATCTATTTTAACTTGGTTATTTCAATTCACAATATAAACATTTTGCAAAAACTAAGTTTTCTTATATCGAATAACAAAGTTGTTTGAGTTCTTTTAAAAGGTAAAACGAGCCATGAATCTGACACTCACATAAAACCTATGTACTCGCTGGCATATTTATGCTGACGTATTTTCACATGTGTTTTAGGTACCATAGTTGATGATGTTTGATGATGTTATTGGTGCATGCTCACATAGGAATGGGCAAGGTCTTAGTGACTTGATAACAATGGAAGTTAATTTGTTCATGTTTTGTTTCTAATTTCAATACAATGTAATAAATTTAATTCAATAAAACAGAACTTTTATCCATGTGTTGTGAAACAATGATTCTGTTACGACATTCCTCGACGTTTCCGCCGCGGTTTGTTGTTTTAACGAGGTCGGGGTGTGACAGAAAAGTTGGTATCAGAGCTTATGGTTATAGGGAATTAGGTTATTAGTAATTCTTTGACCTAGTCTATAACTTTCCTAGGACCCTAACGCGAGTTTACTTGCGTTTAGTCATAAAACAATACCGTCGCCTATCTTTAGGTGACAACCACAACAAGAACACAAATTTCGAATCTGCTTTGAAAACTAATCATCTGTTCTAGGATGATTTATTATAAGGTTTTGAACCTTCAAAGTTTTCAAAATCTCGTCAAAGTTTGGGTCTTATTAATGTGAACACGTGCAATCTGGAAGGGTGGGTGCCTGTATCCTGAGTTTTCTGTCTAAGGCTAGAGTGTTCGTACAAATCCACATAATCGGACCAGTCACTCTTACCTGGGAACTCTCGGGGTGAGTGTCCACTTATAGGCTAAAGCATGTCTTCACGATACATTATGAGGACCTATTTACTTTGATTCAGCTTTTGTGTGTCGTTTGTTTGCTTCGTGGTTCGAACAAATGACCATCACCCATGCTTTTTGGTCGTTAATTGTAACATCCTATTCTTACCCAATGTCGTGAAGCCGTTTCACTTGTTTTCTCTCATGCTTCCTCTTTTAGAATGCCTCCTCGATGTGACAATCAGATACCTAATGAAGAACTGGCAGCTATCATTACGCAGCAAATGGCTGCTGCAATCCCAAACATCATTGCTCAATGTAACCAAGCCTTCAATAACAATAATAATGCTCCCTGTAACTTCAAGACATTCAACTCTACCAAGCCAATAAAATTTTATGGGTCTCAAGGAGCGACTTCACTTCTGCAATGGTTCGAGAGTCTAGAGAGCACCTTCAGACATGTTCAGTGTCCAAGCGAGCGAAAGGTTGAATTCGCATCTAGTGTCTTTGAGAAACGAGCTTTAACATGGTGGAATGGTGTGATGAGGGATAGGGTGCCGAGGTAGCAATGGCTCAAACATGGGAAGAGCTTCGAGCTCTAATGATGAGGGAATTCTATCCTCGTCATGAGATTAGGGCATTGGAAAGGGAATTCGATGATCTTAAGCAAGATAGTGGTGAGCATCGAGCTTACACGGACCGTTATGAGGAGTTAAGTCTGTTATGCCCGAACATGGTTACGCCTTTGGAAAAGGCAATCGAAAAGTACATTGATGGCCTCCCTAACTCAGTACAAGACATTGTTACTGGTAGCAACCCCACTACAGTTAGACAGGCCGTTGAGCTATCCGCTACCTTGACTGAATCTCAGATCAGGAAAGGTAAACTTTTCCGAAAGGGTGATAAGAAACCGATCGAGGAATCGAAGCCAAAGGATGAACAGACTGGATCTTCCAAGAAGTCAAAGAAGCGAAAGGCTTCCTAGAACTTCGTCGTGGTTGCTCTCAATGAGCAAACTATCCCCAACCAACCGGCTCAACCCCCTGCTAGGAAGCCATACAACGGAACTGCACCCTTGTGCAACCAATGTAACCTTCATCATCATGCTAGTGTGAAGTGCCGCAAGTGCCAAATTTGTGGACTTATAGGTCATACATCAAGGGTTTGCCCAGCTGCAGCTGCACCCAATCAAGCTGACAACAATCCTGCACAAGCTCGTATTCCACCAGGATCTTGCTACAACTGTGGCGAAATGGGCCATTTCCGAAGGAATTGCCCAAAGTTTGCTAATGCAAATCCAGCGCAGGGATGAGCATTTGACCGACTGGAAGACAACGCTGTTTAGAAATAATCAAGCCTTATGTATTATTTTCTTTTGTTGTCATGGTCTATGAAACAGTTGTTGTTGTTGATTATAAATAAATCTTTTATTTACATTGCAATGTGCTTGTGTGGTTGCATGTATAAACAACATATCCCCTACAATACCGACAATCAAAGAACCGTGTTCCTTGAAAGAACAGGCTACTCCCATTTTTTTTTCCATTTTATGATCTCTTGCGTTTTCCACGAAAATCCTAAGTGCCCGTTTCTTCCAAGGAAACAGAGTACAAGGCGCAAGTTACAACTCTAGACAAATACCCAAAGTATCACTATAAATCCTTAATAGGGTACCTAAGGGTATTTCTGTAAGTCCTTAATTGTTGTCTACCCTAATTCGAATATTACGTTTCCTTATAAACGAAATCGAATTTTTTGAAGATCATCCTTTCTTCTCAGATAGATCCTTGTGGACGTTGAAGTCCATCGACTAGGTTCCTGGTATACCTTGAATACCCATGTTCAAATCGATAATAATAACAATTAATAACAAACTGATAACAAATTAATAACCACGAAAACAATTATGTGCTTATGTGTTTATGTGTTGACTTAATCAAGGTTGTCTCGACCTTGTTCAAGTCCTACCCCCTTCACATTATAAAACAAACTGTGATTTCTATGCAAGGAATTATGTAATTATGGATGCATACATAATTATGAAATTTAGTGCACATAAACCACAACAAGTTTTGTCATGTGTCTAGAGTTAACCCTATTCATTTCCATTTCTAATGAAGCACCCGTGGAGGAAAAATGAACTAGCTATTCATTTTTCACTTCTGAAATAATACCCGTCGAGGGAAATGAATATCCTTTTAATTATTCCTTCATTTCCATTTCTGAAGAATACTCGTTGAGGAAAATGACTCTATCCGTTCATTTTCGTTTCTGAAGAATATCCGTTGAGGGAAATGAATATCCTTTTTGATTATTTCTTCATTTCCATTTCTGAAGAATACCCGTTGAGGAAAATGACTCCGTCCGTTCATTTTCGTTTCTGAAGAATGTCCGTTGACAGAAATGAATATCCTTTTTGATTATTCCTTCAATTCCATTTCTGAAGAATACCTGTTGAGGAAAATGACTCCGTCCGTTCATTTTCGTTTCTAAAGAATACTCGTTGAGGGAAATGAATATCCTTTTGATTATTCCTTCATTTCCATTTCTGAAGAATACTCATTGAGGAAAATGACTCCGTCCATTCATTTTCGTTTCTAAAGAATATCCGTTGAGGGAAATGAATATCCTTTTTTATTATTCCTTCATTTCCATTTCTGAAGAATACCCTTTGAGGAAAATGACTCCGTCCGTTCATTTTCGTTTCTGAAGAATATCCGTTGAGGGAAATGAATATCCTTTCGATTATTCCTTCATTTCCATTTATGAAGAATACCCGTTGAGGAAAATGACTCCGTCCGTTCATTTTCGTTTCTGAAGAATACCCGTCGAGGGAAATTAATATCCTTTTGATTATTCCTTCATTTCCATTTCGGAAGAATACCCGTTGAGGAAAATGACTCTGTCCGTTCATTTTCGTTTCTGAAGAATATCCGTTGAGGGAAATGAATATCCTTTTTGATTATTCCTTCACTTCCATTTCTGAAGAACCCGTTGAGGAAAATGACTCCATCCGTTCATTTTCGCTTCTGAAGAATATCCGTTGAGGGAAATGACAGGATTATGCCTTGCATATCTTTGATGGGTTACTCTACGTAAATAGATAACACCCTAGATTCCATGCAAGACAATCATTTAACACAACGTCACAGACAGACTCCTACGAATAAATTCCGGGACGAAATTTCCTAAAGTAAGGGAGACTGTGACATCTTTGTCTCTTCGACCATCAAACAAATACCAAATCAATGAAATATTGTGTTTCATACTTGGGACTAATAAAATATGTGTATCATTTGCACATATCAATTCTTGTTCGATTTCGAGATGTAAATCGCTTTCTGTAAGGTTATACGCGAACTGATGCGTAAACGTAATCAGTTTAATGCGACAAGCACTCTGGAATAGTGAAATAGGCTTAACATACCTTAAATAACCTTTACATAACTTAGAAATAAGTTTTGGAGGGTTTGGTGTGGCGAAATCAAGTTTATTCGATCATAGGGACTATTTGCGTCAAACTGCAAAAGTATACCGAATCGAATGATAATGGACATTTCGGAACTTGAGCATAAGTTAAATATTCCCTAAATATCCTTTATATAGCTTAGAAATAGGCTTTGAGGTGTTTGGGGCGCAAAAATAAACTTTTTAATCAATAGGGACTAAAAGCGTCAAAAAGTGCATAAGTTTGCATTTTCACGCATATCTTACGTTCTGAATATATCTGGGCATCCAAAAATTTATGTAATCATTAATTTATCTTATTTTAGTTATTGGCATGATAAAATTTCCTTCGTCGCGTAATTTGGATCGTTTTTCGCGCCCGTGCGTGTTTTGTCGTAATTAACCGAACAACGCAACCGTACGACCAAACGAACCGACATCTGAGATATTTTTGAGCATGTTTCATGTTCCCTATACTTTAGCTTCATTTTAGAGCTTTGAAATGGGGTTAACGGGGCTTATACGTGCCAAAAATGCATCGAAAAGCAAGTTCTGAACATGCAGGGACCAAAACTGATTTTTTCTGAAAGTTTGGCCAGGCGGGGCGCGTAGTCCAATGCTTCTGCTTATGCGGCCCGTGTAAACAGGCCAGTTTGGCAAACTTGTTTTTCAATTCAGCAGCTGGTTTCATGGGTTTTTTAACATGGTTTCTTCATACTTGAAACTTGTTTTGGGCACCCATAGTAATCTAATTCAGTGGGCACACATGGAGGGCCAAGATTGAAGCTCGTTTATCGAGGAACGATCCTAACGGTTGTGGATTTCCTATAAATACCCAACCCCAATTCACTTTTTCCTCACAATTGATCTGAATTTCTCTAAGTGGAGGTTCCAAAACTTCATACCTGAGAAGATTTTGATCTATATCTTCATTGCTTGGACCCGTTGTAAGTTTCTTTAGTGCTTCTGTGCGTTTTTAAGTGTGAAAGTCAAACAATGTTTGACTTTCTGCTTTGACCGGTCAATGGTCAACACGAAGTTCGTTTGAACTTCGCAACATGAGCGTAATCACGATGGTTATAGTCCCTTTTGACTATACCTACTGATTACCACGTTGATTAGGCAAAGTGACGAGTCATAGTTTCGGTCAAAATGCACGTTTATGCGTATTTTGAAACCAAACTATTATTGGGTATCAAAACCCTTTGTTTTGATATCAAACTTGTTTTCAAACTTCGTTAAACATGTTTTAACATGTTTAACTCGTCACTTTTAGGTTAGTGCTTATATAGGGTCGTAAAATAAACGGTCTAAACAACCGCTTAGACTTTCAAACCCAACCCATTTGGTCGATCATTAGGATCCGACCAAGCATGTTTAGTGACCATAGATGTATAGGGAATATCCTTCCGAGGTTATACCTTATGGTCACTTCGTTTAAGTAGTTGTATGATAGGTAGTTTATATGCCTTAGGAAAATGACCAAAATGCCCTTTTTACGCATAAATTCATTTTAAGCATATGTAACCTAAATTTTGACTTCTAAAATGATTAGGCAACATTATTAGATGTGTTAAGGCATATAATACTTGTCATAGGACTAGTTAGGTGGTCCGAACGCGTTTTACGCGAACGACGCGTTAAAGTAGCGTAAGCTACCTAAACTGGCCGTAATGGGTCGTAAGCACTTAGGATAGGTTTTGTATTAGTATCTAGACTTTGTTAAACCATATCATATGAGTTCCAACACTCATTTGGTTTACGAAACCTCATTCTATTTGATCTTCCGATTTAGGTCCGGTTATTAATGTGGTTACCTATATTAGGTGCCGTTTGATTTCCGTGATCCCTCTAGCTTTGCTTGGTTATTATTCAAGACTTCTAAGCATCATCAAGTGAGTACATAGTTCCCCTATTTTACTGTTTTCAATTGTTTTGGGGTGATACACGTGTGCCTACTTGTTATTTTCGTGCTTTTCATGCTTTTATATCATATACTTGCTATGTTCATTAGTACGCATATAGTACATGATTTCATTATGTTTTGCTATGTATGTTCACTTAGCATGCTAGCACATTGATTTTTATATATTACATTTTGTTGCATATGCTCATCCAGCATATGGACACATTGTTTTACATTTTGAACTGTTTGAACCGTTTGAAGCTGTTTGATCTATGTGAATTATTTGGACTGTTGGAACCGTTTGGAACTGTTTGATTTATGTGAACCGTTTGGAATTGATTGATTGATGTGAACCATTTGAAACTGTTTGAACCATTGGGTTAGGGAAGTGATTAGGTAACGGGGCGGGTGTAACGTGTTAAAAGCATGGTGGATACGCCGCTGGTACTTCCTATATATAAGTGCTTTTAACACATTATATATCGTTGCGTTATCTAGATCACTTGGGCAAAGGTTATCAAAACAAAGTTATATTACAAGGTTTTCTAATAATATAAACCTTTCGAGTTTTATTTCAAAAACAATTTACGATCTGGGTTTACTTAAACAAATGTTTTGAGTTAAGATTTATGGCATCGAGGTTTTATAAATTATAACAAATCTGTTTTAACTTGGTTATTTCAATTCACAATATAAACATTTTGCAAAAACTAAGTTTTCTTATATCGAATAACAAAGTTGTTCGAGTTTTTTCAAAAGGTAAAACGAGCCATGAATCTGACACTCACATAAAACCTATGTACTCGCCGGCATTTTTATGCTGACGTATTTTCACATGTGTTTCAGGTACCATAGTTGATGATGTTTGATGATGTTATTGGTGCATGCTCACATAGGAATGCATAAGGCCTTAGTGACTTGATAACAATGGAAGTTAATTTGTTCATGTTTTGTTTCTAATTTCAATACAATGTAATAAATTTAATTCAATAAAACAGAACTTTTATCCATGTGTTGTGAAACAATGATTCTGTTACGACACTCCCCGACGTTTCTGCCACGGTTTGTTGTTTTAACGCGGTCGGGGTGTAACATTTCGTCCTGAAATTAGGCTTTAGCCGTAACAAACAACTGCGGGTACTTCGCCTTCATGTCGCTTTCAAGTTCCTAGGTGAACTCTGCGCCTCGTTTACCTTCCCATCGGACCTTCACAATGGGAATGCGTGAGCGCCTGAGCTGCTTGGTATCTCGGTCCATGATCTCGACAGGCTTCTCCATGAAGTGTAATGTTTCGTCCACTTGTAGATCGTCCAGTGGAACCTGTAAATCATGCTCAGCCAGACACTTTCTGAGGTTCGAAACATGGAAAGTCGGGTGGACGTTGTTAAGTTCCTCTGGTAGTTCGAGTCTGTAGGCCACCTTTCCGATCCTTTCCAGAATCTTAAAGGGTCCAACATATCGAGGCACGAACTTTCCTTTCTTACCAAATTGGACCACACCCTTCCAAGGTGATACCTTTAGGAGTACATGGTCGCCAACGTCAAATTTAAGGGGCTTGCGTCGTCTATCGGCGTAACTTTTCTGACGACTCCGAGCTCTCAGTAGATTGTCTCGAATTTGGAGGATCTTGTCAGTCGTTTCGTGCAACAGCTCAGGACCGGTTATTTGCGAGTCTCCGATCTCGCGCCATACAATAGGCGATCGACATTTTCTTCCATATAGTGCCTCAAACGGTGCCATTTGAATGCTGGAATGATAACTGTTATTGTACGAGAATTCGACTAAGGTAAGTATGCGTCCCAATTACCACCGAAATCTATGACACACGAACGGAGCATGTCTTCAAGGGTACAAACCGTTCTTTCAGTCTGACCATCGGTTTGGGGATGGAAAGTGGTACTTAGATTAAGCGTAGTACCGAGAGCATATTGAAATGTTTCCCAAAGACGCGAGGTAAACCGACCATCGCGGCCAGAGATAATGTCGCTAGGCATCCCATATCGACAAATGATCTCATTGGTGTAGATTCGTGCTAATTTTTCTACCTTATAGTCTTCTCGTATTGGCAGAAAAAGAGCAGATTTAGTCAAGCGGTCAATGAAAACCCAGATGCTCTCATGACATGATGGCGTGCGCGGAAGTTTCGTTATGAAGTCCATAGCTATACTCTCCCATTTCCACATAGGGATCTCGGGTTGGACGAGTAAGCCAGAGGGTCTTTGGTGCTCGGCCTTGACCTTCGAGTAAGCCAGGCACTTTGAAACATAGAGAGCGATATCTTTCTTCATGCCCGACCACTAGTACTTGTATCAAAGGTCCTGGTACTTTTTATCGGCACCGGGATGAATAAAATATCGAGACTTGTGGGCTTCATCCATCAGGATTTGCCGCAAGTCGGTACGCTTGGGAACCCAAATTCGGTCCAGATAATGGAATATCTCATTCGACTTATTCCCTAGCTGGGCTCCATCGTTGAGAATCCTTTCTTTTTTCAAAGTGTGCTCGGTGAAACAAGCATGTTGGGCTTCACAGATAAGGGTTTCGAGATGATCCTGGGCTTAGATATTACGAACACTATGCAAATAGCTTCGCCTGCTGAGGGCGTCAGCAACGACATTTGCTTTGCCAGGATGGTAACGAATCTCACAGTCGTAATCGTTGAAAAGTTCTACCCATCGGCGTGGACGCATATTCAGTTCATTTTGGCTGAAGATACGTTGTAGGCTCCTATGGTCGGTGAAGACCGTACACTTGGTACCATAAAGGTAGTGTTGCCAAATCTTCAACGCAAAAAAAACTGCGCCTAGCTCGAGGTCGTGGGTTGTATAGTTCTTCCCGTGGATCTTGAGCTGACAAGATGCGTAAGCGATAACCTTGTCCCGTTGCATGAGAACACAACCAAGACCAAGGTTCAAGGCATCGCAATAGACAACGAAGTCGCCGTTTCCGTCGGGTAAAGCAAGGACGGGAGCATCGCAGAGCATATGCTTGAGGGTTTTGAAAGGCAGACTCTTGTTTAGTTCCCCAAACAAAAGGCTTGTCTTTATGCGTGAGAGAAATAAGCGGCACGACGATTTTAGAGAATCCTTCGATAAATCGGCGATAATAGCCCGCTAGTCCGAGGAAAGAACGGAATTCAGACGGGTTCTTAGGTGTAACCCAACTCTTAACAGCTTTGATCTTCGCGGGGTCGATGTGAATACCTTGACTATTGATAATATGACCGAGGAATTGAACCTCCTCTAGCCAAAATTCACACTTGGAGAACTTGGCATAAAGTCGATTCCCCTGGAGTAGCTCGAGAACCAAACGTATATGTTGCGTGTGTTCGGTTTTCGACTTGGAATAGATAAGGATATCATCGATGAACACGATGATGAAGCGGTCAAGAAATGGTTTACACACGCGATTCATTAGATCCATGAAAACCGCGGGTTCGTTGGTTAAACCAAAAGGCATAATGACGAACTCATAGTGACCGTATCAAGTGCGAAAAGCGGTTTTGGGTATATCCTCCTCTTGAATGCGTAGTTGGTGGTAGCTTGAGCGTAGATCGATCTTCGAGAAACACGTAGCACCTTGTAACTGATCAAACAAATCATCGATTCGAGGCAGGGGATAGCGATTCTTGATTGTCAGCTTATTCAATTCCAAGTAGTCGATGCACATTCGGAACGACCCATCCTTCTTTTTAACGAAAAGGACTGGTGCGCCCCACGGAGAGGTGCTAGGGCGAATGAAGCCTTTATCAAGCAATTCCTGGAGCTGACTCGAGAGTTCGCGCATTTCGGACGGAGCGAGTTGATAAGGTGCTCTAGCAACAGGATTGGCTCCAGGAATGAGGTCGATACGGAAGTCGATATCACGACTTGGAGGTAAACCAGGTAACTCATCAGGGAATACGTTAGGAAATTCACAAACAACGAGAACATCGTTCACTCCAGGATTACCTTTCTTTTCCTTCTCCGCTACTACAATGTTAGCCAAGAAAGCTCTGTATTCCTTGCGGAGATACTTGCTAGCTTGGACACACGACATGAGTTGGAGTTTCTTCGACGCGACTTCACCGTAAATACACAATTGATCACCATTAGCGAGCGAGAAGCGAATCATCTTATAAAAGCAAACAACTTCAGCTTGGTTTTCATGAAGAAAGTCCATGCCTACTATGACGTCAAAACTACCGAGCTGAATCGGAATAAGGTTGATAGGAAAGATGTGATTGTTGAGTTTGAGAGTACAATCACGAAGAACAGAATTGACAGCGACGGTTCTTCCGGTGGCAACTTCAACATCGAACGTCGAGGGGAGATGGGCACGCTTACGATTAAGGAGCTTTTCAAATTCAAACGACACAAAACAGTTATCGGCTCCAGTATCAAACAAACATGAAGCATATATACCATTTACAAGGAACGTACCATTGACCACGTTGTTATCAGCTTGAGCTTGGTGGACATTGATGTTGAAAGTACGTCCGCGTGATGCTTCCTGCTGCTGCTGTTGTTGCTGGGGCTGCTGTTGTTGTGGCTCTTGCTTCACCACTCGATTTGGGCACATGTTCGCGAAGTGGTTGGGATCACCACACGCGAAGCAAGCTCTAGCGTGGATCGCGGGTGCAGGAGCCGCTTGCTGGCCTTGAGGAGTAGGAAGTAGAGCTTGTTGAGCAGGAGCTTGACCTTGAGCTGGAGCTGGAGCTTGACGTGGACCTGTATGGCAGTTAGCGGTGAAGTGGCCGTACATGTTGCAATGCACACAGTATCTGCAGGTGATTCCCACTAGGTGGTGATAAGTACAAGTAGGGCAAGCCAGGTGAGGACCAGTGTACGCACGCTTGGCCGGTGGTGCGTTGGTGACCGGTGCCGCTACTTGGCGGTGTTGAGGCTGCGGTTGAGCAGGAACTGATTGGAGCGGGGCAGCAGTAGTGACATCGCAATTTTTGCTACTGTTATTGTTGTTCTTCCTCTTGCGACGAGAGGACTTTGACGACTGCGGAGCGGCGGCGGTTTCATCGGTGCAGCGGTGGTAGCTTGATGCAGATTCTTGGAGGCTTTATCCCAGTAACCAGACTTGACTCGCTTGTCGTTAATCTCAGCAGCGAGTAAGAAGGTTTCCTCAATTGTTGTCGTCTTTGCAGCTTGAACGAAATCAGCCACGCAATCCGGAAGAGCACGAATATACTTCTTGATGGTGATTTCGGGCGTAGTAACTTGGCTCGGACAGATTATGCTTAGCTGCTTAAAGCGAGCAGTCAAACCAGCGTTGTCTCCATCTTTTTGCTTGATATGCCAGAATTCGTCCTCCAGCTTTTGGCGCTCGTGGGGAGGGCATAACTCTTGCATCATAACGTCCTTCAACTCATCCCACGTCAGCCCGTAAGCTGCATCATTTCCAAATTTGTTTCTCTTGGCCGTCCACCAATCTAAAGCTCGGGATTGGAAGATGCCAGTTGCGTTAAGAGTACGGATATTATCAGGACATCCACTCTGGTGTAGGGTGACTTCGATCGAATCGAACCATTGGAACATGGCCGTAGGCCCATCTTCGCCGGTAAACTTTTTTGGGCCGCAGGCTTTGAACTGCTTGAAGCTAAAAGCAGACTTTGGTGAATCAGTCCGGGACTCTTCAGACGACTTGCTAGCGTTTTCATTCAGCTCACTAACAATCTGAGGGATGACTTTCGCAATCTGCTTAGCGACCAAAGAGGCGATGCGTTTGTCATCATGATTGCGGCGAGCTTTTGGTGAGAGTTTTATAAAACTAAAATAAGGACGGAACAAATCGTCAGGGTTCGGGTTTCACCCCTAACTTAACTGCTTTGTTCCTGTTTTGAATAAAATAGAGAAGAAAATCTGCGTTAAAGTACGGATTTCACTCCTGATTCAACGCAAATTCTCCTGTTTATAGATAAAATGCGGGTCGAACGAGCAATTTAGTCAAGAGTTTGCGGTATTCACACCTAATCTCGACCTAATCACTCTTTCATTTTCGAAAAGTAGAGTGTAGTGTTGGTGTAGTGTAAGCGAGAATAGCGAGATATAGCAAGTAAGCTAGTACAAAAACCTTTACAGAGTATGCACAAGTTTTTCTGTTGGTACTTAGACTATAGACTAGGTCGTTTCTAAGACATCAACCCGGACTAGGTCGAGTCTTGCCTAATTCCCTATAGTTATGGCTCTGATACCAATCTGTCACACCCCAACCGATGACGGAAACATCAGGGTATGGCACTGAGCGAAACAAATTGTCCAGGAGAATCCATAACAACTATTAGTTATAATATATTAAAGGTTCATGTCCTATACCACAAACATATAAAATAAAAACAGTTATTACAGACATTGTTCTCAAAGACAAATATCCATTCCGACCACTCAGATTTTATTTAGTTTGTTTCTAGACTCCATCCTAGCTCAATTCCATCAGATAGCAAGCAAGCATCCTAAACACCTTTCACATACGTTAAAACAGAGGTCAATACACATAGTGTAAAGGTGAGTATACAAGTTTGATATAGTATAATAGAGTTCGAAATTGTTTACGCATAACCAGCATGTAACATGTAGCAAAGTGAAAGCTAGTAGGTTATCGACAGAGAAATATGCACAGACGTGACTGCGAGTTGTAGAATGCGCAACACACATCCCCACTGGGACATGTGAAGTAAGCCCTTAACAACCCCTGTCCACGACAGATGCTGAGTCCAAACTATAGTACTATCATTGCTAAGGTATCAGGCAACAATCACTGTGTTAACATAACATACAAGCATTCATCGAATAATACGTAACATGCAATAACGGTTAACGTATAAATAGTGTTTGCGTTGTGTTTAGATTGTGATTTAGAATAAGTAACGTATGTAACACCCAACAGTGCGTAAAGCAAAAAGGGATCGAGTACACTCACAGATTGTGTTTAACAAGTAAACACTCTCTTGGATTGAAGGGAGCGCTGAGAGAGATTAGCCTGAACAGTTAACGATAGCATAAACGATAAGCGGCGCGTTAAACGGTGCAAAGGTGATAAGTGTTGGATGCTAATCTGATCGGATGTCCAGTCGATCGGATGTCAATCCGTTCAGATGATCATCCAATCGGATGGCCATTCGATTGGATTGACATCTTGTTTGGTGAGGATGTGTTTGTGTATGATGGCTTTGAAGTTTTCATTGTAGCATTTTGAAAACAGAGAAGTATCTCTACCCTTCAGGTCGATCGATCGAACGGCGGTTCGATCGGGTGGCGATCCGATTAGTAGGACACTTAGTGAGAACAAGTTCAGAGCAGGTTGTCACTCGATCTGATAACAATCCGATCAGGTGGCAATCCGTTGGTTACTGACTATGCATTGAACATGTCGAAAATTGTTTAAGTGTTGAAGTTCCAAACGTCATATGGTCAGATGGTAGTTCGATCGGATGGCTATCCGATCGGACAGTAATCCGTTCGACGTCCAGATCCTAGAAACTTGAAATAAAAGTTTAAGTATGGAACCAAGTGTAAGCCAATCGGATGGTTGTTCGATCGGAAGGCAATTCGATCGGATAGCAATCTGATCGGGTGACAATCCGTCCCAACGTCCTGACCGTCTTTGACACTTGATTTGTTTGAAAGTTTTGTAGTTTTGATCGAGACGGGGTGATAACGTGCTAAACAATAGAAGCCCCATCAAGACCTAGGTGATCCGATCGAACATGAATCACCCTAGTCCGATTGGTTAACTGTTCGAGACGGTGGTTCGCATTCAACCCTAAATCAGCTGTCTCTTAGATAGAATTCAGATCTTGAACCGACACATCATTAAGAAAGAGTAGAAGATAAGAACGAGCTCCGATTCTATCGGTTTTGAGTGCATTGAGTGTAAAAGAGTTGAAAGAAGGTTAGAAAACCATCTTTCAAACCTTTTAATCATGAATATGTGTAGATCTATGCGAAATCGTTGTTGATTCATGTGGAAATCCTTTAGATCTGAATTGTTCTTGGTGGAATGAGGCCAAAACTTGAAGTTCATAAATGACATCACCCTAGAACACCTCAAATCCACTGATTTCACGGTTAAAAGTTAAGATTCAAAAGAGAAAATGATGAAGAAGTGCGTGTAGATCATAGAAGTACAAGATTTATGTTGAAAACTTACAAGAATCGATAGAAATCGAGAGAAAGATGAGCTTGAGTGCGGCTGGTCGAGTAGAGAGCTGTCACATCAAAAATGATGTGACAGGTTGGTATTTATAGGGTTTCCAAAGGAGGAAAGTGAGCATGGGTCGGATTGGTCACCTATCGGGTGGCAACTCGATCATATGGCAATCCGATCGGATGGCCACTCGATCGGTTGGCCACTCGATTCTGGTGTCCGGCGTGTTGAGTTTCGTCATTTCGATTCGCGTGTTGAGCGTTGCGATGCATTTCGAGCGAGCGATGCGATAGATTAATAATAAACATACAATCATCAAAATTAACTGGCGTTTAGTGATGCGTGTGTAGCGTTATATAATTTTGTATATATTTTTAGCCCTTTTTAACAATTTAGTTAAGTTTTAAATTTATAAAACACGATATTTTACTAACACTAAACACACATATAGGCAAGTGCACCCATCGTGAGCGTAGTATAGTGTTGGTAAGATACCGAGGTCATCCAAGGACATAAGAGCTTTTAGTACCGGTTTATCCTCAACGTCTAATCAAATCAAAATTTTAGAAAAAAAAGGTTTTAACATGAAAATAAAAACTAAAAATGCTGAAAATAAAAATAAAAACAGATAGACAAGATGAATCACTTGGATCCGACTCGCCTTTAGTGTAACCTTTGATGTTTTCCGCACTTTTGCACTTTTTAAGAGATTATCTTAGTTATAGTAGTAGGCCCCTCTTTTGAAGGTGACGTTACCCTCAACCCAGTAGTTTGAGTCAGCAAGGATACAATCCTAAAGGGTTGGAATATTGAAAGATAATTAATTAAGTTATTAATGCGTAATGTGGTAGGCCCATCTTTTGAAGGTGACGTTACCTTCGGCTAAGTGGTTTGAGTCAGTAGGGATACAATCCCAAGTAGTCGGGTTAATGTTTATATAGTAGTTTACATATGAGGGGATCAAGCCATTCGCACCCCCGCCGTCCAATACCATTGGGTATTGAAGGATGTCCTAGTAAGCTTGACCCAGGTCCTTGCAGGATCTATACACTGAACAAGGCAAGAACCTTACCAAACCATTCCCTTAACCCCCGACCAGGTAGCCAACATATCTCTATATAGACCGTAGAGATATGAATGGTGTAAATATTTTATTTTATATAGACAGTAAAATAACGCCAAGACACCACGGACAAATGATAAGGAAGTTTCACCTTCAACATAAGAAACTAGTTATTAAAGTCATTAATACAAAACCAAATAAAAAGTGAGAAAAGATTAAAAAACAAAAGTATTACACTAAATGTTTGTCTTCACCAAGTGATGTAAGAGACTTAGGCAAACATGGCCTTTGATTGTCAAGAACTCTTACTATCAATCTTGGATCCCGAGACTACTACACACACTCTATGATGGATGATGGATGATGGTGGTGGATGCGGGTGTTGTGATGGTGATGGAGTGTGGGTGAAGTGGGATAGAGGTGGTTTGTCAAGGGATGCCTTAGAAGTGAACCAAGCACCTCTATTTATAGCCTGCACAGAAGCCCGGACACGGCCCCGTGTCCACTTGGCACGGCCCCATGTCCATCCACTTTCTCTTTCTTCGTTAAATGCAGTTTGTCTGCATTGGTTTACCATGCCCTCTTGTCCGTTGGGTACGGCCCCGTGTGCAGAAGCGTATCTGTATTGTCCAGATTTGCTTGGATTCTGCGAATCTTAGCGTTGACCACGACCGTGTGGAGCTGGGCACGTCCCCATGTTGGGGAATAGAAGTTTCTACGCTTTTGTCTTTTCTGCAGACACTTGAGCACGCCCCTGTGTCCGCTGGGCACGGGGCGTGTTCAACCTTCTGATCTCCTGTTTTGCTTGGGAAGATGCTGTCGAGGGGTCGGGCATGCCACGTTTATTCCTTTTCTTGTATTTATGTTAGATTTAGTTGTATATTTGCTTCTTTTGTTTATTTGCACTCTTTTAACCCTGAAAATACAAAAGGAAGACAAAAGCACACTTTTTCCAACATTAGTACTAAAAAAGGGTTAGTTTTATGCCTCATTTGATGTAATGTATATGTTGCATTTTACACACATCAAATACCCCCATACTTGAATCTTTGCTTGTCCTCAAGCAAAACTCTTTATTATGTGGCTTACACACCCAAATGGAATGGGTAGAAGAGAAGGTTTTTGGGCTTGTCTTGAGTGTCGGGATTCCAAGATCTTTATTAGGTTTTATTTTTATGTTATTTACAATCCTATTCGTTATGATTTATATAGAATGTTACATAAGAGAAATTACTTATTTGGGCATAACATGCCTCTTTAAAATTCCATTTATATACAAGTTCACATACCTCACGGGAGATCACTCAACACTCGGCCGAAGATGTATTTTTGTGAAACACTCGAGACCGGCATGGAACTTACTTCTACCATATGCTTGCCAAGCAATCAATCCTCCTCCTTTTTAACTATAAACCTTAGTAAATATCAAGGGGACTTTGGGGAAGGGTTAGGCTTGGGTTAAAGGTAGGTGGTTTTGGGTTAGTGGTTAATAGAAAAGGGCGAAAGGCGTAAAAAGCGTCGGTTTTCGTAAAACTTTTTGTTTTTGTGACTTTTTATTCAAACGAAACATTTTTCAAACAAAGTTTCTTTTGAGGAACTTGTTTGTTTATAGCTAAACTTCACCATTTTTTTTATAATAAGGAATGTCACATGAAAACTGAGCTTTTTACTAAAATAAAGGGTTTAAAATGAAAAAGGGTTTTGGTGGGTAAAGGGTGTTTGTTTTATGGGTTAAGAAATGAAAAGGTTTAGGCTCAAAAGGGTTAACTAGGGGGATTTTGGGTAGGTGGTAAAAAGAAAAATAATGGTGTTGAAAGAAAAATGGGTTAGTCCTAATGCCTCCATCATTTACTTACTTGGGTTTAAGTTCGTAAGGACCGAGAATGTATCGTCATGGCAAGTTCTAGAGTCGTAAGAAACCAAGCGGCTATTCACACAAGAAACGAAAAATGAGCATTTAGTTTAAAGATGTGTATTTATATGCTCAATTAAAGGCTCAAAACTCACTTTTTGTGGGAATGGGTTTTTAATGTGATCAAGTATATATAATCAAATTTTAACTAAATTTGTCATGCCATTTCATAATTTTCTTATGCTGGTTCTTTTTATCACGACGCTATCGGTTGTAAATTTGTAAAAATATAACATTTTTAGAACTTGTTATTCCCAATTTAAACTAAGACAAGTAAAACAAATGAAAAATTTTTTGAAATTTTTTTGGGTGTTTAGCGGTTTCAATAGAGTTTTGTGTAAGGCTTGTAATTAGGACTTGCAAAAATCAAGGTTTTAGCATCCCCCTCACACTTAAATTACACATTGTCCTCAATGTGTCCCAAAAATAAGTTTTTAGGTTGATTGAATGTGTAAGAAGGTGTGTAAAAACAAAAAAATTATGTTACTGGGCTTCTGGACACGGCCCCGTGTCGGATGAGCAAGGCCCCGTGGTCAGCTTGCCAGTAACGAGAACTTACAGAAGGTGGACACGGGGGCATGTCTGGTGAACACGATCCCGTGTTGGGCAGAAATCTGCTAAAATTAGACAAACAACAGGTCTGGGCGGTGGACACGGGGGTGTGTCGGCTGGGCACGACCCCGTGTGGACAAACTGCAAACATGTAAAACAGGTTTCTGCTTTCGGTTCTGCTGTCCCGGCTTTAAGAGCACTAATGTTTAGTGCTTTAAGCCTCGTAGGTACCTATTTTACTAATAAATACCACACCAAACAATAACAAACATCCTAATTTACCAAAGTTCCATCATCCACATCACAAAATAAAAAGAAAAGAAATGCAGAAATTAAAAAGTGTTAAGAGAAGTAAATTGTTCAATAAATGGCATGCAGGCCATGCAATTGTTCATGAGAGATAAGGGTTAACATGTTAGACCTCCAACCGTGTGATGCTACCTCCAACTCCTCCCGCTCAATCCATGTCCTCGTCTTCATCATCATCATCCCCTCCGTGGCCCGCCATATACTCCCGGATGTTCCCAATATCATCCTGCATGTCGGAGATATTTCTCTCTATTACTCTGACCCGGGCGTATGTGTTGCTGGCCATGTTGTAGGTGTTCCTGGTGCACATAAGGTTTTCCTGCAATAAATCATGTAAGCTCTGAAAGTTAGGAAAACCACCTCCTTGAGAGGAGGATTGACCTGGATCACCCTGGGGCTGGTAGTGGTACTGGGGAGGAGGACGAATGTGTGGAGCATGTAGGACGAGTGCTTCTCGGGGGTTCCATGCATGCCCTTGAAGTGTTTGAAAACTGATCGTCCCGGCATCTGCTTCATAGATCAAGTTCATGGAGCAGCAAATGACCATGTCTACTTTTCCCGACCACGGTCCTTTTTGAAAGGACCTTGGCATCCTAGGCACAAAGTGTTTAAAAAGGCGGTAAATCCACCCTCCAAACAGGATAGGAGTCGGGGGAGTAGCAAGTTGGTTCAAGTGCATGTTTCAGAGTAGCAGGTATGGAACATCGAGGTTGGTACGGGTGTGAATGCAATGGAGGACTAGAAGATCACGCAACCCTACAACACCACCACTGTCATGTCTCTGGCAGGGAGAGTAACTGAGAACCCCGTGGATGTAGTGATAGAGATGATCCCTCAACATTGTGCTTTTAGTTCGGCTCGGGTTATAGTTGCCTTCCCCGATCTGAGCCGAAGCAGCTTGGCGTTGATTTTCCAGAATCTCACAAACACCTCCGGTGTTCTCTTCCTCTCCAGCCTCCTCCTCCGAGTATAACCCGACAAGTGCCCCGAATTGTGCGATTGAGATCGAGTACATGGTTCTTCCACAACGGAACTCTACCCCTTCATTGTCAAACGGATCCGCTCTTGTCTTGAAGACGAACGTGCTGTAAAATTCCATGTTGTATTCATGCACGGAGTGAAGCCGAGTGCAAAGAGCAGCTCGTAGCGGACCAGTGACAATGTTATTGAAGCGGTCTATTTGGTTCACTGCTTCAAGAGTGTCTATGCACACCTGTCGGGGATTCTCCTCGGGCCTAGTTCTTAGCAAATCATACCGTGCCTGAGCAGCCAACTCACTTGCGTTGAATCTTGTAAATTTCTTGGCCATCTGAAAGAAAACACCAAAGAATTGGCATGAAACAGTGAAATTTTCGAAGAAAACTGAAAACAGTCGGCTGAACACGACCCCGTGTTCAGCGAACACGCCCCATGTTTGCCTGAATTTGGCTGCACACGACCCCGTGTCCATACGTCTGTTTCTCAAAATTTCCATTTTTCGACCCGGTCCCGAAAACTTGAAAATTTTTGGTCCAGTAGGGGCAGTTTTCCTCGAAAATGAAACCCCAATTGTCATTTTTCCCAAAACAAACCGTTTACCCCTTCAATTTCAACTTTTTCGGTTCAAAAACAAGGGTTTGGCGTTTTTGTGAGAAATCGGGTAAATCTACAAACAATACAAGTTGATTTACTTCCTATAACATGTATCTATGCTAATACTAACAGATCTAGGAAAAAATTTGGAGTTTGATCCGGTTCAAGTTGAAGAACCATAGATTTTTCCCCAAATCTTGATGTTAAACTACATGCAAGTACTTAAACTAACTAATTATAAGGATAGAATCATAGCTTGACGTTGTTAGAAGAAGGGGAAATGTTGAAATCTGCAAGAATTTTCGCCGGAACCAGAGAGTTTTTGGGGAAACGGGGCGTGTGGAATGAAGAACTGTTTTAGAAAAGGGGTTTTATCCCCGACAGTACACGGCCCCGTGGGCGGGCAAAAGTTTTAAATTTTTTTTAGTACTCGTGTGAGTGCCCTGTTTCCCAAAACTTGGTTTTAGAAATCCTACCGATTTAGATGTTTTCCCGATGTTCATAACTTACAAGGTACGATGTTGATGCTTGAACCTTTGTTACATTCTTCAACCGTTTGAAGCGAGATTTCTTCCTCCTCATCCTCAATAAATCCTTGATAGAGCTTTAGCCGTTGGCCATTGACTTTGAATGGAATTCCATTCCGAGATTTAATTTCGACTGCACCGTGTGGGAAAATATGGGTGATGGAAAAAGGTCCTGACCACCTAGACTTTAATTTACCAGGAAATAATCGAAGTCGTGAATTAAACAATAGAACTTGATCTCCTACCCGAAATTCATTAGGTTTAATGTGTTTATCATGCAAATATTTCATTCTTTCCTTATAAATATCGGAGTTAGAGTATGCATAATTCCTTAATTCATCTAATTCATTTAACTGGCAAAATCGATTTTTACCAGCAATTTCTAAGTCTAAGTTTACGTTTTTAATTGGCCAGTAGGCCTTGTGTGCTATTTCTACCGGCAAATGACAACTTTTTCCATAGACAAGCTTATATGGGGTTGTACCTATTGTTGTTTTGTACGCAGTTCGAAAAGCCCATAAAGCATCGTCTAATTTATCGGCCCATTCTTTTTTATTTAACCCTACGGTTTTTTCGAGTATTCTCTTTAAACCTCTATTAGTCACTTCGCTTGTCCGTTTGTTTGAGGGTGATATGCTGTTGAGACCCGGTGATAGACCCCATACCTTGTTAAAAAAATTTCAAGTTGATGGTTACAAAAATGGGTACCTCTATCACTTATTAATGCTTTTGGTGTTCCAAAACGAGAGAATAATATTTTCAGAAATCTTACCATGACTCTTCCATCGTTTGTTGGAAGTGCCTCGGCCTCGGCCCATTTAGACAAGTAATCTACCGCCACAAGTATATATTTATTTCCTTTTGACGGTGGGAAAGGTCCCATAAAGTCGAGTCCCCACACATCAAAAATTTCACAAACAAGAATGACGTTCTGTGGCATTTCGTTTTTGGAAGAAATATTACCTGATCTTTGGCAAGCATCACATGTCTTGACAAGACTTTGGGCGTCTTTGTAAATGGTTGGCCAATAAAATCCTGAATCAAATACCTTTCGTGCGGTACTAGCGGCACCATGATGTCCTCCGTATGGACCCTCATGACAATGGCGGAGAATTCTTCTTGCTTCGCTACCATGTATGCATCGACGGATGAGTTGATCAGCACACATTTTGAAAAGATAAGGATCTTCCCAAAAATAATGCTTTACATCGGCAAAGAATTTCTTTCTTTGATGATGTGGCAATCCTTTTGCGACTATACCGCTAGCTAGGTAGTTAGCATAGTCGGCGTGCCATGGCTCTTCTCGGTATTCCACCATTTCTAGGGACTCCGTTGGGAATTTTTCATTGATTTGCTCGTCCCTGGTTGCCTCCAAAGCTGGGTATTCCAAGAGGGAAAGATGATCTATTGCAGTGTTTTCTCCTCCTCTTTTGTCTTTTATTTCAATGTCGAATTCTTGGAGGAGTAGAATCCACCGAATCAAACCTGGTTTAGCATCCTGTTTCTTGAAGAGATATCGAATGGCTGCATGATCTGTATAAACTATTGTTTTAGAAAGAACAAGATAAGAATGAAATTTATCAAAAGCAAATACCACGGCTAGTAATTCCATTTCTGTTGTTGTGTAATTTTCTTGTGCATCATTAAGTGTTTTACTAGCGTAATAAATTGGGTGAAAATGCTTATCTTTTCTTTGTCCCAAGACGGCTCCAACTGCAAAGTCACTTGCATCACACATGATTTCGAAAGGTAATTTTCAATCAGGCGCTATCATGATAGGTGCATTGACTAGCATTTCCTTTAGTGTTAGAAATGCTTGATTGCAATCCTTGTCAAAGATGAAAGGGGCATCTTTTTCAAGTAATTTTGTTAGAGGTCTTGAGATTTTAGAAAAGTCTTTGATAAATCGTCTATAAATTCTGGCATGCCCTAGGAAACTTCAGATAGCTCTAACGGAGGATGGGGGTGGTAATCGAGAAATAGTGTATATTTTTGCTCGATCAACCTCCATTCCTTCGCTTGAGATTTTGTGACCGAGTACTATTCCCTCTGTTACCATGAAATTGCATTTTTCCCAGTTAAGGGCGAGGTTAGTTTCCTCACATCGGGATATCATTCGTTCAAGGTTATCGAGGCATTGGTCGTATGAATCTCCAAAGATAGAAAAGTCATCCATGAAGACTTCCATTGTCTTTTCTATCATGTCATGGAAGATGGCCACCATGCAACGTTGAAAGGTTGCGGGGGCATTACATAGACCAAAAGGCATGCGTCGATAAGCAAAAGTTCCATAGGGGCATGTGAATGTTGTCTTTTCTTGGTCTTCGGGTGCTATCGGGATTTGAAAGTAACCTGAAAAACCATCCAAGAAACAATAAAATTTATGACCGGATAATCTTTCTAACATTTGATCAATGACGGGTAAAGGAAAGTAATCTTTCCTTGTTGCTTCATTTAATCGACGATAATCCTGTGACGGTTCTCGTTGGTATTAATTCATTTTTCTCATTAGTTATTACCGTCATACCTCCTTTCTTTGGAACTACTTGGACGGGACTTACCCAAGGACTATCGGAAATTGGGTAAATGAGTCCGGCGTCAAGTAATTCGATGACTTCGTTTTTAACCACTACTTGGACATTTGGATTTACTCTACATTGTGGTTGTATTACTGATTTGTAGTCATCATTCATTAAAATTTTGTGCGTGCACATGGAAGGACTTATTCCTTTAATATCTACAAGCTTCCAAGTGATCGCGTTTTTTGTGTTTTTTCAAAAGCGTAATTAATTTTTCTTTTTCTAAACTAGTTAATTTTGACGAAATAATTACAGGTGATTTACCATCTTTGTCTAGGTTAGCATATTCCAAACCTTTTGGAAGTTCTTTGAGCTCAAGAGGTGGGTCTTTAGGAGACTCCTTATTTGGTTGCTCATTTTGATCAAGAACCACAAATGTTTGCTCTATGGCGACCTCTTCTTCAACAAAGTGGTCAATTTCTTCTCTTGTATCGGGTGGTTCATCTTCATCTTCAATTAGGGGGTCATTATTGCCAAATGGATATTTCATTGCACACTCAAGATCGACACTCTTTTTAAATGCCCCTAATTGAATAGATAGATTGTTGTATTTCTGATTTTTCAAGGCTTCGTGGGACTTTACAAAAGGTCGTCCCAACACTAGAGGAGCGTCATTAAGGATGACAAAGTCGGTTGGGATTACCATTTGATTTGTTTGGACCAAGACATCCTCAACTATCCCTATTGATTTTATCATTTTCCGATTAGATAGAAAAATGGGTATTTGAAGTGGAGAAAATCACCAATACTTAATTTTTCGAAAATGTAGTTTGGCATTATATTAACACAAAGATCTTTATCAATTGTAATATTACTAATAAAGGAATTTTGAAAAAAACATGGAACCGGTGTAATGTTAATTTCAAATGGATCTTTTATTAGCGAAGTTTGATCATTTGTTAACTTAATGCTTACCATTTCGTCAATTTTAGTGTTAGTGTTTAACTCTTTTAAAAACTTAGCATGAGTGGGTACTAAACAATGATTTTCGAAAGAAGGTGACAAGAGATTAATTTCTTTAAAATTAGACTCTTCTTGAATTTTAACGTTGTCGGACTCACCATTTTCGTTGTTTAACTCATGTGTCGGCTTTTCACTTATTTGTTCTTCCATTTTTACATCTTCAACTATCTCTTCTTTTTTACAAGTTAATTATTCCCTTGCGTGGGACTCCTCTTCCCTTGCGCGGGATTCTTTTATGTAGTGTTCGATAGTTTTAATGTGTTCTATTATCTTATCCGCTATGTGGGTGATAGAGTAAGGGTCTGGATCCTCAAAGCTTGAATCCGGATGTTCGATCATTGGTTCCTCATAATACTCATATGAGATAGATGGTTCACACCATTGTTCCTCATTGTAAGTATATGATGGATAAGGGTCGTAACTTTGTTCTTCATAATACTCATATGAGGTGGGTTGTTCACGTCATGGTTCCTCATAGTAAGCATATGAAGGTGGAGGCTCATATATTGGTTCCTCAAAGTATGAGTATGAAGGCCCATACCTTGGTTCATCAAAATATGAGTATGAGGGAGAAGGTTCATACCTTGGGTCTTCATAGGATGTATATGAAGTGGATGGCCGGTACCTGGGCTCCTCATAATAGTTGTATGAATTGGATGGTTCAAAGAGGTCACAATATTGTACCGAGTGAGGGTTACCACAAATGGTGCAATAGTCTTCCCTATAATCATCCTCCTTATAGGCGTAGTTGTAATCTCCTGAGTATTGATCCATAAGAATCACTCAGCAGACCACAACAGAGTCTCGGGACCAAAAAACAAAAATAAAAACGGAAACAGAGGCTGGACACGGCCCCGTGTTCAGTGAGCACGGCCAGTGTTCAAGTTCTGTATCTGGGCGTTTTAATAAAAGTTACTGGTTTTGTGCAGCACGGGGGCGTGTTCAGTGAGCACGACCCCGTGTTCAGACTCTGTATCTGGGAGTTTTGAAAAAAAATGTGCAGCACGGCCCCGTGTTCAGTGAACACGGCCCGTGTTCAGTCTACTGTAAATGCAAAAACTAACTAAAATGCAGAAAATGTGCGCGCGATTTAAAAAGGTTTTGAAAAACAGATTAGGCTGTCGATTTTAAGCTTTCTTAAAATCCTTGTGTCCCCGGCAACGGCGCCAAAAACTTGATGCGTGTGTAGCGTTATATAATTTTGTATATATTTTTAGCCCTTTTTAACACTTTAGTCAAGTTTTAAATTTATAAAACACGATATTTTACTAACACTAAACACACATATGGGCAAGTGCACCCATCGTGAGCGTAGTATAGCGTTGGTAAGATACCGAGGTCGTCCAAGGACACAAGAGCTTTTAGTACCGGTTTATCCTCAACGTCTAATCAAATCAAAATTTTAGAAAAAATGTTTTAACATGAAAATAAAAACTAAAAATGCTGAAAATAAAAATAAAAACAGATAGACAAGATGAATCACTTGGATCCGACTCGCCTTTAGTGTAACCTTTGATGTTTTCCGCACTTTTGCACTTTTTAAGAGATTATCTTAGTTATAGTAGTATGCCCCTCTTTTGAAGGTGACGTTACCCTCAACCCAGTAGTTTGAGTCAGCAAGGATACAATCCTAAAGGGTTGGAATATTGAAAGATAATTAATTAAGTTATTAATGCGTAATGTGGTAGGCCCCTCTTTTGAAGGTGACGTTACCTTCGGCTAAGTGGTTTGAGTCAGCAGGGATACAATCCCAAGTAGCCGGGTTAATGTTTTAATAGTAGTTTACATATGAGGGGATCAAGCCATTTGCACCCTCGCCATTCAATACCAGTGGGTATTGAAGGAGGTCCTAGTAAGCTTGACCCAGGTCCTTGCAGGATCTATACACTGAACAAGGCAAGAACCTTACCAAACCATTCCCTTAACCCCCGACCAGGTAGCCAACATATCTCTATATAGACCGTAGAGATATGAATGGTGTAAATCTTTTATTTTATATAGACAGTAAAATAACGCAAAGACACCACGGACAAATGATAAGGAAGTTTCACCTTCAACATAAGAAACTAGTTATTAAAGTCATTAATACAAAACTAAACAAAAAGTGTGAAAAGATTAAAAAACAAAAGTATTACACTAAATGCTTGTCTTCACCAAGTGATGTAAGAGACTTAGGCAAACATGGCATTTGATTGTCAAGAACTCTTACTATCAATCTTGGATCCCGAGACTACTACACACACTCTATGATGGATGATGGTGGTGGATGTGGGTGTTGTGATGGTGGTGGAGTGTGGGTGAAGTGGGAGAGAGGTGGTTTGTCAAGGGATGCCTTTGAAGTGAACCAAGCACCTCTATTTATAGCCTGCACAGAAGCCCGGACACGGCCCCGTGTCCATCCACTTTTTCTTTCTTCATTTAATGCAGTTTGTCTGCATTAGTTGACCATGCCCCCGTGTCCGCTGGGCATGGCCCCGTTTGTAGAAGCATATCTGTACTATCAAGATTTGCTTGGATTCTGTGAATCTTAGCGTTGACCATGACCGTGTGGAGCTGGGCACACCCCTGTGTTGGGGAATAGAAGCTTCTACGCTTTTGTCTTTTCTACAGACACTTGAGCATGCCCCCATGTCCGCTGGGCATGGGGCGTGTTCAGCCTATTGATCTCATGTTTTGCTTGGGAAGATGATGTCGAGGGGTAGGGCATGCCACGTTTATTCCTGTTCTTGTATTTATGTTAGATTTAGCTGTATTTTTGCTTCTTTTGTTCATTTGCGCTGTTTTAACCTTGAAAAAACAAAAGGAAGACAAAAGCACACTTTTTCCAACATTAGTACTAAAAAGGGTTAGTTTTATGCCTCATTTGATGTAATTTATATGTTGCATTTTACACACATCATTTAGCGTTTGCGATTCGATTGCGATAGAGTTGCGATTGCATTTCGATTTATCACCACAAACATAAACATAACTAAACATGCACAATTAACACATAAATAGCACCCACACGTAAAACAATATCCAGAACGCATAACTCGGGTTGCGAATGCGATTGCGATGCGATAAGCGATAAAGCAATAAAACATACGATAAATATTGATTAAACCTCGATTATTCACAGATACTCCACATAATACAACTAAAGTAAATAAAATAAAGATTCGATTACAAGTCAAAGAAGTCAAAACAGTAGTTGAGCAAGGAGTGACAGATCGCAATTAGCAATCTTTTCTTCCTTTAACTTCAATCTTGACTTTGACTTTGACTTTCGAAACACGGGGTGTTACAGTTGCAACCCCCCGCGGGGTGGGGAACTTCATGAACCCACGCGCCATGGAGACTACGGCGTCTAGTTTTCCCAGGGTGAACCTTCCAATGATTACATTGTGGTAAGACTCAGCGCGTACAACAAGAAACGTGAGGAGTATAGTTCTTTCCTGGGGGGTCTCTCCGAATGTTACTAGGAAAGTAATTTGGCCGATTGAATCAACCTTTTCTCCGGTGAACCCCTTATAGGGGCGTGTACTGATTCGAGCAATTTTCTGTCTTCTGGTTGCATTCTGTTAAAACAGTGCTCATAGATGATGTCTTCAGAACTCCCGGTGTCCACCAGGATTCTTCTCACATTATAGTCGCCTATCGTGGAGGATATGATTAGGGGGTCAGTGGTGAGGTGTAAATCCTCTACACGTGGTTCGATTGTCATGGCTGCCAGCATCCAGGGTTCGAGTGTGGAGAAACTCCGTTTCGCTCCCTTTCCCTTATCGGCATATACCATATTTAGCTCCTGCTGTCTCTTGCCAGCCCCTTTGTCAGTCTCCTCTTTGTTGGGGGGCGGACCCTGCTTTATGTCTCGAACCAGGTGAGCCAACTTACCCGCCTTTACGAAATACTCGATCTGCTTCTTCAATTGAAAGCAATCGTTGGTATCATGGTCGTTGCCTTTGTGGTACTCACAATATTTACTGGTGTCTTTGTTGGGAATGTCCTTCAATGGCTTTGGAGGGTTAAATTTGAGGTTTTCAGAGGCCAGGATTTCTGCTGGTGTTTTACTTAAATTGGGATAATTAGATCGTGATTTAGAGGAGGACTCGTTTCTTGAGTATGAACTCCTAGATCTATCGTATCGCGAGTCTGATCTGTCACTTTTTTGGTACCTGTCTCCTCTACCTTTGCCTTTAGATTTCTGTTGCTCTCTATCGTCTTGGTTTTTTTGGGCTTCCTTCTTCCTGTTAGCCGCATGACTGGCTGCAACAGTCTTTTCTTATGTAACGTATACCTTGGCTATCCTCAGGATTTCGTCTATAGTGGGGGGCACGCCATCCCTTCCATAGAGTGTCCTTAACAATTCATCATCGTTTACTCCTTGTAGGAAAGCCCCGCAGGCTAGATCGTTTGTGACACCTGAGATTGCCAGGCTTTCTTTGTTAAATCTAACGATAAAGCTCTCAACGGTTTCATTGTCTCGCCGACGAATGTGGAGGAGTTCATTTCGATCCTTTCTGTGTCGTCTCTGTTAACTGAATTGTAACGTGAATTTGGACTCCAAGTCTTCAAAGCTATCGATTTCTCCAATGGGTAGACTATCCCACCATACTCGCGCTGCCCCTACCAGCGTTTGGACAAACATTTTGCACCAAAGAGGCATGGGCCAACAGGCTACCTCCCCAGCACTTTTGAAAAGGTTGAGATGGTCATCAGGGTCACCTAAACCATCGTACTTACCCACTGTCTGAGGCATCTTGGGTTTTTCCTTAATTGGGGCTTCAGCTATTCTCCTTGTAAACTTGGACTTGAAAGTGGCATCCACAGGTTTGTAAGGTCTGGTGAGGTCATCGTCTTCCACATTAACGGGTTGCACTAGTTGAGTGGCCTCACCCTGGCTGGTTCCCTGAGTGATGGGGGGTTGGGTTAAGGTGATGTTCAGTGCAGAGCTGGGACCCCCGTTTGGAGAGAAACGAGGTCTTGAAGGGTTTCCCCTGTCATAAACAGGCTCCGCCGTAGGAGGGGATTGACCATAAGTCGGTTGTGACGTTGGAAAAGACCACCAAGGCGGCATGTAAGCCGCGTATGGCGGTTGCTGAGCATAACTCTGAGCTGTCATCTATGTAGGATTGAGATTCGAAGCCAGTTCGTGTGAACTGGTCAGTTCGTGTGGACTGGCCATTTCATGACTGTTTTCCGTTTTTCTCGAACTACGTGACCTGATCTATCAAACCTATTACAAGACTCGATACAAGACGAAGTCGACAGACATATGCACCAACAATCTAGGGTGTGTAGGTCTGGTTATTATATGAGGGTAGATACCCGTAAGGGGGTGCGAAGTAATAACCTGAGAAGTAAGCTTGATTCCCCGGGGCGACCGGGGCGTTCATGATCCCTGTGGGAATAATGTCCGGCTGACGTGGTGGCGTAGAAAATGCTGCCGAGTATAAAGGCGGCATGGCATATGTAGCCGGGGGCTGATAGTATTGGGCCATGCTCATCTGCTGTGTAGTAATACTTGGGCCTGCGGATGTGATAACAGGCATAGTGCTATGACGTATAGTCTGTGCACTTGTTGTCGTTGCTGGGGTGGATATATTGGTGACTGTTGTGGTTGGTGCCACTGATCGCAGCTGTCAGGAGGTGTATGAGAGAGGGTTTGTTGCTGTAATCCCAGAAGAAATAGCAGAGGTTCTTGCAAACCCCGGTGGTGGTGCTTCTGCTTCAAATTCAAGGTCAAGAGACCTGGTCACAGTAGGTGATGCCGGCATGGTAGTGGCCGCAAAACTCGTTACCAGCAACGGGTTGCTGGTTATCACTGCTTGATTTGGTGTTACTGCTGTGTTCTGATCACTTGCCATTGGGTTTAATCTTGCTGTTGTTATCGAAAGGTCCCACGGATGGCGCCAATGAAGAAACACTGACCTTATAGGTAAGCTCCGGCTAGGACTTCTACTCTTTGGCTATCCGAACAGCTAACTGCAAAACCAAACACCATTAGAACTCGTTACAAGAATGGGGTTATTCCTGTAACCACCCTCCAGCGTGAGAATAAGTCTCGGTTTGGGAGAAAGAAAGTATGAGTAGAGAGAGAGAGAGTAAACGAGAACAAGATGAATCGTACCTTTGGTGTTTACCTCTATTTATAGTTTACCATTATGGTTTCCCCTAACTTAGGATGGGCTCCGATAAGTTAGGGATTTGCATGATCTTCCCAAAAGTTTGGGGATTTGGTTACGTGGTTTATCCATGCAGAATTGAACGTTCTAGAATAAACGTGTGTAATTAAATATTTATAATAAAATAATAGGTGAAGACCGGGTCGGGTTAGCCGATCAGGGTCATACCTCGTCAGATACTATCATACATATTAAGTCCCAATCAATAATCAAACGAGTGTAAAATTATGGCTAACTCACACAATTTTATTAGATTAAGAAAACTACTCAAAAACTTGATTACGATGTTAAACGCTAACACGGTTTATACAGGCAAACCCTAACTTGGTGACCCAGGCATTGCCATATCTAATTATATCATAACTAGAAAACTAATCTATCTTTAACCAACATGTCAATTTAGACCCTCCATATTTACCTACACGTAAATACGGTCCTCCGATATTCAACCTAATCCATTTATCATCATTAGTAAAATGGGCCAGCAAGACCTACACCCATGGATGGACTCGATAACTCATTAACAATCACCACAAATGTCGCAGCCCCCGACCCCTACCCTGGGAGCGGGCGCCGCGAGAACACATAGCCGGTGGTATCGGTGTTGATTAATTTAGCAGTGGCAATGAGACATCAGAACCGTAGTTAGGAAATAGTATCAGAGTGTAAAACACCCAACTTTTTATAATAAATAAATGGGATAAAATCCAAGTTTCATTTGCAATACATTTATAGGGATAAACCCTAATTATTGAAAATAAAATCTCCTTTTTATTTAGGTAACTTTTGTAGCCACTTCTTTAAGCCTTCAGTGCTCTCCAGCTGGCTTCTATCAGCTTCACACTAAGTTACCTGAAACGCGTTTTAAAAAGATTTTATCAGCAAGAAATACTAGCAAGTGCATCACAGTTTAATCAAAACAGATTTTATAACTTTAAAGTATTGAGAGCGATTACAATGTTTATATCTACCCAATTACTCGTTCAGTACTTGTCACTCGACGGATCTGTGACTATGGTCATATCACACATTGGATACATGTGCCCAATTGTGAAGGTTATCATGTACTGTATACAAACCCCATAATACTGGCAGCAATTGTAGAATACAAAGGCTCAATCACTGTAATTATAACTGATAAACATTTTGGGTTTTGTAAAACTTTTGAAATAATGGTATCACAAAATGTGACAAAAGGAGAATGACTCACAAAAAGCGTTTACAAAAAGAGAATGTACTCACATTGTAGACTTATGTAAATATATAGCTTCCTGTTGATTCTCCTGGTTATTATCTATTAAAATTAAACAATGCACACGTGTTAGTAAGATAACCCAAATCACATTAGCCATAAAACACGAGACAGAACTCCAACGAACTGAGTCAGACAGAGCCTTGACATGCATTACGGAGCCCTAGATCAATCGGGTAGGGTAACAAATACGTGATCGGTGGTTATAATACTTACAACGAGGCATAGCTTCGCTTTTTACGGGTATTATTCCCGAGTATAATAGCACTATAGCTTTGAGAGAGAAAATAAAATTTAACGAATGAAACTGAGGGTGATCGCTACTTTTTATAGGCTGGACTTAGGGCGGCTCGCGCCCTGCGACCCCTTTATGTTTCTCCCTCGCGGCCGCGAGGGCCCTAGGCTAGGGCTTAGCCTTGGCGACTCTCACCATAGACCTACCACGCATGAGGACACGTGGCGCAAGGGGGAGTCGGTTAACCCTAGGGGTCTCGCGCCCCGCGACTCTCCTTGGGGACTCGCTTGCGGCCTGCGAGCGGTCCACAGATTTTGTTTATTTGTTTTTCATTAATATTAATGTTATTTAGGACCGTTTATAAGTATTCGGGTATATTAAGAGCGTTAGGGGTGTTTTATGAGGGTTGTTAAATCCTCCCCACCTTGTTTTAAATCTCGTCCTCGAGATCTACTGGAACAGGTGTGGATATTTGCTTTGCATTTCTGACTCGAGTTCCCAAGTGTACTCTGGTCCTCTTTTGGAATCCCATTTCACTTTGACCAGAACTAGTCTCTTATGTTTAAGGTTCTTAATCATTCTATCTTCAATCTGAAGTGGTTTTCTACAAACTTAAGTTTCTCATTTACCTCTATGTCCTGAAGAGGTATCACTAATGATTCGTCTGCTAAGCATTTTTTGAGATCACATACATGAAACACATCATGTATCCCTGCCATTTCCACTGGCAGTTGTAGCTGATAGGCTACTGGTCCTATCCTTTTGATAATCTCAAAAGGTCCAACATACCTTGGGCTTAGCGTTCCTCTTTTAACGAATCAGACCACTCCTTTCCATGGAGAAACTTTTAACAATAGCTTATCTCCAACTTGAAACTCTAATGGCTTCCGTCTGTCATCTACGTAATTCTTTTGACGATCTCGTGCTGCTTTTAGTCTTTCCATGACTTGAACAATTTTGTCCGTCGTTTCTTGTACTATCTCTGGTCCAGATAGTTGCTTTTCTCCAATTTTTGCCTAACAGACTGGAGTTTGGCACTTTCATCCATAAAGTGCTTCAAATGGTGCAACATTAATGCTAGTATGATAATTGTTATTGTAGGAAAATTCTATTAATGGTAAATGATCGTCCCAATATCCTCCATTGTCTGAATTGTCCTTTCGCTTTGTCCGTTCATTTGAGGATAATAAGTTGTGCTTAGATTTAACCTGGTTCCCATTGCTCTTTGGAAAGTTGTCCAAAAATGAGATGTAAAATGACTATCTTTATCAGAAACAATAGATAAAGGAATTCCATGTAATGAAACTACTTCATTTACATATAACTTGGCTAACTATTCCATACTAAAAATTTCCTTAATAGGTAAGAAATGAGCAGATTTGGTTAATCTGTCAACAATCACCCAAATTGTATCATTACCTTTTCTTGTCTTGGGTAATTTGGTAACAAAGTCCATTGTTATCAATTCCCATTTCCATATTGGCATTTCTAGTTGCTGTAATTACCCTGAGGGTTTCTGATGCTCAGTTTTAACCTGTGAACAGGTTAGACATTTAGCAACATAGGTTGCTATATCCTTTTTCATTCCTATCTACCGGAAATTCTTTCTTAGATCTTAATACATCTTATCACTTCAAGGATGTATCGTATATTTAGATTTATGGGCTTCTTCTAAGATTTGGTTTCTTAGGTTTCCTTGTTTAGGTATCCAGATCCTTTTCTTATGGAATCTCCAAATTCCATCTGTCCCTTGGTCTAATTCCTTAATTATTCCTTTTAAACCTTCAGCATCGTCCTTGATTGTTGTTTCATGTACCTCTCTAATTTGCTCATTTAAATCTATCTGCAGATTTAGTATGAGAGAGCGTACTCGTTTTGGTTTTTCATGATACTTTCGACTTAAAGCATCGGCTACTACATTTGCTTTTTCCTTGCATGATACAGGATATCACAATCATAATCACTAAGAATTTCCATCCAGCGTCTCTATCTCATATTTAATTCCTTTTGCCCAAAAATATATCTTAAACTCTTATGATCTGTGAAGACAACAAACTTACTACCGTAAAGATAGTGTCTCCAAATTTTAAGGGCAAGAATTATGGCTCCTAACTCTAGGTCATGGGTTGTGTAATTCTCTTCATGTTTCTTAAGCTGTCTAGAGGCATAAGCTATAACCTTTTGACATTGCATCAACACACATCCATATCCTAACTTAGACGCGTCACAATAGACTATAAAGTCTTCAGATCCTTCTGGTAATGCGAGTATGGGTGCGTTGGTTAACCTTTGCTATAAAATATTAAAGGCTTCCTCCTATTTTGGTCCCCATTCAAACTTAACTGATTTGCAGGTCAGTTTGGTTAATGGAATGGCTATCCTAGAAAAATCTTGAATAAACCGTCTATAATATCCAGCCAGTCCAAGAAAACTTCTTACTTCCGTTGAAGATTCAGGGACTTTCCATTTGGTAATAGCCTCGATCTTTGTGGGATCCACATGAATTCCTTCATGATTAACCAGATGTCCAAGGAATTGCACTTCTTGCAACAAAATTTTTCATATTGAGAATTTAGCAAAAAGCTTTTCTTTTCTCAATAACGTCAGAAGTGTATGCAGATGCTCTGCATGTTCCTCCTTACTCTTGGAGTAAATTAGAATATCATCTATAAAGACAATTATGAATTTATCCAGGTATGGCTTACATATCATGTTCATCATGTCCATAAATGCAGCTGGGGCATTGGTTAAACCTTATTTCGAAAAACAAAACCTTCAAACTTATACCATTGATCCGAACTACTGAGGAAGTCCGAACTATCCTTGATCCGACATACAAAAGGTTCCAAATTACCTTTGGTCCGTAGTATATATAGTGTCCGAATTACTTTTGATCAGAAGTACACTATTCCAAAGTATTCAAAGAATTCAAATTATACATTTGGTCCAAAGTTTACTGTGTTCAGGAGTATTTCGAATTATACATTTGATCTGAGGTACACTATTTCAGGAATATACTTGTTAATTCTAAATGTTCCTCGAGACAAGCTTTCGGGCTACACGATATCGTCGATATGACAATGACAGCTGTGACTATGATCCCCTGTCTAATATACAAAGGATTCTATCCTATTTAAATGCCTTTGATGGTTCTTTTGTAACATAGGCTAACTAAAATAAAATAATTCCAAAATAAATATTCTTTAGAAATGTTACAATTATTAGCCTATATGGTTCATTTAACACTATGGCTAGTTAATCATCAATTATGATGATTCATTATTTAGCAACTAGGGCTGTAAACGAACCGAACGTTCAGCGAACAGTTCGTGAACCATTCGGCGGGAAGTTCGTTTATGTTCGTTCGTTTAATAAACGAACGAACATGAACAAGAAATTTCGTTCGATTAGTTAAATGAACGAACATGAACAGAGGTCTCGTTCGTTCGATTGTGTTCGTGAACGTTCGGTAAGGTGTTCGTGAACGTGTTCGTGAACATTCGTTGATTTGCGTTCGTTTATGTTCGTATGTTTGTGTTTTAATTGAAGATCTTTGTACTTTCTTATATTTTATTTGTACTTTTTATATTATTAAACTTTTATTTATTTTATTTCCCTAACAATTAAACTAGGAAACCCACTTTCACCTTGTTTATGCATCATTTCCCTTTCATTTCTCATTATTTACATCCACGAATACGATCGACCTCCGTTCCACAATAAGGGATTCAAGTTCGAGTGCTACTCTCTGGGCCATCTATCTTTATCCTTCGTCGCGTTCACCAAATTTATTTGTGTTCGTTTTTGTTCGTGAACCGTTCACGAACACGCTCATTTCCTTAATGAATGAACACGAACATAAAATCTCGTTCGGTAAGTGTTCATGAACCGTTTGTGAACACATTTATTTCCTTAACGAACGAACACGAACAAGGCCTTGTTCGTGTTCGTTCGGTTCGTTTACAGCCCTATTAGCAACTAAACAGATGTTTTTATTTGATATATAGCATTAAAAGCTTCATCATGGTTAATTCCGACGAAGCTCATAGCCATACAGCTGAAAGAAATGATGCTACAAGACTTAATATAACTAGCGCAGATTTACAGGCCATGATTGATACTGTTAGTGCAATACGTCCATTGACTTCGTCTTGTATCATGTAATAAGATAGGATAGGATATTCAGTGCTCAAGGTTCGAGAAACAGATTTTGAGGTTTAAGGAAGTGAGTTCGCTTGAAAGTGTCAAGGACATGTTCAAGCGAAACCAACATGGCTGAGTTCGCTTGAACATGCCTTTGTCCATTTCAAGCGAACCTCCACACCTATATATAGGGCACTTGACATTTCATTTGGTACAGTTCCGGAATCTGTAACGAGGTGCTGCCAAAATTTGTCCAGGTTGTAATCTTTGCTAAATCAATCATAGTGACAAATTAAAGAGTATCAAGCTGTTTCCACGTCCGTTGCACTGATTCCGCCTTTGAATCGGATTACAAGCTCTTCTGAATGACTCGTTTGGGTCCAACAACGATCCTACAAGTGGTATCAGAGCTCAGGAAGAAGAGTTTAGCTTGATATCATCTATTTTCTTACTTCTACACCTTCTTTTCCAATCTAAACAAAATTTCACAGTCAAAATGGCATGATTTTTTTCACCGAACATGTAAAACAGTGTTTTAACAAAGCCTTGAGAGTTTCAGACTCAAATTCGGACTAAAAATGACAAAAACTGGCCTAACACTTGAGTTCGCTTGAACGGATATTGACATATCGCTTGAAATTAGTAGTTGAGTTCGCTTCAACTCGCCATTTCGCTTGAAATTAGACCTGTCTCGCTTGAATTCATTGTTTCGCTTGAAAAACCTTGCTGAGTTCGCTTCAAATCGATGTTCGCTTGAAAGTAGACTTGATCTCGCTTGAATTAGTGTTTTCGCTTGAAAGTTCTTCAGTTTTCGCTTGAAGTGCTATCTCGCTTGAAGTGTCAGTTTTGCTATTTCGCTTGAAAGCTGATATTCAGTTTCAATTTTGGATTTCGCTTCAACTTGTTGTTTCGCTTGAAGTCTCAGTTCGCTTGAAAGTGGAAATTCCGAGTCAAGATCATTTCACGTCAACTGAGTGTCAGTCTATTTCAGGATATTTGATATTGTTTGTACTGATTGTGTTTGTTTGATAATTTGTCCAGGATTACATCATGACTGAAGAATTCTACAACACGTTTTTCAACGCGTTCACATCCGATTCTTCCGAAACATCAACGGTCACACCAAAGTCAATCACAAAAGTGGTCAATGAAAACATTAACCATGACAATTTTTATGGGACTTATTCCAAACCACCCAAGCTGGATAATATTGAAGATTATACTTGGTGGAAAGAACGGTTTCTTAACTGGGCAAAAGCATACGCTCATGAAAGCTGGTTCTGTCTAGAGTTTGGATATGAGAGACCAAAAGATGACAAAGGAGAGGAAATTCCTATGAAGAAATTAGGCATTGAGGATAAAAAGGAATTCTCGTCTGAACAGAGAATGATTGCGTTAATCCGGTCGGCAATTAGAAATGACATTTTTGCATTACTTAATCATGATGGGTCTTCGAAATCTGTCTGGGAAGCTTTACGAGTTAAAGCTGAGGGGGGTAAACAGATCAAAAAGAACAAAATTGCTTTATTAAAGAAAGAATTCGATTTGTTTGATAGCATTAAAGGAGAGTCTGTGAGGCAAATGATAGAAAGATTCTGTCACCTAAAAATTGAATTAGAACGTTTTGAAATCATGAAAACAAGAGAGGAACTTATAGACAAAGTGATTGAAGCGTTACCACGAGCTGATCAGTGGCAAACGTTTGTTTTTATTTTGAAAAATGATGCTTTGTATGAAACAATTTCTCTAGATAAATTGTTTGAAAAGATTGAAACCCATGAACTTGAATTGCAGAAACACAACAAGATGAGCAGTTTTTCACATCAACAGAATCTTGGCTTGTACTACAAAGGAAGTTTACCTTCAGAGAAAATTGTCAGTTCACCAAAGACAGCATTCAGTGGTGAGAGGACTCAAGAGCCACAAAAGAGCTCATCAAGTTATGATCTGGGTTATCATTCATCGGCTTCAAAAGCTAGTTCTGAAGAAGCAGAGGAGATACTTTGCAACATTGCTCTTAAGTTGAAGAATTCTCCTGCAATGAGCATTAATGCAGCTAAACAACAAATGAGCTTTCTTGCATCTGTTCTGGAATCGTATGAAGGTCTTGTAGCTGGAAAAATTGGAAACTCAGAGTTGACTAAAGAAGACTACGACCAGATTGATCCGGAAGAGATGGAGCTCATTGACATCCGTTGGTGTTTAGCAAGCTGCATCCGAAGAGCTCAAAGGTATATGGAGATTACTGGGAAACAATCTCTTGGAGGTGCATCAACAAAGCTTGGATTCGACAAATCCAAAGTGACTTGCTTTAAATGTAAGCAGAAAGGTCATTTCAAGAGAGAATGCACAAATTCTGTAGTAGGTGGAAATGAACATCCGTTCAATGATGATTATTACCGAAAGGCGATCTACCATCGAAGCAGAGAAGAGCCAAAGATGATTGAGGATAAACCCAAATCAAGGGCTTGTTTTGTAATTCAAGATGATGAAGGTTTTGATTGGAGCACAGTTTGTCCAGAAGAAGATCGTTTGGAGAATGTTCGTAAGACAGCTCATGGCAAAGCTATAACAGAGGAAAGAAAGTTTGTTTTTGTTGCTGAGATTAAAGATGAAAACAAAGACAAAGATACAGTTGAGATCAAAGTGAAAACCAGAGAAGAGATTCTGGATGAAAAGACCTACAGAGAAAGAAACATTGTGTTGAACAGAATGGATGAAATGCAGGAAGAGTATGAGATTGCTGTCAGCAGCAGAAGATGGGATAAAAAGAGAGAGTGTTACTTCAACAGAGAAGGTGAACCAGTTGTTCCAAAGAAAGACATAATCTTTGATGATGTTCTTCTCATAATTCCTTTGAGAGCCGAATATTATAGAAATGTGATGAAAGATGACACATATGCTAAAAGGCATGAAAAGGAGATCATATATGCCATGACATCGTGTCTAAGAAAAAGAGATGAAGAGAGAATGAAGAAGAATGTTGAAGAAATGGTGAACAATCTGAAGAAGGTTGCTGAAGAGGTTAAAGCAGAAGCTGTTGAAGTTGAGGTGAATGAAGAGGTTAAAAAAGCTGTTACTGAAGAACAGCAGATTGGAGAAGAGGTGAGGAAAGAAGAAGAAGAAGTAAAGAATGAGAATTTGAAAGCTGGTAATGTTGGTGATGAAGTCGGTGTTAAAGAAAAGCAAGATAATGCTGATCAGAAGCAAACTGAGGCAACTGCATCAAACACCGAAGTGCCAGTCACTGAGGTACATTCTGATTCTATAATCTTAAAAACGATTGATCAGTGCAAGAAATGCATGGAACCGTGCAGAGCTTGTACTGAAAAAGATGATCAATTCAGAACAAGAGATCTTGAATTTACTAAAATTGAAAACATTTTTAAAGAAAAATGCAAAGAAATGCTAGAAAAAGAAAAAGTTTTGAAAGAAAATGATGAAAAATTTTCAGAAAAATGTAAAAAGTTAGAAACAGAAAATGAAGTTTTGAAAGAAAATGTTTCTAAAATGACAGAAGAATGTTCACAAAAAGAAATTGCTTGTCAAGAAATGAAGAAAGAATATGACTCAATGAAATTAGCATATCATATTACGAAAGAGTCATACGAAAAAGTGAAAGATGAAATGAAATATGCTCAATCAAGAATGAATTATTTTTCTGAAACAACTAAAGAACTTAAACGAATGTATTCAATAAAACAAGATGTTGTTAATTCCTATATTGAGGATGTTGCTAAGCTAAAGCGACAGATTGCTGATCTAGAACAGGATAACAACAAGTTAAAAATTTATCACGTGTCGTCATATGTGCTTGAACGAATTTTCAATATAAAACCGGGAGATGGTGAGTCTGAGCAAAACAAGAAAGGTATTGGCTCAGAGTTTCATCAAGTTCCACCACCGGAAAAGTATGCATTTTATGATGAGGAAAAGGTCGAAAAAGATTTCAACCTGGTTGATCAATTGCCAGACAACATTGATGTAACCTATTCCAAATCTGATGGTTCTCATGATTCAGAGGTGGTAGGTAAAGTCGTTGAAAGTGTGTTGAAAGAAGAGTCGGTTTATATAGGTAAATCTGAATTACAGGATGAAAATGAAGGAAATCTTCATGATAGTTATCTGAAAAACACAAAATCCGAGAAAAGTTTGAATGATGATTCAAAAGGATTGGTTTATACCATGATTGGATCGGACAAATTGTTCTTAGATGTTGTATTCCCGATTCAGAATGTGATTTCAGAAAAGGTTGATAAAGTTTTCAAAATGATTGAGATTGAGAAGTCTGAGATTTCAAAGTTTGCTGGTAAGAGTCATAGAGGTTCGTATAACAAACCTAGTTTCAAGAAGAAAAACATGAAGGCTGGGTTGGGTTATAAGAAGAAACAGAATTGGAAGAAAAATGAAGTGCCAACTTATCAGGCAAAAATGAGTTTTGTTCAAGGAAATAGTTTAGCAGAAGAAAAAGAACTCAAATTGAGACAGTCTAATGATGAGTTCTTTGCTAAACAGAAAAAGCAACAACCACAGGTTAAAGATGTGTCCATGAGAACATGTTTCAAGTGTGATCAGATAGGACATCTTGCACGAAAGTGTCCAAATCTGAAACCTGTGGATGTTGACATAAAGAAGATTGATGCTGAGAAACAAAAATCTGAGAATGTGAGACAAAGGTCAACCAGATTTGACTCAAAACAAACTTGGAGGTATAACACAAACAAGTTTGCTTCGAATCAAAACTGGAAATCAAACCCGAACAGGTTCGATTCTAGACAGACCTACACACCCAGAGTCAGAACAACTCAAAGTTGGAAAACAACTGTTGATATGACAAAACCACAAGAGTTTTGGAAACCCAAAGTTGTTCAAAAACAAAATATTCAAAAAGAGTCTCATTTTTACAAACGTGGTACTCCTAAAGGTCAAACATGGAGTGAAAAGAAACAGGTGATTTTTGAAAAAGATGAAAAAGTTGAAGTAAAAGTTGAAAAGATTTTTGTGAAATTTGACAAAGAGTTTCCAGCATTGAATGAAAATTATTGTGTTGAAATGCCTAAGGTTCAACAGACCTGGGCTAAATTGTTCAAGTAATCAAGTAGTCTGAATGTGCAGGTGCTCAACAAATCCGAATATTGTGAGATTGGAAAATGGTGCAGCCTGGCACAACAAGAAGAAGAGGCTGCTGGATCCTGTGTTGGTTGAAACAGGAAGTTTATTTTCATTCTGTACATAAATAAACAATATTTTCAAAACCCTAAAAATTGAAAAATTTAAAAAAAATTAAAAAAATATGTTTTTAGTTTGTTAAAATAGAAAATTTTAAAAATATCTGTTGATTGAATACGCCGAAACCCTCACGGCTGAACAAACATGATTACTTTCACAAGATTGAAAAACGGTTTTCAAACTGTCGAAAATCAATGGGTTGTAAATCATGGGGGTACATTATATTTTCTGCAAATCAGGGCACTTGAAGCAGAAAATGGATGGCGAGACAAAGCTATCAGTGTTGGTTGTCAAAATTTTTTAAATAATTTTGCATTTTAGGGGGAGTATTGTTGTTAGAAAATACAAAAACATTTGAAAATTTGAAAAAGCCAAAAACATGATAAAATTAAAAATTGAGTTTTTGCGTAAAAAGAGGAAATGATAGTACATCAGTAGACAGTTACAGTATGCTAAAGAAATGGAAAGTTTAAATGTGTTAAACGATCTTGCCGTGGATGTGTCGGTAGATTTTTATACATTTAGTAAACTTTTTCGGGATATAAAACTAAATTCAAACTTACTTATTTCGTGGGGAACACTACTTGGATATATAGGTAACCCCTGAAATCTCGTTTGAAAGGTCCCTCTTTCTGAGATACTAGGTCTTTATGCTTACTGATATCTGGGGTATTATTCTGGGACTTCTGCTGAATGGAAGTTCTGACCTAGTCCTTGAATAATACTTTTCGCATTGCTTGAAATATTGCGCAGCCCTCAGCAAATTGATGAAACAATAAAATTGATAGTCATTGCTGTTGAAACAAAAGATCCTCTAAAGGGGACACACCTAAAAGACAAACCTGAGTTCTCTGCTGAACGGAAGTTCTGACCTGAGCTCATACGGTTTCATAATTTATTCCCCTTACAGATATCATCTAGGTATACTCACCTGTAAGACTGAATATTGGGATCTGGATACGGGAGTATATTCACGAGGTGGGACACATGAATGAGTTTAAGTTCATAAAACATCTAATTCGTATCCTGAATCAGTTGAACTTTGTGTGAAAATTTAAGTGGACAAGTATATCGACAATCTAAGTGAATTGTTTAATTCTGAATGTGTAACTAAGCTCAACGGTACTTGTGACTTGTCAAAAACTGTTATGATCCTCTGATTCAAACTCAAACAAAAATATTGTCTGTAAATATGTTTGTACATATTTCTTTATTGCTTTATATTTTCAAAAAAATTCAAAAAGTTTTTTGATTCTGCTTTATTTTCGACAACCGATGTCTGAGATGCTAAGTTTCAAAATCTAAGTAAGCTGATTGTGTTTCTGAAAATAAAACAAGTTCATTAATTTGAAACTTGAATTTTTTTAAAAAAAATTCAAAAACAGTTTGTGATATCTCCAAGGTCATTAGTTTGGACTTGGATGATTAACTGTGAGGGAATTGGATTCTTTAACATTGCTAAATCATTTAGTTTGTTGATAAGGGGAGTTGATTAGAGAATTTGATTGATGATATGAAAACATTGTATTTATAGATGTTTGAGTGATTGCAGATAGTCCAGATTACGATCCCGAGAGCAGAATCTAAGGGGGAGTCTGAAGACAAGCTTGAAGCAAGGAGGAGCTTGTAGATGGATAGCTAGGTGTTGATCCCAAAGCACGGAAGCTTGACCAAAGGGGGAGCCTGAAGCTGATGGAAGAAGAGAAGGATTGATGGATGCTTATAATGTTACAATTTGGATGAGAAGGTAGAATGATCAAGACTGAAGATGTGTCATGCTGAAGACTAGACACTGAAGACTTCGTCAATATCCGAGGGGGAGTCTGTTAGTGCAATACGTCTATTGACTTCGTCTTGTATCATGTAATAGGATAGGATAGGATATTCAGTGCTAAAGGTTCGAGAAACAGATTTTGAGGTTTAAGGAAGTGAGTTCGCTTGAAAGTGTCAAGGACATGTTCAAGCGAAACCAACATGGCTGAGTTCGCTTGAACATGCCTTTGTCCATTTCAAGCGAACCTCCACACCTATATATAGGGCACTTGACATTTCATTTGGTACAGTTCCGGAATCTGTAACGAGGTGCTGCCAAAATTTGTCCAGGTTGTAATCTTTGCTAAAGCAATCATAGTGACAAATTAAAGAGTATCAAGCTGTTTCCACGTCCGTTTCACTGATTCCGCCTTTGAATCGGATTACAAGCTCTTCTGAACGACTCGTTTGGGTCCAACAACGATCCTACAGATACAGCCATTACAAAAGTTGTAGACAGAGTACTGAAGGATTCGAGTGCTACTCGTTCCAAATCTCACTCTAAGTCCCACTCTAAACCACATACATCTAAGAAGAATGAATCTGTTAATTCATCAAATCAAAAGAGTGAACCACCCAAGAAGATAGTGTTTGATCAAGAACCCCATTTCAACAGGGGTTGCACTTATAAGTATTTCGTCTCTTGTAAACCAAGAGACTTTAATGGAGAAAAAGGAGCCATAGATTGTATGAAATGGCTAGATGAAATGGAAATGGTGGTAGATATCAGTGGATGTGCCAAAGAGGATGTGGTTAAGTTTGTATCCCAGTCTTTTAAGGGCAATGCCCTAACCTTGTGGAAAGCACTGATACAAGCCACAGGGAAGACCTCTCATGGGCCAATTCGTGAAATTGGTAAAAGAAACCTACTTCCCTCAACATGAGGTAGAGAAGGTTGAAACTGACTTCTTGACTCTGGTCATGAAGAACTTAGATTGCAGAACATATGTCTCTAGTTTCAACTCCATGTCAAGACTAGTCCCATATTTGGTTACACCGGAACCAAAGCGCATTGCGCGCTTCATTGGCGGCTTCATTGGTGGTTTGGCACCAGAAATTAAGGGAAATGTTAAGGCTTCAAAGCCTACCACTTATAGATCTGCTGTAGATCTATCATTGTTCGTTACACTGGATGTGATTAGGAGTAGGTCTGGAAAGACCACCGACGAAGGGAAAAAAAAGAGGGAAGATGATAACTCACGCCACTCAGAACAGAAGACGTACCCAAGACCACGTTTAGGACTAGATACGACCACTATGAATTCTTAGTGATGCCTTTCAGGCTCACTAACGCACCCGCAGCATTCATGGACCTCATGAATCGAGTCTGTAAGCCGTATCTAGATAAGTTTGTCCTCGTCTTCATAGACGACATACTTATCAACTCTCGTAATCAAGCAGATCACGAGAAACACCTTCGGTGTATCCTAGAACTTCTACAGCAGGAAAAGCTTTATGCTAAATTCTCCAAATGCGAATTTTGGCTTCGTGAAGTCCAATTCCTTGGACATGTTGTAAGTGAACGTGGAATCCAGGTGGATCCCGCCAAGATAGAAACAATTATGAATTGGGAAGCACCTAAGACACCTTCTGAAATTCGTAGCTTCTTAGGATTGGCAGGATATTACAGAAGATTTATAGAAAACTTCTCAAGAATAGCCACCCCTTTGACTACCTTGACCCGCAAGAACGTTAAATTTATTTGGGGTCCTAAGCAGCAGGAGTCCTTTGAAATCCTCAAACAGAAGTTGAGCAATGCTCCAGTGTTGACATTGCCTGAAGGCATAGAGGAATCTGTTGTCTATTGTGATGCTTTGCACACTGGCATGGGCTGTGTACTTATGCAAAAAGGCAAAGTGATTGCATACGCATCACAACAACTAAAGGTGCAAGAAAGAAATTACACCACCCACAATCTGGAATTGGGCGCCGTTGTATTTGCACTGAAGTTGTGGAGACACTATCTGTATGGAACTAAATGTGTGATATACATTGATCACAAGAGTCTCCAACACTTATTCAAGCAGAAAGATCTCAACATGCGACAACGCCCATGGATGGAGACGTTAAATGATTACGATTATGAGATTTGCTGCCATCCTGGCAAGGCAAATGTAGTTGATGATGCGCTAAGTCGCAAAGAAAGAATAAAGCCTATACGCATTAATGCCAAAAGAATTGAGCTTAAGAACAGCTTAAATGAAAAGCTGTTAACTGCACAGAAAGACGCCATGATGGAAACTAACCTTCCAGGTGAAGGACTGGGTGGAACTGTTGATCAGTTGTCACCTGGAAACAACGGGATTCTTAGATTCAATGGTCGAATCTGGGTTCCTATTCATGGAGGACTTAGAGACTTAATCCTCCAGGAATCTCATAATTCTAAATATTCAGTTCACCCTAGAGGTGACAAGATGTACCAAGACTTGAAAGCAAATTATTGGTGGATGGGTTTGAAGAAATCCATAGCCACACACGTAGCTAAGTGTCTGACATGCTCATAAGTAAAAGCCGAGCATCAAAAGCTGTCAGGACTACTACAACAATTAGAACTTCCCACATGGAAATGGGAAATGGTAACTATGGACTTTATAACCAAGTTACCTAAAACGAAACATGGAAATGATACCATATGGGTCATAGTTGACAAATTGACTAAGTCAGCTCATTTCTTACCCATAAAGGAGACTCATAGCTCCGATAAACTAGCAAAATTATATGTGGACGAGATTGTGTCCCTTCCTGGAGTGCCAGTATCTATTGTATCTGATAGAGATACTAGATATACATCACACTTCTGGAAAAGTTTCCAGCAATCTTTTGGCACTCGTTTGAATTTCAGTACAGCTTACCATCCTCAGACGGATGGACAAAGTGAGCGTAAGAATCAAACATTAGAATACATGCTTCGTGCATGTGTCATTGATTTAGGTGGTAGTTGGGATGACCATCTACCCCTGATTGAATTCTCCTATAATAACAGATACCATACCAGCATTCAGGCTGCACCCTTCGAGGCTTTATATGGGAGAAAATGTAGAACGCTTGTCTGTTCAGCAGAAGTTAGGGAGGCCCAACTATCAGGACCCGAGATAGTCCTGGAGATGACGGATAAGATTGTGCAAATCCGTGATCGTCTGTAGGCCGCCAGAGACAGGCAAAAGAGTTACGTTGATAAAAGGAGTAAGCCTCTAAAGTTCAAGGTAGGAGACAAAGTCTTACTAAAAGTATCACCCTGGAAAGGTGTGCTGCGTTTTGGTAAAAAGGGAAAACTAAGCCCAAGATACAATGGACCATTCGAGATCATCGAATGTGTCAGTACTGTGGCCTATAAGCCGAACTTGCTTGAGGAGCTTAGTGGAATTCACAATGTGTTCCACATCTGCAACTTAAAGAAATGTCTAGCCGATGAGTCGCTAGCAATATCTCATAGAGACGTGTAGATAGATAAAAATCCGAGGTTTGTTGAGAAACCGATATCGATCGAGGATCGACAGGTTAAAAAGCTCTGAAGGAAGCACGTACCTATTGTAAAGGTGAAATGGGATGCCCGTAGAGGCCCTGAGTATATGTGGGAGGTTGAGTCCACTATGCGACAGAAGTACCCTCACTTGTTTTAGTAAATCTCAAGGTCGAGACTTCTTTTAAGGGGGTGAGGATGTAACACCACGTAAAATCGCGTCCAATGATGTGAAGACACGTGTCATAAACCCTAACTATGTCAAAAGTTGACTACAAAGGACTAAAATTGCCAAACAGTGAAAAGATGTATGCAGAGGGACTAAAAGTGTCAACATGCTTAAACTATGCCTCTGAGTGACCCTATATGATGTTCATATTCTTAAACGAGCCAATTATTGGACACGAGAAGCCGTTTGTGAAGACAATTGAAAATTTGGGTAACAAAAGGGTTAAAAGTGTTAACATGTTAATTTTTACATCTGAGTGACTTTTTAACGAACCCGGAGCTTTGTAATGTTCAATCATACTCTCAGGAATAATTGATATTGGCTATAAAGGGCTTTGATGCCGTTATATGATAATATGCGCAAGTTTGCAAGAAGAAGGATTAAAAGCATCAATTATAAAAACAAGCACATCCGGGTGATCTTTTGGCGAACCAGGAGCCTTATGATATATGTTCATACTCCCATGTATACCTAACAATGGCTAAATATGGCTTTTTACAAGTTACAAGACAATACGAGAGAATATACAAGTCAAGGGGCCAAACTTGACAACTTTTGAAAAAAATTTCGCTGATAAGAGGGTTTGCGGACCGTGTGGGGACCTGGTTTACGGTCCATAAACCTCAGTACTGGGCGAATTTTTGCTTGTTTCCAACAAATAACACTCCAAAACCACTTCCTTTGATTCAAGGGGATGCATGCTTGCTCAACACTCGTTTAGGGACACCTGGAGACATCCTAGAACATCAGAGAAGACCTGGAATGATCTTGGGCAAGCCTCTTGCAGTATAAATAGACCCCCCTTAGTTGCCATTTATCCTTGCACCTCTCATTTTCTCATCTTTCTCACTTACTTTGGCATTCTTGGAGATTCTTGATCATAAAGGAGACTCCCCTAAGTTCAATCTTCGAGCTAGGACCTGTTGTAAGTGTCCCTAGCCTCTGCTTTTCGGTTTTTAAGTTTTTAAAAGCCAAAAGTCAAAGTTTCCGCTAAAAGGCTTTGACTTTCGGTTTAGACCTTAACGGTCTAGCCATTGTTCGAGGCAAATATGGCTACGTGATCGTAATTAGGTAGGTGTTAATCCCTCAAAAGGGCACCTCCTAATTACCACGTTTACTTGGTCAATTGTCAGGTCAAAGTTATTAAAATAAAAAGTCAAAATATGATAATGTAGAGGTTATAAAATATGTTTTATAACTTTGATAACTTGGTAAATATTATCAGAACATGTATAAACATGTTCAACCCGATAATTCTAGGTTTAAGGTCGATTCGCAACTGAAAGTCGCAAAAGCTTGACTTTTGCTTTGACTTTCAGTTCTGACCCGAATTAGCATAATTTCTTTATGTCTTAAGGTTCCTTTGTGACCATATTACGTTGTAGTATAACCCTCTGAGGTTATGTTACATGGTCACATAGTAAACTGAGTTCGTTTACTTAATTCCGTTATTATGCTTAATTTTGACTAATATGCCCTTTGTGTAAAAATAAGGTTTTAAGTATAAACGAGCACGCAAATGAGATATGTACTAATTTGTAAATATGTTTAGCATATTTTGACATTAACATTCTGGTCATAAACTTAAGTTATATACTTAATCGTAAAACATGCTTTTATAAGGACTAAAATGCCCTTTTGCATGCAAATTAAGTTTTAAACATGATTTTGACATAAAACCCATTACCTACTGTTGTGATATCATATTTAGGAATTATTGGGATGTTAAGTCAGATTATATACTGACTTTAACTTCATGTTTTTGTACAAAGCTATTAAATGACGATAATACCCTTTTTGTTGATGCATGGAATGTCTGTTGACTGCGTCTACAAAAAGCCTGAAGTCAATATTGGTCAACAGGAGGTCAAAGTGTAAATATTGTGTGAAATAGGGTCTGGATCGCTTATGTGTCATTGTCTTAAGTCTGGACCGCTTATGTGTCTAAGTCTGGTTCGCTTATATGTCTTAGTCTGGACCGCTCATATGGCATGTCGTATGAGTGGACCAGAAACTCTATAAATAGGTTGAGCTGGTTCATTAGTTAGTAACGTGTATGTGTATGCTTGGGAGCCAAAACTCTGTCAAAATTTCATTAGAAAGCTAATAAAGTGAAAGAATTGAAAGGATAAGCTGCTGTTACATTACATATTCTGATTCCGCCTTTATATGTAATGATGAACTTTCTCAACTGATCGTTTAGAGTCACGACACGGTCCAACAAGTGGTATCAGAGCTTCAGGACGAGAAGTTCATACTACATCAGCTGATTCGACATTTTTTTCATCTTTCTACTCAATTTCTTTTATTTTTTTCGGATTATACAAGTTTATACGGACAGAATGATCTGAAGTTCAAGCATATTGAGCGATTTGGTCTTTTAATCAATCTATAACAGTATCAGACCTTAAAACTTAGTAAAAATCAATCAATTTTATCAAAAAACGTGATCGGTTCTCGGACAGAATTTTCAAACTCAGATCTGGAACGATTTTGCGGTCGAAATTGAACATACTATATATCATTGTGCTCGGAATTAAGAGTAGTATATTCCTTGAAAGTATCAGATTGTAATTCGGACTAAAAATCAGTTAAAAACTGTGGTCCGCTTTTACGGTCATCGCTGTGCTTGTTGTTTATCACGTGGTTCGCTTATCCGGACATCTGCTGATTCGCTCGAACGAACAATTCTGGTCCGCTCGAACGAACAAGTCTGGTCCGCTCAAACAGACATTGTCTGGTTCGCTCATTAGTACACTTTCTGGTTCGCTCATTAGTACACTTTCCGGTTCGCTTATCTGAACCTGTTTGGTTCGCTTATCTGTCACGTGCACAGATTGGTTCGCTTTTGTGGTTCTGTTTTTCAAAAATCTCGAAAATTTTTCTAAGTGTTGATTGATTTTGCAGGTACGATCAAAATGGATGATATTTTCATAAATCCCTTTAGCGATATGTATGCTTTCACGGGTAGTTCAGGAAACAACGACAATGCAAACAAAAGTCCACCGAAAGAAAGAAAGAAGGAAGCTTGGGAGTCCGAAAGCGCATTTGGAACATTTAACAAACCTCCTAAGCTGATGGCTATAGAAGATTACAGCAGGTGGGCAACAAAGTTCGAAGATTGGTTGATGGCATTTGCTTTTCCTAGCTGGAAGAGTATGAAGAATGGTTATGCCGAAGGAAAGAAGAATGGTGAAGCATTAAGATCAGCTGAAGAGATTGAGAGTTTTGTGGCCGAGCAAAAATGTGTGGCATTATTGTTTCAATCGGTGCGTGAAGACATCATTTCACTGATAGATTACTCCAATTCTAAAGACTTATGGGAAAAACTCGAAAAGAAGTGTCTTGGAAGCAAAGAAATTGTAAAAAATAAAAAGAAACTTCTTAGGAAAGAGTTTGATATGTTTGGTTGTCTTAAAAATGAATCGGTGTGTAAAATGATTGAAAGGTTCGGTCATCTGAAACTGGAGCTTGCTCGACACAAGATCACGTATACTGATGAAGAACTTGTTGATAAACTATTTGATTCATTACCAGACGAAGTGGATTGGAGATATTACGCGCTGATTTTGAAAAACACTATTGCTCCAGAAGATTTGACTCCAGATGTGTTGATTGAAAGACTGGAAAGTCATGAGCTAGAGCTGAAGAAAACATTTAAAGTTAATAATTCATCTTATCAGCAAAATCTGGATCTGTACTATCCAAAAAGTTTGATTCCGAAAGCTACTTCTCCAAAAACTGCATTTTCTGCTGAGAATGTTTCTCCAGTAAGCAAAGAAAGTCAAAGCAATTCAAGCAGTGGAAGCCATAATGGTTATCACAGTGGATCTACGTCTTCTGCAAATCATTCTGATGCGAAGTTTTCTTGCAATATCGCGATAGATCTGAAGAACGCACAGAATTTTGATGAGGAGTCGGCCAAGCAACAAATGGTATTTCTGGCGTCTGTTTTGGAATCCTACGAAGGGTTGGTGGCTGGAAAAATCGGGAATACAAATTTGACGAAAGAAGACTACGATCAGATAGACCCTGAAGAAATGGAGCTGATCGACATTCGTTGGGCAATGGCAAGTGCAGTTCGACGTGCACAACGCTTCATGGAAATTACAGGGAGAAAAACGATCGGTGGTCCGTCTACAAAACTGGGGTTCGACAAGTCAAAAGTAACATGTTTTAAGTGTAAGCAGAAGGGTCATTTCAAACGGGAATGCAGGAATGCGTATGCTGATGAGTCAGAGAATCCGTTTCGAGATGATTATTACAAAAAGGCAATCTACCATTAGAATAAATCCGAGCCGCCTAGATTGAAGCAGTCTGAAGATAACAGAGACAAATCAAGGGCTCTTGCTGTGATTTATGATGATGAGGGGTATGATTGGAGTAAGGAAGTTTTACCGGAAGAAGATACGGTGGGTTACGCATTCATGGCAAGCAATGATGAACCCATTAAGTGGAAAGATGATCGTACTGAGGAACAGAAGTATAAATACCGGAAGATGATTGCTGAAAACAAGATTATCAGACTTTCTGGTATCTTTCTGGAAGCTAGAAGAGCAAACAGATGGGATCCAGATAGAGAGTGCTATCTTGATGAGTATGGAAATATTGCAATTGATGATAGTACACTTGATATTGAAGCCATAATCCAGCAATACAAAGAAGATGATGAGTATTGGCAACACAAATGGTGGGGAACTCCAACTTCGAAAATGATTGAAGAAGAGAAAGAGAAAGAGAGAAAGGAGAAAGAAGAGATCGAGAAAGCAAAGAAGATTGATACTGGAGTTATTGACACAACGCAGGAGTTGACTGTTGAAAATCTTGGAAGAATGGCTGACAAAGTGCTAGCTGCTAAGGCACTTGAGGTAGACTCTAACTCCGTGTCTGAGTCAAAAAGCCAGGTCAGTTCAGATGTGTCAACAAATGCATCAGGTAAGAAAATCGATGGAAATGCTGATTGCAAAAATTGCAACAAAGAGTGCAAATTTTGTAGCACAGTCACGTATCTCAACGGGAAGAAAGTTGATGAGCTGACAGCTAAGGTCAGAAGCGTTGAGAATCAGATTCTTGATCGTGACAAAACAGTTAAAGCTTCAACTGAACGGATAAGAGAATTAACTAAACAAATTGAAAATGATAAAATTGATCATGACAAAATTAAACAAGAAAATGAAAAGTTGATTCTTGAAAACCGTCAGATTTCTGAAAAATTTGAAAAACTAAAAAGCACATTGAAAGATTGTGATGATCGAAATGGTAAAACTTTTAAAGAAAATGAACATCTAAGAGCAGTGCTTAGAGTCAAAGAAGAATCAATCAATCAACAACTGGATGAAATCGCTAAATTGAAACTTAAAGTTCAAGAGGCTGTAATCGAAAACGAGCGAATCCAGTTGAAGCTTAACAGTTACAGCTCCGCAAGCTTTGTTTTGCAACATATCATTCCCAAACCCATCGGGAAAGACAAAGCGGGCGAAGATGTGTATTGTGATGGAACTGGGGTGGGGTTTCATCAAGTTCCACCACCTGTTCTTGATAACTACACGAAAAAACAATCTGGGTTGGTTGAAATTGAGGAAGAAAAAGAAGTTAAACTTCCGGAGAACATTGATGTCACTTTTACATCATCTGATGATGGTGTTCAGACAGAGATTGTTAAGAGCACAGCTGAAAGTGTTTTAATGTCTGATTCAACTGAAGATGATGGGTGTTTCTTAGACAAATACATTCAGAAATCAAAGTCCAAAAACAACTTAAGTGATGAACCGGGTATTGTGATGTAAAAGATGGCTGGATCTGATAAGTTGTATTCGGATTCTGAGTTTCCAATTGAGAATGTTAATGTGAAAAAGTTGACAAATGTTTTCAAGTTAGTTGAAGTTGAGTTGTCAGAAGTGAACAGTTTGTGTCAAACAAAAAGGCAAATGAATTTTGAGAAAGATAAAGCTTATTACAAAAAGCCTGTTGTTCCACCACGTTTTTATAATAACAATCGAAACAATTGGTCGGGTGGTTATCGAGGTGGTAAGAGTTATCAGAAAAGGAGTTTTCAAAACAGAAGGTTTGCTGAAAAGAAGGTGTTTGTGAACGGTTCAAGTTCACTTTCTGATGAGGAAAATGAAATTTTTTCAAAATCAAATAAAGAGTTCTTTGAGAAAAGAGCTTCACATTATCGGTCTGAAGGCACAAGTCGAGTTGTTGATACTCAAACATGTTTCAGATGTAATCAAGTTGGTCACATTGCACGAATGTGTACCAATGTGAAGCCTAAGATTGAAAATGTGAAGTTTCAACAGAAGAAAGTTGATGTGAAGGGTAAAGCACCAATCGTTGTTGAGAAAAAGAGTGTGAAAAATGACAATATCAAAGTGAAAAATGAATCCGTAAAGAAAGTGGTAACTAAAAATGACAAGTTTTATAAACGGGTTGCATTAACTGAACAAATTTGGAAACCTAAAACAGAGAAGAAAATTTCAACTTCTGAGGTGAAAAAGGCTGAAGAATCAATTTCGGTTGATTATGATGCAAATTTTCCACCTTTGAAGGCTGAAAATTTCAAAATTCAAATTGCGAGAGTCAAGGTTACACCTAAGGCTGATGAGGCCTGGGTGGACACCATGTTCGAATAAGCAGTTTGAATTGCCGGAGCTTCCTGGATCGCGAAGCATGATTCGGCATCTTTAGTGAAATGTTTTAAAATCAACTTGTGGTATGTGCAGGATCTTCCAAGAGCCATTTCAAGATGGATCATGGATAGTGGCGCATCTCGACATATGACAGCAAAAACTGCATTACTGTATGATGTGAAGAATATCAATGGTGGTTATGTGGGATTTGCAGGTCATGAAGGTGGTAGAATTGTTGGTGAAGGAACGTTATCCAATGGGATTGTGACGTTTGAGAGAGTTAACTACGTCACTGAGCTGGAGAACAATCTGCTTAGTATCTCGCAGATTTGTGACAATCAGTATACTACTCACTTCACTGATAAAGAATGTTTGATTTTGAAACCTGGTTTTGTTATTTCGGAAGATTGGATTATCATGAGGGCACCTAGAGTGAATGATTTATATGTGTTAGATATGTCTGTAGCAACTACAACTACTGGTCAAGCACATTGTTTTGTGTCTAGAGCAACTGAGAAAGAATCGAGATTGTGGCACCGAAAGATGGGGCATATACACCTAAGGAAGATGAATCACTTGGTGCACAATGATTTGGTATTGGGTGTTAATATCAAAGGTTTTCATCTGGAAGGGGAGTGCATTAGCTGCATCAAAGGCAAGCAGAAGAAAAAGTCACACCCTACAAAGCAAGTCAATTCAGTTTCGAGACCGCTGGAAAGACTTCACATGGATTTGTTTGGTCCTGTGAATGTCAAAAGTATTATAGGAGATTACTATTGTTTGGTCGTTACTGATGATTATTTCAGATTTTCGTGGGTTTCTTTCTTGAAGACGAAAGATGAAACATTTGACAGTTTGATGGGTCTGTTCAGGAAGATTGAGAATTTGTACCAAAGGCGTATCAAGAGAATTCGAAGTGATAATGGTACTGAATTCAAGAACAGCAAGATGGAAGAATTTTGTGATGAAAGAGGTATTTTGCATGAGTTTAGTGCTCCGTACACTCCGCAGCAGAATGGAGTGGCAGAACGCAAAAACCGGACGCTAATCGAGACGGCTAGAACTATGCTCGCAGATTCAAAGTTACCGATTAATTTTTGGGCTGAAGCTATTTCCGCAGCATGCTATACGCTCAACAGAGTTCTAACTGTCAAAAAGTTTAACAAAACATGCTTTGAGCTAATCAATAATCGCAAACCGAATTTGAAGTATCTAGAACCGTTCGGGTCACCCTGTACGGTTATAGAACCTTTTGGAAAGTTTGGTCCGAAATGCATTGAGGTAATATTTGTTGGTTATGCAAATCCATTGCGACGTGTCTTCGTTCCAAGTGAGAAGCGGATTATTGAAGCTGCAAATGTTGAATGTCAAGGATATACTATGCCGCCGCAGAATCCTGGTGATTCATGGCGTTATCATTATGACAAACTTTGGGATTCGTTTGACATGAGAGAAGAATCAGAGGATGATGAAGATTTCTTTGATGAGTTGGATATTTTGCGTGAATATGAGTCGCAGTTAAGGTTCCCAGCTGAGTATTCAAGAAGACCACGGGAAACTTCAAATGATGATGAAGCAGGTCCGAGTAATGCTGGTGAACATGATGATGTCCAACAGAATGAAGTTGCTCAAGATAATCAGTCGGCTCAGAATGATAATCTAGAAGCTGAAAACATGCCAGTTTTTTATCATGGTGATTCAGATTCAGATTCTGAGGGGGAGCAAATTCAGATTTCAAGTCAAACAAACCAAGTTGGTGAACAAGATGCAGAGCAGAATGTTACTAATCTGGAGGGAAATGTAGATGTTCCAAGCGAAGTGATGCCGCGAACTTTTTCATATCATCCAGAGGAGTTAATCATAGGAGAATTGCAGAAAGGCGTTCGCACTCGAAATCAGATTGATAAAGGGTTTACATGTTTTTATACAAAAGTTGCTTCTTTGCAAACTGAAGTTTCTTTGAGTTGTTTTATCTCGCAGGTTGAGCCAAGAACTTACAAAGAGGCGCTTACTGAAGACTCTTGGGTCAATGCAATGCAGGAGGAACTTAGTCAATTCGAGAAATCGGGAGTGTGGAAGTTAGTTGATTTGCCGGATGGTCAGAGAAAGATTAACACCAAGTGGGTGTTCAAGTGCAAGAGGGAAGATAGAGGAGTTGTCGTAAGGAACAAAGCTCGACTCGTTGTTCAGGGATTTAGTCAACAGGAGGGAATTGATTTTACCGAAGTCTATGCTCCTGTAGCAAGACTAGAGGCAATCAGAATTTTCCTAGCATTTGCGTCTTGGAAGAACTTCAAAGTTTATCAGTTGGATGTTAAATCGGCGTTTCTTTATGGGAAGGTTAAAGAGGAGGTTTATGTTGGTCAGCCGCCGGGCTTCACCGATCCAATCCACAAAAACAAGGTCTACTTATTGGACAAAGCGCTGTATGGTTTACACCAGGCCCCGAGAGCCTGGTACGAGACTTTGTCTCAACACCTACTAGCTAACAAGTTCATTCGTGGAAAAGTGGATGCCACTCTCTTCACTAAAGAAGTCGATGGTCATCTTCTGATTGTTCAGATTTATGTGGACGATATAATCTTTGGGTCGACAAATGAAAATCTATGCAAAGATTTTGAATCAGTGATGAAGCAGAAGTTTGAAATGTCATCAATGGGGGAGATGAAATTCTTTCTGGGATTACAAGTTGAACAACTTCCTGAGGGAATTTTCATTCATCAGTCAAAGTACGTTCATGATATTCTATAGAAATTTGGGATGCCAGGTTCTACTCCAGCTGCTACCCCACTTGCAACAAATCATGGGATTCACCCAGATCTCACCGGAGACAGGGCTGATGAAACTTTTTATCGATCATTGATAGGTTCTTTAATGTACCTAACTGCTTCACGTCCTGATATAATGTACCCAACGTGCCTCGCAGCAAGATTTCAGTCTAACCCGAGAGCATCGCATATGATCATTGTGAAGAGGATATTGCGCTACCTGAAAGGAACTCCTTCATTGGGGTTGTGGTATCCTAGGAAAGGTGATTTTACGCTCGAAGGGTATTCCGATTCGGATTTCGGATGCTGCAAAGTCAATTCAAAGTCAACAACTGCAGGATGCCAGTTCTTTGGTCCTAGATTGATTACCTGGCAGTGTAAGAAACAAACGTCTGTGGCGTTATCTACATGTGAAGCGGAGTATGTTTCTGCTAGCAGTTGCTGCTCTCAGATCTTGTGGATACAGCAACAGATGCGCGAATACGGTTTGCAGTTTCTTAACACACCTCTTTTTGTTGATAATGAGGCCGCTATAAATATAACAAAGAATCCAGTACATCACGCTAAAACTAAACACATAGAAATTCGTCATCACTTTATTCATGATTGCTTTGAGAAAAAGTTGATACGAATTGAGAAAATCCACACAGACGATCAGAAAGTTGATTTACATACCAAAGCTTTTGATAAAAATCGGTTTAAATATTTGTTAAAACTGAATGGTATGAAGCTTCTGTCTGTGTCGGATGGCATAATTGCCGTTGATGAGAGTACTGTTGCGGATGAAGATGAGAAACAATCTGCAATGGTTTGTCGAATTTTTACTTGTTTTGGTATTTAGGGGGAGTAGATGTTTGTACATAGTTTATTTTCAGAAAATACAAAAATAGTAAAAAATGCAAAAATATAAAAACATGATAAAATCTGAAAAAGAGCTTGTGTATATAGGGAAAATGATAGTACATCAGCTAGATGATTACAGTATGCTAAAGATTTGAAAAGTATAAAAGAGTTAAACAATCTTACTGATGATGTGTCGATAGGTTTTCATACATTTAGTAGATTTATTCGGGATATAAACCTAAAATTCAAACTTGTGAATTCGTGGGGAACACTACTTGGATATATAGGTAACCCCTGAAATCTCGTTTGAAATGTCTCTTAATCTGATATACTAGGTTTTTATACTCAATGATGTCTGGGGTATTATTCCGGGACTTCTGCTGAACGGTGGTTCTGACCTAGTCCCTGGCTAATACTTGCTGCAATGCTTGAAACACAGCATTAAACCCTCAGCATGCTGAAACAATAAAATTGATAAATGCTGCTGTTGTAAGCAAAAAGATCCTCTAAAGGGGACACACCGAAAAGTCGAAGCTGATATCTCTCTGCGTATACGGAAGTATCGATCTGAGATCCCTCGGCCCTCGCATACCTAAATTATATACAGATATCATTGTAGTATTCTCACCTGTAAGACTGATTATTGAGATTCTGGATACGGGAGTATATTCAAGAGGTGGGACACATGAATGATCTAAGTTCTTAATTCATCTAAATCGTATCCTGAATAAGTTGAAATTTGTGTGAGAATTTAAGATGGATCAGTATATCGACAATCGAGGTAAATTGTTTAAGTCTGAGTATGAAATGTAGCTTAACGGTACTTGTAATTTGTCTGAAAAGCTGATATGATTCCCTAACACGCTTGTCAAAAATATGTTTGTAAATAGTTTACTTTGTTTAATTTCTGCAATTTAAGTTTTCTGTATTTCATTTCTTAGTTTAGAACACTTTATAAAATTCAAAAAGATTTTAGTTCTGCTTTATTTTCCGACAAACCAAAGTGGAGAGTTGATTGTTGGATTCTTAAGATGTTTGAAGCAGATGCAGGAGATTCTGGACTGAAGAATGAGGAGAGCTTATCTTGATAGAGTTTGATTTATTGAATAGTCAAAAACAAGTTCATTAACTTGATACTTTTTATTTTCAGAAATTGTTTGAAATTGTTGTTTTAAATCAGTTTGTTTCGTCAAAAAGATCAACCAAGGTCATTAAATTGGACTTGGTAGATTAATTGAGTAATCAGGGTTATTAACTTGGACCTGAATACTTGAATGGATTGCTATAACTGATTGAGTTTGTGATTTAATGTTAAAAAGATAGTTTGTAATGTTTGTTGGTTGAGTAACAGGTTTGATCTTCATTATTCTCAAAGGAAGCTATTTGTCAAAGCTTGAACCAGATATCTCAAGATCCCAGCATACTGAGAGGGGGAGTCTGTGAAAGGGGGAGTCTGGATCAACAATTATTGGGAAGTTGAAATTAGAGCAAGGTGATGCTGAAACCTGTGAAGAATGCTTGTGAAGATAGACAGAGTTGGTGAAAAGACTAAGACTGAAGACTACGGATCTGAAGATGCTAAAAGACTACGTCAACATCCAAGGGGGAGTCTGTTGATGCATGGAATGTCTGTTGACTGCGTCTACAAAAAGCCTGAAGTCAATATTGGTCAACAGGAGGTCAAAGTGTAAATATTGTGTGAAATAGGGTCTGGATCGCTTATGTGTCATTGTCTTAAGTCTGGACCGCTTATGTGTCTAAGTCTGGTTCGCTTATATGTCTTAGTCTGGACCGCTCATATGGCATGTCGTATGAGTGGACCATAAACTCTATAAATAGGTTGAGCTGGTTCATTAGTTAGTAACGTGTATGTGTATGCTTGGGAGCCAAAACTCTGTCAAAATTTCATTAGAAAGCTAATAAAGTGAAAGAATTGAAAGGATAAGCTGCTGTTACATTACATATTTTGATTCCGCCTTTATATGTAATGATGAACTTTCTCAACTGATCGTTTAGAGTCACGACACGGTCCAACACTTTTGCATTTAAAATAGATTTTAAATATAATAAACATGAAAAACCATTTTGTTACTGATTTGTTATAACAAAATAAAATATTTTGACTATTCAAGGCTAGTCATAACTTCAGAATTACATAAACGTCAAAATTATCATCATTTACCGACTTTTACGCTAATTAGGTACATAGTATGGTTTTAAACCATACTTAGCACCCAAGACTTGTTACCTACTGATTTTATAAACCATTTTTAATATTTTTTTATAGTAGGTATAAGTCATGAACTCAGAATCCCAAATAAGTCCCTAAAACTATGTGTGAAATGACCAAAATGCCCCTACGGTGCATAGTTTGTTCATAAAGCATGAACCACACATATATTTGATATCCTACTGTTAATATATCATAAATTAAATATTTTTACAGAATGTTTATGACCTTGACATCAGATTACTTGCAAGCTCCTTTTATAAATCATAAAATGACCAAACTGCTCTTACGGGGCTTAATTCGGTTTTAAAACCTTTATGGGCATACATGTTGATATCCAGCTGATGTCCTAACATATTTTAAGCATAATTCGGTTTTAAAACCTTTATGGGCATACTAGTCACATATCCTGCTTATGTGACTAGTTTGCATAAATTAACCGAAACGAGTTTAACCTTATCATTTAAACCTCAAAATCCATAATGTATTTGGTTTACCCATATTATAGAAGTCTTCATACTTGTTGGGTCTAAATTACCTTCCATTCCGGTCATCGCTTAATCTAGCGTATTAAACCGTAAACCGTTCTTTAAGCTAACCGGTCTAAGTCTACGACTTAAATAGGACCCGTTAGCATTCTAATAGGCTAATATTACCTTCATTCCAGATTAGAGCCTCCCAGTAAAAGCTACCTACACTTAACTAGCGAATTATACGACTTAGTTATTTAAACCTTGCTGTGAATCGAGTGTTAGCTCAGGTAAATACTTTTAACTTATTTTCCCTAATACAAGCTTGGGATACGGTAAATTATTACCGCTTGGTCAGGTATGCGATCACTTGGTCGGATTGTGACTAACAAATCCGCAAAACCCGTTTTAATCCGTATTGTTTGATAACATAAACATTGGGGGTTAAGGCGACCGTGTCCTGGATATCCTCGGCTCATTTAATTGCAAATGACCACGACCTAAGCACAAGGTGTAGGCATACATCTGACAGATGCAAATGCTAAAAACATACCCATAAGGTTAGGGATAACTCCTTTGTGGGTTTATAAAGTGGTGTGTCGGTTAATCATGTCTCGGTTTCTATACTAGGCCCCATATGTATGACAAACATGTAAATCTGTATACAAGATTAAAAATTTTAACTGTCCCAAGTTATAAAAGATTTTTGTGCCTTGTGCACCTAAACCAATTTTCTTAAACATTTTCAAATGTGTCAGTTAGTTGTATTTACCAGTGTAAACTGACGTATTTTCAAAAGACTAAGTGACAGGTACTACACAAAATTAGGCTGAGAGCTGCTCGGTGTCTAATAGAGGATCTTACAAGTCCTTAAGATGCCTTAAAGTCTGTTAAACATCGTTTTGTATATTATTTAGATCCGCCTATGGACCCGTTTCTACAACCGTCTGTATATTTATTATTTTGAACTTGAACATTCGGTTTGTAATAGTAATTTCCTTCCAAGCCTTCCGCTGTGCTATAACTGTTTTTAATTGTCTATGATGATATCAACTACGTCACGATACTCCCCACCGGGCCCACCGGTTTGTGGTTGAAATATCGGGGTGTGACAAAATGTAACTTGTATTAATCTTGGAGTCTGTCCGAATTTATATCTATTGTTGTCCGAGTTTATTGTACATACATGTTTGTCCGGACTAAGGTATGTCCCTTAGTCTAAGTTTAGTATAGTGTTTGTAATCCAGACAAGGGTATGTGCCCTTAGTCTGAGTTTAAGGTTAGAATGATGATTAGTCTGGACTTAAGCTTTAGTAGCTCAGTCCGAGGTATCTTTATTGGGCTTTGGGCCTTTTGTATTCGGACATGTGTATCCGGATGTGTCTTGTATAAATATCTTTAATGGATAATGACAAGTTAGCGAATTCTTTTGTGGAAAGTTTGTCTGCCAAGAAACCCTAATCATTTATGTGTGTTTGTTGGCGGCTACTGTGTGACGTCATTCATAATCATCTGAGAATACTTTGTGTATTCTCAGATCATTCTTATTCTACTCGTTCTTGATCAAATCTCTATTGTGGTGATCACCTGGTGGATTCTGCACACCTTGTGAATGTGTTTTCGAGTAAGATCCTAATCTAGATAGGTTTAGGTGACCTTACAAGTGGTATCAGAGTAGAGTGCTCATACTACTGTAGGTGCTTTGGTTTGAAGGTTTAGAGTGAGAAAATCACATTTTGCTTGGGTTTTAGTGTTGTTTGCTGTGTTTTTGTGAGTTTTCATCATTCATTCTTGAGTTTACTGTGTTTTGATGATGGATTTTGATTAGGTTAAAGATTTTAGGTTAGATCATCATCTGGGGTTTTATAGAGGTTTTTGAAGATCTTGTTTGGTTTTTGAAGGTTGTTATGATATTCCCTTTTTGATTTTTTAAAATTTTCTCCGAGTTTATTTTTACGGTTTGTGTTTCCAGATTATTGGTGATATTGTGTGAAGTCACACTTGGGAGATATCAGGAAGCACGTTACCTTCAAATGGTCCGGATTACTAAACCCATAATGGTTTCGGATTTGTTATCTCTTTCTGGATTTGTGGGTGTTCGAGTTTATTGTTACTTAAACCAAGTACGAGTTTATGCCTCTAAACCATTGTCCGAGTTTATTGTCACTTTACTAGTTCTGGGTTTAAGTAGCTATTGTTTCTGAATTTAACTGTTCCAAAAGGTATTCTGAGTTTAAATTGTCAATAGGTATTCCGAGTTTAAGTTGTCAGTTGTTTGGTCTGAGTTTAAGGATTGTTGGTCCGAGTTTAAGTGTTTGTTTATTACGAGTTTATAAGTCAGAGTTTAAGATAGGTGTTTTTTGTCCGAGTTTGTGATTTAAATCAGGTTTTGATCCGGGTTTATACCACTCTAATATTCTCCGAACTTTTCACTCCGTATTTCCAAGTTAACTTTTGTCTCCGAAACTTTCTGGACTTAGAAACATTTTCAAGCGAAACCTACTATTTAAACCCACTGTAACTTTCTGTTTCTTTCAAACTTTTTCAAAATGGTAGCCCGATGCTGAAGTTGGGAGTAACGACAAACCTCCTCTCTTAATAAACGAACTGGATTTCCCAGAATAGAAAGAACGTTTCTAGAGGTATGTGAGAGCTAAGGATATCAAGATTTGGTTATGCATTGTAAAGGGATGTGGAGCTACACCGATTAGAACTTTAACTATCGACACTTATTTGGCACTTACCGATGAGCAGAAAAAGTTCTATGATTGTGAAGAAAAAGCCATGTCCATGATAACAATTGCTCTAACGCAATCCATACTTCATACTTTCCGTAAAATAGGTACTTCGAAGGAGCTATGGGATAGCATGACTGAACTTTACAAAGGAAATGCCATATATAAGAAGCGACGTTTAAAACGATTGAAGAGCCAATTTGTTGTGTTCAAAGCCTTAAAGAATGAATTGTTTGATGACACTGTGAACAGGTTTTATCACCTGTTAAGCGAACTTGATCGAAGTCAGGAAGGTCTCTACATAGAGTTCTAGAAAGTCGAGAAGTTCTTGAATTGCCTTCCTAGAGTTCAGCATTGAAGAGAAGATTACACGAAGAAAAGATTACAAGTTCAGCATTGAAGATCCCGCACTGATCAAGGGGGAGTCTGTAAATGCAATTGTGTGATAAAGTGCAGGATCTCCACAAGTTTAAGGGTTAAAATGAAACTTGTATTCATCTTGGAGTCTGTCCGAATTTATATCTATTGTTGTCCGAGTTTATTGTACATACATGTATGTCCGGACTAAGGTATGCCCCTTAGTCCGAGTATAGTATAGTGTTTGTAATCCGGACAAGGGTATGTCCCCTTAGTCCGAGCTTAAGGTTAGAATGATGATTAGTCTGGACTTGAGCTTTAGTAGCTCAGTCCGAGGTTATCTTTATTGGGCTTTGGGCCTTTTGTATCCGGAAATGTGTGTCCGGATGTGTCTTGTATAAGTATCTTTAATGGATAATGACAAGATAGCGAATTCTTTAATGGAAAGTTTGTCTGCCAAGAAACCCTAATCATTTGTGTGTGTTTGTTAGCGGCTAATGTGTGCTACATCATTCATCTTCATCTGAGAATACTTTGTGTATTCTCGGATCATTCTTATTCTACTCGTTCTTGATCAAATCTCTACAGTGGTGATCACCTGGTGGATTCCGCACACCTTGTGATTGTGCTTTCAAGTGAGATCCTGATCTAGATAGGTTTAGGTGACCTTACAGTTTGCATAGGTCACTATTTGTATAGAGTTTTATGCAAAATTCCTTCACTTTCTTGCAAAGTGACCCAACCTATGACATTTATAGCATTCAATCCTTGATTTATCCTTCTTAAACTTACCTTTACCCTCTACACTAGGAAATTTACTGCCTGTTTTGTTATAACTTAATTTGACTTAATATTTAATAAAGCAAGCTGGTCAAGGAGGTCAAATTCTTCCTGGCCAACATGGTCCATTGGTCTATGATCATACATCATCAAAACATAATTCTGATTTCCCACATGTGATGTGTCATTTTGAGAATAAAATCCAGTGCTATATCAATAAAGTGATCATAACTCTGTTCATTCACTCTGTAAGATGATGATAACTCATCTTAGCTCATCAATGTTGTGTTACCAAACGTGTAATCATCAACAGTTTTACCTGATGACATCAGCTTTTGTTTCTAGTCAAGGTGTCTCTCATAAGTGAGGAGTTTGCCATGAAGCTATGTCAAATTCATCTGCTTAAAACCAATAGAGTTTCTCAACATATAACTAGTTGTTTACCATTTATCAAGGAGTGATCTCTTAAATATGTGAATCAGAGCAGAGTTAGTAAATACTTTATCTGCAAGGATAAGCTCATTGATAAGATAATTAAACCTTTCAAACTGTTGAGTCAGAGATTCTCCCTTGATATGAGCAATTTTTTCTTACTGTTGATTCAGTATTTCTCTGTCCAAAGCGTCCCATAACTATTTGGCATTCTCACAATGGAGCAATCCTGCATATATTTCATTGGGTAAGGCCATGCCCAGTATCCCGAATTCCATAGCATTGAGCTCTAACTTTTGGAAATCTTGCTTAGAGTAGTCTATGGGCTTCTTAGGAATATTAACATTCGGTTGTTCGATACTCGAAACAGAGGGAACATGAGGGCTTTATACCACTGATCTCCAGCAACCAATGTTCTATTATGACTAGTGGTGACTCTTCTTCGTTGCAATATTTTGAATTCATGATGAACGAGCATCAAAGGCTTCTTTGTCGATCCGGTATTGTGAGGATCATGAGTGATTGACATCTTTTCTGAGTTCTATTGAATTTTGATTCAGAAAACAGAGTATCAAAAACAACTAGTTGATCTGATTGCTCTAATTCTTCTCAATGTCCTTTGATCACTCAATCAATTATCAATTTGAGCTAGATTATCTTCTAAATCAACAGTGAAGTCAATTCACTGAACCTTGCTCTGATACAAATTGTTGGATTTGAGTGTGTGTTGTGTTTGTTTTTCTTGGTAAAATGGTGAATCAAATTAAGAATTCAATTAAAAAGTAATATCTAAACACATCAAACAACTCACAGATGAATAGGGGATGATTGCAAATGATTCATTATAGAATTTAAATATGTAATACAATCATTCAAGTACAAAGTACTCCCCCTCACCAAGTGATCACGCTCTCACTAAGTTCTTATGCACTCGGCTCTTAGTGTTATCTTATAATGATTACAAAGAACTATATTTATAGGATGTTTAAATTGTTGGTGACGTCATCATGAAAGCAACCTTCAACGGCTTCTTTAATGATGTAACTTCCAGTAGTTATGAGAACTGCTGGATTGTTACATTATTACATTGAACTGCTGCTACTTTAAGAGGAAAAGAGTGAACTGCTGGATTTCACAGAACCGCTGGTTGTGATCCAGCACTTCTGGAAATCCATAACTTCTGCCTTGACTTGTTGACTGGTCTTTGGGTCTCCAATCTTTGACCTTGATTTAATTTGATTATTGACTTGATGACCACTACTTTGAGGATCAACACTTGTTCTCTATCTTCTTTGGAGGCAGTATTTTGATGCAAGAGGAAGTGGGGCAGATGTTTTGGGAAGCTTTTAAGGGGAGAGAAACTAGTGGACTTGGAGATTGTATCTTGAATTTATTCAGGCAAGGATGATGGATCCTTTGGGTTTTGGCTTTCATCATTAGTAGATCTTATATAACCCAACAGAATGGGAGCAACTAATGTAAACTTGTCCTTATATAGATGACATTCTTTTGACAAGTATGCGATACATAAGTCAAAGAATTTCTCACACATACTTTGAAATAATGAATCTCAGTAATACCTCTTACGTGACAAATATCAAAATATACACCGAGACAAACCCAATAGGAAATTAGTTTTCGTTCCATGAGCTTTACTCTAAAGCAGGTCCTTACAGAAGTAACAAACATTATTGCTCTCTTTTAGAGGATAAAGGATATATGAGATTATTTGCTTATGCTTCATTAAATAGAAGCCTTATGTAGGTTCAAGTCTATACTCGTTTAGATATTGCTCACATTGCTGAAAACTAGACCAGTCTAGATTATTATGAAGCATTTGATAATATCTTTAAGAAGTGAAAGGCTATAATGTAAAGAAGAAGTGAGAACTCAACCCGTTTAATTACTCTAACCTTTTTATATTCAAAGGGAACGAAATGCCAACTTCGGGGAATATCCTTATGTCAACAACCATAATTTGGAAGATTCATAAGAAACTAATAAAAACAACCTCAGTTATAATGACATAATATGTTGTTAATTAACAATGCAGTTGTCACTAAATGTTGTTGAAGTGGTCTCATAAACTTACTAATTCCATATAAATACTATGCTGAACATTTACTATGAAAAGTCAACTACCATGTTTCCTCGAACAATAACAGTTTGAGAGGTGATGTCGATACGATATTGTTGTTCATTTAGAAACAAGTAGAGGAAACTAAACATTTATATTAAATACGTTTACATTCATGATATGATTTCGGATCCGATAACTAAGGTCTACCACCCAAAGTCTTTTAAGAGCACATAATAAAGATGGGTTTTACTAAAAGCCTTGCATAATAGCATATCATACGTAAATGTTTGTCCATATGTACGTATGTTCACCTAATGACATATACACAAGAATTATACAAATTAGTTTTATAGGGCTTACCTCAATCATTTGGTCTTAAATTTACGAATGTTTTGATTTGGGGTTGTTACATGATTAATAAGGGTCTTGAATTGACTATAACTCAATGACTGTATTTTTCTGCAACAGTTTTCATTTGAAACTTGATTAACGTTTTATAACTTGGTCAACTTACTTATGCTCATCACAAATGATCAATCGGCCAAGTAGGAGAATGTTAGAAATAGCTCGTTAATGTGGCCTAACGGATCATTTGATTAGCTTTACCAATATGACATAACTAGTCATCGACAATTACTTGATGGTAGTAATTCTAAATATTAACTAGTTCAATAGGGCAATTATGATTTCCCTTTAAGTATTATATATATAGAATGCATAAAGTTTTTATAACAGATCTCTATTCATGATCATCAATTTTTTTTATCTTTATTGATTGATCATAAGAGTTATAAAACTCCTTAAGAACACCAATATAAAATTCTCTAGTGATCTCTCAATACTAGGTACCATAACGGAATCATACCTCTATCTTTCTTCAAGGATATAATTCACAGTTCAAGCTATTTAACGTGTTATAAGGGGGAATAAAGCAATTTTTTTGTATAATGTTTCTTAAATAGTAACATATATGTTTCTGCCATGCCCAATCTATTTTATTCTTATTTTCATCTGTTATGTTACACCTATTTAGAACAATAATTTGATACAATAATAACAGCTAATAATTGACTCTAGCATATAAGACTAGGGGTGAGCATATAACCGAATTAACTGAACCGTAACCGAAATAACCGAAATAACCGATAACCGAAATAACCGAAGGGTTGGTTATTTATATTTTTAATAACCGATTTTTGCGGTTCGGTTATGGTTATTCTTATTTTCATAACCGCAAATAACCGAACCGAACCAAATATTTTAAACATAGCCAAATCCGTAGCACCATAAGTCTTTAAGTTTGTATTTAAATGCTTAACCATGGCCTAATCTATATGTATCTTTGGTGAAGTATTTGAATGTTTTAACTTTTAACCATGACCCAACCTTATTGGACCATTACATTTTACACTAACCATGACCCAACCTTATTGGCCCATTATAGTTTACAATAATAATAACCGACCTATAACCGAACCGAAACCGCATTAACCGCAATAACCGATTAACCGAAACCGCATTAACCGAAACCGAACGGTTATGATTTTTTGATAACCGCAGTGTGCGGTTGTGGTTTCGGTTATAGGTAATAACCGAACCGAACCGCACCATGCTCACCCTGTATAAGACGTTAAAGTAGCTTATGCCTTTACTTTATTTTCATTAAAGTTATCTTTTTTATCATGTGGTGTGCTTTCATGCAACGTGTTTCACGAAATATTGATACAGACCACAAAAATAAATACAACAAATACAAAATTACTTTTCACGTACTATTATATCACTAACATTTTCCAAAACGCATGGACAGTGCCAGCTACGTGACAACAACTAGCAATCATTTTTTTTTTCCAACTTTGCCCATTAATTATTGTTGATAAAAATATATTAAACAAATGTCTAATCGAAATTTTCATTGGCGCAGTGGCTTCATCACCTAATTTATTAAAAGACTAACCCAATTTCCAGGTTCAAATCCCGCATTCTGCCACTTTTTTGCGTTTCCTCCCATTCAGCTGTCCCAGGCCCAACAATGCCATTTTTTTTAATATTGCAATGTTTTGTTTATTAGTACAAAATTAAATGTTGGTTTGGAATCCATCTACTCCTGGCAGTAAAAGGCTAAAGGCTCTTCATTGTTTTCTTTTTTACATGTTTCCCTCTTCTAAAAAGCTTTATTACATATTTTCTTAACCCATAAATTTAATTACATATTTTCCCTTTCTAAAGAAGCCTTATTACATATTTATACAATCTCTAAATTTTTATTACATATTTCCCAAATCTCTAAATTTAATTACATATTTAACCTTTCTAAAACTCATATATTACATATTTATCCATTTCATTAAAAATAATCTTATAGAATTACTATTTTACCCTTAATGTGTTTATTAAATGAATAACTACAATATATTTCCTAGCTTCCTGCATAAATTTAAAAGTAACAACTTGAATAATATTTTTAAATCTTTGTATGTGTTTAGAGACAAATAGTATAATTAATATTTTTAAATAACTAAATATAAAGTGTTTAGAGATAAAAAGTATAATTTCAAAGATTTTCAGATCATGGTCATTTCATATCAATATGCAATATGCAGTCTATGTTAAACATCGAGATGTTCCAACAAATTTTATACACTTAACCAAATCATGAACAATTATCATTTCTTTTATACATAAGAAATCCAATTAAATTTCTTTAAACAAAATAAAAACTTTAGTGTTAATAATTTATTATAACCCAAGATAAAAAAAATAGTTGTTGTTGTGTGTTTTGATCTTGATTTACTTAATGCCCTTTCGAAGATGGTGTAACAAGCAGTGATATAAAGTATTATATGGAACAACATGGAACTCGCAAATATTATCATTTTTGTCATATGTCACTTATCTATGATTAAGCATGGATAACCCATAAACTTACTTTATCCGATTACACCTTTCCGGTTTTCCTATATCTATCAATAAGAATTTTTTACTGGAAATAAGAGAAGTCATTTTTTACTGGAAACCCATACAAAGATTTAAAAATATTATGTTACTTTTAAATTTATAATTATTGCAGGAAGCTAGGAAATATATTGTAGTTATTTATTTAATAAACTCATTAGGGGTAAAATAGTAATTCTATAAGAGTATTTTTAATGAAATGGATAAAAATGTAATATATGAGGTTTAGGAAGGTGAAATATGTAATTAAATTTAGAGATTGGGGAAATATATAATAAAAAGAGTAAACTTCCGTTTTGCTTCCTGTGGTTTGGTCATTTTAACGATTTTGCCCCAAACCTTTAAAAATAGCGATTTTCCTCCAATAGTTTGCTATAGTTTTTTCCATTTTGCTCCCTAAAATGGAAAAACAGATAATTTGGATGGAGTTAGAGGCGGGAAGCAAAATAGAAAAGCTATAGCAAACTATTGGAGGAAAATGGCTATTTTTAAATGTTTGGGGCAAAACCATTAAAGTGACCAAACCACATGGAGCAAAACGGAAGTTTACTCTAATAAAAATTTAGAGATTGGGGAAATATGTAATAAGGCTTCTTTAGGAAGGGGAAATATGTAATTAAATTTATGGGTTGGGGAAATATGTAATAAAGCTTCTTAGGGGGGAGAAATATGTAAAAATCCATTTTTTTAATCTATTAATATTATGTAACTTCTTTTGTTATTATCGTTACCGTAAACATAAAATGAACATTTTTTTAATAATCTACTTATTTCTCATTCAACAAATACTTTAAATTCTCATACTTTGAGGTTGTAAATAAATTTACAGAAATGTCAATTTATTATTAACTACTATTAAGCACCCCCGCGTTGCGGCGGGGGCGAACACTAATACCACACTACTGTCAGCGACCACTAACACTGAAGTTGCGGCGTGTTAATGCGAATAAATTAAACCGAAACGTAAAACATAGAATAGAATAACTAAGTTGATCTAGGACTCGCGTGTTACGATGAACCCACGTCTATTTTTCCCCGTTTAACTGGTTCATCGTAGTCTATATATAATATATATCATTACCACTATACAAACCATAATGCATACATTACAGCAACCATTGCATCAATATGTTGCAAATTATACAACTATACAAACCATAATTCATGGGTTACAACAACGCAAAACAAAACAAAATATGAGATGAGGAAATGTGACAATGGCCTATGAGTACAACTAATTATGCATAACATACAACAAAATATGAGATAAGGAAATGTGGCTATGGGTACAACCAATTATGCATAACATACCACCCTCAATGCACATATATGTTGCAAATTTATAGTATATGATTTTTCCTAATTAGTTACTTTCGTTGTATCATTAATTTAACTTACTTATGATGGTCAGAAGTTACTTATCAGATATATAAAAAGGTTCCGGTGATAACACCAAGTGATGCGATAATTATTTATGTTTTTGTTTTTTTGACGTGACGGTATAAAACCCATTGATAACATAGTTTATTTTATGTTATAAAACCAGTCTATAGTTGTACCGGTAGGTGTGGATATTCTTTTTGGCATATCTCTTTCGGTTGTTATATCAAGTGTCGGTATCATACTAAACTGAATTGATGCCGACAGAAAACCCACTGCGTAGCACGGTTTATCCCGCAAGTATATACACACACATAAAAAATTGCATCTTATATCATTTATTTTCAGTTATTATACTAATCGTTGTTTTCGTTGAATGTTTGAAATGGATTTAATTTTGTCTCGAACACACGACTAGAATGTATGTTAGAATGCATTAATTTGTAAAGCACATGAGGGTAGTTTAGTCATTTTACCTTATTTACTAAAATATTAGAAAATACTAAAACCGCATACCCACAACCTGTTTCATCATTTTCATCAAGTGTACATGACATCACATTTTGATGTTTGAGTTAACCTTATTATTGAGCTAATATTTATATTTTAAAAATGACATTATTTAAGAAAACCGCAATAATTCTTATACTTAATATGACACGTTTAATCAACTAAGTTTTCAATTAAAATGCTAAGATAAAATTAGTAGTACAAACAATTAAAACTAATTATAGCCTTGTTAATTGTAACTTCATAAAGTAAAACTTTCTGTAGTGATTAAGATAACACATGTCTTTGTTACAAACCCAGACTTATAACTTCTTTTTGAACCACAAATTATACTTGTATTCTAAAAAATTGTTTCGTAAATTACGTATGGTTAGTAAGCTACTAAGCCAACCAGCCAATACTTGCTTTTGCCTCACCGAACTACAAAACAGAAAATTAAGCAAATATAACAGTAAGAAAGAAAGAAAACAATGAAACTGCGGTTTTTATCTCATCAACTCGAATCGCACCCATTTGCTTCATTCCAAATTACTTCTCTTTGCTCGGCCTTTGATCCATAGAAACGTAGTTGCTTGTACCTCCCCAAAAATCACGTCAATGTTTACTCTTTTACCCCAGAATATGCTCTCATTTCTCGCCTTCCATACTCCCCAGCACGTTGCCAAAAACGATGAGTTGAATATATTTCCTTTTCCAGTCTTCGATCGATGCAATTTTGTGATATTCCAACAAGTCTTTCATTGAGAATGCGAATATTGGTTGTATTCTGCACCACATACTTATCTTGTTCCATACTATTGCCCCTACTAAACCACCCGTGAAGAGAAGATCTGCATCCTCATCCAATTCCCCACACAATTTGCAAGTTGGAGATCCGGGAAGCATACGTCTCTTTTTAACCCTCTCATCGTTGCTAATCGGTCTTGCACTCAACACCACCTAAATATATTTACATTTTTGGTGCCCATTTAACCCACTCATACGGGTAAAACGGAACTGCAAAGCGGTTTAACGACTTCCGAGCAGAACTCACCGAGAACCTACCATCACTTGCTGGTTTCCAGATCCAGTTGTCCCTTTGATTCCCCAAATTTATTGAAGACATCAGATTTGTTAGATGTTGTAATTGCATAAGCTGATCGGTCGTATATGGGTTACTTCTCCATCGCCATCCTTTCTTCGACCGTTGCTTGCTTATGTTTTTCTAATTCGAACAACTCTGCAAACATGTCCCTCAACTAACTGTGATCATATCTTACGACTGTTGGGACCTAAGTTACTCACTAAAATTATGCGTAAAGGCTAATGCTCCTGAAAGGACATTTTTCACCATATCAGTATCATAACGTCCCTTAAAAAATGTGTAACGGTTACTGCCCCTTAGTGCCCATTACATTCCATTTTTTTTTCTCCTCTTTGAGCATTATTCTAGAAATGTCTCACCCTCTTAATGCCCCTATAACACCCACGGGAATAGTGTTGAAGGTGTTATCAACCCTTTCACGGCTCTATAATGCCCATTACGTATGACCTAATAGCCAGGCCTCAATTAGCTCTTGTGGGTATCGGTTATCCCCATTTATAAAATCATGTGGTTTAAAGTCTACAATACCCGAAATTTAATGACCCACCTCAAACCCAAATTGAAATTTCAAATTCTTAAGTACAACCTTAACAATTATAAAAAACAAGTATTAAGTCCTCTGTGTTGCGGTGGGGGCGTAAAACCGTGACAAACATTATCAATGTGACAACACCGTCAACGACCACTAACATTGAACTTGCAACGTATTAATGCGGAAAAATTAGACCGAAATGTAAAACATAGAAAATAATAACTAAGTCGATTTAGGACCCGCACGTTGTGATGAAACTATCAAACGGGAAAAAAATGACAACATAAAAACGTTTAATCAGACACACACGTTGCGTCATGTTAACTCGCAAAATTAAAAAAGAAGCGTAAAACAAAACGTAAAAACGTTGAACCACACATGAACGCTGCGTCGTGTTAACTCGCAAAATTTAGAATAAAATGTAAAACGGAAATTTGGAAAATATGAAAAGTATTGGATAACAAAGTTGAAACTAAACAAATTGTGAGGTTAAATTAGCAAAGTTTAAATTAAAATAGTTCAAACTAAAAAAGAAAGCTTTTGGGTTAAAAGTATAACATCAATTATTATTATTATTATTTTGAAAAACCACCCTATGTCTTGCGTCCTTTGTGAAGCGGATTCGGAGACGGCTATACACTTGTTTACTGGCTGCATCTTCTCCTCGGAAATTTGGGCTCGGGTCGCATCGTGGTGTAAGTTATCTCCCTTGTTTATTTTTGATGTGAAAGATCTTTTGTCTTTGGCGGAGACTCAAACGAAGACGAAACAGGAGAGGTACATTTTGCGAGGCATCAGATTCACTACTATGTGGACCATTTGGAACGAAAGGAATTCTAGAGTGTGTGGAAAACCCCGGAGAACTATTGAAGTCATGCAATATATTAAGTCCGTGTCGTTTTTTTGGTTTAGTCATAGATCTAGATTGAAAGGTATAGATTGGAATGCTTGGTGTAATAATTCTCTGAACTCGATGTAATTTCGTTTTAGCCTGATGGTCCCCGTTTTGAGGACTGTTAGGGGCGTTTGTTTTTTAATGAAATTTACCTTTAAAAAAAACATAGAATACAACTTCTTTATGCACCAAAATGTTGCTAATTTATAATGGGTAAGTGACTCACCTCAAACAAAAATTGTATATCAAATTCTTAAGTACTATCGGAAAGAAGATAATAGATAGTATAGGGGGCTAATATGTAACTTGGTGTTCTATATAAACACCATTCTTTGTAACCCTATTTTTTTATCAATACAATTCTCAATACAATTCAAACCCCAATTGCTGTGTTTGTTCTCCACTAGACAACATGGTATCAGAGCAGTGTTTCTGATTCTTGAAACCGTTTTGCTCATCATCTACAATCTATCCCATCCAACCTCAAATCAGAGAAACCCGACAATCAAAATCAAACTCAAACGAAAAAAAAACCAGAAAAACTTTCAAACCAGAGAAACCCTAAATTTTTTTAGCGAACCAGATCCATCGCCGCACCAGTCTCCGATCGCCAAAGTCTTGCCGTTAAGAATAAAGAAGGGGCTGCCGGTGTTTGTTTGTTTGATATTATCACATAAAAGACAAAGAAACAATCCTTTTTGTTCCCTTGCTTGCGTCACCCAAAAGCTTTTGTTTTGTTGTGGGTTGTGGTTTTTACTCGTGACCAAGAAACAACAGAAAACAATTTTATTGTTTTTTGTTCTTTGAGCCATCACTTTGCAACAAGATTTAGCATTTGTTTTTTGTTCCACCACCAGCCAGCCAGCGGATTTGTTTATCTTGAGCCAAACAACACAACCCAAACCCTAGTCGTCGCTCTGAGCGGATTTGTATCAGTACGAGTGTCTCTGGGCGAACTCAAATCTTGAACGCGAGTTCAAGTTACCGGTGTATTTAATAAATTCTCCGGTAAAGTACCTTCGCTACCTAGCGACGATATTCCGAACTAAAATCTTGAACGCGGGTTCAAGTATCCAGCGAAATTGATAAATTCGCCGGTTTAGTTGGTTCTTAATAGCAGTGCCGGGACAACGTTAAAAAAATGGCAATCAATCATGGAAAAAACAATTCTTGGATATTTGATTCTGGTGCCACTGACACCATGACGTTTGAACCATTAGACATACGGTCAATGACCCAACCTAAAAAATCTCAAATACATACAGCAAACAACAGAACGATGCAAGTGAAAGGAGGAGGAGTAATTGAAATTTCACCAACTATGAAATTGTCAAATTGCCTCTATGTTCCATCCTTATCACACAAATTACTGCAATCAGCCATATTACCAAAGAATTAAATTGCACGGTACTAATGCACCCTACTTTCTGCCTCCTACAGGATATCAGGACGGGTGTGATTATTGGACGTGGTACTGAGCGTCACGGATTGTACTACGTGGATGAAGTGACTCAACAGGGCACTGTAATGTTGGCACATGGAACCGAAAACCGGGAAGCCTGGCTATGGCATAGACGTTTGGGGCATCCATCCCATGGCTATTCGCAACTTTTGTTTCCAAAACTCTTCCCCTCAAATGGAAAAATAGATTGTGAAACCTGTCTTCGTGCTAAAAGCCATCGACAACCGTTTAAACCTAGCAATACGAAAGTTGCTTCACCTTTTTCACTAATCCATTCTGATGTGTGGGGTCCTGCTCCTGTGATGGGGGGGGGGGCAGGGTCTTCGGTACTTTATACTATTCGTGGATGATTGCACTCGCATGACATGGGTATATTTTTTGAAAAACAAAGCCGAAGTTTACGAAAAATTTATCACGTTTTATGCTATGATTCAAACTCAATTCCAAACCCAAATCCAAATCCTTCGATCCGAGAATGGGGGAGAATTTGTCAATACGTCCATGAAACAGTTCTTTAAAACCAAAGGATCAGTTCATCAAACCTCTTGTTCTCATACCCCCGAACAAAACGGTGTTTCCGAACGGAAAAACCGTATTATTCTTGAAATGACTCGAGCCCTTTTGATCGAATCTCAGGTTCCTAAATCTTTCTGGCCAGAGGCAGTTGCAACCTCTGTGTATCTCCTGAATCGGCTCCCCACAAAAGCTCTGAAATTTAAGACTCCCTTAGATTGTCTGTCTAAGTCTGCCAGTATTCCCCATCCTCTTACACTTGAACCTCGAATTTTCGGGTGTACCGCATTTGTTCACATACCCAAAGTCAACCGGAACAAGCTCGGCCCATGTGCTGAGAAATGTGTGTTTGTCGGCTATGGGATCGACCAAATAGGTTATCGGTGTTATAATCCAAAAACTCGTCAAATGTTCACCACAATGAACGTTGACTTTCTTGAAACAAAATACTTTTATGACACCCAACTCAGTGGTTAGGGGGAGAACGAATGTATAGACCCTCTGAGTTGGCTAACCCAACTTCCCTCGTCTGAAGAAGTAACAACAGAACTTCCGCACAGTACTGCGAGTCGTTCAAACACAGACACACAATTTGCGGAGCACAGTACCACTGAAGAAAGTCCATCCAACGTAATGCCTGAGGTAAGAAATACTGAGAACCCTGAATGTTCTACGTCTTATAACTATGAGACAACATGGGAACACATAGAACCGACAACTACAGAACATGTTGATCCAGTTGTTGAACATGTTGAACCAGTTGTAGCAGAGACTACCGGAAGATACTCTCTTCCACCTAGAGCCAATAGAGGGGTTCCTCCAAAACGATACTCCCCAGAGAGGGAAACCAGAAATTCAAGATATCCTGTAGCTAATATGGTCGACGGGAACTTATCTAACAGTGCGAAAGCATTTGTTACTTCACTATACACTGAACAAATACCTAATTCCGTAAAGGAAGCTCAAGGTAAGAAGAACTGGGAAGAAGCAATGGAAGTGGAGATGCGTGCTCTTATGAAAAACAATACATGGGAGAAGTGCATTCTTCCTAAAGGAAAGAAAACAGTTGGATGCCGGTGGGTGTATTCGATTAAATATAAACAAGATGGTTCCATTGGAAGATACAAAGCCCGACTTGTAGCCAAAGGGTACACTCAGACGTATGGGATCGATTACTCTGAGACATTTTCTCCGGTTGCAAAAATGGATACCATCAGAGTCCTCTTTTCTGTGGCAGCTAATAAGGATTGGCCCCTTCATCAATTTGATTTTACAAATGCATTTCTTCATGGAGACCTAACTGAAGAAGTTTACATGGAAGCACCTCCAGGTTTTTTAGGGGGTTTTAAAGATGGGGAAGTTTGTAGGTTGAAGAAATCTCTATACGGGGTAAAACAGTCTCCTCGGGCATGGTTTGGAAAGTTCACCTTGGCCATGAAAGAATACGGGTATCGCCAAAGTAACGCTGATCATACCTTATTCCTCAAAAGAAGGAACGGCCTCGTAACTTGCTTGATCATATATGTGGACGACATGATTATCACCGGAGATGATGTAGAAGAAATAGCCCAGCTGAAAAGGAATTTGTTTTCAAAGTTTGAAATGAAAGACCTTGGGAATCTCAAGTATTTCCTTGGAATAGAAGTTCTCAGGTCTAAACGGGGGATTTTCATCTGCCAAAAGAAGTATGTTCTTGATCTCCTGGCGGAAACTGGGTTGATTGATTGTAAACCAGCAGATACGCCAATGGTGGTGAACCACAATCTTCACATGGAACTCGATGGAAAGCTCACAGACAAAGAAAGATATCAACGACTCGTGGGCAAGTTAATTTATCTCTCCCATACTCGCCCTGATATAGCTTACGCTGTTGGAGTGGTAAGTCAGTTTATGCACCAACCACAAGTTGCCCACATGGAAGCTGCTCAGAGAATTCTAAGGTATCTCAAGGGAACCGCGGGCCATGGAGTGTTGTTCAAAACAAATGGGCATTTAACTGTTGAGCTCTACACTGACGCAGACTGGGCAGGAGATAATGGAAACCGAAGGTCTACATCAGGGTACTTCTCCTTGGTTGGCGGAAACCTTGTTACCTGGAGAAGTAAGAAACAGAAGGTGGTGGCTCTGTCAAGTGCAGAAGCAGAGTTCAGAGGCATAGCTCGAGGGTTAAGCGAAGTCCTTTGGATCAGGAAGCTTCTAGAAGATATTGGTTTCTCCCAAAGGGTACCTAATAAAATTATGTGCGACAATACAGCTGCAATACAAATATCAGAAAACCCAGTTCAACATGATCGAACAAAACATGTAGAGGTTGATCGGCATTTCATCAAGGAAAAACTGCAGGAAAGGATCAAAGAGCTCCCGTATGTAGCATCAAAAGATCAACTCGCAGATATCCTCACAAAGGCAGTCAACGGAAACACGTTTAATAGCTGCTTGAGCAAGTTGAGTATTGGTAACCCCACTACTCAACTTGAGGGGGAGTGTCGGAAAGAAGATAATAGATAGTACAGGGGGCTAATATGTAACTTGGTGTTCTATATAAACACCATTCTTTGTAACCCTATTTTTTTATCAATACAATTCTCAATACAATTCAAACCCCAATTGCTGTGTTTGTTCTCCACTAGACAACAAGTACAACCTTAACAATTATATGCTTCTTTCAAACGTTACATAAAACATCGATATATTCGTTTCAGTACATGCATGCGATGGTTTACTTTAATCCGATATGTAATTTCTTTAATGATCATTCATATACATACTGTTATAAATAAACTGATTCGAGACGGTTAGTCTCCCGATGGATACCTGTTGATCCTCCGAAGAACATTAAGAAGAAATAAAAGAACTTTGCAAATTCTGTAGTTTTTCATTCATCCAAATGTTTCTTAAATACAAGGAAATGATAACTAAAAATATATAAATATGAAAACATTGGATCGTGCGAAGCTACTGGAAGTTGAGATGCAAAAAGATAAATAATTCTAACTACTACATACATAATAGACCCATCACAAATGTTACTCAGCTCGTTGATAATGTGAATCTACTATATAATTTACTTATAAATATTATTTCAATTGACAATCTTAGCAAGTTTCTTAGGGTTTATATTAAATAGAGTTTATATTAGATAGAATTTAAGTAGGTTTAGGATTAGTTCATGTTTAGTATGTTGGTCCTAATGGATCTTTGATCTTTAGACATGAATCGAACTTTAATATAAACTTGAATATCTTGTGCATGTGATTTTAATGAGTACAGGGATGAATACAATTTGAAATCTAATGCCTATTTATACTAATCTAAAAGGTGCGATCCAATAGACGTGTATCTTCACGAACTGTTGTTTCTTTTGATCTTGTGGCTCTTAATTGATTTGAAGAGGTGTGTCTCTTCCTTCTGTGCTTGTTGTCGTCGATCAGTAGATGCCCCAAAGGGATGTGTCGATCCCTTTAAGGGTGTTGGTTATAACCTTTCATCTTTACACCTTTAGTCCCCGCACTCTGGTAACTAATCTATTTACAATATAAACTATCTATTAACTATTTACCGAACAACCCTCGAACTTAAGGATGTGAAAGGATTATAACTTCATTCACCCCCTAATCACGAACATCCTTGAGTTGTTGTAGATCTTAAACTTTGATCAATTCCACCTTCTTGAAACTCCTCGGTATCCAACACTTCACATGGATCTTCTTATACACCAACCTTGCTCCTCACGAACCTTGCTTCACGCGAGCACTTTGCTTCATACTTGTCTTGGCAGTACTTGATTTGTATCACACGAACCTTTTCTTGTGTAGTTGTCTCAACTCAAACTTCACCCGGTCTTGAATAATTTCTTGAAGAAATATTTCTGAATCATCTTCTTGGGGAACTTGTTAATTGGCGACTTCCAAGAACGAGTGGATGGCTTCCCCTGCGTGTACTTGCTCTTCCTTCCGCTGCCCTGGCTGCACTTTCCCTTGTTCTTTCCGGTATCGCGTGAATCGGCACCAACCGATTTAGTCTTGTTCACCCTTAGACAATCTCCGAACCCGTCATCCTTCTTCTTGATCTATCACAGATTTAATATCCTCTTCATGGTTGTCTCTCACAACGGTTCTTCATCATTTATTGCTTCCCTCACGAATTCTCCACTTTTACCGGATCCACTCACTGGATTGTTTTATTGCACTTACTATATCAAATTCAACATTCACTGCATGTATTTCCCAGCAATCACTGCTTCATTATTCCTCTACATTCACTGCATTTTTTTCTCCACTTACTGCTACAATTTCTCTTCTTGTTTCCTGCATTCACTGCATCATTTTCTCTTTTCTGCATTCGCTGCATCACCGTGTTTCTTTGCATAGCACTTTGTTTCTTCACAACCCTTCAATCGCTTCACTCGACTTTTGTTTCTGAAATCGATTTGTGGCTTGTGACTTCTGATTCTGAATCGCCTTTTCTGAGTATCTTGAACTGAGACTGAATCGATTTGACTTTCTTCTTGCTCCGAATCGATTCAACCTGAATCAATTCTTTTTTTTTTTCGGATTCTCTGATGCGTTCTTTCTTCATGGCTTTCGTTCTTAATCGATGTTATACCGAATCGATTTTCCTTCTCCTTCAATACTGATTCGATGTTGACTTGATCGAATTATCTAAATCAATTTTCTTTTGAATCGATTTTGGTTGCCTTCGTGACTTCTAGGTTTCTGAACAATTTTTCAAAATTGATTGATATTCTTCCTTCGCACCGAATCGATTTTTCTGAATTGATTTGTTGCAACTGTCGATTTTTCTAAATCGAATATAATCACCAACGCCCAATGAATTAAAAATCTTGAACACAATTGAACCCTATGCTCTTTCGGATCGACTCGCTCGATTTTTTACTAAACTTTTGGCCTTCACCCGCGAATTGAACTGATCGCGTATAACTACCGAATTAAATTCTGATTCTTCCTAGCACTGCAAACGAAACAAAAATAACCCTGTTCTGCGCTCCTGTACTTGGTTCGATACACTCACGAACCCTAGTCTGATTGCTAACTTAGAATTCTCACAGCCATTACTTTCTTGTTTCTAAAATTTCGTGGCCACCAATACGAACCATTGTACCGGTAAATTCAATTCCCTTGAATTCAACAAACTCTCAAATCTTTAACCCGCGTATAACCCGAAACGCATAATAATCAAACAATCTAATTCGCACTAAACCCCGGAATCAAAAAACCCTAGATTGCTAACCCTGGTTCGATAACCTTGAACCCATAAAACTAAAAACTTGCGAATTGAAAAATAGAATGATGAAACCTGATCGCGAATAACTCTGCGATTCGATGCCTTGCGATTCCTGTGCCTAGAGCCTGGCGCTCTGATACCAATTGTTGGTCCTAATGGATCTTTGATCTCTAGACATGAATTGAACTTTAATGTAATTGAATATCTTGTGCATGTGATTTTAATGAGTATTGTTTTGGTCAAAAATTACCGAAGCAATTAAGTGATCAAATTAGTTAAGTGAGGTAGTGTGCTAAGAATGTGTATTGAAAATATGCTGATTTAGTTGTTTGTAAAAACAGTTTTCAGAAGACGGCTCAGGATATCGAGCTGTATCTACAATCAAACAATGAGCAAAAATGTAAAGAGTGACACGGGATGTACGAGGAAAGCCCTTGATCAATCTAGATCGCCGGCACAAAACCTCGGGAGCTGACAATCGCAGCTGCCTTGTTCTTCTTGTTACTTCAAATGTCAGGATACAACGCATGATATGATGCGGATCAACTAAGTGTTACAATGCCATTTGAATACAAGTGTAAGTGTGTTGTGAGTGTTTGCAGCTAGAGAAAAGAGAGTTCGAGAGACTGTGTGTGTCCTTATCTGATCCGATCACTCCTATTTATAGTAAAACAAAACTAACTAACTAGCCTATAAATCCAGGATATAATGAATATTCCCTTTGTGAACGTTGTAGTCCACGTCTTCCGACTTCAACGTCCATAATCCAACAGATTTGCCCGAGTCTTTGGGTGAAGAAGTCCACTTGAACGTTATAGACTTGTACCAATAATTTACACGTGAATTAGTTAGTCACTACCAGGATACTGTATCAGGATGTTACCAATATCCTGATCCGGTATCCTGATCACAACAAAAGAAACATAGTCAGAATATTATTCAGGATATATGAGCAGAAAACCACCCATAACAATTGTCCCCAAAATATATCTGTTGGTATACCAATTCCAACTGATAAATTTTAAAGCTTATCTCGTAAATCGAGGTTATTAAGTTGAAACGACGGTCGAGATAACATTGTGCAACTTCCAACGCGGTTTAAACTCAATGGCTATCTATTACTCCCTTATATCTTCTCTCTTTCTGTTTGAAAACCAAATATCATCAACAGAATCTCCAGGTAATTATTCATTATTTCTTCCTTCCCTGCTAATCTCTTCATTCTACCCCCAATGGCTTCTAGAACCCGCTCTCAAACTGGTGAATCGACGGAGACCTTCGTCCAACAAAACCTACTCAAGAACCCCGAGAAGGAGATCTGTGCCTTTGATAATGCAGACATCGCAGCGTTGAGAGCCTCCGGCGCCTTTCCAGACAGTGCGATTATCAGACCATTCGACCGGTCAGTTCGATCGGACGTTTCCTCTGCCGATTGGGTCTATTTTCCGGCATATCCTTTTTCGCTAGGCCTTCGGTATCCCTTTCCCGAATTCATGATGCAATTTTTTCGAACCACCGGTCTTTGCTTTGCCCAAACAATGCCCATGGTTTGGAGGCTACTGATCGTACTTAACCAAATCAAAAACCTTCACTTTCCTGACCTCTGCATCGAGGATATTCCGATCGCCTACCGTCTCCGATCACATGGTTCTAGTCGGTTTTACTCTTTTTCCACTTCCAGTAAACCCCTCATTCTCAAAGCCACCAAAAACGAGGATGGATGGCAACGGAAATTCTTCTTCGTTAAGCGAGATTCCATCTACGAGGGTGCTAGCCTCCCGGTGGAGTGGTTAACCACCGGTAGGGTTTAGGGTTTTAAGAATATCCCCAAATACCCCTTGGGCCTATATCCTGTGCTGATACTTTTTTATTTGGCCTTTATGCGGTGAACTTCAAAGAAGTAGCCCCTCCTACTGAAGAATTTGAAAGGAGAATTAAAGCAATTTACTAGTTACCGGAACGTGATAGGAGCTTTTCCACACACCTCCCAAGTTCCAGTCAATATTCATCGTCTGATATGTCTGGTAAGAGTTATTCTGTAAATAATTGATTAGCGTAATATAATGAAAGAGTAAAAAAGATTTAGAACTTCTCCTTTTATGCAGCACCAGCCAAAATCCCAGAAGTTTTCGACCTTGAGGAGTTGGACAGTTACTCTGATCCTGTCCAGGTCAAGAAAGAGCCAAGTCCCAAACCTATTACTTCATCCAAGCCCACCAGCTCTAAAATCGTCATCATTCCCAAGCCTTCGCCAGCTACTAAGCCCCAAACCTTTAGTTCCCGTAAGAGGAAAGAGACTGATTCGCCTCCCACCCCCGAGAGGTTTCTCTACGAGAATCACGGGTTTATCGAGGCAAACGGGTTCATGACTTCCTTTCTCAACCAGGTATAGATCCTTATTATGCATCCTGCACATATATGTCAAACCAATATCTTGGTTATTATACAATAATACCTGCGTTTTTTGTTGTAGGGCCTCGAACGTTTGGTTCACTTGTACAAAGAATCCTGCGGGCTCAACAAGATGCTCGAGTCCAAATTGAAGAAAGCCTAGGTCACCATTTCCGACCAAGGTATGATCGCTGCTGCTAAATTTCAACATTACGAGGACAAGTTCAAAGCTATGACCCAGGAACACCAGGTTGCCATCAAGAAAGTTACTCACGAAGCCCAATCCCATCTAGACGCCGCCCAGGCCAAACATGAACAGGATATGGCCTCTTACCGGGAAGGCCTTAAAAGCTCCGTCGTCATCTCCCTTCTTCAGGCTAGGCTAAAAATGGCTTACGAAGCCAAGGCCCTAGGCTTTGAATGCCCTTTTTGGAATGTCGACGCCTGGGAGACGAAGCTAAGGGGTCTTGGCGGCAATCCTGTGGAGCATCCTGCTAAATCTGTAGCTGAGGGGTCTTCCAAGGCGACTGAAAAGCTAATTAGCGCTGGTGGCGAAGCTGAGAAGGATGTTCGAGCTAATCCTGAACCAGACGCTGGTGAAGACGTGATGATTGAAGAGGGTGTTGCCCCTTAATTGCAGCGAAGTGGGCGATGATGGATATTTGTGCCTAGGCCGGAGCCCACTTTTTTAAGTTTGTTGGTTGGGCTTGTTAAACAATTTCTATTTCCTGTCCTTTAAACAATTTACTTTTCCTGCATTAAAACAATATGATGGCCAAAGGTGGAGGGATCCTGAGTTTCAGGACGAAGCCCTTGGTCATCAGTTAGTATGGTTTGTTTTGAACAATATAACAGTTGGAGGTGGATGGGTCTCGGTTCGAGAGGAAACCTTCAACTGTTAAGTAAATATGGTTAGAAACTAATTGTGCTTTTGGTGGAGGGATCTTGGTTTGAGATGAAACCAAAAGCAAAACTTTTGCTATGTTAATAATATAACCTTCTTTTGGCCTTATTTATTGTTGTTTATTTTTACAAAGCTTGTTTTGATAACAGTTGCTTGACTTGAATATAGTTTTAATTTTTAATCCAAGTATCATGTCCCAAACATTCCAACCAAATATCCTGAATTATACTCTAAAAATATATTTTAAGAATATATCCTGAAAGCATATCCTTATCAGGATACTCATATATGTTATAATCAAGCTTTTGTCAAACATAGTTTCAAAAACTTATCCGATTTAGATAAGGTTTTTAAAGGAAAGATCATACCAGAGGTAGAGCGCAACCCTATTCTCAAACTTCAATCCCTTTGCAATCTTTCCAACGAAGATGTCCCCAGTCTGGGACACTTAGTGTACTACGTCCAAGCTTGATCCTTTGAGCTTTGCACAATTGTCTCAGTAGGAATGTCCCCTGTGCATTATGTCTTTAAACACTTAGAAGTTTTATGGACATCAATTGCAACCGTTTGTATACTTTTTGTATTACAGGGGATAAACCTTAAAATATCCTGGAGATAAATCCTTAGTGTCCTGGGGATAAACCCATAGGTATTCTGGGGAAAATCCCAAGTTTTCATGCGCTACAGGCGGGAGTGTATAAACTCCAAGACTTAGAAAGGTGAAAACCTTTAAACCTTAGAGAGTATGAAAATACCCTTTCGTGAGAGAGGGTGATCAATCCTCAAATACCTTTAGGATCCAGGATATAGCTAACAATAACGAAATTGTCAGCCACTTTTACATGGATTGGTCCCGCTATCTTGAACTATCGCTGGATAACTTGCGCTCCAGGCGGGGTGTTTAAACCCAATTCGAGAGAAAGGTGAATACCTTTAAACCTGTAAAGGGATCAGGATCCCTTAAACGTGAGAGAGGGGGCCAATCCTCTAATCTTTTAAAATATCCTGAGTGTGCATCCTGGAGTTATATCCCGAAGCATATTCTGCAAAACAACCTTAAACTAAGGTGAGTGTTAGCCTGGCTAACACCCCTCCGATGCTTAAGTCAGTACTGGGTTCAAACAAAATAAAATAGAATTATATTTAAAAGAGATAGAATTCATACCATCCTGAGTTAGAAATTAAATTCTAAACTCACTTGAAATAGGCTTTGAGGTGTATAGCATTCTAGGATCTTGGTAGTATATCCCCCTCCATATTCTTAAGCCGGTATGCTCCTTTCCCTGATTCCGATTCAATCTCATAAGGTCCTTCCCACTTAGGAGCTAACTTTCCATCAGCAGGATTAGTAGTATTCTGAAAAGCCTTTCTTAATACCCAATCTCCAACCTGAAACCTTCTAGTCCTTATATTCTTGTTATACGCTCTGGATATCCTCTGTTGATATGCTGCCATTCTTAGCTTTGCTGCATCTCTTATCTCATCAATAGTATCTAATTCTTGGCATAGGGCTTCAGGATTCTGCTCAGGATCCCGGAGGTTGGATCTCACTGTAGGTATCACCATTTCCGTCGGGATCACCGCTTCTGCTCCAAATACTAAGGAAAATGGGGGTTGGCCAGTTACACTTTTTACTGTTGTTCTATCATCCCATAAAACAAAGGGTAATTCTTCTGCCCATCTTCCTTTCTTAGCTCCTAGTCTTTTCTTCAAATTGTTGACAATTATCTTGTTCGAGGATTCTGCTTGTCCATTTGCTTGAGGATGTACCGGTGTGGATGTGATCATTTTAATTCCCCAACTCTTGCCAAAGTCAGTAGTCCTCTTACTTATAAACTGAGAACCATTGTCACAAATTATCTCCGCTGGTACCCCAAACCTAGTCAGGATATTTCTTTTTATGAAGGATACTACTTCTTGGTCTCTAACTTGAACAAATGCTTCAGCTTCAACCCATTTAGAGAAATAATCAGTCATTGCCAGCTTGAAGACTTTTCCTCCTGGAGCCTTTGGCAATTTTCCTACTATATACATTCCCCACTTCATGTATGGCCAAGGGGAAGCAATAGGATACAGTGGTTCAGCAGGCTGATGTAATATATTACTGTGTCTTTGACATGCATCACATCTTCGAGCATATTCTGCAGCATCTTTTCTCATCGTCGGCCAATAGTATCCTGTTCTAAATACCTTTGAGAATAACGACCTGCCACCAGTATGGTTACCATAATCCCCTTCGTGTATAACCTGAAGCACTTCTTTGGTTTCGGGATCCTCCAAGCACCTCAGATATGGTCCTGCAAGAGATTTCTTGTACAAAACATTATTTATAATAGTGAATCGTGATACCTTCATTCTAAAGGCCTTAGGATTCTCATCCTTTGGGATATGTCCTTCCTTGAGATATCTCATGATTGGAGCCATCCAGGACTTAGGATCCTCATTGGGATACTCATCATCAGGATCCTGAATATTTACTACTTCCTTGTCCTGAGATTTGAAAAGATCCGTCACAGGATACAGGATATGTAATATTGGTATTTCGGTTCCCTCCGGTATCCTGACTGATGATCCTAGATTTGCCAAGGCATCTGCTTCAGCATTATCCTCTCTTGGTACCTGTTCAAGTGTAAAAACATCGAAATATCCTGCAAATGTTTTGAGAATTTCGAGATACTCGATCAATTTCTCACCTTTAACTGCATAGGTCCCATTAAAATGATTAGTAATTAACAAGGAATCAACAAATACTTGTAAATTTTTAACATTCATATTCATGGCTAACTCTAATCCTGCAATCAAAGTTTCATATTCTGCTTCATTATTAGTGGCAGGAAACTCACACTTAATAGCCTGGGGTAATATGTCCCCCTGTGGCGATTTTAGTAGTATACCCAAACCTACACCTCTTATATTAGATGCACCATCACTATATAATGTCCAAGATTCTAAATTTTCTCCTAGCTGTTGTACTTCTAGGTCTACTTCATTTTGAATATCACTACTGAAATCAGCCACAAAGTCAGCTAGAGCCTGAGACTTTATGGCATTTCTAGGTTCATATACTAGATCATAGGCACTTAATTTTACTTACCACTTAGCCATCCTGCATGACATCTCAGGTTTCCTAAGCACATTTTTAATAGGATAATTAGTCTTAACCTGAATCCTATGTGTCTCAAATTAATGCCTAAGCTTTGTCGATGCCATAACTAAGGCCAATATTATTTTTTCTAAATGAGAATATCTAGTTTCAACATCTAATAAACTTTTGCTAACATAATAGACAAGATATTGCTGACCTTCGTGATCCTTAACCAGGACAGCACTTACGGCATTCCCTGATACTGCAAGTGTTTTGGTCAAAAATCAAGCAATGATAATGCAACCAAACTTTCTGTTGTGAGGTATGATGCTTGAATTGATGAACAACAATAAGGATCACTATGAAATGTAATGAACAAGTGACACGAAGATTTATACGAGGAAAAAGCCCTTGATCAATGAATGATCTCCGGCATAAAAAACCTCGGGTGATGGAAACTACCGATCACCAACTCAAATTGAACAAGAAATGTAATACAACTTCGGATGATAGCGAGCTAAGTACAAGGATCACTATAGTGTATTGTGTAAAAAAGTGTGTAATCGCCAAGTGAGTTAACGAGAGCTGGTGAGAGCAGTTGTAAGAGTGTGTGTGTAGCCAAAAATAGCCAAGTGTTTTCTAATTAGCTCGCTACCCCTTTAAAAATGGAAAATATCTACACTAACTAACATTCCGCAAATGGTGCAAGTCCTCCACGACTCCATAACGTCCATTTTTGGCCAGGCACGTGCGGAATAAACATAGAATATACTCCAGGAATATCGCCAAGACCAAGTCCAAGCTGGTACTCCTGCAAAACACTTTCGAATTCAAAGTAGACAACCGTTAGTACAAGGATCCTTATGATGATCCATGATCCTGATCCTGCAACACTTCTGAGGATCACTACTTCAGACAGAATTGAGGATCACTAAACCCATCAGTAAATGAGGATCACTGATCATTGAAAAATCCTCCCATAACAATTGCCCCCAAAATATAAGGAGTAATTATGTAAATAAACGAGTTGTATTTTGTTCTTATCCGCAATTAACCAACGGATAACTAGCCGTTGTAATCGGACTAGCCGTTACGAACATGACGTCACTGAGGTGACTATCCTGCAAAATCATCATTATAAATAGGAGTTAGAGATAGGGATTAATCTGCATTTAAATTCAAGAGAAACTCCCTTTAAATTCATATCCGAAGATCAAACAGGTATCTCTCTTTCTCTTCTTCCTTTACGTTTTCTTTCTCTGCTCCTTCTCTCTTCACCTTCTTCATAATCAAGATGATGTTAAGATCCTCTCCTGCTAAGGATCACAAGAAGGACAATCCTCTTAAGAGCCAGGGGATCATCAAAGATTCAGCGAATGAAAGGTGCTGCTTCACTGATCCGCAAATAGACAGAATCCGGCATTGCTTTCCGGCGAACACCTATTTCAAACCGTTTGATCCTACCGTTCTAAGTGATTACGTTTCTGAAACTTGGGTAGCTTTCCCGGTCACTCCTTTCACAATAGGATACTCGTATCCTTTCCCTGAATTCACCCAGTCTTTCTTCTCCCTCACCGGCATCTCCTATATTCAAGCTATGCCAATGATCTGGAGGGTCTTATATACCCTTGAGAGGATCATTGAGCAGGAAGGAATTGCCCTAGGAATGTCGGAGTTGGCAGAGATGTATGATCTCACCACATTTGGATCCCACCGATATCTATTCAAGCGTAAACCCGGTGAAGAACATCCCATCTTCAAAGCCACTAAGAATGATACAAACTGGAAACGGCGATTCTTCTTTGTCAGAAGGGATTCTATCCCGGATGGAAAGAATCTGCCAAGGAAGTGGAGCACCCATGGTAGGATATAGGATCCTGAGAAGGATCACCAGATAATCTTGTTTTTGTATAAGGATCACTAACACCATTTTGTTTCCATTATACAGCTATCTCTGTTTCGCATCTTATACCATCACCTCCCACCAAGGAAAGGCTCGCTGCTTTCAGAAGACTTGATCCTGCAACAAGGTCATTCAAAAGAAACACCCAGGACTCACAAGAAGTATCCTCAGGTTCTGTCAAGTAAGTATCCTGTTCTTTTTATAGTTAAATGCTTAAATAAATAGTTAAATAGAAATAGAATAAGGATACTTATCTGTTTTGAATGTGTAGGCGCCGGTAAATCCTCAAAATCTGCCTCCAAGTTCAACATCACTGATCTTGACAATGTCAGATCCTCCAAGAAAAAGTCTGCTGCTAGCCCCTCCGTTGTAATCCCCAAGGCTACCACTTCAAGGGGAAGAGGTGGAAAGAAAAGAAAGACCTCTGAAGCTGACAACCTTCAAGGCTTACCTCTGATCCGTCATCAATTCCTCGAGTACTTTAATGATGTAAGGATCACTGACTTAACTTGATTATCCTGCCCATTTGAGGATCACTTGATCCTAATCTTTGCATTGTCTTCATTGTAGAAATTTGCGGAGATCGAGGACTATGTTGGGAATGTTGAAGAGCTAGAGGAGAAACACTCTGACCTCCAAAAAGTAGCAATGCTCAAAGACCTCAAGATCGCTTCCCTTGAAAAGGATCTCAACGATGCCAAAGCTCAAACAGCTGCAATTCTGATCAATTTTGATTATGAGAAGAGCGAGATCACGGAGGATGCTAAGGTTTCCGCTGCCATTGCCATGTACAAGACCAAGCTACAGATGGCTCAAGAAGCTCAGGATCCCGCCTTTGATAGGAGCAGCTGGGACATGGAAGGCTGGAAGGCCAGGCTGGCTGAGTTGTAGGATGAGGATGAGGCTGACGAGGTTCTGGCAATCGAGGCTAGTGGTAGTGGCAAGGATCAAGCGAAGGATACTGGAGCTGGAGGGGATGATGATGCAGCGAAGGTGTAAGCTGCATGAATGGGCGATGAAGGACATTTCTAGACGTAGCCGGAGCCCATTTTGTTAAGTTTGGTTATTTGGTTATGGTGTTTTTTGTTGAACAATTATGGGTTGTACTCAAACAATAGTAATTAGGGCTAAGGATCATGGATCCTTTGAACAATAGGTAGGATTATAAATGGTGGAGGGATCCTCTGTTTGGGGGATGAAGCCATTGTGATCCTGCCATCTTTTGATTCCTGCACTACCAAGACCCTTAGACAATGGACACCCTTTACCTACCTCAGCGGACGGGCCACGTATTGCTGGTAGATGCTCGGGGTAGGTAATTTTGACAACCTTAAGGGGTTTAATCTTTTGTGAATAAAATAACTTTAACTTTTTGGCTTATCCTGTGTTGATATCCTTGTTGATATTTTACTTTCCAACTGTTGTGATGTTTATTTTGTTTAAACTTATCAAGTAGAGAAAAAATTTAAGAAATATCCCCAAAAAGTTTAGGATATGATCAAGGATCACATATCCCATAGGCGATTAGTTTTGAAAAGTTATATAGTTTAAGGATCACAAGTTCAGTTGTCAAAAGATAAGGGTTACTCAAATAAATAATGAATAGAATCAAAATAGTTAAGGATCATACCTGAGAATCCAAGTTAGGATCCTAACCTTTAACAGTTGTAAACAGGATAATCCAAAAGACAAACCTTAGTAAAAGGTAAGGATCAAGGATCCTTGGTCATTTATCTCCAAAAACCTGAAATAAGGTACAACTTGGGACTAAGCCAACATAGGATAAGAGTTAGTAACTGGGGACAAGCCCAACAATTCTGGGGACAAGCCCAATATACTGGGGACAAGCCCAAAGGATAACTGGGGACAAGCCCAAAGGATAACTGGGGACAAGGCCAAAGGATAACTGGGGACAAGCCCAAAGAATAACTGGGGACAAGCCCAAAGGATAACTGGGGACAAGCCCAAAGGATAACTGGGGACAAGCCCAAAGAATAACTGGGGACAAGCCCAAAGGATCGTATGTAAACTGGAGTATGGCCCTCATTGGCGACTATCCAAACTTAGTGACATGAAAATGCCAAAACCTTAGCTAACGTGAAAACGTTAGAAACCTTAGGAACGGATGTATGGTATGTCTACCATTATACATAGGATCCTGAATATAGCCAGCACAATGAAATTGTCAGCCCCTAAAGCGAGTACTGGTCCCATTGCCATGAACTATACCAGGATCATCGTGCGCTACTGGCGAAACTGGGGACAGACCCAAACTGGGGACTAGCCCAAATAACTGGGGTCAAGCCCAAATAACTGGGGTCAAGCCCAAATAAATGGGGTCAAGCCCAAATGACTGGATACTTCTGTGGATACTCAATCCTTAGTTAAGGATACCTGAACCTTCAAAACTCAGAATCAAGTGAAAGGAGGATAAAGGATGCAGGATCCTTATCCCTATATAAGAGAATAAAAGAATGAAATAGTTTGAGATTAGAAGATTACCAAGATGAGGATCATCCGTTCTGTAAGGATCCTTCAAGGATACTGGTCAGGTAAGGATCATGGATCCTTGTCACATAAAGTATTTCTTCAAATGGACAACATTCCAAGCCCTTGGTAGCAAATCACCTTCCATAGTTAGCAATCGATATGCCCCTTTTCCTGCTTCAGCTTCAATCAAATAAGGGCCATCCCATTTTGGTGCTAGCTTTCCATCAGCGGGATTGGTGGTATTCTGAAATGCTTTCCTTAACACCATATCACCAACTTGGAATTTCCTGATCCTGACATTTTTGTTGTAAGCTCCAGCCATCCTTTGTTGAAAACTGGCCATCCTTATCCTTGCCAAATCCCTGACTTCTTCTATAGTATCCAAGTCTTGAACCAAGTTTTCAGCATTTTCTTCAGGATCACGAATACTTGTTCTCGCAGTTGGAACCACCATCTCTGTAGGGATCACTGATTCTGCCCCAAATACCAAAGAAAATGGAGTTTGACCTGTAGCATTCTTGGGAGTTGTCCTATCAGCCCAAAGCACATAAGGTAGTTCTTCTGCCCATTTTCCTTTCTTGAATCCAAGCTTCTTCTTCAAATTGTTGATGATGATCTTGTTGGATGATTCTGCCTGACCATTAGCTTGTGGGTGGACTGGTGTTGATGTTATCATCTTAATCCCCCAACTGTCACAAAATTTAGTGTTTCTATTCCCAATAAATTGGGATCCATTATCACAAATAATCTCAGAAGGGATACCAAATCTAGTAATAATGTTTCTTTTAATAAAGGATATAACTTCCTTTTCTCTGACTTGAGCAAAGGCTTCAACCTCTATCCACTTAGAGAAGTAATCAGTCATAGCAAGCATGAACACTTTTCCACCAGGTGCCTTAGGAAGCTTTCCAACTATATCCATTCCCCATCTCATGAATGGCCAGGAAGAGGATATAGGATGCAAGAGCTCTGCTGGTTGGTGGAGGATGTTACTATGCCTCTGACAAGGATCACACTTCTTGGCATACTCCACAGCATCCTTCTTTATAGTGGGCCAATAGTATCCTGTCCTCAGGATCCTTGAGAATAATGCCCTGCCCCCAGTGTGGTTTCCACAATCTCCTTCATGGAAATCCTTTAGGACTTCTTGGATTTCAGGATCCTCAATGCATCTTAAATATGGTCCTGCAAGAGATCGTTTATACAACATATTATTCAATATTGTAAATTGAGATACCTTAATTTTGAAAGCCCTAGGGTTTTCTCCTGTAGGAATCTCTCCATGTTGTATGTATCTCATGATTGGAAGGATCCATGATCCTGAATGAGATTGAGTATCATCACTAGGGATGATTGCAGAATCCTCTCCTATCTCCATAGCTACATGATCCTCGATAGCCGGGGTCAGGATATGGATAATAGGGATCATGATATCCTCCGGGATCTTCAATATGAGGTAGGGGAAATGGGTCTTTGGGACAAGCTTTGTTCAAGTCTGTGTAATCTACACAGACTCTCCATTTCCCATTTTTCTTTTGCACCACAACTACATTTGCTAGCCATTTGGGAAATTTCACTTCCCTAATCATCTTGCTCTTTAATAATCTTTCAACTTCTTCCTGAATGATAGTGTTCCGCTCTGGAGGAAACTTCCTTCGTTTCTGTTGGACAGGCTTGAAAGACCTATCAATTCCGAGCTTGTGAGTTATAATATCCTTGGAAATACCTGCCATATCCTCATGTTTCCATGCGAATGTTGACATCCTACATTTCATAAAGTTAGTTAGTTGATTCTCAATATCCTCAGGGATATTGGTTCCTACGAGCACCGAGATATCTGGATTATCCTGATCCAGGATAATTTTCTTTACATCCTATTTTGAAGCCTCCACGATATCCTGGGCTCGCATCTTTAATTGCTATGCTGCATTGGGCTTTGTCGAGGATTTCATCGAAGAAGAATAACACTCCTTTGCTTCCTTCTGATCACTTTCCACCTTGGCTACTCCCCAAGGGGTAGGGATCTTGATGCATTGATGATAGGTTGATGGAACAACTTTCATATCATGGATCCAGGGCCTACCCAATATAATATTATAGCAGGATAAGTAGTCCATGACGCAAAAGCGCTGCATTGAGTTGACCCCTTCAACATACACAAGCAACTTTATCTCTCCTACGGTATTCCTGGCTTCTCCACTGAACCTAACAAGCACAATGGATTTCGAAGTAATATCCATCGGGGATACATTCATCATCTTCAATGTTTCTAACTGAATTATGTTGACGGAGCTGCCATTATCCACCAGTATCATGCGCACAAATGGTTAGCAACATATAAAGTTATTACCAAAGCATCATGGTGAGGATCCTGGACAGTATCCCTGTCATCATTGTCGAACGTGATCACTTTATCAGTCGTGAGGGTTGACATCCTGGTTGGCTTATCTCTCGTCTCTGCCTTGGCCTCCTTCGCGTGCCTTTTCGCCGCAGAATATGATGTCCCGTAAATGTCGGATCCTCCTGAAATGAAGTTAATTATCTTGGCATCCGCAGGAGGTGATGCTGCTCATTCAGGATCCTTTTCACTATCCTGACCCTTATTCTTCTTTCTTCCCAAGAGGTCATTCAGATATCCCTTGCTCAAGAGATAGCTTATTTCTTTCCTCAGAGCAATGCAATCCTCAGTAACATGTCTGAAATCCTCATGGAAGGCACACCACTTGGACTTATCCTTCCAATCAGCTTTTTGTTGATTCTTCCGTGGCCACCTTGCCTTGTCTCCTAAACCCTGCATAGCATACATCAGTTCATGTATATTTACAGAAAAACAATATTCTGACAACTCAGGATACTCCTCAGGATCCTCGTCTTCAACAACATTCACTTTCTTGCTCTCATTCCTGCCATATGCTTAGAGCGATATGGTTTGTACGAGGATTCTGATTTCCTGTTGGTTGACTCATAGGTTGTGGATGAATTCATCCTCTCTTTCATCTTTTTGTCATCCTCCAGTCGAATATATCTTAAAGCCCTATTCCGAGCTTCATCCAGGTTCCTGCAGGGATTCATTACAAGATCCTGGTAAAATTGAGAATCTTTTTGCAACCCCATCAACATCAAGATGTGGAATATCTAAGGATTCCCGGCTAAACTTGTTCACATAATCTCTCAAGGATTCCTGAGGTCCTTGAGTTATCGTGTAGAGATCACTGGTTAGTTTTTCAAAACTTCGACTGCAAGAAAATTGACTATTAAATAAATTGACTAAATGAGCAAACGATGTAATTGAATGAGGAGGAACGTTTAAGAGCCATTTTAAGGCTGACCCTGTTAAGGTAGAACCAAAACCCTTGCAGAGGCATGCTTCCTTGAGGTCTGGAGGGATAGGGTTGATTTCCATCCTTTCCCTATACTGGGCAATATGCTCTTCAGGATCCGTAGTTCCGTCATAGAGCTTCATGTTGGGGGTTTGAAATCTTTTTGTGATTTCAGCATCACAGATAGGATATGCAAACCGAGATATCTTGTGGCTATCCTGGGATACTTCTGGGATTGGCTGGACTACTCCAGGTACACTGGATATCATGTCCTTTAACTTCTGAAGCTCCCTGGAAAGTGCTGATGTCATACCTGCATCCTGCAAAGATCCAATACCATTAGTAGCAAGAGTATTATTATTATTAGATACGTTACCAGTCTGAGGATTCTGGCCATATCCTGAAGCATATCCTGAACTTCTCATAGTTGACACCCTAACCGAAGAGGGTATATCAAGAATATGATTCTGAGAATGGCTAGGCATAATATTCCCCCTGTTATCCTCAGTATATACTGCAGAACTGAAGTTCAAAGCTCTGGGTTGCAAGGGAGTGACAATATCCTCAGCGGGCCTGCTTGAGCTAGATTTCAAGAGTTGTATCTCTCTCATCAACGTTTGATTGGTCTCTTGCTGTTGCCTCGTCTGTTCCTGTATACTACCAAACAAAGTTAGAATTTCTTCATTAGAGGCCAAAACAGGAGCAGATCCCTGAATATTGCGAGCGGGGATAACATCCTAAGGCAGTGAAGAGGCTTGCGTCCTTGGAGGAGGTGGTGGAAGCACCGAACCAATTGTTGCAGAGGTGGCGGCAGACACGGTAGTAGAGCTCATGTTTTATCTCGAGGCCATTGAAAATAGTGTAGCAAAAAGTTTTGAAAATAGAAAACCAAGTAATGATTTTGCAAAAGCTTTTAGTAGAAATAGCACCACTTGCCCCACGGTGGGCGGCAAATTGTTTTGGTCAAAAATTACCGAAGCAATTAAGTGATCAAATTAGTTAAGTGAGGTAGTGTGCTAAGAATGTCTATTGAAAATATGTTGATTTAGTTGTTTGTAAAAACAGTTTTCAGGATACGGCTCAGGATATCGAGCTGTATCTACAACCAAACAATGAGCAAAAATGTAAAGAGTGACACGGGAAGTACGAGGAAAGCCCTTGATCAATCTAGATCACCGGCACAAAACCTCGGGAGCTGACAATCGCAGTTGCCTTGTTCTTCTTATTACTTCAAATGTCAGGATACAGTGTAGGATATGATGCGGATCAACTAAGTGTTACAATGCGATTTGAATACAAGTGTAAGTGTGTTGTGAGTGTTTGTAGCTAGAGAAAAGAGAGTTCGAGAGATTGTGTGTGTCCTTATCTGATCCGATTACTCCTATTTATAGTAAAACAAAACCAACTAACTAGCCTATAAATCCGGGATATAATGAATATTCTCTTTGTGAACGTTGTAGTCCACGTCTTCCGACTTCAACGTCCATAATCCAACAGATTTGCCCGAGTCTTTGGGAGAAGAAGTCCACTTGAACGTTATAGACTTGTACCAATAATCTGCACGTGAATTAATTAGTCACTACCAGGATACTGTATCAGGATGTTACCAATATCGTGATCCGGTATCCTGATCACAACAAAAGAAACATAGTCATAATATTATTCAGGATATATGAGCAGAAAACCACCCATAACAAGTATAGGGATGAATACAATTTGAAATCTAATGCCTATTTATACTAATCTAAAAGGTGCGATCCAATAGACCCGTCTCTTCACGAACTGTTGTGTATTTTGATCTTTTGGCTCTTAATTGATTTGAAGAGGTGTGTCTCTTCCTTTTGTGCTTGTTGTCGTCGATCAGTAGATGCCCCAAAGGGATGTGTCGATCCCTTTAAGGGTGTTGGTTATAACCTTTCATCTTTACACCTTTAGTCCCCGCACTCCGATAACTAATCTATTTACAATATAAACTATCTATTAACTATTTACCGAACAACCCTCGAACTTAAGGATGTGAAGGGATTATAACTTCATAATATAAATTTAGGGTTATGTATATTTTTATAAAGAATATAACACGTGCTAGTCATCAAATCGTTTGTGTTTGGTTTTATGTGTTTGTTATTGGAAGTCTAAGTCAACACTAATTTAGTCACCAACCAGTACAATAAAACAAGGGCTATTTCAATAGTCACCAACCAACTAATTTAACGCCAACAAAGGCATGCTACTCCCCGGTTGCAAAAAGAAAGAGCTGTCACTAATAGTTATACACAATATAAGCCAAACATACATCACTACTGAGATGGAGAGAACAAATTCAATAGTTCAGCCCCCAACTAATGAGAAATATATTACAGTCCTTAGCATTGATGGTGGTGGAGTAAGAGGTCTGATCCCAGCTGTCATCCTGGAATTTCTTGAAGCTAAACTTCAGGTATAACATATGATTTTGTATCACTTTATTGAAAACTTAAGATTCAAATGATCAAGATCTTGGGTGCCTCTTATCTTATTTAGATTTCTGTTGTGGTTTATGGCTCAGAAACTAGATGGTGATGATGCAAGAATTGCCGACTATTTTGATATAATTGCTGGGACAAGTACTGGTGGTCTCATTACGGCTATGTTAACAGCTCCAAATGAGAAAAGGCGTCCTTTGTTCTCGGCTCAGAAAATCAAAGAATTCTACCTCCAAAACTGCCCCAGGATCTTCCCTCAAGATTGGCGGTAATTAATAAGATCACTCAATGTTAATATGGAAATATTACGATCTATTAAAATATTCAACGAAGTTAGAATTTACACATGAGATTAAAAAAAGAATCTATAAGAATATTACTTAAGAGGATCCACCATGCTAAGGGTCACAAACATCTATAAGACCATGGGGTATGGTTCATTGGTTCCCCCTTCCCCCTGGCCACCTAGGCTCCACATCACCTTCTAGTCCACATCATCACTACTCCCCCCATATGTGAGGTGTGGTTCCCCTTCATTCCCCTTTCCCCTTCCATCACAACATCACCTTCATTCTCTTCGGGACGATCAGGAAGGAGTTACCGAGTGCACCGATCACCGCTCGGGGGGGGGGGGGGGGGGTGTTCCTGATCGGGGAAGACCTCCACATCAGCCTCCTGATCCTTTCTCCCGAACCACACCCCCACGTCTAAGACTACGGGTTATGGATGGACCCCTCCTCTCTCTCTCTCTCTCTCTCTCTCTCTCTCTTAATAACTTGGTAATCCTTTAACTTTCATAAAGCGACATCAACAGTTTCTTTTCCATCTTCGATAGTGTCATAGATCGAGTCTTGTCTAAAACCGATAAGTTGACTAAGGGATGGATGGAGAGACAATTTTTTTTCTTGATAGGGAAAGAGGAAAGAAAGGAAGAAGTGGTGAGATAGAGATAATGTGGAGGTGGGGAAAAAGAGACCATACCTCTCGGGTCTAAATAGCCACTGCCATATAGATTCACGACGATCTTTGGGAAACGTTAATTTTTAAACTTCGTTTAATTTATAAAAGTAGAATATAGAAGTATATTATAAATTTTAAAAAGTCAATTTCAAAATTACATAACTCAAAACTAAAAGTACAATATAAAATATTACATAAATTAAACTACAAGTAAAAATAACGCAAATTAAACTGATGCAAAACATGAATATAATTGCTATTTAAGAGATCATTTAAGCTCCACCAAATAGGCTCCATCGAAGGGTATCATGAGGTAAACTATTACGTAAACTTTTCAGGTCAGATTCAAATTATGTTGTCCGTCTATGTTCGTAACTTGGTGTTTCTACCACATAATCCAACCAATCCGTTATGGCATGCCCTTCATCACGTATATTCATATTATACGATATAATAGACATACATTAAATCGTTTTATTACGTACATGTCACACCATAAAATCCACATATGTGACTTAACATTTTATTCGCATAGGTAATAGTTATCTCTAAGTCAGTTACACAGCGGAAGTCCAATATATTAAGGGTTTAATTAATGAATCATAGTCTAAGGCAATCAATAAAAACGAGCACTTAATGTGGCTCAAAACCCAACTAAGTAACTTGTCTAAAATGTTCAAAACAGAATCAGTATCCAAAGTTCCTAAGTCAATCTTATGCCAAGTTTCCACATGTCATCGACAGCCGGTCCAAATGCCACGGTAACCATGACCCTTTACTTTACTACTCGAGGCATAATATCTTTTGTTGGATCTGAGAGTTTGCAATACGGTGTGTTTTTGATAGAATAGTTGAATAAATTCTTGAATTCAAACAGTGATAATAAACACATCATCATAAATACAACTGAATTTGAAAATGATTGTCAAATGGTTTTATATAATCAAACTGTTAATAGTACAATCAAAAGGTACAAAAAACTCTCTCTCACTAGGTGCACTCTCTTCTGCTTTTCAGCTTTAAATGTTAACTATTACATTCTGAGCATAATTGTATATAAGAGGAGAAAGCTGCTGGTGAAGTCACCATGAAAACGACCCTAAACAACTTAATAAATAATGTAATTGCCAGTACTTTGCAAAACTGTTGGATAGTTAACAAAACAGATTGTTACATTAAACTGCTAGATTACAAAGGGAAAACAACTAGAATTCCAAAATTGCTGGAAGGATTCCAACACTTTTGGAATCTAGTACTTCCGGTCTTGTGTGACTTGTTGACTTGGTCTTCTGGTCTTCAGCTTTGAGTTAGAGACTTGGTTATTGACTAGTCGACCAATACTTTATCAATCCAGCACTTTGTACACTGTCTTTAGTACTTTGAGTCAGCAGTTCATGTATTACTAGTTTTTTATGGTTGTTTTGAAAGCTATCAAGAGGGGAAACTTCTGGACTCTTTATCGTACTTCAACTTATTCCATCAGGCAGGGAAGATGGTTCCCTTAGGTTTTGGCATTCATTATCATCAGATCTTACATAACCAAACAATCTGTTAGTGCAGTATGTCTATCGCCTCCGTCATCTCAAGACCGTAGCAGAATCTGTTAAATTCTAGACTATATTGTAATATCTAGTTACTAAAAGGCAAGGTGGCATAATTGTAAATAAGGAGAGTCTCCTTATAACCTTGGCCTATAAATAGAACCATTAGGGTTCTCATTTTAGACTTTTGACACATTTGGTCATTTGCACTTTTGAGAGATCTAGTTCTAGAGAGAGAAACTAGAGAGAGAAAGTGTCTAGGTGATTCACAGTTCTTGTACAATATCAGATCTTTGAATAGAATCACAGTTATAATTACTGTTCGTGTGTTCGGTCTCGTTCGTGCACGGATTCCGCACGTCGCACGGTCGGTTCGCAATCGAAACGGAGTCAAACCGGTCCTAACAAGTGGTATCAGAGCAGGTGATCGGTTGCGAGGATAAAACGCACGATTTCGTTCAAGATTTGATCAGATTCAGATATCAATTCGTATCAGATTCGATAAAGTTCTTCATTTTTCATCTATGTCACGTTTTAAACAGAAAAACACAAAATTAACCAGGATTTTACGGATAAAAATTGCTAAAATTTGGAGATGATGTGCGAAAACACTTGATCTAATAGCCTACAAAGTTTCAAATCATAACTCTAAGTCATTTGTGAGAAAATTAGATTTTTGTGGTGCGTAAAAGTTGTAAACTGTTGCTGTTGTTCTTGATGTTCACCGCACGGATGGCAATCCGTGCGGATAACATATCCGGGTTGACTTGTTGACTTGCCACTTGCACGGATAACATTTCATTAATCAGTGTTAACTTGTTGACTTGCCACTCGCACGAACAACTTATCCGGGTTGACCGTAGTTGACTATCCGGACGGATAATACTCTCGCACGGACAACTTATCCGGGTTGACCGTAGTTGACTATCCGGACGGATAATATTCTCGTGCGGACAACTTACTCGGGTTGACTTAAGTTGACCTCTTAATCCGTGTCACAATATTTCACTTAAGCTTGCCACGTGAACCCAATACTTTGTCACTTAGTCAACTTTAATCAATCTTGTCAGCACCGTTTATTGATTTTCTTGAGAATTAAAAGTGTGTATGTGAACATTTAAGTGTGTCAGCATCTATACATGTGAATCATTAATGCATTCGGTGATTGCATGTGATCTTCATTAAAGCAGATTGTTCTCATAATTGATGTCACGTGATTGTTTAAGTGTCAGTTTGAAAGTAAAGAGCATGTGATAAGTGTCATGTGATAAGTGCATATCAATACATGAGTTGTGCCACCCGTGCGGATAACACACATCATACGGATTATTCAGTCGCACGAACAACTCACTCGGGCGCATTACATCACTCGCACGGATAAGACACTCGTCCAGATCCCCACCCGTACGAATCACCATCCGGATCCCCATCCGGACTAATCATCATCCGGATCTCCATCCGAACGGATCTTCATCCGGACACTATCCAACCCGCACGGATAGCAATCCGCTCGATCGCCAATCCGTGTCACGAAATTTCATTTAAAACAATTGACTTGTGTCGACTCATTCGTTCGAGTATTTGTACAATCAAGTTGTTTGATAATAATTGAACTAATCTTGTTTGTTTATATTCAGGTGATTCAAGATGGATAAACCGTTTGATGAACAGGAAAACGAGAATCTTAAAAATTTAAACGTTTGGACGCTTGGATCATGGATTGATAAGAAGAATAAGAAGGATGTTTGGATTAAAAGATTCGAAAATTTCTTGTGCATGAAAAATGAATCTTTGGAACAATTAGACAGACGGTTTGATGAGTTGATTGATAAGTTAGATAGATATGAGATAAGGGTTTCAAATGCTGAAAAAATTTCAAAATTTGCTGATGCATTACCTTTAGAGTGGGAAAATTTTTTAAGTGAACTAAAAAGGGATGCTAGTTTCTCAAAACTTCATCTTAGAGAATTCATCGATAAGCTCAGATCACATAAGTTTGATAAAGAAAAAAGAAAAGAAGAGTTGATGAATGAAATGAAGAGGGATTTAGAAAAGATAAATTTGGAAGTGATTATCGAAATAAGAAAAAGAATCTCTGTGTGTCTTGCTGCAAAAAATGTCATGAAATATGATATTAAGAGAGGTTGTTTTATTGATGAATATGCAAACCCTCTTGATTTTGTTAAATTTTTTTGTGCAGGAACATTCAGGATGGAAACAAAGAAAGAAGCTGATGTTGAAAAGATGAATGAAAAATGCTCAAAATGTGATAAACTTGGAGCAGACAATGCCAAATTCTTGAGTGATGCGGAGAATTTGACATTGGAAAACAAAGCTTTAAAAGATGGGAAGAAAGCTGATGATGAACAGATTCTGGAGTTGCGCTTGAACTGTGAAAAACTAAAATCTAAAAATATCAAACTGTTGAGTGATGTAGACAGTTTGACATTGGATAACAAGATTTTGAAAGAAAAAGAAAAAGAGTTTGAAAATGAAAAATTAAATTTTAAAAATGATTTCAAAAGTCAGTTAAAGATTTTAGAAGATGAGAGAGATGTTTTTGGTAAACATAATCTTGAAAAACAATGTGAAATAAATTCTCATCTTGATAAAATCATTCGACTTGAGCATGAAGCCGAAGGTAATAGAAAGAAAATTGTTGATTTAGAAAAAAAATTGAAAAGTTTTGTGACTTCTGCATCATATGTTTGTCCAAAACCGATCAATTCTGTTCCAATAAGTGACAAAGTCACAAATTTTGACAAAGTCAAAATTGAAGATTGTGATGACAAAGCTGATGATGAAATAGAAAAAGAAAAGAAAAGAAAAATATTTTTAGATTTACAAGAAAAATTTAAAAATACTGTTTTGCAATCTACTGAAACAGGTGAATGTTCTAAGCAAAAACCTGTTAAGAAGAGTGTAGAACAGAAACAAAAAGATAAAATTTTGAAAAATTCTAAAAATGAAAATAAAAGCTCATCAGCTAAGTCATCCAATCATTACAAAAAACCACAAAAATTTAAAAATGAAAACTCACAATATGATGGTAATAAGTGGTGCAGGTTTGACCACAGTGCTCAAAAGACAAATCCAGCATTGAAGAGGAGAAATGATTATCACCAAGCCAAACAATGTTATGATCTGAAGGTTTGGACTGAAAGAAGAGGATGGTACGATAACAGAGTGTGCTACACCTGTGGTGTGAGAGGACACATTGCTGTTAACTGCCAGAATCAGTATCTTGAGACAAGAAGATGCTTTGAATGCAATATCAAAGGTCACCTTGCCAGAGATTGCCCAAGGAGATCGATGGGAAGATCAAGTGTTGAATCTCAGAGAACGGTGAAGAAACCAGTCACTGTCAAGCCCAAAGAACAGAAAGTGGAAGATAAGAAAGTAAAGCTTTCACAAGGGCAAAGAGACAGACTGAGGAAAAAGAGGAAGAAGGCGAGAGAGTATTTGGAGAAGATTTTGTCTTCAGGTTCACCGATTGGTTTGAATAAAAGTTCTGATGAATCGATTCACTCGACGGAAAAGTCAAGCAAATCGAATTCTTCAGATGCAAATCTGAGGATAAACAAGAAGAAAAAGAAAGTTATTGGCGATGAATCTGGCCCATCCAAGTCAGACAAGCCAAGTTCGGGCAATGAATCTGATTCCACAAAATCAGATGAGCCACAAGTTGAGGTAAAAAGGGAAGAGACAGTTCCATTAATGAATGATGAGAACTTTCCACCATTACGAGCCGCAAACCTAAAATTAAAAGGTGTTGATGCTGGAAAAATGTTTAATAGCAATGTTAAACATATTTTTAGCAAGATGGCTGATGGAAAGGTAAAAGGGGCAAAAGAATTTTATGAAGAAAAGAGAAATGTTCAAAACACACCCAAGACTGGTCAGGCTTGGGTACATAAATCTGTTGGTTGAATTTCTGAGTTGCCGGAGCTTCCAGGTTGGTAAGTGTGAAGCAGGTATCGGCATCTTTCTTGAGAAATTCACAGGATGGTAACTGTGATATTTCATCTTACAAGTGGTTAATCAAGGACATTAAGTTGTACTTGATTTTCTACAAGTGATTGTGGTGTTTGACCTAATAATGTTAAATTTTCAAATTGGTTAAAAGAGAACAAGGTGATGAGATGACCCCGAACCCACAAGTGATGGGTAAACAAACTAATTTTTCCAGAAAAACCATTCTGATTAAAACAAACTTAAGTGTTTTGAAATCATTATGGGAAAATAGTTTGTTGTAAGGGGGAGTTCTGATTGAATACGCCGAAACCCTCACGACTGAACAAACATGATTACTTTCACAAGATTGAAAAACGGTTTTCAAACTGTCGAAAATCAATGGGTTGTAAATCATGGGGGTACTTTATATTATATTTTCTGCAAATCAGAGCACTTTAAGCAGAAAATGGATGGCGAGACAAAGCTATTAGTATTGGTTGTCAAATTTTCTTTAAATGGTTTTGCATTTTAGGGGGAGTAAGAAATTGTCAGAAAATCCAAAAACATTAGAAAATTTGAAAAAGTCAAAAACATGATAAAAATTCAAAATTGAGTTTTTGTGTAAAAAGAGGAAATGATAGTACATCAGTAGACAGTTACAGTATGCTAAAGAAATGTATTGATTATATAGCGTTAAACAGTCTCACTGATGATATGCCGATAGGTTTTTATACATTTAGTAAACTTTTTCGGGATATAAACTTAAATTCAAACTTACTTATTTCGTGGGGAACACTACTTGGATATATAGGTAACCCCTGAAATCTCGTTTGAAAGGTCCCTCTTTCTGAGATACTAGGTCTTTATGCTTAGTGATATCTGGGGTATTATCCCGGGACTTCTGATTTTGCGGAAGCAATGGCCTAGTCCCCGGAGAATACTTTCCGCATTGCTTGAAACATAGCACAACCCTCAGCTAAAAAATGATGAAACATTGAAAAATGCTATTCATGGCTGTTGTAGCAAAAAGATCCTCTAAAGGGGACACACCAAAAGTCGAGCCGTCATCTCTCTGCTGAACGGAAGTTCTGACCTGAGCTCTCACGGTTTCGTACTATAATTTATTCCCCTTACAGATATCATCTAGGTATACTCACCTGTAAGACTGAATATTGGGATCTGGATACGGGAGTATATTCAAGAGGTGGGACACATGAATAAGTTTAAGTTCTTAAAACACCTAATTCGTATCCTGAATCAGTTGAACTTTGTGTGAAAATTTAAGTGGATCAGTATATCGACAATCTAAGTGAATTGTTTAATTCTTAATGTGTAACTAAGCTCAACGGTACTTGTGACTTGTCAAAAACTGATATGATCCTCTAACGCAAACTCAAACAAAAATATTGTCTGTAAATATGTTTGTCCATATTTCTTTACTGCTTTTTATTTTCAGAAAAATACAAAAAGATTTTTGATTCTGCTTTATTTTCGACAACCGATGTCTGAGATCTGAGTTTCAAAATCTAAGTATGCTGATCGTGTTTCTGAAAATAAAACAAGTTCATTAATTTGAAACTTGAAATTTAAAAAAAAAAAATCAAAATCAAAAACAGTTTGTGATATCTCCAAGGTCATTAATTTGGACTTGGATGATAAACTGTGAGAGATTTGGATGCTTATACTGTTAAAATCTGTAAAAGAGCCAGTTTCCGATCCGGTTCGTTGAAACTGCCAAATCTTTGAAGATTGTTGATAGGGGGAGAATATCAAGTAATCCTGGATATATTTCATATTATTATATCTTAGTCCCAGGATATTGATTTAGAAAGTTTAATAGAGCCAGGTTACGATACCTGGACAACCGAAAATGTTTTCATTGTAAAATATTTTAGCAAAAGCTGAGAGAGCCAGGTTTTCAATCCTGGAAGTTCAAAACGTTGTTACTTATAAACGTTTGAGAATTGCAGATGTTGTACCAGACTACGATCCCGACAGCCGAGTCTAAGGGGGAGTCTGAAGACGAGGGAAGCGTGCATTCAAGGACCCAAGAAACTATCTTGAAGGAGCTTGTATACGGAAAGCCAGGTGTCGATCCCAAAGCACGGAAGCTTGACAAAAGGGGGAGCCTGAAGAGTTTACCGAAAGGGAGCTGGAGCTAAAGACAAATCCACCGGGATTTTGTTCGAGCAAGAGGGAGTCTTCGTTGCTGAAAATGTGTTAAAGCTTCAAGAAGACTCAGTGAGAGAGAGAAAGACCAGAAGCTACGAGTCTGACTAAATGTTTGAGATTGACTGCGGCAATATCCAAGGGGGAGTCTGTTAGTGCAGTATGTCTATCGCCTCCGTCATCTCAAGACCGTAGCAGAATCTGTTAAATTCTAGTCTATATTGTAATATCTAGTTACTAAAAGGCAAGGTGGCATAATTGTAAATAAGGAGAGTATCCTTATAACCTTGGCCTATAAATAGAACCATTAGGGTTCTCATTTTAGACTTTTGACACATTTGGTCATTTGCACTTTTGAGAGATCTAGTTCTAGAGAGAGAAACTAGAGAGAGAAAGTGTCTAGGTGATTCACGGTTCTTGTACAATATCAGATCTTTGAATAGAATCACAGTTATAATTACTGTTCGTGTGTTCGCAATTGAAACGGAGTCAAACCGGTCCTAACACAATCTCCCCTAAAATATGTTGATGACTAAATCTCTCATATTATAGCATGTTTTTTATTCTCTTATTTGATGATGAAGAGTCGTGGAAATATTTTACTGTAAATGTTTCCCTGGAAAAATCCTGTTAGTATATATTCTCTGTGTCCGCAACTGTGCGAATAGGCTAGCTAGAGCGTGTGTTGAATATTGTATAGTTGAGATAGAAACACATGACTTTGGAGAAGACGATAGAGGTTCGTACGGATGTAATTTCGTGCGGATGTAACTCATTCGTGCGAATGTAACTCATCCGCACGGACAAGCCCATCCGCACGGACGTGCTCGTCCGTCCAAATCTCATGTATATATAGAGTGTCGTGTGTTTGTTAGTTGATAAGTTTTGGAGATCCCAGAGGGAAATGCTGGAGAAATTTTGTTTCTCCAGCTTGTAAACGATGTAAACTCTTTCGGTATGAATGAAATCATTCAACTTATGACTAATCTAGCAAGATTTCTACCAAATTAGTACCATCCTATCCAAACTTCTGTCTAAACCCGCTGGATACGAAACTTACAAATGGTATCAGAGCTACGGTACCGATTCAATCGATCTAACAGTTGATTGAATCAACTACGCTCATGAATTATGGGCATTAGGGGTTTTAGACATAAATCATCAAATTAACGGTCAATTCACAGACAAAAAAAAAATAAAATTAAAACCATAGGACTCATTAATAATGAATTTCGACCATGTCTTTGAAAGAATCATCATGAAATTCGCTGAAATAAGGATTTTGGATCGAAAAATTGAATCAGCAGTGTTCGCACCGAGGAACTACATCCGCACGAAAGTACTTCATTCGCATGAATGTAGTACATGCGCACGAAAGTACTTATTCGTTCCAAAATCAGCTCATTCGCAGGAAAGTAAAATTTTCATCCATACGAATGTTTTTTTTATCATATTGACGAGACGAGTGTTCAGAAAAAATTTGGTGATCGAATTTTTTTTTGAGATTTTAATGACAAATACGGGCTGTTCGGGGGACACCGATGGGGGCTTCAGAGAATAGATATGATGATGAGATCACACGGTTTTGAAGATAGTGGGGTAGTCATTGATACCTATCCAGACTGTTTATCATTTGGTATAGTGACTATTAATGAGCCAATAAGAAAAAATCGGCAATGATAAAAACGCACTTTTGTGGACCAAAATAAGGTATTTTCCACATAGTTGAGTTTTTCTGAGAACAGAGAGGACTGAATTTGCCAAGTTTGATGGGGAAATTTACGCTCTGTTCCCGAGTTAACTTAACGAGGGAAAAGAAAAGAAAGTAAACGTGAGAAAGGAAAGGATGAGAAAAAAAAGATGTCTTTTCCAGCATTTCCTACCAAATCGGAAGGAAAGAAAAAAACCTAAACAATTTAGCCTAGTTTTCCTTTCATTTCCTTCCTTAAATGAAACTCAGGAACACGACATGTTTTATTTTTCTTTCTTTTCCTTCCTTAAATGAAACTCTTAAACACAAAATATTTTTGCTTTCCTTTTGTTTCTTTTCCTTTCCTTCCATTAGTAAACTCTGGAACACAGTGTTAGTGATAAGTTTCAGAGAGGTCAGAATTTGCAAAAAATGATGGGGAATAAAAATTTCATTAGAATATATTGAAATTCTGACATTTTTGAAATTCAGCTGTGCAATAGTGTTCGGGTGGTTCCGACTTCAGATTGTCTGGGGATGAAGAGTATCCGGATTTATTAGTTTGTGATCATAGGAAGTTCAGATTCTTCAGATCGTGACCAGATTGATGTCTTAGGGTTTGAGTCCCGAGTCTTCGTAAAAGCCGGATAGCAGGATTAGCTTCAGGAGATGCATTAGTATTGGCGATACTTAAATGATATCACAACTTCGTATGGATATAATTTCGTATGGATGTAACTCATTCTTGCGAATGTAACTCATCTGCATGGAAAAGATCATCCACATGGACGTGCTCGTCCGCCCCAACCTCATGTGTATATATATAGTCCCATGTGTTCGTTAGTTGATAAGTTTTGGAGATCCCAGAGGGGAAATGCTAGAGAAATTTTGTTTCTCCAGCTTGTAAACGATGTAAACTCTTTCGGTATGAATGGAATCATTCGATTTATGACAAATCTAGCAAGATTTCTACCGAATTAGTACCATCCCATCCAAACTTCAGTCTAAACCCGCTGGATCTGGAACCTACAAATCTTTTATCTTCACCATGGTCATCCATCCTGACCTCAGATAAAGGTTCTCTAATCATCACATGTTTTAATCTTTAAGTGATTGGGTTCTCTCACTCTCTGGGTTAGGGAAGACTAGAGGCTACTCTTTAGACCTTAGAAGAAGAACAGAGGACCATGTCTCCATTCATAGAAAACTGTGAGAGATGTGGAAAGATTTCTTTCACAATGCCTTTATCAACAAATGATATAATTAAGATTCTAAGAGTTATGATAAGGCATTGGCATTCAGAAGATTATAAAGATTTGTATTTAAACAACTTCCTGTTTTGTGAAGTGCAAGATTTTGAAACTACTGATCATGCTATATACATAAGCTTCTAGTTTTTATTTATTTTCAGTAGTTTAGGTTAAAAAACTTGTCAACTCCGTATTAACCTACCATCTTAACTCTTCTTTGCTTTTCCAATGATTGGTAAAAGACTTTTAGAACATATCATTTATGGGGTAGGAAGAATACTGGCTTTTCTTGAACGTTTTCAAAATTCTTTCGATACTTCTCAAAAAACATGTGTTTGATTTGAAAACTAACTTTGACAATTCATGAAAAATTTCCCTTTTTTGGTATCAGCAGACTTTGAGAGAAGTGTGTAGCACTACTACTGGTAAATAAGGAGGTGATTGTAACCTCACCAGTAGTGTGGCTTTCTCTTGCTGGTGGTAGTGATGAGTGACTTGTCAATTTAGTGATTTCAAACTCCTATTTTAGCAGGCCAGCTGTTAAGGTATAGTTATGGTTTAGCTAGACTTAGCTTAAGGCATTTTGGTGACCATCTACTTGAAATTGGAGACCCCAGCTCTTAGCTTGTTCCATCAATTTCTTAAGTTTCAGATTTTGGCATTGAAGAAACACGGAACTAATTATGGGACTAATCAGTTGGGTTTATGTTCCTTTCATAGTGGTTAATCTTCTTGCAAGTATCCTGAGCTCCTATTGATCGTGGTTTATCTGCAAAACAAAACACCGTTACTCGTTAAGAGGGGTATGTGGGGGTTTCCCTCTTAACCGGGCACCGGCGTGAGAATAAGCGACTGTATATAGGGAGAGTATTAAGTATTAAGTGAAGAGTAGAGGGAATGGAAGGAATTAACCTGTGAAGTGAAGGTCTCTATTTATAGCCGGAGAGGTGTAAGAGGGTGTGGGCTGATGGGCCTTGGGCCGGAAGGCGACGACATGGAGGATATGCTCCTTGTCTCACTGGTGTCGACCGCTAGTGGCTTCTGGAGCTGTGTGGAGTTGGCGCAACGTGATTGGAGCCACGTGTCACTGTTGTCGGCCTGGTCGCCCTTCTGCCATCAGCAGGTAAGTGGAGATCGTGGGGCAGTTGTCTCTGCCCTATGATTGGTGCCACATAGGCGTCCTTCAGTCCTTTTTGTCTCCTGCATGTCAGACGATCGTGGAGCACGATTGCGCAGGAACGGAAGGACCCTGATTGGCTCTTTTATTCTGCCACTTGTACCTTGTGTACTATCTGGAAAGGCCTTGCACCGTAGTCACGCACGATTCTTGCTGAGCACGTTATCATCATGCGCGCGGCATGGGCTTTCAGATGTCCCTTTTAGAATGTTAAGTGTTGCTAACTGGAGTTTACTCTTATGTGGATCTCGCGCGCGTTACACAGGTGTGCTGTACCTCGCGCGAGGTTGGCATTCAAGAAAAGTGGTGGTTAAGGAGTATGGTCCCGCGCGACCTTACAGGGGTTGCGCGGCTTTTTTGGGACCATACCCCTTCAAGTCCCCCCAGTCCAGTGCTGCACCATGCGCAAGGCAAGTGGTTGGAGCTCTGGACTTGAGAAAAAATAAAGTAGAATGGTGCTTTTGGCTTTGGTAGACGACGCGCGTGTAAATTGTTAGTTACTACGGCGCGGCTACCAGGCTTGTTGTTGGCTTTTACACGAAGCTTCTACTGACTTTGGGCGGGAAAAAACCTCGAAGTTTGAATTTTCTGACAGGTTGGTGAAAAAGTCGCGGTTGGTGACGCTTGAGTTGACCTCTGACGGTTGTCATCAACTTGTTGCTGACGGTTCAGCTTTTCGTCAGGAGAGTGGGGCCCACGCGCGCGTGGTAACCGTCGCGCCGGGAAACACGCCTTACGTGGCGCTTTCTGGTTGGCCGTGCTTGCGGCGACTTCGGCACGGTTACCCATCGCATTAAATGCGATGGGTATATATATCCGGAGAGAGGTGATCCTCATCACTTTCTCTTCTACTATTCTTTCACTTCCTCTTAATTTCTTTGGATCTTCAGAGTTTGAAGAACACGGTAGCAGCAGATCTTCAAGTTCTTGAAGAACAACGTCGCAGAATATTCAAGATCTTTGCTTTTCTCTCAATGGCTGAAGAACAACATGAAGATAATCCCGGGGAAGAGGGCCCCGTTCCCGTTCTCCGGTGGGATCCGGGTATTTTTGAGCAGATCACGAGGAGTTTCCGGTTTCCACCGGAATGGGACGCTAAGTATCCTGGTCAAAACCAGACGGCCGCTGATGCTCCACCGGGATACATCACTTTGTTCGAAGATTTCTTTCATCAGGGGAATTTCCATTTGCCGGCGACGAATTTTATGGCCCATGTTCTGCAGTTTTATGGTTTTCACATATCGCAGATGAGTCCTCCCGGGATGGTCCGGGTTCGTCACTTTGAGTTCTTATGTTGGTCTCATGGTATTGAGCCTACGGTTGAGAAGTTCAGGGCTTTTTACCAACTTCAAAGGAATATGGGTTTCTATTCATTCTCCAGTCGTGGCGCTGCGAAGAAGGTATTGCTGAACCCCCCCAAGAGTTTCCATGATTGGAAACCGAAATTTTTCTATATCCGAGAAGAGGTGATCCCGATCGTCATGACCTTCCGCGCCTGGTCGGAACCGATTTTGAAGGAGGATCTGGCGATCCCCAAAGCTGATGTTTGGTATAAGAAGCTTACTTCTACTCCAAACCGAGTGTTTGGAGAAAACGTCCTGGTGGCGGCGCACATGAGTGACCAATGGCCGGCTGATAGCAAGGACGTTCCGGTTCTGATGTTCGAGGGTAGAGGTTAGCACTTTACTTAGCTTCTCTGATTTCGCGTTGCGCGAAGTATCGTTTATTTAAGTAATCTGTTTTTGTAGAGGCGCAACTGTATCAAGCTGCATTCTCCACCTTTGGTGGTTCTATGGGCGTGCGCCCGCTCCAAGCCGGCGAGGAGTATTGGTATGCGCAAATTAGGGGTAACTTCATGTACCCGGTTGCTGATGCGTTTGCCGAGCCGCCTACTGCGACTGAAGGTGCGCTAATACCTAACCCTTGTCCCTTGCGCTCTGTTACTTCTGCTGGGAAAGAGGTTGTCTATCTTTCCAGCGAGGAGTCTGTGGGGTCTTCAAACGGGGAGTTAAGTTCCTGGTCTACCATCTTTGCAGGTGTGCTGCGTGATTTGGGCATTGACCCTGAAGAGAAGAAAAAACAGCCCAAGAAGAAGAAGGTGATCAACCTTGAGCCTGAAGTGACAAGTAAAAAAGGTGGGAGCAGTCGCGCAGCTGCTGGTGCTGCTGGTAAAGGTACTCTTCGGCTTCGTCAGAGTGACTTGAAAGATTATGTGATAATTAGTGACTCACTTGAGGGCTTGTCGCGCGCAGGCGAGAAGAAAACTGGAGCGGGTGGCTCGAAAAGTGGAGGTAGCGCGGGTTCTCGTAACCCGGATGCTGGCGTTACTCCATCCTCTATTGCGCAAGAAGACGAGGAAGAAGAAGAGCAGGCTGCTGAAAAATTGATCAGCAGAAAAAGAGTTAGAAGCGAAACCACGGCTGGTGTCTTAGCTGCGCCCGGAGCTGGGGAGGTTCCCTTGATTGGGAAACGGAGCAAATTGCGCTCGCTTTACAAAGTTTCTCCGGGTTAGTTCTTTAGTCGCGTTATTTTGTTATCTTCGCTCTTTTTAACACTTTGTTTTTGCAGAGGTTAAGAAGACGACCCCAGAGAAGGGTGTTGTGATTGTGGAGCCGGAGCCAAAGAGGCCAAAGATTACCGTTAAGGCTTCCAAGGCTGTTGGGGCTGAGACTGCCAAGGGCAAACATGTTGCTGAAGAGGACAGGGCGAAGGCTGCTGAGTTGGCGAGGCTGGAAGCTGAAGCAAAAAGGAAAACTGAGGAAAACAATAGCCGAGCTGATGAAGAGAAACGGAAGAAAGCTGAGGATGAGAAGAGAAGGTTGGTTGAGCAAGAGAGGAAGAAACTAGCTGAGCAGGAGGAAAACAGGCTAGCTGAGCAGGAGAGGAAGAGACTGGCCGAGCAGGAGAAAACTACTGCTGACAAGGCGGCTGGTTCGGGTGGTGTAAAACAAGGCGCGCCGCCGCGCTCTCCGATAGGCCCCCGGGATACCTTGGGGGATATTTACTACAAGTCGTATACCGAAGAGAGCCGTGGTGATTCTCCGCATAATCCGTCATGGGGGATAAAGCAAAAGGATACCTTTCAAGAGTTCGCGCCTTGCCGCGACTGGCTGCTGAACTCCATTCCTCCTGGCGAGGTTGATCGCCAAAGAGCGCGCACTCACAGCGGGCTCTATCATGCTTATGTGGTTGGCGAGGCCAACACCCGCGCCGCTAACCAGGAAATTGTTCGCGAGTGGCGGACAATGGTTAGGGAGAGGGATGACTGGGAAAAATATCGTGATCGGATATTGAGGCGTGCTACTGACTTGGAGAAGGCGAGAGCTGCTTTTGATGAGGAAAAAGCGAAATTCGAGGCTGACCGAAAGTCAGAAGAGTGGGGGCGCGAGGGCCTCAAAAGCAAGCTTCACGCTGCCTAGCAGCAGCTGGCTAAAGAGAAAGCTGAGTTCAAGCGCATATGCCAGAAGGATAATGAGCGCGCGGCTGCGGATCGTAACAAGATTGTCAACCTTGAAGCCAAAGTTGTGGAGTTGACGGCGAAACTCGAGGATGCGCAAGCTGCGCAAGCTGCGCAAGCTGCTAAAGAGCAGGCTGAGGTTTGAGAAACTTCTTAGATTCTGTTGGATAGTTTCGTATAGTGTGTTAACCGAGTCTTTTGTCCCCTGTAGGCCGAATTAGCTGAGGTAAAGGCGCAATTGTCTAGCAGAGACAGGGATTTGTCTGCTAAGGACGTCGAGATCACTGAGCTGAAGCGTCGTTTGCGGGAGCAGATTGAGAAAAGCGAGTCCTTGGAGATTGATCTCGAAGCTGAGAAGGTTAAAGCTGTCACTGCCGATGAGGCTAAGCAAAAGGCTGAGGAGGCGCGAGACATAAGCACCACTGCTCTTAATGTAGCACAAAACAACTACTCTGAAGCTCAAGGTATCGTGGACACCTTGGTCTCTGAAGCTGAGTGGTTGCGTGGTCGTGGAATGGTGCTGGTATGATTCCTCCTTTATTTTTACTTGATTTATCTAGGCCTGTTAGCTAAAGTACCGCGCTTGCTGTAGATGGCTAACTCCATCCTAAATGCTGGAGAATTGGACAAGGCTGTTGCGGCTGTGATTGACGCCTCCCTCGCAGTTGGGCACCGTAAAGGCTATGCTGAGTGTGCGCAACATGCATCGGTAATGCTTGGGCATGAGTTTGATATTAGTCACTGCTCAGTGACTGGTGCAGCTGAGGCTGAGATAGCCCGCGCGGAGCATGGTTATGATCATTTATCCATTCCGGTGATGGACTTGGTTACGGACGCTCTGAAGCACGATGACTGGTGTCAGCGGCTGAAGAATATCCTTGATCCACCAGAGACTGTTGAGCTCTCAGATGAGGAGGCACCTGCGGGTGGTGATGGCGATGGAAAAGGTGATGGTGGTGGTGATGGCGGTAAGCATGACGATGATCCTGATGATAGCTTTGAATAGGCTAGTACTTTTTTAGGCTTTATGCCTTGTAATTTTGTTTATGCTTTGTATGTAAGCTTTTGCGCGGTTGCGCTAGTTTGAAATGGAAAGAACACGTTGTTGACTATATAACTGTTGCGCGGTTGCGCTTATGTTAAATAGTATGTTTGCTTAGTTTCCCGTTACAATTATTGCACTGTTGTTAGAAACTTTGGTTAAGTTAGCGCGAATAAATGTAAGAGAGGCTCTTGTGCGAGCGTAACTGGAGTGTTTTCGTGCTAATCAGAAGTTTAACATGCATTTGTAACGAAATAAGTCGGATAGTGATAAAAGAGCATGTCGTATGCTTCCATTGATTTCATACGCGCTTAGGCCAAGATACATTGCTTGTAACGTAAAAGGCGTGTAGCCAACATAAGAAAGTAAAGGCGCGTAGCCGACAGTAGTTGATAAAGGTGCAGGACCTTTTATAGTCATATATAACATTTGCGCAGTTGTTGCGCATTCCACGTGCGCGGGATGATGTGTCCATCCAGGGTGCGCAATTTGTAAGCCCCTTTTCCTAGCACTTCGTGGACCAAGTATGGGCCTTCCCATTTGGGTGCTAGTTTTCCAGGGCGTTCGGCGTTGGAGGCTTCGTTGTCTCGAAAGACATATTCCCCTAGGGTGAAGGTACAGATGCGTACTCGCGTGTTGTAGTACCTCTCCAGTTGTGTTTTGTACTTGGCTTCTTTAATTCGCGCGATTTCGCGCCTTTCTTCAAGCAAATCCAAGTCAAGACGACGCTCTGCCTCGTTGTCGATTGCGTTGACTGCTGTCAGACGCGGAGAAGGCAGGCCAACTTCTGCCGGGATAACCGCTTCTGAGCCATAGACTAGGCTAAAAGGGGTCTCGCCGGTACTTGTTTTCGGCATGGTGCGGTGAGCCCATAAGATACTCGGGAGCTCGTCCACCCAGCCTCTTCGCTTCGTGCCCAGTCGGGCCTTAATCCCTTCGACAATACACTTGTTTACGCTTTCAACCTGCCCGTTGCCTTGAGGATGCGCAACAGAGGAGAAAGTGTGTTCGATCTTCATCTCCTTCATCCAGTTCTGGAGGTCTTCAGACGCAAAGTTAGTGCCGTTGTCGGTTACAATCTTGAGTGGGAGCCCAAATCTGCAGATGATGTGTTCCCAAATGAACTTGCGCACCATCATGGCTGTAGTTGAAGCAAGGGCTTTGGCCTCCACCCATTTTGTGAAGTAATCGACGGCCACTATTATGAACTTGACGGCGCCGGGAGCGTCTGGGAAGGGTCCTACCATGTCGATTCCCCACTGCTGAAAAGGCCAAGCAGTTGATACGGGGATCAGGTCGTTCTTGGGGCGCATGGTTTTTGGAGAGTGCCGCTGACAGGAGTTGCACTTGCGCAGCTCCTTCAGGGCATCAACATGCATCCCTGGCCAGTAATACCCGGCGTTCATAATCTTCGCAACAACCATGCGTGGCCCCGCATGGATGCCGCAGATTCCTTCATGAATCTCCCTTATCAGATAGTTCGCATCTTGAGGGTCCACACAGCGCAGGAGTGGTCCCAAGAAGGACTTGCGGTATAAGATACCACCATTCATTTCGTACTGCAGAGCTTTGTTCTGAATCTTTCTTGCCTCTGCCTTATTCTCTGGGAGTGTTCCTTCTTTCAGGTACTGAATGATAGGGGTCATCCAGGATGGCTGCCCTATCTCTATCACATTGACTTGTCGTAACAAGACTGACGGGTTCTTGAGTACCTCAATCCTTACATCTTTGGCAAGATGTTGGAAGGATGTTGAAGCAAGCTTACTCAAGGCGTCAGCTGGTTTGTTTTCAGAGCGATTGATGTGGATGACCTTGTGAGACTTGAACTGTTGAAGCAACTCTTTCGCTTGTTCCAGATATAGGGCCATAACTTCACCCCTTGCATCGTAAATACCGTTGACTTGGCTGGCTATCAAGAGTGAATCAACATGTGCTTGTAGATTTTTGGCTCCCATTTTGATGGCGAGGCGCAAGCCTGCCAGAAATGCCTCATATTCCGCCTTGTTGTTGGTGTTTTTAAAGTCCAACTTGATGGCGTAAGTGAATTCATGGTTTTCAGGGCTTACTAGGCGCAATCCAGCTCCCGCGCCGTCCTCGTTTGAGGCCCCATCGGTGTAAAGCATCCAAGTCTCATTTGTCGTGTCTTTTTCGGGAGTCTCCACTAACTCACAATCTTTGATTTTCTCAACTGGGACTTCTGTGATGAAGTCCGCTAGAACCTGGCCCTTGATGGCTGGGCGCGGCCGATATAGAATGTTGTGACCCCCCAGCTCGATGGCCCATTTTGCTAAACGCCCGGACGTTTCTGGTTTTTGAAGTATCGAGCCGATATGGAAATTGGTAAGCACGGTGATCGCATGCCCTGTGAAATATCTGCGCAGCCTTCTGGAGGCGTGTAGCAGCGCCAGTACCAATTTTTCCATCGTGGAATATCTCGTTTCCGGGTCAGTGAGTACCCTGCTGACATAATAAATTGGAGTTTGAACTCCATTTCTTTCCACTAATAACACCGACCCTACTGCCTTATCTGAAGAAGATAAGTACAGTACAAGTGGCTCTTTTTCAAACGGCGCGGTCAGGGTAGGAAGTTCGATTAGACATGCTTTCATTTGCTGGAAAGCCTTTTCTGCGTCGGGCGTCCATTTGAACTCTTGCTTCTTTACACAATTGCGCAGTGTGCTGATAAAAGGGTACGACTTCGCGGCGTGATTTGACAAAAAGCGGTTAAGCGCGGCGAGGCGGCCGGCCAACCGTTGCATTTCTTTGATTGTTCGCGGCGATGGCATCCGCTCTATTGCCTGGACTTTTTCCGGATTCACTTTGAAGCCGCCGTTGGTGACTATGAAGCCTAGAAACTTCCCTTCTTCCATGCCAAAAGAACATTTGGCTGGATTCAACTTCATGTTTACGCTGCGTAATGAATTGAACGTTTTCTCGATGTCCTTCAACATTTGGTCCTCTTCGGGACTTTTAATCACTAGATCGTCGATGTAAACTTCAATATGTTTTCCGATGTCATCCGCGAAGGTCTTGTCCATCAATCGCTGGTATGTGGCGCCAGCATTTTTCAGGCCGAATGGCATCTTCGTATAGCAAAAAATCCCCAGATCAGTGCGGAAAGCCGTCTTGTCTTCATCCTCGAGCTTCATCTGAACTTGATGGTACCCCTTGTAGCAATCCAAGAAGCACTTCCATCTGTATGGCGCGAGAGAGTCTATCTTTTTGTCGATCTCAGGCAAAGAATAACAATCCTTAGGGCATGCCTTATTGAGATCGGTATAATCGACGCACATTCGCCATCCACCGCTAGACTTCTCTACCATTACGGGGTTCGCAACCCAACTCTGATAACGTACTTCTCGCAGGATGCCGGCTTTAAGTAACTCGCAAACTTGCTCATTCATTGCTTCCGTCTTGTCTGCCCCTAGGCTGCGCCTTCTTTGGACTTTCGGCTTAACCGAGGGGTAGGTGTTTAAACAGTGCTCTGTGATGTCGCGCGGGACTCCGGTCATGTCGGCCGGGGTCCAGGCGAAAATATCCATGTTCTTGAATAGGAGCTGCTTGAGACGAGTTCTGATGTTTGGTGAGATAGCGTGACCTATCGTCACCGTTTGCTCCGGATATTTGCGATTTAAAACCCATTTTTCGGGCTCGGTTGCTGAAACCTTTGCCGCTTTTGTTGGGCGCATCTCTTCTGTTGACATAACTTCCTTCTTCGCATAAACGATTGCCACCCCCGTCTTGGTTGGGAAACCAATCGCTGAGTGGGGGGTGGAAGTTATCATATTCAGCTCACCTTGCGTTTCTCTCCCGATCAATACGTCATGTCTTGACTTAACAGGCATCACCATGAAGTTAACGTCTGCTGTTCGTGAATGCTTCCCGTCAGAGAGTGTGACGGGGAAGCTGATCTGGCCTAGCGGTCAGACCATTTCATTGCAGAATCCAGACAATGGATAATCAACTGGTTCAAGTCTTGCTTTGTCTTCATCGTCGAACTGGTTAAAGCACTGTTCATAGATGATGTCTGCTGTACTCCCGGGGTCGATGAAGACGTATTCAGTTTCATAATGGCCAATGATGCCGGTGATGACGATGGGTCGTGTGGCTCGGGGACCCCCGCGCACCACCGGGAAAATAACTTGCTGCTCTTGCCATGAAGGCTCATAAGGTCTCTTGCCTTTTTCTCTTGCGCTATACCTTGGTCCATTGACCATGTGTGTCTCCAGGCGTCGAACCTTCTTGTGATTTCCTTCATCGTGGCGATGGAGTTGTCGCGTCTCTTTGCGCACGTTCTTCACTAAGTGGCTCAGCTTTCCGCTTTTTAGTGCTCTCTCGATCTCTTGTCGCAAGCTGTAACAATCATCTGTTAAGTGGCCTGTATCCTTGTGGAAATCACAATACAGATTGGGGTCTTGTCCCTTTTTGTTCGTCATAGGCCTGGGAGTCTTAAAATCATGGTTCTCCGTCATTAGCACCTCTTTTGGTGTTTTTATGAGCGGAGTCCAATGCTTTTCACGATTGTCGTCTCGGACTGCCTTTCTATAACCGATGCGGTCAATGGTGTCACGCGCGTCTTCCTTATAGCGGGATCGTTCTTCGTATCGGGGTCGTTCATTATAACCGCTGGAGTGGTTGGCCTTCCACCTAGGGTTTTTGCCTTTGTTGCGCCTGTTGTCATCGCGCGGGTGACCCCCTTTGGAAAATCTATCTTCAGAACGATAGCTGTTGTTTCGTGCGAGTGACTCTTCCGTTTGCGCGACTATCTTCGCGGCTTCCATGAGTTTGTCCCACTCCTTTGGCATTCCATCCTTCCCAGTGATGGTTCTAATCAGGCTATCACAGCGGATGGCTTTCTTGAAATGGCATCGCATGAGTTGCTCACTCACGCCACCTATTTCCAAACATTCTTTGTTAAAGCGCGTAACGAAATCTTCCAGACCCTCATTATCTCTTCGCCAGATATCTTCAACTTCCGCTGTGTCGCGCTGATATCGCCTTTGTTGGCTGAAGTGACTCAAAAACTGGGTTCTGAAATCTACCCATGATTTTATCTTTCCCGGAGGAAGGCTGTCGAACCAGGCGCGAGCAGCCCCGGTAAGTGTTTGGATAAACAGGTGGCACCACATGGGCATATTCCATCCTCCCATGCAGCCCACACTTGTGAAAACTCTGACGTGATCATCGGGATCAGTCAAACCGTTAAACTTTCCGACAGTCGGAGGTAATTTCTCTCTCTTGAGTGGCGCGAGTGCTATCTTTGGGATGAACTTTGAATGCTCTATAGCTTCCTCTGGTCGATAGGCGAGGCGAAAGTCACGCTCTGCCTCTTCGGTATACCCAACGTGCTGCCTTGGTTTGTAGTACTCATGATTTCTTTGCAAACGATTGAAAACCGAAGATTCGTCATCGTTCTCCCAGGTTGGATCATTCGGGTCAGTTTCTTCCCACTCGTCGTTTATGTTGCGCGGCGTGAGCCGGCTATGAACTGGTCCTCGTTGGAAGTTTGACGGTTCGTCATAGTAGCTTTCTGTCTCCCCCCGTGTATCGCGCGTGTCTAGTACGCTTTGTGTCACACCCCGAATTTCCACGTGTCACCGGTGGGCCCGGTAGGGGAGTATCGTGACGTGGTTGGCAACATAATAGTCAAACAACACAATAATTAAATGCACAGCGGAAGCAAGTATAGATTTCATTCAACCAAACGATATTGTAATATTAAGTATCACAATTAGTCGAATATAAATCCACAGGTAGATCACATAAAAAAGAAAACAAATGTTCAACAGTTTATGACATCCAAGCTAGCGAGACTTAATGTGGATGCTAGGAGACAGGCCAGCCTATTTCGCGTAGTACCTGCACTTAACCTTTTTAAGAAAAATACGTCAGTTTACACTGGTAAATACAATCAACCGACTCATTTTGAAAAGAGTTTAAGAAAATGCATTTAAGGCACAAGGCACAAATAATATTTTATAACTTGGGATACTTATTTAAATATATAAACTTGTACAGGATTTACATGTTTCTTATGCGTTCAGTAGCCCGGATCGAGCCGGGTTAAAGATCAATTAACACACCACTTTATTTATGAGACACTAACAGGTGTACGCCTACACCTGAGTGCTGAGGTCGTGGCCATTTCGTAAAATGATGCCAGGGATATCCGGGACACGGTCATTAACCCCCCAAAGGCTTTAAGCAACAAAACAAATTAAACGGAGACATCTCAATCATTTAACCATAATAAGATTAAATATTCAACGCCCGACCAAGCGGTATTTTATATACCGTACCCAAGCCCGTATAGGGAAATAAGTTAAAAGTATTTACCTGAGTAAGTATAGTTCAAAATCAGCGAGTGCAAGTATCTTTTACTGGTTCTCCTATTCTGGAACGAAGGTTTATAACAACCTATTAGAATCCTAACGGGCCTTTAGTTAAGCTTACGCTTAGACCAATTAGTTTTAAAGATACGGTTCGTACGCACGATTAAGCGAAGACCGGATAGAATGTGATTTAGACCCGACAAGTTTGAAGACTTGCTTAATATGGGTATATGATACACATTCTGGATTTTGAGACAAAACCGATAAGGTTTGACCCGTTTCGGCTAATTTATGTAAACTAGTTACATAAACCGAACCGAACGCGCATGAAGCGTAACGGGTATCCGTAATAGTCCTAAACAGGTTTCCTAAGTTAACATGCCTTAAATAAGTTGTGATATCAGTAGGATATCACCCGTGACGCCCCAAACGAGTTTAATCTCATAATAAGCCCCGTAGGGGTATTTTGGTCATTTTAAAGATTATAAAATGATTTAGTTAGGTTTCTGTGAACCGGGTCTGGTTACATCAGTAAAATGGTTTATTTAAACAGGTTATAACATTTGATGTTAAGTCTTATGTGTCAAAACGTTTTTAAACATAAACTACGCGTATAATACGTGTATAACGCCGTTTTAAGCGACGTACGGTTTAAAATAGAATTCTGAGTTTCCAGGTTAGTTTAATAGGCTCAAAATACTATAATTATTATTTAAAATCTGTAGCAATTGGATTGGCGCCATTCGGACGTGTAAAACTCATTTTATGGCCGAAAAGGGCATTTTCGGTATTAACCGAATTAAGGCGCTAATCCTAGCTTAGGATCAGTTTAAAAATAATTAAACATCTTCAAAAATCCCAAAATATTATATTACTTCAGTAAGTAAAAGATTTGGTGCCAAAAATTTGGGCTTAGATAGGTTTTACGCTAATGGCGTCGTTTAATTAATAAAAGTGCCAATAATTACGTCATTAAGCATATCTCCTAATCTAGACATCCGATTGACATGAAAATTTACAGACATGCTTAATAATCAGTAATAAAGATTATCACACTTTCATATTTCCAAAAATCTCGTTATACGGACATAAGGGCAATATGGTCATAATTAGGCATTTAACGGAAACATCGGACGATTTAAGGATTCGAGTGGTATAACCGCAGAGGCTTATACACACTTATAACTAGGTCCTATCGGAACTTTAAGGCATGTCTAAATCTATCTTAATCGGGTCAGAACTGAGGTCAACGCAAAAGTCAAACTTTTGCGTCTTTCGGTTCCGAATCGGTCTTAAACAGAAAGTTGTCGAACCAAACAAGCGTAAACAAGTTTTTATACTTATTTTCAGTTTGTATGAATGTTAAAACAGATTATACGCCTTATGTATCATTAAATTTGCAACAAACGATTCTGTTGACTTTTTCGAATAAGGTTTGACTCGACGAACGCCATAGTTAGGATCAAAATCAGTGAGTGACCTTTTAGGGGTTTAATAACCATATAATTACCAACTTGTATCAGCTTTCGTTTCGACAAATCTCTGGATCGTTTGTGATTTATCGCCAAGTCAAACCGTAGTTACGACGGTTTGACTTCTAGGCTATAAATGATGAAAAACTGAATCGAGAAGGGATAAGCATACTTACACTTGATTAATGGATGTTATGAAATGCTTGGTATCAGCTTGAAAGTCTCAGAAATGATCAGGAATGAATTGTGCATGAATGTAACAACTTGTGACTTTATATAATAACTTGGATCCTTATCAATTGAGTCTAGGAATGTTGTTAGATGTCCAACATGTGTCCCTATAGGCTAAAAACTAATATAGCAAGCCCATAGTTTCGAAACAAGTCATTTAAAGTCGGTTAGAAGCATGCAACAGCCACCTGCCAGTGATTCTGTTTGTTTTCTGCATCTGCAGACCGCACGCGGCCCGCTTCCCATATAGTCAAGTCTAAAGCGGGCCGCTTTAGACTTGATAACCTGATTTTTATTTTCTTTTTATTGCAATTTGGCCCCTGGTCCTCCGAAAGGTCGCTTTCTCAAATTTTCTTGCACTAAGAGACTTGAATACTAACATATAGGGGCTTTATGGCTTATACCATCTTTGTCAAGTACTCGGGTAACTTTGTGATTACCCGAAAAGCCCTAATTTTCAACGTTGACACTTCTAACCCTCGCACACGAATTTTATCACAACTTTCTCGTACGATAACGAAACTTGGTGAAATTTTTATAGTGCATTCTAGTGAGCATAATTAATCGTTACAAGGCTTCGGGTTTGTCAAAAGGTCACTCAGAGGTACAGCTTAAACATGTTGACACATTTAACCCCTGTAGTTTGTAATTTCTCACTTTCTTTCACATTTCGCTTCGTATGATCCATGATTCATTCTTTTAGGGTTATAAACACCATGTAGGGTTATTGTAAAGTGTATTTATTCATTGATGACACTTTGAACCCTTATAATTACATAGTTTCATTGTTGGTCAACTTTAGTCCTTCAAGAACATTCTTTCACACGTTCAAACCTATGACACGTGTCAACACATTATAGGACGTGAATTTTCGAGGTGTTACATCCTCACCCCCTTAAAAGAAATCTCGACCCGAGATTTACTGAAATAAGTAAGGGTACTTTTCTTTCATTGTGGATTCAACCTCCCACGTATAATCGGGACCTCTACGGGCATCCCATTTGACCTTTACAAAAGGTATGTGCTTCCTTCGAAGCTTCCTTACCTGTCGATCTTCAATCGACATAGGTTTTTCAACAAATTTCAAGCTCTCATCAATATGCACATCTGTATATGGTATAATCACTGATTCGTCAGCGGAGTCCGCGAAACACTTCTTCAGATTGCAGATGTGGAACACATTGTGTATACTACTGAGCTCTTCAGGTAAGTTTAACTTGTAGGCAACTGACCCGACACGTTCGATAACCTCGAAGGGTCCTATGTATCTCGGGCTTAGTTTGCCTTTCTTACCAAACCGCATCACTCCTTTCCAGGGTGACACTTTAAGTAGGACTTTGTCACCTACTTCGAAGTGAAAATCCTTACGATTTGGATCAGCGTATATCTTCTGCCTATTCCGGGCAGCTTGGAGATTGTTTCGAATCTGGACAATCTTGTCCGTCGTTTCGAACACGATCTCTGGTCCTGATAACTGGACTTCTCCAACTTCCGCCCAACAAACTGGTGATCTACACTTTCTACCGTATAATGCCTCAAAAGGCGCAGCCTTGATGCTGGTATGGTAGCTATTGTTGTAGGAGAATTCGATTAATGGCAGGTTCTTATCCCAGCTACCTCCCAAATCGATTGCACGTGCACGAAGCATGTCTTCCAACGTTTGAATAGTACGCTCACTCTGACCGTCCGTCTGTGGATGGTAAGCCGTACTAAAATTCAAACGTGTGCCCAAAGATTGTTGGAAACTTTTCCAAAAATGTGATGTGTATCTAGTATCTCGGTCAGAGATAATAGCTACAGGTATGCCATGTAGAGCTACAATCTTATCAACGTACAGTTGGGCTAACATATCGGAGCTGTAGGTCTCCTTAATAGGTAGGAAATGTGCTGACTTAGTCAGTCGGTCAACTATCACCCAGATGGTGTCATTTCCTTTCCTTGTCTTGGGTAACTTGGTGATAAAATCCATAGTTACCATTTCCCACTTCCAAGTAGGAAGTTCAGGTTGTTGTAGCAAACCTGACGGTTTTTGATGTTCTGCCTTGACTTGCGCACAGGTCAAGCATTTAGCTACATAGGTAGCTACAGACTTCTTCAAGCCTATCCACCAATAATTTGCTCTAAGATCATGATACATTTTATCAGCTCCAGGATGAACAGAATATTTAGAGCTGTGGGCTTCCTGGAGAATAACATCTCGGAGTCCTCCATAAATTGGAACCCAAATCCGTCCATTCAATCTAAGAATTCCATCCTTACTAAGAGATAACTGCTCCTCAGTTACTCCTAGCTTTTCGTTAGGATAATTAGCTTCCAACACAGCTTCTTTCTGTGCAGCTAACAACCTTTCTATCAAGCTGTTCTTTAATTCCATGCTCTTGGCATTGATTCGGATGGGTTTCACCCTTTCTTTCCGACTCAAGGCATCGGCGACTACATTCGCCTTGCCGGGATGGTATCTTATTTCACAATCGTAATCATTCAAAGTTTCCATCCAACGACGTTGCCTCATGTTCAAGTCCTTCTGGTTGAACAGATGTTGAAGGCTTTTGTGATCAGAATAGATCACACATTTGATTCCATACAAATAGTGCCTCCACAATTTTAGTGCAAATACAACGGCACCCAATTCCAAGTCGTGGGTGGTGTAATTCTTTTCGTGCACCTTTAACTGACGTGAAGCATAGGCAATGACTTTGCCTTTCTGCATAAGCACACATCCCATCCCAGTGTGTGATGCATCACAATAGACTACAAACTCCTCTATTCCATCAGGCAATGTTAGTACCGGAGCATTGCTCAACTTTTGTTTCAGAATATCGAAGGATTCCTGCTGCTTAGGACCCCAGTCAAACTTAATCTTCTTACGTGTCAGCGAAGTCAGGGGTGCAGCAATCCTTGAAAAGTTTTCTATGAATCGTCTATAGTATCCTGCCAAACCTAGGAAGCTACGAATTTCCGTAGGCGTCTTGGGCTCATGCCAATTCATGACAGATTCAACTTTAGCGGGATCTACTTGGATACCACGCTCACTAACAACATGCCCAAGAAATTGGACTGCTCGAAGCCAGAATTCACATTTCGAGAACTTGGCATAGAGCTTTTCTTTATGAAGTAGTTCCAATATGCAGTGAAGATGCTTCTCGTGGTCAGCTTGGTTCTTTGAGTAGATGAGAATGTCGTCGATGAAGACGATGACGAATTTATCTAGGTGCGGCTTGCAAACGCGATTCATGAGATCCATGAATGCAGCCGGTGCATTAGTGAGCCCGAAAGGCATCACTAGGAACTCGTAATGGCCATAACGAGTCCTAAATGCTGTTTTGTGCACGTCTTCATCTCTAACCTTCAATTGATGGTAGCCTGACCTTAAGTCAATCTTCGAGAAGAAACTTGCCCCTTGAAGTTGATCGAACAGATCGTCGATTCTGGGCAAAGGATACCTATTCTTGATGGTAACCTTATTAAGCTCGCGGTAGTCGATGCACAGACGCATCGACCCATCCTTCTTCTTAACAAATAAAACTGGTGCTCCCCACGGAGACGAACTAGGTTTGATGAAACCTTTGTCTAGCAAGTCATCTAGTTGCGTCCTTAATTCCTTCATCTCCGTTGGTGACAACCTATAAGGCGCCCTTGCAACTGGTGCTGATCCAGGAATAATGTCGATTCTGAATTCCACTTGTCTATCTGGTGGCAAACCAGGTAGTTCTTCAGGAAATACTTCGGGGTATTCAGAAATGACTGGGATCTCTCCAATCTTGGGTTTCGGTTCATCAATAATCACTTGTGCCATGTAAATGACACAGCCCTTCTTTAAACACTTTGAGTCTTTGAGTATAGACATCTTCTCGGGCAGCCCATACTGGGTATCTCCCTGGATAGTAAGTGATTCACCAGACGAAGTCTTGATTCTCACTTGCTTCTTATTGCAAATAATCTGGGCCTGGTTATGAGATAACCAGTCCATACCCAAAACTATGTCGAAACCGGCTAGTTTTAAAGGTAGTAGGGACAAAGGAAAAGAGTGATTCCTAATGGATATGAAACATCCATCTAATAAGGTTGAAGCGGTTTCTAAAGTGCCATCAGCTAGTTCCACCTCATACTTCACACTTAAAGTTCTAACAGGTAGTTTCAACAGTTCACAAAACTTATTATCTACAAACGACTTATCAGCACCCGAATCAAATAACACTCTCGCATAAACATCATTTACGAGAAAGGTACCTGTTATAACGTTGTCGTCCTTGACAGCTTCCTTAGCATCCATTCTGAAGACCCTCGCATTGGTCTTCTTCCCCTCTTCATTCTTCCTTGCAGATTTTGGGCAGTTGGACTTGATATGCCCCTTTTCATTGCAACCATAGCAGGTCGCATCCTTTATCTTCTTGCAATCCAGGGTTTTGTGTTCCCTGGATTTGCATAACCCACAAGCAAAAGGTTTCGATTGTGATTGTGAGTTGGATTCAAACCTGCACTTTCCGAAGTGCTGCCTCTTGCAGATTTTGCATTTGGGTTTTTCACCCGACTGCTGACCATCTCTCTTGAATCCTGACCCCTTCTTAGAGTCATTGTTTCCCTTCTGCTTCTTATCTGAACGCCGTGAGTTGTCATCCTCACGCTTTCTTTTCTCCGTATCAGTTTTCCTCAGTGACCTCAGCCTGACAGCATCTGAGGTCAGAGATAACGATATGTCCGTTACTGACCGAAAAGTGGTTGGTCTGGAAGCTTTTACACTTGCTTTGATCTCTGGTTCCAAACCTCCGATAAAACGAGCTATACGTTTAGGCTCCGGAGTCACCAAGTAAGGGACCAACCTTGACAAAGTATTGAAAGTAGTAAGGTAGGCCTGACAGTCCAGGTTTTTCATGACCAGTGCCAGGAAGTCAGATTCAATTCTCTCTACCTCATGTTGAGGGCAGAAATTCTCCTTGATGAGTGCCATGAACTGTTCCCAGGTCATGTTGTATAATGGGACTTTCCCTGTGGCCTGGATCAAAGATCTCCACCAGGCTAAGGCCTCTCCTTTGAAAGACTGTGAGACAAACTTCACAATATCCCTATTATGACAACCACTAATATCCACCACAGTATCCATTTCATCCATCCACGTCATGCAATCAACAGCTCCTTTTTCCCCATTGAAGTCTCTGGGTTTGCACGATACGAAGTATTTATAGGTGCAACCCCTATTACGAGGTTCTTGGTTCTGTAAGGCTCTTTGGGATGGATTACTCCTTTGGTTCGAGGAGTGGTGAGAATTACTGTTGTGGGCAGTGTGGGTCCTGGAGGGTGTTCTGGTGTGTGATGCAGAATGGGTCCTCGTATGGGTACCACTTGATCCATGGTGCTGTCTACCCATAGCTATATTAACCGCATTATTTATCATAGCTTGCAACTCTGCACCTGCTACGTTAACTTGGGCATTTTCATTCACTATCCCTGGGTGACTGTTGACCTCGTTTGAATCTGCCATGTATCTTGAACTGTAACACATTGGCAATAACTTATTGGTGAGTTTATTATAGAATTGTCTTTTATGGCAATTTTTATTAACCGTGGTAACATAGACCATATATGGTTAATTTATTACTCACATTTATTTAGGATTTCTAATATAATTTATCCTAATTAAAAATAATAACAGTATCTATTAGCACATAAGGCCTAGTCACTGGGACAATATAGATTATAAGCTAGGATTTCAGAGAATCAAAGCATGAAGGTTTGAACAAAGTTCATTACCTTTATCAGACAGGGTCATAGACTAATACTGTCCTTTGTCTCATATGAAAATGAGAAGGGCCCGTAGGCATTCCATTACCAATAGATGGTAAAAAGAACTTATCATATCTATTAATGATTTAACCCATGATTCAGAGATCATTTATTTGGGTTTAGAATCTTTGAAAAGATCCATATATAATAATAACACGTGTGTTTTTAACGAATCGTGTCTGCCAGGAGTGTTAACATGTTTTCAGATGTTAACAGGGATTTGAATCTTTTTAACTAGTTTTACCATCTGGGCCAGGTCTTAAAATGACATGCAGGCTAGGTTATACTTTTAAGATCCTTAAAAATAACATAGGCAGATTGACTTTTAAAAGGAATGATTTTGATTTATTTATTTCATATATCTTTTAATTATGCATAACATGGAAATTATGAAATTTATAAACTTACATTCCATTAAAACTAAAAGTAGTACATTTTGCCCTAAACGGGACTTTTCACAGAAACAGATGCCCACGCAGGAGCTATACATATAATACATGTCCTCACAGGGACGGTCTACAAAAGTAAATGTCCTCGCAGGGACTACTAGAGACAAGTCCACGTAGGGACTACGTACAAAGATAGATGTCCGCGCAGGGACTACATACACACATAAATAAATGTCCACGTAGGGACTTGATTTAAACAAGGAAATACAACAATATATATTGGGAATTAACGATCCCTTTTCTTCTTTCCCTTAAGCAAGTTTGCCAAGCCACTCATAAATCCCTCATTCTTCCTACGTTCCTTCTGGAAGTCTCGCTCCACCTTGGCCAGTCTTCGACGGAGTTCCTCCTGCTCATGAGGAGAAGCCCGTCGCGGCTGGTACTGTTGTGGCGGCTGAACATGTGCTTGATACCCCTGAGCTGGGTATCCCATTCCCCAAGGGGGTCCGTATGGTCCCTCAGGATTATTATGGCCTTGGTAGCTTGCTGCCACGTTGTAAGGATCATCAGTATAGTTATAGCCATGGTATGCTGGTGGTCCATATGGGTTGTAAGCTGCCGGAGCAGTATAAGCAGGGATTGGGTGGCCAAAACCCGGTGATGGCGGTACTACAGGTGCCGAGTTCACCTCTGAAACTGGAACAGAAGGCCCCCCCATCTGTGGGACTCCATGAGTAGGCGGATAATGGCTACCGCTAGAGTGTTGAGGAGTGGTGATATGAACTCCCTCTGGTCGTACTGACATCCGCGGGCCAGTCCTCCTACGTCTCGGCGGCTCTGGAGGCTCTAGATGCACTGGCGGCGGTGGAGGCGGTGGCGTGACTGCCTCATAACGTGGATCCCCAGAGGGATCTTGTTGCTGCTGAGATGCTGAATGAGACGGTGTATGGTGAGACGGTGTATGGTGAGACGGTGTATGGTGAGATGGTGTATGGTGAGACGATGTATGGTGAGATGGTGTATGGTGAGACGATGAGTGTTCAGATGGGGTATAATACCACTCACACCGTTCGAACCGTGCCATGTGACTATCCGGACCTTCGTAGGGTGGTCCGTGGTAAGATGAACCATCAGAGATTGAAAAAGGATGGTTCCGGGATCCGGTTGAAGCTTCGACAGGATCTGTGTCCTCGTCCATATCTTGATCACCAGAAAAGTGATCCTCTGGCCCTAGTGGGTTAAAGCCCACGTTTTCGGGTAGGTACTCTGCTGGGTTAAACTGACCCTGAAATACAGGAGTAGGGTCGCCGAAGAAATGTTGCGGGTTGTGGGGTTCGTTCTCTGACTGAGGCCCATAGGAGTCATGATATGGAGGCGTTGAGGCGTGCGAAAAAGATCGTCTGGCATCGTCTTCATAGGTCCTCCATAGCTCCCTCGTTTCGTCATTCCTTGTAGAAGAAGTTCGTCGATATGAAGGCCCTGCCTCATGGTCGTTAGGGGCACTAGCTGGCTCCTTTCCTCGACTACCTCGTCTAATTCTTGGCGGCATTATTGTACCTGTTAAAATACACAAGATAATAACAAGGAAAAATAAAGGACAAAAATTCAATTAAATAAAAAAATTTGAACAATTTGGATTATTCCTAAGTTCTTTGTCTAGACTCGAAGATTTAGGAATGTGCAATTGTGTCATTGAGATTAAACACAAAAGGCTAGTGTTTAATTCACTCAATGTTGGCTCTGATACCAACCTGTCACACCCCGAATTTCCACGTGTCACCGGTGGGCCCGGTAGGGGAGTATCGTGACGTGGTTGGCAACATAATAGTCAAACAACACAATAATTAAATGCACAGCGGAAGCAAGTATAGATTTCATTCAACCAAACGATATTGTAATATTAAGTATCACAATTAGTCGAATATAAATCCACAGGTAGATCACATAAAAAAGAAAACAAATGTTCAACAGTTTATGACATCCAAGCTGGCGAGACTTAATGTGGATGCTAGGAGACAGGCCAGCCTATTTCGCGTAGTACCTGCACTTAACCTTTTTAAGAAAAATACGTCAGTTTACACTGGTAAATACAATCAACCGACTCATTTTGAAAAGAGTTTAAGAAAATGCATTTAAGGCACAAGGCACAAATAATATTTTATAACTTGGGATACTTATTTAAATATATAAACTTGTACAGGATTTACATGTTTCTTATGCGTTCAGTAGCCCGGATCGAGCCGGGTTAAAGATCAATTAACACACCACTTTATTTATGAGACACTAACAGGTGTACGCCTACACCTGAGTGCTGAGGTCGTGGCCATTTCGTAAAATGATGCCAGGGATATCCGGGACACGGTCATTAACCCCCCAAAGGCTTTAAGCAACAAAACAAATTAAACGGAGACATCTCAATCATTTAACCATAATAAGATTAAATATTCAACGCCCGACCAAGCGGTATTTTATATACCGTACCCAAGCCCGTATAGGGAAATAAGTTAAAAGTATTTACCTGAGTAAGTATAGTTCAAAATCAGCGAGTGCAAGTATCTTTTACTGGTTCTCCTATTCTGGAACGAAGGTTTATAACAACCTATTAGAATCCTAACGGGCCTTTAGTTAAGCTTACGCTTAGACCAATTAGTTTTAAAGATACGGTTCGTACGCACGATTAAGCGAAGACCGGATAGAATGTGATTTAGACCCGACAAGTTTGAAGACTTGCTTAATATGGGTATATGATACACATTCTGGATTTTGAGACAAAACCGATAAGGTTTGACCCGTTTCGGCTAATTTATGTAAACTAGTTACATAAACCGAACCGAACGCGCATGAAGCGTAACGGGTATCCGTAATAGTCCTAAACAGGTTTCCTAAGTTAACATGCCTTAAATAAGTTGTGATATCAGTAGGATATCACCCGTGACGCCCCAAACGAGTTTAATCTCATAATAAGCCCCGTAGGGGTATTTTGGTCATTTTAAAGATTATAAAATGATTTAGTTAGGTTTCTGTGAACCGGGTCTGGTTACATCAGTAAAATGGTTTATTTAAACAGGTTATAACATTTGATGTTAAGTCTTATGTGTCAAAACGTTTTTAAACATAAACTACGCGTATAATACGTGTATAACGCCGTTTTAAGCGACGTACGGTTTAAAATAGAATTCTGAGTTTCCAGGTCAGTTTAATAGGCTCAAAATACTATAATTATTATTTAAAATCTGTAGCAATTGGATTGGCGCCATTCGGACGTGTAAAACTCATTTTATGGCCGAAAAGGGCATTTTCGGTATTAACCGAATTAAGGCGCTAATCCTAGCTTAGGATCAGTTTAAAAATAATTAAACATCTTCAAAAATCCCAAAATATTATATTACTTCAGTAAGTAAAAGATTTGGTGCCAAAAATTTGGGCTTAGATAGGTTTTACGCTAATGGCGTCGTTTAATTAATAAAAGTGCCAATAATTACGTCATTAAGCATATCTCCTAATCTAGACATCCGATTGACATGAAAATTTACAGACATGCTTAATAATCAGTAATAAAGATTATCACACTTTCATATTTCCAAAAATCTCGTTATACGGACATAAGGGCAATATGGTCATAATTAGGCATTTAACGGAAACATCGGACGATTTAAGGATTCGAGTGGTATAACCGCAGAGGCTTATACACACTTATAACTAGGTCCTATCGGAACTTTAAGGCATGTCTAAATCTATCTTAATCGGGTCAGAACTGAGGTCAACGCAAAAGTCAAACTTTTGCGTCTTTCGGTTCCGAATCGGTCTTAAACAGAAAGTTGTCGAACCAAACAAGCGTAAACAAGTTTTTATACTTATTTTCAGTTTGTATGAATGTTAAAACAGATTATACGCCTTATGTATCATTAAATTTGCAACAAACGATTCTGTTGACTTTTTCGAATAAGGTTTGACTCGACGAACGCCATAGTTAGGATCAAAATCAGTGAGTGACCTTTTAGGGGTTTAATAACCATATAATTACCAACTTGTATCAGCTTTCGTTTCGACAAATCTCTGGATCGTTTGTGATTTATCGCCAAGTCAAACCGTAGTTACGACGGTTTGACTTCTAGGCTATAAATGATGAAAAACTGAATCGAGAAGGGATAAGCATACTTACACTTGATTAATGGATGTTATGAAATGCTTGGTATCAGCTTGAAAGTCTCAGAAATGATCAGGAATGAATTGTGCATGAATGTAACAACTTGTGACTTTATATAATAACTTGGATCCTTATCAATTGAGTCTAGGAATGTTGTTAGATGTCCAACATGTGTCCCTATAGGCTAAAAACTAATATAGCAAGCCCATAGTTTCGAAACAAGTCATTTAAAGTCGGTTAGAAGCATGCAACAGCCACCTGCCAGTGATTCTGTTTGTTTTCTGCATCTGCAGACCGCACGCGGCCCGCTTCCCATATAGTCAAGTCTAAAGCGGGCCGCTTTAGACTTGATAACCTGATTTTTATTTTCTTTTTATTGCAATTTGGCCCCTGGTCCTCCGAAAGGTCGCTTTCTCAAATTTTCTTGCACTAAGAGAATTGAATACTAACATATAGGGGCTTTATGGCTTATACCATCTTTGTCAAGTACTCGGGTAACTTTGTGATTACCCGAAAAGCCCTAATTTTCAACGTTGACACTTCTAACCCTCGCACACGAATTTTATCACAACTTTCTCGTACGATAACGAAACTTGGTGAAATTTTTATAGTGCATTCTAGTGAGCATAATTAATCGTTACAAGGCTTCGGGTTTGTCAAAAGGTCACTCAGAGGTACAGCTTAAACATGTTGACACATTTAACCCCTGTAGTTTGTAATTTCTCACTTTCTTTCACATTTCGCTTCGTATGATCCATGATTCATTCTTTTAGGGTTATAAACACCATGTAGGGTTATTGTAAAGTGTATTTATTCATTGATGACACTTTGAACCCTTATAATTACATAGTTTCATTGTTGGTCAACTTTAGTCCTTCAAGAACATTCTTTCACACGTTCAAACCTATGACACGTGTCAACACATTATAGGACGTGAATTTTCGAGGTGTTACACTTTGTCTTCGGGTAGGGGGAGGTCTGTTTGCTCTTCCTTGGATATTTTGCGGTGGTGCCATCTGGCGTGGCCCGTGACTTGGGCCGGTTGGTGTAACCAAGGAAGGTTCTGCCGTTAAAACTGCTTGTTGCGCGCTCAAGGATTGATATGCCGCGTTAATGGTGGCGAGTTGCTTGGCGTACCATGAGGCTGGTGTTTCGCCCTCTGGTAGCCCTAATAGCGCTGAGATATTCTGAGGTGGAGCTGTGTTCGAGGGTCCAGCACCGTTGTTTCCTAGGGTATTTTGAGTGATGCGGGTGAAGCTCCCGCGCGGACCCCCAGTGTTGGCTATCTCGATTTCGTCGATTTCTTCGTGTTGGGGTTGGATGTTTTGGTTATCCACCCCCAACACTGCGTTAGGGTCTGCTCCGAGACCAACAAACTCGGGAATGATTCCTTGACCAGCCATGATCGAAGGAAGAAAAAACAACGAAAACTCAGGAAAGAAGATGAGAGTGGTTTGTAGAAAAAATCGGTGGGCGCCAATGAAGAAACACGGAACTAATTATGGGACTAATCAATTGGGTTTATGTTCCTTTCATAGTGGTTAATCTTCTTGCAAGTATCCTGAGCTCCTATTGATCGTGGTTTATCTGCAAAACAAAACACCGTTACTCGTTAAGAGGGGTATGTGGGGGTTTCCCTCTTAACCGGGCTCCGGCGTGAGAATAAGCGACTGTATTTAGGGAGAGTATTAAGTATTAAGTGAAGAGTAGAGGGAATGGAAGGAATTAACCTGTGAAGTGAAGGTCTCTATTTATAGCCGGAGAGGTGTAAGAGGGTGTGGGCTGATGGGCCTTGGGCCGGAAGGCGACAACATGGAGGATATGCTCCTTGTCTCACTGGTGTCGACCGCTAGTGGCTTCTGGAGCTGTGTGGAGTTGGCGCAACGTGATTGGAGCCACGTGTCACTGTTGTCGGCCTGGTCGCCCTTCTGCCATCAGCAGGTAAGTGGAGATCGTGGGGCAGTTGTCTCTGCCCTATGATTGGTGCCACATAGGCGTCCTTCAGTCCTTTTTGTCTCCTGCATGTCAGACGATCGTGGAGCACGATTGCGCAGGAACGGAAGGACCCTGATTGGCTCTTTTATTCTGCCACTTGTACCTTGTGTACTATCTGGAAAGGCCTTGCACCGTAGTCACGCACGATTCTTGCTGAGCACGTTATCATCATGCGCGCGGCATGGGCTTTCAGATGTCCCTTTTAGAATGTTAAGTGTTGCTAACTGGAGTTTACTCTTATGTGGATCTCGCGCGCGTTACACAGGTGTGCTGTACCTCGCGCGAGGTTGGCGTTCAAGAAAAGTGGTGGTTAAGGAGTATGGTCCCGCGCGACCTTACAGGGGTTGCGCGGCTTTTTTGGGACCATACCCCTTCAGGCATCATTCAATTTAATGAAATCATCTGCTCACCCACCAGAGGTGGTTGTATCATCAGATGTATGAAGTAGAAACTACTTACAGGGACAATCTTGTGATGCCCCTTGTTCTTGGTACGGGGGACTTCCAGCATTTTATAACATTCTTAGAATGCATTTTGTTGTTGTTGTCTACAAGGTGGTCTTACCTATGTTTCTAGTGTCAATCTGTGATCTAGTGAGATCATTCAGAAGAGTAGAAGCCACACTCATAATCACATCAACAGGATATACCTAAGCTGGATTTCACCTTTCCTTCATGTGGGTTAGGATATGAACTTTGTAACATCTGAGCAATTATCTGGAGTTTTATCTCTTTGATATGTTGGTGAAATCTGCTCTTTTATGATGTTCGGATGTTCATCCTTCATGAAAGATATTTCCGATGTCTTTGCAAAGACAAACAGAAGTTTTGAAAGATTAAACCAGTACTTTTGAGACTTTTCTGCAGACAATTAGAAAACATATGAGAGGTTTCAGGTTTGAAGTGGTCAATAAGATCAGATGTGAAGAAGTACCATTGGTCTTTTTTTAGTGAATATGTGTGTCACTCATGTTTCTTTTAAGGGTAGTGGGCTATTGTATAAGAACGTAACATATCAAAATGTTTATAGATCATTTCTGCCTTGGGATACCTTAGGAGAGCAAACTTCCTTAGGATAGACAAGGGTAGTAGGCCCAATTTTGAAAAATAAAGTGAGAAAGTGAGGGATTATAAATAATACCTGTGTATCTAGCCTTTTGATGTGGAACTAATGGATAGAAAACCAGTTATTTATGAAAATGTTTGTAGAAACTACTTTGATTTTGATTCCACAAATGTTGGTATCTAGTTCATTGGGGTTCCAACATGATGCACACCCTTAGACTCATTTACTTATAATCTTAATGTGTACATAAGGTATGGAAACATCTAAGAACTATCTTCTACTTTTAGTGATACCTTGGTGTGTTACTAAATGACATGTTCTTATAGTCTTTTAATTTATTCTTGCATATTTTTCGCTTCCTTTTATATAATAGTTTTTGTTGTTCCTTTCATGCTTTATGTATTTTAAAACAATATTGACGTAATTTTAATTTCTTTAATAACAGCCATAAATTTAGAAAGATTATCAAGAGCATAAGGGGTCCACTGTATGATGGACAATGCCTCCATGACACCATAAGGGAGTATCTTCCAGACAATATCAAATTAGGAGATACATTAACTAATGTAGTTATTCCAGCCTTTGACATGAATAAACTCCAGCCAGTTATCTTCTCCAGCTATGAGGTTTCATCTTTTTTTTTTCTTCTTCTATGATCGTACAATATAATTTTTGGTGCTACTAAACAAAGGGTTTATATACATAAATTTAACGTCTAATGCGCCTTATATTGCTAGATTAAGGAAAAACCATACATGAACTTTAAGCTGTCGGATATTTGCATAGCAACATCAGCGGCGCCAACATATCTTCCTCCCCATTATTTTGAGACTGAACGTGAGAAAAAGAAGATTGAATCTGGGACCACAGACGAGAAAAAGAAGATTGAATATGAGACTATACAGGAGAAAAAGAAGATTGAATCTGAGACCATACACGAGAAAGAGAAGATTAAATTTAATCTTATTGATGGTGGCGTGGCAGCAAATAATCCGGTAACAATACTTTCGCGCACTATGGTACATGGAAAATAATCAGCCCATGTTTGAACTACACTTTCTTTACTTATTTTTGTTGACAATCACAGCATGAAGTTTAAACTCACAAAAAGAATAAATAAACAATTTATGAAGACCAGTGACAACAAATGGGCTTCGCCATTCGAAACTCCCTAGTTTTTGTTGGTTTCAATAAAAATGATCTAATCTAAAACACAAAATGGTTATTTGGTCAGATAGTAGGTTGGCTAACTGTGTTGGTAAATTCACCATTGTCAGAGAAAAATAGGGGTTTACGTCACAAAATTAAGGAAACAAAAATACATAGGTGTAAGAGATTGAATGATGAGAGAGATAGTGACACAAAGGGGTACAATCACATATTTATAGGTTAATGGGGGAAACATTTAAGTTTACCTGGTGGCTAAACATATCCTCTTGAAATTTTATCATATCACCCTAATTCATGAAAATCGTTTTTTGTCTTTTAGTCTGAAATCCAGAACATTAATGGTAGTATGTTTTCTTATTTTTTAACAGACACAAATTGCGATTGGAGTAATTGGCAAACAACTTCCCTCTTATCAATTTCCAAAATATAGTCGGTATTTGGTCCTATCTATAGGAACAGGCGACTGCAAAATGGAAGGAGATTATACAACAGCCGAGGCTAAAAAATGGGGCTTGTTTGGATGGTGGTACAATGCCAATGGCTCTAAACCCTTGGTTGATATTTTCACTCAAGCTAGCACTGACATGGTGGATTTCCATCTTTCTAATGTCTTCAATAACCATAACGTCCAAGACAATTACCTACGAATCCAGGTGTTCTTTAAACTCACTACAACTATGCTCTTGAATTCCTTCGCATTTACACAAATGAATGCACAAAACTAACAATTAGTCTTGTGCAAAGAAATTAGGTGGTAAAAAAAACGTAAACTGTTCTACATTTATAGATTTTTTTTTATTTTTAAACGGTCTATCAAACTCATAAGTGTTTCTACGAGGTTTATAAATTTGTTTTGGTTTTATCTAGGGAGTCCACTAGCCAAAGGAGTTCCATCAACCAATTTTAGATAGTTGGATTTACTTAGAGGCTAAATGAGAAATCATAATAAATACTGATATAAGTTAGGAGGTGTGAAGTACAAGTTCGTTCAACATTAATATGACTTTGTAGTACCAAAGAACTTCTATAGTTTTAAGGGGTCAAGTCCTTAGAGTATACTGTGTCCCAAGGAGCACCACACCCATGGTAGGGTCTAGGGAAGCGCCCGGCCAAGGGTCCTGGGCTAGCACCCGATTGGGTCTAAGTGACAATCCCTATGGAGTAATTGACAACATTCGATTTTGGATTAATTGTGCTTCACTGGAAACACATCAAAGCGGGGCAATTGAATCATAAGGTCGGGAGTGACAGAATGGCTATTACTCGGTATCAGTTTTGTAATACTCTAGTATTTGTCAGTAGCAGCAGCAGCAGTAGTAGTAGTAGATTAAACGATTATAACTATTGGCGCTTATACTTCTAATTGTATAGCCACTAACTGAATTGTTGTGATGGTTCAACCCCATATAATTAAAGTCATACGGTCTAACTCAAGGATGATATTTTTACAATGAACTTCATGGAGAAAACTTCTTGTCCTTTGTAGACCCATGAATATCCAGAAGTCCATGTCAGCGTATCCGAGGAGTTCACTTATATTTATTTAGAGTTCCCTACCTCTAGAAAACTCCCTAGAAACTAAAGTACTTTCAAAACCTGCTAGAAACACTTATGATTTTGCTAAGCCACTTAGAAATCAAAAGCTTAGCATTTTGTTTCCTTGTCCTGTGTATATTCTAATAAGAGTTGTATGAAACATAGGAGGACAAGTTGGAAAGGACAGTGTTTCCACTAGACAAAGCTGTTGGAATTTTGGTGAATGGATATTAAATATATTTATAATTTAATGAAATTATAAATATTAATTAGAATATTCATGTGGTAAGTTAAAGAGTAACTCTTGAGTATTTAATTAGTTTTATTAGAGTTTTTAAGTCTCTAATTAAGTGACTAATTAAGTGAATAATTAAGTGAAACTTTTCACTAGTCTTGTACATATAGTAGGCTATGTGCTTTCTTTTGTGACAAGAGAATAGGGTATTGCTTGATACATGAAGAATACTAGAAGTAGTATGAACACTTGAACACCAACTAGAGAGATGAGTACTCTCTACTTGTTTCCACCACATGAGTTCAAACACTACAATTACCGGATGTAACCTTGGGCCGGTGAGCCATCTCCGGCAGTACAGACTGCTTCGGCTGTTGTACCCTGGGAGACAGACGCGTCATCTTTAGTAGGGGCGCGAAATCTGTTTTAAGGGAAGCGTGTTGAACACGTGCCTCAACCAAAATCGTCAACGTTTTAGTGTGCTCTTTGTTGCAGTCAAGGGGTAATTTTCAATACTCAAGATGATGAATAATCGAGTCTAGGATGCTATCAAGTGCGCGTGAAGGACCCACCAGAGATGCGGCTTGAATCAAGATTGGTATATATAATTATATTTATATTCTTTTTATTTAGTTATTGCAACCGGTATTGTACTATGATATTTCCTACGAATAACGAGAGTCTCGTTATGATATATTTTGTAATTATATTTTTCAAAAGGTGAACCTATTTCCTACAAACTTAAAACAGATTTCGCGCCCATAATTGTATAATTATTGAGACTCTTAACTCTTCATATGTAAAACTCTTGAGTAGAGTTTTAATGGTGACATTTGATGAGTTTTATTAGAGTTTAAATATATAATTATTGAGACTCTTAACTCTTCATATGTGAAACTCTTGAGTAGAGTTTTAATGGTAACATTTGATGAGTTTTATTAGAGTTTAAATATATAATTATTGAGACTCTTAACTCTTCATATGTGAAACTCTTGAGTAGAGTTTTAATGGTGACATTTGATGAGTTTTATTAGAGTTTAAATATACAATTATTGAGACTCTTAACTCTTCATATGTGAAACTCTTGAGTAGAGTTTTAATTGTGACATTTGATGAGTTTTATTAGAGTTTAAATATATAATTATTGAGACTCTTAACTCTTCATATGTAAAACTCTTGAGTAGAGTTTTAATGATAACATTTGATGAGTTTTATTAGAGTTTAAGTCTATAATTATTGAGACTCTAAACTCTTCATATGGTGAAACTCTTGAGTAGAGTTTTAGTGATGACATTTGATGCTTTAATTTGGTCATGTTATATATATAGATAAAATGACTTAAATTTTCTAACACGTGTGTTAGAAAATGTGTATCAATAATACGAGGTTAGAGATTGTTCATAATGAACAAAAATGTTTTATGTAAACATTTAATTGCCTATGTGAGCATTAAAGATGATGAGAAATGGTTTATTTTATAAACTATATATTTGGAAAACGTTTTATGTAAACGTTCGATTCTATAATGTGCTTGTTATAACGTTTTTTTTAACATGCGTGTTAGAAAATGTTATTTGGTGAAAAACAACTTGATGTTGTTGTGAACAAATTTAATTGTTCAAGTTTACTACTTAAATATAGTATTTGTAACAACTTGGTGTTGTTTTGAGCATAATTGTCCAAGTTTAAAGTTTAAACATGAAATAGGAAACTTGTACTTACAAGTGCATGGAGTCTTATTGAGGGAGTACCTCAAGACATGCCATGAGACGATATTGTTGAGAAGATTTCGGTCAGATTTTAAAGTGTTGAAAATAAAAGCACTTTACTATTTGATGTCTACAAATTGTCTATGTTCCGTTTAAATTTCAAAAGTGATTGGCACTTATGATTTAGTTTCCAATGTATTTTATTGTTTTGTGTTCAATATCTTCGAATAACACATGCAATTTTTACAAAGAAATAAATCACTAATGGTTGTGACGTATAAATTATTTTTGTGGAAAATAATTATAACGTCGGTTATACATTGTTTAAAAGAATATGGTTTTAAACGGATAGTACATGAAAATACTTGGACATAAATAACTTGAGAGTTGTTACATTGACTAAAAGTCCAAAACAAAACATCAAATGTATAACCACATCATGAGTGAGTAATGAAAGAACGTAGTGAGTGTATTGAGATGAAATACACTAAGGACATTCATGTCAACATACTTCATTAGAAGTCGTTGGAAAATTCACAAGTGTGAATTCTAACATATGAAAGTAAAGTACTATATGTTATTGTATACCTTTAATAAATCTTGCGAGATTTATAAGTAGATGCGTCTACCACTTGATCATTGTTAGATCCATATGGAGATTTTACCTTCATTTAGGAGAGCATCCTAAATATATATATCTCCTAATGAATAACAATAGATGTGTGCAAATCACTTATGGAAAATTATGAATGTCATGTTGTTGAGTGTCGATCTAGTTGACTCTATCTCATACATAATAGTGATTGTAGACGAGAAACGTTCATCTTGTTGGTGATGAATGTGTTTACCAAGTGACTTGGATTAAGACTTATGTTTAAGTACTTATGAGTCAGTGGTAGAATGTTGGAGATCAAAGGTAAACAAGTTATGTTCCTTAAATGAATGATGAAATTTAGCTATGTGCTATATACAATAATTTGTGAGACTTTCCTAAATATTGATGTTTTAGGATTATGAATAAGTCTCATTATTTTGTCTTAACAAGGGATGAATGTTGCAAAGTGATATTATGATATCCTTAGGGCTGTGAAGAATCAGAATGATGCATCTTCTGTTCACATGCTAAAGTATTATAGTCTAAAGCATGCTAGACGAGTACTTGGTTAATTATGGGTCTTGACGGAGACTAATTAACTCTAAACATTCAAATGTGTATGAACACAAAAAGAATTTGTGTATAGACAAAGTTGAGAGAGGATTTTTCATTCATTATAAGGAAAAGACATGTAACTTTTAAGAGTTTGTTCGAAAAGCTAATGAGGAGAACTCATTGTCTAAGCTTATTCTAGATGTTAAATTAGAATTATTCTAAGTTGGTGACAAACTTATGACAATGGCAAGTGTTTCTTTGGTTAGCTCAGAAGCTTATGTAAGCTAATGCAGTATGAGTTGAATTCACTGATACAATGAGGTTGATCTTGTTCAATCATATGTGTATAAATGTCGTCATAAGTGAAATTACGGAAATGTTAATCAAATGGCAAGAAATGTGGGGGATGATCCATTTAGAAACAACCCTATAAGGGTATGTAGAAATGGTTTTCATTACCCCATCTGGATGATATCCTATAACACTTAAATGTGGGGCTGTCTTGCATTTGTATCATAAAAGTTTGGCAATAAGGATTTTGTAATCCAATCTAACATTGCAAACAGACGACTATGTGGAGGACACAAAGGTCGCAGTGCATAATGGAGATGTGTTTGCCTTAAATGATAAGCGTATCTTACAAAGACATATATTATAACCAGATTCAGATGGCCACTGAGGTTATAGTCTTAGAAGTTGACAATAGGCAAAATTAACTTATGAGTTAATAACACATCATGACAACTGATCTCAAATACGCAAAGGTATTTGCTAATTTTATGGATCCAACAACCTGAGGGTTTATTAGAGATCAAGTTGTGGAATGGGACTGAAGCCCTTGAAAAATGAAGTTCATATGATGGAAACCTAACTCAGTAGACTGGAGATCCCAAGAATTGAGTTCAATAGGAGAACCTAATTGTATGAATAAGCGAGGTCACTGTGGGGGAATAACCCTACGCATTTAATAAGGTAGTTTATTATAAAGATTAATAAACTTCCTAGTCCATTCCTAAAAGTGACAAGTGTGAGGCTAAGCATAATATGTGGTAAATGATTTGGATAGATCATGATAACCACAATGCTTTTAATGATCTAAGGAGAATCACCTATGTTAGAGAGAAGTGGGGTCGCTTCGAATGGAATTGAGGGCACAATTCCTAGAGCTCTCGCAGAACCAGGAAAGTGTTCCACGACCATTATTGGACACGACTATGAGGAGATGACCCGGCTAGGGAGAGTCTTGTGTGAAGTGTATTGTCGTCTACACAAACGGCAGACGAGTTCAAAGACAACGAGATCTACTCAGAGCTAGTGGGCTAAGTGCATTTCATGAGCGAAGGTTCAAAGTGTAACACCTACCTATCGTATGCAAAACTCAACTGTCGAGGTTACATTGGAAATTTTAAGTGTTTTGAATGATCTCTATTCATATGGGGGATTGTTGGAATTTTGGTGAATGGATATTAAATATATTTATAATTTAATGAAATTATAAATATTAATTAGAATATTCATGTGGTAAGTTAAAGAGTAACTCTTGAGTATTTAATTAGTTTTATTAGAGTTTTTAAGTCTCTAATTAAGTGACTAATTAAGTGAATAATTAAGTGAAACTTTTCACTAGTCTTGTACATATAGTAGGCTATGTGCTTTCTTTTGTGACAAGAGAATAGGGTATTGCTTGATACATGAAGAATACTAGAAGTAGTATGAACACTTGAACACCAACTAGAGAGATGAGTACTCTCTACTTGTTTCCACCACATGAGTTCAAACACTACAATTACCGGATGTAACCTTGGGCCGGTGAGCCATCTCCGGCAGTACAGACTGCTTCGGCTGTTGTACCCTGGGAGACAGACGCGTCATCTTTAGTAGGGGCGCGAAATCTGTTTTAAGGGAAGCGTGTTGAACACGTGCCTCAACCAAAATCGTCAACGTTTTAGTGTGCTCTTTGTTGCAGTCAAGGGGTAATTTTCAAGACTCAAGATGATGAATAATCGAGTCTAGGATGCTATCAAGTGCGCGTGAAGGACCCACCAGAGATGCGGCTTGAATCAAGATTGGTATATATAATTATATTTATATTTTTTTTATTTAGTTATTGCAACCGGTATTGTACTATGATATTTCCTACGAATAACGAGAGTCTCGTTATGATATATTTTGTAATTATATTTTTCAAAAGGTGAACCTATTTCATACAAAAGCTACCAAGGAAAATATGGATCGTTTGATCGATATTGGTAAAGGTTTACTTGAAAAGGAGGTTTCAACCGTCAACTTTGAAGACGGCAGAATGGTCCCCTGCAGAGATGAAACAAATGCTATAGCACTCGAAAAGTATGTATCTTCACAAAATTGTGTTCGATAAACCCTAAAGTTACTTAATTTTCGTCCATTTGTTGAGAGTGTTTTTCTTTGGGACAGATTTGCGAAAAACCTTTCAGCAGAGAAGCATCGTCGTGAATCGGAAAATAAAGCCAATTCTGAATCACCCGAGAAATAAGCATTGCATAAAGGATGTATCTGTGAAAAACCCGAGAAAATAAAATATGTACTTGTTTTTGTAACTATTTTTAGCTTTAGTATATTGCACCTTTTGGTAAAGTTTTGATGATAATGTCTTTAATTATGCATTCCAATCTGGGTATTTCTTTTAGTTTGTGGACAATCATTTTCTTTTAGAAAAAATTATGATCTCAACTACTTTTAGTTATTTATTTATTTTAAAAAAGATAAAGATGTCAATAAATTCTTGAAAACTATAAATAACAATAAATAAATTTAAAGAAAAGAAACCTTTCTCTTTAAATCAAACAGCGTGGGGATGTTCAAAAGGGCACGTTTTTTCTCAATCATGTTTGTTAAGGTTTTTCTCAATCATGTTTGTTAAGATTTTTCTCAATTCCTAACAAAAATTATTTTCCCTAGTTTCTTTTTCTACTTTTTGTTATAATTATCCTCTTCTCCTTTTTTTTAAGATTAGTTGTTTATGGGTTTTCGCCTATTAGATATTTTTTGCTCGTTTTTTGCTTGCTACTCTCTAGAATTTCTTTGGGCTTGGTTTTGCTTTGTGGTCTGCTTTTCTGGTTGCTACGGATATGTGTTGGAATGTATATAAAACTAGTAATACGCCCCCGCGCGTTGCGGCGGGCCTTTGGTCAATATCGGTTTGGTTCGGTATTGTAGTGATATTTGGTGTAGCAATCGAAAGGTATATGCCCAAACGGACATAAACACGTGTTTTTCATTGTTCAAAAACCATAAAATTATATTTTACATCGGCATGTATTGTTGTAGCGTGTTAAATCGCAAGTGGCTAGATGATTTGTAAATAAAGATAAATAAATTTATAAAATACTTTAATTTGGAATATACTTGTTAATGAGACATGAATTCAGCGGCAATGAAACTATCAAGGGAATTGGGTGGACATTTTATTGACATCGGATCTAGTCATTAAGTACCGTTAATATACATCTTTAAGTCACTGAACTTTTTAATAATACCTTTTTAATAACTTATATTTGTTAGCTTCAAAGAAATTGACTATGTACTCTAGTTTTTTTGAATAATATATATTTTTTTTGTAAAGAAAGTGTGAATATTCATGGAGTGAAAGACCAACATTGAAATGAAAAAGAAGAATAGACATAACTTTTGTGTAAGTGTATGACTAAAAAATAGATATCTGTACATAATTGCTATCCAACCTCTTATGAAAGTAATTTTATAATTCTAACGTTCATACATTAAAAAGAAACATGAAATATCTAAGTGTAGAAAATACAGTTCATACATTAAAACGAAACATGAAAGGAAATCTAAGTGGAGAAAATACATGAATGATAAAAACGTACTGAATAATTATATACTCAGCCTTGTTTAAACAAAAAGCATGCAATATAAAAAAAAATATGTCGTATGAACACTCGTATGAATATATGATTCATTAGATATCTCTTTGCATTGGCTAATTAAAAAGATATATATTATTATCGGGATGATCGGGGGCGGATGTAGCATATAGTAAGGGGTGGCGTCCGCTACGGCTTGGTGTTCCGGCGGTAGTGTAAAATTAGTGTAAATTTTGGAAAAAATTGACGTTTTTTCGATTTCGTTACCGCTTATTTATAAAACGTTACGACTTGGCGCGAATCCTAAATCCGCCACTGGGGATGATGTTAATAAGGAAAATGTTAAACAATCTTTTAATGAACAATAATACGACATTTGCTGGTTCTGAAACCAAAATAAGAAGAAACACTTACCATTTTCTCTATCATCACCACTACTCAACAATCAACATCATGACCACAGCCTAGCGTTCACCGGGAACGTAACCGCTCAGCCTCATCCGGCAGGGGCACCGCCACGGCGCCACCATCATCCCATCACGTACGACTGAATCCGATTATTGTTCTAGAAAATTTTACGGATGCGATTTAGAATTTTTGTTTTCTTGATTGCGTCTTTCTCGCGTCGGTGTATTTTATTCGACGGCCCTTCATTGAATTTGTATTCGAATTTTGGTTCTGTGATTTGATTTCTTTATTTGCGGCAGTCCTTCGTTGTCCCTGTTTTTCGAATTTTGATTTTTGTTAACTTGTTCTGAAGATTCCACAGTCCTTGGGGATTATCCAAGTCAATCTTTTGATATATGTGAATTAGGATTTTAATCACTTCGATTTGCACAGTTCTTCGCCAAGATCGATAAGAAAGATCCATATGCGTGACAAAGACAGGGCAGGTACAATTCGTTGGAGATAAAGAGGCGGTGGTTATGACTCACCAGATGGCAGAGACGTTGAAGTGACGGTTACGACTCGCCAGAGGCGAAGAGATGCAGTTACGAATCGCCAGAAGGAAATGCACAACGGTTTTTGCTTTTCCAAACGTAAATAAGATAAGGAAGGTTGCTAATTTATAGTGTGGAATAATGGTTCACAAAGGGAAAATTCGGTTTGTGTACCGGTTTGTTCCTTGGATACATGAACAGATGTGATGGTTTGAATGATAGTTAAAGGAGCGCCGTTTGGTTTATGACCTATAATGGTTGGGTTGGTAATTTCAAATGGTTGTGTGGTTATGTTGTATGTATAAATGAAACGTTTGGTTGTTTTTTTTAGCATATAGATAATATAAAAGAAGAGGTATGTCTGTTAAATAAAAAGGTAAGTGTTGATTAGAAGGGTATGTGTGCTAATCAAAGGGGTGGGAGTTGCTTTTTGTATAAGAGATATAATTTTATGGTTTTAATCAATTTTACACTATTCAAATCTTAAATTAATAACAACGATACGTTACTATCACTTAAAACAATACGGTAGCGCAAGTGCACTGGCGAAGCTTAAGATTTCCGACCGGGGGGTTGAAAACGTATATACCAAAAATTTCTATAAAACCGGGGAGTCAAAAATGTATATACCCAAAAATTTCTATATGAAAACTACATACTCTCCACTACTGAGCGAAAAGTTCGGGGGGTCGGCCGCCCCCTCCCGCCCCCACAAAGCTACGCCCTTGGGCAAATGCAGTCATCATTGTCGTAATACAGTGATGGTAAGATACCTAGATCATCTAAGGATACAAAATGTCATCAACGTCTTGTCTAATCCATAAAAAAAAAGGTTTTGTTGTTTTTTTTTCGTTTTATATTTGAAAACATAAAAAAAACTAAATAAAAAGGTAGTTGGTTTTGGAAACAATTTTAAAAGACGATTACTTGGGTTTAACTCCCCCTTGACGACATCTCAAAGCTGAATCTTCGTTTTGAAAAGATCACAGCGTTTGGTTTTATAAAAAAAAACAAAGATTAGTTGTATGTTTACAAGAAGGCAAGTGGGACCACATTCATATTCTTGATAATGTATGTAGATGACATACTCCATATATGAAACATTGTGCCTATGCTACAAGAAGTAAAATCTTCGCTGGAAAAGTGTTTTGCATAGAAGGACATTGGCGAAGCTACTTATATTCTTGGAATAAAGATCCATAGGTATAGATCGAAGTAGCTAATAGGTTTGAGTCAAAGTACATATATTGACAGGGTCATTTGACGCTTTTCAATTAAAGATTCCAAGTGAGGATTTTTGCTTGTGGCACACAGAACCAAACTAAACAATGTCCTAAAACGGAGGATGAGAAAATGTTGAGTCTAGTATTGAGACTGAAGCTCCAAGTTGAAGATCACAACATGCATTAAGTTGATGGTTCTATAGATGATACAAGAGTTTGATAACATTAGGCTAAAGGGGAGATTGTTGAGTCAAAATATGTAGTCAAAAGTTATCAACAAGACAAAGTAAAAAAAACAATACATAATTTTATTATCTTGGTCAAATAGATTTATATGTTAGAGTACTTTCAACGGTGGTCAAAGTCCATCCAATAGATTGCCTAGTAAGCATGACACATCATTGCAAAGCATCATTACTCGAAACCCCACTTTTTCTCCAACAATAAACCACTCCAAATCTCTACATCACACCTCAATTTTTACAATAAAAAAAATAAGTTTGTGAGCGGGTGGTACCCACCAATTCGGACCAACCTAGTCCGCTCAAGCAAACCGGACTGCATGGGTCAAACACTTCCAACAAGCGTTGTCCGGTGGTGGGTGGTCCGCTCTTAGCAAAACTCTAGGGACTTGAATGTAATTAGCCTAAGTATGTTTAGACTATAAAAATATAGAATTTTAGGGTTTTAGGTTAACACACAAGAGGGTTACCTAGGGGCTTAGTTGTTTTTATCTTTTGCTAAATAATGTAAGGGTTTTATCGAAGATTTTTTGTGTGTACTCATCTTGTTCTTCATCATAATCATATTTTAGACCCCATTTGATCCGATAGAAAAAGAAGATGGAAAGGATTACATATGCTTCAGCAATTACTTCAATCATGTATGCCATGTTATGCACCATACCTGATGTTTCGTATGCGTTGAGTTAACGAGTAGATATCAACAGAATCCTAGTGTGACTCACTGGATTGCTATCAAGAATATTTTCAAGTATTTGAAAAGGATCAAGGATATGTTCTTAATATATGGAGGAATGGAAGAAAAGTTTACTAGTAAAATGATTTACTATTGCAAGCTTCCAATCTGATTATGATGATTATCGCTATCAGACATAATTTGTATTCACACTTAACAGTGGATTTATTACCCGAATAAGTTTCAAATAGAGCATGGTCGCTTAGTCCATCATCGAGTAATGAATACATAACAACATTGGTTCGAGATTGTAATAACCCTAATTTCAAAAACCCTAACTAAATAATTTATTTAATTTCATAAATTTTTAGACAAAAATTGTTATCTAATATTTGTTTATTTTTTTAGATATAAAATGTTTTGGAAATAAAAGAAATAAAACTTATGTTTAAATTTAAGATTTTAAAAGAAATATAAAAGACTTGAGAGTTTCTTGGTGTAATGTTCCAAAATCAAGGGGCCACCAGAAACTTAAGTTTTTTTCTTTCTCACCGATTCCGGCCACCCGCCAGCGGCCACCTCCGAACTCCGGCAAACATGTAATTGATATGAAACGGCAAAATTAAATACACCTTTGAACTAGGAATTAAGGGCCAAGACCAAACCGACGAAGCTTTAATACGAAACCTTGATTCGTAACTGATCTGTATTGGAGTCTTGACTAACAGAAATCATTCACGTGTTTTAGAATCCTATAAATACTGATGCACACTTGTATTCCAACACACACAGCCAATCGCTATTCCGCCGCGTCTATCGCTTCGGTTCTTCCCGGTCAACGCCGCCCACAGCAACCATTCGATGTAAAATTGCCATCTTTATACTCGTCTTGATATACCGAACAAAAGCACTAAGGTTTTAAACGTTAATTGTAATCATGGATCTCAAATTTTGGTTTGAGTATTGGAAAGTTGTTCTATGGTTCTTAGATGAGGAAGAAGACTAGTGAACCTTTGGTTTAAAATTATACATTTTCTGTCTTTAAGCAAATTGTCAAGCTAGATCACTCGTTAGGCTTGTGTTTTTGCGAACGCTGGTGACGTAACTGTTTTTTTTTTTTTTTTTTTTTTTTTTAAGTATGAACCCTGTACGAGTCCTATCTGTAAGTATGTGAGAGGAGTATTTTTTACACTGCAACTCATAATGCAATCTATTCGATTCAGTTTTGTGCCCTTTCTTTTTCTATAATGTAAACTACGAATTTAACTCTGTTTCCTTTCCAGATAAATCATTTTATTTACTTTGTTAATTAAAATTTCAAGATTTTATATTGTTTATTTCACATGAATAATTGTTGATTTATAAACACGTTGGTAGAGGGCGTCATTGCACGGGGCGCTATTGGTCCATCGTGGTTGCAATGTGGATTAACGAACAAGTATGGTGGGCCACATTCTAAACTAGTCGTTGACAACAACTAGTTCCTTTAAAAATATTCATTTAAAAAAAGTCTTAAATATACACACAAAATTCACCTATTCAATCACTTGATATATATACACACAATTCACTATTAAATTACTCTTTCAAACACACTCTCACAAAACGTCATCCGACTCTCCAACCAACTCGGGTATGCTTGATGACTTGCTTAGGGCCCAGGAGGCCGTTCAATTTTTTAAAAGACGAACCCGAATCGTCACAACTACCTGGAACTAGACAACTGCATCTTTAACGAGATCGGATTGGTGCTCGCAAGTGTTTGGTGAGTGATTATTTTGCTGACAATCCGTTGTACAATGATGAGCAATTTCGACGATGCTTTCATATGATCCGCCGGTTTTTTTTTTTTTTGTGAATTATTGGTGATTTAGAGCACAAACATACATTTTTCAAACAAAGATCAGATGCACGCACGAGGTAAAGTCAAATTCTCTCTGTCTCAAAAATGCACAGCTTCCATTCGACAACTAGCATTCGGCATTACGAGCAAATCTTAGGACAGGTATTTCAGAATGTCGTCACGCACGTGCAGAGATAGTTTTGACTATTTCTGTGATGTATAATTTTTATTTTATTTTACCTTTATTATAATTAGTATTGTTATTATTAATATTTTTTATTACTATATCTTATTATTAGCATTGGTACTATTATATATTTAGCCGCTATTAATCGATATAATAAGAGTGATGACGAAGACGAGTAGCATTAGTTTTTTTTATTATTTGGGTTATGTATATTTTTTTTAATCTTGGTTTGTATTCTTTTAGTTGTTTAGATGGTATTTTATTTTTTAATTGTTTTACATAGTATAAAAATTAAAAAAAAATGATTGAGGGTGATTTAATTCATATCATGGGTTTTATTCGCATGAGGGAATAAAGCCCCCTGGTTTACGTGGCACATTTATAACGCTGAGGTGGCGCAATAAATATGTTTGATTAGTTCGAGTTATTTGCTCGGAACTTTGCTTGGAGGATCCCACCACGGTGGAAGGCATGGAACGAGATTTATGAGGATTTAACTGCGCATAATCAGGGGGAGTCTGGTCCATTTTTTGTTGTCTTGTTTCTCTTTTCTATATCTATTTTCTTTTTCATGTCAAAGTTCATGTCGTAGGTAGTTTATCTCTCCATTGAGGACAATGCAAAAATTAAGTATGGGGAGGGGAAACTAGTGTCTAGTTTGCGTGTTAGTTTCGTTTTTTTTTAAATTGAAAAATTTGAAAATGTCTCGTAAGTGTTTTTGCACAAAAATGGAAGATGATTGGTGAAATCAGATCGTTTGCTTTTGATTATTATATATGAGATAACGAAACAGTCGGACATGCATCTAACTTAGGATAGGTGGGTAGGCACACCCGGTTGAAAAGTTCCTTAGTATTGATATAATATACTTAAATATTAGGAGTCTTGTGGGTCCTAAGGAGCTATAGCAAAACTGAAACTGTTGAGAGAATAAGGGGTACCATTATAAATAAAAGCCTATAAGTATTCCGGTTAAATGGCAAATATGTGGCGTCTGAAAAAAATATATTCCATTCAATCATTTACCTGAGCAAGATGTGTAATAACGAAGCCTATGGTATTAACCACTGGGATGGTGACTCGGGAGGGTATACCAGCTAGGTGGAGTTTTAATAATATAAATATGTGAAGCTTATGACATTAACCAATGGGATGGTGACTCGGGTCGGATATGCCCGCTAAGTTAACATATGCGAAAGCATGTCAAAGCTCATAATATCATCCATTATCTATCATAAATTTAATCGGAAGTGCATTAAAGTTTTTTTTTTTTTATATAAAACGGTAGATAATATATTTTAACCTCATAAGCTTGAAGTGGGACTAAGTAGCGTTGTGGACTTTTGGGTGTAAGACCCATAGATGAATAACGCACATGAACTTAACGGAATGTGAATAAGCGCTTGAAAACTAGTGGTTGGGTTAGGTGGATCATATACCCGCAATCTTGGTTAACATGTGACTAGACTTGTTAAACAAATAACTGAATATATTGAAAGCCATTGTTTCTGATTGTGATTTCATTGCAGATAATTTTTTTGAGACGAAAAAGGATAAGTGTGGGGATGTAATGTATTTGTGAAAACACATTTTATTTTGTATAATTTTGTATATGTGTTAGTCCTTTAGACACGTTGTTTCGTATCGGTATGTGCACTTATGATGTGTCGGGTTTTTCAGGCTTAACAGGGGCTAAACAAGGAACAGAACATCCAAGCAGAAAAAACGGACTTGGCGGGTCAACACGGAAGCCGGAGTACAAGTTCTGAAAATCACTCTCCTTCGCGCCGCTCGAAGGAGATATAAAGAATTTTCGTGTAGCGTGACAAAGCCACATTCAACGAAAGTCAAATCCATCTTCTTCGCGCCACGTGAAGAAGCAATAGGTCCCTGTCGTGTGGCGCGACAGGGCTTGATGGGAAAATTTTTTAGGTTTTAACCTAAAATCGCATCCGTTCATTCCCATTCCATTCTCAGCCGTTTTTTTACGAATCTAGAGCTCCTCCTAGGTGATTTTCAGAGATCTCTTACCCTGTTCATCATGTTTCTTCATGTTTAATCATACCGAATCAAGAATTGAAACTATAATGACTACTCTGCGAGGCTAAACATCATTTGACTTCCCTAGGATGATCGATTGTTATGTTTTGCACAATTACTTTGTTTATGATTCTAATTAACTGGTAACTTTAACCACTAGCGTTGATCTTTGTGAAACGTTTTGTAGTTTATTTAAAAATTATCCCTGACAATTAATCAAAGTCATTAATTCCAAGGCCATGTCTATGTGATGTTTGAATCGGTAAACGAGTTTTTTTTGTGTTAAACTAGTAATCGGGATTCAGGGTGGGGGTTACTTCTTCTCATTCTGATAACTCTTTTTGTGATAAATTGTGTTTTTTTCTCAAACAAACAAACAAACCCCCAATTTAGATAATTGTAATTCTCTAGTTAAAATGCTAAACATTGACCACAAATTCCCTGTGGATATGACCTTACTTACTCATACTCGTATACTTATTTAAGTAAAAAATACTAGTTTTTTATTAGCCCACGACAGCTACATCAGTCTCGCACCATATTCAATCCCAGATGCACCAGCGACTCTGAAATGTCACCAGTATGTGCATCGGTGACACTCAAATGTCACCGGTATAAGCATACACTAAACAATGATCAAATACCTAGCGACACTAGATTATTGCCAGTGACTGTCGCCTGATCAACCGAGTCTTGATCTGGAATCTACACTCTTGACACCTTCTTGGCGACACAAAGTGTGTCACCAGTGATTGTCGACTGATCGGGTAGGTCTTGATCTGTAATCTTCAAATCTTAATAGTTTCAATCCCTTCACTTTACCGTTGTGGTATACGATGGTCTCAAAGGTTCCAAGAAAACATATTTCACTTCATACAGTTTCAATTCAAAGACTAGGCATTCAAAACAATGCCATATCTATTCATACATGCTTGTGATCTTTTGGTGTTATTAGTGTTGTGGGGCACTGTGATGGAGTTGACGTGTGTTGGAGTGCATTTCATTTTTATTATATTTTAAGTACTTTTCACTCTTTTATCAAGTTTTAAATTTATAAAACACGATATAACACTATCACTCTCTACAAAACGCTAGGGCAAGTGCACCCATCGTTGGCGTAGTATAGTGATGGTAAAATACCGAGGTCGTCCAAGGAAGGACACAAGAGCTTTTAATACCAGAATATCGTCGATGTCTAATCTAGTTAAATTTTGAACAAAGATTTTTAATAAGTAAAATAAAGAACTAAATAAATAAAGAAACAGATAGACAAGATATAATCACTTGGTTCCGACTCATCCTTTATGTATCCTTTGATGATTTCCGCACTTTGGGTTTTTAAGAGATTATATTAGTTATAGTGGCATGTCCCTCTTTTGGAAGCAACGCTGCCCTCACTTTCAATATAAAATACTAGTTATTAAAGTCATTAATACATACCAAATTAAAAAGTTAACAGAAGATTGGAAATCAAAACTTGTAACACCTCAAAACTTCATAAACGAATAATATGGCAACACATGTCCAATCAACTCTCAAATATGCCAAATTATTTAGACGAGAGCGACTATATATGTAAAAATGTGGAAGTTTGGATGTGGAGGGGTCGTATGTGACAAAATGCCAAACTTTGGCTTCTAAAGGTTCCTTACGGACCGCAAGACATATGCCTTACAGACTGTAAGGCATTTGTTATAATTATTGTTCCTGATAGTCCCTTATGGACCGCAAGGCTTATGCTTTATGGACCATAAGGTATTTGAATAACATGTGGGCGCGCTAAGGTCCTTACGAACCGTAAGCCACCATCCCTACGGTCCGTAAGGGGTGCGCTGGCAGAATGCAGCTAGCAACGGCAACAACTGTTCCCTGCCATTTCTCTCGCGAAGTGCCACCTTTCTTCAGCTTCTTACACCACAATGGACACTAGTTAACATCTGAGAGACCTCACTAACACTTGGCATCATCTTATGATCCTCGTGCAACTATAAATAAAGGTGTTCTTGAGCCATTCAAGACTTACACCTCTCATTTTCATTTTTTTTTCTTGGAGTGCTTCTGATCTGTAGAGCCCTCTTCTCTGGAGTTTAATCTCTGCCTTGAAGACTTGCATGCATTCTCCCTTAGTTCTTTTTCATTTATAGGCTAGATAATGGCCGAAAGTCAAGCAAATTGACTTTTTCTTTGACTTTTGATGATGACCATTTCAGTCAAGCCAATGTTAGAATTGAACATGGCTACGCGATCGTAATAATGTAGGTGTTAATCCCCTATGAGGGTACCTTCTAAAGACCACGTTAACTTGGTCAAATGACGGGTCAAAGTTCTATTAAATAAAAGTCAAAACGTAAATTTTTTAAAATTATGTTAAATGAACTTCTAAGTATCAAAACATCAGTTTTTGACATTATATCAGTTTTTATAACATATTAGGACATGTTAGATCATGTCCAACCCGTCATTTCCTACTTATAGCCCGATTCGCAACCGATTCTAACCCGTTTAAGCTAAGTTAGCTACTGATTTGAAGTTGTATTATGATCATATTATTGTATGGAATAACCCTCTAAGGTTATAGCATTTGATCATATCATTTGTCAGATTTTATGCAAGTCCATTTAATATGCCTAATTAATGACCAAAACGCCCTTTTGTGCATAGAATGAATTTGAAACATAATGAACATATCAATTGAGTTTAAAATTGACAAAACACTATATTAAACATGCTTTGGCATATTGGACTTGACATAGACCCATCCAGTCACCCGATGCCACCTATGTGCGTATGGTTAACTTATATAGCCTAGTTTATATAAGTTAGCCGAATCGGGTCAAAACCTTTCCAAATCAGTTCTAATCAGAATGTATGATTGTTTGACCCATATTATATGAGTCATAGGGTACAAACCACATTCTATCCGGTCTCCGCTTTATTTAGCGAACCGTACCGATTTTATTATAAGTTAACCGGTCCAAGTCATATGACTTGAATAAGACCCGTTAACATTCTAACGGGTCGTAGTTCCGTCCATTCCAGACTAGGAGCCACTAGTAAATTACACCTGTGTTAGTTATTTTGAATTAACGGTTGTGCTTAAATCTATCTTTAGATTGTTGTTAGGATCTGAGTTTCTTATGATTGTGCTTTGTTTGATTCAGATGAAAATGAATGATAAACAATTGCAGCGAAAACTAAATGGAATAAACTTTCAACACAATTAACCGGAAGAAATGCTTTCAACATACATGTTTAACATGAAACCGAATGCTTATATTTATTATAAACTTCAATTACAATGCATGCATGTAATGCAAACTCCCGCTCAGCCTGAGCTCACACTGGTTTGTTCGTACAGAATGACTTGGGATGAAAGAGCTAATAGAACATTACAGGGTACTGTTCTATTTATAGACAAGAGCAAACCACTGAAGCATCTTGGCTGACGTCACCATGAAAGTGACATATAACCTCCTAACAACCTACAACTACTGTTCTATACAAGCACTGTTATCTTAACCACTGATTACATTATAATACAAGGAATAAACTAAACTACTGCTTCTCCTTCCACTGTTGTGACTCTAGTAGTACTTTATATCTTCAGCAGTGCTTGACCCATATCAGTAGATTGAGCATCAGTGCTTTAGTCTTCAACAGCCTTTAACAGTCTTTAGCAGTTGATTGAAGATCAGCAGTTGTAGACGAACAGTGGATGGAGGTCATCAGTTGTTAAGCCACTTTCAAGGGGAGAGAATTGAATACAAACATCTGCTTATTCTGGATCCACTGCTCTGATCCAGTTTTGGCTTTAATCAACTGTTCCTTTACAGGGTTCAATCCCAACAATCTCCCCATGGAACAGATGATGCCAAAACCCTTCATTATTCTTGGATATTTATTGCCTCATCAATAATTCCCTGACTTGCCCTTTGAATTGCAATTCAAAGTCCAAGGAATCCGTGTCATCCTCATCCCTACACAGTGTAAGATCAAGGAGATCTTGCAGATCTTCAACACCCAGGCCCAATGCTTGTTCCCTTGATATGTTCTTCACTTCACCACTGGATCTGAGCAATGTTAATACGTGGGTCTGTTTGTCAGATTTCCACTTTAGTATTTTTGAATCCAGTGGGTTTCTTGGGAGAGGCTTTATTGAAGATGAGTTTGGAGATGGTGGCCTGGTAATGACTGGTTGAGCAGTGCTTGAAGCTTGTGCCAATTCTGGATTTTCTGCTATCATCTACTTAAGGACCATTTTTATAATGGAAATCCCCTGCTGCTACATCTTCTGTTGTTTCTGCATCCATCTGCTTTTGTTTCCTTCTTTGATAAAGGATGGCAGCAGGTGGAGCAGTGGGTCTCCTGATTTGTAACTTTTGTGGTTTAGCTGGAACCACTGCTTTAGGGTAAACAGGCTTTTGAGGAACATTAGGATTTTTCTTTCTCAATTCTTCCAGCTTTTTGTAAGAGGCCATCACTTTATCCTCTGACCACCTTGTCACCTGATTCCTTGACCCAAAATCAGCTGTTATCAGCTCTTCCTTCATCCTCTTCAGCTTTAAAGTTCTTTCAGGTACATTTTTCTTGTATTTTGACCAAATAGGAGGAGTTTGTTTTATTTTGTCTTTGTTCATCTTTTCAATTCTTTCTAACTCCTCTTTGAGCTCACCAAGGGTCCATTCTTTATATTAAGCTTTATCTGCCTTATATTTCTTGAATGCCATTATGTGTTCAATGTAATCTTTTCTTAGGCTTTCATCAGTTCTTTCTGAAAGTTTCTGACAAAGATCTTTTGAAAACCTCTCCAAAGTGCTGACTTGAGTTAGCAGATATTGGTAGTATCTTTGAATCACTTTGTTAGATTTTCCCTGTGTATTCCTTTTAGAGATATCCTCTGCTTGTTGAGCCTTTATCTTCAAATATTCTTCAATGTGTTAGGCCTAGGATATCCTTGAATAGATGGCGAGTTCCTTTTTGCAGGGTCGTCTTCAGAGTAGAAGGATTTTATCTCCTCTCTAACTGCTGGAAGAACTAATGGATACTGGACTCCTGCAGGAACAATGGCAGTGTTTGGGTTTTGAACTTGTACTGAAGAGAGTGGATTAGGGTTTGGAATGGTAGCAAGGGTCAGTGGTTGTGAAGAAGTTGGATATGGTGGAGAATCATCTTCCAATATTATCCTTCTCCTTTTGGGTTTAGGAGAGGTTGATGATGTTTTGGTGGATTAAGTGGTAGTGATTTGAGTGGTAGGTGGCTGACTAACAGCTGTTGAAATAACTGGTGTTTCAACCACTGTTCTCATTACAACAGATGATGTCTCACCTGATGTCTTCTGCTTTTTGGTAGGTGGTGTTGGTGGTGGTGAGGATGTTTTTGGTGGTGATGTGATTTTTGGTAAGGCAGTGGATTGAGTGTGTGTTGAAGTGGTAGTGGTGGCAGTTCTTTGGTTAACATCAGTTGAAACCACTGAAGTATCAACAGCTGTTGATACAACAGGTGTTTTAACATCTGTTGGTTTGGAGGTTTGATGTGTGGAGTTTTTGGGAGTTTAGGAGTATGTTTTGTGAGTCTGGATGGTATGGACTTGGGTTGCCTCACTTTTCTAGTGGGCTGTTTTCTTTTAGGCTTAGGACTTTCTTCATCCTTGGGCTCAGAAATACCCTGCTCTTCCATCTCCATATAAACTTTCTTCTCCTGCTCAAACCTTGATTTACCCTTTGCCTCCCTATCCTTTTTCAGCCTTGCTTTTTCATCAACAATGGCATTTAAGGTTACATTAACCTTTTTGGAACCATCTAGTTTAGGGATGTCTGCAAGCATACTAGATTTATCTGGTGCAATGTACAAACCATCTTCATATCCCTTTTTCTTTAACTGCTTCATTTTCTCCCCCTTTTTGGCATCACTAGGAGGTGGGTTGTCCACAAAAATGATAGGAGGAGGAGCAGAACCAGTGGTTTTCAGCAAGTGGGCCTTGATTGCCTTGATGTCTGCTTATGTATCCATGAACCTAGCTTCCATTAAATTTATGATCTTTTGAACTTGAATTTCATGTTGCTGATCAGCATATTGTCTTTGTTGAATAAGCATTGGTTGAAATAAACTCCAGAGTTCAGTGGAAGTAGGAGCAGATGATGGAGCAGTGGGATCAACAGCAGTAGGCTCAACAGCAGGTGCCTGAGGAGCAGTGGTTGCTGCTAAAGTCTGCTTAGGAACCTCTGCTTGTGTTTTGGAAATTTTGGACAGCCTTGTAAATGTTTCAGGAGTTAGGCTATTTATTTGACAAGGTTCTCCTTGGATAAGCACATGAGCATTATCCTTTGAAAATTTCTTTTGAAAATAGTAACTTAAGAACCTTGGAAATAATAAAAATGATTTTTTATTAACATTTTTGACCAAATCATTGAAGATCTCTTGGGAGTAGTTAAATTTTCCTCATTCAGTATAGCATAAACCCAAGTATTGTATCTTCAATGGAATTTCATTGAAATCGGTGGTTTTGTTTGAAACACACATTAGGAGGGTATGAAATTAAAACCTTGTTGCAGGAGGAAAACTGCCTTTTTGTAAGGTGTCCTTTTTCATTTCCTCTTCATACCCTCTTTCAAGAAAATCTGTTTGATACTCTATTTTAGGGAAAGAAGTTTTACCTTGAAGATCATCGAGTTCAAATACCTCCGAAATGGTTTGAGGTGTTATTGTGACTGGAACACCATTTATCGAAGAATTAATGGCTATGGGCTTTTTATCCTTAGAATCAAGCTTAGCATTTTTCCAAAATTCTTGTTGGGTTTCCAGGTAAACTGGAGCATCAAAAGTCAACAAAGTTTTGTATTTTGAGGACAAAATAGCGTCAACAACGGAGTCGAAGGTGGTGGTATTACTTGGTTTTGTAAGTAGACCGGAGTAATTATGAGGAGCTTTGAATGGAAGAGCCATGGCGATTTGAGTATGAATGTGAGAGGAAGAAGATGATGAGTGATTTGAGAGAAATGGAAGGTAACTGCTTTGAGAAAGGATTTTTTGAATTCGATTCGACAGTAAAAACCCTGTTTGGGGTTTTGATCAGGGTTTTATAAAGGGAAATAGTGAATGCTGACGTGGCAGCGGTTACAAAAGATCTGACCGCTATGTACTGTCCACGTGTCAACCACTGATGATGAATGGAAGACAGTTGTTAAGGAAACCACTGATGGAACAAGTATCAGTGGTTGCAACGGTTATAATGAGAACAATGGCTGATTTTTTAACTATCAGTGGATAGCCTATCAGTGGGTTAAAACACTGATTTTTGAACAATAGTGATTAACAAGGAAATGAGAAAACAGTGGTTGACTTTCAGCAGTGGACAATAAACAGCAGAACATATGTTTGAACCAAAAACAGTGGTTATGGCAGACTTTTAAGGATTAATGAAAATTTTCATTTTTACCTATTTTTAAGGATGGAATTTTGATTTTCTGAAAACATTTTAATGATTTTATTCATAGAAAAACAAGATTTTGCTTGTTATTCCATGTTTAGCATGCCAATCCTAGAGATCAAGCTTTCAAAGGTGGATGTATCTAATGCTTTTGTTAGCACATCTGCCAGCTGAGCTTTAGTTGGAACATGGTGCAGAGAAATCAAATCTTTTTCATAGCTATCCCTCACAAAGTGATGTCTGATATCAATGTGCTTGGTGGTTGAATGGGATACTGGATTTTTGATGATATTTTCTGCTGCCTGACTGTCCAACATGAGAGGTGTCTTTAGGGCAGTGATACCAAAATCCAGCAATTGATTTTGAAGCCATAACAGTTGGGATGTACAGCTTGCAGCAGCTATATACTCTGCCTCAGCAGTGGATGTTGAAACAGCAGCTTGCTTTTTGCTTTGCCAAGACACTAAGAAACTGCCTAGGAATTGGCACCATCCTGAAGTGGACTTCCTTGTTTTGTCACATCCAGCAAAGTCACTATCTGAGAAACCTGAAAGCTTGATATTTCCATCAGCTGGATACCAGATACCAAGTGTGGGAGCACCTTTTAGGTATCTGAATATCCTTTTTACAGCAATAAGGTTTGACTTTCTAGGGGCTGATTGGGATCTTGCACAAACACATGTTGCAAACATGATGTCTGGCCTAGATGCAGTCAGGTACAATAAAGACCCAATCATGCTTCTATAAAGAGTTTGATCTACCAAATCATCCTTTTCATCAGATATGACTATCTTTGTGGCTGCAATGGGTGTACTACATGGTTTACAATCATCCATCTTAAATTTCTTTAAAAGTTCTTTGCCATATTTGCCTTGATGGATGAAAGTACCATTTTGCAGTTGCCTTACTTGGAGACCAAGAAAGCACTGGAGTTCACCCATTGCACTCATCTCAAACTCAGCCGTCATGAGTTGTCTGAACTCTTCACACATTTTAGTACATGTGCTTCCAAAAATGATATCATCCACATAAATCTGGACAATCATCAAATCTTTCCCTCTCCATTTTAAAAACAATGTTTTATCAATTTTACCTCTTGTGAACCCAATGGAAAGAAGAAAGGTGGAAAGAGTTTCATACCAGGCTCTTGGTGCTTGTTTTAAGCCATACAAAGCTTTATTTAGCTTGTAGACATGATTTGGATTAAATGGATCCTCAAAGCCTGGAGGTTGACAAACATATACCTCTTCTTGAATTTTACCATAGAGGAATGCACATTTTATGTCCATTTGAAACACCTTTATGTTGTGGTTGACAGCAAAGGCCAGGAATAATATGATAGCTTTTAATCTTGCTACAGGGGCAAAAGTTTCATCATAGTCAATGCCCTCTTCCTGACTGAACCTTTGAACCACAAGCCTGGCTTTATTCTTGACAACAATACCCCTTTCATTAGTTTTATTTTTGAAGACCCACTTTGTGCCAATAAGACTTACACCCTCTGGCAGTGGTACAAGCTCACAAACTTGTTGTCTTCTAAACTGTTGGAGCTCCTCTTGCATGGCTTCTACCCAACTGTTGTCTTTTAGTGCCTCTTGGTACTTGACTGGCTGATGGAGTGATAGGAAACCAGCAAAAAGACAGATGTTTTGGGATTGGCTTCTTGTTAGCACCCCTTCACTGATGTTGCCAATGATTTGGTCAGGTGGATGAGAATTCAAGAAGATTAGATCTCCTTTGTATGGAACAATGGCATTTAATGGTGAAGGCTGCAGATGTGAATCATCTGAGCTAACCACTGCTGGTGACTTTGATGATCCAACAGTGGCTTGAAATGGAGGTGGAGGAATAAGAGGAAGTGGTGTGGAAACATGCTGACTTTTATCCACTGTTTGAGGACTTTTATCAACAGTGTTTGATGATGAGGAAGCAGGGGTTAATGGGCTACTTTGGTCAACAAATGTTGAGGTAGCAGTGGTTGAGCTTTGACAGCTATTTTGAACATCTACTGCTCTTCCAATTGATGCAGAATTTTGTTGAGGAATGATGACTTCATATCCATAGTCTGATGGAGAATTTTCTGATGGACCTGCACTGTTAGTCTTGACAGAAACATTTTCAAAGGTAAATTTATCAAGAACAAACAACTCTGCAGGGTTTGCAGGGATTTTCATTGAAGAAAGTTCATTGAACTTTACATTCAAAGTCTCTTCCACTGTTTTGGTCCTTGCGTTAAACACTTTGTAGGCCTTAGTAGTGGTTGAGTATCCCAAATGATAACCACAATCAATTTTGGCTGCAAACTTTGAGATAGAATCTTTTAAGTTTAAAATGAAGCATGGGCAGCCAAAAACTTTGAAATATGAGATCAGTGGTTTTATTTTATACAGCAGTTCATAGGCAGTCTTTTGATGCCTAGGGTTGATTAAAACTCTGTTCTAGACATAACAAGCAGTGTTTACTGCTTCTGCCCAGAAAGTTAATGGCAAACCTGAATCAGCAAGCATGGTTCTGGCCGCCTCAATCAATGTCCTGTTCTTTCTCTCAACAACCCCATTTTTCTCTGGTGTTCTTGGAATGCTGTACTGCCTTACAATTCCTTTTGACACACATAAATCATCCAACTCCTTATTTCTGAACTCTGTGCCATTGTCACTCCTGAAGACTTTTACTGGCAAGTCAAACTGCTTTTCAACCCGTGTGACAAAGTGTTGCAGAATGCCTGCAGTCTCATCTTTGGAATGTAAGAAATAAGTCCATGTAAACCTAGAAAAGTCATCTACAATAACCAAACAATATCTTTTCTTTCTAAGACTCATGACTTTAACTGGGCCAAATAGATCCATGTGAAGCATTTGCAAGCACTTGGTTGTTTTGGACTCTTCAATGGACTTAAAGGAGCTTTTATGTTGTTTTCCTTTTAAGCAGGAAACACAATGCTCAGGACAGGTGAACAGTTTTTGAGGTAAACCTCTTACTAACCCCTGTTTTGACAAAGCAGTGATTGTCTTGAGATTTGTGTGCCCCAATCTTCTGTGCCAAAGTTCTGTCTCTTTGTTAGAGGCAGCTGAGAACAGACAGGCATCGGTTCTTGGGTTCTCTTTTGACAAGTCAACTACATAAACATTGCCGCTTCTTTGAGCTACAAGTTGGGTTTTTCCATTTTTTATTATTTCTTCAATCTTTTTAACCATTTCTGGTCCAACAATCCTACAACACTCCTTGCTGAAGAATGAGCCATAGCCCTTATCACTCATTTGTGAGACACTTAGGAGGTTGAATTTTAGATTGTCTATCAGATTGACCTTTTCAAATTTAACATTACCAGACTGAACTGTACCATACCCCATCACCTTCCCTTTACGATTATTACCAAAGGATATATCACCCCCTCCATGAGTTTTCAAATCTTTGAGTAAGGCTCTACATCCTGTCATGTGCCTGGAGCCTCCACTATCTACATACCAAAGACTATCTAAGCATGCAGAAGCTCCCTGCACATCAAGTAAAAGGTTAGTTCATTAGGGTCTCCAAAGCCAATAAGGCTTTGGATGGGGTCTCAACAGTGTCTGTGTTAAATTCAGGTGGATGGACAGTGGTTAGCTCAGGGGTTTGGACAGTTTTGGAACTGTTTTTCTCTAACCACTGTTGGGGGTCTTGCCCTATCATCTGTTGATACCCAAAGGGATGCCTGTTCACTCTTGGTTTAGAGGGCCTTTTGTAAGCCTCATAAACATGTGGGACCCTTGGGTATGGTGGTTGACCTTTACATCTTCGGTATTGGTTAGCAGGGGGTGCATCAATCACCTGAATATCTCTTTTAACAGAGGTTTGGTTTAGCTGTTTGGTAACAGCTGTTTCATCTGGCACAAACATTGGTTGGTTCTTGATTTGTGATTTTGATGAACTCATGGATGTTTTTGAAGTGTACTCATTCTTTTTTACATCAAAGGATTTGAGATACACACATTCCTGAGTGATGTGATTTGATTTACCATAGATGGTGCAGCTCTTAGCAGGCTTAATGATACTTGTTTTGTTAATATCATATGCTTTTAGATGAAAACAATCTTGGGTCAAATGATTTTTCTTCTCACAGAAATCACAAAACAAGTTTTTAACCTTTTCTTTTCTTTTCTTTTCTTCTTTTCAGACTCCTTTGCAACAGAGTTTTGAACTACTGTAGGGATGTACTTAAGAGGAATGACCTTTGCCTTGGGAGCTTTTACACCATCAATGGTTGTGAAGTCCATTGGTTTGAAATTTTCAAGAATGTCACACTCATCAGACCATGTGGGTTTAAATTGGTATTTCTCAATCTCCTCAAAAGTTGAGGACCCCACAGATCTTTCCAAAGTGATTTTGTTACCAAGTTTGTCAGTTATTTTAACTTCTGGGCCATTCTTGTTGGTTGGTATGATTTCAACAGAACCAGCTTGATTTGCAGCAGTGTTTTCAACTTGGTCATTTTTTCTAAACCCAATGCCAAATTTTACATTACTTTCAAGCTGTTTTTCAAGCATGATCTCATAACCTTTACAGGATTCCACCCATTTTTCACAAGTGATTTGGGTGGCTTCCAACTCCTTTTTGCAAACTTGATATTTTTCTATCATTGTTTGGAGTTGATCCTTGGTTATGCTATGCTCTTGTTTGATGCTGCAAATCTCACTTTCGTTTTCATTCAATTTGTTTTTAAGTTCTTTTAATGACTTTTCAAATTGAACTTCAGAAGTTAACCGCCTATCCCTAAGGTTTTCATTCACCTATTTAATGTTAGCAAATGCTATGATGCATTTGTCTGAACACAGATTTTTAAGAACCTGAGGTGATACCTTGGTTACAGCCATCATTGCACAATCACAGGTATGATCACTTTCTTCTTCAGCTTTCTCTTCTTGTTCACCTTCTTTCTTTTATTCTTCTTCTTTAGACCAGGGGTCGGACAGTGGTTCCAACAGGGGTTTTGAACTTTCTCCCAACAGTACTTCATCAGCAACAGCAGTAACCACTGCTTCAGAAATTTTGTCCGCCGTTTCATCACCTGACTGTCCTTCTTCAGCTTCCAGCCCCTCTTGTATGGTCTCCAATGCTACAAAACAGATATAATTACCAGAAACAGTACTTTGAGCATAGAGTGCAAAATTTTCATCTCCTAACTCTTCAGGTAAACTGCTCCAGTCAACTAGCCCTTGTGTGAAAAAGCTTTGTTGGTCTGGTTGAACCACTGTTGGTGCAGTTTGTTGAGGTGTTACCTGTTGCACCTGAACCTGAGGAGCAGGGGCTTGGACATACTGAATTTGGGGAACAGTGGTTTGAACATAATGAGCAGGAACAGGGGTTGCAGGATGTGCATAGTGAGCAGTGTTAACATGGGCAGCAGGGGTATATTGGGCATAGTGCACAGTGCTTTGGTTATTTTGTGGTCTAGGGTTTGAGCTAGGATGTGTGATAATTGGTCCAATGGTTTGACTCATGCATTCCCTAGCAAAATGACCTAGCCTATTACACTTATAGCACTTGATCTTAGACTTATCTAACCCCACTTTTAGATTCCCATGTAACCCTGGGAATTTTCTTCCTGTCCTTTTGTAAAACTTGCTAGTTCTTACACTTAGCAATGCCAGTTGATGCAAAATGACCATTTCTTCTAAGTCAGTTGGATCAAAATGCTATAAATCATTGAGTTCAAAACACAGATTGTCATAGTTCTGGCTTTCTCCATTTGCTGTGAAAGCAAAATTGGATGAGTGAGGATCAGAGTTGAAGTTTCCACCAGCAGTTATGTGAATAAAATGATCATAACTCTGATCCTTACTGCTGCCAGACTCTTCCTGACCCAAAAGCGCTGTGCTGCCAAATGAGTAGTCATCTGCAACTTTTCCAGACTCTTGCAACTTCTTTTTCTAGTTTAACTCCCTTTCAAAGGTCAGGAGTCTACCATGAAGTTGGGCCAGGGTCAGATCTTTGAACTCAACAGAGTTTCTGGTTACAAAAGCTATAGTGTCCCATTTTTCAGGAAGTGATCTTAAAAACCTGCTGTTAATAGTTGATTTAGGAAATTCAGTTTTAACAAGCTTAAGTTCACTTATGAGACAGCTAAATCGCTCAAACTGCTGAGTTAAGGTTTCACCCTTAATGTGACAAAAGGTTTCATAATGTTGGTTCAAAATTTCCTTGTTGTTTTCAATTAATTCCTCAGTCCCCCCAAACTGTTCCTTCAATGCATCCCACAATTCCTTGGCACTGTTACAATGTAACAGTCCAGCATAGATCTCATTGGGAAGTGCAGATGCAACGATGCTAAATACCTTGGCATCCAGTTCAATTTTCTGAAAATCCTGGTCCGTATAGTTCTCAATTTTCTTAGGAACAAAGACCTTTAGATCCTCAGCACTCGGCACCATAGGAACGTGTGGTCCATAGATAACCGATTTCCAACATTCGGTGTTCTGTTGAGCTAGGATGTGACCCATCATACGCTCCCAGATGTGGTATTCATTTCTTTTCAGCATGGGTGGTTTGAAGAGAGAACCAATGTTATTGTTCATATCTTGTGATTGTGACGTCATCCTGGTTGTTTTACAGGCACTGATTAATTAACTTTGATCATATTTAACCCTTACTCTGTTTTTCAACGAAACGAAAAATTGAATGAGTATCAACTATTTATGTCAAAATGACTGTTAGATCAAATTTGACTGTCTAAGCTCTGATACCAATTGTTAGGATCTGAGTTTCTTATGATTGTGCTTTGTTTGATTAAGATGAAAATGAATGATAAACAATTGCAGCAGAAACTAAATGGAATAAACTTTCAACACAATCAACCGGAAGAAATGCTTTCAACATACATGTTTAACATGAAACCGAATGCTTATATTTATTATAAACTTCAATTACAATGCATGCATGCATGTAATGCAAACTCCCACTCAGCCTGAGCTCACACTGGTTTGTTCATACAGAATGACTTGGGATGAAAGAGCTAATAGAACAATACAGGGTACTGTTCTATTTATAGACACGAGCAAACCACTGAAGCATCTTGGCTGACGTCACCATGAAAGTGACATCTAACCTCCTAACAACCTATAAGTATTGTTCTATACAAGCACTGTTATCTTAACCACTGATTACATTACAATACAAGGAATAAACTAAACTACTGTTTCTGCTTCCACTGTTGTGACTCTGGCAGTACTTTATATCTTCAGTAGTGCTTGACCCATATCAGTAGATTGAGCATCAGTGCTTTAGTCTTCAATAGCCTTTAACAGACTTTAGCAGTTGATTGAAGATCAGCAGTTGTAGACGAACAGTGGATGGAGGTCATTAGTTGTTAAGCCACTTTCAAGGGGAGAGAATTGAATACAAACATCTGCTTATTCTGGATCCACTGCTCTGATCCAGTTTTGGCTTTAATCAACTGTTCCTTTGTAGGGTTCAATCCCAACAATTGTAAAGATAAAGCTCAGGTAAATACTCTTAGCTTATTTTCCTTATACAGGCTTGGGATACGGTAAATTATTATGGTCGGTATGGGATCAATGACCAATGCTTCCAAAATCCAAATAACCCGTTTTGATCTGTTATGCTTGATAACTTAAACATTGGGGTTAATGCGACCGTGTCGTGGATATCCACGGCTCACTTAATTGCAAGTGACCACGACCTAAGCGCGGGGTGTAGGCATACACCTGACAGATGCTAATGCTATGATAAAATATTTTTTCTTACCCAATATGGGGATAAAAGTGGTGTGTCGGTTAATAAGGTATCGAAGTTTAGTTCCAGGCCCCATATGTATTGACGAGAGATAAAGTTTGTCCAAAGTTATTTATGAAAATGATATACCAAATGGTATAAAAATGGTTTTGAAAATGTTTTCAAAACGTATCGGTTAATTGTATTTACGAGTGAAAACTAACGTATTTTTAAAAGACTAAACGCAGGTTAGCAAGTATGGAATAGGCTGGAGCTGCTCGGTAATTGTATATTGGAATTTGTGACTCCAAGCAAAATGACTAGTAGTCTTATGTAATCATTTTATTATTTCGATCAGCCTTTGGATCTTTAGTACACTCTCGGTCTGTATATTATTTTGAACTTCTGGACATTTGTACTTTGTAATAATTATCTTATACTACCAAGACTTTCGTTGTGTTAAATGTGAATATCTATATCAATCTTCACGCATAAACCGAAAGTCCGGGCCCACAAAAAAATCAGGGTGTGACAGGTTGGTGTTAGAGCCAACATTTGAACGAATTAGACACTAGCCTTTTGTGTTAAAGCTCAAATATCACATTAGCATATTCTTTAGGAAATTCCTAGTCTAGACTTAACCTAAGACTACTACTCTCATTATATATATATATATATATATATATATATATATATATATATAGTTATTGATTTTATAACTTTCATGAAGATGCTTCTCGGAAAGGAACCCGGCAATATAGATCCTATACTTTTTCCTTTCAAGGAAAATTCCCAGACAAAGCCGCGACAATGGAAGCTTCGCACGAAACCAAGGATGTCAGTACGACCAGGCGTAAGGATGAGCTCTTTACCTTCCTCCTACGGTCAATATGATATTTCCCTAATAGAACCCCAAACTGACAAACCTTCAAACCAGGTATCAAACCTATACCGATGGATATTGACGACTCATTATCTACCTCCCAATTTCAAAATTTCAAACCTTACTTACACAAGCCAGTCTAAAATTCGTGACCCGTACTACTCATTATCATTGGACTACTCATTATCATCGGAACCCGCTAGTTTCACTTTTATGATGAATCTTTACCTAGAAAACTTTAATCAATCACTAAACCCTCCACTACCAAAGCTGAGCAAGGTGAAACAAGAAAAGGACTAGCGAGAATAACAAAAGAGACTCTTTTCTTTTCTTTTGTTTTACTTTCCAATAAGTCCATTTATGGACATTGTTTTTATTTTAATTCCAAAAAAGTCCATATTTGGACATAGTAATGTAATTTCCTTTCAAAAGTCCATAAGAGGACTAGTATTGTAATTTCTTTAATTTTATGAAGAACTTTCGGATTTTCTTATATATATTCTTTTCACCTTTATTCAAGCTTTCGTCTCGACAGTTGATTCGAACTTTATTGATCTGCCCAAAATCAACAAAATCTTCTTAATGGTTTGAATGATTGGCAAATATAATTAGGCAGTGTGACAATGAGGAAACACACTGGCCAAAAAGGTGGAGAATATATATCCAAACCTTATAGCCTCAATGGTCTAATGATACCATGGCTCATAATATTAGCAAACCATTAAGACATGAATTATTCCATTTTAACAAAATGTAATGTTAAAATTTTTGGCAGTGTGACAATGAGGAAACACACTTACCGAAAAGGTGGAGGATATATCCAAGCCTTATAGCCCATATGGTTAAATGAGACCATGACTAATAACATTATCAAATCATCAAATTCGATAAACATTTCCGTTTTAACATTCAATGTAATGTTAAAATGATTTGCCTTGAGAAATATTTTATCGTCGATTATGACAAATATTAAAGGCAGTTGTGACCATATGGTGCATGCTGATCGAAAAGGTGGAAGAGATATATCCAAGCCTTATATAGCCCATATGGTCCAATGAGACAGCGGCTAATAATATTATCTAAATCATTAACGATTATTCTCATTTAACACTCAATGTAATGTTAAATTAAAATTGGGCAGTGTGACAATGAGGAAGTACACTGACCGAAAAAAGTGGAGGATATATATCCAATCCTTATAGCCTTATGGTCGAATGAGACCACGACTAAAATGTTATCAAATCATTAAATGATTATTTCCATTTAACATTCAATGTAAGGTTAATATGAATTGCACTGAGCAATTAATCTATTGTTCGCATGCAGTCTAATTTTCTATATCATGGCAAACCAAAATTCTGTTGGTGCCGATGGCGGGCGTGACAATATTGAGCACGTTACTTGTGAGGGTGAGGGAAATAACCTTCAGTCCTTAATTACTGCAGAAGTCAGCAAGGCTATGGCCGATTTTATTGGCAAACTTTAAAGGACCAGGCTCAACCCATTCGAAATCCCCGTCTATCCCTCCAACTTCCACTCATAAATATGAAAGTTCACATTATTCCTCGAATGAGAGGAGAGAACCCAAACGTGTTGCCAAAAAGGAAACCCGAAATATTAAAGAAGGGCGTACCTATAAGTACTTTATCTCTTGCAAACCTCGAGACTTCCCAGGGGAGAAAAGAGCTATTGATGCCATGAAGTGGCTAGATGAAATGGATATTGTAGTCGATATCAGCGGCTGTGCTGATAAAGATGTTATTAATATGTATCTCAGTCCTTTAAGGGTGATGCTTTGACATGGTGGAAAGCCATGATTTAATCTACAGGGAAAGTGTCCCTGTACAACATGATTTGGTCCAAGTTTGTGGACTTGATTAAAGAAACATACTGCCTTCCTCATGAGGTTGAAAACGTGGAGTCTGATTTCTTAACTCTCACCATGAAGAATATGGATTGTAGGAAGTATGTCTCCGACTAGAGTTCTCTGTCTAGATTGGTTACGTACTTGATTACTCTAGAATCCAAGCGCATTATGCGTTTAATTGGTGGATTTGCACTAGAAATTAGAGGCATGGTTAAAGCCTCCAAACCCACTACTTTTAGATCCGTTGTGGATCTATCCCTTTCACTGACTCAAGATGAAGTTAGATTGAGGTTAGTCAAAACTGAATTTGACGGGAAGAGGAAGCGTGAGGATAACCGCTTCCAAGACTCTAAGAAAGGGAAGTTTGGTTTCAATAAGAACCAACATAGGTCTATTGATGATATACCTATATGCAAGACTTGTGGAAGGCGAACTAGGGACAGCGTCAGATAGATCAGCAGATGAAACCTTGTGGTATCTGCAAGAGGACTGGCCATAAGTCCCATGAGTGTATAGACCTGAATATTGCGGTCTGTTACGGATGTGGCGAGAAGGGCCACATAAAGACAATTTGTCCCAAGCATACAACTAAGGGAAATGCTAAGCCTAGGGAGGCAAAGAAGCCGAATGCTAGAGCCTTTCATTTAACTGCAAAGGAAGCAGCTAAAGACACGAATGTCATTACGGGTACGTTTCTTGTAAATGATATATTTGCTAGAGTCTTATTTGATTCTTGAGCTGATAAGAGCTTCGTTGACCATAAATTTAGTAAGCTTCTAAACCTGCCCTTAAGAGCCTTAGACATTACTTATGAGGTCGAAATGGCCGATGGTAGCATAGAAATAGCTTCCACAATTCTTGATGGATGCGTTATATCCTTCAAGAACCAATCTATCCCTATTAACCTTTTATGTATGAATCTTATGGGATTCGATATAGTTTTAGGCATGGATTGGTTAGCTTATAACCAAGCCCGCATTGCCTGCGATAAGAAACTTATCGAAATTAAATCCCCATCTGGTGATATACTCACTATTCGTGGAGATCAACACTATGGATTTCCAGAGAAAGCGTCTTTGCTTAAGGCATCCAGGTGCATGAAAAGAGGATGTGTCATTTATATGGCACATGTGACTATTGACGAACCGAAGCCGAAGATCGAATACATTTCCAATCATTTTAGAGTACCCTGATGTTTTCCCCGAAGACTTACCCGGTCTGCCTCCGGATAGGCAAGTCAAGTTCAGAATCAATATCTTGTCTGGATCGGCTCCTATAGCAAGAGCTCCATACCGTTTGGCACCCATTGAGATGAAGGAGCTGAAGGCACAACATAAAGAGCTTCTGGAGAAAGGCTTTATTCAACCGAGTTCCTCACCCTAGGGAGCTCCCATTCTATTTGTCAAAAAGAAAGACGGTTCAATGCGAATGTAACGAGAATTGATGATATGTTGGCTGAATAAGATTACAATTAAGAATCGTTGCCCTTTACCAAGAATTGATGATCTGTTTGATCAGTACAAAGAGCTAGTTACTTCTCAATTATTGATTTGAGATCTAGTTATCACCAATTAAAAGTCTGAAGTGAAGATATTCCGAAGACTGCGTTTTGAACTAGATACGGACACTATGAGTTTCTCGTGATGCCTCTTAGGCTCACGAATGCACCTGCAGCATTCATAGATCTCATCAAAAGAGTCTGTAAACTGTACATGGATAAGTTTGTCATCATCTTCATAGACGACATACTTATCTACTCGCGTAGCAAAGATGATCATGAGAAACATCTTTGATGTATACTCGGTCTGTTACAACAGGAGAAACTTTATGCTAAGTTCTCCAAATGTGCATTTTGGCTCGGCAAAGTCCAATTAGCGAGGGTGGTATCCAAGTGGATCCCGCTAAGATGAAGCTATCATGAATTGGGAAACACCCAAAACCCCTTCAAAAATCCGAAGTTTCTTAGGATTGGTTAGCTATTATAGAAGGTTCATTGAGAACTTCTCTCGAATTACCACTCCTTTGACTACATTGACCCGCAAGAATATAAAATTTAACTAGGGCCCTAAACAGAATCCTTTGAGATTCTGAAGAAGAAACTGAGCAATGCTCCTATCTTAACACTACCTAAAGAAATTGAAGATTTTGTCGTGTACTGTGATGCTTCGCACATAGGAATGGGTTATGTGCTTGCAAAGAGGCAAATTGATAGCCTATGCATCACGACAACTTAAAATACATGAGAAAAATTATACCACTCATGATCTAGAACTGGGTGTGGTTATATTTGCATTGAAACTCTGGAGACATTACTTATATGGCACAAAGTGTATTATATACACGGACCATAAAAGCCTCCAACATTATTTAATCAAAAAGATCTTAACATGCGACAACGCCATTGGATGGAAACATTCAATGATTACGAATGTGAGATTCGTTATCATCCTGGTAAGGCAAATGTCGTTGTTGATGCCTTAAGTCGCAAGGAAAGAATTTAACCAATAAGGGTAAATGCTAAAAGCATTGAGCTACGGACTAGCTTGAATGATAAGCTATTAGAGGCTCAAAAGCAAGCCTTCTTAGAGGAAAATGCTTCTAATGAAGGATTAGGTGGAATTGTTGATCAGTTAACACCTAGAAATGATGGAATATTGAGATTAAATAATCGCATATGGGTTCCTATTTTCAGAGGACTCGGAGATCTAATTCTCTAGGAATCACATAATTCCAGATATTCTATACATCCTTGAGGAGAAAAAATGTACCAGGATCTAGGATCTGAAAAGAAATTATTGGTGGATGGGTATGAAGAAATCCATAGCCACCTATGTAGCTAAATGTTTGGGGTGTTCCCAAGTTAAAGTTGAACATCAGAAACCATTAGGACTGCTAGAACAACTTGAAATTCCCATTTGGAAATGGGAGATGGTAACAATGGACTTAATTACCAAGTTACCAAACACCAAACGTAGCAATGACACGATTTAGGTGATAGTCGACAGACTTACTAAGTCAGCCCATTTTCTGCCAATCAAGGAAACCTTTAGTTTCGACAAATTGGCTAAATTATGTGTGGACAATATTTTGTCCTTACATGGAGTGCCAGTATCCATAGTATCTGATAGAGATATTAGATATAAATCTCATTTCTAGAAAAGTTTCCAACAATCTTTGGGAACGCGTTTAAATTTTAGTACGGTTTACCATCCACAGACTGATGGTCAGAGTGAGTGTACAATTCAAACATTAGAGGACATGTTGAGTCACTGATCTAGGTGGTAATTGGGATGACCAATTACTCCTAATTGAATTCTCTTACAATAATAGTTATTATACAAGTATCAAGGCCGCTCCATTTGAAGACTTGTATGGGATAAAATCAGAATGCCCGTTTGTTGGGCTGAAGTTAGAGGAAGCCAACTATCAGGACCTGAGATAGTCCTTGAGACCACGGACAAGATTATACATATCCATGACAGGCTCAAAGCTGCCTGTGATAGGTAGAAAGCTATGCTAATAAGAGGTGAAAACCTCCTAATTTCCAAATTGGGGACAAAGTTTTACTGAAAGTATCACCTTGGAAAGTTGTTATGAGATTTGGAAAGAAGGGCAAGTTGAGCCCGAGATATATAGGACCATTCAAAATAGCTGAATGTGTCGGTTTCGTAGCTTATAAACTTAAGCTACCAGAGGAACTCAGTGGAATCCCTACACTGAGTTAGTTAACCTAACCACAGTTAGCTTAGACATACATTCATAGCACTTCATTTAACTATGGTTAGTAAAATGAGTCTACTTTGGTAATTCGGGGAATTACCAGAACACACAACATTTAACTATGGTTAGTTAAATGAGTCTACTTTGTTAATTCGGGGAATTCTCGGAACACACACAAGTTAAATCTCTAAATGTTGGTAACTAAGTTAATTATCTAAATGTTGGTGACTAAGATGATTAATAATTATATACGGACGGTTTATATGAAACTTATTCGTTGCATGAAAAATACATAAATTATAGGTTTTAACTGCAAACTGCAAGATGTTATGTGCTTTTGTGTAAAAGTTATACAGTAAAGGGTGCTTTATGGTTAATCCCACACACACAATCATCAACCCGCTGATCTTTCAATCCATCAAGAACAAACACTAGATCGATCTAAGGTAAGTGCTTTGTGTAATACGTTGATATTTTGATCTCTCACACTCCATGCAAAACCCTAGATATCCAAACAATCGATCTGTGGTTTGTCGGTCATGCCTGAATGAATGTGTAATTGTTTGTGAATGAATGTGTAATTGTTTGTCAGATATTAGAGATGTCATTGATATATTAGAACAACTAATTTGTTGATTTTTTGCGTAGCATTGCTGAGATTAGGGCTTGATCGTAGAACTATAACTGTTACATTGAAAAACTGGTATTTGTGCTTATTCCGTGTTACTATGCGTTTGTTAATTCGAGAATAATTGTTAGTCTAGGAATAATTGGTCTGACTTTGTGAAGTCACAAAGTCCGAGTTTTTGAGAGGACTTATGTCTGAGTTTAGTATATATAAAATGATCCGAGTTTTGTATGTTTGATTTCGTGTTTTGTATAACAAAAAGGAGTGTCTGAGTTTTGGTTATGTATTCCGTGTTTGGTTATGTGTTCCGAGTTTTGGTGAGTCCGAAAATGGGGATGATAGTTCCAAGTTTATATATATACATGACAGTTCCGAGTTTATATATATGCATGATAGTTCCGAGTTTGTTATATGAGTTCCGAGTATGTATGATAGTCCGAGTATGTATGATAGTCCGAGTATATATTTGTGTTTATCAACAAGTATAGGTCCGAGTTTATCAACAAGTATATATCGGAGTTTATGAAGATTGAGTGATGTTCGAGTTTCTCAAAATCACACTAATGTCACCAACTAGAGAAATCCACTGTATGTTAAATGTGTTAACTCGATCACAGTAAACACGTGGTTGTTTGGACACTCAGGGTGTTGCATAACCCTACATGTATACATACTTACACGTTATTATACATTTGGTCGTGTGTAACTGACCTAACACTTTATTAACGCGTAGAAGCACGTTAACACATACCGAGAAAACTAAGGTGAGTTCACTACTGTTCCACAAGCATGCGTCCTGGGGGGACCATTATTCCTGGGAGGAATACTTTTTATTAAATGTTGTAGTTTAATTTTGATGTAGGGGATAAACTCAATCTCTATCATGTAAGTCCTTACATATACCGAGCTAGTTGTCATGGGAGGTAATGAGGTATTAGTTAGTAGCGCTATTAGGTTTCACAAACCTCACATCGAACTCGGGGAGTCAGTCGTGAACTAAGGACCTTAAACATTTTGGATCAATGTTGATAGACGATGATGAGGACATAGAAGATCACAGTCAGTATTATCGGTACCGAGTTTAATATTCCATGGCATGTCTTTAAAGCTAAACATTTACATTAATTATGTTGAACAAAACCAGTGGACTCGCCAACTTTATGTTGACACACTTCTACATGCTTTGCAGGTCGTTAGGTACATATGTGCACAAGAACTTTGCGGTACACTACCGGAGCGTGGTGCTGTAATTGCTCATGTTACCGACAACAAACACAAGTGGAATGACTCAGACAAGGTATGACACCCCGAATTTCCGAGCAAATCCCAGTGGGCTCGGGTGTAACACCTCGCAAAATCATGTCTAATACAGTAGTGACATGTGTCATAAACCCTGACCATGTTAAAAGTTAACTTGAGGGGCTAAAATTGCCAAACAATGAAAAGATGTATGTGGAAGGACCAAAAGAGTCAACATGCCAAACGTGTGCCTCTGAATGACCTCATATGATGTTCGTGTTCTTTATTGAATATATTGTCAGACACAAGAAGCCGTTTGTGCTTAAAATCAAAAGTTTACAAAACACAGGGGTTAAAAGTGTCAATATGTTAATTCTTACCTCTGAGTGACCTTTTAACGATTCCGAGGCTTTGTGATATATTATTATACTCTCATGAATATCAGATAATGATTTCATGAAGTTTCGGTACAATCTTGTGATATAAATTGTAATTTCCAATAAGAAGGGTTAAAAGTGTAAAAGTAACAATTCTACTCTCGGGAGACCTTTTCAACAAATCCAAAACATGTGAATGCATAGCTTTACTCCCAAGATCATTTCAGACCTGTTTATGTGGGCCCTTCTTGCAGGAAATGTCAGATATTCAAGTTCTGAAAGTACAGGGACTGATCTTGCAACAAAACAAAACAACTTTGAAACATGTTGCCTCGCGTGGCGCACTAGGATCTGCCTGGTCTGGCGCGTGGCGCGACGAAGACCCGTTTCCAGCCAAAACTGGCAGCTGCTAGCATGCAACCTGCAATCTTTAAAGATCTTCTGCAACCTCTGAATCAAACAGCAGCATGCAAACGGTTTTGGGAAACCACTAGGACACTTGTGAGCATCAAAATTCACCTGGGGACACTTGGATTAATCCTAGTTCATCCTCATTCTCTATAAATAGGCTCACTTCAAAAATCAGAATTCAAACTCTCTAAGCTGAGTTCTTTGGAGCATCCTGGTTTATAAGGAAGCTCTCTAAGTTCAAATTTTCGTGCTAAGGACCCTTGTAAGTGTTCTTGGCTCCTATAGTTCAGTTTTTGTATGTCTAAGGACCGAAAGTCAAAGATAGCATATTTCTGCTTTGACTTAAAGTTTATTCATAAACGGTTTAGCCATGATTCTAAATGAATGTGGCTATATGTTGGTAATTATGTAGGTGTTAAACCCTTAAAAGGGCACCTTCTAATTATCACATTTACTTGGTCAATTGTCGGGTCAAAGCACTTAACATAAAAGTCAAACGAGTCAGTTTTTATTTAAAAATTCATAACTAATAATGTAAAGATTATAAAATACATTTTATTACTTTAATTAATTGGTAAATATTATAAGAACATGTTTAGATATGTTCAACCCGACAATTCAGAGTTTAGGCTCAGTTCGCAACCGAAAGTCGTAAAAGTTGACTTTTGCTTTGACTCTCAGTTCTGACCCGAATTAGCTTAGTTTAATTATGATTTAGGGTTCCTTTGTGACCATATTATATGTTAGTATAACCCTCTGAGGTCATACTACATGGTCCTTTAGAAATCATAGTTCATTTGCATGTTTCCGTTAAATGCTTAAAAATTGACTATTATGCCCTTATGTTATAAAAATGAGATTTTTGAAAATGTGAGAGGGCAAAAGTTTTATTACTGATATATAAGTATGTCAAATAAATTTGACATCGGTTTCTAGTCTCAAACTAAAGTTATGCAAGATATCGTAAAATGAAACTTTTTGTTAATTAAATGACATTTTTAGTATAAATCATGTTTAAACCCAAATTTTGGCACCAAACCCTTTGCCTATTGTTTTAATATAATTTTTACGGATTTTTGGAATTTTTGGTCCGATTTTATACTGACCATAACATAGTGTTCTTGCATGGATTCGGTAATTGACGATAATGCCCTTTTCATTAATAAAATGAGATTTACATATCATTAACATGCCAAACCTTTTCCTACTGATGTTATATATCAAATTAGATATTTTAAGCATTCAAGACTGATCAAAATCACAGATTTCCATAAACATCTCAAATATCGTCAATTATCGACTTTTAAGCAAATTAGGCGCATAGTATGGTTTAAAACCATATTTAGCACCTAAGACATGATACCTACTGATTTTATAAATGAGTTTTGATATTTCAACAGTAAGTATAAGTCTTGAACTCAGACTTCCAATTTGGTCCTAAAACATATGTGAAATGACCAAAATGCCCTTATGGTTAATAGTTTGGCCATAAATGATAAACCTCACGTATGTATGATATCTTACTGATGTAACACGATAAAATAAATATTTTTACTGAATGTTTTAGACCAGAACCTCAGTTTATGTTTAAACCACTTTTATAAACTTTAAAATGACCAAAATACCCTTACGAGACTTAAATTGGTCTTAAATTCTTTTGGGGCATAATTGTTGATATCCTACTGATATCACAACATATTTTAAGCATAATAACTTATGGAACTTGTACTTGACTCATCCGGTTACCCGTTGTGCCTATACGTGTTCGGTACGGTTTATGTTACTAGTTTTCATAAATTAGCCGAAACGGGTCAAACCTTATCATTTTTACTTCAAAATCCAGAATGTATTTAGTTTACCCATTTTATACAAGTCTTCATACTTGTCTGGTCTAAATCACATTCCAATCCGGTCACTGCTTAATCTAGCGTTTCGTGCCGTAAACCTTTCTTTAAAACTAACCGGTGTAAGTTACAACTTAAATAAGACCCGTTAGGAATCTAATAGGTTAATAAAACCTTCGTTCCAGATTAAGAGCCCCGGTAGAAGTATTTGCACTTGTTTGAGTAGAATTTACGGCTGAGAATACTAAATTGCGTTTAAGCTCAGGTAAATACTTTTAACTTATTTTCCCTTATACGGGCTTGGGATACGGTAAATTATTACCGCTTGGTCGGGTGTTGAAACCTTTTAATCGAATATGGTTAAATTGTATAATCCTGCTTTAATCAGTATTGCTTGATAACAAATAACATTAGGGGTTAACGACCGTGTCCTGGATATCCTTGGTTCATTTAACAAATGGCCACGACTTAAGCATGTGTTGTAGGCAAACACCTGTCCGTTGAGTATGTAAAAGATATACTCATTTGCTGGGATGACCCGCCAAGAGTTTATATTTGTGGTGTGTCAATTAATCTTGTTCGGCTTTTATACCGGCCCTAAATGTTGGACAAACATGTAAATCTGATACAAGATTGTTATTAATATAATTGTCCCAAGTTATAAAATATTTGTGCTTTGTGAATTTTCATAAATGTTTTCAAAAGAGTCGGTTAATTGTATTTACCAGTGTAAACTGACGTATTTTTCAAAAAGACTAAGTGCCAGGTACTGTACGAAATTTGCTGGGAGCTCGTGGCGTTAGTTAAAGAATCTTGCAAGTTCTTAACGCTTAAAGTCTGTTGAACAAAATTTTGTATTTCTGTTTTAGATCCGCCTGTGGATCCTTTTACAACCGTTTGTATAATATTTATTTATACTTTGAATTTCGGTCTGTAATATTATTTTCTACCAAGACTTCCGCTGTGCATTAAACTATGAATTATTGACTATGATGATATCAACTATGTCACGATACTCCCTGCCGGGCCCACCGGTAATATGTGGAAATATCGGGGTGTGACAGGTTGGTATCAGAGTTAACATTTAGTGAATTAAACACTAGCCTTTTGTGTTTAATCTCAATGACACAGTTACACATTTCCTTGAACTTCGAGTGTAGGCAAACGACTTAGGGTTAATCCTAATCTTAAATTGTTTTTGTTCTGTTTGTTTTTGTTTTGACAGGATTACAAGCAATCATGCCACCAAGAGTTAGAGGCAGGAGTGGAAGAGGAAAAGCCCCGATGAGGGGTAGGAATGATCACAAAGCTGGGCCATCTCACCGGCGCACACCCTCCGCATTACTCGGCTCGAGCCCACATGAAGACTGGGGGACATATCTTGAGCCCGCGAGACGCTCTTTCTCGCTTAGCTCATCGCCATCTTACCGTGACTCCTTCCGGCTGCATCAGAACGATGAGTCCCACAACTCTCACCATTCATTTATACCTTTGCAGCGATCAGACTCACACCATTCCTTCCAGAACCCAACACCCTACTTCCAGAGCCGGTTCAACCCAATGAACCATGTCGAAGAACCAGTAGGTCCTAACCCATTGGGATCCGCAGATCACTATCCTGTATTTCAGGACATGGATGTGGACGATGATCTAGATCCTGAGATGCCGCCATCAGGGACGCCCACGCATCCCATCGAGATTTCAAGCGGATCATCTTTTCATGGTTCGCCGTACAGGGTTCACAGCAGTGTTGTCACTCGATCGAATGGTCTACCGATCGGGTGGCAATCCGTTAGAACTGATTATGCATTGAACATGTTGAAAATTGTTTAAGTGTTGAAGTTCCAGACGTCACATGGTCGGATGGTCGTTCGATCGGATGGCAATCCGATCGGACGGCAATCCGTTCGACGTTCAGATCTTTGAAATGTTGAAACAAAAGTTTAAGTGTGGAACCATGTGTAAGCCGATCGGATGGCTGTTCGATCGGATGGCAATCCGATCGGACGACAATCCGTCCCAATGGCCTGATCGTCTTTGACACTTGATTGTTTTGATGGTTTTGCAGTTTCGATCTAGACGGTGTGATAATGTGTCAAACAACAGAAACCTCGTCATGGCTCAAGTGATCCGATCGAACAGGAATCACCCAAGTCCGATCAGTTCAGAGGTTCGTGACGGTGGTTCATGTTTAACCCGTAATCGATTGTCTCTTTGATAGAAACCAGATCTTGAACCAACACATCACTAAGAATGAGTAAAAGATCAGAACAAGCTCCGATTCTATCGGTTTTGAGTGCATTGAGTGTAAAAGAGTTGAAAGAAAGTTGAAAAACCATCTTTCAATCCTTTAAACCATGAATATGTGTAGATCTATGCGAAGACATTGTTTATTCATGTGGAAATCCTTCAGATCTGAGTTGTTCTTGGTGGAATGAAGCCAATACTTTAAGTTCATAAGAACTCCATGATGACATAATCCTAGAACACCTCAAATCCATTGATTTCACGGTTAAAAGTTGAGATTCAAAAGAGAAAATGATGATGAAGTGTGTGTGGATCATAGAAGTACAAGATTTAGGTTGAAAACTTACAAGAATTGTGAGAAATCGAGAGAAAGGAGAGATTGAGTGCGGTTGGTCAAGTAGAGAGCTGTCAAATCACAAATGATGTGACAGGTGGGTATTTATAGGGTTTCCAAAAGAGGAAAGGTGCAAGGGATAGGATGGGCCACCGATCGGATGGCGACTCGACCGGATGGCAATCCGATCGGATGGCCACTCGATCGGTCGGCCAATCTATCCTGGTGTCCGGCGTGTTGAATTTCGTCGATTCGATTCGCGTGTTGAGCGTTGCGATGCGTTCCGAGCAAGCGATGCGATAGATCAATAATAAACACGCGAATACTATATCTAACATACAATCATCATAATTAACTGGCGTTTAGCGTTTGTGATTCGATTACGATAGAGTTGCGATTGCGTTTCGATTAATCACCACAACATAAGCATAATTAAACATGCACAAGTAACACATAAATAACACACACACGTAAAACAATATCCAGAACGCATAATTCGAGTAGCGAATGCGATTGCGATGCGATAAGCAATAAAGCGATAAAACATGCGATAGATAGCGATTGAACCTCGATCATTAACATGTACTCCACATAATACAACTAATGCGATAAAATAAATAGACTATCTACAAGTCAAAGAAGTCAAAACAGGAGTTAAGCAAGGAGTGGCAGATCGCAATTAGAATTCTTTTCTTCCTTTGACTTCAATCTTAACTTTGACTTCGACTTTCGAAACACGGGGTGTTACAGCCTCCCCTAGTTGAGGGAATTTCATCCCGAAATTAGGCTTTAGCCGTAACAAACAACTGCGGGTACTTCCCCTTCATGTCGCTTTCGAGTTCCCAAGTGAACTCTTCGCCTCGTTTGCCTTCCCAGCGAACTTTCACTATGGGAATGCGTGAGCGCCTGAGCTGCTTGGTTTGTCGGTCCATGATCTCAACGGGCTTCTCCACGAAGTGTAATGTTTCGTCCACTTGAAGATCCTCCAGTGGAACTTGTAAATCATGCTCAGCCAGACACTTTCTGAGGTTCAAAACGTGGAAAGTCGGGTGGACGTTGCTAAGTTCCTCCGGTAGTTCGAGTCTGTAGGCCACTTTTCCGATCCTTTCCAGAATCTTAAAGGGTCCAACATATCGAGGTGCGAGTTTCCCTTTCTTGCCGAATCTGACCACACCCTTCCAAGGTGATACCTTTAGGAGTACATGATCGCCAACGTCAAATTCAAGGGGCTTGTGTCGTCTATCGGCGTAACTTTTCTAACGACTCTGAGGTTTCAGCAGATTGTCTCGAATTTGGAGGATTTTGTCAGTCGTTTCTTGCAATAGCTCAGGACCGGTTATCTGCAAGTCTCCGATCTCGTGCCATACAATAGGCGATCGACATTTTCTCCCGTATAATGCCTCAAACAGTGCCATTTGAATGCTGGAATGATAACTGTTATTGTACGAGAATTCTACTAAAGGTAAGTATGTGTCCCAATTACCACCGAAATCTATGACACACGAACGGAGCATGTCTTCAAGGGTACGAATCGTTCTTTCAGTCTGACCGTTGGTTTGGGGATGGAAAGCGGTACTTAGATTAAGCGTAGTACCGAGAGCAGATTGAAACGTTTCCCAAAGACGCAAGGTAAACCGACCCTCGCGGTCAGAGATGATGTCGCGAGGCATCCCATGTCGACAAATGATCTCATTGGTGTAGATTCGGGCTATTTTTTCTACCTTATAGTCTTCTCGTATCGGCAGAAAATGAGCAGATTTAGTCAAACGGTCAATGACAACCCAGATGCTGTCGTGACTTGATGGCATGCGCGGAAGTTTCGTTATGAAATCCATAGCTATACTCTCCCATTTCCACATAGGGATCTCGGGTTGGACGAGTAAGCCAGAGGGTCTTTGGTGCTCGGCCTTGACTTTCGAGCAAGTCAGGCACTTCAAAACATAAAGAGCGATATCTTTCTTCATGCCCGACCACCAGTACTTGTAGCGAAGGTCCTGGTACATTTTATCGGCACCGGGATGAATAGAATATCGGGACTTATGGGCTTCGTCCATCAGAATCTGTCATAAATCGGTCCGCTTAGAGATCCAAATTCGGTCCAGATAATGGAATGTCCCATTCGACTTATTCACTAGCTGGGCTCCATCATTTAGAATCCTTTCCTTCTTCAAAGTGCGTTCGGTGAAACAAGCATGTTGGGCTTCGCGGATGAGGGTTTCGAGATGATGTTGGGCTTGGATATTACGAGCGCTATGCAAATAGCTTTGTCGGCTTAAAGCGTCGACAACGACAATTGCCTTGCCAGGATGATAACGTATCTCGCAGTCATAATCGTTGAGAAGCTCCACCCATCGGCGATGGCGTATATTCAGTTCCTTTTGGCTTAGGATGTGTTGCTGGCTCTTATGATCTATGAAGATCGTACACTTGGTACCATAAAGGTAGTGTCACCAAATCTTCAGCGCCAAAACAACTGCACCTAGCTCGAGATCGTGGGTTGTATAGTTCTTCTCATGGATCTTGAGCTGACGAGATGCGTAGGCGATAACATTGTCCCGTTGCATGAGAACACAACCAAGACCAAGGTTCGAGGCATCGCAATAGACAACGAAGTCATCGTTTCCGTTGGGTAAAGCAAGGACGGGAGCATTGCAGAGCATGTGCTTAAGAGTTTGAAAGGCAGTCTCTTGTCCAGTTCCCCAAACAAAAGGCTTGTCTTTGTGTGTCAGAGAAGTAAGCGGCACGGCGATTTTAGAGAATCCTTCGATAAATCGGCGATAATAGCCCGCTAGTCTGAGAAAAGAACGGACTTCAGACGGGTTCTTAGGTGTAACCCAACTCTTAACAGCTTCGATCTTTGCAGGGTCGACATGAATACCTTGACTATTGATAATGTGACCGAGGAATTGAACCTCCTCTAGCCAAAATTCACACTTGGAGAACTTGGCATAGAGTTGATTCCCCTGGAATAGCTCGAGAACCAAACGTAGATGTTGCGCGTGTTCGGCTTTCGACTTGGAATAGATCAGGATATCATCGATGAACACGATGACGAAGCGGTCGAGAAAAGGTTTACATGCGCGATTAATCAGATCCATAAAAACCGCGGGTGCGTTGGTTAGACTAAAAGGCATAACAACGAACTCATAGTGGCCGTATCGAGTGCGAAAAGCGGTTTTGGGTATATCCTCCTCTTAAATGCGTAGCTGGTGATAGCCTGAGCGTAGATCGATCTTCGAGAAACACGTAGCACCTTGCAGCTGATCAAACAAATCATCGATTCGAGGCAGGGGATAGCGGTTCTTGATTGTCAGCTTATTCAACTCCCTATAATCGATGCACATCCGAAACGACCCATCCTTCTTTTTGACGAAAAGGACTGGTGCGCCCCAAGGAGAGGTGCTAAGGCGAATGAAGCCTTTGTCAAGCAATTCCTGGAGCTGACTCGAGAGTTCACTCATTTCAGATGGAGCGAGTCGGCAAGGAGCTTTAGCAACGGGGTTGGCTCCAGGAATGAGGTCGATACGAAAGTCGATATCACGACTTGGCGGCAAACCTGGAAGATTATTAGGGAATACATTTGGAAATTCACACACAACGTCGATTACTCCCGGATTACCTTTCTTTTCCTTCTCCGCTACTACAATGTTAGCCAAAAAAACTTTGTATTCCTTGCGGAGATAATTGCTAGCTTGGACATACGACATAAGCTTGAGACCTTTCGAAGGAGTTTCGCCATACATGTCACACCCCGACCACGTAGAACATACAAAACGTGGCGGAAACGTCGGGGAGTGTTGTAACAGAATTAATTATTTCAAATCCATGGCAATTGAAGTTTCGTTTTATTAATCAAACATGAAAGTTTACATTGTTTTAAACAAGAACCAAAGAGTACATAACATAAAGTAACTAGTTCTTGTCTCGTTTTAAGTCACTAAGGCACAGGTCCGCCTAAGTATGTCTTGATAAGTCCTATGCATCATCTCCTGAAAACACATGTGAAAATAGGTACGTCAGCATAAAAATGCCTGTGAGATACATAGGTTTTGTGAAAACAGAATTCATGACTTATGTTTGAGAAAATGTTTAGTCATGAACCTTGTAATTTGCTTTGTCTTGTAAATCATTTGAAAAACGATAAGATCAGATGATATGTATAAATAAGAGAATAATGTAAGGTTAAATGAATAACCATGTAAAATGAGTTTGTATAAGATAAGTTGTTTGTAAATCAATGTCTTGTGAAAAGTATGTTATTTGTTTACAATGTTATATGTCTCAAATTGAAATGATTCAAATAACGCTACAATATGTGAAACCATACAAACACTTATATATAGGAAGTACCAGCGGCGTATCCACCATGCTTGTATCATATTACACATGCCTCGTTACTTAAATCACTTACTCCAACCAAACCACCAAGATGTAATGTTTAACGATTGTAGAAATGTTTATGTATAGTCAAATGTCTATTGTCAAATGTAAATCATGTCAACAGATACAAATGGTTCACACGGTTCAACAGTTACAAACGGTTCATATAATCAAAGGGTTACGACGGTTCACATAGTCAAATAGTTACAACGGTTCAAAATGTAGTATAATGTGTTCATATGCTGGATGAGCATATGCAACAGAAATTCAATGTAAAACAATGTACTAAGTATGCACACAATGGACATACATAGCATGAAATGTAATGTAGAACGATGTACTAAGTACACACACAATGGGCATACATAGCATGTAATGTAAAACGATGTACTAAGTACGCACACAATGGGCATACATAGCATGTAATGTAATGAAATCATGTACTATAATGTACTAACGAACATAGCAGGTATATGATGTGAAAGCATGGAAAGCATGAAAGTAACAAGTATGCACATGTGTTTCACCCCAAAACAGTTTGGAAAACAGTAAAAGAGGGGTCTATGTACTCACTTGAGATTGCTTAGTAGTCCTTGAGTAACAACCAAACAATGCTAGAGATCACGGATATCAAACGGCAGCTAATATAGGTAACTATGTTAATAACCCGGACCTAAATCGGAGGATCGGATAGAATGAGGGTTCGTAAACCAAACGAGTATGGAGACTCGTGTAATATGGTTTAATAAAGCCTACATACTAAATGAAACCTAACATAAGTGCTTTCGACCCATCGCGACCCATTAAGGTAGCTTATGCTACTTTAACGCGTCGTTCGCGTGAAACGCGTTCGGAATGCCTAACTAGTCCTATGATAAGTAAAATATGCCTTAACATGTCTAATATTGTTACCCTAGACAACGTGGTAATCGGTGGGCATAGTCCCAAGGGACTATAACCATCGTGATTACAATCACGTTGCGAAGTTCAAACGAACTTTGCATTGACCATAAACTGGTCAACGCAGAAAGTCAAACAAAGTTTGACTTTCGGACTCGAAAAGCAATAAAAGAACGAAGGAATACTTACGAAGGGTCCCCGAATGCTAATCTCGATTCAAGTAACTCAGGTATGAAACAATGGTTTCAACTTAGAGTTTCTCAAATCAAAATTCTAGTGGGTTTTGCAATTGAAGGCATGGGGTATTTATAGGATTTCCCGAACCGTTAGGATCGTTTCTTGGAAAACGTGCTTCAATCTTGGCCATACACTTGCACCCATGGTATTGTAATACCATGTGCACATCAAACCAGCCCATAGTATTGCCCAAAACCATGTGCAAAGGTGGTATAGGCCAGATTCAATGTTTCTGCACAGAAAGTTTCAAAAATGGCAGATTTGGTCCCTGTAGTGTAATAAGGCCTTTTCCGACCCGTTTAAGGCCCGTTAACCCCATTTCAAAGCTCTAAAATGAAGTTAAAGTAAAGGGAACTTAAAATGTTGTCAAAAATATCTCGAATGTCGGTTCGTTTAGCCGTACGGTTGCGTTGTTCGGTTAATTACGACGAAATGCGCATAAGCGCGAAAAACGATTCAAATTGCGCGACGAATGGATTTTTATTATGCCAAACACTAAAATAAAATATTTTAGTGCTTACATAAATTTTTGGATGTCCGGATGTATTCAGAAAGTAAGTTATGCGCGAAAATGCAAACTTGTGCACTTTTTGACGCTTTTAGTCCCTGAATGACCCAAAAGTTTATTTTTGCACACCGAACCCCTCAAAGCCTATTTCTAAGCTATGTAAAGGATATTTAGGGTGTGTTTTAACTTATGGTCATGTTCCAGAATGTTCGTTCCAGTACGAATCGTCATACTTTCGCGGTTTGTCAAGTTTAGTCCCTGTAAGCGAATTAACTTGTTTTCGGTATACCAAACCTTCCAAAACTTATTTATAAGTTATGTAAAGGTTATTTAAGGTATGTTAAGCCTGTGTCACTATTCCAGAGTGTTTGTTGAATTAAACTGGTTATATTTACGCATTAGTGCGCGTATAACCTTCCAGAAAGCGATTTAGAGCTTGAAATCGAACAAGAGTTGATATGTGCAAAAGATACACATATTTATACAAGTCGAAAGTATGAAACACAATATTTCATTGATTTGGTATTTGTTTGCTGGTCGCAGTGACACAGGTGTCACAGTCTCCCCTACTTTAGGAAATTTCGTCCCGAAATTTATTCGTAGGAGTCTATTTGTGACTTTGTGTCAAAAACCACCAGAGATATGTAAGGCACAATCCTGTCATTTCCTTAACGGACATTCTTCAGAAACGTAAAATGTACTTACAAAGTCATTTTCAACGGGTGCTTCATCAGAAATGGAAATGAAAAGGAGAAACAAACGGATATTCATTTCCTCAACGGATAATCTTCAGAAACGAAAATGAACAAACGGAGTCATTTTCAACGGTTGCTTCCTCAGGTACAGAAATGAAGGATTTAACAACGGATATTCATTTCCTCAACGGATAATCTTCAGAAACGAAAATGAACAAACGGAGTCATTTTCAACGGTTGTTTCCTCAGAAACGGAAATGAAGGATTAAACAATCGGATATTCATTTCCCTCGCCGGATACTCTTCAGAACGAAAATGAACAAACGGAGGCATTTTCCTCAACGGGTATTCTTCAGAATTGGAAATGAAGGATAAACGGATATTCATTTCCTCAACGGATATTCTTCAGAAGTGAAAAATGAATAGCTAGTTCATTTTTCCTCAACGGATGCTTCATCAGAATTGGAAATGAATAGGGTTAACTCTAGATACATGATAGAACTTGCTGTGATTTCTGTGCACTAAATTCCATAATTATGTATGCATCCATAATTACGTAATTCCTTGCACAGTCCGCACAGTTCGTTTTGGTAATGTTGTGAGGAAGGATATCAAACTTGTGATGACGGTGACTAGACTACCATAGGGTCCTTTTAATTAGATCAACAGAGGATCTTCCTAATTAGGCCACCAAGGAGTCCTTTCAGCTATATCATCCAGTTTAACTAGACCACTCAAAGGGTCTAATTATGAAGCAGTACTTTATAATCCAAGGGACTTATCTACAACATAGAAGTCCATTAAGGATTTTAGATAGTGCCTTTTGGGTATCCTATTATGAATCTCTTGTACGAGGATATGAAAGATCCTACGAGGATTTGGATAACATAATCTGGATCACACGACACATAAAAGGGAACACATAAGCACATAACCACATAATTGTTTAATTGTTATTATCTTGTTATTGATTGCTATTATCTTGGCGCCTCGTGCTTCGTTTCTCTTGGAAGAAACGGGTACTTAGGATTTTCGTGGAAAACGCAAGAGATCATACAATGGAAGAAATTTTGGGGGTAGTCTGTTCTTCAAGGAATACGGTTCCTTGATTGTTGGTATTGTAAAGGATATGTTTATACATGCAATCACATAAATATATTAAAATGTAAAAAGATTTATTTATAAACAACGATAACAACTGTTTCTTGGACCTTGACAAAAAAAGAAAATAATACATAAGACGTGATTATTTCTAAACGATGTTGTCTTCTAGTCAGTCAGATGCTCATCCCTGTGCTAGATTTGCATTAGCAAGCCTTGGGCAATTCCTACGAAAATGGCCCATCTCGCCACAGTTGTAGCAAGACCCCGGTGGAAAACGAGCTTGAGCAGGATTGTTGCCAGCTTGATTTGGTGCAGCTACGGTTGGGAAAACTCTCGCTGTATGACCTATAAGTCCGCAAAATTGGCATGTGCGGCACTTCACACCAGCATGATGATGTAGGCCACATTGGTTGCACAAGGGTGCAGTTCCGTTGTAGGGTTTCCTGACAGGGGGTTGAGCTGGTTGGTTGGGGACGGCTTGATCATTGTGAGTAACCATGGCGAAGTTCTGAGAAGCCTTTTGCTTCTTTGACCTCATAGGGGATCCAGTCTGTTCATCCATGGTCTTTGATTCCTCGATTGGGTTCGATTCCTCGACCGGTTTCTTGTCACCTTTTCGGAAAAGTTTACCTTTCCTGATCTTTGATTCAGTCAAGGTTGCAGATAGCTCAATGGCCTGTCTAACTGTAGTAGGGTTGCTACAAGTCACAATGTCTTGTATTGAGTCAGGGAGGCCATCAATGTACTTTTCGATTGCCTTATCCAAAGGCGTGACCATGTTTGGGCATAACAGACTTAACTCCTCATAACGGTCCGTGTAGGCTCGATGTTCACCGCTGTCTTGCTCAAGATTGTCGAATTCCCTTTCCAAGGCCCTGATCTCGTGACGAGGACAGAATTCCTTCATCATAAGGGCCCTAAGTTCAGCCCATGTCTGTGCTAGAGCAACTTCTGCACCACGATCTCTCATAACCCCGTTCTACCACGTAAGGGCCCTCTTCTGAAACACACTTGAAAAAAACTCGACCTTGCGATTGTCAGGACACTGCACGTGGCGGAAAGTATTCTCAATGCTCTCGAACCATTGAAGAAGCCCAGTCGCTCCCTCAGAACCACTAAACTTGAGTGGTTTAGCCGAGTTAAAACTCTTGAAATTGCATGGACCATTGTTATTGTTGTTGGCTTGGTTCCATTGAGCAAAGAGGTTTGGGAATTGAGCAGCCATTTGCTGCGCAATGATTTCTGCCAGTTCGGCAGTCGCTATCTGGTTTTCGCGTCGAGGAGGCATTCTAAAAGAGGAAACATGAAATGAAACGAGTGAGAGAATTAGACGAAAAGAATTGAGATGAACAAATCTGATGAAAGCAAGGATAGTGGTCATTTGTTTGTTACTACAAAGCAACAAACGACCCCGGTGATTAATCAAAGTAAAATAGGTCAAAAATAATGTATCGCGAAGACATGCTCGCCTATAAGTGAACACTCATCCCAAGAATTCCCAGGTAAGCACAACTGGTTTCGCGTCTGATGAGATATATACGAAGTGCTTGCCTAGACAGAAAACCCAGAATACAGGCATTCACCCTTCCAGTTTGCACGTGTTCACATTATTTAAAACCCAAAACCTTGACGAGATTTTTGAAAATTCAAAGGGGTTCAAAACCTTACAATAGAGGGTTCAAAACCTAGTAATCAATCATCCTAGAACAGATGATTAGTTTTCAAAGCGGTTTTGAAATTTATGTTCTTGTTGTGGTCGTCACCTAAGGACAGGTGACAGTATTGTTTTATGACTAAACGCTAGTAAACTCGCGTTAGGGTCCTAAGAAGGTTATAGACTAGGTCAAAGCATTACTAATAACCTAATTCCCTATAACCATTGGCTCTGATACCATCTTTTCTGTCACACCCCGACCACGTAGAACATACAAAACGTGGCGGAAACGTCGGGGAGTGTTGTAACAGAATTAATTATTTCAAATCCATGGCAATTGAAGTTTCGTTTTATTAATCAAACATGAAAGTTTACATTGTTTTAAACAAGAACCAAAGAGTACATAACATAAAGTAACTAGTTCTTGTCTCGTTTTAAGTCACTAAGGCACAGGTCCGCCTAAGTATGTCTTGATAAGTCCTATGCATCATCTCCTGAAAACACATGTGAAAATAGGTACGTCAGCATAAAAATGCCTGTGAGATACATAGGTTTTGTGAAAACAGAATTCATGACTTATGTTTGAGAAAATGTTTAGTCATGAACCTTGTAATTTGCTTTGTCTTGTAAATCATTTGAAAAACGATAAGATCAGATGATATGTATAAATAAGAGAATAATGTATGGTTAAATGAATAACCATGTAAAATGAGTTTGTATAAGATAAGTTGTTTGTAAATCAATGTCTTGTGAAAAGTATGTTATTTGTTTACAATGTTATATGTCTCAAATTGAAATGATTCAAATAACGCTACAATATGTGATACCATACAAACACTTATATATAGGAAGTACCAGCGGCGTATCCACCATGCTTGTATCATATTACACACGCCTCGTTACTTAAATCACTTACTCCAACCAAACCACCAAGATGTAATGTTTAACGATTGTAGAAATGTTTATGTATAGTCAAATGTCTATTGTCAAATGTAAATCATGTCAACAGATACAAATGGTTCACACGGTTCAACAGTTACAAACGGTTCATATAATCAAAGGGTTACGACGGTTCACATAGTCAAATAGTTACAACGGTTCAAAATGTAGTATAATGTGTTCATATGCTGGATGAGCATATGCAACAGAAATGCAATGTAAAACAATGTACTAAGTATGCACACAATGGACATACATAGCATGAAATGTAATGTAGAACGATGTACTAAGTACACACACAATGGGCATACATAGCATGTAATGTAAAACAATGTACTAAGTACGCACACAATGGGCATACATAGCATGTAATGTAATGAAATCATGTACTATAATGTACTAACGAACATAGCAGGTATATGATGTGAAAGCATGGAAAGCATGAAAGTAACAAGTAGGCACATGTGTTTCACCCCAAAACAGTTTGGAAAACAGTAAAAGAGGGGTCTATGTACTCACTTGAGATTGCTTAGTAGTCCTTGAGTAACAACCAAACAATGCAAGAGATCACGGATATCAAACAACACCTAATATAGGTAACTATGTTAATAACCCGGACCTAAATCGGAGGATCGGATAGAATGAGGGTTCGTAAACCAAACGAGTATGGAGACTCGTGTAATATGGTTTAACAAAGCCTACATACTAAATGAAACCTAACATAAGTGCTTTCGACCCATCGCGACCCATTAAGGTAGCTTATGCTACTTTAACGCGTCGTTAGCGTGAAACGCGTTCGGAATGCCTAACAAGTCCTATGATAAGTAAAATATGCCTTAACATGTCTAATATTGTTACTAAATCAGTTTAGATACCAAAAGTTATGTTACGTATGCTTAAAATGAATTTTGGCGTAAAAAGGGCATTTTGGTAATTTACCTAAGGCATATAAACTACCTATCATACAACTACTTAAACGAAGCGACCATAAGGTATAACCTCGGAAGGTTATTCCCTATATACTATGGTCACCTAAGGTATTTGGTCGGATCCTAATGATCGACCAAATGGGTCGGGTTCGAAGGTATAAGCGATTTATTAGATCGCTTACCCTTACGACCCTAGACAACGTGGTAATCAGTGGGCATAGTCCCAAGGTACTATAACCATCGTGATTACAATCACGTTGCGAAGTTCAAACGAACTTCGCATTGACCATAAACTGGTCAACGCAGAAAGTCAAACAAAGTTTGACTTTCGGACTCGAAAAGCAATAAAAGAACGAAGGAATACTTACGAAGGGTCCCCGAATGCTAATCTCGATTCAAGTAACTCAGGTATGAAACAATGGTTTCAACTTAGAGTTTCTCAAATCAAAATTCTAGTGGGTTTTGCAATTGAAGGCATGGGGTATTTATAGGATTTCCCGAACCGTTAGGATCGTTTCTTGGAAAACGTGCTTCAATCTTGGCCATACACTTGCACCCATGGTATTGTAATACCATGTGCACATCAAACCAGCCCATAGTATTGCCCAAAACCATGTGCAAAGGTGGTATAGGCCAGATTCAATGTTTCTGCACAAAAAGTTTCAAAAATGGCAGATTTGGTCCCTGTAGTGTAATAAGGCCTTTTCCGACGCGTTTAAGGCCCGTTAACCCCATTTCAAAGCTCTAAAATGAAGTTAAAGTAAAGGGAACTTAAAATGTTCTCAAAAATATCTCGAATGTCGGTTCGTTTAGCCGTACGGTTGCGTTGTTCGGTTAATTACGACGTAATGCGCATAAGCGCGAAAAACGATTCAAATTGCGCGACGAATGGATTTTTCTTATGCCAAACACTAAAATAAAATATTTTAGTGCTTACATAAATTTTTGGATGTCCGGATGTATTCAGAACGTAAGTTATGCGCGAAAATGCAAACTTGTGCACTTTTTGACGCTTTTAGTCCCTGAATGACCCAAAAGTTTATTTTGGCACACCGAACCCCTCAAAGCCTATTTCTAAGCTATGTAAAGGATATTTAGGGTGTGTTTTAACTTATGGTCATGTTCCGGAATGTTCGTTCCAGTACGAATCGTCATACTTTCGCGGTTTGTCAAGTTTAGTCCCTATAAGCGAATTAACTTGTTTTCGGCATACCAAACCTTCCAAAACTTATTTATAAGTTATGTAAAGGTTATTTGAGGTATGTTAAGCCTGTGTCACTATTCCGGAGTGTTTGTTGCATTAAACTGGTTATATTTACGCATTAGTGCGCGTATAACCTTCCAGAAAGCGATTTAGAGCTTGAAATCGAACAAGAGTTGATATGTGCAAAAGATACACATATTTATACAAGTCCAAAGTATGAAACACAATATTTCATTGATTTGGTATTTGTTTGCTGGTCGCAGTGACACAGGTGTCACAATACACACAAAGTTGATCACCATTCGCGAGCGAGAATCGAATCATCATATCGAAGCAAACAACTTCAGCATGGTTTCCGCGAAGAAAGTCCATGCCTACTATGATGTCAAAAATACTGAGCTGCATCGGAATAAGGTCGATAGGAAAGATGTGATTGTTGAGTTCGAGAGTACAATCACGAAGAACAGAATTGACAGCGATGGTTCTTCCGGCGCGCTTACGATTAAGAAGCTTTTCGAATTCAAACGATACAAAACAGTTATCGGCTCCAGTATCAAATAAACACGAAGCATAAATACCATTCATGAGGAACGTACCATTAACCACATTGTTTTCAGCCTGAGCCTGGCGCACATTGATGTTGAAAGTTCGAGCGCGAGCTGCTGAGGCTGCTGCTGGGGCTGCTGCTGTTGTGGCTCTTGCTTCACCACTCGATTCGGGCATATGTTTGCGAAGTGGTTGGGATCACCACACGCAAAGAAAGCTCTAGCGTGGACCGCGGGTGCAGGAGCCGCTTGTTGGCCTTGAGGAGCAGGAAGTAGAGCTTGTTGAGCAGTAGCTTGACCTTGAGCTGGAGCTGGAGCTTGACGTGGACCTGTACGGAAGTTGGCGGTGAAGTGGCCGTACATATTGCAGTGCACACAGTATCTGCAAGCGATTCCCACTAGGTGGTGATAAGTACAAATAGGGCATGCCAGGTGAGGACCAGTGTACGCACGCTTGGTCGGCGGTGCGTTGGTAACCGGTGCCGCTACTTGGTGGTGTTGGGGCTGCGGTTGAGCTGGAACTGATTGAAGCGGGGCAGCAGTGGTGACAGCGCAATTTTTGCTACTGTTGTTGTTCTTCCTCTAGCGACGAGAGGAATTTGAAGACCGAGGAGCGGCGGCGGTTTCAGCAGTTGTGGCAGTGGTAGCTTGATGTAGATTCTTGGAGGCTTTATCCTAGTAGCCAGACTTGACTCGCTTGTCATTGATCTCAGTGGCGAGCAGATAAGTTTCCTCAATCGTTTTCGTCTTTGCAGCTTGAATGAAATCAGCCACGCAATCCGGAAGTGCACGGATATACTTTTTGATGGTGATTTCGGGCGTCTTAACTTGATCCAGACAGATTATGCTTAGTTGCTTGAAGCGAGCAGTCAAAGCAGCAATGTCACCATCCTTCTGCTTGATATGCCAAAACTCGTCCTCCAACTTTTGGCGCTCGTGGGGAGGGCAGAACTCTTGCATCATAACGTCCTTCAACTCATCCCACATCAAACCGTAAGCTGCATCATTTCCGCGTTTGTTTCTCTCGGCCGTCCACCAATCTAGAGCTCGGGATTGGAAGACGCCGGTGGCGTTAAGAGTGCGGAGTTCATTAGGACAGCCACTCTGGCGCAGGGTAACCTCGATCGAATCAAACCATTGGAACATGGCTGTAGGCCCATCTTCGCCGGTAAATTCTTTTGGACCGCAAGCTTTGAACTGCTTGAAGCTAAAAGCAGACTTTGGCGAATCAGTTTGGGATTCTTCAGAAGACTTGCTAGCATTCTCGTTTAGGTCGCTAACGATCTGAGGGATAACTTTCGCTATCTTCTTAGCGACGAGAGCAGCAATGCGTTTGTCTTTCTGGTTTCGGCGAGCAGTTCAAGAGTGAAGGGATCCAGATGAGGACATTGTCTGCAACAGACATCACCACAAGACTCAAACACAATATAATCGAATGTCTCCTCACAATGTACTACTACTAAAGCTCAGGAACACAATTGGCCATAAAAACACATAAGCACAAAATCACATAAGCATATAATCACAGAACACATAAGCACGTAGGAGCACGTAAGCACGTAAAGCACAGAAGCACAAGAGGCAGTCAAAATACAAAAAACCTATCATTCAAAGTCCGCGCGCGTTCGAGAATAGCGATTGCGATTAGCGAGTACACAACGAGTAATATAGCATAAGAGAGCGACATAGCATGCGATTATCTACAGGTAGCGATTTGTTAGTGATTTGAGATGTGATTTGAGATAGATGTGCAGTGAGAGTCGTGTGTGTCGATCAAAGCGAGAGCGAAAAGCAAATAAATCACCAAATCAAAACACGTAGACAGATAAAATCATATAAAAGCCACATCAAACGACAAATACCAGAGTCAGCGGCGGTGAAATCCAGAATCGAAAACACATAAAATCGAAAGTAGATTGTCTAAGGCTGAATAGACTGACTTCCCAAAGTGATTCGACTATTCACAAGGACTTTTAGTGCACACTTTGGCCTTCTAACTGTACTCTCGCCTCGATTTCGGGCGAACGGTACGCATCCTTCCAGTCACAGTGCGACTTCAAGTCGTTGGAGTCCATCGAGCCTTTGGTGAGAGTTTTGTAAAACCAAAATAGAGATCAGAACAAGTCGTTAAGGTTCGGGTTTCACCCCTATCTTAACAACTTCGTTCCTATTTTTGATAAAATAGAGAAGAAAATATGCGTTAAAGTATGGATTTCACTCCTGATTCAACGCAAACTCTCCTGTTTATAGATGAAAATGCGGGTCGAACAAGCGATTTGGTCGAGAGTTTGCGATTTTCACACCTAATCTCGACCTGATCACTAGTTCATTTGAAGTAACGTGCAGTGGTAGTGTAGTGTAAGCGAGATATAGCAAGTAAGCTCGTACAAAAGCCCTAAGGGTATGCACAAGTCGGTCTGTTGGTACTTAGACTATAGACTAGGTCGTTTCTAAGACATCGACCCGGACTAGGTCGACTCTTGCCTAATTCCCTATAGTTATGGCTCTGATATCAATCTGTCACACCCTAACCGATGGCGGAATCATCGGGGCGCGACACTGAGCGAAACAGATTGTCCAGGAGAATCCATAATAACTATTAGTTATAATATATTAAAGGTTCATGTCCCATACCATAAACATATAAAATAAAAACAGTTATTACAGACATTGTTCTCAAAGACAAATTATCCATTCCGACAACTCAGATTTCATTTAATTGTTTGTTTCTAAGACTCCATCCTAACTTGATTTCCACATAGCAGCAAAACATCCTAAGCATTCAAACACCTGTCACATACGTTAAAATAAAGTCAATACACATAGTGTAAAGGTGCGGATACAAGTTTGATAGATATAATAGAGTTTGAAATCGTTTACGCATAACCACCATGTAACATGTATTAAAGTGAAGGCAAGTAGGTTATCGACAGAGAAATATGCACAGACGAGACTGTGAGTTGTAGAATGCGCAACACATATCCCCACTGGGACACGTGAAGTAAAGCCCTTAACAACCCCTATCCATGACAGGTGCTGAGTCCAAACTATAGTACTATCGTTGCTAAAGTGTCAGGCAACAATAACTATGTTAACATAACATACAAGCATTAATCGAATAACACGTAGCATGCAATAGCGGTTAGCGTATAAATAGTGTTTGCGTTGTGTGTCGATTGTGATTGAGAATAAGTAACGTATGTAACACCCAAAAGTGCGTAAAGCCAAAAAGGGTCGAGTATACTCACGGATTGTGTTTAACAGGTAAACACTCTCTTGGATTAAAGGGAGCGCTGGAAGAGATTAGCCTAAACAGTTAACGATAGCAAAAACGGTAAGCAGCGTGTTAAACGGTGCAAGAGTGATAAGTGTCGGATGGTAATCCGATCGGATGGCAATCTGATCGGATGTGCATTCGATTGGATTGACATCTCACTTGGTAATGATGTGTTTGTGTATGATGGTTTGCCTTTTGAAGTTTTCGTTGTAGCATTTTGAAAACAGAGAAATATCTCTACCCTTCGGGTCGATCATCGGGTGACGATCCGTTCCGCGAGGTATTTCTCAGAGAACAAGTTCACAGCAGTGTTGTCACTCGATCGGATGGTCTACCGATCGGGTGGCAATCTGTTAGAACTGACTATGCATTGAACATGTTGAAAATTGTTTAAGTGTTGAAGTTCCAGACGTCACATGGTCGGATGGTCGTTCGATCGGATGGCAATCATGTGTAAGCCATGTGTTGTCATTCGACGTTCAGATCTTTGAAATGTTGAAACAAAAGTTTAAGTATGGAACCATGTGTAAGCCGATCGGATGGCTGTTCGATCGGATGGCAATCCGATCGGATGACAATCCGTCCCAATGGCCTGATCGTCTTTGACACTTGATTGTTTTGATGGTTTTGCAGTTTCGATCGAGACGGTGTGATAACGTGTCAAACAAGAGAAACCTTGTCAAGGCTCAAGTGATCCGATCGAACAGGAATCACCCAAGTCCGATCAGTTCACAGGTTCGTGACGGTGGTTCATGTTTAACCCGTAATCAATTGTCTCTTTGATAGAAACCAGATCTTGAACCAACACATCACTAAGAAGGAGTAGAAGATCAGAACAAGCTCCGATTCTATCGGTTTTCAGTGCATTGAGTGTAAAAGAGTTGAACGAAAGTTGAAAAAACCATCTTTCAATCCTTTTAACCATGAATATGTGTAGATCTATGCAAAGACATTGTTTATTCTTGTGGAAATCCTTCAGATCTGAGTTGATCTTGGTGGAATGAAGCCAATACTTGAACTTCATCAGAACTCCATGATGACATCATCCTAGAACACCTCAAATCCATTGATTTCATGGTTAAAAGTTGAGATTCAAAAGAGAAAATGATGAAGAAGTGTGTGTGGATCATAGAAGTACAAGATTTAGGTTGAAAACTTACAAGAATTGCGAGAAATCGAGAGAAATGAGAGCTTGAGTGCGGTTGGTCGAGTAGAGAGCTGTTACATCACAAATGATGTGACAGGTGGGTATTTATAGGGTTTCCAAAAGAGGAAAGGTGCAAGGGATCGGATGGGCCACCGATCGGATGGCGACTCTATCGGATGGCAATCCGATCGGATCGCCACTCGATCGGTCGGCCACTCGATCCTGGTGTCCGGCGTGTTGAGTTTCCTCGATTCGATTCGCGTGTTGAGCGTTGCAATGCGTTTCGAGCAAGCGATCCGATAGATCAATAATAAACACGCGAATACTATATCTAACATACAATCATCATAATTAACTGGCCTTTAGCGTTTGTGATTCGATTGTGATAGAGTTACGATTGTGTTTCAATTAATCACCACAACATAAGCATAATTAAACATGCACAAGTAACACATAAATAACACACACACGTAAAACAATATCCAGAATGCATAATTCGAGTAGCGAATGCGATTGCGATGCGATAAGCAATAAAGCGATAAAACATGCGATAGATAGCGATTGAACCTCGGTCATTAACATGTACTCCACATAATACAACTAATGCGATAAAATAAATAGACCATCTACAAGTCAAAAAAGTCAAAACAGGAGTTAAGCAAGGAGTGGCAGATCGCAATTAGCAATCTTTTCTTCCTTTGACTTCAATCTTGACTTTGACTTTGACTTTCGAAACACAGGGTGTTACAAAACCTCCTTCCAAAACACATACATCTCATAGGGACGATTCTCGGCATTCGTCGAATCAGAAAAGTTTGCCGTCTAAGCAAATTGTGTTGAATCAAGAACCGCGCTCAAAAACCTGCTCTTATAAATACTTCGTCTCTTGCAAGCCAAGGGATTTTACAGGCGAAAAAGGTGCCATTGACTGTATGACATGGCTCGATGAGATGGATACCGTTGTGGATATCAGAGGTTACGCGGAGCAGGATATTGTGAAGTTTGTTTCATAGTCATTTAAATGGGAAGCATTGTCTTGGTGGAGATCGTTAGTTCAAGCCACGGAGAAAATTCCACTATATAACTTGTCATGGGAGCAATTTGTGGCACTGATCAAGGAAAACTTTTGTCCTCAGCATGAGGTAGAAAAGATTGAAACAGACTTCTTGACTCTGGTCATGAAGAATTTGGATTGCCAAGCTTATGTCACGAGTTTCAATACCATGTCCCGACTGGTTCCCTATTTGGTAACCCTGAACCTAAGCGCATAGTGCGCTTCATTGGAGGCATGGCCCCGGAAATCAAAGGGAACGTAAAAGCTTCCAGGCCTACTACCTATAGGTCCATGGTGGATTTGTCCTTATCCCTCACTCTTGATGCAATAAGGAATAAGTCTGTTAAGACTTCTGAAGAGGGAAAAAGGAAAAGAGAAGATGAGAGCTCACGTCGCTCCGACAAACAGAGGAAAGGCAATTCTGAGCACAAGAAAGGTTCTGAGTTTAAGAAAAACTCAAGTCAAACAGATAACAGGCCCAAGTGCAAGAACTGCAGAAAACGTCATTCAAGAAAGTGCACGATTGACCCGCATACTAAACTTTGTGGAATTTGCAAGACAAAGGGTCATAAAACTTTAGAGTGCAAGGAATTGAAGAATGCAACTTGTTACAACTGTAACGAGAAAGGGCATATCAAAACTAACTGCCCAAAACTTGCAAAGAAGCCTGAAGAGGCCAAGAAAACAAATGCTCGAGTTTTCCATATGAATGCCCAGGAGGCAGTACAGAATGATAATGTTATAACAGGTACTTTCCTCATAAATGATGTATATGCTAGAGTTTTATTTGATTCTGGCGCAGATAAGTCCTTTGTAGACAATAAATTTTGTAAACTATTAAATCTGCCTGTTAAAACTCTAGACATAAAATATGAGGTAGAATTGGCCGATGGTACTTTAGAGACTGCTTCAACAATTTTAGATGGATGTTTCATATACATTAGGAATCACTCTTTTCCATTATCTTTGTTACCAATGAAGTTGGCATGATTCGATATAGTGATAGGCATGGATTGGTTATCTCTTAACCAAGCCCAAATTGCCTGTGATAAGAAGCAAGTGGTTATCAAAACTCCTTATGGTGAATCACTTACAATTCAAGGGGATAAGCAGTATGGGTTCCCTAAACAAGTATCTATACTTAAGGCATCTTAGTGTTTGAAGAAAGGTTGTGTCATTTACATGGCCCAGGTAACGATAGATGAGCCAAAGCCCAAGATTGAAGATATTCCTATTATTTCTGAATACTCAGACGTTTTTCCTGAAGAATTACTTGGTTTACCTCCAGACAGACAAGTGGAATTCAGGATCGATATTATTCCAGGAGCAGCCCCCGTAGCACGAGCTCCTTATCGTTTAGCACCGACCGAGATGAAAGAATTAAGAACACAGTTGGATGACTTATTGGAGAAAGGTTTTATTCAACCAAGCTCGTTTCCTTGGGGAGCGCCTATTCTATTTGTGAAAAAGAAGGATGGATCAATGCGTCTATGCATTGATTTTCGTGAGCTGAATAAAGTTACAATCAAGAATCGATATCCATTGCCAAGGATCGATGATCCATTCGATCAGCTTCAAGGGGCAAGTTTCTTTTCAAAGATCGATTTGAGGTCTGGATATCATCAGTTGAAGGTCAGAACCGAAGATGTGCACAAGACCGCATTCAGGACAAGATATGGCCACTACGAGTTCTTAGTGATGCCTTTTGGGCTCACTAATGCACCTGCAGCATTCATGGATCTCAAGAATCGCGTTTGCAAGCCATATCTAGACAAGTTTGTCATTGTCTTCATTGATGACATACTTATTTACTCAAAGAGCCAAGCTGATCATCAAAAACATCTCCGATGTAACCTTAAACTTCTGCAACAAGAGAAGCTCTACGCCAAATTTTCCAAATGTGAGTTCTGGCTCCGTGAAGTCCAATTTCTAGGACACGTAGTAAATGAGCGTGGTATCCAGGTGGATCCCGCTAAGATTGAAGTGATTATGAATTGGCAAGCACCTAAGACGCCCACAGAAATTCGCAGCTTCTTAGGTTTGGCAGGTTACTACAGACGTTTCATTGAAAACTTTTCAAGGATTGCTGCACCTTTGACTTCGTTAACTCGAAAGAATATAAAGTTCAACTGGGGTCCCAAACAATAAGAATCTTTTGAGATTCTCAAGCAGAAATTAAGCAATGCTCCTGTGTTGACATTGCCAGAAGGGATAGAAGAGTTTGTCGTTTATTGTGACGCGTCGCACACAGGTATGGGTTGTGTGCTTATGCAAAGAGGCAAGGTCATTGCCTACGCTTCTCGTCAACTGAAAGTGCACGAAAATAACTACACCACCCATGATTTGGAGTTGGTTGCCGTTGTATTTGCACTCAAATTATGGAGGCATTACCTATATGGAACCAAGTGTGTAATTTATTCAGATCATAAAAGCCTTCAACATTTGTTTAACCAGAAAGATCTCAATATTAGGCAGCGCCGTTGGATGGAAACACTAAACGATTATGATTACGAAATTCGCTACCATCCGGGCAAAGCGAATGTTGTCGCTGATGCACTTAGCAGAAAAGAAAGGATTAAACCAATAAGGATTAACACTAAAAGCATTGAACTAAAGAACAACTTGAATGAAAAGTTGTTAGCTGCTCAAAAGGAAGCTATATTGGAACCTAACTTTCCGAATGAAAAGTTAGGTGTAATTGCTGATCAATTGTCTTTTGGCAAAGATGGAATCCTTAGATTGAATGGTCGAATCTGGGTTCCAATTTATGGAGGACTTAGAGATGTAATCCTCCAAGAAGCGCATAGTTCTAAATATTCAGTTCATCCGGGCAGTGATAAGATGTACCAAGATCTGAAGTCAAATTATTGGTGGATAGGTTTGAAGAAATCTATAGCCACTTATGTAGCTAAATGTCTGACGTGCGCACAGGTTAAAGCCGAGCATCAAAAGCCGTCAGGTTTGCTACAACAGCCTGAACTTCCCACTTGGAAGTGGGAAATGGTAACTATGGATTTCATCACCAAGTTACCAAAGACGAAACATGGGAATGATACAATATGGGTTATAGTCGATAGACTGACAAAGTCATCTAATTTTATACCCATAAAGGAGACGCATAGCTCTGATAAACTAGCCCAGCTTTATGTGGATGAGATTGTAACTCTCCATGGAGTGCCAGTATCTATTATCTCTGATAGGGATACAAGATACACATCTCATTTTTGGAAAAGCTTTCAGCAATCTCTAGGCACTCGTTTGAATTTCAGTACTGCTTATCATCCTCAGACGGATGGGCAAAGTGAGCATACGATTCAAACCTTGGAAGACATGCTACGGGCTTGTGTTATTGATTTGGGTGGAAGTTGGGATAACCATCTTCCTTTGATTGAGTTTTCATACAATAACAGTTATCATTCGAGCATCCAAGCCGCGCCTTTTGAGGCCTTATACGGAAGGAAGTGTAGAACGCCAGTTTGTTGGGCATAAGTTGGAGAAACCCAACTATCAGGACCTGAGATTGTCCTCGAGATGACAGATAAGATTATTCAAATCCGTGATCGTCTCAAAGCTGCCAGGGATAGGCAGAAAAGCTACACAGATAAGAGGCGTAAACCTCTGAAATTCGAGGTAGGTGATAAAGTATTACTCAAAGTGTCGCCTTGGAAAGGAGTAATGAGATTTGGCAAAAAGGGCAAGCTGAGCCCAAGATATATCGGACCATTCAAGATTATCGAATGTGTTGGAACTGTAGCCTACACGCAGAATCTACCTGAAGAGCTTAGTGGAATTCATAATGTATTCCACATCTACAATTTAAAGAAATGTCTAGCCGATGAGTCGCTAGCTATGTCTCAAAAGGACGTGCAGATTGACAAAAGCTTAAAATTTGTTGAAAAACCTTTGTCGGTCGAGGATCGACAGGTTAAAAAGCTTCGAAGAAAGAATGTGCCAATTGTAAAAGTGAAATGGGATGCCCGTAGAGGCCCAGAATATACGTGGGAAGTGAATCCACGATGAAACAAAAATACCCTTATTTATTTAAGTAAATCTCGAGGTCGAGATTTCTTTTAACGGGGTGAGGATGTAACACCTTGCAAAATCATGTCTAATACAATGGTGACACGTGTCATAAACCCTGACCATGTTAAAAGTTAACTTGAGGGACTAAAATTATCAAACAATGAAAAGATGTATGTGGAAGGACCAAAAGAGTCAACATGCCAAACTTGTGCCTCTGAATGACCTCATGTGATGTTCTTGAATATATTGTCAGACACAAGAAGCCGTTTGTGCTTAAAATCAAAAGTTTACATAACACAGGGGTTAAAAGTGTCAACATGTTAATTCTTACCTCTGAGTGACCTTTTAACGATTCCAAGGCTTTGTAATACATTATTATACTCTCATGAATATCAGATAATGATTTCATGAAGTTTCGGTACAATCTTGTGATATAAATTTTAATTTCCAAGAAGAAGGGTTAAAATTGTAAAAGTAACAATTCTACTCTCGGGAGACCTTTTCAACAAATCCAAAACATGTGAATGCATGGCTTTACTCCCAAGATCATTTCAGACCTGTGTATGTGGGCCCTTCTTGCTAGAAATGTCAGATATTCGAGTTCTGAAAGAACAGGGACTGATCTTGCAAAAAAACAAAACAATTTTGAAACATGTTGCCTTGCGTGGCGCGCCAGGATCTGCCTGGTCTGGCGCGTGGCGCAAAGAAGACCCATTTCTAGCCAAAACTGGCAGCTGCCAGCATGCAACCTGCCATCTTTAAAGATCTTCTGCAACATCTGAATCGAAACAGCAGCATGCAAACGGTTTTGGGAAACCACTAGGACACTTATGGGCATCAAAATTCACCTGGGGATACTTGGATTAATCTTAGTTCATCCTCATTCTCTATAAATAGGCTCACACTCTTCACTTGTCCTTGCTCACTTCAAAAATCAGAATTCAAACTCTCTAAGCTGAGTTCTTTGGAGTATCCTGGTTTATAAGGAAGCTCTCTAAGTTCAAATTTTCGTGCTAAGGACCCTTGTAAGTGTTCTTGGCTCCTATAGTTTAGTTTTTGTATGTCTAAGGACCGAAAGTCAAAGATAGCATATTTCTGCTTTGACTTATAGTTTATTCATAAACGGTCCAGCCATGATTCTAAACGAATGTGGCTATATGTTGGTAATTATGTAGGTGTTAAACCCTCAAAATGGCACCTCCTAATTATCACATTTACTTGGTCAATTGTCGGGTCAAAGTACTTAACAGAAAAGTCAAACGAGTCAGTTTTTACTTAAAAATTCATAACTAATAATGTAAAGGTTATAAAATACATTTTATCACTTTAATTACTTGGTAAATATTATAAGAACATGTTTAGACATGTTCAACCCGACAATTCTGAGTTTAGGCTCGGTTCGCACCCGAAAGTCGCAAAAGTTGACTTTTGCTTTAACTCTCAGTTCTAATTAGCTTAGTTTAATTATGATTTAGGGTTCCTTTGTGACCATATTATATGTTAGTATAACCCTCTGAAGTCATACAACATGGTCCTTTAGAAATCATAGTTCATTTGCATGTTTCCGTTAAATGCTTAAAAATTGAATATTATGCCCTTATGTTATAAAAACGAGATTTTTGAAAATGTGAGAGGACAAAAAGTTTTATTACTAATATATAAGTATGTCAAATCAATTTGACATCAGTTTCCAGTCTCAAACTAAAGTTATGCAAGATATCGTAAAATTGAACTTTTTGTTAATTAAATGACGTTTTTAGTATAAATCATGTTTAAACCCAAATTTTGGCACCAAACCCTTTGCCTACTGTTTTAATATAATTTTTAGGGATTTTTGGAATTTTTGGTCTGATTTTATACTGACCATAACATAGAGTTCTTGTATGGATTCGGTAATTGACGATCATGCCCTTTTCATTAATAAAATGAGATTTACATATCATTAACATGCCAAACCTTTTTCTACTGATGTTATATATCGAATAAAATATTTTAAGCATTCAAGACTGATCAAAATCTCAGATTTCCATAAACATCTCAAATATCGTCAATTATCGACTTTAATGCAAATTAAGCGCATAGTATGGTTTAAAACCATATTTAGCACCTAAGACACGATACCTACTGATTTTATAAATGAGTTTTAATATTTTAATAGTAAGTATAAGTCTTGAACTCAGACTTCCAATTTGGTACTTAAAACATATGTGAAATGACCAAAATGCCCCTATGGTGCATAGTTTGGCCATAAATGATAAACCCCACGTATGTATGATATCTTACTGATGTAACACGATAAAATAAATATTTTTACTGAATGTATTATACCAGAACCTCAGTTTATGTTTAAACCACTTTTATAAATTTTAAAATGACCAAAATACCCTTACGGGACTTAAATTGGTCTTAAATTCATTTGGGGCATAATTGTTGATATCCTACTGATATCACAACATATTTTAAGCATAATAACTTATGGAACTTGTACTTGACTCATCCGGTTACCCGTTGTGCCTATACGTGTTCGGTACGGTTTATGTAACTAGTTTGCATAAATTAGCCGAAACGGGTCAAACCTTATCATTTTTCCTTCAAAATCCAGAATGTATTTAGTTTACCCATTTTATACAAGTCTTCATACTTGTTGGGTCTAAATCACATTCCAATCCGGTCACCGCTTAATCTAGCGTTTCGTGCCGTAAACCTTTCTTTAAAACTAACCGGTCTAAGTTACAACTTAAATAAGACCCGTTAGGAATCTAATAGGTTAATAAAACCTTCGTTCCAGATTAACAGCCCCGGTAGAAGTATTTGCACTTGTTTGAGTAGAATTTACGGCTGAGAATACTAAATTCCATTTAAGCTCAGGTAAATACTTTTAACTTATTTTCCCTTATACGGGCTTAGGATATGGTAAATTATTACCGCTTGGTTGGGTGTAGAAACCATTTAATCGAATATGGTTAAATTGTATAATCCCGCTTTAATCAGTATTGCTTGATAACAAATAACATTGGGGGTTAACGACTGTGTCCTGGATATCCTTGGCTCATTTAAAAAGCATAAATGGCCACGACTTAAGCACGGGGTGTAGGCATACACCTGTCCATTGCGTATGTAAAAGATATACTCAGTTGCTGGGATGACCCGCCGTGAGTTCATATTTGTGGTGTGTCGATTAATCTTGTTCGGCTTTTATACCGGCCCTAAATGTTGGACAAACATGTAAATCTGATACAGGATTGTTATTAATATAATTGTCCCAAGTTATAAACTATTTGTGCCTTGTGCATTAAATCAATTTTCATAAATGTTTTCAAAAGAGTCGGTTAATTGTATTTACCAGTGTAAATTGACGTATTTTTCAAAAAGACTAAGTGGCAGGTACTGTACGAAATTTGCTGGGAGCTCGGGGCATTAGTTAAAGAATCTTGCAAGTTCTTAACGCTTAAAGTCTGTTGAACAATATTTTGTATTTCTGTTTTAGATCCGCCTGTGGATCCTTTTACAACCGTTTGTATAATATTTATTTATACTTTGAATTTCGGTTTGTAATATTATTTCCTACCAAGACTTCTGTTGTGCATTAAACTATGAATATTTGACTATGATGACATCAACTACGTCACGATACTCCCCGCCGGGCCTACCGGTAATATGTGGAAATATCGGTGTGTGACATCGGGTGGGGAATATCATGACGTAAGATTGGTATCATCATAGACACAAACACAGATAGCACAGCGGAAGTCTTGGAGTTAAAATATTATTACAAACTCAAGTGTCCAAATGTTCAAAATATTATACAGACGGTTTGTAATAAAGATTCATAGGCGGATCGTAAAAATGTACAAAAGGAGATCAACAGACTACTAGGCTTTATGCCAGGGAGTTGCAAATTCCTCTTCTAGCATTACCGAGCAACTTCCGGCCTATTTACGTATCTTTGCACCTGTAGCTTTGAAAATACGTCAGTTTACAGTGGTAAATATAATCAACTGACTCATTTTGAAAACATTTTCAAAATCATTTTAAGTGCACAAGGCACATGATTTTATAAATAACTTGGGACAATTCAAAATGATATTGTATACAGTTTTACATGTCTGTCAATACATATGGGGCCAAGTACTAAACACCGAGACATGATTACCGACATGCCACTTAAACCCACAAAGCAGTTATCCCAAACTAGTGGGTAAGAAAATATTTTAGAATAGCATTAGCATATGGCCATTAACAACTTAAATGAGTAAAGGATATCTAAGACATTGTCGCGTTAACACCCAATATTTAAGTTATCAGACAAAATGGATTAAAACGGGTCATGGAGATTTTGTATTCACAATTCGACATATGATCCCATACCCGACCAAGCGGTAATAATTTACCGTATTCTAAGCCCGTATAGGGAAAATAGGTTAAGAGTATTTACTGGGGCTACAACTCGTCTTAATATGCTAGAATTATAAATAGCTTAGTCGTTAATCAAATAATTAAGGTAGGTTGCAATTTACCGGAAGGACCTAGTATGGATTGATGGTATAAATAACCATTTAGAATGTCAACGGGTCTTATTTAAGTCATAGACTAGGACCGGTTAACTTAAATTATCGAAAACGGTACGATACGCTTGATTAAGCGATGACCGGAATAGAATGTGGTTTAAACCCAACAAGTACTAAGACTTGTATAATATGGGTAAACAATATACATTCTGGAATTTGAAGTAGAAATGATAAGGATTGACCTGTTTCAGTAAGCTTACGTAAACTAGTTACATAAGTTTAACCATACGCATATAAGCGATATCGGGTAACCGGATGAGCCATAAACAAGTTCTATATGCCATTATACATTAAATAAGTTGTAACACCAGTAGTTTAGCAACTTATATGACCATGAAGGTTTTAAAATCAAAATATGCTTCACAAGGGCATTTTAGTCATTATACGACGTAATATAAGAACTTGCGTATAAACTCCTATTATGAACATGTTCATTCTGTAAAAATACTTTAATTATGATATAATATCAGTAAGTAATAAAAAATTATGGGTTTTATGATTTAAGACCAAACTTATTTGAAAATCTGAGTTATGATCAAGTACCTACTGTGAAAACATCTTAAATATATTATAATATCAGCAGGTATCAAGTTTTGATTGATAGTTATGGTTTAAAACCATACTATGCGCCAAAAGGGCATTTTCATCGTTTAATAACATCATTTACGATCTTTAATCAAAACTCCGGTTATGACCAGGTTCATAATATCAAAATATGTTAATTACATTAACATATCGGTAGGTAAATCATTTGAAAGTTCGTTGTTGATTAAAACCTTGTTCATTGCAAAAAGGGCATTTTGGTCAAAGTTGGTAAAATATAGAAACTTGCATATAAACACAGAATCTGGTTATGATCCCTCAGAGGGTTATGCCACATTATAATACGATCATAATGCAACTAAAATTCAGTAGCTAACTTAGCTAAATCGGGTCAGAATCGAAAGTTAAAGCAGAAGACAAACTGTTCGACTTTCGGTTGCGAACCGACACTAAAACTAGAATTGACGGGCGGAACATATTCACACATGTTCTAATATTAATTACCAACTTTTTTAAGTGTCTATAACATTAACATGATCAGATTATAACATTTTCGAAAACTGGCCCCGTTGACTTTTTAAATAATAAAACTTTGACCCGTCAATTGACCTAGTTAACATAATTTTCAGGAGGTGCCCTTTTGAGGGATTAATACCTACCTAATTATGATCACGTAGCCATGTTCGAATTGAAAAATGGCTAGACCATAATGGTCTAAACAGAAAGTCAAAGCAATTACCGATTTTGCTTGACTTTCGGCTTTTAAAGCCTATAAAACGAAAATGTAGAAGAGAGGAACACTTACACGTGAACCTTGGATGAAAATAGACTGAGTTTGGATGCTCCTAAGGACCAGGAACTTCCAGAGAGAAGAGAGGAATGATTTTAAGAATGGTGCAAGGAAAGAGGTTGCAAACACCTCTATTTATACTTGAGGGCTAGAATTCAGATCATAACAGGTGTTAGAGATCTGCTAGAGATCATTACAAGTGTCTTGAGACGTGTCAAGAACAGATATGAAGCCCCTAGTTTCGAGTTGGGAGTTTTCTTGGCGTTTTGCTTGGAGCCCAAACAATTTTCTGCTGCTGGCACCCCTTTACGGACCGTAAGGGGTTTCCTTTGCGATCCGTAAGGATTCAATGCGCACAATAATATCACCAGCTTGCGGACCGTATAGACATATAGTCTAGAGTCCGAATACGATCCTCTTTTGCAGTATTTTCAACTGCTTGCGGTCCATAAGCCTTAGGCTATACGGTCCGCAAAGGGTCTTCAAAGACAAACTTTTGTCATGTTGACAGCTTTAGCCCCTATATATTCTAACTTTTAAATAATGTAAAAAATGGTCCCTCTCATCCAATAATTGGCTCATTTGAGAGTATGGACATGACCGTGCAGCATCAAGGTGGGGGTTCGTAAAGGGTCACTCAGAGGCATAGTTTCAGTATGTTGATACCTTTAGTCCCTCCACATTCATAGTTTCAATGTTTAGCAAAATTAGTCCCTCCCGGCCAGCATTAGGCATATTTGGGAGTATGGACACGTGTCAGTACATTACCGAACATGACTTTACGAGGTGTTACACAAGGCCTCTAACTCTAGCCAGCAACAGAAGAGGACTGATAACAACAATAACAACCGCAACTTTAACCAGTCTCCTTCTACTAATCAGAACCAAGGCTCCAATCAGAACCACCGCTCGTACGCTGGTAAACAACCGAGGTGCAACAAGTGTAACTATCATCATCATGGGCAGTGCACTAGGATATGTCAAAGATGTGGGAAGGTAGGCAATTTGGTGAAAGATTGCAGAGCTCAGTTCCCAAACCAACAGCAGCAACAACAACAGTAGCAACAACAACAAAGGCAAAAACCACAACAGCAACAGGGTAACCGAAAGGGTTGCTTTCAGTGTGGAAGTGAGGGTCATTTCAAAAGGGTTTGCCCGCAGCTAAATCAAAACGCCAACAATAATGGAAACAACAACACCAGGAATCACAACAATAATAACAACAATGGAAATGGTGCCCAGATTTCCATGGACTTCATCACCAATTTACCCAAAACTCAAAACGGAAACGATACCATTTGGGTGATCGTCGACCGTCTTACCAAGTCTACACACTTCCTTACGATCAAAGAAAATGACAAGTATGACAAACTTGCCACTATATACATTAAGGAGGTGATCTCTCGGCACGGGGTGCCAGTCTCTATCATTTCTGATCTTGATCCACGTTTCACATCTCATCTTTGGCAATCTCTGCAGAAAGGTTTAGGCACGCGCTTAGATATGAGCACTGCCTATCATCCTCAAACGGATGTTCAAAGTGAACGAACCATCCTGACTCTTGAAGACATACTTCGAGCGTGTGTTATCGATTTTGGTAATGATTGGGAAAGACATCTGCCTTTGGTAGAGTTTTCCTACAACAATACTTACCACTCTAGCATCCAGGAAGCTCCATTTGAAGCATTGTACGGACGGAAATGCCAATCTCCTCTTTGTTGGGCTGAGGTTGGTGACAGCCAAATCACGGGACTAGAACTCGTACTCGAAACTTCTGAGAAGATTGTTCAAATCAGAAATCGTATGGCGGCAGCTCGTGATCGCCAGAAAAGCTACGCCAACAAGCGTAGGAAACCCTTGGAATTCGCCGTGGGCGACCATGTTTTATTGAAAGTCTCACCCTGGAAGGGTGTGGTCCATTTTAGGAAACAAGGCAAACTTAATCCACGTTATGTTGGGCAGTTCAAGATTTTATAAAGAATCGGTGCGGTGGCTTATAGACTTGAGTTGCCTGATGAACTCAGTGGTGTACATAACGTCTTCCACGTTTCTAACTTAAAGAAGTGTTTGTCTGATGAAACCCTTGTAGCTCCTTTCAAAGAATTAAATATCGATGAAAGTTGAAATTTATCAAGGAACCTGTTGAAATCATGGACCGGGAAGTCAAGGTCTATAAACATAGTCGAATACCTATCGTGAGAGTGTGACAACCGACAAAATTAATATCAGTTTCAATTGTTTTTATCTAATTTTTTATTCTATCCAAATCAGACCATGTCGTTTTAATTAATCTCTAAACCAATTTCATCTTTTAACCGTTTAATCAATGTAGATCTAAGTTTAAAGTTCTGATTTTAACGATTTTGATCAATCAAGTTCAAATTCAAACAACTGATGTTATATGATTGTGATTATATGTTTGTAGTCCAAGGTTATCAAATCATGTTCAAAACATCTTCAAATCCTCATAAACACCCCAGATCTGAAAAACACATCACATAGACCATGAACCAATTTACTTTATATAAGATTTCTACCTTTCCCATAGTTGTTGTGAAAATCAACAACACAATTCAAATTTGGCAGAGTAACATCACTTAATCGACCTTTTTGGATTTCTGAAACTACTTGTGTGGAGAAACTTTTAGGAACGAATGAATGTTATTCGTGCGAATCAGCTTTTATACGGACGGATAAGCTAGTTTGTGCGAACTAGTCTACTTCGTGTGAATTAAATTGTTTCATGCGTTAATTTTGGATAATACATGGTTGTTGATGACAAATGCAACGATTTAGGGAGGTTTTGGGGGTGGGATGCAATATTATCAACTTATCCCTGAGATGGACGGTCAAATCAACGTTTGACTGATGGAGGGAGGCATTATGTGATGAAATGCAGCCATATAGAGCCATACTGCAAAAACTGAAAGATAAGGAGGCAAAGTGTTATCTGGGCAAACCACAACATGATAAATTAGAGTTTACTCTTGTATTTTTGAAGTTACTTGATTCAAAGAAGCTTTCAACTTTATCTTAAAAATCATGATACTTGAGCAAATATGATTTTGATTACGACTTAAAATTGACTCTAAAGCATATAAGATTAGAAAGTAGCTAGCCTTTTACTTTATATTTTATTAAAGTTCTCTTTTTATCAGTCATGCATTTTATGTGATGTGTTTGCATGCAACGTGCCTTAAGAAAGATAGAGAACCACAAAAGAAATTTTAAAGACAAAATTTCAATTTTCACATATATATATATATATATATATATATATATATATATATATATGGGACCGCTAAAATGAGAACCACCTCCAGTTGTAAGAACCGTGAGAACTTTTTGATCCGGGGCGAGTTGGACCAAATTTTTTTTTCATAAACGTAGATGCTTGTATTATAAACACATTTGTAAAAAAAAATCAAAAAAAAAATGTCGTGTGTGTAGTTTTGAGCACCACAAGTTTGTGTTTACGGGTACCGTAAATTTTAAATAAAATTTACGGGTCCCGTAAACGCAAACTTTGGGTGCTCAAAACTACACACCCGACATTTTTTTTTTTTGAATTTTTTTTACATATGTGTTTATAATACATGCATCTACGTTTTTGAAAAAAAAAATTTGGTCCACCTCGCCTCGTACGGTGTAGTTCTCACGGTTCTTATAACTGGAGGTGGTTCTCATTTTAGCGGTCTCATATATATACATATATATATATATATAGGATAAGGGTCATTACAGAACAGTAATTATTGCGAGAACAAAAAGAACAACTCTAAATCACTAAATTTTAGGATTTAAGGTTCATATTTCTTGAATTTTATGTTTCTTACATTCATATGTGTATTATATATACATAAAAAAATCATATATTTTTCCCTACACATAGTCTACATACATGTAGGTAATTTAGCCTACACATAACCTACATGTGTGTAGGTTATTTAAAAAATGAAGATTTTTCATATTTGTTAAAAAATTCTATTGTGAGAAACAATAAATCTTACATTTATAACATTTTCATTTACTTTCTAGGTTTTTAGGATTGAAAAAATGAGTGATTCATTTTGTTCTGCGTGTTCTCGCAATATTTAGTGTTCTGCATAGAACCTTCCCCTATATATATATATATATATATATATATATATATATATATATATATATATATATATATATATATATATATACAGGAGAAGAATCCGTTAGGAACCACTTTTTATTGGGAGAACCAATGTGAACACAACCAAAAATACCTAAAAAAGTCTAAAAACATATAATTTTATTTAATATCTTTTATAAAAAATCGCTGCTTTTCGTTATTAAAAAAAATTCGCTACTAAAAGTAGCGATTTAAATTAAAAAAATATCAAAAAAAAAATTGTGTGTTTTTAAGAATTTTTTAGGTTCTTTATGAGTTTAGTTTTTAGCATTTAGTTTTTTTTTTTTGTTTTTTTTTTTTTTTTTTTTGGGGGGGGGGGGGGGTAGGCTTTTTTAGGTTTTTGAGAGGGTTTAGTTTTTAGCATTTAGCTTAGGAGAGGGGTTACTTTTTAGCATTTAGCTTGGCAGGCATTTTTTTTTAAAAAAAAATATTTCCTGAAACAAGTGATTTTTTTATGATTTTTGACAAAAAAAAATTTGAAAAACCATTTGGATGGCCTAGTTCTTACGGTTTTTACAACTCAAGATGGTTCTCATTTTAACTCATCCCTATATATATATATATATATATATATATATTGCATCTTGTATTATTTATCTTAACTAAATATGTTAAATCATCTTTCTCGTTTAATATTTGTAACGGGTTTCGCTCTTTTGATGGACACACGTCTAAATGGAACCTTAAATGCTGCCATTCGCAGTTTACAAAGATCACTTTCAGAGCCAGTTCGGAGAATTCAAGTGTTTTGTCACAGTCTGAAAAAATGTGCCCCTTCAAATTTAACGAGATAGATATTGTAAACTATTTCTTTAAACAACGATTAAACTTATAGTTTATGTTAGAGTTAAATGCATGGTTGGTCCCTTTGATTTGCCATTTTTATAACTTAATTATTGAATTACCTTTATACTCTTTTGTTAAAAATCACTAGATGGCACATGTCACAATAAGAACCCTTCCTACATTTTGTAGGAAAAATAAACTTTGAAGTAAAAAAGTACAACCTCTAGCCCCAACCCGATTCATCTTATTCCTCAAACTCCCAAGTATTTCTCTGTATTCCAGACATAATGGCGTGATGCTACTTGATGCCGCTAGAAGTGTTTAGAAACCGAGGCTCTGGTCCAAGCAAATGTATGTTCGAGTTACTTGTGTCGTTTCTTGAGCATTTAAAGGGTCATAACACCCGAAAAAGATTGTGAAACAAGTGGTTTTTTTATGTTTTTTGAGAAAAAAAATTTGGAAAAACCATTTAGATAGCTATGTTCTCACGATTCTCACAACTCAAGGTGGTTCTCATTTTAACTCACCCATATATATATATGGAGCCGCTAAAATAAAAACCACCCCCAGTTGTAAGAACTGTGAAAACCACTCTCCACCAATCAGATTATGCCAACCAAAAGGGTAGTTTGGTCATTTACCCCAAATGTCAAATATCCCCTTCTCTCTCTTCATTTAAACCCATCAGACTTTTCTCTCTCCTCATTTGTTTCTTTCATCTTCTCTCTGTCCTCATTTCTTTCAAAAAAGCAAGTACTTCATCTTCTTCCCAACCCATAATCCACTCTTCTCTCTGCTAATCCGGTGACCGGAGATGGTGACTCCAGCGACGATGTTTCTTTTCGGTGCAGACAAGACACACCCACACCCCCCTTCTTCTATGGTGAGCCACACTCTCCACTCACTAGAGTTCAAGTTGCCGTTACACCCCCACTCCGGCGGCCCCCTCGTTTCTCCGGCGCTCCCTCGATTTCAGGTGAAGATGATGGTGATTATTTTGGGTTTATCCTATATTACATGTAATTTTGTAACTTTGTGAACAAAAAAAAAAAAACATAATTGGTTTAAAGGTTCTTTGTACACAGTTAGTCAAAGAGATGTAATCAAAACTCACTTTTATCTCTATATAGGGTTTATAGATAGATGTCTTTTTTAGTGACTTTAATTTGGAAAGAAAACAAAAGATGTTATGAAGGAAAACCATCAGAAAATTGATCTAAGTTTGTTGGCCATGTTGATTTTTTGTGGGTGAAAACTTGATTTAGAGAGTGTTGTTTGGATCTTGCAACGACGATGTTTGGAGGTGGTTGCTGCGTAAGCGGCGGTGGTTGCTGCGTAAGCGGCGGTGGTTGCTGTGTGAGCGGCGTCGGCGGTGAACGATGGTGAGGGGGTGGGTGAAGGGGGTGGTCGATTTATTTGCAAAGCGGTGCCTGCGTGGTGCCGGTGGTGCCCCGTGGTGCCGGTGGTCGATTGAAGTGTGGTTTTGGTTTTAGGGTGGTTATTTTTGGCCTGTGTTCTTGATTTTTCTGGTGATTTTTTTATTAGTGATTCTTCTGGTGATTTTCTGGTTGCCTGTGTTCTTGACTTTTCTGGTGATTTTTCGGTGGGTTTTCATGATTTTTCTGCTTGAATCTGATGGTTTTTTGATATGTTGGGGGTTTTGATTTGTGTTCTTTGAATCTGTGGGTTTTGATACGATCGATTGGGTAGCGATGATGCAAAAATAAAAAATAAAATAAAAACGTTGATTTTGATGACGATGGCGCGGCAAGGATGGCGGAGGGTAGGTTTTTTGAACCTGCAACCCCACTTTTGCAGACTCTTGATTATCGGATAATCTGAGCCAACCCCCGTTTATTTTTTTCGAGATACACTTTGTTTTGATGTTGTTGGTTTTTTTATTTTTTTCCCCTAGTCGATTATGATAACAATATATCTGAGACACCTCCCGAGTTTGCGATTTCTGGGTGCGTTGTTTTTGCGTAAAAAAGTATTTGTAAAAAAAGAGTTAAACCGTCAACTTTAAAACGTAAACTGTAAACCGTAAAAAGTTTTACGTAAAACGTAAAAATTTTAACGTAAAACGTAAAAAGTCTAAAAAGGTTAACGTAAAACGTAAAAAGTGTAAAAAACGGCGCGTTAAAAAAACGTGTAAAAAACGGCACGTTAAAAAAACGTGTAAAAAACGGCGCGTTAAAAAAACAACGCTTGAAAAAATGGTGCGTAAAAAACGACGCGTTAAAAAAACGACGCTTGAAAAAGCTCAGGGTAAAAACGGGGCGTAAAAAAACGACGCTTGAAAAAGCCCGGCGTGCAAAAACCGGCACGCAAAAAAAATTGTCTTGTTAAAAAAATTGAATTTAAAAAGTTTTTTAATAAAAAATTATGTTTAAAAAATAAAAACTAATATAATAATACAAAAAGCTAATAAAAAACAATAAAGACAAAAAGACAAAATATAGTTATTTTACTAAATTACCCTTTTAGATTAAAATATTAAAGACATAATAAGACAAAAAGTATTTAATATTATTTTTAGTTACTTTTAATCTCATCCATTGATCTTGAAGATCTAATGGTTAGGAACTGGTTCTCGCGGTTCTTACAACTGGATGTGGTTTTCATTTTAGTGGTCCCTTATATATATATATATATATATATATATATATATATAAGTGTCCGCTAAAATGAGAACCACCTCGAGTTGTAAGAACCGCGAGAACTATTTGATCCGGGGCGAGGTGGACCAAATTTTTTTTTCATAAACGTAGATGCATGTATTATAAACACATTTGTAAAAAAAATTCAAAAAAAATGTCGTGTGTGTAGTTTTGAGCACCACAAGTTTGTGTTTACGGGCACCGTAAATTTTCCGGTTAGATTTACGGTACCCGTAAACACAAACTTGTGGTGCTCAAAACTACACACACGACATTTTTTTTTTTGAATTTTTTTTTACAAATGTTGTTATAATATATGCATCTACGTTTATGGAAAAAAAAAATTGGTCCACCGCGCCCCCTACGGTGTAGTTCTCACGGTTCTTACAACTCGAGGTGGTTCTCATTTTAGCATTCCCCTATATATATATATATATAGCATCTGGATTAGGTTCAAGAGTGAACACTAGTGTAGCTTGCGAACTGAGTGAACTAATCCTGACCATACATACGTGTGTAGATCAATGGCCAGGATTTGATGTTGAAATACACTAGTGTATTTTACAATTTGATGATGAGATCCTGGCTATACACGTATGAAGATCAATGGTTAGGATTTGTCCAGGAATAAGACACACTGACCAAACCTTAAGACCATGGATGACATCTTTTATTCTTAACGCAGCTTGAAACATCCAACGCCCGCCAGATCCACTACTAATTCCCTGAAATACATGTATTTCGAAAACATCAACAAAAGTTGAGCGAGTTCATGTGTGTGATTATGAATAAACCTTTGAAAACATTGAAGTAAGTTTGAAAACTCCTCGTATGAAAGCAACAAGGAAAACAGATCAATTAATGTGTAGCTAATACATTAATATTTGTGACGTGATGCAGGAAAACTCAAACCTAGCAAATTTGTCTCCGGGAAGAAGACATAGTCACCACATGGGCCACCCTGGTCCGCATCGGTGTGGGCTCGCTACACCCAAATAGATCTATCACTCATGTCCCTCGGTCCTACTACGAGGATTAATGGTCTTAAGCGTTGTACCCACCACTCACATGATCAAGCAGTACCCTTCCTTAGCTAACCATACCAAATAATAACGTTTGAAAAAACAGTCGTAACATGTACTTCACCCCCCGAAGTTATAAAACCGAAAACAGTTAAAGAAAAACAGGGTCATGAACTCACAGATTTGCGTCTTCAATCACCGTAACTCAAGCTCTTCGGATAAACACGACTACCTACAACGTAATAATGTCTATTAGACGAACGGGCCGTGCCTTGACTTAGTATTAATGTCTTTGAGTTACGATTCTTTTAGTGTCTTCGATATTATTCCAAATTTTATAATCATTTGTTAAAATAATTAATATTTTAACTTAAATTATATTCATTAAATTTTTGGAATAATATTATATTTTTGGCTTCATGCACTTCGGGTATTTACACATGTATATCCTTCCCAATGATGGGAGTATCTTTCACTTGTATATTTTTGCCTTATATCGGGGTCGTATTCCGGTGTGTATTTATACGTACGAGAATACGTGTTTTTATGGTATTCATTAAGTATTCTTTATACTTAACTCCATATTGATTATTCAGGAATATTATCTTTAATAAAGGTCCAATATATATTTTCAAAATATATATTTTAAAGAATATTACTTGCAAAAATTATTTATAATTTTTCTTTGGGCAAAAATATTTGTAATTTCTCATAAGTTTTAAAAATTAATATATTTTCAAGTCCAATTTAGAAAATATATTTAAACTCATTTTTCCCAAAAATGACATACTTCATATTTTTTGAGAAAATGTATCTTTCATCCATAAATATTGTATTTCATGTTTGTGCAAGAAAATATATATTTCTTAAAAATAATATATCTTCTAAAAACTTCAAGAAAAATATATATTTCATATTTGCCAAAAATAATATATTTCTCCTTGTCAAAATATGACATATTCTTGTAGTATTGTAAAAATCATATTTTTACTTCCTTGGTGTCCAAAATATTATTTACCAAAATATACTTTGTGAATAAATTTCCGAAATATTTTGTAAGTCTTATTCCTTAGTTTGGTTTCATCAATACTCTGTGTAAATGTGTATATTCATTTGTTGGAATTTTGGTAATATTTTGGATGGAAATTCTTGGTATTTTTGTGTGTGTTATATTATTTCAAGTCCTAAAATAATAGAACTAATACACAAAGTATACAAATAATCACACACATGTGACTTCTAAATATATATTTTCCTAATACATATTTAGTCATTTTTATTTATGAAAACCAACCTCCAATAATTATATTTTTGTATAAAAAATTATGGTAAAGCTTTTGTAGCAAACTTATGGTTTAAAATACACTTGTAATATTTGTTTAAAAATATTTTTCTAAGTGTTTATATTTTTAGAAAATTTTGCCATAATTTCCCCTAAAAATGGTGGTTTCCATGCTTTCAAGCATATCATTTTCTTTTGTAAAAATCAACACAATCAATTCACAATCAACAATAAACAACCTTAACTTACCAATTTGCCAAAATCATGCATTTTCTACTACTTCATGAACTTGAATACTTGTAAAAATTTGTAGTAACTTACTAGTGTTATTAGTAAGTCTAGTTACCCTTTAAAATGTGATTAGTTCGTTAAAAACTTCGTTTTTAAAGAAGTTAGTTGTTTACAACTTCTTGTCATATTTTCTAAAAGTGTTTCTTTATGTAATCTTCTTGTTACACAAGTGTTTCTACACTTGTTTAACCATTAAAAATAAGATTTGTTTATGTAAGAACCAAGATTTAATAAAACTCACATTTTTAACTTGGTTCCTTTAAAAGATCATTCATAAATCTCTAGATCTACATGATTAACAACTTACTTTGTTCACTACTTTTCAAGAAAACAAAGTATTCCTTCAAGTTCATGATCCTTATGTGGATGATCTATCATCCTTCATCATTTCTACTTTCACATCTTGCTAGATTATGTTTTTAACCATGATCTAGCAAGAGCTTATGATGATCAACATCATTCCTACAAACAATCAATGATCAACAAGCATAACAACTCATATTCATCAAGATTACTTCATTAAACAAGCTTATGTTTATGTTTACTTCTTATGTTCTTTAGTGTTCTTCATGTTTTTGATTATGATTCTTCTTTAACCACTAAAAATGAAAGTAAAATGGATAGATCAAGACTCTTACCACTAGCACAAGGCTAGGGATGATCCAAGAGTAGAAAATGAGAGGATAAAAGAAAACAAGAGAGGTTCTTCAAGATCCAAAGCCACCAAGCTTCCTTGTCTTGCTTCTAGCACCCTTGTATGCACTTGGAATGGTTGAAGGTTGGATGAAAATGGTGGATGTGTGTGGGTGAGGGGGGCAAGAACACAAGAGAGGAGAGGGAGAGTTTGTGTGTTTTTAAGTGTGTGTAGAAATGAAATGAAATGAAATGAAATGTTAATCCTTCATGTCTTTTTATAAACCAAATTCTCATTCTATCCTTTGTATATTATGCTATCATTTAGGGAACAAGTTCTTATTTTATATTTAAATAAAATCATCTTGGTGGGCCATGTGTTGGCCGTAAATAGGGGGGGTAGCATAGGTTCTAAATTGATTAGTTACAATCTTGTTAAAAATCAAGTGTTAGTTACAGGTTTTGGTTATTAGATATTTTTAGGAGGTGTTATGGTGTTCGGGGACCATAACTAGCTTGGAAATGTTAAAACAGTGCTTCTAGTGTAAATTTGGTGTTTCGGGTAGTGTCCGGTTGTTCGGTTGGTTACTAATTCGTTAAAGTGCTAAACTACGCAGTTTAGGGTGCTTTATGTATCTTTTTGTGACACTATTGATTCCCGACACTTAGGAAAGCATTCAGGACCATTTAATCATTTTTCTGCATTACATTAGTGTGTTAAATTGCTGAATTTTGCTGAATTCAGTACTTTGTGTGAGTTTTAGGCACTTTCCGGCACTTAAACTATCACCATAAAGGCAGTTTTGTGATCCTTACTTTCCTATACACTACACTAGTGTCATACTTAGTTTCTGGCTCATTATGTACCTCAATGCACTGTCTATCTATGTGCTGAGTTCTGTCAGCACTTTCCTGATTTATCAGATAGCCATGCTAACTATACTTAATGCATCATTCAAGGCAATATAGCTTTCATGCAATATTGGTATGACATTAAATAATATATGATGCACATGTATGTATAAAGCAGAAATCAGAAAGCAGTTAATTGAAATTCAGCACAGTCATTAGGCACTAATCATGATTAGTTAATTGTATGGATACCTGGATTTTTGACAGTTTTCACATTCTCACCCTGTTAATAAAATTTCGTCCCGAAATTTTAAGCTTAACTACTAGCTGCAGGGGAGTTAGGGAACAAATGCGGGTACCTAGCTTTCATGCGGTCCTCACGCTCCCAAGTAAACTCTGGGCCGTGACGCGCATTCCATCTAACCTTAACAAGCTTAACACTACTCCTCCGAGTCTTGTTAACCTTCCAATCAATAACCTCGACAGGTTCTTCGGTGAAGTGGAGTGTGTCATCGATGTGAACTTCGTCAGCAGGAATGACCACCGTTTCTTGAGTTGGACTCTTCTTCAGGTTAGACACATGGAATATATCATGAACACCATTAAGTTCTGCAGGTAGTTCCAATTTATAAGCCACAGGACCAATCCTTTCCAAGATTTTGAACGGTCCAATGAATCATGGGTTTAACTTTCCACGCTTCCCAAAGCGTGCCACACCTTTCCAAGGTGAGACTTTTAACAAAACCATATCTCCCACTTCAAACTCCAAAGGTTTCCTTCTTTGGTCGGTATAGCTCTTTTGTCGATCGCGAGCCGCCTCGATGCGCTCTCGGATCTGCGTGATCTTATCTGTCGTCTCTTGAACCAATTCGGGACCAACTAGCTGTCTGTCGCCTGCATCTGCCCAGCATAACGGCGACCGACACTTCCGTCCGTAAAGAGCTTCAAACGGTGCAGCTTGAATGCTTGTATGGTAGCTGTTGTTATAGGAGAACTCAACCAAAGGCAGGTGAGTGTCCCAACTGCCACCCAAGTCCATTACGCAAGCTCGTAACATATCTTCTAATGTCTGAATTGTCCTCTCACTTTGGCCGTCCGTCTGTGGGTGAAATGCGGTGCTTAAGTTCAACTGTGAACCAAACGCTTCTTAGAAAGATTGCCAAATCCTTGACACAAATCTTCCGTCTCTGTCAGATATGATCGAGATATGCACTCCATGTCGTGCCACTATCTCCCTTAGGTACAGCTCAGCTAGCTTACCGGTGTTATCCTTCTCTCTGATTGGTAAAAAGTGCGCAGACTTTGTCAGACGGTCTACGATTACCCAAATCATATCATGACCTCTGGGTGTCTTTGGCAACTTTGTTATGAAGTCCATCGAGATCTGCTCCCACTTCCACATGGGTATCTCGGGTTGCTGCAGAAGTCCTGAAGGCTTCTGATACTCGGCCTTTACTTTAGCACAAGTCAAGCATTTTCCAACATAAGTTGCAACATCACCTTTCAATCTTGGCCACCAGTAAAAATCTTTCAAATCGTGGTACATCTTATCCGATCCTGGGTGGATCGAGTACCTCGATTTATGAGCTTCGTCGAGAATAACATCTCTAAGACCACCAAAGAGGGGAACCCAAATTCGTTCCATAAAACACAAGGTTCCTTCCTTGTTGGGTATCAACTTCTTCTCCATCCCATGGAGATACTCATCCTTAAGGTTTTCTTCCTTAGGGCTTCCCTCTGCGCAGCACGAATGCGCAACGAGAGGTCCGTTTGTATAATCATCTCCAAAGCCCTAACCCTTATGGGCTTAATCCTCTCTTTCCGACTTAAGGCGTCTGCCACCATATTTGCCTTACCTGGGTGATATTTGATTTCGCAATCATAATCGTTTAACAGCTCAACCCATCGTCACTGTCTCATATTAAGCTCCTTCTGGTCGAATATATGCTATAAGCTCTTGTGATCTGTAAAGATCGTATAGCGCGTATCATACAGATAATGCCGCCTAATCTTCAATGCAAACACCTCTGCGCCTAATTCCAAATCATGTGTGGTGTAGTTCTTTTCATGAACTTTCAACTGGCGCGAAGCATAAGCGATAACCTTCTGTCACTGCATCAGCACACAGCCCAATCCCTGACGCGAGGCGTCACAGTATACCACGAAGTCATCAGTGCCTTCGGGTAGGGATAGTGTAGGTGCATCGCAAAGCTTATTCTTCAGCAACTGAAAAGCTTCCTCTTGTTTATCTCCCCATTCGTACTTCTTATCCTTTTGAGTAAGGGAGGTCAGCGGTTGAGCGATTTTAGAAAAAATCCTCAGTGAATTGGCGATAATACCCAGCTAAACCTAGAAACTAATGGATCTCGGTTGGCGTCTTCGGAGTTTCCCTATTCTTGATCGCCTCGACCTTGGTGGGGTCCACATGAATCCCATATTCGTTCACTACATGACCGAGGAACTGTACCTCACGCAACCAGAACTTGCACTTCGAGAACTTTGCGTACAGTTTCTCCTTCTTGAGCAGCTCTAAAATGGCTCTAAGGTGTTGCTCATGCTCTTCCTTCATTCGCGAATAGATCAAAATATCATCGATAAATACAATCACGAATTTATCGAGATATGGCTTGGAGACTCAGTTCATCAAATCCATAAATACTGCTGGCGCATTTGTCAGACCAAACGGCATTACTAGGAACTCATAATGTCCATAACGAGTCCTAAAAGCAGTTTTCGGTATACTCTCTTCTTGAATCCTCAGCTGGTGATAACCTGATCGAAGATCAATCTTGGAGTAATAACTTGAGCCTTGAAGTTGATCAAAGAGATCATCAATCCTCGGCAAGGGGTACCGATTCTTGATAGTCAATTTGTTCAGTTCTCGGTAGTCAATGCACATGCGAAAACTACCATCCTTCTTCTTGACGAATAAAACTGGAGCTCCCTAAGGCGAGAAGCTTGGTCTAATAAATCCCTTGTCCAAAAGTTCTTGGAGTTGCGTTGACAACTCTTGCATCTCGGAAGGCGCAAGTCGATAAGGTGCCTTGGCTACAGGCGCGGCACCTGGAACCAAGTCAATATGGAACTCGACTTGTCGTTGCGGCGGCAATCCGGGCAAGTCTTCTGGAAAGACTTCAGGGTATTCCCTTACCACAGGGATATCTTCCAGCTTCGGCTCTCCAGCTTCCTTATCAACAATGTGAGCCAAAAAGGCAACACATCCCTTCTGCATGGACTTTCGGGCCTTCAAACAGCTGATAATCCTTAGAGGAGTATCATGCTTTTCTCCATGCACTACAATCGTCTCTCCATTCACCATCGGGATGCGAATGATCTTCTCGTGACATACGATCTCAGCTCGGTTTCCCGACAACCAATCCATTCCAACTACCACGTCAAAGCTTCCCAACTCAACTGGTAGGAGATCGAGCTTAAACTCATTCTCTCCAAGCTCTATTACGCAACCTCTAATCACTTCATTTTCTTCTACTAGCTTTCCATTGGCTAGTTCTATCCAGTATGGGATATCTAGCTTACTGGCTACTAACCCAAGTATATTCTTAAATTCTAGGGATACAAAGCTATAATCGGCGCCAGTATCAAACAATACAGATGCAAAGTGTTGGTTGATAGGGAACGTACCCGTAACTACGTTCGGATCCTGGCGAGCTTCCCTAGCTCCTATGTTGAAAACTCTTCCTTGGGCTTGATTGTTCTTTGGGCAATCACGCTTGAAATGCCCAATATCACCACAGCTAAAGCATCCTTGCTTGTTTCCAGTACCACCCTGGTTGTTGTTTTGGCTGCGGTTCCCATTACCGACTTGGTTTCCAAAACAACCACGATTACCATTACCGCCATTTCCTCCTTGATTGCGGTTTCCATAATCGTTTCCACCACGGTTTCCACTGCCATTACCATTACCACTACCTCTTTGACCACCATTTCCACGACCAGTACCAGCCCAGCATGTCTCCTTCGAATGACCATTCTTTCCACAGTTCTCACACTTCCTTAGTCTACACTGGCCGGCATGATGGAACTGGCACACATCACACTTAGGCAAAGTGCCCATATAACCTTTTCCCTTATTCTTCAAACTCGCAGCACCAGTCCTAACCTCGGCTGGTGGGTTCGCATCTCTCTTCTTGTTAGTACCACTGCTGTTTCCTTGAGTACCTTTCTTGAAGTTCGAGAACTTCCTCTTGTTCTCTCCTGACGACTCGACATGAGTCTCCTTCTTCTTTCCTTCAGAGACCGAAAACTTGTTCAGCTTAATCGCTTCTTCAGTCAATGCCACACTCAGATCAATGGCTTCAGTGATCGTTGGGGGCTTGGATGTAGTCACCATGCTCATGATTTGGGGTGCCAATCCCCAAATGAAACACTCAATTCGCTTGAACTCTGGCTCTACCATGTAGGGGACCATGCGAGACAGGTCATGGAATCTCTGCACATACTCAGCAATCTTCGGGCCATCCATCTTTAGATTCCAGAACTCGGTTTCCAGCTTCTGAATCTCAGCCCTCGAGCAGTACTTCTTGCGCATCAGTTCTTTTATCTCATCCCAAGTCATAGCATATGCTGCTTCCTCTCCCAGAGTCTGAACTTGAAGGTTCCACCAGGATAGAGCTCCGTCTAGGAAAAGTCCAGAAATGTAGGTGACTTGGTGCTCTAGCGCACACTTGCTCATCCGCAGCACAGAATTGGTCTTCTCAGCCCATCTAACGAAAGCTACAGCACCTCCAGTGCCGTCAAAATTCAGAGGCTTGCAGTCAAGAAACTGCTTGTAAGTACAACCTGTATAAGCATCGTCATTCACAAAAAGCATTAGCAAACGCACATGGAATGTCCAAACGTATCGTAATGTGTCTTTAATGACTTAAACATTGCCGTGAGGTGGGTTATTTCCTGAGGTACCTTCGCTGTGTTCAGAGCGCAAGGCCTCATGTTGTGCGATTGCTTGTGAAATCCGTTCTTGCAGTTCAGCCTTTGTTGTGGGCAACTGATTGTTCCTTCGAGGAGGCATCTTCTAAGGGAAGATTGTATAGGTCAGGTCTAAAGTATATAATACGTAGTACGTATATAATAGCGTGTGTTATAAAAAGTAAGCAGGCAATCATGGCATAAACAAGTAAGTTAACAATGTATTTAATGAGAACATTACGATTGAGCTTTCATTAATCATTGACCACAAATACAGTTATATGTTTTACAAATGTATAGTATCAAAAGGGAGCACAGAGTCACACTACCCTTGTCCACAATGTCTATCAATGTACCATAAGTCATACAGTCAAAAGGTGGTCTCCAAAAGGCTTCACTAGCTAGGCTCAATAGCGACGCTCTCACCAAAAGTAAGCTACCTACATAAAACCAAAAACCGTCTATGCTGATGGTGGTGGAGGAGGAGGAGGAGGAGGTGGAGGAACAAAAAGCAAGCTGCGCACATGCGCAAGCTCCTCCTTAAGCTGATATACATGACGCAACAGGTAGCTGATCTGCTGCTCAACGGTAAGAAAACGAGTGTCAAACTCGGGAAATGGAGTAAGTGGTGTAGGAGGATGCGAAAATAGGGACGGTGATGAACGAGGGGGAACAAAAGATGGCTGACACGGACATGGCAAAGGTCGCGGTGTCATCTCAAGCTCTAGGATCCTGCGACTCATGATCTCAAACTGAAGCTGCAATGAAAGGAGTAACTCATCCCGGGTATAACCAGTAAAGGGCGAGGGATGGTAGGGATCAGATATCGGCATGGTGTATGGTGGGAACCATCGAAATGGCTCATCGAGTGGTGAGGAAGTAAAATGAGCAGTAGGTGTATACTGAGGCATACGAGGGAAAGCTGCTGACACATGTGGGTCATGGCTAGGCCGCTGGCTAGAAGTGCCCTCCCCTGGACGGGGTAGAGGGATGTCCTACAAGAAGGTGATAGGTAAGTCAGTGCGGTGAACATCAGACTCTCAAGGTGCCTCTCCTGATCGAGTCCCTGGATGGAAAGAAACAACATCAACAGGTGAAGGTGCAAGTGGGGGAGTGACTGACTCAATGACAGGAGGGTCAGTAGGTACAGGAACTGGATCTGGTATAAGTGGTGCAATGTCAGGTATGCCAAGGGGGATAGGATCAAGATCAGGCAAAGGCTCAGGTGCTGGCACCGGCTCAGGAGCTGGTACCTGCACAGGATCAGCGGGTGCATCAACAGGCTGGTCATCGGGAACAAAATCAGGCTCAGCATCAGGTGGAGGTAACGGTACAGCTGACATAGCTGTATCGTCATCAGAATCAGTGGCGTATCGACGCAAACCAACTGCCTGTAAGGCGGATGAAGACACAGACTCAAAAGAATCGGGGACAGAATGTAAACTAGAATCGGAAGAAATCTCGATAACAGGAATCCCCAAAAGTGGAACAGCAACAACGTCCTCATCGAGATCTCCATCACCCTGAGCGTCATCGGGAGGACCATCGACAAACAGGTCAACATCATCGTCAAAAAGATCGTCAAAAGGCCAATCCTCAGGGGAAATGACCATGAGGGGAACGGGGGCGAGGATCGGTGCCACGACATGCTCACCATCGGGGTGACCGATGATAAGATGATCGTGAACTGGAATAGGAATAACGAAAGGATCCTCGTATGGGATACCATCAGCAATCGGTAAATCAACTCCGAAATCGGGCAGCGCAAAGGGCTGAAAGTCGTCGTCATCGTCGGACATCATCTATGGGTCACTCTCGGTGTCAGAAGTAAAGATCTCCGGCTCATGGGCAATCTCATCATCTGAGACTACAGCCATGGGCTCATCGGTATCAGACAAACCACTCTCGGATGATGACATAGTGTCTGTAACAAAACAATCATAACATATGCACATATATCAACAATCTATCATTAAACATCCAATCAATAACAATGTAATCACGTATCCTTTTTAGTCTCCCAGACTAAGCCACCTAGTCTCTCAGACTAAACTACCTAGTCTCCCAGACTAATCCACACAGTCTACCAGACTGATCTACCTAGCCTCCCAGACTAGTCCTCCCAGTCTCTCAGACTGAACCACCAATCTCCCAGACCGAACCACCCAGTCTCCCAGACTGAACCATAACCATAAACTTTGAAAATGTGCTTCGTGCCTTTTGTTTATAAAAATATTTATTTTTCCTGGATCTGGGCGTTTCGTGTATGCAATGAAAACATGTTGTAAAAGTATTTTCGTGAGAGCCCTAATGATTGTAGTCTAGACTCGAGAAGGAATCCTAGTTCGCTACAATCGAAGCTCTGATACCAAGCTGTCACACCCTGACTTTTGCCAAAGCGTGATTATGGTGTGACTTTCTTAATACCATTGCATTCAATCATAACAACAACTAAATGATTAAAACCATAGATGCTCATCCATAAATTAAGTTTAAAAATATGACAACATTGTCTTAAAGCGTAGAAATTCAACTACGGGTACTACCATGAAACTTGTTTAAAAGTTCACAAAGACTCGACCAATGACGTGTCTCGTCCAGGAATAAGACACACTGACCAAACCCTAAGACCATGGATGACATCTTTTATTCTTAACGCAGCTTGAAACATCCAACGCCCGCCAGATCCACTACTAATTCCCTGAAATACATGTATTTCGAAAACATCAACAAAAGTTGAGCGAGTTCATGTGTGTGATTATGAATAAACCTTTGAAAACATTGAAGTAAGTTTGAAAACTCCTGGTATGAAAGCAACAAGGAAACAGATCAATTAATGTGTAGCTAATACATTAATATTTGTGACGTGATGCAGAAAAACTCAAACCTAGCAGATTTGTCTCCGGGAAGAAGACATAGTCACCACATGGGCCACCCTGGTCCGCATGGGTGTGGGCTCGCTACACCCAAATAGATCTATCACTCATGTCCCTCGGTCCTACTACGAGGATTAATGGTCTTAAGCGTTGTACCCACCACTCACATGATCAAGCAGTACCCTTCCTTAGCTAACCATACCAAATAATAACGTTTGAAAAACAGTCGTAACATGTACTTCACCCCCGAAGTTAAAACGGGCCGTGCCTTGACTTAGTATTAATGTCTTTGAGTTACGATTCTTTTAGTGTCTTCGATATTATTCCAAATTTTATAATCATTTGTTAAAATAATTAATATTTTAACTTAAATTATATTCATTAAATTTTTGGAATAATATTATTTTTTTGGCTTCATACACTTCGGGTATTTACACATGTATATCCTTCCCAAGGATGGGAGTATCTTTCACTTGTATATTTTTTCCTTATATCGAGGTCGTATTCCGGTGTGTATTTATACGCACGAGAATACGTATTTTTATGGTATTCATTAAGTATTCTTTATACTTAACTTCATATTGATTATTCCGGAATATTATCTTGAATAAAGGTCCAATATATATTTCCAAAATATATATTTTAAAGAATATTACATAGAAAAATTATTTATAATTTTTCTTTGGGCAAAAATATTTGTAATTTCTCATAAGTTTTAAAAATTAATATATTTTCAAGTCCAATTTAGAAAATATATTTAAACTCATTTTTCCCAAAAATGACATACTTCATATTTATTTGAGAAAATGTATCTTTCATCCATAAATATTGTATTTCATGTTTGTGCAAGAAAATATATATTTCTTAAAAATAATATATCTTCTAAAAACTTCAAGAAAAATATATATTTCATATTTGCCAAAAATAATATATTTTTCCTGTCAAAATATGATATATTTTTGTAGAACTGTAAAAATCATATTTTTACTTCCTTGGTGTACAAAATATTATTTACCAAAATATACTTTGTGAATAAATTTCCGGAATATTTTGTATGTCTTATTCCTTTGTTCGGTTTCATCAATACTTTATGTAAATGTGTATATTCATTTGTTGGAATTTTGGTAATATTTTGGATGAAAATTCTTGGTATTTTTGTGTGTGTTATATTATTTCAACTCCTAAAATAATATAACTAATACACAAAGTATACAAATAATCACACACATGTGACTTCTAAATATATATTTCCCTAATACATATTTAGTCACTTTTATTTATGAAAACCAACCTCCAATAATTATATTTTTGTATCAAAAATTATGGCAAAGCTTTTGAAGCAAACTTATGGTTTAAAATACACTTGTAAATATTTGTTTAAAAATATTTTTCTAAGTGTTTATATTTTTAGAAAATTTTGCCATAGTTTCCCCTAAAAATGGAGGTTTCCATGCTTTCAAGCATATCATTTTCTTTTGTAAAAATCAACAAAATCAATTCACAATCAACAATAAACAACCTTAACTTACCAATTTGCCAAAAATCATGCATTTTCTACTACTTCATGAACTTGAATATTTGTAAAAATTTGTAGTAACTTACTACTGTTATTAGTAAGTCTTGTTACCCTTTAAAATGTGATTAGTTCTTTAAAAACTTCATTTTTAAAGAAGTTAGTTGTTTACAACTTCTTGTCATATTTTCTAAAAATGTTTCTTTATGTAATCTTCTTGTTACACAAGTGTTTCTACACTTGTTTAACCATTAAAAATAAGATTTGTTTATGTAAGAACCAAGATTTAATAAAACTCACATTTTTAACTTGGTTCTTTTGAAAGATCATTCATAAATCTCTAGATCTACATGATTAACAACTTACTTTGTTCATTACTTTTCAAGAAAACAAAGTATTCCTTCAAGTTCATGATCCTTATGTGGATGATCTATCATCCTTTATCATTTCTACTTTCACATCTTGCTAGATTATGTTTTTAATCATGATCTAGCAAGAGCTTATGATGATCAACATCATTCCTACAAACAATCGATGATCAACAAGCATAACAACTCATATTCATCAAGATTACTTCATTAAACAAGCTTATGTTTATGTTTACTTCTTATGTTCTTTAGTGTTTTTCATGTTTTTGATTATGATTCTTCTTTAACCACTAAAAATGAAAGTAAAATGGATAGATCAAGACTCTTACCACTAGCACAAGGCTAGGGATGATCCAAGAGTAGAAAATGAGAGGATAAAAGAAAACAAGATAGGTTCTTCAAGATCCAAAGCCACCAAGCTTCCTTGTCTTGCTTCTAGCACCCTTGTATGCACTTGGAATGGTTGAAGGTTGGATGAAAATGTTGGATGTGTGTGGGTGAGGGGTCAGCCGAGAACACAAGATAGGAGAGGGGGAGTTTGTGTGTTTTTAAGTGTGTGTAGAAATGAAATGAAATGTTAATCCTTCATGTCTTTTTATAAACCAAATTCTCATTATATCCTTTGTATATTATGCTATCATTTAGGGAACAAGATCTTATTTTATATTGAAATAAAATCATCTTGGTGGGCCATGTGTTATCCGTAAATAGGTAGGGGGGTAGCATAGGTTCTAACTTGATTAGTTGCAATCTAGTTAAAAATCAAGTGTTAGTAACATGTTTTGGTTATTAGATATTTTTAGGAGGTGTTATGGTGTTCGGGTAGTGTCCGGTTGTTCGGTTGGTTACTGATTCGTTAAAGTGCTAAACGCAATTTAGGGTGCTTTATGTATCTTTTTGTGACACTATTGATGCACGACACTTAGGAAAGCATTCAGGACCATTTAATCATTTTTCTGCATTACAATAGTGTGTTAGATTGCTGAATTCAGCACTTTGGGTGAGTTTTAGGCACTTTCCGGCACTTAAACTATCACTATAAAGGCAGTTTTGTGATACTTACTTTCCTATACACTACACTAGTGTCATACTTAGTTTCTGGCTCATTCTGTACCTCAATGCACTGTCTATCTATGTGCTGAGTTCTGTCAGCACTTTCCTGATTTATCAGATAACTATGCTAACTATACTTAATGCATCATTCAAGGCAATATAGCTTTCATGCAATATTGGTATGGCATTAAATAATATATGATGCACATGTATGTATAAAGCAGAAATCAGAAAGCAGTTAATTGAAATTCAGCACAGTCATTAGGCACTAATCATGATTAGTTAATTGTACGGATACCTGGATTTTTGACAGTTGTCACATTGGAGGCCATAGACCATTTCCTAGACTTAGAAGCCTTGCAATAATCCCTAATTAGCATGGTGTTGATTAAATTCAACTAGTGGGCTTCCCCCCCGCGTTGCGACGGGAACCCGGTCTCGATCGGTATTGATTTGATGCATTACGATATCCACACCTAGTATAGAAACGAAAATTTAAAGTTGTTATATGCCCAAAATGACAGAAACATGTGTTTTAAATTGATCGGAAACTATATAAACAAATATCGCTTCGGTTCTTCACGATACTGGTATGATACCGGCACTCACTATAGCTTACGATGTTAAAAATATAGTTATTTTTATAGAACTTCATTTTCAACAAAATTTGTACCAGAGCATCGAGAAACAAAATTAAAGACACCTGCGTATTTAACTTTTTCTAAAAAATATAACCATAAGTTATTAGAGGAAAATTAAATAAAATGATAATTAAATATGTTAAACACGTAAATCATTTAAAACATAACGGTTAGAAATGAAACTCATAAAATATTTATCTATATTTACCACATGGTATAAGATGGTAAGGAAAAAATGATAAAAAAAAAGGTTTAGGAGGGATTGAACATGTGTTGATGGTTTCAATGGAATGAAGAGAAACCACTACAACACCATCATTTTTGTGTAAAAGTGAGAAATTTATTATATATATCACATGAAAAAATATAAAAAATAAGCACTATTTATGAAGCTTCACCAACCATATATATAATATAATATATAATTGTTTTAATGTTTTTTTTTTGTTTTTTGCCAAAATCCCTAATTAGCATGGTGTTGATTGAATTCAATTGTTTTAATGTGGAATTATTTCTTTCGATTGTATTGATAAAACTATCAAATCCATTTCGATTACTTTCAATAATTAGTTTAACATTCACTGGTTCCAATTTATGTGGATGGAATTTAGATGATTAACTTGCTTTCTTCTTTCAAATGCACCACTGATTTTTTAAAATCAATTGCGTGCGGTGGCTGAGGAAATAGAATAAACGGGTGCGTATGCTTAACTTAATTCTGAGGGTAACAATGTCCTAACTCTTCTTATTTGCCTTGCACACTATGACATTTAACATTGTTCGTCGTTCAATAGGAAGAGATGATTAATGTCAACGTTAGTACTGTGTTTTAAGTATTAATCTTGATAGCATATAGACATATTTCAGATAAAAAAGAATATATGTATATATGTACGTTAGTAGTGTGTTTTAAGTATTAATCGTGATAGCATATAGACATATTTCAAATAAAAAGACATAATGATATAAAAAAATCTAAAATCTAAGAGTAAAAAACCAAAAATCTAAGATCATAAAGTTAGACGAAACGGTTCCAATTTTATAAGAATGAATTCAATCGGAGTCTGTTTATACCCTTCCCATGAGTTTCTAATTATAGGTGATTGTGTATTTGAACCTATTTTGTTAATATAATAAGTTAGTTTTAAGAAATAACCAACTTTTTTCGATTGAGAAGTTAAGATAAAAGTACGTATTATACCTAAAAAATACTAATTATATTCTTGTTAATATGTTATGTATAAGTGACCGTAAAATTTTATCCTATTATTTGATCTTTCCAATCTTCAATATCAATCGAGCCGACATTATAATTTATTAGTTTTGTGATTTGAAAGTATTATTTGATCAAAGGTTACATTACTTTAATGTTTATATATGTATTCTAAAGTTTTTAACACAACCAAAAACCCGTGAAGCTCACGGGTATGTAATCTAGTATGTTATGTATCTTTTTGTAGCGATACCATTGAGCCATGTTTTTGTAATCTCAATCTCATAATAATTGGTCGTAAAATCGTATCTTTTACTTTTTGGAACTTGTAACTCACTATTCATCGGCGTCACAAGTTGTGCGAATAGCCACCCTTGAAATTATGTGGTTAAAAGTTAGTCATTAGAAATTACAATGGCATAATTCTAATCTCACACTCAGCTCAAGCACATCTACTTAAAGTACAATTTTAAGAATTAAATACTTTTTTAAAATTACTTGATGTGTTAGTATATTCGGTTTCATTGCAATTATGAGCATGGTTTCATGTATTAGTATATTTGATTTCAATGCGTTTATGAGAATGGTTCCACGTAATCTGGCGCGTAATTTCTTTAATGATCAATCCTACAGGTACATTACAACTTATCACAAATGCTTTTCATCCCGATAAAAACTTAGTGCCTGTTTGGTTGATAGGAATCCATAGGATTTCAAGGGAATTGGAATTTGAATTCCATTCCTTTGTGTGTTTGGTTAGACAAATTAGTTAAAGGGAATTGAATTTCAATTCCAACAAAATCCCTTATTTAATGGAATTTAGATTCCTTCAAAATTTCAAAGGAAAGTTTAAAAAACCACGAGAATGTTTCCAAAGTTACGAAAATAACCCCTTGCCTCATTCATTTTTTTCTAAAAACCAAAAAATAATAAAAAAATCAAAAAAATCCAAAAAAATCCAAAAATTCTAAAAAATAAAAAAATCAAAACATAATAAAAAAATCCAAAATATTCTAAAAAAATCCAAAAAATTTTAAAAAATCAATAAAATTCTAAAAAATCAATAAAACTCCAAAAAATCAAAAAAATTCCAAAAAATCAAAAAAATTCCAAAAAATAAAAAAAATAAAAAAAAATAATAAAAAATCTAAAAAATCCAAAAAATTCTGTAAAATCAAAAAATTAAAAAAATCAAAAAAATAATAAAAATCTAAAAAATCAAAAAAATAATAAAAAATCTAAAAAAACCCAAAAAAACTCTAAAAATCCAAAAAAAAATTAAAAAATAAAAAAATCTAAAAAATAATAAAAATAATAAAAAATCCTAAAAAACCAAAAAAAAAAATTAAAAAATAAATAAAATCTAAAAAATAATAAAAAATCCAAAAAATTCTTAAAATTCAAAAAAAATTCAAAAAAAATAATTTTTTGAATTTTTTTGATTTTTTAGAATTTTTTGGATTTTTTATTATTTTTTAGATTTTTTTTATTTTTTAGAATATTTTGGATTTTTTTATTATTTTTTAGATTTTTTTTGAATTTCTAGGATTTTTTGATTTTTTATTATTTTTTTAGAATTTTTTTGATTTTTTAGAAATTTTTTTGATTTTTGGATTTTTTATTATTTTTAGATTTTTTTTTAATTTTTAGGATTTTTTATTATTTTTTAGAATTTTTTTGATTTTTTAGTAATTTTTTGTATTTTTTAGAATTCTTTTGAATTTTTATAATTTTTTATGATTTTTTATGACTTTTTTGAATTTTTATAATTTTTTATAATTTTTTGGATTTTTTTGAATTTTTATCTAAGATAGTTGTTTTTTAAACTTTTGCCAATTGTTTATAACTAGGGGTAATTTTGTCTTTTTAAGTATTTTTAAATTCGAATTCCATTAATACATTTATCAACCAAACATATCTATGGATTTCAAAGGAATCCATCAAATTCCAATTCAAATTCCAATTCCCATAGAGATTCCAATTCCAATTCCTACATATTCCACGAACCAAACGCCCCCTTAGAATTTTCTTTTCATGCCTTCGTCTGCGAGAAATGCTTAAGCCATGTGTTATTGTTTTCACTTTCAACCACCAAATATTTTGAAACAGAAATTATATATGTGACTAGACATAATTGATAATACCAACTATAACATACTTCTCAACTCATATAACAAAGAGTATTATATGTAATGAAGTACACTGAAAAATCAACACATAATTTACATTTAGGGTATGTTTGGAAAAATTAATTGGTGGTTGGAAGCTAGTAGTGGTAGCTATTTAAATATATTTAGGTGTTTAGCAGAGTAACTGGAGTTTTTAATAAAATATATAAAATGACCAAAATGTACATAATTAAAAAACATAATACTAAACGTAATTACACACATAAACACACACACACACATATATATATATAATATTAAAGAATTGTTTAAAAGATAACTAAGAATTTGATTTTTCGTTATCTTTAGAAAAAAAAATTAAAAATTTGGTGCATTAAAAACTTCACTATATTTAAAGGTTAAAATAGTCATTTTTTTCATAAAGTTTGTAGCTCAGGGGCGGATCTACCATGGGCCAAGGGGTGGCATCCGCTACCGCTTGGCCGGAAAAATTTTGACGTTTTTAGTGTAAATTTTGGAAAAATTTGACGTTTTTTCGATTTCGTTACCGCTTATTTGATAAAACGTTACCGCTTGGTCGGAATCCTAGATCCGCCACTGTTGTAGCTCATTTTAAAAGCTACTAATAGGAGTTTTCAACCAAAAGTTTCAACCTCACTCAAGCTACTTAACAAGACTTTTTATTGAGCATTAGTTTTTTTCTAAAAATCTAAAAGCTCCGTATCAAACATACCTTTAGTTTACATCCCCATTTTCTTATTTGATCATAGTGTCTAGCGTGGGAAAGCATAATTTCGTCACCAACCAATACCAATATAATAAAGTAAAGCTTAGTTTAAAGGGCGTCAAAAGGTGTTGTAGAGGAAGAAAAGTAGACCATGGGCCTATAAAACAGTAGAGGTGTCACCAACAATTATTAGCAAAAACACATCATTACTTTTTTTTTTTTTTGGAAAGGCAACGAAAATGCAGAGAACCAATTCAATAGTTCAGCCCCCAACTAATGGAAAACTGATCACCGTCCTTAGTATTGATGGTGGTGGAATAAGAGGTCTAATCCCCGCTACCATCCTCGAATTTCTTGAAGCTGAACTACAGGTATGACATGTGATTAATGATCATGGTGTCTTTTTTCTTATTTAGATTTCTGCTGTGGTTTATGGTTCAGAAACTAGATGGTGAAGATGCAAGAATTGCAGACTATTTTGATATAATTGCTGGGACAAGTACTGGTGGTCTAGTCACTGCGATGTTAACAGCTCCAGATGAGAATAGGCGCCCTTTGTTCCCAGCTAAAGACATCAAAGAATTCTACCTCAAGATGTGCCCAAATATATTCCCTCAAGATTGGCGGTAATAATACGATGATTTACTATTAATTGGAAATATAACGATATATTTAAACAAAAAGGAACCAATTAATATAAGAATGTGTTACTTAGACCGCCCGTAATGGGGCGTTGTTTTAAAAAAAAAATTCAAAAAAAAACGCCGGAACACGCCCGGCAACCATTACACCCCGGCGTTATTTAGCGTGTTTGCTCAAAAAATGTGTTTCGACGTGTTTGAATAACGCGGTTGGGGCAAGAGGTTGACCAATAACATTCCATCTTCATATTATTTATCCAATAAGGTTTTTTATGGTTTTTTGTTTTATTTAACTATATTACACCTCATTTAACATAATGCCCCACATCCACACTACACCCATTTTGTAAAAACGCCCAATAATGCCCCATTGCTGACTGAGCTGCCACATGACGCAAAACGCCCTAGGGTGGGGAATTATTCACTTCAATGACTACGCATGGTCTTATGCTAAGGGTCACAAACATCCATAAACAAACTACAAAAAGCAACAATGATTACCAATAATTGACTCCCACCACTTCGTACAACTAACAATAAAAAATTTTCATCCCTTTGGCACCACTTCACATGCACCAAATCGTTTACATAGAAATATCAACCACTTACATGCACCTAAGACCAAGCGTAGGCGTAGCAAAAGGGGGCGTTTCTTTGCCCGAAAACGCCAAACAACGCCCGAGTCTCAGCCCCCGGGGCGTTTTTCTTGGATTTTTTGAATGACGTTTTAAAAACAACGCTTTTGCCCCTGTTGTTAGCCCAATCACATGTAACCCTCTTCTTCTTTGCCCAATCAATTTTTTTTCATGGTTTTTTATTTATTTAATTATTTAAACCTTTTTTTTAACATAATGCCCACATCTCCACTACACCCATTTTAGAAAAACGCTCATTTGCTGACTAGGACCACACGTGGCGGACAACGCCCAAGGGTGGGGCATTATTCACGATAAGCACTACGCATGGTCTAATATCCGACCCATGTTTTAACCGTCACATATCGGAGAAGAACCAACCGACAACCAAAAAAATACACAGTCATGAATCACTGCCAACTAACTCACGCCTGTTAGAAAGAATTACAACACTTTGTATAAGTGCCGCCTTAATTAAGTAAATGAGGCGGTGTTAATTATATAATTAAACATAAGCCAGTTACCTTATCAATATTTTTATTACCAAGAATTATAACGCTTAGATTCACAAGTATAAGTGCCGCCTTAATTAAGAAAATCAAGCGGTGTGATACAATTAAAGAATACATCGGTCACCTTATCAATTTTTTATTTCCGGAGACCAGAACGTAACAGCGATAATGATTGTGTTGGTATAGATAATATATTTTCCTTACCTTATAGCCTATAGGTATTTTAATATATTGTGGGTTAGGTTATAATAGGATTTTCTTTAGTAGGAAGGTTAGAAGTAATTTTAAGCGTGTATTAAGTAATTAGGAGTTTTAATAAATGGGTTGAATTGATAAAAATTTAAAGGCGTTTGAGTTTCTTTAGAGGTATTATTATAGTTTAGATTTTACAACTCAAACCAAAACATTCATTTTTCTCTTCAATTTGATCATGTCTTTCACAAACATCTTTATATTTTCACATTAGCACCTTTTTACATTTATTTTCTTAAATATATTATTTTTTATTTCGTATTGTTCAAAATAAAATAAAATATATTACAAAGTATATTGTAAATTTTATAAAACTGTAAATTAAAATTAAATAAACATAAAATTAAGCACACATAAAAAATTAAATATAGAAAACAAAAAAATAACGATATGACACAAACATCTACACGTTTGGTCCATCATAGAACCGTAACTCTCAACCCCTTTCAAGGAAAACCATTATATAACACTAGGGGTGTTCACGATTTGGTTTGAAACCGTGAAACAGTCCAAACCGATCAACGGTTTAGTTTTTCATAGTTGGTTTTTTTCTTAACTTTCGGCAGGTCGGTTTGAAAAGCTTCAAACCATAGCGAACAGTTTGGTTTGCGGTTTATAACAAAAACCGGCCGTATAAAACCGGATCGGACCATAAGCTTTTCTTATATTTAATTTTTAAAATACTAGTTATTATATATTTATATATTATATATATTTTACTTTTTATGCTAGCCTAATTAAATTTATATAAAATCAAAGTACAGTGAGCTAAGCCCATTCTCAATTTTTCAATAGGTAAGTTTTCTTTTCTGTTCTTGAAATACAGTTTGCTTATCTTATTGTTTATGTTCGATATTTTTGTACGTTGTTTGTATAATGCGAAACTATATATACAATTTGTACAGCGAAAACATGCTAAAACTCATCACATTTTGTAATCTGAGCAAAATCGTTTTGAAAATTTTAATGTTTGGGTGCCATATTGCGTTACAATATTAAACCTTTAATTTCATGCTTTCAGGTTAAACCTTAATTATAAAAGCCCAAACCATGAAACCATACCTGAACCTGGTTTTCGATAATAAAAAACTGTCGGTAACGATTTTGTATCTTTGTGTTATTAAATGCCAAAAGGCATGCTTTTATAGTGTTTCCATCTATTCTTGTATATGTTTTGCTTCTTTATATATGTTAGTCTTTAATTCGCAGTTTCTTACACCAAACTATGTTGGTTATACTTTATTTATTGCATAACAACATTGAAATGCTTTTGATTTCTAAACAGCTCTACGTTTAAAAAGGCATTCAAGAGCATAGGGGGGCCATTGTATGATGGAAAATGCCTCCATAACATCATAGAGAAGCACCTGAAAGAAACCAAAATAGGAGATACATTAACTAATGTAGTTATTCCTACCTTTGACATCAAAAGACTCCAACCAATCATCTTTTCCAGCTATGAGGTTTCATCTTCTTTATATTTTCTTCTTCGATGATCGTACAATTTATGATTAATGCTACTAAACATAAGGTTTGTAAACATAAGGGTGGGTTCTTGTACAGATAACTCGAGTAATTAAGCTTCAACTAGAGTAATTATTATTACACAATTTTAAAATTGTAACTAAATAAAATTAAACTGGTTCAAACCTACATCTTCTATAAACATAAAAGGTCTGATATGCCCAGCCCCTTATGTTGCTAGGCTATGGAAAAACCACACATGAACGCCAAGTTGTCCGATATTTGTATTGCAACCTCAGCGGCGCCAACTTATCTTCCTCCTCATCATTTTGTGACCGAACACAATGGAGAGACGCATGAGTTTAACCTTATAGATGGTGGTGTGGCAGCAAATAATCCGGTAACAATACTTTAGCATTGTTTTATTTTGAAATAAACAGCCCATGTTTAAACTACACATTCTTTACTTGCTTACTTTTTGTTAACCGTCTCAGCATGAAGTTTAAAATCCACACAAAAAAAAAAAAAATGAAGAAACAAAATATGATATGAACAACAATGACAAATGGGCCAGGCCATTTAACACTCACTAGTTTTCTTATATCTTGTTTCTTGCATTTTGACAAAAATGATTTCATCTGAAACACCAAATGGAGATTTTGTTAGATTGCAGGTTGGCTAAACGTACCCTCTTGAACTTTACCATACCCCTGAAAACATCGACTCAAGAGATTCTTGTTATTTATGTTTTTGTTATATTTTTAAACAGACTCAGATTGCAATGGGTGTAATTGCCAAAGAACTCAATCGCAAAAATCCGGATTTTCCCATTCTTCAGCCAGCCGAGTATGGTCGATATTTGGTCATATCTTTAGGGACAGGCGACTGCAACATGGGAGGGGGATATACAGCAGAGGAGGCTTCAAAATGGGGCTTGTTTGGATGGTGGTTCAATGCCAATGGCTCGAAACCCTTGGTTGATATATTCACTCAGGCTAGCACTGACATGGTCGATATCCATCTTTCTGCTGTTTTCCATAACCATCACGTCCGAAACAATTACCTACGCATCCAGGTGCAATTTTTAACTCATTACAACTACGCACTTCCTTCACAGATGAAAGTATACAACTGACTAATCATATGTAAAAAAAATTCGGTGGAAAAACATAGGAGGATTGCTTGGATATGACATTGTCTCCACTAGACAAAGCTACCAAGGAAAATATGAATAGTTTGATTGAAGTTGGTAATAGGTTACTTACAAAGACAGTTTCAAAGGTTAACTTGGAAGACGGAAAATTAATCCCCTGCAGGAATGTAACTAACAAAGAGGCTCTCATAGAGTAAGTATGCATCTTTACAAAACAGTATTTTCCTTGGTGAACCCCAAAGTTAATTAATTACTTTATTGAGATTGTTTTTCTTCGACACAGATTTGCCAAAATACTTTCCCATGAGAAGCGTCTTCGTGACCTTAATTCGCAGCAACGAGTGTCAAATGTGGATCCACCCTTCTGCATGGAGAAAAAGCACTATTTTGAAGCACCCGAAACAATAAGCATTGCATAAAGGAAAGGATCGATGTACTGGTGAAGGCTAGGATTGCCATATGATCACAGATTGGTGTCAACAAATATAAATATGTGTGTGTGTGTGTGTGTGTTTTTTTTTGTAACTTCTTTTTAGCTTTCCAGTGACATATTGCACCATTTGTAAAACGTTGTGTTCTTGGTTATGTCTTTATGCTTTCTAATCTTGAAATTTCTTTTCGCTTGAGGATATCTGTTATTTAAAAAACCTGTGAAGTGAAATCAAATTCTTTCAGATACAGAATAACTAAAATCTCATCTACTTTTAGTTTTAATAAACGAACGAACATTAACAAGATATTTCGTTCGATTAGTTAAATGAACAAACATAAACAAAGATCTCGCTCGTTCAATTGTGTTCGTGAACATTCGTTCATTGGGGTTGGTTTATGTTCGTTTGTTTTTGTTTTAATTAAAGATTTTTGTACTTTTATACATTTTATCTAACCTTTATATTCTTTAGTTTTGATTTATTTTATTACTCTAACAGTTAAATTAGGAAACCCTATTTCCACCTTTTTATGCAATGTTCCTATTTCCTTTCTCACTATTTACATTGATAAACACGATTGAACCCCGTTCCAAAAATAGGGCTTCAACGTCCAGCGTTGTTCTCTACGCCATCCATCTTTAGCTTTTGTTGCGTTCGCTGAATTTATTTGTGTTCGTTTGTGTTCCTGAACCGTTTGTGGACACGCTCGTTTCCTTAATGAACGAACACGAACATAAAATCTCGTTCGGTAAGTGTTCCAGAACCGTTCGTAAACACATTTATTTTCTTAACGAATGAACACAAGCAAGACCTTATTTGTGTTTGTTCGATTCATTTACAGCGCCTTCTTATTCGAAAAAAAAGACATTAAGTAATTTCTAAAAGGAAACTCTTTTCATAAATTTTAACAGTGTGGAGATCTTTAAAGGGGGCACCTTTCTCAATCATGCTGGTGATGACTATCACCGTACCCCCACCAAAAATTAAGTTATTATATTAGTATCTTCATTATTTGTTAACTTAACTAGTTATTACTTGTTAGAACAGGGGATGTGTTATACCGTCTCTGGCCACATCAGACTCGTTAGCATCCTATGACGCCTCCTAATCACTTCCTAGACGCCAAATGGGGGGGGGGGGGGGGGGCATAGGTCATTTCACCAAGCCCATAACGGGCGTTTTTGCATGATTTTCAATTTGGTGGTCAACATGAGCGTTCACCAACGGTCCAATTTATAAAAAAATAAATAAATAAATAAAAATTTGTTAATATATATACATATATTTTATACACATCAATCACAAACTAACTCACTAAAACACACACATTACCTCCAATCATTTTTATAACAAAAATGTCATCCCACTCTTCATCTGATTCATCCAGCTCTTCATCTGACGGAATGATCGACGATATTCTTATCGCAGTGACGCAGGAGGCGATTCAGTATTTGCGAGAAGAAGCCGAATCGTCTACAACGCGTACGTACCAAACAAGTGCCTCTTGAACGAGATCGATTAGGTGCTCATGAATGTTTAATGCACGATTATTTTTAGGCGTACGAGGATGCACAATTTAGGCGTCGGTTTCATATGAGTCGTCGAGTTTTTTTAAGAAATTTCTAATAATCTTGCGGGCCAATATCCATATTTCACACAAAAAGAAAGTGCTAGTCGCAAAATTGGATTATCTGGAATACAAAAGTATACAACCATAATCCGGCAACTTGCGTACGACACAGCGAGTGATGCGTGGGACGGATATTTAAGGATGCTGGCCAGAAAATGTCGCGACTCTCTTGATAATTTGTGTGAAGGTATTTCTTATTATATTATTATTGTTATTGTTATTGTTATTGTTATTGTTATTATTGTTTTAATTTACAGAAACTATTATGCTAGGTGTTAATTTTTTTTACTGGATGCGATATTTGAGGAGGCTGACCGCTACCGACGTTCAACTTTTATACAAGGCTGTTCAGCGGATACATGGGTTTTTCGGGATGTTGGGTAGTTTTGATTGCACGCACTGGGAGTGGGCGGCATATCCAACCGCTTGGAAAGGGCAACACCATCGTGGTGACCATGAGGGTCTTAAGCTAATACTATAGGCGGTCGCCTCTCAAGATTTATTTGGCATGCGTACTTTGGCATGGCCGGTGCGAACAATGATATCGTTGTTTTACAATCTTCGGGTCTTTTCTATGAAGTCATAGATGGTGTTGCACCAAATACTTCATTCTATGCAAAAGATGTGGAGTATAAGTATAGGTATTATCTTGTCGACGGTATTTATCCGGAGTGGGCTACGTTGGTGAAAAGTCCAGATGACGAAAAAAGAATGTATTACAAGAAAAAACATGAGTCGGCAAGAAAAGATGTCGAGCGGGCTTTCGGTGTATTAAAAAGAGATGGTCATCATTGCCCAACCGTCGAGGATACTTGAAAAGAGTAAAATGAGAAATGTCATGTATACGTGCATCATCTTGCATTGCATGATATTGGAGGACTCGGGCATAGCCTTTTGTGCAGAGAGTTTTGATGAAGGTAACCAATCGACGAACCCATTACTCACCTACGCCCAGAAGGAAGTTATCTGAGCGAGGATACGTGACAGGGACACACATTAACCTTCAAGCTGATCTGACCGAGCACCTATGGTTTGATCGTGAATATGTGAATTTTTTTAGTTTAACCGTTTAAGTATTGTACTTTTTTCGAGTGACATTGTATTTTTTTTATTTAAATTATTAGTTTAATATTTTATTAATGCTATTTAAATTTAAATTAACACTAGTTTTTTATATTGAAAGTGAATTTTATTCTATCACCTCTTCATGTTTCGTTGATTCACTCATTCGTGTCTTTACGGTCTATATAAAGCACATTAACTGCCTGGAAGTGGGTAAAAGTAGGGGTGTGCAATAACTGAACCGTTAACCGAAACCAAACCGAAAACCGACAAAACCGAACCGAAATTAACCGAAACCGAATTAACCAAAAGTCGGTTAACGGATATTTTTTTTACCATCGGTTAACCGAAATTAATCGAATCGAATCGAACCGAACCGAATCATTTATTTTTTTTATAAAATATAGAGAAAAATGCTCGGATAGTCCCCGTGGTTTGCCCATTTTTCACCTTTAGTTCCTAACTTTCTAAAATTACACCTATAGTCCTCAAATTTTTGAATTTCGTTCATGTATAGTCCCTGGCATGGATATGGGTTAGTTTTTGGTGTTAGGTGCGTATGAAATGATAAAAATACCCTTACTGTCAAATTACACCTATAGTCCCTAAATTTTTGAATTACCACCCTACCCTACCCTACCCTACCCTACTTTATCTTCCCCACTCCCCACCTCCACCGCCACCAGCACCACCATCTCCACCGTCAACCATTGCTTCTTTCATCCCACTTTCGGTAGCCGACTTCTACTTCCTACCTCTCTTTCAAACTTTGGATTTTATTGGGTTTCTTTCACACACATATAAACACTCTTCTTAATCAATATTCACCCCTGCTCATAATCTTGAATATAAACAAGATCCAATTAATCTTCACTGTGCTGTATTTATCAGGTTTGATCTGCTTCTCACTTCTGCTCATCAATCACATAGTTACATGTTCTTCTGATTTATTTTTGCTTGCTTTAATTTAACAAAACCCTAATAGTTTGTGCTTAGAGCTACCAAATCTTGTCAAGATTGACTTTTTATGAACACCCTTTTGTTCTAACTTGTAAATCTGTAGGTATTAAGAGTTTTATAACAATCTTTATTATTTTTTTTTGTAGGTATTAAGAGTTTTATAACTGTCACACCCCAACCGATGGCGGAATCATCGGGGCGTGGCACTGAGCGAAACAGATTGTCCAGAAGTTTCCATAACAACTATCATTACCATTTAATTAAAGCAATACGTCCCATACCGTATCTTAAATAGTCAAACAAGTTATTACAGATAACATCCAAAACAAATACTTTGTTCCGACAACTCAGATTTAAACATAACTAATTTATTCGTTGGTTTCTAGGACTCCAGTTCCTAGCTTCGATTTCATCACAGCACAAAGGGCAAATAAGCCATCTAAGCACCTGTCACCTACGTTAAAATAAAGTCAATACATAAAATGTAAAGGTGAGCATACAAGTTTGATAATAGCATATAGAGTTCGAATTCGTTTACGCATAACCAGCACGTACACATAGTGAAATGAAGCACGTTAGTTACCGACATAGATCCATCGATACCAATGACTGCGGGTTGACTGCCCGAGGCAGTTCGCAATACATGATTACCACTGTAATCCATGCAAGTAAAAGATCCTTAACAACCCCCGTGTGAACGGGTGCTGAGTCCAAACTATAGTACTATCGTTGCTAAGGCAGGTAGACAGCATTCCATGTGTAAACATAACAAACAAGCATTCATAAGCCACGTATAACATGCATTAATGGTTAAGCGTTAAAATAGCTTGAGTAGTGTGAGAGTTGTAGTTTGAATAGTTGTAACGTATGTAACACCCAAAAGGGCTAAAAGCAAAAAGGGTTCGAGTATACTCACAGCGATTGTGGATTGAAGGGAGCGCTTTATAGCGAGTACGGTTAGCCTGAATAGATTCGATAACGTAACGATAAGTGATGCGTAAAACAGTACAAGGTGAGAGGGGTTAGGATGGCTGATCGTGCGGATCAGCTATCCGTGAGAGGAAGTCATCCGTGCGCATGTCCTATCCGTGCGGATGGCGATGCGTGCGGATGGTGATCCATCCGGATAAGCTATCCGTGCGGGCGACTGTCCATGCGGGTGGCAACCCGTGCGGATTAGTTGTGCGTGCGGATGACTTATCCGTTCGGACAAGTTGTTTGTGTGGATAATCGTTCAAGTGGATTGTTTCTTCCTAAGATGTGTTTGTGTATGATGGCTTGTGCTTTGGAGTTTTCGTTGTAGCATTTAGAAAACATCTAAGTGTTTCTACCTTTCAAGCCGGTCGCGCGGACGACAATCCGTGCGTATGGTAGTCCGTGCGGACAGCCTGTGCGCGCGGGCAGAGACAATCCGTCCGGATAGCCTGTCCGTGCGTACGACCTGGCCGTGCGGATGACCATTGTTTGAATTTTGTTTTAAGGCCATAGTATCTCATGATCCGAAGAGTAATCCATTCAGAGGTCGTCTGTCCGGATTGTTCATTCGTCGATACTCAAACCTTGTTTGGAAAGTGGGTCCCAAGGGTAGCTCGTCCGGGTGGCAATCCGTCCGGATGACCTGTGCGTGCGGATGGTAATCCGTGCGCACAACATGTCCGTGCGGACAGCTTGTCCGTGCGGACAGCCGGTCCGTGCGGACAGTCTCTGGTCTAATTGTTCCGTTCGTCTACTCTTGGTTTCTATTGTCGTTTATCGAGACGTTCTGATTACGTGGCAACCACTTGGAATTGTATTCTCACCCGCGTGACTAGACCGGTCAGGAACCACCCTAACTCGGCCTGTCGGCGACTCAGAACGGTCATTTCGGTTGACCCCGAAATCAGTTGTCTGTGGGTAGAATTCCAGATCTGGAACTAGTGCACCACTATTATCAAGTAGAGACTAGAACCGATCAGATTCGTACCGATTCTAAAGGAAAAAGAAGGAGAGAACTTAGGTTTATTCCTTTCAACTCTTTTATCCTTAGAAAAGTTTAGATCTAGGTGAAGTCATTGTGAAATCTTGTAGAAATCGTTTAGATCTGAGTTATTCTTGGTGGAATAAGGTCAAGCTTGAAGTTCATAAGAACTTCATGATGACGTCACCCGAGAATACCTCAAATCCGGAGGATTTCATGGTTAAAAGTGAAGATTTGAAAGATGGAAATGTGTAGAATTGTGTAGTGATCAAAGATGTACAAGAATTAGTGCAAGATCTTACCTGGATTGAGAGAAATCTGAGAAAAAGTGAAGAATGCGTGCGGTTCGGACGTCACTTGCCAAAAGTGGAAAAGTTGGAGAGTGACCCGTGTATTTATAGGATGCCAAAAAGGGAAAAGGGGGTGAGCCGTGCGCATGGCACGTACCCGGATAGGTTATCCGCGCGGACTGGTCATCCGTGCGGATTGGCAATCCTTACGGATTGGCAATCCGTGCGGATTGGCCATCCGTGCGGATGCCGCCTGCCTTGAGGTGTTCGGCGCGATGTTGCTTCGGTTTCGATTTGCGAGCGATTCGATAGGGTTTCCTAGTCAAATTACTTTCAGTCCCAACTACTTCTTATACGGTTCGACTCGGAATTCAGGTTCGGGTTCGTTTATATTCGGGTTAGACTTCGAGTTCGATCGAGTTCGCTTGATTATCTCAACATAACATAAATAAACATGCACAGGTAACACGTATAACAACAAGTAAGACACGTAGCTCGAGTCACGATTCGATGTCGATTCGATTAGCATAGCTTGATTGACTCTATCGCATTGTTACTTCCTATCGTTCTCGGTCGTAGGTCGATTGAAATACGATTAATATGATTCGGTTATTGTCATGTACGACACTTACTCCACATAATATAAATAAAATAAAAACATTTCTACGCGTCAAGTTGCGCGAAATCGGTCGTTGACTTTGACCTTGACTTTGACTTTCACTCGTGAAAACACGGGGTGTTACAGCCTCCCCTTGTTTAGGAAATTTCGTCCTGAAATTAAGCTGAAAGCTGTAACTAAGTCGTGAATCACGTGTGAGAATTGCTGATTTTGGATATGATATGCGAAAACATCTGATCTAAAAGCTTATAAAGTTTTAGATCTTAATTCGAAGTCGTTTGAGAGAAATCTTTTTCAATTTCCAATTTTTTTTCATTTTCAAAACCTTTTTCTTTTTCTTTCAAAATCTTGATTATTGTAGGTCCTGATTTATCTCCGATTCGATTGCGTAACAATACGTTCGACGTGCGGAATCCGTGCACGAGCAAGACCGAAACACACGAACGTAAAATAATCCGTGATCCCGTATATAATTTGAAGAGATACAACACCTTGAATCACTTGAAGCTCTTTCTCTCTCTAGTTTCTCTTTCTAACCTTCAAAGCTCCAAAGTTGCAAAAAGGCAAAAGTTCTAAATGTGAACCCTAATGGTTCTATTTATAGGCCAAGGCTTATAAGGAGACTCTCCTTATTTACAAGTATGCCACCTTGCCTTTCTCATCCGGACATTACTCCTTCGTTAAATAGCTGTGGATACTTTTCCTTCATGTCGCTTTCGAGTTCCCAAGTGAACTCCGCGCCTCGTTTGCCTTCCCACCGGACCTTCACAATAGGAATGCGTGAGCGCCTGAGTTCTTTGGTTTGGCGATCCATGATTTCGACAGGCTTTTCCACGAAGTGTAATGTTTCGTTCACTTGTAGATCATCTAGAGGAACATATAAGTCGTGGTCGGCGATGCACTTTCGGAGGTTTGACACGTGGAAAGTCGGATGGACGTTGCTAAGTTCCTCCGGTAGTTCGAGTCTGTAGGCGACTTTCCCGATCCTTTCCAGAATCTTAAAAGGTCCCACATATCGAGGCGCGAGTTTCCCCTTTTTGCCGAATCGGACTACACCCTTCCAAGGTGATACCTTTAGGAGTACGTAGTCACCAACGCCATATTCACGGGGTTTGCGCTTTTTATCGGCGTAAACTTTCTATCGATCCCGAGCTTTCGCTAGGTTGTCTCGGATTTGGAAAATTTTGTCTGTCGTTTCTTGTAGCAGCTCCGGACAGGTTAGTTGCGAGTGACCGATCTCGTGCCACACAATAGGCGATCGACATCTTCTTCCATATAAAGCCTCGAAAGGTGCCATCTGGATGCTAGCCTGGTAGCTGTTGTTATACGAGAATTCGACTAACGGCAGGTGTTTATCCCAATTACCACCGAAGTCTAAAACACACGAACAGAGCATGTCTTCAAGAGTACGAATCGTTCTTTCAGTCTGACCGTCGGTTTGTGGGTGGAAAGCGGTACTTAGATTAAGCGTTGTACCGAGTGCCATTTGAAACGTTTCCCACAATCGTGACGTAAACCGAGCATCACGGTCAGAGATGATATCACGAGGCGTCCCATGTCTACAAATGATCTCGTTGGTGTAGATTCGGGCTAATCGTTCCACCTTGTAGTCTTCTCGTATCGGTAGAAAGTGAGCTGATTTAGTCAAACGGTCAACAACAACCCAAATGCTGTCGTGACCTGATGACGTGGTTGGAAGCTTGGTTACGAAATCCATGGCTATACTCTCCCACTTCCACATAGGAATTGGAGGTTGTTCAAGCAAGCCAGAGGGTCTTTGATGTTCAGCCTTGATTCTTGCACAGGTTAGGCATTTTCCGACGTAGAGAGCGATATCCCGCTTCATACCCGGCCACCAGTACCTATAGCGAAGGTCATGGTACATTTTGTCAGCACCGGGATGGATAGAGTATCGGGATTTGTGGGCTTCATCCATGATAATCTGTCGTAAATCGGTTCGCTTGGGAATCCAAATTCGGTCTAAGAAGTGGAATATCCCATTTGGTTTGCTCACAAGCTGTGCTCCATCGTGGTGGATTCTTTCCTTCTTCAAGGTGCGTTCGTTGAAACATGCATGTTGGGCGTCGCGGATGAGAGCTTCGAGATTGTGCTGGGCTTGAACATTGCGAGTGCTAAGCAGGTAGCTCCGTCTGCTAAGCGCGTCGGCAACAACATTCGCTTTGCCTGGGTGATAACGAATCTCACAGTCGTAATCGTTGAGAAGTTCTACCCATCGGCGTTGACGCATGTTTAGTTCCCTCTGATTAAAGATGTGTTGTAGGCTCCTATGATCGGTGAAGATCGTACACTTGGTACCATACAGGTAGTGTCGCCAAATCTTTAATGCAAAAACAACTGCGCCTAGCTCGAGATCATGGGTTGTATAGTTCTTCTCGTGGATTTTGAGCTGACGAGATGCGTAACCTATGACCTTGTCTCGTTGCATTAGGACACAACCGAGCCCAAGGTTGGAAGCATCACAGTAGACAATGAAATTATCGTTTCTGTCGGGTAGCGTGAGAACAGGAGCATTGCAAAGCATATGTTTGAGGGTTCGAAAGGCAGACTCTTGTTTGGTTCCCCAGTCAAAAGGCTGGTCCTTATGCGTGAGAGAGGTAAGTGGTACAGCAATCTTCGAGAATACTTCGATAAATCGTCGATAATAGCCCGCCAGCCCGAGAAAGGAGCGGACTTCGGTCGGGTTCTTAGGCGTAACCCAGCTCTTAACAGCTTCAATCTTCGCAGGATCGACGTGAATACCCTGACTATTTACGATGTGACCCAGAAACTGAACCTCCCCCAACCAAAATTCGCACTTGGAGAACTTGGCGTAGAGTTGGTTCCCCTGGAGTAACTCGAGAACCAAACGTAGATGTTGCGCGTGTTCGGCTCTCGACTTGGAATAGATCAAGACATCGTCGATGAATACGATGACGAAACGGTCGAGATATGGTTTACACACTCGATTCATCAGATCCATGAAGACTGCTGGTGCATTTGTTAGGCCAAACGGCATGACAACGAATTCGTAATGGCCGTAACGAGTGCGAAACGCGGTTTTGGGTATATCTTCCTCTTGTATACGCAGCTGATGATATCCTGAACGTAGATCGATCTTCGAAAAACACGTAGCGCCTTGTAGCTGGTCAAACAAATCGTCGATTCGAGGCAGAGGATAGCGGTTCTTGATAGTCAACTTATTCAATTCCTGGTAGTCGATGCACATCCGGAACGACCCGTCCTTCTTTTTAACGAAAAGAACTGGTGCGCCCCAGGGAGAGGTGCTCGGGCGAATAAAGCCTTTTTCAAGCAATTCTTGGAGTTGGGTTGAGAGTTCGCGCATTTCGGACGGCGCGAGTCGATAAGGAGCTCTGGCGATGGGATTAGCTCCAGGAATGAGATCAATGCGAAAATCGATATCACGCTTCGGAGGTAGACCGGGAAGATCCTCTGGAAAAACTTGAGGAAATTCTCGAACCACTGGAACGTCTTTCACTTTCTTCTTTTCTTTCTTTTCCTTCTCCGCTGCTACGACGTTAGCCAAGAAAGCCCTGTATTCCTTGCGGAGATACTTGCTAGCTTGGAGGCATGACATAAGCTTGAGACCCTTCGAAGTAGTATCACCATAAACGCACAATGAATCACCGTTTGCGAGCGAAAAACGAATCATTTTATCGAAGCACACAACTTCGGCATGGTTTTCGCGAAGAAAGTCCATGCCTACTATGACATCAAAGCTTCCTAGTTGCATCGGAATGAGATCGATCGAGAAGATGTGATTGTTGAGCTCGAGAGTGCAATCACAAATAACGGAGTTTACATCAATGGTTCTTCCGGTAGCGACTTCAACATCGAATGCAGAGGAGAGTCGGGAACGTTTACGACTAAGGAGTTTCTCAAATTCGAGTGACACAAAGCAATTATCGGCTCCAGTATCAAACAAACATGAAGCATAAATACCATTCACAAGGAACGTACCATTGACCACGTTGTTGTCGGCCTGGGCTTGACGCACATTGAGATTGAAAGTTCTGGCTCGTGCGGCCTGTTGCTGCTGTTGTTGCTGCTGTGGCGGCTGCTGTTGCGGTTTTTGCTTTACTACCCTGTTCGGGCACACGTTGGCGAAATGATTCGGGTCGCCACACGTGAAGCATGTTCTGGCTTTGACTGCGGGTGCCGGAGGAGCTTGTTGACCCTGTGGGGCAGCGAGTAGAGCTTGATTGGTAGGAGCTTGACGAATACGGCAGTTGGCAGTAAAGTGGCCGTAGACGTTGCAATGAGCACAAAAGCGACATTGAATAGCTGTCGGGTGATGATAGGTGCAAGTAGGGCAGAGCGGGTGTGGTCCAGTATATGCACGCTTTGCAGGTGGTGCATTGGCCACGGGCGCCGCTACTTGACGCTGTTGAGCAGGTACAGCTTGAATCGGTGCAGCAGTAATCGCACAGTTCTTGTTGGTGGAGCTGTTCTTTCTCTTGTTCTTTCTCTTGTTGCTTGACGAGGTGGGTTCAGTAGTTGGTGCAGCAGTAGTGGCTTGATGCAGATGCTTGGAGGTCTTATCCCACACCCCAGCCTTAACCCTTTTGTCGTTGATTTCAGCGGCCAGCAGATAAGTCTCTTCGATCGTGGTAGTCTTAGCCGCTTGCACGAAATCAGCAACGCAGTCGGGCAAAGCTCGGATGTACTTCTTGATGGTCATATCGGGAGTCTTGACCTGGTCGGGACAGATAATGCTGAGCTGTTTGAAGCGAGCAGTGAGACCAGCATTGTCTCCATCCTTCTGATGTATGTGCCAAAATTCATCTTCAAGCTTTTGACGCTCGTGAGGAGGGCAGAATTCCTCCAGCATGACTTCTTTGAGCTCATCCCACGACAAACCGTAAGCTGCATCATTCCCTCTCTTGTTCCTCTCGGCCGTCCACCAGTTCAAAGCACGGGACTGAAAGACGCCGGTAGCGTTCAGAGTTCGAAGGTCATCAGGGCAACCACTTTGTTGTAGAGTAACCTCGATAGAGTCAAACCAGTGGAATAGTGCAGTAGGACCTCCTTCGCCTGTGAATTCTTTCGGCCCACATGACTTGAATTGTTTGAAACTGAAAGGTCTTGCGACAGCTCTAGGACCTTCAGTCCTCGATTCCTCGGATGATTTGCTGGCATTCTCATAGGCATCGCTCACTGCCTTTGCTACAGCCTTCGCGACGATGGAAGCAAGACGTCTGTCCTTCTTTTCTTGGCGAGAGAGTGGATGACGGGATCCAGACGACATTGTCCGCAATAGACATCGCCATGGAACTCAACACATGTATTCGAATCTCACCTCACACGTCTACTACTACTAAAGCTCAGTAACACGTACCATAATAACGTATATAGTCACAAAATCACAGAATCGCACAAAATCACACATAGAGCACATAATCACAATATCCCTAAACAGATAGGCACAATAGTAAAATACACATAACTAAATCACTAAAGCACATACGAGTGTACAAACATTCTGACTGCCTCTATTGTGGATTCGCTAGCGATGAGTTGTGTGGGTTTTGTGTTCCAGCAGGAGCAATAGTGTTGGGTCGAAACCAATAATACCCCAAAACGTTAACAAGCAAAAGAAAATGCATAAAATTTTTATAAAGATCGATAAATCGAAGGTAGATTGTCTGTGGCAAATAGACTTCGACTAACCAAAGTGGCTCGACTATTCGCAAGGATCCTGCACAATTACCTCCAGGACTATGCCTTTGCCTCGATTCTTGGGCGTTGGCGCAATTCCCATTGGTTATATTGTGTCTTTAGACCGTTGGAGTCCATCGAAACTTTGGTGAGAGTTTTGTATAGAAGCGGGACGAGTCGTCAAGGTTAGGGTTTCACCCCTATCTTGCAACTTCCGTCCTCGTTTTTGATAAAATTTGAGGAGATTATTCATCAAAATATGGATTTCACTCCTGATTTGGTATGATTCTCCTTGTTTGTAGCTCAAACGTAAGTTGATTAGGCAACTTTAGTCGAGAGTTTGCGGTTTTTCACACCTATTCTCAGCCTCATTGCCTGTTCACAACTTGAAAAATTCGAGTGCAGTGATAGAAAAGAGTGAGTGATAGTGGCGAGTTTACGCATACGCGTGAGTTGGTCTGTTGGTTCTTAACTATAGACTAGGTCTCTAAGACTTCGACCCGGACTAGGTCGAGTCTTGCCTAATTCCCTATAGTTATGGCTCTGATACCAATCTGTCACACCCCAACCGATGGCGGAATCATCGGGGCGTGGCACTGAGCGAAACAGATTGTCCAGAAGTTTCCATAACAACTATCATTACCATTTAATTAAAGCAATACGTCCCATACCGTATCTTAAATAGTCAAATAAGTTATTACAGATAACATCCAAAACAAATACTCTGTTCCGACAACTCAGATTTAAACATAACTAATTTATTCGTTGGTTTCTAGGACTCCAGTTCCTAGCTTCGATTTCATCACAGCACAAAGGGCAAATAAGCCATCTAAGCACCTGTCACATACGTTAAAATAAAGTCAATACATAAAATGTAAAGGTGAGCATACAAGTTTGATAATAGCATATAGAGTTCGAATTCGTTTACGCATAACCAGCACATACACATAGTGAAATGAAGCACGTTAGTTATCGACATAGATCCATCGATACCAATGACTGCGGGTTGACTGCCCGAGGCAGTTCCCAATACATGATTACCACTGTAATCCATGCAAGTAAAAGATCCTTAACAACCCCCGTGTGAACGGGTGCTGAGTCCAAACTATAGTACTATCGTTGCTAAGGCAGGTAGACAACATTCCATGTGTAAACATAACAAACAAGCATTCATAAGCCACGTATAACATGCATTAATGGTTAAGCGTTAAAATAGCTTGAGTAGTGTGAGAGTTGTAGTTTGAATAGTTGTAACGTATGTAACACCCAAAAGTGCTAAAAGCAAAAAGGGTTCGAGTATACTCACAGCGATTGTGGATTGAAGGGAGCGCTTTATAGCGAGTACGGTAGCCTGAATAGATTCGATAACGTAACGATAAGTGACGCGTAAAACAGTACAAGGTGAGAGGGGTTAGGATGGCTGATCGTGCGGATCAGCTATCCGTGAGAGGAAGTCATCCGTGCGCATGTCCTATCCGTGCGGATGGCGATGCGTGCGGATGGTGATCCATCCGGATAAGCTATCCGTGCGGGCGACTGTCCGTGCGGGTGGCAACCCGTGCGGATTAGTTGTGCGTGCGGATGACTTATCCGTTCGGACAAGTTGTTTGTGTGGATAATCGTTCAAGTGGATTGTTTCTTCCTAAGATGTGTTTGTGTATGATGGCTTGTGCTTTGGAGTTTTCGTTGTAGCATTTAGAAAACATCTAAGTGTTTCTACCTTTCAAGCCGGTCGCGCGGACGACAATCCGTGCGTATGGTAGTCCGTGTGGACAGCCTGTGCGCGCGGGCAGAGACAATCCGTCCGGATAGCCTGTCCGTGCGTACGACCTGGCCGTGCGGATGACCATTGTTTGAATTTTGTTTTAAGGCCATAGTATCTCATGATCCGAAGAGTAATCCATTCAGAGGTCGTCTGTCCGGATTGTTCATTCGTCGATACTCAAACCTTGTTTGGAAAGTGGGTCCCAAGGGTAGCTCGTCCGGGTGGCAATCCGTCCGGATGACCTGTGCGTGCGGATGGTAATCCGTGCGCACAACATGTCCGTGCGGACAACCGGTCCGTGCGGACAGTCTTTGGTCTGATTGTTCCGTTCTTCTACTCTTGGTTTCTATTGTTGTTTATCGAGACGTTCTGATTACGTGGCAACCACTTGGAATTGTATTCTCACCCGCGTGACTAGACCGGTCAGGAACCACCCTAACTCGGCCTGTCGGCGACTCAGAACGGTCATTTCGGTTGACCCCGAAATCAGTTGTCTGTGGGTAGAATTCCAGATATGGAACTAGTGCACCACTATTATCAAGTAGAGACTAGAACCGATCAGATTCGTACCGATTCTAAAGGAAAAAGAAGGAGAGAACTTAGGTTTATTCCTTTCAACTCTTTTATCCTTAGAAAAGTTTAGATCTAGGTTAAGTCATTGTGAAATCTTGTAGAAATCGTTTAGATCTGAGTTATTCTTGGTGGAATAAGGTCAAGCTTGAAGTTCATAAGAACTTCATGATGACGTCACCCGAGAATACCTCAAATCCGGAGGATTTCATGGTTAAAAGTGAAGATTTGAAAGATGGAAATGTGTAGAATTGTGTAGTGATCAAAGATGTACAAGAATTAGTGCAAGATCTTACCTGGATTGAGAGAAATCTGAGAAAAAGTGAAGAATGCGTGCGGTTCGGACGTCACTTGCCAAAAGTGGAAAAGTTGGAGAGTGACCCGTGTATTTATAGGATGCCAAAAAGGGAAAAGGGGGTGAGCCGTGCGCATGGCACGTACCCGGATAGGTTATCCGCGCGGACTGGTCATCCGTGCGGATTGGCAATCCGTACGGATTGGCAATCCGTGCGGATTGGCAATCCGTGCGGATTGGCCATCCGTGCGGATGCCGCCTGCCTTGAGGTGTTCGGCGCGATGTTGCTTCGGTTTCGATTTGCGAGCGATTCGATAGGGTTTCCTAGTCAAATTACTTTCAGTCCCAACTACTTCTTATACGGTTCGACTCGGAATTCGGGTTCGGGTTCGTTTATATTCGGGTTAGACTTCGAGTTCGATCGAGTTCGCTTGATTATCTCAACATAACATAAATAAACATGCACAGGTAACACGTAAGGCACACACACACGTATAACAACAAGTAAGACACGTAGCTCGAGTCACGATTCGATGTCGATTCGATTAGCATAGCTTGATTGACTCTATCGCATTGTTACTTCCTATCGTTCTCGGTCGTAGGTCGATTGAAATACGATTAATATGATTCGGTTATTGTCATGTACGACACTTACTCCACATAATATAAATAAAATAAAAACATTTCTACGAGTCAAGTTGCGCGAAATCGGTCGTTGACTTTGACCTTGACTTTGACTTTCACTCGTGAAAACACGGGGTGTTACAATAACAATCTTTATTATTATTATTTTTCAGTTTATTTCAAGATTCTTGATCTGTTATTAGGCTGGAAATCAGCATATTCTGAAATGGCTCTGAAGAACAATAACTCATCTTTACAGTCACCCAATTATTTCCCATGCTAATTGTCACACCCCGATATTTCCACATATTTTCGGTGGGCCCGGTGGGGAGTATCGTGACGTAGTTGATATCATCATTGTCAATCAGTGTTGTAAAAGTCGCTAGGCGGTCCCTAGTCGGCCGACTGGGGAGTTGGGAGTAATCGGAGTACTCGGAGAGTACTCGGGGAGTACGCGAACATGGTAAATATAGAGAAAATTAATTGTTATATATTATTTATGTGTTAAAATAAGCATAATTCATGTCAACTGAATATAATTTAAAATGAAACATGTTTAAAGTTCAAATATTCTGAATACAAGTCCGACTAGTCTGAGTACAAGGCCGACTAGTCCGAGTACAAGGCCGAGTAGGCCGATTTTGACCGAGTTTGACCGATTAAAAGTCAACAAACCACGTTGACCGCCTAGACCGACTAGGCCGACTACGTCCGACTAGGCCGACTAGGCACCGAGTACTCCCGAGTAATCCCGAGGCCGACTAATTGAGACCGCCTAGGAGGAAGTCGCCTCGGAGGGGGTCCGAGGACCAAGTACTCGCCGAGTACTCGGCCGAGTAATCCGAATTTTACAACACTGTTGTCGATACACACAATATAATAGCACAGCGGAAGGCTTGGTGATGTTGGACCGTGTCGTGACCCTAAACGATCAGTTGAGTAAGTTCATCATCACGTATAAAGGCGGAATCAGAATACGTAACGTAACAACAGCTTATCCTTTCAATTCCTTCACTTTATTAGCTTTCTGAATCAAATTTAACAGAGTTTCAGTACCGTAACAATGACCTGGTCTCGCTTCTATGTCCTTACAAATGAACACATGCTAGGTATTTATACTAGACCTGATTTCGCTCATGTGTCAGTGACACTGAAGCGAAATCACCTAATGTTCATTGAAGCGAAATTAACCTAATGACCATTGAAGCGAAATCAACACTAACAATGTACATTAAAGCGAAATCAAGCATAAAACCCTAATTTTGACTTTTAAGATCCAATCTTGACTTTCTTGATTTAAGACTTGATGAAGATGCAGTCAACAGACATTCTTGTGCATCAACAGACTCCCCCTTGGATGTTGACGTAAACTTCAGAACCTGAGTCTTCAGTCTTAGTCTTTTCTTTAACTCTGTCCTTTCATCATAAGCACTCTATCTTCACAGGTTTCAGAATCTTGTCCTCCTGGCTCTAACTTCTTTCTTCCCTTTGAATGTTGATCCAGACTCCCCCTTTCATAGACTCCCCCTCTCGATATGCTAGAATCTGAGATATCTGGTTCAAGCTTTGACATTTAACTTCCATTGGGAATAATGAAGTCCAAAACCTGTTACTCAACCAATAAACATTACAAATCTATCTTTCAAACATAACTCATAAACTTAATCAGTTTTAGAAATCCACTCAAGTATTCAGGTTCAAGTTAATGACCCTAATTACTTGATTAATCTACCAAGTCCAAATTAATGACCTTGGTTGATCATTTGACGAATCAAACTAATTTTAAAAACAACAATTTCAAGCATTTTCTGAAAATAACAAGTATCAAGTTAATGAAGTTGTGTTTGACTTTTCAAACAATTCAAACTTCATCAAAGTAAGCTCTCCTCATTCTTCAGTCCAGAATCTCCTGCATCTGCTTCAAACATCTGAGAATCCAACAATCAACTCTCCACTTTGGTTTGTCGGAAAATAAAGCAGAAAATAAAATCTTTTTGAATTTTATCAAAGTATTCTAAACTAAGAAATGAAATACAGAAAACTTAAATTGCAGAAAGTAAACTAAGTAAACTATTTACAAACATATTTTTGGTGAGCGTGACAGGGAATCATATCAGCTTTTTAGACAAATCACAAATACCATTAAGCTACATTACATACTCAGACTTAAACAATTCACCTCGATTGTCGATATACTGATCTATCTTAAATTCTCACACAAATTTCAATTTACTCAGGATATGATTTAGATGAATTAAGAACTTAGCTCATTCATGTGTCCCACCTCTTGAATATACTCCCGTATCCAGAATCCCAATAATCAGTCTTACAGGTGAGTATACTACAATGATATCTGTATATAATTTAGGTATGCGAGGGCCGAGGGATCTCAGATCGATACTTCCGTATACGCAGAGAGATATCAGCTTCGACTTTTCGGTGTGTCCCCTTTAGAGGATCTTTTTGCTTACAACAGCAGCATTTATCAATTTTATTGTTTCAGCATGCTGAGGGTTTAATGTTGTGTTTCAAGCATTGCAGCAAGTATTAGCCAAGGACTAGGTCAGAACCACCGTTCAGCAGAAGTCCCGGAATAATACCCCAGACATCATTGAGTATAAAGACCTAGTATATCAGATTACGAGACCTTTCAAACGAGATTTCAGGGGTTACCTATATATCCAAGTAGTGTTCCCCACGAATTCACAAGTTTGAATTTAGGTTTATATCCCGAATAAATCTACTAAATGTGCGAAAACCTATCGACACATCATCAGTGAGATTGCTTAACTCTTTTACACTTTTCAAATCTTTAGCATACTGTAATCGTCTAGCTGATGTACTATCATTTTCCCTATATACACAAGCTCTTTTTCAGATTTTATCATGTTTTTGTATTTTTTTTTTCATTTTTTTTACTGTTTTTGTATTTTCTGAATATATAACTATGTACAAACATCTACTCCCCCTAAATACCAAAACAAGTAAAAATTCGACAAACCATTGCAGATTGTTTCTCGTCTTCATCCGCAACAGTACTCTCATCAACGCCAATTATGCCATCCGACACCGACAGAAGCTTCATACCATTCAGTTTTAACAAATATTTAAACCGATTTTTATCAAAAGCTTTGGTATGTAAATCAGCTTTCTGTTCGTCAGTGTGGATTTTCTCAATTCGTATCAACTTTTTCTCAAAGCAATCACGAATAAAGTGATGACGAATTTCTATGTGTTTAGTTTTAGCGTGATGTACTGGATTTTTTGTTATATTTATAGCGGCCTCATTATCAACAAAAAGAGGTGTGTTAAGAAACTGCAAACCGTAGTCGCGCATCTGTTGCTGTATCAACAAGATCTGAGAGCAGCAACTGCTAGCAGAAACATACTCCGCTTCACATGTAGATAACGCCACAGACGTTTGTTTCTTACACTGCCAGGTAACCAATCTAGGACCAAAGAACTGGCATCCTGCAGTTGTTGATTTTGAATTGACTTTGCAGCATCCGAAATCCGAATCGGAATACCCTTCGAGCGTAAAGTCGCCTTTCCTAGGATACCACAACCCCAATGAAGGAGTTCCTTTCAGGTAGCGCAATATCCTCTTCACAATGATCATATGCGATGCTCTCGGGTTAGACTGAAATCTTGCTGCGAGGCACGTTGGGTACATTATATCAGGACGTGAAGCAGTTAGGTACATTAAAGAACCTATCATGGATCGGTAAAACGTTTCATCAGCCCTATCTCCGGTGAGATCTGGGTGAATCCCATGATTTGTTGCAAGTGGGGTAGCAGCTGGAGTAGAACTTGACATCCCAAATTTCTCTAGAATATCATGAACGTACTTTGACTGATGAATGAAAATTCCCTCAGGAAGTTGTTCAACTTGTAATCCCAGAAAGAATTTCATCTCCCCCATTGATGACATTTCAAACTTCTGCTTCATCACTGATTCAAAATCTTTGCATAGATTTTCATTTGTCGACCCAAATATTATATCGTCCACATAAATCTGAACTATCAGAAAATGACCATCGACCTCTTTAGTGAAGAGAGTGGCATCCACTTTTCCACGAATGAACTTGTTGGCTAGTAGGTGTTGAGACAAAGTCTCGTACCAAGCTCTCGGGGTCTGGTGTAAACCATACAGCGCTTTGTCCAATAAGTAGACCTTGTTTTTGTGGATTGGATCGGTAAAGCTCGGTGGCTGACCGACATAAACCTCCTCTTTGACCTTCCCATAGAGAAAAGCCGATTTAACATCCAACTGATATACTTTGAAGTTCTTCCAAGACGCAAATGCTAGGAAAATTCTGATTGCCTCTAGTCGTGCTACAGGAGCATAGACTTCGGTAAAATCAATTCCCTCCTGTTGACTAAATCCCTGAACAACGAGTCGAGCTTTGTTCCTTACAACAACTCCTATATCGTCCCTCTTACACTTAAACACCCACTTAGTGTTAATCTTTCTTTGACCATCCGGCAAATCAACTAACTTCCACACTCCCAATTTCTCAAATTGACTAAGTTCCTCCTGCATTGCATTGACCCAAGAGTCTTCAGTAAGCGCCTCTTTGTAAGTTCTTGGCTCAACCTGCGATATAAAACAACTTAATGAGAATTCAGTTTGCAAAGGAGCAACTTTTGTATAAAAACATGTAAGCCCTTTATCAATCTGATTTCGAGTGCGAACTCCAGCTTGCAATTCTCCTATAATCAACTCCTCTGGATGATATGAAAAAGTTCGCGGCATCACTTCACTTGGAACATCTACATTTCCCTCCAGATTAGTAACATTCTGCTCTGCATCTTGTTCACCAACTTGGTTTGTTTGACTTGAAATCTGAATTTGCTCCCCCTCAGAATCTGAATCACCATGATCAAACACTGGCATGTTTTCAGCTTCTAAATTATCATTCTGAACCGACTGATTATCTTGAGCAACTTCATTCTGTTGGACATCATCATGTTCACCATCATTACTTGGACCTGCTTCATCATCATTTGAAGTTTCCCGTGGTCTCCTCGAATACTCAGCTGGGAACCTTAACTGCGACTCATATTCACGCAAAATATCCAACTCATCAAAGAAATCTTCATCATCCTCTGATTCTTCTCTCATGTCAAACGAATCTCAAAGTTTGTCATAATGATAACGCCATGAATCACCAGGATTCTGCGGCGGCATAGTATAACCTTGACATTCAACATTTGCAGCTTCAATAATCCGCTTCTCACTTGGAACGAAAACACGTCGCAACGGATTTGCATAACCAACAAATATTCCCTCAATGCACTTCGTACCAAACTTTCCAAAAGGCTCTATAACTGTACAGGGTGACCCAAACGGTTCTAGATACTTCAAATTCGGTTTGCGATTATTGATTAGCTCAAAGCATGTTTTGTTGAACTTCTTGACAGTGAGAACCCTGTTGAGCGTATAGCATGCGGCAGACACAGCTTCAGCCCAAAAATTAATCGGTAACTTTGAATCTGCGAGCATAGTTCTAGCCGTCTCGATTAGTGTCCGGTTTTTGCGTTCTGCGACTCCATTCTGCTGCGGAGTGTACGGAGCACTAAACTCATGCAAAATACCTCTTTCATCACAAAATTCTTCCATCTTGCTGTTCTTGAATTCAGTACCATTATCACTTCTAATTCTCTTGATACGCCTTTGGTACAAATTCTCAATCTTCCTGAACAGTCCCATCAAACTGTCAAATGTTTCATCTTTCGTCTTCAAGAAAGAAACCCATGAAAATCTGGAATAATCATCAGTAACGACCAAACAATAGAAATCTCCTGTAAGACTTTTAACATTCACAGGACCAAACAAATCCATATGAAGTCTTTCCAAAGGTCTCGAAACTGAATTAACTTGCTTTGTAGGGTGTGACTTTTTCTTCTGCTTGCCTTTGATACAGCTAATGCACTCCCCTTCCAGATGAAAACCTTTGATATTAACTCCCAATACCAAATCATTGTGCACCAAGTGATTCATCTTCCTTAAGTGAATATGCCCCATCTTGCGGTGCCACAATCTTGATTCTTTCTCAGTTGCTCTAGATACGAAACAATGTGCTTGACTAGTAGTTGTAGTTGCTACAGACATATCTAACACATATAAATCATTCACTCTAGGTGCCCTCATGATAATCCATTCTTCAGGGATAACAAAACCTGGTTTCAGAATCAAACATTCTTTATCAGTGAAGTGAGTAGTATACATGTTGTCACAGATCTGCGAGATACTAAGCAGATTGTTCTCCAGCTCAGTGATGTAGTTAACTCTCTCAAACGTCACAATCCCATTGGATAACGTTCCTTCACCAACAATTCTACCTCCTTCATGACCAGCAAATCCTACGTAACCACCATTAATGTTTCTTACATCATACAGCAACGCGGTTTTTCCTGTCATATGTCGAGATGCACCACTATCCATGATCCATCTGGATATCAGTTGTGGAAGATCCTGCACAAAACAAACTTCAATTTTAATCAACTACAATAAAGATGCCGATTCATGCTTCGCAATCCAGGAAGCTCCGGCAATTCAAACTGCTTATTCGAACATGGTGTCCACCCAGGCCTCATTAGCCTTAGGTGTAACCTTGACTCTTGCAATTTGAATTTTGAAATTTTCAGCCTTCAAAGGTGGAAAATTTGCATCATAATCAACCGAAATTAATTCTTCAGCCTTTTTCACTTCAGAAGTTGAATTTTTCATTTCAGTTTTTGGTTTCCAAACTTGTTGAGATAATGCAACCCGCTTATAAAATTTGTCATTTTTAGTTACCACTTTCATTACGGGTTCATTTTTCACTTTGATATTGTCATTTTTCACATTCTTTTTCTCAACAACGATTGGTGCTTTACCCTTCACATCAACTTTCTTTTGTTGAATCTTCACAGTTTCAGTCTTAGGCTTCACATTGGTACACTTTCGTGCAATGTGACCAACTTGATTACATCTGAAACATGTTCGAGTATCAATAACTCGACTTGTGCCTTCAGACTGATACTGTGAAGCTCTTTTCTCAAAGAACTCTTCATTCGATTTTGAAAAAATTTCATTTTCCTCATCTGAAAGTGAACTTGAACTGTTCACAAACACCTTCTTTTCAGCCAACCTTTTGTTTTGAAACCTTCGTTGCTGATAACTCTTACCATCCCTATAACCACCCGACCAATTGTTTCGATTGTTATTATAAAACCTTTGTTGAACAACAGGCTTTTTGTAGTAAGCTTTATCTTTCTCAAAATTCATTTGCCTTTTTGTTTGTTTCAAACTGTTCACTTCCGACAACTCAACTTCAACCAATTTGAAAACATTTGTCAACTTTTTCACATTAACATTCTCAATGGGAAACTCAGAATCCGAATACAACTTATCAGATCCAGCCATCTTGTACATCACAAGACCCGGTTCATTACTTAAGTTGTTTTTGGACTTTGGTTTCTGAATGTACTTGTCCAAGAAACACCCATCATCTTCAGGTGATTCAGACATCAAAACACTTTCAGCTGTGCTCTTAACAATCTCTGTCTGAACACTATCATCAGATGATGTAAAAGTGACATCAATGTTCTCAGGAAGTTTAACTACACTTTCTTCCTCAATTTCAACCAAACCAGATTGCTTTTTCATGTAGTTAGCCAGAACAGGTGGTGGAACTTGATGAAACCCCACCCCAGTTCCATCACAATACACATCTTCGCCCGCTTTGTCTTTCCCAATGGGTTTGGGAATGATATGTTGCAAAACAAAGCTTGCGGAACTATAACTGTTAAGCTTCAACTGGATTCGCTCGTTTTCGATTACAGCCTCTTGAACTTTAAGTTTCAATTTAGCGATTTCATCCAGTTGTTTGTTGATTGATTCTTCTTTGACTCTAAGCACTGCTTTCAAATGTTCATTTTCTTTAAAAGTTTTACCATTTCGATCATCACAATCTTTCATTGTGCTTTTCAGTTTTTCAAATTTTTCAGAAATCTGACGGTTTTCAAGAATCAACTTTTCATTTTCTTGTTTAACTTTGTCATGATCAATTTTATCATTTTCAATTTGTTTAGTTAATTCTTTTATCCGTTCAGTTGAAGCTCTAACTGTTTTGTCACGATCAAGAATCCGATTCTCAACATTTCTGACCTTAGCTGTCAGATCTTCAACTTTCTTAATGTTGAGACACGTGACTGTGCTACAAAATTTGCATTCTTTGTTGCAATTTTTGCAATCAGCATTTCCTTCGATCTTTTTACCTGACGCATTTGTTGACGAGTTTGGACTGACCTGGCTTTTTGACTCAGACACGGAGTTAGAATCTACCTCAAGTGCTTTGGCAGCCAGCACTTTGTCAGCCATTTTTCCCAGGTTCTCTGCAGTCAACTCCTGCGTAGTATCGATAACTCCAGTATCAATCTTCTTGGATTCTTTTCCTTCTATCTCTTTTTCCTCTTTCTCCTTTCTCTCTTTCTCTTTCTCTTCTTCAATCATTTTCGAAGTTGGAGTTCCCCACCATTTATGTTGCCAATACTCATCATTTTCTTTCATTTCCTTGATTAAGACTTCCAGATCAAGAGTTTTGTGATCGATTGCTATATTTCCATACTCATCAAGATAGCACTCTCTGTCTGGATCCCATCTGTTGGCTCTCTTTGCTTCCAAAAAGATACGAGAAAGTCTAGTAATTTTGTTTTCCGAAATCATTTTTCTGTATTTATACTTCTGCTCTTCAGTTCTCTCATCTTTCCATGGAATAGGTTCATTTTTCGCCATAAATGCGTAACCAACCGCATCTTCTTCTGGTAGAACCTCTTGACTCCAATCATACCCCTCATCATCATAAATCACTGCAAGAGCTCTAGATTTCTCTTTGTTGTCTTCATCCTGCTTCAATCTAGGCGGCTCGTATTTATTCTGGTGATAAATTGCCTTCTTGTAGTAATCATCTCTGAAAGGGTTCTCTGACTCATCAGCATAAGCATTTCTGCATTCTCGCTTGAAATGACCCTTCTGCTTACACTTGAAGCAAGTCACCTTCGATTTATCAAATCCTAGCTTTGTAGAAGCACCACCAATTGTTTTTCTGCCAGTGATTTCCATGAATCTTTGTGCACGACGAACAACACTTGCCATAGCCCAACGAATATCGATCAGTTCCATTTCCTCCGGATCAATCTGATCGTAATCTTCTTTCGTCAGATTTGTGTTGCCTATCTTCCCAGCTACCAATCCTTCATACGATTCCAACACCGATGCTAGAAAGATCATCTGCTGCTTGGCTGATTCTTCATCAAAGTTCTGAGCATTCTTCAAGTCTATTGCAATGTTGCATTGAAAACGATTCTTTGCATCAGAATGACTTCCAGAAGATGAAGATCCACTGTGATAACCACTATGACTTCCACTGCTTTGACCACTTTGACTTTCTTTGCCAACTGTCGACACATTTTCAGCAGAAAACGCAGTTTTTGGAGAAGTTGCTTTTGGCATCATGCTTTTTGGATAGTACAAATCCAAATTCTGCTGATAAGATGAGTGATTAACTTTGTACGTCTTCTTCAACTCCAGTTCATGACTCTCAAGTCTCTCAATCACCAAATCTGGTTTCAACAATTCAGAAGGAATAGTGTTCTTAAGCATGAGAGCATAATATCTCCACTCCATCTCGTCTGGCAATGAATCGAACAACTTGTCTACTTGCTCATCATCAGAATACTTGATATCATGTCTTGCTAATTCCAGCTTCAGATGACCGAACCTCTCTATCATTTTACACACTGACTCATTTTTTAAGACAACCAAACATATCAAACTCTTTCCTAAGAAGTTTCTTTTTGTTTTTTACTATCTCTGTACTTCCTAAACATTTCTGTTTTAACTTTGCCCAGAGGTCTTTAGCGTTTGAATAGTCTATCAGTGAGATGATATCCTCCCGAACAGACTGAAATAACAGTGCTACACACTTTTGTTCGGCTACAAATGATTCAATCTCATCTGATGCTGTTAAGACTTCACCATTTTTGTTTCCTTGATCATAACCGTTCTTCAGACTTTTCCAACTTGGAAATGTGAATGCCATCATCCAATCTTCAAACTTTCTGGAACAACGGCTGTACTCCTCGATAGCCATTAGCTTTGGGGGTTTATTGAACGTTCCAAATGCGCTTTCAGATTCCCAAGCTTCCTTTTTCTTTTCTTTCGGTGGATTCTCGTTCTCATTGCTTGTAGATGAAACATCTCCCGAGTTTCCAGCAAACACGTACATGTCACTGAACGGGTTCATGAAAAGATCATCCAACATGAATGTACCTGAAAAATCAACAAACACTTAGACAAATTTTTTTTTCGAAATTTTAACAAATACTGACACTGAAGCGAAATCAGTCAGATTGACTGATAAGTGAAATCAACAACAATGTCCTCTCGAGCGAAATCACAATTGTTCACTCGAGCGAAATCACAAGTGTTCCTTGGAGCGAAATTAGACTTTGTCCATTGAAGCGAAATTAACTTTTGTCTCTTGGAGCGAAATTAACTTGTTCGTATGAGCGAAAACAACTAAGTCCGTATGAGCGAAATCAACAATTGTCCGGATGAGCGAAATTAGAATGATTAACTTTCGATGTACACTAAAGCGGAATCACGATTTTAATCATTTTTTACGCTGAATTTCAATCTGAAACTCTCAAGGATTGTAATACTCTTAAATCCGATCACAATGATATGTTTAAAGTTCAATTTTGACCGTAAATACGTTCCAGATCTGATAATGAAATTCCGGTTCGAAAACAAATCGAGATTTTGTTAAAATTGATTGATTTTTACTGTGTTTTAAGGTCTGATATAGTTACGGATTGTTTAAAATCTATTTTCGCTCAATATACTTGAACTTCAAGCCATTATGTCCGTAGGAACTTGTTTAAACCGAAAATTTAAAAGAGAAAGTGAGTAGAAATGAGATAATAGTGTCGAATCAGCTGATGTAGTATGAACTCCTCGTCCTGAAGCTCTGATACCACTTGTTGGACCGTGTCGTGACCCTAAACGATCAGTTGAGTAAGTTCATCATCACGTATAAAGGCGGAATCAGAATACGTAACGTAACAACAGCTTATCCTTTCAATTCATTCACTTTATTAGCTTTCTGAATCAAATTTGACAGAGTTTCAGTACCGTAACAATGACCTGGTCTCGCTTCTATGTCCTTACAAATGAACACATGCTAGGTATTTATACTAGACCTGATTTCGCTCATGTGTCAGTGACACTGAAGCGAAATCACCTAATGTTCATTGAAGCGAAATTAACCTAATGACCATTGAAGCGAAATCAACACTAACAATGTACATTAAAGCGAAATCAAGCATAAAACCCTAATTTTGACTTTTAAGATCCAATCTTGACTTTCTTGATTTAAGACTTGATGAAGATGCAGTCAACAGACATTCTTGTGCATCAACAGGTGAATAATTAGTATTACAAACCATAGTGTCCGAATGTCCAAATAAAAGAATATACAGACTTGGTTGTAATAGAGATCCACAGGCGGACCATAAAATAAAATACAAGAAACTGAAATAACAGACTCCAGGCATCTAAGGATTTGCAAGATCCTCTTATTGACACCGAGTAGCTCCAGCCTATTTACGTGAGGTACATGTCACTTAGTCTTTGGAAAATACATTAGTTTTCACTGGTAAATATAATTAACTGACTCATTTGAAAAGAGTTTAAGGAAATTGATTTAAGTGCACAATACACAAACCATTTATACTTGGGACAATTATTTAAGATAATCTTGTATGCCGTTTTACATGTTTGTCATACATATGGCGCCAATTTGAAAGCCGGTCATGATTAACCGACTCACCACTATAAAACCCACAAAGGAGTTATCCCCAACATGTGGGTTATTTAGCATTTGCATCTGTCAGGTGTATGCCTACACCCCATTCATAGGTCGTGGTCATTTACAAATGAAATGAGCCGAGGATATCCAGGACATGGTCGTATTAACCCCCAATGCTTATGTCATCAAACAAAACATATTAAAATGGGTTATGCAATTTATTAGCCACAATCCGATTAAATAATTTCATACCCGACCAAGCAGTATTGTTATAATACCGTATCCCAAGCCCGTATAACGGAAAATAAGTTAAAAGTATTTACCTGAGCTAGATGAAAGAAGTAACTCAGCCGTATATTCCTAAAGCCTTATGAAAGTACCTTCTACCAAAGCTACTCAATCTGTATAGAAGGTTTATTAACCTATTGGGGTACTAGCGGGTCTTTATTTAAGTCAAAGACTTAGACCGGTTAGTTTGAAAGATGTTTTACGGTTCTAAACGCTAGATTAAGAGGAGACCGGAATGGAATGTGATTTAGACCCGACAAGTTTGGATACTTGTATTATATGGGTAAACTAAACACATTCTGGATTTTGGAGTTTTAATGATAAGGTTAAACCCGTTTCGGTTATTTTGTGTAAACTAGTTACATAAACCGATCCGAATGCATAAATGCATAACGGGTAGCCAAGTGAATTATATACAGGTCTCATATGTTATTATGCTTAGAATATGCTAATACATCAGTAGGATGTTAACATATATGCCCAAAAAGTATTTAAAACCAATTTAAGTCCCGTAGGGGCATTTTGGTCATTTTAATGCTTATAAAAGAGATTAAATGGTAAGCTAAGGTTCTTGTCTAAAACATTTAGTAAAAATATTTATTTTATCACATTACATCAGTAAGATATTATACATATGTGAGGTTTACCAATTATGAACAAACTATGCCCCGAAAGGGTATTTTGGTCATTTCACATATGCTTTTAAGGACATTTTTGGAAGTCTGAGTTCATGACTTATACCTACTGTAATAATATTAAAATTTATTTAAAAAAATCAGTAGGTAACAAGTCTTGGGTGTTAAGTATGGTTTTAAACCATACTATGCACCTAATTAGCGTAAAAATCGCTAATTGACGATAATCAAGATGTTTATAGAAATATGAGATTTTGATCAGTCTTAAATGCTCAAAATAATTTATTTAATATATAAGATCAGTAGGAAAAAGGTTTGGCATTCAAATCATTTGTTAATCTCATTTTATGTATGAAAAGGGTGTTATCGTCATTTACCGAATTATACAAGAACTCAATGATAAGGTCAGTTTATAATCTGACCAAAAATCTTAAAAATCCCTAAAAATAATATCTTAACAGTAGGTAATGATTTTTGGGTCAAAATCCATGTTTAAACATGTCTTATGCAAGATAGCTTAATTTAATTAATAAAAACTTTCAATTTACGATGTCGAGCATAACTTCTGTTTAAGATCAGAAACTAATGTAAAATTTTCGGGACATACTTATATTTCAGTAATAAAGGTTTTTGTCCTCTCACATTTTCAAAAATCTCGTTTATATGTCAAAAGGGCAAAATGGGCATTTATAAGCATAATAACGAAACTTAGCATATAATTCAGAATATATATGACAAGGTACTATAAATCCAGAGGGTTATACTACAACATAAGGTGGTCCTAATGGAAGCTTAAAACATGGAAGAATTAAGCTCAATCAGGTCAGAACTGAAAGTCAAAGCAAAAGTCAAGCTTTTGCAACTTTCGGTTGCGAACCGAACTTAGACTTAGAATTGTCGGGTTGGACCTGTTTGAACATGTTCTAATAATAATTACTAAGTCATTAGAGTGTCAAAATATAATTTATAACCTCTGTATTATTTGTTTTAATTATTGTTTATAATTCTGTCCCGTTTGACTTTTTAACTAATTAGTTTGACCCGACAATTAACTAAGCAAACAAAATAATTAGGAGGTGCCCTTTTAAGGGTTAATCACCTACCTAATTATGGTCACATAACCACATTCATTTCGATCAGTGGCTGGACCTTTTGAGTTTAAATCGAAATTCAAAGTCAGATTACGATAATGTTGACTTTTCGGTTTTTAAACTATAAAACTGAACTAAAGAAAGGACTAAGACACTTACAAAGGGTCCTAGCTATCTTTTCTACAAACTTGAGCTCCCTTCTTAATCAGAAACCACCAGAGGAGAGTGAAGTGAATGTTTCAAGTGAATGAGCAAATGAACAATGGCACTTAATTGCCTTTATATAGATGAATGCCATGGAACAAGATCAAGGCAGGTGTTTTGGAGGTGTCTAGGATCACCCCAGGTGTCCTAGTGGTATTACAAATCCGACAATCAGCCCCTGGTATCATTTTGGATGAGTTTAAGTCGGTTCTGAGCTGAAACCTACGGCTTGCAACATTCTTCTGCGCTGGGCAGTCTCTCACGGGCCGCGTAAGACTCAAGGGGAGCCTACGCGGGCCGCGGCAACCTTGTATTCAGGTTAAAAATGTTTTAACAGTGGCCGTTTCAGTCCCTGGTTCCATGTAACTTTATTTAACTTCATTTTTGGCATATAAGGCCCTTGTAGATTAGTTTGAAGAGGATCATGGGAGTGTAACTAAACTCTGTTAGGTCCGGTTTCGTTAAAAGATCACCTAAACATAAGTTTCATCACATTGACACTTTTCACCCGAAGTCTTGAAAACTTAAATAACGATCTCGAAACCATGTGAAACTGATATCACTTATCCTTGGGAGTATATTTGAATATTACGAAGCCCCGGGTTCGTTAAAAGGTCAATCAGAGGTAAGAATTTACATGTTGACACGTTTAAACCCTGTAGTTTATAATCTTTTGATTATTTTCATAAACGGCTTCTTGTATCCAATTTATTACTCATTTAAGGATATATTCTTCGTGTGTGGTCATTCAGAGGTACACGTTTGGCATGTTGACACATTTAGTCCCTTTGGTTTCATATTTTTATCGTTTGTCAACTTTAGTCCTTCAAACTCAATCTTTCACATGATTAGGGTTTAGAACACGTGTCTTCACATAAATGGACACGTTTTTACATGGTGTTACATCCTCACCCCCTTAAAAGAAATCTCGACCCCGAGATTTACTAGAATAAGTGAGGGTACTTCTGTCGCATAGTGGACTCAACTTCCCACGTATATTCAGGGCCTCTACGGGCATCCCAATTGACTTTTACTATAGGCACGTGTTTCCTTCGGAGCTTCTTAACCTGTCGATACTCGATCGATATTGGTCTTTCAACAAAACTCAGGCTTTCATCAATCTGTACGTCTTTATGAGACATTGCTACGATTCATCAGCTAGACATTTCTTTAAATTACAGATGTGGAACACATTGTGAATTAGCTTATAAGCTACACTACCGACACATTCGATGATCTCGAATGGTCTAATATACCTTGGGCTTAGCTTGCCCTTCTTACCAAAACGCATCACACCTTTCCAGGGTGATACTTTCATTAAGACTTTGTCGCCCACCTCGAATTTAAAAGGTTTTCACCTCTTATCAGCATAACTTTTCAGCCTATCTCTGGCAGCTTTCAGGCGATCACGGATCTGGACAATCTTTTCAGCCTATCCCTGGCAGCTTTCAGGTGGTCATCCCAGCTACCACCCAAATCAATAACACATGAACGAAGCATGTCTTCCAAATTTTGAATTGTACGCTCACTTTCTCCATCCATTTGAGGATAGTAGGCAGTACTAAAATTCAAACGAGTGCCTAATGATTGTTGGAATCTTTTCCAAAAGTGAGAGGTGTATCTAGTATCTTTATCGGATATAATAGATACCGGCACTCCGTGGAGAGATACAATCTTATCCACATACAATTGAGCTAGCTTGTCGGAGCTATGAGTCTCCTCGATGGGTAAGAAGTGTGATGACTTAGTCAGTCTATCAACTATGACCCATATGGTATCATTTCCATGCCTTGTTTTAGGTAACTTGGTTATAAAATCCATGGTTACCATCTCCCACTTCCATGTGGGAAGTTCTGGCTGTTGAAGCAGACCTGACGACTTCTGATGTTCAGCTTTAATCTGAGCGCATGTCAGACATTTTGCTACATGTGTGGCTATAGATTTCTTCAAACCTATCCACCAATAATTAGCTTTTAAATCTTGATACATTTTGTCACCTCCAGGGTGAACTGAGTATTTGGAACTGTGAGCTTCCTGGAGGATTATATCTCGAAGCCCTCCATGAATAAGAACCCAGATTCTTCCATTCATTCTAAGGATTCCATCCTTGCCAGGTGCTAACTGTTCAGCAGTTACACCTAACTTTTCACTTGGAAGGTTAGCTTTCAAAAAAGCTTCCTTCTGAGCGACTAACAGCCTTTCATTCAGGCTATTCTTAAGTTCGATGCTTTCAGAATTAATACTTATAGGTTTAACTCTTTCCTTTCGGCTTAGAGCATCAGCGACTACATTCGCTTTGCCAGGATGGTAGCGAATTTCACAATCGTAGTCATTTAGAGTCTCCATCCAACGGCGTTGTCTCATATTAAGCTCTTATTGATTGAATAGGTGTAGGAGACTTTTGTGATCCGAATATATCACACACTTAGTTCCGTATAGATAATGTCTCCACAACTTTAATGCAAATACAACAGCAGCCAACTCCAAATCATGGGTGGTGTAATTCTTTTCGTGCACTTTTAGTTGTCGTGATGCATAGGCAATCACCTTGCCTTTCTGCATAAGTACACAACCCATACCGGTGTGTGACGCATCACAGTACATGACAAATTCTTCTATTCCTTCGGGCAATGTCAACACCGTAGCATTGCTCAATTTCTGTTTAAGAATCTCAAAAGACTCTTGTTGTGTTGAACCCCAATCAAACTTCACATTCTTGCAGGTCAGAGTAGTCAATGGTGCAGCTATTCTTGAGAAGTTCTCAATGAACCTTCTATAATATCCAGCTAATCCCAGAAAGCTGCGAATTTCGGTCGGAGTCTTTGGTGCTTCCCAGTTCATTATGGCTTCTATCTTAGCAGGGCCTACTTGGATACCTCGCTCACTGACAATATGTCCAAGGAATTAGACTTCGCGAAGCCAGAACTCGCATTTTGAAAACTTAGCGTACAGTTTCTCATTTTGTAGCAATCCTAAGATACACCAAAGGTGTTTCTCGTGGTCGACTTGGTTACGAGAATAAATAAGTATGTCGTCTATAAAGACGATGACAAACTTATGTAAGTATGGCTTGCAGACTCGATTCATGAGATCCATGAATGCTGCGAGTGCATTAGTGAGCCCGAAAGGCATCACTAAGAACTCATAATGTCCATACCTTGTTCTGAACGCTGTCTTAGGTACATCTTCAGTTCTAACCTTGAGTTGATGATATCCATATCTCAAGTCGATCTTCGAGAAGAAGCTTGCCCCTTGGAGTTGGTCGAATAAGTCATCGATCCTGGGCAAAGGATAACGATTCTTGATCGTTACCTTATTTAATTCATGATAATCAATGCATAGACGCATTGATCCATCCTTCTTCTTCACAAACAATATAGGAGCTCCCCAAGGTGAAGACCTGGGTTGTATGAAACCCTTTTCTAGTAAGTCATCCAATTGAGTCCTGAGCTCTTTCATTTCAGTAGGCGCTAGACGGTAAGGAGCTCGAGAAATTGGTGCAAATCCTGGCAGAATGTCTATCCTGAATTCAACTTGCCTCTCAGGAGGTAATCCAGGTAGTTCATCAGGAAAGACATCAGGATACTCGGATATGATTGGAATATCTTCAATCTTGGGTTTTGGTTCATCAATAGTCAATTGTGCCATGTAAATGGCACATCCGTTCTTCAGACACTTCGATGCTTTGAGGATAGACACATTATCGGGCAAACCATATTGTGTGTCTCCATGAATGGTGACTGATTCACCAGATGGGGTTTTGATGTTAACTAGCTTTTTTATCGCAGGCTATTTGGGCTTGGTTATGCGATAACCAATCCATGCCTAAAACTACATCAAACCCAGCCAATTTCATTGGTAAAAGGGATAGCGGGATAGAATGATTCTTAATGGATATACAACATCCATCAAGAAGAGTTGAAGCTGTTTCTAAGGTACCGTCTGCGAGTTCCACCTCATATTTTATGTCTAGAGTTTTAATAGGCAGATTCAGTAGTTTACTAAACTTATGGTCTACAAAAGACTTATCAGCGCCTGAATCAAATAAAACTCTAGCATAAATATCATTAATGAGGAAGGTACCTGTTATAACGTTATTGTCATTCACCGCCTCCTTGGCGTTCATCTGAAAGACCCTAGCATTGGTCTTCTTTGCCTCTTCAGGCTTCTTAGCATTCTTAGGGCAATTAGTCTTAATGTGCCCCTTTCGTTGCAACCATAGTAGGTCACGTCCTTGATGTTTCGGCAGTCCACAGTCTTGTGCCCTTTCTTCTTGCAGATCCCACAAGGTTTAGCGTGTGGGTCCTGATTGCACTTTCCAAAGTGCCTCTTGTTACACGTTTTACATCTGGGCTTGTCATCCGACTGCCCCTTTTTGAAACCAGAGTTTCCCTTCTTCTTTTTGTTTGAATGATGGGACTGGTCATCTTCCCTTTTTCTCTTCCCCTCCTCAGTGGCTTTCTTTGCCTTACTCCTTACAACATCGAGAGTAAGTGACAAAGATAGATCTACAGTAGATCTATATGTAGCAGGCTTAGAAGCCTTGACATTTCCTTTGACCTCTGGGGCCAATCCACCGATAAAACGCGCAATGTGTTTGGGTTCTGGGGTGACCAAATACTGCACAAGCCTCGACATAGATTTAAAACTGGTCACATAGGACCTGCAATCCAAATCCTTCATCACCAGAGTGAGGAAGTCAGTCTCTATCCTTTCCACTTCATGATGAGGATAGTAAGTGTCCTTCATAAGATCAACGAATTTGTTCCAGGAAAGGTTATACAAAGGAACCTTTCCAGTGGATTGCACCAAGGCTTTCCACCATGTTAGGGCGTCACCCTTGAAGGACTGAGATACAAACTTAACGATGTCCTCCTTTGCACACCCACTAATATCAATCACCGTTTCCATTTCATCTAACCACTTCATACAATCTACTGCTCCCTTTTCTCCCGTGAAGTCTCTTGGCTTACACGAGACGAAGTATTTGTAGGTACAACCCTTGTTGTACCTGGGAGTCTGATTCAACACAACCTTCTGAGATTCAGATTTCTGGTTGGATGAATGCTGAGATTCATCCTTTTTCAATGTATGCGAATGTGATAAGGACTTTGTATGAGTTTTGGACCGAACATGACTCGGTTCTTTGAATATTTTATCCACATCTTGAGCAATTGCTGTGTCAATCATTGCTTGTAATTCAGCACCAGTAACATTTATCCTGGCTTCATTATTGTTTCCTTCCACAGGATGACTGTTTGCTTCGTCAGAGCCAGCCATGGTTTAAATACTAGAATTAAGCAATAATGATTTATTTAGATTATATAATGAATCATCGTATTGATGATTAGATGGCCATGGTATTAATAAACCATATAGACCATTTTAAATAACAAGTCAAAATTTTATTTGATCAAGATTTGCCTAAGCTACAATTGAACCATTATAGGTAATCAATAGGATATAATCTTGTATATTTACCAGACAGGGGGCATAAGTCACATCTGTCAATGTCATAGAGACATTTTTCATATAGCACAAGGCTCGTCTCGAAGGACACTTAGATGGCACAAAAGGCCTTGCCACAAGGATGATTAAAACATTATCTCTTGGATCGATGATCTTTAAGGATCGAACATTAGTTCATCGCCCTTCTGACAGAAGTTTATAAAATAAACTATCATGAATACACCTTAGCCCAAAGGCTTACATCTCAATTGGATGTTTTATACATCATATTGATGTTTAATAGCCATGATTCGCATTGATCATATACGCTATCAAGGTGGCTTGGAAGAATCCAAGTACCTTTGGAAGCTAGTGTGATCTCTCAAGTCACACAGCCAAGAATGTTAACATGTTTTCAGATGTTAACAAGGAATCATTTTCTTAAAAAGGTTGTACCATTATAGCCATTAATATTGGCTAGGTTATACCTTTAAGAATTTCTTTTGGAATTTCTTTGGCAGATCAATGTAAATTGAAATGATATTAACAAGATGATGTAATAAAATACATATAAAATTTTCCAAAAGAGATTTCATTGAAATACTAAGCAATTACAAGATATGCCCTAAACGGGTCTTGAAATAACAAACTGTCCACGTAGGGACTACAGAAAAGAAAATAAGTCCACGCAGGGACCAAGTACAGAAATAAAATGTCCTAGCAGGGACTTGTTTGAAAATACAATACAAAATAAAATAAACTTCTACTTCTTTTTGCCTTTTATGAAGTTCGCGAGGCCCTTAAGAAATTTGTTATGCTTTTTCTCGCGTTCCTCCGCTTTGTGTTCAACCCAATCCAACCTATGCAGAATTTCTTGTGTTTGCATTTGTGAAGGTGGGGGTTGTTGTTGATAAGGAGGGTATTGATACCCATGCACTGGATACCCTGTTGGGTATGTTGGAGGAAAGGGTGAGGGGTAAAGTGCATTAAACTGAGCTGCCTCAAGATATGGATCTTGGGCAGGGGCCTTGTCGCAACCCCCGATCCCTATCTCCTGGGAACGGGCGGCCGCGAGCCAGTTTCGGTGGTATCTGGAATTTATTCAATTTTGGCAGCGGAATTTACATCAGGACCGTAGTTAGGAAATATTTTATCAGAGTAAAATACCACGCTTTTAATATATTAAACATATGGGAAAAATCCCAAGTTTCAAGTACATACATTTTCACAGGGATAAATCCCATTTTATTTAATAAAAACATCTATTTTGTTTAGGTAACTTTATTGCCACTTCTCCAAGCCTTCAGTGCTGTCCGGCTGGCTTCTATTTAGCTTTCACATTTTGTTACCTGAAACGCGTTTTAAAGACATTTTGTCAGTGGGAAATACTGGTGAGTGAATCCCAGTTTAATCAAGTTTAATAAAAACCATTGTACAGTATTGAGGGCGGTCTCGTAATTATATTTGTTTCCAAGTCATATCAATTACCACCCACGGTACTGTCAACCCTACTTGTGGAAATGTTACCCCTCGCAAGGCAGTAACAAATTTTGTATACAAAACCCCAACATACCGACGATAATTGTATCCTTACAAATACTCAATAACTGTTTAATATATAATTAATCATGTGAGGTTTTGTAAAAACAATTTACAAAAAGGAGATTACTCACATTGATGTCTTAGATTATCCTTTAAGGTTTCCTGGTGACAATCTATAATTTACACAAATGCACACGTGTTTGTATAATAACCCATTTTAACATTAGTAATACCCTCCCCGAGACGGCATTCCAACGACTACGTCGGTGTCACATCCCAATATTTCCACGTAATACCGGTGGGCCCGGTGGGGAGTATCGTGACGTAGTTGATATCATCATAGTCAATACATACAATATAATAGCACAGCGGAAGGCTTGGTGAATAAACTATTACAAACCGTAATGTCTGAGTGTCCGAGTGAATGAATATACAGACTGGAATGTAATAAGATCCACAGGTGGATCATAAATAAATACGAAGAAACAAAATAACAGACTTCAGGTATCTATGGATTTGCAAGATCCTCTTATGACACCTAATAGCTCCAGCCTATTACGAGAGGTACCTGTCAATCAATCTTTAGGAAAATACGTCAGTTTACACTGGTAAATACAATTAACTGACTCTTTTGAAAATATTTATGAAAATTGATTTAAGTGCACATGGCACAAATCTTTTATAACTTGGGACAATTATTAAAGATAATCTTGAATACAGATTTACATATTTGTCTTACAATTGGGGCCGGTTGGAAGCCGGTCATGATTAACCGACTCACCACTTATAGAACCCACAAAGGAGTTATCCCCAACATGTGGGTTTATATTTTAGCATTTGCATCTGTCAGGTGTATGCCTACACCCCGTGCAAAGGTCGTGGCCATTTTCAAATGAAATGAGCCGAGGATATCCAGGACACAGTCGAATTAACCCCCAATGCTTATGTTATCAAACAAGACAGATTAAAACGGGTTATGTAAAATTATTAGTCACAATCCGATTAAATGATTTCATACCCGACCAAGTGGTATTATTATAATACCATATCCCAAGCCCGTATAGGGAAAATAAGTTAAAAGTATTTACCTGAGCTCAAAGGTGAAAGTAACTCAGCCGTAAATCCTAAAGCTGTATGATGATACCTTCTACTGGATGCTACTTAATCTGTATAGAAGGTTTAATAACCTATTAGGGTGCTAACGGGCTTTTAGTTAAGTCATGGACTTAAACCGGCTAGCTAGAAAGAAACTTTACAGTTCTAAACGCTAGATTAAGCGGAGACCGGAATAGAATGTGGTTTAGACCCGACAAGCTTGGATACTTGTGTAATATGGGTAAACTAATCACATTCTGGAATTTGAGGATTAAATGATAAGGTTAAGCCTGTTTCAGCTATTATACGTAAACTAGTCACATAAACCGATCCGAACGCGTAAACGCGTAACGGGTAACCAAATGAATTATATACAGGTCTTAATTGTTATTAGGCTTAAAATATGTTAATACATCAGTAGGATGTTAACATATATGCCCAATAAGTAATTTAAACCAATTTAAGCCCCGAAAGGGCATTTTGGTAATTTTAATACTTATAAAAGAGATTTTATAATAAACCGAAGTTCTGGTCTCTTGAAATCAGTAAAATATTTAATTTAATAAGTTATATCAGTAGGGTGTTGCCTATATGTGAAATTTATCCTTTATAACCAATTTATGCGCCGAAGGGGCATTTTGGTAATTTCACATAAGCTTTAAAGGTCAATTTTGGAAATCTAAGTTTAAATATGAGTTTAAAACTTTCACATCAGTAGGTATCAAGTCTTATATGTTAAAAATAGATTTAACCCATACTATGCGCTTAAAACGCGTAAAAGTCGGTTTTAAGCGATTTTCGGGTCATAACAGGAAATCTGATTTTTTGATCAGTTTATAAAGTTCAAAATAGTTTATTTATCATATAGAATCAGTAGCAAAAAGTTTGGTATCAAAATATTATGTAAAACTCATTTTATTCAAGAAAATGGTATAACCGACAATTACCGAATTAAAGCTAGAACCCTATGATATGATCAGTTTAAAAATACTTAAAAATCTTCAAAAATCTTCAAAAATCTTCAAAAATCCCAAAATATTATATTACGTCAGTGGGTAAAAAGTTTGGTGTCAAAATTTGGGTTTAGATAGGCTTTATGCTAATTGCGCCGTTTAATTAATAAAAAGCTTTCTAATTACGCTATTGAGCATAACTCTTAATCTAGACCTCAAACTGATGTCAAATTTTTAGGACAAGTTTATAAATCAGTAACAAAGGTTTTTGTCCTCTCACATTTCTAAAAATCTCATTTGTGTGTCAAAAGGGCGTTTATGGCATTTATAAGCATATTAACGATCAAGAACATATAATTCAAACCATTAAGAACCATGCACTATAACTCCAGAGGGTTATACTACTGAGTAATGTGGTCCTAATGGAAGCTTAAAACATGGGAGAATTAAGCTTGAACGGGTCAGAACTGAAAGTCAAAGCAAAAGTCAAGCTTTTGCGACTTTAGGTTATAATTTGACCTTAGACTGATAATTGTTGGGTTAGGACTGATAAAACATGTTCTAATATTAATTACTAAGTCATTAGAATGTTAAAAAATAATTTAGAACCTCTGGTTGATTAATTTTATTCATTTTTAAACTTTTTGTCCAGTTTGACTTTTTGTCAAACTAGTTTGACCCGACAATTAACTAGTCAAACGAAATAATTAGGAGGTGCCCTTTTAAGGGTTAATCACCTACATTAATATGGTTCCATAACCACTTTCATTTTGATCAGTGGCTGGACCATTTGTGATTAAACTGAAAGTCAAAGTTAAATTACGATATGTTTGACTTTTCGGTAAATAAGCTAATAAAAACGACTAAGCAGGTAATAAGACCCTTACTAATGGTCCTTGCTATCTTTTCTACACTTGAAATTCCTCTCTTAGTCCTTACAAGCTCCAGAGATGATTCTTTTGAATGTTGCAAATGAAGTGTGCCCAAGAACACTACACAAGGGCTCTTTATATAGCAATTCCCAAGTGTTTGGATGACTTCCAGATGTTAAGGGACCTCCTAGGATCATCCCAGGTGTCCTAGTGGATTTATAATACCGTATAAGAGCCCCTAGGATCGTTACAATCGAGTTTAAGGCGGTGCAAAGCTGAAACCCGCACCTGGCAGCATGTTGCTGTGAATTTAGTGCCATCGCGCTGCGCGACGGCTGGATGGCATCAAGGTCGCGCGATGCGACCATCTGGTTAACCAGCCAAACAAGTTTCAATGTTGACCATTTCAGTCCCTGCACCTTTTCAAGCCCTAAATCTTTCATATTAAGTACCTTTGGCCCTTGTAGTTAGTTTGTTGAGGCTCAAGGATGTATAAACAAACTTCGTTAGGCTCGGGTTCGTTAATTATCACTATAAATGCAAGTTTCGTCAAGTTGACACTTATAGCCCAAAGTCTTGAAAACATGCTTAACGATCTCGAAACCTCGTGAAATTCATACCACCTATTCTTGAGAGTATATTTGAACATTTCGAAGCCTCGGGTTCGTTAAAAGGTCACTCAGAGGTCAGAATTAACATGTTGACACGTTTAACCCTCGTAGTTTTATAATCTTCCGATTACTTTCACAAACGGCTTCTTATATCCAATCAATCTCTCGTTTAAGAATATATTCATCATGTATGGTCATTCAGAGGCACAAGTTTGGCATGTTGACACTTTTAGTCCCTCCGGACACATAATTTCATTGTTTGACAACTTTAGTCCTTCAAACTCAATCTTTCTCATATCTTGGGTTTAGGACACGTGTCTATACATAATTGGACACGTTTTTACATGGTGTTACATCCTCACCCCCTTAAAAGAAATCTCGACCCCGAGATTTACTGGAATAAGTGAGGGTACTTCTGTCGCATAGTGGACTCAACTTCCCACATATATTCGGGACCTCTACGGGCATCCCATTTGACCTTTACTATAGGCACATGCTTCCTTCGGAGCTTTTTAACCTAACGATCCTCGATCGATATAGGTCTTTCAACAAATCTCAGGCTTTCATCAATCTGTACATCTTTATGAGACATAGCTAGCGATTCATCAGCTAGACACTTCTTGAGATTACAGATATGGAACACACTATGAATTCCACTGAGCTCCTCTGGCAAGTTTAGCTTATAAGCTACACTGCCGACACATTCGATAATCTCGAATGGTCCGATATATCTAGGGCTTAGCTTGTCTTTCTTACCAAAACGCATCACACCTTTCCAGGGTGATACTTTCAGTAAGACTTTGTCACCTACCTCAAACTTTAGAGGTTTTCGCCTCTTGTCAGCATAACTTTTCTGCCTATCCCTGGCAGCTTTCAGGCGATCACGAATCTGGACAATCTTGTCCGTTGTTTCAAGGACTATATCAGGTCTTGATAGCTGAGCTTCTCTTACTTCCGCCCAACAAACAGGCGTTATGCATTTCCTACCATATAATGCCTCAAAAGGCGCAGCCTGAATGCTTGTATGGTAGCTATTGTTATAGGAGAACTCGATCAAGGGTAGGTGGTCATCCCAACTACCACCTAAATCAATAACATATGCACGAAACATGTCTTCCAAAGTTTGAATTGTACGCTCGCTCTGTCCATCTGTCTGAGCATGGTAAGCAGTACTAAAATTCAAACGAGTGCCCAAAAATTGTTGGAAACTTTTCCAAAAGTGAGAGGTGTATCTAGTATCTCTATCCGATATAATAGACACCGGCACTCCGTGGAGGGATACAATCTTTTCCACGTACAACTGAGCTATCTTATCAGAGCTATGAGTCTCTTTAATGGGTAGGAAGTGTGCTGACTTAGTCAGTCTATCAACTATGACCCATATGGTATCATTTCCATGCCTTGTTTTAGGTAACTTAGTTATAAAGTCCATAGTTACCATTTCCCACTTCCATGTGGGAAGTTCTGGCTGCTGAAGCAGACCCGATGGTTTTTGATGCTCTGCTTTAATCTGAGCATATGTCAAGCACTTAGCTACATGGGTGGCAATAGATTTCTTCAACCCTATCCACCAATAATTAGCTTTCAAATCTTGATACATCTTGTCACCTCCATGGGGAACTGAATATTTAGAGTTGTGAGCTTCCTGGAGGATTACATCTCGAAGTCCTCCATGAATGGGAACCCAGATTCTCCAATTGAGTCTGAGGATTCCATCCTTGCCAGGTGTTAACTGTTCCGCAGTTACACCTAACTTTTCGTCTAGAAGGTTAGCTTCCAAAACAGCATCTTTCTGTGCAGCTAACAACCATTCATTCAGGCTATTCTTCAATTCAATGCTCTTAGCATTAATCCTGATAGGTTTGACTCTTTCTTTTAGGCTTAGAGCATCTGCGACCACATTCGCTTTACCAGGATGGTAGCGAATTTCACAATCATAGTCATTTAAGGTTTCCATCCAGCGGCGCTGTCTCATATTGAGCTCTTTTTGATTGAACAAGTGTTGGAGACTCTTGTGATCCGAATAGATCACGCATTTAGTTCCATACAAATAATGTCTCCACAACTTCAGTGCGAATACAACGGCACCCAATTCCAAATCGTGGGTGGTGTAATTCTTCTCATGCACTTTTAGTTGTCGTGATGCATAGGCAATTACCTTGCCTTTTTGCATAAGTATACAACCCATACCGGTGTGTGACGCATCACAATATACGACAAACTCTTCGATTCCATCAGGTAATGTTAGCACTGGAGCATTACTCAACTTTTTCTTAAGGATCTCAAAGGATTCTTGTTGTTTTGGACCCCAATCAAATTTTACATTCTTACGGGTCAAAGAAGTCAATGGTGCAGCTATCCTTGAAAAGTTCTCAATGAATCTTCTATAGTAACCTGCCAAACCCAGAAAGCTACGAATTTCGGTTGGAGTCTTGGGTGCTTCTCAATTCATTACGGCTTCTACCTTAGCAGGATCTACTTGGATACCTTGCTCACTGACAACATGACCAAGGAATTGGACTTCACGAAGCCAGAATTCACATTTAGAAAACTTAGCATACAGTTTTTCTTGTTGAAGTAATCCTAAAATGCATCCAAGGTGCTTCTCATGATCATCTTGATTACGAGAGTAGAGAAGTATGTCATCTATGAAGACGATGACAAACTTATCTAAGTATGGTTTGCAGACTCTATTCATGAGGTCCATGAATGCTGCTGGAGCATTAGTGAGCCCAAAAGGCATCACTAAAAACTCGCAATGTCCATATCTCGTTCTGAATGCCGTCTTAGGCACATCTTCAGTCCTAACTTTGAGTTGATGATACCCAGATCTCAAATCAATCTTCGAGAAAAAGCTCGCTCCTTGGAGCTGATCAAATAAGTCGTCGATCCTACGTAAGGGATAACGATTCTTGATCGTTACCTTATTTAGCTCACGATAATCAATGCATAAGCGCATTGATCCATCCTTCTTTTTCACAAATAATATTGGAGCTCCCCAAGGCGAAGAGCTATGTTGTATAAAACCCTTTTCCAGTAAGTCATCTAATTGGTCCTGAGCTCTTTCATTTCAGTAGGTGCTAGACGATAAGGAGCTCGTGCAATAGGTGCAGCTCCTGGTAGAATGTCTATCCTGAACTCTACCTGCCTCTCAGGAGGTAGTCCAGGTAACTCGTCAGGAAAGACATCAGGATGCTCAGAGATGATTGGGATGTCTTCAATCTTAGGCTTCGGGTCATTCACAGTCACTTGTGCCATGTAGATGACACATCAACTCTTTAAACACTATGATACCTTGAGAATAGACACATTGTTGGGCAACCCGTATTGTGTATCTCCTTGAATAGTGACAGATTCACCAGAAGGGGTTTTGATAATAACTAGCTTTTTATCACAGGCAATTTGGGCTTGGTTATGTGACAACCAATCCATGCCCAAAACTATATCAAACCCAGCCAATTTCATTGGCAAGAGGGATAGCGGGATAGAATGATTCTTGATGGATATAAAGCATCCATCAAGAAGAGTTGAAGCTGTTTCTAAGGCACCATCGGCAAGATCTACCTCATATTTTATGTCTAGAGTCTTAATAGGCAAATTCAGTGACTTACAAAACTTATGGTCTACAAAATACTTATCAGCACCTGAATCAAATAAGACTCTAGCATAATTATTATTAATGAGGAAGATACCTGTTATGACGTTCTCGTCGTTCACCGCTTCCCTAGCATTCATTTGGAAAACCCTTGCATTGGTTTTCTTTGCCTCATCGGGCTTCTTAACATTCTTGGGGCAATTGTTCTTGATGTGCCCCTTTTCATTGCAACCATAACAGGTTGCATCCTTAATGTTCCGGCACTCTACAGATTTGTGCCCTTTCTTTTTACAAATCCCACATGGTTTAGCTTGTGGGTCTTGATTGCACTTTCCAAAGTGCCTCTTATTGCAGGTTTTGCATCTGGGTTTATCACTTGACTGCCCCTTCTTGAAATTAAAGTTTCCTTTACTCTTTTTGTTTGACTGAGGGAACTTGTGTTCCTCTCTTTTCCTTTTCCCTTCATCAGTAGTTTTCTTTGCCCTACTCCACACAACATCAAGAGTGAGGGACAAAGATAGATCCACAGCAGATCTATATGTGGCTGGCTTAGAAGCCTTAACATTCCCTTTCACTTCAAGGGCCAAACCACCGATGAAACGCGCGATGCGTTTGGGTTCAGGGGTAACTAAGTATGGTACAAGCCTCGACATCGAGTTGAAGCTAGTCACATAGGATCTACAATCCAGGTCCTTCATTACCAGGGTAAGGAAATCAGTCTCTATCCTTTCAACCACATGTTGAGGACAATAAGTGTCCTTCACCAAATCAACAAACTTGATCCATGAAAGGTTATACAAAGGAACCTTTCCAGTGGCTTGCACTAATGCCTTCCACCATGTGAGAGCATCGCCCTTGAAGGATTGAGACACAAACTTCACTATATCTTCCTTAGCACATCCACTGATGTCTATCACAGTCTCCATTTTATCTAACCACTTCATACAGTCTATCGCTCCCTTTTCTCCTGTAAAATCCCTCGGTTTACAGGAGACAAAGTATTTATAGGTACAACCCTTGGTGTACCTGGGAGTCGGTTCGAGGACAACTTGCCTCTGTGGTTCACTTTTCTGATTAGACGAGTGTTGGGACTCACTCATCTTCTGTGTATGAGAATGAGAATGGGACTTTGAATGAGTTTTGGAACGAACATTACTCGGATCCTTAAACTTATCATCCACAGCCTGAGCAACTGCTGTGGTTATCATTGCTTGCAATTCAACAGCAGTGATATTGATCCTGGTATTGTGGTTGTCGCCCACGGGATGACTGTTTGCTTCGTCAGATCCAACCATGATTTGGGTACTATATTAAACAATAATGATATATTTAAATTACATAATAAATCATCGTATTGATGATTAGATGGTCATGGTATTATTAAACCATATAGACCATCTTAAGAAAATAATAATAATCAATGAGATATAATTCTTTATATTTTATTAGACAGGGGAATATAAATCACAACTGTCAATATCATGAAAGACATTTTAATTTAGCACAAGGCTCGTCTCGAAGGACATTTAGATAGTGCAAAAAGACTTTGTCACAGGGACGATTATGATCATTGATTTCTTGGATCAGTGATTTTTTTAAGGGTCGAACAAAGTTCATCGCCCTTTTTGACAAGAAGTCTATAAATTAAAACTTTCATTGTCATTATTACACCTTTGCTTATAAGCATACATCTCAAATGGATGTTTTAGGTGTATACATCATATTGATGTTTATTAGCCATGATTTACATTGATCATATAGGCTATATATAAGTGAATTGGAAGGACCCAAGTACATTTGGAAGCTTGTGTGGTTTCTCGTACCACACAGCCAGGAATGTTAACATATTTCCAGATGTTAACAGAGAGTTATTATCTTAAAAAGGTTGTACCATCATAGCCATTTAATATTTTGGCTAGGTTATACCTCTAAGAATTTCTTTGACAGATGAATCAAATTTGAAATGATATAGCATGATGTAATAAAATACATATTTAGAAATCGAAAATAACTTCATTAAACCACGAAACTAGTACAACAATGCCCTAAACGGGACTTGAAAACAACACACTGCGCACGCAGGGGCTACAGAAAAAGAAAGTAAGTCCACGCAGGGACTTGGTACTGAAAATAAGGAAAATGTCCTCGCAGGGACTTATTGAAAGACAATACAAAATAAAACAACAACTTCCTACTTCTTCTTGCCTTTAATAAGGTTCGCAAGACCTTTGAGTAAACCATTATGCTTCTTCTTAGTTTCATTGGCTTCATGTTCAACCCGGTCTAACCTCTGTAAAATCTCCTGAGTTTGTTCCTGTTGGTGAGGAGGAGGTTGCTGGTAAGGTGGGTATTGGTATCCCTGTACCGAATATCCAGTTGGGTAAACTGGTGGGTATGAAGAAGGATAAAGTGCATTGTACCGAGCAGCTGTAAGGTATGGATCATGGTTTCCATAATCCGATGGGTATCCAGACGGATTATACCCAGATGAACCTGGGTATGTCGGGATCGGGTTGTCGAAACCCACTTGCGGCTGTGGTGGTGCATGAGAAACTGGCGGAGGGTTTTCTTCCAGCACCGTTTGTGAGGGTCCACCCATTTGGGGGTCCTCGGGAATAGGAGGGTAAGAACATGAACCATGAGGGGATGCGAACCGTGGTCCCCCACATACAGACATTCGAGCATTTCTCCTTCACCTTGGCGGCTCGGGAGGCGGTTGAGGTGGTTCCTCAACTGGTATAGGTGGTGGGGTAACAGCTTGAAGGTAAGGCTCATTCAAAGGAGGCTGAGCCAGGGAGTTGTGATGTGAAGGGGTAAAGAACCAATCATACTGAGCCATCCTCTCAGCATACAAATCAGGCCCTCGGTACGACGAACCTTGATATGGTGAACCGCTTGAGATGCTAATAGGGTGGCTCGGTGTTCCGGTTTTCATTTCAGGGTCCGGGTCGTCGTCCATTTCCTGAGAGAAATGATCCACGGGTCCTAGAGGATTGAAACCCAAAAAGTCGTTGACGTATTCATTGGGATTAAACTGAGCTGGAGAGTAGGTAGAATCCGAGTGATGTAAAGGATGAGAGTGAAAGGAGTGGTGTGATTGGTTCGAGTGATGTGATCCTGTTGATACATGAAATGTCTGTTGACTGCGTCTACAAGAAGTCACAAGTTAAGAATGGTCAACAGAGGGTCAAAAGTGTCAAAATATGTATTTTATGAGTCTGGTTCGCTCATAGGGTCATGTCTGGTTCGCTCAAAGGGTCATGTCTGGTTCGCTCATATGTTTTAGTTCTGGTTCGCTTATTCGTCAAGAGTCTGGATCGCTTATATGGCATGTCATATAAGCGAACCACAATGTCTATATATAGGGGAGTCATTTGAGCGAATCTCATAGTTGTGTGTGTATGCTTGGAGCTGAAACTCTGTTAAAATCTCATCAGAAAAGCAATAAAAGAAAGGAAATTGATAGAACAAGCTGTTGTAATCTCGCATACTCTAATTCCGCCTTTGTATGTGAGAATGAGTTTCTCAGACTGACTTTTCGGGTCAAGGAACGGTCCAACAAGTGGTATCAGAGCTTCAGGACGAGGATCTCATACTACATCAGCTGATTCGGCTTTATAATCTCATTTCTACTCATATTTCTCTTTTATTTTTCGATTTCAACAAGTTTTGACGGACAAAATGGTTTGAAGTTCGAGTATATTGATTAAAACTTGTTGTTAATCATTCCGTAACAGTTTCAGACATTAAAACACCGTAAAACTCATTCAAATTCATCAAAATCGTAATCGGTTTTCGGACAGAAATTTAAAACTTAGATCTGGAATGGAGTAGTGGTCGGATTTGGACGAAAATCATTTCATTGAGATCGGAATTAACTGTATTACAATCCTTGAAAGTATCAGTTTGTAATTCGGTCTAAAATTTGATTAAAATTTGTGGTTCGCTTTTACGGACATCGCAAGGTTCAGATCTAGAATTCTTATCTGGTCCGCTAGAGTGAACATACTTGATATTGATCTAGTCCGCTTAACCGGACGTAGATCTGGTCCGCTTATCCGGACATTGACCTGGTCCGCTCATACGATCATTTTCTGGATCGTTCGAACGTACAATAGTTGGTTCGCTCGAACGAACAGCTTGTGTGGTTCACTTAACTGAACATCTGCTTGTTCGCCCGAACGAACATCAGCTGGTCCGCTCGAACGGACAATATCTGTTTCGCTCATACGGAAAAAGTCAGGTTCGCTCGAACAGACTTTCTGATCCGTTCGAACAGACTTTCTGGTTCGCTCTTTTGGTCACTGTTTTATCCGTTTATCTGTCACGAGTACAGATTGGTTCGATTTTGTGTTTCAGTTTGTCAAAAATCTCGGAAATTTTTCTAAGTGTTGATTGATTTTGCAGGAACGATCAAAATGGATGATATTTTTATGAATCCTTTCAGCGATATGTATGCTTTCACGGGTAGTTCAGGAAACAACGATCCTTCTTCAAGCGATGCAAACAAAAGTCCACCGAAAGAAAGAAAGAAGGAAGCTTGGGAGTCCGAAAGCGCATTTGGAACATTTAACAAACCTCCTAAGCTGATGGCTATAGAAGATTACAGCAGGTGGGCAACTAAGTTCGAAGATTGGTTGATGGCATTTGCGTTTTCTAGCTGGAAGAGTATGAAGAATGGTTATGCTCAAGGAAAGAAGAATGGTGAAGCATTAAGATCAGTTGAAGAGATTGACAGTTTTGTGGCCGAGCAAAAATGTGTGGCATTATTGTTTCAATCGGTGCGTGAAGACATTATTTCACTGATAGAGTATTCCAATGCTAAAGACTTATGGGAAAAACTCGAAAAGAAGTGTCTTGGAAGCAAAGAGATTGTAAAAAATAAAAAGAAACTTCTTAGGAAAGAGTTTGATATGTTTGGTTGTCTTAAAAATGAATCGGTGTGTAAAATGATTGAAAGATTTGGTCATCTGAAGCTGGAGTTAGCAAGACATGATATCAAATATTCTGATGATGAACAAGTAGATAAGTTGTTCGATTCGTTGCCAGACGAGATGGAGTGGAGATATTATGCTCTCATGCTTAAGAACACTATTTCTTCTGAGTTGTTAAAACCAGATTTGGTGATTGAGAAACTTGAAAGTCATGAGCTAGAGCTGAAGAAGACGTTTAAAGTTAACAATTCATCTTATCAGCAAAATTTGGATTTGTACTATCCAAAAAGCTTGATCCCGAAAGCTACTTCTCCAAAAACTGCATTTTCTGCTGAGAATGTTACTCCAGCAAGCAAAGAAAGTCAAAGCAATTCAAGCAGTGGAGGCTATAGTGGTTATCACAGTGGATCTACTTCTTCTGCAAATCATTCTGATGCAAAGTTTTCTTGCAATATTGCGATAGATCTGAAGAATGCACAGAATTTTGATGAGGAGTCGGCCAAGCAGCAAATGGTCTTTCTAGCGTCTGTTCTGGAATCATACGAAGGATTGGTGGCTGGAAAAATCGGGAATACAAATCTGACGAAAGAAGACTACGATCAGATAGACCCTGAAGAAATGGAGCTGATCGATATTCGTTGGGCAATGGCAAGTGCAGTTCGACGTGCACAACGCTTCATGGAGATTACAGGGAGAAAAACGATTGGTGGTCCATCTACAAAACTGGGGTTCAACAAGTCAAAAGTTACATGTTTTAAGTGTAAACAGAAGGGTCATTTCAAACGGGAATGCAGGAATGCGTATGCTGAGGAGTCAGAGAATCCGTTTCGAGATGATTATTACAAAAAGGCAATCTACCATCAGAATAAATCTGAGCCGCCTAGATTGAAGCAGTCTGAAGATAACAGAGACAAATCAAGGGCTCTTGCTGTGATTTATGATGATGAGGGGTATGATTGGAGTAAGGAAGTTCTACCGGAAGAAGATGCGGTGGGTTACGCATTCATGGCAAGCAATGATGAACCTATTAAGTGGAAAGATGATCGTACTGAAGAACAGAAGTATCAATACCGAAAGATGATTGCTGAAAACAAGATTATCAGACTTTCTGGTGTCTTTCTGGAAGCTAGAAGAGCAAACAGATGGGATCCAGATAGAGAGTGCTATCTTGATAGGTATGGCAACATTGCAATTGATGACAAAACGATAGATATCGAAGACATCATCAAGGAGTACAAAGAAGAAGATGAATATTGGCAGCACAAGTGGTGGGGAACTCCAACTTCGAAAATGATTGAAGAAGAGAAAGAGAAAGAGAAGAAAGAAAAACAGGTTGATACAGGCTTAATTGATACTACGCAAGAGTTGACAGCTGAGAATCTTGGAGTGATGGCTGATAAAGTGCTAGCTGCAAAAGCACTTGAGGTAGATCCTAATTCTGTTACTGAGTCAAAGGGGTCGGTCAGTCAAAGTGTGTCAACAAATGCGTCAGGTAACAAGATTGAGTTAGATAACAAGATTGAAGGGAATGCTGACTGCAAAAATTGCACCAAACAATGCAATTTTTGTAGCACTGTCACGTATCTTAACAATGAGAAAATCCAGAATTTGACAACAAAGGTTAGAAATGTTGAAAATCAGATTCTCGATCGTGACAAAACTGTAAAAGCTTCAACTGAACGGATCAAAGAATTGACGGCTCAAATTGAAAATGATAAAACTGAACGTGAGAAAATAAAATCTGAAAATGAAAAGTTAATTCTTGAAAACCGTCAAATTTCTGAAAAGTTTGAAAAATTGAAAAGCGTTGTCAAAGATAGTGATGATCGTAATGGCAAAACATTTAAAGAAAATGAACATCTAAGAGTTGTTTTGAGGTTAAAAGAAGAATCAATTAATGAACAACTGGATCAAATTGCTAAACTGAAACTTAAAGTTCAAGAAGCTGAAATTGAGAATGAACGAATCCAGTTGAAGCTTAACAGCTATAAATCAGCAAGCTTTGTTTTGCAGCATATTGTTCCTAAACCTATAGGGAAAAACAAAGATGGCGAGGATGTTTTTTCTGATGGAACGGGTGTAGGTTTTCACAAAGTTCCACCGCCAATTTTAGACAACTACACGAAAAAGCAGTCTAGTTTGGTGGAAATTGAGGAAGAAAGTGAAGTTAAACTTCCTGAAAACATTGATGTCACGTTCACATCTTCCAATGACGAGGGTGTCCAAAGTGATGTGGTGAAAAGTGTGGTAGACAAAGTGCTTAAACCGGATTGTGACACTTCTGAGGAGGATGGGTGTTTCTTAGACAAATACATTCAGAAATCAAAGTCCAAAAACAACTTAAGTGATGAACCGGGTCTTGTGATGTACAAGATGGCTGGATCTGATAAGTTGTATTCGGATTCTGAGTTTCCCATTGAGAATGTTAATGTGAAAAAGTTGACAAATGTTTTCAAGTTAGTTGAAGTTGAGTTATCAGAAGTGAACCGTTTGTGTCAAACAAAAAGGCAAATGAATTTTGAGAAAGATAAAGCTTATTATAAAAAGCCTATTGTTCCACCACGTTTTTATAATAACAATCGAAACAATTGGTCGGGTGGTTATCAAGGTGGTAAGAGTTATCAGAAAAGGAGTTTTCAAAACAGAAGGTTTGCTGAAAAGAAGGTGTTTGTAAATGGTTCAAGTTCACTTTCTGATGAGGAAAATGAAATTTTTTCAAAATCAAATAAAGAGTTCTTTGAGAAGAGAGCTTCGCAGGCTCAGTCTGAAGGCACGAGTCGAGTAGCTGATACTCGTACTTGTTTTAGATGTGAACAAGTTTGTCATATTGCACGAAAGTGTACATATGTGAAGCCTAAGACTGAAACTGTGAAGTTTCAACAGAAGAAAGTTGATGTGAAGGGTAAAGCACCAATCGTTGTTGAGAAAAAGAATGTGAAAAATGACAACATGAAAGTGAAAAATGAATCCGTAAAGAAAGTGGTAACTAAAAATGACAAGTTTTATAAACGGGTTGCTTTATCTCAACAAGTTTGGAAACCAAAAACAGAAATGAAAATTTCAACTTCTGAAGTGAAAAAGGCTGAAGAATCAATTTCAGTTGATTATGATGCAAATTTTCCACCTTTGAAGGCTAAAAATTTCAAAATTCAAATTGCGAGAGTCAAGGTTACACCTAAGGCTGATGAGGCCTGGGTGGACACCATGTTCGAATAAGCAGTTTGAATTGCCGGAGCTTCCTGGATCGTGAAGCATGAATCGGCATCTTTCTTAAAGTTGTTTAAGTCGTAGTTTGTTTTGTGCAGGATCTTCCACAACTGATATCCAGATGAATCATGGATAGTGGTACATCTCGACATATGACAGGAAAAACCGCGTTGCTGTATGATGTGAGAAACATTAATGGTGGTTATGTGGGATTTGCTGGTCATGAAGGTGGTCGAATTGTTGGTGAAGGAACGTTATCCAATGGGATTGTAACGTTTGAGAGAGTTAACTACATCACTGAGCTAGAGAACAATCTGCTTAGTATCTTACAGATTTGTGACAATCAGTATACTACTCACTTCACTGATAAAGAATGTTTGATTCTGAAACCTGGTTTTGTTATACCTGAAGAATGGATTATTATGAGGGCACCTAGAGTGAATGATTTATATGTGTTAGATATGTCTGTAGCAACTACAACTACTGGTCAAGCACATTGTTTCGTGTCTAGAGCAACTGAGAAAGAATCCAGATTGTGGCACCGAAAGATGGGGCATATTCACCTAAGGAAGATGAATCACTTGGTGCACAATGATTTGGTATTAGGTGTTAATATCAAAGGTTTTCATCTGGAAGGGGAGTGCATTAGCTGCATCAAAGGCAAGCAGAAGAAAAAGTCACACCCTATAAAGCAAGTCAATTCAGTTTCGAGACCTCTGGAAAGACTTCACATGGATTTGTTTGGTCCGGTGAATGTTAAAAGTGTTACAGGAGATTACTATTGTTTGGTCGTTACTGATGATTATTCCAGATTTTCGTGGGTTTCTTTCTTGAAGACGAAAAATGAAACATTTGACAGTTTGATGGGTCTGTTCAGAAAGATTGAGAATTTGTACCAAAGGCGTATCAAGAGAATTCGTAGTGATAATGGTACTGAATTCAAGAACAGCAAGATGGAAGAATTTTGTGATGAAAAAGGTATTTTGCATGAGTTTAGTGCTCCGTACACTCCGCAGCAGAATGGAGTTGCAGAACGCAAAAACCGGACACTAATCGAGACGGCTAGAACTATGCTCGCAGATTCAAAGTTACCAATTAATTTTTGGGCTGAAGCTGTTTCCGCCGCATGCTATACGCTCAACAGGGTTCTTACTGTCAAGAAGTTCAACAAAACATGCTTTGAGCTAATCAATAATCGCAAACCGAATTTGAAATATATAGAACCGTTCGGGTCACCTTGTACGGTTATAGAACCTTTTGGGAAGTTTGGTCCGAAGTGCATTGAGGGTATATTTGTTGGTTATGCAAATCCATTGCGACGTGTCTTCGTTACAAGTGAGAAGCGGATTATTGAAGCTGCAAATGTTGAATGTCAAGGTTATACTATGCCGCCGCAGAATCCTGGTGATTCATGGCGTTATCATTATGACAATCTTTGGGATTCGTTTGACATGAGAGAAGAATCAGAGGATGATGATGATTTCTTTGATGAGTTGGATATTTTGCGTGAATATGAGTCGCAGTTAAGGTTCCCAGCTGAGTATTCAAGAAGACCACGGGAAACTTCAAATGATGATGAAGCAGGTCCAAGTAATGCTGGTGAACATGATGATGTCCAACAGAATGAAGTTGCTCAGGATAATCAGTCGGCTCAGAATGATAATCTAGAAGCTGAAAACATGCCAGTCTTTGATCATGGTGATTCAGATTCTGAGGGGGAGCAAATTCAGATTTCAGGTCAAACAAACCAAGTTGGTGAACAAGATGCAGAGCAGAATGTTACTAATCTGGAGGGAAATGTAGATGTTCCGAGTGAAGTGATGCCGCGAACTTTTTCATATCATCCAGAGGAGTTAATCATAGGAGAATTGCAGACAGGCGTTCGCACTCGAAATCAGATTGATAAAGGGCTTACATGTTTTTATACAAAAGTTGCTCCTTTGCAAACTGAATTCTCATTAAGTTGTTTTATCTCGCAGGTTGAGCCAAGAACTTACAAAGAGGCGCTTACTGAAGACTCTTGGGTCAATGCAATGCAGGAGGAACTTAGTCAATTCGAGAAATTGGGAGTGTGGAAGTTAGTTGATTTGCCGGATGGTCATAGGAAAATTAACACCAAGTGGGTGTTCAAGTGTAAGAGGGACGATAGAGGAGTTGTCGTAAGGAACAAAGCTCGACTCGTTGTTCAGGGATTTAGTCAACAGGAGGGAATTGATTTTACCGAAGTCTATGCTCCTGTAGCACGACTAGAGGCGATCAGAATTTTCCTAGCATTTGCGTCTTGGAAGAACTTCAAAGTTTATCAGTTGGATGTTAAATCGGCGTTTCTTTACGGGAAGGTTAAAGAGGAGGTTTATGTCGGTCAGCCGCCGGGCTTTACCGATCCAATCCACAAAAACAAGGTCTACTTATTGGACAAAGCGCTGTATGGTTTACATCAGGCCCCGAGAGCCTGGTACGAGACTTTGTCTCAACACCTACTAGCCAACCAGTTCATACGTGGAAAAGTGGATGCCACTCTCTTCACTAAAGTCGTTGATGGTCATCTTCTGATAGTTCAGATTTATGTGGACGATATAATCTTTGGGTCAACAAATGAAAATCTATGCAAAGATTTTGAATCAGTGATGAAGCAGAAGTTTGAAATGTCATCAATGGGGGAGATGAAATTCTTTCTGGGATTACAAGTTGAACAACTTCCTGAAGGAATTTTCATTCATCAGTCAAAGTACGTTCATGATATTCTAGAGAAATTTGGGATGTCAAGTTCTACTCCAGCTGCTACCCCACTTGCAACAAATCATGGGATTCACCCAGATCTCACCGGAGACAGGGCTGATGAAACCTTTTACAGATCCATGATAGGTTCTTTAATGTACCTAACTGCTTCACGTCCTGATATCATGTACCCAACGTGCCTCGCAGCAAGATTTCAGTCTAACCCGAGAGCATCACATATGATTATTGTGAAAAGGATATTGCGCTACCTGAAAGGAACTCCTTCATTGGGGTTGTGGTATCCTAGGAAAGGTGATTTTACGCTCGAAGGGTATTTCGATTCGGATTTCGGATGCTGTAAAGTCAATTCAAAATCAACAACTGCAGGATGCCAGTTCTTTGGTCCTAGATTGGTTACCTGGCAGTGTAAGAAACAAACGTCTATGGCGTTATCTACTTGTGAAGCGGAGTATGTTTCTTCTAGCAGTTGCTGCTCTCAGATCTTGTGGATACAGCAACAGATGCGCGACTACGGTTTGCAGTTTCTTAACACACCTCTTTTTGTTGATAATGAGGCCGCGATAAATATAACAAAAAATCCAGTACATCACGCTAAAACTAAACACATAGAAATTCGTCATCACTTTATTCGTGATTGCTTTGAGAAAAAGTTGATACGAATTGAGAAAATCCACACAGACGAACAGAAAGCTGATTTACATACCAAAGCTTTTGATAAAAATCGGTTTAAATATTTGTTAAAACTGAATGGTATGAAGCTTCTGTCGGTGTCGGATGGCATAATTGGCGTTGATGAGAGTACTGTTGCGGATGAAGACGAGAAACAATCTGCAATGGTTTGTCGAATTTTTACTTGTTTTGGTATTTAGGGGGAGTAGATGTTTGTACATAGTTTATTTTCAGAAAATACAAAAACAGTAAAAAATGCAAAAATACAAAAACATGATAAAATCTAAAAAAGAGCTTGTGTATATAGGGAAAATGATAGTACATCAGCTAGACGATTACAGTATGCTAAAGATTTGAAAAGTATAAAAGAGTTAAACAATCTTACTGATGATGTGTCGATAGGTTTTCGCACATTTAGTAGATTTATTCGGGATATAAATCTAAAATTCAAAATTGTGAATTCGTGGGGAACACTACTTGGATATATAGGTAACCCCTGAAATCTCGTTTGAAAGGTCTCTTAATTTGATATACTAGGTCTTTATACTCTATGATATCTGGGGTATTATTCTGGGACTTCTGCTGAACGGTAGTTCTGACCTAGTCCCTGGCTAATACTTGCTGCAATGCTTGAAACACAGCATTAAACCCTCAGCATGCTGAAACAATAAAATTGATATATGCTGCTGTTGTAAGCAAAAAGATCTTCTAAAGGGGACACACTGAAAAGTCGAAGCTGATATCTCTCTGCGTATACGGAAGTATCGATCTGAGATCCCTCGGCCCTCGCATACCTAAATTATATACAGATATCATTGTAGTATTCTCACCTGTAAGACTGATTATTGGGATTCTGGATACGGGAGTATATTCAAGAGGTGGGACACATGAATGAGCTAAGTTCTTAATTCATCTAAATCGTATCCTGAATAAATTGAAATTTGTGTGAGAATTTAAAATGGATCAGTATATCGACAATCGAGGTAAATTGTTTAAATCTGAGTATGTAATGTAGCTTAATGGTACTTGTGATTTGTCTGAAAAGCTGATATGATTCCCTGACACGCTCACCAAAAATATGTTTGCAAATAGTTTACTTTGTTTAATTTCTGCAATTTAAGTTTTCTGTATTTCATTTCTTAGTTTAGATTACTTTGATAAAATCCAAAAAGATTTTATTTCTGCTTTATTTTCCGACAAACCAAAGTGGAGAGTTGATTGTTGGATTCTTAGATGTTTGAAGCAGATGCAGGAAATTCTGGACTGAAGAATGAGGAGAGCTTACTTTGAAGAAGTTTGATTTGTTTGAAAAGTCAAAAACAAGTTCATTAACTTGATACTTGTTATTTTCATAAATTGTTTGAAATTGTTGTTTTTAAAATCAGTCTGTTTCGTCAAATGATCAACCAAGGTCATTAAATTGGACTTGGTAGATTAATTGAGTAATCAGGGTCATTAATTTGAACTTGAATACTTGAGTGGATTTCTAGAGCTGATTAAGTTTGTTTTTATTGTTTAAAAAAAAATAGATTGTAATGTTTGTTGGTTGAGTAACAGGTTTGATCTTCATTATTTCCAAAGGAAGCTATTTGTCAAAGCTTGAACCAGATTTCTCAGATTCAGCATATTGAGAGGGGGAGTCTGTGAAAGGGGGAGTCTGGATTAACAATCAATGGGAATGTGAAGATAGAGTGCTTATGATGAAAAGACAGAGTTGAAGAAAAGACAAAGACTGAAGACTCAGGAGCTAAAAGACTACGTCAACATCCAAGGGGGAGTCTGTTGATACATGAAATGTCTGTTGACTGCGTCTACAAGAAGTCACAAGTTAAGAATGGTCAACAGAGGGTCAAAAGTGTCAAAATATGTATTTTATGAGTCTGGTTCGCTCATAGGGTCATGTCTGGTTCGCTCAAAGGGTCATGTCTGGTTCGCTCATATGTTTTAGTTCTGGTTCGCTTATTCGTCAAGAGTCTGGATCGCTTATATGGCATGTCATATAAGCGAACCACAATGTCTATATATAGGGGAGTCATTTGAGCGAATCTCATAGTTGTGTGTGTATGCTTGGAGCTGAAACTCTGTTAAAATCTCATCAGAAAAGCAATAAAAGAAAGGAAATTGATAGAACAAGCTGTTGTAATCTCGCATACTCTGATTCCGCCTTTGTATGTGAGAATGAGTTTCTCAGACTGACTTTTCGGGTCAAGGAACGGTCCAACAGATCCCTGTGAATGATGGGAATGTTGGGGTTCATTAAGAATGGGTAACCCAAAGTATGGAGGGTCGGATGGTGAGGATCCTCGTGACACACAATGCCTCGCTGGCTCGAAGCTATGACTCCAATGGTCCCGTGAGTCGGAGCCCGAGAGTGAATCGGATGGGGTACGTCGGTGGGAGGGTCCCGCGTGGCCCGATGGCCCTCCTCGCATTGGTCCTTTTCCTTTGCCTCTCACTCGTGGCGGCATTTTTGATGTACACAAAATGCAACATATAAATTACATCAATTGTGGCATAAAACTAATCCTTTTTTAGTACTAATGTTGGAAAAAGTGTGTTTTTGTCTTCCTTTTGTATTTTTAGGATTAAAAGAAGCAAAAAGGCAGCTAAATCTAACATAAATACAAGAAAAGGAACAAACGTGGCATGCCCGACCCCCCGACAGTATATTCCCAAGCAAAAACAAGATAACAGAAGGCTGAACACGCCCCGTGCTCAATTAGCACGGGGGCGTGCCCAAGTGTCAGCAGAAAAGACAAAGTTGTAGAAGCTTCTATCACCCACCACGGGGGCGTGCCCAACGGACACGGGGTCGTGGTCAACTCTAAGATTCGAAGAATCTGAGGAAATCTTGATAGTACAGATACGCTTCTGCACACGGGGGCGTGGTCAACTAATGCAGACAAACTGCAATTAATGAAGAAAGAGAAGGAAGGTGGACACGGGGTCGTGCCCAATGGACACGGGGCCATGCCCGAGTCTCTGTTCAGCCTATAAATAGGGGTGCTTGGCTCATTTGCAAACCATCCCTTGGCACACCACCTCTCTCACACTTCACCCACCACCCACCACCATCACAACACCATCATCCACCACCATCATCCATTGTCCATCGTAGAGTGTGTGAGTCGTCTCGGGATCCAAGATTGATCGTAAGAGTTCTTGACAATCAAAGTCCATGTTTGCCTAAGTCTCTTACATCACTTGGTGAAGACAAGTGTCTAGTGTAATACTTTTTATTTTTAATCTTTTTGCACTTTTTATTTGGTTATGTATTAATGACTTTAATAACTAGTTTCTTATGTTGAAGGTGATTCTTCCTTATCGTTTGTCCGTGGTGTCTTGGCATTATGTTACTGTCTATATAAAATAAAAGATTTTCACCATTCATATCTCCACGGTCTATATGGAGATATGTTGGCTACCTGGTCGGGGGTTAAGGGAACGGTTTGGTAAGAGTCTTGCCTTGTTCAGTGTATAGATCCTGCAAGGACCTGGGTCAAATTTAGTAGGACCTCCTTCAATACCTACCGGTATTGGATGGCGAGGGTCCAAACTCTTTGATCCCCTCATATGTAAGTTACTATTAATATTTTAATCCGGCTACTTAGGACTGTATCCCTGCTGACTCAGACTACTTAGCCGAGGGTAACGTCACCTTCAAAAGAGGGGCCTACCACAATATGCAATAATAACTTAATTAATTATCTTTCAATAATCCGACCCTTTAGGATTGTATCCTTGCTGACTCAAACTACTGGGTTGAGGGTAACGTCACTTTCAAAAGAGGGGCCTACTACAATAACTAAGATAATATCTTAAGAAGTGCAAAAGTGCGGAAATAATCGAAGGTTACACTAAACACGAGTCGGAGCCAAGTGATTCATCTTGTCTATCTGTTTTTACTTTTATTTTATTTTTCAGCATTTTAGTTAGTTTTATTTTTCTTATTTAAAAACCTTTTTCTAACCTTTTGATTTGATTAGACGTTGAGGATAAACCGGTATTAAAAGCTCTTGTGTCCTTGGACGACCTCGGTATCTTACCAACACTATACTACGCTCACGATGGGTGCACTTGCCCATATGTGTGTTTGGTGTTAGTAAAATATCGTGTTTTATAAATTTAAAACTTGACTAACGTGTAAAAAGGGCTTAAAATATACTTAAATATATATCACACCACACACGCATCAAGCTTTTGGCGCCGCTGCCGGGGACACAAGGATTTTAAGAAAGCTTAAAATCGACGGCCTAATCAGTTTTTTTTTCAAAACCTTTTCAAAACGCGCGCACATTTTTCTACATTTTATTTAGATTTTGCATTTACAGTAGCCTAAACACGGGGCCGTGCTCACTGAACACGTCCCGTGGTCAACGAAAGCCAGTAACTTTAATTCAAACGCCCAGATACCGATCCTGAACACGGGGTCGTGTCCACTGAATACGGGGCCGTGTCCAGCCTCTGTTTCCGTCTTTAATTTTTGTTTTCTGGTCTCGAGACTCTGTTGTGGTCTGCTGAGTCATTCTTATGGATCAGTACTCAGGAGGCTACAACTACACCTAGGAGGAGGATGATTATAGGGAAGGCTATTGCACCAAGTGTGGTGACCCGCACTCGGTTAAATATTGTGACTTATTTCAACCTTCCACTTCATACACCTACTATGAGGAGCCCAGGTACGAGCCATCAATTTCATACACATCCTATGAAGAGCACAGGTATGAACCTTCTCCCTCATACTCATATTTTGATGAACCAAGGTATGAGTCTTCATACTCATACTTTGAGGAACCAAGATATGAGCCACCACCTTCATATGCTTATTATGAGGAACCATGGCGTGAACAACCCACCTCATGTGAGTATTATGAAGAACAAAATTTCGACCCTTATCCATCATATACTTACAATGAACAACAATGGTGTGAACCATCTACTTCATATGGGTATTATGAGGAACAAAGGATCGAACATCCGGATTCAAGCTTTGAGGATCCCGATCCTTATTCTATCGCCGACGTAACCGATAGGATACTAGAACACCTTAAAACTATCGAACGTTGCATAAAAGAATCTCGCGCAAGGGAAGAGGAGTCCCGCGCAAGAGAAAAATTAAATAAAGAAGAGATAGTTGAAAGTGTAAAAATGGAAGAACAAATAAGTGAAAAACCGACACATGAGTTAAACAATGAAAAAGGTGAGTCCGATAACGTTAAAAGTCAAGAAGAGTCTAATTTTGAAGAAATTAATCTCTTGTTACCTTTTTTCAAAAATCATTGTTTAGTTTCCACTCATGCTAAGTTTTTAAAAGAGCTAAACACTAACACTAAAATTGACGAAACAGTAAGCATTAAGTTAATAAATGATCAAACTTCGCTAATAAAAGAAGACCCATTTGAAATTAACATTACACCGGTTCCATGTTTTTTTCAAAATTCCTTTATTAGTAATATCACAATTGATAAAGATCTTTGCGTTAATATAATGCCTAGCTACATTTTCGAAAAATTAAGTATTAGTGATTTTTCTCCACTTCAAATACCCATTTTTCTATCCAATCGGAAAGTAATAAAATCAATCGGTGTAGTTGAGGATGTCTTGGTCCAAACAAATCAAATGGTAATCCCAACCGACTTTGTCATCCTTGATGACGCTCCTCTAGTGTTGGGACGACCTTTTGTAAAAACCCACGAAGCTTTGAAAAACCGGAAGTACAACAATCTATTTATTCAATTAGGGGCATTTAAAAGAAGTGTCGATCTTGAGCGTTCAATGAAATATCCGTTCGGCAATGACGACCCCCTAATTGAAGACGAGCCAGAACCACCCGATAAGGTGGGTCTAGCCAAGGACCCTTATAAACGTGGCGCACCACGGAGGCATTCCGCGGAACTATCCTTAGTTTTAGATTAGTTTACCTTTTATGTTTTCTAGTTTAGTTTTAATTTTCAGGAATAAAGCACACTCGGAATGGTGCATGTTACTAAGGGAAACTTGAACCTACACCCCATGCACAAAAACAGAGCCTCCCGACAATTTTTCTTCATTACAGCAAGTTCAGCACGGGGCCGTGCTCAGCCCAACACGCCCCGTGCCCGAGGTTCTGCAGAAAATGGCCAGTTCAGGTAACTGGACACGGGGCCGTGCTTACTGAACACGCCCCCGTACCCAGCCTTCTGTTTATATTTGATACTGCCAGTCTGACCACGGGGCCGTGCTCAGCCAACACACCCCGTGTTCAGCTACCCAGTAACATAAAATCTTGTTTTTAACACACTTTTACACATTTTAATCAACCTAAAAAAACTTATTTTTGGGACACATTGAGGACAATGTGTAATTTAAGTGTGGGGGGGGGGGGGGGGATGCTAAAACCTTAAATCTTGTAAGTCCTAATTACAAGCCTTACACAAAACTCTATTGGAATCGCTAATCACCCCAATTTTTTTTCAAAAAATTTTCTTTTTTTTTACTTGTCTAGGTTTAATTTGGGAATTTCAAGTTCTAAAAAAGGTTCTATTTTTACAAATTTACAACCGATAGCGTCGTGATAAAAAGAACCAACATAAGAAAATTATGAAATGGCATGACAAGTTTAATTAAAATTTGATTATATATACTTGATCACATAAAAACCCATTCCCACAAAAAGTGAGTTTTGAGCCTTCATTGAGCATACAAATATATATATCTTTAAACTAAATGCTCATTTTTCGTTTCTTGTGTGAATAGCCGCTTGGTTCTTACGACTCTAGAACTTGCCACGACGATACATTCCCGGTCCTTACCAACTTAAACCCGAGTAAGTAAATGACGGAGACATTAGGACTAACCCTTTTTATTTCTACACCATTTTTTTTACCACCTACCCAAAATCCCCCTTGTTAACCACTTTGAGCCTAAACCTTTTCAACTCATAACCCAAAAACAAACACCCTTTCACCCACCAAAACCCTTTTTATTTTTAACCCTTTGTTTTAGTAACAAGCTCGGTTTTTCTTATGAATTTCAAAAAAAAAATGATGATGATGAAGCAAAAGAGAAATAAACAAACAAGATTATCAAAAATAACTTTGTTTGAATAATGGCTTCATCAAAATAAAAAATTAAAAAATAATAAAAAGTCTTACGAAAACCGTCGCTTTTTACGCATTTCGCCCTTTTACTAACCACTAACCCAACCACCTACCTTTAGCCCAAGCCTAACCATTCACCCCAAAAGTCCTCTTGATATTTACAAAGGTGTATAGTTAAAAAGGAGGAGGATTGATTGCTTGGCAAACTTATGGTAGGAGTAAGTTCCATGACGCTCTCGAGTGATTAACTAAAATACATCTTCGGCCGAGTGTTGAGTGATCCCCCTTGAGGTATGTGAACTTGTATATAAATGGAATTTTAAAAAGACATGTTATGCCCTAATAAGTAATTTATCTTATGAAATGTTCTAAATAAATCATGACGAATAGGATTGTAAATAGATAAAAATAAAATTTAATAAAGAATCTTGAAAATCCAGACACTCTATGACAAGCCCAAAAACCTTCTCTTCTACCTATTCCATTTGGGAGTGAAAAGCCACATTATAAAGAGTTTTGCTTGAGGACAAGCAAAGATTCAAGTGTGGGGGTATTTGATGTGCACTAAATGGAACATATAAATTACATCAATTGTGGCATAAAACTAACCCTTTTTTAGTACTAATGTTGGAAAAAGTGTGTTTTTGTCTTCCTTTTGTATTTTCAGGATTAAATGAGCTCAAATGAACAAAAGAAGCAAAAAGGAAGCTAAATCTAACATAAATACAAGAAAAGGAACAAACGTGGCATGCCCGACCCCCCGACAGCATCTTCCCAAGCAAAAACAAGAGAACAGAAGGCTGAACACGCCCCGTGCTCAATAAGCACGGGGGCGTGCCCAAGTGTTAGCAGAAAAGACAAAGCTGTAGAAGCTTCTATCACCCACCACGGGGGCGTGCCCAGCGGACACGGGGCCATGGTCAACTCTAAGATTCGCAGAATCTGAGGAAATCTTGATGGTACAGATACGCTTCTGCACACGGGGGCGTGCCCAGCGGACACGGGGGCGTGGTCAACTAATGCAGACAAACTGCAATTAATGAAGAAAGAGAAGGAAGGTGGACACGGGGCCGTGCCCGAGTCTCTGTTCACCCTATAAATAGGGGTGCTTGGCGCATTTGCAAACCATCCATTGGCACACCACCTCTCTCACACTTCACCCACCACCCACCACCATCACAACACCATCATCCACCACCATCATCCATCGTCCATCGTAGAGTGTGTGAGTCATCTCGGGATCCAAGATTGATCGTAAAAGTTCTTGACAATCAAAGGCAATGTTTGCCTAAGTCTCTTACATCACTTGGTGAAGACAAGTGTCTAGTGTAATACTTTTTATTTTTAATCTTTTCGCACTTTTTATTTGGTCATGTATTAATGACTTTAATAACTAGTTTCTTATGTTGAAGGTGATTCTTCCTTATCATTTGTCCGTGGTGTCTTGGCATTATGTTACTGTCTATATAAAATAAAAGATTTTCAACATTCATATCTCCACGGTCTATATGGAGATATGTTGGCTACCTGGTTGGGGGTTAAGGGAACGGTTTGGTAAGAGTCTTGCCTTGTTCGGTGTATAGATCCTGCAAGGACCTGGGTCAAATTTAGTAGGACCTCCTTCAATACCTACCGGTATTGGATGGCGGGGTCCAAACACTTTGATCCCCTCATATGTAAGCTACTATTAATACTTTAACCCGGCTACTTAGGACTATATCCCTGCTGACTCAGACTACTTAGCTGAAGGTAACGTCACCTTCAAAAGAGGGGCCTACCATAATATGCATTAATAACTTAATTAATTATCTTTCAATAATCTGACCCTTTAGGATTGTATCCTTGCTGACTCAAACTACTGGGTTGAGGGTAACACTTTCAAAAGAGGGGTCTACTACAATAACTAAGATAATCTCTTAAGAAGTGCAAAAGTGCGGAAATAATCAAAGGTTACACTAAACACGAGTCGGAGCCAAGTGATTCATCTTGTCTATCTGTTTTTACTTTTATTTTATTTTTCAACATTTTAGTTAGTTTTATTTTTCTTATTTAAAAACCCTTTTCTAACTTTTTGATTTGATTAGACGTTGAGGATAAACCGGTATTAAAAGCTCTTGTGTCCTTAGACGACCTCGGTATCTTACCAACACTATACTACGCTCACGATGGGTGTACTTGCCCATATGTGTGTTTGGTGTTAGTAAAATATCGTGTTTTATAAATTTAAAACTTGACTAACGTGTAAAAAGGGCTTAAAATATACTTAAATATATATCACGCCACACACGCATCAATTTTCCAATTGGTGACCTGTCAAAACAAGTAAATATAATATAAACAATATAAGGAAGGTTAAGAATAAATCCTAGGTCATTAGCCTAGACTCAGAAGTCTAAGGAATGTGCTTATTGTGTCACACCACGAAATTATCAGAGCTGGCGTGACTGGACTTCTATCTTCATTGCACAGCGGAAGCAAATAAGCTAAGTCTTTTAGAAAATTGAACGCCACTAAGTACTCGACTGCACATGATTCTCCTATTCCAACCGTGCCATAGTTTCTGAAAAGTAACCTGAGAAAGAAACATGCGAAAAAGTCAACATAAAGTTGAGCGAGTTCATAGTTTGTTTGTAAAAGATTTGAAATAAATCTTTTGAATAACCGGTTTGTGAAATAATATTGAGAAAACGAATTTAGAAATCATTTTCTTGCCAAGTTATATGGAAACTTTGTATTTGTAACGCATTATGTTCGTAAAACCATGTATTTGTAAACTCTCGTATTTGTAATGTTCGTATAACCGTCAATGCCCACCCTGACTTTGACTCCACGCCCGCATAAATTCTATGCTTTGAATTTGTATAAAACATGGTATGTAATTTGTAAAACCCCGGTATGATTGCAAACAAGGAAAAGATCACCAATGGTTTGCAAGGCCACTGATATGTGTGACGGTGTAGGAAGACTCAAACCTAGCAAAGTTGTACCGGGCTCCCGGCTGGAAGACATAGTCACCACTATGGGCCGCCCCAGCCTCATGGGTGTGGGCTCGCTACACCCAAGTAGATCTATCACTCATGCCCCTCGGTCCTGATACGAGGATTAATGGTCCCAAGTATCCGCCTACCCTATCACATGATCTATGGTTCTTTCCTAGGCTAATCATACCAATAGTATTGTAAGTAATCCCTTTGTACATGTATTTTACCCCAGCCTCTAAGGCTGAACCTCCCCAGCCTCTAAGGCTGAACCTCTCCAGCCTCTAAGGCTGAACCTTCCCAGCCTCTAAGACTAACCTCCCCAGCCTCTCTATATTATCACCAGACGATCCACCCCTAGTCATGAAAATCATTCACATTTCGATAATACGCATTTGTTTTGTAAAAACCGGTATATTTAGTATGATCCATTCATAAACCATTTGAGTTCCTCGAAATCCATTCGTAATATGATTTAGAAATATGAGTTTTTGTTCGTTCAAAAACTTTGTATGTTCTTGCAAAACGTGCATGTCTTTCCACCCCGAAAACATTTACAAGAATGTAAAACCGTAAAAAGTGGGGTTATGAACTCACCTGAATTGTCTTGTGCAAAGCTAGCTAATTATGACTTCGTGAAGTCGTTTCCAAGATGAGACTCGCTAGTGTGGATTCTACAATATTCCTAACACGGAATATCTTATAAGTTTCTAAATAAACGCAGTAATTAACTACGTGTCACCGAGCTCTACCGAATCGTTAACCGAACGATTCGACGGTAAGTTGTTAGCTTAAATGAAATGAAGAAGCTATACTTTGTTTAGTTCGTCTATTCGTCGGTAATAATTAATAAGTCTTGTAGGACTTACTTCCGCGTTAGTCGCCTCAAGAAGTCGCACGTGTATGTAAAGTATATGTATACAAAAATATTCGTATGAAAGTAGTATATAATAACCTTGTATTATATATATTGCGTCTTGAATATATTTGCCAATACATACGTATATAACGTTTCGGTGTTTGAAATAAATATAAAAAATTATATTTATTTTACAAAAGTATCATCGAGTTGTTGAATGTTTGAAATAAATAGATAAATTATATCTATTTTTGTAAAAGAATTCGTGTGGTAGGGTATTTGAAATAAATATAAAAACTCAATTTATTTTCATAAAACGAATTCGTGTCGTTGATATTCGAAATAACATATAAACTATATTTAAGTTTATAAAAGAATCGTCGTTTTGTTTGATGTTCGAAATAAATATATAATTATATTTATTTATTTTTATAAAAGTGTTTCCGAGTTTCGATGTTTAAATCAAACATAAATAGTTATATTTAATTTATAAAAGAATACCGAATTCCGTTATTTAGTAAACATGTTCATCGAAAAGTTACCGGCTTATTTTGTGTAGGTTAAAAGGCATTGTCAAATCAAATACGCAATTGTATCTATGTTTATAAAATCGTTTGAATCCGTAAGGTTTCGTTTTCTAATAAAATACGTTAATTTTTACGGATTTTCTCGAAAAACGGGCAGAGTTTCCTCTGTTTTTGGACGGCCCCGACAACTAAAGTGTCGTTATCTTTTCAAAATTCAACCAATGTTCAATAATTAATATAAATAACTCTTGCAAAGGCGACATAATATAAACTAAATACCAATCCGTTCGGTTTGAGCTCGACATCGCGTAAGATTAAAAATATATGTAAAAACGTAAATATTAAACGTGTCGTTAGACTTTACCCATCTTCGCGTCGAACATTGACTGAGTTGACCGAGTCACCCAGATTGACCGAGTTGACTCGCTGAGTTGACCAGGCTTGACCGAGTTGACTCGGTCCGACCGAGTCGACCCGAGCTGCTTCATAATCCGACCCGAACCGACTGACTCGAACCAAACCGTTGACCTGAACCGCTGACTCGAACACTGAGTTGACCGAGTCAATCCGAACCGAAATGTTGACTAATCCACCCGAACAGAACCCGATTTGAGCCGAGATCCATAACTCGAACCCGCTGCACCAAATCTGAACCAAACACAACCTGAAGCTCACTTGAAAACCCGAACCAAAACCCAAGCCGAGCCAAATACAACCACAGCTTCTGTTCAGCACCACCATCATTATCGGTCATTATCTTCGGCATCGTTAACCATCTTCAACCTCGGAAATCATCAACATCTTCAAACAATCAGAGAACAAAAGAAGAGAAGAAGAGAAGAAAAGGGGGAACCAATTATTACCGGAAACTTTTCGGGTAAAGTCTTGGACCGCCGGACTTTTGACAAAGAAAAGGGGGAACCATCTCTCCTTCTATCTCTCTCTCTCTCTCTTTGTCTCTCGGTCTCTTTCTCTGTTTGTCGCCGCCGTTCAAAACCCTCGCCGGACCACCTGGATCATCCCCGGAGATGAAATGGAGAGGGGGGAGGGGGTTGCTGTTGACGTTGGTCGCCGGTTTCGTCGGAAACGGCTCCGGCTCCGACTTACTCGCTGAGCAGAATCAGGAGAGGGGGGGGTCGTCTGCTGGAAACAACCATCGCCGGCCGCCGGTTATTCGGCTCCGGCGCCGGTCCGTCAAGGAGAGGGATTGACAAAGGGATGAAACTCCTGTGGTTTTCTTGGTTGTGAGTTTGTATTGTGTGATGGAGGGTATGTAGAGATGATTAATGAGGTTAGGGTTTCTCCAGAATCAGCAGAATCTGTCCAGAAATCCTGTAAAACACCAATCAAACAAACCAGAATATCAAAACAGCCAAAAATTTTTCGAAAATTATATCAAAAACAGCCAAAAATTCGAAACCCTAATTTGCAAAAAAAATTCGAAAATCCTTCCTGTTTCTGCAGCCAACAATTCCGAACCGAGCCTTCAAGAGCCTAATGCTCTGATACCAATTGTAGGTCCCCTTTTCGTATGGATCTTTCACAGAATTGTCTTTCCAATCAAGAGTGCGGAATCCTCTTGATCAGAATCTAGCAGAAAACGTGTAGGAAACAGAAACAGCAAATCACTTTCAAACTAGGTTTCTATTGATTATCTAAACAATCTGTTTTACAATCAATCAAACCCTAACCACTCTCAAATTCGTCCAAGCTGTAGGAGCTCTCACGAAATTCTCACACAAACTGTTTTGGCTGATCAGCTGATTAACCTTAAACCCTAGAGCCTAACCTTGTTTATATAACACAAGGTTACTACTTGGGCCAAGGTTAAACATCATGGACTGCGAATTGGACAGGCCCAATTCGCCCCACATCCCCATAAGTATGGGTTTGTTTAGCCCAAACATTACAACTCACTAATACAAAGCTAAACCCGCTAACTGTTTATCGTTTAACTAATTTACAAGATATCCAAAGACCAAATCTAAGCTGTTGTCACAAACATGCACCAACAAACTCCCCCTTGACAATAGCTTCATAAAATAACTTTGTCTTCAGTCATCTTGCAATCTTTATGTAGTCTTGCACTGTCTTTGGTCTTTGGATAGCTTCAGCTTCAACAGCTCTGTCAGCAACAGACTCCCCCTAAGCTGATGCATCCAATCACCAAATCTTCAAAAACTTTAGCGTTCGAGTAAACTCCAGTTCAGCATTTGTAAAAACAATCTTCAAACTCTTTATCTTTGTCTGCAATATAGAAAGGAGGTTCTACCATGCATCCAATCAAACTCTCATCTTCACAGCAACTTCTCAGCAACACATCAACTTCTCAGTAACACACTGCTTCAATCTGTTTACTATAAAACAAACATCTCGAGAAACCATAAGAATTTTTCAACAAAGTTAAATAAATTATTATTTTTCAAGAGATTTGTTAAACTGTATAACAGATTAAGCATTTTCCAATTTATCACCAACACGCAAAACTTTTTAATCACACCCTATAACCCGCATGATTTAAAATTTTGAACTCACTTTCTAACACTGTCTCCCCCTATCAGTAACAATTCCTCCAAGAATAACAGTTTTCCGTACGTTAAGAATTTTAAACAGAAAAAGACACTATTTTTGGATTTTTATATTTTCTGAAAGCAAGTAAATAACAAAAGCAATAAACACTCTATTTTTGTGAGAATCACTGGTAAGAAGATCATATCAGCACAATCAAACTATTTCACACTATTAGATAAGTCTTTATTTAATTTTTCATGAAAAGCAGTTCAAGACGATTACCAGTATGTTTATCCACTTAAACAAAATGCATGAACATTTCAAGTACCATTACCGTATGATACGTTTAGGTAATTTTAATTACTGATATACTAGTGTGTCCCACTTCAGGATATACCCCCGCGATCAAGGTATGCACAAAGATTCATCGTAGTAGGTGAGTATACCGAAGTCATCCTTTAAGATATCCTGACAATATCTAGGTCTGCATATAATCTGTTTTATCATGTTTTAATTGCTTAACAATGAACACCCAAATAAATACTAATCAAATCATGGAAATATAAACAACACACTCTATCATGCAAGTATCTTCCCTACCACATATTTCACAAGTCCAATCCAGATTTCTGAAATCTTAACTGGGAATAGGTTGAGAAGAGAACAGAATAGATCTTTAGGAGAGATGGTATAATATACAGATCAAATGAGTTTTCTCAGTTTGATATAGGTTTATTGGGTTTCTTTTGGGCACTTGAGGGCCTCTTTCGGGTGTATTAGATCTATAGCGCGACAACGTACAGCTAGGTCAGCATGTATCTGGATGCAGCAGAAGCTGTCGTTGCCTAGCACCTCCAGGTCAGCATATATCTGGATGCAGCAGAGGAGGTACACGACTTTTTTCAGAGAAGATTTCAGAATCAGATCAAAATTGTGTGTATCGGGACAACATACAGACATTCAAATAGAAATGCGCTAATTCCAAGTAACTTTCTTTCCTGGGGTCATGTACAATTTTAGTTCTGAACAAAAAAACAGCCAAGATATCCCCAGATGAAATAACAGTATAAAGACCCAAAACTTCAGATTTTGGCAATCTATCAACGCAAGATTTAAGGTCATTAAACCATACACCACTGATGTGTTCCCCACTCATACACAATTTATTTAAGTTTATATCACATTGGTAAGTTGATTATTTCATGCTTTTTGCCTACTGGTACATCATATAATGAAGCTGCTATCACACTTAAGCAATTTAATTTCAGTTTCAGTGTGACAGTCTAACTTGCTGATGTACTATCATTTCTTCTTTTTCACACAGTGATAACTCATTTTTGATTTTCTATTTTTTTATGTTTTTGATTTTTCAATTTTTTTTTGTTTTTGATTTTTAAGAAAAGCAGTAAACTATTTACAAAAATTCTTATGAAAAACCAGTTATTTAGGATTCCTCATCCCGTTGAGTTCGACTAAATGTTCAAAGCAAGCCCTGTCAAAAGCTTTAGTATAAAGATTTGCCAGGTTATCTAGTGTGTCGACTCAGCACTTTGAACTTCAATTTAAATCAATTAATATAAATATATCAACAATCTCACATCCCCCTTCAAATGCCTAGAGCAGCCATTATCAACATAAGTTGATAATCCTCCTTAGCAGCTCCTGCACACACCAACTAAGAAATTAGTTAGATTGGGGGACCCAAGCCTTAATGGTCTTGGGTCGTCCAAATTCACCAACTACTGGAACATCCATCCAATATCCATTACTCCTAACTGGAGTCTTGGATCTCAGACCTGTTGATGGAATTTGTTTTTGATTTCCACTAGGTCTTTGGTCCTGAGGGTTCCTATATACATTTGGACTATTTGACCTTTGAAAATTCTGATTTTGAAATCTTGAATTTTGATTCCAAGAAGCTTGATTGTTATAATTTCTAAAGCCATTGTTATAAAAATTTCGACAACCATTATTTTGGTATCGATTTTGATATTGACCTTGACTTCTGAAATTATTAGCATTATAATTGTTCATTCTTGGTGAACTGCTTCTAGGTCTCTCAAATCTGCCTGGTGGAGATCTAGGCTGAAATCTTGATTGATTTCTTTGAAAACGTGGAACTTGTGGAGTTCCTGTTCCAGCCTTATCTACACCAACAGCAACAGTCTCTGGTTGCTTAGCAGCAGATTTCTTTGGAGAATTCGCAACTTTCTCCTGTTTATCACCACTATTCTCTGGTGACTTCTCTCTCTTCTCCTCACTCACTTGTGCTTCACTCTTTTTGTTTGGACAGCAGCTAGCTACATGTCCCTTGGTGTGACATTTGAAGCACGATTTCTTTTTCGAAGACTTCTTTTCTGAAGCCTTAGAACTAGAGTCGGGTTTTTCTTCTGATGATGCCTTAGAAGGATTTTGTTCAGTTTGCTTAATTTCAGAATTTTCTATGTTCTTGTTTTTAGCAAACTCTATATTAGATTCATTTTCAATAACAGCTGTTTCGTTTTTCATGTCACTTCCTTGAACAAAATTAACCTTTTTAACAAAAGTTGGATTGTTATTTTTAGGATGTGATGTGTTCTTTTTCAAGACAGGTTTGCTGTTATTATCCTTCTTAGCATCAGCATTCTCAAACACATTTCCTTGACGTGACGTGGAACTACTTGGCAATGTTGACCCAAAGTCCATGAGCTCATCTTCATTAGGCAAGAAAGAATAGTCATGACTAACAGGAGGTGGAACTTCATTGAAACCATGAAATCCCACACTGGTTTTGTCATTACTTTTCTTCAAGCCACCCATCATATGTTTCATAACAAAAGTAGAATCCCTGAATTGACCTAATTTCTTTTCAAGTTCAACAATTCTTAGTTGTGCATCTGACAACTCTTTGCATTTATCAGAAATCTCTTTTGTTTTCTCAGCCATCATGTCATGAGCTAAGTTTATGACTTGAAGTTTTTCATTTAGTTTACAGGTTACAGCTTCAATTTTAGTTTCATAACCTTGTATTTTCTTCAAGTATGACGATTCGTTTCTTTTAGCAAAAAAGTTTGCTTCTTTTATGGTAGACATCTCGCCCACCAGACTTTGGTTTTGTGTGGACAACCTATCAACTTCACCCTGTAATTCACGACATTTTAAACACACAGAATTAGACTTTACCTCTCCTGTTTGTTTATCAAGGTTGGCCATGAGAGCTGCAAGCTGATCTTTCACTCTTTTGTATTCAGCTTCCTTTTCTTCAGCTTCCCGTTCCTGGTCAGACTTTTGCTTTTTCTTCTCAGCATCTGATGTCTGATCAGCCTTCTTTTCTTCAGCTTTACTCTCTGCCTTCACCTCTGCCTCAGCATCACTTTTCTTCTCAACTTTAACATCATCTACTGTAGCTTCACCATCATCAATTTGCGTTATCTCTGCCATGAACGCCTGAGTGACATTGTCATCATTCTCCAAGTGAACACTCCAGTCATATGAACCTTCTCTAGCAGTAGAGATCAGCGCTCTCGAGTTAGAGTTGTTTGAAGCATTTCTATTGTTTGAACTCTGACTCGAAGTATCCTGCTTTTGTTTTTGACATTCCCTGGCGAAATGCCCATAACTTTGACAGTTGAAGCATCTCACTTTGGTCTTATCAAAACCAACAGTCTTTCCTATAAACTTTCTTCCAGTTCGGTTCATAAACCTCTTCACTCTTCTAGTAATCATGGCCATTTGCCACTGCAAATCCATATCTTCAAGATCATCAGGGTCAATCTGATCGTAATCTTCATCTAAAGTGGCAGGATCAGATATCTTCCCCTGAATGTAGTTTTCATATGAAGCAACAAATGAAGCAAGTAGAGCAAGATGCTCTTCAGCAGACTTCACACTCATTGGCATCGACTTAACACCACTACTCTGCTTAGAACAAGATGTTCTCTTAGCTCCTGTTGATCCACCTGAAGCAGCTACAAAACACACATCACCATCATCATTTACTGTGACCTGCTCATCTTCATGCGAGAGAAAAGCAGTGGCTGAGTCGCTAGAAGCATCATGAGATGAAGAAGATGTAAGCCTATTGTAGATCCCTGGATCTTGAACCTGATCATATCCAGTGTCCTTCTTCTTCATGTTGAGCTCATAAGCTCTTAGCTTTCCAACCACTTCTTCTAGCTCCTTTGTGTCATAATCTGCTTCTCCTTTTATCATGAGAGTGTAGATATCCCATTTAGTAGGTAGAGCATCCAGCAGCTTGTCATTTTTCTCTATGTCAGTATAGCAATCTATATCATAATTGTCCAATTCTGACATCAAATGATAGTATCGAGTGATGACGTCCTCAAGAGACTCGTTTTTCATGTACTTAAACACAGCAAACTGCTGCTTCAGTAAATCAACTTTGTTCTTCTTGACATCAGGATTTCCTTCATATCTCTTTTCTAGCGCATCCCACATTGCCTTTGAAGTAGTGTACTTCTTAAAGGTATGCTTGATGCCATCAGGTAAAGACATTTTAATGGCTGCCAAGGCTCTCTTTTCAGCCTCATACATTTTCTTCTGTTCAGCATCCATATCAACATAAGCAGTTACACGTTGTCTTCCCTCAAAGTCATGAGTTGGGTTCGCATACCCATCCTCTATACACATCCACATACGAGTGTCCTGGTACTCAACAAAGGATTGAAACCGATCCTTCCATGTCAAGTAGTTCTCCACCTTCATCATCTTAGGTGGTTTGTTCGTTGTGCCTACCTCATGTTCCATTCTTAAGAGTTCGCTCAATTTAGACATGTTCGACATTTTAACTTAATCAGACTGGTAAAACCGTACAAAATTTTTCCGAAAACAGAGGTTACCAAATTACACCGTTAGAATCGTCTCGAAAAGACGAATCCAATGATATCTAATGTCGAAAACCGAAATCGGAATTTTCCAGAGGTTTTTTTTTTTTTTTTACCCTAAAAATCCAAGGAATTCAACGGTCCAAACGGTTCTGTCTAACGAGCTACGGAACAATTTCTATTTGCGAAACACTGAAATTTTATCGACGCTTGCCAACGAAAATTCCACCTCTTAATTTCGCTGGTTTTAGTTAAATTCGCTGGGTCTCAGTTAAATTCGCTGAGCTGGTTAAATTCGCTGGTTATATCGCTGCCAAATTCGCTAGTCAATTTCTCGATTACGACGATCTGTAAAGTCGCTGAAAACCGTGATGATTTCGCTGTGGACAATCACACGGTTACCAAAGTCGCCTTTGTATTTAACGTCGCCGGTAAATTTGCTGGTTTCAGTTAATTTCGCTGATGATTCAGCTGATCAGTTAATTTCGCAGCCTGTTAATTTCGCAGATCCTATAAATCTGGAAAGTTAATCTGATCAAATATTCTGAAGATTCTCCAACACAATCTGCAAAATCAAAACAACCTAATCAGCTCAAAATTTTCGAAAATTTATCAAGAACTGATCTAAAAACACGAAGAACACGAAGAACAGTCTTCGAATCTTCAAGTCTATCAGCCGAAAACTTCTCCAGAATCAGCAGAATCTGTCCAGAAATCCTGTAAAACACCAATCAAACAAACCAGAATATCAAAACAGCCAAAAATTTTTCGAAAATTATATCAAAAACAGCCAAAAATTCGAAACCCTAATTTGCAAAAAAATTTCGAAAATCCTTCCTGTTTCTGCAGCCAACAATTCCGAACCGAGCCTTCAAGAGCCTAATGCTCTGATACCAATTGTAGGTCCCCTTTTCGTATGGATCTTTCACAGAATTGTCTTTCCAATCAAGAGTGCGGAATCCTCTTGATCAGAATCTAGCAGAAAACGTGTAGGAAACAGAAACAGCAAATCACTTTCAAACTAGGTTTCTATTGATTATCTAAACAATTTGTTTTACAATCAATCAAACCCTAACCACTCTCAAATTCGTCCAAGCTGTAGGAGCTCTCACGAAATTCTCACACAAACTGTTTTGGCTGATCAGCTGATTAACCTTAAACCCTAGAGCCTAACCTTGTTTATATAACACAAGGTTACTACTTGGGCCAAGGTTAAACATCATGGACTGCGAATTGGACAGGCCCAATTCGCCCCACATCCCCATAAGTATGGGTTTGTTTAGCCCAAACATTACAACTCACTAATACAAAGCTAAACCCGCTAACTGTTTATCGTTTAACTAATTTACAAGATATCCAAAGACCAAATCTAAGCTGTTGTCACAAACATGCACCAACAGCCGGCCGAGCTCCGGCGTCGCACACCTCCACTCCTCCTCGAACACATCCATAGCTGCTCACACCCACACCGGACTAGAGATTGAAGAGAGAGGGAGGACTGTAGAGAGAGAAACAGCGAGGGAGAGAGAGATCAGGATGGAGAAGCAGTGCTGGTCACCCCTCTATGGTGGTGCGATAGTGTGCAGACGACGGAGCTGTCGCTCCGGTGACCAGAAACGCCGCTAAGGCGGCGGTGAAGATGATGAGACGATGAGGACGATGAAGATGATGGTCGGTGACGGTGGTGTGCCATCTTTTCGGTGAGCGGTAGACGACGGAGGCAGCCACAATTTCTCAGGTAGACACCAATACTTCGATGATTTTCCGATTGGTAGACAGAATTTGGTTTGGGTCACGTTTCGAATTTCGGCTTGGGTTCGAGTCTTGTTCAGTTTTGGTTCGAGTTTCGGTTTGTTTCGACTCATGCGACTCGGTTCAGATTCGGATCGATTGGTTCAGATCCGGGTCAGTCGAGTTCAATCGTCATAGCCTTTTTTAAATGGAACAACAACAGCAACATAATCATCATCAATCATCCTCAGAAAACGCTGCCAGTCGAAATGGCAAGAGGAAAGTTACTCTAAGAAACCTCCTCATTCTCACCTGAGCCTCAATTCAATTGAGAGCATAACACAACATAACACCTCATCTCATCATTTAAGGCGGTTATAGGTACATGTCGAGATCAACAAAAAAATTGGTTTTTGACCCGAACAGAAACCGATCCTTTTCCACTTATCAGTTTGAGAACTACTCCATTGAAACCGGTTAAGAGCCAGAACTAGTTTTAAACCGAACCGAGCCTTTTCCCCTTGTAAAGAGGTAAATGAATAGGCTCAAATATGTTATCATCGGAATTTACTGTCGAAATCCGCCATGGCTGCAATCACAGTAGCATGTATCAAATACATATTGTCCGAGTTGCCTAGCCAAGATACGGATCAGATCTGTAAATTCCGAGTTTGCTCGAAATAATTTCCATCGTCATAGCCTTTTCAAATGAAACAACAACAGTAGCAGCAGCATCAACATAACTAGAGAGAATATGATGTTGGCGGCGATGGTGGAGGGTGGAGGAGGGTGATGGTGGGTGGAGGTTGAAGATGAAGTGTGGTGGTGGGGTTTTATAAATAAAAATGAAAAAGATGCCCGGATAGTCCCTATGGTTTGGCCTTTTAAGGAAAGGGCATTTTGGTCATTTCAACACCCACTTAACAGAGAAAAGTAACTGAAGTTAGACCCAGAGACTATCCGAGAACAAAACGGAAAACCACAGGGACTATTCAAGTAGTTTTAGAAAGATATGGACTATAGGTGAAAAAAGGTGAAACCACAGGGACTATCCGGGCATTTTTCTCTTTTGTCAAAGTAAGTTATAAAATAGTGAACATGGATTACCATTTATAGAGGATAAGTGGGGGTCAAGAAGTTAACTAGCAAACTCAAACTCAACTAGGTTTTTGAACTTGAAACAGTGGTGGATCGTTGGAATGTAACGAGTTGAGAAGGGTGATAGGATAAATTAATGATTACTCATAAGAGTCTTGAAGGAAAAGGGTATGGCTTTTGTATTAAAAAAAAATAAGAAGGATGCTTCTTGAGTGATAGAATGGATTTCCTAATAAAAAAAAAGTTTAGGATTCCTTACTTTTCATCCATACATCCGCAGAAGCATGGAGACCAAGAAAGGGTTGACAAAATTTTGACTAATTAATTCCCTTGTGTCCCAATTACGGAAAAAACATGTTTTGGATGTCTAATTTGTAAAATAACCCATTCTAACTTCAAAAAAAAAAACATGAGATCGACATATTGTACAAAAATAATAAGTTGGATCTTGCAAATTTAGTAGATAATAATAGGTGACAAGAAATATCTACCATGCTCAAGTTAAATCCAAGTGGTTTTTAATATAGTCATAACTAACAAGGATTTAATTTAGTGACATGGTTTAAAATAAAAATTGAACACGATAAAACTACAAATGTACCCATATGTATCGGGTGTGTATATATGTGTATACGAGTTCGTATTTTTCGGCGTCGTCAGTATTCCGTCCGGTGTCAGTTCGTTACCGTTTAACGCTCGTCAGGTTTTCCCGCAAATCGCCATTCGCATACTGTGAAAGTCAGATAGGTGTTCCTAGGCATTCCAAAAGCCTAATTAAGTTTATTTACGTCTTAAACACTATTTATTATCGTCCTAATGTTTGTTAATCGCGTAATTATGAGCCATAAATCACCGGTTGTCACATTCTCCCCCTGTTAATAAAATTTCGTCCTTGAAATTTAGACTACGTTAACTCCTTAGAGTTTCGTTATGCGTAAGTAAATACGAACAATGTCAAAGGAAACGAGACATACTGATACAGTCACCAGTGTGACCAAGTTAACAGGGGTCCAATAAAAGAGGAATTTCGACCAATCGAATTCCGTATGAACGTTTACAATATGTAAATGAGTTCTAAAAGCAATAGAATCCACTGGATGAACTTAGAATCAACAATCTCAAATGTAATAGGTTGCATGAAATGCTCGATTCGTGATCAGCACAAGCTGCAAGTTATACCGACGCCATAAGGTGTCGTAGTGAATGAAACAATTCAAATATAGCGGTGATCGAACAAGTATCACCTGTGTTTTGTATGAAACGCTCGATCATGATTAGCCTAAGCTACAAGTTTGTACTAACACCACAAGGTGTCGTAGTGATTTAAATAATAATAGCGGTGATTAAACAATTTCACCGTGTTTGAAACCAAATGAAGATTCAACGAAATAAATCTGAACGCTTGTTCCAAACAAACATCATAGGATTTTCAATTGAAAATGGAACATCGAAGAAATAAATGTTTCGATTGAAAATGAAGAAGCAATGAATATCGCAAAACATTCGATCGATGTTGGAAAGAACCGTTAAGAGGCACACCGAAATATAAAAAAAATGAATTTGTGTACCGTTGTCTTAACACACGATTGTGTTAAGACTGCTGTAATATGAAAAATCAAAACGGATTTAAAACAATTCAATAAATAGATAATTAAATCCGTGCATAAGTTTTGTAAACGAGATTAGCGCAAGCTTCAAATTAGTGAAAATACCACCACAAGGTGTCGAAATCAACAAACTATTTAATGGAGTCGAATGCCAAACAAGTTTACTTCGACTCGGAACAAATGAAACACTTGTTAAAACGAGTTTTTGTTGGTGCAGTTGTCTGTCGACTACATCTTCGTTCGAGTCTTAGATTAGAACTGACAGGTCTAGGCACGATATATGAGAAAACACAAACGAAATTAGCCATGGAGCTAATTCCGCACGGAATTACCAAGGGTAATTCCGCACGGAATTAACAAACCTAATTTCGCTTGGATGCTTAATCTCGTGTGAATATGTAATATCGCGTGAATAGTGATTCCGCTTGAACCTGTTTCATGCGGAATTAGATGTCTATATATAGTGGCTAGGTCCGTGTCATTTGTAACGGGATTAGAGAAGGTGTTCCGGTGAGCCGAAGTGCTGCCGAAGTGTCTACTGAGTTGTAAACCGCGTGTTTTCAATAAAATAGACAGTTAATAGTGAATCCAAGCTAAACGAAGACTGAATCAATGAATTCCGCCTCTGATTCAGTCTGAGACCACTTCTGATAGACTCGTTCGGTCGGTAAAACGATCCTACAAGTGGTATCAGAGCTCAGGAGGAAGAGTTCTTACTGTTTAGCTCGTTTTTGCTGGAAAATTCTGATTTCTACACCTTCTTTTACAAATTAATCAAGATTTAACGGTTAAATTGGACTGATTTTCACATATTTTGTGCGAAACACTGTTTTTACAAAGCCTTGAGAAAATTGGACCATAATTCAATCTAAAATTGATAAAACTCGTAATTCCGCTTGAAAATCAGAATCGAGATGATGACATCAGCTTAATTCCGCATGGAATTACGCCTTAATCTCGCATGGAATTAAGTCATTTGGGTAATCTTGTTTGAAAGCTCAGTTAATTTCGCACGGAATACGTAATTCCGTTTGAAATTTTAAATGAAATCATAATTCTGTTTGAAAAGTGTATTTTCGCTTGAAACAGATTGTTAATTCTACGCGAAATTAGATCTCATTTGTTCAGTTCAAACGGAATTAGATAATCCCGTTTGAAAATTCTAATTTCGCTTGAACTAATCTCGTGTGAAACTGTATAGCTGTGATTTTGTTTGAAAGTAATCTCGTTTGAAACTAATCTCGTTTGAAGCTGTCTTGCAGGTTAATTTCGCGTGAAGGGATTTCGTTTGAAACTTGTAATTCTGTTGGAAATATGGCAAAAATGTTTGATGAAAAGGAAAATGAGTATATTGAAAGAATAAATAGTGGATATGGTTGGTGTACAGTAAGCATGTATGAACAAGATGATAAGCATATTTGGATTCTCAGACTTAAAAATTTTGTGTGTCAAAAGAATGAGACTATGAAAGAGATGAAAAGCAGATTTGATTACTTAATGGACAGATTGGAAAAGTGTGAGATAAAGTTGACAGATGCTGAAAAAGTATCAAAGATTGCAGATGCATTACCTGCTGAATGGGATGATGTATTGAAAAAGATAAAACAAGAGTCTGAGTTTTCAATATTACATCCATCCGATTTCATCAATAAACTTAAAATGCACAGTTATGAAAATTATGAGAAGAAGAAAAAAAATGATGAATAAAATAAAAGGGAGTCTAGATGAAATGAATTTGGGGAATCTAGATAAAATAAATTTGGATGTACTTACTGAAATAGATAAAAGAATTTGTATATGTTTTGCTGCACAAAGAATCATGAGATATGATAATAAGAAGGGATGTTACATTGATAATAATTTGAATCCTCTTGATTTTGTTAAATTTTTTTGTGCAGACATATTCTTGACAAGAACAGAGAAAAAGGAAATTCAAAAGAATGAAGAATCTGAAAAGCTTGGATCTTCAAGTTCTGAATCAGTGTGCTCTAAATGTGATAAATCTGAAGCAGAAAATGTCAAACTTTTGAAGGATGCGGAAGGTTTGACATTGGATATAAAAAATTTAAAGAATGAGAAGAAATTCGATGATAAACAGATTCTTGAGTTACACTTGATTTGTGAAAAATTGAAATCTGAAAATGTCAAACTGTTGAGTGGTTTGAACAGTTTGACATTAGAAAACAAAATATTAAAAGAAAAGGAAAAAGTTCTTGAAAATAAATCAAAATCTTCAGAAAATGAAGATTTGTGGATAAAACTTGAAAATAAAAATTTGAAAGAAAATGGCAAAATTTCAAGATCAAATAAAAGTTTTAGAAAATGAAAAATGTATTTTTGAAAAGAATAAAGTTGAAAATGAAAAAAAAATCAAGTCTCATCTTGAGAACATCTCTCAGCTTGAAAATGAAGCTGAGAGTGCGAGAAATAAAATTGATGAGCTTGAAAAGAATTTGAAAGGTTTTGTGACCTCATCAGAGTTTTTGAATCATCCTTGTCCAAAACCGATCAATTCTGTTCCAATAAGTGACAATGTCACAAATTTTGACAAAGTCAAAATTGAAGATTGTGATGAGAAAACTGATGATGAAGTTGAGAAAAGAAAAATATTTTTGAAATTAAATGAAATGTTTCAAGAAACTGTTTTACATTCTACTGAGAAAGGTGAATGGTCAACGCAAAAACCTGTAAAGAAGAATGTGGAACAAAAACAAAAGATTAAAAATCGAAAAATCTTCAAAAAGAAAATAAACGCTCATCAGTTCAATCATCCAATCGTGATAAAAAATCACAAAAAGTTGAAAATCAAAACTCAAAAACTGTTGGTAATAAGTGGTGCAGGTTTGACCACAATGCTTCAAAGTCAAATCCAGCTTTCAGGAGGAGTGATGATTACCACAAAGCCAAACAATGCCATGATTTAAGTGTTTGGTATGAAAGTGGTGAATGGTACGATAACAGAATGTGTTATGACTGTGGTTTTAGAGGACACATTGTTGTTAATTGCCAGAATCGGAGTTTTGAGACAAGAAGATGCTTTGAATGCCAAATTAAAGGACACATTGCCAGAGATTGCCCAATGAGATCAAAGGGAAGATCGAGGGCTGAATCTCATAAATTGGCAAAGAAACCAGTCAATGTCAAGCCCAAAGAACAGAAAGTTCAAGAACCTAAAGTTCAAGAACAGAAAGTTCACGAACAGAAAGTGAAGCTTTCGCAGGGACAAAAAGACAGACTGAGGAGGAAGAGAAAGAAAGCGAGAGAATATCTAGAGAAGATTTTGTCCTCGGATACAACTGGTAAAACAGATAAAAGTTCTGATAAATCGTCTTGCTCGCCAAAGAATGACAAATCAAGCAAAACGAATTCTTCAGATACAAATCTGAGGGCGAAAGAGATTTTGAAGAAAGAGAAAGTGGTTAATCAAGAGATTAACAAAACAAAGAAAGTGGAGAATTCACTTCCTGGTGATGAATTTGTTTCTCCAGAAACAAAGGAGTCAGTTGTTAGCAATGAATCTGACTCATCAAAGTCAGACAAGCCACGTTCAGGCGATGAATCTGGTTCGTCAAAGCCAGAAGAGATATTGGTTGAGGTAAAAAGTGATGATTCCGGTTTGACAATGCATGATGAAAATTTTCCATCATTGTCAAACAGAATTTAAAAAACACCCAAGGACCGTCAGGCTTGGGTGAATCTGTTTAAATGAAAAACCTGACTTGCCGGAGCTCCCAGGTAGGTAAGCGAGGAGCAGGTATCGGCATTTTTCTTGAGAAATTCACTTAGGTGATATTTCGACTTACTTGTGGTTAATCAGGGACATTAAGTTGTACTTGATTTTCTACTTGTGGTATTGTGGTTAAATTTGGGAAATGTTATTTTTACAAGTGGATAAAAAAGAACAAAGTGATGTGATAACCCCGAACCTACAAGTGGTTAAATACAAACTAATTTTTCCGGAAAAACCATTTTGATTAAAACAAACTTAAGTGTTTTGAAATCATAATGGGAAAATAGTTTGTTGTGAGGGGGAGTTCTGATTGTTTTTGCCAAGTGGATGGCGAATTGAAGCGATTCGATATTATGTTGTCACTTTTTCTGTATAGTTTGTTTTCAAATTTTCCCAGAAAATCAAAATTGAAATATATTTTGATTTTAGGGGGAGAAAAATTTAAAAAAATTATTAGAAAATTTGAAAATACCAAAAACATTGAAAAAGCAAAAATGAGTTTTGTTGAGAATAAGAGGAAATAATAGTAAATCAGTGGACTATCACAGCATGCTAAAGAAATGAAATGTTAAATGTGATAAACGGTGTCACTAAAGATGTGACGGTAGGCTCAGTTAGACTAGTAGATTTGCGATAACGATACAAACCTAAATGAAAAAGCCTAGTTCTAGTGGGAAACATGGTTGAAAGCATAGTACTTAGTTTTGTCCTTCTTGATTGTGTGCCTACTCAGTAATCGCTGATTGTCGAAAGACATAAAACTGGTTAAGTCTGAGAACTTTCCCAACTTTGCTGAAAAGTCGTTGTGATTGTGCATTTCATTTTGCAAAGATTTAAACTTGTTTTATTTTTTTATTTTGTTTAAGCTTTGGACATCCTCTGCGTATAAGTGAGTATCGACCTGGATGTTATTGCCTAAACGTTCTGCTTTATTTTCTTTGGTGTTTCGTTTAAGTTTTGGACCTCCTCTGAGTATACGGAAGTATCGACCTGGTGGTTAAAGCCTAAACAACTTCAACTTATTTTATTTTTCTTATTTTGTTTAAACATTGGACTTTCTCTGCGTTTTGAAAGATCGACCTGGTTGTTAATGTTTAAACATTCTGCTTTATTTTCGCACAAATCACAGTTGATAAAAGTTTAAAGGCATTACTTAAGATAGTGTATTGCATGATGAGGGGATATGCTGAAATCGTGGGATCCATAAGAACTTAGTGCAAAATTAATATACCTTAACGTATCGGTAAGCATTTCGAAAGTTTTTAGATTGAGTTTAAGAGGACAACAATATTGTCAATCTATGTGAATCGTTTAGATCTGAAAATGTCTAAAGCTTAACGGTGCTAGTGATGTGTCACATAAACTGATATGATCTTCTTACACAAACTCACCAAAAATAATGTTTGTACATATTTCATTTCTGTGTTTGAATTTCTATTTAGATTGAATATTTTGAAAAATCCAAAAAGATTTTCGACAACTGATGCTGAAGAGCTGATTTTAAAAATTTCAAAGGCTAAACATGATGAATTTTGGTTTGGGAAATTGGGTTGAGTTGAGAAAATTTTTGAAATATTTAGATGATTCATTAAGTTGAATCAGAATTTAGAATGTTTCAAATTTTGATAAGATTTTCAAATGTGAAAATTTGTTTATCTTATGAGTGGTTGAGATGTGTGTAGATGAAAGAAAGGTTTTTGATCCTGTTGCTACGAGGAGCCAGGAGATGATTCAGAACCTGTGAAGAGTTTAAACAGAGAAAAGCCAGGATTTGATTTCAAAGGCGATAACTAATTCCAGACTGAAAATCATAGCTTGATGAAAGGGGGAGTCTGACGAGGTTAGAGCTAGAGAAAGATCTGGGTACATCATTCCAGGAGAAAGTCCTGAAGAAGACCGATCAAGATTGAAGAGTCGTCATGTTGTAGACTCTCACTGAAGATTCCGTCAACATTCAAGGGGGAGGCTGTTGGTGCAGTTGTCTGTCGACTACATCTTCGTTCGAGTCTTAGATTAGAACAGACAGGTCTAGGCACGATATACGAGAAAACACAAACGAAATTAGGCATGGAGCTAATTCCGCACGGAATTACCAAGGGTAATTCCGCACGGAATTAACAAACCTAATTTCGCTTGGATGCTTAATCTCGTGTGAACATGTAATATCGCGTGAATAGTGATTCCGCTTGAACCTGTTTCATGCGGAATTAGATGTCTATATATAGTGGCTAGGTCCGTGTCATTTGTAACGGGATTAGAGAAGGTGTTCAGGTGAGCCGAAGTGCTGCCGAAGTGTCAACTGAGTTGTAAACCGCCTGTTTTCAATAAAATAGACAGTTAATAGTGAATCCAAGCTAAACGAAGACTGAATCAATGAATTCCGCCTCTGATTCAGTCCGAGACCTCTTCTGATAGACTCGTTCGGTCGATAAAACGATCCTACAATTTTGAATATGATGCTCTGAATTGGATATGTGTAATGGAAAAGTTCAAACAACTGAACTTGGTTTTAGCGCAATATGACAATAAATATATACGTTTCAAAAAGGAATTTTCGACATGGTTACGACGAAAAACCATGTATGTAACTTGAAAAGAAGAGAATTTTCAAGAAAATGTGTTGACTTGATAACAAAGGAGCCAACGATGAATAATAATGTGAGTCATTCGAATCACAAATCAATAATTAGGTTTAGCGAAACAATATTTGAACTTTGATGAAATGCTTATTCGAAACGAAAACCACATGCGTAACAAACGATGCATGCGTAACATATAAATTTTCAAGAAATGAAGCAATGAGTGTTCGCTATAGTGTAAGAAGTTATTGTGATGCAATGACCATTAAGAGGAGTAGAGATACAAAAATCTACTCAGTAAATGTGAAATTCGAAATTTCAATAAAAGAAATTTGAGGACTTTACCTAGGGTTGCGTGTGATGACCGGTTGTTAGTTGACATTACCATGGAATGTCGAACATAACGTGTTCGTCGTTAACTGAAATAGGGGGATGCGGAGACATACATCTTCTCCTTGGAGTGATTCGTGTCGTTGCAGGACCGTGTGACAAATCGTCGCATCCTGATCGATAGTTCTCCTGCTGACAGGATTAGCATCGTCGTTGAATTATGCCATCGTGTCTTTTCAAAGGCCTCGCCTCCATAGTCATATGTGTCTTACTTCAACCTCTGTTGATGTATAGCTTAAGTTTCACGTATACCTGTGCGCTAGCGTTTCGTTCCGCGTAGAATGTGATGTACTCCAACATCCGTTGACGTAAAATTTGAGTTCCATGTATTCTCGTGCACTAGCGTTTCGTTATGCGTAGGCAGCCTGCTCGGGAAGTTAAAATATCATAGACAATATGGATAATAATATGTGCCCGAGTTAATATTCGTGGTTCCTACGTGATGACCTTTAATGAACTTCAACATAAGTTTCCGAAGGTCTTAAATGCATGTTTCCTAAACTCTCAGAGTGTTGTGTACTGTATGTAATTGTTTTATGCACCGTGTATGAAACACCACAATAGCGTATGTTTGAAAACAAAATTTTGACTGTTTGTTTTTCGGCAACGGTTGGAGACCATATTCGAGTACTAGGCGTTCTGTACGTATTCAAAGTCTTAATGATCTAAGTCCCAGAGTAATGTGAGGTTAGAGCCTGGGTATTCCTACAGAAAACCCTGTTCGCTGTAACCTATAGCTCTGATACCAATCTGTCACACCCCGAAATTATCAGAGCTGGCGTGACTGGACTGGTATCTTCATTGCACAGCGGAAGCAAATAAGCTAAGTCTTTTAGAAAATTGAACGCCACTAAGTACTCGACTCCACATGATTCTCCTATTCCAACCGTGCCATAGTTTCTGAAAAGTAACCTGAGAAAGAAACATGCGAAAAAGTCAACATAAAGTTGAGCGAGTTCATAGTTTGTGTGTAAAAGATTTGAAATAAATCTTTTGAATAACCGGTTTGTGAAATAATATTGAGAAAACGAATCATTTTCTTGCCAAGTTATATGGAAACTTTGTATTTGTAACGCATTATGTTCGTAAAACCATGTATTTGTAAACTCTCGTATTTGTAATGTTCGTATAACCGTCAATGCCCACCCTGACTTTGACTCCACGCCCGCATAAATTCTATGCTTTGAATTTGTATAACACATGGTATGTAATTTGTAAAACCCCGGTATGATTGCAAACAAGGAAAAGATCACCAATGGTTTGCAAGGCCACTGATATGTGTGACGGTGTAGGAAGACTCAAACCTAGCAAAGTTGTACCAGGCTCCCGGCTGGAACACATAGTCACCACTATGGGCCGCCCCGGCCTCATGGGTGTGGGCACGCTACACCCAAATAGATCTATCACTCATGCCCCTCGGTCCTGATACGAGGATTAATGGTCCCAAGTATCCGCCTACCCTATCGCATGATCTATGGTTCTTTCCTAGGCTAATCATACCAATAGTATTGTAAGTAATCCCTTTGTACATGTATTTTACCCCAGCCTCTAAGGCTGAACCTCCCCAGCCTCTAAGACTGAACCTCCCCAGCCTCTAAGGCTGAACCTCCCCAGCCTCTAAGGCTGAACCTTCCCAGCCTCTCTATATTATCACCAGACGATCCACCCCTAGTCATGAAAATCATTCACGTTTCGATAATACGCATTTGTTTTGTAAAAACCGGTATATTTTGTATGATCCATTCGTAATCCATTTGAGTTCCTCGAAATCCATTCGTAATATGATTTAGAAATATGAGTTTTTGTTCGTTCAAAAACTTTATATGTTCTTGCAAAACGTGCATGTCTTTCCACCCCGAAAACATTTACAAGAATGTAAAACCGTAAAAAGTGGGGTTATGAACTCACCTGAATTGTCTTATGCAAAGCTAGCTAATTATGACTTCGTGAAGTCGATTCCAAGATGCGACTCGCTAGCGTGCATTCTACAATATTCCTAACACGGAATATCTTATAAGTTTCTAAATAAAAGCAGTAATTAACTACGTGTCACCGAGCTCTACCGAATCGTTAACCGAACGATTCGACGTTAAGTTGTTAGCTTAAATGAAATGAAGAAGCTATACTTTGTTTAGTTCGTCTATTCGTCGGTAATAATTAATAAGTCTTGTAGGACTTACTTCCGCGTTAGTCGCCTCAAGAAGTCGCACGTGTATGTAAAGTATATGTATACAAAAATATTCGTATGAAAGTAGTATATAATAACCTTGTATTATATATATTGCGTCTTGAATATATTTGCCAATACATACGTATATGCCGTTTCGGTGTTTGAAATAAATATAAAAAGTTATATTTATTTTACAAAAGTATCATCGAGTTGTTGAATGTTTGAAATAAATAGATAAATTATATCTATTTTTGTAAAAGAATTCGTGTGGTACGGTATTTGAAATAAATATAAAAACTATATTTATTTTCATAAAACGAATTCGTGTCGTTGATATTCGAAATAACATATAAACTATATTTAAGTTTATAAAAGAATCGTCGTTTTGTTTGATGTTCGAAATAAATATATAATTATATTTATTTATTTTTATAAAAGTGTTTCCGAGTTTCGATGTTTAAACCAAACATAAATAGTGATATTTAATTTATAAAAGAATACCGAATTCCGTTATTTAGTAAACATGTTCATCGAAAAGTTACCGGCTTATTTTGTGTAGGTTAAAAGGCGTTGTCAAATCAAATACGCGTTTGTATCTATGTTTATAAAATGGTGTGAATCCGTAAGGTTTCGTTTTCTAATAAAATACGTTAATTTTTACGGATTTTCTCGAAAAACGGGCAGAGTTTCCTCTGTTTTTGGACGGGCCCGACAACTAAAGTGTCGTTATCTTTTCAAAATTCAACCAATGTTCAATAATTAATATAAATAACTCTTGCAAAGGCAACGTAATATAAACTAAATACCAATCCGTTCGGTTTGAGCTCGACATCGCGTAAGATTAAAAATATATGTAAAAACGTAAATATTAAACGCGTCGTTAGACTTTACCCATCTTCGCGTCGAACATTGACTGAGTTGACCGAGTCACCCGGATTGACCGAATTGACTCGCTGAGTTGACCAGGCTTGACCGAGTTGACTCGGTCCGACCGAGTCGACCCGAGCTACTTCATAATCCGACCCGAACCGACTGAATCGAACCAAACCGTTGACCTGTACCGCTGACTCGAACACTGAGTTGACTCGGTAAGTTGACCGAGTCAAACCGAACCGAAATATTGACTAATTCGCCCGAACCAAACCCGATCTGAGCCGAGATCCATAACTCGAACCCGCGGCACCAAATCTGAACCAAACACAACCTGAAGCTCACTTGAAAACCCGAACCAAAACCCAAGCCGAGCCAAATACAACCACAGCTGCTGTTCAGCACCACCATCATTATCGGTCATTATCTTCGGCATCGTTAACCATCTTCAACCTCGGAAATCATCAACATCTTCAAACAATCAGAGAACAAAAGAAGAGAAGAAGAGAAGAAAAAGGGGGAACCAATTATTACCGGAAACTTGTCGGGTAAAGTCTTGGACTGCCGGACTTTTGACATTGACCACCGGATAAATGAACCGACCGCCGGATAATTGAACCGACCGCCAATTTTCTCTCTTTCCTTCTGTCTCTCTCTCTCTCTTTGTCTCTCGGTCTCTCTCTGTTTGTCGCTGCCGTTCAAAACCCTCGCCGGACCACCTGGATCATCGCCGAAGATGAAATCGAGAGGGGGGAGGGGGTTGCTGTTGACGTTGGTCGCCGGTTTCATCCGAAACAGCGCCGGCTCCGTCTCCGACTTACTCGCTGAGCAAAATCAGGAGAGGGGGGGTCGTCTGCTGGAAACAACCATCGCCGGCCGCCGGTTATTCGGCTCTGGCGCCGGTCCGTCAAGGAGAGGGATGGACAGAGGGATGAAAGGCCTGTGGTTTTCTTGGTTGTGAGTTTGAATTGTGTGATGGAGGGTTTGTAGAGATGATTAATGAGGTTAGGGTTTCTAACCTTGAAGGAGAAGAAGAGCAGACAAGGGAGTTGTGTGTGTCTGATGTATTGGGTGTGTTTTATTTTTGTCAAAGTAAGTTATAAAATAGTGAACATGGATTACCATTTATAGAGGATAAGTGGGGGTCAAGAAGTTAACTAGCAAACTCAAACTCAACTAGGTTTTTGAACTTGAAACAGTGGTGGATCGTTGAAATGTAACGAGTTGAGAAGGTTGATAGGATAAATTAATGATTACTCATAAGAGTCTTGCAGGAAAAGGGTATGGCTTTTGTATTAAAAAAAAATAAGAAGGATGCATCTTGAGTGATAGAATGGATTTCCTAATAAAAAAAAAAGTTTAGGATTCCTTACTTTTCATCCATACATCTGCAGAAGCATGGAGACCAAGAAAGGGTTGACAAAATTTTGACTAATTAATTCCCTTGTGTCCCAATTAGGGAAACAACATGTTTTGGATGTCTAATTTGTAAAATAACCCATTCTAACTTCATAAAAAAACATGAGATCGACATATTGTACAAAAATAATAAGTTGGATCTTGCAAATTTAGTAGATAATAATAGGTGACAAGAAATATCAACCATGCTCAAGTTAAATCCAAGTGGTTTTTAATATAGTCATAACTAACAAGGATTTAATTTAGTGACATGGTTTAAAATAAAAATTGAACACGATAAAACTACAAATGTACCCATATGTATCGGGTGTGTATATATGTGTATACGAGTTCGTATTTTTCGGCGTCGTCAGTATTCCGTCCGGTGTCAGTTCGTTACCGTTTAACGCTCGTCAGGTTTTCCTGCAAATCGCCATTCGCATACTGTGAAAGTCAGATAGGTGTTCCTAGGCATTCCAAAAGCCTAATTAAGTTTATTTACGTCTTAAACATTATTTATTATCGTCCTAATGTTTGTTAATCGCGTAATTAGTTGCCGTAAATCACCGGTTGTCACATATTGTGTCATTGAGATTAAACACAAAAGGTTAGTGTTTAATTCACTCAATGTTGGCTCTGATACCAACCTGTCACACCCCAATATTTCCACGTAATACCGGTGGGCCCGGTGGGGAGTATCGTGACGTAGTTGATATCATCATAGTCAATACACACAATATAATAGCAAAGCGGAAGGCTTGGTGAATAAACTATTACAAACCATAATGTCTGAGTGTCCGAGTGAAAGAATATACAGACTGGAATGTAATAAAATCCACAGGCGGATCATAAATAAATACAAAGAAACAAAATAACAGACTTCAGGTATCTATGGATTTGTAAGATCCTCTTATGACACCTAATAGCTCCAGCCTATTACGAGAGGTACCTGTCAATCAGTCTGTAAGAAAATACGTCAGTTTACACTGGTAAATACAATTAACTGACTCTTTTGAAAATATTTATGAAAATTGATTTAAGTGCACATGGCACAAATCTTTTATAACTTGGGACAATTATTAAAGATAATCTTGTATACAGATTTACATGTTTGTCTTACAATTGGGGCCAGTTGGAAGCCGGTCATGATTAACCGACTCACCACTTATAGAACCCACAAAGGAGTTATCCCCAACATGTGGGTTTATGTTTTAGCATTTGCATCTGTCAGGTGTATGCCTACACCCCGTGCATAGGGCGTGGCCATTTTCAAATGAAATGAGCCGAGGATATCCAGGACACGGTCGAATTAACCCCCAATGCTTATGTTATCAAACAAGACATATTAAAACGGGTTACGTAAATTTATTAATCACAATCCGATTAAATGATTTCATACCTGACCAAGTGGTATTTTTATAATACCATATCCCAAGCCCGTATAGGGAAAATAAGTTAAAAGTATTTACCTGAGCTCAAAGGTAAAGTAACTCAGCCGTAAATCCTAAAGCTGTATGATGATACCTTCTACTGGATGCTACTTAATCTGTATAGAAGGTTTAATAACCTATTAGGGTGCTAACGGGCCTTTAGTTAAGTCATGGACTTAGACCGGCTAGCTAGAAAGAAACTTTACGGTTCTAAACGCTAGATTAAGCGAAGACCGGAATAGAATGTGGTTTAGACCCGACAAGCTTGGATACTTGTGTAATATGGGTAAACTAATCACATTCTGGAATTTGAGGAATAAATGATAAGGTTAAGCCCGTTTCGGCTACTATACGTAAACTAGTCACATAAACCGATCCGAACGCGTAAACGCTTAATGGGTAACCAAATGAATTATATACAGGTCTTAATTGTTATTATGCTTAAAATATGTTAATACATCAGTAGGATGTTAACATATATGCCCAAAAAGTAATTTAAACCAATTTAAGTCCCGAAAGGGCATTTTGGTAATTTTAATACTTATAAAAGAGATTTTATAATAAATTGAAGTTCTGGTGTTTTGAAATCAGTAAAATATTTAATTTAATAAGTTATATCAGTAGGGTGTTGCCTATATGAGAAATTTATCCTTTATAAACAATTTATGCGCCGAAGGGGCATTTTGGTAATTTCACATTAGCTTTAAAGGTCAATTTTGGAAATCTGAGTTTAAAACTTTTGCTTACTGTTAAAATGTAGAAATTTACTAAAAACATCAGTAGGTATCAAGTCTTATATGTTAAAAATAGTTTTAACCCATACTATGCGCTTCAGTTTTAAGCGATTTTCGGGTCATAATAGGAAATCTGAGTTTTTGATCAGTTTATAAAGTTCAAAATAGTTTATTTATCATATAGAATCAGTAGCAAAAAGTTTGGTATCAAAATATTATGTAAAACTCATTTTATTCAAGAAAAGGGTATAACCGACAATTACCGAATTAAAGCTAGAACCCTATGATATGATCAGTTTAAAAATACTTAAAAATATTCAAAAAATCCCAAAATATTATATTACATCAGTGGGTAAAAAGTTTGGTGTCAAAATTTGGTTTTAGATAGGCTTTATGCTAATTACGCCATTTAATTAATAAAAAGCTTTCTAATTACGCTATTAAGCATAACTCCTAATCTAGACCTCAAACTGATGTCAAATTTTTAGGACAAGTTTATAAATCAGTAACAAAGGTTTTTGTCCTCTCACATTTCTAAAAATCTCATTTCTGTGTCAAAAGGGCGTTTATGGCATTTATAAGCATATTAACGATCAAGAGCATATAATTCAAACCACTAAGAACCATGCACTATAACTCCAGAGGGTTATACTACTGAGTAATGTGGTCCATATGGAAGCTTAAAACATGGGAGAATTAAGCTTGAACGGGTCAGAACTGAAAGTCAAAGAAAAAGTCAAGCTTTTGCGACTTTCGGTTATAATTTGACCTTAGACTGATAATTGTCGGGTTAGGACTGATAAAACATGTTCTAATATTAATTACTAAGCCATTAGAATGTTAAAAAATAATTTAGAACCTCTGGTTTATTAATTTTATTCATTTTTAAACTTTCTGTCCAGTTTGACTTTTTGTCAAACTAGTTCGACCCGACAATTAGCTAGTCAAACGAAATAATTAGAAGGTGCCCTTTTAAGGGTTAATCACCTACATTAATATGGTTCCATAACCACTTTCTTTTTGATCAGTGGCTGGACCATTTGTGATTAAACCGAAAGTCAAAGTTAAATTACAATATGTTTGACTTTTCGGTAATTAAGCTAATAAAAACGACTAAGCAGGTAATAAGACCCTTACTAATGCTCCTTGCTATCTTTTCTACACTTGAAATTCCTCTCTTAGTCCTTACAAGCTCCAGAGATGATTCTTTTGAATGTTGCAAATGAAGTGTTGTTAGGGCATACGTCTGTCGACTTCGTCTTGTATTGAGTCTTGTATTGTATTTGTTAGATCAGGGCACGAAAAACGAGAAAATGAGTGTTTATGGGTAATTTCGCTTGAAATGACACATGGTCATTTCAAACGAAATCAACATGATAATTCCGTTTGAGTAATTCCGTGCGGAATTAGATTCCGCTTGGGCATGTTCAAACGGAATCACTCACCCTATATATACCTGATGTGCCTTGACATTTGTAATGATTCTGATTCCGGTAGCGAAGCTCTGCCGAAGTGTCTACAGCATTGTAATCGATCTAATATCAATTAAAAGACAGTTTAAAGTGATTTCTTGTGCAATTCAGCTGAAATAACATCGATACATCTGTTTCCGCCTCTTGTATTGGTGAAGACCTCTTCTGAACGACTCGTTTGGGTCACAAAACGATCCTACAAGTGGTATCAGAGCTCAGGAGGAAGAGTTCTTACCATTTCAGCTGCAAAATCTGATTTCTACACCTTCTTTTCAAAATTAAACAACTTTTCACGGTTAAAATGGCTTGATTTTTACACATTATATGCGAAACAGTGTTTTAACAAACCCTAGAAAGAATCATACTCTAATTCGAAGTAAAACATGATCAATTTTTGAAAAAACTGTCCGAAAGTGTAATTCCGCTTGAAAGATTGATATAATTTCGCTTGAAATAACAGTTGATTTCAAACGAAATCAGCTATTCCGTTTGAAAGGTTGATTCCGTTTGAAAGATATTCCGTTTGAAAGCTTGATTCCGTTTGAAAAGTTGATTCCGTGTGAGACTTGATTCCGTTTGAAAAGTTGATTCCGTGTGAGACTTGATTCCGTTTGAAAAGTTGATTCCGTGTGAGACTTGATTCCGTTTGAAAGGTTGATTCCGTGTGAGAAGTGTATTTCGTTTGAAACTGACAGTTTGTGAACTTTTGAAAATTAAACATGGAGAACGAGTTTTATAATGCCTTTGCTAGTCCAATAACCGTTGCTCAAAGTACATTGCTTGAAAATGAGACAGGGACAACACAAAAAACCACCAAAGCTTATAGATATTGATGATTTTAGTGGATGGTCTGAAAGTTTTGCTAACTGGGTTGAGGCTTATCATTTAGATGCATGGGAACATACTGAAGTCCAATATACTAGACCAGTCGGAAACAACAATGTGAAAACACCAATTAGAGAATTGAGTGCTGAGGAGAAAAAGAAGTACAAAGATGAGAAGTTGATGGTTATTTTGTTGCAGCAAGCGATTAAAGAATACATCTTGATTTTACTTCAACATAATGGAAGTGCATATTCGATTTGGACAAAGTTAGATGCTAAGTTTCTTGGAAGTGATGATATGCTCAAGAACAAAAATTCGCTTCTGAAAAAAGAATTTGATCTATTTCGTGGTTTAAGAACGGAGAACACCAAGCAGATTATCGAAAGATATTGCAACTTGTTGAAAAACATGAACAAATTGGGTATCAACAAAGATACAGATGAGTTGATTGAAAAGCTGGCAGATGCATTGCCACATGATGTTTGGGGGACTTATTTGATGATGTTGAAAAATAAACCAGATTTTAACAATATCACGCTAAGTGAGTTTATTAAACATCTTGAAGCTCAAGAGATGGAACAAAGGAAAATTGCTAGGATGAAAAACTATGATGGAGAACAAGACATTGGGTTGTATTACAAAGGTGGAGTTAGTGAGAAGACCAACATTTCACCAAAGATTGAAACGACCTTCAATGCAAAAAGTTCTTCTGAAAGTTCATCTCAGGGATCAAGCAGCAAAACGGGATTTACTTCATTTCCATCGTTTGATCCACATTTTTCTGCAACAAAGAGTGGCAAAGTTCTTCAATGCAACATTTTTTTAAATCTTGAGAATCATCAGAATTATTCAGAGGAAGTTGCAAAAAGTCATATGTCTTTGTTAGTAACTGTGCTTGAATCTTATGCTAGTTTGGTTGCAGGGAGGATTGGGAATCCAATGCTTACAAAAGAGGATTACGATCAAGTTGATGCTGAGGAAATGGAGTTGATGGATATAAAGTGGTGTTTGGCGAGCGTGTTGAAACGAACTGAAAAGTTTAAACAAATTACGGGAAGAGATGATTTCCGTGATGCGAATGTTTCTACTTTAGGCTTTGATAAATCTAAAGTTACTTGTTTTCGTTGCAGGGAAAAGGGGCATTTCAAAAGAGAGTGCACAAATCACGAAGCAAATGGAGCTCAAAATCCTTTCGAAAACAACGACTACTATCGAAAGGCGGTTTATCATCAAGTTGCTCAACAACTGTATCAACAAGAACAACCACAAACTGCTCATGCTAGGAAGGTGATTGAAGATTCAAAGAAAGCATGTCTGGTCAATCAAAATGATGGAAGTTCATCAAAAGATTTTAGTTGGGATAAATATATTCCAGCTGATAATAAAGCATGTCTAATAAATCAAGATGATGAAAGATTATCAGAAGGATTTAGCTGGGAAAACTTTAGCTGGGATAATTATTGTCCAGACAAAGAGATTTTAAAAGCTAAAGGTTTTGTTGCTCAGGTTATTAATGATTATACTGATGACTATTGGGCAGAAAAAATCAGAAAACATTTACAAGCTGAAGCTGATAAAAAGAAGAGATATGAAGAAGAAAGGCAAATGAAACAAGCTGAAGCTGAGAAAAAGAAAAAGGGTGAAGAAGAGATTCAAGTGAGAAAAGTCAAAGAAGTTCTAGCATTTGAAATTAAAACAGATGCTGATGCAGTCAAAGTTTCTGAGAAGTGTATGAATTGTGATTCTCTGATAAAGCAAAACAATGAATTGCTACACAACATAAAAAGGCTGAAAGAATCATATGATGTCTTGAACAAAGCCATGAATCAATACAACGAGACAAGCAGTGAACAAGCCATAGGAATGAATACACTTAAAGGAGCATATATGAGACAGCTTAACGATGTCAATTATTTTACTGAGAAGTGTGCTGAACTTGAATTGAAACTAGAAACACAGAGAATTGAAACTGAGAGAGTAAATAGATTGTTAAAAAGTTACTCATGTTCTACTTTTGTGGTTGACAGGATTTACCCAATAGTGGAAGGACTGAAGACGTTTAAAGAAGAAAAGACTTCGGAAGAAAAGAAGTCTGAAACAAAAGAAGATGATGAAGTGAAGATTTCTTGTAAGAAACCAAGTGTTGTCTATAACAAATGTCCACCCCCGGTCGAAAATTGATATTCTCCTCGAAATCCAAATTCTGAAAGAGTCAAAAAGGCAACAAATTTACAGTGGGAGTCTGAGTCTTCAGATAACTTGCCAGAAAATATTGATGTCACGTTCACATCGTCTAACACTGATCATGAGTCCGAGTTAATAAAGAAAGTGGTCGATCAGGTGTTGGATAAAGATGAAACAGAGGTGTCAAAGTCGGAGTCCAAATCAGAGTCAAAGTCTGAGTCCAACACGTCAAAGTCAACAGTCAAAAAGGACAAACGGGTTTATAATAAAGAATTTTTATTATCAAAATCTAATTTGAATGACAAACCGATCAAAGTAGCATATACTTTGAAAGATTCTGACAAATTATATTCTGATGAGGTATTTCCAATAAGAAGTGTTAAACCAGAAATGATAAAAAAGGTTTTCAAATTAACAGATATTAATATTTCTGAAATAAAAGATGAAAATCTTTCTAAAAAACCTAATCCTTACACCTCAAGAGTTCAACAACGTTTAAACAAGAAAAAGGGTTACAGTTGTGGTTCAGGTTTTCAAAAGAAACCAAACCATAATGGTAATTACAAAAAGAAAGGTCTAGGTTTTATTCCACCGAAAAATTATAAAAATGAGAAAACTTATAAACCAAAAACTGTATTTGTTTCAGGTACTTTTGCTGATAAAGAAGAGAAGAGTTCATTTTGGAAACAGACGAACAAAGAATTCCTTGCCAAGAAGCAAGAAGAAATGAAGAAAAGCGTTGCTCAGAAGAAATTAGAGACGAGAACCTGTTTTCAATGTAAAACAGTTGGTCATATTGCCAGGAATTGTCCAAAGGCAATACAGACAAAACAGGGAATCTCTGGTAAACTGAAAGAAAAGATCATTGAAAAAATCGAACCACCAACGAACAAATTTAAAGTTTTTGAAAATTCAACTTTTGAGATTGGTGAATGTTCGAAAAATATTTACAAAAGAAAGGAGAAGCTTAATAACCAAAAATGGGTTGTTAAGAATTCAAGTGAAAGTTCTGGCGATGAATCTGATTCCACAAAGTCAGAGGAGCCACGTGTTGAGTTAAAATTGGAAACGTCAGTACCACCAATGGATGATGTTAGTTTTCCACCATTGAGGGCTGAAAATTTTAAACAAAAAGTTGGTAAAGTTGAGATTTCAAATCAATTTTTTCCTGAGAAGAAAGAATTTGATGTTGAAAAAGCTTTTAACCCCACAGTGCAAAACATTTTTGGTAAAATGATTGATGGGAAGGTCAAGGGGGTTAAAGAATTCTATGAGAAAAAGATGGCAGGTAAGCAACCGAGTGTTGGTAACTCGGAATCTCCCAAGGACCGTCAGGCTTGGGAGAATATCTCTAACTGAAAAGCCTGACTTGCCGGAACTCCCAGGTTGGTAAGTGTGGAGTAGGAATCGGCATCTTGAGATTTCAACCTACAAGTGGTAATGGTTGGTAAGCAAACCAACAAGTGGTTGAAAAAGAGGTTTTATTCATGTGGTTAATCAAGGTCATTAAATTGAACTTGATTTGACTTTCATTCAAATAATTGGAAAACAATGTGATGAGTTTATCCCCTAACCTACAAGTGGCTTGTGAAATCAAAAAAACTAATTTCCCGGAAAAATCATTTTGATTAAAACAAACTTAAGTGTTTTGAAATCATAATGGGAAAATAGTTTGTTGTAAGGGGGAGTTCTGATTGTTTATGCCAAGTGGATGGCGAATTGAAGTGATTTGATATCAGTTGTCACTTTACTTTGTACAGTTTGTTTTCAAATTTTTAATGTGTTTGAATTTTAGGGGGAGTAAGAATTTCAGAAAATCCAAAAATATTTGAAAATTTTGAAAAAGTCAAAAACATGATAAAAATCAAAAATGAGTTTTGTTGTAAAAAGAGGAAATGATAGTACATCGGTGGACAATCACAGCATGCTAAAGAATTGGAAATTTAAAATGTGATAAACGGTCTCACTTATCACACCCTGGCCTTGCGGAAGCGTGGTTAATTTGGTGTGACTTCTTAATACCATAGCTTAATCATAACAAAGCTATATGAAAATAAAATCATGCAAGATCATCCATTGATTTAAGTCTTAAAACACAAGTAACACAACATTGACTTAAGACTTTGACACATGCAACGGAAACTACAACCTGATAACATAAAACATTGTTCGGAAGACACAAACATCAACACGAAATAAGCGCAGTTTAAGGATTGTGACTCGTCCAGGTAAAAGTCACATCCCCTAAACTTGGATGACCTCGAAACTCTTATGCAGCGGGAAAACGTAGCATACCGTGCCAGAATCCTTAGTTCCCTGAAATACATGTAAGTTGGAAAAATCAACAAAAAATTGTTGAGCGACTTCATGTGTTTAGTATGTACGCGCGAATAAACCTTTATAATCATTGTAAGTATGAATGTTTTGTAAACTCTGGTATGAAAGCAAACAAGGAAACATATCAGTTTACGTGTAACCACATGGTCCAACCTGCGGGCGCATGGGAGGGGATAGGACAAGATCACCACATGGTCCAACCTGAGGGCGCATGGGTGGTGTTACGACAAGGTCACCACATGGTCCAACCTGAGGGCGCATGGGTGGTGTTAAGACAAGGTCACCACATGGTCCAACCTTAGGGCGCATGGGTGGGGTTTGTTATGCTCAAATAGGCCTATCACTTGTATCCCTCGATCGTGCTACGAGGACTAATGTTCTTAAGATTTCACCTACCCAATCACATAACCTAACAGTTCCTTCCTTAGCTAACCATACCATTCGTAATTGTCCGTATCAGTATGTAACATGTATTTCACCCCCGAAGTATAAAAGTGAAAACAGTTAAGAGAAAAGGGGGACATGAACTCACTGTGATGCGTCTCTACCAAGTATACCTCCAAATCAAGCAGCTGTGTGACGACCTACATGTACTAACTCTATTAGACGGACGGTCGTGCCTTAGCTTTATGGTTTAAGTTTTTGGGAAATAGTTAGACAACTATTTCGTGTTTACATTCTGTATACGTGGTAATCATTTTCCTTCCCAAGGATGGGGGATTTAATACATGTGTGTTCGTATATCTTCGAAATATATTATTAAGTTTCACTTAAAAATATATTTTATTCCATTTATCCAAAATACTTTGCTTTCCAAAATATAAATATTTTTTCCCAAAAATATTATATTTTATTCCATATACTTTTCCAAAATAATACTTTTGTCAAAACACGCGTTCAATAGTATTTTTCCGAAATGCGTAAGTTACCTTTAAAGTTCGGGTGGTAATAATAATACCGTTGGAACTTAATATTTATTGTGAAGGCGTTCGTATCATTTTGGAGCCGTTAATATTTAGTAATATTATTTTTACCCTAAAAATAATATTCGTATGGTTCACAAAATAATCATAAAAATCTCACAAGTGTTGTGGTGAAAAATATATACTAAATATATATTTATCAAGTTTCATTTTGTGAAAATCCCACATCCGATATTTAGAAAATTTTTGTAAATAAGTCGTGGCGAAACTTACGCTTTGAAATCAAGTCAAAAATAGATTTACAACACTTGTAGTGAAAATATTCCCAAGTGTTAGGTTTTTAGAAAAATTTCGCCAGATTTTCCCCTGTAACTGGAGGTGGCCACGCTTTTAAGCGTATCATTTTCTTTTATAAATCAAACCAACAATTTTCTCATTCAATCAAAACAATGTTCAAAGCATCAATTAGTCAGAATATATATATAATTCGCATAAATTACATGAACTTGTGGATTACTCAAAACTTGTAGTAATTCTCATTACTTTTAGTGGATCTTTATATAAACCAACCCGGTTTTGTAAAAAACCTTGTTTTTAAAGAAATTCCATCTTTACAACTTCTTGTAAAATTTGACAAAACAATTTCTTTGTCGAAACTTAGTGTTACACAAGTGTTTACACACTTGTGTGTTTAAAAATCATTCTTGTTCATGTAAGATCCGGCTTTAGAAAAATATGATTTCCTTGACACTCGGTCCTTTGAAAATACCGCTTGTAGATCCGTAGATCTACTAGTTTTAAACACTATTTTGTAAGTAAAGTCGATTTTACACAAGTTCATGTTTAGTGTATGGTAGAGTTTCATCATTTAACCCTTTTTATATTTAAACAACTCTATGTCATGATCCATGAACATGACTAACCGGGGTTAGATGATGATCCGAGCTACCACAACATAGATCGGGTCCAAATAACTACACAAATCAAATACTACATGTTTTACACAACATATGAGCTTTTAACCAACACTTTTAGTATTTGTAGTAGACTTTTATGCTTCAACTTGTATGTTCATGACTTTTAACCGTTACAAATCATTTTAACCATCTTAAAATAGTTCGAGAAGGTGATTCAAGCAACTTACTACTAGCTCGAGGCTTGGGAAGAATCTAAGCGCAAAATGAGAGGATAAAAGCAATAGAGTGAGGTCCTTTGTGTTTCGAATGCACCAAGCCTCCTTGTAGGTGATCTTTAACACTTGAATGACCTTGGAATTGCTTGAAATAAACTCAAAAAAATTGATGGGTGCAAGAGGGTGTTCGGCCGTGAGTATTTTAGAGAGAGAGAGAGAGTTGTTTTGTGGTGAAATGTGATGAATGATCATGTGGGTTTAGTCTACTACTTGTAGACATTTAGAATGTTTATGATCCAATGGATTATGTGCTTTCTAGATACTAAGCATGAAGATTAAAATAATCATTTGAAGGACAAGGTATGTCCCCCGTTAAAGTGCTTAACAAAGCTTTAAAGCGTCGTTATTATTATTTTTAGTGACGCAACTTATTCCCGACACTTTGGAAAGTGTCTAGTAATATTTTTCTTCATGTTTTGGCACTTCATTAGTTAACCAAATGCTGAATTATTATTTAAAATGCTGAATTTTGTACCTAGAGTACGTTTTAGGCACATCCGGTCACTGTATCTCATTCCTAGTGACGCAGTTCTACAACCCTTACATTCCTACACTCACCACTAGTGTAGCAAACTATCTCAGGCTCTTACAGGCCTTAGAGGCAGTACCTGCCTGGTGCTGGCTATAACAGCACGTTTAATAGGTTATCCGTTCATTGTGCTACTGTGCGTTTGGTGCATCAAGGTTGTCACAAAGGTGCTGTAAGCAAAACATGGAGTGACAGCAAGTAAAGTATGATGCAAGTAAGTTCATGTATCAGCATTCAATTAGCAGTTTATCCACAAATTCAAGTAAGCACAGTAATTAAGCAGTAATTAATTATTAATTAAGTCGTACGGATACCTGGTTTGGTGAGGGTTATCACATTCTCCCCCCGTTAAATAAATTTCGTCCTCGAAATTTGTACTACCCTACTACTTATGGTTAAGTCACACACGTATGTATATGGATAATATCGAAGTAGATAATCATCAAATCGAAACAGACCTTACTCACATTAGCTGAGTCCTAGAATATATATCAACCTGAATCCTAGGGTTGAAAGGCGTGTGCTTCTAGCATTGGATGTCAACGGTACAAAACGTACTTGACATGTAATCTAGTGTAAACCAGCTAGCAGGGGTTCCACAAAAGTGGAGTTTTGACTAATAAGATTCTTTTAAACGATTGGTTATAATATGCAAACAGGTTTTCACAAATCATAGCACCCTCTATATGAACTCAAAAGCAACAACTCAATGTAATAGTAAAATGATCTGTCAACTCTTGAATAAATGTCTGGTAAGGTTTAGTGTGTCAACATTTTTGAATAGTGGAGATACACCGAAAGGAATACAAGCGAATCCGGTGTAGCATTGTCTTGATTCGTAGTTGTATCGGAAATGTTTAAATGATAAATCAAACAGAAGTATGGGTGGCCTTGTGTAAAACGGTTATCATGATTAGCACAAGCTACAAGTTTATGATGACACCACAAGGTGTCGTAATGGCATTTCCCAATAATAGTGGTGACTGAACAAGTTCGCCGCGTTTGAGATCAAATGAAAGTGTACTGAGGCAATCTGAAGATTTGATTTATACCATGTTACAGAGTTTTCAGTTAAATACGGAAAATCAAAGATCCACTGTTTCCAATCGAAGATGAAATGTAATAAGTATCGCAAGGCACTTGATTTACAACGAAAGAATCGTTAGGGGGTACATCATGAGATGAAATGAATTTATGTACCTTTGACTCAGCACGCAAGTGTGTTGAGAGTGATTTAATTGTGATAAAGAAACGGATTTAGGGCAAGTTGTCAAATAATCAATTAAATCCGTGTACGAAGTGAGTAGTCAAATAAGCGCAAGCTTCTGTTCTGTGAAAGTATCACTGTAAGGTGTTGAAATCTATCCACGATTTAGTGGAGTCTTAGGCCAAATAAGTCTACCACGACCCGAAACAAAAGAATCTGTGCCAAAGTATTAGAATACGATGCTCTCAATGCATCATATGGCGTCTCAATTTAAGCAGGTGAGCTGGATAAGTTCAAGCATTTGAACCTAGTAACCAAACAATAAACGTACGTATCAACAAGGAAATCTTGACATGATAGCAAACATGTAACTTGAAAGAAAGTAGTTTCAATAAGTGTGTTGACTTGATAACAAAAGAGTCAACAATGACAAAAATGTAGGCCATTCGAATCGCGAATCAGTAATTGGATTTAGCAAGGTTATATTTAAATTTCAATGAAGTGTTTGTTCGAAACAAAACCACGTGCGTAGCAAATGATGCATGTGAGTCATGAAAGTTTCCGAGTACTGAAACAATGAGTGCTTGCTAAATGAAGGAAATGACCAAGTATCGAAACAAATGTGTGTTCGCTCTCAGCGAAGAAAACTTGTGTGATGCAACTACTACCATTAAGGGGAGTAGAGATGCAAACGTCTACTTGCCAGAAGTAAAAGAAATCCAAGTATTCTCTGTTTGGTTAACGGAACTGGCATATGCGCCACGTTAATGATGGTTGATTGAGTTGACAGATATGGTTCCTAAATAAAAACCTTTACGAGTTTGGACCTGGGTTCCCAAGGTCCTAAATATATGTTTTCTAAATCCTCCAGGTTTCGTGTCCCGTGTAGGCTGGTTTGTGCATTGTGTAGGAAGCACTACTTTTATGTACGTCTAAGAGCTAGTCATTGTCCCACAATTTTCATCGGTAAACTTTCTTCCTGAATTTCACTGCTAACGACGCTCGATCGTCGATCAGTTGTGTAGTAGTAGTTGGGTCCTCATAGTTAGTTATATAAGAGGTTCGTTAACCCTTAGTATGGGTCTGACTCTCGTGTGTTAGCTCGTTCGGCTCCTGGTAGTTGATGTTTATTTGAAAATCATCATCCTTCTTTTTGATGAGTAGAAATGGGGTTACCCCAAAAGGGAAATTTTGGTCTGTTATCTTCCTTCTCTATCCATTGCTAAAACTTCTCTGTCAATCCTTGCATCTCCGAAAATGTAAGTCGCTACGATGCATCGACTATGGTTGCAGTGCCTGGAATTAAATCGACGCGAGATTCGACTAATCGTTGAGGAGACGATTCCGGCAAGTCTTCGAGGAAGACTTCAGGGTATTCTCCAATCACAGGGATATCTTCGAGTTTTGGTTCTTCGGCTTCTTTTTCCACGACATGAGCCAAGAATGCAACACATCCTTTGTGCGAAAAATTTCGTGTCTTCTTTCCCTGATAATCCGTAGGAGCGTATCCTGCTCCATGAATCACGATCATTTCTCCGTTCGTCGTCGGGGCGCGGATGACAATCTCCGCCGGGTTGTTCGACAACCAGTCCATCCCAATTATCACGTCGATGCTTCCGTTAGGCTTGTTCTGTCGAGAACTGGGTATCTAGGTTACTTACTACTAAAACAACTACATCTTCTGAAGCTAGAATTTGACAATACTGTCAAATAGAGCATAACATTGACTATTATGAGACGTACCGATATCCACGCTTGGATTCTATCCCCGCTGTTGAGCTTTCACCCACGTGCCTGAGTGTTCTTAGGGCAATACTTCCTGAAATGCCCCACATCACCGCAATTAAAACATGCTTGGCCACAGTCTTGATCGTCACCATCCCTGCCTTGATAGTTGGTGTCGTCGTTATTTCCTCCGCGATTTCCGCTACCATCTTGACCTCTATTTCCATGTTTAGTACCCTGTCGACACGTTTCCTTGACATGTCCCACCTTACCACAGTTACCACATTTTCCATATCTACACCGCCCGTTATGGTGACGTCGACAGTTGTCGCACTTTGGTAGGATACCCGTGTACTCTTTTCTCTTTTTGGCCTTGTTGTTGCTACTCGACTGGGTACCCTGTTTGAAATTCGCCAACTTTCTCTTGTTGTCCCCAGATGACTCTACATGAGTCTCCTTTTTCTCCTCAAAGGTTGAAAATTTGTTCATCCTGATTGCCTCTTCCGTCAAGGCTACACTTAGATTGATGGCCTCAGTGATTGTTGCAGGCTTTGATGTCGTTACCATGCTCATGATTTGGGGTGCCAATCCCCAAATGAAACGCTCAATCCTCTTAAACTCCGGATCTATCATGTAAGGAACGATACGCGATAGAACTTGGAACTTCTCCACATACTCAGCTATTTTTGGACCTTCCATCTTCAAGTTCCAGAACTCAGTTTCTACCTTCTGGCTTTCTGTTCTCGAACAGTACTTTTTATGCATTAGCTCTTTCAGCTCGTCCCATGATAAAGTATATGCAGCAGCCTCGCCCATTGTCTGAACCTGAAGTTTCCACCATGACAGAGCCCCATCTCGGAACAGCCCGGAAATGTACGTGACCTGATCTCTTGGGGCGCATTTGCTCGCACGCAAAACAGTGTCCGTCTTCTCAATCCAGCGTACGAAGGCTACGGCACCCCCAGTGCCGTCGAAATGTAGGGGCTGGCAGCCTAAGAACTGCTTGTAGGTGCAGCCGTTGGGTGGGTTATTTCCTGAGGTACCTCCGTTGTGCTCGGAGCGATGGGCCTCGTATTGTGCGATGACTGCAGCAATGATTCCCTGAAGTTCCGCCTCGTTGGTGGGTATGCGTACATCCCGTCTTGGAGGCATCTTCTAAATGATGATCGTATGGGTCAGGTCATAGTAAGTAAATAACGCACGTACGTAATATCATTCATCGAGCACATAACATCTCATGTTATAGGATTAGGACAATAAATCCCAACATCACATATAATGGGAATATTGCGATTGCGCTATCGTAATTTGAGACCACGATATAATGTTTAAAATTTGTATAAATGTATTGTACATCACAAGTGACTAAGGGCCACAAGGGTTGTCGTATGTTTATTTGCTCTCGTTATCTTCCAATCGCAATTGCATTGTCTCACAAAGCGTATCATATCAAAAGGGACACAGGGTCACCCTACCCTTGCCCAACAAGTATATCAGTGTATCGAAATTACGTAGTCAGACGTGGTCTTTAGGGGTCTTCACGGTCTCGGCTCGTCATTAGGGTCTTCACTCAAATATAATGCAATCCGCATAGTTCAGAAATCAACTATACTGGTGACTGGGGTGGAGGAGGAAAGAAAAGTGACCGCTAATATGCGAGAGTCCCTCCTCGAGCTGGTATATACGTCGGGGTAATTATCTGCCCTGCCGCCCGATAGTAAAGAAATGTGTATCAGAATCCTGGTGTCTAACATAAACTTTTCTGGCAAAATGCTGTCTTGTGATGTAGACACCTTAATCATGTTTTTGGTTATGTAATGTTTTGCAAATGAAGTTGCCAATTGTGGCGTCAGCTCAAGCTCCAACATTCTGTGACTCATATCCTTAACTGTGGTTGATGTTACAGGAGCAACTCATCTCGCGTGTGGCCTTTATAATGTAAGGGTCTAACTTCAGCACAGTGTACAATAGGAATCAACGAGATGGCTCGTCCTGACGTTGTAGAGGTGAATGTAGCAAGTGGTGCGACTTGTGTAGTTGGGAATATGCTGTTGTAGCAGATGAATCGTTATGTGGGTGCTGACCTAAAGTACCTCCCCGAGGTGCGGAACTATTCTGGAGGAAAGCTATAGGCATCTTGGCGCAATGGACGTTGGTCTTCAAAGGGGAAGGGAGCAATGTCAGCGGTTTCGGTGTGTAAAAACGAACATCTCACAAATGAGGAGATTGGCCGATGCAGGTAGATATAAGAGGTGCAATGTATGGCAGACCAAAAAGAAACAGGGTCGTGATCACGTAAAGGTGTAGGTTCAGCAGGCGCAACATCAAGCTGACCCAAATGGTGTAGCAGCTGGCTCGAGTGCAGGCTCCGGGTCATGTAACGGTGTGGAGGCCATCAGCGGTAAGTGTGGGTAGCAAAGGTGCATCCATGGGAACTGGAACAGGGGCTAAAACAGGGGCCACAAGAGAGCGTCACAGGAAACTCGAAAGGTGGGTAACCATTGTCATCGTCTATCCACCCATTTCGGGTGTGCGCGTATCGAGGATCAACTTGGGTTGCCAAAGGCGCATGATCGAACTGTACAGGCACAGGGTCAGGGTGGGGTGCAACAAGAGAGTCAGCAGGTATAACAGCGATAAGTGGGGGATCAACATGATCAGCAGCAATAACATGGTCACCCTCCAGTAGTGGTGCATCAGTAGGGTGATCGTCAATGGTTAGGTCAGCAATCACAGGATCAATGGGCATGCCAGCCTGAACCGTGTGACATGTGCTGTGCGCTCCGAGTGTGTGACGGTGCGGAGGCCACAGACTCGAAGGAGTCTGGAGCGGGTGAGTGTGCAGGTGACTCCTCAGCTGGGGCATCTGCGAGTAACAAAAGACCACTGTCAGCTTGAAGGGCCTCGCCCTCAACATCGTCCGCCAGGGGCTCATCATCAAACGGATCGACGTCGTCGTCAGCGTCGGCGTCGAGGAGCATATCGTAAGCAGGATAAACGGCCAAAGGTATGGGAGCAGGGATCTCTACGAGTGGTAGGTACCCAGCAAAAGGACCATTAGCGGGCTCATCGACAGCGTCGGGTAGCGCAAAGGGCTGAAAGTCATCCTCGTCTGTGCTAGTAACATCTGATGTGTGGACCTCGTGCTCTGAAGACTCCAAGTCGTCCGATACTATGGGTCTAGGGTCCGTGGTGTCCGATTCACCAGTGCCTGATGAATCCATGGTGTCTGTATCATAAGCACAAATATGCACAAACAATCAATCATATAATCAGACAAGCACATTAGTCACCAAGCAAGCAATCAAACAATTCTCCTAGTCCCACTAGCCTCCCAGCCTCTCAGACTGCTCTTCCTAGTCCCACTAGCCACATTCTCCCAGCCTCTCAGACTGCTCTTACTAGTCCCACTAGCCAAATTCTCCCAGCCTCTCAGACTGCTCTTCCTAGTCCCACTAGCCACATACTCCCAGCCTCTCAGACTGCTCTTCCTAGTCCCACTAGCCAAATTCTCCCAGCCTCTCAGACTGCTCTTCCTAGTCCCACTAGCCACATACTCCCAGCCTCTCAGACTGCTCTTCCTAGTCTCACTAGCCACATTCTCCCAGCCTCTCAGACTGCTCTTCCTAGTCCCACTAGCCAAATTTTCCCAGCCTCTCAGACTGCTCTTCCTAGTCCCACTAGCCACATACTCCCAGCCTCTCAGACTGCTCTTCCTAGTCTCACTAGCCTATTCTCCCAGCCTCTCAGACTGCTCTCCCCAGTCCTACTAGGCAACTACCTCGGTTTCCTAAACCGAGCCTCGGTCCTCCAGACCGAGCCTCAGCTTCTCAGACTGAGCCTATAAATAATAGATAAATGTGCTCAACATTTGTTTGTAAAAAGTTTTGGATCTGGACTTGAGTGGTATGCAGTAAAAATGTTTTCGTGAGAGCCCTAGTGATCATAGTCTAGACTCGAGAACGAATCCTAGTTCGCTATGATCAGAGCTCGGATACCAAGCTGTCACACCCTGGCTTTGCGGAAGCGTGGTTAATTTGGTGTGACTTCTTAATACCATAGCTTAATCATAACAAAGCTATATGAAAATAAAATCATGCAAGATCATCCATTGATTTAAGTCTTAAAACACAAGTAACACAACATCGACTTAAGACGTTGACACATGCAACGGAAACTACAACCTGATAACATAAAACATTGTTCGGAAGACACAAACATCAACACGAAATAAGCGCAGTTTAAGGATTGTGACTCGTCCAGGTAAAAGTCACATCCCCTAAACTTGGATGACCTCGAAACTCTTATGCAGCGGGAAAACGTAGCATACCGTGCCAGAATCCTTAGTTCCCTGAAATACATGTAAGTTGGAAAAATCAACAAAAAATTGTTGAGCGACTTCATGTGTTTAGTATGTGCGCGCGAATAAACCTTTATAATCATTGTAAGTATGAATGTTTTGTAAACTCTGGTATGAAAGCAAACAAGGAAACATATCAGTTTACGTGTAACCACATGGTCCAACCTGCGGGCGCATGGGAGGGGATAGGACAAGATCACCACATGGTCCAACCTGAGGGCGCATGGGTGGTGTTACGACAAGGTCACCACATGGTCCAACCTGAGGGCGCATGGGTGGTGTTAAGACAAGGTCACCACATGGTCCAACCTTAGGGCGCATGGGTGGGGTTTGTTATGCTCAAATAGGCCTATCACTTGTATCCCTCGATCGTGCTACGAGGACTAATGTTCTTAAGATTTCACCTACCCAATCACATAACCTAACAGTTCCTTCCTTAGCTAACCATACCATTCGTAATTGTCCGTATCAGTATGTAACATGTATTTCACCCCCGAAGTATAAAAGTGAACACAGTTAAGAGAAAAGGGGGACATGAACTCACTGTGATGCGTCTCTACCAAGTATACCTCCAAATCAAGCAGCTGTGCGACGACCTACATGTACTAACTCTATTAGACGGACGGTCGTGCCTTAGCTTTATGGTTTAAGTTTTGGGGAAATAGTTAGACAACTATTTCGTGTTTACATTCTGTATACGTGGTAATCATTTTCCTTCCCAAGGATGGGGGATTTAATACATGTGTGTTCGTATATCTTCGAAATATATTATTAAGTTTCACTTAAAAATATATTTTATTCCATTTATCCAAAATACTTTGCTTTCCAAAATATAAATATTTTTTCCCAAAAATATTATATTTTATTCCATATACTTTTCCAAAATAATACTTTTGTCAAAACACGCGTTCAATAGTATTTTTCCGAAATGCGTAAGTTACCTTTGAAGTTCGGGTGGTAATAATAATACCGTTGGAACTTAATATTTATTGTGAAGGCGTTCGTATCATTTTGGAGCCGTTAATATTTAGTAATATTATTTTTACCCTAAAAATAATATTCGTATGGTTCACAAAATAATCATAAAAATCTCACAAGTGTTGTGGTGAAAAATATATACTAAATATATATTTATCAAGTTTCATTTTGTGAAAATCCCACCTCCGATATTTAGAAAATTTTTGTAAATAAGTCGTGGCGAAACTTACGCTTTGAAATCAAGTCAAAAATAGATTTACAACACTTGTAGTGAAAATATTCCCAAGTGTTAGGTTTTTAGAAAAATTTCGCCAGAGTTTCCCCTGTAACTGGAGGTGGCCACGCTTTTAAGCGTATCATTTTCTTTTATAAATCAAACCAACAATTTTCTCATTCAATCAAAACAATGTTCAAAGCATCAATTAGTCAGAATATATATATAATTCGCATAAATTACATGAACTTGTGGATTACTCAAAACTTGTAGTAATTCTCATTACTTTTAGTGGATCTTTATATAAACCAACCCGGTTTTGTAAAAACCTTGTTTTGAAAGAAATTCCATCTTTACAACTTCTTGTAAAATTTGACAAAACAATTTCTTTGTCGAAACTTAGTGTTACACAAGTGTTTACACACTTGTGTGTTTAAAAATCATTCTTGTTCATGTAAGATCCGGCTTTAGAAAAATATGATTTCCTTGACACTCGGTCCTTTGAAAATACCGCTTGTAGATCCGTAGATCTACTAGTTTTAAACACTATTTTGTAAGTAAAGTCGATTTTACACAAGTTCATGTTTAGTGTGTGGTAGAGTTTCATCATTTAACCCTTTTTATATTTAAACAACTCTATGTCATGATCCATGAACATGACTAACCCGGGTTAGATGATGATCCGAGCTACCACAACATAGATCGGGTCCAAATAACTACACAAATCAAATACTACATGTTTTACACAACATATGAGCTTTTAACCAACACTTTTAGTATTTGTAGTAGACTTTTATGCTTCAACTTGTATGTTCATGACTTTTAACCGTTACAAATCATTTTAACCATCTTAAAATAGTTCGAGAAGGTGATTCAAGCAACTTACTACTAGCTCGAGGCTAGGGAAGAATCTAAGCGCAAAATGAGAGGATAAAAGCAATAGAGTGAGGTCCTTTGCGTTCCGAATGCACCAAGCCTCCTTGTAGGTGATCTTTAACACTTGAATGACCTTGGAATTGCTTGAAATTAACTCGAAAAAATTGATGGGTGCAAGAGGGTGTTCGGCCGTGAGTATTTTAGAGAGAGAGAGAGAGAGTTGTTTTGTGGTGAAATGTGATGAATGATCATGTGGGTTTAGTCTACTACTTGTTTGGGAGAGTTTGTTTAAGATTTTTGAGATGATAAAGTGTTTGAAAATGAAAATGAAAATGAAAATGATATTTTTACAAGTGATCATCAGAAATTTTTTTAATGTTAAATCATTCTATTTCTGCAAAGTGGTTTCTAAATTTGCAATATTTTAAATTTGTGAAACTTATGTTTGTGGTAGAGAATGTGCATGTTAGCCAGATTTCGATACCTGAGGAATTGAGTTGAGCCAGGTTTAAGATCCTGTAAATTCAAAAAATTCCAGACTGCGATCCCAGCTTAGCGAAAGGGGGAGTCTGATGACATCTAGAGAGAGTCTGAAGATGTTAGCTGCTGATGCTGATGATCTTATGGAATCAAGATAACTGATCAAGAGGAGCATAGAGCCAGGTTGAGATTCTGAAAGAAAGAGGAAGAGATTGATTGAGGATGCTTACAATGAATAATCTTTGGAGAGTTCGAGAAGACTGATAAAGGCTGAAGGTTTGACAACCGAAGACTCGACACTGAAGACTCGTCAACATCCGAGGGGGAGTCTGTTAGTGCATACGTCTGTCGACTTCGTCTTGTATCGAGTCTTGTATTGTATTTGTTAGATCAGGGCACGAAAAACGAGAAATGAGTGTTTATGGGTAATTTCGCTTGAAATGACACATGGTCATTTCAAACGAAATCAACATGATAATTCTGTTTGAGTAATTCCGTGCGGAATTAGATTCCGCTTGGGCATGTTCAAACGGAATCACTCACCCTATATATACCTGATGTGCCTTGACATTTGTAACGATTCTGATTCCGGTAGCGAAGCTCTGCCGAAGTGTCTACAGCATTGTAATCGATCTAATATCAATCAAAAGACAGTTTAAAGTGATTTCTTGTGCAATTCAGCTGAAATAACATCGATACATCTGTTTCCGCCTCTTGTATTGGTGAAGACCTCTTCTGAACGACTCGTTTGGGTCACAAAACGATCCTACAAGTGTGCCCAAGAACACTACACAAGGGCTCTTTATATAGAAATTCCCAAGTGTTTGGATGGCTTCCAGATGTTAAGGGACCTCCTAGGATCACCCCAGGTTTCCTAGTGGATTTATAATACCGTATAAGAGCCCCTAGGATCGTTACAATTGAGTTTAAGGCAGTGCAAACCTGAACCCGCACCTGGCAGCATGTTGCTGTGAATTTAGTGCCGTCGCGCTGCACGACGGCTGGATGACATCAAGGTCGCGCGACGCGACCATCTGGTTAACCAGCCAAACAAGTTTCAATGTTGACCATTTCAGTCCCTGCACCTTTTCAAGCCCTAAATCTTTCATATTAAGTACCTTTGGCCCTTGTAGTTAGTTTGTTGAGGCTCAAGGATGTATAAAAAAACTTCGTTAGGCTCGGGTTCGTTACTTATCACTATAAATGCAAGTTTCGTCAAGTTGACACTTATAGCCCAAAGTCTTGAAAACATGCTTAACGATCTCGAAACCTCGTGAAATTCATACCACTTATTCTTGAGAGTATATTTGAACATTTCGAAGCCTCGGGTTCATTAAAAGGTCACTCAGAGGTCAGAATTAACATGTTGACACGTTTAACCCTCGTAGTTTTATAATCTTTCGATTATTTTCACAAACGGCTTCTTATATCCAATCAATCTCTCGTTTAAGAATATATTCATCATGTATGGTCATTCAGAGGCACAAGTTTGGCCTGTTGACACTTTTAGTCCCTCCGGATACATAATTTCACTATTTGACAACTTTAGTCCTTCAAACTCAATCTTTCTCAAATCTTGGGTTTAGGACACGTGTCTATACATAATTGGACACGTTTTTACGTGGTGTTACATCCTCACCCCCTTAAAAGAAATCTCGACCCCGAGATTTACTGGAATAAGTGAGGGTACTTCTGTCGCATAGTGGACTCAACTTCCCACGTATATTCGGGACCTCTACGGGTATCCCATTTGACCTTTACTATAGGCACATGCTTCCTTCGGAGCTTTTTAAGCTGACGATCCTCGATCGACATAGGTCTTTCAACAAATCTCAGGCTTTCATCAATCTGTACATCTTTATGAGACATAGCTAGCGATTAATCAGCTAGACACTTCTTGAGATTACAGATGTGGAACACATTATGAATTCCACTGAGCTCCTCTGGCAAGTTTAGCTTATAAGCTACACTGCCGACACATTCGATAATCTCGAATGGTCCGATATATCTAGGGCTTAGCTTGCCTTTCTTACCAAAACGCATCACACCTTTACAGGGTGATACTTTCAGTAAGACTTTGTCACCTACCTCAAACTTTAGAGGTTTTCGCCTCTTGTCAGCATAACTTTTCTGCCTATCCCTGGCAGCTTTCAGGCGATCACGAATCTAGACAATCTTGTCTGTCGTTTCAAGGAGTATATCAGGTCCTGATAGCTGAGCTTCTCCTACTTCCGCCCAACAAACAGGCGTTCTGCATTTCCTACCATATAATGCCTCAAAAGGCGCAACCTGAATGCTTGTATGGTAGCTATTGTTATAGGAGAACTCGATCAAGGGTAGGTGGTCATCCCAACTACCACCTAAATCAATAACACATGCACGAAGCATATCTTCCAAAGTTTGAATTGTACGCTCGCTCTGTCCATCTGTCTGAGGATGGTAAGCAGTACTAAAATTCAAACGAGTGCCCAAAGATTGTTGGAAACTTTTCCAAAAGTGAGAGGTGTATCTAGTATCTCTATCCGATATAATAGACACCGGCACTCCGTGGAGGGATACAATCTTATCCACGTACAACTGAGCTATCTTATCAGAGCTATGAGTCTCTTTAATGGGTAGGAAGTGTACTGACTTAGTGAGTCTATCAACTATGACCCATATGGTATCATTTCCATGCCTTGTTTTAGGTAACTTAGTTATAAAGTCCATAGTTACCATTTCCCACTTCCATGTGGGAAGTTCTGGCTGCTGAAGCAGACCCGATGGTTTTTGATGCTCTGCTTTAATCTGAGCACATGTCAAGCACTTAGCTACATGGGTGGCAATAGATTTCTTCAACCTTACGGAACCCTAGATCAATCGGGCAGCGTATCTAATACGTATCCAGGGGTTATGATACTTACAACGGAGCAGAACTTCGTTATTTAGGGCAGCGTATCTAATACGTATCCGAGTAGTAGAGGGTCTACGGCGTAGCTGATCCGGGTCACAAGCATAGGTTCAACACGTTGATGACACGTGTCGGCTCAGGGTTTCGCCGCGTTGATGGGCTGTCGCGCCCCGCGTAGACCCTTATGTGGTCTTACGCGGCCCGCGAGCGATGTAATATTTTTTTTTTATTTTTTAATGCTATATTGTATTTTGAGCTTGGTTTTCACATACGGGGTGCATTTCAGGACATATAGGGGTATTTTAAAATATATTAGGGTGTCGGAAAAATTCAGGAGGGTTGTTATATCCTCCCCACCTTGTTTTAGAGCTCGTCCTCGAGGTCTACTAGAACAGGTGTGGATATTTTCTTTGCATTTCTGATTCAAGTTCACATGTGTACTCTGGTCCTCTTTTGGAGTCCCACTTCACTTTGACCAGAACTAATCTCTTGTGCTTGAGGTTCTTGACTTTCCTGTCTTCAATCTGTAGAGGCCTTTCTACAAACTTGAGTTGTTCATTTACATCTATATCCTTGAGAGGCACTACTAGTGATTCATTAGCTAAGCATTTCTTGAGATTAGACACATGAAATACATCATGTATTCCTGCCATTTCCTCTGGCAGTTGTAGCTGATAGGCTACAGGTCCTATTTTTCTAATAATCTCAAAAGGTCCAATATACCTGGGGCTTAGCTTTCCCCTTTTGATGAATCTCACCACTCTTTTCCAAGGAGAGACTTTCAGTAACACTTTGTCTCCTACCTGAAATTCCAACGGTTTCCGCCTGTTATCAGCATAGATTTTCTATCGATCACGTGCTGCTTTTAGCCGTTCTTTGACTTGGATGATCTTGTCGGTCATCTCCTGCACTATCTCAGGTCCAGATAGTTGCTTTTCCCCAATTTCTACCCAACAGACTGGGGTTCGGCACTTTCGTCCATAAAGTGCTTCGAATGGTGCAGCATTGATACTTGTGTGATAACTGTTATTATAAGAAAATTCTATTCATGGTAAATGATCGTCCCAATTACCTCCGAAATCAATTACACAAGCTCTAAGCATGTCTTTCATCATCTGAATTGTCCTTTCGCTTTGTCCGTTCGTTTGCGGATGATAAGTTGTGCTTAGATTCAACTTGGTTCCCATGGCTTTTTTGAAACTTGTCCAAAAATGACAGGTAAAATGGCTATCTTTGTCAGAAACAATTGATAAAGGAATTCCATGTAATGAAACTATTTCATTTACATACAATTTAGCTAATTGTTCCATACTGAAAGTTTCCTTCATTGGTAGGAAATGAACTGACTTTGTTAGTCTGTCTACAATCACCTAGATTGTATCATTACCTTTCTTTGTTTTGGGTAATTTAGTAACAAAAAACATTGTTATCAATTCCCATTTCCATACAGGCATTTCTAACTGTTGTAACAATCCTGAGGGTTTTTGATGTTCAGCTTAAACTTGTGAGCAAGTTAAACATTTAGAAACATAGGCTGCTATGTCCTTTTTCATTCCTATCCACCAGAAATTATTTCTTAAATCCTGATACGTTTTATCATTTCCAGGATGCATCGTATATTTAGACTAATGGGCTTCTTCTAATATACGATGACGTAGGTTTCCTAATTTAGGTATCCACATTCTCTTCTTATGGAATCTCCAAATTCCATCTGTTCCTTGTTTTAATTCCTTTATCATTCCTTTTAATTTTTCAGTATCCTCCTTGATTAATGATTTTTGTGCTTTTCTAATCTGTTCATTTAAATCTACTTGTAGATTTAATTTAAGAGAACGTACCATTTTTGGCTTTTCGTGATACTTTCGGCTTAAAGCATCCGCCACTACATTTGCTTTTCCTGCATGATACTGGATATCACAATCATAATCACTAAGCATCTCCATCCAGCGTCTTTGTCTCATATTCAACTCTTTTTGTCCAAAAACATACCTTAAACTCTTATGATCAGTGAAAATAGTAAACTTACTACCATAGAGGTAATGTCTCCAAATCTTAAGGGCAAAAATTATAGCTCCTAGTTCAAGATCATGGGTTGAATAATTCTCTTCATGATTCTTAAGTTGTCTAGAGGCGTAAGCTATAACCTTTTGACGTTGTATTAACACACATCCATAACCTAATTTAGAAGCGTCACAATAGACTACAAAGTCTTCAGTTCCTTTTGGTAACCCTAATATGTGTGACAACCCGCACTAAACCAGGTATCCGTACGACTTAACTAATGATTAATTACTGCTTAATTACTGTGCTTGTTTGAACTAGCTGATGAACTGCTACTTGAATACTGATACATGTACTTACTTGCATCATACTTGCTTGCTGTCACTACATTATTTACAAGCTGAACCTTAGTGACAAACATGATGCACAAAAAGCACAGTAGCACAATACACGGATAACCTATTGAACATGCTGATAAAGCCAGCATCAGGCAAACACTGCCTCTAAGGCCTGTACGAGCCAGAAACGTTTTGCTACACTAGTAGTGAGTGTAGGGATATAAGGGTTGTGGAACTGCGTCTCTAGGAATAAGTCATTATGACTGGATGTGCCTAAAACGTACTCTAAGTACAAAACTCAGCACTTTACAAAATAATTCAGCTTCTAGCTAACTAGTAAAGTGCCAAAACATGAGAAAAATATTACTAGACACTTTCCAAAGTGTCGGAAATAAGTTGTGTCACTAAAAATAACAATAACGACACTTTAAAGCTTTATTAAGCGCTTTAACGGATTACTATCCAACCGAACAACCGGACTATACCCGGGACATGAAAATATTGTTATTTTTATTATTTATCTTTTTCTGAGCCAGTTAGGGTCCCCGTATGCCCTAACACCCATTGTAACACACTATACACAAGTAACCAAGTTAAACACTTAACTAACTTGGTTTAACCTAACTAATACTTAACCTATGGTTGAAATGGAATCGGATTAGACCCCCCCCCCCCAACCGAAATCGTCCCCTAGGGGACACCCTTGTACTTGATAGATTGTCATAATCTAATTATGTTTAATATCTAGTTTACATAAGATCTATTGGGTAATACCCTTGTTAATTGTCTATAAGTTAGATGCAAGACCCAACATAACTCACACACTTAACAACATCACACAAACTCTCTCCTCTCTTGCTCTCCACACTCACGGCCGAACACCCCTTGGGACACCCCATCCATCTTCGATTTTGATCTTCACATTCCATCATCATACAAGCATCAAGGGTCGTATACAAGGAGTCTTGGAGCAAACGGAACGCGAAGGACCTCTTTATCTTGCTTTTATCCACCTCTTTTGCGCATAGATTCTTCCCTAGCCTCGAGCTAGAGGTATAATGCTTAAAACACCTTCTTGAACTAATCTAAAGTGGTTAAAAGGATTTGTATCGGTTAAAACTCGGAATCTTACAAGTTGATGCTTTAAAGTCTACTTAAAACACTAAAAATGGTGGTTAATAGCACATAAGTTGTGTAAATGATGTAGTATTCGAAATTTGTGATTATTTAGACCAGATCTATGATTGTGGTAGCTCGGATCACCATTTAACCCGATGTAGTCATGTTCTTGGATCATGACATAAGGTTATGTTAGAAGATACAAGGGTTAAAAGGTGAAACTCTACCACACATGAAACATGAACTTGTGTAAAAGTATTGTTATTTGCAAAATAGTGTTTAAAACTAGCAGATCTACGTATCTGCAAGTGGTATTTTCAAAGGACCAAGCGTTAAAGAAATCATGTTTTCTAAAAGACGGATCTCACAATAACAAGAATGATATTTAGAACACACAAGTGTGTAAACACTTGTGTAACACAAGTTTCAACAAAATAACTATCTTTGTAAAAATGGACAAGAAGTTGTAAAGACGGAACTTCTCTAAAAACAAGACTTTTACGAAACCGGATTTATTTATATAAAGATCCACTAAAGGTAATGAGATTTACCTCATATTTTCGGAAAAACTACAAGTTCATGTAATATATGCAATTTGTATATTTTGACTAGTTAAAATGTTGAAATATCGTTTGATGACGTTGAGAAAATTGTTGAGTTGATTTGTTAAAGAAAATGATACGCTTGAAAGCGTGGCCACCTCCAGTTACAGAGGAAACTCTGGCGAAATTTTTCTAAAAACCTAACACTTAGAACTATTTACACTACAAGTGTTAGAATTATTTTTGACATGTTTTCGAAATATAAATTTCACCATGACTTTATTTACTAAATATTCGGAGGTGGGATTTTCACAAAATTTAACGTGAAAAATATATATTTTTCACACACTGTTTATGATTATTTTGTGGAGATACATAAATATTATTTCTGGAGTAAAAATAATATTTACAAACGTTAACGAATCCAAAATAATACGAACGCTTTCACCATGAATATATAAGTTACATCGGTAATTATATTACCACTCGATTGCTAAAACGTAACTTACGCACATACGGAAATATTTACGAACGCGTATTTTAACAACGTATTATTGGAGAAGAATTATGTGAAATTGGAAATATAAACATATATTAAGTGCGACTTAATGATATAATTTGAACGCACATGTATTGAATCCCCCATCCTTGGGAAGGAGATTAACTACCAAGTATATACAGAACGTAAACACGAAATAGTTGTCTAACTATTTCCCAAAGACTTAAACTATAAAGCTAAGGCACGGCCGTCCGTCTAATAGAAATTAGCACCTGTAGGTCGTCACACAGCTGCGTGAGCAGGAGATACTTGGTAGAGACGCTTCACTGTGAGTTCATGTCCCCCTTTTCTCTAACTGTTTTCAGTTTTCTTAACTGCGGGGGTGAAATACATGTTACTTTGATTACAAGTACTTTATACATGGTATGATTAGCGTAAGGAGGTTACTACTTAGATCATGTGAGTGGGTAGGCAGAAACACCGAGGGACGTAAGCGGTAGATCTATCTGGGTGTAGCGAGCCCAACTCTAGGCCCAACAGAACGGACCTCTAAGAGGCCCAGCAGAACGGACCTTGAGTGACTTTGTACCCAACGCGAAATCTGCTAGGTTTGAGTCTTCCTACTTGCACTTCACACATACTAATGGCCTTGCAAACCATTGGTGATCTCTTTTCCTTACACTGCTACATACCAGGGAAATTTTTATACTTACAAGTGTTTTACATACTCACTTACACATGAACTCGCTCAACATTATTGTTGATTTTTCAACTTACATGTATTTCAGGAAATTAACGGATCTGGCACGGTATGGAACGTTTTCCGCTGCACTAGTTATGAGGTCATCCGGGTTTGGGGAATGTGACTCTTTCCTGGACAAGTCACAGTCCTTCAAACCATGCTTATGTTATTCTGAGTTGTTGAACAATGTTTATGTCGTCTAGATGTGTTCCATTAAGACAACGTTATTGTATTTGGTATTTTGAAACTTAATCAAATGGATGATCTTGCATGATTTTATTTCATATAGCTTTGTTATGGTTAAGCTATGGTATTAAGAAGTCACACCAAAATTAACCACGCTTCCGCAAAGCCAGGGTGTGACAGCTTGGTATCAGAGCTCTGATCATAGCGAACTAGGATTCTTTCTCGAGTCTAGACTATGATCACTAGGGCTCTCACGAAAACATTTTTCTGCATACCACTTAAGTCCAGATCCAAAACTTTTTACAAACAAATGTTGAGCACATTTTATTATTTATAGGCTCAGCCTGGAGGGCTGAGGCTCGGTCTGGAGGATCGAGGCTCGGTCTAGGTGACCGAGGTAGTTGAGCACGTTGATTTATTATAGGCTCAGCCTGGAGGGCTGAGGCTCGATCTGGAGGATCGAGGCTCGGTCTAGGTGACCGAGGTAGTTGGCTAGTGAGGCTAGGAAGAGTAGGCTCAGTCATGAAGGCTGAGGCTCGGTCAAGGAGACCGAGGCTCGATCTAAGAGGTCGAGGTGGAGGAAAGAGCAGTCTTAAAGACTGGGAGAAATTGGCTAGTGAAACTAGGAAAATTATGTGATATCTTCCTTGGTGACTTATGTGATTATCTGATTGTGTGACTGATTACTTGAGCATATTTGTGTTTATGTTACAGACTCATGGATTCAGCCGGTACTGGCGTTTCGGACACCACTGGACCCATACCTATCGTATCTGATGACCTCACATCCTCCGAGCACGAGGTGCACACATCTGACTATACCAGTACTGACGAGGATGAGTTCCAGCCTTTCGCACTACCTGATGGTGCTGATGAGCCTGCAGATGACCCTCCCGCTGAGTACCTACCCCTAGTAGAGATTCTGGCTCCTATACCCTTAGCCGTTTATCCAACATATGATCTTCTTCTTGACGCCGAGGCTGATGGCGATATTGACCTGTTTGAGGATGAGCCCTTTTGAGGATGAGATCCAGGGCGAGGCCCTTCTTCCCGCGGACGATCTTCTGATGATCGCTGACGTTCCCGCTGAGGATCCGCCTGCACATTCTCCTGTCCCAGACTCCTTCGAGTCTGTGGCATCCGCACCTTCTCACACATTGAGCGCACAGCACTTTGCGCATGATTCTGATCCTGACCAGGCATCCTCTGTTGCACCTATTCCCAGCTTTGCGTTTGACCATGATGACATAGAGGATTCTGATCCTATCTTTCCCCCAGGATACGACCCGGATCGTGATATCGAGTTTATACCTATGGATCAGCCCATGGAGGATCCAGCTGACCCAGTAGACCCTATCAACCCCGAGTTTGACTTCGAGATGGCTTTTGATGATCCCGAGCCTGTCGTCGCTCCTGAGCAGGCAGTCGCTCTAGACCCCATACTTGAGCATGACCCTGTACATGCTGGCATCCCTATTGAGCCTGTTATAGCAGACCCACCTGTTGATGATCTCCCCGTGGATGTTCCTTTGATAGAGGGCGATCATGTTGTTGTTGATCTTGTTGTTCTCCTACCTGTTGTTGATATACCTGTTGACCATCCTGTTGAGCACATTGCACCTGTTCACCCTTTTGTTGCTCCCCCACCTGATCCCATCCCACTGGAGCCCGAGCATGCACTGTTCGCGGCACACATGGATCCACCAGATGAGCATGCACAGCACGGTTGGATACCTGCTGATGAGGATGTTCCACCTTTTCTCCCTCAGATCCCTGATACACGACATGTTGATTCTTCTTTTCAGGTTCCACAGTTTGTACCTCCAGCGAGGACTGGAGAGGGTTCTTCAGCCTATCCTTTTGGGCATGTACCGATGTCTATCCCCTTCATGCCCCAGATGTCATCTGTTCCACCATCTGTTGCTCCATTTCATGTAGCACCTTTTGATCCCACCAGTGAGTCGTTCCTTTGGGCACCAGACTCTGCTATGCCACCTACTGACCCCTACCATTCTTTCCACATGGGGTATACTATCGAGGACGTTTTGATGTCTTTTGTTGCCCAGCACGAGTCACACACGCAGCGCATCCAGGAGCTTGAGAGAGCTCAGCTGCCACCATGCCAGTGTCATGGTCGGACACACTCTCCTCTGCAGCCATTTCGACCCTTACCTACAGATTATGCTGCCCGTCTCTTTACACCAGAGCAGCAGGTTGCTTCTATCATTCGTACCCAGCGAGTCATGGAGGAGGACTGGCTCCAGTTACGTCGTTTGTTTTACACCCACTTTCCCCCTCCTCCACCACCATCTGTATAGAGCTTATCAGTGCTGTTTGGGTAGACGAGGGTGAGAAGACGGCGATTGTTGGACTGCACAGCATTTTTGGAGACTACTTGATGATCCTGACTTTTGTTGACATATATTTGATGTTGTATTTAACACTGACATGATATAGTTTTTGGACAGGGGTGATGTAGCCCCTAGTTGATTGATGATTGTATGACACAGGGATGTATTGATACACTTACTATGTAGTCTCGATATATGGCAATCGCAATATTCTCACCATATTTGACTCGCTTGATTGCTTATTTATATTTTTATGACTTGGGATGTTGTGTGGTTGGTGTTTGTGATGTGTTGATAACATGAGATGTTATGTGCTATTACTATTACTATATGCGTACGTTTTACTATGGCCTGACCAACGTAAACCATCTTTTAGAAGATGTCGCCGAGACGCGAAACACACATGCCTACTAATGAGGCAGAACTCCAGCAAATTATCGCTGCTGCCATAGCATAGTATGCAGCATCCCAGCCAGGAACGAGCGGAAGTATTAACCAAGGCAATAACAATCCACCTCACGGTAATACTAAGTCCTTAAGACATACCGTGACCTAATTGGATATCTCTAGAAAGGATGCTAATGCCATTCGTATGTTATAACGTATGTGCAGGATGCACCTACAAGCAGTTCTTAGACTGCAAGACCGTAAACTTTGATGGCACAGGAGGTGCTGTCGCCTTTGTTCGTTGGGCTGAGAAAACCGATTCTGTTCTACGCATGAGCAAGTGCGCGCTGGATCAGCAAGTCACCTATATCTCAGGGCTATTTCTAGATGGAGCCCTATCTTGGTGGAATCTACAAGTACAGACACTAGGCGAAGCTGCTGCCTACGCGCTGACCTGGACCGAACTGAAGGAACTTATGTGCAAGAAGTACTGCTCTCGCGCAGAAATCCAGCGATTGGAGACCGAGTTCTGGCACTTGAAAATGGACGGTCCAAAGATCGCAGAATACGTTCAAAGGTTCCATGACTTATCGCATGTGGTACCCTACATGGTCACTCCTGAGTTCAAGAGAATTGAACGCTTCATTTGGGGACTAGCTCCTCAAATCATAAGCATGGTAACCTCATCCAAGCCTGCGACTATTACTGAGGCGATTGATTTGAGCGTAGCTCTCACTGAGGAGGCTATTCGTTTGAACAAGTTTGATGAGATCAAGACGAAGAAGGCAGAGACTCACGTCGAGTCATCAGGAGGTAACAAACGGAAGTTCTCGAACTTCAAGCAGGGCGCTAGTGTGGTTGTTAAGAAAGGAGGATCAGACACGCCAGCTCAGGTTACAGCTGGTAGAGGAAAGAAAGGAAAAGGGTATATGGGCACCCAGCCCAAATGCAACACCTGCCAGCGCCACCATTCTGGTCATTGCGGGCCAAAAATATGCGAAGCATGTGGGAAACGTGGCCACTCGAAGGACACTTGTTGGGCTAGTGCTGGCCGGGGAGGCCAGGGAGGATTTGAGAATAGGAATAATAACCGTGGTGGTAATCGCTCACAAGGAAACAATGGAGGTGGAAACGGGCAAAGACTTGGATGCTATAACTGCGGTGATATCGGGCATTTTAAGAAGAACTGCCCAGAGTTAAACCAAGCCCGTGGAAGAGTGTTCCAACTCGAAGCAAGGGAAGCGCGCCAGGACCCCAATGTTGTTACTGGTACGTTCCCTATAAATCAACGCTATGCATCCGTTTTATTTGATACTGGTGCCGAATATAGCTTCGTGTCGCTAGAATTTAAGAATATGCTGGGGTTAGCCGCTAATAAGTTAGATATTCCCTACTCAATCGAATTGGCCAATGGGAAGTTAGTAGAAGCCAATGAAGTTATCAGAGGTTGTGTGATCGAATTAGGAGAGCGTGAGTTCGCTTTGGATCTACTCCCAGTCTAATTGGGAAGCTTCGACGTGGTGGTAGGAATGGATTGGTTATCAGGCAACAAGGCAGAGATAGTTTGTCATGAAAAGATTGTTCGTATCCCAACCGAAGATGGCGAGACAATTGTGGTTCACGGAGAGAAGCGTGATACGCCGTTAAGAATTATCAGCTGCCTGAAAGCGCGAAAGTGTTTGCTGAAGGGATGTGTTGCCTTCCTGGCACACATTGTGGATAAGAAGGCTGCTGAGCCAAGAATCGAAGACATCCCTGTCGTGAGGGAATATCCAGAAGTCTTCCCAGAAGACTTGCCTGGACTGCCACCTCAGAGGCAAGTAGAGTTTCACATTGACTTAGTTCCAGGCGCCGCGCCTGTGGCTAAGGCACCGTATAGACTTGCTCCGTCTGAGATGCAGGAACTGTCGACGCAACTTCAAGAGTTGTTAGACAAGGGTTTTATCCGACCAAGCTTCTCGCCTTGGGGAGCTCCGGTCCTGTTTGTCAAGAAGAAGGACGGTAGTTTTCGTATGTGCATCGACTACCGGGAGCTGAACAAGCTGACGATCAAGAATAGATACCCTCTGCCAAGAATCGATGATCTGTTTGATCAACTGCAAGGCTCAAGCTTTTATTCAAAGATCGATCTTCGATCTGGATACCATCAGTTAAGAATACAAGAAGAGAGTATCCCAAAGACAGCCTTCAGAACTCGTTATGGACACTACGAGTTTCTTATTATGCCGTTTGGGTTGACAAACGCACCTGCGGTGTTTATGGACTTGATGAATAGAGTTTGCAAGACGTACTTGGACAAGTTCGTGATTGTGTTCATCGACGACATCTTGATTTATTCAAGGACAAAGGCTGAACACGAGCAGCATCTTAGGGCCATTCTAGAGCTGCTGAAGAAGGAACAGCTGTATGCCAAATTCTCAAAGTGCGAATTTTGGCTACGTGAAGTCCAATTCCTTGGGCACGTGGTAAATGGAGATGGAATCCACGTGGATCCAACCAAGATCGAGGCGATCAAGGATTGGGAAACGCCAAAGACGCCAACCGAGATTCGACAATTCTTGGGTTTGGCTGGCTACTACCGAAGGTTCATTGAGGATTTCTCAAAAATCGCTCAACCATTGACGCTCCTCACCCAGAAGGATAAGAAGTTTGATTGGGGAATCAAATAGGGAGAAGCGTTCCAGATACTGAAGGATAAGCTCTGCAATGCGCCAATCTTAGCACTACCGGAAGGTACTGATGATTTTGTGGTATACTGCGACGCATCGCGTCAAGGACTGGGTTGTGTGTTGATGCAACGCCAAAAGGTTATTGCTTACGCATCGCGTCAGTTGAAAGTGCATGAAAAGAACTATACCACACACGATTTGGAGCTCGGCGCAGTGGTTTTTGCTTTAAAGATCTGGAGACACTACCTTTATGGTACAAAGTGTACAATCTTTACAGATCACAAGAGACTACAGCATATATTCAACCAGAAGGAGTTGAATATGAGGCAAAGACGATGGGTTGAGTTGCTGAATGATTACGACTGCGAGATTAAGTATCATCCAGGGAAGGCGAATGTAGTCGCCGATGCCCTAAGTCGTAAAGAGAGAATCAAGCCCATAAGGGTTAGAGCTTTAGAAATGATTATACGAACCGATCTTTCCTTGCGCATTCGCGCCGCGCAGAAAGAAGCTCTCAAGGAAGGAAACCTTGAAGAAGAATATCTCCGTGGGATGGAGAAGCTACTGGTACCAAACGAGGAAGGAACGTTATGTTTTGAGAAAAGGATTTGGGTTCCTCTGTTTGGTGGTTTAAGGGAAGTTATTTTTGATGAAGCTCACAAGTCGCGGTACTCTATCCATCCGGGAGCGGATAAGATGTACCAGGATCTCAAGGATTACTATTGGTGGCCTAGGATGAAAGGCGGAGTTGCTGTTTACGTGAGCAAATGTTTAACGTGCGCTAAGGTTAAAGCGGAATACCAGAAGCCTTCAGGACTTCTGCAACAACCTGAGATTCCCAAGTGGAAATGGGAACAAATCTCAATGGATTTTATTACGAAATTGCCAAGAACGCCAAGAGGCCATGATATGATTTGGGTTATAGTTGACCGTCTAACGAAGTCAGCAAACTTCTTACCTATCAGAGAGAAGGATAATACGAGCAAATTGGCTGAAATTTACATGAGAGAGATCGTTGCACGTCATGGAGTGCCTCTCTCGATCATTTCTGATAGAGACGGAAGATTTGTGTTAAGGATATGGCAATCCTTCCAAGAAGCGTTTGGATCACAATTGAATCTGAGCACTGCGTTTCATCCGCAAACTGACGGCCAGAGCGAGCGAACGATACAGACTTTGGAAGACATGCTGAGAGCGTGTGTTATGGATTTGGGCGGTAGCTGGGATAAGCATTTGCCTTTAGTCGAATTTTCATACAACAACAGCTACAACACCAGTATTGGTGTCGCGCCATTCGAAGCCCTTTACGGACGCAAGTGCCGATCACCCTTATGTTGGGCTAACGCAGGTGACATGCAGCTTGCTGGTCCCGAAATCGTCCAAGAAACGACAGACAAGATCGCGCAGATTCTTAAACGCATCGAAGCAGCTCGCCACAGACAGAAGGCCTATGCGGATCCAAACCGGAAACATGTGGATTTCCAAGTTGGAGAAATGGTGTTATTGAAGGTTTCACCCTGGAAGGGTGTGGCACGCTTCGGAAAGCGTGGGAAGTTAAATCCGCGCTACATTGGTCCCTTCAGAATTCTGGAAAGAATAGGACTAGTAGCATACAAGTTTGACCTACCTGCTGAACTGAATGGTGTTCACGACACCTTCCATGTATCCAATCTAAAGAAAAGTCCAACTCAAGTCACCGTTGCCATTCCCACCGACGAGATTCATGTTGACGACACGCTCCACTTCGTTGAAGAACCTGTTGAGGTCACAGATTGGAAAGTTAACAAGACCCGCCGGAGCAGTGTCAAGCTCGTCAAAGTTCGTTGGAATGCCAGACATGGTCCTGAATACACCTGGGAAAGCGAGGACCGGATGAAAGAGAAATACCCCCACCTTTCTCCTAAGAACCCTGCGTCTACAAGCAGAACTTAAATTTCGGGACGAAATTTATTTAACGGGGGGAGAATGTGACAACCCGCACTAAACCAGGTATCCGTACGACTTAACTAATGATTAATTACTGCTTAATTACTGTGCTTGTTTGAACTAGCTGATGAACTGCTACTTGAATACTGATACATGTACTTACTTGCATCATACTTGCTTGCTGTCACTACATTATTTACAAGCTGAACCTTAGTGACAAACATGATGCACAAAAAGCACAGTAGCACAATACACGGATAACCTATTGAACATGCTGATAAAGCCAGCATCAGGCAAACACTGCCTCTAAGGCCTGTACGAGCCAGAAACGTTTTGCTACACTAGTAGTGAGGGTAGGGATATAAGGGTTGTGGAACTGCGTCTCTAGGAATAAGTCATTATGACTGGATGTGCCTAAAACGTACTCTAAGTACAAAACTCAGCACTTTACAAAATAATTCAGCTTCTAGCTAACTAGTAAAGTGCCAAAACATGAGAAAAATATTACTAGACACTTTCCAAAGTGTCGGAAATAAGTTGTGTCACTAAAAATAACAATAATGACACTTTAAAGCTTTATTAAGCGCTTTAACGGATTACTATCCAACCGAACAACCGGACTATACCCGGGACATGAAAATATTGTTATTTTTATTATTTATCTTTTTCTGAGCCAGTTAGGGTCCCCGTATGCCCTAACACCCATTGTAACACACTATACACAAGTAACCAAGTTAAACACTTAACTAACTTGGTTTAACCTAACTAATACTTAACCTATGGTTGAAATGGAATCGGATTAGACCCCCCCCCCAACCGAAATCGTCCCCTAGGGGACACCCTTGTACTTGATAGATTGTCATAATCTAATTATGTTTAATATCTAGCTTACATAAGATCTATTGGGTAATACCCTTGTTAATTGTCTATAAGTTAGATGCAAGACCCAACATAACTCACACACTTAACAACATCACACAAACTCTCTCCTCTCTTGCTCTCCACACTCACGGCCGAACACCCCTTGGGACACCCCATCCATCTTCGATTTTGATCTTCACATTCCATCATCATACAAGCATCAAGGGTCGTATACAAGGAGTCTTGGAGCAAACGGAACGCGAAGGACCTCTTTATCTTGCTTTTATCCACCTCTTTTGCGCATAGATTCTTCCCTAGCCTCGAGCTAGAGGTATAATGCTTAAAACACCTTCTTGAACTAATCTAAAGTGGTTAAAAGGATTTGTATCGGTTAAAACTCGGAATCTTACAAGTTGATGCTTTAAAGTCTACTTAAAACACTAAAAATGGTGGTTAATAGCACATAAGTTGTGTAAATGATGTAGTATTCGAAATTTGTGATTATTTAGACCCGATCTATGATTGTGGTAGCTCGGATCACCATTTAACCCGATGTAGTCATGTTCTTGGATCATGACATAAGGTTATGTTAGAAGATACAAGGGTTAAAAGGTGAAACTCTACCACACATGAAACATGAACTTGTGTAAAAGTATTGTTATTTGAAAAATAGTGTTTAAAACTAGCAGATCTACGTATCTGCAAGTGGTATTTTCAAAGGACCAAGCGTTAAAGAAATCATGTTTTCTAAAAGACGGATCTCACAATAACAAGAATGATATTTAGAACACACAAGTGTGTAAACACTTGTGTAACACAAGTTTCAACAAAATAACTATCTTTGTAAAAATGGACAAGAAGTTGTAAAGACGGAACTTCTCTAAAAACAAGACTTTTACGAAACCGGATTTATTTATATAAAGATCCACTAAAGGTAATGAGATTTACCTCATATTTTCGGAAAAACTACAAGTTCATGTAATATATGCAATTTGTATATTTTGACTAGTTAAAATGTTGAAATATCGTTTGATGACGTTGAGAAAATTGTTGAGTTGATTTGTTAAAGAAAATGATACGCTTGAAAGCGTGGCCACCTCCAGTTACAGAGGAAACTCTGGCGAAATTTTTCTAAAAACCTAACACTTAGAACTATTTACACTACAAGTGTTAGAATTATTTTTGACATGTTTTCGAAATATAAATTTCACCATGACTTTATTTACTAAATATTCGGAGGTGGGATTTTCACAAAATTTAACGTGAAAAATATATATTTTTCACACACTGTTTATGATTATTTTGTGGAGATACATAAATATTATTTCTGGAGTAAAAATAATATTTACAAACGTTAACGAATCCAAAATAATACGAACGCTTTCACCATGAATATATAAGTTACATCGGTAATTATATTACCACTCGATTGCTAAAACGTAACTTACGCACATACGGAAATATTTACGAACGCGTATTTTAACAACGTATTATTGGAGAAGAATTATGTGAAATTGGAAATATAAACATATATTAAGTGCGACTTAATGATATAATTTGAACGCACATGTATTGAATCCCCCATCCTTGGGAAGGAGATTAACTACCAAGTATATACAGAACGTAAACACGAAATAGTTGTCTAACTATTTCCCAAAGACTTAAACTATAAAGCTAAGGCACGGCCGTCCGTCTAATAGAAATTAGCACCTGTAGGTCGTCGCACAGCTGCGTGAGCAGGAGATACTTGGTAGAGACGCTTCACTGTGAGTTCATGTCCCCCTTTTCTCTAACTGTTTTCAGTTTTCTTAACTGCGGGGGTGAAATACATGTTACTTTGATTACAAGTACTTTATACATGGTATGATTAGCGTAACGAGGTTACTACTTAGATCATGTGAGTGGGTAGGCAGAAACACCGAGGGACGTAAGCGGTAGATCTATCTGGGTGTAGCGAGCCCAACTCTAGGCCCAACAGAACGGACCTCTAAGAGGCCCAGCAGAACGGACCTTGAGTGACTTTGTACCCAACGCGAAATCTGCTAGGTTTGAGTCTTCCTACTTGCACTTCACAAATACTAATGGCCTTGCAAACCATTGGTGATCTCTTTTCCTTACACTGCTACATACCAGGGAAATTTTTATACTTACAAGTGTTTTACATACTCACTTACACATGAACTCGCTCAACATTATTGTTGATTTTTCAACTTACATGTATTTCAGGAAATTAACGGATCTGGCACGGTATGGAACGTTTTCCGCTGCACTAGTTATGAGGTCATCCGGGTTTGGGGAATGTGACACTTTCCTGGACAAGTCACAGTCCTTCAAACCATGCTTATGTTATTCTGAGTTGTTGAACAATGTTTATGTCGTCTAGATGTGTTCCATTAAGACAATGTTATTGTATTTGGTATTTTGAAACTTAATCAAATGGATGATCTTGCATGATTTTATTTCATATAGCTTTGTTATGGTTAAGCTATGGTATTAAGAAGTCACACCAAAATTAACCACGCTTCCGCAAAGCCAGGGTGTGACAATATGGGTGCATGGGTTAATTTTTGCTTAAGAATTCTAAAGGCTTCTTCTTGCTTTGGTCCCCATTCAAACTTAATGGATTTACAGGTTAACTTAGTTAAGGGAATGACTATTCTAGAAAAATCTCGAATAAATCTTCTATAATAACCTGCCAATCCTAAGAAACTTCTAACCTCGGTTGGTGACTCAGGGGTCTTCTATTTGGTAATTGCCTTGATTTTTGTGGGATCCACATAAATTCCTTCATGATTAACTAAATGTCCAAGAAACTGTACTTGTTCTAACCAAAACTCACACTTTGAAAATTTTGCATAAAGCTTTTCCTTTCTTAGTAAACTTAGAAGTGCGTGCAAATGCTTTGCATGTTCCTCTTTACTCTTAGAGTAAATGAGAATATCATCTATAAAAACAATTATGAATTTATCCAAATATGACTTACATATTCGGTTCATCATGTCCATAAATGCAACTGGGGCATTGGTTAAACCAAATGGCATGACAGTAAATTCATAATGGCCAGACATCGTTCTGAAGGCGGTCTTAGGAATATCCTCTTCCTGTACCTTTAATTGATGATATCCTGACCTTAAATCGATTTTAGAGAAAAATCGAGCTCCTTGCAATTGATCAAACAGATCATCGATTCTTGGTAATGGATACCGATTCTTAATAGTGACCTTGTTCAATTCGCGGTAGTCAATACACATACGCATTGATCCGTCCTTCTTTTTGACGAATAAAATCAGTGCTCCCCATGGCGATGAACTTGGCTATATGAATCCGTTTTCCAACAATTCGTCTAACTGTTTCTTCAGTTCCTGCATTTCGGCGGGTGCAAATCGGTAAGGTGGTTTGGCAATTGGTGATGTCCCTGGTAGCAGGTGAATTCTGAATTCAACTTCTCTATCCGGTGGTAGTCCTGGTAATTCTTCCGGAAATACATCTGAAAACTGAGATACTACTGGAATGTCTTTTAGTTGTTTTCCTTTAATGTTAGTGATTATAGAAATCAAATACACTATAGATCCTTTTCTTATATAGCTTGCAGTTTTCATCACAGAGATGAATTTTGTGGACCTAGATGGTTTATCTCCTTTAATTGTGATCTTTTCACCCTTTGGTGAATTTAATTGAATTGACTTTTGATCACATAAAATACTGGCTTTATTGGCTATTAACCAATCCATTCCTAAAACGACATCGAATCCTGCCAGATTCATTGGGTAAAGATTTGCAATAAATTTTTGGTTTAAAATTTTTATTCTTGCTCCCTGCAAGATTTCAGAAATCCTAACAGTTTCTCCGTTAGCTGTCTCTACTAGATATTCTTGTGGAAGTTTAGTTAATGATTGATTAAGAAGTTTGTAAAATGAACTATTAATAAAACTTTGGTTCGCACCAGAGTCAAATAATACTTTAGCAAAAATATCATTAACTAAAAACGTATCGGCTATCACGTCCGGAATCATCTTGGCTTCATCTGCCGTCAGAACAAATGCTCTAGCATTTTTAGTGTTGTTGTTGTTCGTAGCTGGAGCCAATTTTGGACAGTTTGGCTTGATGTGACCTTTTTCTCCACAATTAAAGCACAGTCCATTTCTAGATTTTCTCCTGCAGTCTTCTTCCTTGTGTCCTGGTAACTTACAGAAATTGCAGTGAGTGGAGCATTTTCCCGAATGCTTCTTCTTGCAAGCCTTACAATAAGGTGCAGAGGTAGAACCTATATTCCTACGGTTGAAATTTCCAGAACGGAACTCTTGGGTAAGTCTCTGTGCTAGGTTCCTCCTTTGGTCTTCTTCTCGTGTACGCACTAATTCATCAGTCAATGTGTTTGTTAATTCTACAGCTTCTTCTATAGTTTGAGGTCTAGCTGCCTTGACTACATGCCTAATCTCCCCAATTAATCCTCAGATGTAACGGGAGATTAATACTGGTTCAGGTGAAGCAAGGGTTGGCACTATTCTAGCATATTCAAAGAATAACTTAGTGTATCCCTTACTATCCACACCAGTCATTCTAAGGTTTAAGAACTTATTGGCTATCTGTTCCTTTTCATTGGGAGGGCAGAATTTCCTTTCTACCATATTTTTAAATTCCTCCCATTCCATATTATAAACCCTATCACTTCCTCTAGACTGGAGGATAGTGTTCCACCATTCTAAGGCTGAATTCTTAAATAGATTGGAAGCAAACATTATCTTGTCCTCTTCCGCACATTTGCTTATTTTTAAGACTGCCTCAGTCTTTTCTATCCAGCTTAGAGCTGCAATGGGTTCTTCATTGCCCGATAATTCTATTGGTTTACAGGATCAGAATTCTTTGTAAGAACAACCATAACACATGGTTCTTCTTCTTTTGGGAATAGGCGCTTGAAGTACAGGTCCATTGTTCACGTTGTGTTTAGGTTCAGAGGGTCGCTTGCTATCATGTCTACTTTTATTATTAGCATCCTTAACTGTTTGAAGAATATATGGCATTGCATCTATTATTCCTTGTGCCACTATGTGTTGGATGGCACTGTTATCCACTTGGTTTCCATTATTGTGGTTTGGATTTTCGCTACCCGGGTTATTGTTACTCTGGTTAGCGTTATTCAGATTTTCCTGATTCACTACGTCGGCCATCTGAATTTTAAACAGTTACCACGTATTAATATCACAAAATAATATTTAATATAGCCAATCACATAACACGCATTTTGGTCAAAAGCGTCGATCATTGCGACTTTACTCTATTTTTATATAATATGCTTCCACTACAAACCAATATTGGAAATTAAAATTACAGTACCGACTGAAATTTAAAATTACACTACTAGTAGTAGGCATCCGTAGTTTTTTTTATACACACACACACATATTTTATTATTATATTATTATTATTACTACCATCTCTACCATCACATTCAAGGATATGGATTCATCCAGAAATCCATATTGCGCTCGTCGTACTTCCAGACGAGTCGCTCTCCCACCTGTCTCATCCTTTCACTACTTTCTAAAATTTCCCCCACCAAATGTCCTGAGTTCTTGTACATTTTCTGCACTCATTGGGGGTGCAGGTTCTAGGACTGGGTTTGGAATCTGGGATGCGGGTTCCTGGTATGGAGGTGTTGGTGCCTGGAATTGGTAAGGATTCTCTAAAATCTCCCTTATGTATACATCGTTATCGTAATAGGGATCTAGAGGGTCCAAACCTGGGTAGGCTCCTAGATTCGGCATGGGCATGTCTTCGTGTATCGGGTAACATTGCACATAGTCCCTATTGTCGTCCCACCAGGGGTCGTAATTTGGGTCTAAGGGATTTGGTGCTGGTACCCTAGGTATTTCCTCCAGGTTGAAATCATGCATTTCTACTTGATTTTCAGGGTTCTCTATTTCCATTGGTTGGTCGGGAAATGGTGGTTGTGGTTGGGGTGCTATCATTTGCTCCAGGTTAGAGTCAGCTGCAGTGGTTGCTAAGATATGGAAATTAGCTAAACTCCTATTAATCATGTCCTTGGCATGGGCATCGGTTTCTCTTTTGGTTGCTGCTAGTGCTCTCTGGTCTTTTAACTTTTTCATATGTTTCCTACGCTCATATGCTCCCCTACTGAACCATCCTCTCTTTTTCTGAGGGAATGGCTATTCAGACTGAGCCTTAGACACGAATATTTCTTCTTCATTATCAGCAGAGTACCCCGAGAGGGCAGGCTGAGAAGAGGCGCCTTCGCTTCTAGGCGAACCAGACAATTGACGGTACGCGTAACAATAAAATACAATTATGCACGTATTTCTGTAATTTATTTCCTAACAGATTGAGTTTTGGTGTTAGCAGAACGCTTCTGTGGCTGAATGAGTGGCTTAGTTCTGATACCACCTTCTGTCGCAACCCCCGATCCCTATCTCCCGGGAACGGGCGGCCGCGAGCCAGTTTCGGTGGTATCTGGTATTTATTCAATTTTGGCAATGGAATTTACATCAGGACCGTAGTTAGGAAAATATTTTATCAGAGTAAATTACCACGCTTTTAATATACTAAACATATGGGAAAAATCCCAAGTTTCAAGTACATATATTTTCATAGGGATAAACCCCATTTTATTTAATAAAAACCTCTATTTTGTTTAGGTAACTTTATTGCCACTTCTCCAAGCCTTCAGTGGTGTCCAGCTGGCTTCTATTTGGCTTTCACATTTTGTTACCTGAAACGCGTTTTAAAAAACATTTTGTCATTGGGAAATACTGGTGAGTGAATCCCAGTTTAATCAAGTTTATTAAAAACCGTTGTACAGTATTGAGGGCGGTCTCGCAATTATATTTGTTTCCAAGTCATATCAATTACCACCCACGGTACTGTCAACCCGACTTATGGAAATGCTACCCCTCGCAAACCAGTAACAAATTTTGTATACAAAACCCCAACATACCGACGATAATTGTATCCTTACAAATACTCAATAACTGTTTAATATATAATTAATCATGTGAGGTTTTGTAAAAACAATTTACAAAAAGGAGATTACTCACATTGCTGTCTTAGATTATCCTTTAGGGTTTCCTGGTGACAATCTACAATTTACACAAATGCATACGTGTATAATAACCCATTTTAACATTAGTAATACCCTCCCCGAGACGGCATTCCAACGACTACGTCGGGCAGAACCACGACAGCCGTTACGGATCCCTAGATCAATCGGGCAGCGTATCTAATACCTATCCAGGGGTTATGATACTTACAACGGAGCAGAACTTCGTTATTTAGGGGGTATTATACCCGAGAATTATATTAAATCTTTAGAATTTAGAGAAAGAAAACGTTTGTGAGCGAATTTTGACTGAAGGCCCGATGCCCTCTTATATAGGGCTGAAATCTAGTTCTCTCGTGGCCCGCGTAAGGTAAGCTTAAGGCTTACGCGGCCCGCGTAGTAGAGGGTCTAAGGCGTAGCTGATCCGGGTCACAAGCATAGGTTCAACACGTTGATGACACGTGTCGGCTCAGGGTTTCGCCGCGTTGATGGGCTGTCGCGCCCTGCGTAGACCCTTATGTGGTCTTACGCGGCCCGCGAGCGATGTAATATTTTTGTTTTTATTTTATTTTTAATGCTATATTGTATTTTGAGCTCGGTTTTCACATACGGGGTGTATTTTAGGACATATAGGGGTATTTTAAAATATATTAGGGTGTCGGAAAAATTCAGGAGGGTTGTTATATCCTCCCCACCTTGTTTTAGAGCTCGTCCTCGAGGTCTACTAGAACAGGTATGAATATTTTCTTTGCATTTCTGATTCAAGTTCCCATGTGTACTCTGGTCCTCTTTTGGAGTCCCACTTCACTTTGACCAGAACTAATCTCTTGTGCTTGAGGTTCTTGACTTTCCTGTCTTCAATCTGTAGAGGTCTTTCTACAAACTTGAGTTGTTCATTTACCTCTATATCCTTGAGAGGCACTACTAGTGATTCATCAGCTAAGCATTTCTTGAGATTAGACACATGAAATACATCATGTATTCCTGCCATTTCCTCTGGCAGTTGTAGCTGATAGGCTACAGGTCCTATTTTTCTAATAATCTCAAAAGGTCCAATATACCTGGGGCTTAGCTTTCCCCTTTTGATGAATCTCACCACTCCTTTCCAAGGAGAGACTTTCAATAACACTTTGTCTCCTACCTGAAATTCCAACGGTTTCCGCCAGTTGTCAGCATAGATTTTCTGTCGATCACGTGCTGCTTTTAGCCGTTCCTTGACTTGGATGATCTTGTCGGTCATCTCCTGCACTATCTCAGGTCCAGATAGTTGCTTTTCCCCAATTTCTGCCCAACAGACTGGGGTTCGGCACATTCGTCCATAAAGTGCTTCGAATGGTGCAGCATTGATACTTGTGTGATAATTGTTATTATAAGAAAATTCTATTAATGGTAAATGATCGTCCCAATTACCTCCGTAATCAATTACACAAGCTCTAATCATGTCTTTCATCGTCTGAATTGTCCTTTCGCTTTGTCCGTTCATTTGCGGATGATAAGTTGTGCTTAGATTCAACTTGGTTCCCATGGCTTTTTGGAAACTTGTCCAAAAATGAGAGGTAAAACGGCTATCTCTGTCAGAAACAATTGATAAAGGAATTCAATGTAATGAAACTATTTCATTTACATACAATTTAGCTAATTGTTCCATACTGAAAGTTTCCTTCATTGGTAGGAAATGAGCTGACTTAGTTAGTCTGTCTACAATCACCCAGATTGTATCATTACCTTTCTTTGTTTTGGGTAATTTAGTAACAAAATCCATTGTTATCAATTCCCATTTCCATACAGGCATTTCTAACTGTTGTAACAATCCTGAGGGTTTTTGATGTTCAGCTTTAACTTGTGAGCAAGTTAAACATTTAGAAACATAGGTTGCTATGTCCTTTTTCATTCCTATCCACCAGAAATTATTTCTTAAATCCTGATACATTTTATCATTTCCAGGATGCATCGTATATTTAGACTTATGGGATTCTTCTAATATACGATGACGTAGGTTTCCTAATTTAGGTATCTACATTCTCTTCTTATGGAATCTCCAAATTCCATCTGTTCCTTGTTCTAATTCCTTGATCATTCCTTTTAATTTTTCAGTATCCTCCTTGATTACTGATTTTTGTGCTTTTCTAATCTGTTCATTTAAAACTACTTGTAGATTTAATTTAAGAGAACGTACCATTTTTGGCTTTTCGTGATACTTTCGGCTTAAAGCATCCGCCACTACATTTGCTTTTCCTGCATGATACTGTATATCACAATCATAATCACTAAGCATCTCCATCCAGCGTCTTTGTCTCATATTCAACTCTTTTTGTCTAAAAACATACCTTAAACTCTTATGATCAGTGAAAATAGTAAACTTACTACCATAGAGGTAATGTCTCCAAATCTTATGCGCAAAAATTATAGCTCCTAGTTCAAGATCATGGGTTGAATAATTCTCTTCATGATTCTTAAGTTGTCTAGAGGCGTAAAGGATTATAACCTAGAGGTTCGTTTCCATATCTTGGGAGAAATGGTCCTCGGGTCCTAAAGGATTATAATGTAGAGGTTCGTTTAAATAATCGTTTAGGTTAAATTGACCCGGGGAATAAAGATCGTTAGAACTAGAATGATGAAAGGAATGAAAATGTAAAGAGTGGTGTGAATGATGCGATTGGTGGGAATGGTACGAATGTTGGGGCTCGTCCTGAATAGGTAGCCCAAAATGTGGGGGATCTAAAGGTGAGGTACCTAGCGAAACGGAGTGTCTCGCCGATTCAAAAGAATGTCTCTAGGTATCCCGAGAATCGGAGGTAGAAAAAGATGGTGACGGAGTGCGCCTATGGGAGGGTCCTGCATTGCTTGATGGTCCTCCCCGCATCGGACCTTTTCCCTTACCTCGAACGCGCGGTGGCATTTTAATTAACCTGTCAAAACAATAAAACAACATATAAACGACAAAAGGGAAAGTTAAGAATAAATCCTAGGTCATATGCCTAGACTCGGAAGTCTAAGGAATGTGCTTATTGTGTCATTGAGATTAAACACAAAAGGTTAGTGTTTAATTCACTCAATGTTGGCTCTGATACCAACCAGTCACACCCCGATATTTCCACATATTTCCGGTGGGCCCGGTGGGGAGTATCGTGACGTAGTTGATATCATCATTGTCAATACACACAATATAATAGCACAGCGGAAGGCTTGGTGAATAATTACTATTACAACCCATAGTGTACGAATGTCCAAATAAAAGAATATACAGACTTGGTTGTAATAGAGATCCACAGGCGGACCTGATGTGTGCAAAATGCAACATATAAATTACATCAATTGTGGCATAAAACTAACCCTTTTTAGTACTAATGTTGGAAAAAGTGTGTTTTTGTCTTCCTTTTGTATTTTTAGGATTAAATGAGCTCAAATGAACAAAAGAAGCAAAAAGGCAGCTAAATCTAACATAAATACAAGAAAAGGGATTAACGTGGCATGCCCGGCCTCCCCGACAGCATCTTCCCAAGCAAAACATGAGAACAGAAGGCTGAACACGCCCCGTGCTCAATGAGCACGGGGGCGTGCCCAAGTGTCAGCAGAAAAGACAAACCTGTAGAAGCTTTTATCACCCACCTCGGGGGCGTGCCCAGCGGACACGGGGCCATGATCAACTCTAAGATTCGCCGAATCTGAGGAAATCTTGGTAGTACAGATACGCTTCTGCACACGGGGGCGTGCCCAGCGGACACGGGGGCGTGGTCAACTAATGCAGACAAACTGCAGTTAATGAAGAAAGAGAAGGAAGGTGGACACGGAGCCGTGCCCGAGCCTCTGTTCAGCCTATAAATAGGGGTGCTTAGCTCATTTGCAAACCATCCCTTAGCACACCACCTCTCTCACACTTCACCCACCACCCACCACCATCACAACACCATCATCCACCACCATCATCCATTGTCCATCGTAGAGTGTGTGAGTCGTCTCGGGATCCAAGATGGATCGTAAGAGTTCTTGACAATCAAAGGCCATGTTTGCCTAAGTCTCTTACATCATTTGGTGAAGACAAGTGTCTAGTGTATTACTTTTTATTTTTAATCTTTTCGCACTTTTTACTTGGTTATGTATTAATGACTTTAATAACTAGTTTCTTATGTTGAAGGTGATTCTTCCTTATCGTTTGTCCGTGGTGTCTTGGCATTATTTTACTGTCTATATAAAATAAAAGATTTTCACCATTCATATCTCCACGGTCTATATGGAGATATGTTGGCTACCTGGCCGGGGGTTAAGGGAACGGTTTGGTAAGAGTCTTGCCTTGTTCAGTGTATAGATCCTGCAAGGACCTGGGTCAAATTTAGTAGGACCTCCTTCAATACCCACCGGTATTGGATGGCGGGGGTCCAAACTCTTTTATCCCCTCATATGTAAGCTACTATTAATACTTTAACCCGGCTACTTAGGACTGTATCCCTGCTGACTCAGACTACTTAGCCGAGGGTAACGTCACCTTCAAAAGAGGGGCCTACCATAATATTCATTAATAACTTTATTAATTATCTTTCAATAATCCGACCCTTTAGGATTGTATCCTTGCTGACTCAAACTACTGGGTTGAGGGTAACGTCACCTTCAAAAGAGGGGCCTACTACAATAACTAAGATAATCTCTTAAAAAGTGCAAAAGTGCGGAAGTAATCAAAGGTTACACTAAGCACGAGTCGGAGCCAAGTGATTCATCTTGTCTATCTGTTTTATTTTTATTTTATTTTTCAGCATTTTAGTTAGTTTTATTTTTCTAGTTTAAAAACATTTTTCTAACTTTTGATTTGATTAGACGTTGAGGATAAACCGGTACTAAAAGCTCTTGTGTCCTTGGACGACCTCGGTATCTTACCAACACTATACTACGCTCAATATGGGTGCACTTGCCCCTATGTGTGTTTAGTGTTAGTAAATATCATGTTTTATAAATTTAAAACTTGACTAAAAAGTGTAAAAGGGCTTAAAATATACTTAAACTTATATACACACTCGCACACATCAAGTTTTTGGCGCCGTTTCCGGGGTCACAAGGATTTTAAGAAAGCTTAAAATCAACGGCCTAATCAGTTTTTCAAAACCTTTTTCAAACGCGCGCACATTTTTCTGCATTTTAGTTTAGATTTGCATTTACAGTAGATTGAACACGGGCCGTGCTCACTGAACACGGGGCCGTGCTGCACATTTTTCATAAAACACCCAGATACAGAGCCTGAACACGGGGCCGTGCTCACTGAACACATCCCCGTGCTCAACGAAACCAGTAACTTTAATTCAAACGCCCAGATACAGATCCTGAACACGGGGCCGTGTCCACAGAACACGGGGCCGTGTCCAGCCTCTGTTTCCGTCTTTATTTTTGTTTTCTGGTCTCGAGACTCTGTTGTGGTCTGCTGAGTGATTCTTATGGATCAATACTTAGGAGGCTACAACTACACCTATGAGGAGGATGATTATAGGGAAGATTATTGCACCAATTGCGGTAACACTCCCTAGGTACAATATTATGACTTATTTCAACCATCCACTTCATACACCTACTATGAGGGGCCCAGGTACGAGCCATCAACTTCATACACATCCTATGAAGACCAAAGGTATGAACCTCCTCCCTCGTACTCATATTTTGATGAACCAAGGTATGAGCCTTCATACTCATACTTTGAGGAACCAAGATATGAGCCACCACCTTCATATTCTTATTATGAGGAACCATGGCGTGAACAACCCACATTATATGAGTATTATGAAGAACAAAATTACGACCCTTATCCATCATATACTTACAATGAAGAACAATGGTGTGAACCATCTACTTCCTATGAGTATTATGAGGAACAAAGGATCGAACAACCGGATTCAAGCTTTGAAAATCCCGATCCTTACTCTATCACCGAAGTGTCCGATAGGATATTAGAACACATTAAAACTATCGAACGCTACATAAAAGAATCCCGCGCAAGAGAAGAATTAAATAAAGAAGAGATAGTTGAAAGTGTAAAAATGGAAGAACAAATAAGTGAAAAACCGACACATGAGTTAAACAACGAACAAGGTGAGTCCGACAACGTTAAAATTCAAGAAGAGTCTAATTTTGAAAAAAATAATCTCTTGTCACCTTCTTTCGAAAATCATTGTTTAGTACCCACTCATGCTAAGTTTTTAAAAGAGTTAAGCACTAACACTAAAATTGACGAAACAGTAAGCATTACGTTAACAAATGATCAAACTTCGCTAATAAAAGAAGACCCATTTGAAATCAACATTACACCGGTTCCATGTTTTTTTCAAAATTCCTTTATTAGTAATATCACGATTGATAAAGATCTTTGTGTTAATATAATGCCAAATTACATTTTTGAAAAATTAAGTATTAGTGATTTTTCTCCACTTCAAATACCCATTTTTCTATCTAATCGGAAAATAGTAAAATCAATAGGGATAGTTGAGGATGTCTTGGTCCAAACAAATCAAATGGTAATCCCAACCGACTTTGTCATCCTTGATGACGCTCCTCTAGTGTTAGGATGACCTTTTGTAAAAACTCACGAAGCTTTGAAAAACCGGAAGTACAACAATCTATCTATTCAATTAGGGGCATTTAAAAAGAGTGTCGATCTTGAGCGATCAATGAAATATCCAATTGGCAATGACGACCCCCTAATTGAAGATGAGCCAGAACCACCAGATACGGTGGGTCTAGCCTAGGACCCTTATAAACGTGGCGCACCACGGAGGCATTCCGTGGAACTATCCTTAGTTTTAGATAGTTTAACTTTTATGTTTTCTAGTTTAGTTTTAATTTTCTGGAATAAAACACACTCGGGATGGTGAAGGATACTAAGGGAAGCTTGAACCAACACCACATGCACAAAAAAAGAGCCTCTCGACAATTTTTCTTCATACAGCAAGTTCAGCACGGGGCCGTGCTCAACCCAACACGCCCCCGTGCCCGAAAATCTGTAGAAAATGCCCAGTTCAGGTAACTGGACACGGGGCCTTGCTCACTGAACACGCCCCCGTGCCCAGCCTTCTGTTTACTTTTGGTACTGGCAGTCTGGACACGGGGTCGTGCTCAGCCCACACCACCCCGTGTTCAGCTACCCAGTAACATAAAATCTTGTTTTTAACCCACTTTTACACATTTTAATCAACCGAAAAACTTATTTTTTGGACACATTGAAGACAATGTGTAATTTAAGTGTGGGGGGGATGCTAAAACCTTGAATTTTGAAAGTCCTAATTACAAGCCTTACACAAAACTCTATTGGAATCGCTAATCACCCCAAATTTTTTCAAAAATTTTTCATTTTTTTACTTGTCTAGGTTTAATTTAGGAATTTCAAGTTCTAAAAAAGTTATATTTTTACAAATTTACAACCGATAGCGTCGTGATAAAAAGAACCAACATAAGAAAATTATGAAAAGGCATGACAAGTTTATTTAAAATTTGATTATATATACTTGATCAAATAAAAACCCATTCCCACAAAAAGTGAGTTTTGAGCCTTTATTGAGCATACAAATATATATCTTAAAACTAAATGCTCATTTTTCGTTTCTTGTGTGAATAGCCGCTTGGTTCTTACAACTCTAGAACTTGCCACGACGATACATTCCCGGTCCTTACCAACTTAAACCCGAGTAAGTAAATGACGGAGGCATTAGGACTAACCCTTTTTATTTCTACACCATTATTTTTCTTTTTCTTTTTACCACCTACCCAAAATCCCCCTAGTTAACCCTTTTGAGCCTAAACCGTTTCATTTCATAACCCAAAACAAACACCCTTTCACCCACCAAAACCCTTTTTATTTTTAACCCTTTGTTTTAGTAACAAGCTCGGTTTTTCTCATGACTTAAAAAATAAAAAATAAATAAAAATAAATAAATTATGATGATGATGATGAAGCAAAAGAAAAATAAACAAACAAGTTAATCAAAAATAACTTTGTTTGAATAATGGCTTCATAAAAATAATTTCAAAAATAAAAAGTCTTACGAAAACCGATGCTTTTTACGCCTTTCGCCCTTTTACTAACCACTAACCCAACCACCTACCTTTAACCTCCTCCTTTTTAACTATATACATTTGTAAATATCAAGAGGACTTTTGGGTGAAGGGTTAGGCTTGGAACTTACTCCTACCATAGGCTTGGAACTTACTCCTACCATAGGCTTGCCAAGCAATTAATCCTCCTCCTTTTTAACTATATACCTTTGTAAATATCAAGAGGACTTTTGGGTGAAGGGTTAGGCTTGCCAACCCAAGCCTAACCCTTCACCCAAAAGTCCTCTTGATATTTACAAAGGTATATAGTTAAAAAGGAGGAGGATTGATTGCTTGGCAAGCCTATGGTAGGAGTAAGTTCCATGCCGCTCTCGAGTGATCCACTAAAATACATCTTCGGCCGAGTGTTGAGTGATCCCCCGTGAGGTATGTGAACTTGTATATAAATGGAATTTTAAAAAGGCATGTTATGCCCTAATAAGTAATTTATCTTATGTAATGTTTTAAATAAATCATGACAAATAGGATTGTAAATAAATAAAAATAAAACTTAATAAAGAATCTTGGAAATCCCGACACTCTATGACAAGCCCAAAAACCTTCTCTTCTACCCGTTCCATTTGGGAGTGTAAAGCCACATTATAAAGAGTTTTCCTTGAGGACAAGCAAAGATTCAAGTGTGGGGATATTTGATGTGCGCAAAATGCAACATATAAATTACATCAATTGTGGCATAAAACTAACCTTTTTTTAGTTCTAACGTTGGAAAAAGTGTGTTTTTGTCTTCCTTTTGTATTTTCAGGATTAAATGAGCTCAAATGAACAAAAGAAGCAAAAAGGCAGCTAAATCTAACATAAATACAAGAAAAGGGATTATCGTGGCATGCCCGGCCTCCCCGACAGCATCTTCCCAAGCAAAACATAAGAACAGAAGGCTGAACACGCCCCGTGCTCAATGAGCACGGGGGCGTGCCCAAGTGTCAGCAGAAAAGACAAACCTGTAGAAGCTTCTATCACCCACCACGGGGGCGTGCCCAGCGGACACGGGGCCGTGGTCAACTCTAAGATTCGCAGAATCTGAGGAAATCTTGATAGTACAGATACGCTTCTGTACACGGGGGCGTGCCCAGCGGACACGGGGGCGTGGTCAACTAATGCAGACAAACTGTAGTTAATGAAGAAAGAGAAGGAAGGTGGACACGGGGCCGTGCCCGAGCCTCTGTTCAGCCTATAAATAGGGGTGCTTGGCTCATTTGCAAACCATCCCTTGGCACACCACATCTCTCACACTTCACCCACCACCATCACAACACCATCATCCACCACCATCATCCATTGTCCATCGTAGAATGTGTGAGTCGTCTCGGGATCCAAGATTGATCGTAAGAGTTCTTGACAATCAAAGGCCATGTTTGTCTAAGTCTCTTACATCATTTGGTGAAGACAAGTGTCTAGTGTAATACTTTTTATTTTTAATCTTTTCGCACTTTTTACTTGGTTATGTATTAATGACTTTAATAACTAGTTTCTTATGTTGAAGGTGATTCTTCCTTATCGTTTGTCCGTGGTGTCTTGGCATTATTTTACTGTCTATATAAAATAAAAGATTTTCACCATTCATATCTCCATGGTCTATATGGAGATATGTTGGCTACCTGGTCGGGGGTTAAGGGAATGGTTTGGTAAGAGTCTTGCCTTGTTCAGTGTATAGATCCTGCAAGGACCTGGGTCAAATTTAGTAGGACCTCCTTCAATACCCACCGGTATTGGATGGCGGGGGTCCAAACTCTTTGATCCCCTCATATGTAAGCTACTATTAATACTTTAACCCGGCTACTTAGGACTGTATCCATGCTGACTCAGACTACTTTGCCGAGGGTAACGTCACCTTCAAAAGAGGGGCCTACCATAATATGCATTAATAACTTAATTAATTATCTTTCAATAATCCGACCCTTTAGGATTGTATCCTTGCTGACTCAAACTACTGGGTTGAGGGTAACGTCACCTTCAAAAGAGGGGCCTACTACAATAACTAAGATAATCTCTTAAAAAGTGCAAAAGTGCAGAAGTAATCAAAGGTTACACTAAACACGAGTCGGAGCCAAGTGATTCATCTTGTCTATCTGTTTTATTTTTATTTTATTTTTCAGCATTTTAGTTAGTTTTATTTTTCTAGTTTAAAAACATTTTTCTAACTTTTGATTTGATTAGACATTGAGGATAAACCGGTACTAAAAGCTCTTGTGTCCTTGGACGACCTGGGTATCTTACCAACACTATACTATGCTCACTATGGGTGCACTTGCCTATGTGTGTGTTTAGTGTTAGTAAATATCGTTTTTTATAAATTTAAAACTTGACTAAAAGTGTAAAAGGGCTTAAAATATACTTAAACTTATATACACACTCGCACACATCAGGACCATAAAATAAAATACAAGAAACTGAAATAACAGACTCCAGGTATCTAAGGATTTGCAAGATCCTCTTATTGACACCGAGTTGCTCCAGCCTATTTACGTGAGGTACCTGGCACTTAGTCTTTGGAAAAACGTCAGTTTTCACTGGTAAATACAATTAACTGACTAATTTGAAAAGAGTTTAAGGAAATTGATTTGAGTGCACAATACACAAACCATTTATACTTGGGACAATTATTTAAGATAATCTTGTATGCCGTTTTACATGTTTGTCATACATATGGGGCCGGTTTGGAAGCCGGTCATGATTAACCGACTCACCGCTATAAAACCCACAAAGGAGTTATCCCCAACATGTGGGTTATTTAGCATTTGCATCTGTCAGGTGTATGCCTACACCCCGTGCATAGGTCATGGTCATTTACAAATGAAATTAGCCGAGGATATCCAGGACATGGTCGTATTAACCCCCAATGCTTATGTTATCAAACAAAACAGATTAAAACGGGTTATGCAATTTATTAACCACAATCCGATTAAATAATTTCATACCCGACCAAGCGGTATTGTTATTGTCACACCCCTTTCTTAGGCGAAAGCACGAGGTGTGATCATGAAATGTTCTCATTGCATACGAAAGGTAAACATACTACATGCTCGTAAAAATAACTTCAAATACCCATAACATTACGTTACTGAAAACATAGATTAAGTGTTTACATCACGAGACAGAATATTGTCTGAAAGTTTACAACTTTATTTAAGGATAAACATAAACTACATCCAGGAGCATGAGTAAGACCGTGCGCACATCCACTTTAGTTACCTGAAATACATGTAAGTTTTTGGAAAAACGTCAACATAATGTTGGTGTGAATTCATGCAGTTCTTGTATTGAACGATTGTATACTTTGTATGAAAAACATGGTATGTATCTTGTATAAATCAAGTATTCTTGTATACATCAAGTATTCTTGTATACATCAAGTATTCTTGTATAAATTGTAACACCTGTGCCTCCACGGCCATCAAACAAATACTGAACCAATGAAATAGTATATTTCATACTTGGGATTTGTAAAAATATGTGTATCATTTGCACATATCAATTTTTGTTCAATTCCAAACTCTAAATCGCTTTCTGGAAGGTTATACGCGCACCGATGCGTAAATATAACCAGTTTAATGCAACAAACACTCCGGAATAGTGACATAGGCTTAACATACCTTAAATAACCTTTACATAACTTAGAAATAAGTTTTGAAGGCTTTGGTATGGCAAAAACAAGTTAATTCGCTTACAGGGACTAAAATTGACAAACTGCGAAAGTATGCCAATTTGAACTGGAACGAACATTCCGGAACATGACCATAAGTTCAACACACCTTAAATATCCTTTACCTAGCTTAGAAATAAGCTTTGAGGGGTTCGATGTGCTAAAATATACTTTTGGGTCATTCAGGGACTAAAAGTGTCAAAAAGTGCACAAGTTTGCATTTTCGCGCATAACTTACGTTCTGAATACATCCGGACATCCAAAAATTTATGTAAGCACTAAAACATTTTATTTTAGTGTTTGGCATAAGAAAAATCCATTCGTCACGCCATTTGGATCGTTTTTCGCGCTTATGCGCATTCCGTCGTAATTAACCGAACATCGCAACCGTACGGCTAAACGAACCGACACCCGAGATATTTTTGAACACATTTTAAGTTCCCTATACTTTAACTTCATTTTAGAACTTTGAAATGAGGTTAACGGGCCTTAAACGTGTCGGAAATGGCTTAAACAAGATGCAGGGACCAAAATTGTAAATCTGCCAAACTTGTCCCTTGCGCACCGTAAGGGTTATTTGTTACGGTGCGCAAGCAGGGGTCAGTTATGCAGAAACTCTTTTTCTCAGCAGTTAACAGCCTTTAACCCCTCCAAAGGCCAAGGACAAGTGTCAAACTCTTGTGGTGGAGCAATATTAGTTACCACAACATTCCGACAAGTGTACGGGTGAGATCATTCCCTCTTCTCCAAGAAACGATCCTAACGGTGAACCGAAATCTATAAATACCCATCACATTCTCATTCATTTCTCACTAGAATCTGATCAATTGTGCTCTAAGTTGAAACCTTTGTTTCATACCTGAGCTATTTTGATCTAGATTAGCATTCGGGGACCCTTCGTAAGTGTTCCTTCATTCTTTTATTGCTTTTCGAGTCCGAAAGTCAAACTTTGTTTGACTTTCTGCATTGACCAGTTTATGGTCGATGCGAAGTTCGTTTGAACTTCATAACGTGAGCGTGATCACGATGGTTATAGTCCCTAGTGACTATACCTACTGATTACCACGTTATCTAGGCTCAGTGACGAGCCGTAGTTTCGGTCAGAATACGTATTCTTGCGTATTTTGTAACCAAACTACTTATGGGTATCAAAACCGGTTGTTTTGATACCAAACCTGTTTTCTAAACTTAGTTAAGCATGTTTCAACATGCTTAGCTCGTCACTTTTAGTTTAGTGCTTATTTAGGGTCGTAAGGTAAGCGATCTAAACAATCGCTTATACTTTCGAACCCGACCCGTTTGGTCGATCATTAGGATCCGACCAAGCACATTAGGTGACCATAGCATATAGGGAAAAACCTTCCAAGGTTATACCTTATGGTCGCTTCGTTTAAGTAGTTGTATGATAGGTAGTTTATATGCCTTAGGTAAATTACCAAAATGCCCTTTTGACGCCAAAATTCATTTTAAGCATATGTAACATAAATTTTGACATCTAAACTGATTTGACAACCATATTAGACATGTTAAGGCATATATTACTTGTCATAGGACTAGTTAGGCGTTCCGAACGCGTTTTACGCGAACGACGCGTTAAAGTAGCATAAGCTACCTAAACGGGTCGTAAGCACTTAGGTTAGGTTTCATTTAGTATGTAGGCTTTGTTAAACCATACTACATGAGTTTCCATACTCGTTTGGTTTACGAACCCTCGTTCTATCCGATCCTCCGATTTAGGTCCGGATTATTAATGTAGTTACCTATATTAGGTGCCGTTTGATATCCGCGATCTCTAGCATTGTTTGGTTGTTACTCAAGGACTACTAAGCAATCTCAAGTGAGTACATAGACCCCTCTTTTACTGTTTTCCAAACTGTTTTGGGGTGAAACACATGTGCCTACTTGTTACTTTCATGCTTTCTTGTTTTCACATCATATACTTCCTACGTTCATTAGTACATTATAGTACATGATTTCATTAAATTTTATGCTATGTATGTCCATTGTGTGCATACTTAGTACATGGTTCTACGTTACATTTCTGCTATGTATGTTGACTGATAGCATGCTAGCACATTGATTTACATGACTTTTCTGCTTTGTATGTTAACTTAGCATACTTAGTACATTTCTTATTCATCATATGCTTACATTTTGGTATGACATTTGGTTTGTTTAAACTATACTATACATTCATTAACACCGATCATGCCGCTCGGTAGTAGGTAGTGGTACCATAGGACTTGACAAATCCCATTCCTGAAATCTCGGGTTTGTTTGGACGTAAGGAATGACCGAATCCGAATACATATTCTTTTGATAACTCATTTTTACATAGTTATCCGACTGTCGCAAGGCTTGGATGTATGAATTTTCACAATAGCGCATAAATGTCTATATCAGTATAGCATGCATTTACTACACAAAACATAACTTTGATTTAAACCAAGTTTTACTTCAATACTTTGTTTTGTGCATTTCACTTATGGTTTAGTTGATGCAATTCACTAGCCATACATATCATTTTGGTTACACATTACATGATTTACATTTGACACATAAACATTTTCAACATTGGTTATACGTTGCATGATTTACATCTTGACATAAACATTTATTACACATTACTTGACTACTTTTGGACTATCGACATTTGACATGGTTTATACAAGGACTTTTGACAATTGGTTTAAACATAGACATCTTACATTGTTGGTTTGGTTTGAGTAAGTGATTAAGTAACGAGGCGTGTGTAATATGATACAAGCATGGTGGATACGCCGCTGGTACTTCCTATATATAAGTGATTGTATGGTATTACATATCGTAGCGTTATTTGAATCATTTCAATTTAGACATATAACATTTTATACAAATAACATACTTTTCACAATACATTGTTTTACAAACAAATTAACTTATACAAACTCATTTTACATGGTTATTCATTTAACCATGCATTATTCTCTTATTATACGTATCATCTGAACTTATTGTTTTTCAAATGATTTACAAAGACAAAGCAAATTACAAGGTTCATGACTAAACATTTTTTTAAACAGAAGTCATGAATCTTATTTTCACAAAACCTATGTACTCGCCGGCATTTTTATGCTGACGTACCTATTTTCACATGTGTTTCAGGAAATGAAGCATAGGATTGATCAAGATACACTTAGGCGGACATGGGCCTTAGTGACAATAAAAGATGCAAGACTAGTTATTTTGTTATGTTTCTTTGATTGTCAAGACATTGTAACTCTTTTAATCAATAAAACAATATTTCAATTTCCATGTGTTATGAAACAATGATTCTGTTACAACACTCCCCGATGTTTCCGCCACGTTTTGTATGTTCTACGTGGTCGGGGTGTGATAGAAAAGTTGGTATCAGAGCTCATGGTTATAGGGAATTAGGTTATTAGTAATACTTTGACCTAGTCTATAACCTTCCTAGGACCCTAACGCGAGTTTACTTGCGTTTAGTCATAAAACAATACTGTCACCTATCCTTAGGCGACAACCACAACAAGAACATAAATTTCAAAACCAATTTGAAAACTAATCATCTGTTCTAGGATGATTGATTACTAGGTTTTGAACCCTCTATTGTAAGGTTTTGAACCCCTTTTTGTTTTCAAAATCTCGTCAAAGTTTGGGTCTTATAATGTGAACATGTGCAAACTGGAAGGGTGAATGCCTGTATTCTGGGTTTTCTGTCTAGGCAAGCACTTCGTATATATCTCATCAGATGCGAGACCAGTTGTGCTTACCTGGGAATCCTTGGGATGAGTGTTCACTTATAGGCGAGCATGTCTTCAGTGATACATTAATAAGACCCATTTACTTTGATTTGTCACCATCTCATTTGTTTGCCTTAGGTAACAAACAAATGATCACAATTTTCATTCGTTGCCATTCTGTATTGATTATCCAATAAACTTTCACTTGTTTCTTCCTATGTCTTTCATTTTCTTCTAGAATGTCTATTTCTCTCAGCACTGGTCAAATGTCCGAGCGAACAGCCAAATTTGCCCAGCAAATAGGCGAAGTGATTCAGAAGACTGTGGATTTAGGCATTGCCATGGCTCGTCTCAACAATGAAGCCTCTTGTCTCGACAATGAAGCCACTCAAGAGCCACCAAAGGAGGCAGAAGTCAAGCCAGCACCACTAGCCAAGAAACCAATCGTGGAATCAAAGACCATGGATGGACGATCCCCTAAGAAGTCAAAGAAGCGAAAGGCTTCTCAGAACTTCGCCGTGGTCGCTCACAATGGTAAAGCCTTCCCCAACCAACCAGCTCAACCCCCTGCTAGGAAGCCATACAACGGAACTGCACCCTTGTGCAACCAATGTAGCCTTCATCATCAGGCTAGTGTGAAGTGCCGCAAATGCCAAATTTGTGGACTTATAGGTCATACGGCAAGGGTTTGCCCAACTACAGCAGTACCAAATCAAGCAGGACCTAGCCAGGAGGCAACACCACCTGTTAAGAAGCAATACAAGGGAACAGCACCAATATGCGACAAATGTAATGCACACCACTTAGCTCACCTACAGTGTCGTTTGTGTGCATCATGTGGGCGACTTGGTCACCTGGCAAATGCTTGTCGATTTACCCCAAACCAAAGTGGTCCAAAACAACCACAAGCCAACTCTGCTCAAGCTCGTTTCTCACCAGGGTCTTGCTACAACTGTGGCGAGATGGGCCATTTCCTAAGGGGTTGCCCAAAGCTTGCTAGTGCAAATCCAACCCACGGATGAGCATTTGGCTGACTAGAAGATGTTGCTGTCTTATGCCTTTGTTTCTTTTGTTTTCGTATATTGTGAAACAATATGTCTCGTTCATAAATAAAAGTTGTTGTTCGCAATTCTGATATACAAGTATAATTACATGTGTTTATGGCATTTCCCTATAATACCTGTATTAAGGAACTATGTTCCTTACACACTACTCTTGTGATTCTCTCTTTCAAATGATCGCTCATGATTCCCTCGAAAATTTTAAGTACTCGTTTCACTCTAAGAAACAAAGTACAGAAAATAAAGTGACATTATGAGTAATCATGCTTCTGCACATCTGTACCTTTGAATCCTTGGTTAGATAACTAAGGGTATTTTCAAATCTCCTACCCATTACGTTTTGATTTTTTCAACATACACAGTACAAGTATTTCAAAAACAATCTTCATGATCTCAAAACATTTCATATAGTTTGAAAACAAATTTTTTTTCAAATGCATTGTCTATGTTATTTCAAAAACATGGGTTATGTTTTCAAAAACAACTTTCATAATTTCAAAATGTTTCATATAGTCTGAAAACAATATTAACACAGTACATTTTCTTATCAAGTGCATGATTTCGAAAAGCATCATTCATGTCTTTCAAAAACCTTATACATAATTTCAAAATTCATCTCGCATGATTTTAAAACATTTTTATAAATATACTTACCTAGTACACCTACTTTATAATTTAAAATGTATTATATATAAGGTTTCAAAAACATTGAACACATTTTTTTTTAACCTCATGCATAGTTTTCAAAAATATTTTCCTCATACATTGACTTAGCCTTCAAATTCCGCTTCATATGTCGCCTTGACATAGCTAGCATCTCAACTTCATAAGCATTTTACTTCATGTTTTGAATTAAGCACGTCCAATGCAAGGTTTCAAAACAGGTTTCAAAACATCTTCAACTTCTAAAATCCATATGGGATCTTTTTATCTTCACATTTAGACCCTTATGGATGATTATCTTTCAAACCAGAGTCCTTGATTGGATTCCTTATGTACCTAAATTCGAACATTTCGGTTCCTTATAATCGAAATCGAATTTTTCTTTTAAAAATCTTTCTATCTTTATAGTTAGATTCTTGATAATGTTTAAAGTACCAAATGAAATCCACGAGATGGATTCCTAGTGTGCTTTAAATACATGCGCTCTGTAGCAAAACAAATTAACAAATTAAAGATCTAGATAAACAATCCTTGTAGTTATATGACTATGTGTTTATGCATCTTGTGTTTTCTTTTATACATTTTGTGTTTTTATACTCTGGGTATTAGTTATCCAAATCCTCGTAGAATCTTTCATATCTTTATATGAGGGATTCGTAGTAGGATATTCAAAAAGGTACTACCCTAAATCCTGAATGGGCTTCTATGTAATAGTTAAGACCCTTGGATTATATAGTACTATTCCATGATTCATAAGAGACCCTTAAGTGGTCTAGTCAAAAAGATTGATTCACAATTTGGTTAAAGAATGACATCTAGTGATATAGCTGAATAGACTCCTTGATAGTCTATTTAGATCATTTATTGATTTAACTAAAAGGACTCTATGGCGGTCTAGTCACACTCATCACAGGATTGTTCATTTGGTTTTACCCTACATATTATAAAATAGACTGTGTGAACTGTGCAAGGAATTGTCTAATTATGGACGCGTACATAATTATGAGATTCAGTGCACGGTAACCACAGTAAGATTTATTATGTGTAAGAACCGATAGTGACAACAATAGCGAAATGAGAACGATGTAATGGAGGTATGGTGGACGCACCAATGACGCTTCATATACTTGTATATAAGTATCCCTCTTACATTGCAAGCATGATGTTATTAAAGTTACTAGAAGTTCAGAACCCTAACCAATGTTGTTCGATCTTTTCAACTTCATGTTTTCAAACTCACACATGTTTCCTCTAGATAAAATTTCGGGACGAAATTTCCTAAAGTAGGGGAGACTGTAAAACCTGTGCCTCCACGGCCATCAAACAAATACCGAACCAATGAAATATTATATTTCATACTTGGGATTTGTAAAAATATGTGTATCATTTGCACATATCAATTTTTGTTCAATTCCAAACTCTAAATCGCTTTCTGGAAGGTTATACGCGCACCGATGCGTAAATATAACCAGTTTAATGCAACAAACACTCCGGAATAGTGACATAGGCTTAACATACCTTAAATAACCTTTACATAAATTACAAATAAGTTTTGAAGGCTTTGGTATGGCAAAAACAAGTTAATTCCCTTACAGGGACTAAAATTGACAAACTGCGAAAGTATGCCAATTTGAACTGGAACGAACATTCCGGAACATGACCATAAGTTAAACACACCTTAAATATCCTTTACATAGCTTAGAAATAAGCTTTGAGGGGTTCGGTGTGCTAAAATATACTTTTGGGTCATTCAGGGACTAAAAGTGTCAAAAAGTGCACAAGTTTGCATTTTCGCGCATAACTTACGTTCTGAATACATCCGGACATCCAAAAATTTATGTAAGCACTAAAACATTTTATTTTAGTGTTTGGCATAAGAAAAATCCATTCGTCACGTCATTTGGATCGTTTTTCGCGCTTATGAGCATTCCGTCGTAATTAACCGAACATCACAACCGTACGGCTAAATGAACCGACACCCGAGATATTTTTGAACACATTTTAAGTTCCCTATACTTTAAATTCATTTTAGAACTTTGAAATGAGGTTAACGGGCCTTAAACGTGTCGGAAATGGCTTAAACAAGATGCAGGGACCAAAATTGTAAATCTGCCAAACTTGTCCCTTGCGCGCACCGTAAGGGTTATTTGTTACGGTGCGCAAGCAGGGGTCAGTTATGCAGAAACTCTTTTTCTCAGCAGTTAACAGCCTTTAACCCCTCCAAAGGCCAAGGACAAGTGTCAAACTCTTGTGGTGGAGCAATATTAGTTACCACAACATTCCGACAAGTGTACGGGTGAGATCATTCCCTCTTCTCCAAGAAACGATCCTAACGGTGAACCGAAATCTATAAATACCCATCACATTCTCATTCATTTCTCACTAGAATCTGATCAATTGTGCTCTAAGTTGAAACCTTTGTTTCATACCTGAGCTATTTTGATCTAGATTAGCATTCGGGGACCCTTCGTAAGTGTTCCTTCGTTCTTTTATTGCTTTTCGAGTCCGAAAGTCAAACTTTGTTTGACTTTCTGCATTGACCAGTTTATGGTCGATGCGAAGTTCGTTTGAACTTCATAACGTGAGCGTGATCACGATGGTTATAGTCCCTAGTGACTATACCTACTGATTACCACGTTATCTAGGCTCAGTGACGAGCCGTAGTTTCGGTCAGAATACGTATTCTTGCGTATTTTGTAACCAAACTACTTATGGGTATCAAAACCGGTTGTTTTGATACCAAACCTGTTTTCTAAACTTAGTTAAGCATGTTTCAACATGCTTAGCTCGTCACTTTTAGTTTAGTGCTTATTTAGGGTCGTAAGGTAAGCGATCTAAACAATCGCTTATACTTTCGAACCCGACCCGTTTGGTCGATCATTAGGATCCGACCAAGCACATTAGGTGACCATAGCATATAGGGAATAACCTTCCAAGGTTATACCTTATGGTCGCTTCGTTTAAGTAGTTGTATGATAGGTAGTTTATATGCCTTAGGTAAATTACCAAAATGCCCTTTTGACGCCAAAATTCATTTTAAGCATATGTAACATAAATTTTAACATCTAAACTGATTTGACAACCATATTAGACATGTTAAGGCATATATTACTTGTCATAGGACTAGTTAGGCGTTCCGAACGCGTTTTACGCGAACGACGCGTTAAAGTAGCATAAGCTACCTAAACGGGTCGTAAGCACTTAGGTTAGGTTTCATTTAGTATGTAGGCTTTGTTAAACCATACTACATGAGTTTCCATACTCGTTTGGTTTACGAACCCTCGTTCTATCCGATCCTCCGATTTAGGTCCGGATTATTAATGTAGTTACCTATATTAGGTGCCGTTTGATATCCGCGATCTCTAGCATTGTTTGGTTGTTACTCAAGGACTACTAAGCAATCTCAAGTGAGTACATAGACCCCTCTTTTACTGTTTTCCAAACTGTTTTGGGGTGAAACACATGTGCCTACTTGTTACTTTCATGCTTTCCTGTTTTCACATCATATACTTCCTACGTTCATTAGTACATTATAGTACATGATTTCATTACATTTTATGCTATGTATGTCCATTGTGTGCATACTTAGTACATGGTTCTACGTTACATTTCTGCTATGTATGTTGACTGATAGCATGCTAGCACATTGATTTACATGACTTTTCTGCTTTGTATGTTAACTTAGCATACTTAGTACATTTCTTATTCATCATATGCTTACATTTTGGTATGACATTTGGTTTGTTTAAACTATACTATACATTCATTAACACCGATCATGCCGCTCGGTAGTAGGTAGTGGTACCATAGGACTTGACAAATCCCATTCCTGAAATCTCGGGTTTGTTTGGACGTAAGGAATGACCGAATCCGAATACATATTCTTTTGATAACTCATTTTTACATAGTTATCCGACTGTCGCAAGGCTTGGATGTATGAATTTTCACAATACCGCATAAATGTCTATATCAGTATAGCATGCATTTACTACACAAAACATAACTTTGATTTAAACCAAGTTTTACTTCAATACTTTGTTTTGTGCATTTCACTTATGGTTTAGTTGATGCAATTCACTAGCCATACATATCATTTTGGTTACACATTACATGATTTACATTTGACACATAAACATTTTCAACATTGGTTATACGTTGCATGATTTACATCTTGACATAAACATTTATTACACATTACTTGACTACTTTTGGACTATCGACATTTGACATGGTTTATACAAGGACTTTTGACAATTGGTTTAAACATAGACATCTTACATTGTTGGTTTGGTTTGAGTAAGTGATTAAGTAACGAGGCGTGTGTAATATGATACAAGCATGGTGGATACGCCGCTGGTACTTCCTATATATAAGTGATTGTATGGTATTACATATCGTAGCGTTATTTGAATCATTTCAATTTAGACATATAACATTTTATAAAAATAACATACTTTTCACAATACATTGTTTTACAAACAAATTAACTTATACAAACTCATTTAACATGGTTATTCATTTAACCATGCATTATTCTCTTATTATACGTATCATCTGAACTTATTGTTTTTCAAATGATTTACAAAGACAAAGCAAATTACAAGGTTCATGACTAAACATTTTTTTAAACAGAAGTCATGAATCTTATTTTCACAAAACCTATGTACTCGCCGGCATTTTTATGCTGACGTACCTATTTTCACATGTGTTTCAGGAAATGAAGCATAGGATTGATCAAGATACACTTAGGCGGACATGGGCCTTAGTGACAATAAAAGATGCAAGACTAGTTATTTTGTTATGTTTCTTTGATTGTCAAGACATTGTAACTCTTTTAATCAATAAAACAATATTTCAATTTCCATGTGTTATGAAACAATGATTCTGTTACAACACTCCCCGATGTTTCCGCCACGTTTTGTATGTTCTACGTGGTCGGGGTGTGACATAAATCAAGTATTCTTGTATAAATCAAGTATTTCTGTATGTATCTAGGTTGTTAATGGGTTGCAAGGCCATTAACATGTGACACGACATAGGAAGCATCCAAACCATAGGCATTTTTCTAGTTGTCGATTCACGACTGAGACACAAAAGCACTACTCGGTACTAGTTTTCACCAAGAGTGTGGCTGCCCGAAAACCTATTAGATATAACCTTTTGTTCTGCGGTCTTAGTATGTACACGATTAATGGTGCTTATGGTACCCTATTCATGACACGATTTCTCGTATCATTCCTTAAAACGCATCATAGTTGGTACTAGTTATCACCAAGAGTGCTTCTTGTTTTTGTATCCATCATACCATTTGTAAACATTGTAACATTTGTAACATGTATTTCACCCCCGAAGTTATAAAACTGAAAACAATTAAAAGAAAAGGGGGAGCATGAACTCACAACTTTGCGTTCCTTGCGCCGTAAAGTTCACCGGTTTATGCCTATCTAGCGTCGTGACCTAAAAGTGTTTAATTAACGTTAGTCACTAGACTTGTATCGCACAAGTACAAGTCACCATCTTTTATGTATTTGTTCTTGTGTTAAAAATAATTTATATTATTAACTATGTGTCTTACTTATATTATTTTCTCAACAATAAATATAAGTATCTTGTATTTTTCACCCGAATTATGTATTTTGTCCAAAACTTCACTTCATGTTCATAACTTGTCCAAGTTATTTATCCTATCAAGTAATATATTTTCATAAATATATTTTCTTGCATTCGTCTAAGCATGTTGTGTGTGTATTTTTGTATTTTTACTCCTTAGAAGTATTTAGTGTATTTTCAAGTCCTAATACACCAGTATATGTAATACATACTACATACACTTAGCACAAAAAATGGTGATCAATAAATATATATATTTTTCTCGAAAATATACATACTTAATATCAATTTTAATCTTGAAGAAATCATCATTTCTTAACACAAAAATTAGGGAAACCTTGGTAAATATTTTTAGATACATTTTTAGGGAATAAGTTCCTCAAAACTCATATTTTTCTAAGTGTCAAAATTTATAAAAATTTTGACATGGTTTCCCCTAAAAATGGAGGTTTCCCATGTTTTCAAAACACGTGTTTATTTTCTTTTAAATCATCATCAAACAATCAACAACTTATTCAACCCTAAACAATATTATACTTACCAAGTGTAAAAACTATTCCATTTACAATACAACATGAACTTGATCTTTCTCAAAAATGCGTAGTAACTTGGTTAAGTGTTTGGTAGCCTTAGTTACCCTCCAAAATATATTTACTACTTGGTAAACTTTATTCTTGAAGATTTTAGATGTTTACAACTTGTAAACATATTTTACAAAAATGTTTCTTTATTAAACCTTCTTGTTTCTCTAGTGTTTATACACTTGTTTTTCCACTAAAAATGGTGTAAGTTTAGTAGAAACCATGATCTTTCAAAAATCATATTTTGAACTTGGTTTTCTTGGAAGATTATTCATAAATCTTGAATCTACAAGATTGTTAACCCACTTTGTTCATTACTTTTCAATAAAATCCTTTTACTTTCAAGTTCATGTTTAATCAAGAAGATGATTATTTCATGTAAACACATGATCATCTCTTAACTTGCTAAATCATGTTTTTAATCATAATCTAGCAAGTTCCATGATATGATCAACATCAATATCTCTAGTAATCAACAAGCAAACATTATTCATCTACTAAACAACATCATTTTATCAAGATATCACCATATTTCATCTTATGTTTCAAGATTCAAGCGTATGTCTTTTAGTGTTCTTGTTATTTCAACATAATATATCTTTTAACCACTAAATATATGAAGTAAACAAGAGTGTTCATGAATCTTACAACTAGCTTAAAGCTAGGGAAGAACAAGGTTGAAAATGTGGTGGGTAATAGCACACAAGAGAGGTCCTTCAAGTTCCGTGAGCACCGAGCTTCGTTAGACACCTTGTAACACCTTGTGAAGACCTTGGATTGCTTGAATTTGAAACAAGAAGAATGGTGGTGGTGGGGAGTGTGGTCGACCGAGGATATGGGGGAGAAGAAGGAGGTGAGTTTGTGTGATGATGAATGAGCTCTTACTTACTTATAACCATGTGCAAGTATTATCCAATGTGCAACATGTTTCTAAAGTACACAACACTATCTCTAGTAAATCTCATAAGATCTCATGATATCTTAGCAAGATCATTAGGGATTTAACAAGATTTTGGTGGGGCCACATCTATGGGCCATGAATTATAAAGGGGGGGGGGGGGGTAATGTGTATATTTCCATGGTAAGTAGGTGGTTAGTGGGAGGTTAATGTAAAAGTCTAGTGTTTTAGTGTATCATGCATCATGTAGTATGTTAGGGTGTTCAGGGACCATAACTAGTTCAGAAATATTAAAACAATGTTTCTAGTAATATTTTGGTGTTCCGGGTAATGTCCGGTTGTTCGGTTAAATACCGGTTCGTTAAAATGCTAAATTGCACTGTTTAGTGTCCTTTATGTCCCCTTTTGTGATACTTTCAATTCCCGACACTTAGGAAAGTATTTTGGATTAATTTGTCATATTTTTGCATTGTACAAACTTGCTACAATGCTAAATTTTGCTGAAATATATAAAATTCAGTATTTAAAGTGTATTTCGGGTGGTTTTTAGTGCGTATTTTAGTTTCCGGAAAGTCTATATAAAAACCCTTGTATGTACTCATGGGTTTAAATGTATTCTTGTCGTTGGACCTACACCTAGGCTCCAATTCTATTGTATGACTGCTTTCTGTAGATTTTTCGACATAATGTGTCTTACCAATGAGTTTACTAGTATTTCTGACGCAACGCTCTTCATTAATGCATAAAGTAATTCTTGTGGTATAAAACGTGCATGGATTCACTTGTATAGTATGTAATCAGACAATGTTGACATTTAAGCACATAATTGCAGTCATTAAATAATAATTAAAGTGTACGGAAATTACCGGTTGGGTGCCAGTTGATACAGTCTCCCCCTGTTAAAAGAATTCCGTCCCGAAATTCAGGCTGATCTATCTCTCGCAGGAGTTTTCTTGAACAGGTGGGGGTACTTCTCTTTGAACTGGTTTCACGTTCCCACATGTACTCAGGTCCGTGCTTAGAGTTCCAACGTACTTTGACAAGTTTCACACTGCTCCTCCTAGTCTTGTTGACTTTCCAGTCGGTAACCTCGACGGGTTGTTCTGTAAATCAGAGGGTGTCATCAATATGCACTTCATCTGCAGGGATGATCATGTTTTCTTGTGTTGGACTCTTCTTGAGGTTGGATACATGGAACGTATCATGTACTCCATTAAGTTCTTTTGGTAACTCCAACTTGTATGCCACGGTACCAATTCTTTCCAAAATCTTGAATGATCCGATGTATCGTGGATTCAGCTTTCCACGCTTTCCGAATCTTACTACGCCCTTCCAAGGTGAGAATTTTAACAAAACTTTGTCTCCCACCTCGAATTCTAATGGTTTTCGTCTTCGATCAGCGTAGCACTTTTGTCGATCTCGAGCCGCCTTAATGCGCTCTCGGATCTGCATAATCTTGTCGGTTGTCTCTTGTACAAGTTCAGGACCAACCATATGTTTATCTCCAGCGTCTGCCCAACATAAGGGCGAGCGGCACATACGGCCATACAGAGCTTCAAACGATGCGGCTTTTATGCTCGTATGATAACTGTTATTTTAGGAAAACTCAACTAAAGGTAGGTGAGTATCCCAGCTGCCGCCTAGGTCCATAACACATGCGCGAAGCATATCTTCTAACGTTTGGAAGATTATTCATAAATCTTGAATCTACAAGATTGTTAACCCACTTTGTTCATTACTTTTCAATAAAATCCTTTTACTTTCAAGTTCATGTTTAATCAAGAAGATGATTATTTCATGTAAACACATGATCATCTTTTAACTTGCTAAATCTTGTTTTTAATCATAATCTAGCAAGTTCCATGATATGATCAACATCAATATCTCTAGTAATCAACAAGCAAACATTATTCATCTACTAAACAACATCATTTTATCAAGATATCACCATATTTCATCTTATGTTTCAAGATTCAAGCGTATGTCTTTTAGTGTTCTTGTTATTTCAACATAATATATCTTTTAACCACTAAATATATGAAGTAAACAAGAGTGTTCACGAATCTTACAACTAGCTTAAAGCTAGGGAAGAACAAGGTTGAAAATGTGGTGGGTAATAGCACACAAGAGAGGTCCTTCAAGTTCCGTGAGCACCGAGCTTCGTTAGACACCTTGTAACACCTTGTGAAGACCTTGGATTGCTTGAATTTGAAACAAGAAGAATGGTGGTGGTGGGGAGTGTGGTCGGCCGAGGATATGGGGGAGAAGAAGGAGGTGAGTTTGTGTGATGATGAATGAGCTCTTACTTACTTATAACCATGTGCAAGTATAATCCAATGTGCAACATGTTTCTAAAGTACACAACACTATCTCTAGTAAATCTCATAAGATCTCATGATATCTTAGCAAGATCATTAGGGATTTAACAAGATTTTGGTGGGGGCACATCTATAGGCCGTGAATTTTAAAGGGGGGGGGGGGTAATGTGTATATTTCCATGGTAAGTAGGTGATTAGTGGGAGGTTAATGTAAAAGTCTAGTGTTTTAGTGTATCATGCATCATGTAGTATGTTAGGGTGTTCAGGGACCATAACTAGTTCAAAAATATTAAAACAATGTTTCTAGTAATATTTTGGTGTTCCGGGCAATGTCCGGTTGTTCGATTAAATACCGGTTCGTTAAAGTGCTAAATTGCACCGTTTAGTGTCCTTTATGTCCCCTTTTGTGATACTTTCAATTCCCGACACATAGGAAAGTATTCTGGATCAATTTGTCATATTTTTGCATTGTACAAACTTGCTACATTGCTGAATTTTGCTGAAATATATAAAATTCAGTATTTAAAGTGTATTTTGGGTGCTTTTTAGTGCGTATTTTAGTTTCCGGAAAGTCTATATATAAACCCTTGTATGTACTCTTGGGTTTTAATGTATTCTTGTCGTTGGACCTACACCTAGGCTCCAATTCTATTTTCTGACTGATTTCTGCAGATTTGTTGACACAATGTGTCTTACCAGTGAGTTTACTAGTATTTCTGACGCAACGCTCTTCATTAATGCATAAAGTAATTCTGGTGGTATAAAACGTGCATGAATTCACTTGTATAGTATGTAATCAGACAATGTTGACATTTAAGCACATAATTGCAGTCATTAAATAATAATTAAAGTGTATGGAAATTACCGGTTGGGTGCCAGTTGTCACAGTCTCCCCCTGTTAAAAGAATTTCATCCCGAAATTCAGGCTGATCTATCTCTCGCAGGAGTTTTCTTGAACAGGTGGGGGTACTTTTCTTTGAACTGGTCTTCACGTTCCCACGTGTACTCGGGTCCGTGCTTAGAGTTCCAACGTACTTTGACAAGTTTCACACTGCTCCTCCTGGTCTTGTTGACTTTCCAGTCGGTAACCTCGACGGGTTGTTCTGTAAATCGGTGGGTGTCATCAATATGCACTTCATCTGCAAGGATGATCACGTTTTCTTGTGTTGGACTCTTCTTGAGGTTGGATACATAGAACGTATCATGTACTCCATTAAGTTCTTCCGGTAACTCCAACTTGTATGCCACAGTACCAATTATTTCCAAAATCTTGAATGGTCCGATGTATCTTGGATTCAGCTTTCCACGCTTTCCGAATCTTACTACGCCCTTCCAAGGTGAGACTTTTAACAAAACTTTGTCTCCCACCTCGAATTCTAATGGTTTTCGTCTTCGATCAGCGTTGCTCTTTTGTCGATCTCGAGCCGCCTTAATGCGCTCTCGGATCTGCATAATCTTGTCGGTTGTCTCTTGTACAAATTCAGGACCAACCATACGTTTATCTCCAGCGTCTGCCCAACATAAGGGCGAGCGGCACTTACGGCCATACAGAGCTTCGAACGGTGCGGCTTTTATGCTCGTATGATAACTGTTATTGTAGGAAAACTCAACTAAAGGTAGGTGAGTATCCCAGCTGCCGCCTAGGTCCATAACACATGCGCGAAGCATATCTTCTAACGTTTGTATAGTCCGTTCGCTCTGGCCGTCTGTTTGCGGATGGAATGTCATGCTTAGATCTAGTTGAGATCCAAAGGCCACCTGAAAGGATTGCCAGATTCTTGAGACAAAGCGTCCATCTCTGTCTGAAATAATTGAGATTGGCACTCCATGACGTGCCACAATTTCTTTTAAGTATATCTCAGCAAGCTTTCCAGTGTTATCCTTCTCTCGGATTGGTAGGAAATGCGCATATTTCGTTAACCGATCAACTATCACCCATATCATATTGTGCCCTCTCGGGGTCCTTGGTAATTTCGTTATGAAGTCCATCGAGATTTGCTCCCACTTCCACATGGGTATCTCTGGTTGTTGCAGTAGGCCAGACGGTTTCTGATATTCAGCCTTAACCTTGGCACAGGTTAGGCACTTTCCAACATAAATAGCAACATCGCTTTTAAGTCTCGGCCACCAATAGTAGTCTTTCAAGTCTTGATACATTTTGTTCGATCCTGGATGGATCGAGTATCTCGACTTGTGTGCTTCATCAAGGATGACTTCTCGAATATTGCCATAGAGCGGAACCTAAATACGCTTCTTAAAGTATAAGGTTCCTTCTTCATTTGGCACCATATATTTCAACATACCCTGGAGGTATTCAGCCTTACGGTTTTCCATCTTGAGGGCTTCTTGTTGTGCGTCACGAATGCGTGCCGTGAGGTTCGTTTGAATAGTCATTTCCAACGCTCGAACCCTTAGGGTCTTAACCCTTTCTTTTCGACTTAGCGCGTCTGCTACAACGTTTTCCTTTCCAGGATAGTACTTAATCTCATAGTCATAGTCGTTCAGCAGCTCGACCCATCGTCGCTGACGCATGTTTAATTCCTTCTGATCAAATATGTGTTGTAGGCTTTTGTGATCTGTGAAGATTGTACATCGTGTACCATATAAATAATGTCACCAGATCTTCAAGGCGAATACCACTGCGCCTAGCTCGAAGTCATCAGTGGTATAATTCCTCTCATGTACCTTCAATTGTCTTGAAGCGTAAGCGATGACTTTCTGGTGTTACATGAGCACGCAAGCCAAACCTTGACGTGAAGCATCACAGTATACCACGAAGTCTTCAGTGCCTCCGGGTAAGGATAGTATCGGTGCATCGCATAGCTTATTTTTGAGTAGTTGGAAGGGTTTTTTTTCTGCTTATCACCCCAGTCGTACTTCTTGTCTTTCTGTGTAAGGGTAGTTAGCGATTGAGCTATCTTTGAGAAATTCTCGATGAATCGCCGATAATAGCCCGCTAAGCCCAAAAATTTTCGAACTTCAGTTGGGGTTTTGGGGGCTTCCCAATTCTTTATGGCTTCTACCTTGGATGGGTCTACAAGAATGTCCTTCTCGTTCACAACGTGACCAAGAAATTGTACTTCGCGAATCCAGAATTCGCATTTCGAGAACTTTGCATAAAGTCTCTCTTTCTTTAGTAGTTCCAAAATGGTTCTGAGGTGTTGCTCATGTTCTTCTTTCGTCCGCGAGTAAATCAGGATATCATCGATAAATACAATCACGAATTTATCGAGATATGGTTTGCATACGCGGTTCATCAGATCCATAAATACTGCTGCGCGTTCGTCAGTCCGAATGGCATCACAAGAAACTCGTAATGCCCATAGTGTGTTCTGAATGCAGTCTTTGGTACGCTTTCCTCTTGTATCCTTAACTGTTGGTATCCAGATCGAAGATCGATCTTGGAATAGTAGCTTGATCCTTGCAACTGATCAAATAAGTCATCAATCCTCGGTAATGGATACTGATTCTTGATAGTGAGCTTGTTCAGTTCCCTGTAATCGATACACATCCGCAGTGTTCCATCCTTCTTCTTCACGAACAATACTGGAGCTCCCCAAGGTGAGAAGCTTGGCCTTATGAATCCTTTATCCAACAACTCCTGGAGTTGTGTAGATAATTCTTGCATCTCGGATGGTGCAAGCCGATAGGGTGCCTTGGCTACAGGAACGGCTCCTGGAACCAAGTCTATATGAAATTCGACTTGTCGTTGCGGAGGTAGTCCTGGCAGATCTTCGGGAAAAACATCAGGGAATTCCTTCACCACAGGAATGTCTTCGAGTTTCAGTTCCACAGCCTTCTAATCTACAACGTGTGCCAGGAAAGCAACACATCCTTTCCTTAAGCACTTCTTTGCCTTCATACAACTGATGATTCGCCGAGGCGCGTCTCGTTTTTCTCCATGCACAACGAGCGTTTCATCATTCGCCAGAGGGATGAGAATGATTTTCTCGTGACAAACAACTTCAGCCTTGTTCTTGGACAACCAGTCCATTCCGACCACTACATCGAAGCTACCCAATTGAATAGGTAAGATATCGATGCTAAATCTTTGTTCACCAAGTTCTAATGTGCAACCTCTAACAACTTCGCCCGACTCAACAAGTTTTCCATTGGCTAGTTCTATGGAATAAGGAATATCTAATCTACTAGATTCTATTCCAAGCATACGTTTAAATTCCACCGACATGAAGCTATAATCGGCACCAGTGTCAAATAGTATGGATGCAAAGTGATTGTTAACAAGAAACGTACTGGTGACCACATTAGGGTCCTCGCGTGCGTTCCTTGCTCCAATTACGAATGCTCGAGCCTGAGCATTGTTTCCCCTTGGGCAATCCTTCATGAAATGGTCCTTGCTTCCACAACTGAAGCATCCTTGGTTCTGCCCATTTCCGTTGCCATTCCTGTTACCAGCACCATTTCAATTCCCACCATTGTTTCTATTACCAGCACCGTTGCGATTTCCATTCCCGTTCTTTCCTTTTCCCCAACAATCCTCAGTATGGTGACCCAGTTTTCCACACTTGTCGCATTTTGGAATGCGACAAACTCCTTCGTGATGACGCTTGCAATTGTTGCAAATGGGCAGAGTGCCCAGGTATCTTTTGGCAGGAGCGTCATTCATGGTTGCAAGAGTTTTCGCCTCCTGAGGCGGGTCGCGCTTCTTGTTGTTGGAACCTTTGTTGCTGTTGCGGGTTGCTTGGTTCAAACTCGAATGCTTTCTCTTCTTGTCACCAGAATGCGTCTCGGTCTTTTCAGTTGGGTTCAGCGATAACTTCTTCATTCGGACAGCATCTTCAGTAAGGCTGACAGCCAGAGTTACGGCCTCAGTGATTGTTGCGGGTTTGGCCGAAGTTACCATGCTGCGAAATTCTGAGGCCAATCCTCAAATGTAGCGTTCAACGCGCTTAAATTCGGGAGTCACCATGTAGGGGATCACTCTTGACAGATCGTGGAACCTTCGAGTATACCCAGCAATGTCGGCACCTTCCATGGTCAAATGCCAGAACTCAGTCTCCAACCTTTGGACTTCAGCACGAGAGCAATATTTTTCTCTCATTTTCTCCTTCAGCTCATCCCAAGACATGCCATACGCGGCATCATCACCCAGAGTCTGGACTTGCAAATTCCACCAGGTCAAAGCTTCATCAACAAACAACCCAGTAGCAAAAGTGACTTTCTGATCCGCGGTACACTTGCTCATACGGATAGTAGCATCAGTCTTCTCCGTCCAGCGTACAAACGCCACTGCACCTCCAGTGCCGTCATAGTTCAGCGGTTTGCAGTCGAGAAACTGCTTGTAAGTGCAGCCCTGAGCTGCGTTTCCTCCAGATGAATCTCCATTCCCATTACGTCTAGCATTGCTTGGTCCTCCACTTTGTTCAGTACTGTTCGCCTCGTACTGGGCAATAGCTGCGGAGATTCTTTCTTCCAGTAGAGCGTTCAGCTCTTCAGCAGTCCTTGGTAGTGGGGGAGGAGGGGGTTGATCAGAATCTCGATTGTTCATAATTCTCCTAGGTGCCATGTTCTGACAGAACACAATACAATAGGGTTAGACTTTTGTTTGATATCGTCATGCGAGACAGTAGTAGTATATATATACAGGTATATACCACATAAGTGACATCAAACAATTATTACTCCAGCAAAGTACTTTAATAGACTGGAGGAGGGGTGTTCATGTTTGACCTTTTCTTGCACTGAGGGAATCTATACGTGACAAGACTTGTTGTGGTTTCTGTGCACTGAATTCCCTAATTATGTATGCATCCATAATTACGTAACTCCTTGCACAGTCCGCACAGTTCGTTTCATCCTCGTATCTCTTCCTTTAGATAGGCCATTGTTTTCAGGTAAAGTCACGTATACTTGCGGTATTCTACTTCTAGTATATGTATATATCAGTTATCACACATAATCGCAAGTAATTCTTAATCACAGACAAGTGCTACTCCAGTGCACCCTAAGTCTCGTAGTGTCTTTTCTTGACTCTTTGTAAACAGTTTTCAGGTAGTGGATGTCGCTGAAAGTTTTATGCAATGAAAACTTTTCGTGAAAGGATCCTAGAGATTGTAGACTAGACTCGAGAAGGAATCCTGGTTCACTACAATCGCAGCTCTGATACCAATCTGTCACACCCCTTTCTTAGACGGAAGCACGAGGTGTGATCATGAAAGGTTCTCATTGCATACGAAAGGTAAACATACTACATGCTCGTAAAAATAACTTCAAATACCCATACCATTACGTTACTGAAAACATAGTGTCACGGCCCCTCCGTCCCGGTTTGACCCGGTTCAGGAGCCGCGGGACAGGAACCCATGGTATTTATTAATTGAGTTGACAGTGGAAGATTTTACAGGATCTTTTCAAACTTTAGATGCACGATTATTTTATTTCATAAGTCGGGATAACCCCCGTAATTTTTACAATAGAGGAATTTCATAAGGAAATTCCCTGATTTACAAAACATGTTTATTGATTTAATTGAGCCACTACTTCAAGCTTGTTAGTGCTCCGTAGCACTTTTCCTTGGTTCACAGTAGTCACCTGAAACATGTTTTGAAAATATTTTATCAGCGGGGAAATGCTGGCGAGTCATTCAAATTTGATAAAACGACACATAGTTATAAATTACAGCATAAGAGCGATTACAATGGCTTCTATCTTATTTTTATCTGGCGTCGTGTCACCTCCTGGTGACGATGGTCATACCACTATTTGGTCTATTTCCCCAAGTAGTGATGATTATCACTGTTAGGATTTATTAGCCTAACCGTGAGAAATTAGTAATGTGCACAATACCCCACTAGCCAGTGATTCAAGATAACCACGACTTAATCCCTGTAATTATAACCTTTGAAAATAATTGGAGTATTGTAAAGCATTATGGAAAAAAAGAGAATGACTCACATTGCAGATTTAAACGGGCAGAGTTTTAGCCTACTGATTAGCCTTGTAACCTAATTTAAATAAAAATGCACACGAACTAGGTCAGTAACTAATACAGCATTCACGATAACTCACGAGATAAAAACCCTCACAACGAATGACAAAATGCAATACTTAAACATCCATCGAATTCACGACGAATGACAAAGTATAGCCCTAATTTGGGCAGCACTTAAACATCCATTGGATAGTTTTCAATCAATCGGACATTGAATCGTAGCAGCGATCGAGTTAATACCCTGTATTGTAGCAGCGCCTCGCTATTTTAAATTTCGAAATTGAGCAGCGAGAATTCGTTTTTGAGAATTGATTTCGACACAGAATGAAAGCTCGATGTCCATGCAATTTATAGGTGAAAAATGGGTCTCACGCGGCCCGCGTGAGCCCATGCTTGATCCTTACGCGGCCCGCATGGCCACCTAGTCTACGTGTAGTTTTGCTGGGTCACGCGTAGGGTTGCCAGGTGGATGCCACGTGGACTGTAGCGCTTATCTGGTCAACTTAAGGTTGACGCGGCCCGCGTAAGGGCCCTCTTGTGCTTTACGCGGCCCGCAAGAGGGTCTAAAATATGATTTTCTTGATTTTTGATATGGATTAGGGTTTCAGGGGTCCGGGTTTTTACTTACGGGTCGTTTTGGGACATTTTTGAAGGTCCTTACATCCTCCCCACCTTATTTAAAATCTTGTCCTCGAGATTTATTGAAATAAGTGAGGATACTTTCGCTTCATCTCCGATTCCAGCTCCCAGGTGTATTCAGGTCCTCTCTTTGAATCCCACTTGACTTTGACTAGCACTAGTCATTTCTGTTTGAGAAACTTGACCATTCTATCTTCTATCTGTAGTGGTTTCTCAACAAATTTTAACTTTTCATTTACCTCTACATCTTGAAGAGGTACTATCAGGGATTCGTCCGATAGACACTTCTTGAGGTTGGATACATGACATACGTCATGTACTCCAGCTAGCTCCTCTGGTAGCTGTAAACGATAAGCAACTGGTCCTATTCGTTGTATTACTGGGAATGGTCCTATGTACCTTGGACTCAGCTTTCCTTTCTTACCGAATCGAACTACTCTTTTCCAAGGAGAAACTTTTAATAGTACCTTGTCTCCGATTTGAAATTCTAATGGCTTGCGTCGATTGTCTGCATAACTTTTCTGACGATCACGAGACGTCTTTAGTCTTTCCTTGATTTGAGTGATCTTGTCGGTAGTTTCTTGTACGATTTCAGGACCTGATAATTGGCTTTCTCCTATTTCTGCCCAACAAACTGGAGTTCTACACTTTCGTCCATACAGTGCTTCAAATGGGGCAGCTTCGATGCTTGCATGATAACTATTGTTATAGGATAATTCAATTAAAGGTAGGTGGTCATCCCAGTTTCCACCAAAATCTATCACACATGTCCTAAGCATGTCCTCCAGGGTTTGGATCGTCCTTTCACTTTGTCCGTCTGTCTGAGGATGATATGCAGTGCTTAGATTTAGTCGGGTTCCTATGGCTTCTTGGAAACTTGTCCAGAAGTGGGAAGTGAAACGACTATCCATATCCGATAGAATGGAGAGTGGGACTCCATGTAAGGATACTACTTCATCTACATACAACTTGGCTAACCTTTCCATGCTAAAGGTTTCCTTCATGGGTAGAAAATGAGCTGATTTGGTTAATCGATCCACAATTACCCAAATCGCATCATTACCTTTTCTGGTTTTGGGCAACTTAGTAACAAAATCCATGGTTATAAGTTCCCATTTCCATACATGCATTTCTAATTGTTGGAGTAAACCTGATGGTTTCTGGTGTTCTGCCTTAACTTGTGAACAAGTGAGACACTTAGAAACATATCTAGCAATGTCCTTTTTCATTCCTATCCACCAGATATTATTTCTTAAATCTTGGTACATCTTATTGTTACCAGGATGCATGGTATACCTAGATTTATGGGCTTCCTCTAAAATCTTATTTCTTAATTCTCCTTGCTTAGGTACCCAAATTCTTTTCTTGTGGAATCTCCAAATTCCATCACTTCCTTGCTCTAATTCCTTTATTCGTCCTTTCATTCCTTCAGCATCATCCTTGATTGCTGATTTCTGGACATTCTTTAGTTGTTCCATTAAATCTAACTGTAGATTTAATCTAAGAGCACGAACTCGTCGTTGTTTCTCATGATACTTACGACTTAAAGCATCAGCAACTACGTTTGCCTTTCCTTCGTGATATTGAATATCACAGTCGTAGTCACTTAGGATTTCCATCCATCTCCTTTGCCTCATGTTTAATTCTTTTTGCCCAAATATGTATCTTAAACTCTTATGATCTGTATAGACAGTAAACTTACTTCCATACAAATAATGTCCCCAAATCTTAAGGGCAAAAATTATGGCTCCTAATTCTAAGTCATGAGTCGTGTAATTTTCTCCGTGCTTTTTCAATTGTCTTGAGGCATACGCAATTACTTTCTTGCGTTGCATTAACACACATCTTAACCCTAGCTTAGAAGCATCAAAGTAAACTTCAAAATCTTCTGTTCCTTCTGGAAAGGCTAGAATTGGGGCGTTTGTTAACTTTTGCTTCAAAATTCTAAAGGCCTCTTCTTGCCTAGGTCCCCATTCAAACTTAGCTGCTTTACATGTTAACTTAGTTAATGGTACAACTATTTTGGAAAAATCCTTAATAAATCGTCTATAGTATCCAGCTAATCCTAGGAAACTTCTAATTTCCATAGCTGATTGCGGGACTTTCCATTTGGTGATTGCCTCTATCTTAGCAGGATCTACGTGAATACCTTCGTGATTCACCATGTGTCCTAAAAATTGCACCTCCTGTAGCCAAAATTCACATTTCGAGTATTTGGCGTAAAGCTTTTCCTTTCTTAACAAAGTTAAAAGTGCATGCAGGTGCTCACAATGCTCCTCCTGGCTTTTGGAATAAATAAGTATATCGTCGATGAAGACAATTACAAATTTATCCAAGTACGGTTTACAGACCCTATTCATCATGTCCATAAATGCTGCTGGAGAATTTGTTAACCCAAAAGGCATGACTGTAAACTCGTAATGACCATACCTAGTTCTGAAAGCAGTTTTAGGTATGTCTTCTTCTTGTACTTTCAATTGATGGTACCCGGAGCGTAAATCTATTTTAGAAAAATATCTAGCTCCCTGAAGTTGATCGAATAGATCATCAATCCTAGGTAATGGGTATCGATTCTTAATTGTAACCTTATTCAATTCCCTATAATCGATACACATTCGCATCGAACCATCCTTCTTCTTTACGAACAATACTGGTGCTCCCCAAGGGGATGAACTAGGTTGTATGAATCCTTTGCTTAACAATTCATCTAACTGCTTTTTCAATTCTAGCATTTCGGTGGGTGCTAACCGATAAGGTGTCTTGGCTATCGGTGTAGTTCCAGGAATTAGATGAATTCTAAATTCAACTTCCCTATTGGGTGGTAATCCTGGTAACTCTTCTGGGAATACATCTGGGTATTCTGCTACTACAGGAATTTCTTTAAGCTCCTTACCTTTCGTGTTAATGATTACTGAAATCATATACACCACTTCTTGTTTTCTTGAATAACTGGCCAACTTCATTACTGAAATGAATTTCAGTGGCTTTCGTGGCTGATCTCCTGTAATCACCACTAATTCTCCTGTAGGTGTATGTATTTCTATGGAATTCTTATCACAAAGAATGCGAGCATGGTTAGCTACTAACCAATCCATTCCTAGTACGATATCGAATCCGGCTAAATTCATAGGTAAAAGGTTTGCAGAAAATTTATGACCTAAGAGTTCTGTCTTTCCTTCTCGCAAAACCATATCTATGTTAACAGCATTCCCATCTGCTGTTTTGACTGTAAAAATATGCCTATGGTTGGTTAAGGGTAAGTTAAGTGCTTGGCAGAATGAAGTATTTATAAAACTTTGGTTTGCACCAGAGTTAAATAATACTTTTGCATAAACGTCGTGAACTAGAAACGTACCAGCTATCACGTCAGGGATTAGTTCTGCTTCCTGAGTAGTCAACTGGAAGGCTCTTGCGTTTCTCTTGGTAGTTCCTTCTGCAGGTTTAGCTTTGTTATCAGCTGGTTTGGCCAATTTTGGGCAGTCTGGCCTAAAATGTCCAGCCTCTCCGTAGTTGTAGCAGACTGTTGCTTTCTTCTTCCTGCAATCTTCTTCTTGATGCCTTGGAATTTTGCAGAAATTGCAATACCCTTTGCATCTTCCAAAATGCTTTCTTTTGCAGGCATTGCAAAATGGAACAATGGAAGATTGCCCAGTTCCTTTTTTTCTTGAAATTACTACGATTACCCACACGGAATCCCTGGGTAATCTTTTGGGCCACTTCCTTCTTTCTATTTTCTTCTCGCGTACGCACTAGTCCGTTAGTCAAAGTGTTGGCTAATTCCACTGCATCGTCAATTGTGCGAGGTCTCGCAGGTTTAACGATATCACGGATTTCACCAATCAATCCCCATATGTATCGAGAAATAAATACCGGTTCTGGCGAAGCCAGGGTTGGTACCACTCTAGCGTATTCGAAGAATGTCAAAGTATACCCTCGAGAAATAAGTACCGGTTCTAGCGAAGCCAGGGTTGGTACAACTCTAGCGTATTCGAAGAATGTCGAAGTATACCCTCGACAATCAACGTCTACCATTCGGTGATTGAGGAATTTATTTGCCATTTGTTCTTTTTCGTATTCGGGACAGAATTTTCGTTCCACCAGTCGCTTAAATTCTTCCCAACTCATGGCATAGGCCACATCGCTTCCTTTGGCTTGAAGCACCGTGTTCCACCATTCTAGCGCCCCTTCTTTAAAAAGATGCGACGCGTACATGACCTTATCTTCCTCTGCACATTTACTTATTTTAATTACTGCTTCAGTTTTCTCTAACCAACGTAATGCAGCAGTTGCCCCCTCGTTGCCTGTAAATTCAATTGGTTTATAGGCAAGAAATTCTTTATAAGTGCAACCAGGCGTTGCAGCTTTCATTTTCTTAGGGGCCTGCATCACATCATCGTTATTATTAAGGTTGCCGCCTCCATTTATGCTATTACTGAAGTTATCTTCATGAGTACGTTTGCTAGGAATAATTTGTTGAGGTTCAACTGGATTTCGAGCAGCAGCAAGGATTGCTGGAATAGATTGGCTATTCCTTGAGCAACAATATTCTCGATATCTTGCCTATTCAGAAATTGATCCTTAATGTTTTGCTCGGATTGGTTACCCTCGTTAACTTGTTCATTACCAGCGTGTGCCATCTGGTAATTGATTTATATAAGCGATTAGCACAAAATAATTAATAACTAATCATAACAAGAATAATCACACATAAACACACTAACATGTATAACCAAAATTGTTGATTTTTCAACTTCCATTTTTTTTATATATATTATGCTTCCGTACACACCTACTATTTTACAAAAGTCTTATTTTTAGTTATTTCACATAATTTATATTTTATTATTATAGTATTATTACACATATTTTCCTACAACCACAGTCACACCGTCCTCGTTAGTTTGGCGTCTTAGAAACGACGTTCCCTCTCGTCATATTTCCAATATATTCTTTCCCCTATTTCCCTAATTCGATTTCCTGCATCAATTAGCTCCTCGCCATAATGACGGAGTTCCGCCAAGTTTTCGGTACTCATTGGTGGATGAAGTGGAGGTTCAGGGTCAAATTGAGGGAAAAAGGTATTAGGGTTGTTTAGGAGATTCTGAATCTGCCAGTCAGTGGTCCACCATTCTTCCAACTCTGCTGGTAGAGGTTGGGAGTGGATAATAGGATCTGGGATTTCAGGCTCTAGGTCAACGGGAAGTTGTGCTTCCACTGGGTAACTAAAGAGGTTCTCACCGACAGTTCTGATGAGGTCACTTAGTGCTAGTTTATGGTCTAGCTCCTCCCAGGGTGGCATATCATGGTTTTACCTGGAACTTTCTCCAATCTCTATTTCCTTGCCTTTTCCTTTGGGATCCTCCGTCTTTATAACTTTCCGTGTCGCTGGTTTCCTCCTACGCACACGCCTCCAGCCCACAAATCTTCTTCTCTTCTTTGGCTTTGGTTTCTCCGGAGGTTGGGCTTGAAATTCCATAGGTTCCTCCTCAGTGTGGGCACAATAGCCGGTAAAGTCTCTGGAAACTTCCACGTTGTAGGATCGTTTTCAGACCCGAATGAGTCGATCAGAAGAGTTTATCTCTAAACGAAAGGCGGAAACAGACGTGTAGAGTTCAATTCAGCAAGATTCAAACTTAAAACTGTTGTAATATTGATTTCACACTGTTTTACAACCTGACAACACTTCGGCAGCACCTCGTTGCTCTAGCCGGAAACTTTCTGAAAGTTACAAATGATGACAGTTTGAATGCTATTTATAGAAGAGAGCTCCTGACCGTTTGAAGGTGACATGCCACCCTTCAAACGGTCATGCATGTTCAAATGGTCATGCATGTTCATGTTCAAACGGTTATGACAATTACAAATTCAAACGGTCACCTAATAAATTCATATTCCATGATATCACTTGTATGATGTCACTTGTGATGTCACCTATGTGATGTCACTTGTGATGTCATGCTTGTTTAGATCCGCAACGAACCCGAGACTCGATATAAGACGAAGACGACAGATGAATGCACCAACAGACTCCCCCTCAGATGTTGACGAGTCTTAAGTGTCGAGTCTTTGCATCTTCAGTCTTTATCAGTCCTTTCGAACTCTTTGAAGTGTCTGACGTTGTAAGTATCCTCAAGTCTTCTCTCTTCTCTTTTCATCATCAGCAGACTCCCCACAAGCAATCTCTACTCAAATGTCTTCAGACTCCCCCTTTCGATATGCTGGGATCGCAGTCTGGCTTGTTGAAATCACATAGTCCTCAGGTATCGGAACCTGGAACTTTATCTTCAGGTTCAGAATTGAAACTTGGCTATTCCTGCACATTCTTAACCCAGAAATAAGTTTTAGGAATTTAACAAATTAAATGCACCAACACTAATTCTCTTTCATAAACATGTGCACCAACAACGACTCTCCCTCTAACTACTTTCTTTATGATGAACCACTTGTTGATTGTCAAAACACATTTGATGATTAAGACACACTCCCCCTCACAACAATGGCATCATGTTTAGCACTCGGAACTTTGAAAATCAGCTTTCCAACATCAGTTGTCGAAAATCTTTTTGAATTTTCAAAAATTTATGCTAAAACACACTTAAAATCTTTTTGGACTTTTTAAAGTAAAGAAATGCAATAAAGAAATATTTACAGACAATATATTTTGTGAGTTTGTGCAAGAGGATCATATCAGTTTTTGACAAGTCACAAGTACCGTTGAGCTTAGTTACACATTAAGAATTAAACAATTCACTTAGATTGCCGATATAATGATCCACTTAAATTCTCACACAAATTTCAACTGATTCAGGATATGAGTTAGATGTTTTAAGAACTTAAACTCATTCATGTGTCCCACCTCTTGAATATACTCCCGTATCCAGATCCCAATATTCAGTCTTACAGGTGAGTATACCACAGATGATATCTGTAAGGGGTCAAATTGCGAGGGCCGTGAGAGCTCAGGTCGATCTTTCGATACGCAGAGAGATGACGACTTCGACTTTTGGTGGGTCCCCTTTAGAGGATCTTTTGAAATACAACAGCATTGACTATCAATTTTATTGTTTCATCAATTTGCTGAGGGCTGCGCTATATTTCAAGCAAGCGGAAAGTATTCTCCGGGGACTAGGCCATTGCTTCCGCAAAATCAGAAGTCCCGGGATAATACCCCAGATATCACTGAGCATAAAGACCTAGTATCTCAGAAAGAGGGACCTTTCAAACAAGATTTCAGGGGTTACCTATATATCCAAGTAGTGTTCCCCACGAAATAAGCAAGTTTGAAATTTAATTTATATCCCGAAAAAGTTTACTAAATGTGTAAAAACCTATCGGCATATCATCAGTGAGACTGTTTAACGCTATTTAATCATTACAAATCTTTAGCATACTGTAACTGTCTACTGATGTACTATCATTTCCTCTTCTCACAACGAAACTCATTTTTGATTTTATCATGTTTTTGTATTTTTCAAATTTTCTAATGTTTTTGGATTTTCTGAAATTTTCTACTCCCCCTAAAATGCAAACACATTTTAGAAAATTTGAAAACAAACTGTACAATAAAGTGACAACTGATATCAAATCACCTCAATTCGCCATTCACTTGGCATAAACAATCAGAACTCCCCCTTTAACAAAACTATTTTCTCATTAAGATTTCAAAACACTTAAGTTTGTTTTAATCAAAATGATTTTTCCGGAAAATAAATTTTGTTGATTTTCAAACCTCTTGTAGGTTAGGGGTATGGTTCATCATTTTGTCCATTCAATCTCTTGTATCAGGATTACATCAAGTTCAAACTAATGACCTTGAATAATTACTTTGTAAGAATCAACCTCTCACCACTTGTAAGAATATCCAAACCATATAATCCACATGTAGGAATAAAACATCTACACAAACACATGTTACCAATCAAGATGCCGATTCCTGCTTCACACTTACTAACCTGGAAGCTCTGGCAATTCACACTTATCCTGTAAAATTTAACTATTTATAATAATCAATCACATTATCAATTACTAAGAAAGATGCCGATTCCTGATCCACGATTACAAACTTGGGATCTCTGGCAAGTCAGGTTTTTCAATGAAAGAAAATATCCACCCAAGCCTGACCAGCCTTGGGTGTTTTCAATTCAGATTCAATTGGAATATAAGTTGCCTTCTTTGTAGCATAAAAATATTTAACTCCTTTAACCTTCCCATCGACCATCTTTCCGAAAATTTTCTTTACATTCCCATTAAAAGCTTTTTCAACATCAAATTCATTCTTTTCAGAATAAAATTGATTTGAGATCTCAACCTTTCCAACCTTTGATTTAAAATTCTCAGCTCTCAATGGTGGAAAATGAACATCATCCATTAGAGACACTGAGTTTTCACCCTTTTTAACAACTTGTGGCTCCTCTGACTTTGTGGAATCAGATTCATCGCCAGATTTTACACTTGATTTCTTAACAACCCAAGCTTGGTTGTCAAGATTTCCCCTTTTCTTGTAAAACCTTTTCGAACACTCACCAACTTCAAATGTTGAATTTTTAAAAACTTTAAATTTTTCAGTTGGTGGTTCGGTTTTATCAACAATAACTTCTTTCAGTTTTCCAGAAACTCCCTGTTTTGTGTTGGTCGCTTTCGGACAGTTCCATGCAATATGACCAACTTCATTGCATCTGTAACAGGTTCTTGTTTCTTTCCTTTGATAAGCTCCATTTTTCAGCAAGAAACTCCTGGATTGACTGTTTCCAGAATGAGCTTTTTGCTTCTTCCTCATGGCTAGTTCCTGCAATATATGTCATTCTTGATTTAAAATCTCGAACATATTTCTCATTTTTATAGTTTTCAGGTGGAATAAAACCAAGTCCTTTCTTTTTGTAGCTACGATTGTGGTTTGGTTTCTTTTGAAAACCAGAACCAGAATTGTAACCCTTTTTCTTGTTCAAACGTTGTTGTACTCTTGAGGTGTAAGGTTTAGGTTTTACATTAAGATTTTCATCTTTTATTTCAGAAATATTAATTTCTGTTAGTTTGAAAACCTTTTTTATCAAATCAGTTTTGACACCTCTTATTGGAAACCCTTTATCAAAATATAATTTGTCAGAATCATTCAAAATATACACAACTTCAAATGTTTCATCATCCAAATTAGATTTTGACAATAAAAACTCTTTACTATAAACCCGTTTTCCCGACGATTTTGAACTCCTTTCGGACGAACTCGAACTCCCAACTGACTGACACGAACTTTTGGACTCGGACTTTGACTCTGACTCCTCATCCTTATCCAACACCTGATCGATCACTCGTTTTATCAGTTCTGACTCATGATCTGTGTCGGACGCTGTGAACGTGACGTCAATATTGTCTGGTAAAACATCGGTTATCTCGGATTCTAGCTTAATATTGACTGCCTGTTTTAGGTCTTCCTCGTTAGGTTTTCTAGACGAGTACCCTTCCCAAATCGGAGGCGGACACTTATTATAACAGACACCCTGTTTCTTACCAGTATCCTTTTTCTTCTTTGGCTTTGTTTCTTCACCTTTAAACGCTTCAAATCCTTCAACTGTTGGATAAATTCTATCAATTATGTAGTCACAACCTTTGTAACTTTGCAGCAATCTTCTGATTCTTTCATTCTCAGTTGCTTCACTATCCAACTTTTTCTTCCACTTTGCACATTCTTCTATGTACAAGTTGATCTCTTTCTGCTTTGTCATCATGGTAGCATTCATCATCTTCAAAGCTTTTTCTCTTTCAGAATTAGTCTTCTCCAGACTATTCACATGTCTCTTCAATACATCATACGATTTTTTTCAAATTCTTTACATCAAATAACAACTGTTCTTTCAACTTTTCTAACTCACTAAACCTCTCATCTTTTTCGATACATTGTTTACAAGACTCTAAACATGTAAGACAGGGTTTTGTGATTTCAACGATCTTCTCGACTTCAACTATCTTTTCAACTTCCACAATCTTCTCAACAACCTTGACTTCTTCACTCTGTTCATTCTTTTCTTCTTGAGAAACAGACTCTTCATCTTGACTTTTCTCATCATCATCATCATCACTGTTATCAATTTGTTCTTCAAGTTTTTCAATGAATTGAGCAATTGACAATCTACTAAACTGTCCAGAATTCTTCAGAATCATCAGATATGTACCCCATTCCTTTTGCGGTAACGCGTCAGCAAGCTTTTCAACCCATTCTGCTGGAGTTTTAGTAATTTTCAACTGAGACATGGTACGCGCAAGATGACAATATCTCTCAATGAGACTCTTTGTACTTTCTTCTGGACAACCTGAAAACGAATCAAACTCTTTCTTTAGTATAATTATTCTATTAAAAGTTTCACTTGTCATATTAAAGAAATTGATATCCATGATTCGTAAACACGTTTATCAAGACAATCCCGTTAAGCGAAATATTAAGTCCAAGATAGATCACCTTTTAAAAATATACCTGAAACAAACAAACAAACAATCAGTTTAAACAAATTGAATATGTGAATGTGTGTGACGTTTAAATCGATCTAGAACTCGTGTCGAAGACTTGGACGAGTGAAATTTAGACAAACAATTCACTTCTGTTGGGCCGCACTTTAATACTTCAACAATTAAAATTCAACAATCTGACCCACTACAAGAAAATGTTGATTGGGCCGAGAATGATGGTGCAACTTGGGCCGAGACTTTTGATCAGATCAAATGTACTTGAAACAAATGATTGGGTCGAATATGTGAACTGATACACTTGTACTAGTCAAATTAAACCGATGACATCATGTGTAAACAATAATGACCATTTACTTCTGATTGGACCTCAAAATCCACTAACTCGACAAACACACAAGAACTGTACTAATTTACTTTGGTCTAATATTCAATAAAGATTGACCGACAATTTCAATACCAAAAACTTTTGCTGACAATTTCAATAAAAGATCACATGAACCGATGGCTTTCACATGGGCCGAAGGCTTTCACATGGGCTGACACAAATCCACTATCACATGCAAACATTTAATAAAGCACTCATGTGACTGAAATAACACATTAAAGCTGATAATCAACACATGCATAAACTGATGACTATGATCAAACCGATGCAATCTGAACTTCAATTTACAAGACCCTTAATGATGACATCACATGCACTTCAATGGGTTACTAAATCACATGTATATCTTCAATGTAACTGTCAGACAATTGATCAGAATAAGACATGTATCACGTGAACAACAAAACTACTTTCAAACGGGCACCTTGTTCAAACTGTCATGTCCAGTTTCAAACGGTCATGTGTAGATTTCAAACGGTCAGTCCATTTTCAAACGGTCACGATGGCAACTTTCAAACGGTCAGGTTAGTTTCAAACTGACAACCATGTATTTTCAAACGGTCATGTGCATTTTCAAACTGTAAGGTGCATTTTCAAACGGTCACAGTCAATTTCAAACGGTCAGATGCTGAACTCGATCAAACGGTCACCGGTTTTCAAGTCATTTTTACCACTTTTACTTCGAGTTTAGGTCCGATATTCTCAAGGGTTTGTTAAAACACCATTACGCACACTTTGTGAAAATTTTAGCCGATTTTATCCGTGAAAACTTGTTCAGTTTTGAAAAGAAGGTGTAGAAAATCAGAATTTGTGGCTGAATTGGTATGAACTCTTCCTCCTAAGCTCTGATACCACTTGTAGGATCGTTTTCAGACCCGAATGAGTCGATCAGAAGAGTTTATCTCTAAACGAAAGGCGGAAACAGACGTGTAGAGTTCAATTCAGCAAGATTCACACTTAAAACTGTTGTAATATTGATTTCACACTGTTTTACAACCTGACAACACTTCGGCAGCACCTCGTTGCTCTAGCCGGAAACTTTCTGAAAGTTACAAATGATGACAGTTTGAATGCTATTTATAGAAGAGAGCTCCTGACCGTTTGAAGGTGACATGCCACCCTTCAAACGGTCATTCATGTTCAAACGGTCATGCATGTTCATGTTCAAACGGTTATGACAATTACAAATTCAAGCGGTCACCTAATAAATTCATATTCCATGATATCACTTGTATGATGTCACTTGTGATGTCACCTATGTGATGTCACTTGTGATGTCATGCTTGTTTAGATCCGCAACGAACCCGAGACTCGATATAAGACGAAGACGACAGATGAATGCACCAACACACGTTAACAGGATAGAGATTGAGATTCTGAAGAGCTTCAGACAACTCATTCATGCTGTTTTAGCAGATATGAAGAAACACACAAAATTTTAGGTTAAAATTTTGTAAATTGAATAATCACAGAAAGGCAAATAAATATAATATATTTATACAAACAGATTGATTAAAACAAAATATTGTGATTTTATATATATTTATTTATTACAAATTACAAGTGAAATTTAAAATATACTAGGGATAATTTATTTTAGTCTATCTTTTCATACTAAGTTGTTTATTGAATGGGTAAAGTTTCTGGCTTATAGATGATATGGGTGCCGGTACTAGTTTGGCGATTCAATTATAAATTAGCATTTACTGCCGTAGTGGCTAACATATAGAGATCTGCCCATTGTTCGTCTAATTCATCTTCCCATGGTGGTTTATCACCTGTTTCCTGAGTTTCCTTATTTGTTATTACTTCTTTTGGTTGTGACTTCTTTATTTTCTCCTGACTTTTTCTAATAATCCAACTTCTTTTATTAGGGGTAAGTGGTTTCTCAAACTGTGCCTTATGAACAAATATTCCTTCCTCAGTATCTGCTGAGTATTTTTTAGGAATTTGATTGGAATGAAGTTCCCTTATCTTTTGGTATACTATCTAGTTGACGATAGATGTCCGAAAGTCTTTGCTTACCCATACTATAACTAACAAATAGTCAATTAACGAAACACATAATTACAAAATGATAATCAGGAAAATTAAGTATTTTTAAATACTTAATAGGCTTAAATCAGTGGCTCTGATACCACCTTTTCCTGTCACGGCCCCTTCGTCCCGGTTTGACCCGGTTCAGGAGCCGCGGGACAGGAACCCATGGTATTTATTAATTGAGTTGACAGCGGAAGATTTTACAGGATCTTTTTAAACTTTAGATGCCCGATTATTTTATTTCATAAGTCGGGATAACCCCCGTAATTTTTACAATAGAGGAATTTCACAAGGAAATTCCCTGATTTACAAAACATGTTTATTTATTTAATTGAGCCACTACTTCAAGCTTGTTAGTGCTCCGTAGCACTTTTCCTTGGTTCACAGTAGTCACCTGAAACATGTTTTGAAAATATTTTATCAGCGGGAAAAAGCTGGCGAGTCATTCAAATTTGATAAAACGACACATAGTTATAAATTACAGCATAAGAGCGATTACAATGGCTTCTATCTTATTTTTATCTGGCGCCGTGTCAGCTCCTGGTGACGATGGTCATACCACTATTGGGTCTATTTCCCCAAGTAGTGATGATTATCACTGTTAGGATTTATTAGCCTAACCGTGAGAAATTAGTAATGTGCACAATACCCCACTAGCCAGTGATTCAAGATAACCACGACTTAATCCCTGTAATTATAACCTTTGAAAATAATTGGAGTATTGTAAAGCATTATGGATTAAAAGAGAACGACTCGCATTGCAGATTTAAACGGGCAGAGTTTTAGCCTACTGATTAGCCTTGTAACCTAATTTAAATAACAATGCACACGAACTAGGTCAGTAACTAATACAGGATTTACGATAACTCACGAGATAAAAACCCTCACAACGAATGACAAAGTGCAATACTTAAACATCCATCGAATTCACGACGAATGACAAAGTATAGCCCTAATTTGGGCAGCACTTACACATCCATTGGATAGTTTTCAATCAATCGGACATTGAATCGTAGCAGCGATCGAGTTAATACCCTGTATCGTAGCAGCGCCTCGCTATTTTAAATTTCGAAATTGAGCAGTGAGAATTCGTTTTTTGAGAATTGGTTTCGACACAGAATGAAAGCTCGATGTCCAGGCAATTTATAGGTGAAAAATGGGTCTCACGCGGCCCGCGTGAGCCCATGCTTGATCCTTACGCGGCCCGCATGGCCACCTAGTCTACGTGTAGGTTTGCTGGGTCACGCGTAGGGTTGCAGGTAGATGCCACGTGGACTGTAACGCTTATCTAGTCAACTTAAGGTTGACGCGGCCCGCGTAAGGGCCCTCTTATGCTTTACGCGGCCCGCGTAAGGGCCCTCTTGTGCTTTACGCGGCCCGCGAGAGGGTCTAAAATATGATTCTCTTGATTTTTGATATGGATTAGGGTTTCAGTGGTCCGAGTTTTTACTTACGGGTCGTTTTGGGACATTTTTGAAGGTCCTTACACATAGATTAAGTGTTTACATCACAAGACAGACTATTGTCTGAAAGTTTACAACTTTATTTAAGGATAAACAAAAACTACATCCAGGAGCATGAGTAAGACCGCGCGCACATCCACTTTAGTTACCTGAAATACATGTAAGTTTTTGGAAAAACGTCAATATAATGTTGGTGTGAATTCATGCAGTTCTTGTATTGAACGTTTGTATACTTTGTATGAAAAACATGGTATATATCTTGTATAAATCAAGTATTCTTGTATACATCAAGTATTCTTGTATAAATCAAGTATTTATGTATGTATCTAGGTTGTTAATGGGTTGCAAGGCCATTAACATGTGACACGACATAGGAAGCATCCAAACCATAGGCATTTTTCTAGTTGTCAATTCACGACTGAGACACAAAAGCACTACTCGGTACTAGTTTTCACCAAGAGTGTGGCTGCCCGAAAACCCATTAGATCTAACCTTTTGTTCTGCGGTCTTAGTATGTACATGATTAATGGTGCTTATGGTACCCTATTCGTGACACGATTTCTCGTATCATTCCTTAAAACGCATCATACTTGGTACTAGTTATCACCAAGAGTGCTTCTTGTTTTTGTATCCATCATACCATTTGTAAACATTGTAACATTTGTAACATGTATTTCACCCCCGAAGTTATAAAACTGAAAACAGTTAAAAGAAAAGGGGGAGCATGAACTCACAACTTTGCGTTCCTTGCGCCGTAAACTTCACCGGTTTATGCTTATCTAGCGTCGTGACCTAAACGTGTTTTATTAACGTTAGTCACTAGACTTGTATCGCACAATTACAAGTCACCATCTTTTATGTATTTGTTCTTGTGTTAAAAATAATTTATATTTTTAACTATGTGTCTTACTTATATTATTTTCTCAACAATAAATATAAGTATCTTGTATTTTTCACCCGAATTATGTATTTTGTCCAAAACTTCACTTCATGTTCATAACTTGTCCAAGTTATTTATCCTATCAAGTAATATATTTTCATAAATATATTTTCTTGCATTCGTCTAAGCATGTTGTATGTGTATTTTTGTATTTTTACTCCTTAGGAGTATTTAGTGTATTTTCAAGTCCTAATACACCAGTATATGTAATACATACTGTCACACCCCTTTCTGCGGCGGAAGCACGAGGTGTGATCATGAAAGGCTCTCATTGCATACGAAGAGTAAACATACTACATGCTCAAAAATAACTTCAAATATTACATTACCAAAAACATATGTCGAGTGTTTACAACACTAGATAACATATTGTCTTAAAAGTCACGACTTTATTTAAAGATAAACAAAGCGACATCCACGAGCATGAGTAAGACCACGCGCACATCCATCCTAGTTACCTGAAATACATGTGAGTTTTGGAAAAACGTCAACATAAAGTTGGTGTGAATTCATGCAGTTTTGTATTTCATGTTTGTATACTTTGTATGAAAACATAGTTTGTGAGTAAATCAAGTTTTCATATATAAATTCAGTTTCATGTGTACACCACGTACACATGTATAATTCAATTTCTTCTTGAGTACCCCACGTACTCAAGTATAATTCTCATTCTCTTGAGTACCCCACGTACTTCAAGTATAATTCAATCTTCTTGAGTACCCCACGTACTTCAAGTTATATATCAATTTTAGTATGGTATGAATTTTATGTAAATACAGTATTTCTGTAATTATCAGATTGTTAATGGGTTGCAAAGCCATTAACATGTGGCACGTCATAGGAAGTCACCAAACCTAAGGCATTTAATTGGTATATTCTGAGACACAAAAGCACTACTCGATTCTCGCCCCGATCGGTAGTGTGGCTGCCAGGCACCCGTTAGATCTAACCTTTTGTTCTGCGGTCTAAGTATGTACACGATTAATGGTGCTTCTGTACCCTATTCGTGACACTATTTCTCATAACGCATCCTACTTGGTTCTCGTTCTCACCAAGCGCGTTTCTTGTTATCATTTCTCATAGCGCCTCTTACTTGGTTCTCGTTCTCACCAGGTGCGCTTCTCATATTCTTATATTTCGTCACACTTGGTTCTCGTTCTCACCAAGTGTACTTCTTGTATTTATATTTCGTCACACTTGGTTCTCGTCCTCACCAAGTGTACTTCTTGTATTTATATTTCGTCACACTTGGTTCTCGTTCTCACCAAGTGTACTTCTTGTATTTATATCATACCAATTATAAATTTGTACTTTTGTACATGTATTTCACCCCCGAAGTTATAAAAACTGAACACAGTTAAAGAGAAAAGGGGGAGCATGAACTCACAACTTTGCGTTCCTAGCGTCGTAAACTCCACCGGATTTGCTTAATTAACGTCGTAACCTATACGCGTTTTCTTAACGTTAGTCACTAGACTTGCGTCGCACAAGTACAGTCACTCTCTTTTGTGTATATTTTCTTGTGTTAAAAATATTCTTATATTTTTAACTACGTATCTTACTTATATTATTTTCTCAAAAATAAATATAAGCTTTTTGTATTTTTGCACTTTGCACCCGAATTATGTATCTTGTATGTTGTATGTGTATTTTTATGTTTATACTCCTCATGAGTATTTAGTGTATTTTTAAGTCTTAATACACTAGCACGTATAACACATACTATATACACTTAGCACAAAGGTTGGTGATAAAATAATATATATTTTTCTCTAAAAAAATATATATATACATAAGATCCATTTTTACTTTTGAAGAAATCACCATTTCTTATCACCAAAAATTAGGAAAACCTTGGTAATACTCTTAAATACATTTTTAGGGAATAAGTTTCTCAAAAACTTATATTTTTCTAAGTGTCAAAATTTATAAAAATTTTGACAGAGTTTCCCCTAAAAATGGAGGTTTCCCATGTTTTCAAAACATGTGTTTATTTTCTTTTAAATCGTCATCAATCATCAACAACAATTATCAACAATAATCGTCAACAATAATCACTAATTTCTTCATTTCATGAACTTGAATATTTACAAAAATGTGTAGTAACTTACTAGCACATTTAGTAAGTCTCGTTATCTTTAAAAATAATTTTAGTTTCTTAAAAACTTTATTTTTAAAGAATATGAAGTCTCACAACTTCTAGTCGAGATTCGCAAAAATATTTCTTTGTTAAATTTTTCTTATGACACAAGTGTCCACACACTTGTTTATTTTCTAAAAAAACGCTTTTAGTTCGGATAAGATCCGGGTTTTAACAACACTAATATTTTTGCTTGGTTCTTCCGAAAAACCACTTGTAGATCTTTAGATCTACTAATTTAGAACTCCATTTTATAAGAAAAATCGTTTTTACACAAGTTCATGTTTATGTTTGAAAGGGTTCGTCATCTAGTTTTTTTTTTTTTACACTAAACATAGTGCTAGTTCATGTTCCATGAACATGACCTAGCGTGGTTAGATGACGATCCGTTCCCCTACTAGCATCCAACAATAATAAATAATCATAACAAAACAAGATCCAAAAGTTTCACACTAATATTTACTCATTAACCACTTTGTTCATCATTTTTAGTAGACTTTAAACTTTGATCTCTAGTGTTCATAATTTTTACCCGTTAAATCTCTTATTAACCACTTTAAACATGAACAAGAAGACGTTTAGAGTCACTTACTACTAGCTCGTGGCTAGGGAAGAAACTAGACGAAAAATAGGTGGTTAATAGCGTTGTGGTGAGGTCCTTGCGATTCCGTATGCACCGAGCCTCCTTATACGTGATCCTTCACACTTGTATGTATATGGTTTATCAAGATGGAAACTTGAAAGTGGTTGGATGGTTGTGTGACCTCTTGGCCGTAAGTATCAAAGGAAGAAAGAAAGGAATTTTTTTTTTTTTGTAAAGTGTTGTGCAAATGAGATGGTGTTCTCATGGTTTCTTATAATATCCACTTTTAGAGTTTTATCCATGGTATATTATGCTAACTAGATATTAGGCACTAGATTAAAATAATCAAAAAGGATAAAAGTGTGTTCCCAATTGGGGAACTCGGTCAAGAAAGGGGTGGAGTATTATGGTTCCATTTCAACCATTTAGTTAGTGGAATTAGTTATGTGACTAAATTAATTAGAGTGTTATAATTTATAACGGGTGTTAGGGTATTCGGGGACCCTAACTAGCTCAGAAAAAGAAAAATAATGTCATTGACAATATTTTTAGGTTTCGGGTAAAGTCCGGTTGTTCGATTGGATATTAATCCGTTAAAGTGCTAAATTACACTTTTTAGTGTCTTTTAAGTACCTTTCTTGTACTCTTTCAATTCCCAACACTTAGGGAAATATTCTGGATAATAAAACGACATTTCTGCAAAAATATTCATATGTTTAAATGCTGAATTATTCCTGAATTATATAAATTCTGCACTTAAAGTGCGTTTCGGGTGCTTTTTAGTGCGTATTTTTGCTTTCGTATTGCATATATATTAACCCTTGTATGTACTCTTGGGTTTTAATGCATTCTTGTTGTCGGACCTACACCTAGGTTCCAATTTTATTGTCTGGCTGCTTTCTGCAGTTCCGTTGACACATAGTGTCTTACCGGTGAGTTTACTATTATTCTGACGCAACGCTCTCGTTTATGCATAAAGCAATATTTTGTAGTATACAACATGCATGAATTCACTTGTTTAATCATGTGTTCAGACATTGCTGACACTTAAACTCATAATTGCAGTCATTAAGCAATAATTAATGTGTACGGAAATTACCGGTTTGGGCCAGTTGTCACACATACTACATACACTTAACACAAAAATTGGTGATCAATAAATATATATATTTTTCTCGAAAATATACATACTTAATATCAATTTTAATCTTGAAGAAATCACCATTTCTTAACACAAAAATTAGGGAAACCTTGGTAAATATTTTTAGATACATTTTTAGGGAATAAGTTCCTCAAAACTCATATTTTTCTAAGTGTCAAAATTTATAAAAATTTTGACATGGTTTCCCCTAAAAATGGAGGTTTCCCATGTTTTCAAAACATGTGTTTATTTTCTTTTAAATCATCATCAAACAATCAACAACTTATTCAACCCTGAACAATATTATACTTACCAAGTGTAAAAACTATTCCATTTACAATACAACATGAACTTGATCTTTCTCCAAAAAGTGTGGTAACTTGGTTAAGTGTTTGGTAGCCTTAGTTACCCTCCAAAATATATTTACTACTTGGTAAACTTTATTCTTGAAGATTTTAGATGTTTACAACTTGTAAACATATTTTACAAAAATGTTTCTTTATTAAACCTTCTTGTTTCTCTAGTGTTTATACACTTGTTTTTTCACTAAAAATGGTGTAAGTTTAGTACAAACCATGATCTTTCAAAAATCATATTTTGAACTTTGTTTTCTTGGAAGATTATTCATAAATCTTGAACCTACAAGATTGTTAACCCACTTTGTTCATTACTTTTCAATAAAATCCTTTTACTTTCAAGTTCATGTTTAATCAAAAAGATGATTATTTCATGTACACACATGATCATCTCTTAACTTGCTAAATCATGTTTTTAATCATAATCTAGCAAGTTCCATGATATGATCAACATCAATATCTCTAGTAATCAACAAGCAAACATTATTCATCTACTGTGACAACTGGCACAAATCGGTAATTTCCGTACTCTTTAATTAGTATTTAATGACTGCAATGATGTGCTTTAATGACAACATTATCTGATTTCATACTACACAAGTGAATTCATGCACGTTTTATACTACAAAATATTGCTTTATGCATTAACGAGAGCGTTGCATCAGAAATACTAGTAAACTCACCGGTAAGACACAATATGCCCACAACTCTGCAGAAAGCAGTCAGACAATAAAATTGGAGCCTAGGTGTAGGTCCAATGACAAGAATGCATTAAAACCCAAGAGAACATACAAGGGTTCACATATATGCTTTCCGGAGACTAAAATACGCACTAAAAAGCACCCGAAACGCACTTTAAGTGCATAATTTTTCTAAATTCAGCTATAACCAGCTTTTAAACATATAAATATTATGCAGAATTTACGTTTTATCGTCCAGTATATTTCCCTAAGTGTTGGGAATTAAAAGGGTTACAAAAAGGGTACAAGAAAGACGCTAAACGGTGCAATTTAACACTTAACGAACCGGTATTTAACCGAACAACCGGACATTACCCGGGACACTAAATTTTTGCCAAACACATTGTTTACTTATTTCATGGCTAGTCGTGATCCCCGAACACCCTAACACCCACTAAAAAGCAACAAACTAACATAAGGGAGTTCATACTTAAGATCTAACTTACCATTACACTTTAGTTACAAATGTTACCCTTAACCCCCCCCCCCCTAACCGATTCGGTCCCCATGAGGACCCACAAATCATCCACCATACTCCCTAATCTTGTGAAAGATTTTAACACATTATTTTATTGGATATTTGCTTGTAAACATGACCAAAATATGTGAAGGGATCTATTTAAGCATGGTGCAAGATCATAACCATCACTCTTCATCATTCACTCCCTCACTTCACTCTCTCTCTCCCTCTATCAGACCACCCCCAAACCGCCACCATCACCACCCCAAGTCCACCACATTCATCCATCTTTGAGTTACATTCAAGCATCTAAGGTGATTCAAGGAAGTGCAAACTTGTGGAGCTTAAAAAGGGCTTTGTTCTTGCTTTTTCCATCATATTTTCTCATCATCTTCACTAGATTCTACCCTAGCCTTGTGCTAGTAGTAAGTTACTTGTACACCCTTGATCATCTTGTTTTTGTAGTTACAAGTTGTAGTATGATGTATGAACACTAGAAGAATTTAAACAAGAAACTTGAACATAAAAGATTTAAACATAAATCTCTACATAAAGTTCATGAGATGAGAGATGATGATACATGATAAATCTAAGTTAAATAAGCAACAACCTGCTGTAAATGACTTATGATATGATATAAATCGTTATTAAAAAGAATGATGATCGTATGGGTACCTTTTAGTGGCGTTTAAACTATAAAGGAGCATGCTGATTAGCATTTTCAGCCAACTTCAACTGGCTGTAAACCGATCATTATTATTCGAAAAACTGATTTTCTGAAGTCTAAATTATGTATTTTCGAAAAACGAAGAAAATGGCACTAGAATCGTATTTTTTTGAGGACGTTTACTATTTTTAAAGACCCGTTTTGTAACAGCAGCTAAAGCTGAGTTTTTACTGCAGTAAATGGGTGATATGTTTTTAGTCATAAATTGAAACCCATGTTGAATCAGCTCATGAAAATTGTACTAAAGATGACCGTTAAGACATTCTTTAAAAATTTGGGAATTTTTGGAATAAGATAACTATTTTATTAAAATGTCCGAAAACAGTCCAGTTTTATATATTAAAACTGAAACGACAAAAGTAGTATCTTGCATGACAGAATGTCGGGTTGATTATTCGAGAACGACCTAACGTGTTATATGTTAAAGAAAATGATATGCTACTTAGCATGGACACCTCCATTTACAAAGGAGACTATGGCGAAATTTTCTGATGTAGGACCGGTTTGACTCCGTTTCGATTGCGAACTGACTCGTACGACGTGCGGAATCCATGCACGAGTGAGACCGAACACACGAACAGTAAAATAAATTGTGATTCTTTGATAGATTTGATAGCGTACAAGAACCTGAATCACGTGGACAAGCTTTCTCTCTCTAGAATCTCTCTCTAGATCTCTAGCTCTCCAAATGCTCTAAATGGCAAAAAGTTCCTAAACTAAACATAACCTCCCTATTTATAGGCCTTGGCTTTTAATGAGATTTCTCATTAATTACAATATTGCCACCTTGCCATTTGTCTAGATATTACATCAAAACGACTCGTTTTCTTCTGTTTCTTGCTACGGCTCGAATTGACGAAGGCTATAGACATAAATGCACTAACAGACTCCCCCTTGGATATTGCCGCAGTCAATCTCGATCATTGAGTCAAACTCGTAGCATCTTCTTTTTATCTTTTAGACTTCTTGAACAGAATCCCGGTGGATCTGTCTTCAGCTTCAGCTTCTCCTTTCTGTAAACTCTTTTCTTCATCAGGCTCCCCCTTTCGTCAAGCTTCCGTACTTTGGGATCGACACCTTGCTTTTCGATTACAAGCTCCCCCTTGCTTTGAGCTCGTCTTCAGACTCCCCCTTAGACTCAGCTTTCGGGATCGTAGTCTGGAATCTCATCTGCAATCACTCAAACATTTATAAGTAACAGCATTTCAAATATCAGCTATCCAGGAATTGTAACCTGGCTCACTCAAACATTCTAAACAAACAATTTTCATGAATTTGGCAGTTTCATCGAATCGAATCGGAAACTAGCTCTATAACAGTATAAGCATCCAAATCCCTCACAGTTAATCATCCAAGTCCAAACTAATGACCTTGAAGATATCACAAACTGTTTTTGATTTTTTTTATTTTTAATTCAAGTTTCAAATTAATGAACTTGTTTTATTTTCAGAAACACAATCAGCTTACTTAGATTTTGAAACTCAGCATCTCAGATATCAGTTGTCGAAAATAAAGCAGAAATCAAAATCTTTTTGTATTTTCTGAAAATATAAAACAGTAAAGAAATATGTACAAACATATTCACATACAATATTTTTGTTTGAGTATGCGTCAGAGGATCATATCAGTTTTTGACAAGTCACAAGTACCGTTGAGCTTAGTTACAGAGTAAGAATTAAACAATTCACTTAGATTGTCGATATACTTGTCCACTTAAATTTTCATACAAATTTCAACTGATTCAGGATACGAATTAGATGTATTAAGAACTTAAACTCATTCATGTGTCCCACCTCTTGAATATACTCCCGTATCCAGAATTCCAATAATCAGTCTTACAGGTGAGAATACTACAATGATATCTGTATATAAATTAGGTATGCGAGGGCCGAGGGATCTCAGGTCGATACTTCCGTATACGCAGAGAGATATCAGCTTCGACTTTTCGGTGTGTCCCCTTTAGAGGATCTTTTTGCTTACAACAACAGCATTTATCAATTTTATTGTTTCAGCATGCTGAGGGTTTAATGCTGTGTTTCAAGCATTGCAGCAAGTATTAGCCAAGGACTAGGTCAGAACTACCGTTCAGCAGAAGTCCCGGAATAATACCCCAGACATCATTGAGTATAAAGACCTAGTATATCAGATTATGAGACCTTTCAAACGAGATTTCAGGGGTTACCTATATATCCAAGTAGTGTTCCCCACAAAATAAGCAAGTTTGAATTTAGGTTTATATCCCGAAAAAGTTTACTAAATGTATAAAAATCTACCGACACATCCACGGTGAGATCGTTTAACACATTTAAAGTTTCCATTTCTTTAGTATACTGTAACTGTCTACTGATGTACTATCATTTCCTCTTTTTACGCAAAAACTCAATTTTCAATTTTATCATGTTTTTGGCTTTTTCAAATTTTCAAATGTTTTTGTATTTTCTAATGACAATTTTTAATTTTTCTCCCCCTAAAATACAAAATCATATAAAGAAAATTTGACAACCAACACTGATAGCTTTGTCTCGCCATCCATTTTCTGCATCTCATGCTCTGTTTTGCAGAAAATATAACACTTTAAGCAGAAAAAATAACATACCCCCATGATTTACAACCCATTGATCTTAACAGTTTGAAAACCGTTTTTCAATCTGATGAAAGTAATCATGTTTGTTCAGCCGTGAGGGTTTCGGCGTATTCAATCAACATACATTCAAAACAAAATTAAAAACAACATATTTTTGGTTTTTCAAATTTTAACAAACTAAAAACATATTTTTGGTTTTTAATTTTTTCAATTTTTAGGATTTTGAAAATATTGTTTATTTATGTACAGAAAACACTCAAACTAAACTCCCTGTTCAACCAAACCAGGGTCCTGCAACCTCTTCCTGTGCCAGGTTGCTCCAACTACCATTCTCACAATCTTCAGCTTCGTTGAGCACCTGCACATTCAAACTTTATCAATCATTTGAACAATTTAGCCCAGGTCTGTTGGACCTTAGGCATTTCAACACAATAATGTTCATTCAATTTTGGAAACTCTTTGTCACTTAAAAGGTTTTCAATTTTGACTTCAACTTTCTCATCTTTTACCGACGTTACTTGTTTCTTAATACTCCACATTTGACCTTCCGGAGTACCTCTTTTGTAAAAGTTTGTCTCTTTTTGAACCTTTTGATTTTGAATAACATTTTTAGGTTTCCAAAACTCTTGAGGTTTTGTCATATCAACAGATGTTCTCCAACTTTGTGTTGTTTTGAATCTGGGTGTGTGAGAGTTCCAGGTCTGTCTTGAATCGAACCTGTTCGGGTTTAATTTCCAATTTTGATTTGAAGCAAACTTGTTTGTATTGTACCTCCAAGTTTGTTTCGAATCAAATCTGGTTGACCTCGGTTTCACATCTTCAGATTTCTGTTTTTCAACATCAACAGGCTTTGGATTTGGACACTTTCGTGCAACATGTCCAATTTGATCACATTTAAAACATACTTTCTTTGAAACATCCTTGGCCTGTTGTTGTTTCTTTTTCATAGCATCAAACTCTTCATTAGACTGTTGTCCAAATTTGAGTTTTTCCTCTTCTTTCAAGCTTTTCCCTTGAACAAAACTCATCTTTTGTTGCAAATTTGGTTTTTTACTTTGATTCCAATTCCGTTTCTTTTTATAACCCAAACCAGGCTTCATGTTTTTCTTCTTAAAACCAGGTTTGTTATAAAAAGATTTATGACCTTTACCAGCAAAGTTTGGAATCTCAGACTTCTCAATCTCAACCATTTTAAAAACTTGATCGACCTTCTCTGAAATCACATTCTGAATCGGGAATACAACATCTAAGAATAATTTGTCCAATCCAATCATAGTATAAACCAATCCTTTTGAATCATCATTCAAATTGTTCTCGGATTTTGTGTTTTTCAGATAACCATCATAAAGATTTCCTTCATCTTCATCCTGTGATTCAGACTTACCTTTTGTAGACTCATCTTTCAAAACGCTTTCAACAACCTTACTTACCACCTCTGAATCATTAGCATCATCAGATTTGGAGTAAGTCACATCGATACTTTCAGGTAACTGGTCAGCTATGTTCAAACCCTTTGCCACCTTTTCCTCATCATAAAAAGTATAATTGTTTCTCAATGGTGGTGGTACCTGATGAAATTCTGAACCAATACCCTTTTTGCAATTTTCAGTATCTTTGTCATCTGGTGTGATGTTGAAAATGCGTTCGAGAATGTACGAAGAGTTATGATAACTTTGAAGTTTTGTAACAACCTTTTCTTTTTCAGCCAAGACTTGTTTAAGATTTGCAATTTCATCAATACATTTGTTTAATTCAATTTGCTTTTCTTTAAACTGTCTCTCATACATTTCTTTGGTTGTTAAAGTTTCAGACAATCTTTGATCAAAACTTTTGACTTGGCTCTTCAAAGTATCATAAGCTTCTTGTACTCTCTGACTCGACCACTTTAAAGAATCATACTGTTTTTGTAAGTCTTGAAATTTAGATTCTTTTTCAACACAATCGACACATTTTGTAGAACACAGTTGTCGATAAACATCATTATCTTTTTCAAGACCTTGACATTTCTGTGTCAAATTTTCAACTTTTAGTTTCAAAATTTCTTCTTTTTCAATCATATCTTTACATTTTATTGTGAAACCATTTTCAAGTTTGCTTAATTCATTATCTTTTGTTTTATGATGTCATCTTTTTCAGTACAGGCTTTGCACATTTCTATGCAATTCCTGCACTTTTGTTCTTTTTCATCAACCATTTCAGCATTTGATAGATCAGAAGATTTTCTAACCTCAGTCTCATTCAGCACCGGTTCTTCTGTCTCAACTTTCTGATCTTCCTCCTTTTCTTCTTTCTGAGCTTCTTCATTCTTATGCGTTTCTTCAGCTCTCTGTTCCTCTCCAGCAAGCTTTGCAACAGTCTTCACTTCTTCAATCATTTTCTTCAATTCTTCTTCTTTTCTTTTCTTCATCTCTACCACCTTCGGTAAACTTGCTTCAAAAACTTCTTTTAACTTGTTCATCAAATTTGGCAAATAGCTTTTATCAGAAAGCCTTCTTGTGTTGAAAGTGCCCTCACTTGGAAACACATTGGTTACAGCATCAAAATCCACTTTTGATGGATCAACTACTGGATTACCCTGTGGATCCATGTAACACTCTAGTTCTCCATTCCATCTCTTGGCTCTTTGTGCTTCCTTAAATGGTTCATACAATTTGCCAATCTCCCATCTTGCACTGTCTCTTCTCCACCATCTATCATGATCATCATTTGCAACAAATGCATAACCAACTGCATCTTCTTCAGGGCAAACTTGACTCCAATCGTAACATTCATCATCATATATAACTGCAAGAGCCCTTGATCTTTCTTCTGGTTGCTTTAATCTTGGTGGCTCAGACTTGTTCTGATGGTAAATCGCCTTCCTGTAGTAATCTTCGTTGAATGGATTTTCAGAATCATCAGCAGCATACGCATTTCTGCACTCGCGCTTAAAGTGACCTTTTTGTTTACATTTGAAACATGTCACCTTGGATTTATCAAATCCCAATTTGGTAGATGGTCCACCAATTGACTTTCTCCCTGTGATCTCCATGAACGGCTGTGCCCGATGAACCGCACTGGCCATGCACCATCTTATATCCATTAGTTCCATCTCCTCGGGGTCTAATTGATCATAATCTTCTTTCGTCAAGTTGGTGTTGCCAATCTTCCCTGCAACGAGGCTTTCATACGATTCAAGTACAGATGCCAAGAAAACCATCTGTTGTTTTGCCGACTCTTCGCTGAAATTCTGCCCATTCTTCAGATCCACCGCGAGATTACACTGAAACAAATTCTTGGAAGCAGATTGACTTGAGGTGTTTGAAGAAGATCCACTGTGAAAACCACTGTGAAGACTTTCATTGTTCACTGAGTTTAAACTTTCTGCAGAAAATGCTGTTTTTGGAGATCCAGCCTGTGGTGAATTTCCTCTGTAGTAAAGCTCCACATTCTGCTGATAAGCTGAATTGTTGACTTTAGATCTCTTTATCTCCAACTCATGGCTTTCAAGTCTTTCAATCAGCAAATCCACTTTCAAATCTTCAGGCTTGATAGTGTTCTTCAACATTAAAGCGAAGTATTGCCACTCTTGATCATTTGGCAATGAATCAAACAATTTATCCACCAACTCCTCTTCAGAAGGTAAGATTTCATGTCTAATCAGCTCCATTTTCAGATATCCGAATCTCTCAATCATTTTACAAACAGACTCATTTTTCATACAGTTGAATAAATCAAACTCTTTACGCAACAATTTCTTTTTGTTTTTAACAATTTCATTACTTCCTACACATTTTCTCTCTAACGCTTCCCACAAACTCTTTGAAGTCTTTTCTTGTTCGAGCAATGAAATAATATCCTCTCTTACTGACTGTTTGATCAATGTTATCATTCTATGTTCAGCCACAACATTTTTTATATCTTTTTCTGTAAAATCTTTTGCATCTATTAACTCTCCTCCCTCTTTTACTGGTGCAACATATTCATGTGTCAGTTTTAACCAGCTTTCAGTAGCAAAAGCTTTTACCCAACCCTCAAATCTGTTTTTCCACCAGTTATAATCTTCCACTTTCATTAGCTTTGGTGGCTTCTGTTGGCTTCCGTACATGTTCTCAAACTTCAAATTTTCCGAAATCTCTTTTGAATATTCTTTCATCTCAGATCTTCTATCGGATGATTCGGAATTGAACGCGTTGTAGAAAGTATTGTAGAATTCTTCACCACTGCCTGACATCTTCAATTACCTGACGAACAAACAAAACAAACGACAATCAGTTTAAAAACTTCTCAATTAACTGAAACAAACTAGTACTCGAACTGATGATTTTCTGTGCAGACTGAAAATAGACACACTGTGCGGACAGCTTTGACCCGAATCGAATAACCTTTGAACTCCAAACCTTACAAACTTTCAAACGACTTGATGAACTCTTGATACGCGACTTGACTGACAAAACAACTGATCGAACTGTGCGTACCGACTGAACTCCAAACCTTAAACCATGAGACCTGTCGATTCTATTCAAACAAGTTGAACTAAATTTGCACACAACTTGATCTACTAGCACATGTAATCTAATATATCACAAACAATTCAAAATCACATTATGTATAAAATTGATAATATTGTATTATATCACATTCACATGCATTTCTATTAAAGGTCTGACAATAAGAACATGCAATCTTTTACTTTAACACATTTTGATGACAATAATATTTCACATGTAATACAATTCAATTTCAATCGGTTCACAATAGACAATGCACTTTCGATAAAGTTTCACACAAAACGATATGTTTTTCAAACAGTTTACACTTTTGTCTATTCTTTATTTAATGAACTGAACAATTAGACTTATCACTCTTCACATGCGTCTGACATACAGAATTATCTTTCAATTGATTATCATGCACGTGACTACTGTTGATAGCTATTAATAAGACTGACACATGTTGACTAAGTTGCTCGCACAAGTGATAACACAAGACTCTGATTGGAGCGAAATTAGGTTTGAATAAACAGAACCACTAAGTCTGAATAAGCGGAACCTTTGATGACAAATAAGCGGACCTAAAATGTACAGATGAGCGGACCAGGTATTGTCGAATGAGCGGACCAGATATTGTCGAATGAGCGGACCAGCTAGATGTCCGGATAAGCGGACCTCTTAGAGCGGATCTACCTGATGTTTGAAGCGGACCAGAAAGATGTGTTGTTCAAGCGAACCGGACGAGCGAACCAGCAACCAAAACTGACATTTTGAGCGAACCAGAATTACTTGTACGTTGGAGCGGACCAGAAACGCGAACCTGCAATTTTGACAGCGAAATCGAACTGAAAATCTTAGATTTCTCCTAAACGGTTAGGAATTTGGATCTGAAACTTGGTAGGGTTATAGATCAGGTATATACGCACAACATATCAAAAAATCAGACGATTCGGACCGTAAAATCCCGTTCAATTTGACTAAAAACAGTGAAAAACGTGAAAATATGAAAAATATGAAGAAGTAGATGAAATTCGGATCTGAATCTGATGAAATCACGATCGGAAATGTGTGTTGGATCAGTGCAATCGAGCTCCTGCTCTGATACCACTTGTAGGACCGGTTTGACTCCGTTTCGATTGCGAACCGACTCGTACGACGTGCGGAATCCGTGCACGAGTGAGACCGAACACACGAACAGTAAAATAAATTGTGATTCTTTGATAGATTTGATAGCGTACAAGAACCTGAATCACGTGGACAAGCTTTCTCTCTCTAGAATCTCTATCTAGATCTCTAGCTCTCCAAATGCTCTAAATGGCAAAAAGTTCCTAAACTAAACATAACCTTGCCATTTGTCTAGATATTACATCATAACGACTCGTTTTCTTCTGTTTCTTGCTACGGCTCGAATTGACGAAGGCTATAGACATAAATGCACTAACATCTGAAAATCCTAACACTTAGTAAATGTTTGCTAGTGTATTCTAAACTATGCTTTTCGAATATAAACTTCGCCGTAATTTTTGTAACAAAAATACACATACAACATACAAGATACATAATTCGGGTGCAAAATGAAAAATACAATATACTTATATTTATTTTCGAGGAAATAATATAAGTAAGACACAAAGTTAAAAATATAAATTATTTTTAACACAAGAATACGTACACAAAAGACAGTGACTTGTACTTGTACGATACAAGTCTAGTGACTAACGTTAAGAAAACACGTATAGGTCACGACGTTAATTAAGCAAATCCGGTGAAGTTTACGATGCAAGGAACGCAAAGTTGTGAGTTCATGCTCCCCCTTTTCTCTTAACTGTTTTCAGTTTTATAACTTCGGGGGTGAAATACATGTTACAAATATTACAATGTTTATAAATGGTATGATACATAAACAAGAAGCACTCTTGGTGATAACTAGTACCAAGTATGATGCGTTTTGAGAAATGATACAAGAAATGATACGAGAAATTCGTGTCACGAATAGGGTACCATAAGCACCATTAATCGTGTACATACTTAGACCGCAGAACAAAAGGTTAGATCTAATGGGTTTCAGGGCAGCCCCACTCTCGGTGACAACTAGTACCGAGTAGTGTTTTTGTGTCTCCGTCATGAATCGACAACTAGAAAAATGCCTATGGTTTGGATGCTTCCTATGTCGTGTCACATGCTAATGGCCTTGCAACCCATTAACAACCTTAATAGATACAAGATTACTTGATTTATACAGGAATACTTAAGTTGTACAAGATACAGACATACTTGACTTACATGAGATACAGAAATACGTGATTTATACGAAATACATACCATGTTTTCATACAAAGTATACAAACGTGAAATAAAAATACTGCATGAATTCACACCAACATTATGTTGACGTTTTTCCAAAAACTCACATGTATTTCAGGTAACTAAGGTGGATGTGCGCACGGTCTTACTCTTGCTCGTGGATGTCGTTTATGTTTAGCGTTGAATAAAGTTGTAACTTTTCAGGCAAAATGTTGTCTTGTGATGTAAACACTAAATCATGTTTTCAGTTATGTAATGTTTGGCATTGTGGTTATTTTTACGAGCATGTAGTATGTTTACCATTCGTATGCAATGAGAACCTTTCATGATCACACCTCGTGCTTCCGCCGCAGAAAGGGGTGTGACAGATTGGTATCAGAGCTGCGATTGTAGTGAACCAGAATTCCTTCTCGAGTCTAGTCTACAATCTCTAGGATCCTTTCACGAAAACAATTTTTCAAAGAGTTTTCATTGCATAAAACTTCCCGCGACATCCACTACCTGAAACTGATTACATGAGTCAAGAAAAGACACTACGAGACCTAGGGTGCACGAGAGTAGCACTTGTCTCTGACTGGGAAATTACTTGCAATTATGTGTGATAATTAGCATATACACATACTAGAAATAGAATACCACTAGTATACATGACTTTACCCGAAAACAATGGCCTATATGAAGGAAGAGATACGAGGATGAAACGAACTGTGCAGACTGTGCAAGGAGTTACGTAATTATGGATGCATACATAATTATGGAATTCAGTGCATAGAAATCACAGCAAGTCTTGTCACGTATAGATTCCCTCAGTGCAAGCCTACTAAATACTCTGCTGGAGTAATAATTGTTTGATGTCACTTATGTGGTATATGCATGTGTATATATATACTACTACTGTCTAGTATGACGATATCAAACAAATGTCTAACCATGTTGTGTTGTGTTATGTTCTGTCAGAACATGGCACCCAGGAAAACTGTGAACGCTCGTGATCAACCTCCTCCTCCCCCACTGCCAAAGACTGCTGCAGAGCTGAACGCTCTACTGGAGGAAAAGATCTCCGCAGCTATCGCCCAGTACGAGGCAAACCGAACCCAAGACAGTGGCGGACCAAGCAACGCTAGACGTAATGGAGATTCATCTAGAGGCAACGCAGCTCCGGGCTGCACTTTCAAGCAGTTTCTCGACTGCAAACCGCTGAACTATGATGGCACTGAAGGTGCAGTAGCGTTTGTACGCTGGACGGAGAAGACTGATGCTACTATCCGCATGAGCAAGTGTACCGCGGATCAGCAAGTCACTTTTGCTACTGGGTTGTTTGTTGATGAAGCTCTGACGTGGTGGAATTTGCAAGTTCAAACTCTGGGTGATGATGCCACTTATGGCCTAACTTGGGATGAACTAAAGGAAAGAATGAGAGAGAAATATTGTTCTCGTGCTGAACTCCAAAGGTTGGAGACTGAGTTCTGGCACTTGACTATGGAAGGTGCTGACATTACTGGGTATACTAGAAGGTTCCATGATTTGTCTAGGGTGATTCCCTACATGGTAACTCCCGAATTTAAGCGCGTTGAATGCTACATTTGGGGATTCGCCTCAGAATTTCGCGGCATGGTAACTTCGGCCAAACCTCAAACAATCACTGAGGCTGTAACTCTGGCTGTCAGCCTTACTGAAGATTGTGTTCGTATAAAGAAGCTATCGCTGAACCCCACTGAAAATACCGAGACGCATGCTGAGTCGTCCGGTGACAAGAAAAGGAAACATGCAAACCTGAATCAAGCAACTCGTAACAACAAGGGTTCCAACAAGAAACGTGACACTAACCCGCCTCAGGGGGTGAAATCTCTTGCAGCCATGAATGACGCTCCAGCTAACGGATACCTGGGCACTCTGCCCAAATGCAATCATTGCAAGCGTCATCACGACGGGGTTTGTCGCGTTCCGAAGTGTGACAAGTGTGGAAAGTTGGGTCACCGCACTGAAGACTGTTGAGGAAAAGGAAGGAACGGAAATGGAAATCGCAACGGTGCTGGTAATGCGAATGGTGGGATTGGAAATGGCAATGGTAACAGGAATGGTAACGGGAATGGGAGAAATCAAGGATGCTTCAGTTATGGAAGCAATGATCATTTCATGAAAGACTGCCCAAAGGGAAACAATGCTCAAGCTCGAGCATTTGTGATTGGAGCAAAGAACGCACGCGAGGACCCTAACGTGGTCACCGGTACGTTTCTCATTAACAATCACTTTGCATCCATATTATTTGACACTGGTGCCGACTATAGCTTCATGTCTGTGGAATTTAAACGCATGCTTGGGATAGAATCTAGTAGATTAGATATTCCTTATTCCATAGAACTAGCCAATGGTAAACTCGTTGAATCGGGCGAAGTTGTTAGAGGGTGCACATTAGAACTTGGTGAACGAAGATTTAGCATCGATCTCTTACCTATTCAATTGGGTAGCTTCGACGTGGTGGTCGGAATGGACTGGTTGTCCAAGAGCAAAGCTGAAGTTATTTGTCATGAGAAAATCACTCGCATCCCTTTAGCGAATGGTGAAACTCTCATCGTGCATGGAGAAAAACGAGACATGCCTCTATGAATCATCAGTTGTATGAAGGCACATAAGTGCTTAAGGAAAGGATGCGTCGCTTTCCTGGCACATGTTGTAGACAAGAAGGCTGAGGAGCCGAAACTAGAAGACATTCCTGTGGTGAAGGAATTCCCTGATGCTTTTCCCGAAAATCTGCCAGGATTACCTCCGCAACGACAAGTCGAATTCCATATAGACTTGGTTCCAGGAGCCGCTCCTGTGGCCAAGGCACCCTATCGGCTTGCACCATCCGAAATGCAAGAGTTATCTACACAACTCCAGGAGTTGTTGGATAAAGGATTCATTAGGCCAAGCTTCTCACCCTGGGGAGCTCCAGTACTGTTCGTGAAGAAGAAGGATGGAACTCTGCGAATGTGTATCGATTACAGAGAACTGAACATGCTCACAATCAAGAAACGGTATCCATTACCGAGGATTGATGACTTATTTGATCAGTTGCAAGGATCAAGCTACTATTCCAAGATCGACCTTCAATCGGGATACCATCAGTTGAGGATACAAGAAGAAAGCGTACCAAAGACTGCATTCAGAACACGCTATGGGCATTACGAGTTTCTTGTAATGCCATTCGGATTGATGAACGCGCCAGCGGTGTTTATGGATCTAATGAACCGCGTATGCAAACCATATCTTGATAAATTTGTGATTGTATTTATCGATGATATCCTGATTTACTCGCGAACGAAAGAAGAACACGAACAACATCTCAGAACCATTCTGGAACTACTGAAGAAGGAGAAACTTTATGCAAAGTTCTCAAAATGCGAATTTTGGATTCGCGAAGTACAATTTCTTGGTCACGTTGTAAACGAGAAAGGCATTCATGTAGACCCATCCAAGATTGAAGCAATAAAGAATTGGGAAGCCCCTAAAACACCAACTGAAGTTCGACAATTCTTGGGCTTAGCGGGCTATTACCGACGTTTCATCGAGAACTTCTCAAAGATAGCCCAACCATTGACGACCCTTACGCAGAAAGACAAGAAGTACGACTGGGGTGACAAGCAGGAAGAAGCCTTCCAGCTACTTAAAAATAAGTTGTGCGATGCACCGATACTATCATTACCCGAAGGCACTGAAGACTTCGTGGTATACTGCGACGCTTCACGACAAGGTTTGGGTTGCGTGCTCATGCAACGCCAAAAAGTCGTCGCTTATGCTTCAAGACAATTAAAGGTACATGAAAAGAATTATACCACGCACGACTTGGAACTCGGCGCGGTGGTATTCGCCTTGAAGATTTGGCGACACTATTTATATGGTACTCGATGTACAATCTTCACAGATCACAAAAGTCTACAACACATATTTGATCAGAAGGAATTAAATATGCGTCAACGACGATGGGTCGAACTGCTGAATGATTATGACTGTGAGATTAAGTACCATCCTGGAAAGGCAAACATTGTAGCAGACGCGCTAAGTCGAAAAGAAAGGGTTAAGACCCTAAGGGTTCGAGCATTGAAGCTGACTATTCAAATGAACCTCACCGCACGCATTCGTGACGCACAACAAGAAGCTCTCAAGGGAGAAAACCGTAAGGCTGAATACCTCTGGGGTATGTTGAAATACATGGTGCCAAATGAAGAGGGAACCTTATACTTTAAGAAGCGAATTTGGGTTCCGCTCTATGGCGGTATTCGAGAAGTCATCCTTGATGAAGCACATAAATCAAAATACTCAGTCCATCCAGGATCGGACAAGATGTATCAAGACTTGAAAGAATACTATTGGTGGCCGAGACTCAAAATCTATGTTGTTGTTTACGTTGGAAAGTGCTTAACCTGTGCTAAGGTTAAGGCCGAATATCAGAAACCGTCCGGCCTACTACAACAACCAGAGATACCCATGTGGAAATGGGAACAAATCTCGATGGACTTCATAACAAAATTACCCAAGACCCCAAGAGGGCACGATATGATATGGGTGATAGTCGATCGGTTAACAAAGTCTGCGCACTTCCTACCAATTCAAGAAAAAGATAGCACTGGAAAGCTTGCTGAGATATACTTGAAAGAAATCGTGGCACGTCATGGAGTGCCAATCTCAATTATTTCAGACAGAGATGGACGCTTTGTCTCAAGAATTTGGCAATCCTTTCAGGAAGCCTTTGGATCTCAGCTAGATCTAAGCACGGCCTTCCATCCACAAACAGACGGCCAGAGCGAACGGACTATACAAACGCTAGAAGATATGCTTCGCGCATGTGTCATGGACTTAGGCGGCAGCTGGGATACTCCCCTACCTTTAGTCAAGTTTTCATACAATAACAGTTATCATACGAGCATAAAAGCCACACCGTTCGAAGCTCTGTATGGCTGCAAGTGCCGATCGCCCTTATGTTGGGCAGACGCTGGAGATAAACGTATGGTTGGCCCTGAACTTGTACAAGAGACAACCGACAAGATTATGCAGATCCAAGAGCGCATTAAGGCGGCTCGAGATCGACAAAAGAGCTACGCTGATCAAAGACGAAAACAATTAGAATTCGAGGTGGGAGACAAAGTGTTGTTAAAGGTCTCACCTTGGAAGGGCGTAGTAAGATTTGGAAAACGTGGAAAGCTGAACCCACGCTACATCGGACCATTCAGAATCTTACAAAGAATTGGTACCGTGGCATACAAGTTGGAGTTACCGGAAGAACTTAATGGGGTACATGATACGTTTCATGTATCCAACCTCAAGAAGAGTCCAACACAAGAAAACGTGATCATCCCTGCGGATGAAGTGCATATTGATGATCCCTCCGATTTACAGAACAACTCGTTGAGGTTACTGACTGGAAAGTCAACAAGACCAGGAGGAGCAGTGTGAAACTAGTCAAAGTATGTTGGAACTCTAAGCACGGACCCGAGTACACGTGGGAACGTGAAGACCAGTTCAAAGAAAAGTACCCCCACCTGTTCAAAAAGACTCCTGCAAGAGTCAGCTCAGCCTAAATTTCGAGACGAAATTCTCTTAACGGGGGGAGACTGCGACAACTGGCACAAACCGGTAATTTCCGTACACTTTAATTAGTATTTAATGACTGCAATTATGTGCTTTAATGACAACATTATCTGATTTCATACTACACAAGTGAATTCATGCACGTTTTATACTACAAAATATTGCTTTATGCATTAACGAGAGCGTTGCGTCAGAAATACTAGTAAACTCACCGGTAAGACACAATATGCCAACAACTCTGCAGAAAGCTGTCAGACAATAAAATTGGAGCCTAGGTGTAGGTCCAATGACAAGAATGCATTAAAACCCAAGAGAACATACAAGGGTTCACATATAGGCTTTCCGAAGAAAAAATAGGCACTAAAAAGCACCCGAAACGCACTTTAAGAGCAGAATTTTTCTAAATTCAGCTATAACCAGCTTTTAAACATATAAATATTATGCAGAATTTACGTTTTATCGTCCAGAATATTTCCCTAAGTGTTGGGAATTAAAAGGGTTACAAAAAGGGTACAAGAAAGACGCTAAACGGTGCAATTTAACACTTAACGAACCGGTATTTAACCGAACAACCGGACATTACCCGGGACACTAAATTTTTGCCAAACACATTGTTTACTTATTTCTTGGCTAGTCGTAATCCCCGAACACCCTAACACCTACTAAAAAGCAACAAACTAACATAAGGGAGTTCATACTTAAGATCTAACTTACCATTACACTTTAGTTACAAATGTTACCCTTAACCCCCACCCCCCCCCCCCCTAACCGATTCGGTCCCCATGAGGACCCACAAATCATCCACCATACTCCCTAATCTTGTGAAAGATTTTAACACATTATTTTATTGGATATTTGCTTGTAAATATGACCAAAATATGTGAAGGGATCTATTTAAGCATGGTGCCAGATCACAACCATCACTCTTCATCATTCACTCCCTCACTTCACTCTCTCTCTCTCCCTCTTTCGGACCACCCCGAAACCGCCACCATCACCACCCCAAGTCCACCACATTCATCCATCTTTGAGTTACATTCAAGCATCTAAGGTGATTCAAGGAAGTGCAAACTTGTGGAGCTTAAAAAGGGCTTTGTTCTTGCTTTTTCCATCATATTTTCTCATCATCTTCACTAGATTCTACCCTAGCCTTGTGCTAGTAGTAAGTTACTTGTACACCCTTGATCATCTTGTTTTTGTAGTTACAAGTTGTAGTATGATGTATGAACACTAGAAGAATTTAAACAAGAAACTTGAACATAAAAGATTTAAACATAAATCTCTACATAAAGATCATGAGATGAGAGATGATGATACATGATAAATCTAAGTTAAATAAGCAACAACCTACTGTAAAGGACTTATGATATGATATAAATCGTTATTAAAAAGAATGATGATCGTATGGGTACCTTTTAGTGGCGTTTAAACTATAAAGGAGCATGCTGATTAGCATTTTCAGCCAACTTCAACTGGCTGTAAACCGATCATTATAATTCGAAAAACTGATTTTCAGAACTCTAATTTATGTATTTTCGAAAAACGAAGCAAATGGCACTAGAATCGTATTTTTTTGATGTGGTTTACTATTTTTAAAGACCCGTTTTGTAACAGCAGCTAAAGCTGAGTTTTTACTGCAGTAAATGGGTGATATGTTTTTAGTCATAACTTGAAACCCATGTTGAATCAGCTCATGAAAATTGTACTGAAGATGACCACTGATGTCGTAGTAATTCTCCCACTGGAATTTCATCAATCGGACTCACGATAAATTTTATATGAATTAATTCGTAAACTGCAATCAGAAAGCGACAAATCTGATTGCTGTCCGGGAAATAAATTTTTATAAAATATTGGTAATGAACTGGACCCCGATATTTTTACACAATAATATTTGGACCGTATAAGACATTCTGTAAAAATTTGGGAATTTTTGGAATAAGATAACTATTTTATTAAAATGTCCGAAAACAGTCCAGTTTTATATATTAAAACTAAAACGACAAAAGTAGTATCTTGCATGACAGAATGTCGGGTTGATTATTCGAGAACGACCTAACGTGTTATATGTTAAAGAAAATGATATGCTGCTTAGCATGGACACCTCTATTTACAAAGGAGACTATGGCGAAATTTTCTGAAAATCCTAACACTTAGTAAATATTTTCTAGACAAATGTTTGCTAGTGTATTCTAAACTATGCTTTTCGAATATAAACTTCGCCATAATTTTTGTAACAAAAATACACATACAACATACAAGATACATAATTCGGGTGCAAAATGAAAAATACAAAATACTTATATTTATTTTCGAGGAAATAATATAAGTAAGACACAAAGTTAAAAATATAAATTATTTTTAACACAAGAATACGTACACAAAAGACAGTGACTTGTACTTGTACGATACAAGTCTAGTGACTAACGTTAAGAAAACACGTATAGGTCACGACGTTAATTAAGCAAATCCGGTGAAGTTTACGACGCAAGGAACGCAAAGTTGTGAGTTCATGCTCCCCCTTTTCTCTTAACTGTTTTCAGTTTTATAACTTCGGGGGTGAAATACATGTAACAAATATTACAATGTTTATAAATGGTATGATACATAAACAAGAAGCACTCTTGGTGATAACTAGTACCAAGTATGATGCGTTTTGAGAAATGATACAAGAAATGATACGAGAAATTCGTGTCACGAATAGGGTACCATAAGCACCATTAATCGTGTACATACTTAGACCGCAGAACAAAAGGTTAGATCTAATGGGTTTCAGGGCAGCCCCACTCTCGGTGACAACTAGTACCGAGTAGTGGTTTTGTGTCTCAGTCGTGAATCGACAACTAGAAAAATGCCTATGGTTTGGATGCTTCCTATGTCTTGTCACATGTTAATGGCCTTGCAACCCATTAACAACCTTAATACATACAAGATTACTTGATTTATACAGGAATACTTAAGTTGTACAAGATACAGACATACTTGACTTACATGAGATACAGAAATACGTGATTTATACGAAATACATACCATGTTTTCATACAAAGTATACAAACGTGAAATACAAATACTGCATGAATTCACACCAACAGTATGTTGACGTTTTTCCAAAAACTAACATGTATTTCAGGTAACTAAGGTGGATGTACGCGCGGTCTTACTCATGCTCGTGGATGTCGTTTATGTTTAGCGTTGAATAAAGTTGTAACTTTTTAGGAAAAATGTTGTCTTGTGATGTAAACACTAAATCATGTTTTCAGTTATGTAATGTTTGGCATTGTGGTTATTTTTACGAGCATGTAGTATGTTTACCATTCGTATGCAATGAGAACCTTTCATGATCACACCTCATGCTTCCGCCGCAGAAAGGGGTGTGACATCTACTAAACAACATCATTTTATCAAGATATCACCATATTTCATCTTATGTTTCAAGATTCAAGCGTATGTCTTTTAGTGTTCTTGATATTTCAACATAATATATCTTTTAACCACTAAATATATGAAGTAAACAAGTGTGTTCATGAATCTTACAACTAGCTTAAAGCTAGGGAAGAACAATGTCACACCCCCAAAATCCACATGCGGAGTACCACCGCTTGGAGGCGTGACTGACCAGGATCTTAGCCATCAATCACATTGAACTCACAAGTATATTTAAATAAAACTTTCATTTATTAACAATAAGTGTTACACGTTACAATATATCACAGTTTACAGCGGAAGCATATTTAATTCGTTAAGTGTTTATAAACCACATGTAACAGCTCTTAGTCTTGTGTTGCGTTTCCACGTAACTCGACCCATGACCACTCCAGCTTCCCAGACAGCAAGTTCCAATGTTATGCACCTAAAGGCCTGCAAGGCATGTAACAACGAGTCAACAACAAAGTTGAGCGAGTTCACAGTTGGTTGTTTAGTTATAGTGTTCGTAAATCATATGTTTATTTCGTAAACCATGTACTGTATTAATCTGTATCGCGGTTTCCCAAACATGTTTGCGATGATTAGTGGGGGCTTCCCATGTGTATCGTATTAATCCGTATCGCAGTTTCCCAAACGTGTTTGCGATGATTAGTGGGGGCTTCCCATGTATATTACTTGACTAGTCGTATCCGTACGTGCCCTTCTTGATCCAGGGACCGTAGAAAGTATGAGTGTACGTAGGTTTTACGTACGTACCCTTCAATCCGAGGACAGTAGTAAGTATGAGTGTACGTAGGTTTTACGTACGTGCCCTTCCCAACCCGAGGACAGTGAAAAGTAGTTTAATAGTAATGATAGTACAAGTAGTTATTCAATCCCATTCCCAACCCACCGGGAATCCCATGCCTTAGGAGTGTGAACTCACCTTAGATTTGCTCGGTAAGATTAATTACACGTTTAACAGAAATGATCAATCGAATCCTATGATAGTTGCACATAACAGTCAGTTCGCATACAAGCTTAGTGCGTATTGTTTCACATGTATTCATCAGATAGTGCACTAGTATTAAACAGGTTGTGCAAGTGGTATTAGTCAATCAACAATGTCCATGTCTCACGAAAACATTTATCAATTCATGACATCTAAACTGTTACACGCATTAAATCACAAGCATTACTCAACACATTGCAACTACTCACAAGACAATTCGGCCCAACCATTTAATCCAAACCCAAACTAGTATACCGTGGCCCATAACTAAACACATGATTACATTATTCTGCAGCCCAACAACCGTTACCGAATATATTTTAACCCGAGGCCCAACCCGTTTTGTCCTAGTTGCGGCCCAACACTCAGTTGCTTGCATATGAGGCCCAAGGTAATATAATAACTAATATATGTTTGTATGCGTGTGGGAGGTCCATCAAAACCCAGCCCAATGTTGAACGTGATGCCCATATCCCGATTCCACTAACATCTATACATATCCCCATGTTGTTATTTGAGTCCATATCTATATCTATCAAAGTCTTGGGTCCCTTACCCAACCCTTGTGACCGGCCCAACATAGTGCATATAACTTTAATAATATGTAATCTAATTTCTGTGTAACATGCAGCTCACTTCCGCATGCTCATCCCACTGCTAATTGGTTTATTTCTTATGTGAAGCGGCCCAGTATCCCCTAGCCCAGCCTAAACAACATGCGATCCATTAAGGGTGTGCCATTCTAATTTAGTTTCATTCTTTTTTTTTTTGAACTACGATTAAACCGATTTCATAATTCCTTGGTTATTTTCCAGAATCATAGTACACACAATATTCATTAAACAATATTCCTGTAACTTAATCATATATAACTACTGGAACTGATTTGCAATATATTAACAATAAGGTGCCATCAATCTTTAAATCGGACCCTAAACATAAACATCAAGTTTAGTAGTTAAATCATCATACTGTTAATATTCAATCCATAAACATGACACATCAATTCAAACATCATATCATCAGAATCACCAATTGCCAAACTTAGCACGAATATATATATATATATATACATAGGGTAGGGATCAAGAGTGAACCATATTTAAATTGTGAACAAAAATGAACAGATCCTGGCCGTTGGATGATGAGATGTATATTTTAGGATTTTAATAGTTTTTTAAATTAAAAAAAGAATTAATTGATACATAGTAACCGTTTAAGGGCAAAATAGTAAATTTCAATCTCTGAAATAACATTGAATACCGCGTAAAATTGTAATGATGAAACGTAGAAATTTGAAACCCGAAATTATAGGTTATTCAGTTTTGGTTTGTGAGTAGCTTCATCCTATCTAAACCACCTATACATCATAACTCCTACCAACAACGAAAAAGCAGTCGTCTTTAATACTGAACAATGTTTTTTTTTATTTGGGGGCAACTGTCTAATTATACACATGTGTATGGGATAGTAGTACACATGTGTATGGGATAGTAGTACACATGTGTATACAAGTTGTTGAAACTGATATACCAATACACATGTGTAAGTGGTGAAAAATATACATGTGTTTTAATATTAACCCGACGGATACATACATATACGTAGGTAATGTGATAGAATTTGCAACCTGTTTTTTTTTTCTCCTACCATAGAATTTAATACTTTTTCAGATAATAGTTTCTGTTTGATCATCTTTGGATCTAATACTTTGTCATTTGATTGTTTTCCATGGTTTCTTTTAGGTGATTTAAAAAAGATCAATATGAGGACTAGTAAGTGCATTTATCAGGTACCAATGAACTAAAAAATATATAAGCGAGAAAGTCTTGCTTTAAAAGATGTTGTTGATATAAACATGTAGGGCGGAAAAGCCAACGTATAGCTGGTAAATGGAAATCAAGATTTGTAAACAAAGCAGAAGACCCAGTTATTTGTTCTGATGATGAAGAAAGTAAAGTTTATGGGATCATTGTACTTTTAATATGTTATTTGTTGGGGTAGCTAGTAGTAAAAAGGTGAACGTTTGTACGACACAATCTTCAGCAACTAACAGGCTTTTGTTTTGAACAGCGGACAAGATGAAGAACGGTGACCTGCGGAAGATTGACCACGAAAAGGATACACATGCGTTGTCTGATGATCCTTTTGAAACTAGTATCAAAAAAATACACTACACCAAAACTTTATCTGGTTTTTATTTTTCTGGTTGTCTGTTATAGATACTTGTATAACTGTTATTTTTGTTTCACAGCGGAGAGGATAGAAGAAAAAAAGCAGTTTCTTTTAGAGAGAGCTGAATACTTTCGGAGACTAAAAGAAAAATGGCGCAAAGAAGAGTGTAAGAGTAGTTAACATGCTTTGTTTTTGTAAGTTATTACAATTAGCAAATTCGGTGGTTGAGCGGTCTGATCAATTAGCAAATTCGGTGGTTGAGCGGTCTGATCAATTAACAAATTCGATGAAACCATATTCTGTTCACTCGAATGTGTCATGATTGCTGAATAGTCTGATGATAATCTGATGAACGAATTGAATGATGGTGATGAAGAACGAACAGAAAGATGTCGCGCAGATTATGATCATCGAATGAAATTTGAAATTGCACGTTATGTTGCAAGCGTGGGTGGTTTTATCAGATAACTGCCATGAAAAAATGAAAAAAGAAAATTCTAAAATAAACTATATATGTTAAATGATGATCCTGCCCTAAAGTTAGATTAAATAAGATCTATGGCCAGGATTTGTTCGTTTTGTTCATTAATTAGAAAGTGTTCACAAAAGAACTTAACCCTATATACATATATATATGTCGAATAAAAGATCTCACACATGAACGATACCACACAAACATAAAGATCAACAAGTACGAACCACTAACCAGAAACTTGACCGCTCAAGGTGCTATCTCGAACAGGGGGGGTCTCCTATGTCCGTCGCAATCAAGAAGAGGAAGGATAGGGTTTGTTGTTGTAGTTTTTGAGATTAATCAAGATGTTACGTACATGGCTTTATAAAAGGGTAACAACAATTAAAGTGGGCCGCTAATTAATTTACTTCGGCTACAATTTTGGGCCAAGCTATCGAGACATAGCAGGGAATTAAGGCACACAATTAATTAATTGGACCTTGGGCTGATATAATAATTAATTAGGCCTTGGGCCAATATGGTGAATGTTGTGAGTGTTTCCGATAAGTTATTTAACCGCGAAATCAAACGTTTAAGTTTAACGGAGTTAAGATCACAAGATTACACGTCACTAACCTTGAAAGTTCGGGTTGTCACATCATCCCCAACTTGAAAGAAATTTCGTCCCGAAATTTGACAAGTAAGCACAGAGAAATGAAGTGGTAAATCAAGATTGTTGCAGATTTTCCTCAGGTGCCACATCATCCCCAACTTGAAAGAAATTTCGTTCAAAAATTTAGCACGAAGTTACTGAGGAAGCTAGTTAGGTTGCGTAGTTGTCCTGGTTTTCCTGGGGTGTCACATCATCCCCCCGTTGGTTTGGAATTTCGTCCCGAAATTCCGCAGTAGCTTCAGTCTCAGTAGTGGTTTCATTGATCTCGAACAACTGGGGATATGTGTGCTTCATTTGGTCTTCTCGTTCCCAGGTAAACTCTGGGCCACGACGGGAGTTCCAACGAACTCGAACAATAGGTATCCTGGTGCGTTTTAGAATCTTGACCTCCAGGCCCAAGATTTCTACTGGTTCTTCGACAAATCGCAACTGATCGTCGATGGTGGGCTCCTTGAAAGGAACTATGAGGGCTTTATCTGACATACACTTCTTCAGATTCGACACATGGAATACGTTGTGAACTCCACTGAGTTCTTCGGGTAGATTCAATCTGTAGGCCATCTTGCCAATTCTTTCCGTGATTTCGAAAGGTCCAACATATCGTGGGTTGAGTTTGTCTCGTATACCAAAACGAGCTACATCTTCTCAAAGTGAGACTTTAAGTAGCACTCGATCCCCAACCTGGAACTCGAGTGGTTTCCTGCATTTATCAGCGTAGCTTTTCTGACGGTCACGAGCTGCCGCCATTCGTTGCTGTATCTGAGTAATTCTTTACGTTGTGTCTACTACAAGTTCTAGACTCGTGATCTGACTATCCCCCACCTCTGCCCAACAAAGAGGTGATCAGCATTTACGCCCGTACAATACCTCAAATGGAGCGGCCTGAATACTGGTGTGGTAGCTGTTATTATACGAAAATTCCACTAACGGTGGATGTTTCTCCCAACCGTTGCCAAAATCAATCACACATGCCCTAAGCATGTCTTCAAAAATTTGGATGGTGCGTTCAATCTGCCCATCCGTCTGTGGATGATATACTGTGCTTATGTCTAACTCGAGCCAAAGGATTTGTGCACCGCTTGCCACAAATCAGATGTAAATCGTGGGTTGCGGTTAGAGGTAATGAAGGTTGGCACCCCGTGCCTAGCAACCGATTCCTTTAGATAGATGACTGCAAGTGTAGAAACTTATCCGTTTCTTTGATGGCTAGAAAGTGTGCTGGTTGCACAAGACAATCAATGAGTGTCCAGGTAATGTTGTTTCCGTTTCGAGTTGTAAGTAGACTATCGACCAAATCCATGGCAGTCCGTTTTGATTTCCATGCGAGTGTTTCTGGTTACTGATGCTACACCTTGACTACCCACAAGTCGATTCCATCATTCACATACTTAACTAGATGAGCCTCCATGTCCGATTACTAGAACATGGGTTATAAATCCTAATGCCTCTCATCAAAATCCCAGGTGGCTAGAATGTCGAAGCTGGTGTGCTTGCTCAATGCGAGCTCCCTACAGTCGCCGTGTAATGAGACCCACATTCGTATCATGAAGTAGCGAGTATCGTCCGACTGATCAAAGGTTGCTTCTCCATGCCCCACATGGGTTCAGCAGAGCGAGTCTGATACTGGTAAGTTAGAGTTGATAGCGAGCTGCAGAGCTCGTGTACGTTCAGGTTTCGCAGTCGTGTTAATCCAGAAGTTCCATCCAGCGATGTCATTGCATGCTTTAGCTCTTTCGAACATTGGTACATGGGAGGCCCTTGCGATCGGTCTAAATAAAACATCTGGTACCGTCCAAGTGATACCTCCATCCAAAATCCCAAAACCATGGTTTTCACCGTCAGTCGAGTGTGTCGCGCAGTTCCTCTTTGTGACTCTTTCAAGTATGTCATCACTCTTTCGTGTTGCGTCGTTGTGCAGCTGCGACGCTGATTCGGACCATAAGGATCTACTACTGAATCACCCGCATCCTCGGGTAAAACGATGCTCAGTACATTGCAGAGTCGGAATTCGAAAGCTGAAGAGACGTCCTTCTATTTTGTCTTCCACGAGCACAACACCCTGTGATGAATCTACAACCGCATCCACCGAAACCAAGAAATTACTGTACTCCCGAAGGAATCTTTGGCGTCAATTAGTTTCTAACAAGATGGATCCTAGCACGATCCACGCGTATCCCCACTTCGTTGGTTACATGATCAAATGCTTTTCTCGTATCTAAGTGTTACATTTAACAAGTCTTCTCATGTAGTGACTCCTCCCCCAGGAGTTCTAAGATACACCATAGGCGTCGTCCATGCTGTCCCTTCCTTCAGGAAAAATGGCCCAAAATGTCACTAATAAATACAGTCGATTCATGTGATCCCTGAACCTGCTAGTGTGTTGAGCCACTCAATGATCATGATGTACAAAGTTGAAATGGCTGCATTGCGTTCGACGTGCTGTTCTACGAGCATTCTCCTTTTGGACTTCCTCCTGACAATAGTTCGTTTGCTAGCGAATCTTCGAATGGAAGCTTGTTCCTCGCAATTGGTCGACGGGTTGTCAATACGTGGTCGAGGCAAACAGTTCTTGACTGTCACCTCGTTGAGTTCTCGATAATCAGTATGTATGCGAAAAGGCTTATCTTTTCGGGTATAACTGAGGCTCCCCAAAGCGAAAACTAGATCCAATGAACTCAAGTCCAATAATTCCTGAGGTTGATTAGACAGTCCCTGCAACCTTCTTGGTATAAGATAATGAGATATACTAGTAACAAGGGCTACTTCTGACATGATACGGATCTGATATTCCACCTGACGATGTGAAGGTAAATCTGACAGTTCTTCTGGTAACACTTAGGGAGAAATCATGAATAATCGGTGGATCCTCGATCCTCCTTTCCTTAGCCTTGACATCAGTATCGAGCGCTATCATTGCGGGGTAATCTTTCCGTCGACACTCCTGGCTTTCCTTGCTGAAATGACGCTAACCGTTGTGCCACTCTGGCGCGTTAGAACAGATAACAATCTTCCACAAAGGAGAGGGGTACGTAGAATTGTCTCCTCATGGGGTACATCTATCATGAATAACAGAAGAAAGGTCGATGCTGAACACTTGTCCCACAAGGTTATGTTTGCATCCCAACGATCATATGAGGTTTCCATTGTCTAGCCATCGGCCGATTCCACCACATGTTCAAACTCTTAAGAGCATCAGGGTCGAACGGAACAGAGACGAAGCGGATTGCTACTCATACTAGCTACCATGTTGTTAAAGTCCTGACGTCACCCACACCAATTCTAAATGCCCTTCCCAGAGCATCATTTCTGGTGTTGCTGTCTTCATTACTAGGATTTCAAATACTATCGTTGTTCCTTTGGTCGTTGTACTCTTATCTTGACCACGGCCAATCCGTGTTGTGGGCACCTTTATTTCCTGACTGTAGGTTAAGGTTACGAATACCTTGTTGTCGCTGTGACTACTGCTCCCAATGCCGTTGCTCGAAACGAAGCCCTACGGCTCTTCACCATCATTGTCCATCTTTTCACGTTCTGAGCCACGTCCTAAAGCGCTACTCATGGTGCTGGCAGTTACGCATACCCCACTAAAGTCAATTATCATCACTTATGCCTCGATTGCTTCGTAAGAGTTGACTCCCATGGGTTGCTGACAAGGGTTAAGGATTCATTTGAAGCCAATTTGCTGGTGCCCATTGCTGGTAATCAGGGTCGTCAAAGTACTGGGTCGGTAAAGTGCTACGCTCATCCTCCTGTCCATCGATGTTGCGAGTGGTTCGAGTGATACATAGTATGTTGCGGGAGTGTTGCAGAAGTGATCGCACTTCAGAGTCTGAGGCGTCAACAAGTTAAGTTCCAGCAAATGAAAAAAGGTGAGAAAGTTCATCGATCATTCATTCGACGCTGCGACATCCAACCCATGGACGTTCGTATAAGCACCTAACAATCTGCATGGTTCGCTGAGCTCAGAGGGGTGTTCAGGTAACACTCGATAGCATCGAGTTTCGAAGGGATCCAAAGATAAATGAAAAGTTTACGTTTGAGTTTGAGTAGGGGACAATTACTGCTATGACCCCTATAGGTTTGTTATTGTAACACCCCAAAAACGGGTTTGGTAAATTAAAACCTGGGTGATATAAAGAAATGAGTTTTAATCTCTTATTTAACCAAAATGAAACTAGAGGGACCAAAACCGCTAAGTGGGAAACATGATTTTATAAAACAAAAAATTAAAACACCACACACACATAGTGTGTGTGTGTGTGTGTGTGTGTGTGTGTGTGTGTGTGTGTGTGTGTGTGTGTGTCGATGATCAGGAAGGAGAAAGAGGGTTCAAACCCTAGTTTCTTCAAAATCTTCAAATTGAAAGGCAAGATGAAGCTTAAACTCATAACTGAGCATAGATTAATGATCACCTTCACAAGGGGATCGCAAGGTATGTCTTAAAAGTTAGATTGGTGATTATGCACGAAGTGGGTTATGTTGTAAATCACGAATTTGTATGAAATTGAGCATGAGTATGTGTTAGATTCATCATTTGGAACATGGATTATGCTTGGTTTGGGTTAATTTGATGTTTTTAAGTGAAACCCGTTGATTATGGTGATGATGACGACTTGAAAGATCACCCATGTCCAACTTCTTGCTTAAGATTGATGTATTATGATGTGTATGATGGATTCTTGCTAGAGGAATTGAAAGAAATGAGATGCTAATATGTTTGATGTTCATGCATGGATGATTTATGTTGATTAGTAGAAGGATTTGGATGAATTATGTATGAGATTAGGAGATTGTGCATGAACTAGTTGTACTTTATGTTTAGAAGGTAGTACATACACCAAGGGTATGATGATATTATGAAGAACTTAAGTAGATCACTAGTAAGTGATTAATAATGTAGTTATGAAGTGGGTTTTAGATAATGTGATGTAAATTGATGATTTACTTATGTTAATGATGTTTGGAATCAAACATGTGTGTGAATGTTTAAAGAAATCGGATAAGAAATGATAGATTAGCATGTTATAAGGTTGAATGATAAATTCCATATAAGATCCGTGTAATGAAAAGGTTGTGATGAATGATGAATAAGCTAACTATCTTGAGAATGATATATGATAGTTGATGCTTGATAAGCAACATGGAAGCTTGGGAAAGAAGCGGGTCAAATGGAACTCATGTGCACGGGAAGCGTACTCGGATGCAAAGTAAGTTAAGCTTACTGTTGGGATTGAACCCTACCAGAGGAACAGATAATGTAAAGCCAAAACCAGGTCACAACAGAGGATTCACAATAAGCAGCAGTTTACACTTTGCTCTCCCCTTGAAAGTGATTTATAACAACTGATGGTCTCTATCCGCTGCTCATACTCAACTGCTGCTGCCCTTTCAACTGCTGATGAAAACCCTGATGTATCCAACACTGCTGGTCCTATCTACTGATGATAAAGCACTGCCCAGTCAAGGACTGATCAACCTTGAGGAAAGCACTGACATAAAGAGAAAGCAGCTGTTTAGTGAATTATCTGTTTTATGTATAGTCAGTGGTTAGGATAGCAGTGTTTGTGTAAAAAACAGTAGATACAGGTTGTTAGGTTGTTAGACGTCGCTTTCATGGTGACGTCAGCTGAGATCCTCAGTGGTTTGGTTTGCCTATAAATGTAACAGTACCCTGTACTGTTACATTTGATTGACTGAGCGGGTTCTTCTCCTCATGTCTAATCCTTTCATCTTGTGTGCAACCAACCTTGGGGCATCAGGCTGAGGGGGAGTATAGTTTGTAAGCATAACTGTAATCTTTTGCTTTGATTTGTAATCCTTTGACTCTATATGAAGCAATTGTTTATCAAACTATTTTCTCCTTTGATTGTGTTTGCATAGTTTGTTTTCATTTCCGCTGCACCTAACATGTTTTCATATTCATTGATCATTCATTTCAAACAAACAAACACTATCATGAGAGCCTCCGATCCTAACAATTGGTATCAGAGCTCGGACAGTCAAATTTGATCTAACAATCAATTTGACATAACAGTTCAGCTCAAAATTCATTGATACTAAGGTTGGTTGTATTTTATTGAAAAACAGAGTAACGTGTAAATCATGATCAAAATGGTTTTTCGAAAACTCTGTAAATCAACCAAGATGTCATATGACACACAAATCTCACACAACAAGTGATATCATGCATAAGTCACTCATAGTTTTCAGATCTGAAAACATATCTGATAAACTGTGGGATCTCTTCATATTTTCAAAATTGATTTCAAAAGTTGATGTGTAATTTGTGATGTTTTCATAAATACTAAAGTATGAACCTCAGATTAACAAAACCTATGTTCATAAAACATTGATGTTTTGCTAACACAAAAAGAGGGAAATTAAAACTTTAGTTATCCAGATCTTATGTGTTGAAAACAGGTTGAGCTCCTCAAAAGGACAAAATCAACTATGTTAAAATACATTAAGAAAATTCACAAAAAACTCCGAAGTGTGTTCATCTCAAAACTTCTGATGTCAGAAGAAAAGAGAATAAACATAAAACACTGAAGAGTCAAAGTGTAGGGTAATAATGGTCATTAAGCAACTATGTGCATTCACCTGTTCAGAAAAGGGTTTTTGATTCCAGTGAATGAATTACAACAAGGATCGTGTTTGCAATCAACTAACAAAGAAAATGATACCAAACAGTGGTCAAAACGTATTCAAAGTTTTCTTACCATTATTGTCAAAACCACTGAACATTTTCAATAACTTGAGAATGATATGATTGTGTTTTCTTTAGAAAACATACCAGATCCTTTTTGATGCTGTTTTCAGAAAATCCTTGATCATTTTTTCTTAAAAGGATTTTCTCGAATAATCAGGATATATTGTTCATTTTTTTTTGGAATAATATATGTGAAACTGTTGCTTGTTTTTGTTGGCAATAGTTTCAGCTCCTGTCAGGATGTAATACCTTATTTTTGATGGTATTAGTGTCCTCATAAATGGGTCAAAAGGAAATGGTACATATGTCATGATCATGTCATATTCAGGTTTGCTCCTAAATTTTCATCAAAAATTGATTGCAAATTGTGCTTGAATGACTAGGGTACTCATGTTTTAATTGAATATTTAACGAAAATGAGTTGCCTTAGCAAAAAGTTCTCATTCATCTGGGGTACTAAACCACTGTCCTTCAAAATTGACATGTGGCAAAACCTTGAATGAAAATTCTAACAACTGTTGCTGGAATACATGTTCTTCAAATCTGTACCATTTACCCTAACCATTGATTTTGTTTTAAAAAAAAAAATAAAATAAAATAAAATCTGATCTCTAAACACTGTCCACTGCTGGAAGTTAACCACTGATCCCTCATTTTCTTGAAAAGCACTGATACTCAAAATCAGTGTCTTATCCACTGATGTGCTATCCACTGATAGTAAAAATCATCCACTGCCATAATTTTTACTGTTGTAACCACTGATGCTTGATACGTCAGTGGCTCTTAAAACAACTGTTCTCCATACTTCACCCGTCTCATCAGTGTTTGACACGTGGTCAGTTTTTAGCCCTCAGATCAAAATAACCGCTGCCACATCAGCGATCATTTTGTTTCCAAATAAAACCCTGCCCTAAACCCCAAACAGGGTTTTACACTGTCGAATTGAATTCCAAAATTCTCTTCTCATAGCAGTTTCCAACCCTTCTTCTCAAAATCTCCAAAATCCTCCTTCATTCTTCTCCGCAAAAATGACAAAATCAAAGTCAAAATCAAAACCAAAACCTAAATCACCATCACCTTCCAAAGAGGTCGCTCAAACGGCCGAAGAACCCATCGAAATACCATTCAAACAATCTCACAACTATCTGGGTTTACTCACAAAACCTACTGATAATCACACCTTTGACACCATCATTGATACATTATCTGCATCAAAGTACAAAACTTTGTTGACAGCAAATGCTCCCATCTATCTGCAAACCCAGAGAGAGTTTTGGAAAAAGGCGTCGCTTGAAAAACAAGACGGAAAAGTCATCGCCATTAACTCCTCAATACAGGGTAAAGCAGTTCAAATAACCCCACAGTCGATCTCCGAAGTCTTTAATCTCAACGATCAGGAAGGTAAACTCTCTCTTGATAAGGCCGAGATGAAAACTGATTTCGTAAAAAGGGGATATGCAGAAGACTCAAAGGTAGATACCTTACAAAAAGGTTATTTCCCTTCTGCACCTAGGTTTTTATTTCACACACTTCTGATGTGTGTTTCGAATAAAACAACATCTTTCAACGAAATACCACTGAAAATTCAATGCCTGGGTTTTGCTATATTGAATAATAAGAACTACAACTATTCCCAAGAGATTTTCAATGACATGGTGAAAAACGTTGAAAGTAATGCATTTTTACTTTTTCCAAGATTTTTGAGTTACTATTTTGAACAAAAATATGAAAAGAAAAATGTAAATTTGCTAAAACAAGGTGTTCATTGTCAAATAAAAAGCTTAACAAAAGAAACATTTTCAAGGATGATGGCACCAATAAAAACAAAAGCAGGGGTACCTGAGCAGATTTTAGCGGTTACAACTGCTCCTCAGGTATCAGCTGCTGAGCCCACTGCTCCAGGTGATCATAGCAGCACTCCCACTGCTCTGAAACCCACACCTGCCACCACCAAAAAGACCAAAAGAAAAACATCCAGAAAACCCACCAATCCCAAAACAAAGGCAACTCTGGAAGATGAGATCCTAGAGGAAATGCCTGTGACAACACAAAAGTCACCACAAACCACTGCTGCTACTTCCTCACAGCAGTTGGAAGAAAGATCTCAACCCATAACCGAAACTCCTCCTGCATCCTCACAAAAGGATCAGGTTGTAAGCACAGGGACACCACAATATGAAGCTCTAAATCCACTCGGATCCATCTTCCTCAGTCCTGATCCCAAGGACATGTCTCTTTCAACCCCCATCCCCTCACCAATAATAATGCCACAATCCATGCTACCTCTGTTGCATGCAGCTGCTATTGCACAGACACAAACCAGTTCCTCTCTATCACCTATCACTGAGAGTATACATCCACAAGTGACTGGGTCTGATGCTACTACTCCTGCTATCCCAGCAACAGTTGAGGAGGTTACACTGCAGGAGTTACAAGTAACTCTTGTCAGTAGTTCAAGTGGAGCAGCAACTACAAATGTTGGATCAACAGGTCTACATTTGGACAGTTGTTTCATCAGTCAGACTCCCTTGAAGGCAATTTCTTCCATAGCACCTCTGGAAATCACTAGTGAGGCTATTTTGTCCACTAGTAACATTAAAGATTTATCAAGTGCTGAAGAGAGAAGTCCCCAGTACCAAGAACAAGGGGCATCAATGGGTGATTTTTGGGACTCTGTTCCTAAGTCACACATTGATATAACCACCACAGGTGGGGATTCAGATGATCCCAGTAAAATGGGTGATGATTCAAGATATCAGGAATTGACGGTCAGAGTGGAAAAACTTGAAGAATCAGTTTCTGAAATAAAGGAGATGGTGCAAGAGATTTTAAAAGCTCAGAAAGCACAATCCTCTGCTGTTCCTGCTCAAGCACCTGCTCCACAACAAGCACCTGCTGCAAATGAGCTTTGGAATATTTTCCATCCCATGCTTGAAAAACAGCAACAAATGGCTGATCAAAAGCATGCTATTTAAGTACAAATGCTGTCCAACATGATGGAATCAAGGTTCAAGGATACTCAAGCAGATATCAAGGCTATTAAGGCCAGTATCCAAACTGCCACTGGCAAGGCTCCTTCAACTTTACTATTCTTTGATGACCCCCTTGCAGATAATGCCAAAAAGGGGGAGATAATGAAGCAAATGAAGAAGAAGGGAATAGAACATGGCATTCATATTGAGCCTGAAAAAGAAAAGCAGGTCTCAAAACCTGTTAGTCAAATAGCTGATACAGCAGCAGTTACAAAAACTGCTGTCAGTAGCCAAACAGCTGCCATGTCATCAACACACACCACCACAACTACTGCTCTACCACCATCATCTACAATCACACCATCATCACTGCCTCCTGCCATAAAGCAGAAGACAGCAGATGTTACAACATCTGCTGTAATGACAACAGTGATTGAAACACCAGTTGTTTCAACCACTGTCAGTCAATCACTATCACAAACCACTGCTATTCAATCTACCACCACTGATCCACCCAAAACATCATCTGCCCCTTCTTCATTAAAAAGGAGAAGGAATATCATATCAGATGTTGATTCACCACCACCATCACCATCATCAAAAACCACCTCACCACATCCATCCCCTGCTCAAAAGCAGAAGACAACTGCTGACATATCAGCAGTTGTAATGACAACAGATGTTGAGACACCAGTTGGTTCAACAGTTGTTAGTCAGTCATCCACCACTGCTCTATCCTTTCCTATATCTCAACCAAAGCTCTTTAGCAGAAAAAGAAAGCCAATCACTGCCGATGAAGGGATACATGATCCGAATGCTGAAAAGTATCCACTGGAGCTTGAAGCCATTAAGAATGAAATGAGGCAGTTTTATACAGAAACAGATCCATCAAAAAGAAAATTCTCCTCACTAATAGGCTATATAGCTCTAGAAGATATAACTGATTATCTCAAGATAAAGGCTAGGCAAGCTAAAGTTAAAGCTAAGGTTGACAGTGAAAAAGAAAGGCTAAGCGAAGAAGGCATTGCTAATAGACTGGAGTTCTACCTTGCAAAGGTTAAGCAGATGGAAGAATATGCACAAGAACTAGACAAAGAAAAGGCTGATCAAAAGAAGAAATTGAGAGAACAACTTCTAGCCTTCATCATGAAAGAAAAGTTCTACCCTGCTGAAGAATCTCTGTTTAAAGAATGGCCTTTAATAGCTTTAAAGCATGAGGCTGAAAGGATCCAAAAAATCAAGAATGATCCTTCAAAGAAGAAAAATGCTCCAAACTGGAGTAAATACAAAAAGCTTATTGCTGATCTCACTGCTGAATATAAAGGAAAGAAAAAGGAGCTAGTGGATGCTAAGATGGATACTGCTGAAGCCATATCAAAATGGTCAAAACAGCAGACATATGAAGCCTACGAAAGGCTGAAGAAAAGAAAGATAACTGTTTCAAGCACTTCTAAGAAGCAAGAACAAATGATGAAGCTTGAACAGAAGATAGGAAACCTCAACACACTGTTCCGGTCTACTTTTGTAACAAATCAAGACAAGGGATAACAGCTGACTGAAGAAGAGGTAATAGAAAAGGAAGCAGAGTACTTCAAAGATACCATCACGAAAATGGGTCTAAAAGAAGAAACTTCAACAAAGCTTCAAAGCCTTTTTAAGGTATTAAACAAACCTGCGTCTCCAAACACTGCAAAAGACAAGACAGAAGTTGAAAGACAAGAGCTTATTGAGCAAGAAACTGCAGAAGACATAGCTGCAGCAGACAAAGTTATTGAAGAAACTTTCAAAAGAATGTCTGAAAGTCTGCAGGTGTTTTCAAGGCCATCATTCTTCAACTCATCTACAAATAAATCTCTCCCACGAAATCCGTTGGGTTTAAAAGTACTAAAGTGGCTCTCTGATCAAAAGACCCACGTATTGACTCTGTTCAGATCCAATGGAGAGGTGAAGTATATATCAAGGAAAGAAGCACTAGGCCTTAGTGTTCAAGATTTGCAGGATCTCCTTGAACTTTCACTGTGTAGGGATGAGGATGACCAGAGTGCAAAGGAATTTGAAGCTGAATTCAAAGAACAAGCTAAGGCACTCTTGATGAGTAATAAAGGTCCTGAATAATGAAAGGTTTTGGCATTATCTATTCCAGGGGGAGATTGTTGGGATTGAACCCTACCAGAGGAACAGATAATGTAAAGCCAAAACCAGGTCACAACAGAGGATTCACAATAAGCAGCAGTTTACACTTTGCTCTCCCCTTGAAAGTGATTTATAACAACTGATGGTCTCTATCCGCTGCTCATACTCAACTGCTGCTGCCCTTTCAACTGCTGATGAAAACCCTGATGTATCCAACACTGCTGGTCCTATCTACTGATGATAAAGCACTGCCCAGTCAAGGACTGATCAACCTTGAGGAAAGTACTGACATAAAGAGAAAGCAGCTGTTTAGTGAATTATTTGTTTTATGTATAGTCAGTGGTTAGGATAGCAGTGTTTGTGTAAAAAACAGTAGATACAGGTTGTTAGGTTGTTAGACGTCGCTTTCATGGTGACGTCAGCTGAGATCCTCAGTGGTTTGGTTTGCCTATAAATGTAACAGTACCCTGTACTGTTACATTTGATTGACTGAGCGGGTTCTTCTCCTCATGTCTAATCCTTTCATCTTGTGTGCAACCAACCTTGGGGCATCAGTCTGAGGGGGAGTATAGTTTGTAAGCATAATAGTAATCTTTTGCTTTGATTTGTAATCCTTTGACTCTATATGAAGCAATTGTTTATCAAACTATTTTCTCCTTTGATTGTGTTTGCATAGTTTGTTTTCATTTCCGCTGCACCTAACATGTTTTCATATTCATTGATCATTCATTTCAAACAAACAAACACTATCATGAGAGCCTCCGATCCTAACACTTACACCCTCCTTGTAGAATACATCTTCTTTGTATAGATTATGAATATGATAAGTTTATAAATGAGGTATGAAGTTCCGACAAGTTTTGATACGGGTCGGAACATGTGTTCATGACAAGAAACTAGGTTTGATGGTTAAAAAGGGATAAAAGGGTATTATGGTAATTTTGGTTGCGAATTAACGAAGGAATAAGTTACATGGATGGGATGATGGATAATTAAAATCCCACAAGGATAAAATGGATATTTAGATTTAACTGGTCAAATGGGGAAGATATCACCATTTGACGATATCGATTAATGAATTGTTTTGTTAAGCGTTATGAATTCACAAAATGAATAGCGAAAGGAAATTCGTTGCTATTAACGAGCAATTTAGCAGATGAAGTATTAAAACGGGTCATAGCGTTGATCCGAGCCAGGTATGTGTAATTAGAGTTATAGTTAAGTAGTGAGATTGGCTAAATATGAAATGAAGTCCTTTGTTGTAAAGGATGGAGCGAAGTTGAAAAAAATGCCCTTGATAGGTATATCGGGCGAATGACTTTAAAAGGTTGTTTAGAAACAAGCCATTAGATTAAATGATTACTTTGGACATGTATGAAAGCGAAAAGTATGATCTTTGCGAGTCAAAGTCCTTAAAAATGCGTAAATACCCTTAACGGGTCAAAATAAGATTTAAGTGGAAATGGGTTGGGATGTTGTAAGAAACCCGTGTTTGGAACCTTATATGATAGACGACGTCAAAATTATAAGGTTCATGGGGAATTTAGGTCAAACAATCAAGTTATGTTGATGAATGCATGAACGGGTCGAATAAGTGAAAGCGGGTATATAAATCTGAGAGCTTTAAGTGAATATTTTCCTTAACCGGATGTTGGATTTCAAGTTCATATGATAGAATGTGAATTTACAAGCATGTAGGAAGAAACGGGAGGTTAAACGGGTAAACGGTTCAAAAGTTATGCGCGTTTTAGTGCGTACGGATGACGAAACGGAACTGCAGAAAACTGCAAATTCTAGAGGGCGTCGCCGACGGGTATGGGGGCGTCGCCGACGGGCTCCAGAAAGTGATTTTTTGGCTGACGGGTTATTTGACTGTCTACGGGGGGTTTTGGCTACAGGTAATTGCAAGGGCCGTCGCCGACGACCCTAGGGCCGTCGCCGACGCCCTCCCCAAGTTCAAAAACCTAAAAATTTGTTATTTAAGTTGATTTATGTATCGTAGGCTTCGGTTTGTTATCCGTGGACAACGGCGGACTTTCCAAACATGATTTTGATGGTTCCTTAGATGTCTATGGGCTATAAATCTAAGTCTAAGTCCCATGTAATTAATGTATGATTATGTAAGAAGTATGTGAGAGCTTGTATGTGTATATATGGGTATGTACATCTGTAGATGTGTATATATATGTATGTGTAAAGGTACGTCTGAGTGTATGTATGCACGTGAAGATATGGGAAGGTATGTATGCATGTGGATGTCTACGTATGTAAGCATAAAGGTATGTATGAGTATACAAGGGTTCGGTAAGATCTTGAATGTGTAAATGTGAGTATGCAAGTAAGTAGAGACGTAGTAATGTATGTACGTATGTAAATATGCATTTATGTAGATGTGAAGATACGTATGTGCATATGTACGTATGTAGAGACGTAGTAATGTATGTGCCTATGTAGATGTGTGTTTGGTATATATGAAGGTACGTATGAGTTTATGCATGTTTGTAGAGATATAGGAAGGAATGTACGTATGCAGATGTGTATGTATGCATGTAAGAATGTATGTACGCGTGATTTAGGTACGTTGAGTAATACGTTATTAATAGTGTGCCTTGAGAATGAAAGGTAATGCAGGTACATTATTGAAGACTCACCAGGACATGGATATGCAGATGAAATGCTTAAAGTTAGAAAAATAATGAAATGGGAAGTGTACGAGATTGAATCTTGTTTATGTATTGTATACTAATGTTATGAATGCATGTGGTGAGTGCAGGTTGTACGAATCATGAGGATCATCAAGGATTAGAGATCGAGGATCGAGTCACTAGAGAGATTGTACGGGAATCTTGATGTATATAATGTAGTAAACATAAGCTATGTTTTTACTTAGTAAATAAGTCGATTGATGGATTTATGTGAAAGAGTTATGTTAAAGTTAAATTTTAAATAAGTAAGGTATTTATAATGAAAGAAATTTTAGACATGAACTTCCGCTGCGACTTTTGGTCAAACGTGAATTAGGGTCTTACAGTTATGTTTCTCATTGATCCAATAACGGGATGGAACCCCTTTTTCCACTTGTTAAGCCTCACTGGGACTCACATGCACCCCACATTATTATTATGTGTGCACCCACAATAATATTGTGATTTGCATGCTCATCTCAGCTCCTCTTAACTCATGTCAAATGGTTCCACAAACTCGAGTAGCATTCAAAGGGTATCACGAAGCGTAGGTCATCAAGGTTTAGGGATTTACCACCCTATCAGTCACATAACACGTGCAAGTGTACATGAATTCATATTGTTGTGCTAAACGTGCAATCACATGCAATATCGTATGTAGGTGTTCACTAGTTAAGTAGTACAATGAGTATGTGAGAGACGAACCTTGCAATCTGGAGCTGAGTGTCATGGTCGTATTCACGTCTTTAGAACTGTTCGGTTATAGTCTGGTTTTACAAAAAAACATTTTCCCCTTTTTAAAACCAAGTTCACTATAACCAATGGCTCTGATACCAATCTGTCACACCCCCAAAATCCACATGCGGAGTACCACCGCTTGGAGGCGTGACTGACCAGGATCTTAGCCATCAATCACATTGAACTCACAAGTATATTTAAATAAAACTTTCATTTATTAACAATAAGTGTTACACGTTACAATATATCACAGTTTACAGCGGAAGCATATTTAATTCGTTAAGTGTTTATAAACCACATGTAATAGCTCTTAGTCTTGTGTTGCGTTTCCATGTAACTCGACCCATGACCACTCCAGCTTCCCAGACAGCAAGTTCCAATGTTATGCACCTAAAGGCCTGCAAGGCATGTAACAACGAGTCAACAACAAAGTTGAGCGAGTTCACAGTTGGTTGTTTAGTTATAGTGTTCGTAAATCATATGTTTATTTCGTAAACCATGTACTGTATTAATCTGTATCGCGGTTTCCCAAACATGTTTGCGATGATTAGTGGGGGCTTCCCATGTGTATCGTATTAATCCGTATCGCAGTTTCCCAAACGTGTTTGCGATGATTAGTGGGGGCTTCCCATGTGTATTACTTGACTAGTCGTATCCGTACGTGCCCCTCTTGATCCAAGGACCGTAGCAAGTATGAGTGTACGTAGGTTTTACGTACGTGCCCTTCAATCCGAGGACAGTAGTAAGTATGAGTGTACGTAGGTTTTACGTACGTGCCCTTCCCAACCTGAGGACAGTGAAAAGTAGTTTAATAGTTATGATAGTACGAGTAGTTATTCAATCCCATTCCTAACCCACCGGGAATCCCATGCCTTAGGAGTGTGAACTCACCTTAGATTTGCTCGGTAAGATTAATTACACGTTTAACAGAAATGATCAATCGAATCCTATGATAGTTGCACATAACAGTCAGTTCGCATACAAGCTTAGTGCGTATTGTTTCACATTTATTCATCAGATAGTGCACTAGTATTAAACAGGTTGTGCAAGTGGTATTAGTCAATCAACAGTGTCCATGTCTCACGAAAACATTTATCAATTCATGACATCTAAACTGTTACACGCATTAAATCACAAGCATTACTCAACACATTGCAACTACTCACAAGACAATTCGGCCCAACCATTTAATCCAAACCCAAACCAGTATATCGTGGCCCATAACTAAACACATGATTACATTATTCTGCAGCCCAACAACCGTTACCGAATATATTTTAACCCGAGGCTCAACCCGTTTTGTCCTAGTTGCGGCCCAACACTCAGTTGCTTGCATATGAGGCCCAAGGTAATATAATAACTAATATCTGTTTGTATGCGTGTGGGTGGTCCATCAAAACCCAGCCCAATGTTGAACGTGATGCCCATATCCCGATTCCACTAACATCTATACATATCCCCATGTTGTTATTTGAGTCCATATCTATATCTATCAAAGTCTTGGGTCCCTTACCCAACCCTTGTGACCGGCCCAACATAGTGCATATAACTTTAATAATATGTAATCTAATTTCTGTGTAACATGCAGCCCACTTCCGCATGCTCAGCCCACTGCTAATTGGTTTATTTCTTATGTGAAGCGGCCTAGTATCCCCTAGCCCAGCCTAAATAACATGCGATCCATTAAGGGTGTGCCATTCTAATTTAGTTTCATTCTTTTTTTTTGAACTACGATTAAACCGATTTCATAATTCCTTAGTTATTTTCCAGAATCATAGTACACACAATATTCATTAAACAATATTCCTGTAACTTAATCATATACAACTACTGGAACTGATTTGCAATATATTAACAATAAGGTGCCATCAATCTTTAAATCGGACCCTAAACATAAACATCAAGTTTAGTAGTTAAATCATCATACTGTTAATATTCAATCCATAAACATGACACATCAATTCAAACATCATATCATCAGAATCACCAATTGCCAAACTTAGCACGAATATATATATATATATATGTCGAATAAAAGATCTCACACATGAACGATACCACACAAACATAAAGATCAACAAGTACGAACCACTAACCAGAAACTTGACCGCTCAAGGTGCTATCTCGAACAGGGGGGGGGTCTCCTATGTCCGTCGCAATCAAGAAGAGGAAGGATAGGGTTTGTTGTTGTAGTTTTTTATATTAATCAAGATGTTACGTACATGGCTTTATAAAAGGGTAACAACAATTAAAGTGGGCCGCTAATTAATTTACTTCGGCTACAATTTTGGGCCAAGCTATCGAGACATAGCTGGGAATTAAGGCACACAAATAATTAATTGGACCTTGGGCTGATATAATAATTAATTGGGCCTTGGGCCAATATGGTGAATGTTGTGAGTGTTTCCGATAAGTTATTTAACCGCGTAATCAAACGTTTAAGTTTAACGGAGTTAAGATCACAAGATTACACGTCACTAACCTTGAAAGTTCGGGTTGTCACAAACAAGGTTGAAAATGTGGTGGGTAATAGCACACAAGAGAGGTCCTTCAAGTTCCGTGAGCACCGAGCTTCGTTAGACACCTTGTAACACCTTGTGAAGACCTTGGATTGCTTGAATTTGAAACAAGAAGAATGGTGGTGGTGGGGAGTGTGGTCGGCCGAGGATATGGGGGAGAAGAAGGAGGTGAGTTTGTGTGATGATGAATGAGCTCTTACTTACTTATAACCATGTGCAAGTATTATCCAATGTGCAACATGTTTCTAAAGTACACAACACTATCTCTAGTAAATCTCATAAGATCTCATGATATCTTAGCAAGATCATTAGGGATTTAACAAGATTTTGGTGGGGCCACATCTATGGGCCGTGAATTATAAGGGGGGGGGGGGGGGGGGTAATGTGTAAATTTCCATGGTAAGTAGGTGATTAGTGGGAGGTTAATGTAAAAGTCTAGTGTTTTAGTGTATCATGCATCATGTAGTATGTTAGGGTGTTCAGGGACCATAACTAGTTCAGAAATATTAAAACAATGTTTCTAGTAATATTTTGGTGTTCCGGGTAATGTCCGGTTGTTCGGTTAAATACCGGTTCGTTAAAGTGCTAAATTGCACCGTTTAGTGTCCTTTATGTCCCCTTTTGTGATACTTTCAATTCCCGACACTTAGGAAAGTATTCTGGATCAATTTGTCATATTTTTGCATTGTACAAACTTGCTACAATGCAGAATTTTGCTGAAATATATAAAATTCAGTATTTAAAGTGTATTTCGGGTGCTTTTTAGTGCGTATTTTAGTTTCCGGAAAGTCTATATATAAACCCTTGTATGTACTCTTGGGTTTTAATGTATTCTTGTCGTTGGACCTATACCTAGGCTCCAATTCTATTGTCTGACTGCTTTCTGCAGATTTGTCGACACAATGTGTCTTACCGGTGAGTTTACTAGTATTTCTGACGCAACGCTGTTCATTAATGCATAAAGTAATTCTTGTGGTATAAAACGTGCATGAATTCACTTGTATAGTATGTAATCAGACAATGTTGACATTTAAGCACATAATTGCAGTCATTAAATAATAATTAAAGTGTACGGAAATTACCGGTTGGGTGCCAGTTGTCACAGTTATAATACCGTATCCCAAGCCCGTATAACGGAAAATAAGTTAAAAGTATTTACCTGAGCTAGATGAAAGAAGTAACTCAGCCGTATATTCCTAAAGCCTTATGAAAGTACCTTCTACCAAAGCTACTCAATCTGTATAGAAGGTTTATTAACCTATTAGGGTACTAACGGGTCTTTATTTAAGTCAAAAACTTAGACCGGTTAGTTTGAAAGATACTTTACGGTTCTAAACGCCAGATTAAGCGGAGACCGGAATGGATTGTGATTTAGACCCGACAAGTTTGGATACTTATATTATATGGGTAAACTAAACACATTCTAGATTTTGGAGATTTAATGATAAGGTTAAACCCGTTTCGGTTATTTTGTGTAAACTATTTACATAAACCGATCCGAATGCATAAATGCATAACGTGTAACACCCCGAAAAAAAATGTAAAAAAAAAAACCTTAAACTGGAATTAGTAAGGTTTAAATAAACGAGAATTTACTAACTAGGAAATTTAACCTAATTAGTTAAAAGTCTAGAAATAACCATAAAGTAGAGTTAAAGCTCACTAAAATCAATAATGATCAAAGTGAAGGGGTTAAAGTTGTTAAAACTGAAACTTTAAATCTAATAACAAACAAAACACAAACTTAACCCCCCACTTCAATTCCCTGGTCGACCAGAGACATCAGGGGCGACACCCACCATGAATCAACCCTAGAATTCTACTAAAATCCACAATTGAAGGAGCAAATCTGGTCCAAACGAAAATCCGAGCATAGAATCGTGATCCTCATCACAAGAGGATTACAAGGTATGTAAAATTTAAGGATTTCTCGCAACTAGAAATTCTCATGAATTGGGAAAAATCTGAAATTGAGCTTGCATGTATGTGTTATGTTGATCATGGAACAACTATAGTGTTTAGGGACAAACCCTAGATCAAAATAAGTTGAAATCATAAGAAAATTTTGTGAAACCTAAGAACACAATTGTAGGTGATTTGTAAATTATGTGTACTTGAATAAACACTAAGAAATAGATTGTTGATTTCGTGTAAATTAGCAATCTGGAAGTGATTTCAGCAAATAGAAGCTAACATTCATGTAAATTGGTTGATTTGTATGAAAATAGGGTTAAATGAATAAACTAAAGATGTGATGTTTAATCATGTAAAAATCTGCCTATGAAGTGTTTGTTGAAATGCCTCTATGAAGGCTTTAAAACTGAAATTCGGAGCATAAACGCATAATCATAATGTTTTGGTGTATTATGCGAATTATGATTAAAAGAGAGTTCTAAAACGCATCATAAATGGACTCTATAGGAACGGACGCAGGAACGTCAAGCGGACAAACGGGTGGCGAACCACGTTTAAAGGGCAAACTTTGAAGGTATGTAACTTGTTCCGTTACATTTAGTAGATTGGATATTTATATTATGAGTAATTGATTTTAGAATAAAGGATGCTATGAAATTAAGCATTTATGTCGCTATATAGAATAATTGGTTAAAAGTTGGTTATAATCCGTTGGTAGTTGTCATAAGGAAGGAATTTCCGTAGACAAGCTAAACGGGTCAAATAACCAAACTAGAGCATGATTAATACTACGGAATATGAGGATTTTACTTTGATGTTGGTTAACATATAACAGGTTAGAAATAATAGGATTTGATGTAGTGAATTCTTAGATAAACGAAACCCGAAAGTTGGGTTTGAGAGCCTTGAACAAATCAAGCAAAAACAATGATTTCCAGGAACTACCGTAAATTACGGTAGTACCGTAATTTACGGTAGGGGTCAAGTCTGTTACGGCGGTTTACTACTGTTTTACGGTGGAACCAGATATGTTCAGATGTCACCGTAAATTACGGTAACACCGTAATTTACGGTGGAGCCAGGAAATTTTATATTTTTATTTTATTCAAGTTAATGTTGTATTATATGTTTAATCTCAATGCTCAAAGTCAAAACTAATGTTTAATGGTTTTGACCCTAGGTAAATTGATGGATCTTACGGGCGGTGATCAAGTGATAGAATGAAGAACCGAACACTCTATTTTGAAGCTTCCGCAATGTGTTAAATCTTTTGTAGTTCTTGTGTATGGGTTGTAAACACATGTTAAACAATTTTTGAAATATTGCAACTTAGTCAGTAGTTGACTAAGGTCTTGTTACTTATGAATTTCGTTAATGAAAGTCTTCTTTTTAAGCTATATTTTGTTAAAAATTTAAGGGTAAAATTTAGGATGTTACAAGTTGGTATCAGAGCTCAAGGTTGTCAATAAGTGTTCGGTTCAAGCTTGATCGATCGTCCGGTAAGAATTAACTTGTTTTGTTAATAAATTATGTATTATGTATAAAATGATAAATGAACAAATATGCATGAAAAGAGTGTGTAAGCTCACTCAAAAACAAGAAATGCATGAAACAAGAATGATTAAATCAAGTTACGGACTTGATTGAATAGAAACAAGAATTATTAAATCAAGTTACGAACTTGATTGAATCGAAACAAGAATGATTAAATCAAGTTATGAACTTGATTAAATCAAAACAAGTAAAGCATGTGTTATAAATGGAATGTTTAACAATCTATGTAAACATTTCAGAAATCGAGATGGCTGATGGAGACAATGATAATGCGGTGCCAAGAGTCACCGAACAAGTGAGGGAAGTGATTGCCGAAGAGGTTGGAAAGGCGATCGAAAACAGTTTGTCGGGCTTTATTGATAAAATCCAAAACACGGTTTTATCAATAGTAGAAGATAGAATCAAGAAACTGGAAGATGATTCAAATATAGCAAAGGAAAAGCGTGGAGGACGAAAGCCTTGTTCATACAAGGAATTCATGGCTTGTAAACCACCAACATATAATGGGGAGGTTGACCCAATAGTGTGCCAACGATGGTTGAGTGACATCGAAGGGGTATTCGAGAGAACCCATTGTGACGAAGAAGACTACGTAGCCTATGGTACGGGTCAACTAAGGAGTCAAGCGAAAGATTGGTGGGATAACAAAAAGAAGGAGATTGGAAGTGAAGCGGCTAAGGCCATGACTTGGGAGGAGTTTAAGATGCCGTTTCTTAAACACCATAGTCCCAAGGCGGTCATAAATAAAATCAAGGAAGAATTCATGCAACTCAGACACAAAGGTGAATCCATAGACAAGATCACGGGGATGTTTATGGACAAGATGAAGTTCTGTGATGATTTGATAACGAATGAAGAGCAAAAGGTCTATTATTATCATAACATGCTAAGCGCGGAATATAGAGAGTTCATAACCCCTTCAAAATACGAGACCCTTACCGAGATTGTCAATGCTGCTCGGGAAAGGGAGATCGAATTGAAGAAGAGTATAGAACGGGGTGAACGAAGGGCACAAGATGTAAATCCAAGCCCTGCCAAGAAAGCAAGAACGAATGAATCAGCAAAGAAATCAGATGCTAAAGGTAGTACATCAGGTTGTAAAATTTGTGGGAAGAATCATAAGGGTGAATGTCGTTACAAGGATAAGCCTTGTCCCATATGCAAGAAAACGGGACATATGGCTATGTCATGCCCGGAGAAAGTGACGGTTTGTTACAACTGTTATCGAACGGGTCACAAGAAGTCGGAATGCCCGGAACTGGTTGGAAAGAAGGATGTGCAAGAACCGAAAGGTGAAGCCCCGAAAGCAAAGGCAAGATCTTTCCAACTAACTGCCGCAGAAGCAAAGATTGAACCTGACGTGGTCTCAGGTATATTTGCTGTAAATTCAATTCCCGCACACGTGTTATTTGATACGGGTGCGAATAAATCCTTTGTTTCATATGGGTTTATTCAACATCCTTCATTTGTTTTAACCAAATTACCTGTGCCTTTAGAAGTAGAGATAGGTAATAACAAAAGCTTTATTGTTTGTGATGTATGTGAAAATTGTAAACTGAGCATCGATAATGAAGAATATTTGATAAATCTAATCCCGATGTCGATGGGAGAATTCCAAGTAGTTGTGGGGATGGATTGGCTATCTCAATACCATGCAAAGGTCGTGTGTTTTCGCAAAGAGATAAAACTAACATCTCCAAGCGGAAAACACGTCACCGTTTATGGCGAAAAACGAGGCAACCCCATAGTATGTTCGATGTTGAAAGCTCACAAGCTCATGAAGCGAGGATGCAAGGCATTCATAATTTATGCAAATGAGACCGAGAAAGAATCACGAAAGATTGGAGATGTACCGGTAGTACGAGATTATGAAGATGTTTTTCCGGAAGATTTACCGGGGATACCGCCTGAACGGGAAGTAGAGTTCGGGATCGAATTGATTCCGGGCGCAAAACCTGTGGCAAAAGCCCCGTACCGACTTGCACCGTCGGAATTACAAGAGCTGATGTCCCAAATTCAAGATTTGCTTGACAAGGGATTTATAAGGCCGAGTGTGTCTCCTTGGGGCGCACCGGTGTTGTTTGTGAGAAAGAAGGACGGGAGCATGCGCATGTGTATCGATTATCGGGAGTTAAACAAACTCACGGTAAAGAACCGATACCCGCTCCCGAGGATAGATGACTTATTTGACCAACTGCAAGGCGCGAGTTGGTTTTCAAAAATTGACCTTAGGTCGGGGTATCACCAACTAAAGGTCAAAGAAGAAGATGTGCCGAAGACGGCTTTTCGCACAAGATACGGACATTACGAATTTCTCGTAATGTCATTTGGGCTAACAAATGCGCCCGCGGCTTTCATGGACCTCATGAACCGGGTTTGCAAGCCAATGTTGGATAAGTCAGTCATCGTGTTTATCGATGATATCTTGGTGTACTTGAAAAATGAAGCTGAACACGCACACCATTTACAAGAAGTGTTAGAGACACTTAGGCGAGAGAAGTTATATGCGAAATTCTCTAAATGTGCCTTTTGGTTACGAGAGGTTCAATTTTTAGGTCATGTCATAAATGCCGACGGAGTATTGGTGGATCCGTCAAAGATAGAAGCAGTGTCAAAATGGAATTCCTCGAAGAACCCTTCGGAAATTAGAAGCTTTCTGGGGCTTGCTGGATATTATAGGAGATTCATTCAAGATTTCTCCAAGATTGCATCGCCGCTAACAAAGTTAACCCAGAAGAAAGCAAAGTTTATTTGGGGAGTCGATCAAGAAAAAGCGTTTCGGACGCTAAAAGAAAGGCTAACTCAAGCTCCGGTACTGACATTGCCGGACGGAGTCGAAGACATGGTGGTTTATTCGGATGCTTCATTATCGGGGCTCGGTTGCGTGTTGATGCAACGGGGCAAGGTAATAGCCTATGCCTCGAGACAATTGAAGATACACGAGAAGAAATACCCCACGCACGATCTCGAGTTGGCAGCGGTGGTATTTGCATTAAAAATATGGAGGCATTACTTGTATGGGGTAAAATGCACCATATTCACCGACCACAAGAGTCTGAAATACTTCTTCGATCAGAAGGAGTTAAATATGCGACAAAGGCGATGGCTGGAAACGGTGAAGGACTATGATTGTGAGATACACTATCACCCCGGAAAGGCAAATGTGGTAGCGGATGCTCTAAGCAGAAAAGCGGACTATGTCCCAATACGAGTGAGGTCGATGCAACTCGTGGTAACCTCGGGTATACTTGAACGTATTCGAGAAGCGCAATTAGAAGCAATAAAAGAAGAGAATTGGAAGAAGGAAAGAATAATTGGGCAGTTGAAAGACTTGTCGGATGGGAATCACGGGTTAAAGACTCGATCCGGAAGGATATGGGTCCCACATACCTGTGGAGTAAAGGCGCTTCTACTTGATGAAGCTCATAAATCCCGTTATTCAATTCATCCGGGTGCGACCAAGATGTACAATGATTTGAAACAAAATTATTGGTGGCCCGGAATGAAGAGGGATGTGGCGAAGTATGTGGAAAAATGCTTGACATGTTTACAAGTCAAGGCGGAGCATCAGAAACCCTATGGCAAACTCCAACCGTTAGAAATTCCGGTTTGGAAATGGGAACATATTACAATGGACCTGTTAACCAAGTTGCCTAAGACGAATCGTGGTTTTGATGCAATATGGGTAGTGGTGGATAGATTGACGAAAAGTGCTCACTTCATTCCGATTCGTGAGACTTATACGTCAGAAAAGATGTCAGAAGTCTATACCAATGAAATCATAGCACGTCATGGAGTGCCGGTGTCCATCGTGTCTGATAGGGATACCCGGTTTACTTCGAATTTCTGGCGTGATTTCCAAGAACAAATGGGGACCAAATTGTTCATTAGCACTGCGTACCATCCTCAAACGGATGGACAAAGTGAAAGAACGATACAAATATTGGGAGACATGCTACGGGCGTGTATAATCGACTTTGGAGGCAGTTGGGATGTTCACCTACCGTTAGTCGAGTTTTCGTATAACAACAGTTACCAATCTAGTATTAAAATGGCACCATACGAACTGCTTTACGGTAGGAAGTGTCGAACCCCGGTTTGGTGGGGTGAAGTGGGTCCACGCGAACTCGCCCATCAAGACATAGTAAGAGCCACGAACGAAAAGATCGATAAAGTTCGGGCACACTTGAAAGCGGCTCAAGACAGGCAAAAGGCGTATGTAGATAAAAGGAAAAGGCCAATTGAATTTCAAGTGGGTGACATGGTCATGCTAAAAGTGTCCCCATGGAAAGGCGTTATTAGATTTAGAAAAAAGGGGAAGTTAAGCCCAAGGTTTATCGGGCCATTTAAAATTATCGGGAGAGTTAGCAAGGTAGCTTACCGTCTTGAACTACCGGAGGAGCTAAGTGGGATCCATGGCACGTTTCACGTATCTCAATTAAGAAAGTGCCTAGCTGACGAAACGACCTATATCCATTACGATGATATCGAAGTGGATGATAGTCTAAATTATGTGGTGAGACCGGTTGAAATTTTAGACAGAAAGGTCAAACGTTTACGAAATAAACAAATCGATCAAGTCAAAGTCAAATGGGAGCATAGGAAGGGTTCGGACACTACATGGGAGTCCGAAGAGGAGATGCGACGCCTTCACCCTACTTTATTTGGTACGTATTGCGGTTTCGAGGACGAAACCCTTTTTAAGGGGGGTGGACTTGTAACACCCCGAAAAAAAAATGTAAAAAAAAAACCTTAAACTGGAATTAGTAAGGTTTAAATAAACGAGAATTTACTAACTAGGAAATTTAACCTAATTAGTTAAAAGTCTAGAAATAACCATAAAGTAGAGTTAAAGCTCACTAAAATCAATAATGATCAAAGTGAAGGGGTTAAAGTTGTTAAAACTGAAACTTTAAATCTAATAACAAACAAAACACAAACTTAACCCCCCACTTCAATTCCCTGGTCGACCAGAGACATCAGGGGCGACACCCACCATGAATCAACCCTAGAATTCTACTAAAATCCACAATTGAAGGAGCAAATCTGGTCCAAACGAAAATCCGAGCATAGAATCGTGATCCTCATCACAAGAGGATTACAAGGTATGTAAAATTTAAGGATTTCTCGCAACTAGAAATTCTCATGAATTGGGAAAAATCTGAAATTGAGCTTGCATGTATGTGTTATGTTGATCATGGAACAACTATAGTGTTTAGGGACAAACCCTAGATCAAAATAAGTTGAAATCATAAGAAAATTTTGTGAAACCTAAGAACACAATTGTAGGTGATTTGTAAATTATGTGTACTTGAATAAACACTAAGAAATAGATTGTTGATTTCGTGTAAATTAGCAATCTGGAAGTGATTTCAGCAAATAGAAGCTAACATTCATGTAAATTGGTTGATTTGTATGAAAATAGGGTTAAATGAATAAACTAAAGATGTGATGTTTAATCATGTAAAAATCTGCCTATGAAGTGTTTGTTGAAATGCCTCTATGAAGGCTTTAAAACTGAAATTCGGAGCATAAACGCATAATCATAATGTTTTGGTGTAGTATGCGAATTATGATTAAAAGAGAGTTCTAAAACGCATCATAAATGGACTCTATAGGAACGGACGCAGGAACGTCAAGCGGACAAACGGGTGGCGAACCACGTTTAAAGGGCAAACTTTGAAGGTATGTAACTTGTTCCGTTACATTTAGTAGATTGGATATTTATATTATGAGTAATTGATTTTAGAATAAAGGATGCTATGAAATTAAGCATTTATGTCGCTATATAGAATAATTGGTTAAAAGTTGGTTATAATCCGTTGGTAGTTGTCATAAGGAAGGAATTTCCGTAGACAAGCTAAACGGGTCAAATAACCAAACTAGAGCATGATTAATACTACGGAATATGAGGATTTTACTTTGATGTTGGTTAACATATAACAGGTTAGAAATAATAGGATTTGATGTAGTGAATTCTTAGATAAACGAAACCCGAAAGTTGGGTTTGAGAGCCTTGAACAAATCAAGCAAAAACAATGATTTCCAGGAACTACCGTAAATTACGGTAGTACCGTAATTTACGGTAGGGGTCAAGTCTGTTACGGCGGTTTACTACTGTTTTACGGTGGAACCAGATATGTTCAGATGTCACCGTAAATTACGGTAACACCGTAATTTACGGTGGAGCCAGGAAATTTTATATTTTTATTTTATTCAAGTTAATGTTGTATTATATGTTTAATCTCAATGCTCAAAGTCAAAACTAATGTTTAATGGTTTTGACCCTAGGTAAATTGATGGATCTTACGGGCGGTGATCAAGTGATAGAATGAAGAACCGAACACTCTATTTTGAAGCTTCCGCAATGTGTTAAATCTTTTGTAGTTCTTGTGTATGGGTTGTAAACACATGTTAAACAATTTTTGAAATATTGCAACTTAGTCAGTAGTTGACTAAGGTCTTGTTACTTATGAATTTCGTTAATGAAAGTCTTCTTTTTAAGCTATATTTTGTTAAAAATTTAAGGGTAAAATTTAGGATGTTACATAACGGGTAGCCAAGTGAATTATATACAGGTCTCATATGTTATTATGCTTAGAATATGCTAATACATCAGTAGGATGTTAACATATATGCCCAAAAAGTATTTAAAACCAATTTAAGTCCCATAGGGGCATTTTGGTCATTTTAATGCTTATAAAAGAGATTAAATGGTAAGCTAAGGTTCTGGTCTAAAACATTTAGTAAAAATATTTATTTTATCACATTACATCAGTAAGATATTATACACATGTGAGGTTTACCAATTATGACCAAACTATGCCCCGAAAGTGTATTTTGGTCATTTCACATATGCTTTTAAGGACATTTTTGGAAGTCTGAGTTCATGACTTATACCTACTGTAATAATATTAAAATTTATTTAAAAAAAATCAGTAGGTAACAAGTCTTGGGTGTTAAGTATGGTTTTAAACCATACTATGCACCTAATTAGCGTAAAAATCGCTAATTGACGATAATCAAGATGTTTATAGAAATCTGAGATTTTGATCAGTCTTAAATGCTCAAAATAATTTATTTAATATATAAGATCAGTAGGAAAAGGTTTGGCATTCAAATCATTTGTTAATCTCATTTTATGTATGAAAAGGGTATTATCGTCATTTACCGAATTATACAAGAACTCAATGATATGGTCAGTTTATAATCTGACCAAAAATCTTAAAAATCCCTAAAAATAATATCTTAACAGTAGGTAATGATTTTTGGGTCAAAATCCATGTTTAAACATGTCTTATGCAAGATAGCTTAATTTAATTAATAAAAACTTTCAATTTACGATGTCGACCATAACTTCTGTTTAAGATCAGAAACTGATGTCAAATTTTCGGGACATACTTATATTTCAGTAATAAAGTTTTTTGTCCTCTCACATTTTCAAAAATCTCGTTTATATGTCAAAAGGGCAAAATGGGCATTTATAAGCATAATAACGAAACTTAGCATATAATTCAGAATATATATGACCAGGTACTATAACTCCAGAGGGTTATACTACAACATAAGGTGGTCCTAATGGAAGCTTAAAACATGGAAGAATTAAGCTCAATCAGGTCAGAACTGAAAGTCGAAGCAAAAGTCAAGCTTTTGCGACTTTCGGTTGCGAACCGAACTTAGACTTAGAATTGTCGGGTTGGACCTGTTTGAACATGTTCTAATAATAATTACTAAGTCGTTAGAGTGTTAAAATATAATTTATAACATCTGTATTATTTGTTTTAATTATTATTTATAATTCTGTCCCGTTTGACTTTTTAACTAATTAGTTTGACCCGACAATTAACTAAGCAAACAAAATAATTAGGAGGTGCCCTTTTAAGGGTTAATCACCTACCTAATTATGGTCACATAACCACATTCATTTCGATCAGTGGCTGGACCTTTTGAGTTTAAACCGAAATTCATAGTCAGATTACGATAATGTTGACTTTTCGGTTTTTAAACTATAAAACTGAACTAAAGAAAGGACTAAGACGCTTACAAAGGGTCCTAGCTATCTTTTCTACAAACTTGAGCTCCCTTCTTAATCAGAAACCACCAGAGGAGAGTGAAGTGAATGTTTCAAGTGAATGAGCAAATGAACAATGGCACTTAATTGCCTTTATATAGATGAATGCCATGGAACAAGATCAAGGCAGGTGTTTTGGAGGTGTCTAGGATCACCCCAGGTGTCCTAGTGGTATTACAAATCTGACAATCAGCCCCTGGTATCATTTTGGATGAGTTTAAGTCGGTTCTGAGCTGAAACCTGCAGCTGGCAACATTCTTTTGCGCTGGGCAGTCTCTCGCGGCCCGCGTAAGACTCAAGGGGAGTCTACGCAGGCCGCGACAACCTTGTATTCAGGTTAAAAATGTTTTAACAATGGCAGTTTCAGTCCCTGGTTCCATGTAACTTTATTTAACTTAATTTTTGGCATATAAGGCCCTTGTAGATTAGTTTGAAGAGGATCATGGGAGTGTAACTAAACTCCGTTAGGTCCGGTTTCGTTAAAAGATCACCTAAAACATAAGTTTCATCACATTGACACTTTTCACCCGAAGTTTTGAAAACTTAAATAACGATCTCGAAACCATGTGAAACTGATATCACTTATCCTTGTGAGTATATTTGAATATTACGAAGCCTCGGGTTCGTTAAAAGGTCACTCAGAGGTAAGAATTTACATGTTGACACGTTTCAACCCTTTAGTTTATAATCTTTTGATTATTTTCATAACGGCTTCTTGTATCCAATTTATTACTCATTTAAGGATATATTCTTCATGTGTGGTCATTCAGAGGCACAAGTTTGGCATGTTGACACATTTAGTCCCTTTGGTTTTATATTTTTATTGTTTGTCAACTTTAGTCCTTCAAACTCAATCTTTCACATGATTAGGGTTTAGAGCAATTGTCTTCACATAAATAGACACGTTTTTACGTGGTGTTACACTAATGGAATATGTGAAAATTGTTTAGTAAAGAACAGCTTCAACGATGAAACTTTTCGATTACAAAATCATGATTCTTCGGGCTCGAGAATCTGTTTTTGTTGCAATGAACAATATGGTTCAAGAGACCATGTGAATAACTTGCTTCCTACTAATTCATTAAATTCACATGCTTCTGAATCGTTGATTACAAACGCTGAGCATGCTAAAAATGAAAAGAACATTTTTGTGGACGAATCTCTCGAATCTTGTATATCTATTCATAGTGAAAAGAATCTAACTACTCATTCATCGTTGCTTGAATATCCGAAAGATGATGATGTTAACTCCGGAAAAGTATTAGAACTCCCGGTGGAGATGGTGGTGGTGGTGGTGGTGGTGTGGAATGGGGAAGATGAAGTGGGTAGGGTGGTAATTCAAAAACTTGGGGACTATAGGTGTAATTTGACAGTGAGGGTATTTTTGTCATTTCACACGCATCTAACACCAAAAACTAACCCCCATCCACGCCAGGGACTATCCGGGAACGAAATTCAAAACTTGGGGACTCTAGGTGTAATTTTAGAAAGTTAGGGACTAACGGTCAAAAATGGGCATGTCAAATCCCAACCGATGGCGGAAACATCGGAGTGAGACGAAATAGATTGCTCATTACACGTAACACTAGAATTTGCGACAAGTATTTAAATAATGAATTTCACTTTATTACTATAAGAATTCAATTACAACATGGAAATGAAAATACAATTACAATAACTTGAAATGAAAGAATTACATTACAATAAGTATGCAAAATTTAAAATGAGTATCTAGGCATCCTACTATGTTCCATGCATCATCAACATCATCATAAACCTGCAACATGTTTTAAAATAAAGTTCAATGCAAAAGCAAAGGCGAGTATACGGGTTTTCGTACATAGCATAGAATGATAAGTTTTAAACAATTCCACATGGCAAGCTATTGAAACAAGATAAACAATAAAATCGGCATGTGTTTAACTAATCAAACCAATGATGAAACGTAATAAGCTCTTAACATAACCCAAAGTTTACAGGCGGTGTGTTAATCCTATAGCGCTATATATGTCAAGGATAGGCTCGTACGAAGTTAATGATAAGTCTAACACAAAACGTATAACCCCAAGTTTAAAGTATTAAGTAACAAGTATGCATGCATGTATAAGGAATGTTTGTGCATTTAAGAATAAAGTTTAAGTGTAAGTTTATAGTTTAACATGTTACACCCTAAAAGGTGGTAAACGAAAAGGGGGTTCAAGTATACTCACAAAATTGCTAATACTTCCGATTATCCAAGTGTTGACGAGTGAATGAGATTAGGAGGTTGAATGTATTCAGGTTGGAGTTCAAGGTATGATTAGAGTCGGAATTCAGAATTTAAAATACACAAAGTATGTATGTATGAAAGTAATATCTAAGTTCTAAAAGTTTGTTTATGACACCATATCAAGTGGTTTCATGGGTCCCAATTTGCCCATTGGGATCATAACAAGTACTCTAGAATCTTTGATATGTTAGCTTAGGTTTATGGTGATTAATTATAGCTTGATTAACACCACAAACGCAACCATGTTTCTATATAATAATAGGTATATTCATAAGGTAATAATATATCTTAGACTATGTCCAATCAAGTATTGTCATATAGCATCAAGTATGTCAAGCATGGAGGTTAGAAAACCTCATTATAAGATTCACCACTACACACACCATCTTGAAGATGGTGGAAGGGTCATGAATAACGATAAAGTAAATCTAATCTAATCTAGTCATAAAAGTGTTCAAATGAAGGAGTGGAACTTAGTTTGGATGGCCAAAGCCTCCATTTGTTCACACTTCACAAGTCACAAGTTCATCATATAGAAGATGATGACTTATGCTTGTTTTCATCATTTGATTATCAAGTTTAAAGAGAAATTAAATGGGTGTTTGAACCCAAAACTTTGATGGAAATCCCCTAAACACAAACCCACAACAATAGACTAAGTTGTGAGCTTGTGAGAACAAGATTCCATCAAGTTTTCTATTAAAACATGAAGATTTAAAAAGATAAAAATGAGCAGAATTTAAAGTGCACTTTGAACCTCAAAAATGGTGAGGTTTCACCTTAGTTTGCCCAAGCAAACTTGTGAAAACCTTCCTGAAGGTTATCCAAGTGTTAAGAATAAAGAAACAAGACGAAAATTGAAGTGGAAGTGAGTTAAAACTCACTTTTATGGCTGGAACTTTCAAAAACGTGGTTGAAACTCAGCTGAGTTTGGGAGGCTTTTTGAAGTGTTTAGAGGCTTGTAAAAGTGGAATAAGGAGTGGGGAAGTGCTTATTATATATGGAAGGGATTAGGGTTTCAATGGGTTGGGCTTTGGAAGTGTTTAGAATGGGTTAAACCTTGAAACAAGCCCACGAAACCAACTCAATAAGGGTTGATTTGTGCTAATAGGGGCTGCCATATACTTTTTTTTTATTTTTTTAAACATTATAATGTGCCATTTTGTTATTTAAGTTATGCAATAATATGTAACATTGTTTTCCTTAAATCGTAATAAGGTATAACATGGAATAAAACATGATTTAACTAGGTAAAAATTGTGATGTACAAGTATGTAATATTTTTGTAAGTGACAAGTATATGTCACCTATTAGATGATTAATCGTTGTGTAAATAAGCATATTATTAGGGGTTTTTAAGTATCAACAATTTAAGGACAAGCATGGACATGTATCATAAATAAGATCGTATGCGTATGAATAACGAATAAGGATTCGATGTACAATGAATTCGAACGTATGAGCATGTATGAATATGTAGAATGTGAATTTAAAGAAACACGAATTTTATTTATGATCCAAGTCTCGGATTTTATAATGATTACATCCAAAAGACGATTACAAGAATACAAGATTTGCAAAAATAGCATTACAAGGCGAGGTTTCTAATTATGGAAAGTATGAAAAAGCAGGGCGTTACAGGGCAAACCACAGGGACTATCCGAGTATTTTTCTCTAAAATATATATACATATACACATATTTATATATCTACACGTTTTCTTTCAATTTCCTTTTTACCTTTAAATAAAATAATAATAATAATAAATTAATGATATTTGGTACGATGGGTGGTACTGATGTTTGGTATGATGGGTCGACTAAGGGAGATGAGGTACGAGTGCCGAGATAGACAGCGTAGTGGTGGTGGCGACAGTGGTTGAGGTGTTGATGGAGGTGGAGGTGGAGAATAGAGAATAATAGAAGAGCAACAGTGTGTATGGTGTGTATATAGACGGAGATTAAATGAAAAACTCAATGGGGTCCAGACTCTAAAAATTCAAATCGATGAGGGCCGGACTTTTACAAAAAAAAAAATACAATATTTTACACTAAAAGAATTCAGAAATTTTTAGTAAAATTATCACTACGAGCGAAAAATCGGTTGGGGTCGGGCTACCCCCGTCCCCAATAAAGCTTCGCTAATGTATGTGTATATATAAAATTATAAATGTTTGTGTATATGTATATACATTATGGTTAATTTATTATTTTTTATTTCAATGGTAGAAAAGAAAAATAAAAAATAATTACGTATATACAAATGTGTGAGCATCTATATATATATATATAATTATTTTTTTTGTTTTTATTAAAAAGATTAAAAAAATAAAAGAATAAATAAGTAAATTACCAAAATCGTCCCTAAGGTTTATGAATTTCCAAAATTGTTCGTAAGTTAACAGTACATTTTAATTGTGTTAGTGATTTGGATGGAAATAATAGCAAAAATGAAACCTTAGTGACCTAGACACAAGAAGTTTCATTTTTGTATTGAAGTGGCGAAAACAACCTAAACTCGGGGACCATTTTGACATTTTACTCTTTATTATTTTAAAAGCCATGTACCGAACAATCTCAAGAAAATTAATCAATATGCATATTTGCAACAAAGATTTTCAGTGGTGCTCAAAGTATGTAATGGAGCTTTGGGTACTATTCGTTTTACGAAATGGCATGAAATCTTGATAGAATTGAAATGTTGATTCAACTTTTTTACTTTGTTGATTTAAACAAAAAAAAAAGAATTTGGAATTGAATAATAACAAAAGAAAGGGAATCTACATTACAATTCCATCCAGATTTCATTCGATTCTTTGAAACAAACACACGTAAATTCCGAATCAAATTTCAATTCATGTATAAATTTCAATTCCAATTCCATTATAATCCACGAAACGAGGGCTCCTTGATGCTCATGATACTATCGATTTAATCATAAAGGGATGCAATTGTGTATGGTTTATCGGGATGGCATGCTTTGTTGATGTTATATACTTTCACCCTATTAACCATAGTCAGGTTGCAGGGTATAGTGAGAGCCGAGAGGCTCCGTTGTGCCATGTTAACGACACCTCAGCTCCAAGTAAGCACACTTGTGCCATCCAAGTAAGCACAGTTGTGCCACATAAGCAATGAAGTTCCCTGCTTTAACAACCAAGGTAAGGGCTAAAGCCCCCAATAGCCACCCTCATAAATTTTTTTGGTTTTAAAGGTTTAAACTTGAAGTGGGGCCAACATTTTATCCGCTAATGCTCGCTATTTCTGTTGATAACATTCTATATCGCCCCAATAGATGTCATGGTATAGAGGAGTACTATTGATGGTAAAGATGATGAGATGACAGGGCAAGACTTACAAACAGACAGATATGTGTCTTCATAGTTGGTGAAGATGTGAGACGTTGATAATCATAGGTGACATTTTGTGAGATAACCATTATGGGTAAAGACATCACGCGCAAACCAATTAATTTAAAAAATTTACCAACAGGTGACTAAATTCAAACTCACAAAGGTTTGCCTCCGACGTTTGCTTCACTCACATACCATTGATGAATTCTGAACGTCCATGGATATTGCTTTTAGTAAAGAAAAAATATAGAGATTATCTGTAATTTCTATAGATTAAAATTTACAAAATCTTCAATATTTTTCATATATATAAAAATTGTAACAATATATATATTACATCTTCATACAATAACATATCTAAGACAGAGGGGCTACAAGTACTAGCGTTAGACCGGGTGTTACAATAACTTCTAAAGTAACTTGGCATACGTCGCCCAATGGTCTACATAACATAAAGGTTAGATGACTTAAACAAAATTCAGATGCGGTAAATCTAATATGTCTATTAGGCTATAGGGAGTGGGAGGTCTTGAAAATGGAGCATGAGGCGTCATGTAGCATGGTGTTTTAAGTTTTAAGCTTATAATTCATTGCATTGTGTCTTAAATTGTTATTATTGGTATTTTTCTTGCCAAAACAACCCAAAACATCATGCCTAAGTCCAAAAAAATATGCATACATGTCACTTTCTATGTCTTCTCAAACTTTTTACGAAAAATGTACTTTTTACTAGAATTTAAACCCATACACACACACACATACACACACACACACACACTATATTTATGGGTTATAATTTATACTAGTGGGATTCCCCCTGCGATGCGGTGGGATTTGGTTTTGGCTCGGTTCATTATTGTATCGGCACTCGGTATAGCAACCGAAATAGAAAACAAAACAAAAAAATAAAGTCATGTTCCGACTATACCCGATACCAGTATTGTATCCATTCGTCACGATACCGAAAACCAACATTGGTTATGATACAAATTAAATAGTTTACTTTGAGTACAACTTTGTTTGTAACAAATTTCATATCAGAACGCCAAGAAAAAAACTGAATGCACCTACGAATTTAGCTTTTAAAAAAAGATTAATAAACGGTGTTATTTGAGGAAAATCAAATTAAATAAAAATAAAATAATTTAACAACATATATTATTTAAAACGTACGAGGTGAATTTGAAACATAAATTTGGACTTTCATTTTTGAAACATAAATTTGGACTTTAATTTAATATGGTTTTAAAAAAGAAAAAATAAAATAAATAGAAAAAAAATAAAATATGTTAAAAGTTAAAAGTAAATATTAAAAAATATATTAGTATAATAGAATATTAAAAAACTATATATTATTTTAAATTTTAAATTTCTATTCATCGTTCTTCGAAAACGAGCCAATAAAAACCAGCTAAATAAACAAGTCAACTATGCTAGGCTAGGTTCGTTTACAAACGAGCTAGAAATAGTTATTCTGGATTTGTGTTCGAGTGAGCTAACCACCATGAATCAAATATGGAAGATCATGAAATAAAAAAGGCCGACGAAATTGGAATTCTTGTTGGTGGAACTGGAATCTGTTTTTGGTATTCAGATGATGTTTATCTACTTCTGAAGGTCTTTTTCTACTTATTTATTATTTTATTGAATTCTTTTACTTTTTATTGGATTGCTGTCGTGTATAGGTGCTATCACATGCGAATATGATGATGATAATTGACTTGTTTCTGTTTTACTTTTATTTTTTCTGTTATATGAATGAATTCTATAAGATAATTTATTATATTATATTATATTATATTATATTATATTATATTATATTATATTATATTATATTATATTATATTATATTATATTATATTATATTATATTAATATAGGGGATATATATATATATATATATATATATATATATATATATATATATATATATATATATATATATAGACGATAAGAATCATGTGAGAAGTAGTAGGCTAATTGAGAAATTGAAAAGCATTCTAAACCACACATTTTCCCTACGCAAAAAAATGCAAAAAAAAAAATGTAAAAAAATGCAATTTTTTTTTTGTTTGAAAATCGGAGTTTTTTCTTTAAGGTTTTAATTTTTAATTTTTTTTTTAGATTTATACACATGTGTATACTGTTAATCTTTTAACTATACATATGTGTATATTATCAAATATACATATATGTATATACATGTTTAAAATTGAAAAATATGTGTTATATAGGGTTTAGCATTAGTATTTAGGGTTTATGGTTTATGGTTTAGCATTAGTATTTAGGGTTTAGCTTTAAGGTTTAGCAATAGTATTTAGGGTTTATCATTAGGGTTTAGCTTTAGAGTTTAACATTAGGGTTTAGCTTTATCTTTAGGGTTTGCATTAGGGTTTAGCATTAAGGGTTTAGCTTTAGCTTTAGGGTTTAGCATTAGAGTTTAGCTTTAGGGTTTAGAATTAGGGTTTAGCTTTAGGGTTTAGGGTTTAGCATTAAGGTTTAGCTTTAGGGTTTAGGGTTTATAACACATATTTTTTAATTTTAAACATGTATATACATATATTTATAATTGATAATATACATATATGTATAGTTAAAAGATTAACAATATACACATGTGTATAAATCAAAAAAAAAATTAAAATAAAAAAAAATTAAAACCTTAGAGAAAAAGCTCCGATTTTTCAAAAAAAAATTGCATTTTTTTCATCTTTTTTTTTGCATTTTTTGCTTAGGGGAAATGTGTAGTCCAGATACTTCTCATGTTTCTCAAATATGATGGACTTCTCTTAGGATCTCTACCCTATATATATATATATATATATATATATATATATATATATATATATATATAAATAGGATCAGGAGAGAACGCCTCAAAGTGTGAGAACGATTCTCAGCCACAAGATCTTAGTGGTTTGTGGCTGAGATTGATGCGTTGACATTTTTTGTAAATAATAGGGGTCTTAGAACTACCAGGAGCGGTAAAATAAGAAGATCCAAACAAATGTGCACATTCTAATCACATGTCATTTCCCCCATCATATTTAAACGACAATAACTTTTTTATACATGATTATTTTTCGAAAAAAATTACACCATAAAACTCAGCGTTTTTTATCTTTCCAACGAGTATACTATTGATATACTTTTCGAAAAAAAATTAACTGGGTTTTATGGAGTTTTTCTGAACTGCGTGTTTTATGGCGTTTTAGACTATGTATTTTCATGGCGTTTTTCTGAACTAAGTGTTTTTATGACGTTTTAACTACGTATTTTCATGGCGTTTTTCTGAACTGAGTGTTTTATGGCGTTTTCAACTTAGTTTTTTCATGGCGTTTTTCTGAACTAGGTGTGTTATGACATTTTAACTGGGTATTTTCATGGCGTTTTTCTGAATTGTGTATTTTATGGCGTTTTATTTGAACACCCATGATTTAGAGAGAACGGTGAAAAGTGTGAGAACGGTGAGAACGATTTTGGTGGTGACATGTGGCATTGATGCTAAATTACACTAAGTGGTAATATTGTCAAAAAAACTCACTCACATTAACTGGGTGTTCAAATAAAACGCCATAAAAACACACAATTCAGAAAAACGCCATGAAAATACCCAGTTAAAACGCCAACAAAAAAAAACTATTTTTTGAGCTATAGTTTACAACAGCTCAAAAAAAACCATTTTTTTAGCCATACAGCTCATAGTTAAAACGCCATAACAAAAAAAAAAACTATTTTTTAACTATAATTTACAACAGCTAAAAAAAACCATTTTTTGAGCCATATAGCTCAAAAAACGCCATAGCTCCCAGTTAAAACGCCACGCCAAAAAAAAACTATTTTTTGAGCTATTATTTACAACAGCTCAAAAAATCATTTTTTTGACCCATCTCCCACTTAAAACACCATAACAAAAAAACTATTTTTTGAGCTATAATTTACAACAACTCAAAAAAACCATTTTTTTTTACGCTCAAAAAAACCATTTTTTTGAGCATATAGCTCAAAAAATCATTTTTTTAGCATATAGCTCAAAAAATCATTTTTTTGTCCGCCTAAATTAATATATTTTGAGCTCAGAAAAATCATAATTTGTACTGTAAAAACGCCATAAAACACCTAGTTCAGAAAAACGCTGTTAGTGCATTACGTCTATTGACTTCGTCTTGTATCACGTAATAGGTTAGATTAGAATAATCAGTGCACGAGGTTCGAGAAACGAGTATTAGAGATTAAGTGAGTGATTTCGCTTATATGGACATGTCCATATAAGTGGAATCAGAAACAAGTGATTTCGCTTATATGGACATGTCCATATAAGTGGAATCAGAAACAAGTGATTTCGCTTTTATGGCATGTCCATATAAGTGGAATCAGAAACAAGTGATTTCGCTTTTATGGCATGTCCATATAAGTGAAATCAGAAACAAGTGATTCCGCTTATATGAACATGGTCATAAAAGCGAAATCATCACTAGTATAAATAGGTGCATTGTTGTTTCATTTGGTACGCGACTTCCGAAAATGTAACAAAGTGCTGCTGAATTTCTGTCAGGTTGTAATCAGTGTTAAAAGCAATATAATTGACAGATCTTAAAGTATCAAGCTGTTTTGGTGTCTAGTTCTCTGATTCCGCCTTTGAACTGGACTTACAACTCTTCTGAACGACTCAATCGGGTCTAACAACGATCCTACAAGTGGTATCAGAGCTAGTGAAGAAGAGTTTAGCTTGATTTCGATTATATTCTGACTTCTACATCTTCTTTCATTTGTTCAGAAAATTTTACTGGTCGAAAGTTACTCAAAATTTCACAGTTTATAGAAAATTGGTAATAGACAAATCCTGGAAAGTTTCAGATTAAAATTCGAACTAAAAATGGACTAAATTGGCTTCGGAGTTGATTCCGCTTTTATGGACATTTGGTGATTCCACTTTTATGTCATAGTTAATTCCGCTTCAAAGGACCATCTTAGATCTAATTTCGCTTCAAAGGACCATCTTAGATCTAATTTCGCTTCAAAGGACCATCTTAGATCTAATTTCGCTTCAAAGGACCATCTTAGATCTAATTTCGCTTCAAAGGATCATCTTAGATCTAATTTCGCTTCAAAGAACCATCTTAGACCTAATTTCGCTCCAAGGGACTATCTTATAGTTGATTTCGCTTCAATGTCAACCTGATACAAGTGATTTCGCTTTTAAGGACATCTATAATTCTGATTTCGTTTCAATGGCATATATGTGATTTCGCTTATAGGGTTTAACCTGATTTCACTCCAGTGGACAAAACCTGATTTCACTCCAGTGGACAAAAGCTGATTTCACTCCAGTGGACAAAAGCTGATTTCACTCCAGTGGACAAAACTTGATTTCGCTTTAACGGACATTATAAGTCTGATTTCGCTCGAGTGTCATTTTTGAGTCAAAAGTGGACTTTTTCGTGTCGAGATTATTTCACGTCGATCGAGTGTCAGTTTGCTACAATTTATTTGTTATTAATTGTACTGATTGTGTTTGTTTGTTTGCTCGACAGGTGATTAAAGATTTACAAGGCGCAAATATCAAGAAGAAGGTTTAAAATGTCAGGAGAAAGTGATCATGATAGATGGTGGAGAAAAGACAGTGCGAGATGGGAAATTGGCAAATTGTATGAACCATTTAAGGAAGCACAAAGAGCCAAGAGATGGAATGAAGAGTTAGAGTGTTACATGGATCCACAGGGTAATCCAGTAGTTGATCCATCAAAAGTGGATTTTGATGCTGTAACCAATGTGTTTCCAAGTGAAGGCACTTTCAACACAAGAAGGCTTTCTGATAAAAGCTATTTGCCAAATTTGATGATCAAGTTAAGAGAAGTTTTTGAAGCAAGTTTACCAAAGGTGGTAGAGATGAAGAAGAGAAAAGAAGAAGAATTGAAGAAGATGATTGAAGAAGTAAAGGCTGTTGCGAAGACTGCTGCTGGAGAGGAACAGAAAGCTGAAGAAGAACAGAAGAATGAAGAAGCTCAGAAAGAAGAAAAAGTGGAGAACAAAGAGCAAGATCAGAAAGCTGAGACAGAAGAACCGGTGCTGAAAGAAACTGAGGTTAGAAAATCTTCTGATTTGTCGAATGTTGAAATCTTTGATAACAAAGAAAACAAGTGCAGGAATTGCATAGAAATGTGCAAAGCCTGTACTGAAAAGGATGATATAATCAAAACAAAAGATATTGAAACAAGCAAACTTGAAATTGTTTTCAAAATGAAATGTAAAGAAATGATTGAGAAAGAAGAAATTTTGAAACTAAAAGTTGAAAAATTAACACAGAAATGTCAAGGTCTTGAAAAGGATAATGATGTTTATAGACAACTGTGTTCTACAAAATGTGTCGATTGTGTTGAAAAAGAATCGAAATTTCAAGATTTACAAAAACAGTATGATTCTTTAAAGTGGTCGAGTCAGAGAGTACAAGAAGCTTATGATACTTTGAAGAGCCAAGTCAAAAGTTTTGATCAAAGATTGTCTGAAACTTTAACAACCAAAGAAATGTATGAGAGACAGTTTAAAGAAAAGAAAATTGAATTAAACAAATGTGTTGATGAAATTGCAAATCTTAAACAAGTCTTGGCTGAAAAAGAAAAGGTTGTTACCAAACTTCAAAGTTATCATAACTCTTCGTACATTCTCGAACGCATTTTCAACATCACACCAGATGACAAAGATACTGAAAATTGCAAAAAGGGTATTGGTTCAGAATTTCATCAGGTACCACCACCATTGAGAAACAATTATACTTTTTATGATGAGGAAAAGGTGGCAAAGGGTTTGAACATAGCTGACCAGTTACCTGAAAGTATCGATGTGACTTACACCAAATCTGATGATGCTAATGATTCAGAGGTGGTAAGTAAGGTTGTTGAAAGCGTTTTGAAAGATGAGTCTACAAAAGGTAAGTCTAAATCACAGGATGAAAATGAAGGAAATCTTTATGATGGTTATCTGAAAAACACAAAATCCGAGAAAAATTTGAATGATGATTCAAAAGGATTGGTTTATACCATGATTGGATCGGACAAATTATTCTTAGATGTTGTATTCCCGATTCAGAATGTGATTTCAGAGAAGGTCGATAAAGTTTTTAAAATGGTTGAGATTGAGAAGTCTGAGATTCCAAAGTTTGCTGGTAAAGGTCATAAATCTTTTTATAACAAACCTGGTTTTAAGAAGAAAAACATGAAGGCTGGTTTGGGTTATAAAAAGAAACGGAATTGGAATCAAAGTAAAAAACCAAATTTGCAACAAAAGATGAATTTTGTTCAAGGGAAAAGTTTGAAAGAAGAGGAAAAACTCAAATTTGGACAACAGTCAAATGAAGAGTTTGATGCTATGAAAAAGAAACAACAACAGGCCAAGGACGTTTCAAAGAAAGTGTGTTTTAAATGTGATCAAATTGGACATGTTGCACGAAAGTGTCCAAATCCAAAGCCTGTTGATGTTGAAAAACAGAAATCTGAGGATGTGAAATCAAGGTCAACCAGATTTGATTCGAAACAAACTTGGAGGTACAATACAAACAAGTTTGCTTCAAATCAAAATTGGAAATCAAATCCGAACAGGTTTGATTCAAGACAGACCTGGAATTCTCACACACCCAGATTGAGAACAACACAGAGTTGGAGAAAATCTGTTGATATGACAAAACCTCAAGAGTTTTGGAAACCTAAAAATGTTGTTCAAAATCAAAAGGTTCAAAAAGAGTCACATTTTTATAAACGAGGAACACCGACGGGTCACACATGGTTTGTTAAGAAAAATGATAATTCGGTAAAAGATGAAAAAGTTGAGATTAAACTTGATGATGTTTTTGAGAAAAATGAAAGAAATTATCCAGTTTTACCTGGAAAGATTCATATTCAACTACCTGAGTCTAAACAGGCTTGGGTTGCGTTGTTCAAATGATCAAATTGTTGAATGTGCAGGTGCTCAACGAAGCTGAAGATTGTGAACAGAGAAGTTGGAGCAACCTGGCACAGGAAGAGGTTGCAGGACCCTGGTTTGGTTGAACAGGGAGTTTAGTTTGAGTGATGTTTGTACATAAATAAACAATATTTTCAAAATCCTAAAAATTGAAAAATTAAAAACCAAAAATATGTTTTTAGTTTGTTAAAATTTGAAAAACCAAAAATATGTTTGTTTTTAATTTTGTTGAATAAATGTTGATTGAATACGCCGAAACCCTCACGGCTGAACAAACATGATTACTTTCATCAGATTGAAAAACGGTTTTCAAACTGTTAAGATCAATGGGTTGTAAATCATGGGGGTATGTTATATTTTCTGCAAAACAGAGCATGAGATGCAGAAAATGGATGGCGAGACAAAGCTATCAGTGTTGGTTGTCAAATTTTTTTTTAAATGGTTTTGCATTTTAGGGGGAGAAAAATTGTCATTAGAAAATCCAAAAACATTTGAAAATTTGAAAAAGTAAAAAACATGATAAAATTCAAAAATTGAGTTTTTGCGTAAAAAGAGGAAATGATAGTACATCAGTAGACAGTTACAGTACGCTAAAGAAATGGAAAGTTTAAATGTGTTAAACGATCTCACTGTGGATGTGTCGATAGGTTTTTATACATTTAGTAAACTTTTTCGGGATATAAACCTAAATTTCATACTTACTTATTTCGTGGGGAACACTACTTGGATATATAGGTAACCCCTGAAATCTCGTTTGAAAGGTCTCATAATCTGATATACTAGGTCTTTATACTCAATGATGTCTGGGGTATTATTTCGGGACTTCTGCTGAACGGTAGTTCTGACCTAGTCCTTGGATAATACTTGCTGCAATGCTTGAAACACAGCATTAAACCCTCAGCATGCTGAAACAATAAAATTGATAAATGCTGCTGTTGTAAGCAAAAAGATCCTCTAAAGGGGACTCACCAAAAAGTCGAAGCTGATATCTCTCTGCGTATACGGAAGTATCGATCTGAGATCCCTCGGCCCTCGCATACCTAATTTATATACAGATATCATTGTAGTATACTCACCTGTAAGACTGATTATTGGGATTCTGGATACAGGAGTATATTCAAGAGGTGGAACACATGAATGAGTTTAAGTTCTTAAAATACCTAATTCGTATCCTGAATCAGTTGAAATTTGTATGAAAATTTAAGTGGATAAGTATATCGACAATCTAAGTGAATTGTTTAATTCTTAAAGTGAAATTAAGCTCAATGGTACTTGTGACTTGTCATAAACTGATATGATCCTCTGACGCATACTCAAACAAAAATATTGTGTGTAAATATGTTTGTACATATTTCTTTACTGCTTTATATTTTCAGAAAATACAAAAAGATTTTGATTTCTACTTTATTTTCGACAACTGATGTCTGAGTGCTGAGTTTCAAAATCTAAGTAAGCTGATTGTGTTTCTGAGAATAAAACAAGTTCATTAATTTGAAACTTCATTTAAAATCAAAAATTTCAAAAACAGTTTGTGATATCTCCAAGGTCATTAACTTGAACTTGGATGATAAACTGTGAGGGAGTTGGATTCTTTAACACTGCCAAATCTATACAGTTTGTTGATAGGGGGAGTGGATTAGAGAAGTTGATTGATAATACGAAAACATTGTATTTATAAATGTTTAAGTGATTGCAGATAGTCCAGACTACGATCCCGAGAGCAGAGTCTAAGGGTGAGTCTGAAGACAAGTTTGAAGCAAATAGTAGCTTGTAGATGGAAAGCTAGGTGTCGATCCCAAAGCATGGAAGCTTGATGAAAGGGGGAGCCTGAAGCTGATAGAAGAAGAGAAAGATTGTTGGATGCTTACATTGTTACAACTTGAAAGAAAAGACAGAATGATCAAGACTGAAGATGTGTCATAACAGAGAATAGTCACTGAAGACTTCGTCAATATCCGAGGGGGAGTCTGTTAGTGCATTACGTCTATTGACTTCGTCTTGTATCACGTAATAGGTTAGATTAGAATAATCAGTGCACGAGGTTCGAGAAACGAGTATTAGAGATTAAGTGAGTGATTTCGCTTATATGGACATGTCCATATAAGTGGAATCAGAAACAAGTGATTTCGCTTATATGGACATGTCCATATAAGTGGAATCAGAAACAAGTGATTTCGCTTTTATGGCATGTCCATATAAGTGGAATCAGAAACAAGTGATTTCGCTTTTATGGCATGTCCATATAAGTGAAATCAGAAACAAGTGATTCCGCTTATATGAACATGGTCATAAAAGCGAAATCATCACTAGTATAAATAGGTGCATTGTTGTTTCATTTGGTACGCGACTTCCGAAAGTGTAACAAAGTGCTGCTGAATTTCTGTCAGGTTGTAATCAGTGTTAAAAGCAATATAATTGACAGATCTTAAAGTATCAAGCTGTTTTGGTGTCTAGTTCTCTGATTCCGCCTTTGAACTGGACTTACAACTCTTCTGAACGACTCAATCGGGTCTAACAACGATCCTACAAACGCCATGAAAAAACTCAGTTGAAAACGCCATAAAACACTCAGTTCAGAAAAACGCCATGAAAATACCTAGTTAAAACGCCATAAAAACACGTAGTTCAGAAAAACGCCATGAAAAAACCTAGTCTAAAACGCCATAAAAACACCCAGTTCAGAAAAACGCCATAAAACCTAGTTAATTTTTTTTCGAAAAGTATATCAATAGTATACTCGTTGGAAAGATAAAAAAACGCTGAGTTTTATGGTGTAATTTTTTTCGAAAAATAATCACGTATAAAAAAGTTATTGTCGTTTAAATATGATGGGGGAAAATGACATGTGATTAGCATGTGCACCTTTGTTTGTATCTTCCTATTTTGCCCCTCCTGGTAGTTCCAAGGCCCCTATTATTTACAAAAATACCACCGCATCAATCTCAGCCACAAACCACTAAGATCTTGTGGCTGAGAATCGTTCTCACCGTTCTCACACTTTTAGTCGTTCTCTCCTGATCATGTTCCTATATATATATATATATATATATATATATATGTAGGAGAAGGATCCGTTACGAACCACCCTTTATTGCAAGAACCGCGAGAACCAATGTGAACACAACCAAAAATACCTAAAAATAACTAATAAACACATAATTTTTTTTTTGATATTTTTTAAGTCAAAATCAATAATTTTCATTACCAAATTTTTTTAAAATTTAAAAAATTAATCTTTTTATTTTTTTTTTTTTAAATTTTGGCTATTAAAAGTTGCAATTTTGAGGTAAAAAACATTAAACAAAAAAATTTTGTTTGTTTTTTAGATTTTTTAGGTTTTTTTAGTGTTTAGTTTTTAGCACTTTAGCTTGGGTGAGGGGTTAGGTATTGGGTGGGGGGGGGGGGGGTAGGTTTTTGGGTGATGGTGTAGTGGGTTTAGGTTATTAGACACTTGTCACTCTATAAATCATTCTTACACTTCTTACAATTAGGAGTTTTTGTAGAATAACTTAAGTTTGTATTTTTTTTTAACAAACGAAAATCTCTTATCGAAAATTGTACCTCTAGTGGCCAAATTCGCCACCCAAGCAGGTTCTAGGGTTTCGTTCTCCCTTAAATAACTTCCAATTTAGTATTGAATTTGAGTCTTTTATATTTTCTTGGATTCCTCGTTGTTGAAGTATTAAAATTTGACATAGTAGCTTTATTTGACATTGTAGCTTTAGATTTTGATGGCCACCAAGTGTTTATGTCTATGCTTCACGGAATTTATTTCAAATATATGGTTCTCTTTATTATTATTTTCTTTTTTACAAATCTTGACCGATAGCGTTTGTTAAATAAACGTTCTTGAAAACAATGAACGGAATTGGGCTAATGTATGAGTATTTGGTGGGAATTAACTTAACTTATTTAAAGGATTTGTTTTGTATATGTTTGCCGTAGATATGTGAGCTTAGTAATGCCAAACTAAATGTAACTTAAAAAATGTTATGAATTCATTTTCTTGATCAATAAATAGGGAAGGGGTAGGATTCGAACTATAAATCGTGCGGATAGTTAACGGATCAAATGTGGTGATCCTAAATTATTCAGGAGAAACATTTGAGTAACTTTCTTTCAAATGTGGAAACGTTCGGGGAAAAAGAACGAAAAAATGTTCGGTCGCTTTTACTTAGGCCACTCGGGGCGCTACGTGGTGGCACGGTGACCACGCGTTGTTTACCGTGGAACACCGCCGCCATCCTTGCCCCTCATGCGTGAACTCATCACTCGTTGTAGCCATAACGTGTTGTTCTCTATTGCCTCCTGCATATGATTTTGGACTTTATGCTTTATCAATGAACTAGTATGTTTTTTTAGTAGTGATTGGCACCCCCACTAAAATCCATCACTAGTGATGAAACCAAGTTCGATGACGTGACAAAACATGATTGAGTGTGGTGAGTGATACAAGGTGGAGCACCCTCACCCCCATTACCAAAGCAACCCATGATTTCCAACTTGAGAACATGAAAACATGACCCTTTCTTTTCTTTTCTTTTCTTTTCCTTCAAACTCAAGAACGCGCGTGCACACACACAAATTTTTTTTAAAGGTAAAACAATCTCAGTATGCTCTTTTTTTCTTTCTAGATTTTTTATTTTAAAAAAGTTTGGCCAATGGCCACATAGAAATTTGAGCAGATTGAAAGAAAATGCATGAACAGGAGATAGTCCTGCAGGAAAATGAGATCTGTTTTTTATGTAGATCATGTATTGTCAAACATCTTGCATGAATGCATGGTCCTTGATTGAATTAGTATTTAATAGTTGGATAAATAATGCAACATACTCTCTAGATTCATATGTTTCAACCCAGCAAAAAAACCATGCAGTTTTGAATGCCCATAGTTTTGGTTTTGTTGTCTTTCATAGTTTGCATAACAATTTGTCTTGTAATCAGTAAATGAACAAGTGTTCTATGATCGGTAGCTTTCTTTGGATGGTTTCTTCTACTTGCTCACTTTTTTGGGCATTTATCTGAAACTGAAGTTTAAAGAATTAAAGAACAAATTGCTTTGGTAGCAAGTTGGATAAAAAGGGAACTGTGAGATGATTATCCACATATGCTTTATTAAGAACATGCTCAATAGTAGGAGTTTCTTGTGGTAGAGGTGGCAATATGGGTGAGTGAGACGGTCACTGGCGGATCCAGGGGGTTCTTGGGTTCCCAGGAACTCGCTCGGTTTGAAAAAAATGAAAAAAATTAGTGTAAACCTTGTATGTTTTGGAAAAAATTAGTGAGAATTCATCAAAAGGAATCCCCTGGAAAAAAAAAACTTGGATCCACCACTAGAGACAGTCTATGCAAGGAGGTAAAACAAATGGATGCTAGTTGAAACATGTCATTTTCTAGTACTCCTTAAAATGGATCGGGTCGGGGTTGACCAAAAACACTTTTTTTTTTATCAATTTCTTAATTTTTAAATAAATCATCCATGTGTTAATTATGATAACAGAAACATTATCATTACAATGTCGGAAAGAAGAAAAAAATAGTATAGGAGCTAGAGTGTAATATGGTGTTCTTTATATACACCATCTCTATGTAATCTTTTTTTGTACAACACAGTATTATCAATACAATTCAAACTCGAGTCAGAGATTATTATCTATACCAAACAACATGGTATCAGAGCAGAGTTTCTGATCCGTGGATACTCTGTTCATCAACTACAATTATCTCAACCACAATCGTTCCCATCGATCTATTCCAGCCATTCTTTTTCAAATCTCAAACCTAAAAATCAAAAAATCAAACTCTAAAAATCGATCAACACCAGTTTATTCCAAACCAATCCAACCCCAAACCAGGAAAAACCCCAAAAAATCAAGTCAAAATCAAATCAAAGTCAAACTTTGGGATCGAACCTGCCGGGAACTCCCCTGATAAATACGCCGCCGCCGCCGGTCGCCATAAACAGAACATCATCACCATCAGATTCAGTTTTAACTCTTTGCCGCTCCGCGTAGTAACGGTTACCTTCATCTTTTCCGGTGGAGAAATTGCCTCTGATTCATCTCCGTTTATGTCAACTTTTCGCAGTCCCCTTGCAAACCCTAATTCAACCCATGATTTTGGCAGTTTCCTTTTCAACCAGTTTCCTTATTCTTGATAAATAAAACCTTTTTGGATAAATATAACTTTCCTTTTTGATAAATACACTATTGGAGCCGACTTATTCTTTGGGAGAAGTAATCTTAGAAGTTTCCTTTTTTGCCCTTGATATATATAAGTGTGTGAAATGGAGCGGATTTATTGGAGCAGATTTGTCGGAGCGGATTTGTTGTTCGGGTATTGGAGCGGATTTATTGTTTCCGGGTTTGTTTAAATCTTGAACGCGAGTTCAAGTCATCGGTGAATTTCGATAAATTCGCCGGTTGAGATAGCTTCGCCATTTAGCGGAGTTATTCCGAACCTAAATCTTGAACGCGAGTTCAAGTCGCCGGTGAATTGTGATAAATTTGCCGCGTGAGATAGCTTCGCCATTTAGCAGAGTTATTCCGAACTTATTTTTTGAACGCGATTTCGTCGTATTTGGTTGCCTATTAAATACGCTCGGTTTGGTTGTCGTCTAAAAAAACAAAAATGGAAATCAATCATAGTAGTAACAGTGCTTGGATTTTTGATTCTGGTGCCACTGACACCATGACGTTTGAACCATCGGACATACGATCAATGTCCAATCCTCAAAAAACTCAAATCCACACTGCAAACAATGGAATGATGCAAGTGAAAAGAGGAGGAACAATTGAAATTTCACCAACTATGAAATTATCAAATTGTCTTTATGTTCCATCATTATCACACAAACTGCTCTCAATTAGCCATATTACCAAAGAGCTAAATTGCACCGTACTAATGCATCCTACTTTCTGCCTTCTACAGGATATCAGGACGGGTGTGATTATTTGACGTGGTACTGAGCGCCAGGGATTGTACTATGTGGATGAAGTGGCTCAACAGGGTACTGTGATGTTGGCTCATGGAACTGATAACCGGGAAGCCTGACTATGGCATAGACGTTTGGGACATCCATCCCATGGTTATTCGCACCTTTTGTTTCCAAAACTCTTCCCTTCAAATGGGAAAATAGATTGTGAAACCTGTCTTCGCGCTAAAAGCCATCGACAATCGTTCAAACCTAGCAATACGAAAGTGGCCTCACCTTTCTCACTTATCCATTCCGATGTGTGGGGTCCTGCTCCTGTGATGGGGGGCAGGGTCTTCGGTACTTTATACTATTCGTGGATGATTGCACTCGCATGACATGGGTATATTTTTTAAAAAATAAAGCCGAAGTGTACGAAAAATTTGTCATGTTTTATGCTATGATTCAAACTCAAATTGAAATCCTTCGATCCGACAATGGGGGGGGGGGGGAATTTGTCAATACATCTATGAAACAATTCTTTAAAACCAAAGGATCAATTCATCAAACCTCTTGTGCTCATACCCCGGAACAAAACGGTGTTTCCGAACGGAAAAACCGTATTATTCTTGAAATGACTCGAACCCTTTTGATCGAATCTCAGGTCCCTAAATCTTTCTGGCCGGAGGCAGTTGCAACCTCCGTGTATCTGCTGAATCGGCTTCCCACAAAAGCTCTTAAATTTAAGACTCCCTTATATTGTCTGTCTGAGTCTGCCAGTATTCCTCATCCTCTTACACTTGAACCTCGAATCTTCGGGTGTACCGCATTCGTTCATATACCCAAAACCAATCGAAACAAGCTTGGCCCATGTGCTGAAAAATGTGTATTTGTCGGCTATGGGATCGATCAAATAGGTTACCGATGTTATAATCCAACAACTCGTCAAATGTTCACCACAATGAATGTTGACTTTCTTGAAACAAAATACTTTTATAACACCCAACTCAGTGGTCAGGGGGAGAATGACAGTATAGACACTCTGAGCTGGTTAACCCAAATTCCCTCATCTGAAGAAGTCACAACAGAAAACTATCACAGTACTGCGAGTCCTTCAAACACAGACACACAATCCGCAGAGCACAGTACCACTGAAGAAAGTCCATCCAACGTGATGCCTGAGGTAAGAAATACTGAGAACCCTGAATGTTCTACGTCTTATACCTATGAGACAACAGGGGAACATATAGAACCGACAACTACAGAACATGTTGATCCAGTTGTTGAACAGGTTGAACCAGTTGTTGAACATGTTGAACCAGTTGCAGCAGAGACTACTGGAAGATACTCTCTTCCACCTAGAGTCAATAGAGGGGTTCCTCCAAAACGGTACTCCACAGAGAGGGAGACCAGAAATTCAAGATATCCTGTAGCTAATATGGTCAACGGGAACTTATCTAACAGTGCGAAAGCATTTGTTACTTCTCTATACACTGAATAAATACCTAATTCTGTAAAGGAAGCTCAAGGTAAGAAGAACTGGGAAGAAGCAATGGAAGTGGAGATGGGTGCTCTTATGAAAAACAACACATGGGAGAAGTGCATTCTTCCTAAAGGAAAGAAAACAGTTGGATGCCGGTGGGTGTATTCGAATAAATATAAACCAGATGGCTCTATTGGAAGATACAAAGCCCGGCTTGTAGCCAAAGGGTACACTCAGACGTATGGGATCGATTACTCTGAGACATTTTCTCCGGTTGCAAAAATGGATACCATAAGAGTTCTCTTTTCCGTGGCAGCTAATAAGGATTGACCCCTTCATCAATTTGATGTTACAAATGCATTTCTTCATGGAGACCTAACTGAAGAAGTTTACATGGAAGCACCTCCAGGTTTTTCAGGGGGTTTTAAAGATGGGGAAGTTTGTAGGTTGAATAAATCTCTATACGGGCTAAAACAGTCTTCTCGGGCATGGTTTGGAAAGTTCACCTTGGCCATGAAAGAATACGGGTATCACCAAAGTAACGCTGATCATACATTGTTCCTCAAAAGGAGGAACGGCCTCGTAACTTGCTTGATCATATATGTGGACGACATGATTATCACCGGAGATGATGTAGAAGAAATAGCACAGCTGAAGAGAAATTTGTTTTCAAAGTTTGAAATGAAAGACCTTGGGAATCTCAAGTATTTCCTTGGAATAGAAGTTCTCAGGTCTAAACGGGGGATTTTCATCTGCCAAAAGAAGTATGTTCTTGATCTCTTGGCGGAAACTGGGTTGATTGATTGTAAACCAGCAGATACGCCAATGGTGGTGAACCACAATCTTCACATGGAACTCGATGGAAAGCTCGCAGACAAAGAAAGATATCAACGGCTCGTGGGCAAGTTAATTTATCTCTCCCATACTCGTCCTGATATAGCTTATGCTGTTGGAGTGGTAAGTCAGTTTATGCACCAACCGCAAGTTGCCCACATGGAAGCTGCTCAGAGAATTCTAAGGTATCTAAAGGGTACCGCAGGCCATGGAGTGTTGTTCAAAGCAAGTGGACATTTAAATGTTGAGCTCTACACGGACGCCGACTGGGCAGGAGATAAGGGAAACCGAAGGTCAACGTCAGGGTACTTCTCCTTGGTTGGTGGAAACCTTGTCACCTGGAGAAGTAAGAAACAGAAGGTGGTCGCTCTGTCGAGTGCAGAAGCTGAGTTCAGAGGCATAGCTTGAGGGCTAAGTGAAGTTCTTTGGATCAGGAAGCTCCTAGAAGACATTGGTTTCTCCCAAAGAGCGATACCCAGTAAAATTATGTGCGACAATACAGCTGCAATACAAATCTCAGAAAACCCAGTTCAGCATGATCGAACCAAACATGTGGAGGTGGATCGACATTTCATCAAGGAAAAACTGGAGGAAAGAATCATAGAGCTCCCATATATATCAACAAAAGAACAACTCGCAGATATTCTCACAAAAGCAGTCAACGGAAACGATTTTAGTAGCTGTTTGAGCAAGTTAAGTATTGGTGACCCCACTACTCAACTTGAGGGGGAGTGTCGGAAAGAAGAAAAAAGATAGTATAGGGGCTAGAGTGTAATATGGTGTTCTATATATACACCATCTCTATGTAATCTTTTTTTTGTACAACACAGTATTATCAATACAATTCAAACTCGATTCAGAGATTATTCTCTATACCAAACAACATACAACGCGAATGAATAAAACTACTTAGTTGGCTGAAGGCACTAAAACAAACTTTCGACTTTTAATCTATTTGACATGTTTCCCTTTCTATCTAATTTTTTTATATGACTCGTATCAGGTAAACATATCCATAAATAAGTAGGTCAAAATGTCACACATATTGTTTTGTACTTCATGCTGTTGGTCATCATACTTGTTTTATTATCTACCCATACCATTCATTTTGTACTATCTTCAAGCATAAAGAAAGGTTCAAGAGAGAAAAAAAAATCTGGACTAGGATAACATGGTTCATTTTCATTTAGTATATATTTGTAGTTTTGATTTGGTCTCGAAATTTGTTGTTAATTAGTTAGTTTTATTATGTAATCCTTTATATTTTTTATTAATTTTTCTACTCTGTTAATGAATGCAATTTTTTTTCGAACGGCCTACGGTTTGCATTGAGATAGCACATATAACTAGAGTTCTAGTAGAGGATTAGTAATGAAATAAATAAACAAACGTACCCAGTAAAATTCCACTTGAATAGTACCGTAAGAGAGACAGAGAGACATTAGTAATGTAATGGATTTCTAAAAACCAACACAGATAATCCACAAGAAGGTAATGAAAAATATTGATATGATTGTGAGAACTTAGGTATCTTATTTTTAAATGAGAAACTCACGAAAATGGTCATATTTCTGGAAGTGTTACGCCCCTTTGGTCATGCCAAAGCGGTTTAACAAACTTTTGTTGGATAATCTTGATGGGTCAAAATTGGGTCAGCAGATATGGGTCAGAAAGTTAATGGGTCAGGCATCATGGGCCAGCATCTAGTTTATTTTAGCACGTTTATTTTATGTTTAATTGAGTCAAAGTAGTGGGCCTTAGTTGTGGGTCGTGATTTCCTAATTGTAGGGCTAGTTTGCGTCAGTTTTTAATCGCGTTCAAGTAGTGGACAACAGGTCGAGGGTAGTATTTATTTCCTGCAAGTTCTTGATTGTAGTTAGGGTTTTTAATCAAAGAAAGAGTCAGAACAATTGTTTGTTCAAATCTGCAGTGTTTGTGTTTGTTTAATCTGATATTGTGAGGGTTTCTTCCAACAGTTGGTATCAGAGCGAGGTCTAGCAACGAGGGCCGGTTTGAGAGTCGGTGGCAAGAAACAGAGAGCAGCCCTTGGTTGCAGGGCAGAAGAAAACGCATAGGAGGAGAGCAGTTGGGTTTTTTTTGGAGATAAAAATCGTCAGGATGAAGTATAGAAGCAGCAGTTCACGAAGGTAAGAATTTGAAATAAGGGAAGTCGGCAAGATGAGACGGCAGCACGGTTGTGACGGCAATTGATGTGCGGCACTAGTGGAATGTATTTGAAAAGAAGCAGGATGTAGAAGTTCAAGGCAGGAAGTGGCGATTAAACTAAACAACCAAGCACGTCAAGCAAGTGGAAAGTTACGGCTAGATTTGGTTGAAGGATTTTATATTTGAAGCAAGGAGGAGCCAAATAATAAAATCAAAGTAAAAGCAAGAAAGGGGTAACGTGTCTTTGTTGATAATAATTGCACGCAAGTAGGCAAGCGAAAGAAGTAAGCAAAGCAGCCACGCACCTCTTGACCTTCAGCCTTGAATACCAGAGGAATAACAACAAATCAGCAAGACATTGGGAAAATCAAGAAGACAACAATAAAAGAAGGTATCGATTTTCTTTAGATGGTGATCGATAAACGTCGTACCGGTGGGATTGGACAATTGAATGGTGGGTTGTTTCGCGGCTGAATCGGTAAAAGAAGAGCAAGTATCTGATTCCGATCAGAAGCAAGAATAAGATTCTAGTCGGATCTGTGTGAACCGATTAAAGCAAGAATAACAAGATCATGAAGTTGAACTGCGCAAGAATGAAGGTTCGAAAGCAAGAAAAAATAGGTAGCAAGTAGCCTGTTCATTAAAGCAAGTCAGCAAGCAAGAAGATTCGAAGTAAGAAAGCAAGAGTGGGTTCGAATCTAGCAAGAACATAGCAAGATTAGCAAGGCCAGCAAGTAAGAAGCAAGATTAGCAAGATTCAGAATGCAAGTTTCGAAAGCAAGTCTGCAAGAAATCAATCAACAAAATCATGTTGATTAGAAGCAAGAAGCAAGAAAGAACGCAAGCAAGTAGCAAAGAACCGACATCAAGATTATGGGGGTGAGTGTTGGATAATCTTGATGGGTCAAAATTGGGTCAGCAGATATGGGTCAGAAAGTTAATGGGTCAGGCATCATGGGCCAGCATCTAGTTTATTTTAGCACGTTTATTTTATGTTTAATTGAGTCAAAGTAGTGGGCCTTAGTTGTGGGTCATGATTTCCTAATTGTAGGGCTAGTTTGCGTCAGTTTTTAATCACGTTCAAGTAGTGGACAACGGGTCGAGGGTAGTATTTATTTCCTGCAAGTTCTTGATTGTAGTTAGGGTTTTTAATCAAAGAAAGAGTCAGAACAATTGTTTGTTCAAATCTGCAGTGTTTGTGTTTGTTTAATCTGATATTGTGAGGGTTTCTTCCAACAACTTAGCCATACCTTAAGTTATTACATTGTCATGTATCAACTTCTTGGCGCGTATCTTCAAGAAAAAGGCTGCCATACTCGAAGTGGCACTGGCACTATACAAGTGCATTAGTTACATATAAACATCTCCATGCGCGTACCCTTGATGGTTTTACTCTAAAAGTTGATGATTTTGAAAAGTTACGATTACTGCCGCGTAAGAAAATTTTAGGCAATGATTCTGACATTGACAATACATGTTGTTCACGCGATCAACGAGAGATTGAATTAGTATAGAGGCATAAAAGTGGTAAGACAATTAATGTAGATGATAATTTTGTTTAGTTTTCCATGTAGTTGTCCTTTTCTAAATTCACAATTTGTCTTCATTTTGATGATTTATCTTCTTTCCTCTTGCAGCCTTAGATAAAGCTAAGTGATGATGTCCATGATGTTGCAGAGTTTGGTTTTCACATTCTCATGATCCATGATGGTATGTCACTTTAAACTGAATAGAATATGGTTTACTTAGGGGAGTGGGGGCGGTCCGTTATGGACTGCCCATCACTCGTGAATGTATCACGAACACCGCCGCCACCACCTTGTTCACGCGTTGAAATGATAATGCGTTGAGATGATAACGCGTTGAACTTGATGATTTCGACCGTTTTTTGATTCCTTTTTGACCGTTTTGTAACGGTAAACTTATTAAAAAAAAAACCCTTTAAACCTTTTATCTATATATATCCCCATTTTTAACCATTTCACACACACCAAAACATAAATACATTTCACACAATCTACATCTTTCTCAAATGGAGTTCCCTACGGATTCGACGTTTCCGATGTCTAGCGATAGCGATACCGAGTCGTCTTCCGATAATGAGACGCTAAAATATTTTGTGTCGGTGTATAACGAACTTGATACTAGTTCGTCCCGCCCAAAGAAGAAGATGGTAGACCGTGATCGTATACGTGCCAACGAAGTGTTAATGAACGATTATTTTGTGTAGAATCCGCTCTACAATGCTGAAACGTTTAGAGATCGGTTTCGTTTACCCAAAGAATTATTTTTAAAGATTGTTGGAGACATCGAAGCAAGCGAGGAATGGTTTCAAGAACGTTACGATACGAGGGGCAAACCAAGTTTCACGGCGATACAAAAATGCACGTCCGCCATTCGCCAACTAGCGACAGGTAACCCTCCCGATCAATATGATGAATACCTAGCTATGGCGTCCAGAACTTCCCGTGAATGTTTGCAATTTTTTTGCAACACGGTCATTAAGTTGTATGGTAAAGAGTTTTTACGTAAACCGATGAGCCACGACATCTCACGTATTTACGCCACACATGAGGCTAGATGGCATTTTCCAGGGATGCTCGGTAGCATCGATTGTACACATATCAAGTGGAAAAATTGTCCAATAGAGTTGCGAGGGGCGTATGTTAGGGGTGACATCAAAAGACCAACCATCATACTAGAAGCGGTGGCGTCGAATGATTTATGGATTTGGCATTCGTATTTCGGTGTTCCAACAAGAATTGCGTAATGAAGAAACTCACTTTCGGTTGAGATACGATTTAATCGAACTAGTTGGTTCTTTAGGTTTGGAGTTTCATGAGTCGGACGAGGAGTAGAATTTTTTTAGTATTTTTTTTTAAATTGTAGCCTAAAATATTTCTAGTATGTTAAATTGAACTAGTATGTTTTAATTCTAATGAAATTTATAATTTTAGTGTTTTATTGTTAATTTCTAATTTAAAATAAAAAATTTAAAAAAAATTGTGAGTGATGGAATTCTATCACTAGTGATGACCACCGCCGCTACAAAATGCTTATGAGTGATAGAATAGTGGCTGATGACATGGCAGGAGTTGATTGGATATTGTGAGTGATAGAATTCTATCACTAGTGACCACCCCCACTCCCCTTAGAAATGTCACCCTTTTACTTACAAAATGAATTGAATTGGGTTGTCTTATATCTCAAACGAGTCAAATTAAAAATTTGGGTAAAAAGGGAACTGTTCAAATTAATGGGTTAATCGTCGCCGAATATCCAAACTTGTTCTATTGAAAAAAAAAAAACGGATTTTTATTGCAACAATATTCTTTTTCAATCATAATTAACACAATAATTATTTGTAGTTAGCCCAACCAAACCCCGTTAGTTTTAACCCGTACGTCTCAACCTAGTCTTGTTTTGAACCGTGTATAAAAGTATCAACACTTGTTATTTCTCATTGATACAAGATTTACATTTATATAAAAGAGAGCTAAAGACTAGGAACTAAAGAGTAATAAAGACTAGGAATTAAAGGGTGCTAAAGACTAGGAATTAAAGAGTGCTAAAGACTAGGAACTAATTACATAGTAAGTTGCAACAAGTAATTAATTTTGAAATTCAATTTTCTTTGGTGGGAAATTATGTTTTGACCGAGGTGGTTCTAATATGCCCCCGCTAGATGGATGATCGTGAGAGGAGACCAATCTTGGTAGTGAGAAGCTGGAACCGTTGTCGTAGTAAGGGCTTAGTTAAAGCATCCGCAAGTTGATCATCTCCTGAAATATGAGTTACGCGGATGGTACCGTCTTGAACCTTTTCACGGACGAAGTGGAAGTATAAGGCAAGGTGCTTCATACGCGAGTGAAAAACCGGATTTGCTAAATAGTGAGTTGCACTTAGATTATCACAGTAAATTGCAGGGGTAACCGTTGATTTGTATCCAAGTTCAACCATTAAGGATATTAGCCATTGCACTTCGGTTGTCGTGGAAGCTACAGCCCGAAACTCAGCTTCAGTGGACGATCGAGCCAGTGTCGGTTGTCGTTTAGAGCTCCATGAGATCGGATTTTGACCGAGGTAAACAATGTAGCCTGTCGTGCTTCGATAAGACGGGCGATCACCGGCCCAATCCGCATCAGTGAAGGCGTGGAGTTGTAGAGGCGAGTGACGTCTGAAAAATATTCCATGATTTAGAGTGCCATGTAAATAATGGAACAATCTCTTCAAAGCTTCCCAATGTGTAGTAGTTGGCTTATGCATGAACTGTGAAAGCTTATTGTAACACCTGTGCCTTCACGGCCATCAAACAAATACCGAACCAATGAAATATTATATTTCATACTTGGGATTGGTAAAAATATGTGTATCTTTTGCACATATCAACTCTTGTTCGATTTCAAACTCTAAATCGCTTGCTGGAAGGTTATACGCGCACTAATGCGTAAATATAACCAGTTTAATGCAACAAACGCTCCGGAATAGTGAAATAGGTTTAACATACCTTAAATAACCTTTACATAACTTAGATATAAGTTTTGGAAGGTTTGGTGTGGTGAAATCAAAGTTATATCGCTTACAGGGACTAAATATGACAAACTGCGAAAGTATGCCAATTTGAACTGTAACAGACATTCCGGAACATGACCATAAGTTAAACATACCATAAATATCCTTTACATAGCTTAGAAATAGGCTTTGAGGGGTTCGGTGTGCTAAAATAAACTTTTGTGTCATTCAGGGACTAAAAGTGTCAAAAAGTGCACAAGTTTGCATTTTCGCGCATAACTTACGTTCTGAATACATCTGGACATCCAAAAATTTATGTAAGCATGACTACATTATATTTTAGTGTTCGCCTTAAGAAAAATCCATGCGTCGCGTCATTTGGATCGTTTTTCGCGCTTATGCGCATTCCGCCGTAATTAAGCGAACATCGCGTTCGTACGGCCAAACGAACCAACCTCCGGCACATTTTTGAGCATGTTTTGAGTTCCCTATACTTTAACTTCATTTTAGAGCCTTGAAATGAGGTTAACGGGGTTCAAACGCATCGAAAATCGCCTTAAACACGTGCAGGGACCATTTCTGCCAATTTTGAAACAATTCTGGAACTGGGAGGCAGTAGCGTAGCGCGAGCCCTAAGGGCCTACCTGTCGCGCTACGCGACTGCATGATCTGGACCAGATTCAATGTTTAAACACAAGTTGCAGCTGATTGATCCTTAACCACATGTTTTAAATTGCTTAATCACTAAGATAAGGAGCATATGTGGCTTCCATAACCTTTCAACAAGTGTACGGATGTGATCGAATCACGGTTTCCAAGAAACGATCTTAACGGTTACCCGAAATCTATAAATACCCCACCCCCTTTACTTCATTTCTCACAAATCTGATCATTTGGGCTCTAAGTTGGAACCTTCGTTTCATACCTGAGCTATTTTGATCTGGGTTAGCATTCGGGGACCCTTCGTAAGTATTCTTTCGTTCTTTTCCTTATTTTATTGCTTTTCGAGTCCGAAAGTCAAACTTTGTTTGACTTTCAGCGTTGACCAGTAATGGTCAATGCGAAGTTCGTTTGAACTTCGCAACGTGATTGTAATCACGATGGTCATGGTCCCTTGGGATTATGCCTACTGATTACCACGTTGTTTAGGGTCGTAGGGTAAGAGATCTAATAAATCGCTTATACCTTCGAACTCGACCCAGTTTGGTCGATCATTAGGATCCGACCAAATACATTAGGTGACCATAGTAGGTAGGGAATAACCTTCCGAGGTTATACCCTATGGTCACATCGTTTAAGTAGTTGTATGATAGGTAGTTTATATGCCTTAGGTAAATTACCATAATACCCTTTTCATGTATAATTGGTAATTAAGCATATGTAACCTAAACTTTTGTCACATAACTGATTATGTAACATGTTTAGGCATATAACACTTGTCATAGGACTAGTTAGACGGTCCGAACGCGTTTCACGCGCACGACACGTTAAAGTAGCATATGTTACCTTAATGGGTCGCGATGGGTCGAAAGCACTTAGGTTTGGTTTCATTGTAGTATGTAGGCCTTGTTAAACCATATCATATGAGTTCCAACACTCATTTTGTTTACCAAGCCTCATCCTATCCGATCTCCCGATTAAAGTCCGGTTTATTTATATAGTTTTAGATTGCCGACTGATTCCGTGCTCTCTCTAGCTTTGTTTGGTTGTTGTTCAAGACCTCCAAGCATTCTCAGGCGAGTACATTATTCCCCTCTTTTACTGTTTTCAACTGTTTTGGGGTGACTCATATGTGCTAAATGTTTTCGATGTTATAACGATGGTTTCAAAAACAATTAAGACGATTTATACAAAACTAATAACGATTTCATAAAGTGAACAAACTTGTTGGTTGTAGTTACATAACAAATGACATTCATTAGCAATGATCAAGCCGACCAGTATTAGGTTATGGTACCATAGGATCTGACAAATCCCGTTATTTACTACACCCGTGGTTATGTGTGGGTATGGTAGGTAGCGACTGAATCTGTAATTGTTAACTTACCCTATGGAGGTTTGTTAATACGAAAACGAGAAGCGACGAAAACGAGAAGCGACGAGAGTCACGAAGGTTTGAATGTTATTAGCGAGACGATCATTTAAGTAGTTTCACGACCTAAAACGAATTAAACGATTTACGATTGGGTTTCACACGATGTTTTAACGATTGGGTAACGATTGGGTTTCACACGATGTTTTAACGATTGGGTAAACATTTGTACATGATTTACATTTGATCATGCATTTACACGAAACATAGTATTGGTTTAAACCAAGTTTTACTTCAATACTTTGTTTTGTGCGTTTCACCTATGGTTTAGTTGATGCATTTCACTAGCCATACATATTATTTTGGTTATACATATTACATGATTTACATTTGGGCATGAACATCACTTTGGTGGTTTGGTTTGGATTAAGTGATTAAGTAACAATGCATGTGGAATATGATACAAGCATGGTGGATACGCCGCTGGTACTTCCTATATATAAGTGTTTGTATGGTATTACATATTGTAGCGTTATTTGAATCATTTCAGTTTGAGACATAGAACATTTTATACAAGTAACATACTTTTCACAAGACATTTATTTACAAACAACTTATCTTATACAAACTCATTTTACATGGTTATTCATTTAATCATGCATTATTCTCTTATTATACATATCACCTGAACTTATTATTTTTCAAATGATTTACAAAGACAAAGCAAATTACAAGGTTCATGACTAAACATTTTCTTAAAAACAAAAGTCATGAATCTTATTTTCACAAAACCTATGTACTCGCCAGCATTTCTTTGCTGACCTCGTTTTCACATATGTTTCAGGTATTGTAGGATGATATCGATTGATAAGATGCATGCTCACATAGGACTGGACAAGGCCTTAGTGACTCAATAACAATGATAGACTATGTTTAAATAGTGTATTTAGATTTCCAGACGATGTAATTACTCAATGTTTAATAAAACGAAACACTTTTGATATCCATGGTTATGAAACATTAATTCTGTTGCAACACGCCCCGATGTTTCCGCCGCGATTTGTTGTTTTACGCGGTCGGGGTGTGACAGAAAAGATGGTATCAGAGCCAATGGTTATAGGGAATTAGGTTATTAGTAATTAGTAATGCTTTGACCTAGTCTATAACCTTCTTAGGACCCTAACGCGAGTTTACTTGCGTTTAGTCATAAAACAATACCGTCACCTATCCTTAGGCGACGACCACAACAAGAACATAAATTTCAAAACCGCTTTGAAAACTAATCATCTGTTCTAGGATGATTGATTACTAGGTTTTGAACTCTCTATTATATGGTTTTGAACCTCTTTGAGTTTTCAAAACTTCGTCAAAGTTTTGGGTTTTAAATAATGTGAACACGTCCAAACTGGAAGGGTGAATGCCTGTATTCTGGGTTTTCTGTCTAGGCAAGCACTTCGTATACATCTCATCAGACGCGAGACCAGTTGTGCTTACCTGGGAATTCTTGGGATGAGTGTTCACTTATAGGCGAGCATGTCTTCGCGATACATTATTTTTGACCCATTTACTTTGATCAGTCACTGTTTCATTTGTTTGCCTTAGGTAACAAACAAATGATCGCAATTTTCATGCGTTATCTTTCTGTTTTGATTGTCCAATAATCTTTCACCTGTTTCTCCCTACGCCTTTCTTTTTCTTCAAGAATGTCTCTTCATCACGATGACGCCCAGATATCTGAGCAAGCAGCCAAAATTCGCTCAGCGAATAGGCGAAGTAGTCCTGAAGACTGTTGAATTAGCTACTGCTATGTATCATCTCCAGGGTGAAGCCACTCAAGATTCACCAAGACAGGCAGGACCTAGTCAGGCGACAACACCATCAGCCAATCAACCAATCGAGGAATCAAAGACCATGGATGAACGATCCCCTAAGAAGTCAAAGAAGCGAAAGGCTTCTCAGAACTTCGCCATGGTCGCTCACAATGGTAAAGCAGTCCCCAACCAACCAGCTCAACCCCTTGCTAGGTGTGTATGGCTTTTCCTATGATACCTACATCAAGGAACTATGTACCTTACAAACTACTCTTGTGATTTCTTTCTTTCAAATGATTGCTCATGATTCCCTCAAAAATTTTAAGTACTCGTTTCACTCTAAGAAACAAAATACAGAAAATTAAGTGACATTATGAGTAATCGTGCTTTTCGCACATCTGTGCCTTTAAATCCTTGGTTAGATAACTAAGGGTATTTCAAATCTCATACCCATTACGTTTTGATTTTTCAACATACACAGTACCAGTATTTCAAAACAATCTTCATGATCTCAAAACATTTCATATAGTTTGAAAACAATTTTTCTAGATGCATTGTCTAGGTTATTTCAAAAACATTGGCCATGTTATCAAAACCAACCTTTCTAATTTCAAAATATTTCATATAGTCTGAAGACAATATTAACACAATACATTTTCTGATCAAGTGCATGATTTCGAAAAGCATCATTCATGTCTTTCAAAAACCTTATACATAATTTCAAAATTCATCTTGCATGATTTTAAAACATTTTTGTAAATATATCTACGTAATACACCTACTTTATGATTTCAAAAAGTATTATATATAAGGTTTCAAAAACGTTAAACACATTTTTCTTAAAAGAACCCCATGCATAGTTTTCAAAAAAATATTTTCCTCATACATTGACTTAACCTTCAAAATTCTGCTTCATATGTCGCCTTGACATATCAAGCATCTCAACTTCATAAACATTTTTACATCATGTTTTGACCTAAGCACATCCAGTGCAAGGTTTCAAAACATCTTCAACTTCTAAAATTCATATGGGATCTTTTTATCTTTATAATTAGATCCTTGTGGATGATTATCGTTCAAATCAGAGTCCTTAATCGGATTCCTTATGTACCTTAATTCGAACACTTCGGTTCCTAGTAATCGAAATCGAATTTTCTTTTTGAATCTTTCTATCTTCATAGTTGGATTCTTGATAACGTTTAAAGTACCAAATGAAATCCACGGAACGGATTCCAAGTGTGCTTTAAATGCATGTACGCAATTTACAAGACAAATTAACAAACAATTTTGTGGTTATGTGATATATGTTTATGTGTTCTCCTCTATGATTTTTGTGTTTTTGTATACTCTGGATATTCGTTATCCAAATCCTCGTAGAATCTTTCATATCTTCATATGATGGATTCGTAGAAGGATATTCAAAAAGGTACTACTTTAAATCCTTAATGGGCTTCTACGTTGTAGTTAAAGACCCTTGGGATTATATGGTACCATTCCATGATTCGATGAGAGACCTTTTTTAGTGGTCTAGTCAAAAGATTGATTCGCAATCTGGTTAAAGAATGACATCTAGTGATGTAGCTGGACAGACTCCTTGATAGTCTATTTAGATCATTTATTGATTTAGTCGAAAGGACTCTATGGCGGTCTAGTTACACTCATCACAGGTTTGTTCATTTGGTTTTACCCTACACATTATAAAATAGACTGTGTGAACTGTGCAAGGAATTGTCTAATTATGGACGCGTACATAATTATGAAATTTAGTGCATAGGAACCCAGTAAGATTTATTATGTGTAAGAACCGATAGTGACAAAAATAACGAAATGAGAACGATGTAATGGAGGTACGGTGGACGCACCAATGACGCTTTATATACTTGTATATAAGTGTCCCTCTTGCATTGCAAACATAATGTTATTAAGGTTACTAGAAGTTCAAGAACCCTAACCAATGTCGTTCGATCTTTTCAACTTCATATTTCCAAGCTCTCACAAGTTTCCTCTAAATAAATTTCGGGACGAAATTTCCTAAAGTAGGGGAGACTGTAACACCTGTGCCTTCACGGCCATCAAACAAATACCGAACCAATGAAATATTATATTTCATACTTGGGATTGGTAAAAATATGTGTATCTTTTGCACATATCAACTCTTGTTCGATTTCAAACTCTAAATCGCTTGCTGGAAGGTTATACGCGCACTAATGCGTAAATATAACCAGTTTAATGCAACAAACGCTCCGGAATAGTGAAATAGGTTTAACATACCTTAAATAACCTTTACATAACTTAGATATAAGTTTTGGAAGGTTTGGTGTGGTGAAATCAAAGTTATATCGCTTACAGGGACTAAATATGACAAACTGCGAAAGTATGCCAATTTGAACTGTAACAGACATTCCGGAACATGACCATAAGTTAAACATACCATAAATATCCTTTACATAGCTTAGAAATAGGCTTTGAGGGGTTCGGTGTGCTAAAATAAACTTTTGTGTCATTCAGGGACTAAAAGTGTCAAAAAGTGCACAAGTTTGCATTTTCGCGCATAACTTACGTTCTGAATACATCTGGACATCCAAAAATTTATGTAAGCATGACTACATTATATTTTAGTGTTCGCCTTAAGAAAAATCCATGCGTCGCGTCATTTGGATCGTTTTTCGCGCTTATGCGCATTCCGCCGTAATTAAGCGAACATCGCGTTCGTACGGCCAAACGAACCAACCTCCGGCACATTTTTGAGCATGTTTTGAGTTCCCTATACTTTAACTTCATTTTAGAGCCTTGAAATGAGGTTAACGGGGTTCAAACGCATCGAAAATCGCCTTAAACACGTGCAGGGACCATTTCTGCCAATTTTGAAACAATTCTGGAATTGGGAGGCAGTAGCGTAGCGCGAGCCCTAAGGGCCTACCTGTCGCGCTACGCGACTGCATGATCTGGACCAGATTCAATGTTTAAACACAAGTTGCAGCTGATTGATCCTTAACCACATGTTTTAAATTGCTTAATCACTAAGATAAGGAGCATATGTGGCTTCCATAACCTTTCAACAAGTGTACGGATGTGATCGAATCACGGTTTCCAAGAAACGATCTTAACGGTTACCCGAAATCTATAAATACCCCACCCCCTTTACTTCATTTCTCACAAATCTGATCATTTGGGCTCTAAGTTGGAACCTTCGTTTCATACCTGAGCTATTTTGATCTGGGTTAGCATTCGGGGACCCTTCGTAAGTATTCTTTCGTTCTTTTCCTTATTTTATTGCTTTTCGAGTCCGAAAGTCAAACTTTGTTTGACTTTCAGCGTTGACCAGTAATGGTCAATGCGAAGTTCGTTTGAACTTCGCAACGTGATTGTAATCACGATGGTCATGGTCCCTTGGGATTATGCCTACTGATTACCACGTTGTTTAGGGTCGTAGGGTAAGCGATCTAATAAATCGCTTATACCTTCGAACTCGACCCAGTTTGGTCGATCATTAGGATCCGACCAAATACATTAGGTGACCATAGTAGGTAGGGAATAACCTTCCGAGGTTATACCCTATGGTCACATCGTTTAAGTAGTTGTATGATAGGTAGTTTATATGCCTTAGGTAAATTACCATAATACCCTTTTCATGTATAATTGGTAATTAAGCATATGTAACCTAAACTTTTGTCACATAACTGATTATGTAACATGTTTAGGCATATAACACTTGTCATAGGACTAGTTAGACGGTCCGAACGCGTTTCACGCGCACGACACGTTAAAGTAGCATATGTTACCTTAATGGGTCGCGATGGGTCGAAAGCACTTAGGTTTGGTTTCATTGTAGTATGTAGGCCTTGTTAAACCATATCATATGAGTTCCAACACTCATTTTGTTTACCAAGCCTCATCCTATCCGATCTCCCGATTAAAGTCCGGTTTATTTATATAGTTTTAGATTGCCGACTGATTCCGTGCTCTCTCTAGCTTTGTTTGGTTGTTGTTCAAGACCTCCAAGCATTCTCAGGCGAGTACATTATTCCCCTCTTTTACTGTTTTCAACTGTTTTGGGGTGACTCGTATGTGCTAAATGTTTTCGATGTTATAACGATGGTTTCAAAAACAATTAAGACGATTTATACAAAACTAATAACGATTTCATAAAGTGAACAAACTTGTTGGTTGTAGTTACATAACAAATGACATTCATTAGCAATGATCAAGCCGACCAGTATTAGGTTATGGTACCATAGGATCTGACAAATCCCGTTATTTACTACACCCGTGGTTATGTGTGGGTATGGTAGGTAGCGACTGAATCTGTAATTGTTAACTTACCCTATGGAGGTTTGTTAATACGAAAACGAGAAGCGACGAAAACGAGAAGCGACGAGAGTCACGAAGGTTTGAATGTTATTAGCGAGACGATCATTTAAGTAGTTTCACGACCTAAAACGAATTAAACGATTTACGATTGGGTTTCACACGATGTTTTAACGATTGGGTAACGATTGGGTTTCACACGATGTTTTAACGATTGGGTAAACATTTGTACATGATTTACATTTGATCATGCATTTACACGAAACATAGTATTGGTTTAAACCAAGTTTTACTTCAATACTTTGTTTTGTGCGTTTCACCTATGGTTTAGTTGATGCATTTCACTAGCCATACATATTATTTTGGTTATACATATTACATGATTTACATTTGGGCATGAACATCACTTTGGTGGTTTGGTTTGGATTAAGTGATTAAGTAACAATGCATGTGGAATATGATACAAGCATGGTGGATACGCCGCTGGTACTTCCTATATATAAGTGTTTGTATGGTATTACATATTGTAGCGTTATTTGAATCATTTCAGTTTGAGACATAGAACATTTTATACAAGTAACATACTTTTCACAAGACATTTATTTACAAACAACTTATCTTATACAAACTCATTTTACATGGTTATTCATTTAATCATGCATTATTCTCTTATTATACATATCACCTGAACTTATTATTTTTCAAATGATTTACAAAGACAAAGCAAATTACAAGGTTCATGACTAAACATTTTCTTAAAAACAAAAGTCATGAATCTTGTTTTCACAAAACCTATGTACTCGCCAGCATTTCTTTGCTGACCTCGTTTTCACATATGTTTCAGGTATTGTAGGATGATATCGATTGATAAGATGCATGCTCACATAGGACTGGACAAGGCCTTAGTGACTCAATAACAATGATAGACTATGTTTAAATAGTGTATTTAGATTTCCAGACGATGTAATTACTCAATGTTTAATAAAACGAAACACTTTTGATATCCATGGTTATGAAACATTAATTCTGTTGCAACACGCCCCGATGTTTCCGCCGCGATTTGTTGTTTTACGCGGTCGGGGTGTGACACTTATTAACTGTAAAAGAGATATCAGGACGGGTTAAAGATAAATATTGTAATGCTCCAACAAAGGCACGGTATTCGGTCGGGGATGGTAAGGGGTTACCATCCAATACGGTGATAGTAGGGGAACTAGACATCGGTGTGGGCGACAGTTTGCAATTACTCATGTTGGCTTTTGTGAGAATGTCAAGGATGTATTTGGATTGAGATAGGAATAGACCATGGTTGTGAGGAATTACCTCGATACCAAGGAAGTAGGAGAGGTCGCCAAGATCTTTTAGAGAAAATCTAGTGGCAAGTGTTTAGATGAAAGAATTAATGAGAGATGGATTTGCGCCGGCGATGATTATATCATCAACGTAAACTAGAATGAAGATAGGAGAAGATGTGACTTTGTTGATGAAGAGAGAGGGATCGGAGATAGAGGGTTTAAAGTGAACCGACAGAAGATAGTGTTTGAGTTCGTTATACCAAGCACGGGAGGCTTGACGAAGACCATAGATAGCCTTGTTAAGTTTGTAAACATGTGTAGGGTAGGAAGGATCCACAAACCCGGGTGGTTGAGACATGTAAACCGATTCGGTTAGAGTGCCTTGTAAGAAGGCATTGTTAATGTCAAGTTGGCGTAGAGGCCAATTGAAAGAAGTGGCTATGGCAAGGATGAGGCGTAAGGTGGCGGGTTTAACCACAGGACTAAAGGTCTCAACATAATCTAAACCGGGACGTTGATGAAAGCCTTTAGCAACAAGTCGTGCTTTTAGGCGGTCCACCGAACCATCGGGTTTGAATTTAGTGCGGTAGACCCATTTGTATCCAACAAGGTTAGGAGCATTATCGGGAGGAACGAGTGTCCAAGTTTGATTACGTGTGAGAGCGTCAAACTCGAATTGCATGGATTTTCGCCATAACGGTTGTTTGAGGGCTTGGGTAATGGTAGTGGGTTCGGGAAGGGTATGAGTGGTAGAGTGGCAAAAGACGAAGTCGGAGTTGTGATACTTTGGGTTCAGTTTACGGGTGGGTCGAGTTCGATAAGAAGTAGTGGATTCAGGTGTAGGGGAGGAAATGGGTTCAGTAGGTTGTGAAGAGGAGGACGAGTCTGAGGGGATGTGTGTAGGGGATGGAGGCGTCGGGTTGGTATTGGTGGGAGGGTCGGTGGGTGGGTTTGAAGTAGATGGTGTAGAAGCAGTGGTAGTGGGATTGGAAGGGGTTGAATTTTGAGGAGGAGTGGAAGAATGTGTAGAAAGGGAAATTGATTGTGTGGTGAGGGGTAACCAAGTATCGGGTGCGGGTGAGATGGGGGTAGAGGTTTGAGAAAGGGATTCATAGGGAAAGATGTGGTCAAGAAAATGGACATGACATGAAGTGTAGATTCGATGAGTGAGGGGATCAAGGAGATGGAAAGCACTTTGAGAGGATGAGTAGCCGATGAAGATGCACGGTTTTGACCGAGACTCGAGTTTATGTTTTGAGTAGGGTCGCAACCAAGGGTATGATAAGCAACCGAAACTATGAAGTTTTTCATAGTTTGGATGGATGTGGAAAAGGCGAAAATAAGGAGAATCATTATGCAAGGTGGAGGTGGGTAATCTATTTATGAGATAAGTGGCGGTGGTGAAAGCAAAAGGCCAAAATTTGAGAGTCAGTTTAGCATGAGAAAGTAGTGATACGCCGGTTTCGACAATGTGGCGATGACGACGTTCGGCATAGCCATTGTGTTCGGGTGTGTGGGGAGGAGAGGTGAGATGAGAAATGCTACAAGAGACTAGGTGAGAGGATAGTTTGATGTATTCTCCACCATTGTCTGAAAATAATTGCTTAATTTTGGTTTTGAAAACATTCTCAACAAGTTTTTGAAATCGAATGAAAGTATTAAGAGAGTCTGATTTATGTTTTAATGGATAAATCCAAATGTATTTTGTGAAATGGTCAACAAAAATTATGTAATATTTGTAACCATCAAAAGATGTAATTGGAGATGACCAAACATGGGAAAATATTAAGGGGTAACTTTATATAAATGTAATCAAGTTTGATAATTGTTCTAATTAAGTCACTGAAACTTTTTTTGTCTCTCTAAAGTCACTGGAGTTTCGTTTGATGTTCTAATACTATGTAATTATCAGGTTAACAGGTTACTAATGATGATGTATAGGTTTTATTGTTTTAATCTTTAATTAACAAAAGTAAATAAATCCTATTTGTATTTTTAAAGGATTTAAAACTGATTCAACCATTTGTTCTTCTTTATTTCCTATGCTAATATCCAGACGATACATACTTCTTCTTTATTTCCTATGCTAATATCCAGATAATACATACTTCTTTCTGATTCAAACGATCAACTCAATTAAATGTGTACAAACATAAACAAACATGCATAAATTAGTTATTGGGAATGGCTTTAGTAGCTCAGTTGCAAAACTGAAACAGATCTGGAAAACGAATATCGGCCGGAAAATCGCGGAACGCCGGTTGAAAGTTTCTGTGGTGCTACTGGTTGTTGGCGAAGATGATACGCGACGGAGATGTAGAGTGATGGTGTCGGCTACGGGATACTCGCTTCTCTTCGCCGGAGTATCTAGTTTTTTCCAGGAACATCGAAAGAAATCAGAGTAGAGAAAGAAGTGAGAGAGGGTTGAGATGGAAGTTGCCGATAAACTTAAAGCAATGATGGCGGCCGGCTGCCGTGCGATTGCTTACGAGTGGTTTGCAGGCGGCGACTTGCAGCCAATGATGTGTGTGTTTTCAAGGTAAAAACTGCATATACATAAACATTTTATCTTATCTTTTTAATTTAATCTTTTAGCATAATTATCATTTTATTTGTTATCTAAATTCACGTTGAAGAATAATAATAACAAATATAAATATGTTATTATTATTATCCCTAGTTTCCGGTTATATCAAAAAGAAAATAAAAAATAAAAGAAATAAAAGTTAACCTGATGACCTGGTAATTACACACTATTAAAACACTAACTTAAAGTTTAGTTAGTTTATAGAGACAAAAAAAGTTTGAATGACTTAATTGAAACAGTTGATAAACTTGGTTACATTTATATGACATTTTCCCCAAATATTAATTCTAAAGGTTTATTAGAATTAAAGAAGATGAATAAAAGGGGAGTTTGTGACTTTTATTAATGCAACAAGAATTGCATGATTCATGCTTGCTAGAAATAAAGGGAACAAAGGAAGCTAAATGTTGTAAAACACGCAAATGTGGATGTCCTAGGCGGTGATGCCATGAAGACTACTTGGTTGATGAGAGCTCGTAGAGACCATGACTAGTGATTCCCCGAAGAATGGTTCGGCGAGTGGGAAAGTCTTTGATGACAAAATAAGAAGAGAAAAATAAGATTAGTATGTTGTTATCAAGGCATAAGCGAGAGATAGATATGATGTTACGGGAGATAGAAGGAACACAAAGAACATTTTTAAGAACAATAGGAACATTAGAAAAATAAAGAGTCATGGTGCCAATGTGAGTAATTTTAAGAGACGAATCATCACCGATGATAAGTTCCTCGGTACCATCGTATGGGCTATGCGTAGAGAGTGCACTAAGATCATTGGTAATGTGATGAGAAGCACCACTATCCTTCAACCAAGATAAATCGGAGTCCACGGTGGGGTGTGTTGCCATCATGTGTGCTTGGGGTTTTGGTTGGTTATTGGATCGGTTGTAGGTTGGAGGTGTGATTGAGGGATGAGCTTTCTTAAATAATGGGCATGAGGTTAATGAATGTCCTTTGATAAAACACCATTGGCATTTAACAAGGAAGGTTCGTTGGCTAGGGGTGGAAGTGGGTGTGGGAAGCAGGCCAGGGGCGTTGGTAGAAGTGAGTTTTAGAGATGAAGGGAAGTTGATCATGGTGACCAAATGTGTGGCTGCTGTGCCGGCGGTCACAGTGGTGGTGGTAACAGCATTATTGGCCTTGGAAGAAAGGGTGGTTGTGTTTTGGTTTTGCAAAACCTGGCTGATACCATATAAAAGTATAAACACTTGTTATTTCTCATTGATACAAGATTTACATTTATATAAAAAGATAGCTAAAGACTAGGAACTAAAGAGTGCTAAAGACTAGGAACTAATTACATAGTAAGTTACAACAAGTAATTAATTTTGAAATTCAATTTTCTTTGGTGGGAAATTCTGTTTTGACCGAGGTGGTTCTAATACCGTGATCCAATCCTACTTGTTTACAAATAATACACCTTCTGTATCTCAACTGTAAGGATTAAAAATTGGAACTTTTGTACGCTCTTTGTCAATCAGAATTAGAATCATTGCCTTTGTTGCCCTCTATTTGGTTTGAAATTTCTTATTTTTCTAAACTTATTAATAGAAAATTGCATCAAGAAAAATTATGATTAGGTTGGAGAGAAAGGGTGTGTCTGTTTGTGTGTGTGGTATGGGTAAACTGTGTCTTTAATAGGCTAGTTGTCCTCAGAAAATTTGTCCAAGTTCTCTTGTTTTGATATTAGATACTAATCATTTTGGTCAATTATTAACAGAATACTTGGACTTTATGCATCATCATCTTTATATTCATACTTGCAATACATACACACACATACATACATATATATATATATATATATATATGCATATATATAGGTAGAGGATCCAGTAAATTAATCCGGAAGTGTGAGAAGTGTATTATAACACTATATATAACACTATATAACACCATATAAACACCGTATAACAATATGTAACACCATATAACACTATATAACAAGTATAACACTATAGTTTGTCTGATAGCATGTCTATTATAGATGTATAGTGTTATATATTGTTATAAAGTGTCATATAGTGTTATAATCAATGTTGTAGAAATCGGCCTAGGCGGCCGATTAATCGCCGCCTAGGCGCTAGGCGGTGGCCTACTGATTAATTTTTGGCTAGGCGGTCCAATTAGTCGGGTGAGGTCAAAATCGGTGTTAGGCGGTCAAAGTCGGTAAAAGTCGGTCCCAGGCGGTCTAATCGGACTAATCGGTCCATGTAAAACATGCCCATTAAACACAAAATTGGACCTATTTTTTGAATTGGCCCATTCTTTTAAGCCCAAATATTACTTAAAACCTAAAATCCAGCTCCTAAAATTGGACTAATCGAGCAGATCTGAGCTTCCGACTTCCTCCGCAGTCCGGACACCACCGCACACCACCAGCTCCGAGCATCCTGCAGTCCTGCTTCATCCGCACAACACCAGCTCCGCCTTGAAGAGGTACGACTTTGATTGTTTCGATAGTTTGTTGTTGTTTCTGATTTACGACTTCATCCGCACAAAAAAAATCAGAAAATCGGATGATATTGGATGGGAATTTGGAGAAGAGGTATGTGTTGTGTCTGATGAATCGAAGGAGAAGAGGAAGAGGCAGAGGCAGAGGCGGCTTATGGAGAACGTGGGTGGGTATTAGGGTATATTAAGTTTGGGTATTTTGATATTTAGCCCCTCTATCTTGCACTAGTTTACATATGGTTCCTAAACTTGTAAAATTATATATAAAAAGTATAAAATTAACTACATATTTATAAAAAAAAATGTAAAATTATATATAAAAGTCCAATCCGATTAATCCCTATTAATCCCGATTAATCCCTAGGCGGTACCTCACCGCCCGACTAGCGCCTTCTACAACATTGGTTATAATACACTTAATGTACAGGATCCCTATCCTATATATATATATATATATATAGGGTAAGTTTCATGCGAGAACCGCGAGAATCAATGTGAACACAACCTAAAATAGCTAAAAAAACCTAAAAAAAACCTAACCCCCACCCTCAAAAAAAAAAAACCTAAACCCCTCCACACCCCCCCCCCCCCCCAAAAAAAAAAGGGTGATACTTTCTACACCCCCCCTATTTACTTTTTTCACCCCCCTCATCTCACATACTTACAGGTGGGGCCTGCGTGGGACCGACAGTTTTCCTCTCACAAGGGGGGTGTGTATAGAATGAGCAAAAAAAAAACCTAACCCCCCCCCCCCCCCCACCCAAAACCTACCTAACCCCCCTCCCAAGCTAAATGCTAAAAACTAAACCCCCAAAAAACCTAAAAAAAAACTAAACCCCCCCCCCCCCCCCCCCCCCTCAAAAACCTAAACCCCCCCCCCCCTCACAAGCTAAAATGCTAAAAACTAAACACCCAAAAAACCTAAAAAAAAAAAAAAAAAATCTAATTTTTTTTTATATTTTTTATGTTAAAATCGCTACTTTTAGTAGCAAAAAAAAATTAAAATTAAAAATTAAAATTTTTTTTTTGCTACTAAAAGTAGCGATTTTAACATAAAAAATATTAAAAAAAATTTATGTGTGTTTTTTAGCTATTTTTAGGCATTTTTTGTTGTGTTCACATTGGTTCTCGCGGTTCTCGCAATAAGGGGTGGTTCCTAACGGATCTTTATCCTATATATATATATATATATATATATAATGTATCCACATACACTTGCCAACATGTGTTCATTGGAAGATAAAGAAAGTTCATAACAGCAATGGAGGTTCTTCTGTCAGTTTCCACTGTCTTCTGCTGACGTTTTAGAGGATGGTCCCCTTGTACAAGATACTCGTTTATATATTATAGTTTTGATGCCTTTTAATAATTTACACATTCCAAGTTCACACTTTATATGATTTTTTATAAGTTTATTGTTTCTTGTTCTTGATTTTGAACTGAATTGAATGAGCCCATGTAGCAGCGTCTTGAAGTTTATTTGCTATTTTAGGCCAAAAAACAGTTTGTTATATTTTATACCTCATTATTATAAAAGAAATAATGATGGCGTCAGATTCTTGTGTGTTTAAGCTTCTAAGTTGAGTCAACTCTTGCTAGTTGTGGCAAAATGGGAGAAGAATAGCTAATTGGGTAATGGGTCAAAATTATTCCGCTCTACAAATAGTTAGAATGTCAATTGTGATTACAAAGTCTTTATTTGTTCAAGACATTATTATAACTAGGTTTAAAAAAGTTCGTGGTGCAGCGAATTTCTTTTGTTATTTAGTCTGTGTTTACATGTGTTTTAAAATCACTAGGAACGTGTTGCGAACGGAACTGCTGACAAGAATAAAAATCAAATGTAGAAAAAAAACACTAAAAGATAACCGAAAGAAAATCTAACGATGTTGTTCGTATGAAACCCATGGTCAGAGATGAGCAAATTGTTCTGGGTACCTGTAAAATTTGCCGAACCGAAAGATCTTAAGTACCAATTCGGTACCGACTTTTGGCGTTCTTGGTACCGGTTCACTACCGTTTTTTACCTTCATATACCGGTACCGTAACCGACATTTTCGGTATCAGTACCGATTCTGTATCGGTTGGCACCGAGCTCATCCCTACCCCTGAAACTAAAAAAAAAGAAAAAATTAAAGTTGAAGAAAATCAACCAAAAAAAGTTGTACGATACCGTTGTTCGTACGATAACCGTGATCAGAGATGAGCAAATGGTACTGGGTAGCAGCACTGAATTCCTGAACCGAAAGATTTCCAATATCAATTCGGCACCAACTTTTGGCGTTTTCTGTATTAGTGCCGTTTTTTACCTTCATGTACTGATACCGAACAGAACCGTACCGGTGTTTTCGATACCAGTACTGGTTCGATACAAGTTGACACCAAGCTTATCCCAACCCCTGATATTAAAAAAAGAATATAGTTAAAAAGTAAAGAAAATAAATATTATTATAATATGAAAATAATAAAAGTAATAAAAAAACTATATATTATTATAATATTAAAATCACTATTCATTTCAATTCGTTTAATAATATATAAAATAAAAATAGAATAATAATTTAGGATGTTCTAGCATTAAAAATACATTTTTTTTTATAAACACATAAACCAAAATATTTTGTTATGACACATTTGACCGTAAGAATATATATAACATATAAACAAAACCCGAATCAAGCTGTTTTGCTATTTTTTAAGTAATTGTAACCAAACTAGTGGATGCCCCGTCCGCGTTGCGGGGCGATGGCCAAATAATGAGCGAGTGTGGAGTGTTAGGCAGCTCATTGACACGAAAAAACAATTAAATCGAGTCAATCAATTAAAACAAAACACTTTTATAGTTTTGATAAAAAAAAAAAACTAAAACAATAATTTTTAAGTGAGTGAAAGTTGTATTTTTTGACTGGGTTAAAATCGTAATTTGCCAAAAGCTAAAGTGATGGCAGTACTGTAAATTTTAACCAGGGGCAAAATTTAAAATTTTCACATGGGGAAATTCGTAATTTTGAACTTCTGGTAACAGCGTAATATAAATTTGAACTAAGGGCACAATCGTAATTTTATGCTGGAGGCAAAACTACATTTTATTTTGAACAGAGGGCAAAATCGTAATTTTGAGTTGGGGGCAAAAGCATAATTTTATTTTGAACTTGGGAAAAAACGTAATTTTGAACTGAGTGCGAAATCATAATTTTTTAAACGGGGAAAAATCACATTTTTTTAACAGAGGACAGAATCGTAATTTTTAACTGGGGGCAAAAACAAAATATTATTTTGAACGGGGGGCGAAAAGGTAATTCTGAGCTGAGGGCAAAAGCACAATTTTATTTTGAATCGAGGAAAAATCGTAATTTTGAGCTGGGGACAAAAGCGTAATTTTATTTTGAGTTAGGGGCAAAAACGTAATTTTAAAATGAATATAAAATAATAAACTGGTTGGTCCAATGGGGGAGTGCCAGACATATTCGTATTTTTGAGTTGAGGGTAAAATCGTAATTTTGAGATGGGGACAAAAGGATAATTTTATTTTGAGCTGGGGGCAAAGCGGTAGTTTTAAACAGAAGCAAAAACGTAATTTTAAAATGGATATAAAATAATAAACTGGTTGGTCCAATGAGGGAGTGCCAGGCAGCTGCCTGACACTATTCCCCCAATCTTGTAAATGTATGTATAGTAAATTTTAAAATGGATATAAAATAATAAACTGTTTGGTCCAATGAGAGAGTGTCAGGCAGTTGTCTGGCACTATTCCCCCAATCTTGAAAATGTATGTATAGTAAATTGGTACCTATGACATATTTGCTGCTATAAGAAACATCTTTAGTCACATTGCTAAAGTTACACTTTTATTATATTCTAGCAGGTCTGTGTGAGCAAGTGCAAATGTTTGGTGTAAACTGAAATCAAAACACCTTTTTGTGTATATATATTTTTTAATCATTTCTTTACATAGTTCTGTTTATTTATTTAATTATTTTCTTATTGTTTGGTGTCCATAGCATCTGTTGGCATTAATTTTGGAAAATTTGTTTAAGTCAGGGAAAAATCATCAGAATAAGCATTTTGACCAATAAAATTACCAAACTAAACATTTGACCTTTTCCTAGGTTTATAGACATTTGGGTGGACCAATTAGGGCTTTACAACTAAGGTGATTGGGCACAAAGGGAAGAATTAGGCCCATTATGTCGAGAGGGGAATTTCGTAAAACAACAGTAAGAACCTAGGCGAGCCAGAAGGCTCGGACAAGCGATCTCTGGGTTCCATGGGTAACAAAACTAGTAATGGAGATGCCTGAGTATCAATATATATCCATTTTAATTGTATTTAGCAACTGATTATACACTTTTTAAATGAAATGTTTTTTTTTTTTAAATTCAATTGTTTTAAATGCAATTTTCTTTATTTAAACTCGTATTAAATTCAACATTTTTACGACAACAATTTAGGATGTTTTATGCACTATTGTACACTTGTGAGTGCGTGACACGTTTATGTTTCATTTTAAGCTAAAATCTCTTTATTTTACGTATTTGACCCATTAGAGTACGGATAACATATATCGACCCATTTTATAAGAATATGAATTGAAATTAAAATCTCTAGTTCTTGCAAATTTTGACAAATTTGCTGATATAAGGCACAACATCTTAAGTCACCGTGGTAAGGTAATATTTTATAAGTGCGGATGTTCTTATTATCCTTTATATACATATTTTTTTTAAATATTTTCTTATATTCTAGTGTTTATAGCATTATTTATACAAATTTTATTTAAATAATCACTGAATGATTGAACCAGACACGCATGCATGCATGCATGCAAGACGTCATTCATTCACACTGTCACACATACAAAAGTACGCGTATATATGTACATACAAAATATAGAAATGTGTTGTGTCAATACTGGTAAATAAAACTAGAAACAAGGGCAATGTTACTTTGATGTTGATTTTAGTGAAAGATGCTAGAACCTAGTTGTTTGCCAAAAAAGGAAAAAACATCCAAACTTTATTGCTTTTAAATTTTAAAAAGATAATATAATAAAATAATAAAAAAAAAAAAAATTGAAGCTGCTACCCAGCTATTTATATCATTCATGAGACTTTGCAGAACTCTCTGCCCCTTTTCCATTATTTATTTCATAAGAAAACTACACCCCTTGTCTTTACATTTCACCAATTCCTAATAGAATTTTAATTATATTTCAAGATTTAGTGAATATTAATAGGAAACCAGATGGGAAGAGGTAAAGATCATATTGAAGCTAAAGAACAAGAACAAGAACACCTATCTGGTGCTTACATCCGCAGCTTGGTCAAACATTTGACCTCCAAAGATTCATTAGATGGAAGTGAAAACGGTGAATGTTTTAATGATGTTAGCAGCAATACACCAAAACAACAACAACCACCACAACACAAGAAACAAGTTAGAAGAAGATTACACACCACTAAACCCTATCAACAAAGACTCTTAAATATGGCAGAAGCCCGGAGAGAAATTGTCACCGCCCTGAAGTTTCATCGTGCTTCAATGAAACAACAGGAAGAAGCGGCGGCTGCAGCAACAGCCGCCGCTGAAAACCATCATCGTTCACCACCAGAATGTCTTGGTCAAGAAAGAAAGCCTAAATCTAGGCCAATTATTAGCCTTTATCCTCCCACCACCGCCACTGCCACCACCGCCAATTCCTATTGGCCAATGTCAACTTTTGCCCCACCATCACTGCCACCGCCTCTGCCACCACCGTCTTATCATGACAATCATAATTTAGTACTCCCTAGTCAACCCTTAGGGTTGAATCTCAATTTTCAAAGTTTTACCAATCTAGATACTAATATTTACCACAAACCAATATCAAACTACTCATCTTCGTCCACCTCATCATCTTCACCTGCTCTTTCTGCACCTGTGATGGAGGATATTAGATCAATAGGAGATAAACACCAGATTGAATGGAATGATACTATGAATCAAGTGACATCAGCAAGGTGGTGTAACTATTTGAAAACAATGGATATTGAAGCAAATGAAGATGATGATTATGATCATGGGTTTCATCAGTTTGATCAAAATATGGAGTTCCCACCATGGTTGATCAATGCAAATGAAAGCTCATGTCTGCAACAACACTTTGATGATGATTTCTCTAATGGATACTTTCAAGATCCTGCTTTGCCTTGGTAAGATTCTTTTTCTTGATTGATTTATGTTTTAAAATATATTAAATTCATGAGTTTTAGGGAATTGGAAATGTTTTATGTTGGCATTTACTCCGTACAACAGTAATCCTACACCTTTTATTATTTAGAAATCAAGAAACATATATTTATTGCAAAATGCAAGAACTTTAAACTTCACCCACTTTACCCACACGAATTGTGTATAGATTAAAACATGTTCGGGTTTAAACGGTCATTTTGGGATTACCTGTATGCCTGTTTTTTTAATAAATTATTTCTCGGTTTTCTAATAAATAATTAAACGATAAACATGATTATATAACGTATATTATATTTGTAGCTTTTAGGGAATTGGAAATGCTTTATGTTGCCATTTACATCATACATGAAGAAGCATATATTTATTTCAAAAGTTAAGAACATTTAGTTTACCTAAGGTTTCTGACTCCCCATTTCTAGTGAGGTTAACAACTGTGTCAAGTAAATGTAACATGGTAGATGAGGTGGTGCCAAAGGAACACCCCAAAGAGAAGTTTTTACCGAACGTACACCTCTGTCCTTGTCACATCATATGTTTCACATCTATACGATGGCCATAGACCTCGTGATCTACTTTTAAACAACCATTCTAAACCGTGTTGATTAGTAAAATAGGGGTGTGCATATAGTCACCCGACACTAAACTTTTTTTTTTGTTCATTTATTATAAAAATTAATACGTTAAGTATGATTATACAAACAATGCTATCAAGATAACAATCTATATCTTTAAACTAAGTAAGTTCTATAGATTAACTTCCAAGCCATTGTTGTTTTAGGGGTGATTGTGATGTTACTGTCGTTTTAGCAAACACTGTAGTCATCTCTGAGTTGTTGCATGGTGAGACTTTAAATCATCGCAGCCAGACTACAGAGGTCCCCCACCGCCATGTCTCTTAATGTCTTTTTTCACATTGGCCTTTATTGTGAGTGGCATATTATATATACATATATACACATATATACACACATATACATAGGGTAAGGTTCATTTGAGAATCACCTTTATTGCGAGAACCAATGTGAACACAAAATAAAATCAAAAAAACACTCAAAATTTTTTTTTTAATATTTTTTAAAAAAAATCGCTACATTTCGTTACAAAAAAAAAAAACTTTTTTTTCGAGTAACAGTTATCCATGCACATCTGCATATGTATCATTACTTCTCCATGCACATGTGCATATGTATCTTTACTTCGACAAATTCCGTAATACGTTATCAGTAATAGACAATTGCACTTTAATTTACAATACCATCCGTAATACACTACTTTTTACATTACCAATATTCAAAATGCACATGTGCATCATTAGGTATAACCATGATATAACGTGTTTTGGTACAAAAAATTTGTGATTTTGAATGGAGAAGTAGGCCCATATACATGTTTTTTTGGTTAGTTATATCTAGTGGTTGATGGTTTGGCTATAGTTGTTACTTTATGATGTAATATGTTGATTGGATAGTATAAATGGTGTTGATATACATGTAATAAAGTGAAAATATTGGTAATGGTATTCTATTATGGATGATAGGAGGTAATGATATTGTATTATGGATGGTATGAGGTAATGGTAGTGTATTATGGATGGTATGATAGATGAAAGGGAAAGTGTATTCAAAGTATTGTACCAAAACACCTTATTTCATGTTGCTACATATAAATGCACATGTGCATTTCTAATATTGGTAATATAAAAAGTAGTGTATTACATATGGTAGTGTAAATGAAAGTACAATTGTCTAATATTTTTAATAAATTACAAAATTTGTCAAAGAAATGAAACATATGCACATGTGCATGGATAACTGTTACTCGATTTTTTTAATTATTATTCACGAAATATAGCGAATTTTCAAAAAAAAAATAGTAAAAACAAATTTGGGTGTTTTTTAGATATTTTTGGTTGTGTTCACATTGGTTCTCGCAGTTCTCGCAATAAAGGATGGTTCCTAACGGATCCTTCTCCCATATACATATATACATACATACAAAATGGAACCCACATATACATATTTAAATACATACAAAATGAAGGGTTCCAATGAGAAGAAAATTTTTGTAAAAATAAAAAAAATAAATTTTAAAACAATAGAAATGCTTCATTTAATATATGTATTTAATGTTATTGTAAGGCTCTCATTTTTTAAATATTCTTGTACAAAATAATCTAAATTATGGTGAAAAACAATTTTTGATATTTGTAGAATAAAATGTAGGATAAATTTGATATGTGTAGAATAAATATATGTACAATAAATTTTGATGTGTAAGATAAATTTAAAATTTATAGGATAAATTTTGATGCCAGTTTTATTAGTGGTCTAGCGGCTAAGAGGGCAACGCGAGCTGTTGACATTATGGGACACATTCCCTTGTTGCGGGATCCTCAAAGTGAAATCCTCTTGCTTAGATCTTGTATGGGGGTTGCAAAGTTGCTATTTGGTTTGCAAACTTGCCAGCCCCCCTTTGTGAATGATGTTGTTTCATGTTTTGATAAAGGTCTTCGGGAGGCAATAGAAGACATTGTCGTATGTGAGGGGCTTTTTTTGGTGAACTCCAGTGGCGGATCGCGACCTTGCCGATGCGGCTTGGTGGATTGGGCCTTCTCTCGATCCGGGATGTGGCTGCCTATGCCTTTGTGGCTTCCAGGTCTCAATCTTGGGAGCTGTAGGACCACATCTTACGTAACAGTGGGGTTGCTAACACTGACCCGGATTATGCCAGCGCCTTAGAACGCTTGCATAAATCTCTACCTGACTTTGATCTCGGCGGTTTCTCTAACAATGACACCGCCCCCAAAAAGCCACATAAAACTTTGGCAAATGCCCTTTGTTGTCGAATCACACAAAGTTTGGGAGAAGATTTCCATTTGTCCCCCCGCTAGAAAGCCGTCATTGAATGCCTACAGAGGCCTCACGCTCAGGATTTATTAACTGTTGTTCCTATTGAAGGTATGGGTCAACGTATGTCAGCGGTGGAGTACCGGTCAATCCTTAAGTACCGTCTGATGATCCCCATGTTCCCGAATGATGAAACTTGCCCAGTCTGTCGTAAAGCATGCCTGGATAAATACGGGGAGCATGCGCGTTACACTGTAGAGAGTTGTTGGGGTTTAAGTATCGCCATGAGTTTGTTCTAGACGCGTTAATGGATATTCTCAGACGAGCAGGGATCTCGGCAAAGAAAGAGGCACCGGTTAATTTTCTTACAGACCCGGCGAAAGAGGGTCCCCCTACCCCCGGCTGACGTGCTAATTTTTAGTTGGGAGGGCGGGAAACATACTTGTGTCGATCTCACAGGTGTATCCCCCCTAGCCGGGTTCCGGGAAAATGGGTTTGTGGCAGGGCAAGCGGTACTGAAAGCAGAGTCAAAGAAGGTGGAAAAGCACGTGAAAGCTTGTGAGGATAATCAGCATGCCTTTATCCCCCTGGCGTTTGACACGTTCAGCTCCTTGGCACCGAAGACGGTTCGGTTCTTGGCTAGAGTTCAGCGTGTGGTCCACAACAACTTTTCGACCCCTCAGGGGCGAGTCTTTGTTTTTAGTAGATTAGGGTTTTCTATTTAAAAGGTGATGGCGGCGCAGTTTGTTTTCTCGTCTACCTGCTATTCTTATGTAATTTGCCCTGATAATTGAAATGAAATATAAATTATTTAACCAAAAAATAAAAATAGAGAAAAAAATAATTAAAGAGGAGAAACGATATTGTTTTATTATTATCTCACTTCTTTTTTTTCTTCTTACATCAAGTTCTTCTCAAATGATCATTCCCTACATACAAATATGAAATACACAGTATATACATATGTGTGTATGAAATCCACGAAAATCGAACATTTGACCGGTTAAACTTAACAACATGAATATTATATTGACTTTTTATTTTTCATATATAAACATTGACCAAATCTTAGGGGGACGGAGTGAGTGCGGGGACTTGGTGCGGGGAGAAGTTCACCGAGTGGAAAAGGCTTTGCCGGTGGTTGATCGGTGATTGGGGAGGAGGGAGAAGTGATGTTGGCGATGAGTATTTACCGACTCGGTGAAGAAAAGGGAGAGGTGGGAGAGAGAGGGTGAATGGTGGGCCCCAACCTCTTTCTACCAATCACATCTTTTTTTTTTTTAATTTTTTACCACTCTTCATGTGTTTGACCATTGCCAATAATTGAGTGCAAAATGAAGAGTGAAGTGAGGACTTAATATGACATGATATTATTGGCTAGAAAATAACTTAAAAATTCACCAGTGATTGACCACTCCCTCCACCCTTAGTGCACAATTTGACAGTTTATATATTTTAGTGCAGAATACATCAGCGGGTCTAATGCACAATCCATTTGTTTTTAATAAGTCCTTGCGTAGTGGGCGGTATGCCCGGCGGTATAACCCCCATAGCGCCGCCAAAACGCCGGCCACACCAAAACTCCGGGCGCTATGTTTCAAAAATGGGGGGAGGGCGCGAGATTTTTCGCGGCGTTATTTTTGTTTGGTTAATTCATTTGGCCAATCAAAAAATAGAAGAGTTTTTTATATTAATTAATAAAACTGAAAATTATTAAATAGGTAATGATGGGTAGGGGCTTTATGACTACGGGCTCTAGTGATATAACGCCCCATAAAGCCCCCGTGTAACGTGGCACGACACGTGTCGCATAACGCCCCACAAGGGGCTTTATGACTACGGATGGCCTAAAAGAAAACATGTTTTAATGGACACTTTACAAACAAAAAGAAATAGAATCTTGTAGACGTTTATATTAACTCTCGGTTTGAACTCCATTATTTACTTTCATACCCGGTTCTAAATATGCATATATCAAAATTTGTGTATCAGGAATATCGTTTTATGATCCCTACTTATAAAATATATAATCTGAATATTTTTATATTTGTAGAGTATAATTTACGGTTAATTTTGACTTTGAATTTTGAAAAATGCAGCATGGACATAGATGAAATTGAAGCAATGGATGGGGAGTGGCTAGCCTGAAAAAGATTGATTGTTTTTTGAGTAATCAATTTATGGCGGAATTACTATTATTATTATTCAAATATTTTGTGCTACTTTTTTTTAATATTAATGTCGCAATTGTAGAAATAAACAAGAAATATAGGACGGTATTCGTAATCATTTACGAAGACAACTTTTTAATCAGTTACGAAGACATCTCTCCGGTGTGAATTGAGGTGAAAAATTACTTCTTTGTTGTGAGTTGTGACTACGACTAGTTTTCTCCCGCCCGCGTTAGAAGGCACTAAGGGGTTGTTTATTTACCTCTTAATTAGTCTTTTAATAGTTCAGACCTCTTAATGGTTCAGACTGTTTGTTTCACGAGCAGATGTCTTAATAGTTCAGACATTTTACCTCTGAATGATTAAGCATTATACAGAGTCTGAATGTTTAAGCATTATACAGAGCCTGAATGGTTAAGACCTCTAATCTGAATTGGTTAGACATTTGCCTCTAAACGGTTAAGCATTATACAAGCTCTTAATGGTTCAGACCTCTTACTGGTTTGGCACTTAATGGTTCAGACTTCTTACTGGTTAAGCACTTAACCATTCAGATGTTGCCAAACAGCCCCTAAGCCAAATATTTCTCTCTTGTATACGTCTTTGTAACACCACGTAAAAAACGTGTCTAATTATATAAAGACACATGTCCTAAACTCTAAATATGTAAAAGTACGAGTTTGAAGGACTAAAGTTGACAAACGATGAAAATGTGTGTCCAAAGGGACTAAAAGTGTCAACGTGCCAAACTTGAGCCTCTAAATGACCACACACGAAGAATATATTCTCAAACGAGTAATTATTTGAATACAAGAAGCCGTTTGTGAAAATAATCGAAAGATTATAAACTACAGGGGTTAAACGTGTCAACATGTTAATTCTTACCTCTGACTGACCTTTTAACAAACCCGAGGCTTCGTAATGTTCAAATATACTCTCAAGAATAAGTGATATCAGTTTCACGTGGTTTCGAGATCATTATACAAATTTTCAAGATTTTGGGTTAAAAGCGTCATTGTGATGAAACTAGTATATCGGTGATCGTTTAACGAAACCGGGCCTAACGGAGTTTGGTTATACTCTCATGTTCATCTACAAACTAACTACAAGGGCCTTTTGTGCCTAAAATAAAGTTAAATAAAGTTACAAAGGACCAGGGACTAATTCTGCCAAACTTGAAACAATTTTTACCTGAAAACAAGGTTGTCGCGGCCCGCGAAGACTCCCCTTGAGTCCTACGCGGCCCGCGAGAGACGCCCAGTTCTGCAAAATGTTGACAGCTGCTGGTTGCAGCCAGTTGCACCGCCTTAGAGGCCTGAATTTCGAAACTAGGAGCTTGTTGTCGGTTTTATTATACCACTAGGACACCTGGGGTTATCCTAAATACTCCCATAACACCTGTATTGATCTTGGATCATGCCATTCACCTATAAAAGGACTTTCAAGTTGAACTTGTCATTTGCACACTTCACTTGAATCAATCCTACTCTCTCATCTGGTGGTTCCTGATCAAAAGGGGAGCTTTTTCTTGTAGAAAAGATTGCTAGGACCCTTTGTAAGTGCCTTAGTGTGACAACCCTCATAATTACATGTATCCGTACGATTTATTAATGTTAATTAACGTGCTTGATGACTGTGTTGAATTACTTAACTGCTTTCTAATTACTGCGTCATGCTTACATGTGCTTGTTAACATACTAGTCTTGTGCAAAAAATTGACTAAATGGTCCTGAATGTTTTCCTAAGTGTTGGGAATTAAAAGTGTTACAAAAAGATATATATAGGACACTATACGGAACAACTTAGCTCTTTAACGAAGCGGTATCTAACCGAACAACAAGACATTACCCGGAACACTAAAATATTGCAAGAAACATTATTTTTATTTTTCTGAGCTAGTTATGGTTCCCGAACACTTAAACACATTTCAAAATACATGGTATGCACTAAACATTAGATCTTGCACTTTAACCTTCCACTAATTGATTTATTTACCAAGAAATTTTCATTTAACCCCCCCCCCCATGTGCAACCGTCCCCAAGGGACCCCACCAAGATCACCTCCATACTACTAGATCTTATTTCATATCTTCTTGTGATCTTACTTGATCTTGTAGCCAAAATATTAGATTGTGATCTTTACAAGTATGGTGTAAGATCATTACTATCACTTCATATCTTCACAAAAATCAACATCATCTCTCCCTCACTCTCCCTCTCCATCTTCTTGTGTTCTTCCCTAGCCTTTGTGCTAGTTGTAAGTTCTTGTTTAACTCTTGTCCATCTTCTTGTTATGATTAAAAGTTGTAATATGTTAAGTATATCAAGAAAACTAAGGAACAAGAACTAAAAACATGAACATAAAGCATTACATAAGGTTTACATAAAGATGAAATGTGATGAAGTGTTGTTAGTATGATGTTGTTTGGTATATGTTGATGCTTGCTTGTGATTACTAGAAATACGTTGTTGTTCGCTAAACATGTTAACGGAATCAATCGAGCACGCGTTAGAAAGTTAAGAGCTGAAAACAGGAAGCTGGTTGATGTTTACAGCCAACTTCAGTTGGCTGTAACCAGATCATAACTTAACGAAAACTTGATTTTCTTGAGTCTATAACATGTTATTTCGAAATATGGTTCTAATGGCACTGGAATCATAATTTTTGGACTTCGTTTGCTATTTTTAAAAGGTCATTTTTCACAGCAGCAAAAGCTGCGTTTTTACTGCAGAAAATGTGTGTTATGTTTTTCGTCATAACTTGAAATCTGTGTAGAATTAGCTCATGAAATTTATACCGTAGATGACCACTGATGTCGTTGTAATGCCCCAACTGGAATTTCATCAATCGGACTTAGGATAAATTTTAAATAAATTATTCCGTGGACTGCAGTCAGAAAGTGATGAATCTGATTGCAGTCCGGTAAATGATTTTTTATAAAATATTGGTAGTGAATTGGATCCCGATATTTTTACACAATAATATTTGGATCGTTTAAGACCTTCTGTAAAAAGTTCGGAATTTTTGGAACAGGTTAACTATTTTATTAAAATTCTTGAAAACAGCCCAGTTTTGAATGTAAAAGCTGAAACGACATAAGTAGTAATTTGCGTGTCTAAATGTCGGGTATGTTATCTGAGAATGATCTAACATGTTATATGTCAATGAAAGTGTTATGTGCAATGTCGTATGTTTGCTTATGAGTGGGAATAGATGCGAAGTTTATATGGGCATGAACCGTTAAAGTGATGCATGTTATGTGATAGATGCGTGTAGGAACTTCGTGCTTATTTGAAGTCACTAATAAACTAAGTGGTAATCATACTAGGACGTGATTGACCGACCTTGACTGTTAGCTATTTTTGAGAGTCAAACCGAGCAACCGAGGTGAGTTCACACTCTTAAGGAATGGGATTCCCGGTGGGTTGGGAATGGGATTAAATAGCTAAGACGGAACTTGTACTTTCACCACTACTAGACTACTTACCTCTGTTCTCGGATTGGGAAGGACGCCAGCGCTAAACCTACGTATTCACTACGTACCTCCGTCCTCGGATTGGGAAGGACGCCAGCGCTAAACCTACGTATTCACTATGTACCACTGTCCTCGGATTGGGAAGGGCACCAGCGCTAAACCTACGTATTCGTATACGTACCTCTGTCCTCGGATTGGGAAGGGCACCTACGCTAAACCTACGTGTTCAATACGTACCTCTGTCCTCGGATTGGGAAGGACACCTATATATACATCTAGTCTCGTGGTTTTACAACATGGGGTAGCCCCCACCGTTCATGTTTTGGAAAACAAGGAAAGCTGATTTAACTTGTAGTTGCAAACAAACTCATAGTTCTTGAAAAACTACTTTGTAACGAACACCTACTGTGAACTCGCTCAACTTTGTTGTTGACTTGTTGTTACATGCCTTGCAGGTCGTTAGATGCTTATGGAGCTTGCACAGGGAGGCGTGGTCGTTGTGGGAGATGGACTGTTGAGTCCCATGTCAAACTTTTAAACTTTATGAACTTATTGCTTATGTTTGGGTCTTACAATTTATGCTTCCGCTGTTAACTTAAAGTTAATTACTTTCTTTTGGACACCAATTATATTGTGGTTGGTTTTAGTTACTTAATTACGTTGTTCAATATGATTGGTGGCTTGATCCTGGCCAGTCACGCCTCCAAGCGGTGATGCTCCGTGTGTGGATTTTTGGGGGTGTGACACTTAGCCCTCTCTTTAGTTCAGTTTTTAGTTTAAAAACCGAAAAGTCAAAGTTATCGTAATCTGACTTTGACCATCGGTTTAAACTCAAATGGTCCAACCACAGTTCGAGATGAATGTGGTTATGTGACCATAATTAGGTAGGTGATTAACCTTTAAAATGGGCACCTCCTAATTATTTCGTTTGCTTAGTTAATTGTCGGGTCAAACCATTTAGTTAAAAAGTCATACTGGACAGAATTATAAATAATAATTAAAACTAATAATACAGAGGTTATAATTATATTTTAACACTCTAATAACTTAGTAATTATTATTAGAACATGTTCAAACAGGTTCAACCCGACAATTCTGAGTTTAAGGTCGGTTCGCAACCGAAAGTCGCAAAAGCTTGACTTTTGCTTTGACTTTCAGTTCTGACCCGATTGAGCTTAATTCTTCCATGTTTTAAGCTTCCATTAGGACCATATTATGTTGTATTATAACCCTATGAGGTTATATTACTTGGTCATTTATATACTGGATTATATGCTAGTTTCAGTTAATATGCTTATAAATGCCCGTTATGCCCTTTTGACATATAACCGAGATTTTTGAAAATGTGAGAGGACAAAAAGCTTCATTACTGATATATAAGTATGTCACTAAATTTTGACATCAGTTTCTGGTCTCAAACAAAAGTTATGCTCGATATCGTAAATTGAAACTTTTTATTAATTAAATTACGCTATCTTGCATAAGGCATGTTTAAGCATAGGTTTTGACCCAAAACTCATTACCTACTGTTAAGATATTATTTTAGGGATTTTTAGGATTTTTGGTCAGATTATAAACTGACCATATCATTGAGTTCTTGTATAATTCGGTAAATGACAATAATACCCTTTTCATGCATAAAATGAGATTAACATATGATTTGAATACCAAACCTTTTTCTACTGATATTATATATTAAATAAAATATTTTGAACACTTAAGACTGATCAAAATCTCAGATTTTCATAAACATCTTAATTATCGTCAATTAGCGACTTTTACGCTAATTAGGTGCGTAGTATGGTTTCAAACCATATTTAACACCTAAGACTTGTTACCTACCGAATTATTAGATAAATTTTAATATTATTACAGTAGGTATAAGTCATGAACTCAGACTTCCAAAAATGTCCTTAAAAGCATATGTGAAATGACCAAAATACCCTTTCGGGGCATAGTTTGGCCATAAATGGTAAACCACACATATGAATGATATCTTACTGTTATACCAACATAAAATAAATATTTTTACTGAATGTTTTAGACCAGAACCTCAGTTTACTATTAAATCTCTTTTATAAACATTAAAATGACCAAAACGCCCCTATGGGACTTAAATGGGTTTTAAATACTTCTTGGGCATATGTGTTAACATCCTACTGATGTATTAACATATTTTAAGCATAATAACATATGAGACCTGTATATAATTCATTCGGTTACCCGTTAAGCATTTATGCGTTCGATTCGGTTTATGTGACTAGTTTACATAAAATAGCCGAAATGGGTTTAACCTTACTTCAAAATCCAGAATGTGAATAGTTTACCCATATTATACAAGTATCCAAACTTGTCGGGTCTAAATCACGTTCTATTCCGGTCTTCGCTTAATCTAGCGTATAGAACCATTAAGTATTTTTCAAACTAACCGTTCTAAGTCTTTGACTTAAATAAAAACCCGTTAGTATCCTAATAGGTTAATCAACCTTCCATACAGATTGAGTAGCCTCGGTAGAAGGTATTTACATAAAGCTTTAGGAAAATTATGGCTGAGTTACATCTTAACACATCTAGCTCAGGTAAATACTTTTAACTTATTTTCCCTTATACGGGCTTGGGATACGGTATTATAATAATACCGCTTGGTCGGGTATGAAATCATTTAATCAGATTGTGATTAATATATTTACATAACCCGTTTAAATCTGTTTTGTTTGATAACATAAACATTGGGGGTTAATACGACCGTGTCCTGGATATCCTCGGCTCATTTCATTTGAAAATGGCCACGACCTATGCACGGGTGTAGGCATACACCTGACAGATGCAAATGCTAAATGACCCACATGTTGGGGATAACTCCTTTGTGGGTTTTAATAGTGGTGAGTCGGTTAATCATGACCGGCTTCCAAACCGACCCCATATGTATGACAAACATGTAAAACTGTATACAAGATTTTATTAAAGATTGTCCTAAGTTATAAATGGTTTGTGCTTTGTGCACTTAAATCAATTTTTATAAATTCTTTTCAAATGAGTCAGTTAATTGTATTTACCAGTGAAAACTGACGTATTTTCCAAAGACTAAATGACAGGTACCTCACGAAATTAGGCTGGAGCTACTTGGTGTCAAATAAGAGGATCTTGCAAATCCTTAGATGCCTGAAGTCTGTTATTTCAGTTTTTCTTGTATTTGTTTTATGATCCGCCTGTGGATCTCTATTACAACCAGTCTGTATATTCTTTTATTTTGGACATTCGAACACTATGGTTTATAATAGTAATTATCTACCAAAGCCTTCCGCTGTGCTATTATATTGTGTATATTGACTATGATGATATCAACTACATCACGATACTCCCCACCGGGCCCACCGGTAATATGTGAAAATATCGGGGTGTGACAGGTTGGTATCAGAGCCAACTGTCACACCCCGATATTTTCACATATTGCCGGTGGGCCCGGTGGGGAATATCGTGACGTAGTTGATATCATCATAGATAATTGATCACAGTATAATGCACATCGGAAGTCTAAAAATAATATTACAAACTGAATTTGAAAGTATAATAAAATATTACACAACAGTTGTAAGCGGATCCACAGGCGGATCTAAAACAGAAAGTAAATATTGTTCAACAGACTTTAAGTACTAAAAGCTTGCAAGACTCTTTATTTAGTACTCAGGAGTTTCCAGCCCATTTCGTGTAGTACTTGCACTTAATCTTTTTGAAAAATATATCAGTTTACACTGGTAAATACAATTAACTGACTCTTTTGAAAAGTGTTTACAAAAATTTGTTTGGATGCACATGGCACAAATCTTTTATAACTTGGGACAATTATTAAAATAATCTTGTATACAGATTTATATGTTTGTCGTCCGTTCAGGGCCCGGTTAGAAGAGCTGGGACAAGATTAATAGACACACCACAAGTATAGGCCCACAAGGAGTTTCCTCACGTGTGAGATACCGTTTATACATACGCAACTATCAGGTGTATGCCTACACCCCGTGCTTAAGCCGTGGCCATTTCTAATGAATGAGCCGAGGATATCGAAGACACGGTCATTAACCCCCCAAAGGCAATGCATCAAACAAGACATATTAAAACGAGTCATGCAATTTATCAATCACAATCCAATTAAATGATTTCATACCCGACCAAGCGGTATTATTATAATACCGTATCCCAAGCCCGTATAAGGGAAAATAAGTTAAAAGTATTTACCTGAGCTAAAAGTAATTTATTCTCAGTCGTAATTTCAAATCAGCAAGTACATGGAGCTTTTACTGGGCTCCTAATCTGGAACGATGGTTTTAATAGCCTATTAGATTCCTAACGGGCCTCATTTAAGTTATAACTTTGACCGGTTAGTTTTAAAGGAAATTTTACGGTTCAAAACGCAAGATTAAGCGAAGACCGAATTAGAATGTGATTTAGACCTGAAAAGTGTGAAGTCTTGTATAAAATGGGTAAACTAAACACATTCTGGATTTTGAAGTAAAAATGATATGGCTTGACCCGTTTCGGCTAATTTATGCAAACTAGTTACGTAAACCGTACCGAACGCGTATATGCATAACGGTTAACCGAATGAGTCATGCACAAGTTCCATAAGTCATTATGCTTAAAATATGTTGTGATATCAGGAAGTAATCTTCCATTATGCCCAAAACGAATTTAAAACCAATTTAAGCCCCGTAAGGGTATTTTGGTCATTTTAAAGTTTATAAAAGAGGTTAAATAGTAATATGAGGTTCTGGTCTAAAAATATCAGTAAAAGTATTTATTTTATCAAATTAAATCAGTAAGATATCATACATATGTGAGGTTTATCATTTATGGCCAAACTATGCACTATAGGGGCATTTTGGTCATTTCACACATGCTTTTAAGGGCAAATTTGGAAATCTTAGTTCAAGACTTATACTTACTGTTAAAGTATAAAAATTTATTTTATGAAATCAGTGGGTACAAGTCTTAGGCGTTAAATATGGTTTTAAACCATACTATGCGCCTAATTAGCGTAAAAGTCGGTATTTGACGATATATAAGATGTTTATAAGATTGGAGTTTTGATCAGTCCTTAATGTTCAAATTATTTTATTTAACATATGATATCAGTAGGAAAAGGTTTGGTATTCAAATGATGTGTAAAACTCATTTTATTAATGAAAAGGGCATTATCGTCAATAACGAATTTATACTAGAACTCTATGTTAAGGTCAGTATAAAATTTGACAAAAATTTCCAAAAATCCCTAAATATTATATCATAACACTGGATAGCAAGTTTGGTGCCAAAAATTGGGTTTAAATATGATTTATGCTAAAAATGCCTTTTAATTAATAAAAAACTTTAACTTTACGATATCTTGCATAACTTTCATTTTAGACTAGAAACGGATGTCAAATTTTTAGGACATACTTATAAATCAGAAATGAAGATTTTTGTCCACTCACATTTCCAAAAATTTCGTTTTTATATCAAAAGGGCATAATGGTCCATTTTAAGCAAATAACGGAACATGCATGTAATCTATGATTTCTAAGGAACCACGTAGTATAACTTCAGAGAGTTATACTAACATATAATGTGGTCCTAAAGGAACCCTAAGGCATAACTAAGCTAAACTAAATCGGGTCAGAACTGAAAGTCAAAGCAAAAGTCTACTTTTGCGACTTTCGGTTGCGAACCGAGCCTAAACTCAGAATTGTCGGGTTGAACATGCCTAAACATGTTCTTATATTATTTACCAAGTTGTTTAAGTGATAAAATGTATTTTATAGCTTCTACATTATCAGTTGTGATTTATTTTGCAAAAACTGACTCGTTTGACTTTTTTGTTAAGTAGTTTGACCCGACAATTGACCAAGTAAATGTGATAATTAGGAGGTGTCTTTTTAAGGGTTTATTACCTACATAATTACCAACTCATAGCCACTTTCAATTCGAATAATGGATGGACCGTTAGTGATTAATCACAAAGTCAAAGCATCATTACGATAACTTTGACTTTCGGTCATTAAGCTAATGAAAACTTAACTATGGAATCTAAGAACACTTACAATAGTCCTTAGCACGAAAATAGAACTAGAGAAAGCTTCCTAGAAGATCAGGATGCTTCAGAGATCACTTGAGAGTGAAAATTTCAAATGTGCAAGTTCAAGTGCTCAACCTGGGTTTCTATTTATAGGAGAGGAGGATGGATCAAGATGATTACAAGTGTCCCCAGGTGAATTCTGATGTTTCCATGTGTCTAGTGGTTTAGCAAAACCGTTAACATGCAGCTGAAATCCAAAACAGGTTGCAGAGATCTTCAAAAGATTGCAGGTTGCAGAGCTGGGCAGCTGCTAGTTCTGGCTGAAAAACCCTCACCGTCGCGCCACGCGCCATGGATAGTGTTGGTGCATAATGTCTATAGCCTACGTCTACAGTCTAGGTCATGTTAGTAGCTTGTAATAGGGCGAATGTTGGTGCACTAGTGTCTGTTAACTTCGTCTTAATCAAGTCTTATGTCTAGATAGGATAAACGAGCACACAACAGGGTTAGAATTTAGGGTTTTATATGTTAAAGTGGGTAATTCCGCTTGAAAGTGACAATGTACATTTCAAGTGAAATTAACAGTTGTGATTCCACTTGAAATGGACAATGCCACATTCAAGCGAAATTAACATCTCTATATATAGGTGTGTGCTGAGCTCATTTGGAGCGGAATTAGAAGTCATTGTTTGAGAGCCGAGGTGCTGCCGAATTGTAATCAGATCTGTAAAAGCTCAGGAAATCAGTAATAGATAAAGATTAGAAAGTATCAAGCTGTGTTGACATCATTTACATTGATTCCGCCTTTGTTTTTGATGATGAACTACTCAGATTGACTCGTTAGGGTCACACGACGATCCAACAAGTGGTATCAGAGCTCAGGACGAGGAGTTCATACCAATTCAGCTTGAATTCATTGGATTCTTTCACTTCTACTCTTTCTTTTCTGATTTGATTGAAATTTTACGGTTGAAATGGCTTAAAACTCACATATACTAAGCGAAACATAGATTTAACTAATCCGTGAAAGATTTGGACCTTAATTCGAACAAATTTTGATAAAAACTGCTAATTCCGCTTGAAAATTTATTCGAATTGCTGATGTCATCGTAATTCCGCTTGAACTTGCACGTGTGATTTCAAGCGAAATAAGCTATTTTGGTTATTCCGTTTGAAAGTGTTTGTCTGATTCCGCTTGAAAGTTCAAGCGAAATAAGTGATTTCGCTTCAAAGTAACTGATTCCGTTTGAGATTTCAAACGAAATTAGATTCCACTTCAAACTTGATTCCGTTTGAGTGTTATTCCGCTTGAAAGCTAATTCCGTTAGAAGCAGTATTTCGCTTGAAAAGCTATTTCGCTTGAAAAGCTGATTTCGTTTGAAATAATTCCGTTTGAAACTGTCTTTTTCAAAATCAAAAATTTTCTAAGTGTTTGTTGATCATTTTAGGTACTTGAAAGATGGATGAGTTCATGAATCCGTTCTGTGATGTTTTTGCTTTTGCTGGAAATAGTGGAGATGATATTTCTAACGACACATCAAACAACACAAATGAGAAAGCTCCGAATGCGAGAAAGACTTTTTCTGATGCATTAAGTGTTGAGAGTGCTTATGGGACGTACAACAAACCTCCCAAGTTGATGGCGATTGAAGATTACAATAAATGGTCGAAAAAGTTTGAAGAATGGCTCAAAGCATTTGCATATCCAAGTTGGAAGATGTTGAAGAATGGTTTTGTTATAGAAAGATCAGATTTTGAAAATTTGATAGAAACTGAGGAAATAGAAAGATATGTTGCTGAACAAAAGTGCCTTGCATTAATTCATCAGTCAGTGAGAGACGACATAATAGCGTTGATTGAGTACACAAATTCAACAGATCTTTGGGAGAAATTGAGAGTTAAATGTGTGGGTAGTGCAGAAATAGTCAAAAAAAAAAAAAAAGAAATTATTAAGAAAAGAGTTTGATCTATTTGGCTGTTTGAAAAATGAGTATGTTTCTAAGATGATTGAAAGATTCGGACATCTAAAGATGGAACTGGCAAGACATGGAATCATTTATTCTCGTGAAGAACTGGTTGATAAGCTGATTGATTCATTGCCGGATGATAATGACTGGCAATACTTTGCATTGATGCTGAAGAATACTATCGAGTCGGAGAAACTGACGGTTGATTTGTTGATTGAAAGACTAGAAAGCCATGAGCTGGAGATCAAGAAATCTTTCAAAGTCAATCATTCTTCATATCAACAGAATGTTGGATTGTATTACAGGGGAGATGGGATACCGAAGAATATGTCTCCTAAGACAGCTTTCTCAGCTGAAGGTTCTTACAAGTCAAATCAAGAAAGTCCGAGCAGTGGGTTTCATAGTGGTTCATCATCAACAACTCCAAGCCAATCTGTTCCAAAGAACATGTTTCAATGTAATATTGCTGTGGATCTGAAGAATGCTCAAAACTTCAGTGAGGAATCTGCTAAACAGCAGATGGTGTTTTTAGCGTTTGTTCTAGAGTCGTACGAGAGCTTGGTTGCGGGTAAGATTGGAAATACAAATCTCACCAAGGAGGATTATGACCAGTTCGACCCAGAAGAGATGGAATTGATCGACATCAGGTGGTGTATGGCTAGTGCAGTCAGACTCAAAGATTCATGGAGATTACTGGTAGACATTCAATTGGCGGACCTTCCACCAAACTTGGTTTTGATAAATCAAAGGTCACGTGCTTCAGATGCAAACAAAAGGGACATTTTAAACGCGAATGTCGAAACGCACCTGGTGATGATACTGCAAATCCGTTCAGAGAGGATTATTACAAGAGAGCTATATACCATCAAAACAAATCTGAACCTCCCAGAATGAAGCAGCTTGAAGATACCCCAAAGAAAAATCAAGAGCTCTTGCTGTTATTCATGATGATGAGGGATACGATTGGAGTGATGTGTTACCAGAAGAGGATGCAGTGGGCTATGCGTTTGCTGTAATAAAAGAAGTTCCTTTCAAAGATAGCAGGAATGAACAAGAGAAATATAATTACAGAAAGATGAAAGCTCAAGACAGGATAATTAGAATATCTAAGATTTTCAACGAAGCAAAGAGAGCAAAAAGATGGGATGCTGATAGAGAATGTTACCTAGATTCCGATGGTAACATAGCTATTGATTCAAAAACCATTGATATTGAAGTTCTCATCAAACAAATTGCTGAAGAAGAAGAAGAAGCCAAACAAAGAGAATGGTGGGGAGGAGGAGAAGCTGAAGTAAAAGATGAAGAAAAAGAAAAAGAAAAGGAGAAAGAGCAGCAGCCAAAGAAAGTTGATAATGGGATTATTGATACGACACAAGAGTTTACCGCTGAGAATTTGAAGAAGATGGCTGACAAAGTGTTCGCTGCGAAAAAACTAGAGGTAGTTTCTGGTTCTGGCACTGAGTCCAAAAACAAGGTCAGTCAGAATGATGCTATCAAAGAGTCAGGTAAGAAAGATAAAAATGAGAGCGACTGCAAAAATTGCATGAAAAACTGCAAGGTTTGTAGTACAATCACTTACTACAGTGATAAAAAGATTGAGGATCTGACAAAAAGAGTCAGAGATGTGGAGGATCAGATCTTAAACCGTGATAAAATGTTAAAAGGTTCAAATGATCGCATAAAAGAACTAACTGAGAAAATCGAAAATGATAAAATTGAAGTAGAAAGGGTTAGGAAAGAAAACGAAAAGTTGATTCATGAAAATCGTCAACTTTCAGACAATTTTGAGAAGCTAAAACGAACGGTGAAAGATTCTGATGAAAGAAATGGTAAGACATGTACAGAAAATGTGCAATTAAAAGGAGTTCTTAGGGTTAAAGAAGAGTTAATCAACCAACAACTGGATGAAATTGCTAAGTTGAAACTTCAGTTTCAAGAAGTTAAAATTGAAAATGAACGCATCCAGTTGAAATTGAACAGTTACAGCTCCGCAAGTTTTGTTCTTCAGCATATTGTTCCTAAACCGATTGGAAAGAACAAAGCAGGCGAAGATGTATACGCTGATGGAACCGGGGTGGGGTATCATCAGGTTCCACCACCTGTTCTAAACAATTATTCAAAGAAAAATTCAGGGTTGATTAATGATGAAGATGAAAATGAAATAAAGCTTCCAGACACAATTGATGTTACATTCACTAAATCATCTTCATCATCCGATGAAGGAAGTGTCCAATCTGAAGTGGTTAAAAGTGTGGTTGAAAGTGTTTTGAAATCTGATAGTGACACTACTGAGGATGATGAATGCTTTTTGGACAAATATATTCCAAAATCAAAGTCCAAAAACAACTTACATGAAGAACCACATCTTGTGATGTACAAGATGGCAGGATCGGATAAGTTGTATTCGGATAGTTATTTTCCGTTGGAAAATGTGAATGTGGATAAATTGAAAAATGTGTTCAAATTGGTCGAAATTGATGTATCTGAACTTGAAGGTTTGAAACGTGCTGAGAGACAATTGAATTTTGAAAAAGATAAATCTTACTACAAAAAGCCTATCATACCAACACGTTTTTCTAACTACCATCAAAACAAATGGTCGGGTGGTTATAAGGGTGATAAGAATTATCAAAGAAGGAACTTTCAAAACAAGAAATTTGTTGAGAAAAAGGTGTTTGTTTCGAGTTCAAGTTCACTTTTTGATGAAGAATCTGAGATTATCTCAAAATCAAACAAAGAGTTCTTTGAGGAAAAGGCCTCACAAACTCAGACTGAAGGCACAAGTCGGGTTGTTGATACTCATACATGCTTTAAATGCAACAAAGTTGGGCATATTGCACGAAAGTGTACCAACTTTAAGCCTAGGTCTGAAGTTGTTGAGATTCAGAAAAAGAAGGTTGAAGCAAAAGGCAAAGCTCCAATGGTTGTTGAGAAAATTTTGAAAAATGAGAATACAAAAGTCAAAATTGAACCTGTTAAGAAGTTGGAAACTAAAAATAACAATTTTTACAAACGGGTTGCTTCATCTCAACAAACATGGAAGCCAAAAAGTTCTCCAAAACCAAAGGTTTCAGAGACAGAAAAACAATCGTCTTCTACCACTCCGGTAAAGATGGATGTTCCTTTGGATTATTATGAACAGTTGGAGAAACAATTTTCTACTCCACCAGAGAAGAAGAATGTTCAAAAGAAAGATCAATCAACCGGTCAACCTAAGAAAGATGAGTTTTTCTTATACAAAAAGGTTGAGATTGGATCTGAAGAAAGCTTGAAGATGAATGACAAAAATTTTCCGCCACTTTACTTTGCAAAATCTCACATCAATGTCAAGTTACCTGAGTCAAAAGAGACTTGGGTGGCATCAAAATCTCACTAAATGTTTTTGAAATGTGCAGGAGCTTCCAAGATCCGTTTCACGATGGATTATGGATAGTGGAGCTTCTCGGCACATGACATGGAAGAAAGCCCTACTGTATGATGTTAGAGGGTTTAATGGAGGTTATGTGGGATTCGCAGGTAATCAAGGTGCTCGAATAGTTGGAGAAGGAACTTTATCGAATGGCATTGTAACGTTTGAAAGAGTAAACTACATCGCCGAGCTTGAAAACAATCTTCTAAGCATCTCTCAGATATGTGATCGCATGTATACAACGCACTTTACAGACAAAGAATGTTTGATCTTGAAACCAGGATTTGTTGTTCCCGAAGAGTGGATTATTATGAGGGCACCTAGAGTGAACGATCTGTACGTTTTAGACATGAGCGTAGCTACTACAACAACGGGTCAGGCTCACTGTTTTGTGTCAAGAGCAACGGAAAAAGAATCAAAGTTATGGCATCGAAAGATGGGCCATATTCATCTCCGAAAAATGAATCACCTGGTGCATAACGACTTAGTTACTGGTGTTCATGTAAAAGGTTTTCATCTGGAAGGAGAGTGTATCAGTTGCGTCAAAGGAAAGCAAAAGAAGAAATCCCATCCTAAAAAGAGAGTTAACTCAGTCTCAAGACCGTTAGAGAGAATTCATATGGATCTTTTTGGTCCAGTGAATGTCAAAAGTATAACTGGTGATCTCTACTGTCTGGTACTAACAGATGATTACTCGAGATTTTCATGGGTTTCTTTTCTAAAGACAAAGGATGAGACATTTGAAAGCTTGATGGCGTTGTTCAGAAAAATTGAAAACTTGTACCAAACCCGAATCAAAAGAATCAGGTGTGATAACGGTACAGAGTTCAAGAACAACAAGATGGAAGAATATTGTGATGAGAGAGGTATATTGCAAGAATTTAGTGCTCCTTACGCTCCGCAGCAAAATGGAGTAGCTGAAAGAAAGAACAGGACACTAATTGAAACGGCCAGGATGATGCTTGCTGATTCAAAGCTACCAGTTAATTTTTGGGCAGAAGCAATGTCAGCCGCTTGCTATACACTTAACCGGGTTCTTACAGTGAAGAAATTCAACAAGACATGTTTCGAGCTGATCAACAACCGCAAACCGAACCTGAAGTATTTAGAACCGTTTGGGTCTCCCTGTACAGTTCTAGAGCCTTTTGGTAAATTTGGTAAAAAGAGCATTGAAGGAATTTTTGTGGGTTATGCTAGTCCATTGAAACGAGTCTTTGTTCCAAGCTTGAAGCGGATCATCGAAGCACAAAATGTTGAGTGTCAGGGGTATACTATGCCACCTCAGAATCCCGGTGACTCATGGCGTTTTAATTACGATACTTTATGGGATTCGTTTGACATTGAAGAAGAACCGGATTTCTTTGACGAGTTGGATATTTTGAGAGAATATGAAGAATCGCAGGAAAGATTCCCAGCAGAAACTTTCAGTCGTCAACGACAAGCTTCGAACGATGATGAAGCAGGTCCAAGCAATGCTGGTGAACATGATGATATTCAGGAATCTCTTGACAATCAGACGGTAGTCAACGATAATCAAGAATCTGATGATAGACCAGTCTTTGATCATGGTGATTCAGATTCTGAGGGGGAGCAGATCCAGATTTCAAGTCAAACAGTTCCAGTCAGTGAACAAGATGCAAATCAAAATGTCACAAATTTGGAAGGCGAGGTAGATGTTCCAGGTGAGGTGATGCCGAGAACTCTTTCATACCATCCAGAGGAATTGATCATTGGAGAATTGCAGACAGGCGTTCGCACAAGACGACAAATTGACCAAGGGCGTACTTGTTTTTATTCTACAGTTGCTCCTTTACAAACTGAGTTTTCACTAAGCTGTTTTATTTCGCAGATCGAACAGCGAACATACAAAGAGGCGCTAACTGAATATTCTTGGGTCAATGCTATGCAAGAAGAGCTGAGTCAGTTTGAGAAGTTAGGAGTGTGGAAGTTAGTAGACTTGCGTGATGGCCACAGGAAGATCAACACCAAATGGGTGTTTAAGTGTAAGAGAGACGATAGAGGGGTTATTATTCTTAATAAAGCTCGACTCGTAGTCCAGGGTTTCAGTCAGCAGGAGGGTATAGATTTCACTGAAGTGTATGCTCCGGTTGCTAGACTAGAAGCGATCAGAATCTTCCTAGCATTTGCATCTTGGAAAATTTTTAAAGTTTATCAGTTAGATGTGAAATCGGCGTTTCTCTATGGGAAGGTAAAAGAGGAGGTATATGTCAGACAGCCACCGGGCTTTACCGATCCGATCCACAAAGACAAGGTTTATTTGCTGGATAAAGCGTTGTATGGTTTACACCAGGCCCCGAGAGCTTGGTACGAGACATTGTCTCAACACTTACTAGCCAACAGCTTCATCCGAGGAAAAGTGGATGCCACTCTCTTCACCAAAGAGGTCGATGGTCATCTTCTGATAGTTCAAATATACGTGGATGACATTATATTTGGGTCTACAAATGAAAATCTGTGCAAAGATTTCGAACGAGTTATGAAGCATAAATTTGAAATGTCATCGATGGGTGAGATGAAATTCTTCTTAGGACTTCAGGTTGATCAACTGCCTAAAGGAATTTTCATACATCAGACGAAGTATGTTCATGATATCTTAGAGAAATTTGGGATGTCAGGTTCTACTCCAGCTTTCACCCCATTAGCGACGAATCATGGGATAAACCCTGATCTCACCGGAGAGAAAGTAGATGAAACGTTGTATCGTTCTATGATCGGTTCGTTAATGTATTTGACAGCTTCAAGACCCGATATTATGTATCCAACCCGCCTCGCAGCGCGGTTTCAGTCTAATCCTAGAGCTTCGCATATGGTGATTGTGAAAAGGATATTACGCTACTTGAAAGGAACTCCATCATTGGGGTTGTGGTATCCAAAAGAAGGCGATTTCACGCTCGAAGGGTATTCCGATTCCGATTTCAGATGCTGCAAAGTCAACGCTAAATCAACAACAGCGGGGTGCCAGTTTTTCGGATCACGATTGGTCACCTGGCAATGCAAGAAGCAGACCTCTGTAGCTTTATCCACATGTGAAGCTGAATATGTATCTGCTAGCAGTTGTTGTTCTCAGATCTTGTGGATCCAGCAACAGATGCGCGACTACGGTTTGCAATTTCTTAACACCCCTATCTTTTTTGATAATGAGGCAGCGATAAACATTACTAAAAATCCAGTACATCACGCTAAAACGAAACACATTGAAATTCGTCATCACTTCATCCGAGATTGTTTCGAGAAGAAGTTGATACGAATTGAGAAAATCCACACTGACGAACAAAAAGCTGATTTACATACCAAAGCGTTTGATAAAACTCATTTTCAATACTTGTTAAAATTGAATGGTATGAAGTTTTTATCGGTGTTGGAGGAGATTCTTGGCGTTGATGAAGGAGACATTGTAGATGATGTTGAGAAGCAATCTGCAATGGTTTGTCGATTTTTTACCTGTTTTGGTATTTAGGGGGAGAGTATAGGGTAATATTTTCAGAAAATACAAAAACAGTAAAAAATTTCAAAAATTCAAAAACATGATATTTTTTGAAAATACAAAAACAATAGAAAACCAGAAAAGAGCTTGTGTAAAAAGGGAAAATGATAGTACATCGGCTTGACAGTTACAGTATGCTAAAGATATGTAATGTTTAAAAGTTTTAAACAGTCTTGCTGATGATGTGCCGATAGGTTTTTACACATTTAGTAGGTTTGTTCGGGATATAAATCTAAATCTTTACTTACTTATTTCGTGGGGAACACTACTTGGATATATAGGTAACCCCTGAAATCTTGTTTGAAAGATCCCTCTTTCTGAGATACTAGGTCTTTATACTCAGTGATATCTGGGGTATTATCCCGGGACTTCTGATAATGCGGAAGCAATGGCCTAGTCCCCGTATAATACTTTACTGCTTGCTTGAAATATAGCACCGCCCTCAGCACAAAAATGATGAAACAATAAAATTGATAATCATTGCTGTTGTAAAAAAGATCCTCTAAAGGGGACCACCTAAAGTCGAACCGTCATCTCTCTGCTGAACGGAAGTTCTAACCTGAGCTCTCACGGTTTCGCAATTCAACCCCTTACAGATATCATCTGTGGTATACTCACCTGTAAGACTGAATATTGGGATCTGGATACGAGAGTATATTCAAGAGGTGGGACACATAAATAAGTTTAAGTTCTAAAACACTAAATCAGTATCCTGGACAGATTGAAATGTGTGTGAGAATTTAAGTGGATCAGTATATCGACAATCTAAGCGAATTGTTTAATTCTCAGTATGTAATTAAAGCTTAACGGTACTTGTGACTTGTCGAATAGCTGATATGATTCCCTAACACGCTCACCAAAAATATGTTTGTAAATAGTTTACTTTTACTGCATTTTAGTTCTGTATTTCTTTTCTAGTTTAGAAACTTTATTAAAAATCCAAAAAGATTTTACACTTCTGCTTTATTTTTCGACAAACCAAAGTGGAGAGTTGATCTTCAGATTCGAATTAGAGCAGATGCAGGAAGTTTCTGGACTGGATGATGAGTTTGGAGCTTAATATGTTAAAATCTTGAGAATTGAAAAGTCAATACAAGTTCATTAATTTGAAACTTGTAAATTTCAGAAAGTTGTTTGAACAAAGTTGAACTAAATGTCAGTGTGATTTATCTCAGGTCAACCAAGGTCATTACGTTGGACTTGGTAGACAAATTAAGTTCTCAGGGTCATTAATTTGGATCTGAATACTTAATTGGATTTCTAATTCTGACAAGATCATCAAAATAAAGGTGAATGGTAAGTTTGGATTGAATATGTTATTGTCATATATCTTATATTTAGGTAGAGATTGTGCAGGTAACAGGTATGAATTTGAGAAAGCAGTTAAGCAAAATCCCAGCCTACTGATAGGGGGAGTCTGAAGACTTAAAGTCAGATGCAGTTCCTGGATCTAGATTCAAGGGGGAGCTTGAAGATATTAAAGATTCAGATTCTGTGATTCATGCTAGCTGTTGGTTGAAAATTTGAAGGAAGTTTTTACAATTTGATTGACAAAATGGAAAGAGACAAAGACTTGACGCTAAAGACTTCGTCAACATCCAAGGGGGAGTCTGTTGGTGCACTAGTGTCTGTTAACTTCGTCTTAATCAAGTCTTATGTCTAGATAGGATAAACAAGCACACAACAGGGTTAGAATTTAGGGTTTTATATGTTAAAGTGGGTAATTCCGCTTGAAAGTGACAATGCAACATTCAAGCGAAATTAACATCTCTATATATAGGTGTGTGCTGAGCTCATTTGGAGCGGAATTAGAAGTCATTGTTTGAGAGCCGAGGTGCTGCCGAATTGTAATCAGATCTGTAAAAGCTCAGGAAATCAGTAATAGATAAAGATTAGAAAGTATCAAGCTGTGTTGACATCATTTACATTGATTCCGCCTTTGTTTTTGATGATGAACTACTCAAATTGACTCGTTAGGGTCACACGACGATCCAATAGCGAAATATGTCAAATATGTAATGTTATGTGTGTTAGAAGTCATTTCGCACGAAATAGCAATTAGCTATTTCGTACGAAATCAAAGATGGCTATTTCGTACGAAATAGCATGTTGCTATTTCGTGCGAAATCAGTTGCCTATAAATAGGCAGTGTTGGTTTTTCATTTGGTACGAAATAGCGAGACGTGTAACAAAGTGCTGCCCATTTTTCACCGTGTAATCAAGTTGAATATCAATGAAAAACTTGTTTTAAGTATAATTCTCTGTTTCTACACCTTTCTATCACTGATTCTCAATTGTTTGACTGTTTCCACCTTTCAAACAACTTAGTTTTGACTCTGAACGACTCATATAGGTCGCAAAACGATCCTACAAGTGGTATCAGAGCTCAGGATGAGTCAATTCGTTTGGATCAGTGCTTAGAATTCTGTTTTTCTACTCATTCTTGGATTTCTGGACAAATTCACGGACAAAATGGACTGATCTTTTGATATTATGTGTAAAATACAGTTTTAACAAACCCTTGAAAGAATCAGACCTAAATTCAGACTAAAAGTGACAAAAATGGGCCAAAAACTTGATTTCGTTTGAACGAGCCATCATTTCGTTTGAAAATTTGAGTTCATTTCGCACGAAATGACTCATTTCGTTTGAAAAGGTCTTTCTGTTTGGCTATTTCGCATGAAAAGAAGTTTTTGTTTATTTCGTACGAAATGACTTTTCATTTCGCTTGAAAAGTTGATTTCGTTTGAAAAGATTGATTTCGTGTGAGAATCTGATTTCGCTTGAAACCTGTTTTCGCGTGAAAGTCCATTTCGTTTGTGTGATTTCGTACGAAAGTTCATTTCGTGTGTAGAAGTGATTTCGTTTGAAAGTGACTGTTTTTCAAAAACTTGAAAAAAAAAACTGTTTTCGTAAAATGGATAACCAAGAGTTTTACAACTTGTTTGCCGGTGGGGGAATGACGGCAGTACAAACCCCAGCTAGTATCGTGCAAAATGTGAACATGGAGAATGAACTGGGTACGATGCAGAAACCGCCAAAGTTGATGAATATTGATGAGTATTCTGGATGGTCTGATAGGTTTAAGATCTGGGTGCAAGCAAACCATTTCGAATGTTGGATGAAAATCGAATCCAAGTATGTACCTCCAGTTACTGCGGCAGGTATTGAGAAATCTATTGGAAGTTTAACTACAGTTAAACAGGAGAGTTTCAAAGCAGAAAAGAAAATGATGAGCATTCTACAGCCGGCAATCAAAGAGGATATTCTAGTACTGTTGCAACATCAAGGAGACTCACAGTCTGTTTGGAATGCATTGAAGGTTAAGTTTCTTGGAAGTGTGTCTATGATAAAAAGCAAAACTACTTTGCTGAAGAAGGAGTTTGATATCTTTACGGGTATAAAAGGTGAGACAACAAAACAGTTGATTGAAAGATATTGTCACCTGGTGGTTGAGATGAAGCGGTTGAGCATTGAGAAAACTGATGAGGAGTGGGTTGATAAGCTAGCGGATGCTTTACCATACGATGAATGGGGTACTTATCTGTTAATGTTGAAAAACAATTTGGAGTATGTTGGATTCAACCTTAGCACATTCATTGAGAAGATTGAATCTCATGAACTTGAGCTGATGAAGATTAGAAAAATGAAGTCATCAAATGTACAACAAGATGTATCATTATACTACAAAGGAAGTCCAACAACAACATCGAATCTAAGTCCTAAAATCCAGACAGCTTTCAGTGTTGATTCTACTTCACCTGGCACATCAAGCAGTAATAATTCACCATTTGCAAGTTTTGAACCAAATCCTAAGGTTCAAAAGTCATCAGATCAATCATATACCCAAAGTTCGTCAGGATCAAACAGTCAAAGTTAAGGTCCAGGAATTCTGTGCAACATAGCGGTGAACATAAAGAATGCTCAAGACTTTACTGAATCCTCAGCGAAACAGCACATAGCACTACTTGCTTCGGTGCTTGAATCTTATGAAAGTTTGGTTGCAGGTAGAATTGGGAACCCTGATATGACAAAGGAAGATTATGATCAGATTGATCCAGAAGAGCTGGAATTGATAGATATCAAGTGGGGAATGGCAAGCTTGGTGAGGAGAGCACAAAGATTTATGGAAATAACTGGTCGGAACAGTCTTTCAGGACCGGATCAAAAGCTTGGATTTGATAAAACAAAAGTCACATGTTTCAAATGCAAAGAGAAGGGACATTTCAAACGTGAATGTGCAAACCGAGAAGTCAACTGTAACAACCCTCAGTAAAACCAACACTCTCAAATATTTCCGACACCCTATTATATTTTAAATTGTTCCAATATGTCTTTAAATACACCCCGTATGTGAAAACCGCGCGGGCGGTATAAAGGTTTTTAAGCTGAGGCGGGCCGCGTAGACCCACCCCAAAACTCACGCGGGCGGTATAAAGGTTAGAACCTGATTCCGTTTGATTTCTTAAGTTCAGGCGGGCCGCGTGAACCCCATCTCAATCTTAAGCGAGCCGCGTGAGATCAACAACACGGCAACGTGTCATCATCGTGTCGAGTCTATACGCTGATCCGGACGAGCTACACGTTGACCCGAAGTCAACGCGGGCCGCGTAACCCCCGCTTATCTTTTACGTGGGCCGCGTGAGAGTCAAGATCAACACCTATAAATAGAACGCATCGGCTTTCAAACCAAATCGTTCAATTCTTTTCTTGGTCTCGACTTTCTGAAGATATAAGCATAATATTCGAGTATAATACCCCCTAATTAGCAAGGTTCTGCTCCGTTGTAAGTATTATAACCCCAGTTTCGTAATAGATACGCTGCCCGATTGATTTAGGGTTCCGTAACAACTGTCGTGGTTCTGCCCGACGTAGTTGTTGGAATACCGTCTCGGGGAGGGTATCATTAATATTTTCAAAGGGTTATGATACTAACCTATGTACATTTGTATAAATTATATATTATTCCCAGGAAACCCTTACGCGAAGTCTAAGATAGCAATGTGAATTTATCCTCTTTTTGTTAACCTTTTTGTAATATTTTACAAAACCTTAATTGTTTTACAATGTGATTAAGCGGTGACTGAGTCTTTGTAGTTCTTCAATTACTGCCAGTATGTTGGGGTTTTGTATACAAAATTTACTACTGCGAGTAGTAAGTCAGGATGACAGTACGTTACCATTGGACAACGAGTTAGCCAATGTGTAATATGACCCACAAGTCAGGATTGACAGTACTGAATGAGTAATTGTGTAGAAATAAACAATGTGATCGCTCTCAATACTGTTTTAATTAATAAAATATTTCTTTATTAAACTGGGATTCACTCACCAGTAATTCCCACTGACAAATGTTTTTAAAACGCGTTTCAGGTAACACAATGTGACAACCAATTAGTAAAAAGCCAGCTGGAGAGCACTGAAGGCTTGGAAAAAATGTGGCTATAAAAGTTACCTAAAAGACGATGTTTTAAATTCAATAAAATAGGGTTTATCCCTATAAACGTATTGTAATAAGAAACTTGGGTTTTGCCCATGTGATTATTAATATTAAATAAGGTGGTTTTTGATAAACATTTCCTAACTACGGTCATGATGTAAATTCCGCTGCCAAATTAACCAGCTGATACCACCAAAACTCTGAGTTCGCGTCCGCCCGTTCCCGGGACAGATAAGGGATCGGGGGTTGCGACAGAAGGTGGTATCAGAGCCAAGCCACTGGTCTAAGCCAAAGAAGTGTTCTGCTGACACTTAAATTCTAAATTTTGTGTTAGGAAATAAATTACGGAAATACATGCATAACTGTATTTATTTGTTATATGTTATTTGACTATTTGTTAGTTTACAGTATGAGTGATCAAGGATCCTCAGACATATGTCATCAGTTGTCTGATTCACCTAGGAGTGAAGGTACCTCATCACAGCCTGCCCTTTCGGGGTATTCTGCTGATCAGGAAGAAGGGATGTTTGCCTTTAAAGCTCAGTCAGAAGAGCCATTCCCTCATAAGAAACGAGGATGGTTCAGTAAGGAAGCCTTTGCACGTAGGAAAAGAATGCGAAAGTTGCAACAACAAAGAGCCTTAGCAGCCGTTAAGCGAAAGACAGATGCCCATACACAGGATATGCTTAATAGAAGCCTAGCCAATTTCCATATCCTAGCTACAACTGTTGCTGATCCAAGTCTGGAACAACTAGTAGCCCCACAACCACTAATCCCAGATCAACCCATTGAAATAGAAAACCCTGAAAACCAAGTGGAGATGCATGACTTCAACCCAGAGGAAATCCCTAGGATACAAGCACCAAACCCTCTAGACCCAAATTCCGATCCCTGATGGGACGACAATAGGGACTTTGTGCAACGTTACCCGATACATGAAGACACCCCCATACAGAACATAGGAGACTACCCAGGTATGGACCCTTTAGATCCCTATTACCATGATAACTACATCAGGGAGATCTTAGAAGATCCTTACCGATTTCAGGCACTTTCACCCCCCATACCAGGAAACCGCACCACAGATTCCGAACCCAGTCCTAGAACCTGCACCCCCAATGAGTGCAGAAAACGTGCAAGAACTTAGGACTTTTGGTGAGGAAATTTTAGAAAGCAGTGAGAGAATGTGACAGGTGGGAGAGCGACTCGTATGGAAATACGATGAGCGCAATATGGATTTTTGGATAAATCCATATTCATAGATATAATGGAGGAGACGATAATAGTAATAATAATATAATAAAATAAAAATAAAATAAAATATGTGTGTACGGATGCCTATTACTATTAGTGTGATTCTATTTCTGTTGGTATTGTAAATTTTATTTCAGTACTAGTGTGTAATAGATGCATAATAGTATATGAATAGAGTACAAGTCGCAATGATCGACGCTTTTGGCAAAAATGCGTGTCATGTGATTGACTATATTAATATTATTTTGTGATATTAATGATTGGTAAATGTTTAAAATTCAGATGGCCGACGAAGGAAATCAAGGAAATCTGAATAATGATAATCAAAGTAACATTAACGTGGTTAATGAGAATCCAAGCATCAATAACAATGGAAACAAAATGGATAATAGTGCTGTTCAACATATAGTGGCACAAGGAATCATAGATGCAATGCCATTTATTATTCAAACGATTCAAGAAGCGAATAATAAAAGTAAGCATAGCAGTAAGCGACCCATCGAACCCGAAAACAGTGTAAACAATGGACCTTTACTTCAATTGCCCATTCCCAAAAGAAGAAGAACCGTGTCTTACGGTTGTTCTTATAAAGAATTCTGGTCTTGTAAACCAATGGAATTCTCGGGCAACGAATGAGCCATTGCAACCCTACGCTGGATAGAGAAAACTGAGGAACTCTTGAGAATAAGTAAGTGTGCTGAAGAAGATAAGATATTGTTTGCTTCTAATCTGTTTAAGAATTCAGCACTAGAATGGTGGAACACTATCCTCCAATCACGAGGAAGTAATAGAACCTACAATATGGAATGGGAAGAATTTAAGAACAAGGTAGAAAGGAAATTCTGCCCACCCAATGAAAAGGAACAGATAGCAAACAAATTCCTAAATCTTAGGATGACTGGTGTGGATAGTAAGGGATACACTAAATTATTCTTCGAATATGCTAGAATAGTGCCAACTCTTGCTTCACCAGAACCAGTGTTAATTTCCCGTTATATTTGGGGATTAATTGGAGAGATTAGATACATTGTCAAGGCAGCTAGACCTCAAACTATAGAAGAAGCTGTAGAACTAGCAAATACCTTGACAGATGAATTAGTCCGCACCCGAGAAGAAGATCAAAGAAGGAATCTAACCCAGAAGCTCACACAAGAATTTCATTCTGGAAATTTTAATCGTGGGAAAAATATAGGTTCTACCTCTGCACCTTACTGTAAGAATTGCAAAAGAAAGCATTCAGGAAGACGCTCCATATACTGTAACTTTTGCAAAATATCGGGACACAAGGAGGAAAATTGCAGGAAGAAAGCTAATAACAGGATATGTTACAACTGCGGAGAACAAGGTCATATCAAGCCTAATTGCCCGAAATTAGCTCTAGTTACAAACAACAAGAATACTCAAAATGCTAGAGCATTTGTTCTGACTGCAGATGAAGCTAAGATGATTCCAGATGTCATAGCTGGTACGTTTTTAGTTAATGATGTTTTTGCTAAAGTATTATTTGACTCTGGTGCAAACCAAAGTTTTATTAATACATCATTTTGCAAATTTCTAAATCAGTCATTAACTAAACTACCACAAGAATGTTTATTAGAGACAGCTAATGGAGAAACCGTTAGGATTTCTGAAATCTTGCAGGGAGCAAGCATAGAAATTTTAAATCAGAAATTTATTGCAAACCTTTATCCCATGAATCTGGCAGGATTTGATGTTGTTTTAGGAATGGATTGGTTAATAGCCAATAAAGCTAGTATTTTAGGTGATTAAAAGTCAATTCAAGTAAATTCACCAAAAGGTAAAACTATCACAATTAAAGGAGATAAACCATCTAGATCCACAAAATTTATCTCTGTGATGAAAACTGCAAGTTATATAAGAAAATGTTCTATAGTGTATTTGATTTCTATAATCACTAACACTGAAAGAAAGGATTTAAAAGATATTCCAGTAGTATCTCAGTTTTCAGATATATTTCCAGAAGAATTGCCAGGGCAACCTCCAGATAGAGAAGTTGAATTCAGAATCCATTTAATACCAGGAACAACACCAATTGCCAAAACACCTTACCGTTTGGCACCTGCAGAAATGCAAGAATTGAACAAGGTCGAGTTGCTAGAAAAAGGATTCATACAGTCAAGTTCGTCACCATGGGGAGCGCCGATACTGTTTGTTAAAAAGAAGGACGGATCAATGCGTATGTGCATTGACTACCGTGAATTAAACAAGGTCACGATTAAGAATCGGTACCCGTTACCAAGAATCGATGATCTGTTTGATCAACTGCAAGGAGCTCGATTTTTCTCTAAAATCGATTTAAGGTTAGGATATCATCAATTAAAGGTACAGGAAGAGGACATTCCTAAAACCGCATTCAGAACAAGGTATGGCCATTATGAATTTACTGTCATGCCATTTGGTTTAACCAATGCCCCAGCTGCATTTATGGACATGATGAACCGAATATGTAAGCCATATTTGGATAAATTCATAATCGTCTTCATAGATGATATTCTCATTTACTCTAAGAATAAAGAAGATCATGCAATGCATTTGCACGCACTTTTAAGTCTATTAAGAAAGGAAAAGCTTTATGCTAAATTTTCAAAGTGCGAATTTTGGCTAGAACAGGTACAATTTCTTGGACATTTAGTGGATCATGAAGGAATTCATGTGGATCCAACAAAGATCGAGGCGATTACTAAATGGAAAACCCCTGAGTCACCAACCGAGGTTAGAAGTTTCTTAGGATTGGCTGGTTATTATAGAAGATTTATTCAAGATTTTTCTAGAATAGCCATTCCCTTAACTAAGCTAACCTGTAAATCTGTTAAGTTTGAATGGGGATTAAAACAAGAAGAAGCCTTTAGAATCCTTAAGCATAAATTAGCCCATGCAGCCATACTAGCTGTACCAGAAGGAACTGAAGACTTTGTTGTTTATTGTGATGCTTCCAAATTAGGTTATGGATGTGTATTGATGCAACGACAAAAGGGTATAGCTTACGCATCCAGACAACTTAAAATTCATGAAGAGAATTATTCAACCCATGATTTAGAGTTAGGAGCTATAATTTTTGCTCTTAAGATTTGGAGACATTACCTTTATGGTAGTAAGTTTATCATATTTACTGATCATAAGAGTTTAAGGTATGTTTTCAAGCAAAAGGAGTTGAATATGAGACAAAGACGCTGGATGGAAATGCTCAGTGATTATGATTCTGATATCCAGTATCATGAAGGAAAAGCAAACGTAGTGGCAGATGCTTTAAGCCGAAAGTATCATGAAAAGCCAAAAAGGGTACTGTTGGGATTGAACCCTACCAGAGGAACAGATAATGTAAAGCCAAAACCAGGTCACAACAGTGGATTCACAATAAGCAGCTGTTTACACTAAGTCTTCTCCCTTGAAAGTGATTACAACAGCTGATGGACTTATATCCACTGCCCGGATACGACTGCTGCTCAGCATAACTACTGATGAAGCTCAAAGACTGCTGGAAACTAAGCACTGCTGGTACAAACTACTGATGACACAACACTGCCCTGTCAAGGACTGATCAACCTTGAGTAAAGCACTGACATAAAGGAAGAGCAGCTGTTTAGTGAATTATCTGTTTTATGTGTAGTCAGTGGTTAGGTTTAGCAGTTCTTGTGTAAGGACAGTAGATACAGGTTGTTAGGCTGTTAGACGTCACTTTCATGGTGACGTCAGCTGAGGTACACCAGTGGTTTGGTTTGCCTATAAATGTAACAGTACCCTGTACTGTTACATTTGATTGACTGAGCGAGTTCTTCTCCTCTAGTCCAATCCTTTCATCTTGTGTGCAACCATCCTTGGGGTATCAGGCTGAGGGGGAGCTTAGCTTGTAATCATGCTTTGTAATCATTTGATTGACTTTGTAATCTTTCGACTAATGCAAATCATGTGTTTTTCAAACTATTTTCCTCTTTGATTGTGTTAATAAAGTTTGTTGTTCATTTCCGCTGCACTTAACACGTTTTCATACTCATTGACTGTTCAACTTACACAAACAAACACAATCATGAGAGCCTCCGATCCTAACAATTGGTATCAGAGCTTGGACAGTCAAATTCGATCTAACAATCAATTTGACATAACAGTTCAGCTCAAAATTCGTTGATACCAAGGTTGGTTGTATTCAGTTGAAAAACAGAGTAACTGGTAAATCATGATCAAAATGGTTATTCAAAAACTCTGTACATCAACCAAGATGTCATATGACACACAAATCTCACACAACAAGTGATATCATGCATAAGCCACTCATAGTTTTCAGATCTGAAAACATATCTGTTAAACTGTGGGATCATTTCATATTTTCAAAATTGATTTCAAAAGTTGATGTGTAATTTGTGATGTTTTCATAAATACTAAAGTATGAACCTTAGATTAACAAAACCTATGTTCATAAAAACATTGGTGTTTTGCTAACATAAAAAGAGGGAAAGCAAAACTTTAGTCATTCAGACCTTATGTGTTGAAAACAGGTTGAGTTCTTCAGAAGGACAAAATCGACTATGTTAAAATACATTAAGAAAATCAGGAGTCAAAAATGTCTGGATCATAGGTAATGAGAAGGTTGGCATAAGCATGTGCAGAAATGACCAAATCTCTCAAAACATTACTACAAAATGATTCTGGAACAAGTACTCCTTCAATAAATACCCCTCAGTAAGTATTTAAATACTTATGTTTTAGGGAAGGGTAAAAAGGGAAGAAGATAATTCACAAAAACTCAGAAGTGTGTTTATCTCAAAATTTTTGATGTCAAAAGAAAAGAGTATAAACATAAAACACTTATGAGTCAAAGTTTAGGGTAAAAATGGTCATTAAGCAACTGTGTGCATTCATCTGATTCAGAAAAGGTTTTGATTCCAGTGAATGAACTTCAAAGAGAACCATGTTTGCAATCAACTGACAATCAAATGGTCCTTAACAGTGGTCAAAATGTATTCAATATTTCAAACCACTGACCATTTTCAATAACTTGAGAATGATATGATTATGTTTTCTTTTGAAAATATACCAGATCCTTTTTGATACTGTTCTCAGAAAATCCTTAACCATTTTTTCTTAAAAGGATTTTCTCAAATAATCAGGATATATTGTTCATTTTTTTTAAATAATATATTTGAAACTGTTGCTTGTTTTTGTTGGCAATGGTTTCAGTTCCTGTCAGGATATAGTACCTTATTTTTGTTGGTATTATTATTCTCTTATATGGGAAATGGTACATATGTCAAGATCATGTCATACTTAGGTTTGCTCTTAAATTGTTTTCAAAGGTAGATTGCTAACTATGCTTGAATTACTAGGGTACTCATGTTTTAGTTGAATATTAAACGAAAATGAGTTGCCTTAGCAATAAAGTTTTCATCATCCAGGGTACTAAACCACTGTCCTTCAAAATTGACTTGTGGCAAAACCTGGAATAAAAATTCTCAAAACTGTTGCTGGAATACTTGTCCTTAAAATCTGTACCATTTACCCTAACCACTGTTTTGTTCCAACGTCTGATCTCTAAACACCGTCCACTGCTGAAAGTTAACCACTGATCCCTCACTTTCTTGACAAGTACTGATGTTCAAAATCAGTGTCCTATCCACTAATATGCTATCCACTGATAGTAAAAATCATCCACTGCTCACAATTTTTACCGTTGTAATCACTGATGCTTGATACGTCAGTGGCCCTTAAAACAACTGCTCTCCATCCTTCATCCGTTTCATCAGTGTTTGACACGTGGTCAGTTTTTAGCCCTCAGATCAAAATAACCGCTGCCACATCAGCGATCACTTTTTCCCTAAATAAAACCCTGCCCTAAACCCCAAACAGGGTTTTACACTGTCGAATTGAATTCCAAAATTCTCTTCTCATAGCAGTTTCCAACCCTTCTCCTCAAAATCTCCAAAATCCTTCTTCGTTCTTCTCCGCAAAAATGACAAAATCAAAGTCAAAATCAACATCAAAACCTAAATCACCACCACCTTCCAAAGAGGTCGCTCAAACGGCCGAAGAACCCATCGAGATACCATACAAACAATCTCACAACTATTTGGGTTTACTCACAAAACCCACAAACAACCATACCTTCGATTCCATTCTCGACACCAAATCTACATCAAAGTACAAAACTTTGTTGACAGTAGATGCCCCCATATATCTGCAAACCCAGAGAGAGTTCTGGAAAAATGCTACGCTTGAAAAACAAGATGATAAAGTAGTAGCCATTAACTCCTCGATACAGGGTACGGCGATTCAAATCACTCCGCAATCACTATCAGAAATCTTCAAACTCGATGATCAGAAAGGTAAAGCTTCCTTTGACAAAAACGAGTTAAAAGCTGACTTTCTGAAAAAGGGCTATGCAGAACAGTCAAAGGTAGATACCCTACAAAAGGGTTGTTTTCCATCTGCACCCAGATTTTTATTTCACACACTTCTGATGTGTGCTTCGAATAAAACATCTTTTAACGAAATACCATTGAAAATTCAATGCCTGGGTTACGCTATTTTGAATGATAAGGACTACAACTACTCCCAGGAGATTTTCAATGACATGATGAAAAACGTTGAAAGTAAAGCATTTTTGTTGTTTCCAAGATTTTTGAGTTATTATTTTTTACAAAAATTTGATAAGAAAAATGAAAATTTACTTAAACAAGGTGTCTATTTTCAAATAAAAAGCTTGACACCTGAAACATTCACTAGAATGTTGGCACCAATAAAAACAAAAGCAGGGGTACCTGAGCAGATTTTAGCGGTTACAACTGCTCCTCAGGTATCAGCTGCTGAGCCCACTGCTCCAGGTGATCAAAGCAGCACAACCACTGCTTTGAAACCCACACCTGACATCACCAAAAAGACCAAAAGAAAAACATCTAGAAAACCCACCAAACCCAAAACAAAGGCAACTCTGGAAGATGAGATCCCAGAGGAAATGCCTGTGACAACACAAAAGTCACCACAAACCACTGCTGCTACTTCCTCACAGCAGTTGGAAGAAAGATCTCAACCCATGCCTGAAACTCCTCCTGCATCCTCACAAAAGGATCAGGTTGTAATCACAGGGACACCAAATTATGAAGCTCTAAATCTACTTGGCTCTATCTTCCACAGTCCTGATCCCAAGGACATGTCTCTTTCAACTCCCATCCCCTCACCAATAATAATGCCACAATCCATGATACCTTTGTTGCATGCAGCTGCTATAGCTCAGACACAAACCAGTTCCTCTCTATCACCTGTCACTGAGAGTATAACCCCACAGGTGACTGGGTCTGATGCTACTACTCCTGCTATCCCAGCAACAATTGAGGAGGTTACACCCCCTGAGTTACAAGTAACTCTCGGTGGTAGTTCAAGTGGAGCAGCAACTACAACTGGTGGATCAACAGATCCTCAGTTGGATAGTTATTTCATAAGTAAGACTCCCTTGAAGGCAATTTCTTCCATGGCAACTTCGGTAACTACCAGTGAGTTGGATCTAACCACTGGTACCATCAAAGGTTTATCGAGTGCTGAAGAAAGAAGTCCCCAGTACCAAGAACAAGGGGCATCAATGGGTGATTTTTGGGACTCTGTTCCTAAGTCACACATTGATATAACCACTGCTGGTGGGGATTCAGATGATCCTACTAAAGTAGGTGATTATTCAAGATATCAGGAATTGACGGGCAGAGTTGAAAAACTTGAAGAATCAGTTTCTGAAATAAAGGAGATGGTGCAAGAGATTTTAAAAGCTCAGAAAGCACAAGCCACTGCTGTTCCTGCTCAAGCACCTGCACAACATGCATTTGCTGAAAATGAGCTGTGGAATATTTTTATACCCATGCTTGAAAAACAACAACAGATGGCTGATCAAAAGCATGCTATTCATGTACAAATGCTGACCAACATGGTGGAATCAAGGTTTAAAGACACACAAGCAGACATCAAGGCTATAAAGGCTAGCATCCAAACTACCACTGGCAAAGCTCCTTCAACTTTACTATTCTTTGATGACCCCCTTGCAGATAATGCCAAAAAGGGGGAGATAATGAAGCAAATGAAGAAGAAGGGAATAGAACATGGCCTGTGTGTTGAACCTGAGCAAGCAAAGCAAACATCTAAACCACCTCCCACAAAATATCAAACAGCTGATACAGCAGTAGTTACAAAAACTGCTGTCAGTAGCCAAACAGCTGTCATCTTATCAACACACACCACTTCACCACACACCATCACAACCACTGATCCGCCCAAACCATCATCAGTCCCTCCTACAATAAAAAGGAAAGGGATTTTTATTTCTGATGATTCTCCATCACCACCATCAAAAACTACCTCACCACTTTCAACCCCTGCTCAAAAGCAGAAGACATTTACTGACACATCAGTAATTGTAAGGTCAACAGAGGTTGAAACACCAGTTGTTTCAACAGCTGTTTGCCAATCACAAACCACTGCTCTCATCAATATCACATCACCACCATCACCTCCTGCGAAAAAGCAGAAGACATCAGATGTTATAACATCTGTTGTGATGACAACAGCAGTTGAGACACCAGTTGTTTCGACAGCTGTTAGTCAGTCATCCACCACTGCTCTCACCTTTCCTACATCACAACCAAAGCTCTTCAACAGAAAAAGAAAGCCAATCTCTGCCGATGAGGGTTTACATGATCCTAATGCTGCACAACATCCACTGGAACTTGAAGCTATCAAAAATGAGATGAGGCAATTCTATACAGAAGAAGATCCTTCAAAAAGAAGATTCTCCTCACTCATAGGTTACATGCCACCAGATGATATGGATGACTACCTCAAAATCAAGGCAAGGCAAGCTAAACTTAGAGCTAAAGTTGAGAGTGAACGTGAACGTTTAAGCGAAGATGGCATTGCTAAAAGACTGGAGTTCTACTTCACAAAAGTAAAGAAGATAGAAGAGTTTGCACAAGACCTAATCAAAGAAAAGGCTGATCAAAAGAAAAAGTTAAGAAAACAATATCTAGCCTACATCATGAAAGAGAAATTCTATCCTGCTGAAGAACAACAGTTCGAAGAATGGCCAATAGTCGCTCTAAAGCATGAGGCAGAAAGGATTGAGAAAATCAAGAATGATCCTACAAAGAAGAAGAATGCTCCAAACTGGAACAAATTCAAAAAGCTCATTGCTGATCTAACTGCTGAGTCTAAGAGAAAGAAAAAGGAGCTGGTGGATGCAAAAATGGACACTGCTGAAGCCATATCAAAATGGTCAAAACAGCAGACTGATGAAGCCTATGAAAGGCTAAAGAAAAGAAAGATAACTGTTTCAAGCACCTCAAAGAAGCATGAACAAAGAATGAAGCTTGAACAGCAGATAGAAAACCTCAAAACACTGTTCCGGTCTACCTTTGTGACAAACCAAGAAGAAAAAGAACAGTTGACCAGTGAAGAGGTGAAAGAAAAGGAGGTTGAGTACTTCACAGAATCCATCATGAAAATGGGTCTAAAAGAAGAAAGCTCAGAAAAACTTCAAAACCTTTTTAAAAGGATGTTAACCAAACCTGCATCACCAAACACTTCAACAGACATGACAGACATTGAAAGGCAGGAGCTGATTGAAAAAGAAACTGTAGAAGATATAGCTGCAGCAAATGATGTCATTGAAATGGCTTTCAAAAGAATGTCTGAAAGTCTGCAAGTTTTCTCAAGGCCAATATCTCAAAGCTCATCTTCAAATAAATCTCTCCCAAGAAATCCATTGGGTTTAAAAGTACTAAAGTGGCTCTCTGATCAAAAGACCCATGTATTGACTCTGGTCAGATCCAATGGAGAGGTGAAGTACATATCAAGGAAAGAAGCACTAGGCCTTAGTGTTCAAGATTTGCAGGATCTCCTTGAACTTACCCTGTGCCGGGATGAAGATGATACAAGTTCCAAAGCATTTGAAGAAGAATTCAAAAGAAAAGCAAGGGAACTTGTGATGAGCAATAAAGATCCAGAATAATGACAGGTTTTGGCATTATCTGTTCCAGGGGGAGATTGTTGGGATTGAACCCTACCAGAGGAACAGATAATGTAAAGCCAAAACCAGGTCACAACAGTGGATTCACAATAAGCAGCTGTTTACACTAAGTCTTCTCCCTTGAAAGTGATTACAACAGCTGATGGACTTATATCCACTGCCCGGATACGACTGCTGCTCAGCATAACTACTGATGAAGCTCAAAGACTGCTGGAAACTAAGCACTGCTGGTACAAACTACCGATGACACAACACTGCCCTGTCAAGGACTGATCAACCTTGAGTAAAGCACTGACATAAAGGAAGAGCAGCTGTTTAGTGAATTATCTGTTTTATGTGTAGTCAGTGGTTAGGTTTAGCAGTGCTTGTGTAAGGACAGTAGATACAGGTTGTTAGGCTGTTAGACGTCACTTTCATGGTGACGTCAGCTGAGGTACACCAGTGGTTTGGTTTGCCTATAAATGTAACAGTACCCTGTACTGTTACATTTGATTGACTGAGCGAGTTCTTCTCCTCTAGTCCAATCCTTTCATCTTGTGTGCAACCATCCTTGGGGTATCAGGCTGAGGGGGAGCTTAGCTTGTAATCATGCTTTGTAATCATTTGATTGACTTGGTAATCTTTTGACTAATGCAAATCATGTGTTTATCAAACTATTTTCCTCTTTGATTGTGTTAATAAAGTTTGTTGTTCATTTCCGCTGCACTTAACACGTTTTCATACTCATTGACTGTTCAACTTACACAAACAAACACAATCATGAGAGCCTCCGATCCTAACAGGTACGTTCTCTTAAATTAAATCTTCAAGTAGATTTAAATGATCTGATAAGAGAAGCACAAGAATCAGTAATCAAGGATGATACTGAAAAATTAAAAGGTATGCTAAAAGAATTAGAACAAGGAACAGATGGAATTTGGAGATTCCATGAGAAGAGAATGTGGATACCTAAAATAGGAAACCTACGTTATCGTATTTTAGAAGAAGCCCATAAGTCTAAATATACGATGCATCCAGGAAATGAAAAAATGTACCAGGATTTAAGGAAAAATTTCTGGTGGATAGGAATGAAGAAAGACATAGCAGCCTATGTTTCTAAATGTTTAACTTGTGCACAAGTTAAAGCTGAACACCAAAAACCCTCAGGATTTCTACAACAATTAGAAATGCCAGTGTGGAAATGGGAATTGATAACAATGGATTTTGTTACTAAATTACCCAAAACAAAGAAAGGTAATGATACAATCTGGGTGATTGTAGATAGACTAACCAAGTCAGCTCATTTCTTACAAATGAAGGAAACTTTCAGTATGGAACAGTTAGCTAAGTTATATGTAAATGAAGTTGTTTCGTTACATGGAATTCCTTTATCAATTGTTTCTGATAGGGATAGTCGATTTACCTCTCATTTTTGGTCAAGTTTCCAAAAAGCAATGGGAACCAAGTTAAAACTAAGCACAGCTTATCATCCTTAAACGGACGGACAAAGTGAAAGGACAATTCAGACAATGGAGGATATGCTTAGAGCTTGTGTAATTGATTTCGGAGGTAATTGGGATGATCACTTACCTTTAATAGAATTTTCTTATAATAATAGTTATCACACAAGTATCAATGCTGCACCATTCGAAGCACTTTATGGACGAAAGTGCCGAACCCCAGTCTGTTGGGCAGAAATTGGGGAAAGCAACTATCTGGACCTGAGATAGTACAAGAAACAACTGACAAGATTATTCAAGTCAAGGAAAGACTGAAAGAAGCACGTGATCGACAGAAGAGCTATGCTGATAACCGACGCAAACCATTAGAATTTCAGGTAGGAGATAAAGTATTATTAAAGGTCTCTCCTTGGAAAGGAGTAGTAAGATTCATCAAAAGGGGAAAGCTAAGTCCCAGGTATGTTGGACCTTTTGAAATTATTAGAAGAATAGGACCTGTAGCCTATCAGCTACAACTGCCAGAAGAAATGGCAGGAATACATGATGTATTTCATGTATCAAATCTCAAAAAGTGTTTAGCTGATGAATCACTAATAGTACCTCTTAAGAATATAGGGGTAAATGAACAACTCAAGTTTGTAGAAAGACCTCTACAAATTGAAGACAGGAAAGTCAAGAACCTCAAGCATAAGAGACTAGTTCTGGTCAAAATAAAAAGGGACTCCAAAAGAGGACCTGAGTACACATGGGAGCTTGAATAAGAAATGCAAAGGAAATATCCGTACTTATTCCAGTAGATCTCGAGGACGAGCTCTAAAACAAGGTGGGGAGGATGTAACAACCCTTAGTAAAACCGACACTCTCAAATATTTCCGACACCCTATTATATTTTAAATTGTTCCAATATGTCTTTAAATACACCCCGTATGTGAAAACCGCGCCCGGAATACAGTATAGCATTAAAAATAAAATATAAAATCAGATTTTTAAACTGAGGCGGGCCGCGTAGACCCACCCCAAAACTCACGCGGGCGGTATAAAGGTTAAAACCTGATTCCGTTTGATTTCTTAAGTTCAGGCGGGCCGCGTGAACCCCATCTCAATGTTACGCGGGCCGCGTGAGATCAACAACACGGCAACACCCCAGGCCGACACGTGTCATCATCGTGTCGAGTCTATACGCTGATCCGGACGAGCTACACGTTGACCCGGAGTCAACGCGGGCCGCGTAAGCCCCGCTTATCTTTTACGTGGGCCGCGTGAGAGTCAAGATCAGCACCTATAAATAGAACGCATCGGCTTTCAAACCAAATCGTTCATTTCTTTTCGGTGTCTCGACTTTCTGAAGATATAAGCATAATATTCGAGTATAATACCCCCTAATTAGCAAGGTTCTGCTCCGTTGTAAGTATTATAACCCCGGTTTCGTAATAGATACGCTGCCCGATTGATTTAAGGTTCCGTAACAACTGTCGTGGTTCTGCCCGACGTAGTTGTTGGAATACCGTCTCGGGGAGGGTATCATTAATATTTTCAAAGGGTTATGATACTAACCTATGTACATTTGTATAAATTATAGATTATTCCCAGGAAACCCTTACGCGAAGTCTAAGATAGCAATGTGAGTTTATCCTCTTTTTGTTAGCCTTTTTGTAATATTTTACAAAACCTTAATTGTTTTACAATGTGATTAAGTGGTGATTGAGTCTTTGTAGTTCTTCAATTACTGCCGGTATGTTGGGGTTTTGTATACAAAATTTACTACTACGAGTAGTAAGTCGGGATGACAGTACGTTACCATTGGACAACGAGTTAGCCAATGTGTAATATGACCCACAAGTCAGGATTGACAGTACTGAATGAGTAATTGTGTAGAAATAAACAATGTGATTGTAAGTCCCGTTTAACCGGATCTTTCAATGATATCAAACCTAATCTTGTGAGAGTGCGGAAACCAAACACAAGATGATTCAAGATAAACCGAAAAATATGAAAAACGAAGAACAAACCGAATCACTTTCAACACTTGCACACGATTCTATTACTTGAACAGCAAAACCGTCTAGTACAAGTGTTCTTCACCAACTTAATCGCCTCTCTCTCTCTAGAGAAATTGTAACAATAAGGTTCCAAAGGTTCAAACCTAAAAACAAGTTGAAAACTTGTTTATATACTAACTCAAGCCCAATTCCCTACATGGGCTCCCCTTGGGCCTGCTTGGCCCACATGGCCTAAAGCTTGGCCCAAGTGACCTATTGTAACAACTGTGCTTGTAATCACTATGAACAGTTCTGTTATCAATAAAATAATGTTATTTGATCCCAATGTTTGTTTTGTTATGTTTTACATTTTTCATGTTTTGACTTTTATCCAATTCCAAACTCTACATCACTTTCTGGAGAATTATACGCAAACTAGTGCGTAAACGTACTCAGTTTAATGCGAGAAATACTCCGGAAAATCAACATATACTCAACATACCTTAAATAACCTTTACATAACTTAGAAATAAGTTTTGAAGGCTTTGGTATAGCAAAAACAAGTTAATTCGCTTACAGGGACTAAATATGACAAACTGCGAAAGTATGTCAATTTGAACTGTAACGAACATTCCGGAACATGACCATAAGTTAAACACACCTTAAATATCCTTTACATAGCTTAGAAATAGGCTTTGAGGGGTTTAGTGTGCTAAAATAAACTTTTGGGACATTCAGGGACTAAAAGTGTCAAAAAGTGCACAAGTTTGCATTTTCGCGCATAACTTACGTTCTGAATACATCTGGACATCCAAAAATTTATGAAAGCATGACTACATTATATTTTAGTGTTCGCCATAAGAAAAATCCATTCGTCGCGTCATTTGGATCGTTTTTCGCGCTTATGCGCATTCCGTCGTAATTAAGCGAACATCGCGTTCGTACGGCCAAACGAACCGACATCCGAGATATTTTTGAACATGTTTTGAGTTCCCTATACTTTAACTTCATTTTAGAGCCTTGAAATGAGGTTAACGGGGTTCAAACGCATCGAAAATCGCTTAAAAGGGCTGCAGGGACTAAACCTGTCACTTTTGAAACAATTCTGAATCAGATAGGCACTAGCGTAGCGCGAGCCCTAAGGCTCTACCCGTCGTGCTACGCGAGTGACTGATCTGACCAGATTCAATGTCTTTTTAGCAAGTTGCAGCTGATCGATTCGTGTCCACACATTTTAAACGGGTCTAGTCAGCAGATAAGAACAAGTTTCTAGCCACCACAACTTTGTGACAAGTGTACGCACGAGATTAAGGCACGATAATCGACAAACGATCCTAACGGTGGACCGAATACTATAAATACCCATCCACCCTCAACCCCAAAAACCCACAAATCTGATTAAGAAAGCTCTAAGTTGGAACCTTCGTTTCATACCTGAGCTATTTCGATCTGGGTTAGCATTCAGGGACCCTTCGTAAGTATTCTTTCGTTCTTTTCCTTATTTTTACTGCTTTTCGAGTCAGAAAGTCAAACTTTGTTTGACTTTCAGCATTGACCAGTAATGGTCAATGCGAAGTTCGTTTGAACTTCGCAACGTGATTGTAATCACGATGGTCATAGTCCCTTGGGACTATGCCTACTGATTACCACGTTGTCTAGGGTCGTAGGGTAAGCGATCTAATAAATCGCTTATACCTCGAACCCGACCCAGTTTGGTCGATCATTAGGATCCGACCAAATACATTAGGTGACCATAGTAGGTAGGGAATAACCTTCCGAGGTTATACCTTATGGTCACGACGTTTAAGTAATTGTATGATAGGTAGTTTATATGCCTTAGGTAAATTACCAAAATACCCTTTTCATACATAATTGGTAATTTAGCATATGTAACCTAAACTTTTTTCACGTAACTGATTATGTAACATGTTTAGGCATATAATACTTGTCATAGGACTAGTTAGGCGGTCCAAACGCGTTTCACGCGCACGACGCGTTAAAGTAGCATAAGCTTCCTAAACGGGTCGTAATGGGTCGTAAACATTTATGTTAGGTTTCATTTAGTATGTAGGCTTTGTTAAACCAAATGACACGAGTCTCTACACTCGTTTGGTTTACGAAACCTCATTCTATCCAATCTTCCGATTTAGGTCCGGTTTATTAACATAGTTACCTATATTAGGTGCCGTTTGATTCCGAGATCTATAGCATTACTTGGTGGTTATCTTTTGACAACTGCGCAATCTCAAGTGAGTACATAGATGTCACACCCCGACCACGTAGAACATACAAAACGTGGCGGAAACGTCGGGGAGTGTTGTAACAGAATTAATGTTTCAAATCCATGGCAATTGAAGTTTCGTTTTATTAATTAAAAGTGTTACAATGTCTTAACAAACAAGGAAAAATACAACATAATTAACTAGTCTTGCATCTTTTATTGTCACTAAAGCCCAAGTCTGCCTATGTGTATCTTGTTCATCTTATGCAACAGCTCCTGAAAAACACATGTGAAAATAGGTACGTCAGCATAAAAATGCCTGTGAGATACATAGGTTTTGTGAAAATAGGTTTCATGACTTATGTTTGAGAAAATGTTTAGTCATGAACCTTGTAATTTGCTTTGTTTTGTAAATCATTTGAAAAACAATGAGTTCAGATGATATGTATAAATAAGTGAATAATGTATGGTTAAATGAATAACCATGTAACTGAGTTTGTATAAGATAAGTTGTTATAAAACAATGTCTTGTGAAAAATAAGTTATTTGTATAAAATGTTATATGTATCAAACTGAAATGATTCAAATAACGCTACGATATGTAATACCATACAAACACTTATATATAGGAAGTACCAGCGGCGTATCCACCATGCTTGTATCATATTACACACACATCGTTACTTAATCACTTAATCAAACCAAACCAAACAATGTAAAATGTCTATGTTTAAATCAATTGTCAAATGTATTGAATAATATGTCAAAGTATTCATGTCAAGATGTAAATCATGTCAAAATGTCTATGTCAAATATCCATGTCAAATGTCTATGTCAAATATCCATGTCAAATGTCTATGTCAAATATCCATGTATGGCAAGTGAAATGTCTCAACTAAACCATATGCACAACAACAAAGTATTGAAGTAAAACTTGGTTTAAATCAAAGTTATGTTTTGTGGAAAATACATGATCAATGTCAATCATGTTAAAATGTCTATGTCGAAATGTCTATGTCAAAATGTCATGTAAAACGATGTACTAAGTAATGTACACAATGGCAATACATAGCATGAAATGTAATGAAATCATGTACTATAATGTACTAACGAACATAGCAGTATATGATGTGAAAACAGGAAAGCAGGAAAGTAACAAGTAGGCACATGTGTTCCACCCCAAAACAGTTTGGAAAACAGTAAAAGAGGGGTCTATGTACTCACCTGAGATTGCTCAGTAGTCCTTGAGTAACAACCAAACAATGCTAGAGATCGCGGATATCAAACGGCACCTTATATAGATAACTATGTTAATTAACCGGACCTAGATCGGAAGATTGGGTAGCATTAGGGTTTGTAAACCAAACGAGTGTAGATACTCGTGTCATTTGGTTTAACAAAGCCCACATACTAAATGAAACCTAACATAATTGTTTAAGACCCATTACGACCCGTTTAGGTAGCTTATGCTACTTTAACGCGTCGTTCGCGTGAAACGCGTTCGGACCGCCTATCTAGCCCTATGACAAGCGTTATATGCCTAAACATATTACATAATCAGTTATGTGACAAAGGTTTAGGTTACATAGGCTTAATTACCAATTATACATGAAAAGGGTATTCTGGTAATTTACCTAAGGCATATAAACTACCTATCATACAACTACTTAAACGATGTGACCATAGGGTATAACCTCGGAAGGTTATTCCCTACCTACTATGGTCACCTCATGTGTTTGGTCGGATCCTAATGATCGACCAAACTGGGTCGGGTTCGAAGGTATAGGCGATTTATTAGATCGCCTACCCTACGACCCTAGACAACGTGGTAATCAGTGGGCATAGTCCCAAGGGACTATGACCAACGTGATTACACTCACGTTGCGAAGTTCAAACGAACTTCGCATTGACCATTACTGGTCAACGCTGAAAGTCAAACAAAGTTTGACTTTCTGACTCGAAAAGCAATAAAATAAGGAAAAGAACGAAAGAATACTTACGAAGGGTCCCCGAATGCTAATCGTGATCGAATAGCTCAGGTATGAAGCGAAGGCTTCAACTTAGAGCTCCTCAATCAGATTCTAGTGGGTTTTTGTGTTGAGTATGGATGGGTATTTATAGTAAATGCACCACCGTTAGGATCGTTTATCGGGAAACGTGCCTTGATCTCACCCGTACAAGTGTCGGAAGCTTATGGTAGGTTAATTGGCCACCCACCATAAGGTATCAACATGTGGAAGAGAGATTAGGAGTGCAAAACAGCTGAAAACAGGCTGTTAAGTACTCTGCATCTGGTCTGAACTTGCTTTACGGACCTCAAAGCTGCCAATGTTGAGGTCCGTAAGGTAACAACTTTGGCAGATTTACAGTTTTGGTCCCTGCAGCCCCTAAACTTGGTTTTCGATGCATTTTTGACACGTTTAAGCCCCGTTAACCCCATTTCAAAGCTCTAAAATGAAGTTAAAGTATAGGGAACTTAAATTGTGCTCAAAAATATCTCGGATGTCGGTTCGTTTGGCCGTACGATTGCGTTGTTCGGTTAATTACGACGGAAGTCGTAACGAACGCAAAAACGATCCAAATGATGCGACGAATGGATTTTTCTTATGGCGAACACTAAAATATAATATAGTCATGCTCACATAAATTTTTGGATGTCCAGATGTATTCAGAACGTAAGTTATGCGCGAAAATGCAAACTTGTGCACTTTTTGACACTTTTAGTCCCTGAATGTCCCAAAAGTTTATTTTAGCACACCAAACCCCTCAAAGCCTATTTCTAAGCTATGTAAAGGATATTTAAGGTGTGTTTAACTTATGGTCATGTTCCGGAATGTTCGTTACAGTTCAAATTGACATACTTTCGCAGTTTGTCAACTTTAGTCCCTGTAAGCGATTTAACTTTGATTTCACCACACCAAACCTTCCAAAACTTATGTCTAAGTTATGTCAAGGTTATTTAAGGTATGTTAAGCCTATTTCACTATTCCGGAGTGTTTGTTGGATTAAACTGGTTATATTTACGCATCGGTGCGCTATAACCTTCCAGAAAGCGATTTAGGGTTTGAAATTGAACAAGAGTTGATATGTGTAAACGATACACATATTTTTACAAATCCCAAGTATGAAATATAATATTTCATTGGTTTGGTATTTGTTTGATGGCCGTGAAGGCACAGGTGTTACAGTCTCCCCTACTTTAGGAAATTTCGTCCCGAAATTCATTCGTAGGAGTCTATCTGTGACTTTGTGTTTAAATAACCATCAAAGATGAACAAGACATAATCCTGTAATTTCTCTTTAATGAACATTTTCCAGAAATGAAAAATGAACGGAGTTATTTTCAACAGGCATTCTTTAGAAACAAAAATGAACAGAATAGTCATTTTCCACAACATCTTCAGAAACAAAACAGAATAGTCATTTTACATCTTCAGAAACAAAAATGAACGGAATAGTCATTTTACATCTTCAGAAACAAAAATGAACGGAATAGTCATTTTACATCTTCAGAAACAAAAATGAACAAAAATGAACAGAATAGTCATTTTACATCTTCAGAAACAAAAATGAACGGAATAGTCATTTTACATCTTCAGAAACAAAAATGAACGGAATAGTCATTTTAGATCTTCAGAAACAAAAATGAACGGAATAGTCATTTTACATCTTCAGAAACAAAAATGAACGGAATAGTCATTTTACATCTTCAGAAACAAAAATGAACGGAATAGTCATTTTACATCTTCAGAAACAAAAATGAACGGAATAGTCATTTTACATCTTCAGAAACAAAAATGAACGGAATAGTCATTTTACATCTTCAGAAACAAAAATGAACGGAATAGTCATTTTACATCTTCAGAAACAAAAATGAACGGAATAGTCATTTTACATCTTCAGAAACAAAAATGAACGGAATAGTCATTTTACATCTTCAGAAACAAAAATGATCGGAATAGTCATTTTACATCTTCAGAAACAAAAATGAACGGAATAGACTCTAGACACATGACAAAATTTGCTGTGGTTTCCGTGCACTGAATTTCATAATTATGTACGCGTCCATAATTACGTAATTCCTTGCACAGTCCACACAGTGCATTTCATGATGTGTAGGGGAAGAAAATATCAAACCTGTGATGAGTGTGACTAGACTACCATAGGGTCCTTTTAATTAGATCGACAAAGGATCCTTTTAAATTAGGCCACCAAGGAGTCCTTTCAGCTATATCATCACATGATATTCCTAACCAGATTTTTGGATCAATCTGTTTACCTAGACCTCTCAGGATCTAATTATGGAATAGTACAATATAATCCGAGGGACTTAACTACAACGTAGAAGCCCATTGAGGATTTAATATAGTACCTTTGGATATCCTACTATGAATTTCCTTATACAAAGATATGGAAGATTCTACGAGGATTTGGATAACAAAACTTGGATTACACAAAAACATAAAAGAAAACACATAAGCACATAATCACATAGTTGTTTAACTTGGTTATTAATTTGTTATCTTTGGACGCGGATACTTAAAGCACACCAGGAATCCAATTCGTGGATTTCATTTGGCACTTTAATCATTTCAAGAATCTATCTATGAAGATAGGAAAATCTTAAAAGAAATTCGGCTTTGTCCCTATTGAATTGTGATGTACGTATTGAATCATACAAAGAATTCAATTAAGGACTCCGATGAATGATATCCATCCACAAGGATCTAATTATGAAGATAGAAAGATCCTACATGGATTTTGGAGTTTGTGTAACGAGAGTGTTCCGACACCTTGCACTAGGCGTGCTTACGTCGATACACAAGGTAGAAAGTTCATGAGGTTGAGGCGCCAGATATGCCAAGCGACATATGTAGCAGAGTTTGAAGGTTGAGCAGCAGCAGGATTTGTAACAGCTTTGCTTTGGATTGCAAAGCGGCATATGTTAACCAAATGTCTCCATCGTCCACCGTGGGTACATTTGAAACAAGGTATTTGATTTGAATAATGACGATGGCATTGATTGCACCAAGGAGCAGTTCCCTTATACAGCTTCACCCCTGAGGCGAGTCATGGTGATAGCTAAGTCAACGGTCCTCTGGAGTACGACGCCTATTCGCTGGGTAATTGCAGCACCTGGTTCGGACATTGTTGTTGCGATAAAGAAGCATCTTGAAGATAACGAAAGGCATAGGAGGAAACAAGCGAAAGATAGTCAAAAGAAAATGATAAGGTATGTAGATTATGACCATTTGTTTGTTACCAAAGGCAAACAAATGAGAGAGTGACTAATCAAAGTAAGCGGGTCAATATAATGTATCGCGAAGACATGCTCGCCTATAAGTGAACACTCATCCCAAGAATTCCCAGGTAAGCACAACTGGTCTCGCGTCTGATGAGATGTATACGAAGTGCTTGCCTAGACAGAAAACCCAGAATACAGGCATTCACCCTTCCAGTTTGCACGTGTTCACATTATTAAAAACCCAAAGCCTTGACGAGATTTTGAAAACTCAAAGGGGTTCAAAACCTTACAATAGAGGGTTCAAAACCTTGTAATAAATCATCCTAGAACAGATGATTAGTTTTCAAAGCGGTTTTGAAATTTATGTTCTTGTTGTGGTTGTCGCCTAAGGATAGGTGACAGTATTGTTTTATGACTAAACGCAAGTAAACTCGCGTTAGGGTCCTAAGAAAGTTATAGACTAGGTCAAAGCATTACTAATAACCTAATTCCCTATAACCATTGGCTCTGATACCTTCTTTTCTGTCACACCCCGACCACGTAGAACATACAAAACGTGGCGGAAACGTCGGGGAGTGTTGTAACAGAATTAATGTTTCAAATCCATGGCAATTGAAGTTTCGTTTTATTAATTAAAAGTGTTACAATGTCTTAACAAACAAGGAAAAATACAACATAATTAACTAGTCTTGCATCTTTTATTGTCACTAAAGCCCAAGTCTGCCTATGTGTATCTTGTTCATCTTATGCAACAGCTCCTGAAAAACACATGTGAAAATAGGTACGTCAGCATAAAAATGCCTGTGAGATACATAGGTTTTGTGAAAATAGGTTTCATGACTTATGTTTGAGAAAATGTTTAGTCATGAACCTTGTAATTTGCTTTGTTTTGTAAATCATTTGAAAAACAATGAGTTCAGATGATATGTATAAATAAGTGAATAATGTATGGTTAAATGAATAACCATGTAACTGAGTTTGTATAAGATAAGTTGTTATAAAACAATGTCTTGTGAAAAATAAGTTATTTGTATAAAATGTTATATGTATCAAACTGAAATGATTCAAATAACGCTACGATATGTAATACCATACAAACACTTATATATAGGAAGTACCAGCGGCGTATCCACCATGCTTGTATCATATTACACACACATCGTTACTTAATCACTTAATCAAACCAAACCAAACAATGTAAAATGTCTATGTTTAAATCAATTGTCAAATGTATTGAATAATATGTCAAAGTATTCATGTCAAGATGTAAATCATGTCAAAATGTCTATGTCAAATATCCATGTCAAATGTCTATGTCAAATATCCATGTCAAATGTCTATGTCAAATATCCATGTATGGCAAGTGAAATGTCTCAACTAAACCATATGCACAACAACAAAGTATTGAAGTAAAACTTGGTTTAAATCAAAGTTATGTTTTGTGGAAAATACATGATCAATGTCAATCATGTTAAAATGTCTATGTCGAAATGTCTATGTCAAAATGTCATGTAAAACGATGTACTAAGTAATGCACACAATGGCAATACATAGCATGAAATGTAATGAAATCATGTACTATAATGTACTAACGAACATAGCAGTATATGATGTGAAAACAGGAAAGCAGGAAAGTAACAAGTAGGCACATGTGTTCCACCCCAAAACAGTTTGGAAAACAGTAAAAGAGGGGTCTATGTACTCACCTGAGATTGCTCAGTAGTCCTTGAGTAACAACCAAACAATGCTAGAGATCGCGGATATCAAACGGCACCTTATATAGATAACTATGTTAATTAACCGGACCTAGATCGGAAGATTGGGTAGCATTAGGGTTTGTAAACCAAACGAGTGTAGATACTCGTGTCATTTGGTTTAACAAAGCCCACATACTAAATGAAACCTAACATAATTGTTTAAGACCCATTACGACCCGTTTAGGTAGCTTATGCTACTTTAACGCGTCGTTCGCGTGAAACGCGTTCGGACCGCCTATCTAGCCCTATGACAAGCGTTATATGCCTAAACATATTACATAATCAGTTATGTGACAAAGGTTTAGGTTACATAGGCTTAATTACCAATTATACATGAAAAGGGTATTCTGGTAATTTACCTAAGGCATATAAACTACCTATCATACAACTACTTAAACGATGTGACCATAGGGTATAACCTCGGAAGGTTATTCCCTACCTACTATGGTCACCTCATGTGTTTGGTCGGATCCTAATGATCGACCAAACTGGGTCGGGTTCGAAGGTATAGGCGATTTATTAGATCGCCTACCCTACGACCCTAGACAACGTGGTAATCAGTGGGCATAGTCCCAAGGGACTATGACCAACGTGATTACACTCACGTTGCGAAGTTCAAACGAACTTCGCATTGACCATTACTGGTCAACGCTGAAAGTCAAACAAAGTTTGACTTTCTGACTCGAAAAGCAATAAAATAAGGAAAAGAACGAAAGAATACTTACGAAGGGTCCCCGAATGCTAATCGTGATCGAATAGCTCAGGTATGAAGCGAAGGCTTCAACTTAGAGCTCCTCAATCAGATTCTAGTGGGTTTTTGTGTTGAGTATGGATGGGTATTTATAGTAAATGCACCACCGTTAGGATCGTTTATCGGGAAACGTGCCTTGATCTCACCCGTACAAGTGTCGGAAGCTTATGGTAGGTTAATTGGCCACCCACCATAAGGTATCAACATGTGGAAGAGAGATTAGGAGTGCAAAACAGCTGAAAACAGGCTGTTAAGTACTCTGCATCTGGTCTGAACTTGCTTTACGGACCTCAAAGCTGCCAATGTTGAGGTCCGTAAGGTAACAACTTTGGCAGATTTACAGTTTTGGTCCCTGCAGCCCCTAAACTTGGTTTTCGATGCATTTTTGACACGTTTAAGCCCCGTTAACCCCATTTCAAAGCTCTAAAATGAAGTTAAAGTATAGGGAACTTAAATTGTGCTCAAAAATATCTCGGATGTCGGTTCGTTTGGCCGTACGATTGCGTTGTTCGGTTAATTACGACGGAAGTCGTAACGAACGCAAAAACGATCCAAATGATGCGACGAATGGATTTTTCTTATGGCGAACACTAAAATATAATATAGTCATGCTCACATAAATTTTTGGATGTCCAGATGTATTCAGAACGTAAGTTATGCGCGAAAATGCAAACTTGTGCACTTTTTGACACTTTTAGTCCCTGAATGTCCCAAAAGTTTATTTTAGCACACCAAACCCCTCAAAGCCTATTTCTAAGCTATGTAAAGGATATTTAAGGTGTGTTTAACTTATGGTCATGTTCCGGAATGTTCGTTACAGTTCAAATTGACATACTTTCGCAGTTTGTCAACTTTAGTCCCTGTAAGCGATTTAACTTTGATTTCACCACACCAAACCTTCCAAAACTTATGTCTAAGTTATGTCAAGGTTATTTAAGGTATGTTAAGCCTATTTCACTATTCCGGAGTGTTTGTTGGATTAAACTGGTTATATTTACGCATCGGTGCGCTATAACCTTCCAGAAAGCGATTTAGGGTTTGAAATTGAACAAGAGTTGATATGTGTAAACGATACACATATTTTTACAAATCCCAAGTATGAAATATAATATTTCATTGGTTTGGTATTTGTTTGATGGCCGTGAAGGCACAGGTGTTACAATAGACCCCTCTTTTACTGTTTTTCCAAACTGTTTTGGGGTGGAACACATGTGCCTACTTGTTACTTTCGTGCTTTACTGTTTTCACATCATATACTGCTATGTTCGTTAGTACATTATAGTACATGATTTCATTACATCTTATGCTAGGTGTGCCCATTGTGTGCATTACTTGGTACATTGTTTTACATTACATTTCATTCTAGGTGTGCCCATTGTGTGCATTACTTGGTACATTGTTTTACATTACATTTCATGCTAGGTATGCCCATTGTGTGCATTACTTAGTACATCGTTTTACATGACATTTCATGCTAGGTATGCCCATTGTGTGCATTACTTAGTACATCGTTTTACATGACATTTCACGCTATGTATGTTCATTTGATTACATACTTAGTGCATTGTTTTCACATGCTCACATTTTGTTATGACATTTGGTTTGTTTACATGGGACAATATATCCATTAACACTAGCTACGCCGTTCGTTAGTAGGTAGTGGTACCATAGGAATTGACAACTCCCGTTCCGGACATCCCAGGGAAAGGGGACAGAAAGGAATGACCGAATTCGTTGACATTAAGACAGATAGACCTTTAATTTGTTTAAAGGGTTTATCACCACAGTCGCCAGGCTTGGATGTATGCATATTCACAATACCGCATAAATGTTCATATTAAATAGTTGCATGCATTTACACAAAACATAGCTTTGATTTAAACCAAGTTTTACTTCAATACTTTGTTTTTGTGCATATGGTTTAGTTGAGACATTTCACTTGCCATACATGGACATTTTGACATAGACATTTGACATGGATATTTGACATAGACATTTGACATGGATATTTGACATAGACATTTTGACATGATTTACATTTGACACAAACATTTTTGACATTGGTTTTACATACTACATGATTTACATCTTGACATGAACACTTTGACATATTATTCAATACATTGACAATTGGTTTAAACATAGATTTCTTACATTGGTTGGTTTGGTTTGATTAAGTGATTAAGTAACGATGCGTGTGTAATATGATACAAGCATGGTGGATACGCCGCTGGTACTTCCTATATATAAGTGTTTGTATAGTATTACATGGCGTAACGTTATTTGAATCATTTCAGTTTGAGACATAGAACATTTTATACAAATAACATACTTTTCACAAGACATTGATTTACAAACAACTTATCTTATACAAACACATTTTTACATGGTTATTTATTTAACCTGACATTTACTTATACATATCATCTGATCTTATTGTTATTCAAATGATTTACAAGACAAAGCAAATTACAAGGTTCATGACTAAACATTTTCTCAAATACAAGTCATGAATCTTATTTTCACAAAACCTATGTATCTCACAGGCATTTTTATGCTGACGTACCTATTTTCACATGTGTTTTCAGGTGCTTTTCCATAGGATGTTGATCACGATACTAGGGCGGACCTGTGCCTTAGAAACTTTAAAAGAAGATAGACTATGTTTAATTATGTTCTGAACTCTTTAATTACCTGTTTGAAACAATGAAACACCCTTGTTTAATAAATAAATAAAACTTTGTATGCCATGGTTATGAGACAATTAATTCTGTCGCAACACGCCCCGATGTTTCCGCCGCGATTTGTTGTTTTACGCGGTCGGGGTGTGACAGAAGAGTTGGTATCAGAGGCAATGGTTATAGGGAATTAGGTTATTAGTAATGCTTTGACCTAGACTATAACTTTTCTAGGAACCTAACACAAGTTATCTTGTGTTTAGATCTTAAAACATGTACATCACCTATCCTTAGGTGATTAACAAAACAAGGAACCAAAATTTTTCCGAAACGATTTTTGAAAAACAATCATCTGTTTTTGAATGAATTTTTACAAGGTTCTGAACCCTCAATTGTAAGGTTTTGAACCCTCTGTTATATGGTTTTGAACCCTTTTTAAGTATTGGTTTTTGGCCTTGTGCCTTCAAATTTTCAAAATCCCGTCAAACGTTTTGGGTTTTAAATAATGTGAACATGTGCAAACTGGAAGGGTGAATGCCTGTATTCTGAGTTTTCTGTCTAGGCAAGCACTTCGTATACATCTCAACCAGACGCGAGACCAGTTGTGCTTACCTGGGAATTCTTGGAGTGAGTGTTCACTTATAGGCGAGCATGTCTTCATTATACATTATTTTTGACCCATTTACTTTGATTAGTCACTGTGTGTCGTTTGTTTGCTTTGTGATACGGACGAATGACCACCATCTTTGCTTTTGTTGATTTTGTTTCATCTCATTCTTTTCATCCAATCATCTCACTCGTTTCTTTTCATGTTTTCCTCTTTTAGAATGCCTCCTCGACGCGAGAATCAGATAGCTACTGCCGAGCTGGCAGAAATTATTGCACAGCAGATGGCTGCTCAGTTTCCAAATCTCTTTGCTCAATGGAATCAAGCCAACAACAACAACAATGTTCCATGCAAATACAAGGATTTTAACCAGGCCAAACCACTCAAGTTTAGTGGTTCTGAGGGAGCGACTGGGCTTCTTCAGTGGTTCGAGAGTATAGAGAATACTTTTCGCCATGTGCAGTGTCCGGATAATCGCAAGGTCGAGTTCTCCTCGAGCGTATTTCAGAAGAGGGCTTTGACATGGTGGAACGGGGTTATGAGAGACCGGGGTGCAGAAGTTGCTCTCGCACAGACATGGGCTGAACTTAGAGCCCTTATGATGAGGGAATTCTGTCCTCGTCATGAGCAGCGAGCTTTGGAGAAAGAGTTTGATGTATTGAAGCAAGATAGTGGTGAGCACAGGGCTTATACTGATCGGTTTGAAGAATTGAGTCTGCTTTGCCCAACAATGGTCACCCCACTCGACAAGGCTATCGAGAGATACATCGATGGCCTACCTGACTCGGTACAAGACATTCTTACTGGTAGTAACCCTGCCACACTTCGTCAGGCGATCGAGCTATCTGCGACATTGACTGAGTCGCAGATCCGGAAGAACAAGTTACACCGGAAGGGTGACAAGGGCAAGAAGCAGTCGGCTGACAAGGAAGATAGCAAGAAAGGTCAAAACTTGAATGGAAAGAACTCCGGTTCTTCGAAGAGGTCAAAGAAGCGTAAGGCTTCCCAAAATTTTGCTATCACTGCCCAAGCTAATCAGGCAGCTCCCAACCAACCTGCACAGCCTCCAGCGAAGAAACCCTATTCAGGGAATGCACCTTTGTGCAATAGATGCAACAGTCACCACCAGCCGCAACTTCCATGCCGTTTCTGTACTAACTGTGGGAAATCAGGCCATCTTGCCAATGTTTGTCGATCTGCTCAGAATCCCGCGGTTCAGAACCCGGCTCAACAAGCTGCTCCGCAACAGGGTCAGGCTACACGACCACAATACCCACCTGGTGCTTGTTACAATTGTGGAGATCTGACCCACTACAGGAATCGGTGCCCAGGACTGGTGAACCAGAACCAGAACCAGAATCCGGCTCCGGCTCGAGGCCGAGTTTTTAACATGAATGCCCAAGAGGCGCATGCGGACGATAACGTGGTGAACGGTACGTTCTTTATTAATAATCAGCCTGCATCTGTTCTTTTCGATTCTGGTGCCGATAAGAGTTTCGTGTCTTTGTCTTTTGAGCAAATGCTTCGCGTGTCTAGAACGAAACTAGGCAAATCTTTGACAGTAGAGGTTGCTAGTGGTGAACCCATTATTCTTGATTCTGTTCTTCACAACTGCCAGTTGAATCTTAACGACCATCTTTTTCCTATTGACCTCGCGCCTATGCAACTTGGAAGCTTCGACGTTATTGTGGGAATGGATTGGTTATCCAAGCATCACGCAGAGATAGTTTGTTCTAAGAAGATTGTTCGTGTGCCACTTTCGACAGGCGAGATCCTGCAGGTTCAAGGTGAGAAGCCTATCGGTGGTCTCAGACTCATGTCTTGTTTTAAAGCTCGGAAGTATCTGCAGAGGAACTATGTGGCTTTCTTAGCACATGTTACAGAAGATAAAGGCAAGGGTAAGTCTATTTCAGATATTCCTGTCATTCGGGATTATTCTGAAGTGTTCCCTGAAGATTTACCTGGTCTACCTCCAGCACGCCAAGTCGAGTTCCGCATTGATCTCGTACCTGGTGCAAACCCCATTGCCAGAGCTCCATATCGTCTTGCACCGTCTGAGATGCAAGAGTTGTCTAAACAGCTTCAGGAGCTCTCTGACAAAGGTTTTATACGTCCTAGTTTTTCACCTTGGGGTGCTCCCGTTCTTTTTGTCAAGAAGAAGGATGGATCCTTTAGGATGTGTATCGATTATCGTGAGCTTAACAAGCTTACCATCAAGAATCGATATCCCCTACCTCGCATAGACGATCTCTTTGATCAGTTACAAGGCGCTTCTTATTTTTCGAAGATTGATCTGCGATCTGGATATCATCAACTTCGGGTGCATGAAGAAGACATTCCGAAGACAGCATTCCGTACTCGTTATGGACATTACGAGTTCACAGTCATGCCATTCGGTTTGACTAATGCTCCTGCTGTTTTCATGGACTTAATGAATAGGGTCTGCAAACCTTATTTGGATCAGTTCGTCATTGTTTTTATTGACGACATCTTGATATACTCTAAGACGCGAGCTGACCACGAGCAACATCTTCGTCTTACCCTTGAACTCCTAAAGAAAGAGCAACTTTTCGCCAAATTCTCCAAGTGCGAATTATGGCTTAAAGAAGTTCAATTTTTGGGGCATGTTATCAACGAACGAGGTATTCATGTAGATCCCTCCAAGATCAGTGCGATTAAGGATTGGGATACACCTACTACTCCTACTGAAGTTCGTTCTTTTCTTGGTCTAGCGGGTTATTATCGCCGCTTCATTGAAAACTTCTCTAAGATTGCAGTTCCTCTAACTGCTCTAACTCAGAAGAAAATGCCCTTTTATTGGGGATACAAACAAGAGGAAGCTTTTCAACACTTAAAGCAGAAGCTTTGCGATGCGCCTGTTCTATCATTACCTGAGGGTGATGATGATTTTGTCGTGTATTGCGATGCATCTAAATTAGGTCTTGGCTGTGTTCTTATGCAAAGGAACAAAGTCATAGCTTATGCATCGAGGCAGTTGAAGATTCATGAGAAGAACTACACCACTCATGATCTTGAGTTGGGTGCAGTTGTCTTTGCTCTCAAAATCTGGAGACACTATTTGTATGGAACAAAATGTGTGGTTTTCACAGACCACAAAAGTCTTCAGCATATCTTCAACCAGAAAGAACTCAACATGAGACAGCGACGTTGGGTTGAGCTTTTAAACGATTATGACTGCGAAATTCGCTACCATCCTGGTAAGGCGAATGTCGTAGCTGATGCATTGAGTCGTAAGGAACATACTAAGCTTCATTGTGTACGTGTTCAATCTGTTATTCAAGCTCGATCCGATATTCAAGCACGCATTGCTCAAGCTCAACAATCTTGTGTTTCACAAGGATTGATGGATAAGGAATTTCCCTATCACATAACGCCTGCTCTGGAACTGAAGGACAATGGGTCATTTTACTTCATGGACCGTTTATGGGTCCCAAGCCAGGATGATATTCGTACCTTGCTTATGGATGAAGTCCATAAGTCTCGCTATTCTATTCATCCGGGCTCAGATAAGATGTATAAGGATCTTCCTATTCACTATTGGTGGCCTGGTATGAAGAAAGACATTGCCTTATACGTGTCAAAATGCCTTACTTGTCTTAAGGTTAAGGCTGAACATCAACGTCCTTCTGGTTTATTGGAGCAACCAGAGATCCCAGTTTGGAAATGGGAAAACATTACTATGGATCTTGTTACCAAACTCCCGCGCACAAAGGAAGGTCATGATGCCATCTGGGTAGTCGTTGATCGTCTTACAAAGTCAGCGCATTTCTTGCCAATCCGCGAGGATTTTCCTACTGACAGACTTGCTCAAATCTATGTAGATGAAATTGTGGCTCGACATGGTGTTCCTTTGAACATCATTTCTGACAGAGATGCTCGTTTCACTTCTCATTTTTGGAGAACCATGCAATCTGCCACGGGGACCCAACTTAATCTGAGCACAGCTTATCATCCGCAAACGGATGGTCAATCTGAGAGAACAATCCAGACTCTGGAGGATATTCTTAGAGCTTGTGTGATCGATTTTGGTGGTAGCTGGGATTCACATCTTAAATTGATTGAATTCTCCTACAACAACAGTTATCACACTAGCATCAAAATGGCTCCTTTCGAAGCTCTCTATGGTCGAAAATGTCGTTCACCAGTCTGCTGGAATGAGATTGGCGAGGCTCAACTTACTGGACCTGCCCTCATTTTAGAGACAACAGATAAGGTCAAGAAATTTCGTGATAACCTTCAGGCAGCTAGAAGCCGTCAGAAGATTTACGCGGACCCAAAACGCAAAGCCTTGGAATTTTAAATCGGTGATCGAGTATTACTTAAGGTCTCACCTTGGAAAGGTGTGATCAGATTTGGAAAGAAAGGAAAACTTGCACCTAGATACGTTGGACCATTCAAGATCGTTGAAAGAATCGGAAAGGTAGCCTACAGACTTGAGTTACCTCCTGAACTTGGAAATGTTCATCCAACTTTTCACGTGTCCAATCTCAAGAAGTGTCCAGCTGATGAGAACTTCTCCATACCGCTTGACGAAATTCGTGTTGGCAAAACACTGAAATTTGTTGAGAGACCAGTGGAAATCATGGAACGTGAAGTCAAGTGGCTTAAACGCAAGCGCATTCCTTTGGTCAAAGTTCGCTGGGAAGCTAAACGTGGACCTGAGTTTACTTGGGAACGCGAAGATCAAATGAAGGCGAAATATCCACATCTTTTTCCACGAGTTTCCTCTAAATAAATTTCGGGACGAAATTTCCACAAGTAGGGGAGACTGTAACAACTGTGCTTGTAATCACTATGAACAGTTCTGTTATCAATAAAATAATGTTATTTGATCCCAATGTTTGTTTTGTTATGTTTTACATTTTTCATGTTTTGACTTTTATCCAATTCCAAACTCTACATCACTTTCTGGAGAATTATACGCAAACTAGTGCGTAAACGTACTCAGTTTAATGCGAGAAATACTCCGGAAAATCAACATATACTCAACATACCTTAAATAACCTTTACATAACTTAGAAATAAGTTTTGAAGGCTTTGGTATAGCAAAAACAAGTTAATTCGCTTACAGGGACTAAATATGACAAACTGCGAAAGTATGTCAATTTGAACTGTAACGAACATTCCGGAACATGACCATAAGTTAAACACACCTTAAATATCCTTTACATAGCTTAGAAATAGGCTTTGAGGGGTTTAGTGTGCTAAAATAAACTTTTGGGACATTCAGGGACTAAAAGTGTCAAAAAGTGCACAAGTTTGCATTTTCGCGCATAACTTACGTTCTGAATACATCTGGACATCCAAAAATTTATGAAAGCATGACTACATTATATTTTAGTGTTTTCCATAAGAAAAATCCATTCGTCGCGTCATTTGGATCGTTTTTCGCGCTTATGCGCATTCCGTCGTAATTAAGCGAACATCGCGTTCGTACGGCCAAACGAACCGACATCCGAGATATTTTTGAACATGTTTTGAGTTCCCTATACTTTAACTTCATTTTAGAGCCTTGAAATGAGGTTAACGGGGTTCAAACGCATCGAAAATCGCTTAAAAGGGCTGCAGGGACTAAACCTGTCACTTTTGAAACAATTCTGAATCAGATAGGCACTAGCGTAGCGCGAGCCCTAAGGCTCTACCCGTCGCGCTACGCGAGTGACTGATCTGACCAGATTCAATGTCTTTTTAGCAAGTTGCAGCTGATCGATTCGTGTCCACACATTTTAAACGGGTCTAGTCAGCAGATAAGAACAAGTTTCTAGCCACCACAACTTTGTGACAAGTGTACGCACGAGATTAAGGCACGATAATCGACAAACGATCCTAACGGTGGACCGAATACTATAAATACCCATCCACCCTCAACCCCAAAAACCCACAAATCTGATTAAGAAAGCTCTAAGTTGGAACCTTCGTTTCATACCTGAGCTATTTCGATCTGGGTTAGCATTCGGGGACCCTTCGTAAGTATTCTTTCGTTCTTTTCCTTATTTTTACTGCTTTTCGAGTCAGAAAGTCAAACTTTGTTTGACTTTCAGCATTGACCAGTAATGGTCAATGCGAAGTTCGTTTGAACTTCGCAACGTGATTGTAATCACGATGGTCATAGTCCCTTGGGACTATGCCTACTGATTACCACGTTGTCTAGGGTCGTAGGGTAAGCGATCTAATAAATCGCTTATACCTCGAACCCGACCCAGTTTGGTCGATCATTAGGATCCGACCAAATACATTAGGTGACCATAGTAGGTAGGGAATAACCTTCCGAGGTTATACCTTATGGTCACGACGTTTAAGTAATTGTATGATAGGTAGTTTATATGCCTTAGGTAAATTACCAAAATACCCTTTTCATACATAATTGGTAATTTAGCATATGTAACCTAAACTTTTGTCACGTAACTGATTATGTAACATGTTTAGGCATATAATACTTGTCATAGGACTAGTTAGGCGGTCCAAACGCGTTTCACGCGCACGACGCGTTAAAGTAGCATAAGCTTCCTAAACGGGTCGTAATGGGTCGTAAACATTTATGTTAGGTTTCATTTAGTATGTAGGCTTTGTTAAACCAAATGCCCATTGTGTGCATTACTTGGTACATTGTTTTACATTACATTTCATGCTAGGTGTGCCCATTGTGTGCATTACTTGGTACATTGTTTTACATTACATTTCATGCTAGGTATGCCCATTGTGTGCATTACTTAGTACATCGTTTTACATGACATTTCATGCTAGGTATGCCCATTGTGTGCATTACTTAGTACATCGTTTTACATGACATTTCACGCTATGTATGTTCATTTGATTACATACTTAGTGCATTGTTTTCACATGCTCACATTTTGTTATGACATTTGGTTTGTTTACATGGGACAATATATCCATTAACACTAGCTACGCCGTTCGTTAGTAGGTAGTGGTACCATAGGAATTGACAACTCCTGTTCCGGACATCCCAGGGAAAGGGGACAGAAAGGAATGACCGAATTCGTTGACATTAAGACAGATAGACCTTTAATTTGTTTAAAGGGTTTATCACCACAGTCGCCAGGCTTGGATGTATGCATATTCACAATACCGCATAAATGTTCATATTAAATAGTTGCATGCATTTACACAAAACATAGCTTTGATTTAAACCAAGTTTTACTTCAATACTTTGTTTTTGTGCATATGGTTTAGTTGAGACATTTCACTTGCCATACATGGACATTTTGACATAGACATTTGACATGGATAATTGACATAGACATTTGACATGGATATTTGACATAGACATTTGACATGGATATTTGACATAGACATTTTGACATGATTTACATTTGACACAAACATTTTTGACATTGGTTTTACATACTACATGATTTACATCTTGACATGAACACTTTGACATATTATTCAATACATTGACAATTGGTTTAAACATAGATTTCTTACATTGGTTGGTTTGGTTTGATTAAGTGATTAAGTAACGATGCGTGTGTAATATGATACAAGCATGGTGGATACGCCGCTGGTACTTCCTATATATAAGTGTTTGTATAGTATTACATGGCGTAACGTTATTTGAATCATTTCAGTTTGAGACATAGAACATTTTATACAAATAACATACTTTTCACAAGACATTGATTTACAAACAACTTATCTTATAGAAACACATTTTTACATGGTTATTTATTTAACCTGACATTTACTTATACATATCATCTGATCTTATTGTTATTCAAATGATTTACAAGACAAAGCAAATTACAAGGTTCATGACTAAACATTTTCTCAAATACAAGTCATGAATCTTATTTTCACAAAACCTATGTATCTCACAGGCATTTTTATGCTGACGTACCTATTTTCACATGTGTTTTCAGGTGCTTTTCCATAGGATGTTGATCACGATACTAGGGCGGACCTGTGCCTTAGAAACTTTAAAAGAAGATAGACTATGTTTAATTATGTTCTGAACTCTTTAATTACCTGTTTGAAACAATGAAACACCCTTGTTTAATAAATAAATAAAACTTTGTATGCCATGGTTATGAGACAATTAATTCTGTCGCAACACGCCCCGATGTTTCCGCCGCGATTTGTTGTTTTACGCGGTCGGGGTGTGACACCTATAAAGATCCACAACCTAATATAAACTAACCCGGTAAGACCCAGTTCATAACCATAGCTCGTTGTATTAATTTGATGCGTCAGTCTAACACTTTAGGGCCTAACAATCTCCCCCTAGACTGTTGCCATCAAATTGTCTTCATAACATGAAATCAGCAACGTCTTCAACGTAGTCTATGGTTGTCACTATGCTGCAGATGTTGTGGAAGTTCTTGACTTCTGAACTCTCAGCACTGGGTCTCTTTCTTCAGCTCTTGTGGTTAGCTTCATATCAGGATCTCGATCAGCATCTGCTTGAAGTCTTGTCAAAAGAATGTGAGAGGAGGATTCTCGACAGCTTTTTTCTTCTTCAGTCTTTTTCTTTCAAGCAGGTTCACGGTACTTCTTCAAATGCACTATCACTGTCAGACGGCAATTCGTATCCGATTCTTCTGACTCAGGTACATCTTGTTGTTAAGCTGCTTCAGGCTTCTTCAGCAACTAACAGCATCTTAGTCTTCATCAACCCCTGTTCTTGATTGAAACCAAGTTCTGCACATGCTCACAAACTCATAAGCAAACATTTCTTATGCAACAGGGAGAGTACCATATGAACACTAGGTACATCCAAGTACTTATACTCGGATTTCACAATTTAAATTCTTTCAACTTTTGATGATCAGTCAAATCTTCAAGAACGGTTACATTTTTTTTAATTTTAAGAAAACAAATAAACACTCTATTTTTGGATTTTTGGTTTTATAGAAAAACAAGACACTATTTTTGTATTTTTTGAATTTTTAATTTTTTTTTTAAAATTAAGAACTATAAACAAATAAAAACTCAAAATATAAACAACTACCATAATATAATATACAATTACAATTGCAGTGGGATCAAAATTCGTTCTCAGGCAGACTAAGGAACACTTTTCAGTACGAGCCTAATCAAACTGGTCTATGCGATTGCCAATATGTTTGTCCACTTAAACTTTAACGCTCAACTTTCAATTTTTCAACTTCGTGATATGCTTTAGGTAATATTATACTATTATACCCGTGTGTCCCATTCCAAGACATACCCCCACGATCAAGGTAAGCACAACGATTCATCGTAGCAGGTGAGTATACTGATGTCATCCTATAAGATATCCTGACTGTGTCTAGGTCTGCATATAATCTGTTTTATCATGTTTTGATTTCTTAACAATGAACACCCAAACAAATACTAATCAAATATCGGAATTACAGACAGCACACCCTATCATGTAAGTAGCTTCCCTACCACATATTTCACAAGTCCAATCCAAATCTCTGAAATCTTAACTGGGAATAGATTGAGAAGAGAACAGAATAGATCTTAAGCAGTAATGGTATAATATACAGATCAAATGAGTTTTTCTCAGTTTGATATAGGTTTCTAGGGTTTCTTTTGGGCACTTGAGGGCCTCTTTCGGGTGTATTAGATCTATAGCGCGACAACGTACAGCTAGGTCAGCATGTATCTGGATGCAGCAGAAGCTGACGTTGCCTAGCACCTCCAGGTCAGCATATATCTGGATGCAGCAGAGGAGGTACACGACTTTTTTCAGAGAAGATTTCATAATCAGATCAAAATTGTGTGTATCGGGACAACATACAGACATTCAAATAGAAATGAGCTAATTCCAAGTGACTTTCTTTCCTGGGGTCATGTGCAATTTTAGTTCTGAACAGAAGAACAGCCAAGATATCCCCAGATGATTCAACAATATAAAGACCCGAAACCTCAGATGTTGGCTATCTATCAATGCAAGATTTAAGACCATAAAATCATACGCCGTTGGTATGTTACCCACATGGTACACCATAAAATCATACGCCGTTGGTATGTTACCCACATGGTACATAGTTCGTTATGTTTATATCACTTAGTATCTTTTATCATGTTGAGCGTCAAGCCTATCGACATATCACAGTAGATCCTAGTCTTTTCAGCTATGGCACCTTACATGTGTTAGTTAAACCCTTTAACACGAACATTTATTTCACTTCCCATATCATGCAATTTTTCTTTTTGGCTTTTTTATTTTTCAAATGTTTTTGTATTTTTCTTATTTTCTCCCCCTAAACAATACATATTTACAGCAAACTCTATTTGTATTTTCTGAGTTTTCTCCCCCTAAACTCTACATCTATCTATATGTTCCTCTCCCCCCCTAAATTTGTGCATAAATCTTGTATTTTTGCGCAAATTTACCATTTACAAGAGAAAGGACAATTTATTTACAAACTAATGAACTAAAAAAAAATATTTTTGCTTAACCGTTCCGTCATTAGATTGAAGACTAATCAAATTCAAATCAAAGTACTAAATTTAAACGGTACCTTTTGCTGATCATTATCTTACTTCTGTTATCTCCTCCAAAGGAAACATATCATCTGTAAAAAAAATTTGAACTTTCTGCAACAGTGAAATGTTACCCGTTTTTATCTCTGGAACAACCGCTATCAACATTCTAGAGATTGTTCACAGCTCATCCTTGGTTGTTCCTGAAAGATAAGGAGATTAGTAAGACATTGGTACCCAGGCCATCGTGGTCCTGGGATTTCCTGAAGCATCAAAATAAGATACTTCCTTCAAACACAAGTCCCCTTTAATTTCAAGGATTGGAGACGTTGTTGCTTTGGATTTGGGTTTCCAAATCTGTTTCGGTCTAGCAAACGCGTTTGTTGCCATCAGTTGAGCAACTTTAGCTGTTTCAGGTTTGTTAGTTTTAGAAACACGTTTTTGTTCCTGAACAGCCTTGCGTTTGTTTTTAGCAGCATTCCAATCCCCAACAGAAGGTTTAACCTTAGGATTCACATTCTTCATTGCCTTAGGTGATGAAACCTTCATTGGCTTAGAATGGTAGTTATCCTTAGGTGTAACCCTCTGATTTTGAGCATAATACGGTTCATGGGGATGATTTGTGCAGTTTCGAGCAATGTGACCAGCAATGCCGCAATTGAAGCATGTCTGTCTCTTCACGTAGAAGGCATTCTGATCATCTTGTGTAGCTCTTGCAGGCCCTGAAGGATGAACTGGTCCTTTTTGTGTTTGTTTTCCTTGCACATTTCTTGCAAACGAGGATAAATTTGGATGTCTGTACTTGTCGTTTGCTGGGGCCTTCTGTGGTGAAGATTTCTTTTGATTCTTCTTGATTTGTTTAGACTGCAAGTCTTGTTCAGAAATCTCACCAGTCTTTCCGAAAGCTTTGTTAGCACAGTCAAATGCATATTTCTCACATTTGCCATTACAGACTGGCTTAACAAAGGTATTTTTCTTATCACGGGCCTTTTGAGGACTGTTGATGCCCGTTGAGGACTGTGGAGAGCCTGATCGTCTTTGATGTTTAGGCTTCTTATTTCCGCGTCCTTTACCTGCTCGCTTCGGCTCTTGCTTCTTGATCTGAACCTTTTCATCACTAACAGAAGGTTCAGATTGTTTAGCTTGCGCACTTGGAGCCTTGTTCACGTCAATCTTCTCTTCATCCTTCATGTCATCAGCTTTGACAGAATCGGAGAGTTCTGGTTTGTTAGATGAAATACCAGAAACTTTAGCAGGAACTTCAGCTGAAACATTTGACAAATTTTCAGCACAAGACGGTTCTGCACATGACGCCTTTGAGCTGAATCCACTAGAATCAACTGATTCCAATTTCTCGGAATCAGTTGCTTCAGATGATTCACATTTGGAATCAGATGGTTCAACTGGCTCATTTGTTTCATTTGTCGTTTCAGTCTTTGTTTCACAAGCATCAACGTTTTCGCCCAAACCGCTAGGCCTGAAATTAATCACAGAGCGAAAAACCGAGTTAAAAATATCACACGTTGAAATAGAGTCTTGATTAAGTTCATTTATTAAATTTTCATAAGAACCAGACTCTGATGCTTGTTCATCCCTAACTACATTTTCAACTGTTACTTCATCTGCAAAAGAAGACGAAGCATTAGTATCATAAGTACCCTTTGAAACAAAATTTACCGAAGGACTCGCTCGTTTATCAAAAGGTCTGCTGTTGATTGATGACTTATCAGTTTTAGGACCGTAAGCCATCTTGTCCTCATTCATCAATTCCTCCTCAGTCATGGGTAAATATGTGTAGTTGTCATTATATGGAGGAGGAACTTGATTGAAACCCAAACCACGCCCTTTATTTTCCTTGTATGCGAGCTGTTGATCACACAAGTTTTTGACTAACTTGCTAGAAGAATCAAATTTCTTAATATTAAGCTCATTTATTTGATATCTGTCTCTGATATCTTCCAGTTCCTTAGTCACAGCGCACAGTTTCTCCTGAACATAAAAGAGTTGACTGGATTTCACACTTACATCATCCTTGAGTTTGACGATGTCTTTTCGCTGAGCTTCAATTTTATCTTTATAAAGCTTTTCATTCTTTGATAAAGTAAAATTTTTATTTTTTATGTCGTTGTAGTCTTGAATCAACTCAGCGTTGTGCAACCAATATGCCTCATTTCTTTCTCTACACTCGGGAGTGCAAAAGACAGAAAATATCTCTTCACGATCACGAGTAACTTCTTGAGCAAAGGGTTTGTTAAACATAAATGCTGAATTTTGTGTGGATGAGCAAACTGCAGCAGATGTGTTGCCTTGAGTAGACTGCTTGTCAGCATTGTCATATGATTTGATGAGTGAGATCAGCTCATCTGACTTCATTTTGTAGCAGTCGGTTGTCACTATTATCTGATGAACATTTCTAAACCAACTACAGTTCGCCTGATCTGGAATCCCTTTTATAGCATCCAGAAGTTTTCTGTTGCTCATGCGAGTAGACACCACCATCTCTGCCTTCTCCATTTTAGAGAGCAATTCAGCAAACCGGCCTGTAAGTGCTTCTATAGATTCACCATATGAGTAACTGAATCCTTGGAGTTCCTGCTCAAGCACCTCTCTCTTAGAAGCCATTTTTAAGATGTGATTTCTCAAAAATGTGATCTTTTAACTTCAACACAAGCCCAAAGCGAGAACATGTGTACTCGCTAACTCAAACCCTTTGCAGGCGAAAGAACCCGTTTTCTGAACCGCACCTCAAAAATCTGTCAAAACCGTTATCACAAACAAACACACTTTTTTTTTATAATTAATAAACCCCTTTTTTAATTAGAATATAATATTTTTTTATTATTATAAAAGAATACTTATTATTATTATTATTTTATTATAATTAATGATAATGCAATGATGATTCAATGATTATTATAATTATTATTATAAAAAATATTATTATTATATATTAAAACCTAAACGACGTCTGTATGTCTGTCTTCTTCGTTCAAAACCCACCGAACCCTAATTTCGAAAGATCAGCCGCAGTTACAACAACTACTACCCGTCTTCTTCAATTCGATTATCAACGACAACAGCGACAAAGGAGAACTACGAAGGAACGTTGAACGGAGGTGATCGGATGAACAGTGTCAGACAATACGACGATGAAGATGATGAACGGAGATAATGGTGAAGGTGGTGGTTTGAAGATAATCGGAGAAGGTACAACGACGATGATACTGCGATGAATGTTACCGGAGTTGCAGGTTTCAATGATGCCGGATGTGATAAATGTTACCGGAGGTGATGAAGATCAAACGAGAATTTAACCACTCGAAAACAATAACTCCAAAACAGTGGTTGTGAGTCGAGACTGAATGTAGCTGGAATGGTGATGATCGGAGGTGGTGGTCGGACATGAACAGTAATGAACGGAGAAGATGATCAGAATTGTCTTGTTCGTTGCAGGTGGGTAATGGCGATGGTGGTTTGTGGAGATGGTGACCGGATGAACAGTGATGTAGAGATGATGACGGAATGTTTGGGAAGATGATGAAATCTGGTGAGTGACTCGAGACCTTGGTTGCAACACGTAATCGAACGACTCGAGATGATGGTTGCGACATAAATGATGTGAGTCGAAACGGAGATTGGGACTGAAGATGACACGAGTCGAGACCAGTGGAGGTGACTCGAAACCTGCTGTTATCAACGCTGTAGAACTCCAAATTGCGACTCGAGGATTGGAACAGATTGACTCGAGACCAGTGAAGGTGATGAAGAGTCGAAACAAAGGTGATTGAGATTGCTACTCGAGACCGGTGATGATGATGTAGCTTCGGAGATGATTGCGAGTCGAGACAATGGTTGAGTCGAGACCTCAAAGTTGATGACTCGAGATCTCGGTTGCGACTCGGAACCGTAGTTGCGACTCGAGATGGTGAAGATGATGATTGACGAGTCAAGACCGTGAAGATGCTGAAGAGTCGAGACCGAGGTTGATGTCGGAAGTTATGATGAACGATGAAGATGATACTTGCTGTTGATGACTCGAGACAATGGTGTCGGCTGGATATGATAACTGTTTCCTTAAAAGATGGACCCGAGACTAAAAGATGACAGTTTCGAAACCTGAATTAATTATATTATAAAAATAGAAAACCTTTTCAAAAATTTTCAAAACTTTTAAACAGTTGGAATTCCGAGATTTTTGGATTTTTCAAATCAATTCCGAATTTTCAAAATCTTTTGAAGATAATTTTAAAAATTCTAATACATAGATAAATCTATTAACACCTTTTCAAAAGATCAAAATACCAAAATATAAAGATTTTGATAAAAATTGATGAACAGTACCAAGAACGCGAAGAACACCGAATCAAAAATATCGAAAATCTTGAATCTTTGATATCACACCGAGCCTAGAAATAGGTTCTAATGGCTCTGATACCACTTGTAAGTCCCGTTTAACCGGATCTTTCAATGATATCAAACCTAATCTTGTGAGAGTGCGGAAACCAAACACAAGATGATTCAAGATAAACCGAAAAATATGAAAAACGAAGAACAAACCGAATTACTTTCAACACTTGCACACGATTCTATTACTTGAACAGCAAAACCGTCTAGTACAAGTGTTCTTCACCAACTTAATCGCCTCTCTCTCTCTAGAGAAATTGTAACAATAAGGTTCCAAAGGTTCAAACCTAAAAACAAGTTAAAAACTTGTTTATATACTAACTCAAGCCCAATTCCCTACATGGGCTCCCCTTGGGCCTGCTTGGCCCACATGGCCTAAAGCTTGGCCCAAGTGACCTATAAAGATCCACAACCTAATATAAACTAACCCGGTAAGACCCAGTTCATAACCATAGCTCGTTGTATTAATTTGATGCGTCAGTCTAACACTTTAGGGCCTACCAGTGATCGCTCTCAATACTGTTTTAATTAATAAAATATTTCTTTATTAAACTGGGATTCACTCACCAGTAATTCCCACTGACAAATGTTTTTAAAACGCGTTTCAGGTAACACAATGTGACAGCCAATTAGTAAAAAGCCAGCTGGAGAGCACTGAAGGCTTGGGAAAAATGTGGCTATAAAAGTTACCTAAAAGACGATGTTTTAAATCCAATAAAATAGGGTTTATCCCTATAAACGTATTGTAATAACAAACTTGGGTTTTGCCCATGTGATTATTAATATTAAATAAGGTGGTTTTACTCTGATAAACATTTCCTAACTACGGTCCTGATGTAAATTCCGCTGCCAAATTAACCAGCTGATACCACCGAAACTCTGAGTTCGCGTCCGCCCGTTCCCGGGACAGATAAGGGATCGGGGGTTGCGACATCAACAACCATCAAAACCCGTTCACAAACGACTACTACAAAAAAGCAATCTATCACAAGACAAGTCAATAACCATTCACCCAAAGACCTCAGATCGAAAACAAGCCTGAGAAAGCTCTTTTAGTCAATCAGGATGATGAGAATGTTGTTGAAGGGTTTAGTTGGGATAAGTATATCCCTGGTAGTGAGGGTATGGCCATGATGGCAGAGATTGTGGAAGAACCGGAATGCGTTGTTGAAAAAGAAGTAGTCAGTGAAGTCATGACTGAAGAGAGTTTGGCTGATCTTGAAGAAGCAGCTGCAAAAGTTTACTACTATCAATCTTAACAGGAGATTATTGCTAGTTCTTTCAAATCAATAATGCCTCCTAACATGTTTGACTCTTTTGCAGGATTTTTCAGTGAGCCAACCACAGGATTCTGTCCACAATATGATGTCGAACCAGCTCCAGTTGAAGAGATAATAGACGTTTCTAAAGAAATGAATGAAGAGATTCTAAAGGAAATTGCTGACAAAGCATTGATGGGCAAGCTAAAAGAGGTAGATGAAACTCAAGAGTCTGAGTCTGTAGAAACTGAGTCAGTTCAAACGGTGTCTGTTGCTACAGAGTCAATCAAGAAGTAGTCAGTCAAAAAGGAGTCTGAATGCGAGTCAGAAAATCTGGATATCGAATCAGAAGAAAAATCAGAGTCAGAGTCTGATGGGTTTGGTAAACCGGATGTTAAAATTGATAACGAAGAAAAGGTTTCTGAAAAGGTTGATTCAATTCATGAAATTCCATGCAAAAACTGTTCAAAACCCTGCATGGATTTTCTTGAAAAAGACAAACAATTTCAAGAATTGAAGAAATATACTGATGAAGTAAGATATGATCTAAGTGAGATAAAAGAAGCATATGACACTTTTGCACGATCAATCAAAATGATTAAAAAAGAAAGTCTTGAAAATGATAAAGCCACTAATTTGCTAAAATCTACTGTCATGGATAAACAAATGGAAATTAACATTCATTTGGACATAATTGCTTCTTTGAAAAAAGTACTTGAGATAATGAAAATTGAAACTGAGAGAGTTGATAAAAAGTTGATTAGTTATGTTGCTTCATCATATGTGATTGATCAAATTGTTCTGAAACAACCTGATGCGACACCTGCCTTCAACAGTGTTCCACCCCCAATGTGGAATCATTATACACAAAAATATCCAGATGGGGTGGAAGCTGCCTTGAATCTCAAGTTGAGAACCGTTGAGAATGAGTTTCCTGAGAATATTGATGTTACATTTTCTCCATCCGACACTGATAACGATTCACAGGTGATTAAAACCGTTGTTGACCAAGTGTTAGATGAAGAAAGTGATAACTCGGAGTTTGATACTGTGAAAACTCATTTTGAAAACTCCATTTCTGATTCTGAAGAAGAAGGTAACTTCTTGGACAAATTTATACCAAAATCAGATAAAGTTGCGAATGATGATTCGATCATTGTGGTTTACACAATGACCGGAACTGACAAACTCTATTCTGACTATGAGTATCCAATTCAGAATGCCAGAATGGAAAAGGTTGAAAAAGTGTTCAAACTTGTTGAGATTGATATTTCAGAGGTTAACAACAATGAGTTCTTTTCAAAACCAAAAAGGTCTTTTGTGAAACAACCAACCAACCCGGGAAAGAAAGAATGGGTGGGTAATCATGATCAGAACAAAAGACATGGTAACAACTTTAAATAGAAGGGTGTCGGTTTTGAAAAGAAGATGGCTAAAAATGAGTTAAAACCAAAGGAAAAATTAAGTGATGTTTTTGTTGCTGGTCCGAGTGTTGATGCTGAAAAAGATTACATCTTCAATCAAAAAGCCGTTGACGATTTCAATGCAGCTAAGAAGTTGAGACAGGAGACCTACAGATCAACTTTTGTCGAGTATGACAAAAGAATCTGTTACCGCAGCAATGAAATTGGTCACATGGCCAAGCAGTGCGTAAAAAAGCTTGAAAAACCAGTTTTGCAAAAACCCAAACCTAAAATTTCAACTGATGTTAAGGGCAAAACATCAATGGTTTCCACCGTTCGAATTTTGAAAAGAGGTGAATCTTTGAAGTCCGAAGAAAAGCCGAAATCAACCTTTGAGATTGGCGAATCTTCGAAAATCCAAAAGACTTCAAAGGTTTGTCCAAAGATGAAAATTTTTGAAAACCAATCATGGGTGGCAAAATCAAAACAATCAGTTGAAGAGAAGAAGATGGAAAATGTTTTGAAATCTGAATCAAAAGTTTTTGAAAATGATGTTGAAAAACTAGAATTTGAACTAGACAAGTTGCTAGAAGAATTCCCACCAATTAAGGAGGGAGATTCAAAATCAAAATCCAAATCTGCTGTTCCAAATGTCATTTTTAACATTCCGAAAGTTGATGTGAATTGTGATCTTGTGTTTGGTAGTGTTCCAAAAGTAAAGAAATCATGTGCTTCATTGTTTGAATGAATTTCTTTCATGTTTGCAGGGGCTTCCGAGGTCGATAATCTCAAAGTGGATCATGGATAGCGGAGCTTCGAGGCATATGACGGGAATGTTGGCATTGCTCTATGACGTCAAATCTATCAACGGAGGATATGTTGGATTTGCAGGGAATCAGGGTGGCAGAATAGTTGGTGAAGGAACTCTGACAAATGGAGTCGTGACGTTTGACAAAGTGAACTATATCATCAAGCTTGAAAACAATCTGTTGAGCATCTCACAGATTTGTGACAAGTCTTTTACAGTATACTTTACTAAAAATAAGTGTTTAATCATAAAACCTGGTTTTAAAATTCCTGAGGACATGGTGTTGATGCGAGCTCCCCGGGAAAACGATTTGTATGTCCTGGATATGAGTGTCGCAACAACAACAGATATGAAACCAAAATGTTTTGTAACAAAAACTAAAGCAATAGAAAAAGAGTAAAAAATGTGGCATCGAAAGATGGGCCACATTCATGCCAGAAAAATGAATTTCCTTGTACACAATGATCTTGTTGAAGGTGTAAATCTTAAAAATTTTCATTTGAATGATGATTGTGTAGAGTGCAAGAAGGGAAAACAAACAAAGAAGACACACCCACAGAAGCTCTTAAACTCAATCAGGGTACCGCTCGAGAGACTCCACATGGATCTCTTTGGACCAGTTAATGTGCAGAGCATTAGTGGAGACTTGTACTGTCTAGTAGTCACTGACGACTTCACTAGATTTTCATGGGTGATGTGTCTAGAAAGAAAAGACCAAACGTTTGTGTCACACCCCGACCACGTAGAACATACGAAACGTGGCGGAAACATCGGGGAGTGTTGTAACAGAATTAATTGTTTCAAATCCATGGCAATTGAAGTTTCGTTTTATTGATTAAAAGTGATACAATGTCTAATCAATCAAGGAAATACAACAAAATTAACTAGTCTTGCATCTTTTATTGTCACTAAAGCCAAAGTCTGCCTATATGTATCTTGATCATCTTATGCAACAGTTCCTGAAAAACACATGTGAAAATAGGTACGTCAGCATAAAAATGCCTGTGAGATACATAGGTTTTGTGAAAATAGGTTCCACGACTTATGTTTGAGAAAATGTTTAGTCATGAACCTTGTAATTTGCTTTGTTTTGTAAATCATTTGAAAAACAATGAGTTCAGATGATATGTATAAAATAAGTGAATAAGGTATGGTTAAATGAATAACCATAGTAAAATGGGTATGTATAAGATAAGTTGTTTGTAAAACAATGTCTTGTGAAAAGTATGTTATTTGTATAAAATGTTATATGTATCAAACTGAAATGATTCAAATAACGCTACAATATGTAATACCATACAAACACTTATATATAGGAAGTACCAGCGGCGTATCCACCATGCTTGTATCATATTACACACGTATCGTTACTTAATCACTTAATCAAACCAAACCAATGTCAAAATGTCTATGTCAAATATCCATGTCAAATGTCTATGTCAAATATCCATGTCAAATGTCTATGTCAAATATCCATGTCAAATGTCTATGTCAAAATATCATGTATGGCAAGTGAAATGTCTCAACTAAACCATATACACAAAAACAAAGTATTGAAGTAAATCTTGGTTTAAATCAAAGTTATGTTTTGTGGGAAATGCATGATCAAATGTCAATCATGTTAAAATGTCTATGCCGAAATGTCTATGTCAAATACGGTTCACACGGTTCACAGATACAAACGGTTCACAGATATCAACGGATCACAGTCAAATGATTACAACGGTTCAATATGTAGTATAATGTGTTCATATGCTGGATAAGCATATGCAACAGAAAAGCAATGTAAAACAATGTACTAAGTACGCACACAATGGGCATACATAGCATGAAATGTATTGTAGAACGATGTACTAAGTACGCACACAATGGGCATACATAGCATAAAATGTAATGTAAAACGATGTACTAAGTACGCACACAATGGGCATACATAGCATAAAATGTAATGAAATCATGTACTATAATGTACTAATGAACATAGCAAGTATATGATGTCAAAACAGGAAAGCATGAAAGTAACAAGTAGGCACATGTGTTCCACCCCAAAACAGTTTGGAAAACAGTAAAAGAGGGGTCTATGTACTCACCTGAGAGTGCTTAGGAGTCTTGAACAACTACCAAGTAAGCTAGAGGAGTCCCGGAAAACAAACGGTACCTAATATAGGTAACTACATAAATAACCCGGACCTAAATCGGAAGACTGGGTAGCAGGAGGGTTTGTAAACCAAATGAGTGTAGGAACTCATATGATATGGTTTAACAAAGCCTACATACTAAATGAAACTTAACCTAAGTATTATCGACCCATCGCGACCCATTAAGGTAACTTATGCTACTTTAACGCGTCGTTTGCGTGAAACACGTTCAGACCGCCTAACTAGTCCTATGACAAGTGTTATATGCCTAAACATGTTACATAATCAGTTATGTGACAAAAGTTTAGGTTACATATGTTTAATTACCAATTATACATGAAAAGGGTATTCTGGTAATTTACCTAAGGCATATAAACTACCTATCATACAACTACTTAAACGATGTGACCATAGGGTATAACCTCGGAAGGTTATTCCCCACCTACTATGGTCACCTAATGTATTTGGTCGGATCCTAATGATCGACCAAACTGGGTCGGGTTCGAAGGTATAGGCGATTTATTAGATCGCCTACCCTACGACCCTAGACAACGTGGTAATCAGTGGGCATAGTCCCAAGGGACTATGACCAACGTGATTACACTCACGTTGCGAAGTTCAAACGAACTTCGCATTGACCATTACTGGTCAACGCTGAAAGTCAAACAAAGTTTGACTTTCGGACTCGAAAAGCAGTAAAATAAGGAAAAGAATGAAAGAATACTAACCCAGGGTCCCCGAATGCTAATCCCGATTCAAGAATCTCAGGTATGAAACAAAGGTTTCAACTTAGAGTTCCTAAAATCAGAATTCTAGTGGTTTTTAAGCAATGGGGGGTGGGGTATTTATAGTATTCGGTCCACCGTTAAGATCGTTTCAAGGAAAACGTGCCTTAATCTTGCCCGTACATGTGTCGGAAGGTTATGGTGGCTTAAATTGGTTCTTATCAGCTGAAATGTCAAGTGGTGAGTGTGTGGTTGTGTTTAAAACAGCTGGAACATGCTGACTGTTAAGTCTGATCTGTTCTGCAGGTTGCTTTACGGACCTCAAGGCTGCCAATGTTGAGGTCCGTAAGCTTACTTTGGCAGAATTACAGTTTTGGTCCCTGCAGTGCAATCAGCCCATTTTCGACACGTTTAAGGCCAGTTAACCCCATTTCAAAGCTCTAAAATGAAGTTAAAGTATAGGGAGCTTAAAATATGTTCAAAAATATCTCGGATGTCGGTTCGTTTGGCCGTACGGTCGCGATGTTCGGTTAATTACGACGGAATGCGCACAAGCGCGAAAAACGATCCAAATGACGCGACGAATGGATTTTTCTTAAGGCGAACACTAAAATATAATGTAGTCATGCTTACATAAATTTTTGGATGTCCAGATGTATTCAGAACGTAAGTTACGCGTAAAAATGCAAACTTGTGCACTTTTTGACGCTTTTAGTCCCTGAATGACACAAAAGTTTATTTTAGCATACCGAACACCTCAAAGCCTATTTCTAAGCTATGTAAAGGATATTTATGGTATGTTTAACTTATGGTCATGTCCCGGAAGGTCTGTTACAGTTCAAATTGGCATACTTTCGCAGTTTGTCAATTTTAGTCCCTGTAAACGAATAAACTTTGATTTCACTACACCAAACCTACCAAAACTTATATCTAAGTTATGTAAAGGTTATTTAAGGTATGTTAAGCCTATTTCACTATTCCGGAGTGTTTGTTGCATTAAACTGGTTATATTTACGCATCAGTGCGCGTATAACCTTCCAGAAAGCGATTTAGAGCTTGAAATCGAACAAGAGTTGATATGTGCAAAAGATACACATATTTATACAAGTCCAAAGTATGAAATACAATATTTCATTGGTTTGGCATTTGTTTGATGGTTGAAATGACACAGGTGTTACAGTTTGATTCGTTGATGGTGTTGTTCAAGAAGATGGAAACGCTGTACAAATTGCTGATCAGGAGAATACGAAGCGACAATGGAACGGAGTTTAAGAACAATCGCATGCTTGAGTATTGCAATGAGAAAGGAATTCTTCATGAATTTAGTGCACTATACACTCCACAACAAAATGGTGTAGCTGAACGAAAGAATCGTACTTTAATTGAAATAGCTCGAACTATGCTCGCCGATTCCAAGTTGCCAATATTTTTCTGGAGTGAAGCAGTTGTAGCAGCGTGTTATACACTGAATCGTGTTCTCACAGTGAAGAAATACAAGAAAACCTGTTTTGAACTTCTTCATCGCTACAAACCAAATTTGAAGTTTTTAGAACCGTTTGGATCTCCTTGTACATTTATTGATCCGGATGGCAAATTTGGTGCAAAGGCTAATGAAGGTTTCTTTGTAGGTTATGCGAGTCCATTGAAGAGGGTATTCGTTCCATGCCTGGGGAAGATTATTCAAGTTCAGCATGTTGATTGTCAGAAGCATACTGTCCCACCTCAACTTCCCAGAAAGAGATTGCTTTTCAACTACGACAAACTCTGGGAGTCTTTCCAACTGCCGACTGAGCCAAGTGAAGAGGAACTAGCGCTTTTGTACCAGTATCATAAATCTATGTCACAAGAACAAGTGCCAAGACCGCTAGTAGTTTCTCCACCCACCGAGGGTTCAAATGATCACGAGGCCGGTCCAAGTGGAACTGCTCATGAACCCCCAGAGGAACCAGCTCCAACATTTGATCAATATGACGACTCAGAATCAGAAGCCGATCTGATTTTTGACGAGGACCCAAATGTTGTACCTTCATAAGCTGTGGATCACACGGGTGATCAAGATATCAGAAACTTGCAATCGGAAGTGAACGTGCCTGATACTGTAATGCCGAGAACTTTGTCTTATCATCCTTCAGAGCAAATAATTGGTGATCTTCAGAGTGGAGTAAAAACGCGGGATCAGATTAACAAAGCTCTTACATGTTTTTATACAACTGTAGCTCCTTTACAAGTTGATTTCTCACTAAAATGTTTCATTTCACAGGTTGAACCACGAACGTATAAGGAAGCTTTAACTGAAGAAAGCTGGGTAAACGCTATGCAGGAAGAGCTGCAGCAGTTTGAGAAGTTAGGAGTATGGAGATTGGTGGATCTTCCTGAAAATCAGAAGCTGATAAAGACTAAGTGGGTTTTTAAGTGTAAAAGAGATGATAGAGGAGTGATTGTAAGAAATAAAGCACGATTGGTAGTACAGGGTTTCAGTCAGCAAGAAGGCATTGATTTTACCGAAGTTTATGCGCCTGTTGCTAGACTCGAGGCAATAAGAATCTTCCTAGCATTCGCGTCTTGGAAAGGATTCAAAGTATACCAATTAGATGTGAAATCTGCATTCCTTTATGGCAAAATCAAAGAAGAAGTGTACGTTGGACAACCGTCGGGGTTCACAGATCCAGTGCACAAAAACAAAGTCTATCTTCTCGACAAAGCGCTTTACGGACTTCACCAGGCCCCGAGAGCCTGGTACGAGACGCTTTCCCAATATCTGTTGACCAACGGGTTCACCAGAGGGACGGTTGATAATACTTTTTTTACAAAAGAGGTTGCAGGGTATCTATTGATCGTGCAGATTTACGTTGACGACATCATCTTTGGATCGAAAAATGATGATTTGTGTAAAGAGAGAAAGTAATGAAAAGAAAGTTTGAAATGAGTTCGATGGGGGAGATGAAGTTCTTCCTAGGGCTACAGGTGGAGCAAATGCCCGAAGGAATCTTCATTCTTCAAACCAAATACGTGAACGGTGTTCTGGAAAGGTTCAACATGTCTGAATCTACTCCAACATCAACCCCCTTGGATCAAAATCGCGGAATTTGTCCAGATGAAAGTGGAGAGAAAGTGGACGAGACGTATTATCGGTCGATAATTGGATCTTTGATGTATCTGACTGCTTCCCGCCCGGACATCATGTATCCGACTTGCTTATGCGCCAGATATCAGTCCAGCCCAAGACAATCACATCTGTCTATTGTGAAGAGAATATTATGGTATTTGAAAGGCTGCCCAAGCACCGGCTTGTGGTATCCTAAGTCTGGTGACTTCTCTCTTTCTGGTTTTGCTGATTCTGATTTTGGAAGCTGCAAGCAAAATGCAAAGTCCACCACTGCTGGGTGTCAGTTCTTTGGAACTCGACTTGTCACCTGGCAGTGCAAGAAACAAACCTCAGTCGCTCTTTCTACATGCGAGGCTGAATACGTTTCGGCCTCCAGCTGTTGCTCTCAGATCCTTTGGATCCAGCAGCAGATGAGGGACTTTGGTTTGCAGTTCTTGGACACGCCCATTTATGTGGACAATGAGGCAGCGATAAACATAACTAAAAACCCGGTTCACCATTCTAAAACAAAGCATATTGAAATTCGACATCATTTCATCTGTGATTGTCACGAGAAGAAATTGATTCGCATTGAACATATTCACACCGATGATCAGATGGCTGATTTTTACACCAAACCGTTTGACAGATCAATATTTAACTATCTTTTAAAATTAAACGGGATGAAAAATTTGTTTTCTGGGAGGGTTATAGAATGTGAAGCCGAGGTGGATGACAATCTGAAGTGATCCACGTCGTGTTGTCAAGTTTTTGTACAGTTTATTTTCTTCTTTTGATAAAACCAAAAACACAAAAATTTGTTTTTGTTTTTGTACCGTTTATTTTCTGCTTTTGATAAAACCCAAAACACAAAAATATGTTTTTGTTTTTAGGGGGAGAAAGTTTGCAGAAAATACAAAAACATGATAAAATTTCAAAATCCAAAAACATTGAAAAACTGAAAAAGAGTTTGTGTAAAAAGGGGAAATGATAGTACATCAGCTAGACAGATGCAGTACGCTAAAGAAATGTAATGTTTAATATGTGTTAAGCAGTCTCGTTGATGATGTCCCGATAGGTTTTTACACATTTAGTAGATTTGTTTGGGATATAAACATAAAATCATAACTTGCTCTTACGTGGGGAACATCTCTCGGATATATGGGTAACCCCCGAAATCTTGTTTGAAAGATCCCTCTTTCTGAGATACTAGGTCTTTATGCTTAGTGATATCTGGGGTATTATCCCGGGACTTCTGATTTTGCGGAAGCAATGGCCTAGTCCCCGGAGAATACTTTACACTGCTTGAAATAAAAGCCTCCACTCAGCATAAAAATGATGAAAGATTGCAGAATGCTAATCATGTGCTGTTGAAGAAAAGATTCTCTAAAGGGAACACACCTTAAGTCGAAGCCATCATCTCTCTGATTTTGCGAAAGCAATAGCCTGAGCTCTCATGGCCCTCGCATTTAGCCCTTTACAGATATCATCTAGGTATACTCACCTGTAAGACTGAATATTGGGATCTGGATACGGGAGTATATTCTGAGGTGGTACACGCGTAAAAGTTAAGACTTTAAAATACTAAACTCGTATCCTGAATAGATTGAAATTTGTGTGAAAATTTAAGAGGATCAGTATATCGATAATCAAAGCGAATTGTTTAATACTGAGTATGTAATCGAAGCTTAACGGTACTTGTATCTTGTCGGCAGCTGATATGATCCCCTAACACGCTCACCAAAAATATTGTGTGTACAGTTTATTGTTTATCAAAAATCCAAAAAGATTGTCTGTTTGTTTAGCAAATTTTTAAAATCCAAAAAGATTTGTTTTTCAATTTTATTTTTGATAACGGACATTGGGGATCTGATAATCAAAGTCTTAAGTGCTGAACAAGTCTGGATCATGAGGGTTGGATAAGCAGATAGTTGTGAAAAAGTGTTGGTAATTGCTTGAAAGTTTAAAAGTTCATTAATTTGAACTTAAATCTGTTTCAGAAAGTCAGCATCTTCATAAATTGGTCAGCCAAGGTCATTAACTTGGACTTGGCAGGCTAAACAGTTGACCAGGGTCATTAACTTGGACTTGGTTAACTGGGTGTGATGGTAAAAATAAAAAAGTTAAAAATTTTGAAATTTTTGAAAAATTGTGTTTTCAAACAAAATGACTATTTCGTACGAAATAGCCATTCCGCTTGAAACTGTGTTTTCGCTTGAAAATGCCTCAGTGCCTATTTCGCACGAAATAGGCCGGTCTATAAATAAGAGCTGTATTTCGCTTGAAGGTATCATTTTTGTCATTTCGTTCCAAAACTCTGTCAAAGTGATTCCACGCGAAATCACTGTGTCCATCATTTCTAGCTGAGATCTTGCCTGTTTGTTGTTTGTAATCAAGATTTAAGTTGGTTTGCTCAACTTAGATCATGGGAAAGGTAAGAGTTCATGATAATTTGAACCGAAACGACTGGTCAGCGATGAACAGGACTTAAAACTTAGATCTAGGGTTTGTTTATGAACTAAAATGAACGATAATCATATCTGTGTGTTCGGAATATGTTGTAGATCTGTCTTAGGGTTTCAATTTGTACAAAATCTGTTGATTTCGTACCAGATCTGTTGATTTTGTATGAACGACGTTGAACAGGTTCTTTGAACTCAGATCTAGGATGTATTTGTAGGTAAAACTGAAAATAAAACATACCCATGTGCTCGGAATTCATCATAGAACATACCCAGAAGATCAATTTCGTCATTTGACATGATTTTGTAAAATTTGTTCATGAACTGTGATTTCAAACGAAATGACGATGTATTTCACACGAAATAGCCATTTCGTATCAAATGGGCATTTCCTTTCAAACGACTATTTAGTTTAAAACTGATTTCGTGCGAAACAGCTATTTCGTTTTAAACTGTCATTTTGCTTCAAAATCTCATTTCGTATCAAAATGTTATTCCGTTTGAATGTGCTATTTCGCATGAAAAGTCATTCCACTTGTGGGTATTTCGTTTTTATGAAGTGTTTGTGTTGAAAATTAATTCTAAGTGTTTAACATGTATTTTTGTTGTTTTTCAGGCATCGAATGTTCAGTTTGATCCATTGCACAACATCTGTTGTGTATATGATGAGAAGATTCCAAAGATGGCAGAATTCAAGAGTATTCTGGAGTTTATGAAGAGATTACCTATACAAAAAGCTTTGACGAATCAACATCTTGTTTTCGAGTCTCATATTGAACGTTTTTGGAAGAATGCCACATATGACGAACAAAATAAAGTGATCAATTCAATTGTTGAACTGAATTGTGTAGAAAAACCAATTATCATCTCAGAGGCACTTGTCCGTGAAGTGTTAAACTTTCCTGATGATGAAAATTCACCGACAAAATTTCCAGAGAAAATGGTGAAGGGTTGTATGCTAAGAATGGGTTATAGTGGACCATTGAACAAAGCAAACTATTTAAAAGCACATTTCTCAAAGTCTTACAAGTTTCTTATACATTCAGTGTTGCATGCTCTCAGTCATCGAAAAGGAGGTTATGATGTGATGCGGGATTATCGAATGTGCATGCATGGTGACTGCACTTGTGTTAAACAAGAAGTATAATTTTTCAAAGATTGTGTTTCACAACATGGTAGAGAATATTACTTCTGGCAGCAAAACATGGATCTATCCTAGATTTGTATAGATGATGTTAGATCATGCTTATCCTGTATTGGAAAAAGATGAAAACAATGATTTGTTGGTGTTATTCCACATGGATAATGAAATGCTGAAAGTACTGGCCAGATATCACAAAAATCATCCGGAGCCAAAGACAAAAGCTGAATTCTTTGGATTCATCAAAGACAAAAATTACCAAGATCCAGATCCGATTGATCATCAAAAGTGGAGGAATGACAAAGAAATGAAAGAAAAGAGTTATGCAGATGAGTTGAAAATACTTGAAGATTTCAAGAACACAAGAAGTGAGTGGTTTTTGAAGGAAGAGAAAGAAAAGAAGAAAAGAGGAGGCAAGAGAACTCCGAAAGATCAAATAGAAGAGGGCTCATCTTCTCAACCAAAACAAAAGCGTCAAAAGAAATGTGTTGAGACATTGCTGGTCGATGAACCAGAGGAAGAAGAATCAGAGCCTGATGTTGAAGGAGATCAAGGTCGTTTATCTCCAGAATCTGATCGTTTATTGAAAGCTCTTAAAGAAAGTTTTAAAGCTGATAAAGCAGCTAAAGCAGCTGGTGAAAATGGATGAGGTTACAAGCTGAAGAAAAGTTACAAGCTGCTAAAGAGAACGAGAAGCTGAAAAGTGCTTTGAGAAGAAAGCCTAAGCCAAGGGAAGAAAAGTTTAAGTCCCTGTGAAGATAGTGCTGAAGACCTAACTGAAGACTCCGACAATATCCAAGGGGGAGTTTGTTGGTGCATAATGTCTATAGCCTACGACTACAGTCTAGGTCATGTCAGTAGCTTGTAATAGGGCGAAATATGTCAAATATGTAATGTTATGTGTGTTAGAAGTCATTTCGCACGAAATAGCAATTGGCTATTTCGTACGAAATCAAAGATGGCTATTTCGTACAAAATAGCATGTTGCTATTTCGTGCGAAATCAGTTGCCTATAAATAGGCAGTGTTGGTTTTTCATTTGGTACGAAATAGCGAGACGTGTAACGAAGTGCTGCCCAATTTTCACCGTGTAATCAAGTTGAATATCAATGAAAAACTTGTTTTAAGTATAATTCTCTGTTTCTACACCTTTCTATCACTGATTCTCAGTTGTTTAACTGTTTTCGCCTTTCAAAAAACTTAGTTTTGACTCTGAATGACTCATATAGGTCGCAAAACGATCCTACAGATAGGTGATCCTAGCGCGCCACGTGAGGCAGACCATTTCCAAACATTTTTGTTTTATTGCAAGATCAGTCCCTGCACTTCCATTGCTTGATAATCTGAGATTTTCAGCATGCATGGTCAATATAATGAGGTCTGGGATGCTCTAGGGAGTGTAGCCATGCAAAAAGATGTCTTGGACATATTGTAAATGGTTCCCGAATGAAGAATTCTTATTTTTACACTTTTAACCCCTATTCTTGGAAACTTCAATTTACACCACAATATTGAACCGGATCTTTATGAAATCTTTATCAGATATTCATGAGGGAATATAAACACATTACAAAGCTTTTGGCAACGTTAAAAGGTCACTCAGAGGTAAGAATTAACATGTTGACACCTTTAACCCCTGTGTTTTGTAACTTTTGATTTTTAAGCGCAAACGGCTTCTTGTGTCCGTTTATTCATTCAACAGCGAATATGAATATCTCGTAAGGTCATTCAGAGGCATAATATTTGCATATTGACACTTTTGGTCCTTCTATTTACATTTTTACACTGTTTGACAGTTTTAGTCCCTCAAGTTATCTGTTATCATGATCAGGTTTATGACACGTGTCACCAATGTATTGGACATGATTTTGCGAGGTGTTACATCCTCATCCCCTTAAAAGAAATCTCGACCTTGAGATTTACTGAAACAAATGAGGGTATTTCTGCTTCATTGTTGATTCAACCTCCCACGTGTATTCTGGGCCTCTGCGGGCATCCCATTTTACCTTTACGATTGGCACGTGCTTCCTTCGAAGCTTCTTAACCTGTCGATCCTCGATCAAAAAATGTTCTTCAATGAACTTTAAGCTCTCGTCAATCTGCACGTTCTCATGCGACATTGCTAGCGATTCATCCGTTTGACATTTCTTTAAATTGCAGATGTGGAACACATTATGTATCCCACTGAGTTCTTCGGGTAGATTTAGCTTGTAAGCTACGGTTCCGTTACATTCGATGATCTCGAATGGTCCTATGTACCTTGGGCTCAGCTTGCCCTTTTTGCCAAAATGCATCACCCCTTTCCAGGGTGACACCTTGAGTAGCACGTTGTCGCCAACTTCAAACTTTAGAGGTTTGCACCTCTTATCAGCATAACTCTTCTGCCTATCCCTGGCAGCTTTGAGACGATCATGGATTTGAACAATCTTATCCGTCGTCTCGAGGACTATATCAGGTCCTGATAGTTGGGTTTCCCCAACTTCCGCCCAACAAACTGGCGTTCTACACTTCCTTCCGTACAAGGCCTCAAAAGGCGCTGCTTGGATGCTCGAATGATAGCTATTATTGTATGAAAATTCAATCAAAGGAAGATGGTCATCCCAACTTCCACCCAAGTCTATAACACAAGCTCGTAACATATCCTCAAGCGTTTGAATCGTACGCTCACTTTGCCCATTCGTCTGAGGATGGTAAGCAGTGCTAAAATTTAGTCGAGTGCCTAGAGATTGCTAAAAGCTCTTCCAAAAGTGAGATGTGTATCTAGTATCTCTATCAGAGATAATAGATACGAGCACTCCATGGAGAGATACAATCTCATCCACATACAGTTGAGCTAGCTTATCAGAGTTGTGCGTTTCTTTAATAGGCAAGAAGTGAGCTGACTTGGTCAACCTGTCGACTATAACCCATATTGTATCATTTCCACATTTCGTCCTTAGTAACTTAGTAATAAAATCCATAGTTACCATTTCCCACTTCCAAGTGGGAAGTTCAGGCTGTTGTAGTAAGCCTGACGGCTTTTGATGCTCTGCTTTAACTTGTGCGTACGTCAGACATTTAGCCACATAAGTGGCTATAGATTTCTTCAAACCTATCCACCAATAATTTGCCTTTAAGTCCTGGTACATCTTATCACTGCCTGGATGGACTGAGTATTTGGAACTATGAGCTTCTTGGATGATCACACCTCTAAGTCCTCCGTGGATTAGAACCCAGATTCTACCATTCAACCTTAGGATTCCATCCTTGCCATATGACAACTGATCGGTAGTAATACCTAACTTCTCATTTGGAAAGTTAGTTTCCATGATAGCTTCTTTCTGAGCAGCTAACAGCCTTTCCTTCAAGTTGTTTCTAAGTTCAAAGCTTTTGGCATTGATCCTTATTGGTTTAATCCTTTCCTTTCTGCTCAAGGAATCAACGACATCATTCACCTTGCCTGGATGATAACGGATTTCACAATCATAGTCGTTCAATGTTTCCATCCAACGACGCAGCCACATATTAAGATCTTTCTGGTTAAACAGATGTTGAAGGCTTTTGTGATCAGAATAGATCACACACTTGGTCCCGTATAGATAATGCCTCCAGAGTTTCAGTGCAAATACAACGGCACCCAATTCCAAGTCATGGGTGGTGTAATTCTTTTCGTGCACTTTCAATTGACGTGAGGCATAGGCAATGACCTTTCCTTTCTTTTCGTGCATAAGCACACAACCCATACCGGTGTGCGATGCGTCACAGTATACAACAAACTCTTCAATCCCTTCTGGCAATGTCAACGCAGGAGCATTGCTTAATTTCTGCTTGAGAATCTCAAAAGATCCTTGTTGTTTGGGACCCCAATCAAATTTGACATTCTTGCGAGTTAATGATGTTAGAGGTGCAGCAATCCTAGAAAATGTTTTCAATGAAGCGCCTGTAGTATCCTGCTAAACCTAAGAAGCTGCGAATCTCCGTGGGCGTCTTAGGCGCTTGCCAATTCATAATTGCTTCAATCTTAGTGGGATCTACCTGGATACCACGCTCACTCACTACATGTCCAAGAAACTGGACTTCTCGGAGCCAAAATTCACATTTAGAAAACTTGGCGTAGAGCTTCTCTTGCTGCAGAAGTTTAAGGATACACCGGAGGTGTTTCTCATGATCTGCTTGGCTTTTTGAATAAATAAGTATGTCATCGATAAAGACAATGACAAATTTTTCTAGATACGGCTTGCAAACGCGATTCATAAGATCCATGAATGCTGCTGGTGCATTAGTGAGCCCGAAAGACATCACTAAGAACTCATAGTGGCCATATCGAGTCCTGGATGCGGTCTTGTGCACATCTTCGGTTCTGACCTTCAACTGGTGATAACCTGACCTTAAGTCGATCTTTGAAAAGTAACTTGCTCCTTGAAGCTGATCGAACAAATCGTTGATCCTGGGCAAAGGATATCTGTTCTTGATTGTAACTTTGTTCAGCTCGCGGTAATCGATGCATAGACGCATCGAGCCATCTTTCTTTTTCACAAATAGAATGGGCGCTCCCCAAGGAGATGGGCTAGGTTGAATAAATCCTTTCTCCAATAAATCATCCAATTGTGTTCTTAATTCTTTCATCTCGGTCGGTGCCAGACGATAAGGAGCTCGAGCTACAGGGGCTGCTCCTGGAATAATATCGATCCTGAATTCCACTTGCCTGTCTGGAGGCAACCCAGGTAGTTCTTCAGGGAATACGCCTGGATATTCCGAAATAACATGGATATCTTCGATCTTGGGTTTTGGCTCATCAATGGTCACCTGTGCCATGTAAATGACACAACCTTTCTTCAAACACTTTGATGCTTTAAGCATAGACACTTGCTTAGGCAATCCGTACTGCGTATCTCCTTGAATAGTAAGTGGCTCACCATAAGGGGTCTTGATAACCACTTGCTTCTTGTCACATACAATTTGGGCTTGGTTATGGGATAACCAATCCATACCTATCACTATATTGAATCATGCCAATTTCAATGGAAGCAAAGACAGTGGAAAAGAGTGATTCCTAATGGATATGAAACATCCATCTAATATTGTTGAAACAGTCTCTATGGTACCATCCGCCAATTCTACTTCATACTTTATGCTTAGAGTCTTAACAGGCAGATTCAGTAATTTACAAAATTTATTGTCTACGAATGACTTATCTGCGCCAGAATCAAACAATACTCTAGCATAAACATCATTGATAAGGAAAGTACCTGTTATAACATTGTCATTCTGTACCGCTTCCTGTGCGTTCATCTGAAAGACCCGAGCATTGGTCTTCTTAGCCTCTTCAGGCTTCCTTGGATTCTTCGGGCAGTTAGTCTTTATGTGCCCCTTTTTGTTGCAGCCATAACAGGTTGCATCCCTCATTTTCTTGCAATCCAAAGCCCTATGCTCCTTGGACTTGCAGATCCCACAGACTAAAGGCTTTGACTGGGGTTGTGATTGAGATTTTGATTCAAGCCTGCACTTCCCAAAATGGTGTTTCTGGCAGGTTTTGCACTTAGGTCTTTCACCTGCCTGTTGGGTATCGTTTTTAAACCCAGAACTCTTCCTATGATCTGAGTTCCCTCTTCGTTTCTTATCGGAGCGATGAGAATTCTCATCCTCCTGTTTTCGCTTTCTTCCTCAGAAGCTTTGGCAGATGTCGCAACCCCCGATCCCTAATCTCCGGGAACGGGCGGCCGCGAGCCAGTTTTGGTGGTATCGCGTATTGTCTAATTTGGTAGCGGAATTTTTCATCAGGACCGTAGTTAGGAAATATTTGATCAGAGTAAAATACCACATTTTCATAATATTAAACATATGGGATAAAACCCAAGTTCGTAGTACACACGTTTTCATAGGAATAAATCCTATTTTATTTAATAAAAACATCTATTTTATTTTAGGTAACTTTATTGCCACTTTTCCAAGCCTTCAGTTCCTGTCCAGCTGGCTTCTATTTGGCTTTCACAATTTGTTACCTGAAACGCGTTTTAAAAACATTTGTCAGTGGGAAATACTGGTGAGTGAATCCCAATTTAATCAAGTTTAATCAAACCATTGTACAGTATTGAGGGCGATCTCACAATTACATTTGTTCCCATGTTATACCAATTAACATCCATGGTACTGTCAGACCCGACTTGTGGAAATGTTACTCCTTGACCAGGTGGTAACAAATTTTGTATACAAAACCCCAACATACTCATGATAATTGTATTCTTACAAATACTCAATAACTGTTTAATATATAATTAATCGTGTGAGGTTTTGTAAAAACAATTAACAAAAAGTTTACAAAAGGCGGATCAACTCACATTGCTGTCTTAGATTTTCTGTAAGGGTTTCCTGGTGACAATCTATAATTTACACAAATGCACACGCGTAAGTATAATAACCTATTTTAACATTAGTAATACCCTCCCCGAGACGACATTCCAACAACTATGTCGGGCAGAGCCACGACAGCCGTTACGGAACCCTAGATCAATCGGACAGCGTATCTAATACGTATCCAGGGGTTATAATACTTACAACAGAGCAGAACTTCGCTATTTAGGGGGTATTAGACCCGAGTATAATGCCTACTATGAGAGAATCACGTTTAGAAAGAAAGAAATGAATGAGTTGTGCTGAAATCCGATGCATTCTATATATAGGTGATGAGTTTGGTTCTCTCGCGGCCCACGTAACACAAGTCCGGGGCTCACGTGGCCCGCGTCAACGCTGGTCAACAGCGTAGCCTATCCGGGTCACTGCCTAGCCTCGCCACGATGATGACACGTGTCATCACCGGGCTGCGCCACACTTTTGATCTCACGCGGCCCGCGTAAACTAACGGGGTGGCTCACGCGGCCCGCCTAAACCCCAAAAATCAGAATTTTAATTATTCTTAATAATATTTAGGGTATTCGGGGCCCGTTTTCTCGTATGGGGTGTATTTTGGGACATATTGGGATATTTTAAAATATATTAGGGTGTCGGAAAAAATTCGAGGATGTCGGTTTTATTTAAGGATTGTTACATCCTCCCCACCTTGTTTTAGAGCTCGTCCTCGAGATCTATTGGAACAAGTGCGAATATTTCTTTTGCATTTCTGATTCAAGCTCCCATGTATACTCGGGTCCTCTTATGGAGTCCCACTTCACTTTGACCAGAACTAATCTCTTGTGCTTGAGATTTTTTACTTTCCTGTCTTCAATCTGTAGAGGCCTTTCTACAAACTTGAGTTGTTCATTTACCTCTATATCCTTAAAAGGCACTACTAGTGATTCATCAGCTAAAAACTTCTTGAGATTTGATACATGAAATACATCATGTATTCCTGCCATTTCCTCTGGCAGTTGTAGTTGATAGGCTACAGGTCCTATTCTTCTAATAATCTCAAAAGGTCCAACATACCTGGGACTTAGCTTTCCCCGTTTGATGAATCTTACCACTCCTTTCCAAGGAGAGACCTTTAACAATACTTTATCTCCTACTTGAAATTCCAATGGTTTGCGTCGGATATCAGCATAGCTCTTTTGTCGATCACGTGCTGCTTTCAGTCGTTCCTTGACTTGAATAATCTTGTCGGTTGTTTCTTGCACTATCTCAGGTCCAGATAGTTGCTTTTCCCCAATTTCTGCCCAACAGACTGGGGTTCGGCACTTTCGTCCATAAAGTGCTTTGAATGGTGCAACATTGATACTAGTGTGATAACTATTATTAGATGAAAATTCTATTAAAGATAAGTGATCGTCCCAATTACCTCCAAAATCAATTACACAAGCTCTAAGCATGTCTTCCATCGTCTGAATTGTCCTTTCGCTTTGTCCGTCTGTTTGAGGATGATAAGCTGTGCTTAGATTTAACTTGGTTCACATTGCTTTTTGGAAACTTGCCCAAAAATGAGAAGTAAAACGGCTATCTCTATCAGAAATGATTGATAAAGGAATTCCATGTAATGAAACAATTTCATTTACATACAATTTGGCTAATTGTTCCATACTAAAAGTTTCCTTCATTGGTAGGAAATGAGCTGACTTAGTTAGCCTATCTACAATCACCCAGATTGTATCATTACCTTTTCTTGTTTTGGGTAATTTGGTAACAAAATCCATTGTTATTAATTCCCATTTCCACATGGGCATTTCTAACTGTTGTAACAATCCTGAGGGTTTCTGGTGTTCAGCTTTAACTTGTGAACAAATTAAACATTTAGAAACATAGGCTGCTATGTCCTTTTTCATTCCTATCCACCAGAAATTCTTTCTTAAATCCTGGTACATTTTATCACTTCCTGGATGCATCGTATACTTGGACTTATGGGCTTCTTCTAATATACGATGACGTAGGTTTCCTAATTTAGGTATCCACATTCTCTTCTTATGGAATTTCCAAATTCCATCTGTTCCTTGTTCTAATTCCTTAAGCATACCTTTTAATTTTTCAGTATCCTCCTTGATTACTGATTCTTGTGCTATTCTAATTTGCTCATTTAAATCTACTTGTAGATTTAATTTAAGAGAACGTACCCTTTTTGGCTTTTCATGATACTTTCGGCTTAAAGCATCTGCCACTACATTTGCTTTTCCTTCATGATACTGGATATCACAATCATAATCACTAAGCATCTCCATCCAGCGTCTTTGTCTCATATTCAATTCCTTTTGCCCGAAAACATACCTTAAACTCTTATGATCAGTGAATATGGTAAACTTACTACCATAAAGGTAATGTTTCCAAATTTTCAAAGCAAAAATTATTGCTCCTAACTCTAGATCATGGGTTGAATAATTCTCTTCATGATTCTTAAGTTGTCTAGATACGTAAGCTATAACCTTTTGGCATTGCATCAACACACATCCATAACCTAGTTTGGAAGCGTCACAATAGACTACTAAATCTTCAGTTCCTTCTGGTAACGCTAGTATGGGTGCATGGGTTAGTCTTTGCTTAAGAATTCTAAAAGCTTCTTCTTGTTTTGGTCCCCATTCAAACTTAATGGATTTACAGGTTAATTTAGTTAAAGGAATGGCTATTCTAGAAAAATCTTGAATAAATCTTCTATAATAACCGGCCAATCCTAAGAAACTTCTAACCTCGGTTGGTGACTCAGGGGTTTTCCATTTAGTAATTGCCTCGATCTTTGTTGGATCTACATGAATTCCTTCATTGTTAACTAAGTGTCCAAGAAACTGTACATGTTCTAACCAAAATTCGCACTTTGAAAACTTAGCATAAAGCTTTTCCTTTCTTAATAGACTTAGAAGTGCGTGCAAATGCTTTGCATGTTCCTCTTTACTTCTAGAGTAAATTAGAATATCATCTATAAAGACAATTATGAATTTATCCAAATATGGCTTACATATTCGGTTCATCATGTCCATAAATGCGGCTGGGGCATTGGTTAAACCAAATGGCATGACAGTAAATTCATAATGACCATACCTTGTTCTAAATGCGGTTTTAGGAATGTCCTATTCCTGTACCTTTAATTGATGATATCCTGATCTTAAATCGATTTTAGAGAAAAATCGAGCTCCTTGCAATTGGTCGAACAGGTCATCGATTATTGGTAATGGGTACCGATTCTTAATCGTGACCTTGTTCAATTCAGGGTAGTCAATGCACATACGCATTGATCCGTCCTTCTTTTAAACAAACAGTATCGGCGCTCCCCATGGGGATGAACTTGGCTGTATAAATCCTTTCTCAAGCAATTCTTCTAATTGTTTCTTCAGTTCCTGCATTTCTACGGGTGCCAAACGGTAAGGTGCTTTGGCAATCGGTGCTGTTCCTGGTATTAAGTGAATTCTGAATTCAACTTCTCTGTCTGGCGGTAGTCCTGGTAATTCTTCTGGAAATACATCTGGAAACTGAGACACTACTGGAATGTCTTTTAATTCTTTTGCTTTAGTGTTAGTGATTATAGAAATCAAATACACTATAGATCTTTTTCTTATACAACTTGCAGTTTTCATCACAGAGATGAATTTCATGGATCTAGATGGTTTATCTCCTTTAATTGTGATCTTTTCACCTTTTGGTGAATTTACTTGGATTGATTTTTGATCACATAAAATATTAGCTTTATTGGCTATTAACCAATCCATTCCTAAAACGACATCAAATCCTGCTAGATTCATTGGGTAAAGGTTCGCAATATACTTTTGGTTTAAAAATTCTATTCTTGCTCCCTGCAAGATTTCAGAAATCCTAACCGTTTCTCCATTTGCTGTCTCGACTAGACATTCTTCTGGTAGTTTAGTTAATGATTGATTTAGAAGTTTGCAAAATGAAGTATTAATAAAACTTTGGTTTGCACCAGAGTCAAATAATACCTTAGCAAAAACATCATTAACTAAAAACGTACCAGCTATCACGTCTGGAATCATCTTGGCTTCATCTGCAGTCAAAACAAGTGCTCTAGCATTTTTAGTGTTCTTGTTGTTCGCAGCTGGAGCCAATTTTGGACAGTTCGGCTTGATATGACCTTTTTCTCCACAGTTGAAGCATAGTCCATTACTGGATTTCCTCCTGCAATCTTCTTCCTTGTGTCCTGGCATCTTGCAGAAATTGCAAAGAGTGGAGCATTTTCCCGAATGCTTTTTCTTGCAGATCTTGCAGAATGGTGCAGAGGTAGAACATATATTCCTGCGATTGAAATTCCAAGAACGGAATTCTTGGGTAAACCTTTGAGCTAGGTTTCTCCTCTGGTTTTCTTCTCTATACACCATAGGGGCATTTTGGTCATTTCACACATGTTTTTAAGGGCAAATTTGGAAATCTGAGTTCAAGACTTATACTTACTGTTAAAGTATAAAAATTTATTTTATGAAATCAGTGGGTACAAGTCTTAGGCGTTAAATATGGTTTTAAACCATACTCTGCGCCTGATTAGCGTAAAAGTCGGTATTTGACGATATATAAGATGTTTATAAGATTGGAGTTTTGATCAGTCCTTAATGTTCAAATTATTTTATTTAACATATGATATCAGTAGGAAAAGGTTTGGTATTCAAATGATGTGTAAAACTCATTTTATTAATGAAAAGGTTTGGTATTCAAATTTGGTATTTAACATACCAAATTTATACTAGAACTCTATGTTAAGGTCAGTATAAAATTTGACAAAAATTTCCAAAAATCCCTAAATATTATATCATAACACTGGATAGCAAGTTTGGTGCCAAAAATTGGGTTTAAATATGATTTATGCTAAAAATGCCTTTTAATTAATAAAAAACTTTAGCTTTACGATATCTTGCATAACTTTCATTTTAGACCAGAAACGGATGTCAAAATTTTAGGACATACTTATAAATCAGAAATGAAGATTTTTGCCCACTCATATTTCCAAAAATTTTGTTTTAATATCAAAAGGGCATAATGGTCCATTTTAAGCAAATTACAGAACATGCATGTAATCTATGATTTCTAAGGAACCACGTAGTATAACTTCAGAGAGTTATACTAACATATAATGTGGTCCTAAAGGAACCCTAAGGCATAACTAAGCTAAACTAAATCGGGTCAGAACTGAAAGTCAAAGCAAAAGTCTACTTTTGCGACTTTCGGTTGCGAACCGAGCCTAAACTCAGAATTGGCGGGTTGAACATGCCTAAACATGTTCTTATATTATTTACCAAGTTGTTTAAGTGATAAAATGTATTTTATAGCTTCTACATTATCAGTTGTGATTTATTTTGCAAAAATTGACTCGTTTGACTTTTCTGTTAAGTAGTTTGACCCGACAATTGACCAAGTAAATGTGATAATTAGGAGGTGCCTTTTTAAGGGTTTATTACCTACATAATTACCAACTCGTAGCCACTTTCAATTCGAATAATGGCTGGACCGTTAGTGAATAATCACAAAGTCAAAGCCTCATTACGATAACTTTGACTTTCGGTCATTAAGCTAATGAAAACTTAACTATGGAAGCTAAGAACACTTACAATAGTCCTTAGCACGAAAATAGAACTAGAGAAAGCTTCCCAGAAGACCAGGATGCTTCAGAGATCTCTTGAGAAAGAAAATTTCAAATGTGCAAGTTCAAGTGCTCAACTTGGGGTTCTATTTATAGGAGAGGAGGATGGATCAAGATGATTACAAGTGTCCCCAGGTGAATTCTGATATTTCCATGTGTCTAGTGGTTTAGCAAAACTGTTAACATGCAGCTGAAATCAAAAACAGGTTGTAGAGATCTTCAAAAGATTGCAGGTTGCAGAGCTGGGTAGCTGCCAGTTCTGGCTGAAAAACCCTCCCCGTCGTGCCATGCTCCATGGATAGGTGATCCTGGCGCGCCACGCGAGGCAGACCATTTCCAAACATTTTTGTTTTATTGCAAGATCAGTCCCCGCACTTCCGTTGCTGGATAATCTTACATTTTTAGCATGCATGGTCAATATAATCAGGTCTGGGATTCTCTAGGGAGTGTAGCCATGCAAAAAGATGTCTTGGACATATTGTAAATGGTTCCCGAATGAAGAATTCTTATATTTACACTTTTAACCCCTATTCTTGGAAACTTCAATTTAGACCACAATATTGAACAAGATCTTTATGAAATCTTTATCAGATATTCATGAGGGTATATAAACACATTACAAAGCTTTTGGGAACGTTAAAAGGTCACTCAGAGGTAAGAATTAACATGTTGACACTTTTAACCCCTGTGTTTTGTAACTTTTGATTTTTAAGCGCAAACGGCTTCTTGTGTCCGTTTATTCATTCAACAACGAATATGAATATCTCGTAAGGTCATTCAGAGGCATAAGATTTGCATGTTGACATTTTTGGTCCTTCTATTTACATCTTTACACTGTTTAACAGTTTTAGTCCCTCAAGTTATCTTTTATCACGATCAGGGTTTATGACACGTGTCACCACTGTATTAGACATGATCTTGCGAGGTGTTACACCAACATTGAGCGAGTTAAACATTAGCCTTTTTTGTTTAATGTCAATGACACAATAAGCACATTCCTTAGACTTCCGAGTCTAGGCAAATAACCTAGGATTATTCTTAATTTCCTTTGGTCGTTTATATTCTTGTCTTGCTTGTTTTGACAGATTATTAATCAAAATGCCCCCAAGATTTAGAGGATGTGAAGGAAAAGGGAAAGTTCCAATGAGGGGAGGACCATCCAGCCAAACTGGACACTCGCATAGACGCACGCCATCAACATCTTTTACTAGCTCCGATTCACGAGATAACTGGAGATATTCCTTTGAACCAACGAGACACTCTGTTTCATTAGGTTCTTCTCCTTCAGATCACCCTCCTTTTATACTACCTATTCTAGACGAGCCCCAACATTCTCACAATTCTCACCAATCACATCATTCACATCACTCTCTACATTCTCATTCTTTTCACCATTCTAGTTCTCACGATCTTTATTCGTCGGGTCAATTTAACCCAAACGACTATATTAACGGGCCACTGGGTTATAATCCCTTAGGACCCGAGGACCATTTCTCCCAAGATATGGAAGTGGATGATGACCCCGATCCAGAGCCACCAACCGGGACACCAACTCATCCCATCAGTATCTCTAGCGGTTCTCCTTATCAAGGATCGCCGTATCAAGGCCCCGATTCATGGGCCGAACGGTGGAACACCTCTCCGTGGGAATTCACCCCTTCCTTCCATAACTCTCCTCCACAATCTCCCTTAGAGGAACCGTATCTTCAAGCGGTTGCTCCACCGCCTTTGCCTGTTGAGGAACCACCTCAACAACCACTGCAACCACCTCCTGAGCCGCCAAGGCGAAGGAGAAATGCACGAATGTCTGTGCGAGGGGGACCTAGATTCAGTTCCCCATAAGCTTCAAGCACATACCATCCTATTCCCGAAGATCCACAAATGGGTGGACCTTCTCACGCGGTGCCAGATAATGATCTCCCGTCAGCTACTTATGCACCACTGCCACTGCCAACGGGTTATGGAAACCCAATACCAACTTACCCAGGTTCGTCTGGGTATAACTCGTATGAGTATCAAGCTCCTACCGGTTATAATTACCAAGCTCCTGCCCAGGATCCATATCTTGAGGCAGTTAACTTTAACGCCCTTTACCCGTCACCATTTCCTCCAACATACCCAACTGGGTATCCGACACAAGGGTATCAATACCCTCCTTATCAACAACAACCTCTACCTCCACAGCAACAAATGCAACAAATCTTACAGTGGTTAGATCAGGTTGAGCAAAAAGCGGAGGAACGGGAGAAAAAGCATAACAAATTTCTCAAAGGTCTTGCGAACTTCATAATGGGCAAAAAGAAGTAGAAGATTATTTTATTTTATTTTATATTTCGATCAAGTCCCTGCGTGGACATTTTATTCATGTATTTGGTCCCTGCGTGGACTAATTTTTCCTTTCTGTAGTCCCTGCGTAGACAATTTGTTATTTCAAGACCTGTTTAGGGCATATCTTGTAATCGCTTAGTATTTTAATGAAATTTCTTTTGGAAGTTTTTGTATGTGTATTTTATTACATCATCATGCAAATATCATTTCAATTTTAAATTGATCTGCCAATGAAATTTCAAAAGAAGTTCTCAAAGGTATAACCTAGCCAAAATATTAATGGCTATGATGGTACAACCTTTTTAAGACAACAATTCCTTGTTAACATCTAAAAACATGTTAACATTCCTGGCTATGTGACTTGAGAGACCAAACTAGCTTCCAAAAGTACTTGGATATTTCCAAGCCAACTTCATGGCCTATATGATCAATGTGAATCATGGCTATTAAACATCAAATATGATGTATACATCAAAACATCCATTTAAGATGTATGCCTATGGGCGAAGGTGTATTCGTGACAATGATAGTTTTATTTTGTAAACTTCTTGTCCAAAAAGGCGATGAACTATGTTCGACCCTTAAAGATCACTAATCCAAGAGATCATTGATTATGTTTTAATTGTCTTTGTGACAAGGCCTTTTGTGCCATCTAAATGTCCTTCGAGACGAGCCTTGTGCTATATGAAAATGTCTCTATGACATCGATAGTTGTGACTTATGTCCCCTGTCTAATAAATGTAAAGGATTATATCCTACTTGAATGCCAATAATGGTTCATTTGAAGCCTAGGCAAATCTTTTGACTTATGGTCTATATGGTTTATTAAATACCATGACCATTGATTCATCAAATACAAAGAATCTGTTATATAATCTAAATAAATTATTATTGTTTGATTTTAGTAAGCAAATCATGGCTGGCTCGGGTGAAGTTAACAGTCATCCAGTTGGAGGAAACAATAATGATGCATGGATAAATGTTACTGGTGCTGAATTACAAGCAATGATTGACACAGCGGATGCTCAAGCTGTGGATAAAATATTTAAAGAACCGAGTCATGTTCGGTCTAAGACTCAATCGAAGCCCCTATCGCATTCACTCACACTGAAAAAGGATGAGTCTTGACACTCATCCAACCAAAAGAGTGAACCACAGAGACAAATTGTTGTTAATCAGGCTCCAAAGTACAACAAAGGTTGTACTTATAAATACTTCGTCTCGTGTAAGCCAAGAGACTTCACGGGAGAAAAGAGAGCTATTGACTGTATGAAGTGGTTAAACGAGATGGAAACCGTGATTGATATCAGCGGGTGTGCCAAGGAGGACATCGTTAAGTTTTTGTCTCAGTCCTTCAAGGGTGACGCCTTAACATGGTGGAAAGCCTTAGTGCAATCCACAGGAAAGGTTCCTCTGTATAACCTTTCTTGGAATCAATTTGTTGATCTTGTGAAGGACACTTACTATCCACAGCATGAAGTAGAAAGGGTGGAGACTGACTTCCTCACTCTGGTGATGAAAGAATTGGATTGCAGGTCTAATGTGACCAGTTTTAACTCAATGTCTCGACTCGTTCCATATCTGGTCATCCCAGAACCCAAACGCATTGCGTGTTTTATAGGTGGTTTAGCCCCTGAGATTAAGGGAAACGTCAATGCTTCTAAGCCTGCTACATATAGATCAGCTGTAGATCTATCTTTATCACTTACTCTTGATATTGTAAGGAGTAAGTCAAAGAAAACCACTGAAGAAGGGAAGAGGAAGAGAGAGGACGACCAGTTCCACCAGTCAAATAAAGAGAAGAATGGAAACTCTAGTTTCAAGAAAGGGCAGTCAGGTGATGTTGATGCAGATTTGTGTCCGATGCTTGTCGAATAGGATTAGTTTTATGTTACGCTGAATTTGTAATAGTTAGTGAAACGGTCTATCGAACGTGTATAGACCCGCTCGTTTGAAGTGGTCAAACGAGAGGGTTATTCGGTTGACCGTGTGGGTTTTGCTAGACAAACAGTTAGATTATGGTTGTAAATTGTCTGTGTCGAAGGTTCCATCGAAGGATTGTTTCTATCTTTCGATGAGCTCGAAAGATATCCCACGAAGGATACTGATGAACTTCGAAGGATATGCCATCCTTCGAAGTGTATGTGGATCCTTCGACGGATGCATGATCGAAAGATGATGTTTCGATCAGTAATTCTGATCCTTCGACCAGATGATCTGTGGTGGGTATAAATATCGATGTTATGTGTTCATTTCAGAAGGGGATGAACACTAGACAAGTGTGAGAGCATATTGTAAACACAGAGAGCACACGAGAGGTTGAGAGAGTTTACATATTACGTTTGTAAACATTGTTCTGTAACTGATTCCGCGTTTAATACAAGATGTGTTAATCGTTGATACCGCGTGTGTTATCTTTACTTGTTTTCGTCTCTATCTCGGTTTGCTGATCTTGTTGGATTCCGCACAACAAGATCGGTTCGTATACAAGGAAGTAGGCGGTTAGATCCGTATCCGAACACGGGGACCTACAAGTGGTATCAGAGCCTTGGCTCTTCTCCTTGTTAAAACCGAGTGTTTTCGGGTTGTTTTTCGGGTTTTAAAAGCTTGTATTTTCTGGAAATTTTCTGTTTTAAAACTTCGAAAATCTGCATGGTTTGCTAAAAGAATCTGATAAAACCTGTTGTTTTTGCTAAAAGTGTTGCTGGAGATCTTGTTTTAGTGCATGTTAGTATGATAGAATTTTTTTTTGGGTTGAAGATATAAGCATAGTCATTTCCAGAAACCTCTTATCTTCAAACGGTTCATGAAGTTCTTCAAACTGTTCTTGTCTGCTTGTGTATTTGATCTGCATAGTGTTGATATCAAAGTGTTAATGCATTGAAAATTGTTATTGGTTTATAATAGTACAAATGGTTGGTGAATTGATCATACTTTGAGCAGAAAGTGGTTTACTTTGTGTCAGGAGGAAAGTCAATTTGTTTCAGATTGCACAAGGTGTTTAGGTCATCTTTCGATCAGGGAAGCTTCGATAGATAACTATCTTTCGAACAAGTTGTGAATCTTTCAAAGTTGCTGATCTTTCGAACAAGCTTCGAAAGATAAGGATATTTTCAAATTGTGAATCTTTCAAATTTGTGAATCTTTCGAAATATTGATCCTTCGAAAATCTCTCCTGTTTAATTTTAACAAGATAGTGGGCTCGCACAAGACTGTTTGGGCTTCTGATTACATCGGCCCACCTGACCACCTTTTAAATTCTATTTTTGGACTTCAGATAGATATTCTGGTCGCACAAGAGTTGTTTACTAAGAATTGGACTCGCACAAGACTTGATTACTCGCACAAAATTTGGGCTTCAGTTTTGGGCTTCTGATTACTTTGGATTTCTGTTTGGGCTTCAGTCGAACAAGACAATCAGTCGCACAACATAAGTGGGGATCGCACAAGAGCTGTTTAGTCGCACAAGACTTGTTTCGTCGGATCTTTGTTTCGCGGGATTTTGTTTTATCAAGATATTAAAAAAATTGTATAAGTGATTTATCTGTTTGTTCAAGTTTGTGATTTTCAGGTTTTATTGTTTTTGATCAAAAATGAATCCAAGATGGAATACTCCGGTAAATACAGACATGTATTTTGGTACTCCGTCTCCCGCACCGAAACAATCTATCAGAGCAACTGATATGTTCGGAAATCCATTACCTGTTCGATCTACCGGACCAACAGATCTGTACGGAAATCCGTTTCATAGCTTGTATGGCACTCCTCCTCCAACAACAGACATGTATGGAAATCCGCTTAATCCAGTCCCTCAACCAGTGCCTCAACAGCAAACCCAAAGGCCTCCTGTGACAACAGATCTACATGGCAATCCTATCCAAGTTCCTGTTAAGCCAGCTCAGCATGGGAACCAGAACCCTTTCAGAAATCAAGGAGACCAGCAGAATCAGAACAGGAACAATGAGCGTACGTTGATACCTGTCAACAACCAAAGCCAAGCAGGACCATCAAATGCTAACCAGGCACTTGTGGTTCAAGTAAATGATTGCGGTGATTGGTCAATCCAGCTGAGTAGTGATGCTCCAGATGGAACAGCTTGTCTTGCTGAGATTGTTAAGGATTTAAATCACGCCAGTGGTGGAGAATCTTCCGCCAATGGTGGTGACTCTTCTAAGGATGAAGACTCTTCTGGTTATAGTAGAAGTTCAGATGAAGAATCCTCGAGTTCAGGCGATGATCATTTGGATAACACTTCAAGTGCGTCAGTTGATGCAAATGTTGATGAGCTTTTGGAGGAAGCTGCAGCAGAAAATCATAGGAGATCTATATTGGTAGATCAAGCTGCTTATTCTTCTTCCTCTCTCCATTCAGCCATTATGGCTAATGTCGACAGTTCATCAAGTCAGGTATGTGTCGATGAACCCACTGCTGTTGTTTGTGATAGTTGTGATAGATTGAGTGGAAAATGTGCTGATCTAGATGCAAACATGTCTGAGTTGCAAGGCAAACATGATGCTTTACAAGCTAGTTTGTTTGACTTGCAAGACAAACATGTTTCATTGAATGATAAGTGGTGTGAATTGCAAAGCAAACACGAGGCTTTGCAAGAGAAATATGATGTGACATTCATCCACAATCAGAAATTGACTGTTGATCTTTCGAAGTGCACTGAAGCCAACATGTTTTATGAAAACCATGAAAAGGAATTTAAAAGGATGATTGAAACATTAAAGAAAGATAAAACAGAACTGACAAAAATGGTTTCCAGAAAACAAACTGACATTAATTTGTATATCACTCGTCTTGAGGTGATGCAAAAAGAGATGGCTTGTGTTAAAACTGAAAGTGAGGCGATCCGACTCAAGTTAGACAGTTATTTGAGCTCTAGCTATGTGTTGGATCACATCATTGACGTACAGAAAGAGAAACGGGATGTCACATGCATAGGTTACAAGAAATGTCCACCACCCGTGAGAAACAATTATGATGCCATGCCTGATGAGGAGTATAGGACTCACTTTGAGCCATCTGTTCCTTTGGACGTTGAGGAATTTGCAGCAGGGCTTGGATACAAGAAAGAAGTATCGTCAGATTCAGATGTGTCAGCAGATACATTTGTAACTGCTGAACAGAATCAGGATCCTCCAGTGGTGGTTGAGGATGTTGATTCTTCTGATGATGAGTCTGATGATACTGATTCGGAAAAGTCTGATGCAGTAATCAAAGAAGAGGACATACCTCTTGAGAATCATATCCTATGTGATCCTCCCACAAAACCTGCTAAGACTGTTCCAACCGAGTTCACATCTGGAAAAGAGTCGGAGAGTGTGGATTTGCTGTACACTCTTGTTGGTGATGATAAAATCTATTCAGACAAAGATTTTCCTATTAAAAATGTTAATCAATCTTTAATCAGTAAAGTCTTTGAAAATTCTACAAGTAAGTTTTTGGGAAAGACAGGACCACATGTTACAGTCACACAGTGTCCTCCTATCCCAAAGGCTGAAGTTAGAAAACAATTTGGGAATAAGAAATTACCAACAGTGGAAAAACAGCAAAATCATACCAAACCCAAAGGTAAGACACCGGCTCAAGATCAAAAGAAGCCGAATCAGAAGAAGAAGAAGAATGTGAACTTTGTGAAATCTAAGGGAACGGACAAAATTGCAAAGTTTGAAAATCAATCCAATTTAGATTTTGTCCAAAAAGCAACTGTGATGAAAAGGAATGAACCAAGTTGTTCAAAACCTAGTACCTCGGGATCACAAAGTTCATCATCGGCAAGACGACCACATGATACTCCGAGGTTTGTTGAGCGGAGATCATGTTTTGAATGTGGCACAATTGGACATATCATTCGAAATTGTCCATATCTTCATAAACAAAAAGCCAAAGTTGATTCCCCCCATGGTAACAGTTACCATAAAAGATCTGTTTCACCAAAACAGGACCCTCGTCTTGTTAAACAACAAGAAGTGAAACAGAGAAAGAAACAACGGAAGAATGTTGAAAAGGTTTTAAAACCGGAGGTTGTCCAAACACAGGCTGTTAAGTTAGAAATTAAAAATGAAAAACAAAAACAGATTTGGAAACCAAAACCAGTAACTGTTTCAGGGGGAGCTACATCAATTCCGAATCATCGGGAAATGGATGTTACAATTCTCGATGATGACGGACGACCCAAGTCTGTGAAGGCTTGGGTCCCCCTCTTCAACTAATCTCTGAATGAGTGTGTAGGATGTTCCAGGAGGAACTATTGATAGTCTTAGGATTGTTGATAGTGGAGCGTCCATGCACAAGATCGGCGACACCAGACTCCGAAACATCATTATATCTAGGAGTTGTTGCCATTGATGGAGAGAAAAGAAAAAGGGAAGAAGACAAAAATGTCTGGTGAATGAATGTGGTTGAATGTAGTTGAAAATTCGACATGATGAAATATGTTCCAAAATTTGGTTGTTATGGTTTTTGATCGGGTCCTCAGGAAAGATTCCAATGAAAAGTACGCGCCTGTAGCACATCTGAAGCTTTTCGAAGACACATGGATTTTTCTTCCACAAGAAGTTCAAAGTCCACAAGATGAACGTGTAAGGTACTTTTCTCCACGGTGTGATTGAAGAAAATGTGTTAGTTGATCAAACTACACCGGGTGTGCGGATGCCTTGGCGTGGATTGAACAACCGCACACTACTTCTCAAAGAGAAAGACAAAGACCTTCGCTGGTGCAATGTAGAAGACCAGCCGGACCCGGAGGTTTATGATCTTGTTGCTGTCAAGAGATTTCTGTAGCTACAAAATCGACTTTGAAGTCCACATCGGGTGGATATCTAGTTTGGGAGAACACTCAAATTCCTTGCAATGCGCGAAGCAGTTGCAGGATACGGTTTTGAATTTCTAATCTTTCCTATAGTTGTCGATATTTAAGCTGCTTTATGAATTATTATCATCTCATACAGCACTCTTTGACCAGACACGTTGATCTCGAATATCACCTCACACGTGATTGTTTCATTATGAAACTCATCAATGTTGTCATGGTCCACACCGATGACCGACATGCCAACTGATTTTTCCAAAATTCGATAAATCATTTCAGATTCAAAATTTAATTTTGGTAAACGGCATTAAGGTCAAGCAAGAGTAAACCAACATCGGAAAATCATTTTTGTAAATACCTTTGTGTTTTAAATTTGTCTTAGTTTATTGATTTTAGGGGGAGTAAATCCAAAAATTTGAAAATCCAAAAACATCGAAAAATTTCAAAAACACAAAAACAATAGAAAAACAAAAATGAGTTTCCTGGCGAGCAAAAGAGAAAGTGATAGTACATCAGTGGTCTGTCTAAACCTCTTTAAACCTTAAATGAAAAACGATAAGCAGCTCTATATAAGATGTATCGGTAGGCTCACAATCATTTTAAAGTGTGCAGGGTGATATAAACTTAAATCGACTGAAGACTGGGTGGGAACCATTCATTGGCATATGGTCTTAGTACCGAAATTTCGTTTGAGAGATTGCCGAGGTTCTGAAATATTCGGTCTTTATGCTGCTTATCATCTGGGTATCATGGTTGTATCTTTCACCGAAAAATAACGGGGACGCAAGTCTAGATCTTCCATGATACCATACATACGTGTACATACTGCATACGACCTCAATAAGTGATAAACAATCACATGTCCAAACAAAATAAGTGATAAAATATCACAAATTCTTTCCGGGTGTCAAGTTCGTCTCTCTGCTGTACGAAAGTACTGACCTGTTCACGGACTTGCTCCTGTGCCCTCATGCATCGAAAATCAAGTTCCTCATCAATAAGTGATTCTATCACAAAGGGCTTGTTTTCAAATCAAAATAAGTGAGAATCTCACATCATATACGGTCAAACAGATGATAATCGGTATACTCACCGGTAAGATGAACCCTCGTGCATACCTTGATACGGGAATGTGTCGTGATGTGGATGAACACCGGTCGGTAAGTATAAATTATACCTTAACGTATCCCCTCGCCATGATTACATCTGATAAGTTGAGCTTATGTGGACAACAATACCGATAATTGTTATAGGATGCTTATCTTAATGTTATCTAATTGAACAAAGAGAGTGTTTTGGCATGACCGTACACTGATATGATTCTCTTACCCTCGAAACTCGCAAAAAGAATGAATGAACCTTTTTGTTTATTGTCATATTCTCGCATTTGGTAACGAATGAATGAACCTAGAATGTCAACACCGGTCCTAACGAGTTCACAAAGTCTTTGGAGGGATACAAGTCGGATCCTACGGGGTACTAGGGGACGTTCTTATTCAACTAGAATATGCAAAGAAGAAATTCGTTTTCGTGATTTTTCGAAAAACCAAGAACATTCAACGGAGATTGATGACAGTTCCGCTTAGTGGAGGGAACTGGTGAACATTTGACGACAGTTTCTTTGAAGTGGAGAGAATCTGTTAAGGTTTAGAGATCTTACCAAAGAAATAGGGGGAATAAAAATTTTCATATGTTGAATTTCTTCGGTAAATTTCTAAACGCAATCACAGGTGGTAGAGTTTGTGATTTTCTGGTGATACTAACGGTTCGGCGTGGAATGTTTTGCACAGACACATATTTGAGGATTTTAATTAATTCTCCAGCCAGCGTGAAGGGTTTTGCACGGAAAAATACAGGTTTCTAAAGTCTACAGTAGTTACAAAAGCGCTGTTCACTGAAGACCTGGGGAATCTTTCTGAAAGCTGATAGTTCAAGACTGAAGACCTGCAGGATTCGGTTTTGGGTTTGATGTTTCCTTGGGATTTTACAGGGATCTGGGGGTAACTCAATTCGTTGAGTTTGCAAACGATGTACTTGGTCAAGCTGACTTCCTGAGTACTGATGCTGAAGATCCGTAGTGCATTACGTGGTCAACTTCACAAAGGCGAGACAATGAGATCTGGATGTAGTTCAACTAAGCATGCTGGTTGAGCTTGCAAGGGATACACTTGGTCTAGCTGACTTTCCTGAGTGTTGATGCTGAAGATTAAAGTGCATTACTTGGTCGATTCCACAAAGACGGTTTACAGAAGACAGTTCACCAGAAATCTCTATCAATGTAGTATGCTTGTATGAAACAGAGTTCTTATGACAAGATCAAGACTTGATGCAGTTCTTAAAGATTGGAACCCTTATCAAATGCCGGTTGGAGTATTGGAAGATCAGCGGAAGATCGGTCAATTGAGGAAATTGCACAACACCCAACACGGAAACGCGTACTTTAAGGGGGAAATATTTTACAAGGAGCGTCAAGATACTACTTACCTGGATCATCGGTCAAGGGGGAATTTGTTAACACAGAGAAGATGAATACTTGACTGAAGATCGATTGCAGTTGCATTTTCAGCATTCGACAGCAACGGACAAGGGGGAATTTGTTGATGCAGATTTGTGTCCGATGCTTGTCGAATAGGATTAGTTTTATGTTACGCTGAATTTGTAATAGTTAGTGAAACGGTCTATCGAACGTGTATAGACCCGCTCGTTTGAAGTGGTCAAACGAAAGGGTTATTCGGTTGACCGTGTGGGTTTTGCTAGACAAACAGTTAGATTATGGTTGTAAAATGTTTGGTGTCGAAGGATAAGGCATCGAAGGATTGTGTACATCCTTCGATGAGCTCGAAAGATATCCATCGATAGATGAAGATGGACCTCGAAGGATATGTCATCCTTCGAGGTATATGTGTATCTTTCGATAGCTGGGTGATCGACAGATGATCTATCGATCAATCAGTTAGATCCTTCGACCATACAACCTGTGTTGGGTATAAATACCAACACTTTGTCATTTGCAAGACCAAGAGAGTGAGAGGAGGTTTGAGACCTCACCCAGGGAGAGATCACCACTTGATCTCTCCCGGAATGTATACTCCTTTGGTATTAGTTCGGTTATCATGTAATCGGGCCGATTTGTAACGTTTTACTACCGGATTAATACAAAGTTGTTTGTTTATATCTAATCTCTCCCGTCTTGAACCGATCTCACAAGAATCACGGTTTCGGTCACGAAACTCGGACCTACAATTGGTATCAGAGCCATGGTGCCCGATTTAGTAAATCTAACCGTTTACTAAGTCACATGTGCTCTAGATCTGTGATTTTTGTGCTTTTTGTTCAAGATGTATAAAATGGTGAAAATCAAGAAAAACTCAGATCTGGACCCGAATATTCAGATCTGTGCTGAAACGAGTGTTGGGTTTTATGTTTTTCACCTATATAATCAAGTTTTCATCATCAAAAATAAAAAATACAACGTTTTTGTCAGATCTGCAAAATAAACAGCGCTGTGTTCTTGATGTTCTTGGCAGCTGCTTGAAGACCCGAAAGATGATCCACTCTCGAAAGATGAGATTTTGGCTCGAAGGATCCTGATCTGGATCGAAAGATACCAGATATTTTGTGGGAACCCTCAACAACTTCGAAAGATAATCCCTCGTAGATGATCCTTCGAAAGTATGGATGTGTGTTTCGAAAGATGATCCTTCGAAAGTATGGATGTGTGTTTCGAAAGATGATCCTTCGAAAGATGATCCTTCGATCCTTCGAAAGATGATCCTCGAGAGATACCAGATGTATCGAAGAAGAAGATGAGGTTCTTGTTAAAAAAAAAAAAAAAAAAAAAAAAAAAAAAAGATGGATGATGAAAACTTGATTTTTTTGAAAAATGTGGGGTAGTCACGGTTACCGATGAAAATGTCAAAAATGGTGACGCGACTATTATGGGCCAAAAACCAAAAACGAGAACGGTATGTTCACTTCCGCACGTCGATTGTTTATGATTGTTATCGGTTATTCGAAAATGTTCGAAAGCATTTTGTTATTTGTCATATTCTCGCATTTGAAGACGAACGTATGAACCTAGAACGCCAACACCGGTCCTAACGAGTTCACAAAGTCTTTGGAGGGATACAAGTCGGATCCGATGGGGTACTAGGCGATATTGCTTTATCAACTAGAATATGCAACGAAGAAATCCTTTTTGTTTATTGTCATATTCTCGCATTTGGTAACGAATGAATGAACCTAGAATGTCAACACCGGTCCTAACGAGTTCACAAAGTCTTTGGAGGGATACAAGTCGGATCCTACGGGGTACTAGGGGACGTTCTTATTCAACTAGAATATGCAAAGAAGAAATTCGTTTTCGTGATTTTTCGAAAAACCAAGAACATTCAACGGAGATTGATGACAGTTCCGCTTAGTGGAGGGAACTGGTGAACATTTGACGACAGTTTCTTTGAAGTGGAGAGAATCTGTTAAGGTTTAGAGATCTTACCAAAGAAATAGGGGGAATAAAAATTTTCATATGTTGAATTTCTTCGGTAAATTTCTAAACGCAATCACAGGTGGTAGAGTTTGTGATTTTCTGGTGATACTAACGGTTCGGCGTGGAATGTTTTGCACAGACACATATTTGAGGATTTTAATTAATTCTCCAGCCAGCGTGAAGGGTTTTGCACGGAAAAATACAGGTTTCTAAAGTCTACAGTAGTTACAAAAGCGCTGTTCACTGAAGACCTGGGGAATCTTTCTGAAAGCTGATAGTTCAAGACTGAAGACCTGCAGGATTCGGTTTTGGGTTTGATGTTTCCTTGGGATTTTACAGGGATCTGGGGGTAACTCAATTCGTTGAGTTTGCAAACGATGTACTTGGTCAAGCTGACTTCCTGAGTACTGATGCTGAAGATCCGTAGTGCATTACGTGGTCAACTTCATAAAGGCGAGACAATGAGATCTGGATGTAGTTCAACTAAGCATGCTGGTTGAGCTTGCAAGGGATACACTTGGTCTAGCTGACTTTCCTGAGTGTTGATGCTGAAGATTAAAGTGCATTACTTGGTCGATTCCACAAAGACGGTTTACAGAAGACAGTTCACCAGAAATCTCTATCAATGTAGTATGCTTGTATGAAACAGAGTTCTTATGACAAGATCAAGACTTGATGCAGTTCTTAAAGATTGGAACCCTTATCAAATGCCGGTTGGAGTATTGGAAGATCAGCGGAAGATCGGTCAATTGAGGAAATTGCACAACACCCAACACGGAAACGCGTACTTTAAGGGGGAAATATTTTACAAGGAGCGTCAAGATACTACTTACCTGGATCATCGGTCAAGGGGGAATTTGTTAACACAGAGAAGATGAATACTTGACTGAAGATCGATTGCAGTTGCATTTTCAGCATTCGACAGCAACGGACAAGGGGGAATTTGTTGATGCAGATTTGTGTCCGATGCTTGTCGAATAGGATTAGTTTTATGTTACGCTGAATTTGTAATAGTTAGTGAAACGGTCTATCGAACGTGTATAGACCCGCTCGTTTGAAGTGGTCAAACGAAAGGGTTATTCGGTTGACCGTGTGGGTTTTGCTAGACAAACAGTTAGATTATGGTTGTAAAATGTTTGGTGTCGAAGGATAAGGCATCGAAGGATTGTGTACATCCTTCGATGAGCTCGAAAGATATCCATCGATAGATGAAGATGGACCTCGAAGGATATGTCATCCTTCGAGGTATATGTGTATCTTTCGATAGCTGGGTGATCGACAGATGATCTATCGATCAATCAGTTAGATCCTTCGACCATACAACCTGTGTTGGGTATAAATACCAACACTTTGTCATTTGCAAGACCAAGAGAGTGAGAGGAGGTTTGAGACCTCACCCAGGGAGAGATCACCACTTGATCTCTCCCGGAATGTATACTCCTTTGGTATTAGTTCGGTTATCATGTAATCGGGCCGATTTGTAACGTTTTACTACCGGATTAATACAAAGTTGTTTGTTTATATCTAATCTCTCCCGTCTTGAACCGATCTCACAAGAATCACAGTTTCGGTCACGAAACTCGGACCTACAGGTGACAAGCCCAGATGTAAATCATGTGATAAGAGGCACTTTGGAAAGTGCAACCAGGATCCGCAAGCCAAGCCTTGCGGAATTTGCAAAAGGAAAGGGCACAAAACTGTCGAGTGCCGAAACATGAAGGATGCAACCTGTTATGGTTGCAATGAAAAAGGGCACATCAAAACTAATTGCCCTAAAAACGCTAAGAAGCCTGATGAGGCAAAGAAAACCAATGCAAGGGTTTTTCAGATGAATGCGAGGGAGGTGGTGAACGACGATAACGTCATAACAGGTACCTTCCTCATTAATGATATTTATGCTAGAGTTTTATTTGATTCAGGTGTTGATAAGTCTTTCGTAGACCATAAGTTTAGTAAATTACTGAATCTGCCTATTAAGACTCTAGACATAAAATATGAGGTAGAGCTCGCAAACGGTACCTTAGAAACTGCATCAACTCTTCTTAATGGATGCTTTATATCCATTAAGAATCATTCTATCCCGCTATCCCTCTTGCCAATGAAATTGGCAGGGTTTGATGTAGTTTTAGGCATGGATTGGTTATCGTATAACCAAGCCCAAATTTCCTGCGATAAAAAGCTGGTTAGCATCAAAACCCCATCCGGTGAATTAGTCACCATTCATGGAGATACACATTATGGTCTGCCCGACAATGTATCTATACTCAAGGCATCCAAGTGTCTGAAGAACGGATGTGTCATCTACATGGCACAAGTAACGATTGATGAACCGAAACCCAAGATTGAAGACATTCCAATCATTTCTGAATACCCTGATGTCTTTCCTGATGAATTACCTAGATTACCTCCTGAGAGACAAGTTGAATTCAGGATAGACATTCTTCCAGGAGTGGCACCAATTGCATGAGCTCCATACCGTTTAGCTCCTACGGAAATGAAGGAGTTGAGAACCCAATTGGATGATTTACTGGCGAAAGGTTTTATACAACCTAGCTCATCGCCTTGGGGAGCACCCATACTATTTGTAAAGAAGAAGGATGGGTCAATGCGTCTATGCATTGACTATCGCGAGCTGAACAATGTGACTATCAAGAATCGTTATCCTTTACCCAGGATCGATGACCTATTCGATCAACTCCAAGGGGCAAGCTTCTTTTCGAAGATTGATTTAAGATCTGGATATCATCAACTCATGGTTCGAACAGAAGATGTACCTAAGACAGCGTTCAGAACAAGGTATGGCCACTACGAGTTTTTAGTGATGCCTTTCGGGCTCACTAATGCACCTGCGGCATTCATGGACCTCATGAATCGTCTGTAAGCCATACCTAGACAAGTTTGTTATTGTCTTTATAGACGACATACTCATTTATTCTCGTAGTCAAATTGATCACGAGAAACACCTTCGGTGTATCATAGGTTTGCTTCAAAAAGAGAAACTGTATGATAAATTCTCTAAGTGTGAGTTTTGGCTCCGTGAAGTCCAATTCCTTGGACATGTTGTGAGTGAGCGTGGTATTCAAGTGGATCCCGCTAAAATAGAGGCCATAATGAACTGGGAAGCACCAAAGACTCCGACTGAAATCCGCAGCTTTCTGGGATTAGCTGGTTACTACAGAAGATTCATTGAAAACTTCTCAAGGATAGCTGCACCGTTAACTGCTCTGACACGTAAGAATGTGAAGTTTGATTGGGGTCCTAAGCAACAAGAGTCTTTTGAGATTCTTAAGCAGAAATTGAGCAATGCTCCGGTGTTGACATTACCCAAAGGAATAGAAGAATTTGTCATGTACTGTGATGCTTCACACACCGGTATGGGTTGTGTGCTTATGCAGAGAGGCAATGTAATTGCCTATGCGTCACGACAACTAAAAGTGCATGAAAAGAATTACACCACCCACGATCTGGAGTTGGGTGCCGTTGTATTTTCACTTAAGTTATGGAGACACTATTTATATGGAACTAAATGTGTGATCTATTCAGATCACAAAAGTCTCCAACATTTATTCAATCAAAAGGATCTCAATATGAGGCAGCGCCGTTGGATGGAGACTTTAAATGACTATGATTGTGAAATTCGCTACCATCCTAGCAAAGCGAATGTAGTCGCTGATGCTCTAAGCCGAAAGGAAAGAGTCAAACCTATAAGGATTAATGCCAAGAGCATTGAACTGAAGAACAGCCTGAATGAAAGGCTATTAGCTGCTCAAAAGGAAGCTATATTGGAGGCTAACTTTCCAAATGAAAAGTTAAGAGTAACAGCTGATCAGTTGTTACCTGGTAAGGATGGAATCCTCAGACTGAATGGTAGGATCTGGGTTCCTATCCATGGAGGACTTAGAGATATAATCATCTAGGAAGCTCAAAATTCCAAATACTTAGTTCACCCTGGAGGTGACAAAATGTACCAAGATTTGAAAGCCAACTATTGGTGGATAGGCTTGAAAAAGTCCATTGCCACACATGTAGCTAAATGTCTGACTTGCGCTCAGATTAAAGCTGAACATCAAAAGCCGTCAGGTTTACTACAATAACCAGAACTTCACACATGGAAGTGGGAGATGGTAACCATGGATTTTATAATCAAGTTACCTAAAACAAGGCATTGAAATGATACAATATGGGTCATAGTCGATACACTGACTAAGTCAGCACATTTCTTACCCAATAAGGAAACTCATAGCTCTGACAAGCTAGCTTAGTTATACGTGGATAAGATTGTATCTCTCCACGGAGTGCCAGTATCTATTATATCCGATAGAGATACTAGATACACCTCTCACTTTTGGAAAAGTTTCCAACAATCATTAGGCACTCGTTTGAATTTTAGTACCGCTTACCATCCTCAAACAGATGGACAAAGTGAGCGTACAATTCAAACTTTGGAAGACATGCTTCGTGCATGCGTTATTGATTTGGGTGGTAGTTGGGATGACCACCTACCATTGATCGAGTTCTCCTATAGTAATAGCTACCATACTAGCATTCAGGCTGCGCCTTTTGAGGCATTGTATGGAAGGAAATGCAAAACGCCTGTTTGTTGGGCGGAAGTAGGGGAAGCTCAATTATCGGGACCTGATATAGTCTTTGAAACAATGGACAAGATTGTCCAAATTTGTGATCGCCTGAAAGCTGCCAGGGATAGGCAGAAAAGTTAGCTGATAAGAGGCGAAAACCTCTAAAGTTTGAGGTAGGCGACAAAGTCTTACTAAAAGTGTCACCCTGGAAAGGTGTGATGCGTTTTGGTAAGAAAGGCAAGTTAAGCCCAAGGTATATCGGACCGTTCGAGATAAACAAATGTGTCGGCAGTGTAGCTTATAAGCTAAACTTGCCTGAGGAGCTTAGTGGAATTCACAATGTGTTCCACATCAGCAATTTAAAGAAATGTCTAGCTGACGAATCGCTAGCAATGACTCATAAAGATGTACAGATTGATGAAAGCCTGAGGTTTGTTGAAAGACCTATATTGATCGAGGATCGACAGGTTAAAAAGCTCCAAAGGAAGCACGTGCCTATAGTGAAGGTTAAATGGGATGCCCGTAGAGGCCATGAATATACGTGGGAAGTTGAGTCCACTATGCGACATAAGTACCCTCACTTGTTTCAGTAAATATCGGGGTCGAGATTTCTTTTAAAGGGGTGAGGATGTAACACCACGTAAAAAACGTGTCCAATTATATAAAGACACGTGTCCTAAACTCTAAATATGTAAAAGTTTGAGTTTGAAGGACTAAAGTTGACAAACGATGAAAACGTGTGTCCGAAGGGACTAAAAGTGTCAACATGCCAAAATCGAGCCTCTGAATGACCACACACGACGAATATATTCTCAAACGAGTAATTATTTGAATAGAAGAAGCCGTTTGTGAAAATAATCGAAAGAATATAAACCACAGGGGTTAAACGTGTCAACATGTTAATTCTTACCTCTGAGTGACCTTTTAACAAACCCGAGGCTTCCTAATGTTCAAATATACTCTCAAGAATAAGTGATATCAGTTTCACGTGGTTTCCTTTATGCAAATTTTCAAGATTTTGGGTTAAAAGCGTCATTGTGATGAAACTAGTATATCGGTGATCGTTTAACGAAACCGGGCCTAACGGAGTTTGGTTATACTCCCATGTTCCTCTACAAACTAACTACAAGGGCCTTTTGTGCCTAAAATAAAGTTACAAAGGACCAGGGACTAATTCTGCCAAACTTGAAACAATTTTTACCTGAAAACAAGGTTGTCGCGGCCCGCGAAGACTCCCCTTGAGTCCTAAGCGGCCCGCGAGAGACGCCCAGTTCTGCAAAATGTTGACAGCTGCTGGTTGCAGCCTATTGCACCACCTTAGAGGCCTGAATTTCTAAACTCAGAGCTTGTTGTCGGTTTTATTATACCACTAGGACACCTGAGGTGATCCTAAACACTCCCATAACACCTGTATTGATCTTGGATCATGCCATTCACCAATAAAAGGACCTTCAAGTTGAACTTGTCATTTGTACACTTCACTTGAATCAATCCTACTCTCTCATCTGGTGGTTCCTGATCAAAAGGGGAGCTTTTTCTTGTAGAAAAGATTGCTAGGACCCTTTGTAAGTGCCTTAGCCCCCTCTTTAGTTCAGTTTTTAGTTTTAAAACTGAAAAGTCAAAGTTATCGTAATCTGACTTTGACCTTCGGTTTAAACTCAAATGGTCCAACCACTGTTCGAGATGAATGTGGTTATGTGACCATAATTAGGTAGGTGATTAACCCTTAAAAGGGCACCTCCTAATTATTTCGTTTGCTTAGTTAATTGTCGGGTGTCAAACCATTTAGTTAAAAAGTCAAACTGGAGCTTGCACAGGGAGGCGTGGTCGTTGTGGGACATGGACTGTTGAGTCCCATGTCAAACTTTTAAACTTTATGAACTTATTGCTTATGTTTGGGTCTTACAATTTATGCTTCCGCTGTTAACTTAAAGTTGGTTACTTTCTTTTGGACACCAATTATATTGTGGTTGGTTTTACTTACTTAATTACGTTGTTCAATATGATTGGTGGCTTGATCCTGGTCAGTCACACCTCCAAGCGGTGATGCTCCGCGTGTGGATTTTTGGGGGTGTGACACTTAGCCCTCTCTTTAGTTCAGTTTTTAGTTTAAAAACCGAAAAGTCAAAGTTATCATAATCTGACTTTGACCTTCGGTTTAAACTCAAATGGTCCAACCACAATTCGAGATGAATGTGGTTATGTGACCATAATTAGGTAGGTGATTAACCTTTAAAAGGGGCACCTCCTAATTATTTCGTTTGCTTAGTTAATTGTCGGGTCAAACCATTTAGTTAAAAAGTCAAACTGAACAGAATTATAAATAATAATTAAAACTAATAATACAGAGGTTATAATTATATTTTAACACTCTAATAACTTAGTAATTATTATTAGAACATGTTCAAACAGGTTCAACCCGACAATTCTGAGTTTAAGGTCGGTTCGCAACTGAAAGTCGCAAAAGCTTGACTTTTGCTTTGACTTTCAGTTCTGACCCGATTGAGCTTAATTCTTCCATGTTTTATGCTTCCATTAGGACCATATTATGTTGTAGTATAACCCTCTGAGATTATATTACCTGGTCATTTATATACTGAATTATATGCTAGTTTCCGTTAATATGCTTATAAATGCCCGTTATGCCCTTTTGACATATAAACGAGATTTTTGAAAATGTGAAAGGACAAAAAGCTTCATTACTGATATATAAGTATGTCACTAAATTTTGACATCAGTTTCTGGTCTCTAACAAAAGTTATGCTCGATATCGTAAATTGAAACTTTTTATTAATTAAATTACGCTATCTTGCATAAGGCATGTTTAAGCATAGGTTTTGACCCAAAACTCATTACCTACTATTAAGATATTATTTTTAGGGATTTTTAGGATTTTTGGTCAGATTATAAACTGACCATATCATTGAGTTCTTGTATAATTCGGTAAATGACGATAATACCTTTTTCATGCATAAAATGAGATTAACATATGATTTGAATACCAAACCTTTTTCTACTGATATTATATATTAAATAAAATATTTTGAACACTTAAGACTGATCAAAATCTCAGTTTTCCATAAACATCTTAATTATCGTCAATTAGCGACTTTTACGCTAATTAGGTGCATAGTATGGTTTCAAACCATATTTAACACCTAAGACTTGTTACCAACCGAATTATTAAATAAATTTTAATATTATTATAGTAGGTATAAGTCATGAACTCAGACTTCCAAAAATGTCCTTAAAAGCATATGTGAAATGACCAAAATACCCTTTCGGGGCATAGTTTGGCCATAAATGGTAAACCACACATATGAATGATATCTTACTGTTATACCAACATAAAATAAATATTTTTACTGAATGTTTTAGACCAGAACCTCAGTTTACTATTAAATCTCTTTTATAAACATTAAAATGACCAAAACGCCCCTATGGGACTTAAATTTGTTTTAAATACTTCTTGGGCATATGTGTTAACATCCTACTGATGTATTAACATATTTTAAGCATAATAACATATGAGACCTGTATATAATTAATTCGGTTACCCGTTAAGCATTTATGCGTTCGATTCGGTTTATGTGACTAGTTTACATAAAATAGCCGAAATGGGTTTAACCTTACTTCAAAATCCAGAATGTGATTAGTTTACCCATATTATACAAGTATCCAAACTTGTCGGGTCTAAATCACGTTCTATTCCGGTCTTCGCTTAATCTAGCGTATAGAACCGTTAAGTATCTTTCAAACTAACCGGTCTAAGTCTTTGACTTAAATAAAGACCCGTTAGTATCATAATAGGTTAATCAACCTTCCAAACAGATTGAGTTGCCTCGGTAGAAGGTATTTACATAAAGCTTTAGGAAAATTATGGCTGAGTTACATCTTAACACATCTAGCTCAGGTAAATACTTTTAACTTATTTTCCCTTATACGGGCTTGGGATACGGTATTATAATAATACCGCTTGGTCGGGTGTGAAATCATTTAATCAGATTGTGATTAATAAATTTACATAACCCGTTTTAATCTGTTTTGTTTGATAACATAAACATTGGGGGTTAATACGACCGTGTCCTGGATATCCTCGGCTCATTTCATTTGAAAATGGCCACGACCTATGCACGGGGTGTAGGCATACACCTGACAGATGCAAATGCTAAATGACCCACATGTTGGGGATAACTCCTTTGTGGGTTTTAATAGTGGTGAGTCGGTTAATCATGACCGGATTCCAAACCGGCCCCATATATATGACAAACATGTAAAACTGTATACAAGATTTTATTAAAGATTGTCCCAAGTTATAAATGGTTTGTGCTTTGTGTACTTAAATCAATTTTTATAAATTCTTTTCAAATGAGTCAGTTAATTGTATTTACCTGTGAAAACTGACGTACTTTCCAAAGACTAAGTGACAGGTACCTCACGAAATTAGGCTGGAGCTACTTGGTGTCAAATAAGAGGATCTTGCAAATCCTTAGATGCCTGAAGTCTGTTATTTCAGTTTTTCTTGTATTTGTTTTATGATCCGCCTGCGGATCTCTATTACAACCAATCTGTATATTCTTTTACTTTGGACATTCGGACACTATGGTTTGTAATAGTAATTATCTACCAAAGCCTTCCGCTGTGCTATTATATTGTGTATATTGACTATGATGATATCAACTACGTCACGATACTCCCCACCGGGCCCACCGGTAATATGTGGAAATATCGGGGTGTGACAGTCTTTGTTTTGGTTACTTTTACATACTACTCATAACATGATCTAAAAAACATTACATCGAGTCAACCAACTAAAACAAAACACTACCAATACTTTTGTTAAAAAGTAACTAAAACGATGGAAAAACCATATGAGGGAAAAATTGTGATTTTTCAAGAAAAATGAGCGTGTGCCCGGCAACCGCTTGACACGAATAAAAATCACACCGAGACAACAATTAAAATAAAACACAAAAAAAAAAAACGAAAACGATCGCATGACTATACATTATACTGGCGCAAAATCGTAATTTAACAGGGAAAAAAACAAGAACAATAGCAAAACTGTAAATTTGAACGGAGGGCAAAATCGTAATTTTGTTGGGAGGAAAAAACAAAACTAGTGGTAAAACTATAAACTTAAATGGGCAAAATCGTAATTTAGGTGGACCAATGGGGAAGTGTCAGGAAGTTGCTGGCACTATGCCCCTCCATGTACTTTGTAGTGTAGGGTTGTTCATGAGCCAAGCCGAGCCGAGCCGAGCTAGGGAAAGCTCGGGCTTGGCTCGATTATAAACCGAGCTGGCTCGGTTTGGCTCGAATTTGAAACCGAGCTGAAAATCTAAGCTGGGGCTCGGCTTGGTTTTAAACCGAGCTAGCTCGGCTTCGCTTGGTTTGGCTTGATTTTAAAAATAAAACTTAATACATAGCTCTCAAAATTCAGTATTCTAAAATATTATTCAATACTTCAAAAGAACATATTCAAAATAAGTTCAACCTATTACATTACAAGCCAAAATCACGTTTAACAACGCAAGATAAGTTTTTTATTTCAAGTAAATACAATATTCGTTCATTAGCACAACAATCAACCTTTAAATATGTCATACATATCAAACTACAAGCCTAAATACATGTAAATAATAATCACTTTTTTGTAATATATTATATGTATATAAAAATAAAATATTTTATAAGTAAAATAATTCGAGCTAAGCCGAGCTACCAAGCGAGCCAAACCGAGCCAATTTGGCTCCTCACGAGCCGAGCCGAGCTGAGCTAGGCTCACTTTCTAACCGAGTCGAGCCGGCTCGGCTCACTTTCAAACCGAGCCATATCGAGCGAGCTTTTTCCGAGCTAAATCCGAGCGAGTTTCGAGCGAGCTCCGAGCCGCGAGCTTTTTGGACAGCCCTATTGTAGTGTATATAAATAATATTGGGGGCAAAATCGTAATTTGACAAAAAAAACCAAAACAATGGTAAAACTGTAAATTTGAATGGAGGGCAAAATCGTAATTTTGCTTGGAAGAAAAAAAAACAAAAGTAGTGGCAAAACTATAAATTTAAACGAGACAAAATCGTAATTTGGCTTAACCAATGAAGAAGTGTCAGGCAGCTGCCTGGCACTATTTGAAACGCCCATCCATTAGCGGTCAAACCAAAGTTAAAACGAACGAAATTGTATGACCAAATTTGAGCTTTTACACATTTCTAAATAAAACCTGGTTAAACCTGCAAAGTTACCCTTTTTAACTAGTTACAAACCTTTTTAACTAGTTACAAACCATACAACTTTTACAAAAGTTATGAAATACATGTCTTAAGTTGATTTAACGAACTACACTTTAAATATATAATAACAAAATGTTTGCCCCATTTGCATAATCTAGTTCGGAAGCGTAATGAGGGCGAGTAGTGTTTGTGTGTTCGATCCCACGCGCCGCGGAAACACCTAAAGTGGATCTTTAACTAAAACACAAGCAACAAGAATCATTGTCAAGTTCATACAACAAAACATACTAGCTTCCAAATAACATGATAACCATACCATTTATCACTTTCATTCTTATTCCCTTTTTAGACTAATACTAACATTATTTCGTTTGACCCCTTCGTAAATGGTCTATTACATGATCATTCTCTAACGTGACATTCTAGTTCGTTCGACCCGTTCGTAACGAGTCTATTACATAATCATTCTTTATCATAACATTTTAGTTTGTTCGACCCCGTTCTGTAACGCCTCGCTCTTTGTAACTTTCCTTATTTAGAAACTTTGTCATATATTCTAATTTTGGAAACTTGCATTCTCTTTGTATTTGTCTTTCATTTCAATCATTGTAATGATATTAGGGGCAAAATCGTAATTTGACAAAAAAAACCAAAACAATGGTAAAACTGTAAATTTGAATGGAGGGCAAAATCGTAATATTGCTTGGAAGAAAAAAAACAAAAGTAGTGGCAAAACTGTAAATTTAAACGAGACAAAATCGTAATTTGGCTGAACCAATGAGGAAGTGTCAGGCAGCTGCCTGGCACTATTTGAAACGCCCATCCATTAGCGGTCAAACCAAAGTTAAAACGAATGAAATTGTATGACCAAATTTGAGCTTTTACACATTTCTAAATAAAACCTGGATAAACCTGCAAAGTTACCCTTTTTAACTAGTTACAAACCTTTTTAACTAGTTACAAACCATACGACTTTTACAAAAGTTATGAAATACATGTCTTAAGTTGATTTAACGAACTACACTTTAAATATATAATAACAAAATGTTTGCCCCATTTGCATAATCTAGTTCGAAAGCGTAATGAGGGCGAGTAGTGTTTGTGTGTTCGATCCCACGCGCCGCGGAAACACCTAAAGTGGATCTTTAACTAAAACACAAGCAACAAGAATCGTTGTCAAGTTCATACAACAAAACATACTAGCTTCCAAATAACATGATAACCATACCATTTATCACTTTCATTCTTATTCCCTTTTTAGACTAATACTAACATTATTTCGTTTGACCCCTTCGTAAATGGTCTATTACATGATCATTCTCTAACGTGACATTCTAGTTTGTTCGACCCGTTCGTAACGAGTCTATTACATAATCATTCTTTATCATAACATTTTAGTTTGTTCGACCCGTTCTGTAACGCCTCGCTTTTTGTAACTTTCCTTATTTAGAAACTTTGTCATATATTCTAATTTTGGAAACTTGCATTCTCTTTGTATTCGTCTTTCATTTCAATCATTGTAATCCGAGACTTGAATCATAATGAAAGCTTGATCTTTTTACACATCTTGTTATACGTAATTCGTAAATACTTGTTAAACATTCATTATACGTGCATACTTGATACTATTATACGCAAATACATAATTATTTATACATGAAAAATTCATTCATACATTCATTTATTTATACATTTCACTTATGCATTGCACTTACATGTTTAAAACACTTGAAACGAGATAATTATACGCGAAACCGACCAAAATCCCACATTCCAAATGACTGGAACCTCTCGTGCGACATGCATCCTGTCGTGCGAAAGGGCTTGTCGCCCAAAATCCCGTTCGTCCCAAATGCTCACCTAACCCTATAAATACAGACCCACTTCTTCATTTCTCAACTTCCACAACTCCGAAATTCTTCTTAGCATTCTTATTCCAAGCTATTCAGCTGAGATACTTCTAGAAAGTTTCTAAGTGAGTTTGAAACTCACTAACACTCTAATTCCATCTAAATTTCTTCTACTTTTCTAAGTTTTTCCTACACTTCTTCAATCATTTGAACTTGTTTCTCAGATTTGCATTGGCAATCTGATATTAACTCTCAACTTGTGGAGGACCAACTTCAAGATTGTTGATTTATCTTTCAAACTTTTTACAAATAAACTTTCTGATTTCAAACTTGGCAGAATCAGAGACTCTCTAAGCTCACAAGCTAAGTTCATAGTTGTGGGTTCATGTTAGAGTCAATTCCAGCCAAGAAGGTGAACAGTTCAACCAAAACCGAACTGATTTCATCTCAAAACAGCGCCTATCGCATGAAAGGCAGCCCTCTCAAACGAAAGGTTAACCCTTTCGTGCGACAGGAACCTCCTATCGCACGAAAAGTTCTGGTTCATCCCCTTTCGAAAATTTCTAAGTGTTGAATGTTAGTCAGATCCTCATATTCGATATGAATGATTCTGATATAATAGTGTGTGAACCGTGGAAGCCTTGGCTTCCAATCTAGTTCCACCACCACACTTGAACTTGTTAAACGAACACCCAAACAATCTCCTAGACTTATAACAAGTTAACCTCGTCTAGCCGCCTCCAACACTTAGTTCATTCCTTCCATGTTGAGTTGGCACACCCGGGTGGTTCTTGTTCGGTTGTTTGGCTATTTAAATTCTGTTATTTCCATTTCTGTTATTCATGACAAACCGGTTAGATAACTTTGTTAACTAATTTGTGTTTTGGTGAACTATAACAAGGTTTATACCTCCATGCATGACTTCTATGAACTATATGAACATTTTGGACTATACACGATATCTATATCTAAACTAAACTCACAAAAATAGCCGTTTGATGGTTAAAACATTCGAACGAAGTTCGGTTTGCACCAAAACAAGACCCCTGTCGCATGAAAGGCTTCCTGTCGTGCGAACTGTCCTTTCGCCCGAGCAGTTTGTGTCGTTTCAGTTCCCATTATTCTGTTTCCGCGTTCCTTTTTACTCATTCTGACGGACAAATCAGGACACGTAAAATCACATTTTGGGTGCAATATGTTTACTATTTGTGACAACTGGCATAAAACCGGTAATTTCCGTACAATTTAATTAGTACTTAATAACTGCAATTATGTGCTTAAATGTCAACATTGCCTGATTTCATACTATACTTGTGAATTCATGCACGTTTTGTACTACAAATATTGCTTTATGCATTAACGAATAGCGTTGCGTCAGAAATACTAGTAAACTCACCGGTAAGACACATTGTGTCAACAATTCTGCAGAAAGCAAACAGACAATAGAATTGGGGCCTAGGAGTAGGTCCAAAGTCTAAAAATACATTGAAACCCAAGAATATATACAAGGGTTAACAATATAGACTTTCCGGAAGCTAAAATACACACTAAAAAGCACCCGAAGCACACTTTAAATGCTGAATTTCATATATTTCAGCAAAATTCAGCATTTTAATGAGTTTGTAACATGTAAAAACATGAGTAATTGGTCCAGAATACCTTCCTAAGTGTCGGGAATTAAAAGTGTCACAAAAGAGTACTTAAAGGACACTAAACGGTGTAATTTAGCACTTTAAGGAACCGGTATCTAACCGAACAACCGGACATTACCTAAAACACCAAAATTATACTAGAAGCATTGTTTATTTAATTCTGAGCAAGTTATGATCCCCGAACACCCTATCACACTATATAACACCATATGTGCATAACACCTAAATTAGGGTTATTGGATTTTATCACCCCCAACTATCGGCCTTTGGCCGTTGCCACCCACAACTAACACTTTGACACCCGGCACCCCCAACTTGACTTTTTGTTTGTGCTGGCACCACCTAGTTAAATCTTTACTAACTTGGTTAGTTCTTTTTGCTGACGTGGCCATTTTTTAATGACGTGGCTTGTTTTTGATGAGGTGTCATGATGAGGTGGCCAATTATATATAACAATATGTGTATGTATATGTACAGGAAATAAATATCCCCAAATTCAATAATAAAATTAAATCATCATCATCTTCATCCTCAAACCCTTATCAAAGCCTCATCTTCATCTTCATCACCAGCGATCTGTTCTTCGGCCGTGTCTGGTAAGAGAGTCATGACAGTTACTGAACCGTGTTTATCACCGGAACTAGTCATGACAGTTACTGAACCATGTTCAAACCCTTATCAAAGCCGCATCTTCATCTTCAAATCATCATCATGTTCATCACCGGAACTAGTCATGAGTCATGACAGTTACTGAACCGTGTCCGGTAAGTGAGTCCCCGTCTACAAACTCCTCTTTTTCCGGCCAATCAGTTCTTCGGCAAACATCCCACCGGAAACCCTCGATTTCCGGTGAGCAAACAACAAGTACTCCGATGCGTATGATATAAACTTTACCGTAGTAAAAGCTACAAAGGTGTTACAATGCGTTAACCATATCGTATTAGTGTTACCGCCGCTGTCACAGGAAACTGGCCGGCGTTTTCCAGCCGCAGCGATTTACATGCTCGGTAGCAACGACCGATCAGATCCGAGATTCCGCCACCGTGGCTGGCGGAACAACGGTGAGTGGTCACCATTCAATCCGGTAATCGTTCTCCGCAGCAGCGTCTCAACCGAGACTTCTACACCGTCTTCACCAACTCGAGACACTCAGGCGATGAAATAACTTCTAATTTCTGCTAATTTTGTTCGATTTCGTTAGGGATTTAGGTTAGGTGAGAACAGCATCTACGACGGTGATCGGAAAAGTTTTTTGGTTGTTGAGTTGTTCGAGTGTTGTTTGGGGTTAACAGAGAAATTGAGAGTTTGTATAATATATAAGGTGTTTATCAGTTCTCTGCTGACTTGGATATAATTTTCCTACATCATCTCCACATAATCAGCTCCAACGCAGCAAACTTGTGCCACGTCGGACAAAAAACTAACTTAGTTAGTGGAGATTTAACTGGGTGGTGCTGTTAGTACATACGTCTGTAGCTTCCGTCAGCATGTAGTCATGTTTTGTATATTTGTGTCTTTGTAAATAATTATGTATTGTATGTGTGTAGATAGTATGACAACTCAAGAAACGAGGCTTAACTGTAAAGTGTTGACTTTTGTTGACTGATGTCATCCGATCGGATTGCCATCCGATCGGATAACACTCACCCGACCGGACAGCATGTTATCCGTTCGGACAGGATGTCATCCGATCGGATAGCTTGTTATCCGAGCGGACAACACTCACCACTTCCTGAGTTACCTATAAATACCTTGTCCGGGTATTACTTTAAGAACTTTTGACTTTTGAAAGAAACAGATCAGTGTCTGTCTTCTACCGGAGCTTTGTACTTTCAGAACGATCAATAGAAAGAACATACTGTGTTTAATCGTTGAATTCTGTGTTGAACAATCTGTGATTTGTCATAATGGATTCCGCACATTAGACAAAGTCGATTCATCTTGTTCCTTATGATCAGATCCTGTGCAAAAGGACCAACAAGTGGTATCAGAGCATCCAGGGAGCTGAATCGAGATCAACGACACCGAATTCACCGGAATTCAAGCTTTATTTGCAGATCGAAGTCAAATTTCACCGGAGATTTGACATTTCTTGCCGATCAGAGTCATATTTCACCAGAGATTTGACATATTTCTTCTCTTTCTACTCATTTCTTGCATTATTTCTCAGTTTGTCACCATAAAATTAGAAAAACTTAAAATTGAACGTGAATCTACGGTTAAAAATTGATAAAATCGATATCATTTGATTCGCAATCATTCATAGTATAATCCTACTAAGTTTCATAATCAAATTCAACCTAAAACGAGATCAAATTCTTCAAAAACCATGTTTAGCTGTTCATATGTGCTGACGTCATCCACTCGCTCGGACAGCTGTCCGAACGGATTGGATTAGTTAGTATCTGCTAGTTGTTTGCTGACATCATCAGTGTTACTTGCTCGGATTACTATCCGAGTGGTGTGATTCAGTTTGATCAAGAACTTCAGCTTACGTCATCATCTCACCCGATCGGATAGCAATCCGATCGGATAGGATTTGAAAAGTTCTTTATATCATCTACACTTCTAATATGTCATCCGATCGGATCACCATCCGAGCGGTGAAAGGTTGAAAAGTCAACTTTCAAAGTCAAGCTTGTCACTCGAATGAATCACCATCCGAGCGGATCACCATCCGGTCGGATAGCCTGTGTCACTCGTTCGGATAGTGACTCGATCGGATCATCATCCGATCCAGGAGTTTTATTTTTGAAAATTTTGAAAGTTTCTAAGTGTTTGTTGACTATTTCAGGTATGTAAAAGATGGACGAATTCATGAATCCTTTCAGTGATATGTTTGCCTTTGCTGGAAACTCTGGAGATGATGGTACTTCTAGCAACACAATTGAGAACACTTCAAATGCAAAGAAAACCTTGACGTATGCTTTAGGCGTGGAAAGTGCATACGGAACATATAACAAACCCCCAAAGTTGATGGTGATCGAAGAGTACAGTCGGTGGGCCAAGAAATTTGAAGAATGGCTAAAGGCATTTGCGTATACCAGCTGGAAAAGCCTAAAGAATGGATACAGTGATGGAGGGAAAAATGGTGAAAATTTGACATCAACTGAAGAAATAGATGTTTTTGTTGCCGAGCAAAAGTGCATCGCGTTGCTATTTCAGTCTGTTCGAGAAGATATAATATCTTTGATCGAGTATACCAATGCTAAAGATCTGTGGGAAAAATTGAAAGTTAAATGTTTAGGAAGTGCAGAAATAGTAAAAAACAAAAAGAAACTACTAAGAAAAGAGTTTGATTTATTTGGTTGTTTAAAAAATGAATCAGTTTGTAAGATGATTGATAGGTTTGGGCACTTGAAGTTGGAGTTGGCGAGACATGGAATTACCTATTCTCAAGAAGAGTTAGTCGACAAATTGTTTGACTCGTTTCCAGATGAGATGGATTGGCAATACTATGCGTTAATGCTGAAGAATACTATCAAGACTGAAGAGATGACAGTGGATCTGCTTATCGAGAGACTAGAGAGTCACGAGCTGGAGATAAAGAAAACACATAAAGTCAATCACTCGTCATATCAGCAGAATTTGGAGTTGTATTATCCAAAAAGCATGATTCCCAAGAATACGTCTCCCAAGACAGCTTTTTCTGCCGAAAATTCCAACAAAATCCAAAATTCCAACACATCTAGCAAAGAGAGTGCAAGCAGTGGATTTCACAGTGGCTCTTCCTCTACTTCGAACCAATCAGCTGCAAAGAACTTATTTCAATGCAACATCGCTGTTGATTTAAATAATGCTCAAAACTTTAGCGAGGAGTCTGCAAAGCAACAGATGGTTTTCTTAGCCTCTGTGCTAGAGTTATATGAGAGCCTCGTGGCAGGCAAGATAGGCAACACCAACCTAACAAAGGAAGACTAAGATCAAATAGATCCTGAGGAGATGGAATTGATCGACATAAGGTGGTGTATGGCCAGTGCAGTGAGAAGGGCACAGCGTTTTATGGAGATTACAGGAAGAAAGTCTATTGGTGGACCATCTACCAAGTTAGGCTTTGACAAGTCAAAAGTGACCTGTTTCAAATGTAGACAGAAAGGTCATTTTAAAAGAGAGTGCCGGAATGCTTATGCTGATGATTCTGAAAATCCGTTCAAAGAAGATTACTACAAGAGAGCAATTTATCATCAGAATAAATCAGAACCGCCCAGAATGAAACAACTTGAAGATAATAAAGAAAAATCCAGAGCTCTCGCTGTGATTCATGACGATGAAGGTTTTGACTGGATCGAGTTGTTACCAGAGGAGGATGCGGTCGGATATGCTTTTATGGCAAAGACTGTTGAACCTGTTCCTTTAAAGACAACAGAAATGAAGAAGAAAAGTATGTCAACAGAAAGATGATAGCTCAAAACAGAATGATCAGAATATCTGATATATTCACTAAAGCAAAAAGAGCAAAGAGATGGGATCCAGACAGAGAATGCTATCTTGACCCCATGGGAAACATTGCTATTGACTATAAGACCCTCGATCTTGAAACCATAATTCAACAAATTGCTGAAGAAGAAGAGGGTTGGCAAAGAAGATGGTGGGGAAGTGGAGAAGAAAAAGAAGAGAAAGAAGAAAAGTCAAAGAAGATTGATGATGGGATCATTGATACTTCACAAGAGTTGATAGCTGAAAACTTGGGAAAGATGGCTGACAAAGTGCTGGCAGCTAAGGAACTTGAGGTAGACTCTAAGTCCGTATCTGAGTAAAATAGCCAGGTCAGTTCAAATGCGTCAACGAGTATGTCAGGAAAGAAAGTAAATAGTGACATTGACTGCAAACATTGCATAAAAGAGTGCAAAGTTTGTAGTTCAATCACTTATCTCAATAGTAAGAAAGTTGAGGATCTGACTGCTAGAGTCCGAAGTGTTGAGGATCAGATCCTTAACCGTGATAAAATGTTGAAAGCTTCGAACGACAGATTAAAAGAATTAACTGACAAAATCGAAACTGATAAAATTGACATAGAAAGAGTTAGGAAAGAAAATGAAAAACTAATTCTTGAAAATCGTCAAATTTCTGAAAGTTTTGAGAAGCTAAAACGCACGGTAAAAGATTCTGATGACAGAAATGGTAAAACATACAAAGAAAATTGTCACTTGCAAGGTGTTTTGAGGGTTAAAGAAGAATTAATCAACAAACAATTGGATGGGATTGCTAAATTGAAGCTTCAGTTTGAAGAAGCTAAGATTGAAAATGAGCGTATTAATTTGAAACTGAACAGTTACAACTCTGCAAGCTTTGTTTTGCAACACATTGTTCCAAAACCCATTGGGAAAAACAAAGCAGGCGAAGATGTATATTGTGATGGAACTGGGGTCAGGTTTCATCAAGTTCCGCCACCAGTTCTAAACAATTTTTCAAAGAAACAATCAGGGTTGGTTAATGATGAAGTTGAAACAAATGAGATAAAACTTCCAGAGTCAATTGATGTGACATTTTCTTCATCATCATCTGATGATAGTGTTCAAACTGAGATTGTTAAAGGCATGGCTGAAAGTGTTTTGGATAGTGATTCAGCTGAGGATGAAGAATGTTTTCTGAACAATTATATTCCGAAACCAAAATCTAAAAACAACTTAGGTGATGAACCGGGTCTTGTGATGTACAAGATGGCTGGTTCTGATAAGTTGTATTCAGATTTTGAGTTTCCTCTGGAGAATGTTAATGTGAACAAATTGAAAAATGTTTTCAAATTGGTTGAAATTGATTTGTCTGAAGTAGAAGGTTTGAATCAGACAAAGAGGCAAATGAATTTTGAGAAAGATAAAGCTTACTATAAGAAACCTGTTGTTCCACCACGTTTTTATAATAACAATCGAAACAAATGGTCGGGTGGATATCAGGGTGGTAAGAATTATCAGAAAAAGAATGTTCAGAACAAGAGGTTTATTGAGAAAAAGGTGTTTGTGAACAGTTCAAGCTCACTTTCTGATGAGGAATCTGAGATTTTTTCAAAAACAAACAAAGAGTTCTTTGAGAAGAAGGCCTCATAGCCTCAGTCTGAAGGCACAAGTCGGGTAGTTGACACCCGAACATGCTTCAAATGCAATCAAGTTGGACATATTACACGAAAGTGTACCAACTTGAAGCCTAAGACTGAAGTTGTGATGAATTCAAGCAGGAAAGATGTTGTGAAGGGAAAAGCTCCATTGGTTGTTGAGAAAAAGGTTTTGAAAAATGACAACACCAAGATCAAAACTGAACCTGTTAAGAATTTGGTAACTAAAAATGATAAATTTTACAAACGAGTTGCATCACCTCAACAAACATGGAAGCCAAAAATTGTTGATAAGAAAGCAAATTCTCCAAAACCAAAGGTGTCTGAGACTGAAAAATCATCATCTTCAACCAAGAAGATGTATGTACCTTTGGATTTATATGAGAAACTAGAAAAACAAAAATCAACTTCTGAAAAGAAGTATGTGGTAAAGAAAAACCAATCATCTAGTCAACCTCCGAAAAGTGATTTTTCTTTACTCAAAGAGGTTGAGATTGGATCTGAAGAAAGCTTGAAGATAAATGATATGAATTTTCCACCACTTTACAATGCTAAAACACACATGAATGTCAAGTTACCAGAGTCAAAAGAGGCTTGGGTGGCAACAAAATCTCACTAAATGTTTGTGATATGTGCAGGAGCTTCCAAGATCCGTTTCACGTTGGATTATGGATAGTGGAGCTTCTCGGCACATGACGGGGAAAACAGCCCAGTTGTATGATGTTAGAAATTTTAATGGAGGTTATGTGGGTTTCGCTGGAAATCAAGGTGGTAGAATTGTTGGTGAAGGAACGTTATCCAATGGGATTGTTACGTTTGAAAGAGTTAACTACATTGCTGAGCTGGAGAATAATCTGCTGAGTATCTCGCAGATTTGTGACAGGATGTATACCACTCACTTCACAGACAAAGAATGTTTGATCTTGAAGCCAGGCTTTGTTATCCCTGAAGAATGGATTATCATGAGAGCGCCTAGAGTGAATGATCTGTATGTATTGGACATGAGTGTAGCAACTACAACAACGGGTCAAGCACACTGTTTTGTGTCTAGAGCAACGGAGAAAGAATCGCAGTTGTGGCATCGCAAGATGGGCCACATTCACCTACGAAAAATGAATCATCTGGTGCATAATGATTTAGTTCTAGGTGTTCACATTAAAGGTTTTCATCTGGAAGGGGAGTGCATTAGTTGCATTAAAGGCAAGCAGAAGAAGAAATCACATCCTCAAAAGAAAGTCAATTCAGTTTCCAGACCATTAGAGAGACTTCATATGGATCTGTTTGGTCCAGTAAACGTCAAAAGTATTACAGGGGATCTCTATTGTCTTGTGGTAACTGATGATTATTCCAGATTTTCATGGGTATCATTCTTGAAGACTAAGGACGAGACATTTGATAGTTTGATGACGTTGTTCAGGAAAATTGAAAACTTGTACCAAACACGAATCAGATGTGATAATGGTACTGAATTAAAAAACAACAAGATGGAAGAATATTGTGATGAGAGAGGTATATTGCAAGAATTTAGTGCTCCTTACACTCCGCAGCAAAATGGAGTAGCCAAAAGAAAGAACAGGACACTAATCGAAACGGCTAGGACGATGCTTGCTGATTCAAAGCTACCAGTCAATTTTTGGGCAGAAGCAGTGTCAGCCGCTTGCTATACACTCAACCGGGTTCTCACTATAAAGAAATTCAACAAGACATGTTTCGAGCTGATCAACAATCGCAAACCGAACCTGCAGTATTTAGAACCGTTTGGGTCTCCCTGCACTGTTCTAGAACCTTCTGGAAAGTTTGGAGCAAAGAGCTTTGAAGGAATTTTCGTGGGATATGCTAGTCCATTGAAATGAGTTTTTGTTCCAAGCTTGAAGCAGATCATCGAAGCACAACATATTGAGTGTCAGGGGTATACTATGCCGCCTCAGAATCCCGGTGACTCATGGCGTTTTAATTACGATAAATTGTGGGATTCGTTTGACATTGAAGAAGAATCAGATTTCTTTGACGAGTTGGATATTTTGAGAGAGTATGAAGAAGAATTGCAAGAAAAATTCCCAGCAGAAACTTTCATTCGTCAACGACAAGCTTCAAACGATGATGAAGCAGGTCCAAGCAATGCTGGTGAACATGATGATATTCAACAAAATGAAGTTGCTCCTGATAATTAGACAGCAGTCAATGATAATCAAGAACCTGATGATAGACCAGTATTTGATCATGGTGATTCAGATTTTGAGGGGGAGCAAATTCAAATCTCAAGTCAAACAGTTCCAGTCGATGAACAAGGTGCAAATCAGAATTTCACAAATTTGGAAGGTGAGGTAGATGTTCCAAGCGAGGTGATGCCACGAACTCTTTCATACCATCCAGAGGAATTGATCATTGGAGAATTGCAGACAGGCATTCACACTAGACGTCAAATTGACCAAGGCTTTACTTGTTTTTACTCTACAGTTGCTCCTTTACAAACACAATTTTCACTTAGTTGTTTTATTTCGCAGATTGAGCCGCGAACGTACAAGGAAGCACTAACTGAAGATTCTTGGGTCAACGCGATGCAAGAGGAGCTGAGTCAGTTCGAGAAGTTAGGAGTGTGGAAGTTAGTAGATTTGCCTGATGGTCACAGGAAGATCAACACCTAATGGGTGTTCAAGTGCAAGAGGGATGATCGAGGAGTTGTTATTCGCAACAAAGCTCGACTCGTTGTCCAAGGCTTCAGTCAGCAGGAGGGGATAGATTTCAATGAAGTATATGCTCCAGTTGCTAGACTTGAAGCGATCAGAATCTTCCTAGCATTTGCATCATGGAAAGGATTTAAAGTTTTTCAGCTAGATGTGAAGTCGGCGTTTCTCTATGGCAAAGTGAAAGAGGAGGTATATGTCGGACAGCCACCGGGCTTTACCGACCCAATCCACAAAAATAAGGTTTATCTCTTGATAAGGCGTTATACGGCTTACACCAGGCCCCGAGAGCCTGGTATGAGACTCTGTCTCAACATCTGTTAGTCAATCACTTCATCCGTGGAAAGATAGATGCCACCCTCTTCACTAAAGTAGTCGACGGACATCTTCTGATAGTTCAAATTTACGTGGACGACATAATTTTCGAGTCTACAAATGAACAACTCTGCAAAGATTTTGAAAAGGTTATGAAGCAGAAGTTTGAAATGTCATCAATGGGTGAGATGAAGTTCTTCTTGGGGCTTCAGGTTGATCAACTACCCGAGGGAACTTTCATACATCAAACAAAGTACGTTCATGATATTTTGGAGAAATTCGGGATGTCAGGAATGTCACCAATGTCCACCCCATTAGCGATGAACCATGGGATAAACCCTGATCTCACCGGAGAGAAGGTAGATGAAACGCTGTATCGCTCCATGATCGGTTCGTTAATGTACTTGACGGCATCAAGACCGGATATTATGTATCCAACATGCCTCGCAGCTCGGTTTCAGTCAAATCCTAGAGCTTCGCATATGGTAATTGTGAAAAGGATTCTACGCTACCTGAAAGGAACTCCATCACTGGGGTTGTGGTATCCAAAAATAGGCGATTTCACGCTCGAAGGATATTCTGATTCTGATTTCGGATGCTGCAAAGTTAACGCTAAATCAACAACAGCGGGGTGTCAGTTTTTCAGACCACGATTGATCACCTGGCAATGCAAGAAGCAGACCTATGTCGCTTTATCCACATGTGAAGCCGAATATGTATCTGCTAGCAGCTGCTGCTCTCAGATCTTGTGGATCCAGCAACAGATGCGAGACTACGGTTTGCAATTTCGTAACTCCCCTATCTTTTTTGATAATGAGGCAGCTATAAATATAACAAAAATCCTGTTCATCACGCTAAAACAAAACACATTGAAATTCGTCATCACTTCATCCGAGACTGTTTCGAGAAGAAGTTGATACGAATAGAAAAAATCCACACCGATGAACAAAAAGCTGACTTACATACCAAAGCATTTGACAAAACTCGTTTTCAATATCTTTTGAATCTTAATGGTATGAAGTTACTATCAGACGCGGAGGAAATTGTTGGCGTCGATGAAGGTACCACTGTAGATGATGTTGAAAAGCAATCTGCAATGGTTTGTCGAATTTTTACTTGTTTTGGTCTTTAGGGGGAGATAGGTCATAATTTTAGAAAATACAAAAACAATAAAATAAATTCAAAAACCCAAAAACATGATAAAATTAAAAAAAAGAGCTTGTGTAAAAAGGGAAAATGATAGTACATCAGCTAGACAGTTACGGTATGCTAAAGAAATGGAAAGTTTTAATGCATTAAATAGTCTCGCTGATGATGTGCCGATAAGTTTTTACACATTTAGTAGGTTTGTTCGGGATATAAACCTAAATCTTACTTGCTTATTTCGTGGGGAATACTACTTGGATATATAGGTAACCCCTGAAATCTTGTTTGAAATATCCCTCTTTCTGAGATACTAGGTCTTTATACTCAGTGATATCTGGGGTATTATCCCGGGACTTCTGATTTTGCGGAAGCAATGGCCTAGTCCCCGGAGAATACTTTACCGCATGCTTGAAATATAGCGCCGCCCTCAGCATTAAATGATAAGACAATAAAATTGCTAATCAATGCTGTTGTAACAAAAGATCCTCTAAAGGGGACCCACCCAAGTCGAACCGTCATCTCTCTGCTGAACGGAAGTTCTGACCTGAGCTCTCACGGTTTCGTACTGTTTCATAATTTATTCCCTTACAGATATCATCTGTGGTATACTCACCTGTAAGACTGAATATTGGGATCTGGATACAGGAGTATATTCAAGAGGTGGGACACACGTATAAGTTTAAGTCTCTAATTCATCTAATCAGTATCTTGGACAGATTGAAATTTGTGTGAAAATTTAAGTGGATCAGTATATCGACAATCTAAGCGAATTATTTAATGTTGTGTATGAAATCAAGCTTAACGGTACTTGTAACTTGTCGGTAGCTGATATGATTCCCTAACACGCTCACCAAAAATATGTCTGTAAATAGTTTAGTTACTGCATTTTATTTCTGTATTTCATTTATAGTTTAGAAGCTTTATTAAAAAAAATCCAAAAAGATTTTACATTTCTGCTTTAGTTTCCGACAAACCAAAGTAGAAAGCTGATCTTCAGATTCGAACAGAAGCAGATGCAGGAAGTTACTGAGCTGGAAAATGAGTTTGGAGCTAATTATGCTAATCTGAAATAGAAAAGTCAAAAACAAGTTCATTAAGTTGAAACTTGTAATTTTCAGAAAAATGGTTGAACAAATATAAAGAATATGTCAGTACGCTTTGAATCGGGTCAACCAAGGTCATTAAGTTGGACTTGGTCGACAAATTAAGTACCTAGGGTCATTAAGTTAGACCTAGATACTTAAGTGGATTTCTAAAAACTGATAAAATTTGAGAAAATGTTAAATTGTCAAAAAGTCAAAGTTTTTAAAAGTCAAATAGTGTGCCTCACTCGGATGACAATCCGATCGGATGACAATCCGGTCGGATGACCATCCGACTCATGTATCACTATAAATAGAGGGTCAAAGGTCAGTCAAAGGTTACCCGCTCGGACAACCTTCTTTCTCTCTCACACACTTTGTTTTTCTTATCTTATTTTCTTCGGATTTCTTTGCACAAATCTTTGGATTGTTGGTTTGCACAACTTTCACAATGGCAAAGGTATGTATTTCTTACTCAAATCTGTTAGAATTCCTTGTTTGTTGTCTGTTCTTGACAATGACGTCACTGTCGGAGGGTTTAGGTTAGATCTAGGAGGTTTTGATCAGTTTTGATGATAAATAATCATAGGGTTGTGTTCGGAATGATCAGATCTATAGGTTTACCGGTTTAATTTGTGTCATAACATGCTAAAATCAAGTAGATCTGATGATAGGACGTTACGGGTATCGGTGCAGTTTTTGACGAATTAAACCCTGTTTAGGACGTCTTAGACAACATTGAACATAGGGTTTTGATCACAATGAGATTCTCTGTGTAGATCTTTGTTCAATTTGAGTTTTTGCCTTAGAAAAATTTTGATGTTTCTAGAATGTTCTTGTACTGTTGTTTGAATCGGATGACAATCCGTTCCATCTTGAATTTCTTGAAATTTGTGCCAATATTTGAGTCGGATAGCAATCCGATCGGATGACAATCCGATCGGATGGCAATTCGTTCTATCACTTGATTCTTGAAGTTTGTGCACCTCATGTTATGACTCGGATGACAATCCGATCGGATGACCATCCGATCGGATAACATAGCACTCACATGATACGGATGACAATCCGATCGGATGACCATCCGATCGGACAGTCATATCATTCACAAGACTTGGATGCAATCCGGTCGGATGACAATCCGATTGGACAGCAAAGTCAAAATTCATTTCAGCAGACAGTCCGCTCGGATGACAATCCGATCGGATAACCTTTCAAGCTATTCATTATGCAATCCGAACGGATGATCATCCGGTCGGATAGTCATCCGAGTCTCTGCACTAGTGAAAAAGCTTAAGTGTTAGAAAATTTTTGATAAAATTCCAAGTATTCTTCTGCAGGACTGGGAGAAAACGCACAACTTTTACTGCCTGTTAGAAAAAGAATATACAGAGAAATTAGTGATTGAGGAGGTTGCTAAATTCTTAAGAGATAGTAGAATTGCTAAGGCTTTAACTGATAAAACCATAGTTTACGAATCACATGTCAGACGTTTTTGGAACTCTGCACGATACGAAGAAAAAGATAAAACGATCTTCTCTGCAGTAACAAAGAGAGATGAGAAGGGAAATAAAATAGATTTGGAGATTAAGGTAACAGTTGGTGATGTAAGACGAGTGTTAGACTTACGTGATTCTGATGATGATCCAACCATTATCTCTGAACGTCTAGCAAAAGGTTTGTGGTGCAGAATGGGGTTCACAGGAAGTGTCAATGGAAAGATCTTGAAAACAAGTTTCAGTAATGCTTACAAGTTCTTGGTACACTGTGTTATTCATGCTTTATCACCCAGGAAAGGTGCCTATGATGAAGCTTCAGACTATATCATGAACATTGTCACTTGCCTTGTGTTGAACCGGCCATATAATGTTTCTCAAGTAATTTTTGACTACATGATTGAAAATACAAAGGCTGGAAACAAGAAATACATCATGTATCCTCGCTTTGTACAGATGTTACTTGATGATCAGTTCAAAGATCTTGAGAAGAGTGATGATGATATTTTGGAACTAAGACACATGACAGCAGAAACAATAAGCAGACTCACTAAGGGTTCGAACAAAGGAGCAAAAAGGATGATATGCAAAATTAGCAGTCCAGTTTATGTTGCTCCAGAGAATGATGCTTGGAGACATCAAGATAGTAATTCTGACAATGAAAATGAGAAAATGAGTTTGTTTTCTGAAAAGAATACTAGATGGTGGTGTGTAAAAGATGGAAAGAGAAAGAGAACTCCCAAGTCATCCCCTACAGTTCAAATTCAAAAGGAACCAGTTCCTAAGATTGTTATTAAAGGTACAGTGAAAGGGGGAGTAATAAGAGAAGTTAGAATTTTAAAATGTTATATTATTCTAATGACATCTTCTATGTCTATTTTGCAGAACCACAGCAAAAATTGAAGGATGACATAGTTTTGGAACCGTCTGCAGTTATTCAAGAAGGAACTGAGTTATTGTCACAATCTCTTGAAAGCTTTCTGAAAAGGAATGAAGATGTTGCTACTCAAAAAGAGAAAAGTTCAAGTGTTCAAACTAAAGGTTTTAAAGGAAAAGAACCAGAAGGTTTTGTTCAAGATGTTTCAAGTGATGAAGATTCTGAAGCTACTGAGACAGAATCAGAACTTGATCCAACTACACTTGGCAGAGGCAAAGCACAACTGAAGAAAAAGTCTACAAAGAAACAAAAAGTATCAGATGAGGAAGATTCTTCTTTTGAACCGGATCAACCAAAGAAACAAATAAAGAAGCGCAAAGCTGTTCAAACTGGAGTTATTCCAAGAAGCGTGCGTGCAAAGAAAGGAGAAGCTAAAGCTCAAAAAGATCAAGGAGGCAAAGGCAAAAAGCATGCTGAATCATTAAAGGCTCAAGAACCAGAGGGTAAAAAGAAAGTTGGTCACGATGATTATGTTGAAGTGACTGAGGGTGGAGACTTTTCTTCAAAATTTCCACCAATTCCAGAAAATATTGAGATTCCAGAATCCTCACGCCTAAAAGTTTCAGAAGACTTCTTTGGCAATCTTCCACCTGCAACTGGAATTTTTAGTGAAGATATTCCAGAAGATGATTACGACATGTTCAATAATGAAGCTGTAAAAGAATTACTGAAGAAAGTTGCTGCTCTCGAAAAGGCAAAAGACAAAGCTGAAGCAGAACATGATGTTTTAAAGAAGCAGGTTAATCAGCTGATGAAAGCTCATGATCAAATCAGGATGGTGCTGATAGACAAAGAGAAGATGATAAATGAATTGAAGGATGACATCAGTGATAATTCCAAAGTTCTTCAAGGCAAGAACAAGTTGTTGAAGTTATTCAAGAACAAGATGTTGAAGATGAAGAAGGTCAAGACTACATGTTAGTTGGTGAGTCTTCTTTATCCATTGATACTGATGAAATTATTCGTAGAGTTGTTGCCATTCAAAAGAAAAGAAAGGCCAAAGGAGTGTTGCTACTAGAATGGAAGACGCAACAATTTGTACTTGTTGGTGGAGCTTCTACAAAGCCTTACAGTATACCAGAAATTGCTCGACAAATAAAGATTAAGGAAAGGCGAAGAAAGGCAAAGAAAGCACGTGGTGAAATTGTTGAGGAAGATTCTGATATAGAGTTGTTTGGAGATGAAGAGAATGAAGATAAAAATGATGATAAAGACGAGTCTGTTCAGAAAGATGATAAGAAAGATGATGATAACAAGAAAAACGATGATGATGATCAAGGGTCTTCTGGCTTGTTAATCAATAATCCTAATGTTCAAGAAAGGATTGAAGAGTTGCTGAATGATGAAATTAACGAACAGGAAGATGATACTCAACATGAAGCCTCATCATCAGGAAAACAACATGCAGACCAGGTATTCCTAACAAATCCTACTGTTATCTACCTACATGAGAAATATGAAGGTGAGATCGAGGTTCAGAGAACTAGAGCTGAAATGTTAGAAGAGTTGGGTTTAGAAGACGGTAAGTTCAAGTTTGATATTGAGGATGAGATTCCTCAGTCTCCAGAGAAAGATTTTGAGCCAAAATATGCTCATGAAGCAGATCATTACGATGAGGTCATTATTGAAGATGCTTCAGATTCATCTGATGATGGAGTGGATTTCCATTATTCTGGAATTGATGAAACATTTCCTTCATTTGCTGAGATGTTCAAAGACAGAAATGAAGATGAAATCAGAAGGAAAATTGTTGAAAAATTTTCTACTGAAGGTGTTCCGGAAACTATTCCTAGAGAGATTCTTGCTGAAGAACGAAAGAAGTGGTTCAAAGTTATGCCCAAAGAAAGAAAAACTCTAAGAGCTCTTCAGTATTTCACACACGACATAAATCTTTCATGGGGAGACATTCTTTCATGGGGATATCTTGAAGATCTTAAAGTCTATGCTATCAAACGGGAAGAAGGAGTTCAGTACTTTGAATTTCTGTCAGATATTAGTTCTTTACCGTGGTGGGATGTGGATGAGTTGGTAAAAACAAAGAATATCAAGCAGTTCTACTATGGTCCAGAAGTTAGACAACATGATCAAGATTTGTGGAACTACATCAAATTGCAGGCAAAGAATGGTTATCCTGATTGGAAGCCACAGTATCCAAAGCAGATTGTCACATATCTAGAGAATGGTAGAAAAGATATAACTTTGGATGTAAAGCCGCCTAAATGCTTGAAGAATATGCCTCTCAGAGCCATTGAGCAAGACTTCCATGATTTGTTTCAAGGCTGGTTGTATAACGAAACGACGGCTGAGGCAGTTATCTCTCTGTTTAACAAGTCCACAGGAAAGTCTAGAAGAATCAGTATTCTAGATCCCATGTGGCTTGTTAACTGTTCAAAAAAGGATATCGATTGCTTGTTCTACAACAAGATCGTTTATAAAAGGAGAGACAAAGCTCAAGCTCAGCAATACCAAGCAATTGTAGATGTATGTTTTGCGCAAGACATCAATTCCGGAAGATACTGGAAGACAAAATGGAGAGATCTGGAGATTGATGAGTTCCTGAAAAGGTACAAGCGCAGCAAAAAGTCTGAAGAAATTGCTAAAAGAGTAGCTGAGCTGGGAAGGCGTAAGATGGGCATTGTACCACCAACAGATCAAACTCCAATTGAATCGGAGGAAAACAAGATTCCTAAATGGGATCGGAAGCGTGATGGTGATCCTGTTTACAGAAATTGGTGGTTGACCGAAGGAAGGCATAAAAGAAAAAGAATCTTAGAAGAAAAAGCAGAGTTGAGAAGACAGAAAGCGAGAGAACGAAGACGCAACAGGAGGAATTAAAGACTATGCTGGAAGGAACTACAGCTACATCCGAGGGGGAGTCTGTTAGTACATACGTCTGTAGCTTCCGTAAGCATGTAGTCATGTTTTGTATATTTGTGTCTTTGTAAACAATTATGTATTGTATGTGTGTGTGTAGATAGTATGACAACTCAGGAAACGAGGCTTAACTGTAAAGTGTTGACTTTTGTTGACTGATGTCATCCGATCGGATAGCACTTACCCGACCGGACAGCATGTTATCCGTTCGGACAGGATGTCATCCGATCGGATAGCTTGTTATCCGAGCGGAAAACACTCACCACTTCCTGAGTTGCCTATAAATACCTTGTCCGGGTATTACTTTAAGAACTTTTTACTTTTGAAAGAAACAGATCAGTGTCTGTCTTCGACCGGAGCTTTGTACTTTCAGAACGACCAATAGAAAGAACAGACCGTGTTTAATCGTTGAATTCTGTGTTGAACAATCTGTGATTTGTCATAATGGATTCCGCACATTAGACAAAGTCGATTCATCTTGTTCCTTACGATCAGATCCTGTGCAAAAGGACCAACAGGTGCCATTACAAACAAAAAGTCAAGTTGAGGGTGTCGGGTGTCAAAGTGTTAGTTGCGGGTAATAACGGCCAAAGGCCGATAGTTGGGGGTGATAAAATCCAATAACCCCCTAAATTATTACACTAAAATCTAACCAAGTAACATAACTTACCATTGAAACTTACCCTTTACCCCCCCCCCCCCTTGTATTTACGGTCACCCATGTGACCCCACCAACAAAATCCCACTTGATCTTAAAAGATATTACATTATCTTATTAGGATTTGGTAAAGATTATGTATGGTACTAAGAAGACACAATATACATTGGACAATACTTGAACATGTTATAAGAAGACCACAGGCTCACTTCACCTTCATCACACCACACCCCACTCCTCCCATCTCCCCACTCTCGGCCGAGAGCACCACCCCACACCACCATCATCATCAACTCCATTTCATCCATTTCAAGTGCATCTCAAGGTGTAAGAAGGTCCATAAGAAAGCTTGCTGGTCTCAGAGATTGAATGACCTCTCCCGATTGCTTTTATCCATCACCTTTGTCATCCTCAATTCCTTGTGTTCTTCCCTAGCCCTTGTGCTAGTTGTAAGCTTCTTACCACTTGTTGTTACTTCACTTTTTGTTGGTTAAAAGATGATATATGTTGTTAATCACAAGAACACAAAAGAACATGATCATGATACTTTAACATAAGCTTAAAAATATAAGAATACATGTTGAATGATGATGATTTGCTTCTTGTTGATTGATGATTTGTGTTAGTAATATTAGACAACATAAGAAACCTACTAGACTGTGATTAAACACATGATCTAGTAAGTTAAGGAGGTGATCTTGTGAAAGACCAAGATCATCATGCTTTATGTCTTCATGAACTTGAATGATGAAAGTGATTTTCATATGTAAAGATGATTTAAACAAAATACAAATCTTGTAAATAGAGGATTACAAAATTAATTTTCCCAAGAAACCAAGTTTATTTATGAGATTTACAAAGTCATGGTTTCTAAACAAACTAATCATATTTTTAGTGTTCAAACAAGACTAGAAACATGTTTGTAACAAGAAAGATACAAAAGAAATAATTTTAGAAAAATCATCTTACAAGTTGTAAATGACTAAATCTTTCAAGAATGTGATTTGGAAACAAATAAATATGTTTTTAAGGGTAACTCAACCTACTAAATAACATGGTAAGTTACTACAAGTTTTTACAAAAACTTCAAGTTCATAATGTAGTGTAATTTACTTGATTTTGACACTTGGTAAGTGTTGAATGAGTTGTTGATTGTTGTGATGACTTTAAAAGAAAATAAACACATGTTTTGAAAACATGGGAAACCTCCATTTTTAGGGGAAACTATGTCAAAATTTCTATAGAATTTTGACACTTAGAAAAATATAAGTTTTGGTGAAACTTATTCCCTAAAAATTTACCTAAAAATATTTACCAAGGTTTCCCTAATTTTTATGTAAACTTCAAGTTAAGAAATGATGATTTCTTCAAGATAAAAATTGATATTAAGTATGTATATTTTTGAGGAAAATATATATATTTATTGATCACCAAATTTTGTGCTAAGTGTATGTAATATGTATTAAATGTAATAGTGTATTAAGACTTGAAAATACGCTAAATACTCCTAAGGAGTGAAAATACAAAATACACATACAACAGGCATAGACAAATACAAGAGAATATATTTATGAAAATATATTTCTTAATAGATTATGTAACTCGGACAAGTTACGAACTTAAAACGAAGTTTTGGACAAAAATGCATAACTCGGGTGAAAAATACAAGATACTTATATTTATTTTTGAGAAAATAATATAAGTAAGATTCGTAGTTAAAAATATAAATTATTTTTAACACACAAAGAAGAAGTACATAAAAAGATGGTGACTTGTACTTGTGCGATACAAGTCTAGTGACTAACGTTAATAAAACACGTATAGGTCACGACGCTATATAAGCAAAACCCGGTGAAGTTTACCGCGCAAGGAACGCAAAGTTGTGAGTTCATGCTCCCCATTTTCTTTTAACTGTTTTCAGTTTTATAACTTCGGGGGTGAAGTACATGTTACTAAATGTTTACAGACAAGTGAGTTCATGTCCCCACTTTTAAACTTTTACATACTTTTTAAACTTGGGGAAAATACATGTGTTATGGTATGATGGATACAAAAACAAGGAATGATACTTTAAATCGTGTCCCGAATAGGGTACCAGAAGCACCATTAATCGTGTACATACCAAGACCGCAGAACAAAAGGTTAGATCTAATGGGTTTTCGGGCAGCCACACTCTTGGTGATAACTAGTACCAAGTAGTGCTTTTGTGTCTCAGTCGTGAATCGACAACTAGAAAAATGCCTATGGTTTGGATGCTTCCTATGTCGTGTCACATGTTAATGGCCTTGCAACCCATTAACAATCTCGATACATATAGAAATACTTGATTTATACAAATTACATACCATGTTTTCATACAAAGTATACAAACGTTCAATACAAAAACTGCATGAATTCACACCAACATTATGTTGACGATTTTCCAAAAACTTACATGTATTTCAGGTAACTAAAGTGGATGTGCGCGCGGTCATACTCTTGCTCGTGGATGTTGTTTATGTTTGTCTTTGAATAAAGTTGTAAACTTTTCAGACAATGTCTTATGCTGTCTTGTGATGTAAACACTTAACCTATGTTTTTAGTTACGTAATGTTTTTGGTATTTGGAGTTATTTTTACGAGCATGTAGTATGTTTACCATTCGTATGCAATGAGAACCTTTCATGATCACACCTCGTGTTTCCGCCTTAGAAAGGGGTGTGACAGATTGGTATTAGAGCTGCGATTGTAGTGAACCAGGATTCCCTCTCGAGTCTAGACTACAATCTTTAGTATCCTTTCACGAAAACAATTTTTCAAAAAGTTTTCATTGCATAAAACTTTCTGCGACATCCACTACCTGAAACTGTTTCAAAGAGTCAAGAAAAGACACTACGAGACTTAGGGTGCACTGGAGTAGCACTTTTCTTTGACTAGAAATTACTTGCAACTATGTGTAATAACTGATATATACATATACTAGAAATAGAATATCTCAGGTACTCGTGACTTTACCTGAAAGCAATGGCCTATCTGAAGGAAGTGATACGAGGATAAAACGAACTGTGTGGACTGTGCAAGGAGTTACGTAATTATGGATGCATACATAATTATGGAATTCAGTGCACAGAAACCACATCAAGTCTTGTCACGTATCATAAGAGATTCTTCCAGCATAAGAAAAGGTCAAACGTGAACACCCTCACCCCCCAGCCTATTAAATACTCTTTTGGAGTAATGATTTAGGGTATAAAGACAAGAACCGCCAATGTGAAGTAAGATATTTTGTCCTTTACATATATTAAACTTGTACTTTGGGGAGATGTAACCCTTATGCATTCTGTTTACTTCGTAAACAATAACGTAACAAGTTGCCCTGATATGTGTAAAGACTTGGTGAATATCTTATGACTCATCAGTATTTATCTATTTATGCATGCTTGTTGCTGTATGAATTGATTTATATGTTTGGCGGATTTTTTGATGTCACTTATGTGGTATATGCCTGTGTGTATATATACTGTCTCGAATGACGATATCAAACAAATGTCTAACCCTGTTGTGTTATGTTCCGACAGAACATGGCACCTAGGAGAGCTATGAACAATCAAGATTCTGATCAACCCCCTCCTCCTCTTCTGCCAAGGACCGCTGAAGAACTGAACGCCCTACTGGAGGAAAGGATCTCCGCAGCTATCGCCCAATACGAGGCGAACCGCACCGAAAAAAGTGGAGAACCAAGCAATGCCAGGCGTAATGGACAGGGAGACTCATCTAGAGGAAACACAGCTCAAGGCTGCACTTTCAAGCTGTTTCTCGACTGCAAACCACTGAACTACGACGGCACTGGAGGTGCAGTAGCGTTTGTACGCTGGACGGAGAAGACTGATGCCACTATCCGTATGAGCAAGTGTGCCGTGGATCAGCAAGTCACTTTTGCTACAGGGTTGTTTGTTGATGAAGCTTTGACTTGGTGGAATTTTCAAGTCCAGACTCTAGGTGATGATGCTGCGTACGGCATGACGTGGGATGAGCTAAAGGAACGAATGAGAGAGAAGTATTGCTCTCGTGCTGAACTCCAAAGGTTGGAGACTGAGTTCTGGCACTTGACCATGGAAGGTGCAGACATTACTGGTTATACCCGAAGGTTCCACGATTTGTCAAGAGTGATCCCTTATATGGTGACTCCCGAATTTAAGCGCGTTGAACGCTACATCTGGGGATTGGCCCCAGAATTTCGCAGCATGGTAACTTCGGCCAAACCTGAAACGATCACTCAGGCTGTAACTCTGGCTGTCAGCCTTACTGAAGATGCTGTTCGTATGAAGAAGTTATCACTGAACCCAACTGAAAAGACCGAGACGCATGCTGAGTCGTCTGGTGACAAGAAAAGGAAGCATGTGAACCTGAATCAAGCAACACGCAACAACAAGGGTTCCAACAACAAGAAGCGAGACCCCAACCCGCCCCAGGAGGCGAAAACTCTTGCAACCATGAATGACGCTCCTGCCAAAAGATACCTGGGCACTCTGCCCATTTGCAACCAGTGCAAGCGTCATCACGAAGGAGTTTGTCGCATTCCAAAATGCGACAAGTGTGGAAAACTGGGTCACCATACTGAGGATTGTTGGGGAAAAGGAAACAGGAATGGGAGCGGAAACCGCAACGGTGCTGGTAATAGAAACGGTGGTGGAAATGGAAGTGGCAATGGTAACCGGAATGGTAATGGAGCTGGGCAGAACCAAGGATGCTTTGGTTGTGGAAGCAAGGATCATTTCATAAAATATTGCCCAAGGGGGAACAATGCTCAGGCTCGAGCGTTTGTGATTGGAGCAAGGAACGCGCGCGAGGACCCTAATGTGGTCACCGGTACGTTTCTCGTTAACAATCACTTTGCATCCATACTATTTGACACTGGTGCCGATTATAGCTTCATGTCTGTGGAATTTAAACGTATGCTTGGAATAGAATCTAGTAGATTAGATATTCCTTACTCCATAGAACTAGCCAATGGTAAACTTGTTGAATCAGGCGAAGTTGTTAGGGGTTGCACATTAGAACTTGGTGGGCAAAGATTTAGCATCGATCTCTTACCTATTCAATTGGGTAGCTTCGATGTAGTGGTTAAAATGGACTGGTTGTCCAAGAACAAGGCTGAAGTTATTTGTCACAGGAAAATCATTCGCATCACTTTGGCGAATGATGAAACTCTCATCGTGCATGGAGAAAAACGAGACGCGCCTCTGCGAATCATCAGTTGTATGAAGGCACAGAAGTGCTTAAGGAAAGGATGTGTTGCTTTCCTAGCGCACGTTGTAGATAAGAAGGCTGAGGAGCCGAAACACGAAGACATTCCTGTGGTGAAGGAATTCCCTGATGTTTTTCCCGAAGATCTGCCAGGACTACCTCCGCAACGACAAGTCGAATTCCATATAGACTTGGTTCCAGGAGCCGCTCCTATAGCCAAGGCACCCTATCGGCTTACACCATCCGAGATGCAATAATTATCTACACAACTCCAGGAGTTGTTGGATAAAGGATTCATAAGGCCAAGCTTCTCGCCTTGGGGAGCACCAGTATTGTTCGTAAAGAAGAAGGATGGAACACTGCGGATGTGTATCGACCATAGAGAGTTGAACAAGCTCACAATCAAGAATCGGTACCCACTACCGAGGATAGATGACTTATTTGATCAGTTGCAAGGATCGAGCTACTATTCCAAGATCGACCTTCGATCTGGATACCATCAGTTAAGGATTCAAGAGGAAAGCGTACCAAAGACTGCATTCCGAACACGTTATGGGCATTACGAGTTCCTTGTGATGCCATTCGGACTGACGAACGCGCCAGCGGTATTTATGGATCTGATGAACCGCGTATGCAAACCATATCTCGATAAATTCGTGATTGTATTTATCGATGATATCCTGATTTACTCACGAACGAGAGAAGAGCACGAGCAACATCTCAGAACCATTCTGGAACTACTTAAGAAAGAGAAACTTTATGCAAAGTTTTCAAAGTGCGAATTCTGGATTCACGAAGTACAGTTTCTTGGACACGTTGTGAACAAGAAGGGCATCCATGTAGACCCATCCAAGATAGAAGCCATTAAGAATTGGGAAGCCCCCAAAACCCCAACTGAAGTTCGATAATTTTTGGGCTTAGCGGGCTATTACCGACGATTTATTGAGAATTTCTCCAAAATAGCTCAACTGCTAACTACCCTTACGTAGAAAGACAAGAAGTATGACTGGGGTGATAAGCAGGAAGAAGCCTTTCAACTACTCAAAAATAAGCTATGCGATGCACCGATACTATCCTTACCCGAAGGCACTGAAGACTTCGTGGTATACTGCGACGCTTCGCGTCAAGGTTTGGGCTGTGTGCTCATGCAACGCCAAAAAGTCATCGCTTACGCTTCAAGACAGTTGAAGGTACATGAAAGGAATTATACCACGCATGACTTGGAACTAGGCGCGGTGGTATTCTCCTTGAAAATATGGCGACACTATTTATATGGTACTCGATGTACAATCTTCACAGATTACAAAAGCCTACAACACATATTTGATCAGAAGGAATTAAACATGCGTCAACGACGATGGGTTGAGTTGCTGAACGATTATGACTGTGAGATTAAGTACCATCCTGGAAAGGCAAACATTGTAGCAGATGCGTTAAGCCGAAAGGAAAGGGTTATGACCCTAAGGGTTCGAGCATTGGAAATGACTATTCAAACGAACCTCACTGCACGCATTCGTGACGCACAACAAGAAGCCCTTAAGATGGAGAATCGTAGAGCTGAATACCTCCGAGGTATGCTGAAGAATATGGTGCCAAACAAAGATGGAACCTTATACTTTAAAGGGCGTATTTGGGTTCCGCTCTATGGCGGTATTCGAGAAGTCATCTTTAATGAAGCTCATAAGTCGAGATACTCGATCCATCCAGGATCGGAAAAAATGTATCAAGACTTGAAGGATTACTATTGGTGGCCGAGACTTAAAAGCGATGTTGCTGTTTACGTTGGGAAATGCCTAACATGTGCTAAGGTCAAGGCTGAATATCAGAAACCGTCAGGACTACTGCAACAACCAGAGATTCCCATGTGGAAGTGGGAGCAAATATCAATGGACTTCATAACAAAATTACCCAAGACCCCTAGAGGGCACGATATGATATGGGTGATAGTTGATCGATTGACGAAATCTGCGCATTTCCTACCGATCCGAGAGAAGGATAGCACTCGAAAGCTTGCTGAGTTGTACTTGAAAGAAATCGTGGCACGTCATGGAGTGCCTATCTCAATTATTTCAGACAGAGATGGACGTTTTGTCTCAAGGATCTGGCAATCCTTTCAGGAAGCCTTTGGATCTTAATTAGATCTAAGCACGGCCTTCCATCCGCAAACAGACAGCCAGAGCGAACGGACCATACAAACGCTGGAAGATATGCTTCGCGCATGTGTTATGGACCTAGGCGGCAGCTGGGATACTCATCTACCCTTAGTTGAGTTTTCCTACAATAACAGTTATCGTACAAGCATAAAAGCCGCACCGTTCGAAGCTCTATATGGCCGCAAGTGCTGCTCGCCATTATGTTGGGCAGACGCTGGAGACAAACGTATGGTTGGTCCTGAACTTGTGCAAGAGACAACCGATAAAATCATACAGATCCGAGAGCGCATTAAGGCGGCTCGAGATCGACAAAAGAGCTACGCTGATCGAAGACGAAAACCATTAGAATTCGAGGTGGGAGACAAAGTTTTGTTGAAGGTCTCACCTTGGAAAGGCGTAGTAAGATTCGGAAAACGTGGAAAGATGAATCCTCGATACATCGGACCATTCAAGATTTTGAAAAGAATTGGTACCGTGGCTTACAAGTTGGAATTACCGGAATAACTTAACGGAGTACATGATACGTTTCATGTATCCAACCTCAAGAAGAGTCCAACCCAAGAAACAGTGATCATCCCTGCGGATGAAGTGCATATTGACGACACCCTCTGATTTACAGAACAACCCGTTGAGGTTACAGACTGGAAAGTCAACAAGACCAGGAGGAACACTGTCAAACTTGTCAAAGTACGTTGGAACTCTAAGCACGGACCCGAGTACACGTGGGAACGTGAAGCCCAGTTTAAAGAAAAGTACCCCCACCTGTTCAAGAAAACTTCTGCGAGAGATAGATCAGCCTGAATTTCGGGACAAAATTCTTTTAACGGGGGGAGACTGTGACAACTGGCACAAAACCGGTAATTTCCATACAATTTAATTAGTACTTAGTAACTGCAATTATGTGCTTAAATGTCAACATTGCCTGATTTCATACTATACTTGTGAATTCATGCACGTTTTATACTACAAATATTGCTTTATGCATTAACGAATAGCGTTGCGTCAGAAATACTAGTAAACTCACAGGTAAGACACGTTGTGTCAACAATTCTGCAGAAAGCAGTCAGACAATAGAATTGGGGCCTAGGAGTAGGTCCAAAGTCTAAAAATACATTGAAACCCAAGAATATATACAAGGGTTAACATATAGACTTTTCGGAAGCTAAAATATGCACTAAAAAGCACCCGAAGCACACTTTAAATGCTGAATTTCATATATTTCAGCAAAATTCAGCATTTTAATGAGTTTGTAACATGTAAAAACATGACTAATTGGTCCAGAATACCTTCCTAAGTGTCGGGAATTAAAAGTGCCACAAAAGAGTACTTAAAGGACACTAAACGGTGCAATTTAGCACCTTAACGAACTGGTATCTAACCGAACAACCGGACATTACCCGAAACATCAAAATTATACTAGAAGCATTGTTTATTTAATTCTGAGCTAGTTATGATCCCCGAACACCCTATCACACTATATAACACCATATGTGCATAACACCTAAATTATTACACTTAAAATCTAACCAAGTAACATAACTTACCATTGAAACTTACCCTTTACAAACTTACCCTTTACCCCCCCCCCCCCCCTTGTATTCACGGTCACCCATGTGACCCCTCCAACAAAATCACACTTGATCTTAAAAGATATTACATGATCTTATTAGGATTTAGTAAAGATTATGTATGGTACTAAGAACACACAATATACATTGGACAACGCTTGAACATGTTATAAGAAGATCACAAGCTCACTTCACCTTCATCACACCACACCCCACTCCTCCCTTCTCCCCACTCTCGGCCGAGAGCACCACCCCACACCACCATCATCATCAACTCCATTTCATCCATTTCAAGTGCATCTCAACGTGTAAGAAGGTCCATAAGAAAGCTTGGTGGTCTCGGAGATTGAAGGACCTCTCCCGATTGCTTTTATCCATCACCTTTGTCATCCTCAATTCCTTGTGTTCTTCCCTAGCCCTTGTGCTAGTTGTAAGCTTCTTATCACTTGTTGTTACTTCACTTTTTGATGGTTAAAAGATGATATATGTTGTTAATCACAAGAACACAAAAGAACATGATCATGATACTTTAACATAAGCTTAAAAATATAAGAATACATGTTGAATGATGATGATTTGCTTCTTGTTGATTGATGATTTGTGTTAGTAATATTAGACATCATAAGAAACCTACTAGATTGTGATTAAACACATGATCTAGTAAGTTAAGGAGGTGATCTTGTGAAAGACCAAGATCATCATGCTTTATGTCTTCATGAACTTGAATGATGAAAGTGATTTTCATATGTAAAGATGATTTAAACAAAATACAAATCTTGTAAATAGAGGGTTACAAAAATAATTTTCCCAAGAAACCAAGTTTATTTATGAGATTTACAAAGTCATGGTTTCTAAACAAACTAATCATATTTTTAGTGTTCAAACAAGACTAGAAACATGTTTGTAACAAGAAAGATACAAAAGAAATAATTTTAGAAAAATCATCTTACAAGTTGTAAATGACTAAATCTTTCAAGAATGTGATTTGGAAACAAATAAATATGTTTTTAAGGGTAACTCCACCTACTAAATAACATGGTAAGTTACTACAAGTTTTTACAAAAACTTCAAGTTCATAATGTAGTGTAATTTACTTGATTTTGACACTTGGTAAGTGTTGAATGAGTTGTTGATTGTTGTGATGACTTTAAAAGAAAATAAACACATGTTTTGAAAACATGGGAAACCTCCATTTTTAGGCGAAACTATGTCAAAATTTCTATAGAATTTTGACACTTAGAAAAATATAAGTTTTGGTGAAACTTATTCCCTAAAAATATTTACCAAGGTTTTCCTAATTTTTATGTAAACTTCAAGTTAAGAAATGATGATTTCTTCAAGATAAAAATTGATATTACGTATGTATATTTTTGAGGAAAATATATATATTTATTGATCACCAAATTTTGTGCTAAGTGTATGTAGTATGTATTAAATGTAATAGTGTATTAAGACTTGAAAATACGCTAAATACTCCTAAGGAGTGAAAATACAAAATACACATACAACAGGCATAGACAAATACAAGAGAATATATTTATGAAAATATATTTCTTAATAGATTATGTAACTCGAACAAGTTACGAACTTAAAACGAAGTTTTGGACAAAAATACATAACTCGGGTGAAAAATACAAGATACTTATATTTATTTTTGAGAAAATAATATAAGTAAGATTCGTAGTTAAAAATATAAATTAGTTTTAACACACAAAGAACAAATACATAAAAGATGGTGACTTGTACTTGTGCGATACAAGTCTAGTGACTAACGTTAATAAAACACGTATAGGTAACGACGCTATATAAGCAAAACCCGGTGAAGTTTACGGCGCAAGGAACGCAAAGTTGTGAGTTCATGCTCCCCCTTTTCTTTAACTGTTTTCAGTTTTATAACTTCGGGGGTGAAGTACATGTTACTAAATGTTTACAGACAAGTGAGTTCATGTCCCCACTTTTAAACTTTTACATACTTTTTAAACTTGGGGAAAATACATGTGTTATGGTATGATGGATACAAAAACAAGGAATGATACTTTAAATCGTGTCACGGATAGGGTACCAGAAGCACCATTAATCGTGTACATACTAAGACCGCAGAACAAAAGGTTAGATCTAATGGGTTTTCGGGCAGCCACACTCTTGGTGATAACTAGTATCAAGTAGTGCTTTTGTGTCTCAGTCGTGAATCGACAACTAGAAAAATGCCTATGGTTTGGATGCTTCCTATGTCGTGTCACATGTTAATGGCCTTGCAACCCATTAACAATCTCGATACATACAGAAATACTTGATTTATACAAATTACATACCATGTTTTCATACAAAGTATACAAATGTTCAATACAAAAACTGCATGAATTCACACCAACATTATGTTGACGATTTTCCAAAAACTCACATGTATTTCAGGTAACTAAAGTGGATGTGTGCGCGGTCATACTCTTGCTCGTGGATGTTGTTTATGTTTGTCTTTGAATAAAGTTGTAAACTTTTCAGACAATGTCTTATGATGTCTTGTGATGTAAACACTTAACCTATGTTTTCAGTTACATAATGTTATTGGTATTTGAAGTTATTTTTACGAGAATGTAGTATGTTTACCATTCGTATGCAATGAGAACCTTTCATGATCACACCTCTTGCTTCCGCCTTAGAAAGGGGTGTGACACTATTAAACCTACACAGGGACACTCGGAATTTTTTACAAATGCACAATGAATCCAATACACGCATGCTAATACGTTATACTTGATTCTTCTATCTGGGTTATTCTTATGTGATAAACTTGTCATTAACTTTTAGATGTATCTCCCTTTTAGATGTATAGTGCTATAGGAGTAACGCACCGCCCGTAGTCTTGTGGTCATGTTAAATTTAATACTTGCGGTAATCAGAGGATTGACTTGAATATTCGCATGCCAGCTTTACATTAATCTTGATAATTTAATTGCCATGCGGATTCGTTTAAAACAATTTATACTTATGTTATGTATCAAACTTGTATACTTGCCAATACTTTTGTATTGAACCATGTATTTTTAAACAGGTGCAGGTTGATGATGATAGAAATGATGAAACATAGTAGGGATACTTTAGATACACGCCTGGTTATACTAGATTAGGATGTTGTATTTTTTGTATCATTTTGAAACAATGATGTATTTTGATTATTTTGTTGTTGTATTTTGAAACAATGTTGTATTTCGTATTCCATGTATTGTAAGTTGACAATGATGTTATGAAATGAAATCAGTTTTGCTATAATTATTTTCGCAAATAGTGTTATGAAGTCTCGAGCAATCTCGTTCGTCTCACTCTGATGTTTCCGCCATTGGTTTGGGTGTGGCACATTCGTAGTGGGTCTATAACACGATCATTCTCTAGCGTGACATTCTAGTTCGTTCGACCCGTTCGTAATGAGTCTACTACATAATCATTCTTTATCATAACATTCTAGTTCGTTCGACCCGTTCGTAGTGGGTCTATGACACGATCATTCTCTAACGTAACATTCTAGTTCGTTCGACCTGTTCATAACGAGTCTATTTCATAATCATTCTTTATCAATCCTTCTAGTTCGTTCGACCCATTCGTAGTGGGCCTATGACATAATCATTCTCTAACGTAACATTCTAGTTCGTTGTAAGGACATGGTCTAGTAGGTTTACGTTTGTCTTATATACGTTAGTTATGGGTTGGTTAGTTAGTTTATTTGGGCTTAATTAGTGATGTTTATAGGTGTGTTGAGCTGAACTTCTTCCGTGCTCACAAGGGAATTGCTAGACAGTATAGTGCTGCTAGAACTCCATAGCAAAACGGAGTAGCAAAAAGAAGGAATAGAACCCGTATGAAGACACATCATGAAGTTCTCTTTAGCGACAAACCCTCTGTTGGGATAGTTGATATTCGCTAAAATACACATACTTTATTCTCCCATTTACCCCCCATTTTACGCATTTTCGTCCATAAAACCGAGGATTGGACACCTAATCGTGTATACTTTTGTTTACAGGCCTCAAACAGCGTGCCAAACAACAAGATGAAGAAAACGAGGATTTTCCGGGCGAGATGGAAGAATTACGAAGATTTTGTGAACATTCTGCATCTTTTGGCACGCCCGTGCCACCATTGGCTCGCCCGTGCCATCTGATGATCAAACCCAAGCTCAGAGATGCACTGCCAGTGCGATCAACAGTGCCGACAATCCTCAGAAATGCACGACCGTGCGTTGGATGGAACGACCGTTCCGGTCTGTGTTCTCGGAAGCACTGCCAGTGCAGATGGCAGTGTCGGCCACTTCTAGGAGACGCACGACCGTGCGTCAGGCGGAATGACTGTGCCGATCTGAAGACCGGTCCAAGATCTGTTGGCGTCACAAGATTTGTTGAACAGTGCACGGTCGTGCCCTTTATTGGCACGACCGTGCCAATTGAAAAAGTTATAAAAAACAACAGCGGGTAATCAGTTCGACATTCTGGACTTTTGGGAGCACTTCAGGCGAATTATCAGACTCTGGAGGTTACACTTTCGCCCTGATTCAAGCCACCATCGTGCCTAGGAGCTCCGTTATCATCCGGACCTTCAATCTTGTGCTTGTTTATGGTTTGATTCTTGAATCTTTCCATTGTTTTGTTATGATCCAATCATTTTGATTGATGATTTATGTAGTATTGTAGCCTACGGGCAAAAACACTAGTAATCCTTGCTTCATAAACAACCATTAGTATGTTAACCATGTTTTTAATGACACTTAAGCATTTTCTATGTTAATCGTTGATGATTAGTTTGCAACCTTGTTTATTGATGATGGATTCTTGATTATAGTTAATTGTCTTGGATGATTAGTATGTGGTTAGTTGAGACATTTGCAAAAAGAAGCTTAATTAATCATTTATTTGTAGGCTTTTAACTTGTTTAAAATGTTTACACCATGATACTAGAAATGGTTAGTGGTTTAACAAGGGGTAATTAATATTAATCAAGAATACTTTCCCTCACGGAAAGACCTTAACGGGTTAGATGGTGTTGTTATGAATTCTTGACATAATTTGTTAACTTTGTTAGTAATTTAGGCCAAAATTGCTTTCTTGGTGAATTTATGTTCAAGATTTGTAAAATGAACTCGGTTGTGATTTAATCTAGTTTATGCTTGTCTCGGTGGTTACATTGTGTTTATCGGTGTCACTTTCCTTGATTAAGTGAAGTTAGAAAACTCCTAACGGATGACTAACTCATTTTTAGGGGATTTTCATAGACATATGTCAATTGGGCGTTAAAGAACAATTTTAGGTGGTTAAAGTGGGTTTTATCGTTTTAACTTTCCAAAGAGTTGTCATGTTAGGATTCCCGAAAGGGATACTAATTGTCTTTGAAAAATGGAAAATTGATTAAGTGTTTTAGTGGCAAAACCGACTTAGTTAACATGTTCCGATTGTTCGTAAAGCAAGGCTATTTATCTATTTTTATATTTGGAGTCTATTATGTTTTAAAAATATATGTTTAGTCATATTTTAGTTTAAACAAATAATTCACCTATCTTTCTACCGGTAATTTAATGACAAAGGTTTAGTAGTATTGCATCCGCCCGCATCCTTGGATCGACACTTGGTACTTACCGATACTTTACTACATACATGACGGGGTACACTTGCCCTTTAGTGTGTGTTTTGATGTTGAAGTATAAATCATTTTTATAAATTTAAAACCGAATCGTGTGTAAAATTCATTGTAAAAACATGTATATACACGCACACGTCAATAGCCAGAACCACACTTTCGCATACACACACTACAAGAAGAAGCTTACAAACCCTCTTAGCAATCAGTCGTTGTAACACACTTGATCAACAGCTAAAGTTGTAACCATTTTGATTGATCAATAGAAATGATTGTTGATAGTTTCACCACCCGATGTTTTTATGCAAGCGATCTACTAGTGATCAAGGACTTTTCCTCGTATAAATCATCGTGTATTTGCTTTATTTATCATTCATCATTCATTTCATTTGATCAAGCACTCTATCTCACAAACAACTTTGGTTACATTATTGACGTGTGTGCGGGTGTATATAATTTTTAGATATATTTTAAGCTCTTTTTACTCGCGAATCAAGTTTTAAATTTATAAAACACGATATAATACTATCACTCTACACACGTTAGAGCAAGTGCACCCATCGCGAACGTAGTATAGTGATGGCAAGATACCGAAGTCATCCAAGGACACAAGAGCTTTTAGTACTGGCTTATCGTTAACGTCTAATCTAACCAAATTTTGATAAAAAGTTTTGAAAGTTTTAAAAAGATAAAGTAGAAAATAAAAATAAAATATAAAGAAAAACTAATAAACAATAAGGAATCACTTGGTTCCAACACCTCTTTTATGTATCATTTAATGATTTCCGCACTTTGGGTATTTTAAGAGATTATATTTAAGTTATAGTAGTAGGCCCTCTTCCAGGCAGCGTTACCCTCAACCTATTGGTCTGAGTCAGCAGGGATGCAGTCCCGCAAGGTCGGATTATTGAAAGATAATTAAGTAAGTTATTAATGCGAAAAGTGGTAGCACCCCTTCCAGGCAACGTTACCCTCAACCAATTGGTCTGAGTCAGCAAGGATACAGTCCCGAAAGGTTGGTTTAAAGTTTTAATAGTAGTTTATAGATAAGGGATTCAAGCAGTTCTACTTCTCCCGAGGCAGATTGGACCGCCCACTCGTGAAGTATTACTAAGGTTGAACCAGGTTCTCGCAGGATCTATACACTGAACGAGAAAAGAATTTACCCAACCACCCTTCTAACCCCCTTCCAGACAGTTAATGTGCTTTATATAGATCGTAAAGACACGAATGAGTGAATCAACAAAACATGAAGAATGATTAAGTAAAATTCGCCTTCAATATAGAAAACTGGTTATTAAAGTCATTAATATATACCCAAATAAAAAGGAGCCAAAGGTTGGAAATAAAAAAGTAATACTTAAAAGATTTATCTTCACCAAGTGATGTAAGAGTTTAGCCAAGCATGGCCTGTGCTTGACAGGAACACTTACAATCGATCTTGGATCCCGAGACTACTACACAATCTAAAAGATGGAAGATGGATGATGGTGGTTGGTGTTGGTGTTGTAGTGGTGGTGGAGTGGTGGCAAGTGTGAGAGAAGTGGTTTGCCAAGGGATGGATTGGAATGAAACCAAGCACCCCTATTTATAGCTGAAGTTAGACAGTTCACACGGCCCCGTACCCACCTGGCATGACCCTGTGGCCTTTATTCTTTCTCTTCTTCATTAACTGCAGCGTAAGACCTTGTACTAACACGACCCGTGTGTCAACGGCATGGCCCGTGGCAATTGTACTTGTTGTACTATCTCAGATTCTGCGAATCTTAGAGTTGACCGCACCCCGTATTGAGTTGGGACAGCCCCGTGTTGGTTTGTCTTTTCTTCTTGTCTTTTTGTGTAGGGAATCTTGACTGAGCAAGGCCCATGTGTGGCGGGCACGGCCCCATGCCAGAGCTTCTGTTCTTGTTATCTTTGTTGGTTTGGATGTGAATGGGGGCTTGGTGAGTCGTGTCAATCCTTCTTCTTTGTATTTATGTTGGTTTATGCTGTTAATTTGCTTCTTTTGTGCGTTTAAGCTCTTTTGATCCTGTAAATTAAAGAGAAACAAAGAAACATGTTTTTTCCAACATTAGTGCCGAAAAAGGGTTGATTTTACGCCGTATTTGATATAATTTATATGTTGTATTTTACGCACATCAAATACCCCCACACTTGAATCTTTGTTTTTCCTCAAGCAAAACTCTTATATTGTGGCTTACACACCCAAATGGAATTGGTAGAAGAGAAGTTTTGGGGCTTATCTTTAGAGTGTCGGGAATCCAAGTTCTAAATTTATTTTGTTTTTATTTTATTTACAATCTTATTCGTCATGATTTATTTAAAACACATATTAAGAAAAATTATTTGTTTTGGGCATAACATGCCTTTATAAAACTCTATTTAGTTATATACAAATTTACACACCTCACAAGTAGTCACTCAACACTCGGTCGAAGATGTATAAGTGAAAACACTCGTACCCAGTTTGGAACTTACTCCTACTATAGGCTTGACAAGTAATCAAACCTCCTCATTTTTGACGTTTTAATCCTTGTAAACATCAAGAGGGCTTTGAGAAGGTAGGTTGTGGCTCGGGTAGGTGTGTTTAATTGAAAGTGGCTAAAATGTAAAATGTCGGTTTTTCTTTTGAAAATTTATTTGTTTGTGACTTAGTTAAAAGCTACATTTTTATAAGCAATAATTTCTGCTTATTTATTTCAGGTAGCTAGAATTTATTTATTTTTAATCAAGAAAACTAAGTCATCTCTTTTATATGATTTTCAAAAGAACCGCATTTACTAAAAACAAGGGGGGTAAAATAAAAAAAATTGGTTTTTGGGTTGATGGGTGGTTGTTTTTGCAAAAAAAAAAATACATTTTTGCGGGTTTAGAAATGAAGAGTTTAAGGCTCAAAGGGGTTTATCTAAGGGGATGTTTTTGAAAGAGAAAGAAAAACAAAGGTTTAAAAAGAAAAATGGGTTTATTCCTAATGCCTCTATCATTTACTTACTTGTATTTGTGTCGGTAAGGATTTGGAACGTATGGCTTTGGCAAGTTCTAGATTTGTAAGAACCAAACTGGCTATTCACACAAGAAACGAAAATTGAGCAATTAATATAGATGTGTATTTATATGCTCGGTAAAGGCTCAAACCTCACTTTTGTGGGAAAAAGTGTTATAGTGTAAAAATGTATATATAATCAAATTTTACACAGATTTGTTATGCCTGTTGTTATAATTTTCGTAATTAGTTCTTTTTATCATGACGCTATCAGGTGTAAATTAGTAAAAACATAATTTTTTTAGAATTTATTTTACTCAACTAAACCAAGATAAGTAAAAAAATGAAAAATTTTGACAAAAAAGTTTGGGGTGATTAGCGGTTTTCCAAGGCGAGTTTTGTGTAAGGCTTGTTTTTAGGACAAACAATTCAAGGTTTTAACATCCCCCCCCCCCCCACTTAAATTGCACATTGTCCTCAATGTGTCCCCAAATAGGGTTTATTTTGATTAAATGTGTAAAAAGTGTGTAAAAATAACAAAAGTTTGCAGTTACTGGACATGGACGCGTGGGCGTGTCTGGTGGACACAGCCCGTGGCCAAAGTGCCAGTGACATGTTTTTTTAGAAAACTTACAGTGTAGTGAGCACGGGGTCGTGCCTGGTGGGCATGACCCGTGTCACTTTTTAGGGAGAAAATTTTTGGCATCAGGTATGTGGGCACGGGGGTGTGTCTGGTGGACACAGCCTCGTGGCAATCGTCTGTCTCAGTTAAAAACTTGGGTTATGTCGTTTGGCTTCTATTTTCCGGGCTTGGGACCACTATGCTTAGGGAGTCCAAGCCTCCCATGGTACCTGTGAGCTACAATTCTACCATAATACAACAATCCAACACAAACATAACAACGTCCTACATTACGAAAGTTAAAGTTGTTCTACCACCACCACATCACAAGAAAATAAAAACAAATGCAGAAAAGTAATTTTTTCAAAGAAGTAAATTGTTCAACGGGCCGCAGCCCAAGAACTACGAGATTGTTCAAAAGATAAGGAAAGATAACCTGGAAGATACCCTCGTCGCCTGCCACCATCACTGCCTAGTCTGAGACCATATCCTAACCCTCATCTTCCTCCTCCTCCTCGTCGTGAAACACCATGTTGTCCCGGATGTAGGTGATGTCGTTTTGCATGGCGATGATGTTGCGCTCCATGGTTCCGATTCGGGTACTTGAGCTTTGGCCCAAGCTGTTGGCGTTTTTCGAGACTTGGAGGGTTTCCTGCATGATATTATATAAATTATAGAGGTTGGGAAAATCTCCTCCACCTTGGGATGAGGAGCTCGGAAATGATCCAGGGTGTGGAGGACGGTTGGGGACATCTTCGAATGCAAGGATTTCATCTGGGTCATTCGGGTTCCAAACCCAGCCGCATGCATCCTTAAAGCGCATCAATCCATTGTTGCAATCGATGATGAGGTTCAGACTTTGGCACAAAGCAAGATCAGCTCGCGTCACACTTACACCCTTGTGAAATGTAGTCGGAGTTCGCCTAATGTAGTTCTTGAAGAGTTTGGCGATCCACCCTCCTTAAAAGATGGGTATGCAAGTGTCTATGGTGGTGTTGATGGCCATGTTTCTTAGAAGCATGTAGGCGACGTCGATGGGCTGGTTGTTCACGAGGCAATAAAGGCAAGTGAGCTCGCGAAGATTTACCACCCCACTGCTATCTTTCCGTTGGCACAAAGAACCGCTAATGACCCAGTGGATGTAGCGGATAAGCAAGTCCCTAATCTTAGTGCTTTTCGTGGAGCTCGGGTTATATGGGCCATCTCCGATCCGTGCCCATGCAGCCTGCCTCAGGTTGTCTGGAAGTTCACGGATAGCTTCCGGAAATTCGGGTTCAGCAGAATCTTCCTCGGTGTAAAGCCCAATATTAACACCGAATTGGGCGACTGATATACTATACCACTCACCTCGACATCTGAATTGCATTGCATCGGACTCAAAGAGATCCGGCTCATTCTTGTTGAAAGTTAGAGTGCTCAAGAACTCCATGTTATACTCATGGATTGACCGGATCCGAGTCTCTAAGAAGATGCAGAGAGGACCAGTGATGAGAGCATCATATCTTGCCCGTTGTCCCACAGTGTCAAGCGTTTCATAGCAAACTTGTCTCGGAGGCTCTTCATGCCTAGCTTGCAAAACCTCCAACCGATTTTGGTAGACAAGCTTAGAATATTTGAACCTTAGGAACTTGTGTAGTACCATTTGTGCAAGAAAGAACTAGTAAGACAGTTGATATGTTGAAAATTATGCAAAAAATTTGAAATCGGATGGTTTTGACACGGCCCCGTGTCTTTCCTGACCAGTAAGTCCGTAAAGACACGAATGAGTGAATCAACAAAACATGAAGAATGATTAAGTAAAATTCACCTTCAATATAGAAAACTAGTTATTAAAGTCATTAATACATACCCAAATAAAAAGGAGCCAAAGGTTGGAAATCAAAATATAATACATAAAAGATTTGTCTTCACCAAGTAATGTAAGAGTTTAGCCAAGCATGGCCTTTGTTTGACAAGAACTCTTACAATCGATCTTGGATCCCGAGACTACTACACAATCTAAAAGATGGAAGATGGATGATGGTGGTGGGTGTTGGTGTTGGAGTGGTGGTGGAATGGTGGTAAGTATGAGAGAAATGGTTTGCCAAAGGATGGATTGGAATGAAACTAAGCACCCCTATTTATAGCTGAGGTCAGACAGTTCACACGGCCCCGTGCCCACCTGGCACGGCTCCGTGGCCTTCATTCTCTCTCCTCTTCATTAACTGCAGCGTCAAACCTTGTACTAACACGACCCCGTGTGACAATGGCACAGCCCGTGGCAATTGTACTTGCTGTACTCTCTCAGATTCTGCGAATCTTAGAGTTGACCACGCCTCGCGTTGAGTTGGCACGGTCCCTTGTTGGTTTGTATTTTCTTCTTGTCTTTTTCTACAGGGAATCTTGACTGGGCACGGCCTCGTGCCAGAGCTTCGGCTCTTGTTATTTTGTTGGTTTGGATGTGGATGGGGGCTTGGCGAGTCATGTCAATCCTTTTTCTTTGTATTTATGTTGGTTTCTATTGTTAATTTGCTTCTTTTGTGCGTTTAAGCTCTTTTGATCCTGTAAATTAAAGAGAAACAAAGAAACATGCTATTTCCAACATTAGTCCCAAAAAGGGTTGATTTTACGCCGTATTTGATAAAATTTATATGTTGTATTTTACGCACATCAATTATCCTTAAATAGATATTTAACTAAAACAATTTGGTGCCCACCTTGAGGCAAGTGATGCTTCAATTCTAAAATTTTTGCATCTGTTTCTGCTTATTTTCATCAATTCCATAACATTATGGCCTCTCAAGGAAAATCTGTTTCAACTGCCATGCCTATGACTACCTCCTCACAGAGCTCTATGTCGTTGTCTCCTATTCCCCCACAATTCCAGAAGAATAATGCAACTTCTCAGAAGAAGACATCATCTGTCTTCCATGGATCCAAGACTTCTTCTACCTCATCCTCCTTAAATTTTGACAATGAAATTTCTGTTTTATATTCGTAGATGAAAAACTACATGGAGCAGCAGAACAAGACTAATCAAAAGATCCTGCATGAGATTGAAGATATCAAGAAACAAAAGAGGCCAGGAGAGGATTAGTCTCCATTGATGCCTAGGGTGTTAGATTTTGTCACTCCAGCATCAACAACTCAACAATCTAGAGGATCCTCCATCCAACCTCAAGGATCCTTTATCCTTCAACAAGGATCCCTCGGGATGACTCAGCTTCAAGGATCCTCCCGCTGTTTAGAAGGATGCATGGAGATGTTCCAGCCTCAAGGATCCTACTTCCACCAACAAGGATTCTTAGCTCGAGTTCAAGGATCCATGGATTACCCACCAAGACCTTCAACACAGACCTTTCCTGGTTCCAGTGTTTTCAAGGATCAAGAATCTTTAGGGAGACAACCACTGAGAAAGTCTTATCCCCATGCAGACTATTGCTTCCTCGGGCCCTACTATAACTGTAGACATGTCTTATCCTAGATACTCTTCTGGGATACCACCCTTAAGTCAACCAGGAGGTAACAGTTTCTATAATACATCTTTGGATACTAATTATGGCTATGTGCAGGATGCAGGAATCAACTAGGCCATGGCTAGGGAATTGCAAAAGCTTAAGGATATGATATCCAGCGTCCCAGGAATAGTCAAACCTATTCCTGAGATTCTAGACGGAAGCCACAGAATATCTTGTTTTGCTCCGCCAATATGCAATGCAGAGATACCCAAGCGCTTTCAAACCCCCAACATGAAGTTGTATGATGGTACAACTGACCCAGCATGTGGCCCAATACAGAGAAAGAATGGAGATAAACCCCATTCCTAAGAGACTAAAAGAAGCTTGCCTATACAAGGGTTTTGGATCCACACTCACTGGATCTGCATTAAATGGCTGCTAAGTCTTCCTCCCCATGCTATTACTTCGTTAATCTGTTTAATAATCAATTCTCTTGTAGTAGAACATTTGAGAGGTTAACTAGTGACTTGTATAGAATTACCCAAGCTTCTGATGAATCACTTAGGGATTATTTCATTAGTTTTAGGGGAAATTCCTTAGAGATCCCAAATCTTGGTATTGCAACTGCTGTTGAAGCATTTAAGATAGGATTGCAAAAGGATTCTCCCTTTTATGATGATCTTGTGAGTCCTCCATGCAGGAATTTAGATGAAGTCAGAAACAGAGCCTTGAAGTTCATCAGACTAGAAGATGACAAAAGAATCCAAGACAGGCTCGGTGGTTCTACTGAACATGAGCACTATGATAAGAAACAGGGATCCTTCTATAAGAATAACATGTGCAAGCCCTATTCAAAAATAGATAACCAAACCGTCCACGCGGTGGAACAATATGAAGATGAAGAAGAGTATCCTAGGATATCTGAATATTGCTTCTTCGTTGATAATAGTGAACTAATGCTTGCTTTGCAGAATTTAGGTGAGAAGGCAAGGTAGCCAAGGAAGAATGACAAGTCAAACTCCTTTAAGGATAAATCCAAATGGTATGCATACCATGAGGATTTTGGGCATTTAACAGATGAATGCATTGCACTATCGAGGGAGATAGGCTACCTTCTCAGCAAGGGTCATTTGAAAGAATTGTTGGGCAGAAAGAAATCAAGGACCCAAGATCCTGAGAATGTCCCAGAAATGGCTGCTCCACCTCCAATAGACGCCTAAGTGATCAACTTCATTTCTGGAGGATCGGATATTTGTGGCACTTCTTTCTCGGAAGCTAAGAGACACGCTAAGGAAACCAAATTGGAGAATGGTGACAGACCCATCAGGACTTCCACGTTGACGAATCAAAAAATAATATCCTTTGACAAGGATGATAGGGTCAACATCCAGGATCCTCACAATGACGGTTTGGTTATAACACTATTTATTGCTAACCATTTTGTTCGCATGATTCTTATAGATGGAGGAAGCTATGTGAATATAATACAGCTTGATGTACTCAAGAAAATGAATATTCAAGAGTCCGAGATAATACCAAGATCCTCAGCACTTATTGGGTTCCGTGGTGAAACCAAGAATACATTGGGGGACATCAAACTACCAATACATATAGAGGGAGTTAACTCTATTAAAAAGGTTTATGTTATTGACAGTTTGTCTTGTTGTAATATGATTCTTGGCAAGCCCTGGATCCATGAGATGAAGGTTGTTCCTACAACATATCATAAGTGTGTGAAACTTCCAACTCCTTGGGGAGTGGTGAAGATAGATAGTGACCAGCAGGAAGCTAGAAATTGCTACACCTTATCGATCAAGCCAACTTCAAAAACAAGAGCAGCATAGCAATTACAGAAACCTCCAAGAGATGTAATGGAGGCAAGGGAACAGGATATCAAAGAGGTAATTTTGGAACCTGACGACCCTGACATTAAGGTGTTCATAGGATTAGGGATCCTTCATACTATCGAAAAGGATCTCATATCCTTTGTTAAAAAAAGAAAATCAACCTTTGCATGGAACCATGAAGACATGACAAGTATTTCCAAAGATATCATTACACATAAACTTGGTATAGACAAATCTTTCAGGCCTATCTATCAGAAAAGAAGGGAATTCGCACCTGTGTTGGATCGGTTCCGTGACCCTAAACAGTCAGTAAAGGTAGTTCATCATCGTTTACAGAGGCGGAATCAAAGTAAACAACGTCAAAACAGCTTGTAGCCTTTTAACTTTCTTTCTATTACTGATTATGAGTCTTTACAATGATTTCTGATGAAATTTTGGCATCACCTCGACTCTTACACACAATCAGATCCGTTTCAAATGAACATAGCACTACCCTATTTATACTAGTGACTGTTCCGTTTGAAGATGACACAACCCAGTTCAAACGGAACCCTGTTCAAACGGACTGGCCTGTTTCAAACGGACTGGCTTGTTTCAAACGGACTGGCTACCTAAAACATGACCAAACCCTAATTCAATCCCTGTTGTGCACTCGATTAACCTATCTAGACATAAGACTCTATTAAGACGAAGTTAACAGACAGTAGATGCACCAACAGACTCCCCCTTGGATGTTGACGAAGTCTTCGGCTTCGAGTCTTTAGTCTTTGTCTCTTTCCAATTTGTCTAACAATGCAAGCATCCTATCAATCTTTATCTTCTTTGATCAGCTTCTATCTTCAAATGTTGTACCAGGATCTATCTCTGGCTCTCTCTTTCTTCAGGCTCCCCCTTTCGTCAAGCTTCCGTGCTTTAGGGATCGTCACCTTGCTTTTCGGTTTACCAACTCCCCCTTGCTTTGAGCTTGTCTTCAGACTCCCCCTTAGACTCAGCTTCTGGGATCGTAGTCTGGACTCTTACCTGCAATCACTCATACATTCATAAGTAACAACATTTTAAACTTCCAGTAACAGTAACCTGCAATTCAATTTTCTAAAACACTCCTCCTATCAACAATCTTTACAGATTTGGCAATGTTAAGTTTCCGAAATCCCTCACAGTTAATCATCCAAGTCCAAACTAATGACCTTGGAGATATCACAAACTGTTTTTGATTTTTTATAAAAGTTTTCAAGTTTCAAATTAATGAACTTGTTTTATTTTCAGAAACACAATCAACTTACTTAGATTTTGAAACTCAGCATCTCAGACATCAGTTGTCGAAAATAAAGCAGAATCAAAAATCTTTTTGTATTTTCTGAAAATATAAAGCAATAACGAAATATGTACAAACATATACACAAACACTATTTTTGTTTGAGTATGCGTCAGAGGATCATATCAGTTTCTGACAAGTCACAAGTACCGTTGAGCTTAGTTACACATTAAGAATTAAACAATTCACTTAGATTGTCGATATACTGATCCACTTAAATTTTCACACAAAGTTCAACTGATTCAGGATACGAATTAGGTGTTTTAAGAACTTAAACTCATTCATGTGTCCCACCTCTTGAATATACTCCCGTATCCAGATCCCAATATTCAGTCTTACAGGTGAGTATACCTAGATGATATCTGTAAGGGGTTAGATGCGAAACCGTGAGAGCTCAGGTCAGAACTTCCGTTCAGCAGAGAGATGACGGTTCTACTTTAGGTGTGTCCCCTTTAGAGGATCTTTTCTTCAACAGCAATGATTATCAATTTTATTGTTTCATCATTTTTGCTGAGGGCGGCACTATATTTCAAGCAAGCACAAAGTATTATACGGGGACTAGGCCATTGCTTCCGCAAAATCAGAAGTCCCGGGATAATACCCCAGATATCACTGAGTATAAAGACCTAGTATCTCAGAAAGAGGGACCTTTCAAACGAGATTTCAGGGGTTACCTATATATCCAAGTAGTGTTCCCCACGAAATAAGCAAGTTTGAATATAGGTTTATATCCCGAAAAAGTTTACTAAATGTATAAAAACCTATCGGCATATCATCAGTGAGACTGTTTAACACTATTTAATCATTACATTTCTTTAGCATACTGTAACTGTCTACTGATGTACTATCATTTCCTCTTTTTACGCAAAAACTCAATTTTTTTAATTTTATCATGTTTTTGGCTTTTTAAAATTTTCAAATGTTTTTGTATTTTCTAACAACAATATATCTCCCCCTAAAATGCAAAATCATATAAAAAAATTTGACAACACGATGCTGATAGCTTTGTCTCGCCATCCATTTTCTGCTAACTGTGCTCTGTTTTGCAGAAAAACTAATATAAAGTACCCCCATGATTTACAATCCATTGATTTTCGACAGTTTGAAAACCGTTTTTCAATCTTGTGAAAGTAATCATGTTTGTTCAGCTGTGAGGGTTTCGGCGTATTCAAGCAACACATATTTTTGTATTTTTGAATTTTTGACAAAAATTAAAAACACACATATTTTTGGTTTTTAAGTTTTTCAAATTTTTAGGGTTTTTGAAAAAATTATTTATTTATGTACAGAAAATGTTAAACACCCTGTTCAATCAAACCAGGGTCCAGCAGCCTTCTCCTCCTGTTGCGCCAGGCTGCTCCGACACTCCACTTGATAATATTCAGTTGTCTTGAGCACCTGCACATTCAGACTACTTGATTACTTGAACAGTTTAGCCCAGGTCTGTTGGACCTTAGGCATTTCAACACAATATGTATCATGCAGTTTTGGAAAATCTTTATCATCAAAGACTTTTTCAACTTTAACTTCAACTTTCTCATCTTTTACCGAAATTACTTGTTTCTTAGCACTCCATTTTTGACCTTTCGGAGTACCTCTTTTGTAAAAATGTGATTCTTTTTGAACATTTTGTTTTTGAACAACTTTTGGTTTCCAAAACTCTTTGTGTTTTGTCATATCAACAGTTGTTTTCCAACTTTGAGTTGTTCTCAATTTGGGTGTGTGAAAAATCTGTGTTTGTCTAGAATCAGACCTAGTCTGTTTTGGTTTCCAAATTTGATTCGAAGCAAACTTGTTTGTGTTATACCTCCAAGTTTGTTTTGAATCAAATCTGACTATCCTTTGTTTCACACCCTCAGATTTCTTTTTCTCAATATTTTCAGGCTTCTTTTTGTCAACATCCACAGGTTTCAGATTCGGACACTTTCGTGCAAGATGTCCTAATTGATCACACTTAAAACATGTTCTTTTTGAAACATCTTTAACCTGTGGTTGTTGCTTTTTCTTTTGAGCACAAAGCTTTTCATTTGACTGTTGTCTAAATTTGAGTTTTTCCTCTTCTTCAAAACTTTTTCCTTGAACAAAACTCATTTTTGCCTGAAAATTTGGCACTTCATTTTTCTTCCAATTTTGTTTCCTTTTATAACCCAACCCAGCCTTCATGTTTTTCTTCTTAAAACCAGGTTTGTTATAAAAAGTTTTGTGACCTTTACCAGCAAACTTTGGAATTTCAGACTTCTCAATCTCAACCATTTTGAAAACTTTATCAACCTTTTCTGAAATCACATTCTAAATCGGGAATACAATATCTAAGAATAGTTTGTCCGATCCAATCATGGTGTAAACCAATCCTTTTGAATCTTCATTCACAACTTTCTCAGATTTTATGTTTTTCAGATACTCATCATGAAAATTACCTTCATTTTCATCCTGTGATTCAGACTTACCTTTTGTAGACTCGTCTTTCAAAACACTATCAACAACCTTACTTACCACCTCTGAATCATCAGCTTCATCAGATTTGGTGTAAGTCACATCGATATTTTCAAGTAATTGGTCAACTATGTTCAGACCTTTAGCCACCTTTTCCTCATCATAAAAAGTATAATTGTTTCTCAACGGTGGTGGTACCTGATGAAATTCTGAACCAATACCTTTTTTGTTCTTGTCAGTATCTTTGTCATCCGGTGTGATGTTGAAAATGCGTTCGAGAATGTACGAAGAGTTATGATAACTTTGAAGTTTGGTAACAACCTTTTCCTTTTCAACCAAAACTTGTTTGAGATTAGCAATTTCATCAACACACTTGTTTAATTCAAGTTGCTTTTCTTTAAACTGTCTCTCATACATTTCTTTAGTTACTAAAGTTTCAGACAATCTTTGATCAAAACTCTTGACTTGGCTCTTCAAAGTATCATAAGCTTCTTGTACTCTCTGACTCGACCACTTTAAAGAATCATACTCTTTTTGAAAATATTGAAATTTAGTTTCTTTTTCAACACAATCAACACATTTTGCTGTACACAGTTGTCTATAAACATCATTATCCTTTTCAAGACCTTGACATTTCTGTGTCAATTTTTCAACTTTTAGTTTCAAAATTTCTTCTTTTTCAATCATTTCTTTACATTTTATTTTGAAAACATTTTCAAGTTTGCTTGTTTCAATATCTTTTGTTTTGATTGTTTCATCTTTTTCAATACAGGCTTTGCACATTTCTATGCAATTCCTGCATTTGTTATCATTTTTATCAACAATTTCAACACTCGATAGATCAGAAGATTCGTTTACCTCTGTCTCTTTCAGCACCGGTTCTTTTGTCTGATCTTCCTCTTTGTTCTTTTCTTCTTTTACTTTCTGTTCTTCTTCACTCTTCTGTTCTTCTTTAACAGCAAGCTTTGCAGTAATCTTCACTTCCTCTACCATCTTTTTCAACTCTTCTTCTTTTCTCTTCTTCATTTCTACTACCTTTGGTAGACTTGCTTCACAAACTTCTTTAATTTTGTTCATCAAATCTGGCCAATATTCTTTTTCAGATAACCTTCTTGTGTTAAAAGTAGCCTGACTTGGAAGCAAATTTGTTACAGCTTCAAAATCCACCTTTGATGGGTCAACAACTGGATTACCCCGTGGATCCATGTAACATTCCAAATCATCATTCCATCTTTTGGCTCTCTGGGCTTCTTTGAATGGTTCTGTGAATTTTCCAATTTCCCATCTTCCATAATCTATTTTCCACCATTTATCATGATCAACCTCAGCTACAAATGCATATCCAACTGCATCTTCTTCAGGTAGAACTTGACTCCAGTCATAACCTTCATCATCATGAATAACTGCCAAAGCTCTTGATTTTTCTTCAGGCTGCTTCAGTCTGGGAGGTTCAGATTTGTTCTAATGATAGATTGCTTTCTTATAGTAATATTCCTTGAATGGATTAGCAGTATCATCAGCATAAGTATTTCTGCACTCACGTTTAAAGTGACCTTTCTGTTTGCATTTAAAGCATGTCACTTTGGATTTGTCAAAGCCTAACTTGGTAGATGGTCCACCAATAGACGTTCTTCCAGTAATTTCCATAAAACGTTGTGCCCTCCTCACTGCACTAGCCATACACCACCGTATGTCGATCAATTCCATCTCCTCAGGATCTATTTGATCGTAGTCTTCCTTCGTCAGGTTGGTGTTGCCTATCTTGCCTGCTACAAGACTCTCATACGATTCAAGCACAGATGCTAAGAAGACCATCTGTTGCTTTGCAGACTCCTCATTAAAATTTTGAGTATTCTTCAAGTCTACTGCAATGTTGCATTGAAATACATTCTTTGATGCAGATTGGTTCGATGTTGTTGAAAAAGATCCACTGTGAAAACCACTGTGAGAACTTTCATTGTTCACAAAGTTTGAACTTTCTGCAGAAAACGTTGTTCTTGGAGACCCAGCCTGTGGTAGATTTCCTCTGTAGTACAACTCCACATTCTGCTGATGAGCTGAATTGTTGACTTTAGATCTCTTTATCTCTAACTCATGACTTTCAAGTCTTTCAATCAGCAAATCCACTGTTAACTCTTCAGGCTTGATTGTGTTTTTCAACATTAAAGCGAAGTATTGCCAATCCTGATCATTTGGCAATGAGTCAAACAATTTATCAACCAGCTCCTCTTGAGTGTATGTGATTTTGTGTCTGGCCAGCTCCATCTTCAGATGCCCAAATCTCTCGATCATTTTACAAACAGATTCATTTTTCATACAACCAAAAAGATCAAACTCTTTACGCAACAATTTCTTTTTGTTTTTCACAATCTCATTACTTCCTACACACTTTCTCTCTAATGCTTCCCATAAACTCTTCGATGTTTTCTCTTGTTCAAGTAGCGAAATGATATCTTCTCTCACTGATTGTTTTATCAATGTAATCATTTTGTATTCAGCTACAACATTTTTTATATCTATTTCTGTAAACTTTTTTTCATCTAATAACTCTCCTCCTGCTTTTACTGGTTCTGTATATCCATTTTTCAATTTTAACCAACTCTCAGGATTGAATGCTTTTACCCAACCCTCAAATCGATTTTTCCACCAGTTATAATCCTCAATCTTCATTAGCTTCGGTGGTTTCTGTCGGCTTCCATACATATTCTCGTACTTCAAATTTTCTGAAATCTCCTTGGAATATTCACTCATATCAGATCTTCTTTCTGTCGATTCTGAAGTGAACGCATCGTAGAATGTGTTGTAAAATTCTTCACCGCTGCTCGACATCTTCAAACAATTTCACAAGTTGTATATCTTCAATCACCTGGAACAAAACAAACAAACAATCAGTTTAAACAAACTGAGTACGTAAAAGTATATGTTGATGAAATCAATCTAAGACTCGTGTCAAAGATTTACGGATCTAATTTTGTTCGGGTGAAATCACTAAATGAATGGGCTTGATCGAGAAAAAAAATTCAATTGGGCCTTAGAATGATTTAGGCCGTGCACCTATTACACATGCAAATGTACAATTAAAACAACTAGCCGACAACTTTAAATGTAAATCAAATTCTATTGGGCCGATTGTTATACTAGAATGACAACTCAATTAATATCACATTCACATGCAAACTCTTTGATTGGGCCGCAAATATTTAGCCCATAGGCCTTTAATATGTATCACATGCAGCCGACAATATTAAGTATGCATTAAATTTGATTGGGCCGCAAGTAAAGTCTGGTCACATGCAGTCTCAAACGATTAACCACTTTCAAACGTGATCACAAATATGTGTGACTTTCAAATGGAACTACAATAATGATCCACTTTCAAACGATCAGTTCAAATGAATCACTTTCAAACGGTTAGACACTTTTCAAACGGAAACCACTTTCAAACTTGAACTCTCAAACGTGATACAAATCTCAAACGGAATAGTCCAGTCTCGTTTGAAACTACACCATTTTCAAACGAAACACATATATGTGTTACTTTCAAACGGAAATCAGTTTTCAAATGACAATTTCAAACGGAATCCATTCCTCAAACGATTCTTCAAACGAAAGCAAGTTTTCAAACGGATTATCAGCCAATTTCAAACGGAATGACTTATGACATCAGCATTTTTCAAACAATTTCAAACGATATAGTAGTTTTATATCAGTTTTAGGTCGAATTTTAGTTCAAAACTTTCAAGGATTCGTTATCAGTATGTTTCGCTTGTTATGTGATAGTTTTAGGCCATTTCAACCATAAACACTTGTGCAAATCAGAAAAGAGAGATAGAAGTAAAAGAATCCGAAGTAATCAAGCTGAATTTGGTATGAACTCCTCGTCCTGAGCTCTGATACCACTTGTTGGATCGGTTCCGTGACCCTAAACAGTCAGTAAAGGTAGTTCATCATCGTTTACAGAGGCGGAATCAAAGTAAACAACGTCAAAACAGCTTGTATCCTTTTAACTTTCTTTCTATTACTGATTGTGAGTCTTTACAATGATTTCTGATGAAATTTCGGCAGCACCTCGACTCTTACACACAATCAGATCCGTTTCAAATGAACATAGCACAACCCTATTTATACTAGTGACTGTTCCGTTTGAAGATGACACAACCCAGTTCAAACGGAACCCTGTTCAAACGGACTGGCCTGTTTCAAATGGACTGGCTACCTAAAACATGACCAAACCCTAATTCAATCCCTGTTGTGCACTCGATTAACCTATCTAGACATAAGACTCGATTAAGACGAAGTTAACAGACAGTAGATGCACCAACAACCTTAGAGTAATGCCGTTATCCAAGAAGAGATAGATAAACTACTAAAAGAAGGTATGATTAGGTAAGTAAAGTATCCTAAATGGTTAGCCAATGTAGTGGTGGTCCAAAATAAAAACGAAAAGTAGAGGGTATATGTCGATTTTACTGACTTAAACAAGGCATATCCCAAGGATCCTTCCCCACTCCCACACATTGACTCCATGGTGGATGCAATGACTGGTCATGAATTACTCACCTTTATGGATGCTTCATCTGGATTTCAACAAATACAGATGGAACCATCTGACCAAGAGGATACTGCATTCATGACCTCTACTGGTATATATTGTTATATTGATATACCTTTTGGACTATGAAATGAAGGTGCAACATATCAAAGACTTGTCAACATGATGTTCAAAGACCAGCTTGGAGATACCATGGAGGTCTACATTGATGACATGGTAGTCAAGTTGAAGAAGGCGGAGGATCACATCAAGGATCTTGAGGTTGCATTCAATATCGGTACAACATGAAGCTGAATCCTTCGAAAAACCACTTTGGTGTCAAAGCTGGAAAGTTCCTGAGCTACATGGTGACAAAGAGAGGAATAGTAGCCAACCCTGAACAAATAAAGGCTATCGTAAACTTAAAATCTCCTACGAGTGCAAAGGACGTCCAAAGGCTAACATGAAGGATCGCAGCTTTAAACAGGTTCATTTCAAAGTCTTCAGAAAAGTGCAAGGGTTTCTATGACATCTTGAGAAAGAATAAGAAGTTTGAATGGACCAAGAAGCATGAAGCTACACTTAAAGCGCTTAAGGATTACCTATCGTCAGCACCGCCTTCAATGAAACCAGTGGATGGTGAACCATTATCCTTGTACTTGGTTGTCTTAAGTAATGCGGTAAGTGTAGTATTAGTTAAGGATCATGAAGGCTAACAACACCTTGTATATTATGTAAGTAAAAGCCTTCTGGATGCTGAAGCCAAATATTCTCATTTAGAAAAATAATTATCGCATTAATTATGGCTTCAACTAAACTTAGACACTATTTTAAAACTCATACTATTATTGTAAAGACTAACTTTCCAATTAAGAATGTTCTTAGGAAACCAGAAATGTTAGGTAGGGTGGCAAAGTGGGCAGTAAAGCTTAGTGCCTATGATATAAGATATGAGCCCAGGACTGCCATCAAATCACAAGCACTTGCTGACTTTGTGGCATATTTTAGTAGTGATTTACAGAAAGAAGCTGAGCTAGAGGTCTAATAACTCGGAGAAACCAAGGATCCTTGGATACTCTTCACTGATGGAGCCTCAAATGTTACATGAACTGGATTAGGAATACTACTAAAATCGCCACGGGGGACATAATACCCCAGTCTATAGCCTATGAATTTCAAACCACCAACAACGAGGCAGAATATGAAGCGTTAATAGCAGGTTTGCAATTAGCCAGACAAATGAGGATGAGGTATCTTCAAGTTTATATAGATTCATTGCTAATTACTAGCCACTTTAATGGTTCATATGCTGTAAAAGGTGAGAAACTAATCAAATATTTAGAAATAGTAAAAGAACTGGCAAAATCTTTCGATTCTTTTAGTATAACACAGGTACCCAGAGAGGAAAATGCAGGGGCAGATGCTTTGGCAAACTTAGGATCAGCCTTGAAAATCCCAGAAGATGTAAAGATACCTATCATTCACATCCTTTTTCTTGAAATTGGGGAACATGATGTAATGGAGGTGGTAAAGGATACTACAACAGCATCCAAAGTTCCGCATTTGGATTCAGGATCATGGATCCTTCCAATCATGAAGTTCATTCAGAATGGAGAGATCCCCACATGGGAGAATCCTAGAGCCTTAAAGGCCAAGGTATCTCAGCTTATTATATTACATAACACTTTACATAAAAGGTCTCTTGCTGGTCCCTATTTACAATGCATTGAGGATCCTGAAATCCATGAAGTGTTAAAGGATTTCCATGAAGGAGATTGTGAGAATCACATAGGGGGTAGAGCACTATTTTCTAGAATACTTAGGATAGGTTGTTTTTGGCCCACAATGAAGAAGGACGCAGTTGACTATTCAAGGAAATGTGATGCTTGTCAAAGGCACAACAATATCCTACACCAGCCAGCGGAGCCTCTATATCCCATTATCTCTCCTTGGCCGTTTATGAAATGGGGGAATGGATATACTGGGAAAGTTACCAAAGGCACCAGGTGGAAAAGTATCCATGTTTGCTATGACTGACTACTTCTCCAAATGGATTGAGGCCGAAGCATTCGTTCAAGTTAGGGAGAAGGAAGTGTTAGGGGAGGATTTTCTAACAATTAGTGATCCTTACTCGTTATCCTAATTAATGATCCTTTCTTCTGTGACAGATAGTGATCCTCAGAAGAGCTTCAGGATCAGGGTCATGGATCACTTTAAGGATCCTCGTACTGACGATTATTTGTTTGTGTTTTGTATTACTTCGCAGGAGTTACGAGCTTGACTTGGTCTTGGCAACGGTACTAAGGAATATTCCACGGGCATTTCGCACACGATTGACCAAAAATGGACGTTGTGGAGAACGTGGGAGCTTGGCACAAAAGTCGGATAGTTAGTTATTGTAGTTAACTTCTATTTTTATAGGGGTGACGAGCTAGAATTAGAACACTTAGTCATATTTCAGCTACACACACACTCAAATAATCGCATTCGTGAAGCTCTCGACGAACACTTATTAGTTTTCACTCACTTTTACACATTTTATACTAGTGATCCTTGTACCTAGCTCGTCATTATCCGAAGTTGTAAACATTTATTGATTTATTTGAGCTTGGTGATCGGTAGTTTCCATCACCCGGGGTTTTTTGTGCCGGAGATCAACTCTTGATCAAGGGCTTTTTCCCCGTATAAATCCTTGTGTTGTTTGTGCAATTTACCTCGAAGTGATCCTAATCATTGTTCGATATTTCAAGCATCATACCCCGTGACAGAGAGTTTGGTTGCATTATCCTCATCAGATTTTTTTGACCAAAACAGTTTGGCGCCCACCGTGGGGCAATTGGTGCTTCATTCTTAGAAAAATTCGTATTGCTGTGCTCATTTCAGTTCACTACAACCAAGCAAATGGCTTCCTCGGCGAAGAATGCTTCAAATTTGATGCCCTCATTCACTTCTTCACAAGGCATTCCTCCTTTGCCTCCACCACCTTCTGGATCCCAGAAGAATGCTGAGAATGCTGCGAAGAAACCAACTCCCATTTTCTCAAAACCACATACTTCTTCTGTTTCAACTAATCCTACTACTAATGATCTCTATGCCTTGATTTTGCAGATGAGGAATCATGCACAAGAGCAGGATAAGACCAACGAAAGGATCCTCCGGGAGATTGACGAAATCAAGAAACAGAAGAAAACGGCAGAGGATCGTTCCCCACTGATACCCAGATCTTTGAATTTTGATACTCCGGTGATTACTTCTCAGCCATCAGTGGTTCCAGATGTTCAATATGTGGGTGGACCAAAAGGAGTGCACTACGGAACAACAACAGTGACCCAGGCATTAGGTCCATACTTCCAGCCAGCAGGATCCTATCCTCAGCATATGGGATCCTTCATGACTTCAGGAGGATATTCAGGATCATCCCAGGTTCAAGGATCCTCCTTTGTTCTAGGATCATCCCAGGTTCAAGGATCCTCCTTTGTTCCAGGATCATCCCAGGTTCAAGGATCCTCCTTTGTTCCAGGATCATCCCAGGTTCAAGGATCCTCCTTTGTTCCAGGATCATCCCAGGTTCAAGGATCCTCCTTTGTTCCAGGATCGTCCCAGTTTCAGGGATCCTTCCAGATGCCAGGATCCTTGAGGAGTTTGCAAACAGGAAGTTCAGATGTCCATCAGGGAGATTTTATTCCAATGCAGACCAATGCTTCTACTGGTCCCTCGATCATTCCAGAGCCCCAACAATATGGATTAACATCCATTCTTCCTAACTTGAATCCAATGGGAGGTAACACTTTTAATAATTCTTATACTACTAACCATGGTCTTATGCAGGATCCAGGCATCAATCATGCCATGGCCAGAGAATTGCAAAAGCTAAAGGATATGATATCAAGTGTTCCGGGAGTGGTCAAACCTATCCCAGAGATTGCAGATGGGAGCCACAAGATATCTCGTTTTGCACCACCAATCTGTGATGCTGAGATACCCAAGAGGTTCCATGTGCCAACAATGAAGCTGTATGATGGTTCGACGGATCCTGAAGAACACATAGCACAATACAGGGAGAGGATGGAGATCAATCCCAGAAAGGTTAAAGGAAGCATGCCTGTGCAAGGGATTCGGATCCACTCTTACTAGATCAGCTCTCAAATGGCTGCTAAGTCTTCCCCCTACTCTATTACCTCATTTGCTAATCTAGTTAATTTGTTTAATAATCAGTTTTCTTGTAGTAGAAAATTTGAACGATTAACTAGTGATCTATATAGGATAACCCAGGGTCATAATGAATCATTAAGGGATTACATTACCAAATTCTGTAAAGAATCCTTAGACATTCCCAACTTAGATATAGCCACGGCTGTTGAGGCCTTTAAAATGGGATTGCTTAGGGATTCGTTGTTCTATGATGATCTTGTTATGACACCATGCAGGAACTTAGATGAGGTAAGAACTCGGGCACTTAGGTTCATCCGGCTTGAGGATGACAAAAGGATACAGGAGAGGTTAGCAGGATCCTCAAAGCAGGATAAGCAAGGATCCTCGTTCAAGAACAACAAGTTCAAATCCTATAACAGATCTGATAACCAGAACGTGCATGCTGTTGATCAAGAAGAGGATGATGAGGATTATCCTCCAATTTCTGAATATTGTTTTTCTGTTGATAACAATGAACTAATCCTTGCGATGCAGAATCTAGGTGATAAAGCTAGATGGCCCAGAAAGAATGATAGGCCAGCTGCAACTAAGGATAAGTCAAAGTGGTGTGCATACCATGAAGATTTTGGGCATCCCACAGAAGAATGCATTGCACTAAGAAAGGAAATTGGATACTTGTTGAGCAAGGGGCATCTAAAAGAGTTGTTGGGCAGAAAGAAGTCAAGGACTCAGGATCCTGAAAGGATCCCTGAGAAAGCTCCGGCCCCTCCAGCAGATGCACAAGTAATAAACTTTATTTCTGGAGGATCAGACATTTGTGGCACATCCTTCTCAGCAGCAAAAAGGCATGCAAAGGAAACTAAAATGGATAATGGAGAAAGACCCGTTCGAACATCAAGTGTCTCCGAAGGAAAAGTCATAACCTTTGATGAGGATGATCGTGTTGATATCCAGGATCCTCATCACGATGGTTTAGTTATTACTCTTTTCATTTCTAACCATTTTGTCCGCAGGATCCTTATAGACGGAGGAAGCTCAGTGAACATTATCCAGCTTGATGTTCTAAAGAAGATGGGTATCCCTGAATCAGATATCATACCAAGATCCTCCGTGCTCGTAGGATTTAGTGGCGAAACTAAGAATACTCTGGGGGACATTAAACTCCCAATATACATCGAAGGCCTACACTCTTATCAAAAATTTTGTGTTATTGACTGTTTATCTTGTTGTAATGTTATCCTTGGCAGGCCCTGGATACACGATATGAAGGCAGTCCCATCTACCTACCATCAATGTGTGAAGCTCCTTAGTCCTTGGGGAATAGTGAAGATTGATAGTGATCAGCAGGAGGCTAAGAATTGCTATACTTCATCGATGAAACCAGCCTCGAAGTCAAGGGAGCAATAGCAATCAAAGTATCCTCCAAGGGATGTCTTGGAGGCAAGAGAACAGGATGTGGTAGAAATCCTCATGGATCCTGATGATCCTGAATCCAAAATCTATATCGGATCAGGGATCCTTGGCGGTATGAAGGAAGACCTCATATCCTTCCTCAAAAGGAGAAAGACTACCTTTGCATGGAAACATGAAGACATGACCGGTATATCTAAAGATGTGATCACTCACAAACTTGGCATTGATAGGTCCTTCAAACCTATCCATCAAAGGAGAAGAAAGTTTGCACCGGAAAGAAATGCCATTATCCAGGAAGAGGTAGAGAAATTGCTCCGGGCAGGTATGATTAGAGAGGTCAAATATCCAAGATGGTTGGCCAATGTGGTTGTTGTTCAAAAGAAAAACGGAAAGTGGAGGGTATGTGTCGATTTTACCGATTTAAATAAGGCATGTCCCAAGGATCCTTTCCCACTACCCCACATTGACTCCATGGTGGATGCAACTGCGGGTCATGAACTGTTAACTTTTATGGATGCTTCATCTGGATTTCAACAAATCTAAATGGAACCATCCGATCAAGAGGATACAGCCTTCATGACTCCAACTGGTATATACTGCTATATTGCTATGCCGTTCAGACTAAGAAATGCAGGTGCAACATATCAAAGGCTGGTGAACATGATGTTCAAGGATCAAATTGGACAAACTATGGAGGTTTACATAGATGATATGGTGGTGAAATCAATAAAGGCTGAGGATCACCTAAGAGACTTGGAGGAAGCATTTGATATCCTTGACAAATATAACATGAAGCTTAACCCTTCAAAATGTCACTTTGGTGTTAAAGCAGGTAAATTCTTAGGATACATGGTGACCAAGAGAGGCATTGAAGCTAGCCCGGAACAAATCAAAGCAATAGTGAACATCAAATCTCTGGCCAATGCTAAGGATGTTCAAAGGCTAACAGGCAGGATAGCAGCTTTGAACAGATTCATATCCAAATCCTCAGAGAAGTGCAAAGAATTCTATGATATCCTAAGGAAGAACAAGAAATTTGAGTGGACTGAGAAGCATGAAAATGCTTTAAGAGCCCTCAAAGATTATCTATCCTCAGCCCCGGCCTTGATGAAACCAGAAAAAGGCGATGTGCTATCCTTATATCTTGCAGTATCCTCAAAAGCAGTAAGTGCGGTCCTTGTTAAGGATCATGAAGGTACACAGCATCCTGTCTATTATGTAAGTAAAAGTTTACTTGATGCCGAATCCAGGTATTCACACCTTGAAAAGCTTATTCTTGCATTAATTATGGCATCTACTAAGTTGAGACACTATTTTGAAACTCATGTTATTGTTGTTAAAACTAATTTTCCAATTAAGAATGTCCTCAGGAAACCAGAGATGTCAGGAAGGATGGCTAAGTGGGCAGTGAAGCTAAGTGCATATGATATAAGATATGAGCCTAGGACAGCCATCAAATCCCAAGCATTAGCCGACTTTGTGGCTGATTTCAGTAGTGATTTACAAAAAGAAGCTGAGTTAGAAGTCCAGCAGTTAGAGGAGACTAAGGATCCTTGGATACTCTATACTGATGGATCCTCAAATGTTAAAGGCACAGGGCTTGGAATACTACTAAAATTGCCACAGGGGGACATAATACCCCACTCTATAGCTTGTGAGTTCCAAACCACTAACAATGAGGCTGAATATGAAGCCTTAATTGCTGGTTTGCAAATTGCAAAGCATATGGGGATCAGGTATCTTGAGGTACATGTAGATTCATTGTTAATTACAAACCACTTTAATGGATCCTATGCTGTTAAAGGTGAAAAGCTAACCAAATATTTAGAGATAGTCAAAAGTTTGGCACTCTCTTTTGTTTCCTTTAGTTTAACGCAGGTACCAAGGGAAGAAAATACAGAGGCTGATGCATTGGCTAACTTAGGATCATCCTTGAAGATCCTGGAGGATATCAAGATCCCTATTATCCATATCCTGACCCCGGCTATCGAGGATCATGTGGCTATGAAGATAGGAAATGATTCTGCAATTATCCCTAGTGAGGATACTCAATCCCATTCAGGATCATGGATCTCACCAATTATGAGATACTTACAACATGGAGAGATTCCTACAGGAGAAAACCCTAGGGCTTTCAAATCTAAGGTATCTCAATTCACAATTTTAAATAATATGTTGTATAGACGATCTCTTGCAGGACCATACTTGAGATGCATTGAGGATCCTGAAATCCAAGAAGTTTTAAAAGACTTCCATGAAGGAGATTGTGGAAACCACACTGGGGGCAGGGCATTATTCTCAAGGATCCTGAGGACAGGATACTACTGGCCAACCATGAAGAGAGATGCTGTGGAGTATGCTAAGAGATGTGATCCTTGTCAGAGACACAGCAATATCCTTCATCAACCAGCTGAATTATTGCATCCTATATCCTCCTCTTGGCCATTTATGAGATGGGGTATGGATATAGTTGGTAAGCTCCCTAAGGCACCTGGTGGAAAAGTGTTCATGCTAGCTATGACTGATTACTTCTCCAAGTGGATAGAGGCTGAAGCTTTTGCCCAAGTTAGAGAAAAGGAAGTTATATCCTTCATTAAAAGAAATATTATAACTAGATTTGGAATTCCTTCTGAAATTATATGTGATAATGGTTCCCAATTTATTGGGGGCAGAACCACTAACTTCTGTGACAGTTGGGGGATTAAGATGATAACATCAACACCAGTCCACCCACAAGCTAATGGTCAAGCAGAATCATCCAACAAGATCATAATCAACAATTTGAAGAAGAAGCTTGGATCCAAGAAAGGGAAATGGGCAGAAGAACTACCTTATGTGCTTTGGGCTGATAGGACAACCCCTAAGAATGCTACTGGTCAAACACCATTCTCCTTGGTATTTGGGGCAGAATCAGTGATCCCAACAGAAATGGTGGTTCCAACTGCTAGAACAAGTACCCGTGATCCTGAGGAAAATGATGAGAACTTGGCTCAAGACCTGGATACTATTGAAGAAATCAGGGATATGGCTAGGATAAGGATGGCCAGTTATCAACAAAGAATGGCTGGTGCTTACAACAAAAATGTCAGGATCAGGAAGTTTCAAGTTGGAGATATGGTATTAAGGAAAGCATTTCAGAATACCACCAATCCTGCTGATGGAAAATTGGCTCCAAAATGGGAAGGCCCTTATTTGATTGAAGCTGAAGCAGGAAAGGGGGCATATAGATTGCTAACCATGGAAGGTGATTTGCTACCAAGAGCTTGGAATGTTGTCCACTTGAAGAAATATTTCATGTGATCAGGATCCTTATGGCACAGATGATCCTTACGTCAGGGATATCCTAGAAGGATCCTTAAAGTATCGGTGATCCTCACTTTGGTAATGTCCTAATCTTGAACTATTTCATTTCCTTATTTTCTCATATAAGGATAAGGATCATGTGTCCTTCATCCATCTCTCACGTGATTTTAAGTTTTGAAAGTTCAGGTATCCTTAGCAAAATATTGGTTATCTGCAGAAGCGATCCGATCCTTCGGTTTAACCTCAGTTATTTGGGCTTGATCCCAGTTCCGCCTGTAGCGCATGATGATCCTGGTATAGTTCAAGGCAGTGGGACCAGTACTCGCTTTAGGGGCTGATAATTCCATTGTACTGGCTATACCTAGGATCCTACGTATAATGGTAGACGTACCATACATCCGTTCCTAAGGTTTCTAACGTTTTCACGTTAGCTAAGGTTTCTAACGTTTTCACGTTAGCTAAGGTTTTGGCATTTTCATGTCACTAAGTTTGGATAGTCGCCAGTTAGGGCCATACTCCAGTTTACATACGATCCTTGGGCTTGTCCCCAGTTATCCTTGGGCTTGTCCCCAGTTATCCTTGGGCTTGTCCCCAGTTATCCTTGGGCTTGTCCCCAGTTATCCTTGGGCGTGTCCCCAGTTGCTAATTCTTATCTTATATTAGCTTAGTCCCAAGTTATGCTCTATTTCAGGTCTTTGAAGATAAGCAACTAGGGATCCTTGATCCTTACTCCTTTCTAAGGTTTATTTTGTAGTTATCCTGATTATGGTTAGGATCCTAACTTGGATCCTCAGGTATGATCCTTAACTATTTTAAATTTTATTCATTATTTATTTGAATAACCCTTAAAATTTGACAACTAGACTTATGATCCTTAGAATATATTATTTTTGGGATTCTTTAACTATAGGATATTTGATTATGGATCATATCCTAAAATATTTTTAATCTGACTTGTTCAAAATTGTTTAGTCAATAAATGTGCATCAAAACAAAGGAGAATTAAAAAGACAAAAGGATAACAACACAAAATAAGCGACAAAAGGTTAAGATTTTATTTATTAACAAAAGACTAACCCTTAAAAGGTTGTCAAAATTACCTACCCGAGCTTCTACCAGCAAAACGTGGCCCGTCCGCTGGGGTAGGTAAAGGGTGTCCATGATGATAAGTTCAAAAAGTAGTGCAGGAATATAAAGGCGGCAGGATCACAATGGCTTCATCCCCCAAACAGAGGATCCCTCCACCAATTGCAATCCTACCTATTGTCCAGAGGATCATACATGATCCTTAATCCTAAAAACTATTGTTCAGTACAAACCATTAAATTGTTCAACATCACAACCACAAAAGACCTACTACCAAATTTAAAAATCGGGCTCCGGCTGCGTCTAGGAATGTCCATCATCGCCCAATTGTGCAGCCTACACCTTTGCTGCATCCTCTTCCCCTCCAGCTGTGGTATCCTTCACCAGATCCTTTCCACTGCCACTTGCCTCAATCGCCAAAACCTCCTCAGCCTCCTCATCATCCTCAAGATCGGCTAACCTTGCTTTCCAGCCCTCAACATCCCAGCTGCTTTTGTCAAAGTTAGGATCTTGAGCTTCCTGGGCCATCTTCAATTTAGTCTGATACATTGTGATGGCAGCAGAGACCTTAGCATTTTCTATGAGATCATGCTTCTCATAGTCAAGGTCAATCAGAAGTTTAGCCATCTTGGTCTTGGCATCTTGGAGTTCCTTCTGAAGATCAGCAATTGCAAGGTCCTTAAGCACTGTAACCTGTTGCAAATCAGTAATCTTCTTGTCCTGCTCCTCGACATTCCCCACATAGTCCTCAATCTCAGCGAATTTCTGCAAAAGAGATAAAAGATAAGGTCAGGACCGAGTGATCCTCAAATTAGCAGGATATATTAGCAGGATATATCAGCAGGATATGCCAGCAGGATATACAGGCAGATACGGTGATCCTTACATCATTGAAGTACTCGAGGAATTGGTGACGGATCAGAGGCAGACCCTGCAAATTCTCACCCTCGGAGGTCTTTCTCTTCTTGCCACCCTTTCCTTTGATGGGTGCCTTGGGAATGGAGATGCTAGGACTGGTAGTGGCCCTCTTCTTCCTGGACCGAACAACATCAAGATCAGCTGTGTTGAACTGGGATACAGGCTTGGCAGATTTTCCGGCACCTACACAATCAAAGCAAGATAAGTGTCCTAATCTTATTTCAATTTAATTATTTATTCTAATATTCAAACTATAAATCAAGCAGGATACTTACTTGACATGGTAATGGAACCTGAGGATACTTCTTGTGAATCTTGGGTGTCTATCTTGAATGTCCTTGTTTCAGGATCAAGCTTCCAAAAAGCAGCAAGCCTATCCTTGGTTGCAGGTGATGTGATGATATGTGAGACAGAAATAGCTGCATAACACAAGACAAAAAGGGGTCAGTAATCCTTATACAAAAACAAGACTACCTGGTAATCCTTCTCAGGATCCTCTGGCCTACCGTGGGTGGACCAGGTCTTTGGTAGATCCTTTCCGTTTGGAATGGTATCCCTCCTGACAAAGAAGAAGCGACGTTTCCAATTTGTGTCGTTCTTGGTGACTTTAAGAAGGGGGTGTTCTCCGCCGGGTTTTCGTTTGAACAAATAACGATGGGAACCAAAGGTAGTAAGATCATACAATTGTGTCAGCTCTGACATTCCTAAATCAATGCCCTCCTGCTCGATGATCCTCTCCAGGGTATACAAAACCCTCCAAATCATCGGCATGGCTTGGATGTAAGAGATGTCGGTAAGGGAAAAGAAGGATTGTGTAAATTCTGGGAATGGATAGGTGTATCCTATGGCGAATGGAGTAACTGGAAAGGCAACCCATGTTTCTGAAACATAGTCGCTCAGAATAGTAGGATCAAAGGGTTTGAAAAAGGCACTCGCCGGAAAGCAATGACGAATCTTGTCTATTTGAGCATCGTTAAAGTAACACCTCTCATGTGTGGAGTCTTTGATGATCTTTTGACTCTTCAAGGGACTATCCTTCTGGTGATCCTTGGCGGGGGAAGACCGGAGCATCATTCTTGAAGAGATGATGGCAAAGTAAGAAAAACAGAGTAAAAGAGGAAGAGATAAGAGAAGAGATACCTGATAGATCTTCGACCAAGAATTTAAAGGGAGTCTCTCTGAAATTTTAAATGCATTTGATCCTATCTCTATCTCCTATTTATAATCATGATCGTGCAGGATTGTCACTTCTGTGACGTCATGGTTGCAACGGCTAGTTCAACAATAACGGCTATATTTACGATAGTTAGTTGCGGATAAGATCAGGAAAACATAACTCGCTCATTTTACATATTACTCCTTATATTTTGGGGGCAATTGTTAGGGGAGGATTTTCTAACAATTAGTGATCCTTACTCGTTATCCTAATTAATGATCCTTTCTTCTGTGACAGATAGTGATCCTCAGAAGAGCTTCAGGATCAGGGTCATGGATCACTTTAAGGATCCTCGTACTGACGATTGTTTGTTTGTGTTTTGTATTACTTCGCATGAGTTACGAGCTTGACTTGGTCTTGGCAACGGTACTAAGGAATATTCCACGGGCATTTCGCACACGATTGACCAAAAATGGACGTTGTGGAGAACGTGGGAGCTTGGCACAAAAGTCGGATAGTTAGTTATTGTAGTTAACTTCTATTTTTATAGGGGTGACGAGCTAGAATTAGAACACTTAGTCATATTTCAGCTACACACTCAAATAATCGCATTCGTGAAGCTCTCGACGAACACTTATTAGTTTTCACTCACTTTTACACATTTTATACTAGTGATCCTTGTACCTAGCTCGTCATTATCCGAAGTTGTAAACATTTATTGATTTATTTGAGCTTGGTGATCGGTAGTTTCCATCACCCGGGGTTTTTTGTGCCGGAGATCAACTCTTGATCAAGGGCTTTTTCCCCGTATAAATCCTTGTGTTGTTTGTGCAATTTACCTCGAAGTGATCCTAATCATTGTTCGATATTTCAAGCATCATACCCCGTGACAGAGAGTTTGGTTGCATTATCCTCATCAGATTTTTTTGACCAAAACAGGAAGTTATATCCTTTATCAAAAGAAACATTATTACTAGATTTGGCATTCCCTCTGAAATTATATGTGATAATGGATCTCAATTTATTTGGAAAAGAACAACTAATTTTTGTGACAGCTAGGGGATCAAGATGATTACATCTACACCAGTTCATCCACAAGCTAATGGCTATGCAGAATCAAGTAACAAGATTATTATCAACAACTTGAAGAAGAAGATAGGATTAAAGAAAGGAAAGTGGGCTGAAGAGCTGCCATATGTCATCTGGGCTGATAGAACAACTCTAAAGAATGCCACTGGCCAAACACCATTCTCTTTAGTCTTCGGAAATAAAGCAGTGATCCCTACAGAGATGGTGGTTCCTACAGCCAGAACAAAAATCCATGATCCTCAGGCAAATAATGAAAATCTGATTCAGGACCTAGATACTGTGGATGAGCTTAGAACTTTAGCAAGAATAAGAATGGTCAGCTATCAGCAAAGGATGACTGAAGCATACAATAAGAATGTCAGAATCAGAAGATTTTAGGTTGGAGACTTGGTGTTAAGGAAAGCATTTCAGAACACTACTAACCCGGCTAATGGCAAGTTAGCACCTAAGTGGGAAGGCCCCTATCTGGTAGAACAGAAGCTAGAAAGGGGCATATCGTCTATTAACCATGGAAGGTGATCTATTACCAAGAATCTGGAATGCTATCCACCTTAAGAAGTATTTTATGTAATAAAAATAAAAGATCCTAAGGATCTTGGATCCTAACGTCGGTAACATTTCACTTTACTGTATTTTTTATTTTATATACTTAATTTACTATAAGAAAAGGGTGTTAAGATATTTAACATCCAGTTTCACCAAGTTTCTTCGGAAATCTTTGGCATCATTTGCATCAACAGAGGTCTAAGGGGTTGGCCACCTCTCTCCTACGTGTAAGGTATCTAATACCTTCTAAGGTTTAAAGGTTTTCACCTTTCATACGAATTGGGTTTTGACACCCCGCCAGTAGTGCACATTATCCAAGTATGGTTTGAGGCGATGGGACCAGTACACGCTTAGTGGCTAACAATTTCATTGTTGTTGGCCATATTCAGGATCCTAAGTATAATGGTAGACGTCCATACATTCGTTTTCCTAGGGTTTCTAACATTTTCATGTTAGCTAAGGTTTTGTGTAACGCCCTGCTTCTTCGTACTTTCCATAATTAGAAAGCGTTGTTTGTATTTCTATTTTTGGAAGTCTTGTATTCTTGTAATCGTCTTTTTGTTGTAATCATTGTAAAATCCGAGACTTGGATCATAATAAAATTCTTATTTCCTTACATTCATGTTATACACATTTCATACATGTTCATACGTTCGAATTAATTAAACATGTGATACTTTATTCATAATTCATGCAAAACACGTTAAACTTACAAACACTTGACTTATATGCTCAATTCATGCAAATACGATACATATTCTCTACATCCATGATTGTTTATACTTGCTTTATATTTGTTTTATGATCTAATTACATTACGTACCCTTAATTATGGCCCTTTATACATAAAACACCCTAAAGCACCTTAAAACACCTCAAAACATAAGTACACGAACTAAATTTGCCAAAATAACAAACTTAAACCACCAGCCCCCTTGCTCGTGGCATGCGACTCGGAGCTCCATCTGGCTCGCACCCCGCGAGGATGCCAGATCCACAGATGTGTGTTTCAGCCACGATAATTGGTCCATTTTGTGTTATTTTGATGTGTTTCTTGCACTTAATACACCCAACCACCAACCCTAATCATTCCCTATAAAACCCAACCCTTCTCCACACATTTTTCACTTTGCAAACTCATCTCTTTCACTCTCAAACACTCAAAAACTCAGCTGGAAATCAGTTGCACATCAGATTCGTTTCAAGTTGCAAAAGTGAGCATAACTTCACTTCTACTTCATCTTTTTCATTGATTCTTTCTTCTTAGCACTTGGAACAACCTTAGGTATGTTTCCACAGGTTTTCCATGGAAAACCAAGGCTGGAACATCAACCAAATAAGGTTAAAAGTGCAAGAAAACTTTCTGTTTTGTATAAACACTTGTTAAACTTACTTAAACTTGAGATTTCTCAACACATTCCTATGTCCTTATGCCACTAATCAAGACCATGATTATGTGAGCTTAAAAACAAGGTTGTGACATGTAAAATCCAAAGGTTTAATCCTAAAAAACTTTCTGTTTTAATAGGGTTTTAACCCACAAGTGATGAACAAGTCTTAAATTTGAAGTTGTGTGATTATATGGTTAGCGTGGGCTATCCTACTTGCAAATCCACACATCACTTGATGTTTTCCTTAATACATAGAGTTTATTTCATTCCTTAATGTACATTCATGACCATCCTTGTTGTCTATGACAACATGTGTATTAGTGAATACAAAAGAGGTTCCTAAATGGAAGATTTATTTTCCTACCTCATGCATGACTTATATGATGTTCTTGTTATATTAATGGACTAGAAACTTATGATATATATTATATAAAATATATAATATCCAAGTAACCAAACCTTTGATGATGACCTAGTGGTCATTTGTCAAAATGTTAAGTTACATCATCTAAGACCTTAGTACTTGTTACGATTCTAATGGGTATTTTAACCCATGAAAACATTCAAACCCTTTTGGGTTTCATAGTGTCAAAACGAGTATTATGTGCTAGATGATTATTTTCTCATATGTCTACTTTTCATGTACTTTAAACTCTGAATCCTTAATCCTCCGTTAACATCCAATACTCATACACCTATGTTTCTTCGTGTAGAAGGACTCGGTGTTCCATCCTAATCAACCAACAAACCCTCGCAGATTTACCAAGTGGAAGCTTGCAAAACCGTGAGTATACTCGATCCCATTTTACTTTTAACACTTTGGGTGCAACATGTATTCTATACAAAAACACGCAACACTTGAAACTTATTTTAATCACTCTATCCACATTTAAACATGAAACAATTTGATGCTTGTTAATGTCGTATGCTATGTAAACTTTTGTGTCGATATATGCTCATTAACTTTGCTAGCCTACCTTAACAATTATAGCGCTATAGGAGTAAAGAACCGCCCATTAGTCTCAGGGTATTGTTAAGTTAAACATGTTAACCTCCCATTAGTCCCAGGGAAAGGCAATTTGCGTTGTAAACTCGGGTTTGAACATATAGTTACACCGTTTCAGCATATTAGTAACTTGTATCTACGTTATTCATGTTGGATATGAGCTCGTTAAACTTTTTATTATATTTTATGCTATGTATCAAACTTGTATACTCGCCAACTTTTTGTTGATCATATTTTAATACATGTTGTATGTTGATAGACGAGATGATGCTAGTGAAGAAACGAGATTTAGGTGGACTTAGAAACACACCTAGAATAAACGTTTATTTGATGTTATGTTTTTGAAACAATTTTGTTTATGTTTGAATCTTGTATGACATTTTTAGCATTGCTATGAAATTTAATTTAAACTATATTGTCACATTAGTGTTATAACGCTTTGAGCGTTTTGTTCGTCTCATCCCGATGTTTCCGCCATCGGTTGGGGTGTGACAATTTGGAATTTTCATGTCACTTAAGTTGGGCTTGTCCCCAGTTATTATGGGCTTGTCCCCAGTTCATTTGGGCTTGTCCCTAGTTATTATGGGCTTGTCCCCAGTTTGTTTGGCTTAGTCCCAAGTTTATCTTAACAGGTTTTGGGAACTTTGAAGATTCACAAGTCTTTTCAAGAAGCATCCTGGATCCTCGAGGTTTAAATCTTGGTGACTAGTTTATCTACACTATGGTAATGATCTAGGACATATAATCCTTACTTGGATATTATGGTATGCCTTACCTTTGCCTTATTTCTTTTATTAATTGAACTCACCCTACATTTTCACAAATAAGGATATATGATTTTTATTCATTTATACAACTTAATTTTTCCTAAGGTTATACATGTTTTTGAATGGTAAAGACTATAAAAAGATCAAACACAAGATATAGTTGAAAGCTTAAAAGTTTTATTTAAATACCACCATTCATGCCAAAATTATCAACTCGGGATTCACTAGCAAAAACGTAGCCCATTCACCCGGGTTGAAGTAGGGTGTTAATAGATGTTAATGTTTGCAGGGAAAGTTAAAGGAGAAGGGTGACAAAGGCTTCATCCTCCACAAACAGGAGGACCCATCCACCTTTCTCACCCCCCCCCCCCCTAATTGTTTGAAGGATCAGTGATCCTTAAACCTAGAAACTATTGTGTCGGATTATTACAAACCAAATTGTTCAAAAATATCAACAAAAGAAAATTAAAAAGTGGGCTCAGGCCTAGGCATCATTATCCTTCATTGCCCACTATCGCAGCCTCCACTGCTGCATCACCACCTGCTTCACCACCAATTCCACCAGCCATCTCCTTTACCCTGCTCGTTCTGGCCTCGGTAGGCTTCTCTGCTGTAGGTTCCTCTTCTCCACCAAGTTTAAGCACGGTCTACTCCCATAGAGCCAAATCCCAGGTGGATATGTCAAAGTTAGGATTATTGGCTTCCTTTGCCATCCTGATCCTTGCCTGTAGCACCGTTCTGGCAACACTAACCTTAGCCTCGTCCGTTGCTACCATGACAGCCTCGTGAGTTCCCACCTCGGCCATGAGCAGTTGATCCTCAAGCCCTTTGTTGTCCTTCTCCAGTTGGGAAAAGGCCTTCTCTTTGGCAGCAGCTATGGACCTCATGTCAGCGAGGGCCTCTTCAAGTTGAGCTATCCTCTTCTCATGGTGGGCCTTGATGTGGGTGAAGCCCTGTGTACAACAAAACATAGACTAAGATACAGGATCGTTGAGAAAATTATCATAACAACATTAGGATTAAGGATCCTTACCTCAGTCAGGGAGTCATGAAGCTGCTTCTCCACATCGAAGAAGTCCCCCTTATGCTCAGAGAGCTTTTTTCTTTTGGTCGCCCTGGTGGTCATAGCCATAGGATTTTGAAAGCTTAGGCTCTTTAACTCCTTCTTGGTGGTCCGTGGGGAGATGAAACTGTCAATGTCATCGAGACCGAATTTGGTGGCAGACATGTTTGTAGATTTTGAGCGCTTGAGCAACCAACAAACATAAAAGATAAGTTTTTTTACTTTTATACTTTAAGTATTCAAATTGCAAATACTATAACAACTTACTTGACATGATGTAGGAGGATGAAGTTTGAGCTTCTTCTTCTTATTCTTCTGAATCCTGGATCCTGATTTTGAAAGTTCTCACGATTGGGTCAAGGGCTAGGAATGCCTCAACTCTATCAGAAGTCCGAGGGAGCTCAGCAAGCCGCGCGAAGTTAGTCACTGCAAACCAGAAAAGAAAGGCCAGTCAAAATGAGTATAATACATTAGCGAAAATATTTTAGGATCCTATTTTCTACCCTTCAGAATCCACCTCAAGGGCAGGGTATCCCCTTTAGGGATTGAGTCTCTTCGCATAAAGAAGAACTGGTTTTTCCAGGTAGAGTCATTCTGAGTGGTTTTATGGATGGGGATCGACTGATAAGGCTTGGATTTAAACAAGAAATGGTTGGAACCATGGGTAACAAGAGAATACAAGTAGGCAACTTCCAAAAGACCAAACTCCAATCTCTCCTTCTCCAGAATCTCTTCGATGGTGAAGAGTGTCCTCCACAACATCGAAATTGCTTGACTATAGCTCATGCTGGTTAAGGTGAAGAAACGTTGGGTTAGATCAGAAAAAGGATAGGAAAACCCTATGAGAAACAGGAGTGCAGGGAAGCAAAACCAGGTTCTTAAGATCGCATCGCTGTGAGCGGAAGGATCGAAGGATCTAAAGACTGTTTGAGGAGGAAAGCATGATACGAGATTCAAAATTTCAGGGTCGGTGAACTTGCAGATTTGCGATGATGGATCTTTCAACAGGTTCTGTGACCTAAAACCTTCATCCTTGTTGGGGCTATTACCAGGTGAAGATCGGGTGTTCATCTTGGCCATAGATTCACAAAAGAACGGAAAGTAAAATGAAGGGAATAGAGAAATACCTGAATCTTAAGCGCCGGATATAAAGATATACTTGTGATTATGGTGATCTTTAAAGAAAAGGGAGTTATCTCTTTCCCTATATATCGCAATGAGTAGTTGCAGAATAGCCTGACCCCTAATGCCTAGTTTGAATTTTATGTACAATATGACAGCTGTGATCACTATAACATCCGCCATATTGGGGGCAATTGTTAGGGCTTAGATTTTTGCTATTATGGATCCCATATCCTGAGGCCTACTCTGGATAATTATCCTTATGTGTAATACGGGACCTCAGAGGATGAAGGATCCTTAATATTTATTATGGTTACTAATGATTGTTCTCGACATTTACTTATGTTTATATGCAAGGGAGTAACATGGTGGACTGCGTCTAAGCTGGAATCTCGAGAACAATTCGTTATGGAGCTTCACGTGTTTATTCCACAACAGTCATGGGTGTAACGCCTCGCTTTTTGGAACTTTCCTTATTTAGAAAGTTTGTTGTATTTCTATTTATGGAAACTTGTAATCTCTTTGTATTCGTATTTTATTTCCAAGGCTTGTAATCCGAGAATTGATCATAATGAAATTCGTTCTTTATACTTAATTGTTATACATGCAAACTCTTTATACGTGCAAATACTTATACATACATTCACGATACTAGAATTATAGTTACGTACATGCTTCATACTTGAAAAACTGCTAAAAATGGAAATATGGCATAAAATAATAGTAATATCAAAGTTCAGGAGCCAAAATGAAAGAAACACAAACTTTTCCGGATTTGGATAGCGCCGCGCTACGCGAACCCCATCCCTCCTTCTCTTCGCGTGCCGCCAAGGCCTTCAATCCGTAGTGAGTTGTTTCTTGGCTGCGGGTTGGCCAATTTTCTAACACCATTTTACTCCCCAATCACCTTTAATCTCCATTAAACACTAAACCCTAACCAACCACTATATAAACAAGCTTGCTATCACCCATTTTCACTTTCCAAACTCATCTACACTCTCAAATCTCCCTCAAATTAGTTGCAAACATCAGAAAAAGGCAGATTATTCTAAGTGCAAAAGTAAGCACTTCCTTCACTTTTCTTCATCTTTTCTTCCATTACAAAGCTTGGAACACCTCTAGGAGTGTATCTATAAGTTTACCATGGTAAACTAAGGTGGAACATCACCATTTTGAGGTCCAAACTTTCGGTTTTGGAAGATTGTCTTGTTAACTTTATAAAACTTATGATTTCTTATGCAATATTGTACCTACCTTGCTTCTAATCAAGTCAATGGTTAGTGAGCTTATGTATGGTTGATTCTTATGAGTTTAGAGGTGCAAACACTCTCTAAACTTTCTCTTTTGATAGGGTTTAAACACCCACCAGTTATGAAATCATCCAAGTCTACCATAGTTCATATGGCAAGACTTGTGTTTTGGTGAAAGTGTGAACCTTGGAAGCCATGGCTATCCTAACTTGTTCCACACCTCACTTGATGTTTTATCTTGCTATTCCAAGTAGTTTACTAGTTCTCAAGTAAAATAACCCCACCGCAACTCCAACATTTTCCATGATGGGTACGAAACACCCGGGTTGATCTTACTTGGCTACTTGCTGAAATATTAGATAGTTATATTTTTCTTTCTCATTCATGACCATCCGAATCATCCTTGTGATGATTTGTGCATTGGTGAATTCATAAAATGAGGTTAATCTTACCTCCACGCTTGACTTATATGATATCCATGACAATCATGATGGACTTAGTTTTAGGATTACTATATAAACTATATAAATATATATCTACATAGCCAAACTCATGATACTAATCGGTTATGATTATGTGTCATGAACTTAGGTTACTTTATCTAATGTTCTAAATTTCTCGTTTTCGATTCTAATGGGCAAATTAGGACCCATGAAATCACATACAAACTTAGTGTCAAAACGAGTACTTAGACAAGATATATTTTTATGCATATATACTTTTCGTACTTAAATTCCAATCCGAATCCTTTGTCAAAATCCGAATACTCACGCGCCTTCGTTTACCCCATGTAGGGTGACCTCGGTGTTCCAACCTCCAACTCTTCAACTCGCGGGATTAACAAAGGAAAGCTTTGCAAAACCGTGACTATACTCGAACGCCCTCTTTATGTTTTACCCTTTTGGGTGCAATATGTTTACATTATCAAATTACACATTCACACTTATACTTTATGCAAACACAAACAATCCAATCATGCATGCTTAAATACGTGATACTTGATTTGTATTCTTGGAGCATTCTTATGTGATTTACTTGTCATTAACTTCATACGAGCCTCCTCTTAACATGTATAGCGTTATAGGAGTAACGCACCCCCGTAGTCTTGTGGTCATGTTAAGTCTTTAAAACATGCGGTAATAAGAGGATTGACTTGTATAGTTGCATGCCAGGTTTACATTAATCTAGTTAACTATTTTTGCCATGTGGATTTGTTTAAACCATTTTATATACTTATGCTATTATTAAACTTGTATACTCACCAATACATTGTGTATTGAACCAAACTTTAAAACATATTGCAGGTTGATGACATTGATGCTCATGGAATCTAGTAGGATTGCTTAGATACACACTTGATTCTAGATTATGTTGTTAAATTTTGTTGTATCATTTCTTGAACAATGTTGTATTTTTCCTATTTAAATGTTGTACTTGGTTTCGTATGTTGTAATTGACAATTACTATCAATATTATGAAATCGGTTTTGAATTAAATATTGTCACAATAGTGTTATGAAGTCTCGAGCAATCTCGTTTTTGTCTCACTCCGATATTTCCGCCATTGGTTGGGGTGTGATAACGGGAGTGAACCTGGACTTGCATAGTTTTCGGATATTTTGTTATCTTTACATATAAAGGGGTTGATCAAGTGTTGATATCCATAACCACACTTTCGCATACACACACTACGATCAGAAGCTTATAAACACTCTTAGCAATCGGTCGTTGTAACACACTTGATCAGCATCCAAAGTTGTAACCATTTTCATTGTTCAATAGAATTGGTGGTTGATAGTTTTCACCACCTGAGGTTTTTATGCCGACGATCTACTAGTTAGAAACATTTGCTTTATTTATCGTTCATCATTAATTTTATTTGATCAAGCACTCTACCTCACAAACAACTTTGGTTACATTATCCTTAAATAGATTTTTGACCACAACACCCTATACTTTTCATCTTTCGCAAATTTTCGTTTACCTTTCGTACTAAATTTTGCGAGTTACCACGGAGCAACGTGTGTGTGTGTGGTTCAACGTTTTTACTTCACGATTTTGCGAGGTAAACGGCGCACCGTCCATGTGTAGTTCAAGATTTTACGTCTAATGTTTTTCATTTCATACGTTCGTCGCAACACGTGAGTCATTGATTGACTTTGTTATTTTTTTATATGTTATATCTTTCGGTTTCTTGCATTTTAACCTCATAAAAATGATTTCTTTTACTTTTTAACCAAAACTTTTTATCTTTTGCAATTTAACCTCACAACTTTTTTACTTTCAACTTCGGTCCCCTATACTTTTCATCCTTCCCAAATTTTTGTTTTACGTTTCGTACTAAATTTTACGAGTTAACACAGTGCAATGTACGTGTGTGATTCAACGTTTTTACGTTTCGTTCATAATTTTTGGAGTTAACACGGCGCAAGGTCCATGTGTTGTTCAATGTTTTTACGTCTATGTTTTTCTCATTTGACAAGTTCGTCGCAACGCATGAGTCCTAGATCGACCTAGTCTTTAACACGCCACAACTTAACCGTTGGTGGTCGCTGACGGTAGTGTGAGATTGGTGCTATTTGACATGCTTTTACACCCCTGTTGTAACGTGGGGGTGCTTAACTCTAGTAACTATTATTTATCAATTTTGGCCCGAACAAATTTGACATGCACTAAATTTTGAGTAAATTACAAGTTTTGTCATTTATGTTTGTACCAAATTGCAGGCGGTGTCCTTTACCTTTAAATTTGACAGGTTTTGTACTTTATGTTACAAAATCTTGCACATTACGTCCTTTAACCCTAACCTAGTTAAAAAAAAATTGTTAGATCTGGTTACCCAAGGGCAATTTGGTCTTTTTACCTATAAATTCAAAATTATTTTAATAAAAAAACAAAAATAAATTTAGAAAACCAATATTATATTATATCTACACACACTCTATCTATCTCACACCTCTCTCTCTCTCTCTCTCTTCCCCTCTTTCACTCCTCTCTCTCTCTATTTCAGCCACCACCGCCCTCATAGCCACCACAACCCCAACCGCCTTCACAGCCACTAGGCCCACCACCACCCCCACCAATCACCAGCCCCTCCACCGTTTCCCTCACAAGTACCATCGCCCCCACTTAGATCATTTCCCGGCGACAATCAACCTCTGATGTCTCTCTCAGTACAGTGGCAATGGGATTTGTTATATATATCTCTGTCGTACATATCTCGTTCTCTCTATTTCTCTCTAGGGTTTGATGAACATTTGGGGTTGGTGTGGTGGGGTTGGGGGTGCTACGGTGTGGTTAACAGAGAAAAAAGGCGGGTGGATGTGGTGGACGGTGGTGTTTACGATTGAGGGTGGGTGTGGGTTTTGAATGTAGATCTGGTGGATGGGTTTTGAATGGTGGATGTGGTGGAGGGTGATGGTGGACGATCGTGGTTGGGTGGAGGACAGTGGTCGTTGGATGGATTCTGAAGGTGGACAGTGGTGGTTGATAGGGATTTCTGACGGTGAAGTTTTGGTTCGGGAGAATCGTATCGATAGGGTTTTCGAACGAGCTCCAGACAGCGGAATTTGTTGAGTTTTGAAGGATAAGATTGCCGGAATTGGTGAGATCGGCGGTTGTGACGGTGGTGGTGGTGAGGAGGAGGTGGTGGTGGTGAATAAATTTGGTACAAAATAGTCCCTGAATAATTTTTTTTTGCAAAATAGCCCCTGGAAAGGTGCAATAACAAAAATGCCCTCATGTGCAAGGCACATGACCATACTTAACGAAAAATATAATTGGGTTTAGCCTAAATGACATAACGTGCAGGATTTTGAAATGTTAAGGACAAAACTCGTCAAATTTAAATGTAAAGGACACCACCTGCAATTTGGTACAAACATAAAGGACAAAACTGTGACACCTGTGTCACTGCGACCATCAAACAAATACCAAACCAATGAAATATTGTATTTCATACTTTGGACTTGTATAAATAAGTGTATCTTTTGCACATATCAACTCTTGTTCGATTTCAAGCTCTAAATCGCTTTCTGGAAGGTTATACGCGCGCTGATGCGTAAATATAACCAGTTTAATGCAACAAACACTCCGGAATAGTGACATATACTTAGCATACCTTAAATAACCTTTACATAACTTAGAAATAAGTTTTGAAGGCTTTGGTATGGCAAAAACAAGTTAATTCGCTTACAGGGACTAAACTTGACAAACTGCGAAAGTATGCCAATTTGAACTGTAACAAACATTCCGGAACATGACCATAAGTTAAAAACACATTAAATATCCTTTATATAGCTTAGAAATAGGCTTTGAGAGGTTCGGTGTGCTAAAATAAACTTTTGGGTCATTCAGGGACTAAAAGCGTCAAAAAGTGCACAAGTTTGCATTTTCGCGCATAACTTACGTTCTGAATACATCCGGACATCCAAAAATTTATGTAAGCACTAAAATATTTTATTTTAGTGTTTGGCATAAGAAAAATCCATTCGTCACGCAATTTGGATCATTTTTCGCGCTTATGCGCATTCCGTCGTAATTAAGCGAACATCGCGATCGTACGACCAAACGAACCAACATCCGGCATATTTTTGAGCATGTTTCATGCCCACAATGTTTAGGCATCCTTGTGGAGCCTTTAAAATGATTTAACGAGCCTTAAACATGTCGGAAATGGCCTGAATACGCAACGGGGACTGAAAGATGAACATTTGAAAGTGTTTGCTGATCAGGGGGACCCTAGCGTGACACCTAGCCCCCTTGGCGTCACGCTAGGCCTCTTCTGATCAGCAAAGGTCATTTAAACACATGTTAACAGCCCCTAACACCCTCCAAAGGTCAAGTGCCACATGTTAAACTCTTATGGTGGCCAAAATCAGTTACCACAACATTCCAACAAGTGTAGGGATGTGATCATTCCCTCTTCTCCAAGAAACGATCCTAACGGTGAACCGAAAACTATAAATACCCACCTCCACCCTTCACTTTTCCTCACAAGAATCTGATCTAATGTGCTCTAAGTTTAAACCTTTGTTTCATACCTGAGCTATTTTGATCTAGATTAGCATTCGGGGACCCTTTGTAAGTGTTCCTTCGTTCTTTTATTGCTTTTCGAGCCCGAAAGTCAAACTTTGTTTGACTTTCTGCATTGACCAGTTTATGGTCAATGCGAAGTTCGTTTGAACTTTGCAACGTGATTGTAATCACGATGGTTATAGTCCCTTGTGACTATGCCTACTGATTACCACGTTGTCTAGGGTCGTAAGGGTAAGCGATCTAATAAATCGCTTATACCTTCGAACCCGACCCATTTGGTCGATCATTATGATCCGACCAAACACATTAGGTGACCATAGTATATAGGGAATAACCTTCCGAGGTTATACCTTATGGTCGTTTCGTTTAAGTAGTTGTATGATAGGTAGTTTATATGCCTTAGGTAAATTACCAAAATACCCTTTAATGCCAAAATGCATTTTAAACATATGTAACATAACTTTTGGTATCTAAACTGATTTGGTAAAAATATTAGATATGTTAAGGCATTTTTTACTTGTCATAGGACTAGTTAAGCGGTCCGAACGCGTTTCACGCGAACGACGCGTTAAAGTAGCATAAGCTACCTAAACGGGTCGTAATGGGTCGTAAACACTTAGGTTAGGTTTCATTTAGTATGTAGGCTTTGTTAAACCATACTACATGAGTTCCCATACTCATTTGGTTTACGAGCCCTCATTCTATCCGATCTTCCGATATAGGTCCGGTTTATTAACATAGTTACCTATATTAGGTGTCGTTTGATTCCGAGATCTCTAGCATTGCTTGATGGTTATCTTAGGACTTCTGAGCAATCTCAAGTGAGTACATAGACCCCTCTTTTACTGTTTTCCAAACTGTTTTGGGGTGAAACACATGTGCCTACTTGTTACTTTCGTGCTTTCCTGTTTTCACATCATATACCTGCTATGTTTGTTAGTACATTATAGTACATGATTTCATTACATTTCATACTATGTATGCCCATTGTGTGCGTACTTAGTACATCGCTTTACATTACATTTCATACTATGAATGCCCATTGTGTGCGTACTTAGTACATCGCTTTACATTACATTTTATGCTATGTATGTCCATTGTGTGCATACTTAGTACATTGTTTTACTTTACATTTCTGCTATGTATGTTGACTGATAGCATGCTAGCACATTGATTTACATGACTTTCTGCTTTGTATGTTAACTTAGCATACTTAGTACATTGTTTTCATATAACATGTTCACTTTTGCTATGACATTTGGTTTGCATAAACGAGACTATTATACGTTCATTAACATTAGCTACGCCGCTCGGTAGTAAGTACTGGTACCATAGGACTTGACAAATCCCATTCCTGACATCCCGGGTTTGTTTGGATGTAAGGAATGACTGAATCCGAAAACATTACTTTTGATAACCTTGACTGAAAGGGTTATCCGACTGTCTCAAGGCTTGAATGTATGCGTTAACTTACCACATAAATGTTTGTATCAATGTAACATGCATTACTTTGCAAAACATAACTTTTTCATATATTCAAAATACTTTGTTTTGTACATTTCTACATTTGGATTGTGTGACAATACTTTACTTACAATACATAACATTTGATTCACATTACTTGACTACTTTTGGACTTATAAACATTTGACATGGCTTATACAAGGACTTTGGACTATTGGTTTAAACATAGACTTTATACATTGGTGGTTTGTTTAAGTGATTTAAGTAACGAGGCGTGTGTAATATGATACAAGCATGGTGGATACGCCGCTAGTACTTCCTATATATAAGTGTTTGTATGGTATTACATCTCGTAGCGTTATTTAAATCATTTCAATTTGAGACATATAACATTTTATACAAATAACATACTTTTCACAAGACATTGAATTACAAACAACTTATCTTATATAAACTCATTTTACATGGTTATCCATTTAACCATACATTATCCTCTTATTTATACATATCATCTGATCTTATCATTTTTCAAAAGATTTACAAGACAAAGCAAATTACAAGGTTCATGACTAAACATTTTCTCAAACATAAGTCATGAATTTTATTTTCACAAAACCTATGTATCTCACAGGCATTTTTATGCTGACGTACCTATTTTCACATGTGTTTTCAGGAGATGATGCATAGGACTTATCAAGACATACTTAGGCGGACCTGTGCCTTAGTGACTTAAAACGAGACAAGAACTAGTTAATTTATGTTATGTACTCTTTGGTTCTTGTTTAAAACAATGTAAACTTTCATGTTTGATTAATAAAATGAAACTTCGATTTCCATGGTTGTGAAACATTAATTCTGTTACAACACTCCCCGACGTTTCCGCCACGTTTTGTATGTTCTACGTGGTCGGGGTGTGACAGAAAAGATGGTATCAGAGCCAATGGTTATAGGGAATTAGGTTATTAGTAATACTTTGACCTAGTCTATAACCTTCCTAGGACCCTAACGCGAGTTTACTTGCGTTTAGTCATAAGACAATACCGTCACCTATCCTTAGGCGACGACCACAACAAGAACATAAATTTCAAAACCGCTTTGAAAACTAATCATCTGTTCTAGGATGATTGATTACTAGGTTTTGAACCCTCTATTGTAAGGTTTTGAACCCTCTGTTATAAGGTTTTGAACCCTTTGAGTTTTCAAAATCTCGTCAAAGTTTTGGGTCCAAAATAGTGTGAACACGTGCAAACTGGAAGAGTGAATGCCTGTACCCTGAGTTTTCTGTCTAAGGCTAGAGTGTTCGTACAAATCCACATAATCGGACCAGTCACTCTTACCTGGGAACTCTTGGGGTGAGTGTCCACTTATAGGCGAGCATGTCTTCGCGATACACTATGAGGATCTATTTGCTTTGATTCAGCCTTTGTGTTGTTTGTTTGCTTCGTGGTTCAAACAAACGACCATCAACCATGATTTTGGTCGGTAATTGTAACATCCTATTCTTACCCAATGCCATTTCATTTGTTTTCTTTCTTGTTTCTCTTTTAGAATGCCTCCTCGACGCGAAAACCAGATAGCGACTGCCGAACTGGCAGAAATCATTGCGCAGCAAATGGCTGCTCAATTCCCAAACCTCTTTGCTCAATGGAACCAAGCCAACAACAACAACAATGGTCCATGCAATTTCAAGAGTTTTAACTCGGCTAAACCACTCAAGTTTAGTGGTTCTAAGGGAGCGACTGGGCTTCTTCAATGGTTCGAGAGCATTGAGAATACTTTCCGCCACGTGCAGTGTCCTGACAATCGCAAGGTCGAGTTTTCTTCGAGTATGTTCCAGAAGAGGACCCTTACGTGGTGGAACGGGGTTATGAGAGACCGTGGTGCTGAGGTTGCCTTAGCCCAGACTTGGGCCGAACTTAGGGCTCTTATGATGAAGGAATTATGTCCTCGTCACGAGATCAGGGCCTTGGAAAGGGAATTCGACAATTTGAAGCAAGATAGCGGTGAGCATCGAGCCTACACGGACCGTTATGAGGAGTTAAGTCTGTTATGCCCAAACATGGTCACGCCTTTGGATAAGGCAATCGAAAAGTACATTGATGGCCTCCCCGACTCAATACAAGACATTGTGACTGGTAGCAACCCTACTACTGTTAGGCAGGCCATTGAGCTATCTGCAACCTTGACTGAATCAAAGATCAGGAAAGGTAAACTTTTCCGAAAAGGTGACAAGAAACCGGTCGAAGAATCGAACCCAATCGAGGAATCAAAGACCATGGATGAACAGACTGGATCCTCTAAGAAGTCAAAGAAGTGAAAGGCTTCTCAGAACTTCGCCATGGTCGCTCACAATGATCAAGCCGTCCCTAACCAACCAGCTCAACCCCCTGCTAGGAAACCCTACAACGGAACCGCACCCTTGTGCAACCAATGTGGCCTACATCATCATGCTGGTGTGAAGTGCCGCACATGCCAAGTTTGCGGATTTATAGGTCATACAGCAAGGGTTTGCCCAACAGCAGCTGCACCAAATCAAGTTAACAACAATCCTGCTCAAGCTCGTTTTCCACCGGGGTCTTGCTACAACTGTGGCGAGATGGGCCATTTTCGTAGGAATTGCCCAAAGCTTGCTAATGCAAATCCAACGCAGGGATGAGTATCTGACCGACAGAAGATAACGATGTTTAGAAAATAATTGAGCCTTGTGTATTATTTTCTTTTGTTATCACGATCTATGAAACAGTTGTTGTTATTGTTGTTATAAATAAATCTTTCATTTACATTTTAATATGTTTATGTGGTTGCATGTATAAACATATCCTCTACAATACCAACAATCAAGGAACCATATTCCTTGAAGAACAGACTACCCCCAAATTTCTTCCATTGTATGATCTCTTGCGTTTTCCACGAAAATCCTAAGTACCCGTTTCTTCCAAGAGAAACGAAGTACGAGGTGCCAAGTTAATAGCAATCAATAACAAGATAATAACAATTAAACAATTATGTGATTATGTGCTTATGTGTTCCCTTTTATGTGTCATGTGATCCAAATTATGTTATCCAAATCCTCGTAGAATCTTACATATCCTTGTACACGAGATTCATAGTAGGATACCCAAAGGTACTACCTAAAATCCTAAATGGACTTCTACGCTGTAGTTAAGTCCCTTGGATTATAAAGCACTACTCCATAATTAGACCCCTTTAGTGGTCTAGATAAACTGATCAATCCAAAAATCTGGTTAGGAATATTATGTGATGATATAGATGAAAGGACTCCTTGGTGGCCTAATTAAGAAGATCCTCTGTCGATCTAATTAAAAGGACCCTATGGTAGTCTAGTCACCCTCATCACAAGTTTGATATCCTTCCCCACAACATTACAAAACTAACTGTGCGGACTGTGCAAGGAATTACGTAATTATGGATGCATACATAATTAGGGAATTTAGTGCACAGAAATCACAACAAGTTCTATCATGTATCTAAGTTAACCCAATTCACTTCCAATTCTGATGAAGCATCCGTTGAGGAAAAATGAACTAGCTATTCATTTTTCACTTCTGAGGAATATCCGTTGAGGAAATGAATATCCGTTTATCCTTCATTTCCAACTCTGAAGAAGCAACCGTTGAAAATGACTCCGTTAGTTCATTTTCGTTTCTGAAGATTATCCGTTGTTAAATCTTCATTTCCAACTCTGAGGAAGCAACCGTTGAAAATGACTCCGTTAGTTCATTTTCGTTTCTGAAGATTATCCGTTGAGGAAATGAATATCCGTTGTTAAATCTTTCATTTCCGTACCTGAGGAAGCAACCGTTGAAAATGACTCTGTTAGTTCATTTTCGTTTCTGAAGATTATCCGTTGAGGAAATGAATATCCGTTGATTGTTCCTTCATTTCAAATTCTGAAGAATAACCGTTGAGGAAAATAACCCCGTTTGTTCATTTTCGTTCTGAATGAATATCCATTGAGAGAAATGAATATCCGTGGATTATTCCTTCATTCCCGTTTCTGACGAAGGACCCGTTGAGGAAGAATGAATCATCCATTCGTTTTCACTTCTGAAGAATATCCGTTGAGGGAAATGTATATCCGTTTAGTTAAAAATCCTTTATTTTCCATTTCCGAAGAACCCGTTGAAGAAAATGACTCCGTTCGTTCATTTTCGCTTCTGAAAAATATCCGTTGAGGAAAATAACAAAATTATGCTTTACATATCTTTGATGGCTATTTAACACAAAGTCACAGACAGACTTCTACGAATAAATTTCGGGACGAAATTTCCTTAAGTAGGGGAGACTGTGACACCTGTGTCACGGCGACCATCAAACAAATACCAAACCAATGAAATATTGTATTTCATACTTTGGACTTGTATAAATAAGTGTATCTTTTGCACATATCAACTCTTGTTCGATTTCAAGCTCTAAATCGCTTTCTGGAAGGTTATACGCGCGCTGATGCGTAAATATAACCAGTTTAATGCAACAAACACTCCGGAATAGTGACATATACTTAACATACCTTAAATAACCTTTACATAACTTAGAAATAAGTTTTGAAGGCTTTGGTATGGCAAAAACAAGTTAATTCGCTTACAGGGACTAAACTTGACAAACTGCGAAAGTATGCCAATTTGAAGTGTAACAAACATTCCGGAACATGACCATAAGTTAAAAACACATTAAATATCCTTTATATAGCTTAGAAATAGGCTTTGAGGGGTTCGGTGTGCTAAAATAAACTTTTGGGTCATTCAGGGACTAAAAGCGTCAAAAAGTGCACAAGTTTGCATTTTCGCGCATAACTTACGTTCTGAATACATCCGGACATCCAAAAATTTATGTAAGCACTAAAATATTTTATTTTAGTGTTTGGCATAAGAAAAATCCATTCGTCGCGCAATTTGGATCATTTTTCGCGCTTATGCGCATTCCGTCGTAATTAAGCGAACATCGCGATCGTACGACCAAACGAACCAACATCCGGCATATTTTTGAGCATGTTTCATGCCCACAATGTTTAGGCATCCTTGTGGAGCCTTGAAAATGATTTAACGAGCCTTAAACATGTCGGAAATGGCCTGAATACGCAACGGGGACTGAAAGATGAACATTTGAAAGTGTTTGCTGATCAGGGGGACCCTAGCGTGACACCTAGCCCCCTTGGCGTCACGCTAGACCTCTTCTGATCAGCAAAGGTCATTTAAACACATGTTAACAGCCCCTAACACCCTCCAAAGTTCAAGTGCCACATGTTAAACTCTTATGGTGGCCAAAATCAGTTACCACAACATTCCAACAAGTGTAGGGATGTGATCATTCCCTCTTCTCCAAGAAACGATCCTAACGGTGAACCGAAAACTATAAATACCCACCTCCACCCTTCACTTTTCCTCACAAGAATCTGATCTAATGTGCTCTAAGTTTAAACCTTTGTTTCATACCTGAGCTATTTTGATCTAGATTAGCATTCGGGGACCCTTTGTAAGTGTTCCTTCGTTCTTTTATTGCTTTTCGAGCCCGAAAGTCAAACTTTGTTTGACTTTCTGCATTGACCAGTTTATGGTCAATGCGAAGTTCGTTTGAACTTCGCAACGTGATTGTAATCACGATGGTTATAGTCCCTTGTGACTATGCCTACTGATTACCACGTTGTCTAGGGTCGTAAGGGTAAGCGATCTAATAAATCGCTTATACCTTCGAACCCGACCCATTTGGTCGATCATTATGATCCGACCAAACACATTAGGTGACCATAGTATATAGGGAATAACCTTCCGAGGTTATACCTTATGGTCGTTTCGTTTAAGTAGTTGTATGATAGGTAGTTTATATGCCTTAGGTAAATTACCAAAATACCCTTTAATGCCAAAATTCATTTTAAACATATGTAACATAACTTTTGGTATCTAAACTGATTTGGTAACAATATTAGATATGTTAAGGCATATTTTACTTGTCATAGGACTAGTTAAGCGGTCCGAACGCGTTTCACGCGAACGACGCGTTAAAGTAGCATAAGCTACCTAAACGGGTCGTAATGGGTCGTAAACACTTAGGTTAGGTTTTATTTAGTATGTAGGATTTGTTAAACCATACTACATGAGTTCCCATACTCATTTGGTTTACGAGCCCTCATTCTATCCGATCTTCCGATATAGGTCCGGTTTATTAACATAGTTACCTATATTAGGTGTCGTTTGATTCCGAGATCTTAGGACTTCTGAGCAATCTCAAGTGAGTACATAGACCCCTCTTTTACTGTTTTCCAAACTGTTTTGGGGTGAAACACATGTGCCTACTTGTTACTTTCGTGCTTTCCTGTTTTCACATCATATACCTGCTATGTTTGTTAGTACATTATAGTACATGATTTCATTACATTTCATACTATGTATGCCCATTGTGTGCGTACTTAGCACATCGCTTTACATTACATTTCATACTATGAATGCCCATTGTGTGCGTACTTAGTACATCGCTTTACATTACATTTTATGCTATGTATGTCCATTGTGTGCATACTTAGTACATTGTTTTACTTTACATTTCTGCTATGTATGTTGACTGATAGCATGCTAGCACATTGATTTACATGACTTTCTGCTTTGTATGTTAACTTAGCATACTTAGTACATTGTTTTCATATAACATGTTCACTTTTGCTATGACATTTGGTTTGCATAAACGAGACTATTATACGTTCATTAACATTAGCTACGCCGCTCGGTAGTAAGTACTGGTACCATAGGACTTGACAAATCCCATTCCTGACATCCCGGGTTTGTTTGGATGTAAGGAATGACTGAATCCGAAAACATTACTTTTGATAACCTTGACTGAAAGGGTTATCCGACTGTCTCAAGGATTGAATGTATGCGTTAACTTACCACATAAATGTTTGTATCAATGTAACATGCATTACTTTGCAAAACATAACTTTTTCATATATTCAAAATACTTTGTTTTGTACATTTCTACATTTGGATTATGTGACAATACTTTACTTACAATACATAACATTTGATTCACATTACTTGACTACTTTTGGACTTATAAACATTTGACATGGCTTATACAAGGACTTTGGACTATTGGTTTAAACATAGACTTTATACATTGGTGGTTTGTTTAAGTGATTTAAGTAACGAGGCGTGTGTAATATGATACAGGCATGGTGGATACGCCGCTAGTACTTCCTATATATAAGTGTTTGTATGGTATTACATCTCGTAGCGTTATTTAAATCATTTCAATTTGAGACATATAACATTTTATACAAATAACATACTTTTCACAAGACATTGAATTACAAACAACTTATCTTATATAAACTCATTTTACATGGTTATCCATTTAACCATACATTATCCTCTTATTTATACATATCATCTGATGTTATCGTTTTTCAAAAGATTTACAAGACAAAGCAAATTACAAGGTTCATGACTAAACATTTTCTCAAACATAAGTCATGAATTCTGTTTTCACAAAACCTATGTATCTCACAGGCATTTTTATGCTGACGTACCTATTTTCACATGTGTTTTCAGGAGATGATGCATAGGACTTATCAAGACATACTTAGGCGGACCTGTGCCTTAGTGACTTAAAACGAGACAAGAACAAGTTAATTTATGTTATGTACTCTTTGGTTCTTGTTTAAAACAATGTAAACTTTCATGTTTGATTAATAAAACGAAACTTCGATTTCCATGGTTGTGAAACATTAATTCTGTTACAACACTCCCCGACGTTTCCGCCACGTTTTGTATGTTCTACGTGGTCGGGGTGTGACAGAAAAGATGGTATCAGAGCCAATGGTTATAGGGAATTAGGTTATTAGTAATACTTTGACCTAGTCTATAACCTTCCTAGGACCCTAACGCGAGTTTACTTGCGTTTAGTCATAAGACAATACCGTCACCTATCCTTAGGCGACGACCACAACAAGAACATAAATTTCAAAACCGCTTTGAAAACTAATCATCTGTTCTAAGATGATTGATTACTAGGTTTTGAACCCTCTATTGTAAGGTTTTGAACCCTCTATTGTAAGGTTTTGAACCCTCTGTTATAAGGTTTTGAACCCTTTGAGTTTTCAAAATCTCGTCAAAGTTTTGGGTCCAAAATAGTGTGAACACATGCAAACTGGAAGAGTGAATACCTGTACCCTGAGTTTTCTGTCTAAGGCTAGAGTGTTCGTACAAATCCACATAATCGGACCAGTCACTCTTACCTGGGAACTCTTGGGGTGAGTGTCCACTTATAGGCGAGCATGTCTTCGCGATACACTATGAGGATCTATTTGCTTTGATTCAGCCTTTGTGTTGTTTGTTTGCTTCGTGGTTCAAACAAACGACCATCAACCATGATTTTGGTCGGTAATTGTAACATCCTATTCATACCCAATGCCATTTCATTTGTTTTCTTTCTTGTTTCTCTTTTAGAATGCCTCCTCGAGGCGAAAACCAGATAGCGACTGCCGAACTGGCAGAAATCATTGCGCAGCAAATGGCTGCTCAATTCCCAAACCTCTTTGCTCAATGGAACCAAGCCAACAACAACAACAATGGTCCATGCAATTTCAAGAGTTTTAACTCGGCTAAACCACTCAAGTTTAGTGGTTCTGAGGGAGCGACTGGGCTTCTTCAATGGTTCGAGAGCATTGAGAATACTTTCCGCCACGTGCAGTGTCCTGACAATCGCAAGGTCGAGTTTTCTTCGAGTGTGTTCTAGAAGAGGGCCCTTACGTGGTGGAACGGGGTTATGAGAGACCGTGGTGCTGAGGTTGCCTTAGCCCAGACTTGGGCCGAACTTAGGGCTCTTATGATGAAGGAATTATGTCCTCGTCACGAGATCAGGGCCTTGGAAAGGGAATTCAACAATTTGAAGCAAGATAGCGGTGAGCATCGAGCCTATACGGACCGTTATGAGGAGTTAAGTCTGTTATGCCCAAACATGGTCACGCCTTTGGATAAGGCAATCGAAAAGTACATTGATGGCCTCCCCGACTCAATACAAGACATTGTGACTGGTAGCAACCCTACTACTGTTAGGCAGGCCATTGAGCTATCTGCAACCTTGACTGAATCAAAGATCAGGAAAGGTAAACTTTTCCGAAAAGGTGACAAGAAACCGGTCGAAGAATCGAACCCAGTCGAGGAATCAAAGACCATGGATGAACAGACTGGATCCTCTAAGAAGTCAAAGAAGCGAAAGGCTTCTCAGAACTTCGCCATGGTCGCTCACAATGATCAAGCCGTCCCTAACCAACCAGCTCAACCCCCTGCTAGGAAACCCTACAACGGAACCGCACCCTTGTGCAACCAATGTGGCCTACATCATCATGCTGGTGTGAAGTGCCGCACATGCCAAGTTTGCGGACTTATAGGTCATACAGCAAGGGTTTGCCCAACAGCAGCTGCACCAAATCAAGTTAACAACAATCCTGCTCAAGCTCGTTTTCCACCGGGGTCTTGCTACAACTGTGGCGAGATGGGCCATTTTCGTAGGAATTGCCCAAAGCTTGCTAATGCAAATCCAGCGCAGGGATGAGTATCTGACCGACAGAAGATAACGATGTTTAGAAAATAATCGAGCCTTGTGTATTATTTTCTTAAATAAGATATCGAGTCAGCTTGAACCCCTATATTGACGTTGGTGCTCATTTCTTTGTTGGAGAGGGGGGATTCGCCGCCTCACCGTCCATTTCGCCTCCTTGGTCGTCTTTTCCCATCAGTAAATGGTGGCGATGCTCGCCGATTTCAACGGATGGCGGGTGGTGGTGGTGGTCGTCGCTTACAATGATTCCGTCACCCGTTTCGCCCCCTTGGCCGTCTTCTCCCGTCATTGGATGGTAGATGGTGGATGGTGAGCCATCAAACTAACTAAAGCGCTAGCGCTATATTAGTTAGTAAAGCAACCTTTTGCGCTAGGCGCTTACTTTTTTGTCTTAGTGGAAGCTGGCAGCGGTGCTTGCTTAACCGAGTACACGGAATTGGGATCTCTGTCACATGCAAATCTTTCTACCGGGAAAGCCTCGCTTCTTCAATTCAAATGGATGATTATTTAGAACCTTGCTCATAAGATAAGTTAGAAAGCATTGGTGGGATCAATGGGATGATGAGTATATAAATCAATAAAGAAGAAATGACAAGAAGAATTGAATATTGATGGAGGTGCATTGCCAAAGTGGAAAACATGGTAGAGAGTCTCTATAATGACACCGTAGACCAATTGAAAGGGATGTGGCGCAATTTGGTAACGCCTTTGTTTTGGGTCAAAAAGTCTCGGGTTCCAATCCTATTTTCCCTACCTATTCTTCTCCTTTAGGCAGTCACGAGGGATCCATTGAGATCAATTCAGACATACATAATTTTCATTTAATGAGACTATATGCATGTTTAGTATTGAGGGTAAAAAAAGAATCATTTTCTTGCAGTTTGATAGTGCCTTTGCTTTGGGTCAAAAAATCACAGGTTCCAATCCTCTCATCCCTACCTATTCTTCTCCTTTGGACATCAAGAGGGATCCATTGAGATCCATTCGGACATACATCATTTTCATTTTATGAGACTATATGCATGTTTAGTATTGGGGTAAAAAAGAATCCTTTTCTTTTTAGTTAGAGAAAAGTGTCCGGATAGTCCCTACATTTCTTAAATTACAGCTATAGTCCCCAAGTTTTGAAAATTTGTTCTCGGATAGTCCCTGACGTGTTTGAGGGTTAGTTATCTCAGTTAAGTGGATGTGAAATGACAAAAGTACCCTTAGTGTTATAAAAAATATTAAAATATTAAAAGATAAAGTTAACTCAAGTGGGCCTACCCTGTAACACCCCAAATTTTCGTATGTCATAAAAGTATAATATGTAGTGATGTTATAATAATTAAAATGGAAATGTATAGAATTATGTCATAATAAAAGTTAGTAAAAGAAATATGACCAAGTTAGAATGTGAATTAATAAAGTGAGTATGATCTAAAAGATAAGGGACCAGATGTGTAAATATGAAATGAAACTTGATAAAAAAAAAGAGAAAAGACCAGAATTTGTTCTGGTGTGCGATCGTGAGAAGACCAGGGGAAAGTCTTCCCTCTCAAAACCCTAACATCTTAAATTTCTATCAAATTGAAAGTGAAATCAGTGAGTAATCGAATGCATGAGCCAGGAAATTCGATTATCTAAGTGTTCTTGACCTCAAGTAAGTTTAATTTCATGATTTGGTGATGTTTGATTTAGTGGGTTTAGAGTAATTCGTGAATGCAATGCTAAATCTAGTATGAATGATGGTTGCTATGGTTGTGTAGACATCAAGATATGTTAAATTTTGAATATGATGATGAATTGGGGGAAAACCCACTTAAATGCCATGAATGACTTGAATGTTGTGAAATTCTATATGTTTATTAGATTAATGTTGATGATATTATGATGAATAGGTGATTTAGAACAATGTGTATATGCTCATAATGGTAAATTGTGAAGTTAGGAAATACTATGTTAATCAATGGATGAATTATGGAGAAAAAACATGCGTTAAGTACTTGTACTGTATGCTCATTAGTTAGTATGCACGCCAGGTGTTTGAAGAAATGCCATAGAACGATTTAGTTGTGCTATGATATGGAATTTTGATAAAATGATGTTATTGAATGAAAATGAATGTATGCTTAGTCGTATAACGCCATGACCAATGAATAAAATGCATAAGCGATGTAAAACATACAAAAGCTAAAAGTGTAAAGTTATGGCATATAGGCACGAAGAAAGAAGAAGGCGCGAGTCACGTAAAGTCACAAGCGTCACAAGATCACGGTAAGTTATATGAACTTAATCCTCTTTTATCTAGTGCTACGGATAATAGTTAGTAAATAAATATTAGCATTGAGTTGTATGTTTGTTTATGATTAAAGTTTTGAGATGTTGTATGTAGAAAAATGGTTAAGTAGCAAGATTATATCGGATGTATATTAACCATGCAAGTGGTACTAAAAATCGTTCGGAAAGTAGAAGGTGGAATGGTTTAGTAATGACTTGTTGTAAACGGGTCAAAAATGATAAAGTTATGTCGAGTATGTAAGATAAAGTCTTCCGTTGTAAACGGGACGATTTAGACATGTATGATGAATAGCGATGTTTTTGAGTATGGACCCATTATTTATGGGCCGGATGGATGTATGTATGAATGATAATGAGGTGTTGGAATGAAAGAAAGTTAACGGAAATAATGTCCAAAGAGGAGAATGCTTTACACAAGAAATGTCAACAAATGGGTAAATTGCAAATGGGTCGAATAAGAGTATATAACGAATGTTACGGATCTATGTTTGGTTTTTATGAACTAATGAATGTTTGTTGTTGTGTGTGATAGGTAAATCACATGCTTGATTGCGGCGTGCTCGGACTGAACACACACTATAATGCCCACTTATGCGCTTCAGTTTCAAGTCATCTTTTGGAATGGGTCAAAATCATTTTGTGTAGTAAATGTTAAACTAGTATCTAGGATGATCGTAGTGGTTTAAACTTTAAACTTTATTTTGGATAGTTTGGATGGAATGTTTTGGTGAAATGTGTGTGATTTTAATTTTAGCACCTTTTGATAAGTGTCGTAGAATGTATTTTGAATGATTTTGTTAAAAAGCATGAAATCGTTTACTTTACGAATGGGTCATGTCAAAATTTTCCAAAATTTGAATGAAGTTTATGTCATTTGTCGAATGAGAAAAAAAATTGGGCGTTTCAAGTAGGTATCAGAGCCGAGGTTTGAGGGATTCAAGTATTAGAGTTAAGATGCTTGAACTCAAACCGAAAGCTCGTATGAAGGTGTGTTCTATCCGAAGCGCTATGCAAGTAAGTAAATTGTAAATCTGATTATGCTTGTAGTTAGAAATAGAAAGGAAATTTATAAGTTATTCACTTCAAACCGAGTTTTAAGGCGAACGACAATGCTAAACGGGTCCACAATTAAATTACGGACCCGTAGGAAAAAGAATTAAGTAAAACGGACTAGTAGAACTAAAGATATGAAGTTTTAAAGATTGAATGTTGGAAAAATTTGGAACTGGGCATCTGCAGCTGCAAAAGAACAAAACTTTCTGTTAAAAAGGGGGCCTCGCATTGCGCGACCACTACCTGGTCATACCGCCGCGTAGCGCGACCGTGGTCGCGGCCGCGACCATATGGAGGCCAAGCCTTCGCGGCCCGCGAGCCCCTCAAGTGATGGCAAAATATTTTTAAGTTGTTTGTTTTGAATTGGGAACTTCTTTTAACCAATTTCTAAGGCCTTATAAACAATGTTTAAGATAAATTTGATATTAAGAAAGATGAGGGAAAGTATGTATATTTATGAAAGGATGAAAAGGTAAATCGTTGCGATCAAGGATTTTGATCTACACGATACGGCATGATCGTCAAAGACGATAATGTATAAAGTATGCATTGTAAATTGAATGTAATATGCTAACGTGAGTTCAAGTATGATAAAGAGATGTATGAAAAAAAAATTTAATGAATAAAATGAATTCTTTATGCAGATGGCGGATAATGTAAACGTGAATGATGATGTAGCGGCACGACAAGAAGGAATAAACGAAAGAATCGTGGAAGAAGTACGAAGGGCAATAGAGGCTAGTATTCCTCGGCTAGCTCAAGAAGTTGAAGGTCAAGTGTTGGGGATAGTTAACACTTTAGTGACGTCCAAGGTGGAAGAATTGAAGGAAATGATCAACGAACTACGAACGAAGAAAAGCACTCGGAGGTGCACATATAAGGAATATATGGCATGTAACCCCTTGCCATATAAAGGGGAAATTGACCCAATAGCCTGTCAAAGATGGATTTCAAGTACCGAGGCGGTGTTTGTGAGAAGTAGATGCGAAGTGGAGGATCAAGTAATGTTTGCTACGGGTCTTCTCCAACTTCGAGCAAAGGATTGGTGGGATGCGTATTCTAAGGAACTAGGGGATGATAAAGTACAAACGTTAACATGGTAGGAGTTCAAGGAACCATTTCTGAAATATCATTGCCCACAATCAGCGATTGATCGGATTCAAGAAGACTTCTTAAGTCTTCGACAAAAGGATGAGACGATAGATGAGATAACGAATACGTTCCTTGACAAGCTGAAGTTTTGTGGGGAGATAGTAGGGACTGAGAGGAAGAAGATTTTACGTTACCATGATATGTTAAAGGCTGAATACCGCGAGTTCATAAATCCCTCCAAGTGTGAGACGCTAGATGAATTAATTAATTGGGCAAGAGATAGGGATTTTAAACTAAGGAGGCAGGTCGAACGAGAAGAGAAAAGGGTGGCGGAGAAGTCTTCGAACCCGAACCCGTCAAAGAAATCAAAATCAAACTAAGAAAGGGAAAACAAGTAGTGGAATCCCGACTTGCAAGACATGTGGGAAACACCACTCGGGTGAGTGCTTACTCGGAAAGAAAGGATGCTACAAATGTGGGCAAGAGGGGCACCCGTACTACAAGTGTCCCAATAATCCAAAGACGTGTTACAATTGTTATCAAGCGGGGCATATTAAGGCGGAATGTCCAAAACTCCAACAATCAACGAAGAAGGAAGGAAAGAAAGAAAGAAAGAGGAGCCATCTAAGGCTCGTGGAAGGATGTTTCAGTTAACCGCGGATAAAGCTAAAACTAGCCCGGATGTGGTTTCAGGTATATTCTTAGTCAATTCTATACCTATGAATGTTTTATTTGATTCCAGGGCTAGTAGATCGTTTATTTCAAATGATTTATTATGTCATCCATCGTTTAAGCTTGAAAAGATGTCCATGCCCTTAGAAGTGGAAGTAGCCGATAGTAAGAGTTATTTGCTGCATGATGTATGTAGAAACTGTAAAATCTTAATTAAAGATGAGGAGTTTAGTATAGATCTTATTTCGATGTGTATGGGGGAGTTTAAAGTAGTAGTAGGAATGGATTGGCTAGCCCGAAATCATGCTGAAATTCAATGCGAAAGGAAAGTTATTCATGTAGTAACTTCGGAGGGAAAACGGGTAAATATTCAAGGGGATAGGATCGTCGAGTCAAAACTTTGTTCTATAGTCGAAGCCGTTAAGCATGTAAGAAACGGGGGTAGGGCGTATCTATCTTACGTGATAGATACCAACCGAGGTGTTCCAAAGCTTGAAGACGTGAATATAGCGAATGAATATCCGGATGTGTTTTCGGAAGATTTATCGGGGCTTCCACCCGAGCGGGAAGTGTAATTTAAAATAGATCTTAGCCCGGGTGCAAAGCCGGTAGCTAAAGCCCCTTATCGGTTGGCCCCGACTGAAATGAAAGAATTGATGACGCAACTTCAAGAGTTGCTCGATAAAGGTTTTATTCGACTGAGTATTTCGCCATGGGGAGCCCCCGTATTATTCGTAAAGAAGAAAGATGGTTCGATGCGAATGTGCATCGACTATCGGGAGTTGAATAAGTTAACGGTGAAGAATCGTTACCCGTTGCCCATAATTGATGACCTATTGGACCAGCTTCAAGGGGCAAGTTGGTTTTCAAAGATCGATCTACGATCGGGTTATCACCAACTACGTGTACGAGAAGAAGATGTGCTGAAGACTGCGTTTCGAATGCGGTACGGACATTACGAGTTTTTAGTGATGTCCATTGGGTTAACGAACGCACCAACTGCATTTATGGATCTAATGAATCGGGTGTGCCGGCCTATGCTTGATAATTATGTAATCGTTTTCATTGATGATATACTGGTATACTCCCGAAGTGAAGCAGAGCATGCTTCACACTTACGTGGTGTATTGGAAACGCTTTGCAAGGAAAAGTTATATGCAAAGTTCTCGAAGTGTGCCTTTTGGCTTAGAGAGGTACAATTTTTGGGCCACATAATCGACGCGGACGGTGTTCATGTGGCCCCTCCAAAGTAGATGCAGTGATGAATTGGGTACCCCCGAAGAATCCTAGCGAAATAAGAAGTTTTCTGGGTTTCGCTGGTTATTACAGAAGATTTATCCAAGATTTCTCCAAGGTAGCCTCACCCATGACGAAATTAACAAAGAAGAGTGAAAATTTTTTATGGGGCGAAGAACAAGAAAAAGCGTTTCAGACATTGAAAGAAAAGCTTTCAAGTTCTCCGGTGTTGACATTACCGGATGGAACGGATGATTTGGTAGTGTATACCGATGCATCCCGCCAAGGTCTAGGATGTGTATTAATGCAAAGGGGTAAAGTCGTTGCTTATGCTTCCAAACAACTCAAGCAACACGAAAACAATTACCCAACACATGATCTAGAGTTGGCGGCGGTCGTATATGCTTTAAAGATATGGAGGCACTACCTATATGGGGTGAAATGTACAATCTTCTCGAATCATAAAAGCCTCAAATACTTTTTCGAACAAAAAGATCTTAATATGAGGCAACGAACATGGTTGGAACTCATCAAGGACTACGACTGTGATATTCACTATCATCCTGGGAAGGCTAATTTAGTGGCGGATGCTCTAAGCCGAAAGGAGTACCCGCCTCCGATTCGGGTAAAATCTATGAAGATGGTAGTCACTTCTAAACTCCTTGAAGAAATACGAGAAGCCCAAATTAGATCTTTGAATGCTGATGACTCAAGAAAAGAAAGGACGAAAGGATTTATTCACGTATTAGAAGAGAATGCGAATGGTATGAAAATGAGGTATGACCGAATCTGGGTACCTCGGGAATGTGAAGTGAAAGAATTACTTTTTGAATGAGGCTCACAAGTCTCGATACTCCGTCCATCCGGGAGCCACAAAGATGTATCGAGACTTGAGGATGAATTATTGGTGGCCGGGAATGAAAAGAGACATTGTCAAGTATGTTGCTAAGTGTTTGACATGTTCTCAAGTGAAGGCCGAGCACCAAAGACCGTATGGAAAGTTGCAGCCGGTGGAGATACCGGTGTGGAAGTGGGAACATGTAACGATGGATTTGGTGACTAAACTTCCTAAGACAAGGAAGGGGCACGATGCTATTTGGGTAGTCGTTGACCGACTAACAAAAAGTGCACTTTTCTTACCCATTCGGGAGACATATAATTCGGAAAAGATGGCGGAAGTTTATACAAATGAGATTATATCTCGACATGGGGTTCTGGTGTCTATAGTTTCCGACCGGGATACCCGGTTCACATCTCGTTACTGGAGGAAGTTTCATGAAGAATTGGGGACCCAGTTAAATATAAGCACCGCATACCATCCACAAACCGATGGTCAGTCGGAACGAACTATCCAAACATTAGTGGATATGCTAAGGGCGTGTGTTATGGATTTTGGGGGAAGCTGAGATGATCATCTACCTTTGGTAGAGTTTTCAGATAACAATAGTTATCATAACAGCTAAAAATGGCCCCCTACGAAATTCTCAATGGAAGGAAATGTAGAAACCCGGTTTGTTGGGGGGAAATAGGACAGCGCGAACTCGCGCCAAAGGATGTAGTAGCCGAAATGAATGAAAAGATTGCTATGGTTAGATCAAGGATAAAGGCAGCGCAAGATAGACAAAAGTCTTATGCGGATCGGCGAAGGCGACCAATAGAGTTTCAAGTGGGAGATTATGTGTTGCTAAAAGTCTCTCCATGGAAAGGGATAATTCGTTTTCGTAAACGTGGAAAGCTAGGTCCCCGATACATCGGACCATTCAAAATACTCGCTCGGGTCGGGGCGGTGGCGTACCAGTTAGAATTACCACCCGCATTGGATGGGATTCATAACACTTTTCATGTGTCGCAACTGCGGAAGTGCCTTGCGGATGAAACGGCGTATGTGCCCTTAGATGATATTGAAGTAGACGAGAAGTTAATTTATGTAGAAAAGCCCGTGGCAATAAAAGATTCTAAAGTGAAGCAACTCCGCAACAAGTCCGTTCGACAAGTGTTGGTCCAATGGCAACACCAAAAGGGATCAGATCTTACGTGAGAAGCGGAGGATGACATGCGGAAGCACTACCCAAAATTATTCGGTACGTATTTTGGTTTCGGGGATGAAACCTTCTTTAAGAAGGGTAGACTTGTAACACCCCAAATTTCCGTATGTCATAAAACTATAATATGTAGTGATGTTCTAATAATTAAAATGGAAATGTATAGAATTATGTCATAATAAAAGTTAGTAAAAGAAATATGACCAAGTTAAAATGTGAATTAATAAAGTGAGTATGATCTAAAATATGAGGGACCAGATGTGTAAATATGAAATGAAACTTGATAAAAAAAAGAGAGAAAAGACCAGAATTTGTTCTGGTGTGCGATCGTGAGAAGACCAGGGGAAAGTCTTCCCTCTCAAAACCCTAACATCTTAAATTTCTATCAAATTGAAAGTGAAATCAGTGAGTAATCGAATGCATGAGCCAGGAACGTCGATTATCTAAGTGTTCTTGACCTCAAGTAAGTTTAATTTCATGATTTGGTGATGTTTGATTTAGTGGGTTTAGTGTAATTCGTGAATGTAATGCTAAATCTAGTATGAATGATGGTTGCTATGGTTGTATATACATCAAGATATGTTAAATTTTGAATATGATGATGAATTGGGGGAAAACCCACTTAAATGCCATGAATGACTTGAATGTTGTGAAATTCTATATGTTTATTAGATTAATGTTGATGATATTATGATGAATATGTGATTTAGAACAATGTGTATATGCTCATAATGGCAAATTGTGAAGTTAGGAAATACTATGTTAATCAATGGATGAATTATGGAGAAAAAACATGCGTTAAGTACTTGTACTCTATGCTCATTAGTTAGTATGCACGCCAGGTGTTTGAAGAAATGCCATAGAACGATTTAGTTGTGCTATGATATGGAATTTTGATAAAATGATGTTATTGAATGAAAATGAATGTATGCTTAGTCGTATAACGCCATGATCAATGAATAAAATGCATAAGCGATGTAAAACATACAAAAGCTAAAAGTGTAAAGTTATGGCATATAGGCACGAAGAAAGAAGAAGGCGCGAGTCACGTAAAGTCACAAGCGTCACAAGATCACGGTAAGTTCATATGAACTTAATCCTCTTTTATCTAGTGCTACGGATAATAGTTAATAAATAAATATTAGCATTGAGTTGTATGTTTGTTTATGATTAAAGTTTTGAGATGTTGTATGTTAGAAAAATGGTTAAGTAGCAAGATTGTATCGGATGTATATTAACCATGCAAGTGGTACTAAAAATCGTTCGGAAAGTAGAAGGTGGAATGGTTTAGTAATGACTTGTTGTAAACGGGTCAAAAATGATAAAGTTATGTCGAGTATGTAAGATAAAGTCTTCCGTTGTAAACGGGACGATTTAGACATGTATGATGAATAGCGATGTTTTTTGAGTATGGACCCATTATTTATGGGCCGAATGGATGTATGTATGAATGATAATGAGGTGTTGGAATGAAAGAAAGTTAACGGAAGTAATGTCCAAAGAGGAGAATGCTTTACACAAGAAATGTCAATAAATGGGTAAATTGAAAATGGGTCGAATAAGAGTATATAACGAATGTTACGGATCTATGTTTGGTTTTTATGAACTAACGAATGTTTATTGTTGTGCATGATAGGTAAATCACATGCTTGATTGCGGCGTGCTCGGACTGAACAAACACTATAATGCCCACTTATGCGCTTCCGTTTCAAGTCATCTTTTGGAATGGGTCAAAATCATTTTGTGTAGTAAATGTTAAACTAGTATCTAGGATGATCGTAGTGCAGGATTTAGCCTAAATGACATAACGTGCAGGATTTTGAAATGTTAAGGACAAAACTCATCAAATTTAAATGTAAAGGACACCGCCTGCAATTTGGTACAAACATAAAGGAAAAAACTTGTAATTTACTCATTAAATTTTTGTGGAAAAATTAGATCATACGTTATATGGATTGGATATGTAATCCCCACCGTGATTAGAACAAGTTAAAAGGTGAAATTAGTGAAACAGTTTAGCTTAAAGGTATAACAGGTTTTGTAAGGTTATAATTGCTCATAATACCCAAAAATGGCATTTCATAGCGATAAGGGGCGTACGGGAATGTTTTTACGACCTTTTAATTTGCTTACGCCCATGATCCGTTTCGTTCAACCCCGTTATATTCTCCAGTATGTGCTTGATTAAACTAATCATTTATGTTGTAAATGAGTTAGTTAAAAATCAAATTGAAAGTGTGAAGATCAAGTGCTCACGATATCAAAGAACAACACATATAGAAGTTAGTTTCACGATTTGTAAATGTGTTAAGGTCGTTTGTCAAATGGTTAAATTAAGTTTCTTAACTTATAATTTTTTAAGTGTATTATGTCAAGTGTTAAGGTCGTTTGTCAAATGGTTAAATTAAGTTTCTTAACTTATAATTTTTTAAGTGTATTATGTCAAGTGATGGTTAAATTAACTTATAATTTTTAAGTGTATTATGATGAAACTTAATGGTAAAACCAAATTGTGATGTCATAACTAAATGAAATCTTCGGACCTAATTATTCCGCATCTTAAATAACATATCGAGTCAACTTGGAACTAAGGGCATCTTAAATAAGATATCGAGTCAGCTTGAACCCCTATATTGACGTTGGTGCTCATTTCTCTGTTGGAGAGGGGGGATTCGCCGCCTCACCGTCCATTTCGCCTCCTTGGTCGTCTTTTCCCGTCAGTAAATGGTGGCGATGCTCGCCGATTCCAACGGATGGCGGGTGGTGGTGGTCGTCGTCGCTTACAATGATTCCGTCACCTGTTTCGCCCCCTTGGCCATCTTCTCCCGTCATTGGATGGTAGATGGTGGATGGTGAGCCATCAAACTAACTAAAGCGCTAGCGCTATATTAGTTAGTAAAGCAACCTTTCGCGCTAGGGGCTTACTTTTTTGTCTGAGTGGAAGCTGGCAGCGGTGCTTGCTTAACCGAGTAGGCGAGTACACGGAATTGGGATCTCTGTCACATGCAAATCTTTCTATCGGGAAAGCCTCGCTTCTTCAATTCGAATGGATGATTATTTAGAACCTTGCTCATAAGATAAGTTAGAAAGCATTGGTGGGATCAACGGGATGATGAGTATATAAATCAATAAAGAATAAATGACAAGAAGAATTGAATATTGATGGAGGTGCATTGCCAATGTGGAAAACATGGTAAAGAGTCTCTATAATGACACTGTAGACCAATTGAAAGGGATGTGGCGCAATTTTGTAGCGCCTTTGTTTTTGGTCAAAAAGTATCGGGTTCCAATCCTATTTTCCCTACCTATTCTTCTCCTTTGGGCAGTCACGAGGGATCCATTGAGATCGATTCAGACATACATAATTTTCGTTTAATAAGACTATATGCATGTTTAGTATTGGGGGTAAAAAAAGAATCATTTTCTTGCAGTTTGATAGTGCCTTTGCTTTGGGTCAAAAAATCACAGGTTCTAATCCTCTCATCCCTACCTATTCTTCTCCTTTGTACATCTTGAGGGATCCATTGAGATCCATTCGGACATACATCATTTTCATTTTATGAGACTATATGCATGTTTAGTATTGGGGTAAAAAAGAATCCTTTTCTTTTTAGTTAGAGAAAAGTGTCCGGATAGTCCCTATGGTTTGCCAAGATCTCACCTATAGTCCCTACATTTTTTAAATTACAACTATAGTCCCCAAGTTTTGCAAATTTGTTCTCGGATAGTCCCTGACATGTTTGAGGGTTAGTTATCTCAGTTAAGTGGATGTGAAATGACAAAAGTACCCTTAGTGTTATAAAAAATATTAAAAGATAAAGTTAACTCAAGTGGGCGCACCCTGTAACACCCCAAATTTTCGTATGTTATAAAAGTATAATATGTAGTGATGTTCTAATAATTAAAATGGAAATGTATAGGATTATGCCATAATAAAAGTTAGTAAAAAAAATATGACCAAGTTAGAATGTGAATTAATAAAGTGAGTATGATCTAAAAGATGAGGGACTAGATGTGTAAATATGAAATGAAACTTGATAAAAAAAGAGAAAATACCAGAATTTGTTCTGGTGTGCGATTGTGAGAAGACCAGGGGAAAGTCTGTAGGATCGATTTGTGACCCAAACGAGTCAATCAGAAGAGTTCTTATCAATTCAAAAGGCGGAAACAGATGAATTGACTAGTAAAACAGCTTGATTCACTTCTAAAAGTCTTGTATATTGATAATAACACGATTACAGATCAATAGACACGTCGGCAGCACTTCGGTACCGGAATTACAAATGATTTCGCATGAGGACTATTTATAGTAGTGCTGATTTCGCTTGAAAGTGGCACAGGCCATTTCAAGCGGAATTAACAATGCTAATTTCGCTTGAAAGTGGCAGGTGTCATTTCAAGCGAAATTAACCAAACACACCCAAATCCTATTTTCTCGTACAACGTGCCCTGATCTAACAATTCTAGTATAAGACTTGATACAAGACAAAGTCGACAGACGTATGCACCAACAGACTCCCCCTCAGATGTTGACGAGTCTTAAGTATCGAGTCTTCACAGTCTTCAGTCTTTGGGCTTCTATATTCAGAATCTGACAATGTAAGCATTCTTCATCCTTTCTTCTTTTAGACTCCAGGATCTTCACCTGGCACTTATCTCACTCTAATTCTCTTGATCAGATCTCTTGATTCCTTAAGTTCATCAGCATCAGCAGTTCCAGAATCGTAACCTGGCCTACCTGCACAAACTCTACCTCACAATAAATTTCACAATTTTAAAATATGACAAATTTATTCTCTGCTCATCACTTGTAAACACAAACACACAACAAATGATTTTACAATATTAATCTCTGATGAACCATTTGTATGAATGGAATGATTTAACATTTAAAAGTATCTGATTACCATTTGTAAAAATTTCTCCATACACACTCTCCCAAACCTGTTCATCATGTTTAGCACTCGGAATTTTGAAAATCAGCTCTTCAACATAAGTTGTCTAAAATCTTTTTGAATTTTCAAAAATTATGCTAAAACACACTAAAATCTTTTTGGATTTTTGATATATAAAGAAATACAGTAAAGAAATATTTACAAACAATATTTTTGTGAGTTTGTGAAAGAGGATCATATCAGTTTTTGAGACAAATCACCAACACCGTTAAGCTTTAAACATTTTAAGTTCTAAACGATTCACTTAGATTGTCAGTATATTAATCCACTTAAATTTTCACACAAAGTTCAACTGTTTCGAGATACGAGATTAATGTTTTAAGCACTTAAACTTATTCGCGTGTCCCACCTCAGAATATACTCCTGTATCCAGATCCCAATATTCAGTCTTACAGGTGAATATACCTAGATGATATCTGTAAAGGGTTAAAATGCGAGAGCCGTGAGAGCTCAGGTCAGAACTTCCGTTCAGCAGAGAGATGACGACTTCGACTTTTGGTGGGTTCCCTTTAGAGAATCTTTTCTTCAACAGCACATGATTAGCATTTTTCAATGTTTCATCATTTTTTATGCTGAGGGTGGGCTATATTTCAAGCAAGCGTAAAGTATTCTCCGGGGACTAGGCCATTGCTTCCGCAAAATCAGAAGTCCCAGGATAATACCCCAGATATCACTAGCATAAAGACCTAGTATCTCAGAAAGAGGGACCTTTCAAACAAGATTTCGGGGGTTACCCATATATCCTAGAGATGTTCCCCACGATATAAGTAAGTTTGAAATTTAGGTTTATATCTCGTCACAATCTACTAAATGTGCAAAAACCTACTGGCACATCATCAGTGAGACCGTTTATCACATTTTGACTTTCCAAATCTTTAGCATGCTGTGATTGTCCACTGATGTACTATCATTTCCTCTTTTTACAACAAAACTCATTTTGAATTTTATCATGTTTTTTATTTTTTTTTTTCAAATTTTCAAATGTTTTTGGATTTTCTGAAATTCTTACTCCCCCTAAAATGCAAAATCATTTAAAGGAAATTTGAAAACAAACTGTACAATATAAAGTGACAACTAATATCAAATCGCCTCAATTCGCCATTTACTTGGTATAAACAATCAGAACTCCCCCTCACAACAAAACATTTTCCCATTGTGATTTCAAAACACTTAAGTTTGTTTTAATCAAATGGTTTTTCCGAAAAATAAGTTTTGTTGATTTTATAAAACCACTTGTAGATTAGGGGATCTCATCACATTGTTTTCTTCTTTAAACATTTGAAAATTTTAACAATTTTTAGATCAATTAACAAATACCACATGTAGAAAATCAAGTACAACTTAATGTCCCTGTTTTACCACTTGTAAGTCGAAATATCACCGAAGTGAATTTCTCAAGAAATATGCCGATTCCTTTTCCACGATTACCAACTTGGGAACTCCGGCAAGTCAGGATTTTTTAAGTAAAGAACACAGACACCCAAGCCTGACCTGCTTTGGGTGTAACCAAATCATCTTCAGTTGGGTAATAAGTTGCCTTTTTTGTTGCATAAAAATCTTTTACGCCTTTGACTTTTCCATCAATCATTTTCCCAAAAATCTTTTTAACATTCCCATTGAATGCTTTCTCAACATCAAATTCTTTCTTCTTAGAATAGAATTGATTAGAAATCTCAACTTTACCAATCTTTTGTTTGAAATTTTCAGTCCTCAACGGTGGAAAGTTCTCATCATTCATTGGAGGAACTGAGTTTTCTTCTTTAACCTCAGCAGATGGCTCCTCTGATTTTGTGGAATCCGATTCATCGCCAGATTTCACATCTGATTTCTTAACAACCCACATTTGATTGTCAATATTAACTCTTCGTTTGTAAAATCTGTTCTTTGAACATTCACCAACTTCATATGTAGAGTTTTTGAAAATTTTAAATTTCTCAGTTGGTGGTTCAGTTTTATCAATAACTTTTTCTTTAAGTATTTCAGAGACTCCCTGTTTTGATTTTGTTGCTTGAGGACAGTTCCATGTAATGTGACCAACTTCATTACATCTGTAACATGTTCTTGTCTCATTTCTTTGAAAACCTCCATTCTTCATTCTCTCTTGCTTCTTGGCAAGGAATTCTTTGTTTGATTGCTTCCAGAATGAACTCTTTGATTCCTCTTCACAACTTGTCCCTGAAAAAATTTTGTATTTGTTTTATAAGTTTTCTCATTTTTATAATTTTCAGATGGAATAAATCCAAGACCTTTCTTTTTGAAATTACCGTTATGGTTTGGTTTCTTTTGAAAACCAGAACCAGAACTGTAACCCTTTTTCTTGTTTAAACGTTGTTGAACTCTTGAAGTGTATTCTTTAGGTTTTTCATTAAGATTTACATCATTTATTTCAGAAATATTAATTTCTGTTAATTTGAAAACCTTGTTAATCATTTCTGGTTTAACACCTCTTATCGGAAATTCCTCATCAGAATATAATTTGTCTGAATCAATCAAAGTATATGCCACATTGATTGATCCGTCATTCAAATTAGATTTTGATAACAAGAATTCTTTATTGTAAACCCGTTTAACCGACGTTTTTGCACTGTTGACTGACGAACTCGAACTTTTGACAGACGAATTTGAACTCCCAGACTCGGACTTTGACTCAGACTCCTCATCTTTATCCAACACCTGATTTACCACCTTTTTTATTAACTCTGACTCATGATCAGTGTCAGACACTGTGAAAGTGACGTCAATGTTTTCTGGTAAATCGTCGGTTATTTCGGACTTTAGCTTTATATTGACTGCCTTTTTGACTTGCTCCTCATTTGGTTTTCTGGGAGAATAACCTTCCCAGATCGGAGGCGGACACTTGTTATAATTTGCACTTTGTTTCTTACCAGTATCCTTCTCTTCAGTCTTCTCATCTTGAAATACTTCTAAACCTGCAATAGTTGGATAAATTCGATCAATCAGATAATCATAACTAGAATAGCTTTGTAACAATCGTCTAATTCTTTCATTTTCTATCTTTTCTGTCTCCAACTCTTGCTTCCATTTTTCACTTTCTTCAATGTAAAAATTTATGGCTTTCTGCTTTGACATCATCACAGCATTCATCATTGTTAATGCATCTTCTCTTTCAGAATTCGTCTTTTGAAGACCATCCACTGTTCTATTCAACACATCATATGATTCTTTCACGTAATTGAGATTAAACAATAAATTATCTTTCATTTTCTCAAACCCATTCAACTTCTCATCTTTCTCTGCACACTGCTTGCAAGATTCCAAACATTTTTGACACGATTTTGTAACTTCAACAATCTTTTCAACTTCAACCATTTTCTCAACTTCAACTATTTTTTCAGCAGACTCAACTTCTTCACTCTGTTCAGACTTCTCTTCCTGTGCACCACTCTCGCTTTTTACTTGTTTCTTATTCTTTGCTGCACGTTTCTCCTTTAGCTTCTCTACTTTATCTGCAAAATAAAATTGAAAACGTTCAGAAGATAAATGAGTTTTTGCAATATTAATATGTGTTTCTTCCTCATCATCACTGTCATCAGTTGATGACTGATCAAACACTTGAGTCTGTTCTGAACTATCATCTGAAGAAACAAACTCTTCATCTTGATTTTTCTCATCACTGGCAAACGCTTTCATTCATTCCGTCATCAAATCTGGCTTTTGAACTATTTGTGCAATGAGAGCTGCCTTTTTGGAATCAGGTGGAATGTATTTATCCCAACTGAAACCTTCAGCTACTTTCTTATCATCTTGATCAATTATACCATAATAAGCTTTCTTATTTGCTTCTACGATCATTTTAGCATGAGCAGTTTGTGGGTCTTTTTGTTGATACGGCTGATTAGCAACTTGTTGATAAATTGCTTTCCGATAGTAATCATTTTCACCGAACGGATTCTGTGCTCCACTTGTTTCTCGATTTTTACATTCCCTCTTGAAATGTCCTTTCTCCCTGCATCTAAAACAAGTAACTTTAGATTTATCAAAACCTAAAGTAGAAACATTAGCATCTCTAAAATCATCTCTTCCTATAATCATCTTAAACTTTTCAGCTCTCCTCAAAACACTAGCTAAACACCATTTAATATCCATAAGCTCCATTTCTTCTGCATCTATTTGATCGTAATCCTCTTTTTTTCAGCATAGGATTTCCGATCCTTCCAGTAACTAACCCTTCATATGACTCTAACACTGTAGCAAGTAATGACATGTGACCTTTAACTACCTCTTCAGAAAAATTTTGGCCATTCTGAAGATGCAATGCGATGTTGCAATTTAAAACTTGACCATTACTGCTATTTGAGCTTTGAAACTGATGATTTGATGTTGAATTCTTTGGATTCACACTTGGATATGAAAAGAATCCACTGCTGCTGCTTGAACTTTGATTAACAGATCCAGATGAATTTTCTGCACTGAAAGCAATTTGAACTTTCGGACTAGCTTCAACATTTTGAACACTCCCTTTGAAGTACATCTTAACATCTTATTGTGCACTTGGATTGTTCATCCTAGCGATTTTTTGCTGCTCAAGATCTTGTCCTTCAATCTTTTCGATGAACTGAGAAATTGTCAAACCATCATATTCTCCAGTATTTTTCAAAATCATCAAGTATGTTCCCCACTCTTTCTGAGGCAATGCATCAGCTAATTTGTCAACCCATTCCTCACGATCTTTGTTGATATTTAACAATGACATTGATCTTACCAAGTGACAATATCTTTCAATCAATTTCCTTGTATCTTCTCCCGGCAAACTTGAAAATAAATCAAATTTTTTCTTCAACAATGATTTTTTACTCTTTATCATCTTTTCACTTCCCTCAAACTTAATTCGAAGTGCTTTCCAAATTGAACGTGAAGTCTTATCATGTTGAAGCAATACAAATATGTCTTCTTTAATAGCTTGCTGGAGTAGACTGATCATCATTTTTTCTGCTTTGTACATGTCTCGTTCTTTATCAGTAAATTCATAAATTTTCTTCTCAATTCCCAAATCTGTACGTGGTAGTACATACTTTTTCTTAACACATTCCCAAGATCTCAAATGATTAGCTTGAACCCAGTTCTCAAACCGATCTTTCCAACCATAATACTCCTCAATTCCCATGAGTTTCGGGGGTTTTTGTAAAGTTCCAGTTTCGTTTTCCATGTTCATGCTCTGAGCAATAGTAGTTGGAGTAGTCGGAGCTGTAGCAAACGCGTTATAGAATTCCTCTTCCATGATTCGATAAACTTTTTCACAAAAACAGACAATTTCAAACGGAATAACACCTTCAAACGGAATACCAGTTGAGACGAAATCACCTGAATTACAATTTCAAACGAGATACCAACTCACACGGAATCACCTTTCAAACGGAATCAGCTTTCCCATGAAATAACCTTTTGGAGCGGAATACCCTTTTAAGCGGAATAAGTAATTTCGTTTGAAAACACACCCTTTCAAACGAAATACCTATCTGAAATGAAATTAACTAATTTCGTGTGAAACAGCTCAAATGGAATTACACCTTGAAGCGGAATCAGGTAATTTCGTGTGAAATCAAAGGTACTTTTCAAACGAAATTACAATTTCAAGCGGAATTAGGAGTTAATTTCGTGTGAAATGCTGCTGACATCATCATTTACGATCTGATTTTCAAACGGAATTACAACTTTTATCAGTTTTAGATCGAATTATGGTTCAAATCTCTCAAGGATTCATTAAAACACAGTTTTGCACACAATATGTGAAAATCAAGTCATTTTGACCAAGTTTTTACGGTCAATTTTGAAAAGAAGGTGTAGAAAATAGATTTTGTGGCTGTTTTGGCAAGAACTCTTCCTCCTGAGCTCTGATATCACTTGTAGGATCGATTTGTGACCCAAACGAGTCAATCAGAAGAGTTCTTATCAATTCAAAAGGCGGAAACAGATGAATTGACTAGTAAAACAGCTTGATTCACTTCTAAAAGTCTTGTATATTGATAATAACACGATTACAGATCAATAGACACGTCGGCAGCACTTCGGTACCGGAATTCCAAAAGTTACAAATGATTTCGCATGAGGGCTATTTATAGTAGTGCTGATTTCGCTTGAAAGTGGCACATGCCATTTCAAGCGGAATTAACAATGCTAATTTCGCTTGAAAGTGGCAGGTGTCTTTTCAAGCGAAATTAACCAAACACACCCAAATCCTATTTTCTCGTACAACGTGCCATGATCTAACAATTCTAGTATAAGACTTGATACAAGACAAAGTCGACAGACGTATGCACAAAGTCTTCCCTCTCAAAACCCTAACATCTTAAATTTCTATCAAATTGAAAGTGAAATCAGTGAGTAATCGAATGCATGAGCCACGAACTTCGATTATCTAAGTGTTCTTGACCTCAAGTAAGTTTAATTTCATGATTTGGTGATGTTTGATTTAGTGGGTTTAGTGTAATTCGTGAATGCAATGCTAAATCTAGTATGAATGATGGTTGCTATGGTTGTGTAGACATCAAGATATGTTAAATTTTGAATATGATGATGAATTGTGGGAAAACCCACTTAAATGCCATGAATGACTTGAATGTTGTGAAATTCTATATGTTTATTAGATTAATGTTGACGATATTATGATGAATAGGTGATTTAGAACAATGTGTATATGCTCATAATGGCAAATTGTGAAGTTAGGAAATACTATGTTAATCAATGGATGAATTATGGAGAAAAAACATGCTTTAAGTACTTGTACTCTATGCTCATTAGTTAGTATGCACGCCAGGTGTTTGAAGAAATGCCATAGAATGATTTAGTTGTGCTATGATATGGAATTTTGATAAAATGATGTTATTGAATGAAAATGAATGTATGCTTAGTCGTATAACGCCATGATCAATGAATAAAATGCATAAGCGATGTAAAACATACAAAAGCTAAAAGTGTAAAGTTATGGAATATAGGCACGAAGAAAGAAGAAGGCGCGAGTCACGTAAAGTCGCAAGCGTCACAAGATCACGGTAAGTTCATATGAACTTAATCCTCTTTTATCTAGTGCTACGGATAATAGTTAGTAAATAAATATTAGCATTGAGTTGTATGTTTGTTTATGATTAAAGTTTTGAGATGTTGTATATTACAAAAATGGTTAAGTAGCAAGATTGTATCGGATGTATATTAACCATCAAGTGGTACTAAAAATCGTTCGGAAAGTAGAAGGTGGAATGGTTTAGTAATGACTTGTTGTAAACGGGTCAAAAATGATAAAGTTATGTCTAGTATGTAAGATAAAGTCTTCCGTTGTAAACGGGACGATTTAGACGTATGATGAATAGCGATGTTGTTTGAGTATGGACCCATTATTTATGGGCCGAATGGATGTATGTATGAATGATAATGAGGTGTTGGAATGAAAGAAAGTTAACGGAAATAATGTCCAAAGAGGAGAATGCTTTACACAAGAAATGTCAACAAATAGGTAAATTGCAAATGGGTCGAATAAGAGTATATAACGAATGTTACGGATCTATGTTTGGTTTTTATGAACTAACGAATGTTTGTTGTTGTGCATGATAGGTAAATCACATGCTTGATTGCGGCGTGCTCGGACTGAACACACACTATAATGTCCACTTATGCGCTTCCGTTTCAAGTCATCTTTTGGAATGGGTCAAAATCATTTTGTGTAGTAAATGTTAAACTAGTATCTAGGATGATCGTAGTGGTTTAAAGTTTAACTTTATTTTGGATAGTTTGGATGGAATGTTTTGGTGAAATGTGTGTGATTTTAATTTTAGCACCTTTTGATAAGTGTCGTAGAATGTCTTTTGAATGATTTTGTTAAAAAGCAGGAAATCGTTTACTTTACGAATGGGTCATGTCAAAATTTTCCAAAATTTGTATGAAGTTTATGTCATTTGTCGAATGTGAAAAAAATTGGGCGTTTCACACCCCCACCCCCACCCCTTCTCTCTCTTTCCTCTCATTCGTGTTCTTTATCTGCAACAACAACGAAATCCGAACAAATGTAATCTATATTACAATCTATATCCATTGCAATCCGTAAAATCCAAACCAATCACCAACGAAATATAAAAACAACACCGCTGCACTGCCTCACCACCTCCACCACAAACCACCTCTATGACCACCGCAAACCTGTTTGCATCTCCGACCACAACCATCGCTGCACTGCCTCACCACCTTACCCGCACCACACCACCATCTTCAAACGATTGTACAGATCTGAGCATAACAATCTCCGATTCGAGTCATGAACCTGTGACTTAAACAGAACAAGTGAATCTCTGATTCGAGTCTCCGATGTCGCGGAGGAAGAACACAGCGACAATGGTGGCGATTAGGACAACAAAAGTTATAATTTTGTAAATATTTTTGGATACCCATGTGCAGAAATTTAGTGATGGTGATGGGGAGAATTGGTTTGATCTAAGGGTTGTTGGGAATGAAGATGATTTGGGGTTATTAATTCTGGTGGTGTTGTTGAATGATGGTGAACAATGATGGTGGCTAATGGGGGCAGTGGAGGCAGGTGGGGCGATGGATGGTGGCGTTTGTTGGCTGTGAAGGAGGTGAAGGGATAGGTTTAAAATAAAGCATGTGAGCCCTACCTGAATTAATATATTAATTATTTTATTTTAATGATTTAGTGGTTATTTTTTATGACAAGAGCATTTTTGTCATTTCACACTCATTTAACACTAAAAACTAATCTTCATTCTAGTCCCACTTTTAGTTAATTAATGTTTAAGACCGGAGGGTATGGGGGCCGGCGTTGGCCCAACGAGGCCCGACGCCGCACCCCCACACCGCCCCCCTAAGGTTTGTCCAGGCTTCTCCGTCGCCCAGAAGACGCATGCGACGGGCCTGTTTCTCTCTCCTCTCTCTTCTTTCTCTCTCACTCTCTAAACTCGAATCCATTTAATATTTTTTAGAGTAAACTGCAATTTTACCCCCTGAGGTTAGGGGTCATTGGCATGTCTACCCCCCCTAAGGAAATAATTGCATTCCCCCCCCCCCCCCACTGTTCACTGTTATGTTGCAACCTTACCCCCCTGACCATTTCAACGTTAGAGTTTAGCGATTTCTGTTAATGGTCAAAGGGCAAATAGGTAATTTCGCTATCTTGTTGACCTACAACCTCATTTATTCCCCTTTTCATCACATTGAAACCCTGAACTAAACCTACTTCGAAATTAAAGAGCTCCCAAGCGGCGATCAGGCATTCTTCAACAATTACAGGTGATTAGAACACTGTTACGAGCATGGATCTTCGATTGTGGAAGGTACGAGCTGAAGATCAGTATTTCGAACCGGCTGAAATGTACCGTAAGTGACATGCAAGCTCACAGGGTCTCAATAAGGTAAAATTTTCACTTTTTTTGTGTTAATTTCTTGTTGATGTTTGTTTACAGGAGAAACCGTATCTCAATTTACCATAAAATTTCACCATGGAGGTAGGTTTGTAGAAAACCCAAATAGGAAATACTATGGTGGGAAGATGAACTACATTGATCATGTAGATTTTAGAGTGTTGAATGTTGAAGTTTACAGGAAATGGTTATGAAATTAGGATACAATGATGGTTTTTTTTTCTGTGTTCATTACAAGGAACCGTACTGTTCGTTGGATTTTGGTCTTAGGACATTAAAATGTGATGTTGACTTAGAGCCGATCTTTGATCATGTGCGTCAAGGAGTCCACATGATAGATATGTATGTTGAACACCGGAGGTCAACAATATTGGAAAATACAATTGAAGGTCCTGTGGGGGCATGTAAAGCAATTGTTCCAGCATCGTTTACAATAAATAATCAGAATCATAGTATGAATGAAGATGCGGAAGAGAGTAACGGAAGTGATCTTGATTATGAGTATGTTGAGGAAGATAATTTGGTTTATGAAATAGAGGTGGATATGCAGAGGTTCAGGGCTAATGTTGATTTTACTAGGGAAGAACTGGATGGTTCAAGTGATGGGGATCAAGATGATGACAGAAGCGAAGAAGGTCATGAGCCTGTTGAGCTGGAGGTTTTTGAAAGTGGGTCTGATGACAATTCAAGCCTTAGAGATAAGGTTGCTAGGAAGATAAGGAGGAGAAACAAGAGAGCTTCAAAAGGTCCAAATGATCTGCCATTCTTTGTTGGTCAGCTTATTGATGACAAGGAAAAGATGAATCAGATGGTGAAAAATTATGCTCTTAAGGCAAGGAGGGATGTGTTTATTCTAAAAAATGAATTGTTAAGGTATAGGGTAGTATGTTTTGGAAGCAATCTACCACTACTTGGTCCTGTTAAAAAAAGGGAGAAGATGGGCAAAATAGTAAATGCACCAAAGTAGGGCAAAAATACAAGCACCTTAAAAGACATACCAAGCCCACTTGTCCTTGGGCAGTTCACATCTCAAGGAACACAGACAAGGATAAGTGGTGTGTGAAGACCATTCACAATCAACACAATTGTTTGACAACAAGGACCGTTTCTTTGTACACAATGAGTTCGATTGCCAAAGAGATCCAATCGATGATTGAAAGCAATCCAGACATGCCAATTCAAGCAATCCAAAGTCAACTGCTTCGGAAGCATCAACTTGAAGTATCACTACATAAGGTCTTTAGAGCCAAGAGGATAGCAACTACGAAGATCTATGGTGATTACCAAGAACAGTATGGTCTGCTAAGGTCATACTAAGCCAATCCAGGTAGTATAATTAAAATTGATGTTGAGCCATGTGGGAACTCAACTAGTCCTACAAGGCAGTTTCGTAGGGTTTATTTTTGTTTTGCCTCTATGATGAGAGGATTTAAGATGATTGGAAGACCATTGCTGGGTGTGGATGGTTGTTTCATGAAAGGTCCATTTCCTGGACAGATCTTGAGTGCTGTTGGTATTGATGGGAACAATAGCATATATCCAGTTTGTTATGCCCTTGTTGAGGCAGAAACAACACAAACCTGGAAATGGTTTTTGCAACTGTTGAGAGATGACCTAGGGTGTACGGCTGACTCTTGTTTCACCTTCATCAGTGACAAACAAAAGGTAATAAGTTCTTAAGTGTTAATTAATATGTTGAATTTTGTATGCTATCTGTTTCCGGCTATGCTATCTGTCATTAATTGCATTTTGTATCACAGGGTCTGATTCCGGCTATGCTATCTGTTTTTCCTAATAGTGAGCACAGATTTTGTTTGAGGCACATCCATGAGAACATGAAATCCAAGTGGCGTGGAGATCTTTACAAGAATTTGCTTTGGTCAGCCGGAAGAAAGACATCTATTCCAGACATCTATGGAAGAAATTAAGACAACAGAACGAGCTGTGTATGACTGGCTGAATGAGATCCCATACACAGCGTGGTCAAGAGCATATTTTTCTGGAAGAGCTAAATGTGATATGTTGCTGAACAACATATGTGAGGTTTTTAACAGACAAATCGTAGGAGCAAGGGACAAGCCGATTATCACATGCCTAGAATTCATTCGGGAGTACATGACCAAGAGGATAGTGAATGTCAAGAAATTACAAGCAAAGTGTATGGGCCCACTGACACCTCATGCCACTGAGGTCTTCGATGAGATCAAGAAACAGGCTGCTGAAATGTCTGTTTTAATGGTTGATTCAGACAAGTATCAAGTAACAGGTCCGAGATCACAGTGTGTTGTGAATGTTAAACATAAAACTTGTGCATGCAGGAAGTGGGATTTGACAGGGATGCCTTGAAAACATGCAGTTGCAGCCATATGGGATATGACAAGGAATAACATTGATGCTGGCATACCAGAAGAGTGGGTGGATGAAGTGTATTGCCTGTCAACATGGAAGAAAGTATATGGCAATGTCATAGAGCCAATCAACGGGCCGGAGATGTGGACTCCTTCAGAGTGTCCAACAACACTCATCCCACCAAAGCATCATACACAAGTTGGAAGGCCAAAGAAGAAAAGAAAGAAGGCATATGGTGAAAAAGAGATTGAGAAGGAGTTCGAGAAAGGAGGTAAAATGACCAGAAAGGGAACCAACATCAAGTGTGGTAAATGTGGGAACATGGGTCACAATGTCAGGAGCTGCAAAGGACAAGGGGGTGAACAATCCACTGCTTCACAGGAATCACACACTGCCACTCAAGGTGCACCAGTTTACAATCTTGATGACTGATGGATGGTTTGTTAGTTTAGACTATGTTTGTTTGTTTGTCAACTTCGTTCAAGACAATGTTTGGTTTGTAACTTTGTACTATGTTTATTTGTTTGTTTGTTCTAGACAATGTTAGGTTTGTCAACTTTGTTCAAGACTTATGTTTGGTTTGTACCTTTATGTTTGCTTTGTCAATGATTGTTCAACACAATACGGCTGCTTTATGTTTGGTTTGGTTTGTAGTCATTCGGGGCTGCTTTATGCTAAGGTAATGTGTTCAAACAGAATTTTGGCGGAAAGTGATTCGATTACATTGTAACATTTAGTACAAATAAAAGGTCCAAAATACAAAGTTTCAACCAAACAAATCTAGCCTATTTCAACCAAACAAATCTAGCCTATTTCCAGTGACAATCATCCAAACAAGACCAATCCGAATCAGAACCATGCTCCCCCTCATATGGGTCAAAGTACCAATCATCCTCTTCATCCCAATATGTGTAATCCCATGCATGTTCCAGCACTTCAGGGTCATAATCCTTTGTCGGATCTCCGAATATCTTTTCATAATCACTTTCTTGCTCCATGTAAGGTCTAAGTATCTCAGACTCTTGATCCTCAAAGTAGACATAAGTGTCTGGTTCTTCGGCTGCAACGACGTCTTCATCCTTACCAACATCTTTATCATTCTCAACTTTATCATTCGCCATACCTACATAATTACAACCAGGCTACAAAAACATACATATAAGAACTTGAACAAGGACCATTGCATAGACAAAGTATAATTACAAGCAGTCAAAATACACAACCAAATCTAATTTCTCCACATTAAACTACTTAACCAAAAAAACAAGAACAATCAAGACCCAAGTAATCACAAAGTACATCTTCAGTTTGAACACATCTCCATTCTTGTACCGAGCCAACTGTTCTTTGCACTTAGCCAACTCATCCTTATCTTTAATGCTTTGAATTAAACCAGGCATTACCTCTCGACAAACCGGACATCCATGTTCTTCACCTTTGTCAGCCCATTTGAGGAATCCACATCCTCCAACCTATTATCGGACATCAAAAGCAAGAGTTTCAAACACAGTTCATTTTCAAAAAGCATAAAACATAACAAACTTACAAAACATAACACACTTACACATCGAAGATACCATCGACCAGGATTAGTTGTCGATTCTGATTGTTTCACCACTGTTTTCGCACCACAAGGACATATGATGTCTGAATCTTTAGTTTTGCCCTTGAATCGAAGCACAGAGGACGAAGATGAAGACATGTTCAGGGCAGTGAATTGACGGATGGGGAAGCTTGAATTGGGGGGTCGATTGAAGATAAATTGCGATTAGGGTTCAACCTTTTATTGGAGAAGAAGAAGGGCAATTTCGACATTTCCATACAAACTAACGGTCACTCTAACGTTGAAATGGTCAGGGGGTAAGGTTGCAACATAACAGTGAACAGTGGGGGGAAAAATGCAATTATTTCCTTAAGGGGGTAGACATGTCAATGACCCCTAACCTCAGGGGGTAAACTTGCAGTTTACTCTATTTTTTAATTGTTTTTATAAATATTGTGGGGACCTATTCTCCACTCCCTGACGTGGTGTTCTACGCGGCGACAGCCCATCCTCATGGGGATGATCCTCACGGGGATGATCCTCACCATATCCTTTAGTCTAAAAAGGATGAGGCCTAGGGCACTTTTAGTTAATTAATCTTTAAAAAGGATGAATATCCAACCAGGATATCATATGCCCCTCTCCTGTCTCACATGACAAAAAAAACGATAAAATCTTTCAAAGCAGCGAAGTTGACATCACAGCCATCATTCATTCTTCAACTTCACTCCATCCCCAAATCTTACATCAACCCATCTAACAAAAACCCAGATCCAGAATCACCCACTTCAATACTTTATCAATCTTTGGCAATCAATAATATTATTCCACAATGGGTGTGTCGTCTTGGCCCTCTGATTCAGAGGTTAGATCTTTGATCCAGATTTATTACACTTGGTTACTGATAATGTTCATGATTTTATCAGTTTTATTGATGGTGTTTATTGAATGACAGTTTGATCTTTTTGTTGGTTGGATTTGATTGATGTTTACTTTGTTATTTGGATATTAATTTTCCATGTTTTTATGATGGATGTCTGTTCATTTGCATAGGGTTTAGTCTAATCCCGGCGTATTATTGTGTTAGTCAGCGGGTTCGGGTAACGGGTCAAAACAGATTTCGAGGAAAATGACTTTTGATTAAATGTGTTGTTTTAATAAATAACAATTTGGCTCGGGTTAAAATGAGTTATGAGGAAAATGAGTTGTGGTCAAAACGGACCGTTTTAAAAAGTATTAATCTGGTTTGAGTCAAAACTGGTTTTGAGCAAAATGAATTCCGGTCAAAACGACTTTTTTTTTTAAGTATTAATTTGGTTCTGGTTAAAATGAGTTATGAGCAAAAGGAGTTGGGTCAAAACGAGTTGTTTAAAAAACCATTAATTTGGGTCGGGTCAAAACGGTCCGTTTTAAAATAGTATCAATTTGGTTCTGGCCAAACGAGCTCCTAGCAACATGAGGTTGGGTCAAAACAGTCCGTTAAAAAAATCAATTTGGTTAGGGTCAAAACGGATTATAACCAAATTGAATTCTTGTCACAATGGATCGTTTAAAAAATATCAAATGGTATTCGGGTTAAAATGGGTACGGGCCAAAATGTAGTCGGGATGGGGGCTAGCGGCGACATGGAGGTGGCTGCCACGGTGGAGATGGAAGCATTCAGTAATTTAGATTTGAAATTTAAAGGGTTAACACCTTTTTTTGAAGATTCAAATGGAATAGGATGATCAAATCACTTTAGACTAAAGAATCCATTACCTTTTTATATTTGCTAAAAATAACTAATCAAGGGTATTCTTTTGTGCTAAAATAGTAGTTTTTGTTAGTTATTATTATATGCTGTTATTTGGAGTAAAAAACATGTGAAATTACCTAACTATCCCTGACTTTGAGCAAGTGATTATCAACTAATCTATTATCAAAACTAATATTTTTTTATGACCAATTTTGTCACATCTTTTGTGTTTAATGGATGTGCAGTTGGATAAAATCAAGAAATTTGTTGCTGAAATGGCTGGGGTGTCTATAAATGTGGTCAAAATTGTCGTATCTCCTTACAGGATTTGCCCATTGGGAGCTCACATTGATCATCAGGTTGATACATATTTCTATTTACCAAATCGTTACATATTTACATTTTTTTTCTTTTTCTTTTTATGAATTGATAGGGTGGAATAGTTTCAGCCATGACAATTAACAAGGGAATAATTCTCGGATTTGTGCCTTCTGCTGATTCTCAAGTATGATCCTCTCACCCGTGCGCGATCGATTAATATTTTTTTTTACATTGAAGCATTTGTTTTCTTGATACTTTTTTTGATATAATAGCCGTTTGTACTCTTCGTGTTAAATGAATCTGCATTCAAAGGTTCTACTAAAGTCGGGACAGTTTAGTGGAGAAGTGCGGTTTAGGTAAATAGCTTTTCTTTTTTTATTATTGTATGTAGATGTAGATGTAGATCTTGGGCTTTTGGGGCCTCGTGCATCGCGCTTTTTAAAACCAAGTTGTAGGTAGTGATGAAGTAGTTGATGTTAACTGTCAGTTTGAAAAATTGACCACAGAGTTGACCAAATCCAGCTTCCAAAACATGCTGCAAAGTCAAATGGCAAGACCCAAGAAAACGGTTCGTCGGATACAATGGAGGAATGTAAATGGGGAAGTTACGCCAAAGGAGCATTGTATGCGTTACAACGTGGAGGAAACGATCTTAAACAGGTTAAACATTTTTTCTTGATTTATAATAATAGACGTTTTAATGAATACAAAGTAGTTTGTCGAGGTGGAAAAATGACGGGGAGGCTTACAGGTCAAAACATTTTCTTTTCGAAACATTTTAAGTACAGGTTGAAGTCGGGTTAACTCGTAAACACTTTTTTTTGTCTATTTCCTGTTTTTTTTTAAATTAGTATAGTAATTATGGTTGCAATACAACATTATCTATTTTTAGATTCTTTTAATGTTTTTTGCACCAGTTTTTGAAGTTCTTGATACAAATTGGTGCAGGGGATCACAGGATTCATTTGTGGTACAGAAGGTCTTGATAGTTCAGGTTTAAGCTCATCTGCTGCTGTAAGTTTTTTTTTTCTTTTTATTACTGTTCTGCTTTCAAACTCATTGACCCATTTAGTCAAATCTTTGACTTATTGTAGTTTGGAAGTTTACATGTTACATCTGATTTCTCTTTGTGTTAATAACTTTATAGTTTTTGAACATCATTTATTGTGAATTTTTTGTTTAACAGGTTGGAATTGCTTATCTATTGGCTCTGGAAAGTGCAAATAATCTTACGGTATCTCCAACAGAAAATATTGAGTATGATCGGTGGGTTCCTTTCTTACGATTGCTAAGTTAATGGGTCGACATATGTGACAATTGTGTCAGGTTGGCGTGTTGAAGTGACGAACCTGAACACCACCTATATATTTATTTGAGTCAAAAACATCAACCGTAACCTAGACACACTTAAAACTATATAACCCGGATACGACAATACGACATGTTGGGTTCATGTCGTGTCGGGAATTTACACCCCCAGGACGACTTGGGTTGTGTTTTAATCTTAAACCGGTCAAGGAAAGAAAGTTATCCGAAGGGAAACAAGTCAAACATGTCGAACATTGGCCAAAATCTAACATTAATGCATACAATTTATTTAGAAATTTAAGTATTACTGTAATAATACTGTTTTTATACTCATAATAGCGCCATTAATTATTTGCCCCAAGCTTTTATGAAAATATTTTTTTTCTAAATGTTAACAGTGTACTTGTAGGCTAATTGAGAATGAATATTTGGGTCTGAAAAATGGCATATTGGATCAGTCAGCGATATTGCTTTCGAGCTACGGTTGTTTGACTTGTATGGATTGCAAGGTACTTTTTCTACAGGAGTATTTCTATATTTTTTTGTACTTTTTAAGGGTTAATTGTATAAAGCGTAACAACTAATAACTTTTTTTGTTTAACACAAAACAAATAAAAATTTATAAATTTTAATTTTATATAACCGACTTTCAAAAGTTCAGTTTAATGTAATTTGACCCGCTAATGGGTCAAAATTGTGCTTGCCGTGTTTTGGTTGACCTTTTTAATCCGTTTGATAAACAGACAACTGAAAAGATTCAGTATGATTACCTTTTATGCAATTTGCTCTTTTTCAAGTATTAATAAAACTTGTTCGCTACATGTATTCTACAAAATTTACACAATTACTTATTTAATTATTTTAAATGGATCTTGTGAATTTTATGCAGACCAAAATACACAAACTTATACACCCACCTAAGTATGAAACGGAGAAAAATGCTGAAACCAAATTTCCATACAAGATTTTGCTAGCATTTTCGGGTCTGAAGCAGGCATTAACAACTAACCCCGGTTATAATCGAAGAGTTACCGAGTGTCGAGAGGCTGCAGAGATCCTTCTAAAGTAAGATTCCCATACAGATGTTAAGTTTTAATCCTTAAAATTTTAAATAATAACTCCACATTTTAAATTTTTATTCAAACAATATAAATTTCTAAAAAGATCCTTCAGAATTTGTGCTAATGAAATAAAGACGTCAACTTAATTTTTTCCTTACTTTTCTCAGAGCTGCAGGGAAAGAAGCTGAACCTATATTGTCGAACGGTTAGAATTATATCATTTTACCATATTTAGTTCTTATATGTTATTTTCTTCATAATTTTTATACTGAATTATTGTTTGCATTTATTTCAGTTAAACAAGAAGAATTTGAGGCTCATAAGGTTCTTTTTTTTCTTTGATTTTTTTATAAATAGAAAAAAAAATCATCTGTTACACTATTGATCCATTAACTAATGCATGCTGCAATAATTATTTTTCTAATTAATGTATGTATTCTGTTCTGCAGTTCAAATTAGAACCGGATCTAGCTAGAAGAGCAGAACATTATTTCTCTGAGAATACGCGCGTTATTAAAGGTTATTTTTTTTTTCATGAAATTCGATTTCAACAAGGTTATGATTTCATTTCCTTGTTGAATTTTCTACTCAATGTTTAATTATTTATTTGGCTTTAGGCTTAGAGGCATGGAGTTGTGGCAATTTTGAAGAGTTTGGAAAGCTTATTTCGGCCTCAGGGTTAAGTTCAATACAAAACTACGAATGTGGTACGTCTTCAATTCCTAGAATAATATGTAATCGTGCAGCTGTCAGTTTTTTCGGGGTCCATAAACAATCCAAATTTTTAACAATTTATGAAAATTTTGTTTTTAGGATGTGAACCACTAATCCAACTATACGAGATACTTTTAAAAGCCCCTGGTGTTTATGGAGCGCGGTTCAGTGGAGCTGGGTTCAGAGGGTGTTGTGTTGCATTTGTGAATTCAGATTACGCTGATAAAGCTGCTTCATTCGTCAAAAATGAATACTTTAATGTTCAACCAGAACTGGCTAGCCATCTTAACCAAGATACAGCCGTTGTGATATGCGACTCTGGTGACTGTGCCCCGAATCATATGAGCCTGAGATGAACCATCTTTTTCATGACTGAATTTCCACTTATATAACAATTTGTGATTGTTTATTTGATACATTTGTAAAAGTCACCCTGTATGCATTATCAGATGTGTTCAAGTTGCATCAATTTTAGACATTAAATGCAATAAATCTTCAAAACGTGTATATCCAGACACGTTAGCCGGGCCTGCAACCCCAGTCCTGTCAGGTTGAGGCAGGCGGCCCCTCCAGTCCTGGTCAGAGACCGAAGGAAACTTAAATCATTATCTCACACTAGGTAAATTCTTAACCCTCCCCCCTCTAACTAAGACTACATAATTTTTTTTTTTGAACGGCACTAAGGGCATGTTTGGGTAAGCTTTTTGAAATGACTTATTGACTTATTGGCTTCTTGGAAAAGTCAGGATTTTGTGACTTATTGACTTATTGGCTTTTTCCCCTCACATACACCCTCTTTGCCAAACATCATTTTAGAGCTTATGACTTTTCAAAAAGCCAATAAGTCAATAAGTTGTTTCAAAAAGCTTACCCAAACATGCCCTAAGACTACATAATGCTGTAAGTTGTTGCGTCTTGATACTCACTATTCATATTTCATTGTATGTCTTGAAACATTGTCATGTAAAAAAAAAAAAGCACAACCAAGCTATGTAGTTAATGCGGTGGAAAAATCAAATATCGGTCTAAGGGCCAATATTTGAGATATAGGTTATCATGATGGGATATCATGGGATATAGGTAATTATAATATCATGTAGAATTGATGTATACATGTATAAAACATAGGGGAAAGTTCTAGTACAAATAAAGTTAACGTACTAAACGTACGAATTGCATGAAAAGGACAAAAGCACGCGGTAGCATTTTTGTAATTATCTGCTTGTAGGGTAATTATCAAAATTACTCTACAAATGATACCGTAGAGTAATTTTGATATTTTGTAGAGTAATTTTGTAAAATATTCATGTAGAGTAATTTTAGTCTTGTAGAGTAATTTTGATAAAAAAACTATACCTCAGAAAAAAAACCTAACCCCCCCCCCCCCCCCCCAAAAAAAAAAAAAAAAAAAACTAAAAAAAACCTAACCCCCCCATCCCCAAAAACCTAAAACATATATAATAGAGTTAAATACGGTTTTAGTCCCTGTGCTTTATTTAAAATAACCATTTTAGTCCAAAAGTTTAAAAATTGCTTTTTCAGTCCATTTGTTTTAGTTTTGTCTCAAATCACTCAAGTCAGTTAACACCGTTAGAATTCTTCTGTTAAGTCCATTTGAAAGGCCGATAACACCCCTTGTTTAAATAAATAAGTAATAATAATAGAAACATTCTAAATTAAGATCTCTCTCTCTCCCTGCCGTATTCCACCACCCACCCTTGTTCACCACCACCACCACCATCTTTAACATTGAATTTGGGCAAAAAATGGGCGGAACTAGAAGAAAGATTCAGGGGTATCCCTATTTTTTTTTACCTAGGGCCGTCCTTGAGAATTCAAGAGCCCGAGGAGGCTAGTAAAATGGGCCCTTAATTTTTCTTTAACCTAGGGAGGTCGTTCCTGAGGAACTAGAGAGCCCTTAAGGAACGGAGCAGCTAACAAAAATGGACCTTAATATATATATATAATGAAAGGTTTAAATACAAAAGACTTTTAACATGCAACGGTACGCGACCACGAATGTGTAATTATGCAAATATTGTGTGTAATTAGGGTTAACCCAAACCAACCAATGTGTTGTGAAACTAATTTTTGAAAGTAAAATTAACTCTCTGTAACATAAATACCACACAATTATTAATAATAAAACATGTAGCGGCTGCTTAAAAGATGAAATCATAAAATAAAACGCAGAACATAATAATACATACTTTTGACTACATTTGAATCATGAAATCAAGCGTCCAGAAACTGGTAAATTCTTTTTAATCAAACTACCAAGAATAAAACTAATCAAGAATAAAACTAATCAAACAATCAATTAATCAAACAAGAATAGAAATTAAGAATACTCACAGGAGGGCTGTTTCACTGTTCGATGTGCTGCTGCAGTGCTGCCAATTCTGTTCGTCTGTGTCTGTTCACTCTTCTGTGAAGTCTCTATTCGAAGATGATCATCAGCGACAGCAAGCAATCCCTTTGGACGTCGAGTCGACCTTTGATATCCCCTTAGCACATTAGCAGCTAATGTGCCACCCATTCAGTTTGGGGCTTATTATTTAGTAATATCCCCTGCTATTATGTAGTTATTTGGGCTTAATATTTAGTTTCTAATTGGGCCTTATTATTGGTTTGTATAATCATTACCAGCTGGGCTTATTATTGGTTTGTAAAATTTTTTTTGAGGGGTGTCCTCGTAGTTGTTTAGGGGTGTCATTTGTATAAAAATCGAAAAAAATTAAAAAATTTACACTACCGGTGAAAAGTTGAGCCGTAGCCCGTGCTACGCCTGGACAAGAGCCAGGTCCGCCCCTGGCGCAAAAGAGTAGGTATTATGATTAGGGTTTCTAAACATCATCATCAATATCATCTTTAACATCACAAATACCTACTGTTTTAGAATTAATTGATGTTACTATGAGTTAAAGGAATAAACATCACAATACCTACTCTAAATTAAGATCGATCTTTAACATCACAAGACCTACTCTTTTAAACGTAATTCTCATCTGCAAGCTATAATATCAAGAAAGTAACGATCTTTAATGACTAAAAAAAATCCAAAATTAAACAAAACCGAGCTCGAATTATCAATTATATGCAAATCAAGAACAGCCCCATGAAAGAAATTGGAGTAATTTGGTCAATTTAAAAGTTTATTTTTCATCTGCAAAACTCTAAAATCAAGAAAGTAAACAATCTTTATCGACATAAAAACTATCCAAAATTTAACAAAACCCAACTTGAATTATTGAATATATGTAAATGAAAAAAACAAACCCATGAAATAAATTGAGGTAATTTGGTCAAATTCAAGGGTAAATTTACAACTGCAACCTATAAAAATCAAGAAAGTAACAATCTTTATTCACTAACAGGAAAAGAACTGAAAAGATTAAAAAATATCCAAAATTAAGCAAAAACCCAGTCTTAGATATTTTAGTGTAATCGGGATTGACTTGGTGATTAAAGCGAATAATAATACACATCAAGCAAGTTAGGAGGTGGAGTGCACGCTTGTTTGAGTTATTATAATTCGAAATATACGGGCGAAGCCCGTACTCTACGGGGTTCCAATGGGGCAACGCCCCCTGCCGTCCCTGGCGGGGTCCAAGGGGCAGAGCCCCTGGCTGGGGTCGAATTCAAGGGTAATTTACATCTGCAAACTCTATAAATCAAGAAAGTAACAAACTTTATTCACTTAAAAAGATCCAAAATTTAGCAAAACCCTATGCAAATCATGTACAAACCCATGAAAAGAAATTTAAGTAATTTGGTAAATCTTTTTATGTTTTCCCTAATTTTTGGAAACAGGCTAACAAGGAGAATGAATCTGGTTGTGTGTTGCTAAGAAGATGAACTTTAGCACTTGCACTTTTGGTCCCTTGCGCCCCGCGGGGGGGGGGGGGGGGGGGGGGGGGGGAGGGGAGGGGTTGGGTTTTACTATAGTTATTTTACCAATTCAGTAACATTGAAGTAACAGACGTTTGCATCAGGGACTTGATTGATTGCAATCGACAACCACAGGGACCAGACTGTTGATTTTTTTCAAATGAGGGCTGTGTAAACCCCAGAGATTGAAACTTTACTTTACTCAAAGTTAAAATTCAAAAGTGCCAATATTGGAAACATGATCTAACCGTAAGCCATGAAATCTTTCTTCAAGTCCACATCAATCAAGGTATCGAAAATATTGGTCAATATCGCTGATAATATCGGTACCGATATTTTGTAGAGGGCCCAATAACCGATATCCCATCCCTGGCCATCCCACTTATATTAACTGCATAGTAACGAAGTCGATTGCATTGTAAGCAGATTAACGGAACAAACCGATAACAGATTTGTGGTGGTATGGTTAACAATAATTGGTGATGAGAAAATAGAATAAGATGTTATAAAATTTCGAGTTAAATGCCATTTTAGTCCATGTGGTTTGGGCCATTTTTGTCAGTTTAGTCCAAAGGTTACATTTTTCGCCTGTGGGTTCAAAAAGGTTTCACACCGTTGCCATTTTAGTCCACTGGGTTAACTTCATCCATTTTTTCTGTTAATGAGAAGGGCAATTCGGTCATTTTATATGTAATTATGTTAACTAAAAGGGCAATTCGGCCATATAAAAATGACCGAATTGCCCTTCTTATTAACAGAAAAAATGGATGAAGTTAACCCAGTGGACTAAAATGCCAACGGGTGAAACATTTTTTGCACCCACAGACAAAAAAAATGAAACATTTGACTAAACTGGACAAAATGACCCCAACCATAGAAACTAAAATGACATTTAACTCTAAAATTTCAGTTCATATAAAAGAAAATATTATTTTATTCTATTCTATTCTAGCTTAACTAAAACATTACACAAAGAAAAAACATCAATTGCTATTACTTGAAGTTTAAAAATCCAACTTAGTTATTGTAAAAGAACGTTACAAGTGACTTGAAAAACAAATTAATCATTTTAAGAAAAATAGAATGTATTTAAGTAAAAATTGCATATTAGAAATTATAAATAAAAGTTTTACAAATTAAAGCCCAACCGATTAGACCTAACAAGTTGTGTCAAATTTCGAAACTACCTTCCACATTAACATGATGAAATCTACTATTTTTTTAATATAATGATTCCACATTAACATGATGAAATCTAGTATTTTTTTTAATATAATGAGATTTGTTCAAACAATCTAAACAGAGGTTACTTTGACCACGTTTGTTAACTTAATGGATCCATTTCTGAGATTTGTCACACTAGCAAGCCATGTGAATTTTTCACTAGTAAATTTATGTATTTATTTGTGAATAGAGTTTAATACTCTATTCACTGGTGTCTGCTTGTTCTTATCGACAAATTTATTATATATTTGCATATAGCGTATTCACGGGTGAATACAAACATTTTAGTGTTAATTACAAAAATGTCCACTCACAAAACTATATTCAGTAGTATGTAATTTATTAGTGAATACATTGGTTTTTATTTATATTCTTGAGTGAATACACGCACTAAATGCTCACATCTAGTGTACGTGGAGACATTAAAAGAGATGAGTTAGTTTTAAAATGCTAACCTAATTCTCAAGGGAATACACATTACTAAATTCTCTATTGAGACAATTAACAATTACATTTTAACAAAGCACCCTATGTCCAAGGCTTGACGTAAAACTACTATTTAGTCGGGGGGTTTCACTGGAAGCAAACCTCTCTATTCCTACGGGGGTAGAGGTAAGGCTGTATACATCTTACCCTCCTCAGACCCTACCTTAGCTTTGCTATTGGTGAGATTTACCGAGTATGATGATGATGATTTAACAAAACACCCATTTTTGGGCTTAATAAAAACACACAATTCTAACAATTAACAAATAACAATTAATCAATTAGGTCTCAACATTTAACAAAACACCTAAGTCTAACAATTAACAAATAACAATTAATCAACTAGTGTTAGAGCATATTTGTGTGCTCGTTACTGTCCGACTAGGCTAGATAACGTATGTTGTATATGTTAGATAGATTAGCATATGTGTTAGTTAACGCATGAGACTTACTCAGGTATGAGACATACGTAGCGTATGAGACATGTGTGAGTGTGTGCCAACGCATGGAGTCATGAGTTGTAGCTCCCAAAACATGATTGTGTAGTATAAATAGATGTGACATGCGTTGGAACCCACAAGTTTAGAATTTTGGAGTTTGAATACACTTGTTCACTCCCGGTGCTTAAACGATGCAGACTCTTTCGATATCTAATAAAATTTGTGATAACTAAATGTTATGCTGCTAAAATTGTTACACTTATCCTAAACTTCCATCTCGAATGTATCTATACACTAATCCTCGGATTCATGATACAAAACACGAATTTCAAATGGTTTTAGAGCTACGGTACCAATCTAATCGATATAACAATTGATTAGGTTACCTACGCTCTTAATTAGTGTTCAATTTTCATGATTTTGAGTTCCTGACGTTAAAAGAGGGTGCCCAAACTCTCAATTCATGGTTAAAAAGTTAAACTGAAGACAAGATTTTGATTAATATTGATTTTCGCACCTGTTTGAGTTGGTTTCATCAGCATATTTGAAGAATTCGGATTGAAAGGTTTATTACAGTGGGTTTTTCACGCATGAGACATGCGCTAACACATGAGACATGCGCTAACCACGTGAGACATGCACTGAGATGTTGTTGCATGAGACATGCGTGAAGAAGAAGGAACACATGAGACACATGTTCTTCAGTGCCATACGTTGTTGAAAAGACAAACGTGATTAAAACATAAAAAAGGCATTTTTTTGTGGCAACGAGACGAGTGTCCAGAAAAAATTTGGTGATAGAAAACTTTCGAGATTTTTGGGCCAAAATTTTGGGTGTACCGCGTTTGACTTTCAGCTTAAAATACAAGTGTTGATCAAGAATGCTTTTGAATATTAGGAGAGTCCTGTATAGGATGATGAAATTACTTAGTACCGAAGATAGTAGGGTATTCACAGACACCAAAGAAAACGTTTATCAATATTTTGCATTTGTGTACACAAATGATATTAGAGAACAGAATTTGCCAAGAATGAAAGGGAATAAAAATTTCAGTGTCAAATTTTGAAATTGGTTAATTCTTGGAAATTCAGTGCTGGAAATTCAAAGAACGTGCAACAGTAGTCAGGTGGTTAGATAGATCCAGTGAAGATTTGCATAGTGTGGAAATTAGCGATTACACTAACCAGTAATTGATGTTGGTTGAGCAAAACGTACTTTGGTTACCATAAAACAGAATTTTAGGTTTTCATGGGGTATTCGCTTATTCGAGGTTGATCAGTGTGGTTTTCAAAGTTTCTAACAAATGTCGGTTGGGTTTTTAAGATTCAAGGATGATCAAGCAATTGCGTTAAACCGAACACGGATGTGGTTAATATTGAAATGGAGAAGCAACAGTGATTAGTTTCAAGTTAGTTAATTCTCGTGAAGATTGCTGTATAGCCAACCTGACGATTGTGTCAGGAACCACACAGATGAATTTTGATTTTGGTAGATTTTTGAAGACAATATCGAGACTTGTTGTAAATAGTTGATAGACTGAACCTTTATCAATTGCCGATCAGTAGAATTGATTGTATTGATCGACGTAAAGCTAGTCCAGTGAGAGGTGACACTAGTCAATCAAGCATGATTTTCTGACTAATTGGATACGCATAATGTGAGGGGGAAGTCTAATATAGATCTCATAGATTTGGTTTCCCTGAAAAAACTCGGATCAAGATTTCTGCAAACCCGAATCATCAATCAAGGGGGAATCTGTTGACGCATATGAGATGACATCGACAGATACATGATTGAAGTTGCAACATATTTAACACGGATTTCAAATTGTGATGTTCAAAATTCGACAGCAACGAACAAGGGAGAATTTGTTAGAGCATTTTTGTGTGTCTGTTACTATGCGAATAGGATAGATAAAGTGTGTTATATATGTTAGACAGATTACGCATGAGACATATGCATGTATGAGACATACGCAGTGTGTGAGACACGCGTGAGTGGGTGCCAAAGCATGAGTCGTGCATTGCAACTCCCAACGCATGACTGGCTATATTGTGACAATTGTCAAATTTGCATGTATCCGTAAAATTATTAAACAGTAATTATGACTTAATGACTGTGCTGATTTACAATTAATGACTTGAATTGCTTTTTGATTATTGCCATATACATACATGTGCATCATATATTGCAAATGACATACCATTATTGCATGTAAACTTTGTTGATTCAAATGATGCACGGAACACAGTTAGCATAGTTATCAGACAAGTCAGAAAAATGCTGACGGAGTTCAGTACATAAACAGACATGGTATTGAGACACTGAATGAGCCAGAAACCAAAAGTTACACTAGTATAGTGTGTAGGAAAGTAAGGATCATAAAACTGCCTTCCTAGTGATAGTTTAAGTGCCGGAAAGTGCCTGAAACTCACTTAAATTGCTGAATTCAACAAAAATCAGCATTTAAACACTTTAATATCATGCAGAAATATGGTTAAATGGTCCAGAATGCTTTCCTAAGTATCGGGAATCAAAACGGTCACAAAAGGTAACATAAAGCACACTAAACTGCATAGTTTAGCACCTTAACGAACCGGTAACCAATCGAATAACCGGACACTACCCGAAACACCAAATTTTCACTAGAAGCATTGTTTTGACATTTCCGAGCTAGTTATGGTCCCCGAACATCATAACACACGATATAAACACATAATAACTAAACACCTAACTATAACACTTAGAATCTAACCATGAACCTTAACTTACCATCACAACTCAACTAAGTACCCCCCATCTTACGGTTATGAGTGGGCCCCCCACTCTTAATTTTATTTGATTATTAAACTAGATTATGTCTCATCTTTTTGAACATATAAACCAATGGATCACAAAGTGTTGGAAGATTATAACTTAAATTTTTAGAACATAACCATCATTCTCTAACACACACCAACACTTGAGCTCTCTTCTTTCCCCCTCTCTACTCTCGGCCGAACACACACCACCACCATTTTTCATTCAAGTTTCATCCATTCCATACATACACAAAGGTGTAAGAAGCCATACAAGGAAGCTAGGAACTCTTGGAAGTTGAAGGACCTCTTGCAAGTGCTTTTATCCACCTCTTCTTCATCTTGTGATCATCCCTAGCCTTGAGCTAGTAGTAAGATCATCTTCATCCATTTTTGCATCTTATTTTGTTGGTTAAAAGATGATACAAGTTGATAATCTTGAAGAACACTATGAATCTTGAACATGAAACTTGAACATAAGCTTAAAAATCATAAGAAATCATGTTGATAAGTGTTGTTATGCTTGTTGATTATTGATTGTTTGTGTATATGATGTTAAACATCATATGATCTTGCTAGATAGTGATTAAAGACATAACCTAGCAAGATGAGAGGATGGTTATGTTAAGATCAAAGTAATCATCCATGTGTAAAGCATGAACTTGAAAGTATAAATTGTTTTCTTGAAGTATGATGAGCAAAGTGAATGTAAAGTCTTGTAAACATAGGATTTTAAGAATGATTTTTCAAGAAACCAAGTTAAAAATACAAGATCTATATAAACTTGGTTCTTAAAGAAACTAACCACATTTTTAGTGGTTAATCAAGTGTTGAAATATATATTTAACAAGAAAAACTCAAGAAGAAATATTTTTAGAAAAATGATTTACAAGTTGTAAACATCTAACTTCTTCAATAATGATGTTTTTAAATAAACAACCACACTTTAAAGGGTAACTAAGCTTACTAAACACACTAGTAAGTTACTACAAATTTTTGTAAATTTTCAAGTTCATAAAGTAGTGATTAATGCTTGATTTTGGTAAATTGGTAAGTATTGGTTGATTTGTTGTTGATTGTGTCGATTTATAAAAGAAAATGATATGCTTTGAAAGAATGGAAACCTCCATTTTAAGGGGAAACTATGGCAAAATTTTTCAAAAAATTAAACACTTAGAAAAATATTTTTAAACAAATATTTACAAGTATATTTTAAACCACGAATTTTCATACAAAGCTTGCCATAATTTTTGTTACAAAAATCATAAATATTGGAGGTTGGTTTTTGAAATAAAAGTGACTAAATATGTATGTAGGAAAATATATATTTAGATGTCACCATGTGTGTGATTATTTGTATATTATGTGTATTAGTTATATTATTTTAGGACTTGAAATAATATAACTCACCAAAATACCAAGAAACTACAATCCAAAATATTACCAAAAATTTCAAGAAATGAATATACAAATTATACCCAAAATATTGGAGAAACCGAACAAGGAATATAACTTACAAAAATATTCCGGAAATAAATTAATGAGTATATTTTGGTAAACGGTATTTTGGACACCAAGAGAACGAAAATATGATTTTTACAATTATTACAAAGATATATCGTATTTTTGAGAAGAAGAAAATATATAATTTTTGGGTAAATAAAAATATATATGTTTTCTTGAAAGTTATTAGAAGATATATTATTTTTGGGGAGAAAATATATATTTTCTTAAATAAACATAGAATACATTATCTTTGGGTGAAAAAAATAGCTTTATACATATTTTCTAAGTTAAACTTGAAAATATATTATTCTTGAGACTTATATGAAAACATAAATATTTTTGCGGAGGGAAAAATTATAAATAATTTTCTATGTAATATTTCTTAAAAATATATATTTTGAGAATATATATTGGTGAATTTTTATTAGAAACATTATTCTGGAAAAATTAACACAATGATTAAGTATAAGAATACTTAACAAACGCAATAAGAATACGTATTCTCTTACGTATAATTACACACCGGTATACGCCACCGATACTTGACGAAAATATACAAGATCAAGAATATAAGTATGAATACACCCATCCTTGGGAAGGATATACATGTGCAAATACATAAAATGTGTTAAGTTAAAATATTTATTATTTTAAACAAATAATTTTATATACTTGGAATAATATTGAGGACACAAAGAAACGTAACTCAAAGACACTAATTCAGACTAAGGTCAAGGCACGACCCACTCGTCTAATAAACCGTTTACGTTGTAGGTAGTCGTGCACATAAGTAGCAGCTTTGGGTTACATTGGATTCAAGACGCAAGATAGTGAGTTCATAACCCCACCTTTTTACGCTTTTACATTTTTATAAATGTTTTCGGGGTGGAAAGACATACAAAGTTTTGCAAAGTTAAACTATATTTCGATGAATGAAAACTCACATTTCTAAACGAATTTGAAATTAAATTTCAACGAACTTAAATGGTTTACGAACGATTTAGACTAAATATACCGGTTTTACAAAACAAATGCGTATTTCGAAACGTGCATGATTTTCAAGATTAGGGACGAGATCGTCCTAGTTATAATAACGGGACTGGTTTGGTATGCGTACGAAAAACGAGACAACCCAGTGAGTTCACGTCCCCCATTTCTTTTATCTGTTTTCAGTTTTATAACTTCGGGTGTGACAAATGGCAAATAATCGTTCGTTCCATACATTCTAATCACTATGTTTATTTCATAATCTCATGCAATTAGCGTAATTTAATTACGTAACTGTGTCGTATATTAGATGACAATGTTAGGACAAGAAAACAATGCTAAAACATATGTTGGTTTTCGTCATTTTGCGAAACCAATCAAACAATGTCCTAAAAGTGTTGGTAGAAAGTGCTGCGCGCACTATTCACGGGTACACTATTTATGCCAGCTAAACCGTGAAAACAGAACGAAACAATGAAAAACGACACATGAATGACATAACTGAGTCCATATATATATGAAAACACTAATGTGGAAACACATCTTGCAAAATATATAACTTTCCGGTACAACGCCCCAACCACAAAATCGTCCGTTCGGTTAAAAATATAACAATTTTAACTCGTCCGAACTATGAATTTAACATTTCTGAGACTTTGGAACTATGAAAAATGATAACAAACATATGAAAACAACATGAGGATAATAGGGGGTGTCCGAAACATAAGCTTTCGGTGCTGCGTTGCAACCCCTACAACTTGTCCGTTTTTTTAAACGACAAGCTAGAAAATAATATTTTCGACGCCAAAACAACTAAACGGAAGACATGGTGAACTAGTTAAGCCTATTTTGGGACTCGGAATCACTTCATACATCGCTTGACGGTGGAATAACAACTTGCGACAAAGTTCCGTCGGTACGATGCAAAAGTGCCGTAAGTTCGCCGACGACCAAACAGAAGACATCTAAAGCGTCGAAATGCAATTTTTACTAGTTTAGTAAACTAGTTAATGTCTATTAACATTCTGAATCCCTAATTACCCCTTAATGGTGTAATTAACCCCTAATCACCATACTTTACCTAATCACCAAAATATCTAGATTTTTTATAACTTTTATAAAAAGTTACACCTACCCCCCCCCCCCCCCATTCACATAATTCGGTCAAAGTGGGTCCTACCCCACTTGAATTTTTGTTGAATCTTGCAAGAATTAGAGTATGGACATGAGATTTGATTGGAGACTTTTTGATATGTTACAAGATCATGAATCATAACACCCTTACTTCCATAACCATTTCTCATTCTTATCACAACAACTTTCAAACTTCAAGAACCTCCTTTCATCTCTCTTTGGTCTCGGCTCAAGTAACCCACACAAAACCCACCAAAAATCACCACTAAATACCCTAAATTACTCACTTTCTAAGCCTTATAAGATCATCTACACATGGATTAAGCATGAGGAAGCTTTAGGGAGTTCTTAGAGCTTAAACATCCTCTTAATCTTCTTAATCACCTTGTGGAAAGTTGTAAGTCTTCTAAACACCATGTTTAAGCTTCTTATTACTAGTTGATTTCAAAAGTACAAGTTGATTATCTTGAAGATTAATAAAAAGCACACCAAAAACCCTAATCTCAAAGCTAATAATCTACTAATCTAAACTTATTATGTGGTTATTTGTGTAGATTAGTGCAACTAGTTAGTGTAATCTTGTTGATCATGTTGATTATGTCAAGATTAGTTATTGAAAGATGAGATTTATGATGATCTTCATGTTTATTTGTTGTAGTATTTCATAGATATGTTACTCTAGCCATAATAAACTTGAAAATGTGATTTAAACATATATATGTTTAAATCCTACAAGATCATCACCTTCAAATTCATGAGTATTACATACATGAAGCTTTGATTAGTGTTCTTGAAAGATAGAACATGAGAATGAACTTGAATCAAGACTTTTTAAGACATGAATAACTTGGTTTTTACATAAAACAAGTTTATATGATACTATTTATAAAAAGTGTGGTATAAAAGTCTTGATAATTTCTAGTAAACTTGAAACATAGAAGCTTGGGAATTTTTAAAAGTGAAAAACAAGCTTAATCAAGTTTATGTAAAAAGATTATTTGAAAATGGTTAACTTTAAAGTCTTGAAAGTTTAACCAAAGTAATGCTCATGAGGAACTTTGAATGAATAAGTGAGATTATTGGTGTAAATATGATTTTGGTGATACTTGATGAATTAGTGGTGATTTGGAAATTGATTTGGTGATTTAAACGCGTTTTTTATAACGTGGGAAACGTCATAGTTTTAGGGGAAACTATGCCGAATTTTTCTAAAAATCTAATCACGATTAAAGAGGGGATTAAAGGGTGATTAACAAGGTTAGACGTGATTAGTGGTCTTAAACGTCATTACGAATGCTTTGATGAGAATAGTTAAGCCTTAAATATTCAAGAGTTCTTATGAACTTAAACATATAGTTTTCACAAAATAAAAGGGTGAAGAATAATACCAATGTATAAGTATAATTTTTGGCAAAAAATTATATATTTTGGAAACTTGTCGAGTATGTGTATCATGTGCAATGTGTATGTATTTAGATACATTTAGGGTGATCAAAATAATACACTCATAATTACAAGAAATACTTGTATGTAGCAAGTATAAAAAGACACCCAAAATACATATACATGTTTCCTACATGTTCCAATGAAATGCTATTAAACGGATGAATAAACGAAATGGTCGAAACAGTAATACATAACACTTGACGACGACAATTGGGCGTATCGACATCGCGAGCAAAATTACTGCGATGTCGAGTCTAAAAATAACACATTTTTAGACACTTAACGAACACAAATCTATGAGGCCGATAACAAGAATCCGGAAAGTCAAAAACTATAAAAATTACCAAGTATTTTCATATGAAAAATGAACATTTTAAAAGTTTACATACTTGGTAAATTTTTGAGTAAAATGCAAGATTATTTCTAATGGACTCACAAAAATTAGATTTGGGCTAGGCCCAAATTACTAAAATACATGGGCTAGAGCCCAATGATAAATTATTTGGGGTAGGCCCAAATTACTAAAATACATGGGCTAGAGCCCAATGATAAATTATTTGAGGTAGGCCCAAATTACTAAAATACATGGGCCAAGGCCCAATGACAAGAAAACACGGGCTCGGCCCAATGACATAAAAGACATGGGCTCGACCCAATAACATTAAAACATGGGTTAGGCCCAATGACATAAAAGACATGGGCTCGGCCCAATAACATTAAAACATGGGTTAGGCCCAATGACATAAAAGACATAGGCTCGGCCCAATAACATTAAAACATGGGTTAGGCCCAATAACATAAAAGACATGGGCTCGGCCCAATAACATTAAAACATGGGTTAGGTCCAATGACATAGATGACATGGGCTCGGCCTAATGACATGAGCAAAGGCTCGATGACATGCGTGCGCGGCACGAGGACATGTGAAGGGCGAAGCCCGTTCACACATAATTCAATACACATAGAATACATGTATACACTTATGAATTCAATATATATAACAATCGAGCGAGTAAACTACCAACGCTCTATGAATACAAAGTTGTTCCAAAGATGACAAGCGATAACATAATAAAGAATTCAAGATGAACAACTTGTACGAGGTCCGATAAGACTAGTGTCTAACCAAGTTAGTGCACATGTAGGTTATTCACGCGTACGGACGCTCACCTACGGTATTACATAATACGAAACACAAATTTGTGAGTTCATGTCCCTCCTTTCAATGATTTCAATGTTTTGTTTTTAAAACAATCGAGGGGAAATACATAATAAAACTACGGTTATGTTAGCTATGGGTTTAGATGATAACACGATCAATGTACATAAGTAGGATGATGACATAGTAACCATTAATCACTTAGTGACCAAGGTGCAAAAGGTGTAGATCTATTGAGCATGAGACACGCTCTACTCTTGGTTGGTATACCCTGGAGTGCTTTTGTGATCCCAAAAATGTCAAAGTTGTCTCCGGTTGGTTGCGTACTTATGGTACAAATAGTCAGGGGGCTCGCTACCCACTGATAGATCCTTAAACTCCATATATGCTATTAACATACTGGGATTTCATTACAAGAATGCAAAGGTTTCATATGATAACAATAACTGCATGAACTCGCTCAACTTTTGTTGACTTTTTAAAACTACATGTATTTCAGGAAACAAGTCTTGAGCCGGTGATACATGATTGGATGCAATGATTACCTTTCTTACGTCACACGCAACACGATTCCGCAACTAACAGGGTGTGACATCGGGGGTGAAGTACATATTACAAATTGTTTACAAACATTTACATATGGTATGGTTAGCTAAGGAATGTACTGCTAGATCATGTGAGTGGTGGGTACAACGCTTAAGACCATTAATCCTCGTAGTAGGACCGAGGGACATGAGTGATAGATCTATTTGGGTGTAGCGAGCCCCACCCATGTGGACCGGGATTTGGCCCATGAGGTGACTGTGTCTTACAGCCGGAGGCCCGGTACAAAATCTGCTAGGATTGAGCCTTCCTGCATCACGTCACACATATTAATGGCCTTGCAAACCATTAAGTGATCTGTTTCCTTGTTTGCTTTCATACCGGGGTTTACAAATACATATATACATACATACAGAAGTTTTTACAAGGTTTATTCATGCACACATACAAAACACATGAACTCTCTCAACTTTTGTTGATGTTTTCAAACTACATGTATTTCAGGAAACTATGTATGGATCTGGCGGGCGTTGGAGGTTTACAAGTGTGTCTGAAATAAAAAGATGTCATCCGGTGTCTAAGGGTTTGGATTGTGTATCTTATCCTGGATAAGATACATAGTTCAAAACCTAGTTTTTATTAGTGTCTTTTGTTTAGTCCTTATGGAACTCTAAACAATTTGAATGGTTTGTATTATGGATTGAAGTCTGTGTTGGGATTTGAAAAATGTTGTTTGTAATGTTTTAAATCAATCTATGGATGAACATCTTGGGTTTTATCATATAGTTGTTTGTTATGGTTGAATGCAATGATATTAAGCAAGTCACACATAATCACGCTTCCGCAAAAGTCAGGGTGTGACAGTTTGGTATCAGAGCTTCGAATGTAGCGAATTAGGATTCTTTCTCGAGTCTAGACTACAATCATTAGGGCTCTCACGAAAATATTTTTACAACATGTTTTCATTTCATATACAAAACGCCCAGATCCATGGAACAAACGTTTTACAAAAAGGAAAGACAAGAAATGCAATGCAAGGTCACAATGGTGGTTTAGTCTGGGGGTAGACTAGGAAAGATTCACGGGGAATAATGTGATACGTGATTTCATGATAAGCTGTCTTTGATTACATACTAAGTGTTAGTGGTTAATATATGTGCACATGTTATGATTGTTATGTTACAGGCATCATATCTTCTTTAGAGAGCGGGCTATCAGACGTTGATGACCCTATGGCCATTGTCTCCAATGACGAGATTGCACCCGCACCAGAGGTACTTACGTCAGACGCGGAGGGTGATCCTGACATGTTATCCGACGATGAGGATGATTTCCAGCCGTTTGCGCTGCCCGATTTTGGTGATGATTTGCCACTTGCTGATGGTTTCCCAGACGAGGATCCTTTTCTCATTCCTGTTCCAGTCCATGATCATCTCATCATTGGTCATCCCAATGGTGAGCACATCGTGGCTCTGATCCTCGCGCCTGTTCCTCTCATGGTCATTCCTCCCGAGGACTGGCCATTCGATGATTTGTTTGATGACAACCTCGATTTGTTTGTAGACGATCCTCCTGTTGACGCCCAGGGTGATGGAGAGATAGATGAGGATGTTGTTGCTATTCCACCTCTTGAGATTCCTGTTGTTGAGATATCCTCTGATTCCAGCTTGCACTCTGTCTCAGACTCCTTTGAGTCTGTGACGTCTTCAGCTTTACAGGCAGTCGGATTACAGCGTTACGCTACTGATTCTGACGATGATACTGCTATGTCTGCCACACCATCTCCTCCACACGACCCCGAGCATGTCCTGGAGCCGGACCCTATCCACTTTGATCAGCCTGATGTTGCACCTGCTGACCCTGAGCCGATCATTGATCCTGACCATATTCCATTTGGTTTACCAGACATTGCACCTCTTATCCCCGACCCAGTTCCTGCACCACCCGTGTTTCCACCTATTGATCTTCCAGTTGTTGAGCCATTTATTCCTCCACCCGCACCTGCTGACGTTGCTCCTCTCCCTCCTGTAGAGTCTGATGTCCATCGTATCGACTTACCTATCGTATTCTTACAGGACATCCCTGCACCCCGTTCAGGGGAAGGTACTTCAGGCCAGCAGCCTAGTTACGATCCTTTTGCTTCAGCAGCTTTTCCTCAGATACCTCAGTCTGCGCCATTTGTTCCCTTCACTTCTACACCGTTGGACGAGCCATTCCGATAGTTCCCACCGTACACTATGCCGATCTCAGATCCCTACCATCCCTCCTATTTTGTTGGCTACACACGGGATGATTTACTTTTATCGCTTCAGCTTCAGTTTGAGATTATGAGTCGTAGAGTTTTGGAGCTTGAGTCGATTCCGCGTCCTCCACCGTGTCACTGTCAGTCCACTTTCGTTCCTCCACATTCATCACCATCTCCCTTTGCACACCCACCTGCTCCTCTTATGCCTTTTCCAGATTTTGATGCTCGTTTCCTTACTGTCGAGCAGTAGGTCAGTTACTTACTTCGTCGTGTATATGAGCTCGAGGAGGAGGTTGTGCACGTTCGCAGCTTACTTTTCTTCCCTCCTTCTCCTCCACCTCCACCATCAGCATAGTTGGTTTTTGGTTTTCTGCAGATTACATTACTTTTGGTGAGAGCACCGCTATTGAGCCGAGATTGTGAAGACTTTTGAAGACCACTTTTTGACCATGTGACTTTTGTATAGTGACAGACGTATTGGACGAGGGTAGTATGACCCTATGTCCCTTTTGATATGATACATTATGTAAACAATGTAACCGTGGTTGATAATTAATGAAAGCTCAATCGTCATGTTCTCACTAAACACGTTGTTGGATTACATGTTTATGCTGTGATTGCAATGTCGCATGATTGTTTGCTATGATGAATGCTTATATATATATATATGAACATACGATCTATAGACAACTATTTATTTATTTAATAAATAAGACCTGACCAATCCAATCTTCTTATTAGAAGAAGGATGCCTCCTCGAAAGAGCACCGGTACCAACAACCCGCTACCGAAAACAGAAGCGGAATTACAAGAGCGCATCTCACAGGCCATCGCACATCACGAGGCCCTTCGTTCCGAACAGAGCGGGGGTACCTCAGGGAATAAGCCACCCAACGGTAATGTTTAAGTCGTCTAAGACACATTACGAAACGTTTGGACATTTCCAAGTGTGCTTTCCTAATGCTATCTATGAACGATGTTGCTTGTGTTGCAGGCTGTACCTACAAGCAGTTTTTGGACTGCAAGCCTCTGAACTTCGACGGTACTGGGGGTGCCGTAGCTTTTGTGAGATGGGTTGAGAAGACGGATTATGTCCTAAGGATGAGTAAGGGTGCACCGGAGCATGAAGTCACATACATTTCTGGACTGTTCCTAGATGGGGCTCTATCATGGTGGAACCTTCAGGTTCAGACATTGGGTGAGAATACTGCATATGCCTTGACATGGAATGAGTTGAAAGAACTGATGCGTAAGAAGTATTGTTCCTGAGCCGAAATCCAGAAGTTAGAGACTGAATTCTAGAATTTGAAGATGGAAGGTCCTAAGGTAGCAGAGTATGTGCAGATATTTCACGATCTGTCTCGCGTCGTTCCTTACTTGGTGGAGCCAGAATTTAAGAGGATCGAACGCTTCATCTGGGGTTTGGCACCACAGATTCTTAGCATGGTAACTGCTTCCAAGCCACCAACAATTACAGAGGCGATCGACTTGAGTGGAATTACACTCATGTCACCACAGATTCTTAGCATGGTAACTGCTTCGAAGCCACCAATAATCACTGGTACCAACAACCCGCTTCCGACAACAGAAGCGAAATTACAAGAGCGCATATCACAAGCCATCGCACAGCACGAGGCCCTTCGTTCCAAACAGAGCGGGGGTACCTCAGGGAATAACCCACCCAACGGTAATGTTTAAGTCGTCTAAGACACATTACGAAACGTTTGGACATTTCCAAGTGTGCTTTGCTAATGTTATCTGTGAACGATGTTGCTTGTGTTGCAGGCTGTACCTACAAGCAGTTTTTGGACTGCAAGCCTCTGAACTTTGACGACACTGGGGGTGCCGTAGCTTTTGTGAGATGGGTTGAGTAGACGGATTCTGTCCTAAGGATTAGTAAGTGTGCATCGGAGCATGAAGTCACGTACATTTCTGGACTGTTCCTAGATGGGGCTCTATCATGGTGGAACCTTCAGGTTCAGACGTTAGGTGAGACTGCTGCATATGTCTTGATATGGAATGAGTTGAAAGAACTGATGCACAAGAAGTATTGTTCCCGAGCCGAAATCTAGAAGTTAGAGACTGAATTCTGGAATTTGAAGATGGAAGGTCCTAAGGTAGCAGAGTATGTGCAGAGATTTCATGATCTGTCTCGCGTGGTTCCTTACCTGGTGGAGCCAGAATTTAAGAGGATTGAACGCTTCATCTGGGGTTTGGCACCACAGATTCTTAGCATGGTAACTGCTTTCAAGCCACCAACAATTACTGAGGTGATCCACTTGAGTGTGGCACTGACAGAGGAAGCCGTTAGATTGGGCAAATTCTCGATTTCTGACGCAAAGAAGAAAGAAACCCATGCAGAGTCATCCGGAGAAAACAAAAGGAAGTTTTCGAATTTCAAGAAGGGTACCCAAGGGAACAACAACAGTGGTAACAAGCGGAGAGATGCTAACACACCAGCTGAAGTCAGAACTGGTACTGCAAATGCTGAGAACAAAGCGAAGGGGTATATGGGCACTCTGCCCAAATGTGATTTATGTCAGTTTCATCATGCTGGTCAGTGCAGGTTTAGGAAGTGTGGTAACTGTGGAAGGAATGGTCATTCCAAGGAAACGTGCTGGGTTGGAACTGGTCATGGAAACGGTGGGCAAGGAGGAAATGGAAATGGAAACGGTAATGGTAATCGTGGTGGAAATGGTTATGGGAATAGAAATCAGGGAGGTAATGGAAATCATGCGGGAAATGGAAACCGCGGGGGAAATAATAACAACAACCAGGAAGGACGCAACCATAACAACAACCAGGGTGGTACCGGAAATGGACGCGGTCAAGGTTGCTTTGGTTGCGGTGATGTAGGGCATTTCAAGCGGGATTTCCCAAAAAATAACCAAGCTCGTGGAAGGGTATTCAACATTGGAGCTAGGGAAGCTCGCCAGGACCCGAACGTAGTTACTGGTACGTTCCCTATCAATCAACAATATGCATCTGTGCTTTTTGATACTGGTTCCGACTATAGTTTCGTATCTCTAGAGTTTAAGAATGTACTTGGTTTAGCAGCAAGTAAGTTAGATATTCCGTATTCGATAGAACTAGCTAATGGGAAGCTAGTAGAAACCAAAGAAGTGATTAGAGGTTGTGTTATAGAGCTTGGAGAGCGTGAGTTCTCAATAGATCTTCTGCCAGTTGAGCTAGGAAGCTTCGACGTTGTGGTTGGGATGGATTGGTTGTCAAGTAATCGCGCGGAGATTGTATGCCATGAGAAGATTATCCACATCCCGATGGCGAATGAAGAAACAATCGTGATTCATGGGGAGAAGCATGATACGCCTCTACGGATTATTAGTTTCTTGAAGGCACGAAAGTATCTACGTAAAGGATGTGTTGCCTTCTTAGCTCATGTCGTGGACAAAGAGGCCGAAGAACCGAACTCGAAGATATCCCTGTGGTAAGGGAATATCCTGAGGTCTTCCCCGAAGACTTGCCAGGATTACCTCCTCAATGACAAGTCAAATTTCACATTGATTTGGTTCCAGGCGCCGTGCCTGTGGCCAAGGCACCTTATCGACTTGCGCCTTCAGAGATGCAATAGTTTTCAATGCAGCTTCAGGAGTTGTTAGACAAGGGATTTATAAGGCTAAGCTTCTCGCCTTGGGGAGCTCCAATACTGTTCGTCAAGAAGAAGGACGGTAGTTTTCGAATGTGCATCGACTATCGGGAGCTAAACAAGTTAACCATCAAGAATCGGTATCCCTTGCCGAGGATTGATGATTTATTCGATCAACTTCAGGGATCAAGTTACTATTCCAAGATTGATCTTCGATCAGGTTATCACCAGCTGCGGATTCAAGAAGAAAGTATACCGAAGACTGCCTTCAGAACTCGTTATGGACATTTCGAGTTTCTAGTGATGCCGTTTGGATTGACAAATGCACCGGCAGTATTTATGGATTTGATGAATCGGGTTTGCAAGCCATATCTTGATAAATTCGTGATTGTATTTATCAATGATATTCTGATCTATTCGCGGACGAAAGAAGACCATGAGCAACACCTCAGAGCCATTTTAGAGCTGCTAAAGAAGGAGAAACTCTACACCAAGTTCTCGAAGTGCGAGTTTTGGATACGCGAAGTGCAGTTCCTCGGTCACGTGGTAAACGAGAGTGGTATTCATATGGATCCCACAAATATTGAGGCAATCAAGAATTGGGAAACTCCAAAGACACCGACCGAGATCCGACAGTTTTTGGGTTTAGCTGGTTACTATCGCAGATTCATTGAGGATTTCTCCAAGATCTTTCAACCGTTAACCTACCTTACTCAAAAGGATAAGAAGTACGAATGGGGAGACAAGCAAGAAGAAGCTTTTCAGCTACTTAAGAATAAGCTTTGTGATGCACCTATATTATCCCTACCCGATGGAACCGACGACTTCGTGGTATATTGTGACGCCTCGCGTCAGGGTTTGGGTTGTGTGATAATGCAACGCCAAAAGGTTATCGCTTATGCTTCACGCCAATTAAACGTCCATGAGAAGAACTACACCTCACATGATTTGGAGTTAGGCGCAGTGGTGTTTGCTTTGAAGATTTGGCGACATTATCTGTATGGTACTCGATATACTATTTTTATAGATCACAAGAGCCTTTAGCACATATTCGATCAGAAAGAGCTTAACATGAGACAGCGACGATGGGTTGAGTTGTTAAATGATTATGACTGCGAGATCAAGTATCATCCATGAAAGGCGAATGTGGTAGCAGACGCCTTAAGTCGGAAAGAAAGGATCAAGCCCATAAGGGTTAGGGCTTTAGAAATGATTATTCAGACAGACCTCACGCTGCGTATTCGTGCTGCACAAAGAGAAGCTCTTAAGAAAGAGAACATTAAGGATGAATATCTCCGAGGAATGGAGAAAAAGTTAGAACCTAACGAGGAAGGAACCTTGTATTTTATGGGACGTATTTGGGTTCCGCTTTATGGTGGTATTAGAGAAGTTGTTTTTGATGAAGCTCATAAATCGAGGTACTCGATCCATCCAGGATCGGACAAGATGTACCAAGATTTGAAGGATTATTACTGGTGGCCAAGACTTAAAAGTGACGTTGCTATTTACGTTGGGAAGTGCTAAACTTGTGCCAAAGTGAAAGCCGAGTATCAGAAGCCTTCAGGACTTCTGCAGCAGCCAGAGATACCCATGTGGAAATGGGAGCAGATTTCTATGGACTTCATAACCAAGTTACCCAGAACTCCCAGAGGTCATGATACGATTTGGGTAATCGTGGTCCGATTGACAAAGTCTGCGCACTTCTTGCCGATTAGAGAAAAGGATAACACTGGTAAGCTAGCTGAGCTTTACCTAAGGGAGATAGTAGCACGTCATGGAGTGCCTATGTCGATTATATCAGATAGAGACAGATGGTTTGTGTCAAGGATTTGGCAATCCTTTCAGGAAGCTTTTGGTTCTCAGTTGAATCTGAGTACAGCTTTCCACCCACAGACGGACGGACAAAATGAGAGAACTATTCAAAGATTGGAAGATATCCTATGTGCTTGTGTAATGGATTTAGGTGGCAGTTGGGATACTCATCTGCCTCTGGTTGAGTTTTCCTATAACAACAGCTACCATACAAGCTGCACCGTTCGAGGCTCTCTATGGACGTAAGTGTCGATCACCGTTATGCTGGTCAGATGCAGGTGATAGACAGATGGTTGGTCCCGAACTAGTCCAAGAAACAACTGATAAGATCATACAGATCCGAGAGCGCATCAAGGCGGCTCGTGATCGACAGAAGAGTTATGCGGACCAAAGACGAAAACCCTTGGAATTTGAAGTGGGTGATATGGTTTTGTTAAAAGTTTCACCTTGGAAAGGTGTGGCACGCTTTGGGAAGCGTGGTAAGTTAGACCCACGATATATCGGGCCATTCAGAATTTTGAAAAGGGTTGGTACTGTAGCATACAAGTTGGAGCTACCAGCAGAACTTAATGGTGTTCATGATACATTTCATGTATCTAATCTGAAGAAAAGCCCAACTCAAGAGACAGTAGTTATTCCTGCGGATGAAGTACACATTGACGATACACTCCACTTTACTGAAGAACCCATTGAGGTTACAGATTGGAAGGTTAACAAGACTTGGAGGAGTAGTGTTAAGCTTGTCAAGGTTCGTTGGAACGCACGTCACGGCCCAGAGTTTACTTGGGAGCGTGAAGGCAATATGAAAGCAAAATACCCACATTTGTTCCCCAGCTCCCCTGCAGCTAATAGCACAGCTTAAAATTTCGGGACGAAATTTTCTTAATAATGGGAGAATGTGACAATTGTCAAATTTGCATGTATCCGTACAATTATTAAACAATAATTATGACTTAATGACTGTGCTGATTTACAATTAATGACTTGAATTGCTTTCTGATTATTGCCATATACATACATGTGCATCATATATTGCAAATGACATACCATTATTGCATGCAAACTTTGTTGATTCAAATGATGCACGGAACACAGTTAGCACAGTTATCAGACAAGTCAGAAAAATGCTGACGGAGTTCAGTACATAAATAGACATGGTATTGAGACACAGAATGAGCCAGAAACCAAGAGTTACACTAGTATAGTGTGTAGGAAAGTAAGGATCATAAAACTGCCTTCCTAGTGATAGTTTAAGTGCCGGAAAGTGCCTGAAACTCACTTAAATTGCTGGATTCAGCAAAAATCAGCATTTAAACACTTTAATATCATGCAGAAATATGGTTAACTGGTCCAGAATGCTTTCCTAAGTATCGGGAATTAAAACGGTCACAAAAGGTAACATAAAGCACACTAAACTGCATAGTTTAGCACCTTAACGAACCGGTAACCAACCGAACAACCGGACACTACCCGAAACACCAAATTTTCACTAGAAGCATTGTTTTGACATTTCCGAGCTAGTTATGGTCCCCGAACATCATAACACACTATATAAACACATAATAACTAAACACCTAACTATAACACTTAGAATCTAACCATGAACCTTAACTTACCATCACAACTCAACTAAGCACCCCCCCATCTTACGGTTATGAGTGGGGCCCCCACTCTTGATTTTATTTGATTATTAAACTAGATTATGTCTCATCTTTTTGAACATATAAACCAATGGATCACAAAGTGTTGGAAGATTATAACTTAAACTTTTAGACCATAACCATCATTCTCTAACACACACCAACACTTGAGCTCTCTTCTTTCACCCTTTCTACTCTCGGCCGAACACACACCACACACCACCACCATTTTTCATTCAAGTTTCATCCATTCCATACATACACAAAGGTGTAAGAAGCCATACAAGGAAGCTAGGAACTCTTGGAAGTTGAAGGACCTCTTGCAAGTGCTTTTATCCACCTCTTCTTCATCTTGTGATCATCCCTAGCCTTGAGCTAGTACTAAGATCATCTCCATCCATTTTTGCATCTTATTTTGTTGGTTAAAAGATGATACAAGTTGATAATCTTGAAGAACACTATGAATCTTGAACATGAAACTTGAACATAAGCTTAAAAATCATAAGAAATCATGTTGATAAGTGTTGTTATGCTTGTTGATTGTTGATTGTTTGTGTATATGATGTTAAACATCATATGATCTTTCTAGATAGTGATTAAAGACATAACCTAGCAAGATGAGATGATGATTATGTTAAGATCAAAGTAATCATCCATGTGTAAAGCATGAACTTGAAAGTATAAATTGTTTTCTTGAAGTATGATGAGCAAAGTGAATGTAAAGTCTTGTAAACATAGGATTTTAAGAATGATTTTTCAAGAAACCACGTTAAAAATACAAGATCTATATAAACTTGGTTCTTAAAGAAACTAACCACATTTTTAGTGGTTAATCAAGTGTAGAAATATATATTTAACAAGAAAAACTCAAGAAGAAATATTTTTAGAAAAATGATTTAAAAGTTGTAAACATCTAACTTCTTCAATAATGATGTTTTTAAATAAACAACCACACTTTAAAGGGTAACTAAGCTTACTAAACACACTAGTAAGTTACTACAAATTTTTGTAAATTTTCAAGTTCATAAAGTAGTGATTAATGCTTGATTTTGGCAAATTGGTAAGTATTGGTTGATTTGTTGTTGATTGTGTTGATTTATAAAAGAAAATGATATGCTTTGAAAGCATGGAAGCCTCCATTTTAAGGGGAAACTATGGCAAAAATTTTCAAAAAATTAAACACTTAGAAAAATATTTTTAAACAAATATTTACAAGTATATTTTAAACCATGAATTTTCATACAATGCTTGCCATAATTTTTGTTACAAAAATCATAAATATTGGAGGTTGGTTTTTGAAATAAAAGTGACTAAATATGTATGTAGGAAAATATATATTTAGATGTCACCATGTGTGTGATTATTTGTATATTATGTGTATTAGTTATATTATTTTAGGACTTGAAATAATATAACTCACCAAAATACCAAGAAACTACAATCCAAAATATTACCAAAAATTCCAAGAAATGAATATATAAATTATACCCATAATATTGGAGAAACCAAACAAGGAATATAACTTACAAAAATATTCCGGAAATAAATTAATGAATATATTTTGGTAAACGGTATTTTGGACACCAAGATAACGAAAATATGATTTTTACAATTATTACAAAGATATATCGTATTTTTGACAAGAAGAAAATATTTAATTTTTGGGTAAATAAAAATATATATGTTTTCTTGAAAGTTATTAGAAGATATATTATTTTTGAGGAGAAAATATATATTTTCTTAAATAAACATAGAATACATTATCTTTGGGTGAAAAAAATAGCTTTATACATATTTTCTAAGTTAAACTTGAAAATATATTATTATTGAGACTTATATGAAAATATAAATATTTTTGCCGAGGGAAAAATTATAAATAATTTTTCTATGTAATATTTCTTAAAAATATATATTTTGAGAATATATATTGGTGAATTTTTATTAGAAACATTATTCTGGAAAAATTAACACAAAGATTAAGTATAAGAATACTTAACAAACGCAATAAGAATACGTATTCTCTTACGTATAATTACACACCGGTATACGCCACCGATACTTGACGAAAATATACAATGTGACAACCCTCATAATTACAGGTATCCGTACAATTAATTAATATTAAATTTGTGCTTAATGACTGTGCTTAATTACAACTGATGACGTAAACTGCTTTCTGATTTCTGTATCATACATACATGTGCATCACATTTCATACTGTCACATTATTTATCACATACAAACTTTCTTAACATACTTGATGCACAAAGCACAGTTAGCACAGTTAGCGGATAACTCAGAAATATACTGACAGTGCCAGTACATAGACAGACAATGTTTTGAGGCCCAGTATGAGCCAGAGACAAGGTACTACACTAGTATGGAGTGTAGGGAAGTAAGGACCATAAAACTGCGTCACTAGGTGATAGTTTAAGTGCCGGAAAGTGCCTAAAACCCACACAAAGTGCAGAATTCTGCATTAATCATCAAAAATCAGCATTTTAACATGCTAGTAATGTGCAAAAATATGGCAAAATGGTCCTGTATGCTTTCCTAAGTGTCGGGAATTAAAAGTGTCACAAAAAGTTACATAAAAGACACTATACGGTATAACTTAGCACTTTAACGGATCGGTATCTAACCGGACAACCGGACTTTACCCGGAACACTAAAATATTGCTAAAAGCATTGTTTTTATTTTTCTGAGCTAGTTATGGTTCCCGAACACTCTAACATATTATGTAAAGCATCCTACACACTAAACATTAGGTATAACATTTAACCTTACACTAATTAAATTATTTACCATCAAATTACATTTTACCCCCCCCCCCCCATTGCTTATCTACGGCCCAAAGCCCCCCCCCACCCACACTTCAAGATTATTTCAAATCTTTATAAATCCCCATGTAATCTCCTTGGGATTTGTTGTAATCTTATGTAAGATTTGTTTGTACTTGAGAAGACATCAAACCCATTGGTTATTAGAGAGTTGGGGATTATAAGTAACACATGTATTTTCATCTTCATCATCACACCACAACTCCTTCTCTCCCTCTCCATAAAGCTCGGCCGAAAACCCCCCATACACCACCCTCATTTTCGATTTTCACTCATCCATTCCAAGCTTCATTCAAGGTGCACAAAGGTGATTTAGAAGGTGTGGAACTCTTGGATCATCAAGGACCTCTCTTGCGTGCTATTATCCACTTCATCTTCACTAGTGTTCTTCCCTAGCTTGAAGCTAGTAGTAAGATCTTTATTAACTCTTGATACTTCATGTTTTTAGTGGTTAAAAGATATATCTTGATGAAATCATATGAACACTAAAAGAACATAAACTTGAATCATGAAACATAAGCTTACATAAGATGATATCTTGATGATATGATGTTGTTTAGCATATGGGTGATGCTTGCTTGTTGATTACTAGAGATATTGATGTTGATCATAACATGGGACTTGCTAGATTATGATTAAAAACATGATTTAGCAAGTCAGGAGATGGTTATGTGTTTACATGAAATAATCATCTTCTTGATTTAAACATGAACTTGAAAGTAAAAGGATTTTCTTGAAAAGTAATAAACAAAGTGGGTTAATAATCTTGTAGATTCAAGACTTGTGAATGATTTTCAAGAAAACCAAGTTTTAAAAGATGATTTTTGAAAGATCATGATTTTTATTAAACCTACACTATTTTAGTGACATAATAAGTGTAGAAATACTTTTGAAACAAGGAGATGTGATAAATAAACATTTTTGCAAAATATGTTTACAAGTTGTAAACAACTAAAACCTCCAAGAATAAAGTTTACTGAGAAGTAAATATATTTTGGAGGGTAACTAAGGCTACTAAACGCTTTACCAAGTTATTACGCATTTTTGTGAAATATCAAGTTCATGATTATTATATAAAGCATATAGTGTTTGCTCTTGGTGATGTGAAGTTGTTTAAAGATTGATTGTTGATGATTATTGTGATTATTTTGAAAAGAAAATGATATGCTTATTAGCATGGACACCTCTGTTTTCAAAGGAAGCTATGGCGAAATTTTCTAAAAATATAAACACTTAGAAAATATTTTCTAACAAGTGTTTACAAGTATGTTTTTAACTTTGTTTTTCAAGATACACATTTCCATAGGTTTTGTTACAAAAATACAAAGTATCGGAGGTTGGTTTTTGTAAATAAAAATGGACAAATATATATTTAGAATATATATTTTATAATAAGACGCTTGTGTGAATATTTGTATGATTTGTGAACTAGTTATATTATTTTAGGGTAAAATAATATAACTTACAAATACCATGAAATTACAACTCCAAAATAATACAAAAAATCACAAGGAATAAATACTTAAGTTACACACTTGATATTGTGAAACCGAACGCAAAAACGTAACTTATGAAATATTCCGGAAAATACTTTTACAAGTATATTTTTGGTAAATATTGTTTTGGATACAAGAAGTGAAAATGTATTATTTTTGGGAAAAATATATATATTTTGTAATAGATTATTTTTGACAAATAAGTTATATATATTTTCTAAGTGGGACTTAAAAATATATTATTCGGAACTACAAATATACATGTATAAAATTTCCCCCATCATTGGGAAGGAAATGCGAATATAAAATACTTGAGAAGTATTGTTACAAAATACTGTTTAATCAATTATTCCAAAACTAAATATAATTTAAAGTTAAAATAATTATTATTTTAACAAGTGATTATAACTTGGAATAATATTGGGAAACATCAGAAACGTAACTCCAAAACATTAATACAAAGCTAAGGCACGACCCGTTCGTCTAATAGACGTTAGTACACTGTAGGTAGTCGTGGTTGCTGACAGAGTTTGAGTTACGAGCTGAGTACGCAATACAGTGAGTTCATGTCCCCCTTTTCTTTTAATTGTTTTCAGTATTATACTTCGGGTGTGAAATACATGTTACGATTATATACAAACGTTTTATACATGGTATGGTTAGCTTAAGGAGGGTTACTACTTAGATCATGTGAGTGGTGGGTACAACACTTAAGGCCATTAATCCTCGTCGTAGGACCGAGGGACATGAGTGATAGATCTATTTGGGTGTAGCGAGCCCACACCCATGAGGCCAGGGTGGCCCATAGAGGTGACTATGTCTTCCAGCCGGAGGCCAGGTACAAATTTGCTAGGTTTGAGTACTTCCTACACCATTTCACACATACCATTGGCTTTGCAACCCATTGGTGATCTCTTTTTCCTTATTGCTACATACCAGGGACTTTCATACATACCAGGGACTTTCATACATACAAGACATACTTTAAAGGTTTATACATACTCACATACACATGAACTCGCTCAACTTTTGTTGATGTTTTCAAACTACATGTATTTCAGGGAACTAGTGGATCTGGCAAGTGTTGCATGTGTTTCAAGCTGCGTTTGAATAAAGATGTCTTCCTGTTGGGATTGAACCTTACCAGAGGAACAGATAATTAAAGCTAAAACTGGATCAGAGCAGTGGATCTAGAATAAGCAGATGTTACATACAAGTCTCTCCCCTTGATAGTGATTTCAACATCTGCTGACCTCCTATCTACTGATCGTGCAAACTGCTGACCTACAACTGTTGTTCAAGTAAAGACCTGATGAAAGACTAAAGCTCTGCTGTTCAATCTACTGCCTTGGTTCAAGCACTGCTGACGGACAAGTACTGCTGGGTTCACAACAGTGGAGGGATGCAGCAGTTGTTTATTCTCTCTTTATGTAATGTAATGTAATAGCAGTAGTTAGCATAGCAGTGTTTGTATTGATCAGAGGTTAGAGTTTGTTAGGAGGTTAGATGTCACTTTCATGGTGACGTCAGCTTAGATGCTCAGTGGTTTGCTAGTGCCTATAAATAGAACAATGCTCTGTACTGTTCTATTAGCTCTTTGCAAAATCGTCTTCTCTGCACGAACAAACACTGAGCTCTGGCTGAGGGGGAGTTTGTATCAAGCATTACATTGTAATCGGTGTTGAAATTAAATTCAATCTTTCGGTTCATTGTGAAAAGTGTTTTGATTAAAGCAATACTCTCGTTTGATTGTATGCAAAGTTTGTTTTCATCTTAATTCCGCTGCACAACTCATTTATCTTCATTCTAATTTCAAACGAAAAATACAATCAAAACCAAACTCAGATCCAACAATTGGTATCAGAGCTAGGACAGTCAAATTTGATTTAACAATCATTTTGACATAAATAGTTCAGCTCAAAATCGTTGATATCGATAGTTTGTTCATTTTTGTTGAAAAACAGTGCAAGGTTTAATCAGCATTAAAGTTGATTAATCAGTGTCTGTAAAACAACCAGGATGACGTCACAATCACAAGATGATAAGAATAACGTTGGCTTGCTTTTTAAACCACCCATGCTTAAACGTAATGAATACAACATCTGGGAGAGAAGGATGGGTCACATCCTTGCTCAACAGAACACTGGATGTTGGAGGTCTGTTGTTTTTGGTCCCCATGTTCCTATGGTGCCAAGTGCTGAGGATCCAAAGAAGTTCGTACCAAAACCATATGAAAACTATACTGAAACTGATTTTCAAAAGTTCGAACTCGATGCCAAAGCATTTAGCATCATAGCATCTGCATTACCCAATGAGATCTATGCTGGACTGTTACATTGTAACAGTGCCAAAGAGCTATGGGATGCATTGAAGGAACAGTTTGGGGGAACCGAAGAAGTTATTGAAAACAATAGGGAAATTCTGAATCAGCAGTATGAAACTTTCTGTCACATTAAGGGTGAATCATTGACCCAACAGTTTGAACGTTTTAGTTATCTCATCAGTGAGCTAAGGCTTGTTAAGGTTGAATTTCCAAAATCAACACAAAATAGCAGGTTTCTTAGATCGCTACCTGATAAATGGGACACAATTGCATTTGTGACTAGAAACTCTGTTGAGTTCAAAGATCTGACCCTGACCCAACTTCATGGTAGACTCCTGACCTATGAAAGGGAGTTAAACCAGAAAAAGAAGTTGCAAGAGTCTGGTAAAACTGCTAATGATTATTCATTCGGTAGCACAGCTCTTATTGGTCAGGAAGAATCTGGTAGCAGTGGTAAGGATCAGGGTTATGATCACCTTATTGATATAACTTCTGGTGGAAATTTTAACAACCCTGATCCCCACTCTGCAAATTATGCTTTTACTGCAAACAGTGAAAACTAGATGTCAGATAATTTGTGCTTTGAACTCAATGATTTGCAACATTTTGATCCCACTGACTTAGAAGAGATGGACATTTTGCATCAGTTGGCTTTGCTTAGTGTAAGAAAAAGCAAATTCTACAAAAGAGCAGGGAGAAAATTCCCAGGGTTACATGGGAATTTAAGGGTTGGGTTGGATAAATCAAAAATCAAGTGTTACAAGTGCAATAGGCTAGGTCATTTTGCTAGGGAATGCAGGAGTCAAACTACTGGTCCTATAATCACTCATCCCAGCTCAAACCCTAGACCACAAAATCAAAGCACTGTGCACTATACCCAATATACCCCTGCAGCTCATGTTAACACTGCTCACTATGCTGCTGCCCCTGTGCCTGTGCATTATGTCCAAACTACTGTTCCACAGATTCAGTATGTTCAAACCCCTGTCCCCCAGGCACAAGTGCAACCTGTTGCACCTCAAACAGCTGCTCCAGCAGTGGTACAACCAGATCAGCAAAGCTTCTTCACTCAAGGCTTTGTTGACTGGAGCAGCATGCCTGATGAGCTTGGTGATGAAAATTTTGCACTCTATGCTTTTGATGAACCCTATAATGATGAATTTTGTTTGATGGTATTAGAGTCAATACCAGAGGGGATTGAAACTGAAGGTGAACAGCTAAGTGATGAAACAGTGGATGAGGTGACTGAAGCAGTTGTTAATGCAGTTGCTGGTGAATTGCTGCTGGGAGAAAATTCAGAAACCCTGATTGAACCACTGACAGACCCCTGGTCGAAAGAGGACAAAGAAGAAGAGGAAGAGAAGAATGCAGGTGAGAAAGAAGTTAGAGCTGATGATGAAGAAAATCATCAATGTGATTGTGCAATGATGGCTGTTGCCAAGGTATCTCCTCAAGTTCTTGAAAAACTGTGTTCTGACAATTGCATTATTGCTTTTGCTAACATCAAAGAGGTAAATGAAAACCTTCGGGATAAAATCTTAACTGATGAAGTCAAATTTGAAAGATCTTTAAAAGAACTTAAAAACAAATTGACTGAAAAGGAAAAAGAGATCAGTTGTCTGAAAGAAGAGCAAAGCATAACCAGAACTCAACTCCAAACTATGGTAGAAAAATACCAAGTTTGCAAAAAGGAGTTAGAGTCCACCCAAATCACATGTGAAAAATGGGTGGAATCCTGCAAAGGATATGAGTTATTGCTTGAAAAACAGATTTAAAGCAATGTGAAATTTGGTATTGGTTATAGAAAACATGATGATGAAAACACTGTTGTTGAAAAATCTGTTCAAACCACTGATGTAACCACTGAGTTCATCCCCACAAACAAGAATGGCCAAGAAGTGAAAATCACTGATAAACTTGGTAACAAAATCACACTTGACAGACCAATGGGATCCTCTACTTTTGAGGAGCTTGAAAAATATCAGTTTAAACCAACATGGTCTGATGAGCGTGATATTCTTGAAAATTTAAAGCCCATGGACTTTACATCAACTGATGGTGTTAAAGCTCCAAAAGCTAAAGTCATTCCACTCAAGGACATCCCAACAGAGGTTAAAACCTCTGCTGCAAAGGAGTCCGAAAAGAGAAAGAAGAAAGAAAAGATCAATAACCTGTTTTGTGAGTTTTGTGAGAAAAGGAATCATCTAACAAAAGACTGTTTCCATTTAAAAGCTTATGATTTGAACAAAACAAGTGTCATTGTTCCAGCTGAAAGCTGCATCGTCTGTGGTAAAACAAACCACAAAACTCAAGCATGTGTGTACCTCAAAAACTTTGATGTGAAAAAGAATGAGTACATTGCTAAAACATCATTGAGTCCATCAACATCATCTGTCAAATTCACTAAAAAGCAACCACTGTTTGTGCCAGTTCAAACAGCTGTCACAAAACAGCTGAACCAAATATCTATTAAAAGAGATGTTCAGGTTACTGATGCACCCCCTGCAAATCAATTTAGAAGAGGTAAGGGACAACCACCATACCCTAGGGTTCCACACGTTTATGAGGCCTACAAAAGGCCCTCTAAACCTAAAGTGAACAGGCATCCTTTTGGGTACCAACAGGTGATTGGTCAAGACCCCCAACAGTGGTTAGCAAGAAACAGTACTAAAACTGTCCAAACCCCTGACCTAACCACTGTCCATCAATGTGCATCCATTCCAAACACTGTTGAGACCCCATCCAAAGCCTTGTTGGCTTTGGAACCCCTAATGAACTAATCCTTTTACTTCATGTGCAGGGAGCTTCTGCCTGTTTAGATAGCCTTTGGTATGTTGATAGTGGAGGCTCCAGGCACATGACTGGATGTAAAGCCCTACTCAAAGATTTCAAAATTCATGGAGGGGGTGATATATCCTTTGGGAATAACAGTAAAGGGAAAGTTCTGGGGTCTGGTACAGTACAGTCTGGAAATGTAAAATTTGAAAATGTCAATCTGATAGACAGTCTGAAATTCAACCTCCTGAGTGTTTCACAAATGAGTGACAAAGGGTATTGGTCATTCTTCACAAAGGAGTGTTGTAGGATTGTTGGACCAGAAATGGTCAAAAAGATTGAAGCAATAATAAACACTGGTCAAACAAAACTTGTTGCTCAAAGAAGTGGCAATGTTTATGTTGTTGATATGTCAAAAGAGTGTCCCAGAGCTGATGCCTGTCTGTTCTCAGCTGCCTCTAACAAAGAGACAGAACTTTGGCACAGAAGACTGGGGCACACAAATCTTAAGACAATCACTGAAATTCCAAAAAATGGTTTGGTAAGAGGCCTACCACAAAAATTGTTTTCATGTCCTGAACATTGCATTTCCTGTTTAAAGGGAAAACAGCATAAAAGTTCTTATAAGTCCATTGAAGAGTCCAAAACAACCCAGTGTTTGCAAATGCTACACATGGATTTGTTTGGCCCAGTTCAAGTCACGAGTCTCAAGAAGAAAAGATATTGTTTGGTTATTGTTGATGACTTCTCTAGGTTTACATGGACTTTCTTTTTACACTCAAAAGATGAGACTGCAGGCATTTTGCAAGACTTTCTGATACAGGTTGAAAAGCAATTTTACCTTCCAGTAAAAGTCTTCAGGAGTGACAATGGCATAGAATTCAAAAATAAGGAGTTGGATGCCTTCTGTGTGAAGAAAGGGATTGTAAGGCAGTACAGCATCCCTAGAACACTAGAGCAGAATGGGGTAGTTGAAAGAAAGAACAGAACTTTGATTGAGGCTGCCAGAACCATGCTTGCTGATTCAGGTTTGCCATTAACTTTTTGGGCAGAGGCAGTAAACACTGCTTGCTATGTCCAAAACAGAGTTTTAATAAACCCCAGGCACAAAAAGACTGCTTATGAAATTCTGTGTAAAATCAAACCACTGATCTCATATTTCAAGGTATTTGGCTGCCCATGCTTTATTTTGAACTTAAAAGATTCCATTTCAAAATTTGCAGCCAAAATTGATTGTGGTTATCTTCTGGGATACTCAACCACTGCCAAGGCCTACAAAGTGTTTAATACACGGACCAAGGCAGTGGAGGAGACCTTGAATGTAAAGTTCAATGAACTTTCATCAATGAAAATCCCAGCAAATCCTGCAGATCTGTTTGATCTTGAAAAATTTACTTTTGAAAATACTGCTGTCAAGACTAACAGTGCAGGTCCATCAGAGGATTCAACACCAAACTATGGGTATGAAATCATCATCCCTCAAAGGTCTGCCAAAATGGGAAGAGCAGCAGATGTTCAAAACAGCTGTCAAAGCTCAACCACTGCTACCTCAACAGTTGTTGACCAAAGTAGCCCTTTAACCATTGCTTCCACATCAACAAACACTGCTGACAAAAGTCCCCAAACAGTGGATAAAAGTCAGCATGTGTCCACTTCATTACCTCCCATTTCACCACCTTTTGAAGCCACTGCTGGATCATCAAAGTCACCAGCAGTGGTTAGCTCAGATGATACACATTTGCAGCCTTCACCAACAAATGCCATCATTCCATACCAAGGAGATTTAATCTACTTGAGATCTCATCTACCTGACCAAATCATTAGCAACATCAATGAAGGGGTGCTCACAAGAAGCCAAACCCAAAACATTTGTCTTTTTGCTGGTTTTCTATCACTCCATCAGCCAGTCAAGTACCAAGAGGCACTGAAAGACAACAGCTGGGTAGAAGCCATGCAAGAGGAGCTCCAACAGTTTAAAAGACAACAAGTATGGGAGCTTGTACCACTGCCAGAGGAGGTTAGCCCCATTGGCACAAAGTGGGTCTTCAAAAACAAAACTGATGAAAGGGGTATTGTTGTCAAGAATAAAGCCAGGCTTGTGGTTCAAGGTTACAGACAGGAAGAGGGGATTGACTATGATGAAACTTTTGCCCCTGTAGCAAGATTGGAAGCTATAAGACTGTTCCTGACCTTTGCTGTCAACCACAACATGAAGGTGTTCCAAATGGATATCAAAAGTGCTTTCCTCTATGGTACAATTCAAGAAGAGGTGTATGTGTGTCAACCTCCAGGTTTTGAGGATCCATTTTATCCAGATCATGTCTACAGGCTGAACAAAGCCCTGTATGGCCTGAAACAAGCACCAAGGGCCTGGTATGAAACTCTTTCCACCTTTCTACTCTCAAATGGTTTCAAAAGAGGTACCATTGATAAAACACTGTTTTTTAAACTGGAGAGGAAAGGATTTAATGATTGTCCAAATTTATGTGGATGACATTATTTTTGGAAGCACATGTAACAAAATGTGTGAAGAGTTTAGGGAACTCATGACAGCTGAGTTTGAAATGAGTGCAATGGGTGAGCTGCAATGCTTTCTTGGTCTCCAAGTTCAGCAAATGCAAAATGGAACTTTCATTCATCAAAGCAAATATGCAAAAGAACTTTTAAACAAATTTGATATGAATGATTGTAAACCATGCAGCACACCCATGGCAACAAATAAGCTGGTCATGTCTGATGAAAAGGATGAGCTGATTGACCAAACTCTTTATAGAAGCATGATTGGGTCTCTTTTGTACCTAACTGCATCTAGGCCAGACATCATGTTTGCAACATGTGTTTGTGCAAGAAGTCAATCAACCCCTAGAAAATCCAACCTTATTGCTGTAAAAAGGATATTCAGATATATAAAAAGTGCTCCCACACTTGGTATCTGGTATCCAGCTAATGGAAATATCAAGCTTTCAGGATTTTCAGACAGTGACTTTGCTGGATGTAACACAACAAGGAAGTCCACATCAGGAGGGTGCCAGTTTCTAGGTGATTGCTTAGTTTCATGGCAAAGCAAAAAGCAAGCAGCTGTTTCAACATCCACTGCTGAAGCTGAATACATTGTTGCTGCAAGCTGTACAGCCCAACTCCTGTGGCTTCAAAATCAGTTGCTGGATTTTGGTATCACTGCCTTAAAGACACCACTCATGTTGGATAGCCAGGCAGCAGAAAATATCATCAAAAATCTAGTTTCCCATTCAACCACCAAACACATCGACATCAGACATCACTTTGTGAGGGATTGCTATGAAAAAGGTTTGATTTCTCTGCATCATGTTCCAACTAAAGACCAGCTGGCAGATGTGCTCACAAAAGCATTAGATACTGCCACCTTTGAAAGCTTGGTCTCTAGGATTGGCATGCTAAACATGGAATAATAAGCAACATCTTGTTTTTCTATGAATAAAAGCATTAAAATGTTTTTAGAAAATCAAAAATCCATCCTTAAAAATAGCTAAAAATGAAGTTTTCATTAAAATCCTTAAAAGTCTGCCATAACCACTGCTTGTTCAAAAGTCTGCTCTACTTCAAAGTCTGTCCACTGCTGAAAGCCATCCTCTGTCCTCTCATTTCCTTGATAAACTCTGTTGTTCAAAAGCAGTGTCTTATCCACTGATATGCTATCCACTGATAGTGAAAATCATCCACTGCTTCCATTTTACCGTTGTAACCACTGCCTTCTTCAGTAACTTTCATAAAAGTACTGTCCTTCATTTCATCAGAGTTTGGCATGTGGGAAGTACATAGTGGTCAGACCTTTTGTAACCGCTGCCACGTCAGCCTTCACTTTTTCTTCTATAAAAACCCCACTTCACACCAAAACAGGGTTTTACTGTCGAATTGAATTCTCAAAAATTCTCTTCTCAAAGTAGTTTTTCTTCAAATTCTTTCAAAATCTTCTTCGATCATCATCTCCAAAATGACAAAATCGAAGCCATCTGCAAAACCCACTTCCAAATCATCTTCAAAAGATGCCTCTCAAAAGGCCAAACCCACTGAAATTCCACACAAACCATCTCACAATCTTCTGGGTCTCCTCACAAAACCCGGCACTACAAACATTTTTGATTCCATCCTTGCTACCATCTCCACACCAAAGTACAAAACTTTGTTCACAGCGGATGCACCAATTTACTTGACAACCCAAAGAGAGTTTTGGAAGAATGCAACCCTTGAAACACAAGGAGACGCTGTAATAGCCATTAACTCTACTCTAAAGGGAAAAGCTGTCAAGATAACACCACAATCAATTTCAGAGGTCTTTCAACTCGATGATCAGGAAGGTACAATTTATTTCCCCAAAAACGAGTTAAAAAATGATTTTCTGGAAAGAGGGTATAATGCAGAAGTCAAAAAGGATACCTTACAAAAATGCTACTTCCCTTCTGCAACAAGATTTTTATTTCATACCCTACTAATGTGTGTTTCAAACAAAACCACTGCTTTTAACGAAATACCATTAAAAATTCAAAATCTGGGATACGCTATTCTTCAAGGAGAAAATTTTAATTATTCTCGGGAAATTTTTAATGATCTGGTTAAAAATGTTGAAACAAAGGCATTCTTACTATTTCCAAGATTTTTGAGTTATTATTTTGAAAAGAAACTTGGTAAGAATGAACCTGCTGCAATAAAACAAGGTGCATCTATTCAAATAAACTGCTTAACTGCTGAAACTTTTACGAGGATGTCCACACCTTGCAAAACACAAGCAGAGGTGCCTGAGCAGATTTTAGCAGCTACCACTGCTCATCAGGTATCTGCTGCTGAGCCCACTGCTCAAGGTGATCAAAGTAGCAAAACAACTGCTTTGAAACCCACACCTACAATCACCAAAAAGCCAACAAAAAGAAAAACACAAAAACCCCCCCAAACCCATCAAAAAGGAAACTCTGGAGGATGAGATACCAGAGCAACTACCTGTGACAAAACAAAAGTCACAAGAAACCACTGCTGCTTCTTCCTCACAGCAGTTGGTACAAATATCACAACCCATAGCCGAAACCCCTCCTGCTTCTTCACAAAAAGAACAGGTTGTACAAATTGGGACACCACATCATGATGCTCTGGAATCACTTGATTCCATCATCCACAGCCCACAGCCCGGGGCAGATTCTCTTTCTACACCAAACATCACATCCACAATTCCCCCACCAACTAAACTACTGTTGGATGCAATTGATTTGAACCAGGCACTAACCAGTCCTTCTCAATCACCTATCAATGAGAACATGCCTCAACAAATAACTGGGTCTGATGTATCAATCTTTGCTAACCCACCAACACAACCTGAGGAGGTTACACCCCTTGAGTTACAAGTAACTCTTGGTGGTTTTCCAAGTGAAGCAGACACTACAAATGTTGAACCCACTGGTTTACATTTGGACAGTGGTTACATCAATAAGACTTCCTTGGAGGCAATTCCTTACATAGCACCTCTGCCAACCACAAGTGGATTTATTTTTTCCACTGGCAACATCAAAAGGTTGTCAAGTGTTGAAGGAAGAAGACCCTAGTACCAAGAAAAAGGGGCATCAGTGGTTAATGTTTGGAGTACACTCCCTACTTCAACCACTGATAAAACCACTGCTAGTGGGAAATCAGATGATCCCATTAAATTGGGTGATGGTTTAAAATATTTGGAATTGACGGAACGTGTTGATAAAATGGATACTTCAGTTGCAGATATCAAAGAAATGCTGCAACAGTTGTTGACAGTACAAAAGATGCAATCCACTGTTGTTCCACCTCAAGCACCTGCTCCATCACAAGCATCTGCTACAAATGAGCTCTGGAACCTTTTCCAACCTTTTCTCCAACAACAAAAAGAAATGGCAGATCAGCAACATGAAATACATGTCCAAAAGCTGAGAAACATCATGGAGTCTAGGTTCAAGAACACTCAAGCAGACATTAAGGCAATCAAGGCCCATTTATTGGAAACCACTGGCACTGCTCCTCCAACAGTTCTTTTCATTGATCAACTTCCCCCAGATAATGCCAAAATGGGGGAGAAAGTTCAGGAGTGGAAGAAGAAGGGAATAGATGATGGTCTTTACATTGAACCAGAAAGGGATGCTATGACCAGAAAAATTCTTGTGCCAGATGGTAGTAAAAAGGTTGATGCTACCCAAGAAGCACCTGATGAAGGAGTAGCAAGTGTAAAAAGGGATAGAGCGGCAAAGGATATTTCAAGGTGGAATGAGGAGAAAAGAGCTTACATGGAGCTGAATGCGCAGGGTTGTTCTGGGGTAAAGGATGATCAAAATCCTGTGCCAAAAAGAAATCTCACTACAAAAGTGAAGAAACCCAAGTCCACATCATCCAGAATTCCAAAGCATATTCCAAAACCACCATCCAAAAGCCATCAGCATCAAACCTCCACCCAAACAGCTGTTGTAACTCCTGCTGTATCAACTACTGCTGGTACTTCAGAGGTTTCAACATCTGTTATCACTTCAACACACACCACAACCACTGCTTTACCACCACCATCATCACCACCAAAAACAAACTCACCACCATCGCCTCCTGCCAAAAAGCAGAAGACAACAGATGTTACAACATCTGCTGTAATGACAACAGTGGTTGAAACACCAGTTGTTTCAACAGCTGTTAGTCAACCACAAACCACTGCCACTCAAACTACCACCACTGTTCCACCCAAAACATCATCAGTCCCTCCTCAAACAAAAAGGAGAAGGCTAATTCTAAAAGATGATGACACATCTCCACCACCAACATCTTCAAAATCTATGTCACTTATCACAATTCCAAAACCCATACCTTTCTCTTCAGCTCAAATTCTAAAATCATTACCTCCTGCTGGTGTCTCATTTCCTCTGGAACTCATTGCAGTTAGGGAAGAAATCAAATCCTTTTACTATGAGGATGACCCAGCTAAAAGGAGTTTGCCATCAGTTGAAGGATATCCCAGGCCTAACAATATTGAAGAATATTTGAAACTCAAGGCCAAGCAAGCAGAGGATATCTCAATCAAAAATAAACAAGGGAAATCTGATAGAGAATTTCAGCAAAATTATCAGTTTCTACTCACACAGGTCAGAGCTATGGAGCAATTTGCCAAAAATATATGTCAGCAAATCTCAGAAAGACCAGATGAGTCCTTGAGAAAATACTACATTGAGAACATTATGACCTACAAGAAATACAAGGGGGAGAAACACATGTACAAAAACTGGACCATTCCTGAGCTTGAAAAAGAGGCAGCCAGGATTCAAGAAATGATAAAAAATAAGGTCAAGCAGACTCCTCCTGAAAAATTCAAACAATTTGAAGCTGATAAGATCTTAGAGTTGAAGAGAATGAAAGAGGAGCTGATAGCAGCTGATTATGGGTCAAAGAATTCTGTGACAAAGTGGGGAGAAGATAGGGTCAGGGCTACCTACAAAAAGTTGGAGGAACTTAGAAAGAAAGATCCAACGGTTCCAAAAAGGCCTAACTACTCCAAAGCAGAGGTCTCAAAAAGACCACCAAAGCTGCAAGTCAAAAGAACCACTGCTCCAGCTGGTGCTGCCATCTACAAAAGAAGGAGTCAAAACCAGTCAGGTGCTGAAACAGTTCAAGATCTAAAAGATGGAAATGTTGTTGTAAAAGAGGGCATTAGATTAATGATAAAAGAAGATCTTGAATTGGAACAATCTGCAAGTACTGCTCAGCCAGTCATGAATAGGCCAGCATCTCCAAACTCCTCATCAAATAAAAATCTCCCAAGAAACCCATCAGGCTCAAAAGTACTAAAGTGGGAAACTGACAAACAGACCCATGTACTGACTATGTTCAGGTCTGATGGAGAAGTGAATAAAATATCAAGGGAACAAGCACTTGGCCTAACTCTTGAAGATTTGCAGGATCTCCTTGATCTTCCACTTAGCAGGGATGATGATGATACAGATGCCTTAACCTTTGAACTACAACTTAAAGGGCAAATAAGGGAACTGTTGATGAGGCAATAAAATTCCACAATAATGAAGAGTTTTGGCATTATCTATTCCAGGGGGAGATTGTTGGGATTGAACCCTACCAGAGGAACAGATAATTAAAGCCAAAACTGGATCAGAGCAGTGGATCCAGAATAAGCAGATGTTACATACAAGTCTCTCCCCTTGATAGTGATTTCAACATCTGCTGACCTCCTATCTACTGATCGTGCAAACTGCTGACCCACAACTGCTGTTCAAGTAAAGACCTGATGAAAGACTAAAGCTCTGCTGTTCAATCTACTGCCTTGGTTCAAGCACTGCTGATCCGGACAAGTACTGCTGGGTTCACAACAGTGGAGGGATGCAGCAGTTGTTTATTCTGTCTTTATGTAATGTAATGTAATAGCAGTAGTTAGCATAGCAGTGTTTGTATTGATCAGAGGTTAGAGTTTGTTAGGAGGTTAGATGTCACTTTCATGGTGACGTCAGCTTAGATGCTCAGTGGTTTGCTAGTGCCTATAAATAGAACAGTGCTCTGTACTGTTCTATTAGCTCTTTGCAAAATCGTCTTCTCTGCACGAACAAACACTGAGCTCTGGCTGAGAGGGAGTTTGTATCAAGCATTACATTGTAATCGGTGTTGAAATTAAATTCAATCTTTCGGTTCATTGTGAAAAGTGTTTTGATTAAAGCAATACTCTCGTTTGATTGTATGCAAAGTTTGTTTTCATCTTAATTCCGCTGCACAACTCATTCATCTTCATTCTAATTTCAAACGAAAAATACAATCAAAACCAAACTCAGATCCAACACTTCCAGGGTTGTAGGGTTTAGGAGGTGTAACCTCTTCCTGGACGGGTTACATGTCTTTAAACCTAGTTTTATTTAAAGTCTTTTGCTGAGTCTTATGAACTCATTTAAACAAGTCAAGGTTTGTAACTTAATTTGGGGTTGATGTTTTCAAGACAAGTATGTTATGGTATTTTCTAAACTTAATTAATGGATGAACATCTTCTGTTTTTTATCATATAGCATTGTTATGATTGTTTGCTATGGTATTAAGAAGTCACACCAATAACCCACGCTTCCGCAAAAGTCAGGGTGTGACAGCTTGGTATCAGAGCCTCGATCAAAGCGAACTAGGATTCCTTCTCGAGTCTAGACTATGATCATCAGGGCTCTCACGAAAACATTTTTACATTGCATACATAAAGCGTCCAGATCCATGAAACAAACATTTTTTTTTACAAATAAAATACACAAAATACATTTCAAAGAATTCATTTCTAATTTCAGTCTGAGAGGCTGGGGAGTTAGTCTGAGAGACTAGCTGGGTAGTACAGTCTGAGAGACTAGCTGGGTAATTCAGTCTGAGAGACTGGGGAGTTAGTCTGAGAGACTAACTGGGTAGTTCAGTCTGAGAGACTGGGTAGTCTGAGAGACTAGTTGGGGCAGTCTGAGAGACTGGGAGGTTTAGCCTGAGAGGCTGGGTAGGTCAGTTTGGGAAACTGGGAGGTTTAGTCTGAGAGACTAAGTAGTTCAGTCTGAGAGGTTGGGTGGGATAGTCTTGGGAAGACTAGGATGCATACATGCTTACGTTGTTACTGCATACATGTTTATTCGATGATTATTCATTTATGTGCATATGTTGTGGTTGTGTTGTCACAGACACCATGTCATCATCCTCCGAGAGTGGAGTATCAGACACCATTGACCCTATAGCCATTGTATCGGATGACGAGATCATCCCAGAGGACGAGGTTTATACATCTGACACCTCGAGTACTGACGATGATGATTTTCAGCCCTTCGCCTTACGGGATTTCGGAGTTGATTTACCTTTAGCTGATGGTTTTCTCGATGGGGATCTACCTCTTGCTCAGATCCCTGCACCTATTCCCCTCGCTGCATTTCCCTTGGAGGATCTGCCTCTTGACGATATGTCGGACGATGACGTCGATCTCTTCATCGAGGGTCCCCCTGAGGATGACCAGGATGGCGGGGCTCCGATTGATGATGACGTTGCTATTCCTTTGGATGAGGTTCCAGTTGTTGATGCCATTGTTATTCCCGTCGAGGTTCCTGTTATGGAGGTTTTATCTGACCAGTCTGGTCACGATTCGTCTGGTCCCGACTCGTTTGAGTCCGTTTCATCTTCTACTCTTCATGCGCTGGGATTACAGCGATATCCCACAGGCACTGATTCCGACACTGCTATGTCTGCAGCGCCCATTCCGTAGCTGGGTTTTGGGTTCATCCCTGAATTCCCACACGATTTTGATCCAGACCATGAGATGGAGTTTATCCCTGAGGAGCAGCCTGTTGAGGCACCTGTTTTTCCCGATGATCAGCTCCCTGACATACCCGCTGATCATGAGCTTGCTCCCGCTGATCCAGAGCCTGAGATAGCACCAGAGCTCGTTTTCGCTCACGACCCTTTACTTGTGCACGACCCTATCCCTGCTGATGTCCCAGTTGTTGCACCACCAGTTGTTGATGTCCCAGTTGTTGCACCACCAGTTGTTGATGTCCCATTTATTGCACCTCTGCCTGACTCTATGCCTGGGTTTGTTGACCTTGCTCCATTTGCCACCCATGTGGATCCTAGATATGCTCACACCCGTAATGGGTGGATTGAGGTTGACGACGATTATCCTCCTTTTGTTCGACCAGGTACCCGTTGATGTCCCACAGTTTCACCCTCACTTGTCAGACGTTCACCGCATGGATTTACCCATCACTTTTCTCCAGGACATTCCTCCTCCCCGTCCAGGGGAAGGACCTTCTACTCAGCAGCACGATCACATACCACCTATGATAGCAGCCTTTCCGTTTATGCCCCCATTTGCACCTGCTGCACACACTGCTTTTTCCTCTGCACCCTCGGGCGAGCCATTTATGTGGTCTTCGCCCAACGTTATGCCTTTGTCTGATCCATACCATCCTTTTCATGTTGGGTATACGACGGATGATATACTTTTATCCTTGCAGCTACAGCAGGATATGTTGAGTCGGAGAGTCGCTGAGCTAGAGAGGATCCCGCGTCCTCCACCTGGTGCTGGTCCGTCACAGTTTGCTGTCCCACCTGCTCCACTATTTCCTTATCCGGATTTCGGCATCCGATTTTTGACTATGGAGCAGTAGATTGCTTGTTTGTTGCAGCTTGTTCATACGTTCGAGGAGGAGTTAGCGCGTATGCGCCGTTTGCTTTTCAATCCTCCACCTCCTCCTCCTCCCCCATCAGCTTGAGGTTTTTGGTTTGATGCAGGTAGCATTACTTTTGATGAGAATTCAGCTATTGAGCCTGATTGCACAACTTTTGAAGACCACGTTATGACTTTTGACATTTGATTTTGGTTGTTGTAGATTGTAGACGATTCAGACAAGGGTGGTGTGACCCTTGGTCTCTTTTGATGTATGATACAATTATGAAACTTGTAAACACTGTATTTGTGGTCTTGTTATATGATAGCTCAATCGCAACATTCTCATTACATGCGTTGTTGGATTATTTGTTTTGTGTTATGACATGGGATGTTATGTGTGTTAAGGAATGTTATTACATGCGCATGTTACGTAATTACTATACTTATTATGGCCTGACCTATACAATTTTCTTATAAAAGATGCCACCATGAAGGGAAAATCGTTTACCTACTACTGAGGCTGAATTGCAAGCAAGGATCTCCCAAGCAATAGCGGATTATGAGGCCTCGCGCACTGAGACTAGTGGAGGCACCTCAAGAAACAACGACCCACCCAATGGTAATGGTCAAGTCGCTTGAGACACATTACATTACATTTGGATATTCCTTGTACGTCCACTAATGCTTTCTGTAAACGTATTGCCTGTACAGGCTGTACCTACAAACAATTTCTGGATTGTAAGCCCATAAATTACGATGGCACTGGGGGTGCTGTTGCTTTCGTCAGATGGACGGAAAAGACGGATTCTGTTTTAAGGATGAGCAAGTGTGCTCCTGAACAACAAGTTACTTACATCTCAGGACTTTTCCTTGATGGTGCTTTGTCCTGGTGGAATCTTCAAGTCCAGACTTTGGGGGAAGCGGCGACGTATGCATTGACATGGGCTGAACTGAAAGAGCTCATGCGGAAGAAATACTGTTCACGGGCCGAAATACAGAAGCTAGAAACTGAGTTCTGGCACCTAAAAATGGATGGTCCTAAGATTGTGGAATATGTGCAGCGCTTCCACGACCTGTCTCGTGTGGTACCTTATATGGTTGATCCTGAATTTAAACGCATTGAGCGTTTCATCTGGGGGTTGGCACCTCAGATTATGAGCATGGTTACATCATCAAAACCTGCAACAATTACTGAGGCTATCGATCTGAGCGTGTCACTTACTGAGGAAGCTATCAGACTAAACAAGTTCTCAATTTCTGAACCAAAGAAAAAGGAAACCCATGTTGAATCCTCAGGAGAGAACAAAAGAAAGTTCTCCAATTTTAAAAAGGGTACCAGCAGGGCTAGCAGGAAGAAGGAGGTGAACCCACCAGTTGAAGCTAAAACTGGTTCTGAAGTCAAGGGAAAGGGATACATGGGCGCTTTGCCCAAATGTGATATATGCCTGTACCATCACTCTGGCCGGTGCAGGTTAAGGAAATGCGAGTCTTGCGGGAAGGAAGGCCATTCGAAGAATACATGCTGGGCTGGTACTGGTGCTGGTCGTGGTAACAATGGTCAACGAGGTTTTGGTAACAACAATCGCGGTAGTAACGGGAATGGGAACCGCAACGGCGGAAATGGTAATCGCGGTGGTAACTTTGCGAATCAAGCTGGGAATCGCAACCAAAACAACGCTCAAGGCGGTAATGGGAATGGTAACGGTCGAGGACCGGGATGTTTTAACTACGGAGACGTCGGGCACTTCAAGCGAGAATGCCCAAAACTCAATCAGGCACAAGGAAGAATTTTTAATATCGGTGCGAGGGAAGCACGCCAAGATCCTAACGTGGTTACTGGTACGTTCCCTATTAATCAACGCTTTGCATCTGTCCTATTTGATACTGGTGCCGATTATAGTTTCGTATCGCTAGAATTTAAGAAAATGCTTGGGTTAACTGCTAGTAAGTTAGACACTCCATACTCAGTTGAACTAGCTAATGGAAAGCTAGTAGAAACGAATGAAGTCATTAGAGGATGCGTGATAGAATTGGGAGAACACGAGTTTACATTGGATCTACTGCCAGTCGAGTTGGGAAGCTTTGATGTGGTAGTTGGCATGGATTGGTTGTCAAGCAACAGAGCCGAGATTGTGTGTCATGAGAAGATCATACGTATTCCAATGGCGGATGGAGAAACGATTGTGGTACATGGAGAGAAGCGCGATACGCCCTTAAGGATCATTAGTTGCTTGAAAGCTCGTAAGTGTTTGCAAAAAGGATGTGTTGTTTTCCTGGCACACATCGTGGATAAAGAAGTCGCTGAGCCGAAATTAGAAGATATTCCAGTCGTGAAGGAGTATCCTGAAGTCTTTCCAGAAGACTTGCCAGGATTGCCGCCACAAAGACAAGTTGAGTTTCACATTGACTTGGTTCCAGGCGCCGCGCCTGTAGCCAAGGCACCTTATCGACTTGCTCCATCAGAAATGCAAGAGCTGTCAACGCAACTTCAGGAGCTACTGGATAAGGGATTTATCAGACCAAGCTTTTCGCCTTGGGGAGGTCCAGTTTTGTTCGTTAAAAAGAAGGATGGTAGTTTCCGCATGTGTATCGACTGCCGTGAGCTGAACAAGTTGACTATCAAGAATAGATATCCTTTGCCAAGGATTGATGACCTGTTCGACCAATTACAAGGTTCAAGTTTCTACTCCAAGATCGATCTTCGATCGGGTTATCATCAACTGCGTATTCAAGAGGAAAGCATACCAAAGACTGCTTTTAGGACTCGATATGGACACTACGAGTTCCTGGTAATGCCGTTTGGGTTGACAAACACGCCAGCAGTATTCATGGATTTGATGAACAGAGTTTGTAAGCCGTACCTCGATAAGTTTGTAATTGTGTTTATTGATGATATTCTAATCTACTCAAAGACGAAAGAAGAGCACGAGTAGCACTTAAGAGCTATTTTGGAATTGCTTAAGAAGGAGAAGTTGTACGCTAAGTTCTCAAAGTGCGAGTTCTGGTTACGTGAAGTACAATTCCTTGGTCACGTGGTAAACGGAAATGGAATCCATGTGGATCCCACAAAGATCGAGGCGATCAAGAATTGGGAGACTCCAAAAACGCCAACTGAGATTCGACAATTCTTAGGTTTGGCAGGATATTATCGCAGGTTTATTGAGGATTTCTCGAAAATCGCTCAACCGTTGACCTCCCTCACATAAAAAGACAACAAGTATGATTGGGGAGACAAACAGGAAGAAGCTTTTCAGTTGTTGAAAAACAAGCTTTATGACGCACCAATCTTATCTCTACCCGAAGGCACCGACGACTTCGTGGTATATTGCGACGCTTCACGTCAAGGTTTAGGCTGCGTGTTGATGCAGCGACAAAAGGTTATAGCTTATGCTTCGCGCCAGCTGAAGGTACATGAGAAAAATTACACCACGCATGATTTGGAATTGGGCGCGGTGGTGTTTGCTTTGAAAATCTGGCGACATTACTTATATGGCACGCGATGCACAATCTATACTGATCACAAGAGCCTGCAGCACATTTTTTATCAGAAGGAGCTTAACATGAGACAGCGCCGATGGGTGGAGCTGTTAAACGATTACGATTGTGAAATTAAGTATCACCCAGGGAAGGCGAATGTGGTCACCGATGCCCTGAGTCGGAAGGAAAGAATCAAGCCCATAAGGGTTAGGGCATTAGAAATGATTATTCAAACGGACCTCTCATTGCGCATTCGTGCTGCGCAGAGAGAAGCTCTTAAGGAAAGGAATATTGAGAATGAATATCTCCGTGGGATGGAGAAGCAGTTGGTACCAAACGAGGAAGGGACGTTGTGCTTCATGAAACGGATTTGGGTTCCTCTGTTTGGTGGTTTGAGAAATGTTATTTTTTATGAAGCTCACAAATCACGGTACTCGATCCATCCTGGATCGGATAAAATGTACCAAGATCTAAAGGATTTCTATTGGTGGCCGAGAATGAAAGGCGACGTTGCGATATATTGTCACACCCCTTTCTGCGGCGGAAGCACGAGGTGTGATCATGAAAGGTTCTCATTGCATACGAAGAGTAAACATACTACATGCTCAAAAATACCTTCAAATATTACATTACTGAAAACATATGTCAAGTGTTTACATCACGAGATAACATATTGTCTTAAAAGTCACAACTTTATTTAAAGATAAACAAAGCGACATCCACGAGCATGAGTAAGACCACGCGTACATCCATCCTAGTTACCTGAAATACATGTGAGTTTTGGAAAAACGTCAACATAAAGTTGGTGTGAATTCATGCAATTTTTGTATTTCACGTTTGTATACTTTGTATGAAAACATAATTTGTCTTTTGTATAAATCAAGTCTTTTGTGTACACCACGTACTCATGTATAAGTCAAATATTTCTATATGTATCAAGTGTTAATGGGTTGCAAAGCCATTAACATGTGACACGACATAGGAAGTCACCAAACCATAGGCATTTTTCTGTAGTCGATTTACGACTGAGACACAAAAACACTGCTTGGTAAAAGAGTGGCCAAGAGTGGGGCTGCCCGGAACCCATTAGATCTAACCTTTTGCTCTGCGGTCTAAGTATGTACACGATTAATGGTGCTTCTGTACCCTATTCGTGACACTATTTCTCATAACGCATCCTACTTGGTTCTCGTTCTCACCAAGCGCGTTTCTTATTGTCTTATATTTTGTCACACTTGGTTCTCGTTCTCACCAAGTGTACTTCTTGTATTTATATCATACCATTTATAAATATTGTACTTTTGTACATGTATTTCACCCCCGAAGTTATAAAAACTGAAAATAGTTAAAAGAAAAGGGGGATCATGAACTCACAACTTTGCGTTCCTGTGCGTCGTAAACTTCACCGGATTTGCTTAATTAACGTCGTAACCTATACGCGTTTTCTTAACGTTAGTCACTAGACTTGTATCGCACAAGTACAGTCACTCTCTTTTGTATTTGTATTGTTGTGTTAAAAATATTTCATATTTTTAACTACGTATCTTACTTATATTATTTCCTCTAAAATAAATATAAGTCTTTTGTGTTTTGCACTTCGCACCCGAATTATGTATCTTGTTTTTCTGTATGTGTATTTTTATGTTTATATTCCTCACGAGTATTTAGTGTATTTTTAAGTTTTAATACACTAGTACGTATAACACATACTATATACACTTAGCACATAAGTTGGTGATCAAATAATATATATTTTTCTCTCAAAAATATACATACTTATATCCATTTTTATTCTTGAAGAAATCCTCATTTCTTATCACCAAAAATTAGGGAAACCTTGGTAATGCTTGTAAACACATTTTTTTTAGGGAATAAGTTTCTCAAAACTTATATTTTTCTAAGTGTCAAAATTTATAAAAATTTTGACAGAGTTTCCCCTAAAAATGGAGGTTTCCCATGTTTTCAAAACATGTGTTTATTTTCTTTTAAATCGTCAACAATTTCCTCCTTCAACAATAAACAATATGCAACTAGTTAAAATAGATATAATCGCAGAAATACATGAACTTGTGGTTTTTCCCAAAATAGGTAGTATCTTTCCATTATTTTCAGTGGATCTTTGTATAGACCAACTTTGTTTCTTGAAAGTCTCGCTTTTAAAGAAGTTACATCTTTACAACTTCCGGTAAACATTTACAAAAATAGTTATTTTGTCGAAACTTTGTGTTACACAAGTGTTTACATACTCGTGTGTTTGCTAAAATCATTCTTTTTCATGTAAGACTCGGCTTTAGAAAATATGATTTCTTGGACACTTGGTCCTTTGAAAGTACCGCTTGTAGATACGTAGATCTACTAGTTTTAAACACTATTTCACAAGTTAAATCGCTTTTACACAAGTTCATGATTTGGGTGTGGTAGAGTTTCATCTTCTAACCCTTGTTATACTTAAACAAGCTCTATGTCATAATCCAAGATCATGACTAAACCGGGTTAAATGATGATCCGAGCTACCACAACATAGATCGGGTCCAAATAATCACACAAATCAAATACTACATGATTTACACAACATATGTGCTTTTAACCACCATTTTTAGTGTTTTTAGTAGACTTTTAAGCTTCAACTTGTATGTTTACGAGTTTTAACCGTTACAAATCATATTACCCACTTTAAAATAGTTCAAGAAGGTGATTTAAGCAACATACCACTAGCTCGAGGCTAGGGAAGAATCTAGACGCAAATAGGGTGGATAAAAGCAATAGAGTGAGGTCCTTCGCCTTCCGTTTGCACCAAGGTTCCTTATACGGGATCTTTAACACTTGTGTGATGTTGGAATTGGATGATCAAACTCACAAATGATGGATGGATCTAGGGATGTTTGGCCGTGAGCTTTTAGGGAGAGAGAGAGAGAGTTGTTTTGTGGAGGAAAGTGATGAATGATCATGTTGTGTTAATATTGTATCTTATAGACAATTAGGGTGGGTATTAACCAAGGGATTATATGCATCCTAGATGTTAGACACAAGATTAGAATAATCAAATTATGGTACAAGTGTGTCCCCCTCATGGGGACGGTTTGGTTAAGGGGGGGGGGGGTCTAGTTCGAAACCAACTAGTTAGTTAGGTTCTAGTTAGGTTAAGTGTAGTTAACTAAGTGCTTAACCCGGTTAGTTGTGTGTCCCGCGTTACAATGGGTGTTAGGGTATTCAGGGACCCGAACTGGCTCAGAAAGAGAACAACTACGTTGATGACAATATTTTTCTGTTCCGGGTAAAGTCCGGTTGTTCGGTTACATACCGATTCGTTAAAGTGCTAAATTGCACCTTTTAGTGTTTAATAAGTATCTTTTTGTAACACTATCGATTCCCAACACTTAGGGAAATATTCTGGATAATAAAACGACATTTCTGCATAATATTTATATGTCTAAATGCTGAATTTTATAAATTCTGCACTTAAAGTGCGTTTCGGGTGCTTTTTAGTGCTTATTTTTGCTTTCGTATTGCATATATATTAAACCCTTGTATGTACTCTTGGGTTTTAATGCATTCTTGCTGTCGGACCTACACCTAGGCTCCAATTTTTATTGCCTGGCTGCTTTCTGCAGTTCCGTTGACACATAGTGTCTTACCGGTGAGTTTACTAGTATTTTTGACGCAACGCTCTCGTTTGTGCATAAATCAATATTTTGTAGTATACAACATGCATGAATTCACTTGTTTAGTATGTAATTAGACATGGCTGACAATTAAGCACGTAATTGCAGTCATTAAGCACTAATTAAAGTGTACGGAAATTACCGGTTTGTGCCAGTTGTCACAGTCTCCCCCCGTTAAAAGAATTTCGTCCCGAAATTCAGACTGAACTCCCTCTCGCTGGAGTCTTCTTGAATAGGTGGGGATACTTTTTCTTGAACTGGTCTTCACGTTCCCATGTGTACTCGGGTCCGTGCTTAGAGCTCCAACGTACTTTGACAAGTTTTACGCTGCTCCTCCTGGTCTTGTTGACTTTCCAGTCGGTAACCTCAACGGGTTGCTCTGTAAATCAGAGGGCTTCATCAATATGCACTTCATCCATCGGGATGATCACGTTTTCTTGTGTTGGACTCTTCTTCAGGTTGGATACATGAAACGTATCATGTACTCCGTTAAGTTCTTCCGGTAACTCCAACTTGTATGCCACGGTACCAATTCTCTTCAGTATTCTGAATGGTCCGATATATCGTGGATTCAGCTTTCCACGCTTTCCAAATCTGACTACGCCCTTCCATGGTGAGACTTTTAACAACACTTTGTCTCCCACCTTGAATTCTACCGATTTTCTATTCGGATCAGCGTAGCTCTTTTGTCGCTCTCGAGCCGCCTTAATGCGCTCTCGGATCTGCGCAATCTTGTCGGTTGTCTCTTGTACAAGTTCAGGACCAACCATACGTTTATCTCCGGCATCTGCCCAACATAAGGGCGATCGAAATTTGCGGCCATACAGAGCTTCGAACGGCGCGGCTTTTATGCTCGTATGATAACTGTTATTGTAGGAAAACTCAACTAAAGGTAGATGAGTATCCCAGCTGCCGCCTAGATCCATGACACATGCGCGAAGCATATCTTCTAACGTTTGTATAGTCCGTTCGCTCTGGCCGTCTGTTTGCGGATGGAATGCAGTGCTCAGATCTAACTGAGATCCGAAGGCTTCCTGAAATGATTGCCAGATTCTTGAGACAAAGCGCCCATCTCTGTCTGAAATGATTGAGATTGGCACTCCATGACGTGCCACAATTTCTCTTAAGTATATCTCTGCAAGCTTTCCAGTGCTATCCTTCTCTCGGATTGGTAGGAAATGCGCAGACTTCGTCAATCGATCAACTATTACCCATATCATATCGTGCCCTCTCGGGGTCCTGGGTAATTTCGTTATGAAGTCCATCGAGATTTGTTCCCACTTCCACACGGGAATCTCTGGTTGTTGTAGTAGGCCGGACGGTTTCTGATATTCTTCCTTAACCTTAGCACAGGTTAGGCATTTTCCAACATAGACAGCAACGTCGCTCTTGAGTCTCGGCCACCAATAATATTCTTTCAAGTCTTGATACATCTTGTCCGACCCTGGGTGGATCGAGTATCTTGACTTGTGCGCTTCATCAAGGATGACTTCTCGTAGGCCACCATAGAGCGGAACCCAAATGCGCTTTTTAAAGTATAAGGCTCCCTCTTCATTTGGCGCCATGTATTTAAGCATACCCCGTAGGTATTCAGCTTTACGGTTCTCTCCTTTAAGAGCTTCTTGTTGTGCATCTCGAATGCGTGCAGTGAGGTTCGTTCGAATCGTCATTTCCAATGCTCGAACCCTTAGGGTCTTAACCCTTTCTTTTCGGCTCAACGCGTCCGCTACAACGTTCGCCTTTCCAGGATGGTACTTAATCTCACAGTCATAATCATTTAGCAGCTCGACCCAACGTCGCTGGCGCATATTCAATTCCTTCTGATCAAATATGTGTTGTAAGCTTTTGTGATCTGTGAAGATTGTACATCGAGTACCGTATAAGTAATGTCGCCAAATCTTCAAGGCGAATACCACTGCGCCCAGCTCCAGCTCGTGAGTGGTATAATTTCTCTCGTGAACCTTCAGTTGTCTTGAAGCATAAGCGATGACTTTTTGGCGTTGCATGAGCACGCAACCCAAGCCTTGTCGTGAGGCGTCGCAGTATACCACGAAGTCTTCAGTGCCTTCGGGTAACGATAGTATCGGTGCATCGCAGAGCTTGTTCTTAAGTAGCTGAAAGGCTTCTTCTTGTTTGTGACCCCAGTCGTACTTCTTGTCTTTCTGTGTAAGGGTCGTTAGCGGTTGAGCTATCTTTGAGAAATTCTCGATGAATCGCCGATAATAGCCCGCTAAGCCCAAAAATTGTCGAACTTCAGTTGGGGTTTTGGGAGCTTCCCAATTCTTTATTGCTTCAATCTTGGATGGGTCTACATGAATGCCCTTATCATTCACCACGTGACTAAGAAATTGTACTTCGCGAATCCAGAATTCGCATTTCGAGAACTTTGCATAAAGTTTCTCTTTCTTCAGTAGTTCCAGAATAGTTCGGAGATGTTGCTCATGTTCTTCTTTCGTTCGCGAGTAAATCAGGATATCATTGATAAATACTATCACGAATTTATCGAGATATGGTTTGCATACGCGGTTCATCAGATCCATAAAGACCGCTGGCGCGTTCGTCAATCCAAATGGCATCACAAGAAATTCGTAGTGCCCATAGCGCGTTCTGAATGCAGTCTTTGGCACACTTTCATCTTGGATTCTCAGCTGATGGTATCCAGATCGAAGGTCGATCTTGGAATAGTAGCTTGATCCTTACAGTTGATCAAACAAGTCATCAATCCTCGGTAGCGGATACCGATTCTTGATTGTGAGCTTGTTCAGTTCCCTGTAATCGATACACATCCGCAGTGATCCATCCTTCTTCTTCACGAATAATACTGGAGCTCCCCAGGGTGAGAAGCTTGGCCTTATGAATCCTTTATCCAACAACTCCTGGAGTTGTGTGGATAGTTCTTGCATTTCAGATGGTGCAAGTCGATAGGGTGCCTTGGCTACAGGAGCGGCTCCTGGAACCAAGTCTATGTGGAATTCGACTTTTCGTTGTGGAGGTAGTCCTGGCAGATCCTCAGGGAACACATCAGGAAATTCCTTCACTACAGGAATGTCTTTAAGTTTTGGCTCCACAGCCTTCTTATCTACAACGTGTGCTAGGAAAGCAACACATCCTTTCCTTAAGCACTTCTGTGCCTTCATACAACTGATGATTCGTAGAGGCGTGTTTCGTCTTTCTCCATGCATGATGAGAGTTTCACCATTCGCTAGAGGGATGCGAATGATTTTCTCATGACAAATAACTTCAGCTTTGTTCTTGGACAACCAGTCCATTCCGACTACTACATCGAAGCTACCCAATTGAATAGGTAAGAGGTCGATGCTAAAATTTCGTTCACCAAGTTCTAGCGTGCAGCCTCTAACAACTTCGCCCGATTCAACAAGTTTACCATTGGCTAGTTCTATGGAATAAGGAATTTCTAATCTACTAGATTCTATTCCAAGTATGCATTTAAATTCCACAGACATGAAGCTATAATCGGCGCCAGTGTCGAATAATATGGATGCAAAGTGATTGTTAACGAGGAACGTACCGTTGACCACATTAGGGTCCTCGCGTGCGTCCCTTGCTCCAATCACAAATGCTCGGGCCTGAGCATTGTTTCTCTCTGGGCAGTCCTTCATGAAATGATCTTTGCTTCCACATCTGAAGCATCCTTGGTTTCGCCCATTCCCGTTACCAGCACCATTTCCATTTCCACCATTGTTCCTATCATCAGCCCCATTACGATTTCCATTCTCGTTCCTCTTACTCCAGCAGTCTTCAGTGCGGTGACCCAACTTTCCACATTTGTCACATCTTGGAATGCGACAAGCTCCTTCATGATGGTGTTTACACCGATGGCATTTGGGCAAGATGCCCCGGTATCCCCTTGCTGGTGCGTCGTTCATGGCTGCAAGAGGTTTCGCCCCTTGAGGCGGGTTAGGGTCACGCTTCTTGTTGGAACCTTTGTTGTTATGAGTTGCTTGATTCAAGTTTGCATATTTCCTTTTCTTGTCGCCAGACGACTCAGCATGCGTCTCGGCACTTTCTGTGGGGTTTAGTGATAGCTTCTTCATTCGAACACAATCTTCAGTAAGGCTGACAGCCAGAGTTACAGCCTCCGTAATTGTTTGCGGTTTGGCCGACGTCACCATGCCACGAAACTCTGAGGCCAGTCCCCAAATGTAGCGTTCAACACGCTTGAATTCGGGAGTCACCATGTAGGGAAGCACTCTGGACAAATCGTGGAACCTTCGAGTGTAACCATTTATGTCAGCACCTTCCATAGTCAAGTGCCAGAACTCTGTTTCTAGCCTTTGGAGTTCCGCACGAGAGCAGTACTTCTCTCTCATTCTTTCCTTCAGTTCCTCCCAAGTTAGGCCATAAGCGGCATCATCACCCAAAGTTTGGGCTTGCAGGTTCCACCAAGTCAGAGCTTCATCGACGAATAACCCAGTAGCGAAAGTGACTTGCTGATCCGCGGTACACTTGCTCATGCGGAAAGTAGCTTCAGTCTTCTCTGTCCAGCGCACAAATGCTACTGCACCTCCTGTGCCATCATAGTTCATCGGCTTGCAGTCGAGGAACTGCTTGAAAGTGCAGCCTAGAATTGATTCAACCAATTCATATGTGAGCAATCGAAGAAATAATGAAACAAAGACCGTTCATAAATTTCCTCATGCTTAGCACAGTGTCTTAAGGTTACCTTGAGCTGCATTGCCTCCAGACGAATCTCCATTCCCATTACGCCTAGCGTTGCTTGGTCCTCCACTGTCTTGAGTTCGGTTCGCCTCGTACTGGGCGATAGCAGCGGAGATCCTTTCCTCCAGTAGAGCGTTCAGCTCTTCAGCAGTTCTTGGCAGTGGGGGAGGAGGAGGTTGATCGTCATTGCGAGCATTCACAGCTTTCCTGGGTGCCATGTTCTGACAGAACATAACACAACAGGGTTAGGCATTTGTTTGACATCGTCCTACTAGACAGTAGTAGTATATATATTCACAGGTATATACCACATAAGTGACATCAAACAATTATTACTCTAGCAGAGTACTTAGTAGGCTTGCACTGAGGGAATCTATACGTGACAAGACTTGCTGTGATTTTTGTGCACTGAATTCCATAATTATGTATGCATCCATAATTACGTAACTCCTTGCACAATCCGCACAGTTCGTTTCATCTTCATATTTCTTCCTTCAGATGGGCCATTGCTTTTAGGTAAAGTCACGTATACTTGTGACATTCCACTTCTAGTACATGCTAATTATCACACATAATTGCAAGTAATTTCTAGTCAATGACAAGTGCTACTCAAGTGCACTCTAAGTCTCGTAGTGTCTTTTCTAGACTCGTGTAAACAGTTTCAGGTAGTGGATGTCACGGGACGTTTTATGCAATGAAAACTCTTTGAAAATTGTTTTCGTGAATGGATCCTAGAGATTGTAGACTAGACTCAAGAAGGAATCCTGGTTCACTACAATCGCAGCTCTGATACCAATCTGTCACACCCCTTTCTGCGGCGGAAGCACGAGGTGTGATCATGAAAGGTTCTCATTGCATACGAAGAGTAAACATACTACATGCTCAAAAATACCTTCAAATATTACATTACTGAAAACATATGTCAAGTGTTTACATCACGAGATAACATATTGTCTTAAAAGTCACAACTTTATTTAAAGATAAACAAAGCGACATCCACGAGCATGAGTAAGACCACGCGTACATCCATCCTAGTTACCTGAAATACATGTGAGTTTTGGAAAAACGTCAACATAAAGTTGGTGTGAATTCATGCAATTTTTTTATTTCACGTTTGTATACTTTGTATGAAAACATAATTTGTCTTTTGTATAAATCAAGTCTTTTGTGTACACCACGTACTCATGTATAAGTCAAATATTTCTGTATGTATCAAGTGTTAATGGGTTGCAAAGCCATTAACATGTGACACGACATAGGAAGTCACCAAACCATATGCATTTTTCTGTAGTCGATTTACGACTGAGACACAAAAACACTGCTTGGTAAAAGAGTGGCCAAGAGTGGGGCTGCCCGGAACCCATTAGATCTAACCTTTTGTTCTGCGGTCTAAGTATGTACACGATTAATGGTGCTTCTGTACCCTATTCGTGACACTATTTCTCATAACGCATCCTACTTGGTTCTCGTTCTCACCAAGCGCGTTTCTTATTGTCTTATATTTTGTCACACTTGGTTCTCGTTCTCACCAAGTGTACTTCTTGTATTTATATCATACCATTTATAAATATTGTACTTTTGTACATGTATTTCACCCCCGAAGTTATAAAAACTGAAAATAGTTAAAAGAAAAGGGGGAGCATGAACTCACAACTTTGCGTTCCTGTGCGTCGTAAACTTCACCGGATTTGCTTAATTAACGTCGTAACCTATACGCGTTTTCTTAACGTTAGTCACTAGACTTGTATCGCACAAGTACAGTCACTCTCTTTTGTATTTGTATTGTTGTGTTAAAAATATTTCATATTTTTAACTACGTATCTTACTTATATTATTTCCTCTAAAATAAATATAAGTCTTTTGTGTTTTGCACTTCGCACCCGAATTATGTATCTTGTTTTTTTGTATGTGTATTTTTATGTTTATACTCCTCACGAGTATTTAGTGTATTTTTAAGTCTTAATACACTAGTACGTATAACACATACTATATACACTTAGCACATAAGTTGGTGATCAAATAATATATATTTTTCTCTCAAAAATATACATACTTATATCCATTTTTATTCTTGAAGAAATCCTCATTTCTTATCACCAAAAATTAGGGAAACCTTGGTAATGCTTGTAAACACATTTTTTTTAGGGAATAAGTTTCTCAAAACTTATATTTTTCTAAGTGTCAAAATTTATAAAAATTTTGACAGAGTTTCCCCTAAAAATGGAGGTTTCCCATGTTTTCAAAACATGTGTTTATTTTCTTTTAAATCGTCAACAATTTCCTCCTTCAACAATAAACAATATGCAACTAGTTAAAATAGATATAATCGCAGAAATACATGAACTTGTGGTTTTTCCCAAAATAGGTAGTATCTTTCCATTATTTTCAGTGGATCTTTGTATAGACCAACTTTGTTTCTTGAAAGTCTCGCTTTTAAAGAAGTTACATCTTTACAACTTCCGGTAAACATTTACAAAAATAGTTATTTTGTCGAAACTTTGTGTTACACAAGTGTTTACATACTCGTGTGTTTGCTAAAATCATTCTTTTTCATGTAAGACTCGGCTTTAGAAAATATGATTTCTTGGACACTTGGTCCTTTGAAAGTACCGCTTGTAGATACGTAGATCTACTAGTTTTAAACACTATTTCACAAGTTAAATCGCTTTTACACAAGTTCATGATTTGGGTGTGGTAGAGTTTCATCTTCTAACCCTTGTTATACTTAAACAAGCTCTATGTCATAATCCAAGATCATGACTAAACCGGGTTAAATGATGATCCGAGCTACCACAACATAGATCGGGTCCAAATAATCACACAAATCAAATACTACATGATTTACACAACATATGTGCTTTTAACCACCATTTTTAGTGTTTTTAGTAGACTTTTAAGCTTCAACTTGTATGTTTACGAGTTTTAACCGTTACAAATCATATTACCCACTTTAAAATAGTTCAAGAAGGTGATTTAAGCAACATACCACTAGCTCGAGGCTAGGGAAGAATCTAGACGCAAATAGGGTGGATAAAAGCAATAGAGTGAGGTCCTTCGCCTTCCGTTTGCACCAAGGTTCCTTATACGGGATCTTTAACACTTGTGTGATGTTGGAATTGGATGATCAAACTCACAAATGATGGATGGATCTAGGGATGTTTGGCCGTGAGCTTTTAGGGAGAGAGAGAGAGAGTTGTTTTGTGGAGGAAAGTGATGAATGATCATGTTGTGTTAATATTGTATCTTATAGACAATTAGGGTGGGTATTAACCAAGGGATTATATGCATCCTAGATATTAGACACAAGATTAGAATAATCAAATTATGGTACAAGTGTGTCCCCCTCATGGGGACGGTTTGGTTAAGGGGGGGGGGGGGGGGTCTAGTTCGAAACCAACTAGTTAGTTAGGTTCTAGTTAGGTTAAGTGTAGTTAACTAAGTGCTTAACCCGGTTAGTTGTGTGTCCCGCGTTACAATGGGTGTTAGGGTATTCAGGGACCCGAACTGGCTCAGAAAGAGAACAACTACGTTGATGACAATATTTTTCTGTTCCGGGTAAAGTCCGGTTGTTCGGTTACATACCGATTCGTTAAAGTGCTAAATTGCACCTTTTAGTGTTTAATAAGTATCTTTTTGTAACACTATCGATTCCCAACACTTAGGGAAATATTCTGGATAATAAAACGACATTTCTGCATAATATTTATATGTCTAAATGCTGAATTTTATAAATTCTGCACTTAAAGTGCGTTTCGGGTGCTTTTTAGTGCTTATTTTTGCTTTCGTATTGCATATATATTAAACCCTTGTATGTACTCTTGGGTTTTAATGCATTCTTGCTGTCGGACCTACACCTAGGCTCCAATTTTTATTGCCTGGCTGCTTTCTGCAGTTCCGTTGACACATAGTGTCTTACCGGTGAGTTTACTAGTATTTTTGACGCAACGCTCTCGTTTGTGCATAAAGCAATATTTTGTAGTATACAACATGCATGAATTCACTTGTTTAGTATGTAATTAGACATGGCTGACAATTAAGCACGTAATTGCAGTCATTAAGCACTAATTAAAGTGTACGGAAATTACCGGTTTGTGCCAGTTGTCACAGTCTCCCCCCGTTAAAAGAATTTCGTCCCGAAATTCAGACTGAACTCCCTCTCGCTGGAGTCTTCTTGAATAGGTGGGGATACTTTTTCTTGAACTGGTCTTCACGTTCCCATGTGTACTCGGGTCCGTGCTTAGAGCTCCAACGTACTTTGACAAGTTTTACGCTGCTCCTCCTGGTCTTGTTGACTTTCCAGTCGGTAACCTCAACGGGTTGCTCTGTAAATCGGAGGGCTTCATCAATATGCACTTCATCCATCGGGATGATCACGTTTTCTTGTGTTGGACTCTTCTTCAGGTTGGATACATGAAACGTATCATGTACTCCGTTAAGTTCTTCCGGTAACTCCAACTTGTATGCCACGGTACCAATTCTCTTCAGTATTCTGAATGGTCCGATATATCGTGGATTCAGCTTTCCACGCTTTCCAAATCTGACTACGCCCTTCCATGGTGAGACTTTTAACAACACTTTGTCTCCCACCTTGAATTCTACCGATTTTCTATTCGGATCAGCGTAGCTCTTTTGTCGCTCTCGAGCCGCCTTAATGCGCTCTCGGATCTGCGCAATCTTGTCGGTTGTCTCTTGTACAAGTTCAGGACCAACCATACGTTTATCTCCGGCATCTGCCCAACATAAGGGCGATCGAAATTTGCGGCCATACAGAGCTTCGAACGGCGCGGCTTTTATGCTCGTATGATAACTGTTATTGTAGGAAAACTCAACTAAAGGTAGATGAGTATCCCAGCTGCCGCCTAGATCCATGACACATGCGCGAAGCATATCTTCTAACGTTTGTATAGTCCGTTCGCTCTGGCCGTCTGTTTGCGGATGGAATGCAGTGCTCAGATCTAACTGAGATCCGAAGGCTTCCTGAAATGATTGCCAGATTCTTGAGACAAAGCGCCCATCTCTGTCTGAAATGATTGAGATTGGCACTCCATGACGTGCCACAATTTCTCTTAAGTATATCTCTGCAAGCTTTCCAGTGCTATCCTTCTCTCGGATTGGTAGGAAATGCGCAGACTTCGTCAATCGATCAACTATTACCCATATCATATCGTGCCCTCTCGGGGTCCTGGGTAATTTCTTTATGAAGTCCATCGAGATTTGTTCCCACTTCCACACGGGAATCTCTGGTTGTTGTAGTAGGCCGGACGGTTTCTGATATTCTGCCTTAACCTTAGCACAGGTTAGGCATTTTCCAACATAGACAGCAACGTCGCTCTTGAGTCTCGGCCACCAATAATATTCTTTCAAGTCTTGATACATCTTGTCCGACCCTGGGTGGATCGAGTATCTTGACTTGTGCGCTTCATCAAGGATGACTTCTCGTAGGCCACCATAGAGCGGAACCCAAATGCGCTTTTTAAAGTATAAGGCTCCCTCTTCATTTGGCGCCATGTATTTAAGCATACCCCGTAGGTATTCAGCTTTACGGTTCTCTCCATTAAGAGCTTCTTGTTGTGCATCTCGAATGCGTGCAGTGAGGTTCGTTCGAATCGTCATTTCCAATGCTCGAACCCTTAGGGTCTTAACCCTTTCTTTTCGGCTCAACGCGTCCGCTACAACGTTCGCCTTTCCATGGACTTTATAACAAAGTTGCCAAGGACGCCCAGAGGTCACGATACGATTTGGGTAATCGTATACCGTCTGACGAAATCTGCACACTTTTTGGCAATCAAGGAGAAGGATAACACAAGCAAACTGGCCGAACTATACCTTAGAGAGATTCTTACACGACATGGAGTGCCTCTCTCGATCATCTCTGATAGAGATGGAAGATTCGTGTCAAGGATTTGGCAATCCTTTCAAGAAGCATTTGGTTCTCAGTTGAATCTGAGTACCGCATTTCACCCATAAACTGATGGACAGAGCGAACGAACGATTCAAACGTTCGAAGACATGTTGCGAGCTTGCGTAATGGATTTAGGTGGAAGTTGGGACACTCACCTACCATTGGTTGAATTTTCATACAATAACAGTTACCATGCAAGCATACAAGCCGCACCGTTCGAAGCTCTCTATGGACGCAAGTGTCGATCACCGATTTGTTGGGCTGATGCGGGTGATAGACATCTTGTTGGTCCCGAATTGATCCAGGAGATGACATACAAGATTGCACAGATCCGAGAGCGCATCAAAGCAGCTCGTGATCGACAAAAGAGTTATGCGGACCTAAGAAGGAAACCTCTGGAATTTGAGGTGGGAGATATGGTGTTATTAAAGGTTTCACCCTGGAAGGGTGTGGCACGCTTTGGGAAGCGTAGGAAGTTGAACCCCAGATACATTGGTCCATTTAAAATCCTGAAAAGGATTGGTCTGGTAGCATACATGTGACACTCTAGGTTTTTCCGAACAAACACCTTGTAAATTATTTAGTGCGTATATATATATATATATGTTATTAAATGAAGATTTGCGAATTTTCTTGAAGTATTAGGTGATGCTTGTATTAAACTATGTGTATGTAATATATATAAGTGAACCGAAACCATGAATCCGACTCGAAGCCCATTCGGTCTCGAGTGAGCGACTGGGCCGGTTGGGCCGTGCACCTCCCTAAGCCCACTCGGACCCATTAGGGTGCACTAACTTGGAATGAGTATAAAGCCTCATTAACCCCCATTGCACCAAACTTTCTCCCACACTCACCCACACTCTCCTACATTCCTTCAATCACTAAAACCCTAAAAGCTCCACCAACACCCTCCTCTTTTCTTCTCGGAATCACCATCGGCTAAGGAAGGGCTCTCGGACCTCGGTGAATCCCTACACACCTCCACACTTTGGAACCGGTTAGTGTTTCAATGTATGCTAAGAAAATTATGTGTGCTTAATGATTAAGATGCATGATTAGTTTAGAGGTCTTGTGGTATGAATTCTTGTATGATTAGTGACTTGGTAATATGATGAATAATGTGTGTGAGCTATGGTATGATAATGTCTTGTTAAGGTGTTTTTGTAGGAAAAATGATTAGGCTATCCGATTCATGTTAGATGTTTTGTTAGATAATTTTATTAATCCGATTTATGTTATCCGATTTATGTGGTATGATCTTGTTATCCGATTTATGCTAGATGTTTTGGGACAAATGTGTGTTCAATAAGATGATGCAAGATTTACTAAATCTTTATATTTCATGTTTGAGTGATCTCATGAAGAACCTTATGAATATGTGCCAAATGTGATATGAACATATGATGAACAATGTTGAATGTGAGATGAACATTTGAATATGGTGTGTTTGATCCGTTTGGATTGGGGCATAGACAAGAAAACATGTTTATTGGGGGTAGTACACAATTTGCATGAAATCTCAATTCCATTGGATAGTACATCGGGCAGGTTCTAGAAGGTCTGGTTCATCAGGTGTGCGAGTCGAGACCTCCTGTCTCGACTCGAGACTACGTGATTGCGACTCGAAACCAAACCGTGACGACTCGAGACTACGTGATTGCGACTCGAAACCAAACCGTGACGACTCGAGACTACGTGATTGCGACTCGAAACCAAACCGTGACTACTCGAGACTACGTGATTGCGACTCGAAACCAACCATAACAACCCGAGACCGTATACACCACTCGAGACCAGCCATTCACAATTCAAAATCCCTTGGTTGCGACTCGAGACCGTATGTTCTCGAGTCAAAACCGCATGGTCTCGACTGGGCATGACTACCTTAGTTATTGGGCCTTAGTGTGTTCTGTTTGGGCTTCTGTTTAACTGGACTATGTGACAAATATGTTTTGGGCTTGTATCTATGCAAATATGCCATGTGCTGATTTACTGTTAATCATATGTTGTGCATTCAATGTGTTAGCTATGTGTAGATATACGTGATTACTTATGTCCGAACCTGACCTATACTGGTAACCATTTAGGACGTGGTGACCAGCATACTTAACCAAGTAAACTAACCTGCCGAGCAACCCAAGGTGAGTTCACAACTAACAAAGCATGCGTTCCCGGTGGTTGGGAAACGAAAACTTAAACAACGCTATCCCCTCGTAAGGGATACAAACCTACTTCTCTCCCCTTAAATGGGACTTTTAGTTAATTACTGTTTATACTGGATGCAACAAGCAACACTAAACAAAACTCTATCTCTCAAGTCCTCACTTCTTAATACCGATTAGTCGCCGGGGTCAGGCGAACGGGTTATTAGTTGATAGCGCTATTTAGGTCTCACCAACCTCACACCGTGCCCGCGTATGGGATCGGGCGTGAACTAATGTACTCTGGCAACCATCAATGATGATAGAACATTGACAAACGGGGCACTCTACGGAAACGTACGGATGAATAGTATTCGGTATTGTAAAAACAGTTTAGTCGCTTACTTACGGGGTAGCTCCCCATCGCATGTATAAACGGATAAATTAACTGGTGAAACAAGTTTTTGGTAATTAAAACTGGACAACTCGTGGACTCGCCAACATTTTTTGTTGATACCCTACTGCATGCTTTGCAGGTACCCAGTGACTCAGGAGCTTGTAGCTTGGGAATGTGTAGTGGTCGTCTAACCCACGTGTTGGGTTCTAAATAATCTTGAACTATGAACTTTGTTTTGAAACTGTTTGGTTTATGCTTCCGCTGTTTGTTTAAACTGTTAATCAAACTTAACTTTTAGAACTTTAAACATATGGTGTTTACTAACTACTGTGATTGGTGAATACTTTTACTATTAATCAATGCTCAGTATAATTGGTGGCTGGATCCTGGTCAGTCACGCCTCCAAGCGGTGGTACTCCGCATGTGGATTTTAGGGGTGTGACAGATTGGTATCAGAGCCATTGGTTATAGTGAACTTGGTTTTAAAAAGAAGAAAGTCTTTTTGAGAAAAACCAGACTATAACCCGTGACTCGCAACGACACTACACTCCAAGGGCAAGACTCAGCATATTAGACCTCATAGCTCGGACTTGTGTTTACTTGCTTGTTTACTTTATGTCGTTGTTCTCTATACATACTAGTGTGCCTAATTAGATAGATACCCATCCTTCTTCTATCTCATTCACGCTATGTTACAACATCACACTCATACTGTGTTTTCTGGTCATGAAGACAATGAGTGGACGTGGAAGAGGAAGCGTTAACATGACTCAGGCTCAATTCGCTAACTTGCTCAACACGGTGGCTGCAGCTTTCGCAGCTCACCCTGGAGGTAAACTCGTTACTTTAGGATGTTTAGATCCTACCCCCACATCATCTTTCCACCTCTAAACCTATTCGCTTCACTTCTCACAACAGGTCAGCCTGCGCCTGCACAGCCACGTGTTTGTACTTTCAAAACCTTCATGGATGGCAAGCCTCTCCCTTTCAACGGCACTGAGGGTGCCATAGGCCTTCTACACTGGATTGAAAAGGCCGAAGCTGTCTTTGCTGTCTGTGAGTGTCCCCCTGCTAACTGGGTAAAGTTCGCGACTGGTACGCTTGAAGGAAACGCGCTTTCATGGTGGAAGGCACAGATTCAGATGCTTGGTCTGGAAACTGCTAATGCTACTGCGTGGGAAGATTTCAAGGACATGATCAAAGAGGAATACTGTCACAGGGATGACATCCACAAACTCGAGAACGAGTACTATGCGCTCAAGATGGTTGGGTCAGAGATTGAGACCTACACCAAGCAGTCCAACGACTATGCTACACTTTGCCCAAACATGTCCCGACCTATGTATCGAAGGATCGAATTGTACATCAAAGGCTTGGTCCCAGAAATCCGGAGCCATGTGACCTCAGCCAACCTCAATACCATACAGCCCGTGGTCCGTCTTGCTCACAAACTCACCAATCAGGCTGTGGAAGAGGGTAAGCTGCCCAAAAGGATCAGTGCTACTGCTGGAACTTCTAGTGACAACAAACGAAAGTGGGATGGAAGTCAGGGAAAGGATACTATCCCCACTCAGGCCCTAGTTCAACAAAGGAAGACTGAAAACAACAAAGGCCCTCAACAACAGGGTGGTTATCGAGGAAACCACCCTAAGTGTAACAAATGTAACCGACACCACAGTGGGCCATGTGGCAAAAGTCAGTGTCAGCGATGCAACAAGATGGGGCATGAAGCCAAAGACTGTAGGAGCCCGCTTCCAGTTAGGCAGAATCAACAACAACCACAACAGCAACAAGGAAACAACCGTGGATGCTTCAAGTGTGGAGCAACGGGGCACATGCGAAAGGATTGCCCTGAACTGAATCAAAACAACAACAATCAGGGTGCTGGGCACAATAACAACAATGCTGGGAATGGTGCAAGAGGAAGGGCTTTTGTGATTGGAGCTGGAGAAGCAAGGAATGACCCCAACGTTGTAGCGGGTAAGTTCCTACTTAATGATCGTTATGTTTCCGTACTATTTGATTCCGGAGCAGATGCTAGTTATGTATCCCTACGTATTAGTAAGAAACTTAAGTCCACCCTTACGCCATTAAGCTCTAAGCACATCGTCGAGATAGCTAATGGTAGAAACCTCGAGGCCTCACACGTAATACGTAACTGCAAACTAGAATTGTCTGGTCAGACCTTCCGTATCGATCTCTTCCCCATCATTCTTGGAAGCTTCGACGTCATCATTGGTATGGATTGGTTATCCAAACATCGAGCTGAAATCCTCTGCCAAGAGAAAGCTATTCGTATTCCCCGTCCCCCTGGCAAACCCCTTATAGTTCAAGGCGACAAGAGCGGAGAAGTCACAGGCATCATTTCATTCTTAAAGGCCCAGAAGTGTCTACGAAAGGGGCACACCGCTATCCTGGCACTCGTTGCCGACACACAGAAAATGGAAAACAGGATTGAAGATTTTCCAGTCGTACGCGACTATCCTGAGGTATTCCCGGAGGAACTACCTGGACTCCCTCCTCACCGTCAGGTCGAATTTCAAATCGAACTAGCTCCCGGAGCGACACCTATAGCTCGTGCACCTTATCGATTAGCCCCCGCGGAACTCAAGCAACTTTCTACTCAACTACAAGAACTTTTGGACAAAGGTTTTATCCGTCCTAGTTCATCACCCTGGGGAGCCCCAGTGCTCTTCGTCAAAAAGAAAGATGGCACATTCCGAATGTGCATTGATTACCGTGAACTGAACAAGGTTACCATCAAGAATCGTTATCCACTTCCCCGTATCGATGATCTGTTCGACCAGCTGCAAGGGTCGAGCTATTATTCCAAGATCGATCTGCGATCGGGTTATCACCAGCTGAGAGTCCGCGATGAGGACATCTCTAAGACTGCTTTCAGAACCCGCTATGGTCACTACGAATTCCTTGTTATGCCTTTCGGAATGACCAACGCACCTGCGCTCTTCATGGATCTCATGAACCGAGTATGCAAACCCTACCTCGACCAGTTCGTAATTGTGTTTATTGACGACATCTTAATCTACTCGAAGAGCCAAGAGGAGCATGAACAACACCTGCGTCTTATTCTCGAACTCCTTCGCAATGAGCAACTGTACGCCAAATTCTCGAAATGTGATTTCTGGCTTAGAGAAGTCCATTTCCTTGGGCACATAGTCAATCAGAATGGGATTCATGTGGACCCCGCTAAGATCGAGTCCATTAAGAATTGGCCCATACCTAAGACTCCGACCGAAGTTCGCCAATTCTTGGGATTGGCAGGATACTATCGAAGATTTATCAAGGGATTTTCTAAGATCGCTCAACCACTTACGACCCTCACTCAGAAGGGTGTTGCTTACAAATGGAGTGATGCTCAGGAATCTGCCTTCCAGGAACTAAAGAAGAACCTTTGCAGTGCTCCTATTCTTTCCTTGCCTGAAGGTACCGACGACTTTGTTGTTTACTGCGACGCTTCTATTCAAGGGCTTGGTTGCGTATTGATGCAACACGAGAAGGTTATTGCTTACGCCTCGCGACAACTCAAGATCCACGAACGGAACTACACGACACATGACTTAGAATTTGGAGCGGTGGTTTTTGCGCTCAAGATTTGGAGACATTATTTGTACGGTACCAAGTGCACGATTTACACTGATCACAAGAGTCTCCAACACATAATGGAACAAAAAGAGCTGAATATGCGGCAACGCCGATGGGTCGAGCTTCTAAACGACTACGAGTGCGCAATTAAATACCATCCGGGCAAGGCTAATGTGGTAGCCGATGCCCTCAGCAGGAAGGAAACCAAGCCTAAACGTGTTCGTGCCCTACAGCTCACCATCCACTCGAACCTCCCTAAGCAAATCCGAAATGCTCAGGGTGAAGTGTTGAAAGCCGAGAACATCAGGGCTGAGTCCCTACGAGGATCGAGACAACGATTGGAACAAAAAGAAGACGGTGCTTACTACGTAGCCGGGCGCATATGGGTTCCGCTTTATGGAAATCTACGTGACCTTGTGATGGATGAAGCCCATAAGTCCCGTTACTTAGTACATCCGGGTTCAGATAAGATGTACCATGACTTAAGGACTACCTATTGGTCGTCTAACCCACGTGTTGGGTTCTAAATAATCTTGAACTATGAACTTTGTTTTGAAACTGTTTGGTTTATGCTTCCGCTGTTTGTTTAAACTGTTAATCAAACTTAACTTTTAGAACTTTAAACATATGGTGTTTACTAACTACTGTGATTGGTGAATACTTTTACTATTAATTAATGCTCAGTATAATTGGCGGTTGGATCCTGGTCAGTCACGCCTCCAAGCGGTGGTACTCCGCATGTGGATTTTGGGGGTGTGACAATACAAGTTGGATTTACCTGCTGAACTTAATGACGTTCTTGATACATTCCATGTATCGAACCTGAAAAAGAGTCCAACTCAAGAAACAGTGGTCATTCCTGCCGACGAAGTTCATATTGACGACACACTCCACTTTACTGAAGAACCCGTTGAGGTTACTGATTGGAAGGTTAACAAGACACGCAGGAGTAGTGTCAAACTCATCAAGGTTCGTTGGAATGCACGTCATGGCCCGGAGTTCACGTGGGAACGTGAAGATCGTATGAAGGAAAATACCCACATTTATTCCCCAAGACCCCTGCATCTAGTAGCAGAACTAAAATTTCGGGATGAAATTTCTCTAACAGGGGGAGAATGTGACAACCCTCATAATTAGAGGTATCCGTACAATTAATTAATATTAAATTTGTGCTTAATGACTGTGCTTAATTACAACTGATGACGTAAACTACTTTCTGATTTCTGTATCATACATACATGTGCATCACATTTCATACTGTCACATTATTTATCACATACAAACTTTCTTGACATACTTGATGCACAAAGCACAGTTAGCACAGTTAGCGGATAACTCAGAAATATACTGACAGTGCCAGTACATAGACAGACAATGTTTTGAGGCCCAGTATGAGCCAGAGACAAGGTACTACACTAGTATGGAGTGTAGGGAAGTAAGGACCATAAAACTGCGTCACTAGGTGATAGTTTAAGTGCCGGAAAGTGCCTAAAACCCACACAAAGTGCAGAATTCTGCATTAATCATCAAAAATCAGCATTTTAACATGCTAGTAATGTGCAAAAATATGGCAAAATGGTCCTGTATGCTTTCCTAAGTGTCGGGAATTAAAAGTGTCACAAAAAGTTACATAAAAGACACTATACGGTATAACTTAGCACTTTAACGGATCGGTATCTAACCGGACAACCGGACTTTACCCGGAACACTAAAATATTGCTAAAAGCATTGTTTTTATTTTTCTGAGCTAGTTATGGTTCCCGAACACTCTAACATATTATGTAAAGCATCCTACACACTAAACATTAGGTATAACATTTAACCTTACACTAATTAAATTATTTACCATCAAATTACATTTTACCCCCCCCCCCCATTGCTTATCTACGGCCCAAAGCCCCCCCCCCCCCCCACCCACACTTCAAGATAATTTCAAATCTTTATAAATCCCCATGTAATCTCCTTGGGATTTGTTGTAATCTTATGTAAGATTTGTTTGTACTTGAGAAGACATCAAACCCATTGGTTATTAGAGAGTTGGGGATTATAAGTAACACATGTATTTTCATCTTCATCATCACACCACAACTCCTTCTCTCCCTCTCCATAAAGCTCGGCCGAAAACCCCCCATACACCACCCTCATTTTTGATTTTCACTCATCCATTCCAAGCTTCATTCAAGGTGCACAAAGGTGATTTAGAAGGTGTGGAACTCTTGGATCATCAAGGACCTCTCTTGTGTGCTATTATCCACTTCATCTTCACTAGTGTTCTTCCCTAGCTTGAAGCTAGTAGTAAGATCTTTATTAACTCTTGATACTTCATGTTTTTAGTGGTTAAAAGATATATCTTGATGAAATCATATGAACACTAAAAGAACATAAACTTGAATCATGAAACATAAGCTTACATAAGATGAAATCTTGATGATATGATGTTGTTTAGCATATGGGTGATGCTTGCTTGTTGATTACTAGAGATATTGATGTTGATCATAACATGGGACTTGCTAGATTATGATTAAAAACATGATTTAGCAAGTTAGGAGATGGTTATGTGTTTACATGAAATAATCATCTTCTTGATTTAAACATGAACTTGAAAGTAAAAGGATTTTCTTGAAAAGTAATAAACAAAGTGGGTTAATAATCTTGTAGATTCAAGACTTGTGAATGATTTTCAAGAAAACCAAGTTTAAAAAGATGATTTTTGAAAGATCATGATTTTTATTAAACCTACACTATTTTGGTGACATAATAAGTGTAGAAATACTTTTAAAACAAGGAGATGTGATAAATAAACATTTTTGCAAAATATGTTTACAAGTTGTAAACAACTAAAACCTCCAAGAATAAAGTTTACCGAGAAGTAAATATAGTTTGGAGGGTAACTAAGGCTACTAAACGCTTTACCAAGTTACTACGCGTTTTTGTGAAATATCAAGTTCATGATTTTTATATAAAGCATATAGTTTTTGCTCTTGGTGATGTAAAGTTGTTTAAAGATTGATTGTTGATGATTATTGTGATTATTTTGAAAATAAAATGATATGCTTATTAGCATGAACACCTCCGTTTTCAAAGGAAGCTATGGCGAAATTTTCTAAAAATATAAACACTTAGAAAATATTTTCTAACAAGTGTTTACAAGTCTGTTTTTAACTTTGTTTTTCAAGATAAACCTTGCCATAGGTTTTGTTACAAAAATACAAAGTATCGGAGGTTGGTTTTTGTAAATAAAAATGGACAAATATATATTTAGAATATATATTTTATAATAAGACGCTTGTGTGAATATTTGTATGATTTGTGAACTAGTTATATTATTTTAGGGTAAAATAATATAACTTACAAATACCATGAAATTACAACTCCAAAATAATACCAAAAATCACAAGGAATAAATACTTAAGTTACACACTTGATATTGTGAAACCGAACGCAAAAACGTAACTTATGAAATATTCCGGAAAATACTTTTACAAGTATATTTTTGGTAAATATTGTTTTGGATACAAGAAGTGAAAATGTATTATTTTTGGGAAAAATATATATATTTTGGAATACATTATTTTTGAAAAATAAGTTATATATATTTTCTAAGTGGGACTTAAAAATATATTATTCGGAACTACAAATATACATGTATTAAATTTCCCCCATCCTTGGGAAGGAAATGCGAATATAAAATACTTGAGAAGTATTGTTACAAAATACTGTTTAATCAATTATTCCAAAACTAAATATAATTTAAAGTTAAAATAATTATTATTTTAACAAGTGATTATAACTTGGAATAATATTGGGAAACATCAGAAACGTAACTCCAAAACATTAATACTAAGCTAAGGCACGACCCGTTCGTCTAATAGACGTTAGTACACTGTAGGTAGTCGTGGTTGCTGACAGAGTTTGAGTTACGAGCTGAGGACGCAATACAGTGAGTTCATGTCCCCCTTTTCTTTTAACTGTTTTCAGTATTATACTTCGGGGGTGAAATACATGTTACGATTATATACAAACGTTTTATACATGGTATGGTTAGCTTAAGGAGGGTTACTACTTAGATCATGTGAGTGGTGGGTACAACACTTAAGGCCATTAATCCTCGTCATAGGACCGAGGGACATGAGTGATAGATCTATTTGGGTGTAGCGAGCCCACACCCATGAGGCCAGGGTGGCCCATAGAGATGACTATGTCTTCCAACCGGAGGCCCGGTACAAATTTGCTAGGTTTGAGTACTTCCTGCACCATTTCACACATACCATTGGCTTTGCAACCCATTGGTGATCTCTTTTTCCTTATTGCTACATCCCAGGGACTTTCATACATACAAGACATACTTTAAAGGTTTATACATACTCATATACACATGAACTCGCTCAACTTTTGTTGATGTTTTCAAACTACATGTATTTCAGGGAACTAGTGGATCTGGCAAGTGTTGCATGTGTTTCAAGCTGCGTTTGAATAAAGATGTCATCCAGGGTTGTAGGGTTTAGGACGTGTAACCTCTTCCTGGACGGGTTACATGTCTTTAAACCTAGTTTTATTTAAAGTCTTTTGCTGAATCTTATGAACTCATTTAAACAAGTCAAGGTTTGTAACTGAATTTGGGGTTGATGTTTTCAAGACAAGTATGTTTTGGTATTTTCTAAACTTAATTAATGGATGAACATCTTATGTTTTTATCATATAGCATTGTTATGATTGTTTGCTATGGTATTAAGAAGTCACACCAATAACCCACGCTTCCGCAAAAGTCAGGGTGTGATATACAAGATCAAGAATATAAGTATGAATACACCCATCCTTGGGAAGGATATACATGTGCAAATACATAAAATGTGTTAAGTTAAAATATTTATTATTTTAAACAAATAATTTTATATAATTGGAATAATATTGAGGACACAAAGAAACGTAACTCAAAGACACTAATTCAGACTAAGGTCAAGGCACGACCAACTCGTCTAATAAACTGTAGTACGTTGTAGGTAGTCGTGCACATAAGTAGCAGCTTTGGGTTACATTGGATTCAAGACGCAAGATAGTGAGTTCATAACCCCACCTTTTTACGCTTTTACATTTTTATAAATGTTTTCGGGGTGGAAAGACATACAAAGTTTTGCAAAGTTAAACTATATTTCGATGAATGAAAACTCACATTTCTAAACGAATTTGAAATTAAATTTCAACGAACTTAAATGGTTTATGAACGATTTAGACTAAATATACCGGTTTTACAAAACAAATGCGTATTTTCGAAACGTGCATGATTTTCAAGATTAGGGACGAGATCGTCCTAGTTATAATAACAGGACTGGTTTGGTCAGCGTACGAAAAACGAGACAACCTAGTGAGTTCATGTCCCCCTTTTCTTTTAACTGTTTTCAGTTTTATAACTTCGGGTGTGACAAATGGCAAATAATCGTTCGTTCCGTACATTCTAATCACTATGTTTATTTCATAATCTCATGCAATTAGCGTAATTTAATTACGTAACTGTGTCATATATTAGATGACAGTGTTAGGACAAGAAAACAATGCTAAAACATATGTTGGTTTTCGTCGTATTGCGAAACCAATCAAACAATGTCCTAAAAGTGTTGGTAGAAAGTGTTGCGCGCACTATTCACAATTACACTATTCATGCCAGCTAAACCGTGAAAACAGAACGAAACAATGAAAAACGACACATGAATGACATAACTGAGTCCATATATATATGAAAACACTAATGTGGAAACACATCTTGCAAAATATATAACTTTCCGGTACAACGCCCTAACCACAAAATCGACAGTTCGGTTAAAAATATAACAATTTTAACTCGTCCGAACTATGAATTTAAGATTTCTGAGACTCTGGAACTATGAAAAATGATAACAAACATATGAAAACAACATGAGGATAATAGGGGGTGTCCGAAACATAAGCTTTCGGTGCTGCGTTGCAACCCCTACAACTTGTCCGTTTTTTTTAAATGACAAGCTAGAAAATAATATTTTCGACGCCAAAACAACTAAATGGAAGACATGGTGAACTAGTTAAGCCTATTTTGGGACTCAGAATCACTTCATACATCGCTTGACGGTGGAATAACAACTTGCGACAAAGTTCCGTCGGTACGATGCAAAAGTGCCGTAAGTTCGTCGACGACCAAACAGAAGACATCTAAAGCGTCGAAATGCAATTTTTACTAGTTTAGTAAACTAGTTAATGTCTATTAACATTCCGAATCCCTAATTACCCCTTAATGGTGTAATTAACCCCTAATCACCTTACTTTACCTAATCACCAAAATATCTAGTTTTTTTATAACTTTTATAAAAAGTTACACTTACCCCCCCCCCCCATTCACATAATTCGGTCAAAGTGGGTCCCACCCCACTTGAATTTTTGTTGAATCTTGCAAGAATTAGAGTATGGACATGAGATTTGATTGGAGACTTTTTGATATGTTACAAGATCATGAATCATAACACCCTTACTTCCATAACCATTTCTCATTCTTATCACAACAACTTTCAAACTTCAAGAACCTCCTTTCATCTCTCTTTGGTCTCGGCTCAAGTAACCCACACAAACCCTACCAAAAATCACCACTAAATACCCTAAATTACTCACTTTCTAAGCCTTATAAGATCATCTACACATGGATTAAGCATGAGGAAGCTTTAGGGAGTTCTTGGAGCTTAAACATCCTCTTAATCTTCTTAATCACCTTGTGGAAAGTTGTAAGTCTTCTAAACACCATGTTTAAGCTTCTTATTACTAGTTGATTTCAAAAGTACAAGTTGATTATCTTGAAGATTAATAAAAAGCACACCAAAAACCCTAATCTCAAAGCTAATAATTTACTAATCTAAACTTATTATGTGGTTATTTATGTAGATTAGTGCAACTAGTTAGTGTAATCTTGTTGATTATGTTGATTATGTCAAGATCAGTTATTGAAAGATGAGATTTATGATGATCTTCATGTTTATTTGTTGTAGTATTTCATAGATATGTTACTCTAGCTATAATAAACTTGAAAATGTGATTTAAACATATATATGTTTAAATCTTACAAGATCATCACCTTCAAATTCATGAGTATTACATACATGAAGCTTTGATTAGTGTTGTTGAAAGATAGAACATGAGAATGAACTTGAATCAAGACTTTTTAAGACATGAATAACTTGGTTTTTACATAAAACAAGTTTATATGATACTATTTATAAAAAGTGTGGTATAAAAGTCTTGATAATTTCTAGTAAACTTGAAACATAGAAGCTTGGGAATTTTTAAAAGTGAAAAACAAGCTTAATCAAGTTTATGTAAAAAGATTATATGAAAATGGTTAACTTTAACGTCTTGAAAGGTTAACCAAAGTAATGCTCATGAGGAACTTTGAATGAATAAGTGAGATTATTGGTGTAAATATGATTTTGGTGATACTTGATGAATTAGTGGTGATTTGGAAATTGATTTGGTGATTTAAACGCGTTTTTATAACGTGGGAAACGTCATAGTTTTAGGGGGAAACGTCATTACGAATGCTTTGATGAGAATAGTTAAGCCTTAAATATTCAAGAGTTCTTATGAACTTAAACATATAGTTTTCACAAAATAAAAGGGTGAAGAATAATACCAATGTATAAGTATAATTTTTGGCAAAAAATTATATATTTTGGAAACTTGTCGAGTATGTGTATCATGTGCAATGTGTATGTATTTAGATACATTTAGGGTGATCAAAATAATACACTCATAATTACAAGAAATACTTGTATGTAGCAAGTATAAAAAGACACCCAAAATACATATACATGTTTCCTACATGTTCCAATGAAATGCTATTAAACGGACGAATAAACGAAATGGTCGAAACAGTAATACATAACACTTGACGACGACAATTGGGCGTATCGACATCGCGAGCAAAATTACTGCGATGTCGAGTCTAAAAATAACACATTTTTAGACACTTAACGAACACAAATCTATGAGGCCGATAACAAGAATCCGGAAAGTCAAAAACTATAAAAATTACCAAGTATTTTCATATGAAAAATGAACATTTTAAAAGTTTACATACTTGGTAAATTTTTGAGTAAAATGCAAGATTATTTCTAATGGACTCACAAAAATTAGATTTGGGCTAGGCCCAAATTACTAAAATACATGGGCTAGAGCCCAATGATAAATTATTTGGGGTAGGCCCAAATTACTAAAATACATGGGCTAGAGCCCAATGATAAATTATTTGAGGTAGGCCTAAATTACTAAAATACATGGGCCAAGGCCCAATGACAAGAAAACACGGGCTCGGCCCAATGACATAAAAGACATGGGCTCGGCCCAATAACATTAAAACATGGGTTAGGCCCAATGACATAAAAGACATGGGCTCGGCCCAATAACATTAAAACATGGGTTAGGCCCAATGACATAAAAGACATAGGCTCGGCCCAATAACATTAAAACATGGGTTAGGCCCAATAACATAAAAGACATGGGCTCGGCCCAATAACATTAAAACATGGGTTAGGTCCAATGACATAGATGACATGGGCTCGGCCTAATGACATGAGCAAAGGCTCGATGACATGCGTACGCGGCACGAGGACATGTGAAGGGCGAGCCATTCCGATGGTTCCCTTCACTTCTACACCGTTGGACGAGCCATTCCGATGGTTCCCACCGTACACTATGCCAATCTCAGATCCCTACCATCCCTCCCATTTTGTTGGCTACACACGGGATGAGTTACTTTTATCGCTTCAGCTTCAGTTTGAGATTATGAGTCGTAGAGTTTTGGAGCTTGAGTCGATTCCGCGTCCTCCACCGTGTCACTGTCAGTCCACTTTCATTCCTCCACATTCATCACCATCTCCCTTTGCACACCCACCTGCTCCTCTTATGCCTTTTCCAGATTTTGATACTCGTTTCCTTACTGTCGAGCAGCAGGTCAGATACTTACTTCGTCGTGTATATGAGCTCGAGGAGGAGCTTGCGCACGTTCGCAGCTTACTTTTCTTCCCTCCTTCTCATCCACCTCCACCATCAGCATAGTTGGTTTTTGGTTTTCTGCAGATTACATTACTTTTGGTGAGAGCACCGCTATTGAGCCGAGATTGTGAAGACTTTTGAAGACCACTTTTTGACCATGTGACTTTTGTATTGTGACAGACCTATTGGACGAGGGTAGTATGACCCTATGTCCATTTTGATGTGATACATTATGTAAACAATGTAACCGTGGTTGATAATTAATGAAAGCTCAATCGTCATGTTCTCACTAAACATGTTGTTGGATTACATGTTTATGCTGTGATTGCAATGTCGCATGATTGTTTGCTATGATGAATGCTTATATATATATATATATATATGAACATACGATCTATAGACAACTATTTATTTATTTAACAAATAAGACCTGACCAATCCAATCTTCTTGTTAGAAGAAGGATGCCTCCTCGAAAGAGCACCGGTACCAACAACCCGCTAGCGAAAACAGAAGCGGAATTACAAGAGCGCATCTCACAGGCCATCGCACAGCACGAGGCCCTTCGTTCCGAACAGAGCGGGGGTACCTCAGGGAATAACCCACCCAACGATATTTAAGTCATCTAAGACACATTACGAAACGTTTGGACATTTCCAAGTGTGCTTTCCTAATGCTATCTGTGAACGATGTTGCTTGTGTTGCAGGCTGTACCTACAAGCAGTTTTTGGACTGCAAGCCTTTGAACTTCGACGGCACTAGGGGTGCCGTAGCTTTTGTGATATGGGTTGAGAAGACGGATTCTGTCCTAAGGATGAGTAAGGGTGCACCGGAGCATGAAGTCACGTACATTTCTGGACTGTTCCTAGATGGGGCTCTATCATGGTGGAACCTTCAGGTTCAGACGTTGGGTGAGACTGCTGCATATGCCTTGACATGGAATGAGTTGAAAGAACTGATGCGTAAGAAGTATTGTTCCCGAGCCGAAATCCAGAAGTTAGAGACTGAATTCTAGAATTTGAAGATGGAAGGTCCTAAGGTAGCAGAGTATGTGTAGAGATTTCATGATCTGTCTCACGTGGTTCCTTACTTGGTGGAGCCAGAATTTAAGAGGATCGAACGCTTCATCTGGGGTTTGGCACCACAGATTCTAAGCATGGTAACTGCTTCCAAGCCACCAACAATCACTGGTACCAACAACCCGCTTCCGACAACAAAAGCGGAATTACAAGAGCACATCTCACAGGCCATCGCACAGCACGAGGCCATTCGTTCCAAACAGAGTGGGGGTACCTCAGGGAATAACCCACCCAACGGTAATGTTTATGTCGTCTAAGACACATTACGAAATGTTTGGACATTTCCAAGTGTGCTTTGCTAATGCTATCTGTGAACGATGTTGCTTGTGTTGCAGGCTGTACCTACAAGCAGCTTTTGGACTGCAAGCCTCTGAACTTTGATGACACTGGGGGTGCCGTAGCTTTTGTGAGATGCGTTGAGAAGACGGATTCTATCCTAAGGATGAGTAAGGGTGCACCGGAGCATGAAGTCACGTACATTTCTGGACTGTTCTTAGATGGGGCTCTATCATGGTGGAACCTTTAGGTTCAGACGTTAGGTGAGACTGCTGCATATGTCTTGACATGGAATGAGTTGAAAGAACTGATGCATAAGAAGTATTGTTCCCGAGCCGAAATCCAGAAGTAAGAGACTGAATTCTGGAATTTGAAGATGGAAGGTCCTAAGGTAGCAGAGTATGTGCAGAGATTTCATGATCTGTCTCGCGTGGTTCCTTACTTGGTGGAGCCAGAATTTAAGAGGATCGAACGCTTCATATGGGGTTTGGCACCATAGATTCTTAGCATGGTAACTACTTCCAAGCCACCAAAAATTACTGAGGTGATCGACTTGAGTGTGGCACTGACAGAGGAAGCCGTTAGATTGGGTAAATTCTCGATTTCTGACGCAAAGAAGAAAGAAACCCATGCAGAGTCGTCCGGAGAAAACAAAAGGAAGTTTTCGAATTTCAAGAAGGGTATCCAAGGGAACAACAACAGTGGTAACAAGCGGAGAGATGCTAACACACCAGTCGAAGTCAGAACTGGTACTGCAAATGCTGAGAACAAAGCGAAGGGGTATATGGGCACTCTGCCCAAATGTGATGTATGTCAGTTTTATCATGCTGGTCAGTGCAGGTTTAGGAAGTGTGGTAACTTTGGAAGGAATGGTCATTCCAAGGAAACGTGCTGGGTTGGAACTGGTCATGGAAATGGTGGGCAAGGAGGAAATGGAAATGGAAACGGTAATGGTAACCGTGGTGGAAATGGTTATGGGAATAGAAATCAGGGAGGTAATGGAAATCAGGAGGGAAATGGAAACCGCGGGGGAAATAATAACAACAACCAGGAAGGACACAACCATAACAACAACCAAGGTGGTACCAGAAATGGACGCGGTCAAGGTTGCTTTAGTTGCGGTGATGTAGGGCATTTCAAGCGGGATTTCCCAAAAAATAACCAAGCTCGTGGAAGGGTATTCAACATTGGAGCTAGGGAAGCTCGCCAGGACCCGAACGTAGTTACTGGTATGTTCCCTGTCAATCAACAATATGTATCTGTGCTTTTTGATACTGGTGCCGACTATAGCTTCGTATCTCTAGAGTTTAAGAATGTACTTGATTTAGCAGCAAGTAAGTTAGATATTTCGTATTCGATAGAACTAGCTAATGGGAAGCTAGTAGAAGCCAAAGAAGTGATTAGAGGTTGTGTTATAGAGCTTGGAGAGCGTGAGTTCTCAATAGATCTTCTGCCAGTTGAGCTAGGAAGCTTCGACGTTGTGGTTGGGATGGATTGGTTGTCGTGTAATCGTGCAGAGATTGTATGCCATGAGAAGATTATCCACATCCTGATGGCGAATGAAGAAACAATCGTGATTCATGGGGAGAAGCATGATACGCCTCTACGGATTATTAGTTGCTTGAAGGCACGAAAGTATCTACGTAAAATGTCGTGGACAAAGAGGACGAAGAACCGAAGCTCGAAGATATCCCTATGGTAAGGGAATATCCTGAAGTCTTCCCCGAAGACTTTCCAGGATTACCTCCTCAACGACAAGTCAAATTTCACATTGATTTGGTTCCAGGCGCCGCACCTGTGGCCAAGGCACCTTATCGACTTGCGCCTTCAGAGATGCAAGAGTTGTCAATGTAGCTTCAGGAGTTGTTAGACAAGGGATTTATAAGGCCAAGCTTCTCGCCTTAGGGAGCTCCAGTACTGTTCGTCAAGAAGAAGGACGGTAGTTTTCGAATGTGCATCGACTACTGGGAGCTAAACAAGTTAACCATCAAGAATCGGTATCCCTTGCCGAGGATTGATGATTTATTCGATCAACTTCAGGGATCAAGTTACTATTCCAAGATCGATCTTCGATCAGGTTATCCCCAGCTGCGGATTCAAGAAGAAAGTATACCGAAGACTGCCTTCAGAACTCGTTATGGACATTACGAGTTTCTAGTGATCTCGTTTGGATTGACAAATGCACCGGCAGTATTTATGGATTTGATGAATCGGGTTTGCAAGCCATATCTTGATAAATTCGTGATTGTATTTATTGATGATATTCTGATCTATTCGGGGACGAAAGAAGACCATGAGCAACACCTCAGAGCCATCTTAGAGCTGCTAAAGAAGGAGAAACTCTACGCCAAGTTCTCGAAGTGCGAGTTTTGGATACGCGAAGTGCAGTTCCTCGGTCACGTGGTAAACGAGAGTGGTATTCATGTAGATCCCACAAAGATTGAGGCAATCAAGAATTGGGAAACTCCAAAGACACCGACCGAGATCCGACAGTTTTTGGGTTTAGCTGGTTACTATCGTAGATTCATTGAGGATTTCTCCAAGATCGCTCAACTGTTAACCTACCTTACTCAAAAGGATAAGAAGTACGAATGGGGAGACAAGCAAGAAGAAGCTTTTCAGCTACTTAAGAATAAGCTTTGCGATGCACCTATATTATCCCTACCCGATGGAACCGATGACTATGTGGTATATTGTGACGCCTCGCGTCAGGGTTTGGGTTGTGTGCTAATGCAACGCCAAAAGGTTATCGCTTATGCTTCGCGCCAATTAAAGGTCCATGAGAAGAACTACACCACACATGATTTGGAGTTAGGCGCAGTGGTGTTTGCTTTGAAGATTTGGCGACATTATCTGTATGGTACTCGATATACTATTTTTACAGATCACAAGAGCCTTCAGCACATATTCGATCAGAAAGAGCTTAACATGAGACAGCGATGATGGGTTGAGTTGTTAAATGATTATGACTGCGAGATCAAGTATCATCCAGGAAAGGCGAATGTGGTAGCAGACGCCTTAAGTCGGAAAGAAAGGATCAAGCCCATAAGGGTTAGGGCTTTAGAAATGATTATTCAGACAAACCTCATGCTGCATATTCGTGCTACATAAAGAGAAGCTCTTAAGAAAGAGAACATTAAGGCTGAATATCTTCGAGGAATGGAGAAAAAGTTGGAACCTCACGAGGAAGGAACCTTGTATTTTATGGGACGTATTTGGGTTCCGCTTTATGGTGGTATTAGAGAAGTTGTTTTTTATGAAGCTCATAAATCGAGGTACTCGATCCATCCAGGATCGGACAAGATGTACCAAGATTTGAAGGATTATTACTGGTGGCCAAGACATAAAAGTGACGTTGCTATTTACGTTGGGAAGTGCTTAACTTGTGCCAAAGTGAAAGCCGAGTATCAGAAGCCTTCAGGACTTCTGCAGCAGCCAGAGATACCCATGTGGAAATGGGAGCAGATTTCTATGGACTTCATAACCAAGTTACCCAGAACTCCCAGAGGTCATGATACGATTTGGGTAATCGTGGACCGATTGAAAAAGTCTGCGCACTTCTTGCCGATTAGAGAAAAGGATAACACTGGTAAGCTAGCTGAGCTTTACCTAAGGGAGATAGTAGCACGTCATGGAGTGTCTATCTCGATTATATCAGATCGAGACGGACGGCTTGTGTCAAGGATTTGGCAATCCTTTCAGGAAGCTTTTGGTTCTCAGTTGAATCTGAGTACAACTTTCCACCCACAGACGGACAGACAAAGCGAGAGAACTATTCAGACATTGGAAGATATGCTATGTGCTTGTGTAATGGATTTAGGTGGCAGTTGGGATACTCATCTGCCTCTGGTTGAGTTTTCATATAACAACAGCTACCATACAAGCATACAAGCTGCACCGTTCGAGGCTCTCTACGGACGTAAGTGTCGATCACCGTTATGCTGGGCAGATGCAGGTGATAGACAGATGGTTGGTCCCGAACTAGTCCAAGAAACAACTGATAAGATCATACGGATCCGAGAGCGCATCAAGGCGGCTCGTGAACGACAGAAGAGTTATGCGGACCAAAGACGAAAACCCTTGGAATTTGAAGTGGGTGATATGGTTTTGTTAAAAGTTTCACCTTGGAAAGGTGTGGCACGCTTTTGGAAGCGTGGTAAGTTAGACCCACGATATATCAGGCCATTCAGAATTTTGAAAAGGGTTGGTACTGTAGCGTACAAGTTGGAGCCACCAGCAGAACTTAATGGTGTTCATGATACATTTCATGTATCTAATCTGAAGAAAATCCCAACTCAAGAGACAGTAGTTATTCCTGCGGATGAAGTACACATTGACGATACACTCCACTTTACTGAAGAGTAGTGTTAAGCTTGTCAGGGTTCGTTGGAACGCACGTCACGGCCCAGAGTTTACTTGGGAGCGTGAAGACAATATGAAAGCAAAATACCCACATTTGTTCCCTAACTCCCCTGCAGCTAATAGCACAGCTTAAAATTTCGGGACGAAATTTTCTTAATAAGGGGAGAATGTGACAATTGTCAAATTTGCATGTATCCGTACAATTATTAAACAATAATTATGACTTAATGACTGTGCTGATTTACAATTAATGACTTGAATTGCTTTCTGATTATTGCCATATACATACATGTGCATCATATATTGCAAATGACATACCATTATTGCATGCAAACTTTGTTGATTCAAATGATGCACGGAACACAGTTAGCACAGTTATCAGACAAGTCAGAAAAATGCTGACGGAGTTCAGTACATAAACAGACATGGTATTGAGACACAGAATGAGCCAGAAACCAAGAGTTACACTAGTATAGTGTGTAGGAAAGTAAGGATCATAAAACTGCCTTCCTAGTGATAGTTTAAGTGCCGGAAAGTGCCTGAAACTCACTTAAATTGCTGAATTCAGCAAAAATCAGCATTTAAACACTTTAATATCATGCCGAAATATGGTTAAATGATCCAGAATGCTTTCCTAAGTATCGGGAATTAAAACGGTCACAAAAGGTAACATAAAGCACACTAAACTTCATAGTTTAGCACCTTAACGAACCGGTAACCAACCGAACAACCGGACACCACCCGAAACACCAAATTTTCACTAGAAGCATTGTTTTGACATTTCCGAGCTAGTTATGGTCCCCGAACATGATAACACACTATATAAACACATAATAACTAAACACCTAACTATAACACTTAGAATCTAACCATGAACCTTAACTTACCATCACAACTCAACTAAGCACCCCCCCCCCCCATCTTAAGGTTATGAGTGGGCCCCCCACTCTTGATTTTATTTGATTATTAAACTAGATTATGTCTCATCTTTTTGAACATATAAACCAATGGATCACAAAGTGTTGGAAGATTATAACTTAAACTTTTATAACATAACCATCATTCTCTAACATACACCAACACTTGAGCTCTCTTCTTTCCCCCTCTCTACTCTCGGCCGAACACACACCACACACCACCACCATTTTTCATTCAAGTTTCATCCATTCCATACATACACAAAGGTGTAAGAAGCCATACAAGGAAGCTAGGAACTCTTGGAAGTTGAAGGACCTCTTGCAAGTGCTTTTATCCACCTCTTCTTCATCTTGTGATCATCCCTAGCCTTGAGCTAGTACTAAGATCATCTCCATCCATTTTTGCATCTTATTTTGTTGGTTAAAAGATGATACAAGTTGATAATCTTGAAGAACACTATGAATCTTGAACATGAAACTTGAACATAAGCTTAAAAATCATGTTGATAAGTGTTGTTATGCTTGTTGATTGTTTGTGTATATGATGTTAAACATCATATGATCTTGCTAGATAGTGATTAAAGACATAATCTAGCAAGATGAGAGGATGATTATGTTAAGATCAAAGTAATCATCCATGTGTAAAGCATGAACTTGAAAGTATAAATTGTTTTCTTGAAGTATGATGAGCAAAGTGAATGTAAAGTCTTGTAAACATAGGATTTTAAGAATGATTTTTCAAGAAACCAAGTTAAAAATACAAGATCTATATAAACTTGGTTCTTAAAGAAACTAACCACATTTTTAGTGGTTAATCAAGTGTAGAAATATATATTTAACAAGAAAAACTCAAGAAGAAATATTTTTAGAAAAATGATTTACAAGTTGTAAACATCTAACTTCTTCAATAATGATGTTTTTAAATAAACAACCACACTTTAAAGGGTAACTAAGCTTACTAAACACACTAGTAAGTTACTACAAATTTTTGTAAATTTTAAAGTTAATGAAATAGTGATTAATGCTTGATTTTGGAAAATTGGTAAGTATTGATTGATTTGTTGTTGATTGTGTTGATTTATAAAAGAAAATGATATGCTTTGAAAGCATGGAAACCTCCATTTTAAGGGGAAACTATGGCAAAATTTTTCGAAAAATTAAACACTTAGAAAAATATTTTTAAACAAATATTTACAAGTATATTTTAAACCATGAATTTTCATACAAAGCATGCCATAATTTTTGTTACAAAAATCATAAATATTGGAGGTTGGTTTTTGAAATAAAAGTGACTAAATATGTATGTAGGAAAGTACATATTTAGATGTCACCATGTGTGTGATTATTTGTATATTATGTGTATTAGTTATATTATTTTAGGACTTGAAATAATATAACTCACCAAAATACCAAGAAATTACAATCCAAAATATTATCAAAAATTCCAAGAAATGAATATATAAATTATACCCAAAATATTGGAGAAACCGAACAAGGTATATAACTTACAAAAATATTCCGGAAATAAATCCATAAGTATATTTTGGTAAACGGTATTTTGGACAACAAGAGAACGAAAATATGTTTTTTACAATTATTAAAAAGATATATCGTATTTTTGACAAGAAGAAAATATATAATTTTTGGGTAAATAAAAATATATATGTTTTCTTGAAAGTTATTAGAAGATATATAATTTTTGGGGAGAAAATATATATTTTCTTAAATAAACATAGAATACATTATCTTTGGGTGAAAAAAATAGCTTTATACATATTTTCTAAGTTAAACTTGAAAATATATTATTCTTGAGACTTATATGAAAATATAAATATTTTTGCCGAGGGAAAAATTATAAATAATTTTTCAATGTAATATTTCTTAAAAATATATATTTTGAGAATATATATTGGTGAATTTTTATTAGAAACATTATTCTGGAAAAATTAACACAAAGATTAAGTATAAGAATACTTAATAAACGCAATAAGAATACGTATTCTCGTACGTATAATTACACACTGGTATACGCCACCGATACTTGACGAAAATATACAAGATCAAGAATATAAGTATGAATACACCCATCCTTGGGAAGGATATACATGTGCAAATACATAAAATGTGTTAAGTTAAAATATTTATTATTTTAAATAAATAATTTTATATACTTGGAATAATATTGAGGACACAAAGAAACATAACTCAAAGACACTAATTCAGACTAAGGTCCAGGCACGACCCACTCGTCTAATAAACCGTAGTACGTTGTAGGTAGTCGTGCATACAAGTAGCAGCTTTGGGTTACATTGGATTCAAGACGCAAGATAGTGAGTTCATAACCCCACCTTTTTACGCTTTTACATTTTTATAAATGTTTTCGGGGTGGAAAGACACGCAAAGTTTTGCAAAGTTAAACTATACTTCGATGAACGAAAACTCACATTTCTAAACGAATTTGAAATTAAATTTCAACGAACTTAAATGGTTTACGAACGATTTAGACTAAATATATCGGTTTTACAAAACAAATGCGTATTTTCGAAACGTGCATGATTTTCAAGATTAGGGACGAGATCGTCCTAGTTATAATAACGGGACTGGTTTGGTATGCGTACGAAAAACGAGACAACCCAGTGAGTTCATGTCCCCCTTTTCTTTTAACTATTTTCAGTTTTATAACTTCGGGGGTGAAGTACATGTTACAAATTGTTTACAAACGTTTACATATGGTATGGTTAGCTAAGGAATGTACTGCTAGATCATGTGAGTGGTGGGTACAACGCTTAGGACCATTAATCCTCGTAGTAGGACCGAGGGACATGAGTGATAGATCTATTTGGGTGTAGCGAGCCCTACCCATGTGGACCGGGATTTGGCCCATGAGGTGACTATGTCTTACAGCCGGAGGCCCGGTACAAAATCTGTTAGGATTGAGCCTTCCTGCATCACGTCACACATATTAATGGCCTTGCAAACCATTAATTGATCTGTTTCCTTGTTTGCTTTCATACCGGGGTTTACAAATACATACATACATACATACAGAATTTTTTACAAGGTTTATTCGTGCACACATACAAAACACATGAACTCGCTCAACTTTTGTTGATGTTTTCAAACTACATGTATTTCAGGAAACTAAGTATGGATCTGGCGGGCGTTGGAGGTTTACAAGTGTGTCTGAAATAAAAAGATGTCATCCGGTGACTAAGGGTTTGGATTGTGTATCTTATCCTGGATAAGATACATAGTTCAAAACCTAGTTTTTATTAGTGTCTTTTGTTGAGTCCTTATGGAACTCTAAACAATTTGAATGGTTTGTATTATGGATTGAAGTCTGTGTTGGGATTTGAACAATGTTGTTTGTAATGTTTTAAATCAATCTATGGATGAATATCTTGGGTTTAATCATATAGTTGTTTGTTATGGTTGAATGCAATGATATTAAGCAAGTCACACATAATCACGCTTCCGCAAAAGTCATGGTGTGACAGTTTGGTATCAGAGCTTCGATTGTAGCGAACTAGGATTCTTTCTCGAGTCTAGACTACAATCATTAGCGCTCTCACGAAAGTATTTTTACAACATGTTTTCATTGCATATACAAAACGCCCAAATCCATGGAACAAACGTTTTACAAAAAGGAAAGACAAGAAACGCAATGCAAGGTCACAATGGTGGTTTAGTCTGGGGGTAGACTAGGAAAGATTCACGAGGAATAATGTGATACGTGATTTCATGATAAGATGTCTTTGATTACATACTAAGTGTTAGTGGTTAATATATGTGCACATGTTATGATTGTTATGTTACAGGCATCATGTCTTCTTCAGAGAGCGGGCTATCAGACGTTGATGACCCTATGGCCATTGTCTCCGATGACGAGATTGCACCCGCACCAGAGGTACTTACGTCAGACGCGGAGAGTGATCCTGACATGTTATCCAACGATGAGGATGATTTCCAGCCATTTGCGCTGCCCGATTTTGGCAATGATTTGCCACTTGCTGATGGTTTCCCAGACGAGGATCCTTTTCTCATTCCCGTTCCAGTCCAATTATGTGAAGACACGTGTCCAAAACCTGGGGCTTCGTAATGTTCAATTATGTGAAGACACGTGTCCAAAACCCGGGGGTGAGGATGTAACACCTCGTAAAAACGTGTCCAATTATGTGAAGACACGTGTCCAAAACCCTAAACGTGTGAAAGATTGAGTTTGAAGGACCAAAGTTGTAAAACGAGGAAATTATGTATGCGAAGGGACTAAAAGTGTCAACATGCCAAACTTGTGCCTCTGAATGACCACACACAAAGAATATATTCTTAAACGAGTAATTATTCGAATATAAGAAGCTGTTTGTGAAAGTAAACGAAAGTTTACAAGATACAGGGGTTAAACGTGTCAACATGTTAATTCTTACCTCTGAGTGACCTTTTAACGAACCTGGGGCTTCATAATGTTCAAATATACTCTCAAGAATAAGTGATATCAATTTCACAAGGTTTCGAGATCGTTATGTGTTGTTTACGCAAATTCCCAAGAATTAGGGTTAAAAGCATCAACGAGGCGAAACTTATGTTTTCGATGATCGTTTAACGAAACCGGACCTAACGATGTTTGGTTATACTCCCTAGATCATCTACAAACTAACTACAAGGGCTTGTTGTGCCTATAACAAAAGATATTGAGCTTACAAAGGTGCAGGGACTGAATATGTCAAGATGGAAACTTGTTTGGCTGGTCTTCTATAGGGTCGCGCTGCGCGACACCTTACCCTATATGCCGTCGCGCGACGCGGCGGTCTCTTGTCGACAGAATGGTGATGCCAGGTTGCTGGTTATCTCCTTCCTTGTGCTCCAAACCAAAACAATTCGAAAACTATGGCTGTTTGATGGTTTTAAAAACCACCATGGACACCTGGAGACATCTGAATACTTCCCTAAACACCTGTGATGATCATAAAGGATCTTCATTCACTATAAATAAGCTCAATTGTGCAACCATTTCACTTGCACATTCACAATTTCACTCTCGTCTCTCTAGCTTGAGTTTTCTTGAGCATTCTGGGATTCCTGATCAAAAAGGAAGCTCATTCTAGTAGAAAAGATTGCTAGGACCCTTTGTAAGTGTCTCAGTCCCCTTTTTAGTTCAGTTTTCTTATTTAAAAACCGAAAAGTCAAAGCTACGTAAAATAGCTTTGACTCTCGGTTTAAACTCAAATGGTCCAGCCATTGTTCGAGGCGAATATGGCTATGTGACCATAATTAGGTAGGTGTTAATCCCTTAAAAGGGCACCTCCTAATTATCTCGTTTGCTTTGTTAATTTTCGGGTCAAACTATTTAATCAAAAAGTCATACTGGTCAGAATTTGAAATAATAATCAAAACTAACAATGCAGAGGTTATAAATTATATTTTATCACTCTAATAACTTGGTAATTATTATTAGAACATGTTTAAGCATGTTCAACCCGACGATTCTGAGTTTAGGGTCGGTTCGCAACCGAAAGTCGCAAAAGCTTGACTTTTGCTTTGACTTTCAGTTCTGACCCGATTAAGATTAATTCTTCTATGTTTTAAGCTTCCATTAGGACCACATTATGTTGTAGTATAACCCTCTGAGGTTATATTACCTGGTCATTAGTATTCTGAACTATATGTTAATCTCCGTTATTATGCTTATAATTGCCTGTTATGCCCTTATGTTATAAAAACGAGATTTTTGAAAATGTGAGTGGACAAAAAGCTTTATTACTGATATATAAGTATGTCAAATAAATTTGACATCAGTTTCTGGTCTCAAACTAAAGTTAGGCAAGATATCGTAAAATGAAACTTTTTATTAATTAGATTACATTTTTAGCATAACACATGTTTTTTTTTAGGGATTTTTGGATTTTTTGGTCAGATTATAAACTGACCATATCATAGAGTTCTCGTATAATTCGGTAAATGACGATAATACCCTTTTCGTTCATAAAATGAGATTAACATATGATTTGCATACCAAACCTTTTCCTACTAATATTATATATTAAATAAATTATTTTTGAACATTTAAGACTGATCAAAATCTCAAATTTCCATAAACATCTTAATTATCATCAATTATCGACTTTTACGCTAATTAAGCGCATAGTATGGTCTAAAACCATACTAAACACCTAAGGTTTGTTACCAACTGATTTTATAAATAAATTTTAATATTTTTACAGTAGGTATAAGTCATGAACTCAGACATCCAAATATGTCCTTAAAATCATATGTGAAATGACCAAAATACCCTTTCGGGGCATAGTTTGGCCATAAATGGTAAACCATACATATGAATGATATCCTACTGTTTAAAAATCATAAAATAAATATTTTTACTGAATGTTGTAGACCAGAATACCAGTTTACTAAAAACCCTCTTTTATAAATATTAAAATGACCAAAATGCCCCTACGGGACTTAAATTGGTTTTAAATACTATTTGGGCATATATGTTAACATCCTACTGATGTATTAACATATTTTAAGCATAATAACATATGAGACTTGTATATGGTTCATTTTGGTTACCCGTTATGCATTTATGCGTTCGGTACGGTTTATGTGACTAATTTACATAAATTAGCCGAAATGGGTTTAACCTTATCATTAAATCTTCAAAATCCAGAATGTGTTTAGTTTACCCATATTATACAAGTATCCAAACTTGTCGGGTCTAAATCACATTCCATTCCGGTCTCCGCTTAATCCAGCGTTTCGAACCGTAAAGTATCTTTCAAACTAACTGGTCTAAGTCTTTGACTTAAATAAAGACCCGTTAATATCCTAATAGGTTAATAAACCTTCCATACAGATTGAGTAGCCTCGATAGAAGGTATTTACATAAGGCTTTAGGAGACATACGGCTGAGTTACATCCTTACGAATCTAGCTCAGGTAAATACTTTTAACTTATTTTCCCTATACGGGCTTGGGATACGGTGAATTATTACCGCTTGGTCGGGTATGAGATCATTTAATCGGATTGTGATTTAATAAATCTGCATAACCCGTTTTAATCTGATTTGTTTGATAACATGAACATTGGGGGTTAACGACCGTGTCTTGGATATCCTCGGCTCATTAAAGTTAATAATGGCCACGACCTATGCACGGGGTGTAGGCATACACCTGACAGATGCAAATGCTAAATAATAAATAACCCACATGTTGGGGATAACTCCTTTATGGGTTCTCTAAGTGGTGAGTCGGTTAATCATGACCGGCTTTCAAACCGGCCCCAATTGTATGACAAACATGTAAATCGATATACAAGATTTTAATAAGAATTGTCCCAATTTATAAAAGGTTTTGTGCCTTGTGCACTTAAATAAATTTTCATAAACTCTTTTCAAATGAGTCAGTTAATTGTATTTACCAGTGAAAACTGACGTATTTTCCAAAGACTAAGTGACAGGTACCTCACGAAACTAGGCTGGAGCTAATCGGTGTCAAATATGAGGGTCTTGCAAATCCTTAGATGCATGAAGTCTGTTTATTTCAGTTTCTTGTATTTGTTTTTATGATCCGCCTATGGATCTCTATTACAACCAGTCTGTATATTCTTTTATTTTGGACACTCGGACACTATGGTTTGTAATAGTAATTATCTACCAAGCCTTCCGCTGTGCTAGATGTTGTGTATATTGACTATGATGATATCAACTACGTCACGATGCTCCCCACCGGGCCCACCGGTAATATGTGGAAATATCGGGGTGTAACAGGTTGGTATCAGAGCCAACATTGAGTTAATTAAACACTAGCATTTTGTGTTTAATCTCAATGACACAATAAGCACATTCCTTAGACTTCCGAGTCTAGGCAAATGACTTAGGATTATTCTTATTTTCCTTTTGTCGTTTATATTTTTGTTTTACTTGTTTTGACAGGTTTACTAATTACTATGCCGCCAAGAATAAGAGGCAGTGGAGGAAAAGGGAAAGGTCCTATGAGGGGAGGACCATCTAGCCAAACTGGACCCTCACATAGACGCACTCCATCCGCGTCCTTTAGTACCTCCGATTCGAATGATGATTGGAGGTAATCCTTGCAACCCGCGAGGCGATCTGTTTCGCTAAGCACATCACCCTCATTTCATCCTTCCTTTGGGCCGCCTATTCAAGACGAGCCCAAACATTCTCACCATTCTCACCATTCCCACCATTCACACCATTTACATCATTCACATCACTCTCTACACTCTCATCTATTCCACCATTCTGGTTTCGACCAATTCTATTCACCGGGTCAATTTAACCCCAACGATTATATTAATGAACCACTAGGTTATAACCCCTAGGACCCGAGGACCACTTCTCTCAAGATATGGAAATGGATGATGATCCAGATCCAGAGATGCTCCCAACAGGAACACCAACACATCCCATCAGTATCTCTAGCGGTTCTCCTTATGAAGGATCGCCATATCAAGGCCCCGATTCATGGGCCGAACGGTGGAACACCTATACGTGGGAATTCACCTCTTCTTTTCATAACTCTCCTCTACAACCTCCATTGGAGGAACCGTATCTTCAAGCGGTTACTCCACCACCATTGCCTGTTGAGGAACCACCTCAACAACCACCGCAACCACCTCCCGAGCCATCAAGGCGAAGGAGAAATGCATGGATGTCCGTGCGAGTGGGACCGAAATTCAGTTCCCCACAAGCTTCAAGCAATTACCTTCATATCCCTGAAGATCCACAAATGGGTGGACCTTCTCACGTGGTGACGGAAAATGATCCCCCGTCAGCTACTTATGCACCACCGCCACCGCCAACGGGTTATGAAAACCCGATACCAACTTACCCAGGTTCGTCTGGGTATAACCCGTTTAAGTATTAGACTCCTACTGGTTATAATTACTAAGCTCCTGCCCATGATCCATATCTTGAGGCGGCTCACTTTAACACCCTTTACCCATCACCGTTTCCTCCAGCATACCCAAATGGGTATCCCATGCAAGGGTATCAATACCCTCCTTATCAGCAACAACCCCCACATCCACATGTTCAAACCCAACAAATTATACAGAGGTTGGATCAGGTTGAATAAAAAGCGGAGGAACGCAATAAAAAGCACAACAAATTTCTTAAAGGTCTTGCGAACTTCATAAAGGGCAAGAAAAAGTAGAAGTTTATTTTATTTTATTTTGGTAATTTCAAACAAGTCTCTGCGTGGACATTTCATTTCTGTACCTAGTCCCTGCGTGGACTTGTTTTCTTTCTTTAGTCCATGCGAGGACATCTTGTTCTTTCGAAGACCCGTTTAAGGCATTCTTGTAATCGTTTAGAATTTCAATGGAGTTCTTTTGAAATTTTTATATGTGAACTTTATCACATCATCATGCAATTATCATTTCAATTTTAAATTGACCTGCCAAGAAAATTTCAAAAGGAGTTCTTAAAGGTATAACCTAGCCAAAATATTAATGGCTATGATGGTATATCCTTTTTAAGACAATAATTCTCTGTTAACATTTAAAAACATGTTAACATTCCTAGCAGTGTGACTTGAGAAATCACACTAGCTTCCAAAAGTACTTGGATCTTTCCAAGCCACCAACATAGCCTATATATGATCAATATGAATCATGGCTATTAAACATCAAATTTGATGTCTAAACCAAAACATCCATTTGAGGTGTTCTGCCTACGGGCCAATATATATTCATGACAAAGATTGTTATTTTCTATAACTTCTCATCCAAAAAGGCCATGAACTATGTTCGACCCTTAGAATTTCAAATCCAAATGATCAATGATTATATTTTAAATTGTCCTAGTGACAAGGCCTTTTGTGCCATTCAAATGTCCTTCGAGACAAGCCCTTGTGTTATATGAAAATGTCTACACGACATTGACAGTTGTGACTTGTGTCCCCTGTCTAATAAATATAAAGGATTTTATCCTACTAAAATGCCAATAATGGTTCATTTATAACCTAGGAAAAATATAATCATTTAAATTCTATATTATTTTATTGGCCTATATGGTTTATTTACACCATGGCTACTTAATCATCAAATATGATGATTCATTATATATAATCTAAACGAATCGTTATTACTTGCTTATAGCATTCAAATCATGGCTGGCTCCGATGAAGCTAATAGTCACCCGGTTGAGGGAAACAATAATGACACAAGGATACACGTTACTGGCGCTGAACTCCAAGCCATGATAAACACAGCAGTTACTCAAGCTATGAATGATATGTTTAAAGAACCTTGTAATGTTCGATCTAAAACCCATTCAAAATCCCACTCGAAACCACATACATCACAAAAGGATGAATCTCAACGTTCATCTAATCAAAGAAGTGAACCCCAAAGGGTTGTGGATTATCAGGCTCCCCGGTACAACAAGGGTTGTACTTACAAATATTTTATCTCTTGTAAATCAAGGGATTTCAATGGGGAAAAGGGAGCTATCGATTGTATGAAATGGTTAGACGAAATGGAGACTGTCGTTGATATCAGTGGGTGTGCCAAAGAGGACATTGTTAAGTTTGTGTCGAAGTCCTTTAAAGGAGACGCTTTGACTTGGTGGAAAGCCTTAGTTCAATCCACAGGGAAAATCCCCCTGTATAACCTTTCTTGGGTTAAGTTTGTTGAACTTGTTAAGGATACTTACTGTCCACAACACGAGGTGGAGAAAGTGGAGACCGATTTCCTCACTCTAGTTATGAAGGATTTAGATTGTAGATCCTATGTTATGAATTTTAACTCCATGTCCCGACTTGTTCCATACCTAGTTACTCCAGAGCCAAAACGCATTGCGCATTTCATTGGGGGGTTAGCCCCATAAATCAAAGGGAACGTCAAGGCTTCTAAGCCTACCTCTTATAAATCTGCTGTAGATCTATCACTGTCACTTACTCTAGATGTCATAAGGGGTAGGTCCAAGAGGGTAAATGATGATGGGAAGAGGAAAAGAGAAGAGGATCAGTCCCACCAGTCAAACAAGAAGAAAAAGGGAAATACTGGGTTTAAGAAGAGTCAGTCTGGTGACAAGCCCAGGTGTAAGAACTGTGATAAAAGGCATTTTGGGAAATGCAACCTGGATCCACAAGCCAAGCCTTGTTGAATCTGTAAGAAGAAGGGGCATAAAACTGTAGAGTGCCGAAACACAAAGGATGCAACCTGCTACGGTTGTAATGAGAAATGGAACATTAAGACTAACTGCCCAAAGAATACCAAAAAGCCTGATGAGGCAAAGAAGACCAATGCTCGAGTCTTTCAGATGAACGCCAGGGAGGCGGTGAATGATGATAAAGTTATAACAGGTACCTTCCTCATTAATGATATTTATGCTAGAGTTTTATTTGATTCAGGAGCTGATAAGTCATTTGTGGACCTTAAGTTTAGTAAATTGCTGAATCTGTCTATTAAAACTCTAGACATTAAATATGAGGTAGAACTCACAGATGGTACCTTAGAAACCACTTCAACTCTTCTTGATGGATGCTTTATATCCATTAAGAATCATTCTATTCCGCTATCGGTATTGCCAATGAAATTGGCTGGGTTTGATGTGGTTTTAGGCATGGATTGGTTGTCGCGTAACCAAGCCCAAATTGCTTGCGATAAGAAACTGGTTAACATCAAAACCCCATCTGGTGAAAGGATCACCATTCATGGAGATATACACTATGGTTTTCCCGACAATGTATCCATACTTAAGGCATCCAAGTGTTTGAAGAACGGATGTGTCATCTACATGGCACAGGAGACAATTGATGTACCAAAACCCAAGATCGAAGACATCCCAATCATCTCTGAATACCCTGATGTCTTTCCTGAAGAACTACCTGGGTTACCTCCTGAGAGGCAAGTCGAATTCAGGATATACATTCTCCCAGGAGTAGCACCGATTGCACGAGCTCCCTACCGTTTAGCTCCAACAGAGTTGAGAGAGTTAAGAACTCAACTGGATGATTTACTAGAAAAGGGTTTTATACAACCAAGCTCATCTCCTTGGGGAGCACCCATACTATTTGTAAAGAAGAAGGATGGTTCAATGTGTCTATGCATTGATTATCGTGAGTTAAATAAGGTAACGATCAAGAATCGTTATCCATTGCCCAGGATCGATGACTTGTTCGACCAACTTCAGGGGGCAAGCTTCTTCTCGAAGATTGATTTAAGATCTGGGTATCATCAACTTAAGGTTAGAACTGAAGATGTTCCTAAAATAGCGTTTAGAACAAGGTATGGCCACTATGAATTCTTAGTGATGCCTTTCGGGCTCACTAATGCACCCGTAGCATTCATGGATCTCATGAACTGTCACAGCCCCCGATCCCTTATCTGTCCCGGGAACGGGCGGCCGCGAACATTCGTTTGTGGTGGTATCATTTATTAATTAGGCAGCGGAAAGTACATCTGGACCGTAGTTAGGAAATGTTTATCAGAGTAAATCCACCATATTTTATATTAATAATCACATGGGTAAAACCCAAGTTTCTCTGATAATATATTTATAAATGGGACAAAACCCGATTTTTTTCATTTTGATACATTTATAGGGAATAACCCCAATTATTGAAAACAATTCTCCTTTTTACTTAGGTAACTTTTATAGCCACTTTTCTAAGCCTTCAGTGCTCTCAAGCTGGCTTCTAATTGGCTTTCACATTGTGTTACCTGAAACACGTGTTTAAAATATTTTATCAGCAAGAAATACTGGTGAGTTAATCCCAGTTTAATCAAAACAGGTTTTATCATTCGCAGTATTGAGAGCGATTACAATGTTTATATCTACACAATTACCCATTCAGTACTTGCCACTCGACCGTATCTATGGCTATGGTCATATCACACATTGGCAACCCGTTGTCCAATTGTGAAGATTATCAAGTATTGTATACAAAACCCCATAATACCGGCGATAATTGAAGAATTACAAGACTCACGTACTGGTAATATAATATAAAACAATTGAGGTTTTATAAAAACAGTTGACACAAAAAGGAGATTACTCACATTGCTATTTTTGGTATTTTCCTTGTGACTTCCTGGTTATAATCTATTAATTAAACAATGCACATGCATTAGTATAATAACCCATTTTACATTAGTAATACCCTCCCCGAGACAGAAACTCCAACGACTACGTCGTGCAGAACCACGACAGTCGTTACGGAGTCCTAGATCAATCGGGCAGCGTATCTAATACGTAACCAGGGTTATAATACTTACAACGAGGCAGAGCTTCGCTATTTAGGGGGTATTATGGCCGAAGATTATTATTATTATTCAGAACTTCAAGAAAGAAAGAAAGAATGAACGTTTTGTCGACTGAATCCTTCGTTGCTATTTATAGGGCTGAATTTCATCTTTTTCACTCCCCGCGTAAGATGAGGCAAAGGTTTACGCGGCCCGCGAGGAACCCTAGGGCGGCATAAGGTTGCTGAGTCATCGACACGTGGCAGCTTGTGGTATCATCTGATCTCTTAGCTGTCGCGGCCCGCGTAGAAGACGACTAAGGTCTTCGCGGCCCGCGAGCGACCCTAGATTCTTGTTTTTAATTAAATTTAATAAAATAAAGGTATTCGGGCTTGGTTTTCACATACAGGGTATATTTTAAGACGTATGGGGGCATTTTAAATATATTTGGGAGTGTCTGAAATATTTTAGGAGGGTTGTTATATCCTCCCCACCTTATTTTAAATCTCGTCCTCGAGATTCAAGCTACTATATTCCCTTAGAGGTACATCAAGTCTTGTAACTAGCAACAACAGTGTTAAAACGTCTTGGGAAGCATCTAGTGAAAGTTCCGAACCACTATCTTCTGAGCAGAAAAACAACTTATCTAGTCTTTGAGGTAGTGTAAGAATATTAGACAAGATGATTAAAGAAATTTGTCAGAAGAGTTTATGAAAGTCTTTTAAGTGGTTTTGTTAAAAGTTTCTCTATGGAAGGAAGTAGTCGGATTCGAGGAAAGTCAAGTTCCAGGTATGTTGGACCATTTATTACCCAAGTAGACCCCGTATCTTATCAGCTATAACTGACAGAAATGATGTATGGAATCTTACAAAAACGCTTAGCAGACGAATTTTTAGTGAGATTGAAGAAACAACAATCATAAATGTTTTGGTTTGTTCCAAGAATCATTAACTGAACGTGATACAATTTAGTTTCACAAGATTACTAGAGACATATGATTTGAACGTAAACGATTTTTAGGGATAATAGGATTCAATGCCAAAAGAGAACTTACTTTGTTCGTTAAAAAAGAACTCTAAATCAATAATCTCATTTAAAGATAGAAGTATGAAAAATGATTTGTCAATAATCAAATCAGAAATCAGTGGTGTTTATTTAAATGGTAAGGATACACCGGACAAAATAATAGAATTTAGTGTATCATGGTCTTAACACATAATTGTATCAAGATTATTTGAATGATGAGTTAAACGAATGACATATGATTAGGGCTTATTATTAGCACAGGCTACAAATTTACACAGACACCGCAAGGTGCTATAATGATTGAAGGAATTCATTGATTACGGTGACCAAATGAATCCACCGTTTTCGAAATTAACTGAAAGTTTCAAATGAAGTGAATCTGGATATTCAAAAGATAGGATGTTAAAAAAATAAATATTATAAGATTAATTCAAAAATGAAAGAAATGTTGGAGGTACGTTGGATTAAGAATTTAAGTACCTTCATCTTAACACAAAATTGTATTAAGACTGGTTTAAGATAATAAATAAATTCGTACCTCAGGTGTGAAAATGAAATGGGTCCAAGTTTCAAAGAAATCGCCACCGCAAGGTGTAGTGTATTAACAAATGATGGATTGGAGTTGTAGATTTTGAATAGGTTTACTATGATTTAAACAAATGAAATTACATTGAATATGATGATCTCAATTCATCATATGGGATTTTGAATCGAATGTACAGGAGCAAATTCAAACAATTTGAGCTTGGTGTGGGCATATTCCATCAATGGACATATGTATTAACAAGAATGATTTTAATGAAAATCCGGTAAGTAACTTTGAAAAGAAAAGGAGTTTTCCAAGAAATTTGTTGGCTTGATTATCAAAAGTTAACATTATGAAATCACATAGATTATCAGAACGAATGTAACGAAATATTAAAATTCAAGAATAAATGATCTTTTGAAATGAATTCTCATGCATGCCAAGCAATGTATGTGCAGCATATGGATTTCTCAAGAAATGAGACAAATGAGTATTGATTTTATGATAGAGAAATAAAGACCTTTATTATAAAACTTTGATCGAAATCAAAAGTCAATTTAATACTTTAGTACTGACAAAACGTAAGGGTGCTTTTATTAAAAGTTTGATGTTGTCTCTGGTGTTGGTAAGTATTTATGTGTCTTCCATAACTTCATCTAGGTTTCTGGCCTCATTGTCGGGTGCCTTAGATAGTTTTGGGCAGTGGTAACGGAAGTGGCCTGGATCTCCACATTTATAACATACATTGGTTTCCCTTCTCTTTCTACATTTTTCTTCTGTATGTCCAGCTTTTTTGCAGTAGTTACAACGGAGTATCTTCTTAGAATGGCATTTTCTTACGTGCTTTTTGCTGTTGTAGGTAGGCTGTGCAGTTTCTTATTTTATTCCTTTGTCCTTGGAGGATTTGTTAGAGTAGAATTCCTTATACGAGTAGCCATAGGTTGTGGTTTCCTTTCGTTTGGAAGATGGAATTTTGATATGAATATCGTAACTTCCATTGGTACTAGGGTTAGGTTTGAAGCTGTAGGATCGTTTTGCGACCTATATGAGTCGATCAGAGTCAACACAAAGTCGTTTGAAAGGCGGAAACAGTCAAACAGCCTAGAATCAGTGATAGAACAGTGTAGAAATAGAGTATGATACTTAAAACAAGCTTTTCATTGATATTTGACTTGATTACACGGTGAAAATTGGACATCACTTCGTTACACCTTGACTAATTTCGTACCAAATGAGAAGCACCACTGCCATATATATAGGCAGTTAATTTCACACGAAATAGCATTATGCTATTTCGTATGAAATAACACTACTTAATTTCATGCGAAATAGCAACATGCTATTTCGTGCGAAATTACTTCAAAACATCATAAAATTACATTTTTTACCCCTATTCAAGCTACCGACATGACCTAGACTTTAGACGTAGGCTATAGACATTATGCACCAACAAACTCCCCCTTGGATATTGCCGGAGTCTTCAGTCAGGTCTTTAACACTTTTCTTCACAGCGACTTAAACTACTCTTCCCTTGGCTTAGGCTTTCTTCTCAAAACACTTTTCAGCTTCTCGTTCTCTTTCTCAGCTTGTAGCTTTTCTTCAGCTTGTAACCTCATAAATTTACCTCTTTTCTCTTCTTGTTTCTTTCTTTCTTTCTCATTTCTCCACTTCTGATGATCAACTGGATCTGGATCTTGATAATTTTTGTCTTTGATGAACCCAAAGAATTCAGCTTTTGTTGATGGCTCTGGATGGTTTGGGTGGTATCTGGCCAATTATTTCAAAGACTCATTATCCATATGAAATAATACCAACAGATCATTGTTTTCATCTCTCTCCAAATCAGGATAAGCGTGATCTAACATCATTTGAACAAATCGTGGATAAACCCAAGTCTTGCTTTTCGAAGTGATATTTTCTACCATGTAATAGAACACAATCTTTGAAAAGTTATACTTCTTGTTTAGCACGAGTGCCGTCACCATATTCATCTGATAATCCCGCATTACATCATAACCTCCTTTTCGGTGACTAAGAGCATGCAACACTGAATGAATAAGAAACTTGTAAGGCTTTGGAAAACACGTTTTCAGGTAGTTGGCCTTGTTCAGTGGACCATTGTAACCCATCCGCAACATGCAACCTTTGACCATTCTTTCTGGGAACTTTGTAGGAGAATTCTCATCATCCGGAAAGTTTATCACCTCACGTACAAGCTGTTCAGTAATGATGATTGGTTTATCTTGCCCGTTCAAACTCACAATTTAATTTATCGTCTTGTTTTCCTCGTCATACGTTGCCTTCTCCCAAAAACGCTCAATATGTGATCTGAAAACCAAATGTTGATTCTTCAAAGCTTTCTGAATAGGTAACCTTTCCATGAACTCTAGAATCCCTGTGAACTCAGCCATCTTTGGTATCTTCTTATCGTAAACACAACAGATGTTGTGTAGTGGATCAAATAACACATTCGATGCCTGAAAAATAACAACATACAATCAAATCAAACACTTTTGAAAAAAAATTCATCAAAACACTACATTCAAACGAAATACCCTTATACGAAATCACATTTCATGCTGAATGACAGTTTGAAGCGAAATCACATTTTGAAACGAAATCACAGTTTTAAACGAAATATCCATTTCAAGCGGAATATCATGTTAAAGCGGAATAGCCATTTGAAACGAAATACCATGTTGAAACGGAATGCTTATTTCGTATGAAATAGGTCATAGTTTCGTTTGAAATCAACTCTTATTTCGTTTGAACCTGACAATATCAACACAATGATTTTTCATGATCTGATGATGAAATTGATCAACTGGGTTTGTTCTATATCAAATTCCGAGCACACAGGTCTGTTTTATTTTCAATTTTACCCAACAATTTGATCTAGATCTGAGTTCAAACTTTCAGATCTACCGTTTTGAAACGGAATCAAGTCATCAACATCAAATTGGAACCCTAGATCTTATTTACTACACATTCCGAGTTCAAGGGTTTATTAATCGATCAATTTTACACACAGATAAACCCTAGATCTAAGTTCGATGTCCTGTTTATCATCGTTCAAACGAAAACATTTCAGATATGTGTCAAATCAACAAGATTTCTCACCTTTCCCATGATTATAGTTGAGTAAGCCAACTAAAATCAGATTACAAGCAACAAATCGGGCAGAATAACGGCTTTAAATCGAAGTGATGGAATTTCGTTTAAAATCGCCTTTGCAGACGGTTTAAAACGAAATAAGAACAATAAACCGTTCAAACGAAATCAGACCCCTATTTATAGACAACCTTATTTTGTGTGAAATAGGCATTGAGGCCTTTTCAAACGAAATCACCTGTTCAAGCGAAAACATCTTTTCAAACGGAATGAATATTTCGTACGAAATAGTTATTTCGTATGAAATCTCATTTTTTTTTTAAATTTTCAAACTTTTTAACTTTTTGATATTTTTACCATCACACCCAGTTAACCAAGTCCAAGTTAATGACCCTGGTCAACTGTTTAGCCTGCCAAGTCCAAGTTAATGACCTTGGCTGATCAATTTATGAAGATGCTGACTTTCTGAAACAGATTTAAGTTCAAATTAATGAACTTTTAAACTTTCAAGCAATTACCAACACATTTTCACATTTATCTGCTTATCCAACCCTCATAATCCAGACTTGTTCAGCACTTTGAGACTTTGATCGTCAGATCCCCAACGTCCATTGTCGAAAACAAGATGAAAAACAAATCTTTTTGGATTTTAGATTATGATAAGCAACAAACTGTACACACATATTTTGGTGAGTGTGTTAGGGGATCATATTAGCTGCCGACAAGATACAAGTACCGTTAAGCTTTGATTTCATAATCAGCATTAAACAATTCGCTTTGATTGTCGATATACTGATCCTCTTAAATTTTCACACAAATTTCAATCTGTTCAGGATACGAGTTTAGTGTTTTAAAGACTTAACTTATACGCGTGTCCCACCTCAGAATATACTCCCGTATCCAGATCCCAATATTCAGTCTTACAGGTGAGTATACCTAGATAATATCTGTAAAGGGTTAAATGCGAGGGCCATGAGAGCTCAGGCTATTGCTTCCGCAAAATCAGAGAGATGATGGCTTCGACTTAAGGTATGTTCCCTTTAGAGAATCTTTTCTTCAACAGCACATGATTAGCATTTTGCAATGTTTCATCATTTTTTATGCTGAGGGTAGGCCTTTATTTCAAGCAGCGTAAAGTATTCTCTGGGGACTAGGCCATTGCTTCCGCAAAATCAGAAGTCCCGAGATAATACCCCAGATATCACAAAGCATAAAGACCTAGTATCTCAGAAAGAGGGACCTTTCAAACAAGATTTCGGGGGTTACCCATATATCCGAGAGATGTTCCCCACGTAAAAGCAATTTATGATTTTATGTTTATATCCCAAACAAATCTACTAAATGTGTAAAAACCTATCGGCACATCATCAGCGAGACTGCTTAACACATATTAAACATTACATTTCTTTAGCGTACTGCATCTGTCTAGCTGATGTACTATCATTTCCCCTTTTTTTACACAAACTCTTTTTCAGTTTTTCAATGTTTTTGGATTTTGAAATTTTATCATGTTTTTTGGATTTTCTGCAAACTTTATCCCCCTAAAAACAAAAACATATTTTTGTGTTTTTGGTTTTATCAAAAGCAGAAAATAAATTGTACAAAAACTTGACAACATGACGTGGATCACTTAAGATCGCCATCCACCTCGGCTTCACATTCTATTACCCTCCCAGAAAACAAATTTTTCATCCCGTTTAATTTTAAAAGATAGTTAAATCTTGATCTGTCAAACGGTTTGGTGCAAAAATCAGCCCTCTGATCATCGGTGTGAATATGTTCAATGCGAATCAATTTCTTCTCGTGACAATCACGGATGAAATGATGTCAAATTTCAATATGCTTTGTTTTAGAATGGTGAACCGGGTTTTTAGTTATGTTTATCGCTGCCTCATTGTCCACATAAATGGGCGTGTCCAAGAACTGCAAACCAAAGTCCCTCATTTGCTGCTGGATCCAGAGGATCTGAGAGCAACAGCTGGAGGCCGAAACGTATTCAGCCTCGCATGTAGAGAGAGCGACCGACGTTTGTTTCTTGCACTGCCAGGTGACAAGTGGAGTTCCAAAGAACTGACACCCATCAGTGGTGGACTTTGCATTTTGCTTGCAGCTACCAAAATCCGAATCAGCATAACCTGTGAGAGAAAAGTCACTAGACTTAGGATACCACAAGCCGGTGCTTGGGCAGCCTTTCAAATACCGTAAAATGCGTTTCACGATCGTCAGATGTGACTGCCTTGGGCTGGACCGATATCGTGCACATAAGCAAGTTGGATACATGATGTCTGGGCGGGAAGCAGTTAGATACATCAAGGATCCAATTATCGACCGATAATACGTCTCGTCCACTTTCTCTCCACCTTCATCCGGAAAAATCCCGTGATTTTGAGCCAGGGGGGTTGATGTTGGAGTAGATTCAGACATGTTGAACTTTTCCAGAACATCGTTCACATATTTGGTTTGATGAATGAAGATTCCTTCGGGCATTTGCTCCACCTGTAGCTCTAGGAAGAACTTCATCTCCCCCATCGAACTCATTTCAAACTTTCTTTTCATCACTTTCTCAAATTCTTTACACAAATTATCATTTGTCGATCCAAAGATGATGTCGTCGACGTAAATCTGCACGATCAATAGATGCCCTGCAACCTCTTTTGTAAACAAAGTACTATCAACTGTCCCTCTGGTGAACCCGTTGGCCAGCAGATATTGGGAAAGCGTCTCGTACCAGGCTCTCGGGGCCTGGTGTAATCCGTAAAGTGCTTTATCGAGAAGATAGACTTTGTTTTTGTGTACTGGATCTGTGAACCCCGGCGGTTGTCCAACATACACTTCTTCTTTGATTTTGCCGTAAAGGAATGCAGATTTCACATCTAGTTGGTATACTTTGAATCCTTTCCAGGACGCGAATGCCAGGAAGATTCTTATCGCCTCGAGTCTAGCAACAGGTGCATATACTTCCGTAAAGTCAATGCCTTCTTGCTGACTGAAACCCTGTACTACCAATCGTGCTTTATTTCTTACAATCACTCCTCTATCATCCCTTTTACACTTAAAAACCCACTTAGTCTTTATCAGCTTCTGATTTTCAGGAAGATCTACCAATCTCCATACTCCTAACTTCTCAAACTGCTGCAGCTCTTCCTGCATAGCATTTACCCAGCTTTCTTCAGTTAAAGCTTCCTTATACGTTCGTGGTTCAACCTGTGAAATGAAACATTTTAATGAGAAATCAACTTGTAAAGGAGCAACAGATGTATAAAAACATGTAAGAGCTCTATTAATCTGATCCCGTGTTTTTACTCCACTCTGAAGATCTCCAATTATTTGTTCTGAAGGATGATAAGACAAATTTCTCGGCATTACAGTGTCAGGCACATTCACTTCTGATTGCAAGTTTGTGATGTCTTGATCACCGGTGTTATCAACAGCTTCTTTTGATGCAACATTTGGTTCCTCGTAAAAAATCGGACCGTCTTCCGATTCTATGTCGTCGGAGTTATCAAATGTTGGAGCTGGTTCCTCTGGAGGTTCGTGAGCAGTTCCACTTGGACCGGCCTCGTGATCATTTGAACCCTCGGTGGGTGGAGAAACTTGTTAGTGCACTATGTCTGTGGACTTCGTCTTGTATCGAGTCATGTAATAGGATAGGATAAATCAGTGCTCGGTTGCTAGAAACTAAGTTTTATGTGTTTGTTGGTGATTTCGCTTGAAATAGCCAAGGGCTAGTTCAAACGAAATTAACAATGTTAATTCCGCTTGAAAGTGCCTTTGGTCATTTCAAACGGAATCAGTACTCCTATATATAGAGGAGCCTAGGGTGTCATTTGACATGGAATTAACTTGTCTGATTTGGTAACGAAGTGCTACCAAATTGTCTCCAGGTGCTGTAAGACTATTACATCAATAATAGAGACATTATAATTGAATCGAGCGTCCGTTTCATTGATTCCGCCTTTGATTCGGATCCAAAACTCTTCTGAATGACTCATTCAGGTCACACAATGATCCTACAAGTGGTATCAGAGCTCAGGAGGAAGAGTTTAGCTTGATTTCATCAGTTTTCTGACTTCTACACTTTCTTTTTCAAAATTCATAAGTTTTTACGGACAAAATGGATTGAATTTCACACATTGCATGCAAAACAGTGTTTTAACAAAGCCTTGAAAGAATTGGACTTAAAATCAACCTAAAACTTGTTAAAATGGGTAATTTCGCTTGAAAATCTGTTCGGGCATGATGACATCAGCGTAATTTCGTTTGAAATTAACAAGTGATTCCGTTTGAAACTGTTATTTCGCTTGAAAAGTACACCTAATTTCGCTCCAAAGTGTAATTCCGCTTGAGAAGGTTCACACGAAATTAGATAATTTCGTTCCAAAAGGTTATTCCGTGTGAAAGGTTAATTTCGCTTGAACAAGGGATTCCGTTTGAAAGTGTGATCTCGTGTGAAAGGGGTATTTCGTTCCAAAGTGATTTCGCACCAAAGTGATTCCGTTTGAAGTTTACTATTTCGTTTGAAAGTGGATATTTCGCTTCAAGATCATTTCAAGTCAACCGAGTGTCAGTTTGTTTCAAGGTTTTTGATATTGTTTAAACTGATTGTGTTTGTTTGATTGTTTTTGTCTCCAGGTAATTCAAGAAATTCTCATCATGGCTGAAGAATTCTACAACACGTTCTACAATGCACTCACGTCCGAATCATCCGAAACTACAACTGTTACACCAAAAACCATAACAAAAGCAGTCAATGAAAATATTAAACATGATAATTTCTACGGAACACATTCAAAACCACAAATGCTCGATAGTATTGAAGATTATACTTGGTGGAAAGAACGATTTCTCAACTGGGCAAAAGCATACGCACATGAAAGCTGGTTCTGTTTAGAGTTTGGATATGAAAGACCAAAAAATGATAAAGGAGAAGAACTTCCACTCAAGAACTTATCCAAAGAAGACAAATCTGATTTTGCAGCCGAACAGAGGATGATTGCCTTGATCCAGTCATCAATTAGAAATGACATGTTTGCTTTATTACAACATGACGGGTCATCAAAATCAGTTTGGGAAGCTTTAAGGGTTAAAGCTGAGGGGGGGTAAACAAATCAAAAAGAATAAAATTGCTTTGTTAAAGAAAGAATTTGATTTGTTTGATAGTCTTAACGGTGAATCAGTTCGACAAAAGATTGAACGTTTTTGTCATCTAAAAATTGAACTAGAAAGATTTAAGATTGAGAAAACTCGAGAAGAAATAATTGACAAAATCATAGAAGCGTTACCACGAGCTGATCAGTGGCAAACGTTTGTGTTTATATTGAAAAATGATGCTTTGTATGAAACAATTTCTCTCGATATGTTAATTGAAAAGATTGAAACTCATGAGCTTGAATTGCAGAAACAAAACAAGATGAGCAGTTCTTCACATCAACAGAATGTTGGTCTTTATTACAAAGGAAATTTACCTTCGGCGAAAGTTGGAGAATCACCAAAGACAGCATTCAGTGGTGAGAGGACAAAAGAGCCACATAAAAGCTCATCAAGTTACGATCCGGGTTATCATTCATTTTCGTCAAAAGCTAATTCTGAAGAGTCAGAGGAGATATTGTGCAACATTGCTCTCAAATTGAAAAATTCTCTGGCTATGAGCATAAATTCTGCTAAACAGCAAATGAACTTCCTTGCATCTGTTCTGGAATCGTATGAAGGTCTAGTAGCTGGTAAAATTAGAAATTCCGAATTGACCAAAGAAGACTACGACCAGATTGATCCGGAAGAAATGGAACTCATTGACATCCGCTGGTGTTTAGCAAGTTGCATCAGAAGAGCTCAGAGATACATGGAGATTACTGGGAAACAATCTCTTGGTGGTGCTTCAACTAAGTTGGGTTTTGATAAATCCAAAGTGACCTGCTTCAAATGTAAACAAAAAGGTCATTTCAAGAGAGAATGCAACAATTCTGCAGTTGGTGGAAATGAACATCCTTTCAACGATGATTATTACCGAAAGGCAATCTACCATCGTAGTAAAGAAGAGCCAAAAATGATTGAAGATAATCCCAGAGAAAAATCAAGAGCTTGTGCTGTATTTCATGATGATGAAGGATATGATTGGAGTCAAATTCTTCCAGAAGAAGATCGTGTTGATAATCGAGTTACAGCTCATGGGAGAAGTACATCAAAGAGCAACCATTATGTTTTTGTTGCTGAAATTAAAGAGAAAACCAGAGAAGAGATTCTGAGTGAGAAAACTTACAGAGAAAGAAACATCGCTTGGAACAGAATTGATGATATGCAAGAAGAATATGAAAGTGCAGTGAGCATTAAAAGATGGGATAAAAAGAGAGAGTGCTATGTCAACAGACAAGGTGAACCTGTCGTTTCCAAGAAGGATATAATTTTTGATGATGTTCTTCTCATTATTCCTCGATCTTTCGAATATTATACAAATGTTGGAAAAGATAAAACATATAACAAAAGACTTGAAAAAGAAATAAGAGATGTCATGATTTCGAGTTTGAAGAAAAGGAATGAAGAGAGAATGAAGAAAAATGTTGAGAATTTGGTTGAAGATTTGAAGAAAGTTGCTGAAGAAGCTAAAGTAGAAGTTGTGAAAGTAGAGAATGTGAAGATAGAAGAAGAAGTTGTTAGAAAGAAGCTGTTACTGAAGAACAGCAGGTTGAAAAAGCTGAGCAGAATGAGAATTTGGATTGAAGTGAAGAATGAGAAGATTAAAAATTCGATTGAAGTGAAGAATGAGAATTTGGAATCTGGTGATGCTGGTGATACTGAAGTTGATGTTGAAGAAAAACAAAAGAATGATGCTGATCAGACAGAGACTGCAGCATACACCGAAGTGCAAATCACTGAGGTAATTTCTGATTCTGAAATCTTAAAAATTGTTGAACAGTGCAAGAAATGCATGGAAACGTGCAGTGCTTGTATTGAAAAAGACGAAAGGTTCAGAACAAGAGATCTTGAATTTACCAAAATAAAAGAAGTTTTCAAAATTAAATACAAGGAAATGTTAGAAAATGAAAAGGTTTTGAAAGACAATGATGAAAAACTTTAAGAAAAATGTAAAAAGTTAGAAAAGGAAAATGAAGTTTTGAAAGAAAATGTTTTGAAAAAGACAGAAGAATGTGATAAAAAGAAAATGTTTATCAAGAAATGAAAATGGAATATGATTCAATAAAATTGGCATATCATATTACAAAAGAGTCATATGAGAAAGTGAAAAGTGAAATGAAATTTGTTCAATCAAGATTGAATTACTGTTCTGAAACAACAACTGAACTAAAGCGACATTATGAAATAAAGCAACATGTTGTTAACTCTTACATTAAGGATGTTGCTAAGCTAAAGCGTCAGATTGCTGATTTAGAACAAGATAACAACAAGTTAAAAAGTTATCACGTGTCATCATATGTGCTTGAACGTATTTTCAATCTAAAACCGGGTGATGATAAGTCTAAGCAAAACAAGAAAGGAATTGGCTCAGAGTTTCATCAAGTTCCACCACCGGAAAAGTTTGTATTTTATGATGATAAAAAGGTCAAAAAAGCTTTCAACATGGTAGATCAATTGCCAAATAACATTGACATAACCTATTCCAAATCTGATGATTCTAGTGATTCAGAGGTGGTAGGTAAAGTCGTTGAAAGTGTGTTGAAAGAAGAGTCAGTTGAAACAGGTAAATCTGAATCACAGAATGAAAATGAAGGTAATTTTCATGATGGATATCTGAAAAACTCAAAATCTGAGAAAAAATTTGAATGATGATTCAAAAGGATTGGTCTATACCATGATTGGATCGGACAAATTATTCCTAGATGTTGTATTCCCAATTCAGAATGTGATTTCAGAAAAAGGTTGATAAAGTTTTCAAAATGGTTGAGATTCAAAAGTCTGAAATTCCAAAATTTGCTGGAAAGTGTCACAAAACTTTTTACAACAAACCTGGTTACAAGAAGAAAAACATGAAGGCTGGGTTGGGCTATAAGAAGAAACAAAGTCGAAATAAAAATGAAACGTCGAATTATCAGACAAAAATGAACTTTGTTGAAGGAACAAGTTTAGAAGAAGAGGAAAAACTTCAATTTAGACAACAGTCTAATGAAGAGTTCTATGCTCAAAAGAAAAAGCAACAACCACAGGTCAAAGATGTTTCAAAAAGAACATGTTTCAAATGTGATCAAATAGGACATCTTGCACGCAAGTGTCTAAATATGAAACCTGTTGATGTTGACAAAAAGAAGTCTGATAATGTGGAAAAACAGAAATCTGAGGATATGAAACACAGGTCAACCAGATTTGATTCAAAACAAACTTGGAGGTACAACACAAATAAGTTTGTTTCGAACCAAACTTGGAAATCAAACCCGAATAGATTCGATTCAAGACAGACATGGAATTCTCACACATCCAGATTCAGAACAACGCAAAGTTGGCAAACATCCGTTGATATGACAAAATCCAAACAGTTTTGGAAACCAACTGTTGTTCAAAATCAAAATGTTCAAAAAGAGTCACAGTTTTACAAACGAGGTACTCCTAAAGGTCAAATTTGGAGTGCTAAGAAACAAATGACTTCGGTAAATGATGATAAAATTGAAGTAAAAGTTGAAAAAGCCTTTGTACAAAATGATAAAGATTTTCCGAAGTTGAATGAAGCATATTGTGTAAAAATGCCTAAGGTTCAACAAACCTGGGCTAAATTGTTCAAGTGATTAAATAGTTTGAATGTGCAGGTGCTCAAGAAAACTGAAGATTGTGAAAATGGAATTCGGAGCAGCCTGGCACAACAAGAAGAGGAGGTTGCTGAACCCTGTGTTGATTGAAACAGGGAGTTTGTTTGATTTTTGTACATAAATAAACAATATTTAAAAAAAAACCCTAAAAATTGAAAAAATCAAAAAAAATGTTTTTTTTGTCAAAATTTTGAAAAATCAAAAATATGTTTGTTTTTAAATTTGTTAAAAAAATTCAAAATTTAAAAAAAAATTGTTACTTGAATACGCCGAAATCCTCACGGCTGAACAAACATGATTAATTTCACAAGATTGAGAAACGGTTTTCAAACTGTAAAATTTCAATGTGTTGTAAATCATGGGGGTAATTGCTGCTTTTCGTGTTATAATTTTCTGTAAATCAGTACATAAGAAGCAGAAAATGGATGGCGAGACAAAGCTATCAGCATCGGTTATCAAATTTTCTTTAGAATGGTTTTGAATTTTAGGGGGAGTATTATTGTCAGAAAATCCAAAAACATTAGAAAATTTGAAAAAGCCAAAAACATGATAAAATTCAAAAATTGAGTTTTTGTGTAAAAAGAGGAAATGATAGTACATCAGTAGACAGTTACGGTATGCTAAAGAAATGTAATGTTTAAATAGCGTTAAACAGTCTCACTGATGATATGCCGATAGGTTTTTATACATTTAGTAAACTTTTTCGGGATATAAACATAAATTCAAACTTGCTTGTTTCGTGGGGAACACTACTTGGATATATAGGTAACCCCTGAAATCTTGTTTGAAGGACCCCTCTTTCTGAGATACTAGGTCTTTATGCTTAGTGATATCTGGGGTATTATCCCGGGACTTCTGATTTTGCGGAAGCAATGGCCTAGTCCCCGTATAATACTTTCTGCTTGCTTGAAATATAGCGTCACCCTCAGCATAAAAATTGATGAAACATTGAAAAATGATAATCATGTGCTGTTGAAGAAAAGATTCTCTAAAGGGAACACACCTAAAGTCGAACCGTCATCTCTCTATTGAACGGAAGTTCTGACCTGAGCTCTCACGGTCTCGCATTTAACCCTTTACAGATATCATCTAGGTATACTCACCTGTAAGACTGAATATTGGGATCTGGATACGGGAGTATATTCAAGAGGTGGGACACATGAATGAGTTTAAGTACTTAATACATCTAATTCGTATCCTGAATCAGTTGAAATTTGTGTGAAAATTTAAGTGGATCAGTATATCGACAATCTAAGTGAATTGTTTAATTCTTAATGTGTAACTAAGCTCAACGGTACTTGTGATTTTTCAAAAACTGATATGATCCTCTGATGCAAACTCATACAAAAATACTGTCTGTAAATATGTTTGTAAATATTTCTTTACTATTTTATGTTTCAGAAAAATCCAAAAATATTTTGATTCTACTTTATTTTCGACAACCGATGTTTGAAATGCTGAGTTTTAAAAATCTAAGTAAGCTGATTGTGTTTCTGAAAATAAAACAAGTTCGTTAATTTGAAACTTGAAGTTTTTAAATCAAAAATTCAAAAACAGTTTGTGATATCTCCAAGGTCATTAAATTGGACTTGGATGATTAACCGTGAAGGATGTGGATGCTTATATTGTTAAAATCTTTGAAATAGAGTCAGTTTCCGATCCTGAAATTTGTTAAAAAATGTTAGTTTAGAAAGTTGAAAGAGCCAGGTTTTTAATCCTGGAAGTTCAAAATGTTGTTACTTATAAATGTTTGAGTGATTGCAGATATTGTACCAGACTACGATCCCGACAGCAAAATCTAAGGCGGAGTCTGAAGACGAGCTCAAAGCAAGGGAGAGTTTGTAACCTGAAAGCAAGGTGTCGATCCCTAAAGCACGGAAGCTTGATGAAAGGGGGAGCCTGAAGAAGCTGTTAATGTTAGAGCCAGAGTCAGATCCTGGTACAACATTCAAAGATAGAAGCTGATCAATGAAAAAAAATTGTTGGATGCTTACAACGTTAGACAATTAGGAAAGAGCATGAAGACTGATCAAGACTGAAGATGTGTCATGATAAAGACTCGACACTGAAGACTTCGTCAACATCCAAGGGGGAGTCTGTTAGTGCACTATGTCTGTGGACTTCGTTTTTATCGAGTCATGTAATAGGATAGGATAAATCAGTGCTCGGTTGCTAGAAACTAAGTTTTATGTGTTTGTTGGTGATTTCGCTTGAAATAGCCAAGGGCTAGTTCAAACGAAATTAACAATGTTAATTCCGCTTGAAAGTGCATTTGGTCATTTCAAACGGAATCAGCACACCTATATATAGAGGAGCCTAGGGTGTCATTTGACACGGAATTAACTTGTCTGATTTGGTAACGAAGTGCTGCCAAATTGTCTCCAGGTACTGTAAGACTATTACATCAATAATAGAGACATTATAAATGAATCAAGCGTCCGTTTCATTGATTCCGCCTTTGATTCGGATCCAAAACTCTTCTGAACGACTCATTCAGGTCGCATAATGATCCTACAAAACTACTAACGGTCTTGGCACTTGTTCTTGTGACATAGACTGCTGATATTGGTACAATAGTGCTAGTTCCTCTTCACTTGGCTGAGTCGGCAGTTGGAAAGACTCACTGAGTTTGTCATAATCGAACAACAATCTTTGTCCGGGATGTTGTGGTGTTGCAGTATGCTTCTGACAATCAACATGCTGAACTTGAATTACCTTCCCCAGGCATGGAACGAACACCCTCTTCAGCGGACTCGCATAACCTACAAAGAAAGCCTCATTACTTTTAGCACCAAACTTACCATCTGGATCAATGAAAGTACAATGTGATCCAAACGGTTCTAAAAATTTCAAACTTGGCTTATAACGATGAAGAAGTTCAAAACAGGTTTTCTTGTATTTCTTCACTGTGAGAACGCGATTCAATGTATAACACGCTGCTGCAACTGCTTCACTCCAGAAGAATATCGGCAGCTTGGAATCGGCAAGCATAGTTCGAGCTGTTTCAATTAAAGTACGATTCTTTCGTTCAGCTACACCATTTTGTTGTGGAGTGTATGGTGCACTAAATTCATGAAGAATTCCTTTCTCATTGCAATACTCGAGCATGCGATTGTTCTTAAACTCCGTTCCATTGTCGCTTCGTATTCTCCTAATCGGCAATTTGTACAGCGTTTCCATCTTCTTGAACAACACCATCAACGAATCAAACGTTTGGTCTTTTCTTTCCAGACACATCACCCATGAAAATCTAGTGAAGTCATCAGTGACTACTAGATAGTACAAGTCTCCACTAATGCTCTGCACATTAACTGGTCCAAAGAGATCCATGTGGAGTCTCTCGAACGGTACCCTGATTGAGTTTAAAAGCTTCTGTGGGTGTGTCTTCTTTGTTTGTTTTCCCTTCTTGCACTCTACACAATCATCATTCAAATGAAAATTTTTAAGATTTACACCTTCAACCAGATCATTGTGTATAAGGAAATTCATTTTTCTTACATGAATGTGGCCCATCTTTCGATGCCACATTTTTTACTCTTTTTCTGTTGCTTTAGATTTTGTTACAAAACATTTTGGTTTCATATATGTTGTTGTTGCGACACTCATATCCAGGACATATAAATCATTTTCCCGGGGAGCTCGCATCAACACCATGTCCTCAGGAATTTTAAAACCAGGTTTTATGATTAAACACTCATTTTTAGTAAAGTGTACTGTAAAAGACTTGTCACAGATCTGTGAGATGCTCAACAGATTGTTTTCAAGTTCGATGATATAATTCACTTTATCAAACGTCACAACTCCATTTGTCAGAGTTCCTTCACCAACTATTCTGCCACCCTGATTCCCTGCAAATCCAACATATCCTCCGTTGATAGATTTGACATCATAGAGCAATGCCAACATTCCCGTCAGATGCCTTGAGGCACCACTGTCCATGATCCACTTTGAGATTATCGACCTCAGAAGCCCCTGCAAACATGAAAGAAATTCATTCAAACAATGAAGCCCATGATTTCTTTACTTTTGGAATACTGCTAAACACAAGATCACAATTCACATCAACTTTCGGAATGTTAAAAATGACATTTGGAACAGAAGATTTGGATTTTGGTTTTGAATCTCCCTCCTTAATTGGTGGGAATTCCTCTAGCAACTTGTCTAGTTCAAATTCCAGTTTTTCAACATCATTTGCAAAAACTTTTGGTTCAGATTTTAGCTCATTTTCCATCTTCTTTTCTTCAACTGATTGTTTTGATTTTGCCACCCATGATTGGTTTTCAAAAATTTTCGTCTTCGGATAAACCTTTGAAGTCTTTTTGATTTTCGAAGATTCGCCAATCTCAAAGGTTGACTTCGGCTTTTCTTCGGACTTCAAAGATTCACCTCTTTTCAAAATTCGAACGGGGGAAATCATTGGTGTTTTGCCCTTAACATCAGTTGAAATTTTAGGTTTGGGTTTTTGCAAAACTGGTTTCTCAAGCTTTTTCACGCACTGCTTGGCCATGTGACCAATTTCATTGCAGCGGTAACTGATTCTTTTGTCATACTCGACAAAAGTTGATCTGTAGGTCTCCTGTCTCAACTTCTTAGCTGCATTGAAATCATCAATGGCTTTTTGACTGAAGATATAATCCTTTTCAGCATCAACACTAGGACCAGCAACAAAAACATCACACAACTTTTCCTTTGGTTTTACCTCATTTTTAGCCATCTTCTTTTCAAAACCGACACCCTTCCTTTTAAAATTGTTACCATGTCTTTTGTTCTGATCATGATTACCCACCCATTCTTTCTTTCCCGGGTTGGTTGGTTGTTTCACAAAAGATCTTTTTGGTTTTGAAAAGAACTCAATGTTGTTAACTTCTGAAATATCAATCTCAACAAGTTTAAACACTTTTTCAACATTTTCCATTCTGGCATTCTGAATTGGATACTCAAAGTCAGAATAAAGTTTGTCAGTTTCGGTCATTGTGTAAACCACAATGATCGAATCATCATTCACAATTGTATCTGATTTTGGTATGAACTTGTCTAGGAAGTTACCATCTTCTTCAGAATCAGAACTAGAGTTTTCAAAATGAGTTTTCACAGTATCAAACTCCGAGTTATCACTTTCTTCATCTAACACTTGGTCAACAACGGTTTTTATCACCTGTGACTCATTATCAGTGTCGGATGGAGAAAATGTAACATCAATATTCTCAGGCAACTCATTCTCAACAGTTCTCAACTTGAGATTCAAGGCAGCTTCCACCCCATCAGGATATTTTTGTGTATAATGATTCCACATTGGGGGTGGAACACTTTTGAAGACAGGTTTCGCATCAGGTTGTTGCGGAACAATTTGATCAATCACATATGATGAAGCAACATAACTCAACAGTTTCTTATCGACTCTCTTAGTTTCAATTCTCATTAACTCAAGTTCTTTTTTCAAAGAAGCAATTGTGTCCAGATGGATATTATTCTCCATCTGTTTATCCATGACAGTAGATTTTAGCAAATTTGTGGCTTTATCATTTTCAAAACTTTCTTTTTTAATCATTTTGATTGATCGTGCCAAAGTGTCATATGCTTCTTTTATCTCACTGAGATCATATTTTACTTCATCAGTAAATTTCTTCAATTCTTGAACTTGTTTGTCTTTTTCAAGACAATCCATGCAGGGTTTTGAACATTTTTTGCATGGAATTTCATGAATTGAATCAACCTTTTCAGAAACCTTTTCTTCGTTATCAATTTTAACATCCGTTTTACCAAACCCATCAGATTCTGACTCAGACTCTTCTCCTGATTTGATCTCCTCAATTTCTGATTTCTCGTCAGACTCCTTTTTGACTGACTCCATTTTGACAGACACGTTTTCAACTGACTCTGTTTCGACTGACTCCGTTTCAACAGATTCTGTTTCTACCTCTTTTAGCTTGCCCATCAATGCTTTGTCAGCAATCTCTTTTAGAGTCTCTTCATTCATTTCTTTTGAAACGTCTATTATCTCTTCAACTGGAACTGGTTCAACATCATATCTTGGACAAAGACCAGTATTTGGCTCACTGAAGAAACCTGCAAAAGATTCAAACATATTAGGAGGCATTATTGATTTGAAATAACTAGCAATAATCTCCTGTTCAGATTAATAGTAGTAAACTTCTGCAACTACTTCTTCCAGCTCTGCCAAACTTTCTTCAGACATGACTTCACTGACTTCTTCTGTTTCAACAACGCATTCCTATTCTTCCACAATCTCTGCCATCATGGTCATACCCTCACTACCAGGGATATACTTATCCCAACTAAAACCTTCAGCAACTTTCTCATCATCCTAATTGACTAAAAGAGCTTTCTCAGGCTTGTTTTCGATCTGAGGTCTTTGTGTGAATGGTTGTTGACTTGTCTTGTGATAGATTTCTTGTTTGTAGTGGTCGTTTGTGAACGGGTTTTGATGGTTGTTGACTTCTCGGTTTGGACATTCACGTTTGAAATGTCCCTTCTCTTTGCATTTGAAACATGTGACTTTTGTTTTATCAAATCAAAGCTTTTGATCTGGTCCCAAAAGACTGTTCTGACCAGTTATTTCCATAAATCTTTGAGCTCTCCTCACCAAGCTTGCCATTCCCCACTTGATATCTATCAATTCCAGCTCTTCTAGATCAATCTGATCATAATCTTCCTTTGTCATATCAGGGTTCCCAATTCTACCTGCAACCAAACTTTCATAAGATTCAAGCACCGAAGCAAGTAGTGCTATGTGCTGTTTTGCTGAGAATTCAGTAAAGTCTTGAGCATTCTTTATGTTCACCGCTGTGTTGCACAGAATTCCTGAACCTTGACTTTGACTGTTTGATCCTGACGAACTTAGGGTATATGATTGATCTGATGAGTTTTGAACCTTAGGATTTGGTTCAAAACTTGCAAATGGTGAATTATTGCTGCTTGATGTTCCAGGTGAAGTAGAATCAGCACTGAAAGCTGTCTGGATTTTAGGACTTAGATTTGATGTTGCTGTTGGACTTCCTTTGTAATATAATGATACATCTTGTTGTACATTTGACGACTTCATTTTTCTAATCTTCATCAGTTCAAGTTCATGAGATTCAATATTCTCAATGAATGTGCTAAGGTTGAATCCAACATACTCCAAGTTGTTTTTCAACACTAACAGATAAGTACCCCATTCATCGTATGGTAATGCATCCGCTAGCTTATCAACCCACTCCTCATCAGTTTTCTCAATGCTCAACCGCTTCATCTCAACCACCAGGTGACAATATCTTTCAATCAACGGTTTTGTTGTCTCACCTTTTATACCCGTAAAGATATCAAACTCCTTCAGCAAAGCAGTTTTGCTTTTTATCATAGACACACTTCCAAGAAACTTAACCTTCAATGCATTCCAAACGGACTGTGAGTCTCCTTGATGTTGCAACAGTACTAAGATATCCTCTTTGATTGCCTGCTGTAGAATGCTCATCATTTTCTTTTCTGCTTTGAAACTCTCCTGTTCAACTGGAGTTAAACTTCCAATAGATTTCTCAATCCTTGCTGTAGTAACTGGAGGTACATACTTGGATTTGATTTTCATCCAACATTCGAAATGGTTTGCTTGCACCCAGGTCTTAAACCTATTAGACCATCCAGAATACTCATCAATATTCATCAACTTTGGCGGTTTCTACATCGTACCCAGTTCATTCTCCATGTTCACATTTTGCACGATACTAGCTGGGGTTTGTACTGCCGTCATTCCCCCACTGGCAAACAAGTTGTAAAACTCTTGGTTATCCATTTTACGAAAACAGTTTCGGAAAAAAAATTCAAGTTTTTGAAAACATTCACTTTCAAGCGAAATTACTTTTATGCGAAATAGCTTCTACACACGAAATAGAATTTCAAACGAAATACCACAAACGAAATGGACTTTCAAGTGAAATCAGGGTTCTCGAACGAAATCAAACTTTCAAACGAAATAGCACTTTCAAGCGAAATAATATGCTAGTTCGTGCGAAATACCCAATTAAAATGATGTTTCAAACGAAATAGTTAATTTCGTGCGAAATAAACCAATGTTTCAAGCGAAATATCAACTTTTCACACGAAATAGCTTATTTCGTACGAAATCAACTCAAAATTTTCAAACGAAATAGTGCTCGTTCAAACGAAATCAAGTTTTTAGTCCATTTTTTACACTTTTAATCTGATTTTAGGTCTGATTCTTTTAAGGATTTGTTAAAACTGTATTTTACACACAATATCAAAAGATCAGTCCATTTTGTCCGTGAATTTGTCCAGAAATCCAAGAATGTGTAGAAAAACAGAATTCTAAGCACTGATTCAAGTGAATTGACTCATCCTGAGCTCTGATACCACTTGTAGGATCGTTTTGCGACATATATGAGTCGATCAGAGTCAACACAAAGCCGTTTGAAAGGCGAAAACAGTCAAACAACCTAGAATCAGTGATAGAACGGTGTAGAAATAGAGTATGATACTTAAAACAAGCTTCTCATTGATATTTGACTTGATTACACGGTGAAAATTGGACAGCACTTCGTTACACCTTGACTAATTTCGTACCTAATGAGAAGCACAACTGCCATATATATAGGCAGTTAATTTCGCACGAAATAGCAACATGCTATTTCGTGCGAAATTACTTTAAAACATCATAAAATTACATTTTTGACCCCTATTCAAGCTACCGACATGACCTAGACTTTAGACGTAGGCTATAGACATTATGCACCAACAGAATTGATGGGTATGCTTACAGTGTATAGTAGGATTCTTGTTTATAGGCACAGAAATCTTAATAGCTTCAATGATTGAGGGTATGGCATTTGATATTCCTTGAGCTATTATATTTTCTAGAGTGTTTTTATCCCAAGAATTTTCATTACCAGTCTGAATTTCTTGATTACAAGTTATTTCCTTTGACATCTGAATTACAAACATGTTCAGATATAATTATCACAGAATTAAGCAATTATGCATGCACATTTTGTTTAGCACACTTATAGTTATAACTATTCGTATTACATGTTGGTAGATACAGATATGTATATATATTTTACCAAAATATAAGGAAAATGCATATATTATATGTATTGTTTCTCCCTTTAGTGGGATGGCTTTTCTTTATACTGCCTTAATTTAACTATATTGACTGGATAGGTATTTAGAAAATAAAGGTAAGAGCTTTATATGAAATCCGTCCTTGACCCTTTGTTAATCTTTAAGAGGTGGTACTATTACAAATATCCTTAAGGTATTTTCTAAATTAAAGCTGGGTGAAATATGTTTTGAATAAACATGTAGGTTTGCTTCTTTATATAAAAACTTGTCCTTTTACAGAAGATATTTGTTTGTAGATACTATCAAGAAAATCGTGTCTTGCATATATATATCAATATAAAGTTTTAAAATTTTCTGTAATCCATACATATAATACCAATTCATAGAATTCCAATTACATAACTAGTTTGTATTAGTTATCCCATAATTTCGTTTATTCCTTTATATTAACAGAATAATTTCTATTAGATTTATTAATCATAATATTTTGGAATGCAAAAGGAAATTCATCAAAAGGAATAAATTTATTAAAGATGTAAATTTTCTAGATTCTTTTAGAAAAAAATTAAATCTTTAAATGACAGGTTGATTTATTTTAGCTATAACATACTTAGGACTTAATTCGAAATTTTATTGTATCTATTTATTTGAAGAATCAAAATAGATAATACAAAGTCTGGTGTTTCTAAATTTGATTCTTAATATCTTAAGTAATGAAGTATTATTCTTATATCAGAATATATACACATATGATTTAAATATGGTTTAAGAAATGAATTAAACTTATCAAATGTTAAAATTCTTGAGATATATATAGGTACATATTCTACATCACATAGTTATATCGTACCAATTGTTTTTGTACATATATTTATTGTATGGAGGAAATATTATTTATAAGATTGATACCAATCATATATAAAATATATATATCTGACTTACACATAATTTTAAGAAATAAGTTTAAGCTATTTTCTGTCGAGATATAGGTATTATGTATTAAAATTATTTAATTACGTAATACTAGGTTGTTATACATATTCTTGTCTCATAAATAAGATTCTTTCAATATAACTTTATTCAAGAGCCAAATATTTTATTTTCCCAAAATATTATTATTAATTTTAATTTAAAACATAATTTAATATTATTTAATATATTAATACTAATGATGATGATGATAACATTATACATTAACGATTTTTGTGTATGCAAATTTCTATTAACATGTTAATTATCATCAATAGTGATTATGCATAAAATTTCTGAATATTATATAACTTATCAAATTTTGATGAAAATTTTTACATATTTAATAATTCGTTAGGAAGTAATAAAGAATTATAAAGTGATTTACAAAGTATTTTTAATGATTGTATAATGCTTAAAACATTATATTTCAACAAAATTATTATAATTATAAGTTTTATCAAAAGTTTAATAAATACATATCTTTAAATTTGAGTAAAACTTTCTGGATTATATCATAAATCATAAAATATACTGCTTTCATCGAATAATATTGTATATTATGATATTTCAGTGATATTATACCTAAAGGTATGATTTTATATCTAATATCAATATCATTATGATTTATGTTGAATTGTATTTACATAAATATGTGGGTATGATATATCACAACTTTGAATATTATTTTATGAATATATTCTCATTACATATTTTGAAATTTTAAATAATATAAAATCATTCAGGAACAATATATATATTATCTAAATATTTATTTCATAATATTTTCAAAGTATCATATCTGAATTATATTTATTTTATATGAATATTAAAATATTTATATTAACATTGTATTGAAATTTAGATTGCATTATATCCCTATATATACATATGGATATAGCATATATATATATATAAGGTATCGCAAAATTTATTAAAATATGATATTATATATCATTTATATATATATGATATTATATATCATTTATATATATATAATATAGCGTAACTGTAAGATACAGATATGGGTAACACATATTGGGAATTCAAAATTTGTTAAATGGCATGAAAATCATGATAAACATATTAAAATTTTATGTTTACAGAATAACATATAAGATATTAATTTCCTAACACAAATGGTTAAGGGTTTAGGTATTGGAAGAACACCTAAAGGGCTTAAACCAGTGGCATAGCTCTGATACCACCTTCTGTCACAACCCCCGATCCCTTATCTGTCCCGGGAACGGGCGGCCGCGAACATTCGTTTGTGGTGGTATCATTTATTAATTAGGCAGCGGAAAGTACATCAGGACCGTAGTTAGGAAATGTTTATCAGAGTAAAACCACCATATTTTATATTAATAATCACATGGGTAAAACCCAAGTTTCTCTGATAATATATTTATAAATGGGACAAAACCCGATTTTTTCATTTTGATACATTTATAGGGAATAACCCCAATTATTGAAAACAATTCTCCTTTTTACTTAGGTAACTTTTATAGCCACTTTTCTAAGCCTTCAGTGCTCTCAAGCTGGCTTCTAATTGGCTTTCACATTGTGTTACCTGAAACACGTGTTTAAAATATTTTATCAGCAAGAAATACTGGTGAGTTAATCCCAGTTTAATCAAAACAGGTTTTATCATTCGCAGTATTGAGAGCGATTACAATGTTTATATCTACACAATTACCCATTCAGTACTTGCCACTCGACCATATCTATGGCTATGGTCATATCACACATTGGCAACCCGTTGTCCAATTGTGAAGATTATCAAGTAGTGTATACAAAACCCCATAATACCGGCGATAATTGAAGAATTACAAGACTCATATACTGGTAATATAATATAAAACAATTGAGGTTTTATAAAAACAGTTGACACAAAAAGGAGATTACTCATATTGCTATTTTTGGTATTTTCCTTGTGACTTCCTGGTTATAATCTATTAATTAAACAATGCACATGCATTAGTATAATAACCCATTTACATTAGTAATACCCTCCCCGAGACAGAAACTCCAACGACTACGTCGGGCAGAACCATGACAACCGTTACGGAGTCCTAGATCAATCGGGCAGCGTATCTAATACGTAACCGGGGTTATAATACTTACAACGAGGTAGAGCTTCGCTATTTAGGGGGTATTATGCCAGAAGATTATTATTATTATTCAGAATTTCGAGAAAGAAAGAAAGAATGAACGGTTTGTCGACTGAATCCTTCGTTGCTATTTATAGGGCTGAATTTTATCTTTGTCGCGCCCCGCGTAAGATGAGGCAAAGGTTTACGCGGCCCGCGAGGACCCCTAGGGCGGCATAAGGTTGCTGAGTCATCGACACGTGGCAGCTTGTGGTATCATCTGATCTCTTAGCTGTCGTGGCCCGCGTAGAAGACGACTAAGGTCTTCGCGGCCCGCGAGCGACCCTAGATTCTTGTTTTTAATTAAATTTAATAAAATAAAGGTATTCGGGCTTGGTTTTCACATACGGGGTAGATTTTAAGACGTATGGGGGCATTTTAAAAATTTTTGGGAGTGTCGGAAATATTTTAGGAGGGTTGTTATATGAACCGAGTCTGCAAGCCATACTTAGATAAGTTTGTCATTGTCTTTTTAGACGACATACTTATTTATTCTCGTAGTCAAGTTGACCATGAGAAACACCTTCGGTGTATCTTAGGATTGCTACAAAAGGAGAAGCTGTATGCTAAATTCTCCAAATGTGAGTTCTAGCTTCGCGAAGTCCAATTTCTTGGACATGTTGTGAGCAAGCATGGTATCCAAGTAGATCCCGCTAAAATAGAAGCAACCATGAACTGGGAGGCACCTAAGACACCTACGGAGATTCGCAGCTTTCTGGGATTAGCTGGATACTACAGAAGATTCATTGAAAACTTCTCAAGGATAGCTGCACCGTTAACTACCCTGACTCGCAAGAATGTGAAGTTTGATTGGGGTCCTAAACAACAAGAATCTTTTGACATCCTCAAACAAAAATTGAGCAATGCTCCTGTGTTGACATTGCCCGAAGGAATAGAGGAATTTGTAGTTTATTGTGATGCTTCGCACACTGGCATGGGCTGTGTGCTTATGCAGAGAGGCAAGGTGATTGCCTATGCATCACGACAGTTGAAAGTGCACGAAAAGAATTACACCACCCATGATCTGGATTTGGGTGTCGTTGTCTTTGCACTTAAATTGTGGAGACATTATCTATATGGAACTAAATGTGTGATATATTCAGATCACAAAAGTCTCCAACACTTATTCAATAAAAAGGATCTCAATATGAGGCAGCGACGTTGGATGGAGACTCTAAATGACTACGATTGTGAAATTCGCTACCATCCCGGTAAAGCAAATGTAGTTGCTGATGCATAGAGCAGAAAAGAAAGGATGAAACCTATAAGGATTAATGCCAAGAGCATTGAGCTTAAGAACAACTTGAATGAAAGACTGCTAGCTGCTCAAAAGGAAGCTATATTGGAAACTAACTTTCCAAGTGAAAAGTTAGGTGTAACAGCTGATTAGTTGTTACCTGGCAAGGATGGAATCCTTAGATTGAATGGTAGAATCTGGGTTCCTATCCATGGAGGACTTAGAGATATAATCCTCCAGGAAACTCACAATTCCAGACACTCAGTTCACCCTGGAGGAGACAAAATGTATCAAGATTTGAAAGCCAATTATTGGTGGATAGGTTTAAAGAAATCTATAGCCACACATGTAGCTAAATGTCTGACATGCGCTCAGATTAAAGCTGAACATCAAAAGCCGTTAGGTTTGCTACAACAGCCAGAACTTCCCACATGGAAGTGGGAAATGGTAACCATGGATTTTATAACCAAGTTACCTAAAACAAGGCATGGAAATGATACTATATGGGTCATAGTTGACAGACTAACTAAGTCAACACATTTCTTACCCATTAAGGAGACTCATAGCTCCGACAAGCTAGCTCAGTTGTACGTGGATGAGATTGTATCTCTCCACGGAGTGCCAGTATCTATTATATCCAATAGAGATACTAGATACACCTCTCATTTTTGGAAAAGTTTCCAACAATCGTTAGGCACTCATTTGAATTTTAGTACTGCTTACCATCCCCAAACGGATGGACAAAGTGAGCGTACAATTCAAACTTTGGAAGACATGCTTCGTGCATGTGTTATTGATTTGGGTGGTAGCTGGGATGACCACATACCTTTGATTGAGTTCTCCTATAATAATCGTTACCATACTAGCATTCAGGCTGCGCCTTTTGAAGCATTATATGGGAGAAAATGTAGAACGCCTGTTTGTTGGGCGGAAGTAGGAGAAGCTCAGTTATCAGGACCTAATATAGTCCTAGAAACCACGGAAAAAATTGTCCAAATTCATGATCGCCTAAAAGCTGCCAGGGATAGGCAGAAAAGTTATGCAGATAAGAGGCGAAAACCTCTAAAGTTTGAAGTGGGCGACAAAGTCTTACTAAAAGTATCACCCTGGAATGGTGTGATGCGTTTTGGTAAGAAGGGCAAGCTAAGCCCGAGGTATATAGGACCATTCGAGATCATCGAATGTGTCGGCAGTGTAGCTTATAAGCTAAACTTGCCTGAGGAGCTTAGTGGAATTCACAATGTATTCCACATTTGTAATTTAAAGAAATGTCTAGCTGATGAATCGCTAGCAATGTCTCATAAAGACGTACAGATTGATGAAAGTCTGAGGTTTGTTGAAAGACCTATATCGATCGAGGATCGGCAGGTTAAAAAGCTCCGAAGGAACCACGTGCCTATAGTGAAAGTTAAATGGGATGCTCGTAGAGGCCCAGAATATACGTGGGAGGTTGAGTCCACTATGCGACAAAAGTACCCTCACTTGTTTCAATAAATCTCGGGGTTGAGATTTCTTTTAAGGGGGTGAGGATGTAACACCTCGTAAAAACGTGTCCAATTATGTGAAGACACATGTCCAAAACCCTAATCGTGTGAAAGATTGAGTTTGAAGGACCAAAGTTGTAAAACGATGAAACTATGTATGCGAAGGGACTAAAAGTGTCAACATGCCAAACTTGTGCCTCTGAATGACCACACACGAAGAATATATTCTTAAACGAGTAATTATTCGAATATAAGAAGCCGTTTGTGAAAGTAAACGAAAGTTTACAAGATACAGGGGTTAAACGTGTCAACATGTTAATTCTTACCTCTGAGTGACCTTTTAACGAACCCGGGGCTTCGTAATGTTCAAATATACTCTCAAGAATAAGTGATATCAATTTCACGAGGTTTCGAGATCGTTATGTGATGTTTACGAAAATTCCCAAGAATTAGGGTTAAAAGCATCAACGAGGCGAAACTTATGTTTTCGGTGATCGTTTAACGAAACCGGACCTAACGATGTTTGGTTATACTCCCTAGATCATCTATAAACTAACTACAAGGGCCTATTATGCCTAAAACAAAAGATATTGAGCTTACAAAGGTCCAGGGACTGAACATATCAAGATTGAAACTTGTTTGGCTGGTCTTCTATAGGGTCGCGCTGCGCGACACCTTACCCTATATGCCGTCGCGCGACGCGACGACCTCCTGTCGACAGAATGGTGATGCCAGGTTGCTGGTTATCTCCTTCCTTGTGCTCCAAACCAAAACAATTCAAAAACTATGGCTGTTTGATGGTTTTAAAAACCACCATGGACACCTGGAGACATCTGAATACTTCCCTAAACACTTGTGATTATCATAAGGGATCTTCATTCACTATAAATAGGCTCAATTGTGCAACCATTTCACTTGCACATTCACAATTTCACTCTCATCTCTCTAGCTTGAGTTTTCTTGAGCATTCTGGGATTCCTGATAAAAAGGAAGCTCATTCTAGTAGAAAAGATTGCTAGGACCCTTTGTAAGTGTCTTAGTCCCCTCTTTAGTTCAGTTTTCTTATTTAAAAACCAAAAAGTCAAAGCTACGTAAAATAGCTTTGACTCTCGGTTTAAAATCAAATGGTCCAGCCATTGTTTGAGGCGAATATGGCTATGTGACCATAATTAGGTAGGTGTTAATCCCTTAAAAGGGCACCTCCTAATTATCTCGTTTGCTTAGTTAATTGTCAGGTCAAACTATTTAATCAAAAAGTCAAACTAGTCAGAATTTGAAATAATAATCAAAACTAACAATGCAGAGGTTATAAATTATATTTTATCACTCTAATAACTTGGTAATTATTATTAGAACATGTTTAAGCATGTTCAACCCGACGATTCTGAGTTTAGGGTCGGTTCGCAACCGAAAGTCGCAAAAGCTTGACTTTTGCTTTGACTTTCAGTTCTAACCCGATTAAGCTTAATTCTTCTATGTTTTAAGCTTCCATTAGGACCACATTATGTTGTAGTATAACCCTCTGAGGTTATATTACCTGGTCATTAGTATTCTGAACTATATGCTAATCTCCGTTATTATGCTTATAATTGCCCGTTATGCCCTTATGTTATAAAAATGAGATTTTTGAAAATGTGAGAGGACAAAAAGCTTTATTACTGATATATAAGTATGTCAAATAAATTTGACATCAGTTTCTGGTCTCAAACTAAAGTTATGCAAGATTTCGTAAAATGAAACTTTTTATTAATTAGATTACATTTTTAGCATAACACATGTTTAAACATAGAATTTGACCCAAAACTCATTACCTACTGTTAAGATATTATTTTTAGGGATTTTTGGAATTTTTGGTCAGATTATAAACTGACCATATCATAGAGTTCTCGTATAATTCGGTAAATAACGATAATACCCTTTACGTTCATAAAATGAGATTAACATATGATTTGCATACCAAACCTTTTCCTACTAATATTATATATTAAATAAAATATTTTTGAACATTTAAGACTGATCAAAATCTCAAATTTCCATAAACATCTTAATTATCGTCAATTATCAACTTTTACGCTAATTAAGCGCATAGTATGGTCTAAAACCATACTAAACACCTAAGGCTTGTTACCTACTGGTTTTATAAATAAATTTTAATATTTTTACAGTAGGTATAAGTCATGAACTCAGACTTCCAAATATGTCCTTAAAATCATATGTGAAATAACCAAAATACCCTTTCGGGGCATAGTTTGGCCATAAATGGTAAACCATACATATGAATGATATCCTACTGTTTAAACATCATAAAATAAATATTTTTACTGAATGTTTTAGACCAGAATATCAGTTTACTAAAAACCCTCTTTTATAAATATTAAAATGACCAAAATGCCCCTACGGGACTTAAATTGGTTTTAAATACTATTTGGGCATATATGTTAACATCCTACTGATGTATTAACATATTTTAAGCATAATAACATATGAGACTTGTATATGGTTCATTTTGGTTACCCGTTATGCATTTATGCGTTCGGTACGGTTTATGTGACTAATTTACATAAATTAGCCGAAATGGGTTTAACCTTATCATTAAATCTTCAAAATCCAGAATGTGTTTAGTTTACCCATATTATACAAGTATCCAAACTTGTCGGGTCTAAATCACATTCCATTCCGGTCTCCGCTTAATCCATTGTTTCGAACCGTAAAATATCTTTCAAACTAATCGGTCTAAGTCTTTGACTTAAATAAAGACCCGTTAGTATCCTAATAGGTTAATAAACCTTCCATACAGATTGAGTAGCCTCGGTAGAAGGTATTTACATAAGGCTTTAGGAGACATATAGCTGAGTTACATCCTTACGAATCTAGCTCAGGTAAATACTTTTAACTTATTTTCCCTATACGGGCTTGGGATACGGTGAATTATTACCGCTTGGTCGGGTATGAGATCATTTAATCGGATTGTGATTTAATAAATCTGCATAACCCGTTTTAATCTGTTTTGTTTGATAACATGAACATTTGGGGTTAACGACCGTGTCCTGGATATCCTCGGCTCGTTAAAGTTAATAATGGCCACGACCTATGCACGGGGTGTAGGCATACACCTGACAGATGCAAATGCTAAATAATAAATAACCCACATGTTGGGGATAACTCCTTTGTGGGTTCTATAAGTGGTGAGTCGGTTAATCATGACCGGCTTTCAAACCGGCCCCAATTGTATGACAAACATGTAAATCGGTATACAAGATTTTAATAAGAATTGTCCCAAGTTATAAAAGGTTTTGTGCCTTGTGCACTTAAATCAATTTTCATAAACTCTTTTCAAATGAGTCAGTTAATTGTATTTACCAGTGAAAACTGACGTATTTTCCAAAGACTAAGTGACAGGTACCTCACGAAACTAGGCTGGAGCTACTCGGTGTCAAATAATAGGATCTTGCAAATCCTTAGATGCCTGAAGTCTGTTTATTTCAGTTTCTTGTATTTATTTTTATGATCAGCCTGTGGATCTCTATTATAACCAGTCTGTATATTCTTTTATTTTGGACACTCGGACTCTATGGTTTGTAATAGTAATTATCTACCAAGCCTTCCGCTGTGCTATATATTGTGTATATTGACTATGATGATATCAACTACGTCACGATACTCCCCACCGGGCCCACCGGTAATATGTGGAAATATCGGGGTGTGGCAATCATATAATTGTTTGTTATGGTTGAATGCAATGATATTAAGCAAGTCACACATAATCACGCTTCCGCAAAAGTCAGGGTGTGACATATATAGTCTAAATGGATGTAACATGCATTGGACACCACAAGTTTAGAATTTTGGAGTTTGAACACACTTGTTCACTCACGATGCTTAAACGATGTGTAACGCTTCGCATTTATGTACTTTCCTTATTTAGAAAGTTGTATTCGTATTTCTATTTTTAGTAACTTGTATTCGTATCCCTTTTCAATCTTGTAATCCGAGCCTTCGATCATAGTGGAAATTCACTTTTATACTAATACATGTTACATGCTTGTGTTATACGTAATCAATCATGGAATATGTGTTTATACGCGAAACCGAGACTCGTAATACTTTGAATGATCAATCATACATGCATCACACCCTTACCATGCTTATATACATTTTGAATACCCAAAAACATGCTTAATTATGAGTTTCTAGCATAAAATAATGCAATTATCAAACTATAGGGGTTAAACTACAAATTATAGAAAGTTTGGTAAATTTAGCAGGTGGTGCACGGCCATGCAACTGATGCGCATGGCCATGCATACTGTGATCCGCTTGACTGCACACCTGATGTGCACCTCCTTGCGTTCCGTGATCCGCACGACCGTGCACCTGATCCACACGGCCGTGCAAAAGCACCAGGTCTGGCAGAATGCTTTCAAACTCGCGAATTTTGACTCCTATTCCTTCCTTTCAACCCCCAACCACCTCATTTAACACTCAAACCCTAATCCCAACTATAAATACAACCCTTTACCACCTCCTAAACATTTTCCACACTCCAAACACACTCTCTAACACTCTCAAATCTCTACATTTTTTCAACTTTGGGCAGATTCATCCAAGTTCAAAATAGTGAGTTTTGAGCTTGTTTCATCACTTTTTCTTCTCCTCGTTCTTTGGAACACCTCTAGAAATGTTACCATAAGTTTACCATGGTAAACTAATATGGTCCATCACCATATTTGAGGTCCAAAGTAGGGTATATTTTTCTATTTTTAACAACTTTCAAAACAAGGTTTATACTCAATTATTTCTTAGATTTCTATGCACCAAACCAAGTTTCCAACAAATCCATTGTTGGGAGACTTGAGTTGAGGTATGAAATCAGAAACTTAAAGGCTCATAACCTCATTTACTTTATGTTCCAAAGGTTCCAAGTAACCTACAAGTGTTGAAACCAACCAAGCCCACAACCTTCAATGTTGTGAGACTTGTGTTCTTGTTAGGTGTGAACAATGGAGCCTTGGTTTCCAAACTATCATTCCACATCCTCACTTAATTAGTTAACCCATTTCTAGATAACCTAAGTCATCAAGTAAACTTACTAATAACAAAGTGTCTAAACTACACCAAGTCTCCAAACATTTGCCATGATTAGAATGCACTAGTCTAGTTTGAGTTTTACTTGGTTATTTGATGGTTTAGATTATTAGTAATTGTACATTCTTTATTTTATTCATGACCAACCGAATTCATCAACTAAGTTGATGATTTTGATCTTTCGTGAATCCATACAATGAGGTTAAATGGATGGAATTAATCCTACCTCCATACATGATACTATATGGCTTGGACTAGATACTTGCAAATATATATATGTAACTAGCTTATATCCCGTGTGACACACGGGTTCAAAAAATAAAATTTAAAACATATTAATAAATATGATGTATGATTTTTTTTAAAAATAAAAAAGAACATGTAACCAAGTAATTTGAAATAATAATGTTTAGACGCTTGTCAGTTCAAATTTTTAAGTCGACATCTTCATTTTTAAAAGATGCTCAAATCTGGGAAACCATTTTCGGAGAACATTGGCTTGCATTATTGTTCAATAATATAAAGAGTATCAACCTGCTCACAACAGTAATAAGCCAAGTGGCATGTCCTATAGCAGAATACTAAGATGGAACCTTTTTAAAATGTTATTCCTTCTAAAATCCTTTTCATGTAGAAATGCACAACATCTACAAGGGTATGACTTAATAATATGCACCTGTAACTTGATAGTGATTCCCCTTTCCCTCTCAAGATCCATGTTATCCAAAAACTGCTCCTTCATTTCACGTGTTTGCACTGTACCCGTCACTTGCAGCAACTTGTATGCTAATGTCGATTTCCCATGATCAATATATGCAATGATAGAGAAATTCCTAATTTTTTCTGTGGGAACCTGCAATTCATAAAAATCACATGCTCAAAAAGAACATATAATTAGAACCTTACCTGTATCAAATAACGAATACCTGCAAGAATGTGACCCACACAAAATAACTACATAAACATACAAATTGTTCTCTGGCATGACTGAGAACACTAAGCATTAAAGTTGGGACCTGAAAACTTTAATTAACTACGATACAAAGTCTTCACATATGTTGGTTAACTTGTTTAGAAAATGTATGTTTCACTATGCAGCATATTACTGCCAAATAGGTGTTTACTGTTTAGGTAGTAACCCCATAAGTTCCAGAAAGAACGGGAGACAATTCATTATCAAGTCGAATGCTCCTCAAATTTCAAATATTAAGTAGAGATTCTACAAATTTAACACCATAGTTTTCTATTTTGTCTCGTTTGCGTTATTATTTTAACGTAGAAACACGTCACGACACTCTCTAACTGATCAGCAATGCAACACTCTATTCTTAAAACTATACATATTTACCTAATACCCGTTTTACTTCCAGTTTAAATTAAGAATACAAAAATATATTATAAGCTCAAAAGGATATTATTCCTTTAGGGTTGCAGTAAGCCAATTTTGTATCCATCATCGTTTGAGCAAATCACATAAAACTCAATTTGTATTATCAGTAGATGTAACAACAATATTGAATAATACAAACTAACAACACAACAATTAGATGTGAAGAATACAACATCATACCTAAAAAAACGCACAAATCGGATTCGATTAAGTTCATAAACATCACAAAACTCATCACCGCTAGCGCAAATCATATAAAATTCACCAAATCTGATATGATTAAGTTCAAGGACATCACAAAATTCATCACCCTTTGAGCAAATCACATAAAACTAAATATGTATCATCATCGGTAACAACAGTTTCTAATAATATAAACTAACAACACAACAATTATATGTGAATAATACAACATCGTACCTAAAAAAACTAAAAAAAAAGCACAAATCAGATGCGATTAAGTTCATAAACATCATAAAACTCATCACCGCTAGCGCAAATCATATAAAATTCACCAAATCTGATGCGATTGAGTTAAAAAACGCCACAAAACGCATCACCGATAAAGCAAATCATATGAAATTTATCATATCTGATGCGATTAAGTTCTTCAAGAACAGCAAAATTATCATCGTTTGTAATGAGATCAATAGATTTGAGATGAAAGAAATCTTACGTGAACAACAGGATGAAGAGGTGGTCTACGGCAGGTTAGCATTTGGATTGTGTGGAAACCCTAAAGAAAATATCTTATATGTGGAACACAAGAATGCAATGATTTTCCCAAATAGATCGAAATCAGTCACCAGAAAATTGCACCTCCAAACAGCTGTTAGATTATGATGAAGGTGAAGAATAGAAAAAAAAGTAGATATTTGATGTTGAAGAAGACATTTTACAGTCGATTGAGAATAAATGAGAGAACCAAGATAGAGAAACGACTGAAAAATTTGGGGGAAATAATTAGGGTTTGGAGTAATACTACCCAGTTCAGGAAAAGGATGCGTGGATAGGCTGAATGATGAACACGATAACAAATAAAAGGAGGGGTTGACATGTGTCTTGGATGAATGTGGAGGGGACAGGTGTCCCAACCTTTGTTCCTTTATTATATATAGAGATTATACTATAGAACCAAATCATAACACCAACCAAACTCATGGTTGAATGCTATGTATAAGGATCATTTCCATCTTGGTCAAAGTTCCTCAAACTATGGATTCTAATGGGTTAATCGGTACCCATGAAAGCATGACCAAAATAGTGTCCATAATGAGTGCTTTTAGACAAGATGTATTTTCTTGCAATATACATACTTTCATACTATCTTGAAACCCTAATCTAACTCAATACCGAACTCCAAAACTCATACGCCTCGTTCATCCTTATAGGATAACTCGGCGGTCTCCCTAAACACTCAACGCACCAACTCACGTATGTGGGATTTACTACGCAAACTGTCAGTATACTTGACCCTTTTTACGCTTTAATGCACTTTGGGGTGTAACATGTATAATCCATCAAAATTCACAATACACACAATCAAACATATTCAATCACTCTATCCATCGAACATGCTATTTGTTATGCTTAGGTTGTTTATGCTAGAAAACATTCATGCACTCTATTTGTCATTAACTTAGCTAGCCCACCTTAACAATTATAGCGCTATAGGAGTAGCACACTGCCCGTCGGGGTATTGTTAAGTTATCATACTTTACGGTCTCGATCACTTCGGTGTCGAGGGACGCACATTATACTGTACGGTCTCGTTCACTTCGATGACGAAGGATGCACATTATTCTAGTGGACACAAGGGTTTAGCCTATAGTTATGCATGCTAGCTTCAACTTAGTATATAAATTACCATGATGGATGTGAGGCAATCTTTTATACATATGCTATGTAATCAAACTTGTATACTTACCAACTTTGTGTTGATTTTGTTTTAATACATGTTGCAGGAAACGTATGTTGACGCTTGAAGAAATCTATTTAGGATGGATTTAGAAACGCACTTAAATTTTTTTTTTTGTAATGCTAATGTTGTATTTGTTTAAGTTGCAATTGTTGTAATTTTCCATCTCAAGATAATGTAATCCTCTTCTAGTATGAAATGAAACATGATTTATTTAAATATTGGCACATTAGCACGTTATGAAGTCTCGAGCAATTTCGTTTTCGTCTCACTCCGATGTTTCTGCCATTGGTTGGGGTATGACACGAGGTACACTCTTTCGGTATCTAATAAAATCTGTGTTGACCAAACGTTATGCTGCCGAAATTGTTACAATTATAATTATCAATTACATTAAATAATAGGAATCAAGATCCAAAACACGAACTTCCAACTAGGGTTTGACATTCAACAAAACACCAATTTAGGGGCAAAACATCCAACTCTAACAATTTACAATTATCAATTACGCTAAATAATAGGAATCAAGGAAGTGGAACAAAAAAACATATTGTGAGTGGCGGTGGTGATGTGGTGGTCGACGGAGGTAGGTGGTGGTGACCACTGGTCACCACCGGTGGGCTGGGGTTTAGTTGGGGTCGTGACGTGTAGTGGCTGATGATTGTTTTGCTTCTGTGTTATTGTTGTGCTTGTTTGTTTCTTTTTCTAATGATGTTAAACTGTTAATTATTATTTATAATACTATATAGGGTATGTTTGGCAAAAGTAGCTGGTAGCTGTTAGCTGGAAGCTGGTAGCTGGTGGCTGGAAGCTGGTAGCTGTAGCTGGTAGCTAGTAGCTGTAGCTTTTTAGATATATTTGGTGTTTGGTAGAGTAGCTGGAGCTTTTAATAAAATGTATAAAATGACAAAAATGGACATAACTAGTTAAATGCCATTTTAGTACTTGTGGTTTGGGTCATTTTGCCAGTTTAGTCCAAAGGTTTCATTTTTAACCTGTGGGTCCAAAATGGTTTCACAGTTGCCATTTTAGTCCACTAGGTTAACTTCATCCATTTTTTCTGGTAACGAGAAGGCCAATTCGGTCATTTTATATGGCTGAATTGCCCTTTTAGTTAATAGAATTACATAAAAAATGACCGAATTGGCCTTCTCGTTAACAGAAAAAATGGATGAAGTTAACCAAGTGGACTAAAATGACAATTGTGAAACCTTTTTGGACCCACATGTTAAAAATGAAACCTTTGGACTAAACTGGCAAAATGACCCAAACCACAGGGACTAAAATGGCATTTAAATCTAACTAAAAATTTAGAAAGTTGGTGCATTAAAAAGTTTCTTATTTTTAGAGGTTAAAATAGTAATTTTTTCCCTAAAAGCTTGTAGCTCCTTCTAAACGCTACTAGTAGTAGCGTTCAACCAAAAGCTTCAAGCTGCTAACCTAAAAGCTTAAAGTTCATTCAACCAAACAAGACTTTTTATTGATTAGGAGCTTTTTCTTAAAAGCTTAAAGTTAGAAGCTCCTAAAAGCTCCATGCCAAACATACCCATAAAGGAAATCTGATGGATTGAAATGTAATTTTACATCGCGCTCAACTTTTGAAGCAATATGTACAACTAATGAAAGCCTATCTTACAAGGGTATAATAGTAAACTGCACCTACAACCCATACTCACAAAAAATCCTTTCCTTCCCTGCCAAACCTAAACGACATCTCACAATCAAACCCCCCACCTGTAATTATGTCGCCACATTGAATTAGGAATTCTAAACGTCTCCCTCTTTATTTTCTATCCTCAAATTGAATCCAAATCGATCGCCCCGGTGTCGCTGTATCAAACCCAAGACTGATCGGTGAAGTTCGTTGGAGTTCAAAATCATGAACCATGGTGATTGACAGCATACCTCCGATCACCATCACACAACTCAGTTACCTTCCGGTTATAACCTTTCGACGAAGTGGAGATGAAGATGTTACGATCTCCGGCACCAGTAAGAGAAGATGATTGGTGCTTCCGATTATCATGTCAATTTGGTGTTTATGTGGTCAATAAACGACAGTTCGATCTCAGATCTGAAGGTTAGAATTCATAATAATATATTCATCTGTTTGATGTTCTATAATCTTAGAATTTGTTTACATTGACTACCTGTTCAAGCTTCTGCTCATTGGAGGGATAAGGGTTTTTCTTGGATTATTAAATTATGTTGATGATCCTCTTTTTGTTAGGGCTTTTTCGCTCAATTTGGTAACTTAATTCAAGCTCTGGAGTCCGTTGATGATAAAAAGGTACAATTTTTCTGATACTTTATGTTTCTTTTTTTAAATTTGCGAAGTGGGTTTTGTAGGAAAATCACCATGTTGTTTGTTGCGAATTTTTTTGGGGGTTGATAGAAGTTGTTTGAAATAGAATTAGAAATAATTAAGTGAAATTAAATCCAGTAGATGCATATTATGTGCACGAGTGCCCAATTTTAAGATGATTAAAATAAAATTTAACCCAAAAGATTTGACCAAATTCTGTTTGCAAGATTGGTAATTTGTGTTTTCTCAAGTTTCTTGTAATTGTTGTTGAAAGGTTGCTTGAAAATTTAAGGGGAACTATTTGATTAAGGTTAAATTTCTGAAAGTTTTTTTTCTGGGCAACAAAAACTGAAAGAGGGTACACTTGACGCTTCATTGTCAAACGTTTAATCGTTGAACCGTCAGTGGAGAAACAAGGAGGTGTCTCTAATAGAGATGATCTTTTAACGCATAGGTATGTGAGGATACAAGAAAGGAATATTTGGCGAGCAAGTTGTGAACTTGATGAAGATGATGATGTAAGCATCAGTTTGTGGATTGAAAGCCATCAGAATCATGTGTTCTTTTATGAGGATTTAACTGATAATGATCCGCTTTGTTGGTGAATCAGTTTGTGAACTTGCTTGCAAGTGTTTTTTACTGCAGTTTTATCTGCAAATAAGCTATGATTTCTCTAATATGATGTTTGTAGAATAACAAGTTGTTTATATGGATCAGGTTTGTGGTTGGAATTTTTCTGGTGTTGGGCCCTGATGCTCAATAGATTTCGAGTTTTCGACCATATATCTATTAATTGGCTGATTTGGGTTATCTCTACGGGTCAAACAAGTAAAATTTAAAAAGCTCAATAGGAAATGGTTCGAATGGCGCAAAAGTTGTCCAAACTGTGAAGTCTGCAAAGAGTAATCTTAAAGCACAAAAGCTTTTTAATCATTTATTCAATTGAAATCTTTTGTTTTCCCATTTAACACACTATTATTTGTTAAAAAAATGATCTTTAGGCGAAAAGTGTTTTTCAGGTCAAACCAAAATTGCATGTTTTTTTTTGTCACCCAACTAGCATTTGTAGCTTATCTGCGTGTATAATTCTTCTAATTTTCAGCGAAGAAAAGAAAACAGTACTTGTTTGGTGGCATATGCAACAAACGAAAGTGATATATACACAATCAGCGCTACTAATGCTACGATGAAGTGGAAATTATCTAGAACTGAGTTTGGGTATGCTGTTAATTAACTTTATTTTTTAATGCTACCATTTCTTTTTATGAGTTGTATCTTGATATTTTGATTTCTCTTTATACAGTGAAATTGCTGCTCTCTCAATTACAAACAAAGGGCGTAAACTTTGTTTTATCAGCACTGATGGCACATTATGTGAAATGATCTCAGAAACCGGAGAAATTCTAAAAGAAATAAATATTCCGAAGAAGTATATATATACTTTGGCATATATATTCGGTGAGTGTTCAAAGCATCTTGGTGTCAGTAACATCTTAACATTATAATGCTTTCTTTTGTTATTTCATTTAACGCTTGTTTTCTTGTATGGTAGATGATAAGATATTAACTGCATCAGATGACCATATTAGAGTCCTCGGTTTAGAAGGTGCCCGGTGATGTATTAGCGAAGTTTTCTTCCGCTGTGGTATGTAATATGTTACTACTTTTTTCCTATCACCAAAACTTCTTTATGGGTGGTTATGTAATTCTTCATTAACTACTTGATTTTCTTTATAACAATTTGTTACCTGATTATTCTAATCTGACAGTCTGTGGGTGATTTGGTTGTTTTATAAAGCTGATTGTCTAATTATCACAGTGGCGAACCTTGACCCGAATGACGGGGGGTCGAAAACGTATATACCCAAAATTTCTATACGAAAACTACTAAGCGACCCCCCCCCCCCCCCCCCCCCCCCCCCGCCCGCCCATTCTATACTTCGCCCCTGAATTATCATGATTTGAAGTTGTAATAGTTAGTTTTCAATGTATGGATACAGTGATTCTGATTAGTTTTTGGTAATCACTTTTTGGTAGCCGTAGGAAAACTAATTTAAAAGTATATAAATTACTCATTGTCCTCCTTTTATGCCCATTGTTCATACTTAGTAGCAGGGATAATGTATGTATAGGTATTAGGTCATGTATCTTTTTAAGCTACTTTATAAGCTAATCATATATATATATATGTGTATATATATATATATATATATAGGGGACCGCTAAAATGAGAACCACCTCGAGTTGTAAGAACCGTGAGAACTACACCGTACGGGGCGAGGTGGACCAATTTTTTTTTTCATAAACGTAGATGCGTGTATTATAAACACATTTGTAAAAAAAATTCAAAAAAAAATGTCGTGTGTGTAGTTTTGAGCACCACAAGTTTGTGTTTACGGGTACCGTAAATCCTACCGGAAAATTTACGGTACCCGTAAACACACACTTGTGGTGCTCAAAAACTTTTTTTTTTGAATTTTTTTTTACAAATGTGTTTATAATACACGCATCTACGTTTGTGAAAAAAAAATTGGTCCACCTCGCCCCATACGGTGTAGTTCTCACGGTTCTTACAACTCGAGGTGGTTCTCATTTTAGCGGACCCTATATATACTAGCTTATATCCCGTGTGACACACAGGTTTAAAAAAGTAAAATTTTAAAACAAGTTAATTAGATATATATATCCGGTGTGACACACGTGTTTAAAAAGTAAAATTATAAAACATATTAATAAAATAAATATGATGTATGATGTATGATTTAAAAAAAAAAATCAAAATAACATGAAACCAAGTAATTTAAAATAATAATGTTTGGTCCAGTTTTTATTCTTTGAACACAAGTTTTAATTTAGTAAGTTGTCCAGGAAATATAAGTCGACATCTCCATTATTAAAAATGTTCCAATGAAATGTTTGTTTAGAGTATGAAATAACAGAAATTAATGTTAATCTAAAATAAAATAATAAAAATAAGTAAATAAATAACAAACTAAGTAATTTGACATGAAAGATGTAAAAACAAATTATAAAATTACATTACAAATTTCTAAAAACTTCTTTGTATACAACATTTGATGTTGTATTTGAAAGATTTCCATCACTATCTAGAATAACAACTTTGAGGCCATCGCGTCTTGTAACTCTTGATAATGCGACATACAATTGACCATGTGTAAAAACTGGTTTTTTCAAAAACAAACCAACTCTAAAGAGTGATTGTCCTTGACTTTTGAATTTGATCCTTCCATTTCCGAGACACGTGGCGGATCTCCGTCTTTGAAATAACCTCCATTGAAAACGTTAACACACAAAAATTTGTATACAATTAGTCATCGAAACGAAAATAAAAATCTACATTAAAAGATTCATACAAAAAGCTAGGAGGCTAAGACATAACCGAGTTTTAGCCAAGTAGAGAGGCTGCAATATAATATATCAAGTATATTAAGCCTGACAAACTGTGGGGGTCGGGTGGGTTTCGTTGACGGGTCAAAAACGGGTTCAGGTCAATGTGGGTTTATGAGCAAAGTGAGCTTGGGTAAAAGGGGGCCGTTTTAAAAACAATGTCAATTTACTTCGGGTCATTACAGGTTAAAGCTAAAATATTGTTTTACAAAAAATTCAAGCCTAAGCTTGCACACTATTTTTTTATGGTGGCAAGTGGTGACAATGGGTTCGGTATCACCTACTTTGACATGATATCTACCAATTTAGACAAAATGACAGTGCACGTCCTTTAGGTTTAACTAAAAGTACAGTACACGTCCTTAACGTTTAAAAGTTGCACTGCAAATCCTTTAACTTTATTTTCGTTGCATTGCAAGTCCTTTATGGTAAACGGTGTTAATTTTAACCGTTAAATCCCCCATGTGCCTCCCATGTGAGGGGTAGATCTGTCATTTCCCTTCATTTTCCTCCTTTAAAACCCCAGTTACCAAAAACATTCAACATTTCTCTTCATCCCTTTCCTATGTAATAACCATAACCCCAATACGTATTTCCCCTTCAACAAAAATTGGAACCCTGGCTCAGATAAATCTGACCCGCACTTAAATCTGACCGAGTTGCACCAAACCCGAACTCGAATCATGACCGAACCTGTAACAAACTCAATCTGCTGTCGACTAATTTTTAACCCGCACCCGAGACCAAAATAACCACCACCTCAGCTGCTGTCGCAGGCGTGGCTCCCGCCGTCGAAGCCACCGTCAACATCATCATCATCAATTATCATCATCAGTCATCGGAAAAGAAAGAAAAGAAAAGAATAAAAGCAAGAAATGCAATATTAAAGAGCTCACCGGAAAAAGCTAATCCGAACGACACCGGAGAAGTCTGTTGCCGGAAAATAACCGCCGCCGCCGTCATCAGAAAAACAGGGGGTAAACCACCGCCGTGGCCTTCTTTCTCTCCCTCATCTCGTTCTCTCTCTCTCTCTCTCTGCCTCTCTGATTTCGCCGCCGCGCCGCCACCAGTTTGTGGTGGCCGGCCGTTTTACTTGAAGGAGAAGGTGGTTGTGAGGTGAGGGGGTGAGAGGGTATACAAAGAGAAGAGGGGGTGTTTGTCGGACCAAAACGGCGTCGGAGGTCACCGATCTGGTGGCCGGATCTGGAAGACGAGAGGGAGAGTCGAAGGGGGTGCGGCTGGGTGGTGTTTGGGTGCCGGAAAAACGAGGGAGGAGGAGTTAGGGGTGTTGTGGGTGTTCTTCGCTGTCAAAACGAGGCGGCGGAGCTCGCCGGAGTGCGGCTCTGGTGGCCGGACACGGGAGAGATAACAGAGGGTGAGCGTGTGTGTGCGGGTGTATGTGTTTGTGAAAAGTGAAGGATATTAGGGTTTGTTTCTCCTTTGATAACTGGGGTAGGGAAAGGACAGATCTACCCCTCACGTGGGAGGCACATGGGGGATTTAACGGTTAAAATTAACACCGTTTACCATAAAGGACTTGCAATGCAACAAAAATAAAGTAAAAGGATTTGCAGTGCAACTTTTAAACGTTAAGGACGGGCACTGTACTTTTAGTTAAACCTAAAGGACGTGCACTGTCATTTTGTCACCAATTTAACCCAATGCTCTTACAATAAAATCTAACGTTTTAACTAAAGTACATAACGAAAAATGTAAATAAAGAAAATGGGTTTGTGGGCTGAGATTTGTGATGCCGTATATATATATAGGGTAAGGTTCATGCGAGAACCACCTTTATTGCGAGAATCGCGAGAACCAATGTGAACACAACCTAAAATAGCTAAAAAAAACTAACCCCCATCCCCCCCCCCCAAGCTAAAATGCTAAAAACTAAACCCCCAAACAACCTAAAAAAATAAAAAAAAATCTACATTTTTTTTAAATATTTTTTATGTTAAAATCGCTACTTTTAGTAGCAAAAAAAAAATAAAAAAAAAAATTTAAATTTTTTTTTGTTACTAAAAGTAGCGATTTTAGCATAAAAAATATTAAAAAAAAAATAAATATTTTTGTGTGTTTTTTAGCTATTTTTAGGCATTTTTTGTTGTGTTAACATTGGTTCTCGCAATAAGGGGTGGTTACTAACGGATCTTTGTCCTATATATATATATATATATATATATATATATATAAATCTTAGCCAGAAACATACTAGATGATGAAAATCCTGTTAATTTTTTCAAGAAGCAACAGTTTTAACCTATAACATGTTGACCTCTTAAAGCGATTCTTCTCTTACAACTATTTAGGGCAAATTCATCATTTTGATTTTTGACATGATTTTGGTTAGAACTGGTATATTTGGGTAAATTGTTTGATATAGGGTTGCAAACGCGCCGAGCTGAGCCCGAGCTCGCTTAACTTATGAAAGCTCGAGCTCGGCATATATTTTTATATTTAGGGTACTTTTATCATTTATTATATGTATTTTTATGATTTCATACATGTTAAGAGTAGTTTACATATGTGTAACAACCAAATTTTATGTATGTTCAGGTCGGGTTGAGATGACCTGGGACACCTTTTTGTCTAAAACATTCAGTTTTTTAATATATATTTTTTAAATTCTTGTTCCTTTTCCGGTCCAGAAACATTGAAGATGCTAAAATGAAGCGTACATATTATATGGGAATCAGGGTGGTTTTGGTTGCTGGCAACGAGGATACCGAAAGGGTACTTAGTGAAGGCAAGACAACATACCGTATTAGTGAAGTCATAAATGGTGATGGTGTAAGTTATTAATAATAGTTATATGGTTCAGCAGTTCTCTCATTTGAGGATGCACGAGATATGCAAACAAAAAACTTGAGTTTGTTTAGCATCCTACAATAAGGCCATGTTTGGCTTAGCTTTTCAAAACAACTTATAACTTTCTTTTCCCCTCATAAAATAGTTTCCCCCAAACACTTTTTAAAAAATCAATAAGCTAATAAGTAACTAAAATAAGCACTCCCAAAATGTTTTTAATGACTTTTCGTTACTTCAGAATTAAATTTAGTGAATTTGTTAAGCTGCTTAACATACCAAATCTTAACTTGTTTAATTGAGCCGAGGCTACTTTGACTGCTTGAGATTGACCGAGGATTGTTTTCTGAATTTGATTGAGAATTTATTTTATATTTATCTTATGCAAAACAACCTCGTTGCACTTGAAATTTTTTGCTTGATATTTGGTTTCTTATTTTTCCCTTGCCAACAACTATTGTTTACAGATGATTTGCACAAGCAAAATGGACCTACAAAAACTAGAGATGAGATAGAGATAGTAGAGGTGTGTATAAGTGTATTATGATAAATTCTTGAATTTCAAACTGAATATCAATCACTCTTGGTATTAGCATATATTCATACAAGTGTTAGATTGTAAGTCAACGATGTGAATCACTTGAGGAGACTTTCAGTCTGTTTAATGGTCATTTATAGGTTCTTTATTTCATCTTGCCTGATGCCTCATTAGAGAAAAAAATATATATATATATATATGACCCAATCTTGATGCCTCATTAGAGGAAAAAAATAAAAATCAAATAGATATGACCCAGTTTGACCCATTAATAAGGAAATGGTTAACATGCATTTACATATTTAGCAACTAAAAGAGCAACATTTATTTTTATATAAGCTTTATTTATTTTCAACTTTGTGAGCTATTTTGTTGGGTCTTTTGGATGAGTTTTTTGTAATATGGGCTTTAGTCTCAAACTTTTATCATACCACCAACAACTACGAAGCGACAAAACAGACGCACCCGCCGCAACGCGCGGGCATTCCCACTAGTACTATATAAAGGAAATCTGATGTACAAAAATGTAATTTTACCACTTATACAAGTTGTTAAACAGGATGTACAAAAGAGTTTAAGCCATCTCGGAGGAACACAATGGGAACTCAACAACCATTTTAAGATGCCTGCAGGGTTATTCTCGGAATATTTTTTACAACCTTTCCTCAAGAAACCCAAACGTTATGGTTTTCCCCATTTAAAGCCAATCCAGTTGATCTTCTGCTTACAGTTTTTGGTGGAAGGATAGTGATTGGTTGCGGTGTTACGAAAACAAAGATCAGTCATCCTCCATACACCACCGTCATGGTTACGGATCGACTTCTGTACAACCGATTCCAACCTAAATCTGGCTTCTAACGTTCAACTATTGGTGATTTGAAGAACGTCATAGTTGTAGGGATGGTGATTTACAACAACAATATCAATCTGATGGATCCACGAAACCTAAACGGCAGTACCCATGCTTGTATATCTCATAGTTTGTCTTTGTTTCACATTTTATAGTTTCTTTAAACACTTTTTCTATCCAAACTAGCCCTGTTTTCAAGTGTCCAATACCCGGGCTAGACTATGTTATATTGTAAAGGGTTCCGAGCCCCACGATATTCAATATGATTATCAACAAGACATACCTCCAAAGGAGGTAATCGTCAGCCGTAAATGCGCAGAGGCTGTTCTTCGAGGTGCTCAGGTAATATCCAACTATACATGTTATTTTATTTGTTTATATTTAATTAATTTTAAAGTTCTTGTTGTGATGTTTGTGTAGGTATATGTGTCTGGTATATTAGCGTGCAGTGCTCATGTTGAAAAAGGGGATAAAGTTGCAGTTTCGGTTGGTGTTGAACAGGCCGGTCATAACGGTGAATGGGCTACGGGAATTACACGTGGGATTGTCCTACAAGGACTTAAAACAGGCAAGCAGCTTGTTGTCATTATTTTCCTAATTGTGTAGCTATCTGGTAGGAACATTCTTACCTTTAGTTGGTGGTTGTGGAGTTTTTCCGCCGGAGTTCCTTCATATTTGCGATATATCTTATCTTATCGAAATTGAATTAATATCTATGAAATGCCTTGTATTGCTTCAGGTCAGTTTTTCAATTTCAGTTGATTGAGAAATTGTTTACATCTCCACAATTCATATTCTGGTGAGTAGTATTGCAGTTTTGTTGCAGTTCAATTTTCTTGTTTTTCTTTAAATATTATTTTTAAATGTAGAAGAATCGCTGCTCATAGTCATCCTTGATGTCATTGATCAAAAGTGGGTATCTACACTCTACTGTATTTTTGTTCTTAATATGTTTCTATAACAATTAGACTCCTTGCCTTTTGTATTCAATTTGATGAATTGTTTCGCATGTTTTGTGTTTGTAAATATATTAGAATCAGCGTTTGCTTTGGTTAATGGCAACTGATATGGTGACGGGTCAAATTAACTTGAAAGGGAGTGGCTCTACGCTAGGGGCGGCAATTCTTGACACGAGCCATCAACCCGACACGAAAAAAACAGGATTAGGTCGACTAACACAACCCGTTTTATAAGGGGGATAATGTGTAACTACTATTTAATTAACAATAATTTGTATAAAGACAAGGAATCAAAGTGTGATTAAGATGATGTGATTAATGTGTAATTAGTGTTTAAAAGACTAATTTACCCTTATTTTAAGATCGTACTTTATGCATTAAATTCTAAGAGCATCCACATCCCATTCTTTATCGTCATCCATATAATTTAACTAAAAACATTATTCCATAGATTTATCACTTATTTTTTTAAACTCCCCCGCAACCCATTCCTTATCTATAAAATATAAGGTTTTGCTTTAATATTTATTAAATGTAAGAATTCATTATAGTTTTCCTTAAAAATATACGGATAAGGTAGTAGGATAAGGGATGAGATAGAGTGGTGTTTTAGCTAGTTTTCTTAAATTTTATGGTTTAAATGATTATAAGGAATGGGATGTGATTTTTCTAAAAACACTCAACTTTTGGGAATATTAAAATGCCTTTCAAATGTATTATGATATAGTATATATATAGGGCCTTCGGGAAAATGGTCCTCAGCCAGGGGTGCGGCTCGCCCACCCTTGAGGCCGGCCCTGGGTAGTACCTTCCTCGAGAGCATTCCACTTTACGGTTTCAAAGGTTTAGTAAATGTCAACTAGTGAAGCTGACATATCGTTAATACGTGTCAACAATAAAAGTCACTATTCTCTAACTTGGATGATCATAGGCTGTTACCCACGTTTCACTTTTAGTTTTCTTGAGATAGGATTTGGTGAGTACGTAACATACACTGAGCGCTGCTTCATGCTATTCATTAAAAAAGTGTAGGATCATTGTTTTTCAGGTGTTGAAACTGGTTTCCTTATACTTGTTAGTTAGTTAAAGGAGTGTAATCTCTCTCCTTAAAGGAATTTCGGCACCCTCGATATTATGGACTTGTGTTTTTTTTTGGTGGGTTGGTGGGGGGGGGGGGGGGGGGGGGGTTGTATTTGCCAAATTTGCATCCAGATATAATGAAGCAACTTATGTTGTTTTTTATTCACCTTTGCATATAAAGGGGATAATACGAAGTGACTTGATAGTGTTTTAGAGGGATACAAATTCTTTGCTTCTCTAGTAATAAAGTGCTATATGTGAAAGGGGGAAGAATTTTAAATTTATGGGCTTCTAAGTACCCCTTCCAACATGTAAAATTATGAAGTGGAATCCTTTCATAACGATACTATATGAAATATATGTCATGCAAATAACCATTACGACTCCTCTATTCGAATTATACGAATCATATATATTGCATAACTGGCATTACATGAGTTTTATATGCACAATGAGGAACTAGCCTAATGTGTGCGCGTGTGTATATATTTATATATGTACTACATATGTCGTAGACACATTTCCACCAACATGATGCTTTTATTGTGTAAACAATCCAAAATGGCAGGGTGGTTCGGTGTGATGGTGGTTCGCATTGATGCACCCATTATGCTCATTGGTTACCACATGCGTTCGAAAGTGAGCCACCATGAAAGCATTCCACTTATAAGCCCTTTTAAGGTTTTAGTACGCTTCTACATGGAACAATTAAACAATTTCTTTTTAATTTAATTCTTCTTAGAACAGAAACGTTTTAATCCTTTTTTAAATATTCCCAACATTTAATAACACAAAAGAGGACTAGATCATTGATTATTCAAATATATGACTTGAAATTAATGCAGCCTTATCTAACCAGACCATGTTTATTGTACCCCGAGCAAAAAGATGCTCATCATCCAACGAATCAAGAATATCATACAATTGGTCTTATTGTTGACAAAAGAAGGGTAAGTGGTGTTTAGAATAGTACAATTGGCACATGTTAAAATGTGTAAAATGGGTTTTCAGTAAGAGCACAATTGATGTCATTTGTCAAACTTCAAAATGAATATGTCACTGAATACTTTTTCTTGCATTCACACTTGTCGATTTATAAATTCTCGAATAATGGAATTCATAAATCGAAATAATAATGCAGTTTTGTTCGTCCCGATCCAAATACATAGAATAATTAATTCAATAAAAACTAACTGATTAAAATTTTTGATTCTATGCAAATAATTATTAGTTTGCCTCATAAATATATACTTTTAAGAATAAATTTTTATTAAGAAAAGGTCACCTAATAACAACCAAAATTTTCAAGTGTTCAACCAAAATTTTCTAAGTGTTCTATTAAGATCATTTTTAAAATTACTAGGTTTATTACTATGGCCGCGTTGCGGCGAACTTCTTTTGTCATTTAGTCTGTGTTTACATGTGTTTTGAAATCACTACGAGCGCGTTACGCATAGAACCGCTGACAAGAATAAAAAGAAAATGTAGAAAAAAAAAACAGTATAAGATAACCGAAAGAAAATCAACAAAAAAAGTTTTATGGTAATGATGTTGTTCGTATGAAACCCGTGGTCAGAGATGAGCAAATGGTATTGGGTACCGGTACCGAATTTCCCGAACCGAAAGATTTTAAGTCAATTCGGTAGCAACCTTTTGCTTTCCTGGTTCCGGTTTGCTACCAGTTTTTACCTTCATATACCTGTACCGTAACCGGTATTTTCGATACCAGTACCAATTTAGTATCGGTTGGCACCGAGCTCATCCCTAGCCCTTAAACTAAAAAAAAGAAAACACTAAAAGTTGAAGAAAATCAATAAAAAAAGTTGCACGATACCGTTGGTGTTTGTACGGTACCCGTGATCAGGGATGAGCAAATAGTATAACCGAAAGAAAATCAAGAAAAAAAAGTTTTATGGTAATGATGTTGTTCGTATGAAACTCGTGGTCAGAGACGAGCAAATGGTATTGGGAACGGTACCAAATTTCCCGAACCGAAAGATTTTAAGTCAATTCGGTTTTAACTTTTGGCGTTCCTAGTACCGGTTTGCTACCAGTTTTTACCTTCATATACCTGTACCGTAACCGGTATTTTCGGTACCAGTACCAATTTAGTATCGGTTGGCACCGAGCTCATCCCTAGCCCTTAAACTAAAAAAACACTAAAGTTGAAGAAAATCAATAAAAAAAATTGTACGATACCGTTGGTGTTTGTACGGTACCCGTGATCAGGGATGAGCATATGGTATTGGTTAGAAGTACCGAATTTCCCGAACTAAAAAATTTCAATATCAATTCGGTACCTACATTTGATGTTTTCTGTACCAGGCTGGTGCCGGTTTTTACCTTCATGTACCGAGACCGAACAGGATCGTACCGGTATTTTGATAAAAGATGGATAAATGGAAAAAAAAAACTTGCCACATGGAAAGGTTTAAATGGAGAAGGTACTATTCATTTTAAATGAAAAAAAAAACAAAATTGAAAAAAAAAAACAAAAAGCTTGCCACGTGGCAAGCTTTGAATGGTGAAGGAACTATTCATAAGGTTTGTTTTTTAATATATAGGATAATTATAAAAAACCCTTAATTATCTACGATTTATATCTTAAAATTATTATTGCCTTTATAACCGTTTAACTTTCGCATTTGCGTCATAAATGAAGTATGACATTTCTAATTCATACATATTATCATCTACTAATACAAATTTTATAAAATAATTCATAAATTTTGATCGGACTTGATAATTAACCATAACATGTATTCCATTTAACCTGTGCCACAAATATGTTATTTAGCTTCCTTAATCATTAGCTTTTACTCTAATTGCACTTGCAAATAAATTATTGGTTTATTTTGTTGCATAGAGGGTATTAATTCTAGGACATAAAGGTTATAAGCAAATGGGAATTGTCTTCATCCCCACATGTCATATGCATAGAAACTGTAGTATGGGTGTGGAAAATTATTACAAAATTTGAAAATTAATAGTGTTGACTTGACTACTAAGATACATGGAGTATGAAACTTTGTGGGGATAATTTTTAAAGTGATGATAAAATCCTAACACACTTTTATATAGGATGTGTTTCACCTTTTTAGCGATATTTTGGGTATGTTTGGCAAAAGTAGCTGGTAGCTGGAAGCTGTTAGATGATAATTGTAGCTGGTAGCTAATAGCTGTAGCTTTTTAGATATATTTCGTGTTTGGTAGAGTAGCTTAAACTTTTAATAAAATGTATAAAATAACCAAAATCGACATAACTGAAAATTTAAAAAGCTTGTGCATTAAAAAGTTCATTATCTTTAGAGTTTAAAATAGTCATTTTTTCCCTAAAAGCTTGTAGGTCCTTCTAAACGCTACTAGTAGGAGTGTTTAACCAACAACTTCAAGCTCCTAACCTAAAAGGTTCAAGCTCCTTCAATCAAACAAGTCTTTTTACTGAGTATGCGTTTTTTCTTAAAAACTTAAAGCTAGAAGCTCTTAAAAACTTTTAAAAACTCCATACCAAACATATGTTGGAAATTTTAGTGAAAATGAGTTTTTCACAAAATATTTTAGACATCAATAATATTTATATATGTGTTGTATAAATAATTATTTATGGGTTTGTGTTCAAACTATGTCCAAATAGAGCTGAGATTAATGAGATATCGAAACTTGAAGTTGTATGTTTGGAAAAACAAAGATGGGAAAAATGGATTAAGATTTGTCATCTTGTCCCACATAGGTGGAATGACAAAACTTAAAGTGGTATATAAGGAGGAGCACTCCTTGAAGGCAAACACTAGTGGGGACCCAAAAGAGTGCATCGCACCTGCACACATGCGCGCGTGACGTGGGCTATAAGCCCAATGTGGTGCGCTTTGAACTTTGCATACCGCCTTTGTATTTTTGCCCATGAGCGCGTGGTCAGATACATGGCGGGTCCGCATAGGGCGCACATTTGGGTGGCGTAGGCGGATGCCATGGCATGGCGCATGACGATGCGGCGCAAGCTTCTTAGGCGCATGGCGCACGTCATTGGCCGTGGCGAAGATTGCAAGTGGCGCACGAGTTTGGATGACGCATGACCAGGTGGCGTCCTGATATGCGTAGTGACATCCGTGTGGGTTCCATACAGTGTGGCGCACGGACTGAAGAGCCACTTCAGGCGTACGTGCATGTCTGCAACGGTAATAGAGCAATTGGTTATACCTAGTCAAACTAGTTGTTTCAAACCGTTTAATGCGTGTCATGATGAATATGACCGTTTTTTACTAACCACTTAAAGTCCATTTAATTAGAGATTAAAGTCATATTCATTATCTTGTTTATTACAATATTAATGTTATACTTATGACAAGATTAATGTCAATTTTATTACTAGTTTTAATGAGGTTAAAACTATGGTTCTATATATATGAACTTGGTGGTTCATATTAAAGAGACAAGAAAAAATAGACATTCTCTAAACTCTCATTTTTCCATTGAGAGGAGTACTCTCAAATTTACGCAACTTCATCTTTTTCCTAATTTTATAAAACACCAATTTATACCCGGTGTAATCTCGGGCGTGAGAGCCATCTCCGGCAGTACAACTACTGCTTCGGTTGTTGTATCCTAGAAACAGACCGTCTAAAAGGAGGCGCATAATCTGTTTTAAGGGCCCCGTGTCTAACACGATCCTCAACCAAAACCGTCAACGGCAGTTTGTTCATTCTTGCAGCGGAGGTTCGTACAAGACGGTGCGGTTGAAGTTCTTCCAAGACGCTGGCTTGAATCAAGATTGGTACAATTATATTGTTTTTATATTCGTTTATTTAATTTTGTAACCGGTATTGTGCTAGTTGAATTTCCCACAAATAACGAGAGTCTCGTTATTATATATTTTGTAATATATTTTATTGAAAACGTGAACCTAGTTCCTACAATCTTAAAACAGACTTTCATGAAGATTGTTGCTATAATCTTAAATTCCTTCTCTACGAGGATTTAGGTTCACGAAAGTTAAAATATTTAATGGGATTTTTGTTAAAATCTTGTAAATATTTTTTTTTGGGAAATATATATGTAGTACAAACGAGTCGGATTAATTTTATGATTGGAGTACAATCTTTAATCCGAATACCGTGTTACAAAAACGAACGTGTTGATTCAAGTTTGGAGTTCATGGTTTTTGTTCGTGTTTAGATAAACTGAACGATATACAAAATAATATGTATTTCAATATGTTTTGAAATACTAAAATTTTCTAATGAGCGTATTAGAAAAAAAATATTTTGTAACCCCTTACAAAGTGTTTGTAACGGTTATTTTCTTTATAACAAGCTTTTAGTAACCATAATTGATATATTAATGTTGGTTTTAAAAGTCTTGATATGTATTTTTTTCTAATTAGCATATTAGAAAGTAATTATTTTATAAAATAACAAGTTTTAATATTTTCTAACGAGCGTGTTAGAAACGTTGATGCCTGAAGAATAACAAGATTATAACTTTTTATATCTCTAACGAGCGTGTTAGAATTTTATAGAATAATAAGTTTTAGTATCATCTTTTATATCTAATGAGCGTGTTAGATACGATGATTGTGTATAACTAACTTGTTAAAAGACGATTAGATTTCCTAACGAGCGTGCTAGAAAATATACGTTTAGATTTTCTAACGAGCATATTAGAAAATATTATTATTTCAAAATAATTACCGACGAGCGTGTTGGAGACAATTATTTTGGATAATAAACCTTGTAACGGTTTCGTCTAAACTATTAAATTTCTAACGAGCGAGTTAGAAACGGATTTTTTCCACATACATTTAAACGATTTTTATTTGTTTATTTCTAATGAGCGTATTAGAAATAGTTTATATATTTTTTATAAACTTCAAAACAAATTTTGTAATCGATTATTTCTAATGAGCGTGTTAGAAACGATTTAATGACTTTGTCAATTGTTTATTTCTAACAAGCGGGTTAGAAAACGTTTATTTTATATAAACCAAACACGGCTTATGGCAATAAATAATCGTCTAATTTTCTAATGGGCGTATTAGAATTAGTTTATCTTATAACCAACTATTTTAACGATTTGCAATCGTTAATTTCTAACGAGCGGGTTAGAATCGGGTTAACTATGATAAACTATTTAAGATGATTTGTAATCGTTTATATATATTTTCTAACGAGCGTGTTAGAAAAGGTTTATGTTTATTTCTAACGAGCGTGTTAGAAAACGTTCATTTAAATAAACCAAAAGTGAATAAATGTATTCGTTTTATTTCTAATGAGCGCGTTAGAAGAGGTTTACTTTATAAAACCGAATATTTTAATGTTTGTTAAACATTTAAATTCTAATTAACATATTAGAATTGGTTATCATACAAACCACTCATTTTAACGATTGGTAATCGTTATTATCTAACAGCGGTTAGAAATGGTTTGAATATGATAACTATTAAAACGATGTGTATTCGTTTTATTTTTCAAATGAGCGAGTTTGAAACTGTTTTATTAAATAAACTATTATAAGGTTTATTGTATTGATTTGTAATCAAAACATAAAAAAATATATAGTTTATTTTTAAAACACTTGCAAAAACGAGAAATGTTTTGAACGAATAAAACATGTCTTTGCGAATTACAAGTGATTCGATACTTCCACGAGAAGTATAACGTGTTCAACCATATAATAGTCTCGGAAAGACTATTTGGTGAAAAAAAACTCGATGTTGTTATTAATATAATAAGTTGCTCAACTACTTGCGAGTAGTTAATTGTAAACAACTTTATATTTTGGACAACTTGTGATTATTCAAGTTTAGAGTTTCAAGACGAAACAAGTTATACGTGTTCCATTGAGGGAGTACCTCAAAACATGACAGAACGATGTAATTGCGTTTATTTCGTTCTAAAGTGTGTTGAAAATAATAACACTTTAGGATTTGATGTTTAGATATCATTGGTGTATCCGTTATTTTGGACTACTAATAAGTTGTTAAAAGGATACACATTTTGATAGAAAGTGTAAAAATTAATTTACACGGTCATAACGAGCGGGTTTTGATCATGACATATGTAATAAGTCACAAATCAAACATCAAACGTATAACGAGTTCGTGAGAAACGTGGTGCATGGTTTGAGATAAAATGCACGAAAACAAGATATGTCATCTAATGTTGAGAGCATCAACATGGAAATGCTGTTGGTGCATGCGTCTGTCGACTTCGTCTTGTATCGAGTCTTGTATTGTACTAGATAGATCAGGGCACGAAAAACAAGAAAGTGTATTTTAGGGTAATTCCGCTTGAAATGACAAAGTGTCATTCCAAACGAAATCACTTAACTAATTCCGCTTGAAATCCACAATGTCAAGTTCAAACGGAATTACTGATTCCGCTTGAAACATGATTCAGTTTGAAGCCGGTTCAAGCGAAATTAGATGTAACAGTTCCGGTTTGTGCAACGAAGTGCTGCCGAAGTGTTGTCTCGCTGTAAATTGCTTTCAAATCAATAATACAACAGTTTAAAGTGATATTCTAGCTGAATTGACCTCAATACGTCTGTTTCCGCCTTTCGTATTGAGCAAAACTCTTCCGATCGACTCGTTCGGGTCCTAAAACGATCCTACATGTGGTATCAGAGCTCAGGAGGAGGAGTTCTGCAGATTTCAGCTTGATTTCATCTCATTTTCTTACTTCTACATCTTCTTTTCTCAATTGAACAAGTTTTAATGGTTAAAATGGCCTGAATTTTTCACAACATAAGCAAAACAGTGTTTTAACAAACCCTTGAGAATATCAGATCAAAATTCAAAGTAAAAGTGACAAAATTGGGTCAAACAGTTAATTCCGTTTGAACGAGTAACCTAATTCCGCTTGAAAGTTTGAAACGAAATCAGTGATTCCGCTTGAAAACCTATTTCCGTTTGGTGATTCCGCTTCAAATTGGTATTCCGTTTGAAAGTTCAAACCAAATCATTAATTCCGCTTCAAGGTGATTCCGTTTGAGTGGGTATTCCGCTTGAACTGGTTATTCCGTTTGAAACTGTGAGTTGGTATTTCGCTTGAAGTTGTTGTGCAAAGGGATTCCGTTTGAACTTGGTATTCCGCTTGAAGAGGGTATTCCGCTTGGAAGTGATTTCGCTTGAAGATCTAATCTCGTTTGAAAGTGTCTGTTTGTGAAACTTTTTATCGAATCATGATAGAAGAGTTCTACAACGCGTTTGCTACATCCCCGACTAGTCCAGCTTCCATTGCTCATAACATGAACCTGGAAAACGAAACTGGAACTTTGCAAATACCCCCGAAACTTATGGGAATTGAAGAGTACCATGGCTGGAAAAATCGTTTTGAGAATTGGGTTCAGGCAAACCATCTAAGAGCTTGGGAATGTATTGAAACAAAATATGTTAGACCACAGACTGCTTTGAAAGTTGATAAAATCATTTCAGAATTCACAGATAATGAGAGAGACAGTTATAAAGGAGAGAAAATGATGATTAGTCTTCTACAACAAGTTGTCAAAGAAGACATCTTTATTTTGCTTCAGCACGATGGTAGTGCATTTTAGATTTGGGAGGCACTTGAGAAGAAGTTTGAAGGAAGTACAGAGATGCTCAAGAGTAAAGCATCTCTGTTGAAAAAGGAGTTTGAGTTGTTTACAAGTATGCCAGGGGAGACTACAAAGACTCTTATTGAGAGATATTGTCATCTTGTGCGTACCATGTCTCAGTTGAAAATTACTAAAACTCCAGCAGAATGGGTTGAAAAGTTAGCTGACGCATTACCTCAGAAAGAATGGGGTACTTATCTCGTGATCTTAAAGAATTCTGGAGAATTTAGCAGATTGTCAATTGGACAGTTTATTGAAAAGCTTGAGGCACATGATCTTGAACAACAAAAGATTGCCAGAATGAACAGCTCAAGCAATCAACAAGACATCAAATTGTACTATAAAGGAAATATTCAAACTGTTGAAGCAAGTCCTAAGATCCAAACCGCTTTTAGTGCAGGAAATTCATCTGGATCAGTTAGTCAAAGTTCAATCAACACTAGTGGATTTTCAAATGTCAATCCTCCAAGTGTTCAAAGTTCAAATGTTGGTAATGAACATACGATTCAGTGCAATGTTGCTTTGCATCTTCAAAATGGTCAGAATTTTTCTAATGAAGTTGTTAAAAGTCATATGGCATTACTGGTTACTGCTTTGGAATCTTATGAAGGATTGATTGCTGGAAGAATTGGTAATCCTATGCTAACAAAGGAAGATTACGATCAGATCGATGCAGAAGAATTGGAGCTCATGGACATCAAATGGTGTCTAGCTAGTGTCTTGAGAAGAACTGAAAAGTTCAAAATGATTACAGGAAGAAATGACTTTTTGGATGCTCATGTTTCAGCTTTGGGTTTTGATAAATCTAAAGTTACTTGTTTTCGATGCAGGGAGAAAGGTCATTTCAAGAGAGAGTGCAAAAATCAGGAAACTAGTGGAACAAAGAATCCTTTTGGAAAAGATGATTACTATGGAAAAGCCATATATCAACAGGTTGCTCATCAACCGCATCAACATAAGGAATCACAAACTGCACATGGGAAAATGATCGAAGATGCAAATAAGAAAGCTTATTATGGTATCATTGATCAAGATGATGAGAAATTGGTTCCAGGTTTTAGCTGGGATACGTTTGTGGATGAGAATAGGGAGTTTAAAGCTTTCATTGCTCAAATTGTTCAAAAGCCAGAATTGATGAAAGAATGGATAGAAGTGTTATCTGATGATGAGAAAAGTCAAGATGGAGAATCTGTTTCTTCTGAAAACAGTTCAACAGATACTAGTGATGATGATGAAGAAGTTGAACAGATAAACATTGGAAAAACTCATTTATCTTCTAACAGTTTTGAATTTTATTTTGCAGATAAATTGAAGAAACTTAAAGAGAGAAAAGCTGCAAAAGAAATGAAAGAAGTTAAGATTGTTGAGAAGATTGTTGAAGTGGAAAAGGTGGTTGAAGTTGAGAAGATTGTGGAGATTGAAAAGATTGTTGAAGTCACAAAACCTTGTCTTACATGTTTGGAATCTTGCAAACAATGTGAAGATAAAGATGAAAGGTTTAGTGAGCTTGAAAAGTTGAAAGAGAAGTTGTTGTTTGTTGTCAAGAATGTGAAAGAGTCGTATGATGTATTAAACAGAACGGTGAATAGTTTGCAGAAAACTAACTCCGAAAGAGAAGATGCTTTGACAATGATGAATGCAACAATGATGTCGAAGCAGAAAGAGATTAATTTTTACATTGAAGAATGTGCGAAATGGAAGCTAGAGTTGGAAACTGAGAAAGCTGAAAATGAAAGAATCAGACGATTACTAAGAAGTTATTCAAGTTCTGATTACTTAATTGACAGAATTTATCAAACTGTTGCAGGTTTTGAAGTGTTTGACAACAAGAAGCCGAAGAAAAAGGATACTGGTAAGAAACAGAGTGTTTGTTATAACAAGTGTCCGCCTCCAATTTGGGAAGGGTATTCATCTAGAAAACCGAATGAGGAACAAGTAAAAAAGGCAGTCAATATAAAGTTGGAGTCCGAGATAACCGATGTATTACCAGACAATATTGACATCACATTCACAACGTCCGACATAGATCATGAGTCTGAGTTAATAAAAAGGATGGTCGATCAGGTGTTAGATAATGATGAGGAGTCCGAGTCAATGTCTGAGTCCAGGGGTTCGAGTTCGTCGGTCAGGAGTTCAAAATCGTCGGGAAAACGGGTTTATAGTAAAGAATTTTTGTTGTCAAAATCTAATTTGAATGATGAAACATTTGAAGTTGCATATACTTTGAATGATTCTGACAAATTATATTTTGATAAAGAATTTCCAATAAGTGGTGTTAAAACTGAAATTATCAAAAAGATTTTCAAAATGACAGAAATTAATATTTCTGAAATAAAAGATGTAAATCTTAATGAAAAACCTAAAAAATACACCTCAAGAGTTCAACAACGTTTAAACAAGAAAAAGGGTTACAGTTCTGGTTCTGGTTTTCAAAAGAAACCAAACCATAACGGTAATTTCAAAAAGAAAGGTCTTGGATTTATTTCACCAGAAAATTATAAAAATGAGAAAACTTCTAAAACAAATACAAAATTTGTTTCAGGAACATTTGCTAAGGATGAAAAAAAGGGCTCATTCTGGAGACAGTCAAATCAGGAATTTCTTGCTGAAAAGAAGAAAACTGAAGCTCATCAGAGAAAAGAGACTAGAACCTGTTACAGATGTCAAGAAGTTGGTCACATTGCCTGGAACTGTCCTAAAGCAACCAACACAAAACAGGGAGTCTCAGAAAAACTCAAAGAAATAGTTGTTGATAAAACTGAACCACCAACTAAAAGATTTAAAGTGTTTAAAAACTCTACATATGAAGTTGGTGAGTGTTCGAAAAGGTTTTACAAGAAAAGAGGAAATCTTGAGAACCAAGCTTGGATTGTTAAGAAATCAGATGTAAAATCTGGCGATGAATCTGATTCCACAAAGTCAGAGGAGCTACAGATTGGGGTAAAAGAAGAAAACTCAGTTCCTTCAATGAATGATGAGAACTTTCCACCATTGAGGGCTGAAAATTTTAAACAAAAAGTTGGAAAAGTTGAAATCTCAAATCAATTTTATTCTGAAAAGAATGAATTTGATGTTGAAAAAGTTTTTAATGGAAATGTGAAGAAGATTTTTGGGAAGATGGTCGAGGGAAAGGCCAAAGGGGTAAAAGATTTTTATGCTACAAAGAAAGCAACTTACATCCCAACTAAAACTGAGAAAGTCACACCCAAGGAAGGTCAGGCTTGGGTGTCCATATTATTTGTTTGAAAAACCTGACTTGCCGGAGCTCCCAGGTTGGTAAGAGTGGATCAGGAATCGGCATCTTTCTTGAGAAATTCACTTCGGTGATATTTCGTCTTACAAGTGGTAAATCAGGGACATTAAGTTGTACTTGATTTTCTACAACTGTTATTGTTGTTAAATTGTTATATTTTTCTAATGGTTGAGAAAACAATGTGATGAACCCCTAACCTACAAGTGGTAAAATCAACAAAACTAATTTTCCGGAAAAATCATTTTGATAAAAACAAACTTAAGTGTTTTGAAATCACAATGGGAAAATAGTTTGTTGTAAGGGGGAGTTCTGATTGTTTATGCCAAGTGGATGGCGATTTGAAGTGATTCGATATCAGTTGTCAATTTACTTGTATAGTTTGTTTTCAAATTTCCTTAAGTGTGTTTGTATTTTAGGGGGAGTAAGAATTTTCAGAAAATCCAAAAACATTAGAAAATTTGAAAAAGAAAAAAACATGATAAAATACAAAATGAGTTTTGGTGTCGAAAAGAGGAAATGATAGTACATCAGTAGACAGTTACAGTATGCTAAAGAAATGTAATGTTTAAATAGGGTTAAACGGTCTCACTGATGATATGCCGATAGGTTTTTACACATTTAGTAAGCTTTTTCGGGATATAAACTTAAATTCAAACTTGCTTATTTCATGGGGAACACTACTTGGATATATAGGTAACCCCTGAAATTTCGTTTGAAAGATCCCTCTTTCTGAGATACTAGGTCTTTATACTCAGTGATATCTGGGGTATTATCCCGGGACTTTTGATTTTGCGGAAGCAATGGCCTAGTCCCCGGAGAATACTTTACGCTTGCTTGAAATAAAAGCCTGCCCTCAGCATAAAAAATGATGAAACATTGCAAAATGCAAATCATTGCTGTTGTAAAAAAGATCCTCTAAAGGGGACCCACCAAAAGTCGAAGCCGTCATCTCTCTGCTGAACGGAAGTTCTGACCTAAGCTCTCACGGTCTTCGCAATTAACCCCTTACAGATATCATCTGTGGTATACTCACCTGTAACACTGAATATTGGGATCTGGATACGGGAGTATATTCAAGAGGTGGGACACATGAATGAGTTTAAGTTCTTAATACACCTAATTCATATCCTGAATCAGTTGAAATTTGTGTGAAAATTTAAGTGGATCAGTATATCGGCAATCTAAGTGAATTGTTTAATTCTTAATGTGTAACTAAGCTCAACAGTACTTGTGATTTGTCAAAAACTGATATGATCCTCTTACACAAACTCACAAAAATATTGTCTGTAAATATTTCTTTACTGCATTTCATTTCATTAAAAAAAAATCCAAAATATTTTAGTGTGTTTTAGCATAAATTTTTGAAAAAATACAAAAAGATTTTCGACAACTGATGGTGGAGAACTGATTTTCAAAATTCAAGTGCTAAACATGATGAGCTTTTAGTAAGAGGGAGTGTGTGTTTTTGAAAAAGATAAATGATATTTTTTTACAAGTGGTTCATCAGAGTGTAACATTGTAAAATCATTCATTGATTGAATAATTCCTGAAAGAGGTTCATCAGAAATTATAAATGTTAAATCATTTTGAAAATTGATTTTACAAGTGGTAAGCAAGATATAAATTTGTAAAATTTTAAATTTGTGAAATTTATTTTTGGGAAGAGATTTGTGCAGGTAATGATAGAGTCAGGAATTGGTCCTAAATCTGTGGAAAGAGTGTGAGCCAGCTCTCGATCCTGTGAACTTGTGAAAGCCAGACTACGATCCCAGCTTACTGAAAGGGGGAGTCTGAATGACAAAGAGCCAGGTTCTGATCCTGAGATTGCTGATGCTGATGAACTTAAGGAATCAAGAGATCTGAAAGATTATTTGTTCGAGGAGAGTCTGTTGGTGATAAAAAGAGAAGAGAGAAGATTTGAGGATGCTTACAGTGTCAGATACTTCAAAAGAGAGGCCCGAAGACTGATAAAGACTGAAGATGCGAAGACTCGACACTTAAGACTCGTCAACATTCGAGGGGGAGTCTGTTGGTGCATGCGTCTGTCGACTTCGTCTTGTATCGAGTCTTGTATTGTACTAGATAGATCAGGGCACGAAAAACAAGAAAGTGTATTTTAGGGTAATTCCGCTTGAAATGACAAAGTGTCGTTCCAAACGAAATCACTTAACTAATTCCGCTTGAAATCCACAATGTCAAGTTCAAACGGAATTACTGATTCCGTTTGAAGCCGGTTCAAGCGAAATTAGATTCCTATAAATACCCTTCCAAGCGAAATTAGATGTAACAGTTCCGGTTTGTGCAACGAAGTGCTGCCGAAGTGTTGTCTCGCTGTAAATTGCTTTCAAATCAATATTACAACAGTTTAAAGTGATATTCTAGCTGAATTGACCTCAATACATCAATTTCCGCCTTTCGTATTGAGCAAAACTCTTCTGATCGACTCGTTCGGGTCCTAAAACGATCCTACAAATGCACATGTAAGTTTTCAAAGAATATAACATATGAAAGAAATATATGTTATTATTGTAAATGATTTTAATAAATTTAGCAAATTTATTAACGGAAATTTACAATAGTGATGGACTTGTAGATGCTTCTACCACCATCAATGTTGTTTAAACTATTTGGAGGCTTGGTCCTCAATTTGGGAGAGTATCCCAATACATGGTATTAATGAAACAACAACGTAAATGTATATATCACTATAGGCATACGTGAATGTTTTGTTGTTGAGAGTCAATTTAATTGGCTATATCTCAAGACTCAAGTGATTTTATACAAAGATCTTTCATCAAAGTGACTTGGATTAAGACTTATGTTTAAGTCTTTAGGAAGTCAATGGTGAAGCCTTGGAGATAAAAAGGCAAACGAGCTATGATCCTAATGGATGAAGTTAACTATGGTTTTGAGGCCTTCCTAAAAACCGATGGTTTTGGAATGGTGAAATAAAATTTCATTATTGTGTCTAAACTAAGAAACAAATGTTCGGAAGAGATAGTGCGTTATCTCTTAAGGCTGTGAAGAATCAGAATGATGCATCTTCTGTTCACATGCTAGAGTATTGTGGTCTAAAGCATGCTAGACTAATACTTGTTAATTTATATGCTCGACGGAGATTAAATGAACTTTAAACATTCAAAATATGTGATGACACAAGAACGAATTTTATGCTAAACAAAACTATAAATATAACTTCATTAAAATTCAAGCAATGTAGGGGGAGGAGGCCATTTAAGAAACAAACCATTTAGGGTATGTTGAAATGGTATTTGAGAAGTTTTCTCAAACTCGAAATGAAAGGGAGAACCTTTCATCACCCCATTTGGATGCTATCCAATTACACTTAAATGTGGGGGTGACTTGCATTTGAATGTGGAAATGGTAGTTGAGAAGTTTTCTCAAACTCGAAATGAAAGGGAGAACCTTTCATCACCCCATTTGGATGCTATCCAATTACACTTAAATGTGGGGGTGACCTGCACTTGATTGTGGAAGGTTTGGCAATAAGGATTTTAGAAATCCTAATATATATTGCAAATGCATGACCAAGTGGAGTACACAATGGTTATATGGAGTCAATCGAGTAGATTAGACTCGAATGCCAATTGGTTAGATTCAAAATCTAGTAAGATGTCAGTCATGACACACCAAAGGCATGGTGAAAACGTGTTTAGCCATGAATTGAGCTTCATGCCATTCTAAAGACAAGGTACATAACTGGATCTAGGTTGAGATCACGAGTTATAAGTCTTATGATTCGACCAAAAGGCAAAAGTGACTAGCGAGTCAAGAACACGTTAGAACAACTGATCGCAATTTAAATTATCGTTGGTGACTTAGCAACCAGTGGGTTGATAAGAGATCAGGTTGTGGAATGGGACTAAAGCCATGGAAAAAGAGACATGAGGGAAACCTAACCTAGTTGACTAGAGATCCCAAGATCTAGGTTCAATAGGCCAACTTAATCATGAACCGAAGGGTAGTCACTGTGGGGGCATAGCTAATATATATGTTTATATATAAGCTAGTGTATATGTCCATATATCCCCTAAAACAATAAAAGGGTGTTTAAATACGTCCTAGTCCGTTCCTATAATATCAGTGACATTGTTGTGAGGTTAAGCATAATATGTGGTTTTATGATTTGTGTAAATCATAGTAAACCATAATGCTTTTAATGATTTAAAGGGAAATCACCTATGTTGGAGAGAAGTGTGGTTGCTTCGAATGGAATTAGGGCATAATTCCTAGAGCTCCCGCATAACCAGGAAAGTGCTCCATGACCATTATTGGAGACGAAAATGAGGAGATGGCCCGGCTAGGGAAAGTATTGTGTGAATGTATATTGTCGTTTACACAAATGGGGGGTTGTTCAAGGACACCACGTCTACAAAACCCTAGTAGGCTAAGTATGCTTCACAAAGGAAGGTTCAAAGGCTACACCTACCTATCCTGCAATACTCGACTGTCGAGTTTTCATCGAGAAATTTTGTGTGTTTTAATCGATCTCCATTCATGTGGGGGATTGTTGGAAATTTTAGTGAAAATGAGTTTTTCACTAAATATTTTGGACATCAATAATATTTATATATGTGTTGTATAAATAATTATTTATGGGTTTGTGTTCAAACTATGTCCAAATAGAGCTGAGATGAATGAGATATCGAAGCTTGAAGTTGTATGTTTGGAAAAACAAAGATGAGAAAAATGGGTTAAGATTTGTCATCTTGTCCCACATAGGTGGAATGACAAAACTTAAAGTGGTATATAAAGAGGAGCACTCCTTGAAGGCAAACACTAGTGGGGACCCAAAAGGGTGCATCGCACCTGCACACATGCGCGCGTGACGTGGGCTATAAGCCCAATGTGGTGCGCTTTGAACTTTGCATACCGCCTTTGTATTTTTGCCCATGAGTGCGTGGTTAGATACATGGCGGGTCCGCATATGGCGCACCTTTGGGTGGCATAGGCGGATGCCATGGCATGGCGCATGACGATGCGGCGCAAGCTTCTTAGGCGCATGGCGCACGTCACTGGCCATGGCGAAGATTGCAAGTGGCGCACGAGTTTGGATGGCGCATGACCAGGTGGCGTCCTGATATGCGTAGTGACATCCGTGTGGGTTCCATACAGTGTGGCGCACGGACTGAAGAGCCACTTCAGGCGCACGTGCATGTCTGCAACGGGAACAGAGCAATTGGTTAGACCTAGTCAAACTAGTTGTTTCAAACCGTTTAATGCGTGTCATGATGAATATGACCGTTTTTGACTAACCACTTAAAATCCATTTAATTAGAGATTAAAGTCATATTCATTATCTTGTTTATTACAATATTAATGTTATACTTATGACAAGATTAATGTCTATTTTATTACTAGTTTTAATGAGGTTAAAACTATGGTTCTATATATATGAACTTGGTGGATCATATTAAAGAGACAAGAAAAAATAGACATTCTCTAAACTCTCATTTTTCCATTGAGAGGAGTACTCTCAAATTTACGCAACTTCATCTTTTTTCTAATTTTATAAAACACCAATTTATACCCGGTTTAATCTCGGGCGTGAGAGCCATCTCCAGCAGTACAACTACTGCTTCAGTTGTTGTATCCTGGAAACAGACCGTCTGAGAGGAGGCGCAGAATCTGTTTTAAGGGCCCCGTGTCTAACACGATCCTCAACCAAAACTGTCAACGACAGTTTGTTCATTCTTGCAGCGGAGGTTCATACAAGACGGTGCGGTTGAAGTTCTTCCAAGACGCTGGCTTGAATCAAGATTGGTACAATTATATTGTTTTTATATTCGTTTATTTAATTTTGTAACCAGTATTGTACTAGTTGAATTTCCCACAAATAACGAGAGTCTCGTTATTATATATTTTGTAATATATTTTATTGAAAACGTGAACCTAGTTCCTACAACATATCCTGTGACAACTGGCACAAACCGGTAATTTCCGTACACATTAATTATTGCTTAATGACTGCAATTATGAGTTTAAGTGTCAGCAATGTCTGAACACATGATTAAACAAGTGAATTCATGCATGTTGTATACTACAAATATTGCTTTATGCATAAATGAGAGCGTTGCGTCAGAATAATAGTAAACTCACCGGTAAGACACACTGTGTCAACAGAACTGCAGAAAGCAGACAGACATAAGAATTGAGGCCTAGGTGTAGGTCCGACAACAAGAATGCATTAAAACCCAAGAGTGCATACAAGGGTTTATACATATACTCTCCGGAAGCAAAAATAAGCACTAAAAAGCACCCGAAACGCACTTTAAGTGCAGAATTTATATAATTCAGCAATAATTCAGCATTTAGACATATAAATATTATGCAGAAATGTCGTTTTATTATCCAGAATATTTCCCTAAGTGTTGGGAGTTGAAAGAGTACAAGAAAGGTACTTAAACGACACTAAAAAGTGTAATTTAGCACTTTAACGAATCGGTATGTAACCGAACAACCGGACTATACCCGGAACATGAAAATATTATTATTTTCACTATCTATATTTTTCTGAGCCAGTTAGGGTCCCTGATTACCCTAACACCCGTCATAACACGCTATATATTACTAACGGAGTTTAATACTAAACTAACCTATTTAACCTAAACTCCATCCTAATTACCTAGTTACAATCGAACCAAGACCCCCCCCCCCATTATAATCGGCCTAACCAAGGGGAGACATGGTTAGTACCCTTTTGTTTATTTAAATCCTAAATGTCTAGTATCTAGATAACATTAAACCTAATGGATATTACCCCTTATGTTTGCCTATAAGTACAAGAAGTTACACATGAATATCTCTCACATTTCACAACTTACAAACTCACCAACACACTCTCCTCTCTCCCTCTAGAACTTACGGCCAAACACCCCTCTTTCAACCATCCATCTTCAAGTTCGATCATCATCATTCCAAGCACACACAAGTGTTAAGGGTCACGTATTAGGAGTCTTGGAGCAAACGGAAGGCGAAGGACCTCTCTACTTTGCTTTTATCCACTCGATTTGTGCTTAGATTCTTCCCTAGCCTTGAGCTAGAGGTATAACACTTAAAACTCATATTTGAACTTATCTAAAGTGGTTAAAAGGATTTGTGTTGGTTAAATCTCGTTAAAATGCGAAAAGATGCACAAAAGTCTACTAAAAGCATGAAAAATGGTGGTTAATAGCACATAAGTTGTGTAAATGATGTAGTATTCGAAGTGTATGATTATTGAGACCCGATCTATGATTGTGGTAGCTCGGATCATCGTTTAACCCGGTTTGGTAAGATCATGGATCTTAACATAAAGCTATTTTAGAAGTAACAAGGGTTAAAAGGTGAAACCCTACCACACATAAACCATGAACTTGTGTAAAAATGTTTTAACTTGTACAAAAGTGTTTAAAACTAGTAGATCTATGTATCTACAAGTGGTATTTTCAAAGGACCAAGCGTTAAAGAAATCATGTTTTAAAACCGGATCTTACACAAACAAAAGTGGTTTTTGTGAACAAACAAGTGTATGGACACTTGTGTAACAAAAGTTTTAACAAAGAAATAATTTTCATAAAAACCGACTAGAAGTTGTGAAACTTCATATTCTTTAAAAATAAGATTTTTAAGAAATTAAACTTATTTTTAAAGATAACAAGACTTACTAAATGTGCTAGTAAGATACTACACAATTTTGGTAAATATCCAGGTTCATGAAGTGGGGAAAAGTAGTGATTATTATTGATAATTGTTGTTGATGATTATTGATGATTGATGATGATTTAAAAGAAAATAAACACACGTTTTGAAAACGTGGGAAACCTCCATTTTTAGGGGAAACTCTGTCAAAATTTTTATAAATTTTGACACTTAGAAAAATATAAGTTTTGAGGAACTTATTCCCTAAAAATGTGTTTAAAAGTATTACTAAGGTTTCCCTAATTTTTGGTGATAAGAAATGGTGATTTCTTGAAGAATAAAAATGGATATTATGTATATATATTTTTGGAGAGAAAAATATATATTATTTTATCACCAATTTTTGTGCTAAGTGTATATAGTATGTGTTATACGTGCTAGTGTATTAAGACTTAAAAATACACTAATTACTCATGAGGAGTAGAAATATAAAAATACACATACAACATACAAGATACATAATCCGGGTGCAAAGTGCAAAACACAAAAGACTTATATTTATTTTTGGAGAAAATAATATAAGTAAGATACATAGTTAAAAATATAGAATATTTTTAACACAAGAAAATATACAAAAGAGAGTGACTGTACTTGTGCGACGCAAGTCTAGTGACTAACGTTAAGAAAACGCGTATAGGTTACGACGTTAATTAAGCAAATCCGGTGGAGTTTACGACGCTAGGAACGCAAAGTTGTGAGTTCATGCTCCCCCTTTTCTCTTTAACTGTTTTCAGTTTTTATAACTTCGGGGGTGAAATACATGTACAAATGTACAAAAATTTATAATCGGTATGATATAAATACAAGAAGTACACTTGGTGAGAACGAGAACCAAGTGTGGCGAAATATGAGAATATGAGAAGCGCACTTGGTGAGAACGAGAACCAAGTAAGAGGCGCCATGAGAAATGATAACAAGAAACGCGCTTGGTGAGAACGAGAACCAAGTAGGAGGCGTTATGAGAAATAGTGTCACGAATAGGGTACAAAAGCACCATTAATCAACAATATACCTAGACCGCAGAACAAAAGGTTAGATCTAACGGGTGCCTGGCAGCCACACTCCCGGTCGGGGCGAGAACCGAGGAGTGCTTTTGTGTCTCAGAATATACCAATTAAATGCCTTAGGTTTGGTGACTTCCTATGACGTGTCACATGTTAATGGCTTTGCAACCCATTAGCAATCTGATAATTACAGAAATACTGTATTTACATAAAATTCATACCATACTAAGATTGATATATAACTTGAAGTACGTGGGGTACTCAAGAAGATTGAATGATACTTGAAGTACGTGGGGTACTCAAGAGAATGAGAATTATACTTGAGTACGTGGGGTACTCAAGAAGAAATTGAATTATACATGTGTACGTGGCGTACACACGAAACTGAATTTATGAAAACTTGATTTACTCACAAACTATGTTTTCATACAAAGTATAGAAACATGAAATACAAAACTGCATGAATTCACACCAACTTTATGTTGACGTTTTTCCAAAAACTCACATGTATTTCAGGTAACTAGGATGGATGTGCGCGTGGTCTTGCTTATGCTCGTGGATGTCGCTTGTGTTTAACTTTAAATAAAGTTGTAAACATTTAAGACAATGCTTTATGCGACTTAGCGATGTAAACGCTAACGTATGTTTTCAAATTATGGTATTTGAAGTTATTTTCTTGAGCATGTAGCATGTTTACTCTTCGTATGCAATGAGAACCTTTCATGATCACACCTCGTGCTTCCGCCGTAGAAAGGGGTGTGACAGATTGGTATCAGAGCTGCGATTGTAGTGAACCAGGATTCCTTCTCGAGTCTAGTCTACAATCTCTAGGATCCATTCACGAAAACAATTTTCAAAAGAGTTTTCATTGCATAAAACGTCCCGCGACATCCACTACCTGAAACTGTCTACATGAGTCTAGAAAGGACACTACGAGACTTAGAGTGCACTTGAGTAGCACTTGTCGTTGACTAGAAATTACTTGCAATTATGTGTGATAATTAGCATGTACTAGAAGTGGAATGTCACAAGTATACGTGACTTTATCTGAAAGCGATGGCCCATCTGAAGGAAGAAATACGAGGATGAAACGAACTGTGCGGACTGTGCAAGGAGTTACGTAATTATGGATGCATACATAATTATGGAATTCAGTGCACAAAAATCACAGCAAGTCTTGTCACGTATAGATTCCCTCAGTGCAAGCCTACTAAGTACTCTGCTAGAGTAATAATTGTTTAATGTCACTTGTGTGGTATATATACCTGTGAATATATATGATACTACAGTCTAGTGTGACGATATCAAACAAATGCCTAACCCTGCTGTGTTATGTTCTGTCAGAACATGGCACCCAGGAAAGCTGTGAATGCTCGCAATGACGATCAACCTCCTCCTCCCCCACTGCCAAGAACTGCTGAAGAGCTGAACGCTTTGCTAAAGGAAAGGATCTCCGCTGCTATCGCCCAGTACGAGGCGAACCGAACTCAAGACAGTGGAGGACCAAGCAACGCTAGGCGTAATGGGAATGGAGATTCGTCTGGAGGCAATGCAGCTCAAGGTAACCTTAAGACACTGTGCTAAGCATGAGGAAATTTATGAACGGTCTTTGTTTCATTATTTCTTCGATTGCTCACATGTGAATTGGTTGAATCAATTCCAGGCTGCACTTTCAAGCAGTTCCTCGACTGCAAGCCGATAAACTATGACGGCACAAGAGGTGCAGTAGCATTTGTGAGCTGGACGGAGAAGACTGAAGCTACTTTCCGCATGAGCAAGTGTACCGCGGATCAACAAGTCACTTTTGCTACTGGGTTATTCGTCGATGAAGCTCTGACTTGGTGGAACCTGCAAGCCCAAACTTTGGGTGATGACGCCGCTTATGGCCTCACTTGGGAGGAACTGAAGGAAAGGATGAGAGAGAAATACTGCTCTCGTGCTGAACTCCAAAGGCTGGAGACGGAGTTCTGGCACCTGACCATGGAAGGTGCTGACATAAATGGTTACACTCGAAGGTTCCACGATCTGTCTAGAGTACTTCCCTACATGGTGACTCCCGAATTCAAGCGTGTTGAACGTTACATTTGGGGACTGGCCTCAGAGTTTCGTGGCATGGTGACGTCGGCCAAACCACAAACAATCACCGAGGCTGTAACTCTGGCTGTCAGCCTTACTGAAGATTGTGTTCGTATGAAGAAGTTGTCATTAAACCCAACAGAGAAGACCGAGACGCATGCTGAGTCGTCCGGCGACAAGAAGAGAAAGCATGCCAGTTTGAACCAAGCAACTCGTAACAACAAGGGTTTCAGCAAGAAGCGTGACGCTAACCCGTCTCAGGAGACGAAAACCCATGCAACCAAGGCATACCAAGGCTCCATGCCTAGATGCCAAAAATGTAAGTATCATCATGATGGAGCTTGTCGCATTCCAAGGTGCGACAAATGTGGTAAATTGGGTCATCAAACAGAAGACTGTTGGGGAAAAGGAAAGAACCGAAACGGGAATGGTGCTGGTAACAAGAATGGTAACGGGAAAGGGCAAGGATGCTTCAAGTGTGGAAGCAATGATCATTTCATGAAGAACTGCCCAGAGAGAAACAACGCTCCGGCTCGAGCATATGTGATTGGAGCAAGAGACGCACGCGAGGACCCTAACGTGGTCACCGGTACGTTTCTCATTAACAATCACTTTGCATCCATATTATTCGACACTGGCGCCGATTATAGCTTCATGTCTGTGGAATTTAAACGCATACTCGGAATAGAATCTAGTAGATTAGAAATTCCTTATTCCATAGAACTAGCCAATGGTAAACTTGTTGAATCGGGCGAAGTTGTCAGAGGCTGCACACTAGAACTTGGTGAACGAAATTTTAGCATCGATCTCTTACCTATTCAATTGGGTAGCTTCGATGTAGTAGTCGGGATGGACTGGTTGTCCAAGAACAAGGCTGAAGTTATTTGCCATGAGAAAATCATTCGCATCCCTTTAGCGAATGGTGAAACTCTCATCGTGCATGGAGAAAAACGAGACGCGCCTCTTCGAATCATCAGTTGTATGAAGGCACAGAAGTGCTTGAGGAAAGGATGTGTCGCTTTCCTAGCACACGTTATAGACAAGAAGGCTGTGGAGCCGAAACTCGAAGACATTCCTGTGGTGAAGGAATTTCCTGATGTGTTCCCTGAAGATCTGCCAGGACTACCTCCGCAACGACAAGTCGAATTCCGTATAGACTTGGTTCCAGGGGCTGCTCCTGTAGCCAAGGCACCCTATCGACTTGCGCCATCCGAGATGCAAGAATTATCTACACAACTTCAGGAGTTGTTGGATAAAGGATTCATAAGGCCAAGCTTCTCACCATGGGGAGCTCCGGTATTATTCGTGAAGAAGAAGGATGGAACACTGCGGATGTGTATCGATTACAGGGAACTGAACAAGCTCACAATCAAGAATCGGTATCCGCTACCAAGGATTGATGACTTATTTGATTAATTGCAAGGATCAAGCTACTATTCCAAGATCGACCTTCGATCTGGATACCATCAGCTGAGAATCCAAGATGAAAGCGTGCCAAAGACTGCATTCAGAACGCGATATGGGCACTACGAATTTCTTGTGATGCCGTTTGGATTGACGAACGCGCCAGCGGTCTTTATGGACCTAATGAACCGCGTGTGCAAACCATATCTCGATAAATTCGTGATTGTATTTATCGATGATATCCTGATTTACTCGCGAACGAAAGAAGAGCACGAGCAACATCTCAGAACCATCTTGGAGCTACTGAAGAAAGAGAAACTTTATGCAAAGTTCTCGAAATGCGAATTCTGGATTCGCGAAGTACAATTTCTTGGTCACGTGGTGAATGAGAAGGGCATTCATGTAGACCCGTCCAAGATTGAAGCAATAAAGAATTGGGAAGCTCCCAAGACCCCGACCGAAGTCCGTCAATTTTTGGGCTTAGCGGGCTACTATCGGCGATTCATTGAGAATTTCTCGAAGATAGCTCAACCGCTAACGACCCTTACTCAGAAAGACAAGAAGTACGACTGGGGTCACAAACAAGAAGAAGCCTTCCAGTTACTTAAGAGCAAGCTATGCGATGCACCGATACTATCATTACCCGAAGGTACTGAAGACTTCGTGGTATACTGCGACGCCTCACGACAAGGCTTGGGTTGCGTGCTCATGCAACGCCAAAAAGTCATCGCTTATGCTTCAAGACAACTGAAGGTTCACGAGAGAAATTATACCACTCACGACCTGGAGCTGGGTGCAGTGGTATTCGCCTTAAAGATTTGGCGACATTATCTATATGGTACTCGATGTACAATATTCACAGATCACAAAAGCTTGCAACACATATTTGATCAGAAGGAATTGAATATGCGCCAGCGACGTTGGGTCGAGCTGCTGAATGATTATGACTGTGAGATTAAGTACCATCCTGGAAAGGCGAACGTTGTAGCAGACGCGTTGAGCCGAAAAGAAAGGGTTAAGACCCTAAGGGTTCGAGCACTGGAAATGACGATTCGAACGAACCTCACAGCACGCATTCGAGATGCACAACAAGAAGCTCTTAAAGAAGAGAACCGTAAAGCTGAATACCTACGGGGTATGCTGAAATACATGGTGCCAAACGAAGAGGGAGCCTTATACTTTGAGAAGCGTATTTGGGTTCCACTCTATGGTGGCATACGAGAAGTCATCCTTAATGAAGCCCACAAATCGAGATATTCGATCCATCCAGGATCGGACAAAATGTATCAAGACTTGAAGGAGTACTATTGGTGGCCGAGACTCAAAAGCGACGTTGCTGTCTATGTTGGAAAATGCCTAACCTGTGCTAAGGTTAAGGCAGAATATCAGAAACCGTCCGGTCTACTACAACAACCAGAGATTCCCGTATGGAAGTGGGAACAAATCTCGATGGACTTCATAACAAAATTACCCAGGACCCCGAGAGGGCACGATATGATATGGGTAATAGTTGATCGATTAACGAAGTCTGCGCATTTCCTACCAATCCGAGAGAAGGATAGCACTGGAAAGCTTGCAGAAATATACTTAAGAGAAATTGTGGCACGTCATGGAGTGCCAATCTCAATCATTTCAGACAGAGATGGACGCTTTGTCTCAAGAATCTGGCAATCATTTCAGGAAGCCTTTGGATCTCAGTTAGATCTGAGCACGGCATTCCATCCGCAAACAGACGGCCAGAGCGAACGGACAATACAAACGTTAGAAGATATGCTTCGCGCATGTGTCATGGATCTAGGCGGCAGCTGGGATACTCATCTACCTTTAGTTGAGTTTTCCTACAATAACAGCTATCATACGAGCATAAAAGCCGCGCCGTTCGAAGCTCTGTATGGCCGCAAATGCCGATCGCCCTTATGTTGGGCAGATGCCGGAGATAAACGTATGGTTGGTCCTGAGCTTGTACAAGAGACCACCGACAAGATTGCGCAGATCCGAGAGCGCATTAAGGCGGCTCGAGAGCGACAAAAGAGCTACGCGGATCCAAATAGAAAATCGGTAGATTTCAAGGTGGGAGACAAAGTGTTGTTAAAAGTCTCACCATGGAAGGGCGTAGTCAGGTTTGGAAAGCGTGGAAAGCTGAATCCACGATACATCAGACCATTCAGAATTTTGAAGAGAATTGGTACCGTGGCATACAAGTTGGAGTTACCGGAAGAACTTAATGGAGTACATGATACGTTTCATGTATCCAACCTGACGAAGAGTCCAACACAAGAAAACGTGATCATCCCGATGGATGAAGTGCATATTGATGAAGCCCTCCGATTTACAGAGCAACCCGTTGAGGTTACTGACTGGAAAGTCAACAAGACCAGGAGGAGCAGTGTGAAGCTTGTCAAAGTACGTTGGAGCTCTAAGCACGGACCCGAGTACACATGGGAACGTGAAGACCAGTTCAAGAAAAAGTATCCCCACCTATTCAAGAAGACTCCAGCGAGAGTTAGTTCAGTCTGAATTTCGGGACGAAATTCTTTTAACGGGGGGAGACTGTGACAACTGGCACAAACCGGTAATTTCCGTACACATTAATTATTGCTTAATGACTGCAATTATGAGTTTAAGTGTCAGCAATGTCTGAACACATGATTAAACAAGTGAATTCATGCATGTTGTATACTACAAATATTGCTTTATGCATAAACGAGAGCGTTGCGTCAGAATAATAGTAAACTCACCGGTAAGACACACTGTGTCAACAGAACTGCAGAAAGCAGACAGACATAAGAATTGAGGCCTAGGTGTAGGTCCGACAACAAGAATGCATTAAAACCCAAGAGTGCATACAAGGGTTTATACATATACTCTCCGGAAGCAAAAATAAGCACTAAAAAGCACCCGAAACGCACTTTAAGTGCAGAATTTATATAATTCAGCAATAATTCAGCATTTAGACATATAAATATTATGCAGAAATGTCGTTTTATTATCCAGAATATTTCCCTAAGTGTTGGGAGTTGAAAGAGTACAAGAAAGGTACTTAAACGACACTAAAAAGTGTAATTTAGCACTTTAACGAATCGGTATGTAACCGAACAACCGGACTATACCCGGAACATGAAAATATTATTATTTTCACTATCTATATTTTTCTGAGCCAGTTAGGGTCCCTGATTACCCTAACACCCGTCATAACACGCTATATATTACTAACGGAGTTTAATACTAAACTAACCTATTTAACCTAAACTCCATCCTAATTACCTAGTTACAATCGAACCAAGACCCCCCCCCCCCCCATTATAATCGGCCTAACCAAGGGGAGACATGGTTAGTACCCTTTTGTTTATTTAAATCCTAAATGTCTAGTATCTAGATAACATTAAACCTAATGGATATTACCCCTTATGTTTGCCTATAAGTACAAGAAGTTACACATGAATATCTCTCACATTTCACAACTTACAAACTCACCAACACACTCTCCTCTCTCCCTCTAGAACTTACGGCCAAACACCCCTCTTTCAACCATCCATCTTCAAGTTCGATCATCATCATTCCAAGCACACACAAGTGTTAAGGGTCACGTATTAGGAGTCTTGGAGCAAACGGAAGGCGAAGGACCTCTCTACTTTGCTTTTATCCACTCGATTTGTGCTTAGATTCTTCCCTAGCCTTGAGCTAGAGGTATAACACTTAAAACTCATATTTGAACTTATCTAAAGTGGTTAAAAGGATTTGTGTTGGTTAAATCTCGTTAAAATGCGAAAAGATGCACAAAAGTCTACTAAAAGCATGAAAAATGGTGGTTAATAGCACATAAGTTGTGTAAATGATGTAGTATTCGAAGTGTATGATTATTGAGACCCGATCTATGATTGTGGTAGCTCGGATCATCGTTTAACCCGGTTTGGTAAGATCATGGATCTTAACATAAAGCTATTTTAGAAGTAACAAGGGTTAAAAGGTGAAACCCTACCACAAATAAACCATGAACTTGTGTAAAAATGTTTTAACTTGTACAAAAGTGTTTAAAACTAGTAGATCTATGTATCTACAAGTGGTATTTTCAAAGGACCAAGCATTAAAGAAATCATGTTTTAAAACCGGATCTTACACAAACAAAAGTGGTTTTTGTGAACAAACAAGTGTATGGACACTTGTGTAACAAAAGTTTTAACAAAGAAATAATTTTCATAAAAACCGACTAGAAGTTGTGAAACTTCATATTCTTTAAAAATAAGATTTTTAAGAAATTAAACTTATTTTTAAAGATAACAAGACTTACTAAATGTGCTAGTAAGATACTACACAATTTTGGTAAATATCCAGGTTCATGAAGTGGGGAAAAGTAGTGATTATTGTTGATAATTGTTGTTGATGATTATTGATGATTGATGATGATTTAAAAGAAAATAAACACACGTTTTGAAAACGTGGGAAACCTCCATTTTTAGGGGAAACTCTGTCAAAATTTTTATAAATTTTGACACTTAGAAAAATATAAGTTTTGAGGAACTTATTCCCTAAAAATGTGTTTAAAAGTATTACTAAGGTTTCCCTAATTTTTGGTGATAAGAAATGGTGATTTCTTGAAGAATAAAAATGGATATTATGTATATATATTTTTGGAGAGAAAAATATATATTATTTTATCACCAATTTTTGTGCTAAGTGTATATAGTATGTGTTATACGTGCTAGTGTATTAAGACTTAAAAATACACTAATTACTCATGAGGAGTAGAAATATAAAAATACACATATAACATACAAGATACATAATCCGGGTGCAAAGTGCAAAACACAAAAGACTTATATTTATTTTTGGAGAAAATAATATAAGTAAGATACGTAGTTAAAAATATAGAATATTTTTAACACAAGAAAATATACAAAAGAGAGTGACTGTACTTGTGCGACGCAAGTCTAGTGACTAACGTTAAGAAAACGCGTATAGGTTACGACGTTAATTAAGCAAATCCGGTGGAGTTTACGACGCTAGGAACGCAAAGTTGTGAGTTCATGCTCCCCCTTTTCTCTTTAACTGTTTTCAGTTTTTATAACTTCGGGGGTGAAATACATGTACAAATGTACAAAAATTTATAATCAGTATGATATAAATACAAGAAGTACACTTGGTGAGAACGAGAACCAAGTGTGGCGAAATATGAGAATATGAGAAGCGCACTTGGTGAGAACGAGAACCAAGTAAGAGGCGCCATGAGAAATGATAACAAGAAACGCGCTTGGTGAGAACGAGAACCAAGTAGGAGGCGTTATGAGAAATAGTGTCACGAATAGGGTACAGAAGCACCATTAATCAACAATATACCTAGACCGCAGAACAAAAGGTTAGATCTAACGGGTGCCTGGCAGCCACACTCCCGGTCGGGGCGAGAACCGAGGAGTGCTTTTGTGTCTCAGAATATACCAATTAAATGCCTTAGGTTTGGTGACTTCCTATGACGTGTCACATGTTAATGGCTTTGCAACCCATTAGCAATCTGATAATTACAGAAATACTGTATTTACATAAAATTCATACCATACTAAGATTGATATATAACTTGAAGTACGTGGGGTACTCAAGAAGATTGAATGATACTTGAAGTACGTGGGGTACTCAAGAGAATGAGAATTATACTTGAGTACGTGGGGTACTCAAGAAGAAATTGAATTATACATGTGTACGTGGCGTACACACGAAACTGAATTTATGAAAACTTGATTTACTCACAAACTATGTTTTCATACAAAGTATACAAACATGAAATACAAAACTGCATGAATTCACACCAACTTTATGTTGACGTTTTTCCAAAAACTCACATGTATTTCAGGTAACTAGGATGGATGTGCGCGTGGTCTTGCTTATGCTCGTGGATGTCGCTTGTGTTTAACTTTAAATAAAGTTGTAAACATTTAAGACAATGCTTTATGCGACTTAGCGATGTAAACGCTAACGTATGTTTTCAAATTATGGTATTTGAAGTTATTTTCTTGAGCATGTAGCATGTTTACTCTTCGTATGCAATGAGAACCTTTCATGATCACACCTCGTGCTTCCGCCGTAGAAAGGGGTGTGACATATCCTTTGTGTAGTTTGGAGAATTTTTGGAGGAGATTTAGGGTAGGAGTTGGAGTGATGGAGCAGAGAAAGCAAGAGAGTCAGAGAACAATTTACATAGCATGGTCCTTTTTAAGCTTTGTTGGATATAGATATGAATGATAAAAAAGTGCCTCTTGTTTTTAGTTCAATTATAAAATTTGTAGGTTCCGTTTCTATCACACATCCAATATACCTTTCTTAATCGTCCAATCGTCACGATCCATATGAAAAATTAACATAAACAAATAAATGATATGAACGTATGCATATGATGTAAACTGATGCTCCAAGGCGGTAGATCTTAAACCATTTTTAAAATGTTCTATCTCAAATGTATATATTTTAACGAGACAACATTTAAGAAAAAGTCGGCAACATTTCCCCTAAACTCCCCAAGCATGCATAAAACCGTAAACTGATCCTTAAATCTCATCTCATTAAAATATATACATATCCTAAATGAGATAGAATAATCAAAAAGTAGTCCTACGTGAGACAAAATTTATATCTATCAGATAAATTTTGGATGGGTACGTATATTATAAAGGCTTTACCAAAATGCATATATTTACCTATATGTAAATGTATATCACATTTATATACATTTCATAATTAACATACACAAATTAATTTCAAATAAAAATAAATTATAAAAAAAGTTAGAAAAAATTACATGTTTTGTACTTTATCTTGATACCCTTTTTCAGGTGGTGTCTGTTAGGATCGGAGGCTTTCATGATTGTGTTTGTTTGTATAATTTGAACAAGTCAATAGAAATGAACAGAGTTTTAAATGCAGCGGAAATGAACACAAACTTTGTAAACACAATCAAAAGGAAGAATAGTTTTGATAAACACATGCTTTTAATTAGGTCGAAAGATTACAAATCAAATCAAAAGATTACAATGCATGCTTACAACAAAACTCCCCCTCAGCCTGATGCTCCCCTGGTTGATCGCACAAGATGAAAGGATTGGACTAGAGGTGAAGAACTCACTCAGTCAATCAAATGTAACAGTACAGGATACTGTTCCATTTATAGGCAAATCAAACCACTGAAGCATCTAAGCTGACATCACCATGAAAGTGACATCTAACAACTTAACAACCTTTAACCACTGTTCTAATACAGACACTGCTAACTTAACCACTGATTCTATACAATACAAGTGACACACTGAACTACTGCTTTCTCCTTTCGTCAGTGCTTTCCTCAAGGTTGATCAGTCCTTGAGTGGGCAGTTCTTTAGCATCAGTAGATTGAACCAGCAGTGTTTACTCCTTATCGGTCTTCAGGACTTCATCAGTAGTTTGAAGGACAGCAGCTGTTGTATACGGACAGTGGATAGAGGACATCAGATGTTATTGACACTATCAAGGGGAAAGCCTGGTGTAAACAGCTGCTTATGATGAATCCACTGTTGTGAACCAGTTTTGGCTTTTATTATATGTTCCTCTGATAGGGTTCAATCCCAACATTCTCCCCCTGGAACAGATAATGCCAAAACCCTTCATTATTCTGGATCTTTATTGTCTTATCAGAAGTTCCTTAGCTTGTCTTTTAAATTCCACTTCAAAATCCTTGGAGCTTGAGTCATCCTCTTCCCTGCACATTGTAAGTTCAAGGAGATCTTGTAGATCTTCAACACCAAGGCCTAGTGCTTGTTTCCTTGATATGTACTTCACTTCACCATTGGATCTGATCATAGTCAATACATGGGTCTTTTGATCAGACATCCATTTTAGTATTTTTGAACCCAATGGGTTTCTTGGGAGATGTTTATTGACTGATGAGTTGGGGGATTGTGGCCTTATGAGAAATTGTTGATCAGTACTCTGTGCTTTTGCTGGTTCAGAGTTTTCAGCCTGATCATTACTCTGAGCTTTTGATAGTTCAGAATTTTCAGCATGATCAGTACTCTGAACTTTTGCTGCTTCAGAGTTTCCAGCTGACTTTTGTGTGAAAGCCCTGTTTATGATCTCATTTGCTGCAGCTATATCTTCTGCTGTCTCTTTATCAATCAGCTCTTGTCTCTTTCTTTGATCTAACTCAATGTCAGAGATGTCTGTTGATGTGAGCATTGGTTCAGAAGTTTTGATCTGCTGTTCTGGCTTTATGTGATCAGGCTTTGTTGGTGTGTTTGAATCTGTTGTCTTTCTTTTCTTTAGCCTCTCATAAGCCTCATCACTATATTGCCTAGTCCATTTTACTATGACATTGGCAGGTCCAACCTTTGCATCCACCAGCTCTTGCTTCCTTCTTTTGTACTCAGAGGTAAGATCAACAATAAGCTTCTTGTATTTATTCCAGTTTGGAGCTGTTTTCTTCTTTCTTGGACCATTCTTGATCCTTTCAATTCTGTTTGCCTCATGCTTTAATGCAATGATTGGCCATTCTTTGAATTGTTCTTCTTCAGCTGGATAAAATTTTTCTTTCATGATGTATGCAAGATACTCTTTTCTCATTTCTTTTCGTAGATCTGCTTTGGGTGGTAAGTTTGACATTTCCTTGCTTAGATCTCTTGCATAGTCTTCCATCTGTTTGACTTTAGTGAGCAAGAATTCCATTCTTTCAGAAATGGCTTTGTCACCTTGATCTTCACATTCAAGTTTGTCTCTTATCTTAGCTTGCCTTGCTTTGATCTTGAGATATTCATCCATATTTGCTGGATTTCTGAAGCCTATGAGAGAAGGAAATCTTCTTTTTGAAGGATCATCCTCTGTATAGTATTGTCTCATCTCATTTTTTACAGCTTCCAGTTCCAGTGGATATTTTGCAGCAATGGGATCATATCTGTCATCATTTACCTGAGTTGGTTTTCCTTTTCTGGTGTAAGTTTTCTTTAGTGAAGGAGTGTTTCTGGGTGATTTGTTGATTGGAGTGAAGATGGCTTGAAGTGAAGTGAGGGTGCTTGGACTAACATGTGTTGAGCCAACTGGTGTTTCAACCACTGTTGTCCTTACAACAGATGTTGTAACATCTGATGTCTTCTGCTTTTTAGCAGGAGGTGATTGTGGTGAGATGGTTTTTGGAGATGATGGAGATGATGGTGTTTCTGGTGGAGCAGTGGTTTGAGTGAGAGCAGTGGTGGATGGCTGGCAAACAGCTGTTGAAACAACTGGTGTTTCAACCTCTGTTGTCTTTACAACTACTGATGTATCAGTAGATGTCTTCTGCTTTTGAGCAGGTGGTGGTTTGATGGGTGGTGATGTGGTTGGAATGATGGCTTTTGGTGGAGAAGTGATTTTAGATGATGGTGGTGGTAGGACAGTGGTTGTGATGGTGTGTGGTGAAGTGGTGTGTGTTGAAGTGATGGGTTTTGTTTTAACAACTGTTGAAACTACTGATGTACCAACAGTTGTTGAGACAGCAGGAGTTACATCAGCTGTTTGGGTAGAGGTTTGGTGCTTGGAGTATTTGGGAGATGGTTTAGAAGCATGCTTTTCTTTTTCTGGTTCAACAAAAAGACCATCTTCAACTCCCTTTTTCTTCAACTGCTTGATTTTCTCCCCCTTTTTGGCATTATCTGGAAGAGGGTTATCCATGAAGAGAACAGTGGAAGGAGCTTTGCCAGTGGTGTTCAGAATGTGGGCCTGGATAGCCTTGATGTCTGCTTGGGTGTTTCTAAACCTTGATTCAATCATGTTTTTCAGTTCTTGCACATATATAGCGTGTTGCTGATCTGTCATCTGTCTTTGTTTTTCGAGCAGGGGTTGAAATAAATTCCATAGCTCATTTGCAGCAGGTGCAGGTTGTGCAGGTGCTTGAGCTGGAACATTAGTGGATTGTGCATTTTGATCTTTTAACAGCTGTTGTACCATATCCTTTATTTCAGCAACAGATGTTTCAAGGTTGTCAATTCTCCCCGTCAATTCTTGATATTGTAAATCATCACCCAATTTAATGGGATCATCTGAATCCCCACCAGCAGTGGTTGTATCAATGTGTGACTTAGGAAATGAATCCCAAAAATCACCCATTGATGTCCCTTGTTCTTGGTTCTGGGGTCTTCTTTCTTCAACACTTGATAACCTTTTGAGGGTACCAGTGGTTAAAACAAACTCACTGGTGGTTACCAGAGGTGCTATAGAAGAAATTTCCTTCAAGGGAGTCTGATTGATGAAACAACTGGCCAAGTGTAGATCTGTTGATCCATAACTTGTAGTTGCTGCTCCACTTGAACTACTATCAGGAATTACTTGTAACTCCTGCAGTGTAACCTCCTCAGTTGTTGCTGGGATAGCAGAGGTATAATCATCAGACCCAGTCACTTGTGGGAGTGTGCTCTCAATGATAGGTGATTGAGAGGAACTAGTTTGTGTCTGAGCTATATCCACTGCATGCAACAAGGGTATTATGGATTGTGGTAGTGAGAGGGGTGAAGATAGGGGTGTTGAAAGAGACATGTCCTTGGGATCAGGACTGAGGAAGATGGATCCAATTGGGTCCAAAGCTTCATATTGTGGGGTCCCTGTGTTTACAACCTGATCCTTTTGTGAGGATGCATGAGGAGTTTGAGGCAAAGGTGGAGATCTTTCTTCCATCTGCTGTGAGGAAGTAGCAGTAGTGGTTGTAGGTGACATTTGTGTTGTCACTAGCAGTGGCTCTGGGATCTCATCTTCCAGAGTTGCCTTTGTTTTGGGTTTGGGGGGCTTTCTGGATGTTTTCTTTTTGGTCTTTTTGGTAATGGCAGATGTGGGTTTCAAAGCAGTGGTTGTGCTGCTATGATCACCTGGAGTAGTGGGCTCAGCAGCTGATACCTGAGGAGCAGTGGTAGCTGCTAAATTCTGCTCAGGCACCTCTGCTTTTGTTTTGAAGGTGTTAACATTCTAGTGAATGTTTAAGGTGTTAAACCTTTTATTTGAAAATAAGCACCTTGTTTGAGCAGATTTTCATTTTTCCTTTCCAAATTTTTGTTCAAAATAGTAGCTTAGAAACCTTGGAAAAAGTAAAAATGATTTGCTATCAACATTTTTTACCAAGTCATCAAAGATCTCATGGGAATAGTTATAATTTTCATTATGTAAAATAGCATAACCCAGACATTGGATCTTCAATGGTATTTCGTTAAAAACAGTTGTTTTATTTGAAACACACATCAAAAGTGTATGGAATAAAAACCTAGGTGCAGAAGGGAAGAAACCTTTTTGTAAGGTATCTCTTTTTGTTTGTTCTGCATATCCCCTTCCCAGAAAATTAGTTTTCAACTCGCTTTTAAGAAAAGAAGTTTTACCTTGCTGATCATCGAGTTTAAAGACTTCTGAGATGGATTGCGGAGTAATTTGAATCGTTTTACCCTGTATGGAAGAGTTGATGGCTATGACATTCTCGCCTTGTTTGTCAAGGGTAGCATTTTTCCAAAACACTCTCTGAGTTTGTTGATAGATTGGAGCATCTGCTGTTAGTAAAGTTTTGTACTTTGATGCAGACATGATGTCGATGATGGAATCGAAAGTGTCGGTGGTAGTGGGTTTTGTGAGTAGATCCAAGTAATTGTGAGGAGATTTGTATGGGATTTCAATGGGTTCAGCGGCCATTTGAGTGACCTCTTTGGAAGATGCGGATGATTTCGATTTTGATTTAGTCATTTTGATGAAGAAGAAAGAAGAATGATTTGAGACGGAGGATTGGAAACTGCTTTGAGAAAAGAATTTTGGAATTCAATTCGACAGTGTAAACCCTGTTTTGGGGTTTAGGGCAGGGTTTTATAAAAAGGAAAAGTGAATGCTGACGTGGCAGCGGTTACAAAGATCTGACGGATAAATACTGACCACGTGTCAAACCTCTGATGAAGAGATAAAATAATGGAAGACAGTTGTTTGGGAAACCACTGATGAATCAATACCAGTGGTTCACGAAGGGAAAATTGAAAACAGTGGGTGACTTTGACTATCAGTGGATAGCTTGTGTCAGTGGTTTTAAAGCACTGAAGTTTGACAAAAGTGTTAACCAAGGAAAATGAAGAAACAGAGGTTGACTTTCAGCAGTGGACAGTACTTTGTAGAACAGATGTTTGAACCAAAAACAGTGGTTTTGTTATTGAAATGGAAAGTGGTTGGCTAACAACTGTTGGTGGTTTTAATAACCCAATAGTGGTTATGGATATGAGAGTGAAAGGCTACTTTGGTCAAACAATTATTGAAGTAGCAGACAAGTGATTTCTTATCCATTTTTGATGGATTTCTTCTCGGCAGTGGTTAGATGAGAGGCAATGGAAGACATTTTGAGGCTCATATGGTCAGCAACTGTTGATGTATCAGTGGGTGAGCTTTAACAGATGTTTTGTACATCGGCTGCTCTATAGAAGTAGATGATTTAAGCTTGTGTTTAAGCATAATATCATGTCCAACATCCGTTGATGGTAATTACGAAAAAATATGTAAAATGACATCCTTTGCAAAACACATTTTAGATCAATATTTTCAAATTAACAAATTTTCAGGGATAGGTATTCAAGGTTTTACCACATGTCTATTTCAAGATTTGAAGCTTTTATAGATTACTGATAGTGGTTTAGTACCCCAGATGATGGAAACCTTTTTACTATGTCAACTCATTTTGTGTCATAATATTTAAATTAGAACATGAGCACCAAGTATTTTAAGGTCTGTTAGCAATCAATCTCTGAATTATGTTAAAAAAAACTTGAGTTGGACATGACCTTGTCACATGTACCATTTCCTTTTGACCTATTTTCAAGGATAATATCACCAAAAATAAGGGTTCTATATCCTGACAGGTGTTTGAAACTTTTGCTATAAAAAACAAGTAAAAGTTCAGAATATATCATTCTTAAGAAAAATATGGAATGATATATTCTGCTTTATTTGAGAAAAACCTTTCAAAAGATAATTAAAGATTTTTCTAAAAACAACATCAAAAAGGATCTGGTATATTTTCCAATAAAACTCATAATCACATCACTCTCAAGTTTTATGAAAATGGTCAGTGGTTTGAGATACATTGTAATAACCACTGTTTGAGACCATTTTCTTGTTTAATTGATTGCAAAAATGAGGAGACATGTTCACATAAGTTTTGAAAGTCCAGTTATAGACTTTGTTACCATGTGATGGCTCTGAAAAACTTGTCTGGTCCTCTTGTAAATTTAATCACTGGTGATAATATTGTTACCTGAACTTTCCTGAATCACTGAATGCACACAGTTGCTTGATGACCATTGTTCACCCAATTTTGGACTCTTAAGTGTTTTACATTTATGCTCTTTTCTTTTGACTTCAAAAGTTTTGAGATAAACACACTCTTGAGATTCTGTGGTTTTCCTTCTTCCCTTTTTACCCTTCCCATTCATAAGTATTGAGATACTTACTGAGAGGTTTTATTTAAAGAAAACTTATTCCAGAATCATTTTGTAGCAATGTTTTGAGAGATCTGGTTATATTTGTACATGCTTATATCAGATCTCACATTGCATATGATTTGGACTATTTTAACACCTGATTTTCTTAATGTATTTTTAACAAAGTTGATTTGGTCCTTTTAGAGGATTCTCAACTTGTTTTTCAATACATAAGATCTAATAACTAAAGTTTTAATTTCCCTCTTTTTATGTTAACAAAAACACTAACGTTTTTACGAACATAGGCCTTTGTTGTCCTGAGGTACTTACCTTAGCATCAAATATAATGGAAACAGCGCAAACTTCATAACAACAATTGAAATAAATTTTGTAAAGAAAATAATTATGCCATAGTTATCAGACATATTTTCAGATCTGAAAACTATAGGTGTTTTATGTATGATATCACTTGTTATGTGAAGCTTGTGTGTCTTATGACATCTTGGTTGTTTTACAGAGTTTTTGAATAACAACTTTGTTCGTGATCACTCGTTACTCTGTTTTTCAACTAAATACGATCAACCTTAGCATCAATGAATTTTGAGCTGAACTGTTATGTCAAATTGATGGTTAGATCGAATTTGACTGTCCAAGCTCTGATACCAATTGCTAGGATCGGAGGCTTTCATGATTGTGTTTGTTTGTATAATTTGAACAAGTCAATATAAATGAACAGAGTTTTAAATCCAGCGGAAATGAACACAAACTTTGTAAACACAATCAAAAGGAAGAATAGTTTGGTAAACACATGCTTTTAATTAGGTCGAAAGATTACAAATCAAATCAAAAGATTACAATGCATGCTTACAACAAAACTCCCCTTCAGGCTGATGCTCCCCTGGTTGATCGCACAAGATGAAAGGATTGGACTAGAGGAGAAGAACCCACTCAGTCAATCAAATGTAACAGTACAGGATACTGTTCCATTTATAGGCAAATCAAACCACTGAAGCATCTAAGCTGACATCACCATGAAAGTGACATCTAACAACCTAACAACCTTTAACCACTGTTCTAATACAGACACTGCTAACTTAACCACTGATTCTATACAATATAAGTGACACACTGAACTACTGCTTTCTCCTTTCGTCAGTGCTTTCCTCAAGGTTGATCAGTCCTTGAGTGGGCAGTCCTTTAGCATCAGTAGATTGAACCAGCAGTGTTTACTCCTTATCAGTCTTCAGGACTTCATCAGCAGTTTGAAGGACAGCAGCTGTTGTATACGGACAGTGGATAGAGGACATCAGATGTTATTGACACTATCAAGGGGAAAGCCTGGTGTAAACAACTGCTTATGATGAATCCACTGTTGTGAACCAGTTTTGGCTTTTATTATCTGTTCCTCTGATAGGGTTCAATCCCAAAAGTGTCCTTTTCAATGAATTTTGACAAGTTTTTCCCTTTATAGATAAAATTGTTGCACGTCTTGTCCTTTAGCCTTAACCTAGTTAGATTTTCTTGTTAAATTTGGTTACCCAAGGGTATTTCAGTCTTTTTACCACTTTGTTTAATATTACTTAAGAAATAAAACAAAACATCTACTCTATCCCTTACCACCACAACCCACCAAATCCGGCCACCGTCTTCATCTACTCTCTCCTTGACCAACAAATTCGGCCAAAATCTCCATCTCCTTTCTTTTTCTGGCCAACAAATTACGGCGTATCTAGGGTTCTTCACCAGGAACATGGAAAATATTCAATCACCTTAGGGTTTAAATTGTGAAATTTGAACAACTTTGTGGAGAAAATTGAACCTCTTAAGGAGACGCCCAAACGTACAATTGTAAATCGTTGATTTTGGTGGTGGTTGCCATGTCAGCGACAATCACGGAAAACTGGTGGTGATGAATAGAAGAAGGTTTTAACAAAACGCAGGGGGCAACAACATCTCAATTTATGTTTACTCTCACAAATGCTATTCTTTGTTTAACCTATAATTTGCAGGTTGATTACCACAACGGACATTATTGGGACCTTAGGACAACGACTTTGTAACATGCTACAACCAGAACAATCACAAACCACCCCATTATCATCCTAGCTACAACCATCACAACCGCCTCTGTTCACTCTCTTCATGGTTTGAATAGGCCGGCTGACCATAGCCATGGCCGGCGGCTTCTCTTCCGATCACATCTCTCCTTCTCTCATTTTTAGATCTAAAACAATGGTGGGGTGTGTGCAGGGGTTGGGAGTGGAAAGAGGAAACGACGTGATACGTGTAGAACAGGAGATGTAGATGTTGGCCGGATTTGTTGGTCAGGGATAGAGTAGATGAAGACGGTGGTCGGATTTAGTGGGTTGTAGTGGTGGGTGGTGGTGGGTTGATGGTGGTGGCGGTGGTAGGTGGGTTAATGGTGGTGGTGGTCGGTTGATGGTGATGAGAGGTCGGAGGTGGTGGTGGGATCTGTGAAAGAGAGTGTGATGGAGAGAGAGAGGGAGTTGTAAAGTGAGAGAGAGAGAGAGCGTGTGGTATACAGAGAGAAAGAGAGTTAAATATAATAATAATAATAATAATAATAATAATAATTTTAAAAATGTTTTTATTTTTATTTTTTAAATAATATTAAATAAAGGGGTAATAAGACTAAAATACCCTTGAGTAACTAGATTTAACAAGAAAATCTAACTGGGTTAGGGCTAAAGGACAAGACGTGCAACAATTTTCTCTATAAAGGTCAAAACCTGTCAACATTCGTTGAAAATGACACTACCTGAAAAAGGTATAAAGATAAAGGATAAAACGTGTAATTTTTCCAAATAGTTAAGCATACATTGTGCTATATAAAAAAACAAAGTTTGATGATGAAACATAATGATAAATGTAAAACCATTAAATAATAACAATAAAAAGCAAGTAAAAACACATAAATTCACGTAACTACTAATTATACAATTGACATACTTTGGAGTGTATATAAATACTAATCTATTTCAGCAAGTTTTACACCAAATTAAGTCTTAAATTTGTAAACACGATGTCATACTATCACTCAAAATGAAACGTTAGAGAAAGTGCACCCATCGCTGGCATAATATAGTAATGGTAAGATATCGAGAGCACCAAAAAATACAAAATCTTTTAGTATCGAAATGTCATTTTCGTCTATTCAAATCCATAAAAAGAGATGTTTTCTTGTTTTTGTAATTTTATATAATAAAACATAAAAAAAATTGGTTTTGGAAAACAATTTTAAGGAAGGATCACTTGGGTTCAACTCCCCCTTGATGTTACTATTAACTTAATAGATTATGGACTTTCAAAAGATTACAATACAAAAACAGAAATGGCTCCGGTTAAGGTTACCAAATTATACGCCTCTTCGAAAAGTTGTTCTGAGTACTTTGAGAAACAAAAACCTAAAGTCATTCTTTGGTGAAAAAAAAGTAAAAGATGCGTGTGTTAATGCCATAAAGTAGTAGGACCTGATTTTGTGGGCGTCATTACATCTAAACAATATTGGAAAGAAGCAGCAAGAGGACCATCCACAATGTACGAATCAAACCTACAATAATGGAAATAAGTATCGCGAAAATCCGTGGACACAACACTTACCCATTTTTGGGGTTTAGTCTTAAGTAAAAACCACTCATAAGGGGTGTAGTCCACCAACAACTATGGACCTCTTGACTTGTGCTATCTCATCAAGAGTAATCTAGATGAAAAGACCAAGTCCTCAATGCTTAGTTTTTGCCACCATGTTGAGGCAAGAATTACCAAATCGGAAGTCCCAAACCATAACCTCTAACCCTCTTTCAAGCAAGTAACTTGTTATTTACTACATAGACATAGAAAACATGAATACTTGACTTAATAAACACAAGGTTGATCATTTGGTTTAAAGAGTTTTAAAATTCATTTTTAATGTGGTGATTAATTACTTAAAGTCATTTACACACACCTCAAGGTTATCCATCATCATGTGGATTCGAATCCTGGATCGATTCCTTAACCGTTGAATGCATATGAACACGTATAATGTGCGGAATCCATATAAGTGGGTGATGTCACACCCTGACTTTTGCGGAAGCGTATGATGTGTGACTTGTTCAATATCATTGCATTCAATCATAATAAACAACTATATGATCAAAACGATGTTTATCCATTCATTATGTTTAAAATATTACAAACACCAGTCATTTAAGTTTCAAACAACACAACCTTTGACTAAGTACAAACCAACAAAAGTGGATGACATCTAACTTGGAATTTACTCTAGAAACAACACCCGTGCCCAAGATCCAACTTGTTACCTGAAATACATGTAATTTTGAAAAACATCAACAAAAGTTGAGCGAGTTCATGCGTTTTGTGTGAGTACTGAAAAGCTTGTAAACATTTGAGAGACTCCTTTGAAAACAGGTATGAAAAGCCTTTATGAACAGATCAAATTAATGTTTTGCAAGGACATTAATGTATGTGAAGACATAGGGAGTACTCAAAATGAGTAGGCTTATACCCTCGTCGATTTCCCTCGACTGTGTCGAATTTCCCCTCGACTATGTCAAATTCACCTTGACTATGTCAATTTACCTTGACTGTGTCAAATTACCCTTGACCGTTGCCGAATTGCCTCGACAGGGACACCAAAGCACTCAAGTGGTCACATAAGGACCATGAGTGGGGCTCGGCCGTACCCGTTAGATCTAATCTTCATCCATATTTATTATGAGAGTTAATGGCATTTCAAATTCAATGTATGCTCACATGATCTAATAGTTCATTTCATAGCCAAATCATACCATTTAAACATTCGTAACATGTATTCCACCTCCGAGAGTTATAAAACCGAAAACAGTTAAGAGAAAAGGGGGACATGAACTCACAGTTTTGCGTTCTTCAATCCGACATAACTCAAGCTGCTACTAGTGTGCACGACTACCTACAACGTACTACGGTCTATTAGACGAGCGGGTCGTGCCTTGACTTAGTATTAATTAGTGTCTTTGAGTTACGTTTCTTTGTGTCCTTAATATTATTCCAAGTTATATAATTATTTGTTAAAATAATAAATATTTTAACTTAAATTATATTTATGAATTTTGGAATATTAGTTAAAATAATACGTTTTAACTTGTCAAGTTTATGTATTTGTATTTGTATAACTTCCCAAGGATGGGTGTATTTGTATTCGTATTCTTATCCTTCTATATTTTTGCCAAGTATCAATGGCGTATTCCGGTGTGTAATTATACGTACGAGAATACGTATTTTTATCGTGTTTATTTAGTATCTCATACTTAATTTTTGTATTAACCTTTCCGGAATAATATTTCAAATAAAATACATCAATATATATTCCCAAAATATATATTTTAAGAAATATTACATAGAAAAATTATTTATAATTTTTCCTTGGCAAAAATATTTATACTTTTCATATAAGTCTCAAAAATAATATATTTTCTAGTCTAACTTAGAAAGTATATATAAATCTATTTTTCACCCAAAAATAATATGTCCAAAGTCAATTTAAGAAAATATATATTTTCTCCCAGAAATAATATATCTTCTAATAATTCCAAGAAAATATATATTTTTACTTACCAAAAATAGTATATTTTCTCCTTGTCGCAAATATGATATATTTTGTAATTATTGTAAAAAGCATATTTTTGGTTTTCTTGGTGTCCAAAATACTAATTACCAAAATATACTTATGAATTTATTTCTGGAATATTATTGTGATGTCACACCCCGACCACGTAAAACATCAAATCATGGCGGAAACGTCGGGGAGTGTTGTAACAGAATTAATTGTTTCACAACCATGGAAATTAAAGTTACGTTTTATTTATCAACAAGAGAGTAACATTGTCTTTAACACGAAACAAAGAGTACATAACATAATTAAACAAAGTCTATCTTCATTTTAAGTCTCTAAGGCACAGGTCCGCCCTAGTGTCACGATCATCATCCTATGCAAAAGCTCCTGAAAACACATGTGAAAATAGGTACGTCAGCATAAAAATGCCTGTGAGATACATAGGTTTTGTGAAAATAGGATTCATGACTTATAAGTTTAGAAAAAAAATTGTTTAGCAAAAGTCAGTCAAGAACCTTGTAAATTGTTTTGTTTTGTAAATCATTTAAAAAAACGATAAAATCAAATGATATGTATAAATAAAAGAATAATGTATGGTTAAATGAATAACCAAGTAAAATGAGTTGTATAAAGTAAATTGTTTGTAAACCAAAGTCTTGTGAGAATCGTGTTACTTGTGTAAATTGTATAAGTCCAAATTGAATGATTTAAATACCGCTATGATATGTAATATAATACAAACACTTATATATAGGAAGTACCAGCGGCGTATCCACCATGCTTGTATCATATTACTCACATCTCGTTACTTAAGTCACTTAAACAAACCACCAATGTATAAAGTCTACGTTTTAAAGCAAATGTAAAAAGTCTTTGTATAAATCATATCAAATGTTAATAGTCTAAATGTAGTCAAGTAATGTGTAGCAAATGTTATGTCTGGTAAGTAATGTGTTGTTACATAAACCAATTGTAAAAATGTACAAAACAAAGTATTTTGAATATATCAAAAAGTTATGCTTTGCAAAGTAATGCATGTTACATTGATACAAACACTTATGTGGTAAGTTAACGCATACATTCAAGCCTTGAGACAGTCGGATAACCCTAAGTCAAGGTTATCAAAAGAAATGTTTTCGGATTCAGTCATTCCTTACATCCAAACAAACCCGGGATGTCAGGAATGGGATTTGTCAAGTCCTATGGTACCAGTACTTACTACCGAGCGGCGTAGCTAATGTTAATGAACGTATATAAGTCCCGTTTGTGCAAACCAAATGTCATAGCAAATGTGAACATGTTATATGAAAACAATGTACTAAGTATGCTAAGTTAACATACGAAGCAGAAAAGTCATGTAAATCAATGTGCTAGCATGCTATCAGTCAACATACATAGCAGAAATGTAAAGTAAGTCATGTACTATAAGTGTACTAATGAACATAGCAAGCATATGATGTGAAAACAGGAAAGCATGAAAGTAACAAGTAGGCACATGTGTTTCACCCCAAAACAGTTTGAAAACAGTAAAAGAGGGGTCTATGTACTCACTTGAGATTGCTTAGTAGTCCTTGAGTAACAACCAAACAATGCTAGAGATCACGGAAATCAAACGGCACCTAATATAGGTAACTATGTTAATATACCGGACCTAAAATCGGAGGATTTGATAGAATGAGGGTTCGTAAACCAAACGAGTATGGAGACTCGTGTAATATGGTTTAAGAAAGCCTACATACCAAAATGAAACCTAACCTAAGTGCTTACGACCCATTATGACCCGTTTAGGTAGCTTATGCTACTTTAACGCGTCGTTCGCGTAAAACGCGTTCGGAACGCCTAACTAGCCCTATGATAAGTAAAATATGCCTTAACATGTCTAATATTGTTACCAAATCAGTTTAGATACCAAAAGTTATGTTACATATGCTTAAAATGAATTTTGGCGTTCAAAGGGCATTTTGGTAATTTACCTAAGGCATATATACTACCTATCATACAACTACTCAAACGATGTGACCATAAGGTATAACCTCGGAAGGTTATTCCCTATACAACTATGGTCACCTAATGTGTTTGGTCGGATACTAATGATCGACCAAACGGGTCGGGTTCGAAAGTATAAGCGATTGTTTAGATCGCTTACCTTTACGACCCTAGGCAAGCACAAAACTAAAAGTGACGAGCTAAGCATGTTAAAACATGCTTAACTAAGTTTAGAAAACAAGTTTGGTATCAAAACAAACGGTTTTGATACCTAAGAGTAGTTTGGTTACAAAATACGCAAGAATGCGTATTTTGGCCGAAACTACGACTCGTCACTGAGCCTAGATAATGTGGTAATCAGTAGGTATAGTCACTAGGGACTATTACCATCGTGATTACACTCACGTTATGAAGTTCAAACGAACTTCGCGTTGACCATAAACTGGTCAATGCAGAAAGTCAAACAAAGTTTGACTTTAACGCTAAAAGAATAAAAGAACGAAGGAACACTTACAAAGGGTCCAAGAACGGAAGGTTTGAATCTGAATACTCTCAGGTATGAAGTGTTAAACACAATAACTTAGAGAGCAAATTCAGATTTCAAAGGTGTGGGTTTTTGGGGTTGAAAGGGTTGGGTATTTATAGGATTTGGACCACCGTTAGGATCGTTCCTCGAATACCGTGCTTTGATCTTGCCCCTACAATTGTTGCAACACCTTGGTACCCAAGGTTGGCCCCCCATGATCAGGAAATGACAAGTGTGGGTGAGTTTTGAGTGGTTAACAGCTGTAAACAGCTGTTAAACTGATTTAATCTGATCTGGGAAGCTGACACGGGCAGCATAAGGGGGCACACAACACTCACGCGGGCCGCCTGGCCCTTCTGGTCAGAAGCAAGTTTCAACAAATGTCAGTTTTGGTCCCTGTTATGCATTAAGGCCATTTCCGACACGTTTAAGGCCCGTTAAGCCAACGTTAAGGCCCTAAAATGATGCCTAAACATTGTGGACATGAAACATGCTCAAAAATATGCCGGATGTTGGTTCGTTTGGTCGTACGATCGCGATGTTCGCTTAATTACGACGGAATGCGCATAAGTGCGAAAAACGATCCAAATTCCGTGACGAATGGATTTTTCTTATACCAAACACTAAAATAAAATATTTTAGTGCTTACATAAATTTTTGGATGTCCGGATGTATTCAGAACGTAGGTTTTGCGCGAAAATGCAAACTTATGCACTTTTTGACGCTTTTAGTCCCTGAATGACCCAAAAGTTTATTTTAGCACACCGAACCCCTCAAAGCCTATTTCTAAGCTATGTAAAGGATATTTATGGTATGTTTAACTTATGGTCATGTTCCAGAATGTCTGTTCTAGTGCGAATCATCATACTTTCGCAGTTTGTCGAATTTAGTCCCTGTAGACGAATTAACTTGTTTTTGCCATACCAAAGCCTTCAAAACTTATTTCTAAGTTATGTAAAGGTTATTTAAGGTATGTTAAGTATATGTTGATGTTCCGGAGTATTTGTCTCATTAAACTGATTACGTTTACGCACCAGTTTGCGTATAACTCTCTAGAAAGCGATATAGAGTTTAAAATTGAACAAAAGTCAAAACATGAAAAATGTAAAACATAACCAAACAAACATTGGGATCAAATAACATTGTTTTATTAATAACTATAATGTTTACAATGATTTCAGACACAGGTGTCATAGTCTCCCCTACTTGTGGAAATTTCGTCCCGAAATTTATTTAGAGGAGACTTGTGGGAATAGATGCGGATACTTCGCCTTCATTTGATCTTCACGTTCCCAAGTAAACTCAGGTCCACGTTTAGATTCCCAGCGAACTTTGACCAAAGGAATGCGCTTGCGTTTAAGCCACTTGACTTCACGTTCCATGATTTCCACTGGATTCTCAACAAATTTCAGTGTTTTATCAACACGAATTTCGTCAAGTGGTATGTGGAGGTTCTCATCAGCTAAACACTTCTTGAGATTGGACACGTGAAAGGTTGGATGAACATTTCCAAGTTCAGGAGGTAACTCAAGTCTGTAGGCTACCTTACTGATTCTTTCGACGATCTTGAATGGTCCAACGTATCTAGGTGCAAGTTTTCCTTTCTTTCCAAATCTGATCACACCTTTCCAAGGTGAGACCTTAAGTAATACACGATCACCGACTTGAAAATCTAAGGGCTTGCGTTTTAGGTGTCACACCCCGACCACGTAGAACATACAAAACGTGGCGGAAACGTCGGGGAGTGTTGTAACAGAATTAATTGTTTCAAATCCATGGCAATTGAAGTTTCGTTTTATTGATTAAAAGTGTTACAATGTCTTAACAAACAAGGAAATACAACATAATTAACTAGTCTTGCATCTTTTATTGTCACTAAAGCCCAAGTCTGCCTATGTGTAACTTGATCATCTTATGCAACAGCTCCTGAAAAACACATGTGAAAATAGGTACGTCAGCATAAAAATGCCTGTGAGATACATAGGTTTTCTGAAAATAGGTTTCATGACTTATGTTTGAGAAAATGTTTAGTCATGAACCTTGTAATTTGCTTTGCCTTTGTAAATCATTTGAAAAACAATGAGTTCAGATGATATGTATAATTAAGTGAATAATGTATGGTTAAATGAATAACCATTGTAAACTGAGTTTGTATAAGATAAGTTGCTTGTAAAACAATGTATTGTGAAAAATATGTTATTTGTATAAAATGTTATATGTATCAAACTGAAATGATTCAAATAACGCTACAATATGTGATACCATACAAACACTTATATATAGGAAGTACCAGCGGCGTATCCACCATGCTTGTATCATATTACACACGCATCGTTACTTAATCATTTAATCAAACCAAACCAACAATGTAATATGTCTATGTTTAAACCAATTGCCAAAATGTATTGCAATAATATGTTAAAATGTTTATGTCAAAATGTAAATCATATAATGTATAACAAATGTCAAGAGTGTTTATGTGTCAAATGTAAACCATGTAATGTGTAACCAAAATGATATGTATGGCTAGTGAAAATGCATCAACTAAACCATAGGTGAAATGCACAAAACAAAGTATTGAAGTAAAACTTAGTTTAAATCAAAGTTATGTTTTGTGGGAAATGCATGATCAATGTCAATCATGTTAAAATGTCTATGTCGAAATGTCTATGTCAAATGTCTATGTCAAAATGTCATGTAAAACGATGTACTAAGTAATGCACACAATGGGCACACCTAGCATGAAATGTAATGTAAAACGATGTACTAAGTAATGCACACAATGGGCACACCTAGCATAAACACAATGAAATCATGTACTATAATGTACTAATGAACATAGTAAGTATATGATGTCAAAACAGGAAACCATGAAAGTAACAAGTAGGCACATGTGTTCCACCCCAAAACAGTTTGGAAAACAGTAAAAGAGGGGTCTATGTACTCACCTGAGATTGCTCAGTAGTCCTTGAGTAACAACCAAACAAAGCTAGAGATCACGGATACCAAACGGCACCTAATATAGGTAACTATGTTAATAAACCGGACCTAAATCGGAAGATTGGGTAGCATGAGGGTTTGTAAACCAAATGAGTGTAGGAACTCATGTGATATGGTTTAACAAGGCCTACATACTAAATGAAACTTAACCTAAGTGTTTACGACCCATTACGACCCGTTTAGGTAGCTTATGCTACTTTAACGCGTCGTTCGCGTGAAACGCGTTCGGACTGCCTAACTAGTCCTATGACAAGTGTTATATGCCTAAACATGTTACATAATCAGTTATGTGACAAAATTTTAGGTTACATATGCTTAATTACCGATTATACATGAAAAGGGTATTCTGGTAATTTACCTAAGGCATATAAACTACCTATCATACAACTACTTAAACGATGTGACCATAGGGTATAACCTCGGAAGGTCATTCCCTACCTACTATGGTCACCTAATGTATTTGGTCGGATCCTAATGATCGACCAAACTGGGTCGGGTTCGAAGGTATAAGCGATTTATTAGATCGCTTACCCTACGACCCTAGACAACGTGGTAATCAGTAGGCATAGTCCCAAGGGACTATAACCAACGTGATTACACTCACGTTGTGAAGTTCAAACGAACTTCGCATTGACCATTACTGGTCAACGCTGAAAGTCAAACAAAGTTTGACTTTCTGACTCGAAAAGCAGTAAAATAAGGAAAAGAACCAAAGAATACTTACGAAGGGTCCCCGAATGCTAAACTCGATTCAAAAATCTCAGGTATGAAACAAATGTTTCAACTTAGAGTTTCTCAAATCAAATTTCTAGTGATTTTAGCAATGGGGGTATGGGGTATTTATAGGAATACCCGAACCGTTAAGATCGTTTCATGGAAAACGTGCCTTAATCCCATCCGTACATGTGTTGAAATGTCATGGTGTTTAGGTGTTTAAATTCCATCCATACATGTGTTGAAATGTCATGGTGTTTAGGTGTTTAAATTCCATCCATACATGTGTTGAAATGTCATGGTGTTTAGGTGTTTAAATTCCATCCATACATGTGTTGAAATGTCATGGTGTTTAGGTGTTTAAATTCCATCCATACATGTGTTGCAAAGTCATGGTGTTTAGGTGTTTAAATTCCATCCATACATGTGTTGCAAAGTCATGGTGTTTAAATTCCATCCTTATCCGCTGACTAAGCATTGTTAGAATGTGTGGTTGTGAATTAAACAACGGCTAATACATCGAATCTGGTCCCGAATGCGAAAAACGATCCAAATGACGTGACGAATGGATTTTTCTTATGGCGAACACTAAAATAAAATATTTTAGTGCTTACATAAATTTTTGGATGTCCGGATGTATTCAGAACGTAAGTTATGCGCGAAAATGCAAACTTGTGCACTTTTTGACACTTTTAGTCCCTGAATGACCCAAAAGTTTATTTTAGCACACCGAACCCATTAAAGCCTATTTCTAAGCTATGTAAAGGATATTTATGGTGTGTTTAACTTATGGTCATGTTCCGGAATGTCTGTTACAGTTCAAATTGGCATACTTTCGCAGTTTGTCAACTTTAGTCCCTGTAAGCGATTTAACTTGATTTCACCACACCAAACCTTCCAAAACTTATATATAAGTTATGTAAAGGTTATTTAAGGTATGTTAAGCCTATTTCACTATTCCGGAGTGTTCGTTGCATTAAACTGGTTATATTTACGTATCAGTGCGTGTATAACCTTCCAGAAAGCGATTTAGAGCTTGAAATCGAAACAAGAGTTGATATGTGCAATCGATACACATGTTTTTACAAATCCCAAGTATGAAATACAATATTTCATTGGTTTGGCATTTGTTTGATGGTCGTAGTGACACGGGTGTCACATTAGGTCCGCGTAACTCTTTTGACGGCATCTAGCTTCCTGAAGGTTATCACGAACTTTCTTAACCTTATCAGTTGTCTCTAAAATGAGAGCAGGTCCAGTAAGCTGAGCCTCACCGATCTCATTCCAGCAGACTGGTGAACAACATTTTCGACCATAGAGAGCCTCGAAAGGAGCCATGTTGATGCTTGAGTGATAACTGTTGTTGTAGGAGAATTCAATTAACGGGAGATGTGAATCCCAACTACCACCAACATCGATCACACAAGCTCTAAGCACATCCTCCAGAGTCTAGATTGTTCTTTCAGATTGACCATCCGTTTGCGGATGATAAGCTGTGCTCAGATTAAGTTGGGTCCCCATAGCAGATTGCATGGTTCTCCAAAAATGAGAAGTGAAGCGAGCATCTCTGTCAAAAATGATGTTCAAAGGAACACCATGTCGAGCTACAATTTCATCCACATAGATTTTAGCAAGCTTGTCAGCAGAAAAATCCTCACGGATTGGCAAGAAATGCGCGGACTTAGTAAGACGATCAACAACTACCCAGATGGCATCATGACCTCTCTTTGTGCGCGGAAGTTTAGTAATGAGATCCATAGTAATGTTTTCCCATTTCCAAACTGGGATCTCTGGTTGCACCAATAAACCAGAAGGACGCTGATGTTCAGCCTTAACCTTAAGACAAGTAAGGGATTTTGATACATATAAGGCAATGTCTTTCTTCATACTAGGCCACCAATACTGAATACGAAGATCCTTATACATCTTATCTGAACCAGGATGAACAGAATAACGAGACTTATGGGCTTCATCCATAAGCAAGGTGCGAAGGTTATCTTGGCTTGGGACCCACAAACGGTCCATGAAGTAATACGATCCATTGTCCTTCAGTTCCAGATTAGGGGTTATGTGATAGGGAAATTCCTTATCCATCAAACCTTGTGAAACACAAGTGTGTTGAGCCTGAGAAATGCGTGCTTGGATATCGGATCGAGCTTGAATATCAGATTGAACACGAACACAATGAAGTTTAGTACGTTCCTTGCGACTCAAAGCATCGGCCACGACATTCGCCTTACCAGGATGGTAGTGAATTTCGCAGTCATAGTCGTTTAGAAGCTCAACCCAACGCCGTTGCCTCATGTTGATTTCTTTCTGATTGAAGATATGCTGAAGACTTTTGTGGTCCGTGAAAACCACACATTTTGTACCGTACAAATAGTGTCTCCAGATCTTAAGAGCGAAGACAACTGCACCCAACTCAAGATCATGAGTGGTGTAGTTCTTCTCATGTATCTTCAACTGCCTCGATGTATATGCTATGACTTTGTTCATTTGCATCAGAACACAGCTAAGACCCAATTTAGATGCATAGCAATAAACGACAAAATCATCATTGCCCTCAGGCAAGGTCAGAACAGGTGCGTCACAAAGCTTCTGCTTCAGGTTTTGAAAAGCTTCCTCTTGTTTGAATCCCCAATCAAAGGGCTTGTTCTTCTGAGTTAGAGCAGTTAGAGGAACTGCAATCTTTGAGAAGTTTTCAATGAAGCGGCGGTAATAACCCACAAGTCCAAGAAAAGAACGAACCTCAGTAGGAGTAGTAGGCGTATCCCAATCCTTAATCGCACTGATCTTGGAGGGATCTACATGAATACCTTATTCGTTGACAATATGTCATATGAATTGAACTTCTTTAAGCCAGAATTCACACTTGGAGAATTTGGCGAAAAGTTGCTCTTTCTTTAGGAGTTCCAGAGTAAGATGAAGATGTTGCTTATGATCAGCTCGCGTCTTAGAGTATATCAAAATGTCATCAATAAAAACAATGACGAACTGATCCAAATAAGGCTTGCAGACCCTATTCATTAAGTCCATGAAAACAGCAGGAGCATTAGTCAAACCGAATGGCATGACTGTGAACTCATAATGCCCATATCGAGTGCGGAAAGCTGTCTTGGGAATGTCTTCTTCATGCACACGAAGTTGATGATATCCCGATCGCAGATCAATCTTTGAAAAATAAGAAGCGCCCTGTAACTGATCAAAGAGATCATCGATGCGAGGTAGGGGATATCGATTCTTGATGGTAAGCTTGTTAAGCTCACGATAATCGATACACATCCTAAAAGATCCATCCTTCTTCTTGACAAAAAGAACGGGAGCACCCCAAGGTGAAAAGCTAGGACGGATAAAACCTTTGTCAGAGAGTTCCTGAAGCTGCTTAGCCAACTCTTGCATCTCAGACGGTGCAAGACGATATGGAGCTCTGGCAATGGGGTTTGCACCGGGTACGAGATCAATACGGAACTCGACTTGGCGTGCCGGGGGTAACCCAGGTAACTCTTCAGGATAATCCCGAACAACAGGGATATCTTGAATAGACTTACCTTTGCCCTTATATGCTACAACATGTGCCAAAAAGGCCACATAGTTCTTTCGCAGATACTTCCGAGCTTTAAAACAAGACATGAGTTTGAGACCACCAGCAGGTTTCTCACCACGAACTTGTAGGATCTCTCCTGTCGAAAGCGGAACACGAACAATCTTCTCGAAACAAACTACCTCTGCGTGATGCTTGGCTAACCAATCCATACCCACTATAACGTCGAAGCTTCCAAGTTGCATAGGTGTGAGGTTAATAGGAAAAAGATGGTCGTTAAGGTTCAACTGGCAGTTGCGAAGAACAGAATCAAGAACAATGGGTTCACCACTAGCAATTTCTACTGTCAAGGGTTTACCTAGTTTCGTTCTAGAAACGCGAAGCAATGGCTCAAAAGATAATGACACAAAACTTTTATCGGCACCCGTATAAAAAAGAACAGATGCAGGCTGATTATTAATAAAGAACGTACCGTTCACCACATTATCATCTGCTTGTGCCTCTTGTGCATTCATGTTGAAGACTCGACCTCGAGCCTGAGCCTGATTCTGATTTGGATTGGCGTTAACTAGTCTTGGGCACCGGTTTCTGTAGTGGGTCAGATCCCCACAATTGTAGCACGAACCAGGAGGAAAATGAGATCGTGCAACTTGACCTTGTTGCTGAGCAAGAGGCTGAGCAACTTGCTGGGCTTGGTTCTGAACTGCCTGATTCTGGTTAGCAGGAATGCGGCAAGTAGCGGCAAGGTGACCATTTCTCCCATAGTTAGTGCAATGACGACATTAGAGATGTGGTAGGTGATGGCCGTTACACCTGTTGCACAAAGGTGCATTGCCAAGATAAGGCCTCTTGGCGGGTGGTTGTGCAGGCTGATTTGGTGCAGCTTGAGCATGTGCGGTAACGACATAGTTTTGGGAAGCCTTTCGCTTCCTAGACCCCCTTGAGGAACCAGAATCCTTTCCCTTCTTGTTTTGACCTTTCTTGCTATCTTCTTTGTCAGACGCCTGCTTCTTACCCTTGTCACCCTTTTTGTGCAGCTTTCCGTTTCGAACCTGCGCTCAGTCAATGTTGCTGCTAACTCGATCGCCTGACGGACTGTGGTAGGGTTACTACCAGTAATGATGTCTTGCACTGAGTCAGGTAGACCATCGATGTACCTTTCGATAGCCTTTTCGAGTGGGGTAACCATTGTTGGGCAAAGCAGACTCAACTCCTCATACCTATCAGTATACGCCCTGTGCTCGCCACTGTCTTGTTTCAAGTCATCAAACTCTCTCTCCAAAGCTCGCAGTTCATGACGAGGGCAAAACTCCCTCATCATAAGAGCTCTAAGTTCAGCCCATGTTTGTGCTAGAGCAACTTCTGCACCACGGTCTCTCATAACCCCGTTCCACCACGTAAGAGCCCTCTTCTGAAACACACTCGAAGAAAACTCGACCTTGCGATTTTCAGGACACTGAACGTGACAGAAAGTATTCTCAATGCTCTCGAACCATTGAAGAAGCCCAGTTGCTCCCTCAGAACCACTAAACTTGAGCGGTTTAGCCGAGTTAAAATTCTTGAAATTGCATGGCGCATTGTTGTTGTTGTTGGCTTGGTTCTATTGAGCAAAAAGATTTGGGAAAGCAGCAGCCATTTGCTGCGCGATGATTTCTGCCAGTTCGGCAGTCGCTATCTGATTCTCGCGTCGAGGAGGCATTCTAAAAGAGGAAAACATGAAAGGAAACGAGTGAGATGATTGGATGAAGAGAATGAGATGAAACAAAATCAACAAAAGCAAAGATGGTGGTCATTTGTTCGTTACCACAAGGTAAACAAACGACACATTGTGACTAATCAAAGTTAATGGGTCAAAAATAATGTATCGCGAAGACATGCTCACATATAAGTGAACACTCACTCCAAGAGTTCCCAGGTAAGAGTGACTGGTCCGATTATGTGGATTTGTACGAACACTTTAGCCTTAGACAGAAGACCCAGGGTACATGCATTCACTCTTCCAGTTTGCACGTGTTCACACTATTTAGAACCCAAAACTTTGACGAGATTTTGAAAATTCAAAGGGGTTCAAAACCTTACAACAGAGGGTTCAAAACCTAGTAATCAATCATCCAAGAACAGATGATTAATTTTCAAAGCGGATTCGAAATTGATGTTGTCGTTGTGGTTATCACCTAAGGATAGGTGAAGAGCATGTTTTAAGATCTAAACACAAGATAACTTGTGTTGGGGTCCTAGAGAGTTATAGTCTAGGTCAAAGCATTACTAATAACCTAATTCCCTATAACCATTGGCTCTGATACCAACTTTTCTGTCACACCCCGACCACGTAAAACATCAAATCGTGGCGGAAATGTCGGGGAGTGTTGTAACAGAATTAATTGTTTCACAACCATGTAAATTAAAGTTACGTTTTATTTATCAACAAGAGAGTAACATTGTCTTTAACACGAAACAAAGAGTACATAACATAATTAAACTAAGTCTATCTTCATTTTAAGTCTCTAAGGCACAGGTCCGCCCTAGTGTCACGATCATCATCCTATGCAAAAGCTCCTGAAAACACATGTGAAAATAGGTACGTCAGCATAAAAATGCCTGTGAGATACATAGGTTTTGTGAAAATAGGATTCATGACTTATAAGTTTAGAAAAAAAAGTTGTTTAGCAAAAGTCAGTAATGAACCTTGTAAATTGTTTTGTTTTGTAAATCATTTAAAAAAAACGATAAGATCAAATGATATGTATAAATAAAAGAATAATGTATGGTTAAATGAATAACCAAGTAAAATGAGTTATATAAAGTAAATTGTTTGTAAACCAAAGTCTTGTGAGAATCGTGTTACTTGTGTAAAATGTATAAGTCCAAATTGAATGATTTAAATAACGCTATGATATGTAATATAATACAAACACTTATATATAGGAAGTACCAGCGGCGTATCCACCATGCTTGTATCATATTACTCACATCTAGTTACTTAAGTCACTTAAACAAACCACCAATGTATAAAGTCTACGTTTTAAAGCAAATGTCAAAAGTCTTTGTATAAATCATATCAAATGTTAATAGTCTAAATGTAGTCAAGTAATGTGTAGCAAATGTTATGTCTGGTAAGTAATGTGTTGTTACATAAACCAATTGTAAAAATGTACAAAACAAAGTATTTTGAATATATCAAAAAGTTATGCTTTGCAAAGTAATGCATGTTACATTGATACAAACACTTATGTAGTAAGTTAACGCATACATTCAAGCCTTGAGATAGTCGGATAACCCTAAGTCAAGGTTATCAAAAGAAATGTTTTCGGATTCAGTCATTCCTTACATCCAAACAAACCCGGGATGTCAGGAATGGGATTTGTCAAGTCCTATGGTACCAGTACTTACTACCGAGCGGCGTAGCTAATGTTAATGAACGTATATAAGTCCCGTTTGTGCAAACCAAATGTCATAGCAAATGTGAACATGTTATATGAAAACAATGTACTAAGTATGCTAAGTTAACATACGAAGCAGAAAAGTCATGTAAATCAATGTGCTAGCATGCTATCAGTCAACATACATAGCAGAAATGTAAAGTAAATCATGTACTATAAGTGTACTAATGAACATAGCAAGCATATGATGTGAAAACAGGAAAGCATGAAAGTAACAAGTAGGCACATGTGTTTCACCCCAAAACAGTTTGAAAACAGTAAAAGAGGGGTCTATGTACTCACTTGAGATTGCTTAGTAGTCCTTGAGTAACAACCAAACAATGCTAGAGATCACGGAAATCAAACGGCACCTAATATAGGTAACTATGTTAATATACCGGACCTAAAATCGGAGGATTTGATAGAATGAGGGTTCGTAAACCAAACGAGTATGGAGACTCGTGTAATATGGTTTAACAAAGCCTACATACCAAAATGAAACCTAACCTAAGTGCTTACGACCCATTATGACCCGTTTAGGTATCTTATGCTACTTTAACGCGTCGTTCGCGTAAAATGCGTTCGGAATGCCTAACTAGCCCTATGATAAGTAAAATATGCCTTAACATGTCTAATATTGTTACCAAATCAGTTTAGATACCAAAAGTTATGTTACATATGCTTAAAATGAATTTTGACGTTCAAAGGGCATTTTGGTAATTTACCTAAGGCATATATACTACCTATCATACAACTACTCAAACGATGTGACCATAAGGTATAACCTCGGAAGGTTATTCCCTATATAACTATGGTCACCTAATGTGTTTGGTCGGATCCTAATGATCGACCAAACGGGCCGGGTTCGAAAGTATAAGCGATTGTTTAGATCGCTTACCTTTACGACCCTAGACAAGCACAAAACTAAAAGTGACGAGCTAAGCATGTTAAAACATGCTTAACTAAGTTTAGAAAACAGGTTTGGTATCAAAACAAACGGTTTTGATACCTAAGAGTAGTTTGGTTACAAAATACGCAAGAATGCGCATTTTGGCCGAAACTACGACTCGTCACTGAGCCTAGATAACGTGGTAATCAGTAGGTATAGTCACTAGGGACTATGACCATCGTGATTACACTCACGTTATGAAGTTCAAACGACACGGGCAGCATAAGGGGGCACACAACACTCACGCGGGCCGCCTGGCCCTTCTGGTCAGAAGCAAATTTCAACAAATGTCAGTTTTGGTCCCTGTTATGCATTAAGGCCATTTCCGACACGTTTAAGGCCCGTTAAGCCAACGTTAAGGCCCTAAAATGATGCCTAAACATTGTGGACATGAAACATGCTCAAAAATATGCCGGATGTTGGTTCGTTTGGTCGTACGATCGCGATGTTCGCTTAATTACGACGGAATGCGCATAAGTGCGAAAAACGATCCAAATTGCGTGACGAATGGATTTTTCTTATGCCAAACACTAAAATAAAATATTTTAGTGCTTAAATAAATTTTTGGATGTCCGGATGTATTCAGAACGTAGGTTTTGCGCGAAAATGCAAACTTATGCAATTTTTGACGCTTTTAGTCCCTGAATGACCCAAAAGTTTATTTTAGCACACCGAACCCCTCAAAGCCTATTTCTAAGCTATGTAAAGGATATTTATGGTATGTTTAACTTATGGTCATGTTCCGGAATGTCTGTTCTAGTGCGAATCATCATACTTTCGCATTTTGTCGAATTTAGTCCCAGTAGACGAATTAACTTGTTTTTGCCATACCAAAGCCTTCAAAACTTATTTCTAAGTTATGTAAAGGTTATTTAAGGTATGTTAAGTATATTTTGATGTTCTGGAGTATTTGTCGCATTAAACTGATTACGTTTACGCACCAGTTTGCGTATAACTCTCTAGAAAGCGATATAGAGTTTAAAATTGAACAAAAGTCAAAACCTGAAAAATGTAAAACATAACCAAACAAACATTGGGATCAAATAACATTGTTTTATTAATAACTATACAGTTTACAATGATTTCAGACACAGGTGTCACATGTGAGTTATATTCCTTGTTCGGTTTCTTCCAATCTTTTGGATATATTTTGTATATTCATTCTCTTGTAATTTTGGTAGTATTTTGGATTGTAATTTCTTGGTATTTTGGTGAGTTATATTATTACAAGTCCTAAAATAATATAACTAATACACATAATATACAAATAATCACACACATGGTGACATCTAAATATATATTTCCTAAATACATATTTAGTCACTTTTATTTACAAAAACCAACCTCCAATATTTATAATATTGTGACAAAAATTATGGCAAACTTTATATAAAATTTCATGGTTTAAAATATACTTGTAATTATTTGTTTAAAAATATTTTCCTAAGTGTTATATTTTTAGAAAAATTTTGCCATAGTTTCCCCTTAAAATGGAGGTTTCCATGCTTTCAAAGCATATCATTTTCTTTTATAAATCATCATCAATCATCAACAAATCATTCAAGACTTACCATATGCTTTAAATATGCAATCTACACTTTGATATGAACTTGAAATTTTGTAAAAAGTTGTAGTAACTTAGTATGTTATTTAGTATGTTAAGTTACCCTCTAAAACATGGTTATTTGTTTAATAATCACATTCTTGCAAAATCTAGTCCTTTACAACTTACAAGATGATTTTTCCAAAAACAATTCTTTTGTATTTCTCTTATTAACAACATATTTCTACACTTGATTTAACACTAAAAATGTGATTAGTTTCTTTAAAAATCATGTAAATCTTGTAATTTAACTTGGTTTCTTGAGAAAACTAGTTATGAAATCATCCATGTATTAAACTTAATAGCATGTATTCATAATCATCTTCCACAAAATCATCTTTGTTTTAAAGTTCATGATGAACATAAAGGATGTTCATCTTGGTTTTTCATAAGATCATCCACTCACTTGCTAGATCATGTGTTTAGTCACAATCTAGCAAGTTTCATATGATGTTTAACATCATAAACACAAACAATCATCAATTAAGAAGCATACATACACTTAAACAACACATTTTCTTATGATTTCAAGCTTTATGTTAGAGATTAGTTTATTAATTCTTTATGTTCTTCACATTTAGTCTTTTACATAACCTTTTAACCATCAATATAAGAAGTAAAAACAAGTTATGAGAGCCTTACTACTAGCACAAGGCTAGGGAAGAAACCAAAGATGATGAAGATGATAAACTAGGAGGTTAAAAGCAAATGGTGAAGGTCCTTCAATCTCCAAGGCCTCCAAGCTTCCTAACTTAGCTCTTACACCTCTAGATCACCTTGGAATGGTTGAGTTTGAGTTGAAAATGGAAGTGTGGTGTGTGTGTGTGATGGGGCCGTAGGTATGGGGAAAGGAAGGAAGGAAGAGGTGCTGTTGAAAGTGATGAATGGAATGTGAAGTTAGTCTTATGGTGTCACACCCCGATATTTCCACGAATTACCGGTGGGCCCGGTGGGGAGTATCGTGACGTAGTTGATATCATCATAGTCAATATACACAATATAATAGCACAGCGGAAGGCTTGGTGAATACATACTATTACAAACCATAGTGTCTGAGTGTCCAAATGAAAGAATATACAGACTTGGTTGTAATAAGATCCACAAGCGGATCATAAAATAAAATACATGAAACTGAAATAACAGACTCCAGGTATCTAGGGATTTGCAAGATCCTCTAATTTTGACACCTAGTAGCTCCAGCCTATTTACGTGAGGTACCTGTAATCAGTCTTTGGAAAATACGCCAGTTTACACTGGTAAATACAATTAACTGACTCATTTGAAAAGAGTTTATAAAATTGATTTAAGTGCACATGGCACAAACCATTTATAACCTGGGACAATTTTTATATAAAATATTGTATACAGTTTTACATGTTTGTCATACATATGGGGCCGGTTTGGAAGCCGATCATGATTAACCGACTTACCACTATAAAACCCACAAAGGAGTTATCCCCAACATGTGGGTTATTTAGCATTTGCATTTGTCAGGTGTATGCTTACACCCCGTGCATAGGTCGTGGCCATTTTCAAATGAAATGAGCCGAGGATATCCAGGACACAGTCGTATTAACCCCCAATGTTTATGTTATCAAACAAAACAGATTAAAACGGGTTATGTAAATTTATTAATCACAATCCGATTAAATGATATCATACCCGACCAAGCGGTATTATTATAATACCGTATCCCAAGCCCGTATAACGGAAAATAAGTTAAAAGTATTTACCTGAGCTAGATGAAAGAGGTAACTCAGCCGTATATTCCTAAAGCCTTATGAAATACCTTCTACTGTAGCTACTCAATATGTATGAAAGGTTTAATAACCTATTAGTATGCTAACGGGTCTTTATTTAAGTCAAGGACTTAGACCGGTTAGAGGGAAATATACTTTACGGTTCGAAACGCTAGATTAAGCGGAGACCGGAATAGAACGTGGGTTAGACCCAACAAGTTTGGATACTTGTATAATATGGGTAAACTAAACACATTCTGGAATTTGAGGATTAAATGATTAGGTTATACCCGCTTCGGCTATTTTACGTAAACTAGTCACATAAATCGATCCGAATGGATAAATGTATAACGGGTAACCAAATGAATTATATACAGGTCTCATATGTTATTATGCTTAGAATATGTTAATACATCAGTAGGATGTTAACATATATGCCCGAAAAGTGTTTAAAACCAAATTAAGTCCCGTAAGGGCATTTTGGTCATTTTAATAATTATAAAAGAGATTTTATAATAAACTGAGGTTCTGGTCTTTGGTAATCAGTAAAAATATTTATTTTATCCCATTACATCAGTAAGATATGATATATATGTGAGATTTACCATTTATGGTCAAACTATGCCCCGAAAGGGCATTTTGGTCATTTCACACATGTCTTTCAGGATATTTTTGAAAGTCTGAGTTCATGACTTATACTTACTGTAATAATATTAAAATTTGTTTAAAAATACAGTAGGTAATAAGTCTTAGGTGTTAAATATGGTTTTAAACCATACTATGCACCTAGTTAGTGTAAAACTCGCTAATTGACGATAATTAAGATGATTATGTAATCTGAGATTTTGATCAGTTTTAAATGCTCAAAATAATTTATCTAATGTGTGATATCAGTAGGAAAAGGTTTGGCATTGAAATCATTTGTTAATCTCATTTTATGCATGAAAAATGTATTATCGTCATTTACCGAATTACACAAGAACTCTATGATTTAAACAGATTATAACCAGACCAAAAATCTTAAAAATCCTTAAAAATAATATCTTAACAGTAGGTAATGAGTTCTGGTTCAAAATCCAAGTTTAAACGTGTCTTATGCAAGATATCACAATTTAATAAATAAAAAGCTTCTAATTACGATATCGAGCATAACTTCTGTTTGAGACCAAGAACTGATGTCAAATTTTCGGGACAAGTTTACATATCAGTAGCAAAGGTTTTTGTCCTCTCACATTTCTAAAAATCTCAATTATATATCAAAAGGGCATTTACGGCATTTATAAGCATATTAACAAACAAGAGTACATAATTCCAACTACTAAGGACCAAGCAATATAACTCCAGGGGGTTACACTACTATATAATATGGTCCTAATGAAAGCTTAAAATATGGAAGAATTAAGCTTAAACGGGTCAGAACTGAAAGTCAAGGCAAAAGTCAAGCTTTTGCGACTTTCGGTTATAAACTGACCTTAGACTGATAATTGTCGGGTTAGACCTGATTAAACATATTCTAATACTAATTACCAAGTCATTAGAATGTTAAAATATAATTTAGAACCTCTGTTTTATTAGTTTAAATCATTTTTAAAGTTCCTGTCCAGTTTGACTTTTTGACTAATTAGTTTGACCCGGCAATTAACTAGTCAAACAAAGTAATTAGAAGGTGCCCTTTTAAGGGTTAATCACCTACCTTAATATGGTTCCATAACCACTTTCATTTCAGTCAGTGGCTGGACCATTTATGATTAAACCGAAAGTCAAAGCTTAATTACGATATGTTTGACTTTTCGGTTTTTAAACTAATAAAATGGACTAAGCAGGGACTAAAACACTTACATAAGGTCCTTGCTATCTTTTCTACACTTCTTAATCTTCTCCTAATGCTTGCTATCTCCAGAAGTGGGTATTAAGGTTGTTGCAAGTGAATGAGCAAATGAACAAATGACCCTAGGAGCCTTTAAATAGCAAAATGGCATGCAAGGAGATCCAAGCAGGTGTTTTGGAGGCATCTAGGATCACTCCAGGTGTCCTAGTGGTATTCTAAAACCAACAAATAGCTCCTGGAATCGAAAAATTGGCTCCAAAGTCGGTGTAACAAGCTGAAACTTGCAGCAGCCAGTTTTTTGGATGCTGGCAGTTGCCACGCGGCCCGCGTAAGGTTTCATCATGGTGGCACAAATTAAACAACTTTTATATATTGCATTTTCAGCCCCTGCACTTTTATTCACTTAAATATCTTATATTTTTGACATAAGTGGCCCTTGAAGTTAGTTTGTAGAAGTTCAAGGGAGTATAACCAAACTCCGTTAGGCCCGGTTTCGTTAATTGATTGCCGAAATCATAAGTTTCGCCTCGTTGACACTTTAAACCCTAATTCTTGGGAATTTGCATAAACAACGTATAACGATCTCAAAACCTTGTGAAATTTATGTCACTTATTCTTGAGAGTATATTTGAATATTTCGAAGCCTCGGGTTCGTTAAAAGGTCACTCAGAGGTAAGAATTAACATGTTGACACGTTTAACCCCTGTAGTTTATAATCTTTCAATTATTTTCATAAACGGCTTCTCATATTCAATTAATCACCCGTTTAAGAATATATTCTTCATGTATGGTCATTCAGAGGCACAAGTTTGGCATGATGACACTTTTAGCCCCTCCGGACACATAGTTTCATTGTTTGTTAACATTAGTCCTTCAAACTCAAACCTTCACATGTTTAGAGTTTAGGACACGTGTCTTTATATAATTGGACACGTTTTTACATGGTGTTACATCCTCACCCCCATAAAAGAAATCTCGACCCCTAGATTTACTGGAATAAGTGAGGGTACTTCTGTCGCATAGTGGACTCAACTTCCCACGTATATTCGGGGCCTCTACGAGCATCCCATTTAACCTTTACTATACGCACGTGCTTTCTTCGGAGCTTTTTAACCTGTCGATCCTCGATCGATATAGGTCTTTCAACAAACCTCAGGCTTTCATCAATCTGTACGTCCTCATGAGACATTGCCAGCGATTCATAAGCTAGGCATTTATTTAGATTACAGATGTGGAACACATTGTGAATTCCACTCAGCTCATCAGGCAAGTTTAGCTTATAAGCTACACTGCCGACACATTCGATAATCTCGAATGGTCCAATATATCTTGGGCTAAACTTGCCCTTCTTACCAAAACGCATCACTCCTTTCCAGCGTGATACTTTTAGTAAGACTTTATCGCCTACTTCAAACTTTAGAGGTTTTCGCCTCTTATCAGCATAACTTTTCCGCCTGTCCCTGGCAGCTTTAAGGCGATCATGAATTTGAAAAATCTTGTCCGTCGTTTCAAGGACTATATCAGGTCCTGATAACCATGGTTGCAGAAATCGGCCGATTAATCGGCGCCTAGGCGCTAGGCGGTAGTCTACTGATTAATTTTAAGCTAGTCGGTGGAATTAATCGGTTTTGGTCAAAGTCGGTCATAGGCGGTCGTAATCGGTGAAAACCGGTCCTAGGCGGTCAAAAATCGGATTAATCGGACTATATTAATCGGTCAAAATCAGTCAAAATCGGTCCTAGGCGGTCCTAGGCGGTCAAAATTGGTCAAAATCGAACCATACTATCTGAAACTTGAAGTATTTATGTGAATTTTGAAGTATTATTATTATATTATTGGGTATATATATATATATAATTTTGAAAAAATACATATTAAAATCTCATTCCGATTAATCCTGATTAATCCCTAGGCGGTACCTCACCGCCCGACTAGCGCCTAGCGCCTTCTACAACATTGCTGATAACTGAGCTTCTCCTACTTCTGCCCAACAAACAGGCGTTTTGCATTTTCTTCCATACAATGCTTCAAAAGGCGCAGCCTGAATGCTAGTATGGTAGTTATTGTTGTAGGAGAATTCGATCAAAGGTAGGTGGTCATCCCAACTACCACCCAAGTCAATAACACATGCTCGAAGCATGTCTTCCAAAGTTTGAATTGTACGCTCGCTCTGCCATCTGTCTGAGGATGGTAAGCAGTACTAAAATTCAAACAAGTGCCTAAAGATTGTTGGAAACTTTTCCAAAAGTGAGAGGTGTATCTAGTATCTCTATCGGATATGATAGATACCGGCACTCCGTGGAGAGATACAATCTTATCCACGTATAACTGAGCTAGCTTGTCAGAGCTATGAGTCTCCTTGATGGGTAAGAAATGTGCTGACTTAGTCAGTCTATCAACTATAACCCATATAGTATCATTTCCATGCCTTGTTTTAGGTAATTTGGTTATAAAATCCATAGTTACCATCTCCCACTTCCATGTGGGATGTTCTGGCTGTTGTAGCAGCCCTGATGGCTTTTGATGTTCAGCTTTAATTTGCGCACAAGTCAGGCACTTAGCTACATGTGTGGCAATAGATTTCTTCAAACCTATTCACCAATAATTAGCTCTTAAATCTTGATACATTTTGTCACCTCCAAGGTGAACTGAGTATTTGGAACTGTGAGCTTCCTAGAGGATTATATCTCGAAGTCCTCCATGAATAGGAACCCAAAGTCTTCCATTCAGTCTGAGGATTCCATCCTTTCCAGGTGCTAACTGTTCAGTAGTTACACCTAACTTTTCATTTGGAAAATTAGTTTCCAAAACAGATTCTTTTTGAGCAGCTAACAACCTTTCATTCAAGCTGTTTTTGAGCTCAATGCTCTTGGCATTAATCCTTATAGGTTTGACTCTTTCCTTTTGGCTTAGAGCATCAGCGACTACATTCGCTTTGCCAGGATGGTAGCGAATTTCGCAATCGTAGTCATTTAGAGTCTCCATCCAACGGCGTTGTCTCATATTGAGTTCTTTTTTATTGAATAAATGTTGGAGACTTTTGTGATCCGAATAGATCACACATTTAGTTCCATATAAATAATGTCTCCACAATTTTAGTGCGAATACAACGGCACCCAATTCCAGATCATGGGTGGTGTAATTCTTTTCATGCACTTTTAGTTGTCGTGATGCATAGGCAATCACCTTGCCTTTCTGCATAAGCACACACCCCATACCGGTGTGTGAAGCATCACAATACACGACAAATTCTTCTATTCCTTCGAGCAACGTCAATACCGGAGCATTGCTCAACTTCTGCTTGAGAATCTCAAAGGACTCTAGTTGTTTCGGACCCCAATCAAATTTAACATTTTTACGGGTCAGAGAAGTTAACGGTGCAGCTATCCTCGAGAAATTCTCAATGAATCTTCTATAGTAACCAGCTAAACCCAGAAAGCTGCGAATTTCAGTTGGAGTCTTTGGTGCTTCTCAATTCATTATGGCTTCTATCTTAGCGGGATCTACTTGGATACCTCGCTCACTAACAACATGTCCAAGGAATTGGACTTCACGAAGCCAGAATTCGCATTTCGAAAACTTAGCATACAGTTTCTCCTTTTGTAACAAACCTAAGATTCACCGAAGGTGTTTCTCGTGGTCGACTTGGCTACGAGAATAAATAAGTATGTCGTCTATAAAGACGATGATAAACTTATCTAGGTATGGCTTGCAGACTCTGTTCATGAGATCCATGAATGCTGCTGGTGCATTAGTGAGCCCGAAAGGCATTACCAAAAACTCATAATGTCCATACCTTGTTCTGAACGCTGTCTTAGGCACATCTTCAGTTTGGACCTTGAGTTGATGATATCCGGATCTTAAATCAATCTTCGAGAAGAAACTCGCCCCTTGGAGCTGATCAAATAAGTCATCGATCCTGGGTAAGGGATAACGATTCTTGATCGTTACTTTGTTTAATTCATGATAATCAATGCATAAACGCATTGACCCATCCTTCTTTTTCACAAACAATATTGGAGCTCCCCAAGGCGAAGAGATGGGTTGTATGAAACCCTTTCCCAATAAGTCATCTAATTGTGTCCTGAGCTCTTTCATTTCAGTAGGCGCTAGTCGATAAGGAGCTCGTGCAATTGGCGCGGACCCTGGCAGAATGTCTATTCTGAATTCAACTTGCCTCTCAGGAGGTAATCCAGGTAATTCATCAGGAAAGACATCAGGGTATTCAGAAATAATTGGAATATCTTCAATTTTAGGCTTTGGTTCATCGACAGTCACTTGTGCCATGTAAATGATACATCCGTTCTTCAGACACCTTGATACCTTGAGAATAGACACATTGTTGGGCAACCCATATTGTGTATCTCCTTGAATAGTGACAGATTAACCAGAAGGGGTTTTGATGATAACTAGCTTTTTATCGCAGGCAATTTGGGCTTGGTTATGCGACAACCAATCCATGCCTAAAACTACATCAAACCCAGCCAATTTCATTCGAAAGAGGGATAGCGGGATGGAATGATTCTTAATGGATATAAAGCATCCATCAAGAAGAGTTGAGGCTGTTTCTAAGGTACCATCGACAAGCTCTACCTCATATTTTATGTCTAGAGTCTTAATAGGCAGATTCAGTAACTTACTAAACTTATGGTCTACAAACGACTTATCAGCACCTGAATCGAATAAAACTCTAGCATAATTACCATTAATGAGGAAGGTACCTGTTATAACGTTGTCGTCGTTCACCGCTTCCCTTGCATTCATCTGAAAAACTCTAGCGTTGGTTTTCTTTACTTCCTCGGGCTTCTTAGCATTTTTAGGGCAATTAGTCTTGATGTGCCCCTTTTCGTTGCAACCGTAACAGGTCGCATCCTTCATATTTCGGCACTCCACAGTCTTGTGCCCCTTCTTCTTGCAGATCCCACAAGGTTTAGCTTGTGGGTCCTGATTGCACTTTCCAAAGTGCCTTTTGTTGCAAGTTTTGCATCTGGTCCTGTCATCCGACTGCCCTTTCTTGAAACTAGAGTTTCCTTTCTTCTTTTTGTTCGAATGGTGAGACATGTCATCGTCCCTCTTCCTCTTTTCTTCAGTGGTTTTCTTTGCCCTACTCCTTACGACATCGAGAGTAAGTGACAAGGATAGATCTACAACAGATCTATAACTCGCAGGCTTAGATGCCTTGACGTTTCCCTTAATCTCAGGGGCTAAACCACTGATAAAATGCGCAATGCGTTTGGGTTCAGGGGTGACCAAATACGGTACAAGCCTCGACATGGAGTTGAAACTGGTCACATATGACCTGCAATCTAAATCCTTCATCACCAGAGTGAGAAAGTCAGTCTCTATCCTTTCCACTTCATGTTGAGGACAGTAAGTATCCTTCATAAGATCAACAAACTTGTTCCATGAAAGGTTATACAGAGGAACCTTTCCAGTGGATTGCACCAATGCTTTCTACCAAGTTAGGGTGTCGCCCTTGAAAGATTGAGACGTAAATTTAACGATGTCTTCCTTGGCACATCCACTGATGACAATCACAGTTTCCATTTCATCCAACCACTTCATGCAGTCGATTGCTCCCTTTTCTCCTGTGAAATCTCTCGGTTTACAGGAGACGAAGTATTTATAGGTACAACCCTTGTTGTACCTGGGAGTCTGATTGAGGACTATTGGCCTATGTGGTTCACTTTTCTGATTGGGTGAGTGTTGAGACTCATCTTTCTTCAGTGTATGCAAATGGGATAGGGACTTTGTATGAGTTTTGGACCAAACATTACTTGGTTCCTTGATTATTCTATCCACAGCTTGAGCAACTGCTGTGTCAATCATTGCTTGTAATTCAGCATTCGTAAGATTTATCCTTGCTTCATTATTGTTCCCTTCTCTTGGATGACTGTTTGCTTCGTCAGAGCCAGCCATGATTTGGGTACAAAATCAATTAGCAATTATGCATTTAGATTATTTATAATAAATCATCGCATTGATGATTAGATGGTCATGGTATTATTAAACCATATAGACCATACTAGGTAAATATCATAAATTTATGCGATCATGATTTGCCTAGGCTACAAATGAACCATTATAGGCAATCAATAGGATATAATCCTTTATATTTACTAGACAGGAGACGTAAGTCACAACTGTCAATGTCATCAAAGACATTTTCAAGCTGCACAAAAGGCTCGTCTCGAAGGACATTTTAAATGGCACCGAAGGCCTTGTCACAAGGACGATTAAAACATAACCATTAATCTCTTGGATCAGTGATCTTTTAAGGGTCGAACATAGTTCATCACCCTTTTTGACAAGAAGTTTAAAAAATAAAACTATCTTTGTCATTAATACACCCTTGCTCTTAGGCATACATCTCAAATGGATGTTTTGGTGTATACATCATATTGATGTTCAATAGCCATGATTCACATTGATCATATAGGCTATGATAGTGACTTGGAAAGATCCAAGTACATTTGGAAGCTAGTGTGGCCTCTCAAGTCACACAGCCAGGAATGTTAACATATTTTTAGATGTTAACAGGGAATTTATTGTCTTAAAAAGGTTATACCATCATAGCCATTAATATTTTTGGCTAGGTTATACCTCTAAGAACTTCTTTTTGATATTTTCTTGGCAGATCAATTTAAAAACTGAAATGATATAGCATGGTGATGCAATAAAATACATGTTTAAAATCTCAAAAAGAAATTCCGTTAAAATACTTAAACTATTACAAGAATGCCCTAAACGGGTCTTGAAAGAAACACACTGTCCACGCAAGGACTACAGAAAAAGAAATAAAAATGTCCTCGCAGGGACTTGATTGAAAAGACAATACAAATGAAATAAATAAACTTCTACTTCTTTTTGCCTTTTATGAGGTTCGCAAGGCCCCTCAGAAATTTGTTATGCTTTTTGTTTATTTCCACCGCTTGATGTTCAACCCGATCTAACCTATGCAGAATTTCTTGTGTTTGAATTTGTGAAGGTGGGGGTTGATGATGATGAGAAGGGTGTTGATACCCATGCACTGGATACCCCGTTGGGTAAGATGGAGGATAGGGTGAAGGGTAAAGTGCATTATACTGAGCTGTCTCAAGATATGGATCTTGGGCAGGGGCCTGATATCCATAACCCGTAGGATTTGGATATTCAAAGGGGTTATAACCTGATGAACCTTGATAAGTCGGTATGGGGTTATCATAACCTACTGGCGGTGGCGGTGGTGCAAGTGTAACTGGCGGGGGATTAAGTTCCGGCACCACATGAGAGGGTCCACCCATCTGTGGATCCTCAGGGATTGGAGGGTATGTGCTCGAAGCTTGAGGGGAACTGAACCTGGGTCCCCCTCGCACGGACATCCGTGCATTCCTCCTTCGCCTAGGTGGCTCGGGAGGTGGTTGAGGCGGTTGTTGAGGTGGTTCCTCCACGGGTAAAGGCGGTGGAGAAACCGCTTGAAGGTATGGTTCTTCCAATGGAAGTTGCGGAGAATTATGGAATGAAGGGGTAAATTCCCATTCATATTGGTTCCACCATTCAGCAAAAGAGTCGGGCCCTCGATATGGTGATCCTTGATATGGAGAACCGCTGGAGATGCTAATGGGGTGACCTGGTGTTCCGGTTGGCGGTTCTGGATCGGGGTCGTCATCCATCTCTATCTCTTGAGAAAAGTGGTCCTCGGGCCCTAAAGGATTAAAGCCAAGTAGGTCGTTGACATAGTCGTTAGGGTTGAACTGGGCCGGGGAATAAGTGGAATCAGAATGATGGAAGGAATGGGAGTGTACAGAGTGGTAGGATTGGTGCGAATGGTGTGAATCTTGTGAATGATGGGAATGCTGGGGCTCGTCTGGAATAAGCGGCCCAAATGATGGATGAAACGAGGGTGATGAACTCAACAAGACCGAGTGTCTCGCGGGTTCAAATGAATGACCCCAATGGTCACGCGAATCTGAGCTAGAAAATGACGTAGATGGAGTGCGCCTGTGAGAAGGTCCTGCATGGCCTGATGGTCCTCCTCTCATCGGACCCATCCCCTTGCCTCGTACACGCGGTGGCATTATCGATTAATAAACCTGTCAAAACAAGTAAAACACAACATAAACGAAAAAAGAGAAGTTAAGAATAAATCCTAGGTCATATACCTAGACTCGAAAGTCTAAGGAATGTGCTTATTGTGTCATTGAGATTAAACACAAAAGGCTAGTGTTGAATTCACTCAATGTTTGCTCTGATACCAACCTGTCACACCCCGATATTTCCACGTATTACCGGTGGGCCCGATGGGGAGTATCGTGACGTAGTTGATATCATCATAGTCAATATACACAATATAATAGCACAGCGGAAGGCTTGGTGAATACATACTATTACAAACCATAGTGTCTGAGTGTCCAAATGAAAGAATATACAGACTTGGTTGTAATAAAATCCACAGGCGGATCATAAAATAAAATACATGAAACTGAAATAACAGACTCCAGGTATCTAGGGATTTGCAAGATCCTCTTATTTTGACACCTAGTAGCTCCAGCCTATTTACGTGAGGTACCTGTAATCAGTCTTTGGAAAATACATCAGTTTACACTGGTAAATACAATTAACTGACTCATTTGAAAAGAGTTTATAAAATTGATTTAAGTGCACATGGCACAAACCATTTATAACTTGGGACAATTTTTATATAAAATCTTGTATAGTTTTACATGTTTGTCATACATATGGGGACGGTTTGGAAGCCGGTCATGATTAACCGACTCACCACTATAAAACCCACAAAGGAGTTTTCCCCAACATGTGGGTTATTTAGCATTTGCATCTGTCAGGTGTATGCCGTATTATTATAATACCGTATCCCAAGCTTGTATAATGGAAAATAAGTTAAAAGTATTTACCTGAGCTAGATGAAAGAGGTAACTCAGCCGTATATTCCTAAAGCCTTATGAAATACCTTCTACTGTAGCTACTCAATCTGTATGAAAGGTTTAATAACCTATTAGGATGCTAACGGGCCTTTATTTAAGTCAAGGACTTAGACCGGTTAGTGGGAAAGCTACTTTACGGTTCGAAGCGCTAGATTAAGCGGAGACCAGATAGAAGGTGGTTTCGACTCGACAAGTTTGGATACTTGTATAATATGGGTAAACTAAACACATTCTGGAATTTGAGGATTAAATGATAAGGTTAAACCCGTTTCGGCTATTTTACGTAAACTAGTCACATAAACCGATCCGAATGCATAAATGTATAACGGGTAACCAAATGAATTATATACAGGTCTCATATGTTATTATGCTTAGAATATGTTAATACATCAGTAGGATGTTAACATATATGCCCGAAAAGTGTTTAATACCAAATTAAGTCCCGTAAGGGCATTTTGGTCATTTTAATAATTATAAAAGAGATTTTATAATAAACTGAGGTTCTGGTCTATGGTAATCAGTAAAAATATTTATTTTATCCCATTACATCAGTAAGATATGATACATATGTGAGATTTACCATTTATGGTCAAACTATGCCCCGAAAGGGCATTTTGGTCATTTCACACATGTCTTTCAGGATATTTTTGAAAGTCTGAGTTCATGACTTATACTTACTGTAATAATATTAAAATTTGTTTAAAAATTCAGTAGGTAATAAGTTTTAGGTGTTAAATATGGTTTTAAACCATACTATGCACCTAGTTAGTGTAAAACTCGCTAATTGACGATAATTAAGATGATTATGTAAATCTGAGATTTTGATCCGTTTTAAATTCTCAAAATAATTTATCTAATGTGTGATATCAGTAGGAAAAGGTTTGGCATTGAAATCATTTGTTAATCTCATTTTATGCATGAAAAAGGTATTATCGTCATTTACCGAATTACACAAGAACTCTATGTAAATCTGGTTCAAAATCCAAGTTTAAACGTGTCTTATGCAAGATATCACAATTTAATAAATAAAAAGCTTCTAATTACGATATCGAGCATAACTTCTGTTTGAGACCAAGAACTGATGTCAAATTTTCGGGACAAGTTTACATATCAGTAGCAAAGGTTTTTGTCCTCTCACATTTCTAAAAATCTCAATTATATATCAAAAGGGCATTTACGGCATTTATAAGCATATTAACAAACAAGAGTACATAATTCCAACTACTTAGGACCAAGCAATATAACTCCAGGGGGTTACACTACTATATAATATGGTCCTAATGAAAGCTTAAAATATGGAAGAATTAAGCTTAAACGGGTCAGAACTGAAAGTCAAGGCAAAAGTCAAGCTTTTGCGACTTTCGGTTATAAACTGACCTTAGTCTGATAATTGTCGGGTTAGACCTGATTAAACATATTCTAATACTAATTACCAAGTCATTAGAATGTTAAAATATAATTTAGAACCTCTGTTTTATTAGTTTAAATCATTTTTAAAGTTCCTGTCCAGTTTGACTTTTTGACTAATTAGTTTGACCTGGCAATTAACTAGTCAAACAAAGTAATTAGAAGGTGCCCTTTTAAGGGTTAATCACCTACCTTAATATGGTTCCATAACCACTTTCATTTCAGTCAGTGGCTGGACCATTTATGATTAAACCGAAAGTCAAAGCTTAATTACGATATGTTTGACTTTTCGGTTTTTAAGCTAATAAAATGGACTAAGCAGGGACTAAAACACTTACATAAGGTCCTTGCTATCTTTTCTACACTTCTTAATCTTCTCCTAATGCTTGCTATCTCCAGAAGTGGGTATTAAGGTTGTTGCAAGTGAATGAGCAAATGAACAAATGACCCTAGGAGCCTTTAAATAGCAAAATGGCATGCAAGGAGATCCAAGCAGGTGTTTTGGAGGCATCTAGGATCACTCCAGGTGTCCTAGTGGTATTCTAAAACCAACAAATAGCTCATGGAATCGAAAATTTGGCTCCAAAGTCGCTGTAACAGGCTAAAACTTACAGCTGCCAGTTTTTTGGATGTTGGCTGCTGCCACGCGGCCCGTGTAAAGGGGTGGCACAAATTAAACAACTTTCATTTATTGCATTTTCAGCCCCTACACTTTTATTCCCTCAAATATCTTATATTTTTGACATAAGTGGCCCTTGAAGTTAGTTTGTAGAAGTTCAAGGGAGTATAACCAAACTTCGTTAGGCCCGGTTTCGTTAGTTGATTGCCAAAATCATAAGTTTTGCCTCGTTGACACTTTAAACCGTAATTCTTGGGAATTTGCATAAACAACGTATAACGATGTAACACCCGTTCTTATAAATCAAGGTTTAACGTATCTCTTAGAAAAACAATCATGTAATTAAGATTGCATATACAACGGGAATACGGGTTTATTAAAATCTTTTACAATTTAAAAGTTTAGAACATAATGTAATTAAGTTCGTCAATTAAAAGTAACAACGAAACGTCGTGTGGAAGCTTATTTCTTGATCGTGTTCGGTTCTTCATTGTGCTTGATCGTCCTCCGGTGCTAAAATTTTCCCTGAAACTCATAAAACATGAGTTGGATTAGTCGTGCGTAGCTTAGAACGTATTTAAACGGATTCGCAACACATCAACGGTTAAAATAAACGATTTTCACGAAACTGACACTCACTCGCGTAGCGCCATGGCCTGGGGCCTTCCCCGTCGCGCTACGCCACGGCTTGTTTTCAACAGATTGTTGTTTGCTGGTGCTGCATATTCACAGCATAACCCGATTCCACGGGAACGAGCATAACTCTCTCGTTTTTAATCCGTTTTACCCGATTCTTTTTCCTACGCGTCCGTAATTTAATTCTCCATCTTATGGAGTTAAAATCCAACATTCGGATTAATAAAATTTTAGACTTTTAAGTCTTCGACTTATTACCCTTTTTACCAAATTTTGACCCGTTCATGTTTTTATCAAACAAACATGTTTATTTGATTTATAAACTCATGAGATTCATCATTTCAATATTGACTAACATATTAGGTTCGAATCACGCGTTACTTACGCATTCTTAACCTGTTTTCACTCATATGCTTATTTTGACCCCTTAAGGGTAATTAAGCCTATTTTAAGCATGAATCTCTTTCACTCACATCAAGCCTTACACTACCACATTTCTTATCAAATAATCTTTCTTCACAACTATATTTGTGTTGTATTAAGTGTGGAATTTCCTAAACTCCGAGTTTTACCCTTCGAATCATTATTTTACGACAAAGACTATTATAGAGTCAAATGACTAAGGATTCACATCTTTTGCTTTTATATACTCATTCTAAGTATTTAATTATGCATACTACTCTTTTCCGAACAACCTTTATAGGTCGTTCGCTCGATTTAGCTTACAAGGGCATTTTGGTCCATTTAGTCCTTTCATTAACATAAAGGACTTTTAAAAGCATTTTCGACCCAAAAGCCCTGTTTTAAACTATGCATTTGATTCAAAAGGTCATTATGTTTTCAAAACACAACGATCATCATATGAATCATTCGGTTTGCTTATTACGGTAACCAAATGTCTATATGACTGCATTTAAGTATCAAGGAACCTCTAGTTCCTATTGAGTGGTTAATCTATATTATACATACCTGGCTCGGATCAATATATATATTGACCCGTTTCGATACCTTGCCTTAATAACCGCTAAGTAATAGCGATGTACGTATCCATTTGATATTTATTCCTGAAATCATACAACTCGACAAACCATTAGTCGATATTGTCAAAGGGTGATATTTTCACCCTTTTGACCCGTTTGATTTAATTGACCGATTATATTGGCGAGATGAAGCTTATTGCCATCTCGCCTACACGACTCGCTCCAGTTTACATCGTGCGGTCATTTTAATTATAAATCACTTCTTAACGCTTTTTGGCCTATCAAGGCTTTCGAAATAAAGTATCTTTCAAAACCAACAATTATTGTCAACGAGTGACCAAATTACAATTTTACCCTTATTGGTTATTATGATTTACCTTATATGGTAACCCTTAAAAGTACACGTTTCATTCGTCATAATATGATCGAATTACCGATTTAACTCATTTTTAGCCATCACTATGGTTTCTTATCATATTTGATTATCTTGTTCCGTACGACTACTCGCCGGAACTCCATATCTCAATTAGGTATTTGTCTTATTCGAAATCAATACGACAAAGAATATTCCAACATATATGACTAGTGTAAGCTATACTTACCTTGCATCCCGAATACGCTTTTCCTTTATGCTTGACTCGTTCGACCCGCTTTCTCCCCAAGCTTGTTAAGCGCCAACTATCATTCATTATTCACAAGGTTGTTAGATTAGTCATTCCAAATCATGACTTTCACACCTTATGATTCTTTGACTATTTTTCTCTTTAAACTCAATCATAAATCATGAGTTTAATTCTTGTGTCAAGACGCACTTCTAATCAATTATGAACTCTTAACAAAATCCATATTTTGTTCAAGTAGTTCATTCATACGAGTTAGTATGGCGTTTATAAACACCAATACAACATTAATTTCATCAAATCAACTAAACCCATTTCATAGCAATTATGATCATATACTCAAACTTGCAAATTGTTCAAGTATTTTGCTTCAACTATTAAATATGATGATTTTAACATGTGTGTATCATCATTTTTACTACATAATCCAAAGCCACTTGTCTAAGTGTGGTAATCCATCAAATTATTCAAATCATAGCAATTTTTCTTCAAATTTCTACTTAGGGTTTGTTCCTAAGCAATGACACTTCATTAATTCGGCCATAGCCTCTACGATTCATACATAGATTGCATCATGCAAAGTTAATCGATTTTCACAACTTCAAGAATGTTAGAAATTCAACATACCTTACGATCCCCTTGACTTGGTGACCGTTTCTATGTGTTCAAATCCGAATTTGGCCCTTGTTTGATCCTCCAATTTGAGGGTTTTGTTGAATTTTAGGGTTGAGCTCCATGGGAACTTGCTCTTGGCTTCTCACGTACGCACACACATATATGTGTGTTTGTTTTCTTTTGTTTTAATAAATAACTTTTCCAGTTATCTAACTTTGGTCCCTCGTGTTTGGTTGGTTATTAAGTAGGCCACAACCTTATTATTTCTAACACCATTCCCACTTGTTATCTTGGTTAAATATTCCTAGTTACCTTAGTGGGTTCAGGGAATTTATGACTTGGTTTATTTTAAGTCCCGTTCACTCAGGCCTTTTTATCCACTTTAATTTCCTCAAAAGGATTTGTTCACTTTTTATTTAATATTAGGTTTATTTAATTAAATCCTAATATTTACCGGGTTACTTTTACCACTAACGGTACTTTGCCCGTCTTTTAGTATTAACGTGGTTTGATTACCAAACCCGTTTTCGGGGTGTTACAAGTCTACCCCCCTTAAAGAGGTTTCGTCCTCGAAACCTTTTCTTACATAATTTATCGAGTTTAACTCCATGCATTTGCTCTCGATAATCAATTGAACATTGCTCATATTTTAACCAATTGTTAGTATTACCAGAAAAGTATGGTAATGTCTTTTTGGTTATTAATCATCTACATATCTTATACGATAATATGCAACTTGAAATAACGTAATCTCGTTATTTCCACTAGTTTAATTTGCTTAGCAATATTCATCACTCGGCTCTAATGTGGTTATTTGTGTTTGGTTTTAAAGCGTATGCGCCTTTTACGTGTATAGCCTCATAGGCCGATACTTTCATCTTGTATTTCTTATTCTAGTCACTTAATTGACCGAGTTTTCCACTGATCACTCGGTTGCATTTATTTCCGACATGTTTACTTCAAGTTAATCTTATATCGACAAGCCCTTTGTATAAGTCGTATCACTATTCTGACCTTGAAAGGTTTTACCGGCTAGACTGATTAGTCGCCGTCACTTTATACCCCGTCATTCGGGTATATCTTATTGCTAACCCGGCCTTTTGTGTGTTTTCTGATTTCGTATCTCGTAACTCACGTTACGACATGGTTATATTCTGTATCACCTTTTGTGACCATGATCATATCACATCACGTCTTGTTTAAGTTTATGTCGACTTTTCATTATCGAATATATCCCTTTTCGAATATATCGTCTCGCACCTGTCAGTGTCAAGACTTATATCTTTCATGTTTACTATTTATACGTCTACCAGAATTCATATTTGTAAAAACTTCATTTCTTACCAAAACCGAAGTTTTAGTTTAGCGTCTTCTCTTTAACTTTTGTCAATTATCCATACCGGGATATTGACAGTCTAAAATTTATTCTTTTACAGTCTTTATTTTATGCGAGGATTTTCAATTTATTCCTTCACCTTGTCTAATTAACCCGTAGGTTTTATCACTTAGCCTATGGGTCATTTTATTAGACCTTCACCTCTTTAAGGCGAGGTCCTTATAATCTATTTCTTTCTAGTCATGACTCGTGGGTCGTTTTATTCTCGTAGACCTTTCCATTGTTTATAACCCCAAAGGTTAGGTTGATCCCGTAGATCATTCCTTACTCATGTCATTCTTAAAATACATGTTTGGTGTCAAGGCATCCTGTTTTTGTTTAAAATCATTTATTTTCGCCTTGGTATTTTCTTTGACCTTGACCATAGTCTAAGGCTGCATTCGTTTCCTTTCGGACAAATTTTCCGAATTTATGACTTCTCACGTCATTTATGCTTCGGTTTATCTTATGCTCATCATTATCCAGTTTACATACATTCGTATTTGATTATGTCCCATTACCGGGATCATTATTCTTTTGCTTTTAACGCTACCATTATCCCGCTTGCGTTTACTCATGCCGTCCGGCATGATATTATATTAGACCCGTTCAACTTTAAAATAGTTGAACATAATTTATTCAAAATTTCTATTTACATTATCTTGTCGTCTTTTAGTTATGGCTCAAACCCGAGTCTTTTAACTTTCCATCCGAGTTCCCGTTTCTCGGTCTACGCATGTGTTTAGTTCTTTCCCATCAACCGGGTGTTTTACCGAAGTCGTTATTATTACAACCCTCCCGGTATGCATTAAGACCTCGCTTCATTTTTTATATTTCGACTTTGTCCTTAAGTTTGACGTTTTACCAAAAACGGCCCGTTAAGAGGCATATTTGCATTTTCCGGGTTCGAGTGTAAATACACTCCCTCCCAATGCATATCTTAATCATTTTACATGTTTGCATTCTCCGAGTTCGAGTGTAAGTACACCCCCTCCCAGTGCGTACCTTAATCGTTTTACATGTTTCTTTGTCCTTTCACTCGGGCTCATTATCCTAATGTAATACGCTTCCGTCACCCGGCTGTGCGTTTACATTATTATCAAATATTTTGCTCATTTGATTCAGTTGGGTACTTTTTAATTTGTCCCACTCACCCCGTCCTTACTACATCGGATGTAAGCATGTCCATCATAAAAAGTTCATGGTGCCACGTACTCACCACTTACTTGGCCAGAGTAAGCGATCAATACCTGGTATACATGACCTTTTTATAATTTTCACATTACGCCCCATGTAAGTAATGCCTCTATTTGTTTCTCTTGGAAACAATATCCCGGATAGGTTTTCTATTCGGGTTTTTCCAAGTTTTTAATCCACATATGCAACTTTCAATCTCTATGTATTTGTTGCATATTACTATTTATGCAATTAAATTTAAAATGTGCACCTGGTAATGCTTGCCCTAACGGGCTACTTTTTCCATTAGCCTTGTTTACGATCGCTACGTGTTTTAGGTCCTTGCTGAGCATACTCTTTGGACCGTCCCTCTATCAAATCCGCGATTTGTTAAACTCTCGCTATCTTCATATGCGAGTGTCCTTCAACTAAAACATTTAAAACAGTTAGTAATTTCGACATTAATGGATGCCCGTATTATAATACAAGGCTTTTCTACTATATGCATCAATGCGTGTAATTTCGTTGACTATATCTACTCTATATCGTTTTTATTGGTATAACGTGTATTATACGATAACCATATGTGTTGTTCTCAACACTTTAATCATACTAAACCATTGATATACATGTACTTACCGGATTTGCGATCAAGCCTCGAACCGAACACTTTATTCTTTTAACCTTGAGCTCTGATTACCAACTTGTAACACCCTTTCTTATAAATCAAGGTTTAACGTATCTTTTAGAAAAACAATCATGTAATTAAGATTGTATATACAACGGGAATACGGGTTTATTAAAATCTTTTACAATTTAAAAGTTTAGAACATAATGTAATTAAGTTCGTTAATTAAAAGTAACAACGAAACGTCGTGCGGAAGCTTATTTCTTGATCGTGTTCGGTTCTTCATTGTGCTTGATCGTCCTCCGGTGCTAAAATTTTACCTGAAACTCATAAAACATGAGTTGGATTAGTCGTACGTAGCTTAGAACGTATTTAAACGGATTCGCAACACATCAACGGTTAAAATAAATGATTTTCGCGAAACTGACACTCACTCGCGTAGTGCCACGGCCTGGGCCCTTCCCCGTCACGCTACGCCACGGCTTGTTTTCAACAGATTGTTGTTTGTTGGTGCTGCATATTCCCAGCATAACCCGATTCCACGGAAACGAGCATAAGTCTCTCGTTTTTAATCCGTTTTACCCGATTCTTTTTCCTACGCGTCCGTAATTTAATTCTCCATCTTATGGAGTTAAAATCCAACATCTGGATTAATAAAATTTTAGACTTTTAAGTCTTCGACTTATTACCCTTTTTACCAAATTTTGACCCGTTCGTGTTTTTATCAAACAAACATGTTTATTTGATTTATAAACTCATGAGATTCATCATTTCAATATTGACTAACATATTGGGTTCGAATCACGCGTTACTTACGCATTCTTAACCTGTTTTCGCTCATATGCTTATTTTGACCCGTTAAGGGTAATTAAGCCTATTTTAAGCATGAATCTCTTTCACTCACATCAAGCTTTACACTACCACATTTCTTATCAAATAATCTTTCTTCACAACTATATTTGTGTTGTATTAAATGTGGAATTTCCTAAACTCCGAGTTTTACCCTTCGAATCATTATTTTACGACAAAGACTATTATAGAGTCAAATGACTAAGGATTCACATCTTTTGCTTTTATATACTCATTCTAAGTATTTACTTATGCATACTACTCTTTTCCGAACAACCTTTATAGGTCGTTCGATCGATTTAGCTTACAAGGGCATTTTGGTCCATTTAGTCCTTTCATTAACATAAAGGACTTTTAAAAGCATTTTCGACCCAAAAGCCCTGTTTTAAACTATGCATTTGATTCAAAAGGTCATTATGTTTTCAAAACACAACGATCATCATATGAATCATTCGGTTTGCTTATTACGGTAACCAAATGTCTATATGACTGCATTTAAGTATCAAGGAAATTCTAGTTCCTATTGAGTGGTTAATCTATATTATACATACCTGGCTCGGATCAATATATATATTGACCCGTTTCGATACCTTGCCTTAATAACCGCTAAGTAATAGCGATGTACGTATCCATTTGATATTTATTCCTGAAATCATACAACTCGACAAACCATAAGTCGATATTGTCAAAGGGTGATATTTTCACCCTTTTGGCCCGTTTGATTTAATTGACCGATTATATTGGCGAGATGAAGCTTATTGCCATCTCGCCTACACGACTCGCTCCAGTTTACATCGTGCGGTCATTTTAATTATAAATCACTTCTTAACGCATTTTGGCCTATCAAGGCTTTCGAAATAAAGTATCTTTCAAAACCAACAATTATTGTCAACGAGTGACCAAATTACAATTTTACCCTTATTGGTTATTATGATTTACCTTATATGGTAACCCTTAAAAGTACATGTTTCATTCGTCATAATATGATCGAATTACCGATTTAACTCATTTTTAGCCATCACTATGGATTCTTATCATATTTGATTATCTTGTTCCGTACGACTACTCGCCGGAACTCCATATCTCAATTAAGTATTTGTCTTATTCGTAATCAATACGACAAAGAATATTCCAACATATATGACTAGTGTAAGCTATACTTACCTTGCATCCCGAATACGCTTTTCCTTTATGCTTGACTCGTTCGACCCGCTATCTCCCCAAGCTTCACCTAGCTTGTTAAGCGCCAACTATCATTCATTATTCACAAGGTTGTTAGATTAGTCATTCCAAATCATGACTTTCACACCTTATGATTCTTTGACTATTTTTCTCTTTAAACTCAATCATAAATCATGAGTTTAATTCTTGTGTCAAGACGCACTTCTAATCAATTATGAACTCTTAACAAAATCCATATTTTGTTCAAGTAGTTCATTCATACGAGTTAGTATGGCGTTTATAAACACCAATACAACATTAATTTCATCAAATCAACTAAACCCATTTCATAGCAATTATGATCATATACTCAAACTTGCAAATTGTTCAAGTATTTTGCTTCAACTATTAAATATGATGATTTTAACATGTGTGTATCATCATTTTTACTACATAATCCAAAGCCACTTGTCTAAGTGTGGTAATCCATCAAATTATTTGTAACACCTCGGAAAATTCACGTCCTATAATATGTTGACACGTGTCATAAAGTTTAAACGTGTGAAAGAAATATTATGGAAGGACTAAAGTTGACAAACGTGGAAAGTATGTAAATATACGTATTCTAAGTGTCAACAGTGAATAAACATATTGTATATTAACCCTACAAGATGCTCATACCTTCAAACGAATAAATCATGGATCATACGAAGCTTAAAGTGAGTAATTTCAAACTACAGGGACCAATTGTGTCAACATGTTTAATTTATACCTCTGAGTGACCTTTTGACATACCCGAAGCTTTGTAACGATAAATTATGCTCACTAGAATGCACGGTTAAAATTTCATAAAGTTTCGTCAACGTATGAGGAAGTTGTGATCAAATTCGTGTGCGAGGGTTTAAAAGCGTAAACGTTGAAAGTTAGACCTTTTCGGGTAACAATTAAGTTACCCGAGGGCTTAACAAAGTGGGTATATGTTTTAAAGCCCCTATATGTCAATTATAAGGGTCCATACGGCAATTTATAAGTGTCTGTACAAGATTTGAAGAGCCAAGGATCAAACAGCAATTAAATGAAAAAATTTTGGCTGAATTAAACATGCTCGCGTAGCGCGAGCCTGATGCCTTATGGCGTCGCGCTACGCGACTGATTGATCTGGACAGAATGTTTGTTTTCGTGGCCCCTTGTCTGCCACAGCCTTGGTGCATGCACTTTGATCGATCATTCATCACCCCTTGGCCCCTAAAAACACCCCTAGAACACTAGGGCATGTGTCAAACAATTGTGGAAGGGTCCTAGACTTGGTTGTCAAGCTTTTGTGGTGTCCATGAGCACTATATAAGGGACCATAGTTACAACAATTGCTTCACACATCATTCAAGTGCCATCTGATCATTTGAGGAGCTTCCAATCTGATTCAAGGCCTTCCTAATCACCCATTTAATACTTGTAAGTATACTAGTGCTTTCTTAATTATGTTTAGTTTAGTTTTTAGCTTAGAAGTCAACATATCGTACTTAACGTTTGACTTCCAGTTTAATTAAGGTAGACTCAGTCGTAACCCGAAATAAAAGTACCGTTAGATAGGTAATTATATGGGTATTAAACCCTTATGAGGGCAAGTACCAATTCCAGACCTAACTAGGTCGTTTGTCGGGTCAAACGTTGATCGAAAAAGTCAACAGAAATACAAAATGCGATTTAATGTGCAATTAATGATCCGAAAGGTGTGTAACCTGTTTTAACCTTAATATAACATGATAATAAGTATAAAAACTTGTCTACGCTTGCCCGACTCGACAAATTTCTGTTTAAACCCGGTTCGGAACCGAAAGGCGCAAAACCTTGACTTTTGCTTTGACTTCGCTTCTGACCCGTTTTAGTTTGATTCGGAAATGCCTTAGTGCTTCATTAGAGTAGGGTTGCATGATAGTATAAGTCTCTGTACTTGTTTCGTTGATTATCCAATTAATATGCAAGTTTTCGTTAATCGCTCATATGTTGACCATTATGCCCTTATTACCTTAAAACATGATTTATGAAAATGTAAAAGTGTAGAAACCTTGAATATTGATATATAAACTTGTATGCAAAGTGTGACATCAGTTTGACTTGTAGATTAAGAGTTATGCTCATTATCGCAAAACTATTGCTTTATGTTAACATAATGGCGTAATTAGCGTATAGCCTAGTTAAACATACTTTTTGGTATCAAACGAATTACCCACTGTTATAAAATATTATTTTAAGATTTTTAAAGATTTTTAATTAATTTTAGGCTGAGCATAACTCGTAGTCGCAGGCTTAATTCGGAAATTGTCGGTTTTGCCCTTACGGGCCATAAAATGAGTTTTACACATCTAAACGACTCCAAACCTTTTGCTACTGATTTGTTATGATAAGTAAATTATTTTAAGCCTTCTGGAAATATAAAAAATGTCAGATTTCAGTATCGAACCCGGTAATGGCCTTTAATCGCCTTAATTAGCGTTTTTAACGCATGATATGTTTTCAAATCATATTGGACATACCCGGGTTGATACCTACTGATATAAGAGGCAAATTATGATATTTTAACAGTAAGCAAGGGTTGATTAACTCAGACTTCGTTTTTGAGCTTTTCGGCTTATGTGAAATTACCAAAATACCCCTACGGGGCATAGTTTGGTTAAAGATGATAAATCTCACATATATGCTTTAGTCTACTATTATAACTCATCAAATTGAGTATGTTTGCTGTTTACATCAGACCTGTAACTCAGTTAAACATCTAAGCGCTTTTACAAACTTTAAAATGACCAAACTACCCCTACGGGGCATAGTTTGTGTTTAAACTAGTTCGGGGCATAACGAAAGACATCTTACTGATGTCACAACATATTTGAAGCATATTAACTTAGGAAACCTGTATATGGCTCTAACGGATACCCGTTACGCTTATTTCGCGTTCGGTTCGGTTTATGTAACAAGTTTACATAAATTAGTCGAAACGGGTCAAACCTTATCGGTTTTATCTCAAAATCCAGAATGTGAATAATAAACCCATATTAAACAAGTCTTCCAACTTGTCGGGTCTAAATCACACTCTATCCGGTCTTCGCTTAATCGTGCGTACGAACCGTATCTTTGAAACTAGCCGGTCTAAGCTTAAGCTTAATTAAAGACCCGTTAGGATTCTAATAGGTTATTTAAAAACCTTCGTTCCAGATTAGGAGCCCAGTAAAAGCTATCTGTACTTGCTGAGTTGATATACGGCTGGGATTGAATTTATATTTAGCTCAGGTAAATACTTTTAACTTATTTTCCCTATACGGGCTTGGGTTACGGTACATAGCGTACCGCTTGATCGGGCATCAAATCTCCACGCTTAGTGGGTAGTTGAATAATTTGATCGGCTCGTTTTAAACAGATTTGTTACTTTACAGCCTTTGGGGGGTTAATGACCATGTCCCGGATATCCTCGGCATTATCTTACGAGATGGCCACGACCTGAGCACGGGGTGTAGGCGTACACCTGTCAGTGTATAACTCTAGAATTGTGGTGTGTCTATTGATCTTTAACCCGGATACGTTCCGGGCTACTGAACGCATAAGTAACATGTAAATCGTTCTCAAGATTTTAATATTAAATAATTCTCCCAAGTTAAAAAGATTAATTTTGCCTCTGTGCATTTTAATCAATGTGTCAAGATATTTTGTGCCACGTGCATTCAAAACCCTTTTACAAACTCTTTTTCCAAAATGAGTCAGTTGAATGTATTTACCAGTGTAAACTGACGTATTTTCCAAAAAGGCTAAATGCAGGTACTATACGAAATTGGCTGGATATGTCTCCTTAGCATCAATAGAAGTCTCGCAAGCTTAAGATGCCTAAAAGTCTGTTGAACTATTGTTTCCATTTTATGTTCGATCCTTCTGTGGATAAACTTCCGAATATTGTGACAATTGATATTACAATAATAAATTCGGTTGTACTATATTTCCAATTGCTTCCGCTGTGCTTAATAATATTGTGTTGTTTGACTATTATGTTGCCAACCATGACGTCACGATACTCCCCACCGGGCCCACCGGTGACACGTGGAAATTTGGGGTGTGACAGGTTGGTATCAGAGCCAACTCTGAGTGAATTAAACACTAGCCTTTTGTGTTTAATCTCAGTTACATAATTGCACATATCTAAACCTTTTGAGTCTAGACTTAACTTAGGAATATTCTCAATCCTAATCTTGAAATTTTACTTCCAAATTTTTATTGGATACGTCGCCAAGCAAAGAAGCCGTAATAGGAGTTCTCCACACCCGGAGCCCTGAGATGCTGAGCTTCGTACCGCGACTAGAATGAAACGAGCATCCAAGGAGAAAGCATTCAGAAATAAAATGAAGAAGAAACTCCTTTTACTGAAGATCGTTTCCTTAATAGTCCTTATAAGGACATAATTATCCTTCAGTCCCTCCGAGGACACATTATTCCTTTTAAGTCCCGCTTAGGGCAACTTTATACTTTTATTTTTATATATAATGGAATGATTAAGTTTAAACTTTCATTCTAAATAAGAAATATTAAATAAATGGAAAAATAATATTTCCTTTTTGCAAGATCTACCATTATAAATAAAATGGCAAAATCTAAAAGGGCAAGACCTAGCTTCGGGTCATATTAAGACCGGCCAAGATGGCAGTTCCGCAATTTAGATTCAGATCCATATTTACACCTCAATTTAAAATTGTTCTGCGTTAATTATAAATTAAGAATCTTAAGTGTGAAACCTAGCCTCGGGTCAATTATAAGACCGGGCCAAGATGGTAAGACCTGTTAAAAAGATTCAAATCATTAATTAAGAATCTTAATGTGAAACCTAGCCTAGGGTCAATTATGTTGATACATGATGTCTAAAGCCTACGTCATAAGTCTAGGGTCTAAATATGTCAAGTATGTAAAGTATAGGGATCTAAATGTAAGTTTCATTTAGTGTTGTAAGGGTTTCGCTTCAAGGGTCATAATGTAAGCCTCAAGCGAAATCATGTGATGAGATTTCGCTTGAGGTATGTTGAAGCGAAATCTTGTTGCCTATATATAGGCTTGTGTAGTTCTCAGTAGGTACGCATTCCGAGAAGTTGTAACGAAGTGCTGCCAGTTTTCCAAGTCATTATATAACAGAGAACAAGTGTTAAAAGTGAATCTATTCTGTTTTCTACTCTTTTCTGTCTGATTCTAAGCTGTTTAGATGTTTCCGCCATCTAAATAGTGTAAACACATTCAAATTGACTCATTTGATCGGTCAAATCGATCCTACAATTGGTATCAGAGCCAGTTATGAGTGTGTTCACTTGAATCAGTTGGTTTTTACTCACAAAAATTGATTTCTGGACGAAAACACGGACAAAATGGACTAAGACTTTCACAGGGTGTGTAAAAGTGTGTTTTAACAAAGCCTTGAGTAATTCAGATTAAAACTCGGACTAAAATTGACAAAAATGACTTGAAAACCAGATTTCGCTTGAGCGAGCAGATTGGTTGTTGGTATTTTGAAGCGAAAATGTGGATTTCGCTTGAAATTTTCTGATTGCTTGAAGCGAAATCGTATATTTCGCTTGAGGAGTCTGTGGTTAGCTGAAAATTTTGGTTTGAAGCGAAACCATAGATTTCGCTTGAGATCTTGCTGTTTGAAGCGAAATCATACTGTGTTTGATTTGTGGGTTTCGCTTGAAATCTTCTGTGATTTCGCTTGAAGTTTGAGTGATTTCGCTTGAGATTACTGATAGTCCATAGTGTTCGTGAACTTGTTCGATAATCTGATTTTGTGAAAAGTGTGTGTGTGAAAAATTTTAAAATTACTCGGTAAATTTCTAAAAATGGAAAACCAAGAGTTTTATAACTTCTTCTCGGGCAGTGGTATGGTAGCAGGACAAACCTCGGGTAGTGTTATACAAAACGTCAACATGGAGAACGAATTGGGAACAATGCAAAAGCCTCCCAAACTGATGAACATAGATGAATATGCAGGATGGTCAGGCAGATTTAAGAACTGGGTTCAGGCTAATCATTTTGAATGTTGGATGAAAATAGTGAAACAGTATGTTCCACCAGTTGATGGTTTAAACAACAAGAAGAATATTCAGAGCCTGACAGAATCAGAACAGAATGATTTCAAAGCCGAGAAAAAGATGATTAGTATTCTCCAGCAGGCTATCAAAGAAGACATTCTAGTATTGTTACAATATGAAGATAATGCTCAATCTATGTGGTTTGCATTGAAAGCAAAGTTTGAAGGTAGTGCTTCCATGATCAAGAATAAGAAGGCATTGTTCAAGAAAGAGTTTGACATTTTTACCAGTATGAAGGGTGAAACTACAAGGCAACTAATTGAAAGATATTGTCATTTGGTGCTTGAAATGAATAGATTAAAGATTGAAAAGACAGATGAAGAATGGATTGACAAACTAGCTGATGCATTACCTTATGACGAGTGGGGTACATACCTGATGATGCTAAAGAACAATTCAGACTTTGCAAATTACAATCTTAGCCTATTCATAGAAAAAATTGAAGCTCATGAGTTAGAGTTGCTGAAGATCAAAAAGATGAAATCAGCTAATATTCAACAAGATGTATCGTTGTATTACAAAAACAACCCTACAGCTTCAACAAATCAAAGTCCAAAAATACAAACAGGGTTCATTGCTGATAACACCTCAAGTGTTTCTTCAAACACTCCTCAATCTGGAAATTTTTCACCATTCGTGAATTGTGATCCAAACTTCAAAGCTCAAGAACAGTTTTCACCTCAAAGCTCTACAAATTCAAGTAATCAGGCTTATGTTTCTGGGGTGCAGTGCAACATCGCAGTGAATATTAAGAATGGAAATGAAATCACTGAAACTGCCGCGAGACAACACATTGCAGTACTTGCTTCCGTTCTAGAGGCTTATGAAGGCTTAGTGGCGGGTAGGATTGGTAATCCTGATATGACCAAAGAGGATTACGACCAGATTGACCCGGAGGAACTTGAACTGATTGATATAAAATGGGGCATGGCAAGTTTGGTTAGAAGAGCACAACGGTTTATGGAGATCACAGGCAGAAATAGTCTCTCAGGTACTGATCAGAAGTTGGGGTTCGATAAATCAAAAGTTACATGTTTCAAGTGCAAAGAACGTGGTCATTTTAAAAGAGAATGTCCGAATCGTGAAGTAAACAATCATCAAAACCCGTTCACCAACGACTACTACAAGCAAGCAATCTATCATCGACCAAATCAACAGCCTACTGTTCAAAGACCACAAATTGAAAATAAACCGGAAAAAGCGATGATTGTGAATCAAGAAGATGAGAAGGTAGCTGCAGGGTTCAACTGGGATAAATATATTCCTGGTAGCGATGGACAGGCAATGATGGCTGAAGTTGTGGAAATCTCTGAGATAGTGTCTGAACCAGAAACAGTTACTGAAAATGTTTCTGTAGTTGTTGAAGAGGTTTCTGTTAAAAAAACAGATAATTTTGAAGAAATAGCTGCTGAAGTTCATCAATCTCAATCTGAACTGGAGGTATTAACTAGTTCTTTGAGATCTATCATGCCGCCTAAAATTTTTGAATCTTTTGCAGGTTTCTTTGAAGAACCAAGGACCGGATTATGTCCAAGATATGATGAAAAGAAAGAATTTGTTGAAGAAATGATCGATGTAACAAAGGAAATGAACGAAGACACTTTGAAAGAAATTGCTGACAAAGCTCTCATGGCAAAACTGAGAGAGGTAGACTCAGAATCTGAGGAGTCTAAGTCTGTCAGTAATGAGTCTGTCAAACGAGAGGAATCTGGAGTTCAGGGAAACGAATCAGTCAAACGGTCTGAGTCAGAGTCGAAAAAAGTCGGTAAACTAGAAGTAGAAACTGTTTATGAAGTAGAATGTGATGAGAAAGTAAATTCAATATCTGAAACACCATGCCAAAAGTGTTTACAACCGTGCATGGAGTGTCTTGAAAAAGACACTAAGTTTCAGGAATTGAAAGAACATGCTGACATGTTAAAATTTGATCTAGGACAAGTCAAAGAAGCATATGATACTCTAGCTAGAACAGTTAAAATGATTAAAGAGGAAAGTGTCGAAAATGATAAAGCCACAAAATTAGCAAAAGCAACACTTTTTGATAAACAAGTGGAAGTCAATTTTCATTTGGACACCATTGCTTCATTAAAAAGGGAATTGGAGTTAACAAAAATTGAAAATGAAAGAATTGATAAGAAGTTGATGAGTTATATAGCATCTTCATATGTGATTGATCAGATTGTCCCAAAACAACCTGATGAAACACCAGTCTTTAACAGTGTTCCACCCCCAATGTGGAATCATTATACTCAAAAGTATCCAGATGGGGTGGAAGCTGCTTTGAATCTCAAATTGAGATCAATTGAGGATGATTTGCCTGAAAGCATCGATGTTACATTCTCTGCATCCGACACCGACAACGAATCACAGATTATCAAAACTGTTGTCGATCAGGTGTTAGATGAAGAGATTGATAACTCTGAGAAGTCACAATCTGAGAAAAGTGTTATAGATTCTGAAGATGAGAGTAATTTCTTGGAACGGTTTATACCGAAATCGGACAAGAGTGCGAATGATGATTCGATTATGGTAGTATATACTATGATTGGAACAGACAAACTTTATTCCGATTTCGAGTATCCTCTTCAGAATGTGAAAATTGAGAATGTTGAGAAAGTTTTTAGGTTGGTTGAAATGAACATTGATGAGGTTAATAACAAAGAATTCTTTTCAAAATCTAAAAAATCATTTTTTACAACACGTGTCAACAACTTTGGGAAAAAGGAATGGGAAGGTAATGGTAACAAGAAAAATGGTAACAATTTTAAAAACAAAGGAATTGGTTTTGAGAAAAAGTTGGATAAGAAGGTTTTCAAGCCTAAAGATAAAATGAATGATGTTTTTGTTGCTGGTCCAAGTGTTGATGAAGAAAAGGAATACATTTTTAGTCAAAAAGCAGTTGACGATTTCAATGCAGCAAAGAAACTGAAAGAAGAGTCGTTCAAATCAACTTTTGTCGAATATGATAAAAGAGTTTGCTATCGCTGCAATGAAATCGGACACATGGCAAAACAATGCAAGAAAGTTTTTGAAAAATCTGTCATTAAACCATTTGTTAAAAAATTTCAACCTAAGTCACCAGTTAACACAAAGGGCAAAAAGCTGATGGTTTCTCCAATTCGCATTTTGAAAAGAGGAGAATCTTTGAAGATGGAAGATAAGCCGACATCGACATTTGAGATTGGTGAATCTTCAAAGTCCCAAATGACTTCAAAGTTTTATCCAAAAACGAAAACTTTTGAAAATCAATTTTGGGTTGTAAAATCAAAACCATCGGTTGAGGAGAAAAAGATGGAAAACATTTTGAAAAATGAAACAAAAGTTGTTGAAACCAAATCACAATCAGTTGAGGTAGAGAAAATGGAGAACGAGTTAAAGTTTGATTCAAAAGTTTTTAATCCTACTGTTCAAAATATTTTTGGAAAAATGGTTGACAGAAAAGTCAAAGGAACAAAGGAATTTTATGCATCAAAAGTGGGTGCTAATGATAAACTAGAATTTGAATCTGAGCTTGATAAATTTCTTGCAGAGTTTCCTCCAATCAAAGAAAATATATTAAAATCAAAAGTGGAACCTGTTGCTTCGAACGTCACATTTGACTTTCCTAAGATTGATGAAAAGTGTGATGTAGTGTTTGGAAGTGTGTCAGAAGTTAAGAAGTCATGGAGTTCATTGTTTGAATGATTTTGATATGATATGTGCAGGGGCTGCCCAAGTCAATTCTATCAAAATGGATCCTGGATAGTGGTGCGTCAAGGCACATGACTGGGACGCTTGCTTTGCTCTATGATGTAAAATCCATCAATGGAGGTCATGTAGGGTTTGCTGGGAGTCAAGGTGGAAGAATTGTTGGTCAAGGAACTTTGACAAATGGTGTGATATCTTTTGACAAAGTAAACTACATAGTGGAGTTGACAAACAATCTACTCAGTATTTCACAGATTTGTGATAAAGATTTCAGCGTACATTTTACAAAAACTGAATGTGTGGTTTTGAAACCAGGGTTTAAAATCCCTGATGAGATGGTGTTGTTGCGTGCTCCACGGGAGTATGATCTTTATTATCTTGATATGAGTACAGCAACACCAACGTCTCATCAGAAACAGTGTTTTGTGTCTAAAAACAAAGCAACAGAAAAAGATTCAATCATGTGGCATCGTAAGATGGGCCACATTCATGTTCGCAAAATGAATTTTTTGGTTCATAATGATTTAGTTGAAGGCGTAAACTTTAAAAATTTTCATTTAAATGATGATTGTATTGCATGCAAGAAAGGTAAGCAGGTTCGGAAGTCACATCCTTTGAAGGTCATGAATTCGATCAGGTTACCTCTTGAGAGATTGCACATGGATCTCTTCGGGCCTGTCAATGTTAAGAGCATCAGTCGGGATTTGTACTGCTTGGTGGTTACAGATGACTTTTCAAGATTTTCTTGGGTTGTGTGCTTAGAACGGAAAGATCAAACATTTGAGTCTTTGATGATACTTTTCAAGAAGATGGAAACTGTATACAAACTGCCTATCCGGAGAATTAGAAGCGACAATGGAACTGAATTTAAAAACAACAGAATGTACGAGTTCTGCAATGAAAAGGGAATTCTTCATGAATTCAGTGCGCCGTATACTCCACAGCAAAACGGCGTAGCTGAAAGAAAGAATAGAACCCTAATCGAGACAGCACGTACAATGTTAGCAGATTCCAAGCTACCTAATTTCTTCTGGAGTGAAGCAGTATCTGCTGCATGTTATACACTGAACAGAGTCCTTACTGTCAAGAAGTATGGAAAAACGTGTTTTGAGTTACTGCATCGGTACAAGCCGAATCTTGAGTTCTTGGAACCTTTCGGATCACCGTGTACGTTCATTGATGAAGACGGAAAGTTTGGGGCAAAATCAAATGAAGGTTTCTTTGTAGGATACGCCAGCCCACTAAAAAGGGTGTTCGTACCATGTCTGAGCAAGGTGATTCAGGTACTTCATGTGGATTGTCAGAAGCATACTCCGTCACCTCAACTTCCCGGACAAAGATTCCTATTTGACTACGATAAACTCTGGGAATCGTTTCATCTGCCGTCCGAGCCGAGTGAGGAGGAACTTGCTCTCATATACTTGTATCAACAAAGTCATTTGCCAGAGCCGGAATCTAGTCCGCTAGATGTTCCTATGCCCAACGTGGGTACTCATGATGATGAAGCCGGACCAAGTGGAACCGTTCATATACCACCAGAGGAACCAGAGGAACCAGCTCCGTCATTTGACGTTTCTGACGACTCAGAGGAGGAACCCGCTCCTACCTTTGACGAGGAACCAAATGAGACAACAGAAGAGGCTGTTGACCAAATCGTTGATCTTGACATTTCAAATCTGGAATCGGAAGTTGTAGTGCCTGACAGTGCAATGCCACGAACATTATCCTATCATCCTTCAGAACAAATTATCGGCGACTTGCAAAGCGGTGTCAAAACTCGACATCAAATAGATCAAGCTCTTACATGTTTCTATTCATCTATTGCTGATATGCAAAAAGAAGTCTCATTGAAATGTTTTATTTCGCAGATAGAGCCCAAGACGTACAGGGAAGCATTGACCGAGGAGAGCTGGGTTAATGCAATGCAGGAGGAGTTACAACAATTCGAGAAGCTGGGCGTCTGGAGACTTGTAGATTTGCCTGAGAATCAAAAGTTGATTAAGACAAAGTGGGTTTTCAAATGTAAAAGAGATGATAGAGGAGTCGTGGTGAGAAACAAAGCAAGACTGGTCGTTCAAGGATTCAGTCAACAAGAAGGAATTGATTATGATGAAGTCTACGCACCAGTTGCAAGGCTAGAGGCAATTCGGATTTTTCTGGCCTTTGCATCATGGAAGAACTTTAAAGTATATCAACTTGACGTGAAATCTGCTTTTCTCTATGGAGCTATCAAAGAGGAAGTGTATGTGGGGCAACCGCCAGGTTTCACAGACCCACAGCACAAAAACAAGGTGTTTCTACTGGACAAGGCGTTATACGGACTTCACCAGGCCCCGAGAGCCTGGTATGAAACGCTCTCGACATACTTGTTGGACAACGGGTTCACAAGAGGTACAGTAGATAGCACTTTGTTTATTAAGGAAAAAGAAAACCATTTGTTGATTGTGCAGATTTACGTGGATGATATTATTTTTGGATCCACCAACGACGATATGTGCAAAGAGTTTGAGCTAGTGATGAAGAAAAAGTTTGAAATGAGCTCAATGGGCGAAATGAAGTTTTTCCTCGGGTTGCAGGTAGAACAAATGCCCGACGGAATCTTCATTCATCAGTCAAAGTATGTGAAGGATGTGCTAGACAAGTTTGATATGGCAGATTGCAGTCCAGCATCCACTCCCCTTGCACAAAATCATGGGATTTGTCCAGATGAGAATGGAGTGAAGATGGATGAAACATTGTACCGATCAATCATTGGTTCCCTAATGTATCTAACAGCTTCCCGTCCGGACATCATGTATCCGACATGCTTATGTGCCAGATATCAGTCGAATCCGAAGCAGTCACACCTGACAATCGTGAAACGTATACTACGGTATTTGAAAGGCTGCCCAAACATCGGTTTGTGGTATCCTAGATTAGGTGACTTTACTTTATCCGGTTTCGCTGATTCAGATTTCGGAAGCTGCAAGCAGAACGCAAAGTCCACCACTGCCGGGTGTCAGTTTTTAGGAACTCGACTCGTTACCTGGCAGTGTAAGAAACAAACCACTGTAGCGCTTTCTACTTGTGAAGCTGAATACGTTTCAGCTTCCAGCTGCTGTTCGCAGATCCTTTGGATCCAACAGCAAATGCGTGACTTTGGTTTGCAATTCTTAGATACTCCAATTTTCGTGGACAATGAAGCAGCCATTAATATTACTAAAAATCCGGTTCACCATTCAAAAACAAAACACATTGAAATCCGTCACCATTTTATTCGTGATTGTAACGAGAAAAAATTAATACGGATTGAATATGTGCACACCAATGAACAGAAAGCGGATTTCTATACCAAACCTTTTGACAAAAAGAGGTTTTATTATCTTTTAAAATTGAATGGAATAAAAAATCTGCAATCTGGGAGGGTTGTTGAATGTGATGCCGAATTGGACGGCGATCTGACGTGAACCTTTGTCAAGTTGTTAATTTTGTTTGTACAGTTTATTTTCTGCTTTTCGATAAAAACAAAAACACAAAAATATGTTTTTCTTTTTAGGGGGAGAAAGTTTGCAGAAAAATACAAAAACATGATAAAATCTATAAAAACCAAAAACATTTGAAAAAGTAAAAATGAGTTTGTGTATAAAAGGGAAATGATAGTACATCAGCTAGACAGGTGCAGTACGCTAAAGAATTGGAATGTATAAAATGTAATTAAGCAGTCTCGCTAAAGATGTGCCGATAGGTTTTCATAAAATCAGTAGATTAGTTTGGGATATAAACATAAAATTTACTTGCATCTACGTGGGGAACACCTCCAGGATATATAGGTAACCCCTGAAATCCTGTTTGAAGGGTCCCATATTCTGAGATACTAGGTCTTTATGCTTAGTGATATCTGGGGTATTATCCCGGGACTTCTGATTTTGCGGAAGCAATGGCCTAGTCCCCGAAGAATACTTTACGCTGCTTTGAAATATAAGCCTCCCCTCAGCATAAAAAATGATAACACATTGCAAAATTGTTAATCATGTGCTGTTGTAAAGAAGATCCCCAAAGGGGACCCACCAAAAGTCGAAGCCGTCATCTCTCTGCGTATCGAAAGATCGACCTGAGCTCTCACGGCCCTCGCAATTAACCCCTTACAGATATCATCTAGGTATATTCACCTGTAAGACTGAATACTGGGGTCTGGATACGGGAGTATATACTGAGGTGGGACACATGTAGATGTTTAAGTCTTAAAACATTAATTCTGTATCCCGAGCAGATTGAAAGTTTTGTGAGAATTTAAAAGGATCAGTATATCGGCAATCTACGTGAATTGTTTAATGCTTAAAATGAAATAACAGCTTAACGGTACTTGTATTTCGTCGGCAGCTGATATGATCCCTTAACACGCTCACAAAAAGATTGTGTGTACATAGTTTCAGCTTATTCAGTTTAAAATCCAAAAAGATTTTAATTTTTTTTTTCATTTTATTTTCGACAACTGACATTGGGAATCGAAAGTTCAAAGTCTTGTGCAGATCATGTCTGAGATTGATGAGGATTGGGTAAGCTTGTGATGCAGTACAAATGTTTGGTACAAGTATTTGTTGATTAAAATGGGTTTGAAAGATCAAAATGATTCAAAAGTTCATTAATTTGAACTTATTCTTTTTCAAAGAAATCTGATATCTTCATAGTTTGGTTAGCCAAGGTCATTGAGTTGGACTTGGTAGACTAGTCAGTTGACCAAGGTCATTTACTTGGACTTGGTTAACTGGGTGTGACATTAAAATCTGAAAAATTCAAAAAGGTAAAATATGTTTTTTAAGGTTTTCGCTTCAGGAAAAATTGCGCTTAAATCTGTTTCAAGCGAAACCTTCATGTTAACGAATTCGCTTCAAGATGTTGTAAGTATGCCTGAAGCGATATCGTCAGAAGTATAAAAGGACAACATGCTTCGCTTCAGTCATTATTTTTCAACCATTTCGCTTCAAGGTCTGTCAGAGAGACTTCAAGCGAATTCATCTAAATCTTTGTTTTCTACCGTTACTCTGTCAAAATTTCACCAAGATCTTGTGATTTTAGTTGGCAAACTCAACTATAATCATGGTGAATGTGAGTATTTTCTGAGATTTGTATCGTTTTTCGTTGATTTTTGATGTGTCAGCGACGGTTAGGGTTAGAACACATAGTTTTAGGGTATTAACTTGATAAAATCAAATCAAAACATATGTGTGTTGTCGGAATCATGTGTAGATTGATGTGTATTGTTTGATTGATTCAGATCTGAGTTTATACAAATTTGACGGATGAACAGATCTTTAATCGTAGATCTAGAACGTTTGTGTGGGTCAAAATGTATGAAATTCATATCAGTATGCTCGGAATTGAAAGTAGAACAGGACTGTGTGATCAATCTGATCATATGTTTAAAATTTTTTTGAGATGTTTGAACAGTGTCGCTTCAAGGGGTTGTCAGTGTCGCTTCAAGAGGTTGTTAGTGTCGCTTCAGGCAAAGCATTCTGTTACTATTTCGCTTGAGCATTTGTTGCTGTTTGTTGATTCTTCAAGCGAAATGATCTAATACCATCTCTCTTGTACAAAGTGTTATATGATCAGATGTTCTTTAAGCGAAATCATGGATGTCGCTTAAAATGATGAGTAAATTTGAAATTTTATAAAAATTGTCTAATATGTTTGAATTTTTGTGATATTTGATGTGCAGCCTTCGAATATTCTATTCAAAGCTCTTCACAATTCTTGTTGTGATCTTGATGTGACAAGGAGTTCAAAGTTGTCTGAGTTCTCTAGCATTCTGGAATTCATGAGAAGATTGCCAATTCAAAAAGCTTTAACAGATAGAAGAATGGTGTATGAGTCACACATCAAACGTTTTTGGAAGCATGCTGTGTATGATGAGAAAAACAAAGTAATTACTTCGCTTGTTAAAGCTGCTGAAGAAAAGAAAAGAGCTGATGATAATGAAAAGCTTAGGAAGATGTTGTTGAGAAAACCTAGGCCTAGAGAAGAAAAGTTCAAGTCCATGTGAAGACCTAGACTGAAGACTCCGGCTTTATCCAAGGGGGAGTTTGTTGATACATGATGTCTAAAGCCTACGTCATAAGTCTAGGGTCTAAATATGTCAAGTATGTAAAGTATAGGGATCTAAATGTAAGTTTAATTTAGTGTTGTAAGGGTTTCGCTTCAAGGGTCATAATGTAAGCCTCAAGCGAAATCATGTGATGAGACTTCGCTTGAGGTATGTTGAAGCGAAATCTTGTTGCCTATATATAGGCTTGTGTAGTTCTCAGTAGGTACGCATTCCGAGAAGTTGTAACGAAGTGCTTCCAGTTTTCCAAGTCATTATATAACAGAGAACAAGTGTTAAAAGTGAATCTATTCTGTTTTCTACTCTTTTCTGTCTGATTCTAAGCTGTTTAGATGTTTCCGCCATCTAAATAGTGTAAACACATTCAAATTGACTCATTTGATCGGTCAAATCGATCCTACAAATTATAAGACCGGGCCAAGATGGTAAGACCTGTTTAAAAAGATTCAATTCCCTGTTAACATCTTAAAACATGTTAACACACCTGGCAGATGTGATTCATTTAAAATCACACACGTCATTTTATATAGGATTCTTCAAAAGATTCCTAACCCAGTTTAATGATCCCTGAATCCTGGGTTTACGTCATCAATTAAGATGATCATATTTTAACCATACGTGGTAATATAGTGCCTACGGGCCTTGCTCATTTCTACATGAGCCAAAATACAGTGGTAGCTATGACTCCCTGTCAGATAAAGGTAATGAACTAGGTTCAAACCTCAAATACTTTGATTCTCTGAAATCCTAGCATATAATTTATAATTGTCTACGTGACTAGGCCTATTGTGCCAATATACTTTCATGCTTTGATTCCCTGAAATCATAGCTTATAAATTATATATGTCCTTGTGACTAAGCCAGTTGTGCTAACATACTTAAAGGCCTTGATTCTCTGAAATCATGGCTTATAATTTAAAAAAAAAAAAAAAAAAAATTGTCCTTGTGACTAGGCCTTTGTGCTATTAAATAAAACAGTTATTGTTGCTTTGATTCTCTGAAATCATAAGCTTATAATTTATAAATGTCCATGTGACCAGGCCATTGGTGCCAATAATAAAACTGTTAATGTTTTATAATTAGGATAAATTATAATAGAAATCCTAAATAAATATGATTAATAAATTAACCAAATATGGTCTCTGTTTACCATGGTTAATGAATTACCCTAAGGGGCAATTCAGTAATAAACATCCCTTAGAAGGGAAGTGCCTACGGGCTATAGTTAATGTCCTCTGAGACTAAAGACAGTGGTAGCCTACAGCTCCCTGTCAAGAAAAGGTAATGAACTTTGATTCAAACCTTAAGGCCACGATTCTCTGAAATCATGGCTTATAAATTTAACTTGTCTACGCGACAAGGCCATTGGTGCTATTATTAACTTATGAATTAGGATTGATGACAAAAATCCTGGATAAAATAAATATCCTTCCTTCTCTGTCAGTATGCAATCGAAGGGAATCTTAAAGGTGAAACCTAGCCTACGCGGCCAAGATGGTGAAACCTACTCAAGGGATTCAAATCCTTGTTAACACCTAGGAATGTGTTAGCACTCCTGACAAATGTGATTCGAGAAAATCACAACAGTCATCCTTATATTGGATTCTTCCAATTCTCAAATCTAGCCTAGTGATTTAGGAATCATGGCTTATATCATCTTATAAGATGATCATATTATAAACATCCGTGAGTGATGAAGTGCCTACGGGCTAAACTTGTTGTCCGATAAGACAACGACAGTGGTGGTCTTTGACCTCCTGTCTAAAATGTTGGACTATGTCTAAACATAATAGTCTATATGATCAATGCGATCATGACTAATATCATCTAATACGATGAACCTATTATAAACATCCATTAGTGATGTTTCGCCTACGGGCCATATTATATTGTTCATTGTGACACAAACATTGTGATCTCTACGATCCCCTATTTAAGGTAGCAAGCTGTGCTCAAGCCTAATAGTCTATATGATCAATGCGATCATGACTAAAATAATCAGTACGGTGATTAAAATTTAAACATCCCCAATGATGTTTTGCCTAAGGGCTATATTATATTGTTAAATAAAGACAAGGCAATTGTAATCTTTGGTGATTCTTTGCCCAAGGGGGTGAGCTACGCTCAAATCCCATAGTCTATACTATCAGTGCGATCCTGACTAGTATCCTCAGTATGATGATCATAATATTAACATCCCTCGTGATGAAATGCCTACGGGCTATACTTTATTCTAGTGTCGGTAAGACAAAGATAGTAGTGATCCTTATGATCCCCTGTTCAAAATGGTGTGATTATACCCAAACCTAATAGTCAATATGATCGATGTGATCATGACTAAAACCATTAGATAAGATGATTATATATAAACATCCATTAGTGATGTTGCTTGGCATATTTTTCTGCCAAAAGAATCGTCTTTCAAGACAATGACAGTTGTAGTCTATGACTCCCTGTCTGAAGGTGAAGAACCACGTTCAAACCTGGAAGCCCTAATCTAATAAGATTTCGGCTAATAAATTAAGGTCCTTGATAATAGACCATCGAGATTATGTTTTAAAGTCATTCATGACAAGCCTATGTGCTATAATAGGTCATTCGTGACAAGTTAACATATTAAATGTCAACATTCCTGGTAACATGCATTTGTGCCAGATTTGATGAATGTCCATATAACAAGGCCGTTTGTGCCATATCTAATTGTCCTTCGTGACAAGGCCTTCGTGCCGTATAATCATTTATGTCCTTCATGACTATGCTTTATGCCATATTTTCTACGTCCCTCGCGACAGGCTTCTATGCCATATATATATAACCGAAGTCATGAAAGGCTAGCCTTTGAGCTATTTATAATCGTACTTGTGACAAGGACAGTTGTGACATTATGGTTCCCTGTCAAGCAAGTAATGAACTCGCTCCAAGCTTCGAATGCCATTGATGGTCCAGTTGTGACCTAGGCTAAGCATAATGGAAATACATTCAAAATAACATTCACTATGAATGTTCGGAACAGAATAGCCCATACGGTTTATGAATGCCGTGGCTAATGTAAGTCAGATTTTCAGGATGATGACTGATAAAGGTTAAATCTTGGTGATTGGTACCAAGTTTCGAGTATGGAAAACTCGGATGAGGTAGACGACAGTCGCAACGCTATTCAGGCGACGAAAGTTAATAAAACTACAAACGTAAACCTCAATATTGATGGAGTTAATCTCCAAGCTGTGGTTGACGCAGCAGTTGGAGAGATCATGGGAAAAGGTCATGAGACAATCCAAGGGGACGAATACTTCTCGCTCTAAATCTCATTCGAAACCATGTTTAAAATTACTCATGAGGAGAGCTATGTTCACACTTCAAATTTGAAGTGTGAACCAAAGAAAGAGGATAACTCCTAGAAATCGGAGAAGGAGAGCAAATACAGGCTTGATAAAAAGCAACGAAAGTTCGGTGAGAAGCCGGTATACCTCTGAGAATGCTTCAGCATTAATAGATGGATGTTTTATATCCATTAAAAAAAAAATAATCATTTTTCCGATGTCCTAAGTTTCGGACTCCAAATATTGATAAAAACAGATTGGTTGCCTTAAAAATCAAGCCCATATTGTGGGTAATAAGGAGCAATTAATTTCCAAGACTCCTTACGAGACAACCCTCGTAATTACACGTATCCGTACGATTAATTAAAATTAAACATAAAAAAAAAATGGTGGAACTGGCCGTCCCCGGATTCGAACCCGGGTCTAGACCGGCCGCACCCTTTCGCGCGCCTAACCAACTGAGCTAGGTGCCTAGTTTGTGAAAATCTCCATTCTAATTTAATATAAGCACTTGTACAATAAACTTCCTTATCATTTATCAATAATAATTTCTGCTAAGTGTCCTGTTTTTTTTATACAGGCAACAATAAATCTTCATGAACCATAAACTTAGCAAAAAATTTATTATCATCCACAAGGTATAACTACCAAGGAGACCATAGTAACCGATTCGTATAAATCGGCAAGGAATCGTTCCGAAAATCTAAGAGCACTCTTTCTTTGTATAGAGTACGACAACATATGTTATTTTAATTATTTTTCTCATTGTTTTCTATCGCCTGCGAATGACAAACTATGTTTGATAAAAGTGTCATATGAGGATTGGCGTATCCTAGTGTGTCCCATAGATTATTTCCATGTCTGATCAGCATGGAAGTTTAATACATGGAACCCCTGAGATATCCCAATGATCATATTGTACTAAAGTCGACTAGTAGTATTCAAAGAAGATATCCAAAAATGGAAATTTTTTTTCAAGTAAATGTTCCCGATTAAGGAATTCGTGGACATATAACATAAAGGTGTCACTCATTTGACACGAACAATGATGGATGAACTGGAGCCTGAGATATGGAAAATCTCTGTAGCTTCCTTGTATCTTAATTATCTTCTCAAAAGTTTTCCCTGTTTACCTCCTGGAAGACAGGTAGAACTAAGATTAACATCCCGCTGTGGGCTGGAGTATTATGAAAACTCCATATTGATTATGGAAAAATCGAAACCTTGATTTAGTAGGTTTTAAAACAAAGGCACATAAAGCCTGACTCAATCTGAGGGTTTTATATTATTAAATAAGAAAGACGGTTCATATTGCTTATGCATGCATGCCGCAACCCTAAATAGGCAACGATTAAGAATTTGCCATCAGCTGCCCAGAATAGTCGAATTGTTCGACTAACGACAAGGATTAGCTATTCCCTAAGATTTGTTAAGCAGTGGTTGAATTAACCATCTCACCTTAAGAAAAGCTTTTCTATAAAAGTTGATAAATAAGTATCAAGGCTGCCCCTTTTGGAGACCTTGTATAAATGGAATATTAAACAATCTATTGATTAGGACAATAGATGGGTAAGCCCAATTAACTGGATCTGAAAGTTGCATTGGAAGCAACGAACAAGATCATGCAAATTCCTAACCATCTGTAAGTTGCCATTATTAGGCAGAAGAGTTACGCTGATCCTAAGCGTAAGGATTTTCACTTCGAAGTAGTTAACAAAGTCCTACTTAAGGTGTCACCCTGGGAGGGGGTGAGGCGGTTGGTAAGAAAGGCAAGCTAAGTCCGAGATGCATAGGACCTTTCGAGGTTATCGAACGTGTCGGTTCAGTTGCCTATAAGCTAAACTTACCTGAAGAGCTCCGTGGAATTCACAATGTGTTCCACATCTGCAATCTGAAGAAGTGTTTCGCTGATGAATCACTGGTTATACCACTTACGGATGTGCATAAAGATGAGAGCTTAAAATTTGAGGAAGAACCTTTTGTCGATTGAAGATCGATAGGTAAAGAAGCTTCGGAAGAAGCATGTACCTATTGTAAAGGTCAATGGGATGCCCATAGAGGTCCCGAATACACGTGGGAGGTTGAATCAACGATGAAAGAAAAGTACCCTTACTTATTTCAGTAAATCTCGGGTCGAGATTTATTTTAAGGGGGTGAGGATGTAACACCTCGGAAAATTCACGTCCTATAATATGTTGACACGTGTCATAAAGTTTAAACGTGTGAAAGAAATATTATGGAAGGACTAAAGTTGACAAACGTGGAAAGTATGTAAATATACGTATTCTAAGTGTCAACAGTGAATAAACATATTGTATATTAACCCTACAAGATGCTCATACCTTCAAACGAATAAATCATGGATCATACGAAGCTTAAAGTGAGTAATTTCAAACTACAGGGACCAATTGTGTCAACATGTTTAATTTATACCTCTGAGTGACCTTTTGACATACCCGAAGCTTTGTAACGATAAATTATGCTCACTAGAATGCACGGTTAAAATTTCATAAAGTTTCGTCAACGTATGAGGAAGTTGTGATCAAATTCGTGTGCGAGGGTTTAAAAGCGTAAACGTTGAAAGTTAGACCTTTTCGGGTAACAATTAAGTTACCCGAGGGCTTAACAAAGTGGGTATATGTTTTAAAGCCCCTATATGTCAATTATAAGGGTCCATACGGCAATTTATAAGTGTCTGTACAAGATTTGAAGAGCCAAGGATCAAACAGCAATTAAATGAAAAATTTTTGGCTGAATTAAACATGCTCGCGTAGCGCGAGCCTGATGCCTTATGGCGTCGCGCTACGCGACTGATTGATCTGGACAGAATGTTTGTTTTCGTGGCCCCTTGTCTGCCACAGCCTTGGTGCATGCACTTTGATCGATCATTCATCACCCCTTGGCCCCTAAAAACACCCCTAGAACACTAGGGCATGTGTCAAACAATTGTGGAAGGGTCCTAGACTTGGTTGTCAAGCTTTTGTGGTGTCCATGAGCACTATATAAGGGACCATAGTTACAACAATTGCTTCACACATCATTCAAGTGCCATCTGATCATTTGAGGAGCTTCCAATCTGATTCAAGGCCTTCCTAATCACCCATTTAATACTTGTAAGTATACTAGTCCTTTCTTAATTATGTTTAGTTTAGTTTTTAGCTTAGAAGTCAACATATCGTACTTAACGTTTGACTTCCAGTTTAATTAAGGTAGACTCAGTCGTAACCCGAAATAAAAGTACCGTTAGATAGGTAATTATATGGGTATTAAACCCTTATGAGGGCAAGTACCAATTCCAGACCTAACTAGGTCGTTTGTCGGGTCAAACGTTGACCGAAAAAGTCAACAGAAATACAAAATGCGATTTAATGTGCAATTAATGATCTGAAAGGTGTGTAACCTGTTTTAACCTTAATATAACATGATAATAAGTATAAAAACTTGTCTACGCTTGCCCGACTCGACAAATTTCTGTTTAAACCCGGTTCGGAACCGAAAGGCGCAAAACCTTGACTTTTGCTTTGACTTCGCTTCTGACCCGTTTTAGTTTGATTCGGAAATGCCTTAGTGCTTCATTAGAGTAGGGTTGCATGATAGTATAAGTCTCTGTACTTGTTTCGTTGATTATCCAATTAATATGCAAGTTTCCGTTAATCGCTCATATGTTGACCATTATGCCCTTATTACCTTAAAACATGATTTATGAAAATGTAAAAGTGTAGAAACCTTGAATATTGATATATAAACTTGTATGCAAAGTTTGACATCAGTTTGACTTGTAGATTAAGAGTTATGCTCATTATCGCAAAACTATTGCTTTATGTTAACATAATGGCGTAATTAGCGTATAGCCTAGTTAAACATACTTTTTGGTATCAAACGAATTACCCACTGTTATAAAATATTATTTTAAGATTTTTAAAGATTTTTAATTAATTTTAGGCTGAGCATAACTCGTAGTCGCAGGCTTAATTCGGAAATTGTCGGTTTTGCCCTTACGGGCCATAAAATGAGTTTTACACATCTAAACGACTCCAAACCTTTTGCTACTGATTTGTTATGATAAGTAAATTATTTTAAGCCTTCTGGAAATATAAAAAATGTCAGATTTCAGTATCGAACCCGGTAATGGCCTTTAATCGCCTTAATTAGCGTTTTTAACGCATGATATGTTTTCAAATCATATTGGACATACCCGGGTTGATACCTACTGATATAAGAGGCAAATTATGATATTTTAACAGTAAGCAAGGGTTGATTAACTCAGACTTCGTTTTTGAGCTTTTCGGCTTATGTGAAATTACCAAAATACCCCTACGGGGCATAGTTTGGTTAAAGATGATAAATCTCACATATATGCTTTAGTCTACTATTATAACTCATCAAATTGAGTATGTTTGCTGTTTACATCAGACCTGTAACTCAGTTAAACATCTAAGCGCTTTTACAAACTTTAAAATGACCAAACTACCCCTACGGGGCATAGTTTGTGTTTAAACTAGTTCGGGGCATAACGAAAGACATCTTACTGATGTCACAACATATTTGAAGCATATTAACTTAGGAAACCTGTATATGGCTCTAACGGATACCCGTTACGCTTATTTCGCGTTCGGTTCGGTTTATGTAACAAGTTTACATAAATTAGTCGAAACGGGTCAAACCTTATCGGTTTTATCTCAAAATCCAGAATGTGAATAATAAACCCATATTAAACAAGTCTTCCAACTTGTCGGGTCTAAATCACACTCTATCCGGTCTTCGCTTAATCGTGCGTACGAACCGTATCTTTGAAACTAGCCGGTCTAAGCTTAAGCTTAATTAAAGACCCGTTAGGATTCTAATAGGTTATTTAAAAACCTTCGTTCCAGATTAGGAGCCCAGTAAAAGCTATCTGTACTTGCTGAGTTGATATACGGCTGGGATTGAATTTATATTTAGCTCAGGTAAATACTTTTAACTTATTTTCCCTATACGGGCTTGGGTTACGGTACATAGCGTACCGCTTGATCGGGCATCAAATCTCCACGCTTAGTGGGTAGTTGAATAATTTGATCGGCTTGTTTTAAACAGATTTGTTACTTTACAGCCTTTGGGGGGTTAATGACCATGTCCCGGATATCCTCGGCATTATCTTACGAGATGGCCACGACCTGAGCACGGGGTGTAGGCGTACACCTGTCAGTGTATAACTCTAGAATTGTGGTGTGTCTATTGATCTTTAACCCGGATACGTTCCGGGCTACTGAACGCATAAGTAACATGTAAATCGTTCTCAAGATTTTAATATTAAATAATTCTCCCAAGTTAAAAAGATTAATTTTGCCTCTGTGCATTTTAATCAATGTGTCAAGATATTTTGTGCCACGTGCATTCAAAACCCTTTTACAAACTCTTTTTTTCCAAAATGAGTCAGTTGAATGTATTTACCAGTGTAAACTGACGTATTTTCCAAAAAGGCTAAATGCAGGTACTATACGAAATTGGCTGGATATGTCTCCTTAGCATCAATAGAAGTCTCGCAAGCTTAAGATGCCTAAAAGTCTGTTGAACTATTGTTTCCATTTTATGTTCGATCCTTCTGTGGATAAACTTCCGAATATTGTGACAATTGATATTACAATAATAAATTCGGTTGTACTATATTTTCAATTGCTTCCGCTGTGCTTAATAATATTGTGTTGTTTGACTATTATGTTGCCAACCATGACGTCACGATACTCCCCACCGGGCCCACCGGTGACACGTGGAAATTTGGGGTGTGACATTATTCAAATCATAGCAATTTTTCTTCAAATTTCTACTTAGGGTTTGTTCCTAAGCAATGACACTTCATTAATTCGGCCATAACCTCTACGATTCATACATAGATTGCATCATGCAAAGTTAATCGATTTTCACAACTTCAAGAATGTTAGAAATTCAACATACCTTACGATCCCCTTGACTTGGTGACCGTTTCTATGTGTTCAAATCCGAATTTGGCCCTTGTTTGATCCTCCAATTTGAGGGTTTTGTTGAATTTTAGGGTTGAGCTCCATGGGAACTTGCTCTTGGCTTCTCACGTACGCACACACATATATGTGTGTTTGTTTTCTTTTGTTTTAATAAATAAATTTTCCAGTTAACTAACTTTGGTCCCTCGTGTTTGGTTGGTTATTAAGTAGGCCACAACTTTATTATTTCTAACACCATTCCCACTTGTTATCTTGGTTAAATATTCCTAGTTACCTTAGTGGGTTCAGGGAATTTATGACTTGGTTTATTTTAAGTCCCGTTCACTCAGGCCTTTTTATCCACTTTAATTTCCTCAAAAGGATTTGTTCACTTTTTATTTAATATTAGGTTTATTTAATTAAATCCTAATATTTACCGGGTTACTTTTACCACTAACGGTACTTTGCCCATCTTTTAGTATTAACGTGGTTTGATTACCAAACCCGTTTTTGGGGTGTTACAAGTCTACCCCCTTAAAGAGGTTTCGTCCTCGAAACCTTTTCTTACATAATTTATCGAGTTTAACTCCATGCATTTGCTCTCGATAATCAATTGAACATTGCTCATATTTTAACCAATTGTTAGTATTACCAGAAAAGTATGTTTATATCTTATTGGTTATTAATCATCTACATATCTTATACGACAATATGCAACTTGAAATAACGTAATCTCGTTATTTCCACTAGTTTAATTTACTTAGCAATATTCATCACTCGGCTCTAATGTGGTTATATGTGTTTGGTTTTAAAGCGTATGCGCCTTTTACGTGTATAGCCTCATAGGCCGATACTTTTATCTTGTATTTCTTATTCTAGTCACTTAATTGACCGAGTTGTCCTCTGATCACTCGGTTGCATTTATTTCCGACATGTTTACTTCAAGTTAATCTTATATCGACAAGCGCTTTGTATAAGTCGTATCACTATTCTGACCTTGAAAGGTTTTACCGGCTAGACTGATTACTCACCGTCACTTTATACCCCGTCATTCGGGTATATCTTATTGCCAACCCGGCCTTTTGTATGTTTTCTGATTTCGTATCTCGTAACTCACGTTACGACATGGTTATATTCTGTATCACTTTTTGTGACCGTGATCATATCACATCACGTCTTGTTTAAGTTTATGTCGACTTTTCATTATCGAATATATCCCTTTTCGAATATATCGTCTCGCACCTGTCAGTGTCAAGACTTATATATTTCATGTTTACTATTTATACGTCTACGAGAATTCATATTTGTAAAAACGTCATTTCTTACCAAAACCGAAGTTTTAGTTTAGCGTCTTCTCTTTAACTTTTGTCAATTATCCATACCGGGATATTGACAGTCTAAAATTTATTCTTTTACAGTCTTTATTTTATGCGAGGATTTTCAATTTATTCCTTCACCTTGTCTAATTATCCACAACCTTATTATTTCTAACAACATTCCCACTTATTAACTAGGTTAAATATTCCTAGTTACGTTAGCGGGTTCAGGGAATTTATGACTTGGTTTATTTTAAGTCCCGTTCACTCAGGCCTTTTTATCCACTTTAATTTCCTCAAAAGGATTTGTTCACTTTTTATTTAATATTAGGTTTATTTAATTAAATCCTAATATTTACCGGGTTACTTTTACCACTAACGATACTTTGCCCGTCTTTTAGTATTAACGTGGTTTGATTACCAAACCCGTTTTTGGGGTGTTACAAACGATCTCGAAACCTTGTGAAATTTATGTCACTTATTCTTGAGAGTATATTTGAATATTTCGAAGCCTTGGGTTCGTTAAAAGGTCACTCAGAGGTAAGAATTAACATGTTGACACGTTTAACCCCTGTAGTTTATAATCTTTCGATTATTTTCATAAACGGCTTCTCATATTCAATTAATCACTCGTTTAAGAATATATTCTTCATGTATGGTCATTCAGAGGCATAAGTTTGGCATGCTGACACTTTTAGTCCCTCCGGACACATAGTTTCATCGTTTGTCAACATTAGTCCTTAAAATCAAACCTTCACATGTTTAGAGTTTAGGACATGTGTCTTTATATAATTGGACACGTTTTTACGTGGTGTTACATATGGTTTATAAGCTAAAAGTTTCCAACAACAATTAATCCAATGGACATTGTGTTTCAAGATCCCACAACAAATCAAATAAAATATGTAAGAAAAATCCCAAGTGGGACCCACATCCTAACCGGCCATCAAAGGGGGGGGGGGGTAAAGTGTAACATTCTAATGGTAGGTTAAGTGTTATGGTTAGATTTCAAGTATACTAGTTAGGGTTATATGTGTTATATGTTTATAGGATGTGTTGTGATGTTCGGTGACCATAAATAGCTTTGTAACACTAAAACAATGCTTCTAGTAAGAATTTGATGTTTCGGGTAGTGTCCGGTTGTTCGTTTCGTTACTGTTCGTTAAAGCGCTAAATTGCGCAGTTTAGTGTGCTTTATGTTATGTTTTTTTGACAATTTTGATTCCCGACACTTAGGAAAGTATTATGGACCATTTAACCACTTTTCTGCATTATATTTAGATGTTAAAAGCTGATTTTTGCATAATTTGCTTTTTCTACAGAATTTTGCACTTTTAGTGTGTTTCTAGCACTTTCCGACACCTATGTCATCACTAGGATGGCAGTTTTGTAATCCCTACTTTCCTACACACTATCCTAGTGTAACACTTGGTTCTGTGGCTCATTCTGTGTCTTAATATCACGTCTGTCCAAGTACTGAACTCCCGTCAGTACTTCTAGTTCATCTGATAACTGTGCTAACTTTGTTCTGTGCATTAATAGAACTATATTATGTTGCATGTAGTAATGATAAAAGTCTTGCAACATGAAATGCCATTGTATGTATATAACAGTAATCAGATATTCATTCATCTTGTAAACTAAATCATGCACAGTCATTAACGCATAGATTACTGTTTAATTATTGTACGAAATGCATGGAAAAGTGCCAGTTGTCACATTCTCCCCCAGTTAAAAGAATTTCGTCCCAAAATTCAAGCTATGCCATCGGTCGCAGGGGAGTTGTGAATCAAATGTGGTCTCTTAGGCTTAATTTGGTCTTCATGTTCCCAAGTAAACTCTGGGCCATGAAATGAATTCCAACGAACTCTAACAATTCAATTACGACTTCTCCGTGTTTTGTGGACCTCCAGTCTCCAACCTCAACATGTTCTTTAATAAATTGGAGTTTGTCGTTGACGTGAATCCTGTTTGCGGGAATAACGACTGTTTCTTGAGTCGGGCTCTACTAAAGACTAGACACGTGAAACATGTCGTGATCACTGGTAAGTTCTTCTGGAAGTTTCAGCTTGTGAGCAATGGTCCTGATCCTTTCCATAATCTCGAAAGGTCTAATATACTGTGGGTCCAACCTCCCACACTTTCCAAATCATACCACGCCTTCCCAAGGCGAGACTTTCAATAGTATCATCTCTCCAATCTTAAATTCCAACGGTTTCCGCCGCTTGCCGGCGTAGATTCTCTATATACCACATGCTTGACTTGTTACGATCACGTATCCGATCGATCTTGTCTGTAGTTCCCTGAACCATCTCGGGCCAGTAAATCGTTTATCCCTGGTCTCCGCCTAACACAAAAGGGGACCGATCCTTTCGTTCCTATAAAGCTTTGCGCGGGACGGCCTAAACGACGGTGTGATAAATATTATTGCAGGAAAACTTCACTAAGGGCAAGTGAACATTCCAACTTATCATCAATGTTCATCACACAAGCACGTAGCGAGTCTACCAAAGCCTGTATCGTTCGTTTTCTCTGGCCGTCCATCTGAGGGTGAGAGGCAGTACTAATGGTTCAACTGTGACCCATACGCCTTCTGTAACGTCGGCCATATCCTTGGCACAAACGACCATCTCGGTTGGACAAGGTAGAAACAGGCACTCCATAACGTGCCATAATTTCTCTAAGGTAAATCTCTGCTAATTTCCTTGTGTTGTCCTCCTCACTGATTGGTAGGAAATGTGCAGGCTTGGTGAGTTGATCAATACTCTCCCAAATCATATCGTGACCTCTTTGGGTTCTTGGTAGCTTGTAATGAAATCCATTAAGGTTCGTTCCCACTTTCACATGGGGACCTCAGGCTGTTGCAGCAGCCCCGATGGTTTCTTATATTCTGTCTTAACCTCGGCACAGGTAAGACAGTTACCCGCATATGTAGCTATATCGGCTTCCATCTTGGGCCACTCATGTTAATCCTTCAAGTCTTGGTACATCTTGTCGGATCCAGGATGGATCGAGTACCTAGACCTATGAGCCTTGTCCCAAAACTATCGTACGAAAATTGTCGCAAAACGGAACCCAAAGTCATTTCATGAAGTACAAGGTTCCGTCTTCCTTAGGCAATACTTGCACTTCCATTCTTGTAATCACTTCAGCTTGAAGGTTCTCTGGTTTGAGCATCTCTTGCTCAGCTTCACGAATCCGAGTAGCGGGGTTTGTCTGTATGGTCATCTCTAAGGCTCGCGCTCTTAGAGGCTTTGCGCGATCTTTACGACTCGAGGCGTCTGCTACAACGCTTGCCTTGTCCATGTGATACTTAATCTCACAGTCATAATCATTTAGTAGCTCATTCCATCTCGTTATCTCATGTTTAAGTCCTGCTGATCAACGGTGTGCTGCAACCCTTGTGATCAGTAAAGATCGTGCAGCGTTTCTCATACAGGTAATGACGCCAAATCTTCAACGCACAACTACTGCACCTAGTTCAAGGTCTCTTCTCATGATCCTTTAATCAACGTGACGTGTACGTGATGACGTGGTCTCTTTGCATTAACGCGCAATCGAGACCTTGTCGAGAAGCGTCACAAGAACCGCAATTCTATTGGTATTGTCAGGTGAAGACAAGATAGGTATCGACCAGGTTGGGGTTGTTAGCGGCTGAGCAGTCCTTGAAAGGTTTTCTAGGGGTCGTCTGATACAACCTACAATCCCCAAAAATTCTTAGTTGTGCCTTAGGGACTCCTTAGTTCTTGATTGCAGGGTCGTCATGAATCTCATTCTTATTCACCACGTGTCCTAAGAATCTTACCTCGCAAATCCAAAGTTCGCACTTCGACATCCTGGCACATAACTGTTCTTTCCTCAAAAGCTCCAATATATCTCGCAGATGTTGTTCATGACCTTCCTTGGTCTTTGAGCTTATGAGAATGCAGTCAATAAATATAATCACGATCTTATCCAGGTACAGCTTACACACCCGATTCATGAGGTCCATGAATACTGCCGGTGCAAGTGTTAAGCCAAACGGCACGACAATGAACTCGTAATGCTCAAAGCAAGCCCTAAAGGTCGTTTTGTTAGTGCAGTATGTCTATCGCCTCCGTCAATCAAAACCGTAGCAGAAATAGAAGAGATCTAGACTTTGCGTTACATGATGTAGTTAAAAGGGCAAGGTGGCAATCTTGTAAATAAGCGGAAATCCCTTATAACCTTGTGCCTATAAATAGGAGCTTTAGGCTTTAGTTTTAAAACTTTTGCTCATTTGACATTTTGGAGAGCTAAGCTTAGAGAGAAAAAGTCTAGAGAGAGAAAGTCTTCATAGGTGATTCACGATGATTGTACTCGTCATATCTTTCAATAGAATCACGTTAAATTGTACGTTCTTGTGTTTGGTCACGTTCATGTACGGATTCCGCACGTCACACGTTCGGTTCGCAATCGTTTTGAAGTCGAAAACCGGTCCTAACAAGTGGTATCAGAGCGGGAGCTCGATTGCACAGATCTATCACACAGATTCGTACAGGATTTCATCAGATTCAGATCCGAATTCATCCAGATTTGATCGATTTCTTCATCTTTTTCATCTTCTTCACGTTCTTGACTGAATTTTGCAAAATTGAACGGGTTTTTACGGTCCAAATTAGCTGATTTTTTGATATGTTGTGCGAAAACACCTGATCTATAACCCTACAAAATTTCAAATCTTAATTCAAAGCCGTTTAGGAGAAATCTAAGTTTTTTGGTCCGAAATCATGCCAGTTCTGCCATTTCGCACGAAGTTGACCCCTAAGTCATCCATTTCGCACGAATTGGACCCAGTCCGCATCAAAGTGTCCATTTCGTTTGAAAAACAACCCAATTCGTACGAGTTGAGGTCATTTCGCATGAAAGTGTCACTAATTCGCATCAAATTGGTCCAATTCGTGTGAAATACGTCATTTCGTTTGAAAATGTCTGTCAACATGTCTCAGCAGTTCACGTGATACAATAAATTGCACCGATCCATTAATTGTTAGAAAGTAATCGGCCCTCATAAATAACTACAACAGAAGTCTCGTGATACACTTGATTTGATCTGATCAATATACACCGGCCCAATCATATTTGTTTAACATTTGAAGTTGTCGGCCTAGTGGGTTTTTAGGTCCAATCATCAATTGATCAATATCAATTTTGTCGGCCTCATTAATCAATAGTCAAAGTCATCGGTCAACTCAGAATTTTGGTCCAATCACAATTTGGATTTGAGAATTTAACGGTCCAATAGCTTCACATTGTTTTTGAAATTGGTGGCCCATGTTGATCAGTTTGCATGTGCGGCCCATATGAGTTCATATTAAGGGTCCAATTAAAATCAAGTCTTGCTAAAGTTGACGGCCCAATCAAGTTTCATTGTTAAAGTCTTAATTGAATAAACCAATTCGTACGAAATGAGGTCAAGGTGTTCTAAAGAGAACAAGTTCGTATGAAGTGGTTATAGACTTTCCAGGTCGTTTGAGATAGTCACTCAGGTTGTGTGAAGTGGTTATAGCCTTTCAGGTCATTTGAAAAGTTAGTCAAAGTTCCAGTTCGCACGAAATAGAGTCAGGTCGTTTGAATTTGATCCGGGTCATAGTAGTTCGCACGGTTTGACAACTTGAACCTCAGTTCGCATAGTAGTTCGAGTACCAGTTTGATCAGTTGTTTGATAAGTGTTTAAACTGATTGTGTTTGTGTGTTTCATTTGCAGGTGATTCAAGATATACAAAGTGTGAATTTCAAGAAATTGTTTGAAGATGTCAAGCAGCGGTGAAGAATTTTACAACACGTTTTACAATGCTTTTACTTCAGAATCATCCGAAAGAAGATCTGAAACAAGAGATTATTCAAAAGAGATTTCAGATAATTTGAAATACGACAATTTATACGGAAACCAACAGAAACCACCGAAATTAATGAATGTTGAAGATTATAACTTGTGGAAAAATCGGTTTGAGGGTTGGGTAAAAGCTTTTGCAACTGAAAGTTGGTTAAAATTTAAACAAGGATATAAAGAACCAACAAAAGAAGGAGGAGAGTTATTAACCGAAGAAGAGTTCACAAAAAAAGATTTAAAAAATGTTGTGGCTGAATAACGAATGATTACATTGTTACATCAGTCAGTGAGAGAAGACATTATTTCACTACTTGAACATGAGAAAACATCAAAGGGTTTATGGGAAGCTTTAGAAAGAAAATGTACTGGTGGTGAGCTGATTATTAAAAACAAGCGTTCATTATTGAAAAAACAATTTGATTTGTTTGCTTGTGTGAAAGGTGAAACTGTTCTACATATGATTGAAAGATTCTGTCATCTTAAATTTGAGTTGGAAAGAGTTGGTGTGTCAAAAAATAATGAAGAGATCATTGATAAGTTGATAGAAGTTGTTCCAAATGAAGATGATTGGTTATACTATGTCATGATTCTCAAAAACAGCAATGATATGAGCAAGGTGACTCTAGACTGGCTGATTGAGAAACTTGAGGGGCATGATCTAGAAATCAGGAAACAAAACAAAATAGGAAGCCAGCTGTATAAACAAAATGTCGATTTATACTACAGAGGAAACATGTTTGATCAAAAGTCAAAAACGGGATTTAGTGCTGGAAGCTCAAGGGATTCATCTCAGCAAAGTTCTTCAAGAGATTCGGGTTATCATTCAATTGGTTCAAATTCATCGAATCCAAACATTGTCAATTGCAATATCGCTATAGATCTGAAAAACTCTCAAAGTCTGAATGCAGAAGCTGCCACGCAACAAATGGTGTTCTTAGCATCTGTCCTAGAATCGTATGAAAGTCTGATCGCGGGAAAAGTTGGAAACCCGAAAATGACAAAGGAAGATTATGATCAGATCGATCCAGAGGAGATGGAGCTAATGGATATTAAATGGTGCATGGCTAGCACAATGAGGAGAGCACAACGCTTCATGGATCTCACTGGAAGATCATCTTTGGGTTCTGCTGATTCGAAATTGGGACGATAAAACAAAAGTTACCTGTTTCAAATGCAAACAGAAAGGACACTTTAAGAGAGAGTGTACAAACAAGGAAACTGACGAACCCACGAATCCATTCAGAGATGATTATTATAAGAAAGCAATTTATCATCGCAACAGTGGATCATCAAATGTGAGTCAGAAACAGATCGATGAAGGGTCGTCAAAGGAAAGATCTAGGGCGATGGCGGTTATTCAAGACGATGAAGGTTATGACTGGAGTCAAATTCTTCCTGAAGAAGATTATGTTGGATCCGCATTTGTAGCCGATGCGGCTTATGAAAATTGGTGGAGAAGAGATAGTGCGAGATATGAGATTATAAAGCTGAAAGAACCATTCAAAGAAGCTCGGAGAGCCAATAGATGGAATGCTGAACTGGAATGTTACATGGATCCACAGGGTAATCCAGTGGTTGATCCGGATAAGGTGGATTTTGATGCAGTAACAAATCTTTTTCCAGATCAGGACACTTATAATACAAGAAGGTTATCTGAAAAAGGTTATGAGGCTGATCTGTTGAACAAAATAAAAGAAATTTTTGAAGCAAGTCTGCCAAAGGTGGTAGAAATGAAGAAGAGGAAAGAAGTAGAGTTGAAAAGGCTGGTAGAAGAGGTGAAGATTATGGCAAAGAATGATGTTGAAGAAGAAAAGAAGATGGAAGAAGAAGAGAAGAAAGAAGAAGAGAAGAAAGAAGAAGTCCAGAAAGTTGAAACAGAAGAATCATCGGTGCTGAAAGAAACTGAGGTAAATGAATCTTCTGATTTATCAAATGCTGAAATTGTTAATAAAAATGAAAACAAGTGCAGGAATTGCATAGAAATGTGCAAAGCCTGTACCAAAAAAGATGAAATGATAAAAACAAAAGATATTGAAACAAATAAACTTGAAAATGTTTTTAAAATAAAATGCAAAGAAATGATTGAAAAATAAGAAATGTTGAAACAAAAGGTTGAAAAGATGACACAGAAATGTCATGATTTTGAAAAAGAAAATGAGATTTTGAGAGAAATGTGTACAGCAAAATGTGTTGGTTGTGTTGAAAAAGATAATAAGTTTCAAGATTTTCAAAAAGAATATGATAATTTGAAATGGTCAAATCAGAGAGTACAAGAAGCTTATGATACTTTGAAGAGACAAGTCAAATGTTTTGACGAAAGATTGTCTGAAACTTTAACAACCAAAGAACTGTATGAGAGAAAGTTTAAAGAAAAGCAACTTGAATTAAACAAGTGTGTTGATGAAGTTGCTAATCTTAAACAAGTTCTGGTTGAAAAAGAAAAGATTGTTACAAAACTTCAAAGTTATCATAGTTCTTCGTACATTCTCGAACGCATTTTCAACATCACACCAGATGACAAAGATACTGATAAGAATAAAAAGGGTATTGGTTCAAAATTTCATTAGGTACCACCACCATTGAGAAATAAATATACTTTTTATGATGAGGAAAAGGTGGCAAAAGGTCTGAATATCGTTGACCAATTACCTGAAAGTATCGATGTGACTTACGCCAAATCTGATGAAGCTGATGATTCAGAGGTGGTAAGTAAGGTTGTTGAAAGCATTTTGAAAGATGAGTCTTCCAAAGGTAAGTCTGAATCACAGGAAGAAAAGGAGGGAAATTTTCATGATGGTTATCTCAAACATTCAAAATCTGAGAATGTTGTGAATGATGATCCAAAAGGATTGGCTTATACCATGATTGGATTGGACAAATTATTCTCAGACAACGAGTTCCCGATTCAGAATGTGATTGCAGATAAAATTGACAAAGTGTTTAAACTGGTTGAGATCGAAAAGTTAGAAATTTCAAAATTTGCTGGTAAAAGCAAGAAAGCTTTTTATAACAAACCTGGTTACAAAAAGAAGAACATGAAGGCAGGTTTGGGTTATAAAAAGAAACAAAATCAAAATAAAAGGTTTGAAAAGCAAAATTTTCAAAAGAAAATGAATTTCGTTCATGGGAAAAGTTCGGAAGAAAAGAAAGAACTCAAATTTAGACGACAGTCTAATGAAGAGTTCTATGCTCAGAAAAAGAATCAACAACAGGCTAAAGATGTTTAAAAGAAAACATGTTTTAAATGTGATCAAATTGGACATGTTGCACGCAAGTGTCCAAACCCAAAGCCTGTTAATGTTGAAAAAACAGAAATCTGAGAGTGTGAAACAAAGAACTGCCAGATTTGATTCCAAACAAACTTGGAGGTACAACACAAACAAGTTTGCTTCGAATCAAACCTGGAAATCAAACCAGACTAGGTTTGATTCAAGTCAAACCCAAAATTTTCACACTTCCAGATTCAGAACAACACAAAGTTGGCAAACATCAGTTGATATGACAAAAGCAAACCAATTTTGGAAACCAAAAGTTGTTGTTCAAAGTCAAAATAATCAAAACGAGTCACGATTTTACAAGAGAAGTGCTTCAAAAGGACAGAACTGGGTGGTTAAGAAACAAGTGACTTCTGTGAATGAAGAAAAAGTTAAAATCAAAGATGAAAAAGTTTTTGTACGAGATGACAAAGATTTTCCATCATTGAATGAATATTGTGTTGAAATGCCTAAGGTCAAACAGACCTGGGCTAAATTGTTCAAGTAATTGAGTTTTTGTGAATGTGCAGGTGCAGGTGCTCATGAAGTTTGATTGTCAAGGAAGAGAATTGATGAGCAGCCTGGCATAGGAAGAGAAGGCTGCTGATCCCTGGTTTGGTTAAACAGGGAGTTTATCATTTTGTGTACATAAATAAACAATATTTCAAAAACCCTAAAAACTGAAAAAAAATAAAAACCAAATATATGTTTTGATTTTGTCAAAAATTTGAAAAATAAAAAATATGTTTGTTTTTTAATTTGTCAAATATTCAAAAATTCAAAAATATGTTGATTGAATATGCCGAAACCCTCACGGCTGAACAAACATGATTAATTTCACAAGATTGAAAAACGGTTTTCAAACTGTAAAAGATCAATGTGTTGTAAATCATGGGGGTAATTACTGCCTTACATGTTATATCTTCTGCAAACAGAGCATTAGATGCAGAAAATGGATAGCGAGACAAAGCTATCAGCATCGGGTTGTTAAATTTTCTTTAAATGATTTTGAATTTTAGGGGGAGTAAGAAATTTCAGAAAATCCAAAAACATTTGAAAAATTCCAAAAACATTTGAAAATTTGAAAATGAGTTTTTGTGTAAAAAGAAGAAATGATAGTACATCAGTAGACCGTCACAGTATGCTAAAGATTTGGAAAGTTAAAAAGTGATAAACAATCTCACTAAAGATGTGATGATAGGCTCAGCTAGACTAGTAGATTTGCGATAACGATACAAACTTAAATGAAAAAGCCTAGTTCTAGTGGGAAACGCGGTTGAAAGCATATTACTTAGTTTTATCCTTCGTGACTGTGTACCTACTTGGTAATCGCTGAATGCTAAAAGAGCATAAAAACCGGTCAGTTTGTGAACTTTCACAACTTGCTGAAAAAGTCACTGTGATTGTGCATTTCATTTTGCAAAGATTTAAACTTGTTTGATTTCTTTATTTTGTTTAAGCATTGGACATCCTCTGCGTATACGTGAGTATCGAACTGGATGTTAGTGCCAAAACGTTTTGCTTTATTTTTCTTGGTGTTTTGTTTAAATCTTGGATCACCTCTGCGTATATGTGAATATCGAACTTGTGGTTAAGATCTAAACATATTCAACTTGTTTTTATTTCTTATTTTTTTTAAACATTGGACTTTCTCTGCGTATCGAAAGATCAACCTGATTGTTAATGTTTAAACATTCGGCGTTGTTTTCGCACATATCACAGTTGATGAAAGTTTAAAGGCATTACTTGAGTTAGTGTATTGCATGATGAGGGGATATGTTGAGATCGTGGGGTCCATAAGAATTTAGTGCAAATTAATATACCTTAACGTATCGGTAAGCATTTTGAAAGTTTTTAGATTGAGTTTAAGTGGACAACAATATCGTCAATCTATGTGAATTGTTTAAAACTTAAAGTGTTTAAAGCTCAACGGTACTAGTGATTTGTCATAAACTGATATGATCCTCTAACGCGAACTCAAACAAAAATATTGTCTGTAAATATGTTTGTAAATATTTCTTTACTGCTTTATGTTTCAGAAAATTACAAAAAGATTTTGATTCATCTTTATTTTCGACAACCGATATCTGAGAGTTGAGTTTCAAAATCTAAGTATGCTGAACGTGTTTCTGAAAATAAACAAGTTCATTAAGTTGAAACTTGAAATTTTTAAAATAAAAAACAGTTTGTGATATCTCCAAGGTCATTAATTTGGACTTGGATGATTTACTATGAGGGATTTGGATTCTTAATTGTTAAAATCAGATTAAAGAGCTATGTTCCAATCTTGGTCGCTTAAATCGTCAAATCTATGAAGTTTGTTGATAGGGGAAGTGGAAATGTTATAAAAAAAATGCCAGGTTACGGTTCCTGGACAACTAAAAATGCTTTCACTGTAAAAATATTTTAGTATATGTTGAGAGAGCCAGGTCATCAATCCTGGAGATTCAAAATGTTTTTACTTATGAATATATGAGATTTGCAGATGGTATTCCAGATTACGATCCCGACAGCTGAGTCTAAGGGGGAGTCTGAAGACAAGCTCAACGCAAGGGAGAGCGTGCATTCAAGGAGCCAGGTAACTATCCTGGAGGAGCTTGTATCCGGAAAGCCAGGTGTCGATCCCAAAAGTACGGAAGCTTGACGAAAGGGGGAGCCTGAAGATAAAGAGTTTGAGCGAGAAGAGGAGTAACTGAAGTCAAAGACAGATGCACGTGGATTCTGTTCGAGAAAGAGGGAGTCTATGGTTGCTAATACCGTCAAAGTTTCAAGAAGACTCAAAGAGAGAGAGAAGAGACAAGATGCTACGAGATTGACTGCGGCAATATCCAAGGGGGAGTCTGTTAGTGCAGTATGTCTATCGCATCCGTCAATCAAAACCGTAGCAGAAATAGAAGAGATCTAGACTTTGTGTTACATGATGTAGTTAAAAGGGCAAGGTGGCGATCTTTTAAATAAGGGGAAATCCCTTATAACCTTGTGCCTATAAATAGGAGCTTTAGGCTTTAGTTTTAAAACTTTTGCTCATTTGACATTTTGGAGAGCTAAGCTTAGAGAGAGAAAGTCTAGAGAGAGAAAGTCTTCATAGGTGATTCACGGTGATTGTACTCGTCATATCTTTCAATAGAATCACGTTAAATTGTACGTTCTTGTGTTCGGTCACGTTCGTGTACGGATTCCGCACGTCACACGTTCGGTTCGCAATCGTTTCGGAGTCGAAACCCGGTCCTAACACGTTTTAGGGATACTTTCTTCTCGTATTCGCAGTTGAGGACATCCTGACCTCAAGTCGATCTTCGAGTAGTAATTAGAACCTTACAATTGGTTGAACAAGTCATCATTCCTTGGCAAAGGATACCGGTCCTCGATATCCAATTCTCTGAAGTTGATGCAAAACGGAAACTGCCAACTTTCTTCTCGTGTCCTCAACTTGTGATACCCTGTCCTTGAGTCTACCTTGGAATAGTAGCTGGGACCTTGCAGTTGGTCGACAAGTCATCGATTCTCGGTAAGGGGGGTACCGATTCTTGATGGTTAGTTGTCTATCTCCCTGTAACATATGCGTGATACTTTTTCCACATTTATTCTTCTGAGTTCCTCTCAGATTAGGCTGTTCAAGCGTGTAAAAAATGTCGTCCTATTTCCTAACGAATAACACCGGGGGCTTCCTACGGTGAGAGGCTCGGTCTGGTAGATTTCCTCTGCCTAGCAGATCTTGCAGTTGCATCGGAGGCTCCTGTATCTCGGACGGAGCTAGTCGGTAAGGCACCATTCGCCACGGGTGCCGTTCCTGGTACTAGGTTTATCCTAAACTCCTCTTGTCACTGTGGAGGTAACCCAGACGAGTTCTTCAGGGAAGGCTTCAGAAAATTCCTCCACCACAGGGATTTCTTCAGGCTTTGGCTTCTTGGTCTCCTTAATGACGACATGAACGAGGGAGGCTATGCAACATATCCGGAGGCACTTCTGTGTCTCTATGACCGATGTGAGATGCCACAAATCCACCGCTTTATGGGGCCTAGTGCCCTTGCATCTATTGCTAGAAGGTTGTGTACTATAAGTGTCTCATCATTCGCAAAAGGGATGCGGATGATTTTCTTTATGACGAACAACTTCAGCTCTCTCCTTGGATATCCATTCCAAGCTGACTACAATATCATGACTTCCCAAGTCAACGGTAATAGAAGGTTCCTGCCTTCTAAGTTCTAAAATACAATCTTTACTCACCTCATCTGCTTTAACTAACCTTCCATTCACTAATTCTAAAGAATACGGGACGTCTATTCTACTCGAAACTAGGCCAAGTAGTTTCTTAAGTTCTAAGGATACGAGGTTATAGTCGGTGCCAGAGTCAATAAAAAATAGATGCATAGAGTTGGTTAATAGGGAACATACCCGTAACCGCATCTGGATCCTGGTGTGCTTCACAAGCTCCGATCGTGAAGACCCTTCCTTGCTTGGTTCTTCCTAGGGCAATCTTTCCTAAAGTGCCCCACTTCACCACATTTGTAGCAACCTGGAACTCTATCATTATCTCTTCCGTCTTGGTTGCCGTCCTCATTTCCTCCTTGTTTGGGATACTTTGCCCAACAGGCATCCTTGCGGTGCCCTTATTTTCAACACCTATCACACTTAGGCCTCAGACAATGACCTTCATGGTGAAACTTGCATTCCTCGCATCTCGGCTTAGTCCCTAAATAAACTTTACCACCGGCCTTACTAGTGGCTCCATAAGCTTTCCTGCCACGAGGCGGGTCCACTTCCCTTCTTTTGTTTGCTTTAGAGTTTTCATAACTAACTTGGGTGCCTACCTTTAGGTTTGAAGACTTCCTTTTCTTACTGCCCGAAGACTCAACATGAGTCTCTTTCTTGTTTGTCTCAGATTCTGGAAATTTTTCCATACGAAGAGCTTCTTCAGTAAGCGTAATACTCAAATCGATAGCCCCAAATGAATCGTTCATTCCTCTTGAATTCTGGCTTGACTAACTGGGGAACGACCCTAGACAAGTCGTGAAAGCGTTGGACGTACTCAGAAATCTTCAACCCGTCCATTTTCAAATTCCAGAACTCAGTCTCAAGCTTCTGAATTTCAGCTCTATAACAGTATTTCTTCTGCATCAATTCCTTGAGCTCGTCCCAGCTCAGTACATAAGCAGTAGCTTCACCAAGGGTGTGAACCTTAAGTTTCCACCAGGAGAGTGCGCCATCCAAAAACAACCCTGAGATATAGGTAACTCTCTGCTCGGGTGGACATTTACTCATTCTCAGAACGGAGTTAGTCTTTTCTATCCAACGAACGAAAGCAACGGCACCTCCTGTGCCATCAAAATTCAATGGCTTGCAGTCCAGGAACTATTTATAGGTGCAGCCATTCGGAGGGTTACTTCCAGGAGTGCCACCACTGTGTTCAGAGCGGAGGGCTTCATGCTGCGCTATAGCTTGGGAAATGCGCTCATTGAATTCTGCCTTAGTTAACGTAATGGTGTCCGTGTCACGTCTGGGCGGCATTTTCTTCTGTCAAAAGGTATGGGGTAGGTTAGACAACATTCCATAATTGTCTATGAGGTACATATTACCACAAGCAAACATGTAATCTCCTACTATCACATGCATGTATAATCAACCATGTATAAGTAAGAAAACAACCACTAAGCTTTCATATATGCTTGACAACTTGACTTATTGTTTGTAACAGGGAAAACAAAATGAACTCGAGGTTACATCACCTCGGTCTTATAAGTTCCATAATATGAAAATGGTAGTTAATTTCCTTCTACATTGGTTTTCTTAGGTCTTTAGCTTCACTAAGACAGGTATGCTTCCCAAGAGATGGGGGTCGTGCATTTCTACCACATATAGGGGTGATAGAGGGTGTAAAGTCACTGAATCCTTTCCGAGTGTTATCCATCTTTACTTGCTTAAATATCGGTTCCCAAACGACTCGTACAGGTAGAAGTGTCAGACACAAAGTAGGTAAAGACAGGTTTCCTACTTTGTAGAGTGCTAAAGCAACTGTCTAGGTATTGTTCTACCAGATGAAGGTGTGAACACCTAGAGATTATTTTTGGATGGGTGGTGATCATTAGCTCGACCAGCAGAGTCCACCAGGATTTCCATGCACTACAAGTCGTTATTACGTGGGCCCCCGTAATAATAAATTTTCTTGCATGGTCACCCCAAATTTTCCCTCGTTTCAAAGCAGACGATCAACCAAAGAGGGGACACTACTGTCTTTATACCTCCGACATGGAAAGGACCATTGCGGTGGTCCGCGCGCTAACATCCGTTATCGTTACGCGCGAATAGGCACGATGCTTAGACGTAATAAGAATAAGGAGAATTCCTAGTAGTTGGAGGGGCACCTTCAAGATGAGTACTTCATCTTCCTTGTCTGGTCAAGTGTGTCGTCAATCTTGTTTCGCAAAAGCCACAAGGACCTCGTCCCATGGATGAGGGTGTTGTCCAAGGTTGCCTCCTCCGCCTCGCTGTTACTACCGTAGTCAGGCACCTTCGCATTCGAGAGAGAAGAACAACCATCTTCTACGGAAACAAGCTCAGGATCTCGTTTGGTAATCACTCCATCCATGAGCTTCGCAATAAATGAGAGGTCGATAGGCTCATCGTGCAAATCAAGAACAATAATAGGATTCGGAGTCGTAGGTATCTCATTCACGTCTATATTTATTCCGTACACTTATACATATATACATTAATAAATAAATAAATATGTTACTTAGTATAATCAGGCAAATAGATGCATCATATCACAAATAACTCTCGTTTATCCTTACGTAGGGGGGGGGGTCATTTTGTCTTTGGCAAGCTATCTCATGTAGACTATGCCTTAATTGGCACTTTAGTTTAGGGTATTCTCCTCCCTACTAATGTCCTTGCCTTGTCTTTTCTTTGAAAAATGTTTGACTCATGGATCTTGGCGCTTTCGTGAATGCAATGAAAAATCCTTTTGTAAAAATGTTTTCGTGAGAGAGTCCTAGTGATTGTAGTCTAGACTCGAGAAGGAATCCTAGTTCACTACAATCGAAGCTTTGATACCAAACTATCACACCCTGACTTTTGCGGAAGCGTATGATGTGTGACTTGTTCAATATCATTGCATTCAATCATAATAAACAACTATATGATCAAAACGGTGTTCATCCATTCATTATGTTTAAAATATTACAAACACCAGTCATTTAAGTTTCAAACAACACAACCTTTGACTAAGTACAAACCAACAAAAGTGGATGACATCTAACTTGGAATTTACTTCTAGAAACAACACCCATGCCCAAGATCCAACTTGTTACCTGAAATACATGTAATTTTGAAAAACATCAACAAAAGTTGAGCGAGTTCATGCGTTTTGTGTGAGTACTGAAAAGCTTGTAAACATTTGAGAGACTCCTTTGAAAACAGGTATGAAAAGCATTTATGAATAGATCAAATTAATGTTTTGCAAGGACATTAATGTATGTGAATACATAGGGAGTACTCAAAATGAGTAGGCTTATACCCTCGTCGATTTCCCTCGACTGTGTCGAATTTCCCCTCGACTATGTCAAATTCACCTTGACTATGTCAATTTACCTTGACTGTGTCAAATTACCCTTGACCGTTGTCGAATTGCCTCGACAGGGACACCAAAGCACTCAAGTGGTCACATAAGGACCATGAGTGGGGCTCGGCCGTACCCGTTAGATCTAACCTTCATCTATATTTATTATGAGAGTTAATGGCATTTCAAATTCAATCTATGCTCACATGATCTAATAGTTCATTTCATAGCCAAATCATACCATTTAAACATTCGTAACATGTATTCCACCCCCGAGAGTTATAAAACCAAAAACAGTTAAGAGAAAAGGGGGACATGAACTCACAGTTTTGCGTTCTTCAATCCGACGTAACTCAAGCTGCTACTAGTGTGCACAACTACCTACAACGCGCTACGGTCTATTAGACGAGCGGGTCGTGCCTTGATTTAGTATTAATTAGTGTCTTTGAGTTACGTTTCTTTGTGTCCTTAATATTATTCCAAGTTATATAATTATTTGTTAAAATAATAAATATTTTAACTTAAATTATATTTATGAATTTTGGAATATTAGTTAAAATAATACGTTTTAACTTGTCAAGTTTATGTATTTGTATTTGTATAACTTCCCAAGGATGGGTGTATATGTATTCGTATTCTTATCCTTCTATATTTTTGCCAAGTATCGATGGCGTATTCTGGTGTGTAATTATACGTACGAGAATACGTATTTTTATCGTGTTTATTAAGTATCTCATACTTAGTTTTTGTATTAACCTTTCCGGAATAATATTTCTAATAAAATACATCAATATATATTCCCAAAATATATATTTTAAGAAATATTACATAGAAAAATTATTTATAATTTTTTTCTTGGCAAAAAATATTTATACTTTTCATATAAATCTCAAAAATAATATCTTTTCTAGTCTAACTTAGAAAGTATATATAAATCTATTTTTCGGGAGAAAAATTTACATGTATTTTATGAATAAAACCTAACAATTGTGGAGAAACACACGGCTCTTCCTTTTTCCGTACAACCAACGGCTCTTTCTTTTTTCCACCGGCCAAACAAGTGTTCGCCGGCAGGTTTCCTCCCTTCTCTCTTTTGCAGGTACTGGCGGGCTATAGGAGGCACGGTTACAGAAGAGATAAGTTCCGGCAAGGTTAAATTCCAGTTCCCGGTGGCCTTCTCCGGTGTAAAGACGAGAAGAGTTTCCGGCAAACGACACGAGCTCCATCAGCCTCCGGCAGAGACGAGTTCTGGCAAAGGTAATTTCAGCGACGTTGCCATCCCCGACAGTCCCCGGTTGCCTTCATCAGCGACGTCGCCTCCTTCGGTAAGTTTCTCTGCTGTTGCCGGAGACCTTTTAAAGGTTCAGAACCAGCGATCAACTCGGCTTCATACTCGGTCACAAACACAGGTGCACTCGAACTTAAACAAAGCTAGATATATACAACACTAATATCTGTTAATACTAAAATCTGTTTATATATATGGAAGGCCTCAAGTAAAATTATTCATCTTATTGCAGTGGAAGTCTAAAAGTATATTATTCAATTTTGCTGAATCAATTTTGCTGAATCATTTTAGGGGTTTTGTGGAATACTATTGTGCAATTTTAGGGGGTTATAATTGACGTTTAAGTTGCAGGTGTTAGCTTGCATTTTAACAATTTAAGTTTGTATCTTTAAAACCCTATAAACTTTTCTGCAACTCTAAGGTTCATGTAAGCATCAGAATAAATAAGAAAAAGTCAAAAAAAAAAAAAAAAAGAGTAGGTAGTTTTGCCCTTTCTGTACTTTGTGTTGCCTGTGGTTACTTGTTAGTAGTAAGCATAGACAATAGAAACCATGACTTTTACTTGAGATCATGTCCAAGGACGAGAGGTGCAGGTAAGGGTACAGTTAGAGGCTGTAGTTTACGGGTGGCGTCTTGGAACGTAGGAACTCTTAGTGGTAAATTGTTGGAAGTGATAGACGCACTTAAAAGACGTAGGGTACATATAGCGTGCCTTCAGGAAACCAGGTGGAAAGGACAGAGAGCAGAAGAGCGTAATGGGTACAAGTTGTTATATTCCGGGTCGGATGGGGCCAAGAACGGAGTAGGATTTTTGGTATCTATAGAATTGCATAAGAATGTAATTGAGGTGATACGACACAACGATAGAATTATGGTGTTAAGATTAGTATTAGGTGAGCAAGTAGTGACAGTAGTATGCGCATATGCACCGCAAGTGGGACTAGGGGACCAAGAGAAAAGAGAGTTTTGGGATAGTATTGATGTAGTAGTAAGGGCCATACCTAGGGATGAGAGATTTTTTATAGGAGGAGATTTTAATGGGCACATTGGTAAGGATCGCGATGGCTTTGAGTTGGTACATGGGGGTTTTGGTTTTGGCAATAGAAATGACCCTGGAAGAGACCTTCTAGACTTTGCGGCAGCCAACGGCCTAGGTATTATAAACTCGTTCTTTAGGAAGAGAGATTCTCATTTGATCACTTTTAGTAGCGGAGGACGCGACACGCAAATCGACTACCTTTTGATGAGGCAGGAAGATCGAAGGATGTGGATGGACTGCAAGGTTATACCAACGGAGACTGCAGCGGCTCAACACCATTTGCTAGTAGCAGATATAGCCATAAAAGTAAGGCTAACTGAGGGGGAGAGGAAAACCCGACCTAGGATCCGTTGGGGAAACTTGAAGGGAGAAAAAATTATGATGTTTAGAGATAAAGTTAACTCGATGACATCAATGCAACTAGGTGACGACGCAAACCGGGTGTGGGAGACTTTGGCGACTACTATCACTACAGTGGCGAATGAGGCGCTAGGGGTCACAACAGGAAAGACTAGTGGACATAAGGAGTCTTGGTGGTGGAATGAAGACGTGCATAACAAAATAAAGGATAAGCAACAGAGTTTTAGAGATCTTTTGAGGTGCACAGATGAGGAGGAGCGGCTGAGGGTAAGGGATAGATACAAGAAGGCAAAAAGGGAAGCGAAAAAGGCGGTGACCGAGGCAAAAAACACAGCATACAAACAAATGTATGAACGTTTAGAAAGGAAAGAGGGGGAGCATGAGATGTTCAAGATTTCCAAAGCTAGGGAGCGAAGAAGGCAAGATCTAGGCATAGTAAAGTTTATCAAAGGGGAGGATGGACGTGTTTTAGTCAAGTCACAAGATATTAAGTTGAGATGGCAAACCTACTTCCATAACCTTTTCAACCACGGTAGGGCATACCAACATGATAGCAGCAATCCCAGGATTCAAAGACGGCAACAGAATAATTTCAACTGCGGGAGAATCACACATGACGAGGTGAGGATGGCACTTAGGAGGATGGGAAGAGGCAAGGCAGTGGGTTTGGACAACATTCCGATTGAGGCGTGGAAGTGTTTGGGAGAAGAAGGAGTCCGTTGGTTAACACTTTTGTTCAATTGTATTTTCAAGACTGGGAAAATGCCAGATCAGTGGAGGAGCAGCGTCATGGTGCCTTTATACAAGAATAAAGGAGACGCTCAATGTTGTGGGAACTACAGAGGAATCAAACTGCTAAGTCACACTATGAAGCTCTGGGAGAGGGTAATTGAAACTAGAATTAGAAGAGAAACCCAAGTTTCAGTAAACCAATTTGGATTCATGAAAGGGAGGTCAACTACAGAAGCGATACATATTCTAAGGAGGCTGATGGAGAAATATAGAGCGAAGAAGCAAGATTTACATATGGTGTTTATCGACCTGGAAAAGGCATATGACACTGTCCCACGGCAGCTAATTTGGGATAGTTTGGAGGGTCGAGGGCTACCGGGGAAGTATATAGACATAATTAAGGATATGTACGATAGAACAGAGACTACTGTCCGAGCGCCTTTAGGAGATACAAACTTCTTTCCTGTGGAGGTAGGACTCCACCAGGGGTCTGCGTTGAGTCCCTTTCTTTTTGCGGTTGTCTTGGATGAGTTGTCCAAGTCGATTCAGGAGTCAGTTCCGTGGTGCATGCTTTTTGCGGATGATATTGTGTTAATTGCAGAGAGTAAACAGTGCCTGAACGAGAGGATAGAAGAGTGGCGAGTAGCTTTAGAGGGCAACGGCCTGAGGATTAGTCGATCTAAGACTGAGTATCTACACTGTGATTTCAGCGGTGTAGCCATTGACGATGAAACCCAAATCACCATTGAGGATCAATTGGTCCCGCAGGTAACTAGATTTAAGTATCTAGGGTCGTTTGTTCAAAGAGATGGTGAAATAGATAGTGATGTAACCCATCGCATACAGGCTGGCTGGTGTAGATGGAGGGCAGCTAGTGGGGTTTTGTGCGATAGGAGGTTCCCTATTAAACTAAAGGGGAAATTTTACAGGGTAGCAGTTAGGCCAGCTATGCTATATGGAACAGACTGTTGGGCTATCAAGAAGACACAAGCGCGCAAGATGGAGGTAGCAGAGATGAGGATGCTGAGGTGGATGTGTGGACACACGAGGTTAGATCGGATAAGAAATGAGGTTTTTAGGGAAAGACTAGGAGTGACTAGTATATCGGAGAAGATTAAGGATGGGAGATTGAGATGGTTTGGACATGTGAAGCGGAGGGAAGCGACGGCTCCAGTTAGAGTAGTGGAAACTCTCACTGTGCAGGGGAGGAGAGGAAGAGGCAGACCAAAACTGACATGGGATGAGCAGATTAGGCATGATTTACTAGAGTTGCATCTTTCTGAGGACATGGTCCACGATAGGACTTCGTGGAGGCGTAGGATTAGGGTTAACGACTTCTAGAGGATTATGTAGTAAGGTCTTAGGTGGATTTTTCAGGGACGTAGGTTTTTCTTATTCTTTAAGGAACCTTTCCAGTGATTGCCTTATTGTGTTTATGCCCAAATGATGTTGTATGATATTACATATGATTTAAATTGTGTTCACGCCCAAATGATGTTGTATGCTATGATACTTGATTCACATTATATTGTGCCACTCTGATCACTTTCTTGGTAATGGGCGACTTCTTATTTCTACATTCTGCCTATATTCTTTGACGTGTTGTGTTGTTTGATGTTCGTTTTCGAGCCGAGGGTCTCCCTGGAAGCAGCCTCTCTATCCCTAGGGATAGAGGCAAGGACTGTCTACATCCCACCCTCCCCAGACCCTATAAGTAGCTCTGCTATTTGTGGGACTTACTGGGTATGGTTGTTGTTGTTGTTGTATATAAATCTATTTTTCACCCAAAAATAATATGTCCAATGTTTATTTAAGAAAATATATATTTTCTCCCAGAAATAATATATCTTCTAATAATTCCAAGAAAATATATATTTTTACTTACCAAACATAGTATATTTTCTCCTTGTAGTAAATATGATATATTTTGTAATTATTATAAAAATCATATTTTTGGTTTTCTTGGTGTCCAAAATACTAATTACCAAAATATACTTATGAATTTATTTCCGGAATATTTTTGTGAGTTATATTCCTTGTTCGGTTTCTTCCAATCTTTTGGATATATTTTGTATATTCATTCTCTTGGAATTTTGGTAGTATTTTGGATTGTAATTTCTTGGTATTTTGGTGAGTTATATTATTTCAAGTCCTAAAATAATATAACTAATACACATAATATACAAATAATCACACACATGGTGACATCTAAATATATATTTCCTAAATACATATTTAATCACTTTTATTTACAAAAATCAACCTCCAATATTTATAATCTTGTGACAAAAATTATGGCAAACTTTATATAAAATTTCATGGTTTAAAATATACTTGTAATTATTTGTTTAAAAATATTTTCCTAAGTGTTATATTTTTAGAAAATTTTTGCCATAGTTTCCCCTTAAAATGGAGGTTTCCATGCTTTCAAAACATATCATTTTCTTTTATATATCATTATCAATCATCAACAAATCATTCAAGACTTACCATATGCTTTAAATATGCAATCTACACTTTGACATGAACTTGAAATTTTGTAAAAAGTTGTAGTAACTTAGTATGTTATTTAGTAGGTTAAGTTACCCTCTAAAACATGGTTATTTGTTTAATAATCACATTCTTGCAAAACCTAGTCCTTACAACTTACAAGATGATTTTTCCAAAAACAATTCTTTTGTATTTCTCTTGTTAACAACATATTTCTACACTTGATTTAACACTAAAAATGTGATTAGTTTCTTTAAAAATCATGGTTATGTAAATCTTGTAATTTAACTTGGTTTCTTGAGAAAAACTAGTTATGAAATCATCCATGTATTAAACTTAATAGCATGTATTCATAATCATCTTCCACAAAATCATCTTTGTTTTCAAGTTCATGATGAACATAAAGGATGTTCATCTTGGTTTTTCACAAGATCATCCACTCACTTGCTAGATCATGTGTTTAGTCACAATCTAGCAAGTTTCATATGATGTTTAACATCATAAACACAAACAATCATCAATCAAGAAGCATACATACACTTAAACAACACATTTTCTTATGATTTCAAGCTTTATGTTAGAGATTAGTTTCTTAATTCTTTATGTTCTTCACATTTAGTCTTTTACATAACCTTTTAACCATCAATATAAGAAGTAAAAACAAGTTATGAGAGCCTTACTACTAGCACAAGGCTAGGGAAGAAACCAAAGATGATGAAGATGATAAACTAGGTGGTTAAAAGCAAATGGTGAAGGTCCTTCAATCTCCAAGGCTTCCAAGCTTCCTAACTTAGCTTCTTACACCTCTAGACCACCTTGGAATGGTTGAGTTTGAGTTGAAAATGGAAGTGTGGTGTTTGTGTGATGGAGCCGTAGGTATGGGGAAAGGAAGGAAGGAAGAGGTGTTGTTGAAGGTGATGAATGGAATGTGAAGTTAGTCTTATGGTTTATAAGCTAAAAGTTTCCAACAACAATTAATCCAATGGACATTGTGTTTCAAGATCCCACAACAAATCAAATAAAATATGTAAGAAAAATCCCAAGTGGGACCCACATCCTAACCAGCCATCAAAGGGGGGGGGTAAAGTGTAACATTCTAATGGTAAGTTAACTGTTATGGTTAGATTTCAAGTATACTAGTTAGGGTTATATGTGTTATATGTTTTTAGGATGTGTTGTGATGTTCGGTGACCATAACTAGCTTTGTAACACTAAAACTATGCTTCTAATAAGAATTTGATGTTTCGGGTAGTGTCCGGTTGTTCGTTTCGTTACTGTTTGTTAAAGCGCTAAATTGCGCAGTTTAGTGTGCTTTATGTTATGTTTTATGACAGTTTTGATTCCCGACACTTAGGAAAGTATTCTGGACCATTTAACCACTTTTCTGCATTATATTTAGATGTTAAAAGGTGAATTTTAGCTGAATTTGCTTATTTTCTACAGAATTTTGCAGTTTTAGTGTGTTTCTGGCACTTTCCGGCACCTATGTCATCACTAGGAAGGCAGTTTTGTAATCCCTACTTTCCTACACACTATCCTAGTGTAACATTTGGTTCTGGGGCTCATTCTATGTCTTAATATCACGTCTGTCTAAGTACTGAACTCCCGTCTAGAGGTGTACAAAAAAAACGGTTTTAGAATCGAAACCGGGAAAAAAAACCGAAACCGGTTTTTTTATAACCGGTTTTGCAACCGAACCGAACCACCGGTTGTAGACCGGTTAGGATTCTTGATCTGAAAAATCGGTTAATAACCGAAACCGGTTTTAAAAAACCCGGTTAAAACCGGTTAAAAACCGATCCCAACCGGTTACACCGGTTATTGTTTTGGACTTGAAAAACCGGTTAGTAACCGAAACCGGTTATAGAAAAAACCGGTTTTCATTTTGGATGAAAAAAACCGGTTCGGTTAATAACCGAAACCGGTTTTTGAAAAAAACCGATTTGTACACCCCTACTCCCGTTAGTACTTCTAGTTCGTCTGATAACTGTGCTAACTTTGTTCTGTGCATTAATAGAACTATATTGTGTTGCATCTAGTAATGATAAAAGTCTTGCAACATGAAATGCCATTGTATGTATATAACAGTAATCAGATATTCATTCGTCTTGTAAACTAAATCATGCACATTCATTAAAGCACATATTACTGTTTAATTATTGTACGGAATGCATGGAAAAGTGCCAGTTGTCACAGGTGAATTGAAGATGAAGATGTAATTAACAATGATTTCTATTAGATATAACAATGTTTACACCAGGAAATCAAACAAACAGCGTTTCCCCACTCTAGTCACCAAAAGTTACAAATGACCAAGACCTACACTAGTATTTATAGGCAATGCCCATCCGGACGACTGTACTCAACGGATGGCCTCCATCCGGACAGATGGATCTCCATCCGGACGGATGGATCTCCATCCGGACAGATGGACTAAACCTACAAACTTTAGATTCGGATGAACATATTGCACATCCGTCCGAATGGACCTGATGTCCATCCGTTCGGATGATCTATGACATATATCAACTTTATCTTCTGTTCAGCACCAGTCTTGTATCATCTGATTAAGCTACGGTACATGATTGATGGAAGTGATAGACATTATGCACTCACAGACTCCCCATTGGATATTACTGCAGTCAATCTCGTAGCTTTCTATCTTTCTCTGAGTCTTCACGACGTATTGACATTCTCAACACCAGACTCTCCCTTTTACTCTAACAACTCTCTGTACTCCCCCTATCAATTGACTCAGGCTCCCCCTTGCTTTAAGTTTCCGTTCTTTCTGCTACTAGGATCGTCACCTGGCTCTACAAGCTCCCCCTTGCTTTGAGCTCGACTTCAGACTCCCCCTTAAGCTCAGCTATCGGGATCATAGTCTGGATTGTTCATCTGAAACAATCTCAAACCATTTGTAAGATATTTGACAATTTAAGTTTAGTAATAAAAAATCTTGCTCTAAACATTGATAAGCTGGAGCATTTGAAATATGTGACAGCACAGGACATTGTTTGTTCGCATAAATCTGGATTTTACATCTAACGGTGAAAGATTTTTGGTTTTCCAGAATCGATAACCTAGCTCAAAATATTCTCGGATCTAGAACCTGACTCAAATTTAACAATATGTAAATTCCAGGAATAACTTTGCTCACTCCCCCTATCAAATAACTTCATGTATTTGACAATTTTTAGTTCAAGATCTTAACCTTTTGACATTTTTTAGTTCAAGATCTTAACCTGACTCTATGCATCAAATATGACAGTTTTAGTATTCAAAACCCTCTCAGATAATCATCCAAGTCCAAATTAATGACCTTGGAGATTTTCACAAACTATTTTTGAATTTTTCAATAAAACTTCAAGTTTCATATTAATGAACTTGATTATTTTTCAGAAACATGTTCAGCATACTTAGATTTTGAAACTTAGTTTTCAAGCATCGGTTGTCGAAAATAAAACAGAAGCAAAATCTTTTTGTAATTTTTCTTAAAACACAAAGCAGTAAAGAAATATTTACAGACAATATTTTTGTTTGAGTTCGTGTCAGATGATCATATCAGTTTATGACAAATCACTAGCACCATTGAGCTATAAGCACTTTAAGTTCTAAACGATTCACTTAGATTGTCAGTATACTGGTCCACTTAAATTCTCACACAAAGTTCAACTGATTCGAGATACGAGATTTAGTGTTTTAAGCACAAGCACTTAACTCATTCGCGTGTCCCACCTCAGAATATACTCCCGTATCAAGATTCCCTAGATTCAGTCTTACAGGTGAATATACTATATTGATATATGTACTCTGGGTTAGTGCGAGACCTTGAGAGCTCTGGTATGAATTACCGTTCCGTCAGAGAGATGAAGGCTCGACTTTGAGGTGTGTCCTACTTAGGGATCTTCTTTACAACTGCACTTGATATATATCTGTCGATATTTTCTCAATTTTTATGCAGAGGGTAAGCATTAAGCACACAAAGTATTATACGAGGTCTAGCCATTGCTGATGCAAAATCAGAAGACCAAGTATAATACCCTAGATATCAAACAGTACAAAGACCTAGTATCTCAGAATCAGGTAACCTCTCAAACGAGATTTCGGGGGTTACCCATATATTCGAGAGATGTTCCCCACGAGATAAGCAAGTTATATATATTTAGGTTTAAATCTCGAAATCAATCTACTGAATGTGTAAAAACCTACTGGCATATTATCAGTGAGACCGTTTGTCACATTTGACTTTCCATTTCTTTAGCGTACTGTGATTGTCTACTGATGTACTATCATTTCCTCTTTTTACACAAAAACTCATTTTTCTTTTTCTATTGTTTTTAACTTTATCAAATTTTCAAATGTTTTTGTATTTTCTTAAATTTTAACTTCCCATAAAATCCAAAACATTTAAAGAAAATTTGAAAACCGATGTAGATTGCTTTGTCTCGCCATCCATTTTCTGCTTCACATGTTCTGTTTTGTAGAAAGTACCCCCATGATTTACAACACATTGATTTTTAACAATGTTAAAACCATTTTCAGTTGTGAAATAATCATGTTTGTTCACCCGTGAGGGTTTCGGCATATTCAATCAACATTTTTTTAAGTTTTTGACTTTTTAACAAATTTAAAAAACAAACACATTTCATCATGTTTTTAAAATTTTGACAAAATCAAAACATATTTTTGGTTTTTAAGCTTTTAAATTTTTACGGTTTTTAAAAATATGGTTTATTTATGTATAGAAACAAACAAACTCCCTGTTTCTTAGTTGCAGGGACCAGCCTCCTCTCGTGTCCCTCCTTCATCTTGACAATCAACCATCATCTGGAGCACCTGCACATACAACCAAATCAATTACTTGAATAAAGCAACCCAAGCCTGCTTTGACTCAGGTAGCTGAATATGTATGTTTCCAGGTAAAACTGGTTAGTTCCGTTCATTCTTCTCAAACACATTCTCACTCCGAGTATCACTCACAGAAGTTTGTTTCTTAACCACCCAAGCTTGTCCTTTTAAAACATTCATTCGATAAAATTTTGAATGTTTTGTTTTGACAAATCATTTTTAGGTTTCCAGATTTGTTTTATTTCTGAAACATTTACATTCTGTTTCCAAATCTATTGTAGCACAACTTTGGGTGTCGTCGGTTTTGGTTTCCAAGTTTGTTTTGATCCAAACTTGTTTGACTTCAGTGTTTTAACCTCAACTTTCTTTTTCTCAACACCAACAGGTTGAAGATATGGACACTTACGACCAAGATGTCCAGTTTGATCACACTTAAAGCATATTCTCTTTGACACTTTAACCTATTGTTGTTGTTTCTTCTGAGCATAGAACTCTTCATTAGACTGTCGTCTAAATCGGAGTTCCTTCTCTTCTTCTGAACTTATTCCATGAACAAAGTTCATCTTTTTATGATAATTTGGCTTTTCAAATCATTTGTTTTTGTTTTGATGATTTTTATAACCCAACCCAGCCTTCATGTTCTTCTTTTTGTAACTAGGTTTGTTATCAAAAGTTTTCTTGCTCTTAGCAGCAAATTTTGAAATTTCAATTTTCTCAATTTCTACCAGTTTGAAAACTTTGTTGATTTTATCTGAAATCACATTTTTAATTGGAATCTCATCATCCAAGAATAGTTTGTCCAATCTAATCATGGTATATACCAATCCTTTTGAATCATCATTCACAACTTTCTCAGATTTTGAATTTTTCAAATAACTTTCATGAAAACTTCCCTCATTTTCATTATGTGATTCAGATTTATTTGTGTTGGTAGACTCCTCTGTGAGAACACTTTCAACAACCTTACCTACCACCTTTGAATCATCAAGATCATCAGATTTGGTATAAGTCACATCGATCTTGTCAGGTAATTAGTCGACCATGTTTATTGCTTTTTCTACATTTTCACCATCATAGAATGAATAATTATTCTCCAACGGTGGTGGAACCTAATGGTATTCTGACCCAATTCCCTTTTTGTTCTTTTATGTCTCTTTACCATTCGATGTGATGTTGAAAATACATTCTAAAATGTATGAAGAAGCATGATAACTTTGAATTTTATTAACCAATTCTTCTTTTTCAGCCAGTTCTTGTTTAAGTTTGGTAACATCATCAATATAATTATTTAAAACCATTTATTTTCCTTCATATCTGGCTTCAAGAAATTTGGTTGTTTTCTAGCATGCAGAGAATCTATCATCCAGACTTTTTACTTTACTTTTCAAAGTTTCATAAGCTTCTTTTACAGTATGATATGACAATTTCATTCCATCATACTCTTTTTGCAACTCTTGAATAGTTTTGTCTTTTTGAACACATTCGTAGCAACCAGCTGAACACTTTTGTTTCAATATTTTGTTTTCTTTTTCAAGACTATCAAATTTTTGTGACAACTTTTCATTTTCCTGTTTTAAAAACTTTTCATTTTCTAACATTTCATTACATTTTTCTTTGAAAATATTTTCTATTTTAGTAAATTCAATATCTCTGCATCTTAGATTTCTATCTTTTTCAGTACAAGCTCTGCACGTTTCCATGCATTTCTTGCACCATTGTTCAGTTTTAATTTCAGTTTTATTTGACGATACATAAGAATCAGTTTGATTTGTTACCTCAGCTTTTGGCACCTTGGCTTTTTCTGCCTTTCGATTCTGATCTTCTTCATTCACCTGCTGTTCTTCAGCAACATCTTTATCAACCAGATTCTTCCAGCTTTTCATCAGCTTTTTTCACCTCATCCACTAACTTCTGACTTTCATCAACGATTTCCTCTACCGTCTTCTTCTTCTTCTTTTCCAGACTGGCATATAACACCTTCCTTATGCCTTCCTCTACCTTTTCTCTGTATCTAGGGATTTCTTCAAGTCCTTCACACCAAACACCCATAGTTGGAATAGCAGCAACTAATGCTTCAAAATCTACCTCGTCAGGATCAACTATTGGGTTTCCTTTAGGATCAACATAACATTCTTTCTCTTGACTCCATCTTTTTGCCCATATTGCTTCCCTGTACTTCTTATACTCTTCACTCAAATAGGCTCGTGCATGATTTTCTTCTCGACTCTGTTTGAACTCAGCAACCAGAGCCTTTTTCTCTCTTTTCTCTTTCTTTATGTATTTATCCTAGTTAGAACCTTCATCACCATGAAACGTACTGGATCCACTGCTACCATAACGAATCATCAACATAGCTTGTTTCTTTTCTTTAGTTGACACTTCTTCAATCTTCTTTCTTGACGGTTGCTCATTGTTGCGATGATAGATGACCTTTTTGTAGTAATCTTTGTGAAAAGGATTCACACTATCATCTGCTTTGTTGTTTGTGCATTCTCTTTTGAAGTGCCCTTTTTGTTTGCACTTAAAGCAAGTAACTTTAGCGTTATCAAAACCTATTTTCATATCAGGGCCTTCCAAACACTTCCTACCGGTGATCTCCATGAATCGTTGAGCCCTCCTGATGACGCTTTCCATACACCAGCGAATATCCATGAGCTTCATCTATTCTGGATCTACTTGATCGTACTCCTCTTTTGTCATACTTTGATTACTGATCTTTCCTGTGATTAAACCTTCATATGACTCCAGAATAGAAGCTAAGAAACTCAAGTGCTGTTTAGCGAAATCAGTATTCAAATGCGGAGAATCTTTCCAGTTCTGACTCTGATTGGATTTGGATGATGAAGATGTGGTGTGCGTTAAGCGTGATATGATTTTATTAATATTTTAAGCTCGTTTTACGCATTAGTCAAGTTTTAAATTTATAAAACATGATATTGTACTAACACTAAACACACACTAGGCCAAGTGCACCAATCACGAGCGTAGTATAGTGTTGGTAAGATACCGAGGTCGTCCAAGGACACAAGAGCTTTTAATACCGATTTATTGTCAATGTCTAATCGATCTAAATTTTTGATAAAAGTTTTTAAACATGAAAGTAAATCTAAAAATTAAAAGATAAATAAAAATAAAAAACAAATAGGAGAGATAGAATCACTTGGATCCAATTCATCTGTAATGTACCCTTTGATGATTTTCGCACTTTCGGACTTTTTAAGAGATTATCTTAGTTATAGTAGTAGGCCCCTCTTTTGAAGGTGACGTTACCCTCAACCCAGTGGTTTGAGTCAGCAGGGATACAATCCCAAAGGGTCGGAATATTGAAAGATAATTAAATAAGTTATTAATGCGAAAAGTGGTGGGCCCCTCTTTTGAAGGTGATGTTACCCTCGGCTAAGTGGTTTGAGTCAGGAAGGATACACTCCCAAGAAGCCGGTTTAAAGTTTTAATAGTAGTTTACATATGAGGGGTTCAAGCTATTCGCACCCCTGCCATCCAATACCTTTGGGGCATTGAAGGAGGTCCTAGTAAGTTTGAACCAAGTCCTCGCAGGATCTATACACTAAACGAGACAAGAACTTTACCAAACCACCCTTCTAACCCCTTCCAAGTAGTTAACGCGCTTTATATAGACCGTAAAGACATGAATGAGAAAATCATTGACATCATGAAGAAATGGTAAAGAAAATTCTCTTTCAACATAAAAAACTAGTTATTAAAGTCATTAATATATACCCAAATAAAAAGTGCCGAAAGATTAAAAATCAAAAGTAATACATTAAAGACTTGTCTTCACCAAGTGATGTAAGAAATTAGCCAAGCATGACCTTTGATTGACAAGAACTCTTACTAACAATCTTGGATCCCCGAGACTACTACACACTCTAGAGATGAAAGATGGATGATGGTGGTGGGTGTTGGTGTTATAGTGGTGATGGAGTGGTGGTAAAGCGAGAGAGAAGTGGTTTGCTAAAGGATTCTTTTGAAGTGAACCAAGCACCCTTATTTATAGTCAGAACAGTACCCCGGCCACGGCCCCGTGTCCAGTGGGCACGGCCCGTGCCTAGCTTCTTCTCTTCCTTCATTAATTGCAGCTGTCAGCAGAGGGCCCCACACGACCCCGTGGCTTCTGGACACGGCCCCGTGGTAAACTCTTTGTTGTACTATCAAGATTCTGCAAATCTAAGAGTTGACCACGCCCCATGGTGAGCTAGGCACGGCCCCGTGGTCAGCTTCTGTTTTCTTGTTTTTGTCTTGGGAGATGCTGCCGAGGGGTCAGGCATGTCACGTTATTCCTTCTTTTTGTAATTATGTTGGTTTTTGGCTGCTTATTTGTTCCTTTTGTTCTTTTAAGCTCATTTGGTCCTGTAAATTCAAAAGCAAAAAAAAAACGCGTTTTTTCCAACATTAGTACTAAAAAAGGGTTGGTTTTATGCCTCTATTGATGTAATTTATATGTTACATTTTGTACACAACAAATACCCCCACACTTGAATCTTTGTTTGTCCTCAAGCAAAACTCTTTAAATATGGCTTACACACCCAAATGGAATGGGTAGAGAAGAAGTTTTGTGGCTTATCTTGAGTGTCGGGAATCCAAGATCTTTATTAAATTTTGTTTCATTTTATTTACAGTCCTATTCGTCATGATTTATTTAGAACAACTTTTTAAGAAAAATTATTTATTTGTGTCGCAGCCCCGACCCCTGCCCCGAGAGCGGGCGGCCGCGTGATTACTCAGAGCGGGTAGTATCGGTGTTTATTAATTTGGCAGCGAAAATGAGACATCAGGACCGTAGTTAGGAAATATTTATCAGAGTTAAAACACCAAACTTTTGATATATAATAAGTAAATGGGATAAAAACCAAGTTTTCAATTACAATACATTTATAGGGTAAACCCTGATTTATTGAATTCAAAATCTCCTTTTTATTAAGATAACTTTTATAGCCACTTTTCCAAGCCTTCAGGGCTCTCCAGCTGGTTTCTATCAGCTTCACATTAAGTTACCTGAACGCGTTTTTAAAAAAAAGGTTTTATCAACAAGAAATACTGGTGAGTGCATCCAAGTTTAATCAAAACAGTTTTATAATTTCACAGTATTGAGAGCGATTACAATGTTTATATCTACACAGTTAGTCATTCAGTACTGTCAACACCTGACTTGTGGGTCGTGTTACTCATTGGCTAACTCTTTGTCCAATAGTAACGGATTAAAATAATGTATACAAAACACGAACATACCAGCAGTAATTGTAGAATACATAGACTGAATCACTGTTAATTATAATAGAAAACATATAAGGTTTTGGTAAAACATTTTGACTCGCAAAAAGATTTACAAAAAGGTGACAAAAAGCAAGATGTACTCACATTGTTTACTTAGGTAAAACTAAAGCTTCCTGGTGAATCTCCTGGTTATTATCTATTAAAAATTAAACAATGCACACGTGTTAGTAAGATAACCCAAATCACATTAGCCGTACAAGACGAGACAGAACTCCAACGAACTGAGTCAGGCAGAGCCTTGCCATGCGTTACGGAGCCCTAGATCAATCGGGTAGGGTAACAAATACGTGATCGGTGGTTATAATACTTACAATGAGGCAGAGCTTCGCTTTTTAGGGGTATTATTTTCCGAGAAATATTGCTACTATATGTCAGAGAGAGAAAGAAAGTTTTGAACAACGAAAAAACTGAGCTCTCGACCCCTTTTATAAGCTAAAACCGACCTCGTCGCTCCCCGCGACGCCACAAGCTAAGCCTATCACGGGACGCGAGCCGCTTATAGCTAGGGTATAGGGTGGTTGAGTCAAGGGGTAGACCTGCCACGAGCTAGGACACGTGGCACCATTGTGTGTCCGACAAGTATAGGCCGTCGCGCCCCGCGAGACGCTTATGTCTCACCCGTTGCAGGCCGCAAGCTCCTTAATTGTTTGTTTTTATTTTATTTTTATAATGATTAAGGTATTTTAGGGCCGTTTCTTGTATACGGCGTATGTTAGGGACGTTTAGTGTTATGTTAAAGTGTTTTTAGGAGGGTTGTTATATCCTCCCCACCTTGTTCTAGATCTCGTCCACGAGGTCTACTGGAACAGGTGTGGATATTTCCGTTGTATCTCTGACTCGAGCTCCCAAGTGTATTCTGGTCCTCTCTTGGAATCCCATTTTACTTTGACCAGAACTAATCTCTTGTGTTTGAGATTCTTGATTTTCTATTTTCAATCTGAAGGGGTTTCTCTATAAACTTAAGTGTCTCATTTACCTCTATGTCCTTAAGAGGTATTACTAATGATTCGTCTGCCAAGCACTTTTTGAGATTACATACATGAAACACATCATGTATTCCTGCCATTTCCTCTGGCAGTTGTAGCTGATAAGCTACGGGTCCTATCCTTTTGATAATCTCAAAAGGTCCAACATACCTGGGGCTTAGCTTTCATCTTTTAACGAATCTGACTACTCCTTTCCATGGAGAAACTTTTAACAATACCTTTATCTCCAACTTGAAATTCTAATGGTTTTCGTCTGTTATCTGCATAACTCTTTTGACGATCTCGTGCTGCTTTCAAGCTTTCCTTAACTTGAATAATCTTGTCCATTGTTTCTTGTACTATCTCTGGTCCAGATAGTTGCTTTTCTCCAATTTCTGCCCAACAGACTGGAGTTCGGCACTTTCATCCATAAAGTGCTTCAAATGGTGCATCATTAATGCTGGTGTGATAGCTGTTATTATAGGAAAACTCTATTAAGGGTAGATGATCGTCCCAATTTCCTTTGAAATCAATTACACAGGCTCTAAGCATATCTTCCATCGTTTGTATTGTCCTTTCACTTTGTTCGTCCGTTTGAGGATGATAAGCTGTGCTTAGATTTAACCTGGTTCCCATTGCCATTGCCATTTGGAAACTTGTCCAAAAATGAGAAATAAAATGGCTATCTCTATCAGATACACTAGATAAAGGAATTCCATGTAATGAAACTATTTCATTTACATATAACTTGGCTAACTGTTCCATACTGAAAGTTTCCTTCATTGGTAAGAAATGAGCAGATTTAGTCAATCTTTCTACAATCACCCAGATTGTATCATTACATTTTCGTGTCTTGGGTAATTTGGTAACAAAGTCCATTGTTATAAATTCCCATTTCCATATTGGCATTTCTAATTGCTGTAATAATCCTGAGGGTTTCGGATGTTCAACTTTAACCTATGAACAGGTTAGACATTTGGCAACATAATTTGCTATATCCTTTTTCATTCCTATCCACTAGAAATTCTTTCTTAAGTCTTGATACATCTTATCACTTCCGGGATGTATCATATACTTAGACTTATGAGCTTCTTCTAGAATTCTATGGCGTATGTTTCCTTGTTTAGGTATCCACATCCTTTTCTTATGGAATTTCCAAATTCCATCTGATCCTTGTTCTAATTCCTTAATCATTCCTTTTAAACCTTCATCATCGTCTTTGAATGTTGTTTCATGTACCTCTCTAATTTGCTCATTTAAATCTACCTGCAGATTTAATCTGAGAGAGCATACTCGTTTTGGCTTTTCATGATACTTTCGACTTAAAGCATCAGCTACTAAATTAGCTTTTCCTGCATGATACTGGATATCACAATCATAATCACTAAGAATTTCTATCCAGCGTCTCTGTCTCATATTTAATTCCTTTTGCCCAAAAATATACCTTAAACTCTTAGGATCTGTGAAGATAACAAACTTACTTCCGTAAAGATAGTGTCTCCAAATCTTAAGGGCAAAAAACTATGGCTCCTAACTCTAGATCATGGGTTGTGTAATTCTCTTCATGTTTCTTAAGTTCTCTAGAGGCATAAGCTATAACCTTTTGATTTTGCATCAACACACATCCATATCCTAACTTAGATGCATCACAATAGACTATAAAGTCTTCAGTTCTTTCTAGTAATGCGAGTATGGGTGCGTTGGTTAACCTTTGCTTAAGAATCCTAAAGGCTTCTTCCTGTTTTGGTCCCCATTCAAACTTAACAGATTTGCAAGTCAGTTTGGTTAATGGAATGGCTATTCTAGAGAAATCTTGGATAAACCGTCTATAATTTCCTGCCAGTCCAAGAAAAATTCTTACTTCCGTTGGCGATTCAGGGACTTTCCAATTGGTAATTACCTCGATTTTTGTGGGATCCATATGAATTCCTTCATGATTAACCAGATGTCCAAGGAATTCACATTTTGAGAATTTAGCATAAAGCTTCTCTTTTCTCAATAATGTCAGAAGTGTATGCAGATGCTCTGCATGATCTTCTTTACTCTTAGAGTAAATTAAAATATCATCTATAAAGACAATATGAATTTATCCAGGTATGATTTACATATCCTGTTCATCATGTCCATAAATGCGGCTGGGGCTTTGGTTAAACCAAATGGCATGACGGTAAATTCATAATGACCGTACCTTTTTCGGTAAGAAGTTTTAGGAATGTCCTCTTTCTATACTTTCAATTGATGATATCCTAAACGTAAGTCGATCTTAGAGAAGAATCGAGCTCCTTGAAGTTGATCAAACAGATCATCGATTCTCGGTAGTGGGTTCCGATTTTTAATCGTAACCTTGTTCAATTCTCGATAATCAATGCACATACGCTTCGATCCGTCCTTCTTCTTGACAAACAGTACTGGCGCTCCCCACGACGATGAACTAGGTTGTATGAAACCTTTGTCAAGAATTTCGTCCAATTGTTTCTTCAGTTCCTACATCTCCGTTGGTGCTAGTCGATATGGTGCTTTGGCAATCGGTGCTGTTCGGTATTAGGTGAATTCTAAATTCAACCTCTCTATCCAGCGGTAATCCAGGTAACTCTTCTGGAAAAACTTCTGAGAATTTAGATACTACAGGAATATCTTTATGGAAATCATATACACTATTGCTCCTTTCCTTGCACAACTTGCAACCTTCATCATAGAGATGAATTTTGTTGACCTGGTTGGCTTGTCTCCTTTGATTATGATCTTTTTACCACTTGGTGTACTTAATTGTACTGACTTTTGATCACATAAAATATTAGCATGATTGGCTACCAACCAATCCATTCCTAATACGACATCAAATCCAACCAGATTCATTGGGTAAATGTTAGCAGAGAAATGATGGTTCCGAATTTCTATTCTTGCTCCTTGCAAGATTTCACTAATCTTAATGGTTTCTTCGTTTGCCGTCTCTACCAGGCAGTCTTGTTGAAGTTTAGTTAATGGTTGGTTGAGAAGTTTGTAGAAAGAAGTATTGATAAAACTTTGGTTTGCACCAGAGTCAAATAATACTTTGGCAAAAATATCATTAACTGAAAACGTATCGAAACTCACATCGGGAATCATCTTGGCTTCTTCGGCTGTCAGAACGAACGCTCTGGCATTCTTCTTGGGTCCTTCAGTTCCCTTAGCTTTGCTGGTTGCTACTAGAGCTAGTTTTGGACAGTTCGGTTTGATATGCCCAGTTTCTCCACAATTGAAGCATAGCCTATTGCTAGGTTTCCTCCTATAATCTTCTTCCTTGTCTCCAGACATTTTGCAAAAGTTGCAGTACACTGAGCACCTTCCAGAGTGCTTCCTTTTGCAATACTTGCAATAGGGTGCATAGGAAAGACCTGTACCTGTGACACTAGTGCTCCGTAAACACACACGATATAGGACACTATCTTTTATCAAAGAAACAATGTGTTTTGGTCTCAAAAATTTGTTTATGTTGGTTTTACAATTTCACGTTTTGAGTCTAGTTCATTTTCAAGCTTTAAATCGCTTTCTAGAAAGTTATACGCAAGCTGATGCGTAAACGTAATCAGTTTAATGCGGCAAACACTCCGGAACAGTGACATTGGCTTAACACACCTTAAATAACCTTTATATAACTTAGAAATAGGTTTTGAAAGCTTTGGTGTGTCAAAAACAAGTTTATTCACACTCAGGGACTATTTGCGTCAAACTGTGAAAGTCTGCTGATTCACATAGTATCGAACATTCCGGAACTTGATCATAAGTTAAATATTCCCTAAATATCCTTTACATAGCTTAGAAATAGGCTTTGAGGTGTTTGGTGCGCAAAAATAAACTTTCTGATCAATAGGGACTAAAAGCATCAAAAAGTGCATAAGTTTGCATTTTCGCGCATATCTTACGTTCTGAATATAACCGTACATCCAAAAATATATGTAATCATTAAAATATTTTATTTTAGTGATTTGCATGAAAAAATTCCATTTGTCGCTTAATTTGGATCGTTTTTGCGTCCGTTACGACTTCCGTCGTAATTAACCGAACAACGCAATCGTACGACCAAACGAACCGAAATCCGAGATATTTTTGAGCATATTTTAAGTTCCCTATACTTTGACTTCATTTTAGAGCCTTGAAATGGGGTTAACGGGGCTTAAACGAGCCAAAAATGCGTTGAAAACCAAGTTTCAGACCTGCAGGGACCATTTCTGACATTTTCTGAAACATGGCTACACGGGGCGCGTAACCCAAGGGCTATCTTTACGCGGCCCGCGACAACATGCCCAGATCAGAAAACTTGTTTTTCAATACAATAGCTGGTATCCTGGGTTTTGAGCATGGTTTTGCAACTCTATGGGCTTGTTTTAGGTGCCCAAGGTATTCTAAATCAGGGGGTGCATATGTATGGTTGAGATCAAAGCTCGGTTTTCGAGGAACGATCCCAACAGTTCTTGTTTTCCTATAAATACCCACCCTCATTTCATTCCAAACCCACAAGATCTGATTTTTATGCTCTAAGTTGAAGCTTTATGCTTCATACCTGAGTATTTAGATCATGATCTTCAAGTCTTGGACCCTTTGTAAGTCTCTTTCATTCTTTTATTGCTTTCTAAGCGTGAAAGTCAAACAGTTTTTGACTTTCTTCTTTGACCAGTCAATGGTCAACACGAAGTTCGTTTGAACTTCGCAACGTGAGAGTAATCACGATGGTCATAGTCCTTTGTGACTATACCTACTGATTACCACGTTGATTAGGTGTAGTGACGAGTCATAGTTTCGGTCAGAATACGCGTCTATGCGTATTTTAAAACCAAACTATTCTTGGGTATCAAAACCATTTGTTTTGATATCAAACTTGTTTTCTAACTTAGTTAAACATGTTTAACTCATCACTTTTAGTTTAGTGCTTGTGAAAGGTCGTAAGTCAAGCGGTCTAAACAACCGCTTAGACTTCCGAACCCGACCCGTTTGGTCGATCATTTGGATCCGACCAAACATGTATTGTGACCATAGTTTTATAGGGAATAACCTTCCGAGGTTATACCTTATGGTCACTTCGTTTAGTTAGTGGTATGATAGGTAGTTTATATGCCTTAGGAAAATGACCAAAATGCCCTTTTTCGCATAATTTCATTTTAAGCATATGTAACACATGTTTTGACATCTAAACTGATTATATAACATAATTAGATATGTTAAGGGATATAATACTTGTCATAGGACTAGTTAGGCGTCTCAAACGCGCTTGTGCGCGAACGACGCGTTAAAGTGGCGTAAGCTACCTTAATGGGTCGTAATGGGTCGAACGCACTTAGGATAGGTTCCGACTTAGAATGTAGGCTTTGTAAAACCATATCACATGAGTTCAAACACTTGTTTGGTTTACAATACCTCGTTCTATCCGTTTCTTTGATTCGTGTCTCGATACACTAACATAGTATCCGTTACCTAGGAACCGCTTCAACACTTTAACACTTGATCCTTTGAGCTTTGTTATATCTTTTGAACCGGAGCTATACGCACTCCCAGGCGAGTACATAGTTCCCCTCTTTTACTGTTTTCAAATGTTTTGGGGTGATTCATATGTGTAATCGATCTATTTTCAAACTGTATGGCATATATGTGTTCACTAAGTGTTTTTATGTGTATTATTCCGATTATGCAAACACAGTGTTTATCAGAATCCTTATAGCATCTATCTATCTTCATAGTTAGATTCTTATAGGATATTTGAAGTACAGTCTTAGATCTTCCTATCTTCATAGTGAGATTTTTAAGAAGTACTTTACAACTCGATGGTTGGTTTGTGTGTTGATAGTTGGTGATTTAGATAACGAAACTAGATAATACAATAAGCACATGGTGGATACGCCGCTGGTACTTCCTATATATAAGTGTGCTTATTGTATTACCTTTCGTGGCGTTATCCCGAATCACCATTAGGATTTAGAATGTTGTGGTACAATGATTCAATGTGACAAGAACCTGTTCCCTGTAGTATCTATCTATCTTCATAGTTAGACATATGTGGGATGTTTAGAGTACTAATATTGGAGTCCCTGTTTGGATTCATTGTGTACTTTAATGGATGTTAGTTTACACAATGTGACAAGAACCTGATCCCTGTAGTATCTATCTATCTTCATAGTTAGACATATGTGGGATGTTTAGAGTACTAATATTGGAGTCCCTGTTTGGATTCATTGTGTACTTTAATGCATGTTAGTTTAGACAATGTGACAAGAACCTGATCCCTGTAGTATCTATCTATCTTCATAGTTAGACATATGTGGGATGTTTAGAGTACTAATATTGGAGTCCTTGTTTGGATTCATTGTGTACTTTAATGCATGGTTACGAGTTGGAACAAGTTGACGATTATGTGTTTATGTGGTAGTTGTGATTTAGATAACGAAATGGGTATAATAAAATAAGAAATGGATACGCCGCTGGTACTTCCTACATATAAGTGTTCTTATTTTATTATTCTTGTAGCGTTATCTGGGTCACTTTAGGATTTTGTGTACTATTGATTCAATGTTTGTTTATCCAAATCCTCGTAGAATCTTCCATATCTTTATATGTTAGATTCTTAGAAGGATATCTAAAGTATTATCATGAATCATTGATTTGATTTATATAATACTCACACAGGTTTGATATATTTCAAAACTGTTATTATTAATCCTTAATTGGTTTTCTAATAATACATTAACAAGTTTTACAATGATTTCAACAAGGTTATGATGTACAATTTCAAATGGCATAAAAAATTACTTAGTAATAATCATATTGCCATATACAAAACTATTTTGTCACGAGTTTTCACAATAAAGATTATGTATTGCAATACAAACCTTTTTGCCATTCCTTGGCTTCAAGATTTATTTTCAACTGACAGCTCTCGTAGTTGTCAAAGTATTGCAATATCAAATGTTTTGCCATTCAATTGGCTAACAAAAACCTATGTATTCGCCGACATTTTTATGCTGACTGTTTTTCGCTTATGTTTCAGGTTTTCGACTGTTCAAGCATGCAACGCATATGACTGCATACGGGCCTTAGACTTCTAAAACAAAAGAACAATTACATGTATTCTTTGTTTGTAAAACAATGTTAATGATATTGAAACAATTTAGTAACAGTAGTTGTGAGCAATTTGTAACTTGACTCCCCGATATTTCCGCCGCGTGTTGTTGTATTACGCGATTGGGGTGTTACAGATTGGTATCAGAGCACTGGTTATAGGGAATTAGGTTATTAGCATGCCTTAAACCTAGTTTATAACCTTCCTAGGACCCAAGCATGAGTAGATTTAGGAACTCTTTCCTAATCCTCATCCTTATTCGTGCCACAACTACTCCATGATTTACGAATCATATAACCTTAGATGGTTTATCCTAAACCTTAGGCTTTATGCCTTGGGGTATTCTTCAAAATGTTTTCTCAAAACATTTTCTTTGAAATTTTTTTCAAAATGTTTTCTTAAATGTTTTTGTCAAAATATTTCACAACATGTTTTATCTTAAACGATTTGTATCAAAAGATTTCTCATATGTTTTTCTCAAAACGTTTTTCATCGAAATCTTGGGTTATTAATATGAACACATGCAATCTGGAAGGGTGGATGCCTGTACACCGAGTCTTTTGTCTAAGGCTAGAGTGTTCGTACAAATCCGCATATTCGGACCAGTCACTCTTACATGGGAACTCTTAGGGTGAGTGTCCACTTATAGGCTAAAGCATGTCTTCGTGAAGCATTATAAAATCCTATCCATCTTGACCCTACCGAACAATTTCTAAGCGACCTTTGTAACAATACTCATTCATATTACCCTCGGTAATATGTTAGCTCTCCACAACAATCGATACAACTTTCCCTTCCCAATACTATTTCATCATATTACCTTCGGTGATATGTTTGATTCGATACAGTTGAAATGAATTCCATTTCATTTCACGACACTATGGATCCTATCTCATTTTCAAAACACTACCTTTGTTTTTCAAAATTTCAAATTTTTACCATTTGGATGAGAATTTTCAAAATTTCAAACACAAAGTTTTTTACTTTAAAATTTTAATTTAAAAACATTTTATCTTAAAAACAATAAATTTTTAAACAATAAAGGAATTTTTAAACCATTAACTTGGTTTGTATTCTCTCATCCAAAAATATTACAAAATTTTATTTTCAAACAACTCTTATTTCAAAACAAAACTCACAACACTGTATTATCTAAATACAAAAAGGAGACATATAAACAAGATTTGACTAAATCAAAGTTAACGCTAAATTTTCTAAGTACAAGAAACGAAACACCAAAACTATTAATGAGAATTCGAAAAGAACAAAGGCCGAATCTTCCAAAAATTCTAGGAAGCGCAAGACTTCAAAGAGTTTTGCAATTCCTGCACCTGTTCCACTAAACTCAGTACCCTTTAAGTGATTTTATCATGGAAAGAAACCTCGGTGCAATCATTGCAACTATCATCATGCCTCAGATTCCCCTTGTCGCCAGTGTACAATTTGTGGTTTATTTGGACATTTAGCTGTGGCCTGTCGTTTCCAGAACCAAGCAGCCCCTACTCAGACTCGCCCGAGAGCATGTTTCAATTGTGGTGATTTAAATCATTTCAAGCGAAACTGCCCCAAGCTTGCCAATGCTAATGGACGAGTATTCAACGTCAATGAGGCTCAAGCTAATAATCAAGCACTTATGATTATTTGAACCTCTAAATTTCCTGTTTATTTTCAAGAACAATGTACATATTTTAAATATGTTTGTAATGACAGAATAAATTTCAAGAAGTTTATCCTTATCTTTGTTATTTAATTTTCAACTTCAAACTCTAATGTGATTACACTATGTGTGATTTCAAATTTCGTGCTGATTTTGAGGATTCCGTTCTTTAGGAACTAAATCTTATAATATAGCATGATATGATTGCACTCCGGTACATTCGTACGAATGTGGTAACACGATCGATACGAATACTATGAAAAAGTTAATATAATTTTATGATCATAGCATTACATACATGAATTGTTTATCTATTATGTATAATATATGATTATAAATACAATTTTCTTCGTATGTTAATTTAACGTACTTAGTACATATTTTTCAAATACATTTTTGCTTAGTGTGTTAACTTAGCATACTTAGCACATGATTTGAGAACATTTTCTTGATATGTTTACATTATGATGATAATGTATGATTAGTATATGTTGCATTCTACCTGTTGGTTAATATGGAACATATATATAAACATTCGTACTAGAATAGAACACCTACTACTAAAAATTTGTCATATGCAAAATAAGTAGTGTTATCATTGCTAGTATAAAATACGATTCAATTTGACAAATGTTATGTTGTGACGATATTTAGTTAATTTAGACGATAGTTCGACCTTATTATTTGTTTACCCTCGCTTAACAATAGGAGCTATGTGGACCATGCGACGAAACGAGTAATTAATGGTGCACACTTAATTATGAGATTCGACGCATGAAAATCATAGTAAGCCTTGTTAAGCATGGTGGCATAAAATCTAGAGTGGTTAAGGTAACGGGAGGAGTATGATGCGATAAGAACATGGTGGATACGCTGATGGTACTTCTTATATATAAGTGTTCTTATTGTGTTATTCTTCAGAACGTTGCTAAGATCACTTGGTGATTTTATGTTATCTTGGACCATTATGTGATTATGTGTTTATTTGTTATTTGTGTGGTTAATTACAATAGACAAGAACAAGTACATTCATTAACTCAAATCGAGCCGACCGGGAGTATATTATGGTGTTAAAGATGACGATCTTGATGCCATAGGTATGATGACCCGTCTCCTATGCATGAGATACTCATGGTGCATTGGATGTACCTCGTGGGACGTTAGAAACCGTGTACGTGTAGGGCTTGAATGTACATCCCTTTTTTTGCTAGGAATTACACTAGGAACTTAGTATAACATAGTGCCATACTTAAATGATTTTTGAATACTGGTCGACTTTCACAAGTTTCAAAGGGTTGAATACCTTAAGATACTTTGAATATCCCAAATTACTTTTTTTTAACCCCCTAAGATTTCCAACACCAAATGATGCTCCGCATCTTTAGGATCTAGCAATCTGCTTATCCATCAGTTGTTTCAATTCCACTCTACGGTCTCCTTCGAATAAATTTCGGGACGAAATTTCCTGAAGTAGGGGAGACTGTGACACTTGTGCTTCGTAAACACACACGATATAGGACACTATATTTTATCAAAGAAACAATGTGTTTTGGTCTCAAAAATTTGTTTATGGTTGTTTTACAATTTCACGTTTTGATTCTAGTTCATTTTCAAGCTTTAAATCGCTTTCTGGAAAGTTATACGCAAGCTGATGCGTATACGTAATCAGTTTAATGCGGAAAACACTCCGGAACAGTGACATAGGCTTAACACACCTTAAATAACCTTTATATAACTTAGAAATAGGTTTTGAAAGCTTTGGTGTGTCAAAAACAAGTTTATTCACACTCGGGGACTATTTGCGTCAAACTGCGAAAGTCTGCTGATTCACATAGTATCAAACATTCCGGAACTTGATCATAAGTTAAATATGCCCTAAATATCCTTTACATAGCTTAAAAATAGGCTTTGAGGTGTTTGGTGAGCAAAAATAAACTTTCTGATCAATAGGGACTAAAAGCGTCAAAAAGTGCATAAGTTTGCATTTTCGCGCATATCTTACTTTCTGAATATATCCGGACATCCAAAAATTTATGTAATCATTAAAATATTTTATTTTAGTGATTTACATGATAAAATTCCAGTCGTCGCATAATTTGGATCGTTTTTGCGTCTGTTACGACTTCTGTCGTAATTAACCGAACAACGCAATCGTACGACCAAATGAACCGACATCCGAGATATTTTTGAGCATATTTTAAGTTCCCCATACTTTGACTTCATTTTAGAGCCTTGAAATGGGGTTAACGGGGCTTAAACGTGCCAAAAATGCGTCGAAAACCAAGTTTCAGACCTGCAGGGACCATTTCTGACATTTTCTGAAACATGGCTACACGGGGCGCGTAACCCAAGGGCTATCTTTACGAGGCCCATGACAACATGCCCAGATCAGAAAACTTGTTTTTCAATACAGCAGCTGGTATCCTGGGTTTTGAGTATGGTTTTGCAACTCTATGGGCTTGTTTTAGGTGCCCATGGTATTCTAAATCAGGGGGTGCACATGTATGGTGAGATCAAAGCTCGGTTTTCGAGGAACGATCCTAACGGTTCTTGTTTTTCTATAAATACCCACCCTCATTTCATTCCAAACCCACAAGATCTGATTTTTATGCTCTAAGTTGAAGCTTTATGCTTCATACCTGAGTATTTAGATCATGATCTTCAAGTCTTGGACCCTTTGTAAGTCTCTTTCATGCTTTTATTGCTTTCTAAGCGTGAAAGTAAAACAGTGTTTGACTTTCTGCTTTGACCAGTCAATGGTCAACACGAAGTTCGTTTGAACTTCGCAACGTGAGCGTAATCACGATGGTCATAGTCCTTTGTGACTATACCTACTGATTACCACGTTGATTAGGTGTAGTGACGAGTCATAGTTTCGGTCAGAATACGAGTCTATGCGTATTTTGCAACCAAACTATTCTTGGGTATCAAAACCATTTGTTTGGATATAAACTTGTTTTCTAACTTAGTTAAACATGTTTTAACATGTTTAACTCGTCACTTTTAGTTTAGTGCTTCTGAAAGGTCGTAAGCCAAGCGGTCTAAACAACCGCTAAGACTTCCGAACCCGACCCGTTTGGTCGATCATTTGGATCCGACCAAACATGTATTGTGACCATAGTTGTATAGGGAATAACCTTCCGAGGTTATACCTTATGGTCACTTCTTTTAGTTAGTGGTATGATAGGTAGTTTATATGACTTAGGAAAATGACCAAAATGCCCTTTTTCGCATAATTTCATTTTAAGCATATGTAACACATGTTTTGACATCTAAACTGATTATATAACATAATTAGATATGTTAAGGCATATAATACTTGTCATAGGACTAGTTAAGCGTCTCGAACGCGCTTGTGCGCGAACGACGCGTTAAAGTGGCGTAAGCTACCTTAATGGGTCGTAATGGGTCGAACGCACTTAGGATAGGTTCCGACTTAGAATGTAGGCTTTTTTAAACCATATCACATGAGTTCAAACACTCGTTTGGTTTACATTACCTCGTTCTATCCGTTTCTTCAATTCGTGTCTCGATACACTAACATAGTATCCGTTACCCTAGGAACCGCTTCAACACTTTAACACTTGATCCTTTGAGCTTTGTTATATCTTTTTAACCGGAGCTATACGCACTCCCAGGCGAGTACATAGTTCCCCTCTTTTACTGTTTTCAAATGTTTTGGGGTGATTCATATGTGTAATCGATCTGTTTTCAAACTGTATGGCATATATGTGTTCACTAAGTGTTTTTATGTGTATTATTCCGATTATGCAAACACAGTGTTTATCAAAATCCTTATAGCATCTATCTATCTTCATAGTTAGATTCTTATAGGATATTTGAAGTACAGTCTTAGATCTTCCTATCTTCATAGTGAGATTTTTAAGAAGTACTTTACAACTCGATGGTTGGTTTGTGTGTTGATAGTTGGTGATTTAGATAACGAAACTAGATAATACAATAAGCACATGGTGGATACGCCGCTGGTACTTCCTATATATAAGTGTGCTTATTGTATTACCTTTCGTGGCGTAATCCCGAATCACCATTAGGATTTAGGATGTTGTGGTACAATGATTCAATGTGACAAGAACCTGATCCCTGTAGTATCTATCTATCTTCATAGTTAGACATATGTGGGATGTTTAGAGTACTAATATTGGAGTCCCTGTTTGGATTCATTGTGTACTTTAATGCATGTTAGTTTAGACAATGTGACAAGAACCTGATCCCTGTAGTATCTATCTATCTTCATAGTTAGACATATGTGGGATGTTTAGAGTACTAATATTGGAGTCCTTGTTTGGATTCATTGTGTACTTTAATGCATGGTTACGAGTTGGAACAAGTTGACGATTATGTGTTTATGTGGTAGTTGTGATTTAGATAACGAAATGGGTATAATAAAATAAGAACATGGTGGATACGCCACTGGTACTTCCTACATATAAGTGTTCTTATTTTATTATTCTTGTAGCGTTATCTGGGTCACTTTAGGATTTTGTGTACTATTGATTCAATGTTTGTTTATCCAAATCCTCGTAGAATCTTCCATATCTTTATATGTTAGATTCTTAGAAGGATATCTAAAGTATTATCATGAATCATTGATTTGATTTATATAATACTCACACAGGTTTGATATATTTCAAAACTGTTATTATTAATCCTTAATTGGTTTTCTAATAATACATTAACAAGTTTTACAATGATTTCAACAAGGTTATGATGTACAATTTCAAATGGCATAAAAAATTACTTAGTAATAATCATATTGCCATATACAAAACTATTTTGTCACGAGTTTTCACAATAAAGATTATGTATTGCAATACAAACCTTTTTGCCATTCCTTGGCTTCAAGATTTATTTTCAACTGACAGCTCTCGTAGTTGTCAAAGTATTGCAATATCAAATGTTTTGCCATTCAATTGGCTAACAAAAACCTATGTATTCGCCGACATTTTTATGCTGACTGTTTTTCGCATATGTTTCAGGTTTTTGACTGTTCAAGCATGCAACGCATAGGACTGCATACGGGCCTTAGACTTCTAAAAAAAAGAACAATTATATGTATTCTTTGTTTGTAAAACAATGTTAATGATATTGAAACAATTTAGTAACAGTAGTTGTGAGCAATTTGTAACGTGACTCCCCGATATTTCCGCCGCGTGTTGTTGTATTATGCGATTGGGGTGTTACAGTACCTTTCCCACGGTTGGAATTACCGTAGCGAAATTCTTAGGTATGCCTTTGAGCTAGGTTCTTTCTCTGGTTTTCCTCTTGTGTGCGTACTAATTCATCTGTCAGGGTGTTGGCCAGTTCTACTGCTTCTTCTATGGTTTGTGGCCTAGCTGCCTTGACTACGTGTCTGATCTAACCAATTAATCCCCAAATGTAACAGGAGATTAATACTGGTTCAGGTGAGGCTAAGGTTGGTACTATCCTAGCATATTCAAAGAATATGGTAGTGTAACCTTTGCAGTCTATTCCAGTCATTTTAAGATTTAAGAACTTATTGGCGATTTGTTCTTTTTCATGAGGAGGACATAATTTTCTTTCGACTCTATCCTTAAAGTCGGTCCATTCCATATTATAAGCTCTGTCATTTCCTCTAGACTGGAGAATGGTATTCCACCACGGCTGCATTCTTAAAAAGGTTAAAGCAAACATAATCTTACTTCATCCGCGCATTTACTTATTTTTAAGACTGCTTCTTTCTTTTCTATCCAGCGTAAAGCTGCAATGGCTCCTTCATTGCCTGAGAATTCTATTGGTTTGCAAGACCAGGATTCTTTATAAGAACAACCACATGAAATGCTTATTCTTCTTTTTGGAATGGGTACTTGAATCAGGGGTCCATTATTTTCATTCACACTGTGACTTGGTTCAGTGGGTGGACGTTTACTTCCAATTACAGATTTATTATTTTCTGCTTCTTTAACGGTCTTGAGAATATATGGCATAGCATCTATAATTCCTTGTGCTACTATATGTTGGATGGCACTGTTATCTACTTGGTTTCCGTTATTATCATTATTCTGGTTTTCCTGATTTACTTCATTGTCCATCTGAATTGGAAACATTTATCAGGTATTTAATTATTACACAATAGGATTTTAATACAAACGATCAGACAGACAGATTGATCAAAATCGTCGAACATTGCGACTTTACTATTTTTATATATCTATGCGTCGATTACATATTACAAATGGAAATTAAACACACTAGTAGTTATGCATCGATATCTATTTAAGTTCATTATATATATATATACACACACACACACACACACACACACACACATACACTAGCCGTTTACCCGCACGATGCGGCGGGAAACATATCACTTAGGTTGGTGAGTTTAGGGCTACGTACGGGGCGGTTCGGTTTTGAGCCATAACCAAAACCAAATTCGCATTGCAACGGAAAATACAACACTTGTTAGTAATTCTACAGGTGTGCATGAGAAGGTTCATTTCAGTTGGGTCATAAGTAAAATCTAAATTTTCGGTTAAGGTACTTCAAAACCGGTCATGGGGATTTAAAGAGTTTTAAAAGGATGTAAACAAACCGAACTGCGCCAAGCCAACAAAAGCACAACCATATGCTCAAAACTAATCAAACCAATGCGTTCATGTCTGTTAAATCGATTGAGAGTCTCGAGTCGTCAGATGATCTGCTGGTAGATTAAGTGTTGTGCTTCATTTGTTTCAGTTTATTTTTTGTATAGAATTTGAAGATTTTAGTGAGTTTTGAATCTCTAATTACCAAAAATTGACAATATGCAATGGGAAGGTTATAATACTGAAGATGCAGTACTCATTAGCGAGCGCTTACAATTCTGAAGATGCAGTACACACATTCAGTCGATTATAATCAGAAGCATACAAGTTCAGTTTGTTTATCAATCGGTTAGTATCATTATTGTTTCATTCGATCCAAGTTCAGTCATGTATTGGTGTATCATGTGTGATGAATACCATCATCCATGTCCACACATACCGTCTTCATCTAATTATTTATCTTGTATAGGTGGTGCATCTAGATGTTCTGTTATCAACATATGTAGATGATCAACCACTTTTTGGCCGAAAAATCACTAAACTTCTCTTACCTTCTTATTTCCCCAATCCCCAAAACCATAACTTCAGATGAAGCATGTAATCATTGTGTGAGTGGGGGACATTTATAAAATGATCACTTGCTGGTGCAAGATTTTGTCACATAGTCTGCTGACATGGTTCAGATTACTTATGCAGCCAAGTTATTAAACATAGTCCTCACAGGTTCCTTAAAATCTATCCCACTTGCTAATGAATAATGATCTGTTTGATCTCATTACTTCGGTTGAAGAACATCTAGTGTCTAGATACGGATCACTTGTTCTTTATGCATCAAAACTATGGTTATTTCTGGGGCCACTCTCAAATTATAATAGCTCAAAATATATAATCGTTAAAACTAAGTCACTATTATAAAATCTTGTTTTGTGTTTGTTTTTGTTCACTCGGTCTAGTCAGCTTCCAAACCGACAATTTCAACCTGATCCAGCTTTGATCAGAGCCGGTTTTGATCCGAACCAGATTGATACTTTCTTAAAATATCCGGTTATGACCCACCCTCTCTTATTTCCCAGGGTTTGTTGGTTCTTCTGGTATTTAACATACAAATAGTAAATAATAACACCCTCACAGATAATTTCTTGAAAACAACAAATAACCACAAAGATTAACAAAATAATGTACATTATAATTGGAACAAAATACATAGTTTTACCAACTAATATTCAAAATAAAAAACAAAATGAAGTACATAACTGTCTTATATTTACCTTCACAAATAACAAATCAAGACATGTTGCGCTTTGTCACAGATTTTAGTAAAACTAAAATGGATTCTGGTACGCTTTGTCGCATATTTTAGTTTCAGTTTGAATAAGTTTTCTGGTCAGGTGAATGGAATGCCAAATTGCGGATCACAAAGATTCTCTTCAAGATCTAACGGCTTTCTAAGTAGGACTTTACCTCAAATAGAGATTCTCTTCAAGAGCACATCAATTGGCATGCTTAAAGAGCCATTTTAAGCATGTCAGTTGCCGTGCTCTTAAACAGAATCTCTGTTTGAGGTAATGTCGAAGCCGTTAGATTTTACTATCACCCGATCAGTTTACCAGATCGGGTGATGGTAAAAGTTCAACGGCTTTTTAAGTACGACTTTACTCTTAAACAGGGATTCTCTTCAAGAACACAGCAATCGGCATGCTTAAAAATCCCGTAAAAAAACTAAACAGCCACTGTGTGGCTGTAAGCGGCGACGTGTTAGCAAAGGTACCCAAATACTTAACTATTACAACCTAGAAAAAGACAGTTGCAGCAATAACACTTACAAAAAACCTTATTCTTCAATATCCCTTCTAACACGTCTACTTTCTCCATTTCCCAAGAGTTCACCTCATTAAAAAGCTGCAAAGTTCATCACCCAAATATCAGCTCATACTCATGATATTGGAAACCTATCATTTGATTAATATTTAATATGAACTTAATATGAAGTTACCTGACAGAACACGAAGGACTTAAAAATGAGCATTGACCCGTTGCCCAACCGCTAACGGGCGGGCCAAGTCTGCTGGCAGTCCTTCTCTAGTACCACTTCTAAGCTCGGTGTAATATTTCCTTAGAGATTCCCGATATTGCGAAAGTTTATCCCTTTCTTCATGCAAGAAATTCGTTGAGAATCTTCGGGGCTTCCCTAACGAACTAAAATAAAAACGAAGAGGTTTCCCACTATTACAACTCAGGCTCTTAGCATAAACAAAACAAAACAATAATAATATAATGTACCTTTTCTAGATACAGGCCAATTGCAAAATACAACAAAGAGTCAAGAACCATCATAGCTAGACATATTGAAAAGCACACTCCAGAAGATGCCTACATGGTGTACAAAGGTAGTAAATTAAAATGAGTTAAATAAAACAAAAGAGTAAAATGCCTTTTTCATCCCTGAAGTTAGACTACTTTTTGCGACTTTTGTCCAAAGGTTTGTTTTTCCGCATCTGGATCCACAAGTTTTGAAATCTTGCCATTTTCATCCGACTCGTTAACTCATCCAATTTTTTAACGTTAAGTCAGGGGTATTTCTATCTTTTTAGACATTTTAGTGATGATTAAAGTGTTTCAGTGGGGAGAAAGTCAACAGAGGTGTATCTTTATTTCTTATAGTGTTTTTTATTCAACAAAAAATGTCTAAAAAGATGGAAATGGCCCTCATTTAACTGAGAAAAATGAATGGAGTTAACAAGTCGGATGAAAATGAAAAGATTTCAAACCTTTTGGATCCATATACGAAAAAACAAACCCTTGGACGAAAGTCGCAAAAGTGGCCAAACCTCAGGGACGAAAAATGGCATTTTATTCAAAACCAGATGAGATGTAAAATAAATGGCACTTACTCGCCAAATGTTGCTCCAACGGAGTCCAACATGTGCACGCTCATAATCAGCAAAATTGACTGATCCTAAAGTAAATGTTGTAGGCGAAAGCAAAGAAGCCAATATCTTTAAAACCCTAAAAGTAAACAAATGCCCATTATCATCATTAAACATAACTGCATCATTCATTGATTAATGTTATATATCAGTAACTTACATAGAAATAGCTTCGTCATTGACCGTATAATAAGGAAAAAAGGCTCCAAGAAAAGCAAGAGTTCCAACTGCCACAGCCGATTTTGCTCGTGTGAAGAAAGTAGAGACCAGGGACGATAGCATTATGGCACTGAGCCCAAACAGAAAGAAATAGATGAACACCAACATTTTATCACTGTACTGAAACAGTGTGCCCATCGTGCACACAATGATGATTGTTGCTGTAAACTGTAAAAAAAACATTAGAAACAGATAATGCTCAGGCTTTGCAATTGCAGGTTTTTAATGCTCAGGCTTTCCAAATATGTACTGATCCATCCACTGGTGATATTATCATACAGTTAATCTTTTCGATGACGACTAACACTTGTTACCAGCCAACACAACATGTATTATATAATGTTGACCAAGTCAGACTTGACTCAGCAAACGTAATGTACCGGGTAAAAGGGATGGTTGAGCGATGGGTAGTTAACCCATTAGCTAATCGTGGGAGTGTTTTCCTTGTTTTCAGTACTTGCAATTTCTTTTGTTTAAATAAAGCTAGAGATAGCCCGTAGAAGCTAAGAGAGTAGCCTTGAACTTTGTTCCGTTTTTTCCTTTCTGCAAGTTTTGTTTGTTTCGAAGTTCTTTTTAGTTTTTCAATATAAACCCAGAAAATTGCCCCAAAAGTTTGTTTATTATTTTCCTGTTTTACATTGCTATGACACTTTGAATACCAACACTTGGTATCAGAGCTTCAAGGTTCAACGTGCATGCCCAAATACCCCCGTTACAATACGATGTCAGTTGTGGCGACTACCTCTTCAACACCGAAGGAAAATAACTCAGTTTCTCTTCAAATTCCGACACTCACACCAACGAATTACACTACTTGGGCCATCAAGATGGAGGCTGTGATGGATGCTCAAGGTTTATGGGAATCTGTCGAACCGGTAGACGGAATTGCGATCGACGAGAAGAAGAACAAAACTGCAAGAGCATTTATCTTTCAAGCGATTCCGGAGGACGTCTTGTTGCAGGTGGCAAAGAAAAAGACGGCTGAGGACATCTGGGAATCGTTGAAGACGAGATATGTTGGTGTTGCTCGTGTGCAAAAGGCACGGTTACATACTCTTACAAGTGAGTTCGAAAAGATAAAGATGAAAGATGCTGAGTCGATTGACGAGTTCGCGGGAAGATTGAGTGGGTTGGCTTCGAAGTATAACAGTGTCGGTTCTACACTTGAAGATGAAAAATTGGTGAGAAAGTTGCTGGATGGGGTCCCGGATATGTATCTTCAACTTGTTGCCTCTATGGAGCAATATTCAGATGTGGAGACGATGCCGTTTGAAGAGGCCGTTGGGCGGTTGAAAGCGTATGAGGATAGGTTGAAGTTAAGGCAAGGGGGTGCCGGTGGTGAAAGCGGGTTGCTACTCACCAAGTCTGATTTTTATATGAATCAGAAATCACCGGGAAAAACTCACTCGACAGGAGGTCGTGGCCGAGGTTGGAATGGTGATAGAGGAGGAAGAAATGGTGGTAGGGGTAGAGGCTCGAGTAGAGGAAGAGGTGGACGCTGGGGTGGCGGTTCACACCAGGAGACTCAAAACACCTACAGGAAACTAAAAGACAAGAAACACATAAAGTGTTTCAAATGTGATTAAACCGGTCACTACGCTTCGGAATGTGAAACAGGGAAAAACACAAGGTGAAGAAATTCATTTAACACAAGGTGGGGAAGAGGAGACTTTACTGTTGACAGTCGGAGGAGAAGAAGTTCCAACGGTAATGTTGTTAAATGAGGAAAAGGTGTTTCCGCATCAATACGATGAAGCGGACAAACAGAATCGGGATACATGGTATTTAGACAACGGGGCCAGCAATCATATGACTGGGATTAAAGAAATGTTTGCGGAATTAGACGAAAATGTTACGGGTTTTGTGCGGTTTGGTGACGGTTCAAGAGTGCAGATAAGAGGAAAGGGTATTGTTTTATTCGATTGTAAAAACGGTGATCATTTCATGGTTTGTGAAGTCTACTACATTCCTGCCATGAACAGTAACATCATCAGTCTCGGTCAAATGACCGAGGAAGGTTATGAGGTGCTCATGCGACGAGAATTTCTTAGGATGTATGATGAGCAGGGGAAGCTTATCATGAAGGTGCAAAGTTCAAGTAACAGGTTATACAAGATGATTCTACGTGTCTCAAAACCAGTATGTCTTGTTGCTAAACTTGATGACGAAGGCTGGATGTGGCACGCAAGATTGGGACACGTAAATTTTCAAACTTTGGAGTCTATGACCCGGAAAGAACTTGTGCAAGGAGTACCAGTAATCAGCCATCCAAAGCAAGTTTGTGAGGGGTGCATGGTAGCCAAGAAAACAAGACAACCATTCCCTCATGAAGCTAGCTGGCGAGCAAGTAGACCACTCGAACTCGTGCATGCCGACTTGTGCGGGCCAATAACACCACAAACTAAAGGAGGTAATTGGTATTTCTTATTGATTGTGGACGATTTTTTTCGATACATGTGGGTTTACTTACTTAAAAGCAAGGATGAAACACTTTCAAAATTCAAGAATTTCACAACTGAAGTGAAGAAGCATAACAGTTGGAAGATCGGTACGATATGAACATACCGAGGAGGGGAATTTACATCGAAAGCATTCGATCAGTTCTGTAATGATGAGGGAATTAAGCGGCAGTTAACAACACCTTACACTCCACAACAGAACGGTGTTATGGAACGGCACAATCGAACAGTCATGGAGGTGACCCGGTCCCTCTTGAAGACCATGGCGCTGCCTGAATTTCTTTGGGGTGAGGCACTCAGGCAAACAGTGTATTTTCTTAACAGAGTTCCAACCAAAGGTTTCGAGAATAAAGTTCCGTATGAAGGGTGGAAAGGTATGAAACCGAAGTTACAACATGTGAAAATATTTGGTTGTGTTGATTATGTGAAGAAGACAGGGAAACATCTTGGTAAATTATGCGACCGGAGTTTGCCAATGGTGTATCTGGGTGCTGAAGCTGGGATAAATATTTGCCGTATGTATAACCCTAATGAAGATAGAGTCTGTGTGGTCAGATATGGTGATGTAAAGTTTGATGAGAAGAAGCAATGGGTTTGGAAGGAAACAATAATCAGGGAACCTACACCTCACCCAAACTGGGCTAATGTACCAGTGCAAGAAATTAGGCCTAGCCAACAAGCCTAAACAAACACAAGTGGTGGTGTCAAAATCCCTTGACACCAACTAACTCACACATATTTCCTTCCTTGTTTGATTCAGCAGGTACGCAACAAGAAAGGGGGAATTCAACCAACTCTGTATCGATCTCGTCACAAAATTCCAGTTCTAGTGGTTCGATTTCAGATTCAGCGTACGATGACACTCCACCTCAAGGTCTCAGACCTCTCAATGATGTTTACGAGTGAAAAGAGCCAATCGAAGCAGATGAATTGTTGTTGGTTAATAATGAACCAACGACCTATATTGAAGTAGCAAATTATAATGATTGGAGGGAGGCGATGAAATCTGAGGTAAGATCGATTGAAAAGAACCAAACATGGTTGTTGGTTGACCTACCTGTAGGTCACAAAGCCATAGGCTTGAAGTGGGTTTATAAGTTGAAGAAAGATCCAAGTGGACAGGTCACAAAGTGTAAGGCTCGTCTAGTTGCAAAGGGGTATGTGCAACGGAGGGGGATCGATTTCAATGAAGTGTTTGCGCCGGTGGCGAGATTGGAGACGATAATATTGTTGTTGGCGTTAGCTGCAAAAGAAGGGTGGTTTGTACATCACCTTGATGTCAAATCTGCCTTTCTAAATGGCGAATTAGCAGAAGAAGTATACGTCACACAACCAGAGGGTTTTATTGTGAAAGGAGAGGAGCAAAAGGTGTACAAGCTCAAGAAAGCACTGTATGGGCTTAGACAAGCTCCGAGGGCATGTAATGCATGGCTCGACAAAGCTCTAAAGGATCTGGGTTTTAGCAAGTGTGCTCAGGAACAAGCTGTGTATAAAAGTAAGCAATCCAATTCTTTACACATTGTTGGTGTTTATGTAGATGACTTGATTGTGACTAGGTCATGTGAGTAGATGATTCAAAACTTTAAAGATCGTATGATGAAGGTGTTTCAGATGACCGATTTGGGACTGTTGTCCTATTATCTTGGCATCGAAGTAGAGCAAAAGAAAGAAGGGATCACTCTAAAGCAGTCCTGTTATGCGAAAAAAATATTAAAGACAACTGGCATGTTCGATTGCAATCCATCAAAGTGGCCGATGGAACCGAAACTAAAGTTGACAAAGGACGAGAGTGGCGAAGATGTAAACCCAACGGAGTACCGCCGTCTTATTGGTAGTCTCCGCTATTTGATTCACACACGACCCGATTTGGGTTATTCAACTGGGGTTCTAAACAGGTTCATGGAAAGACCAAAACAAAGTCATTTTTCAGCACTGAAGCAGGTGTTAAGGTATGTTAAAGGGTCTATTTATTATGGTCTGCAATACCGGAAGGGTGGTAAAGGAGAATTATTGGGTTATAGCGATAGTAGCCACGGGTTAAATGTCGAAGGCGGAAGAAACATCAAACTGTAGGTTTGAGTTCTTGTGAAGCTGAATTTATGGCAGCAACATCAGCTGCGTGCCAAGCCTTGTGGTTACGAAATCTGATTTGTGATTTAACTGGTGAAAAGGCTCAACAAGTGAAATTGTTGGTGGATAATGAGTCAGCTATAGCCTTGATGAGGAACCCTGTATTTCATGGCTGAAGTAAACATATTGACACCAAATATCATTTCATTCGGGAATGTATAGAGCGTGGCCAGATTCAAGTGCAACATGTTAGTGAGGAGCTGCAGAAAGCTGATATATTGACTAAAGCGCTGCCACGAATAAAGTTTGGGGAAATGAGAGCACTGATGGGTGTTGAAGACCTTGGAGACCCGAGTCAACATTAAGGGGGAAAGTATTATATAATGTTGACCAAGTCAGACTTGACTCAGCAAACATAATGGACCGAGTAAAAGGGATGGTTGAGCGATGGGTAGTTAACCCATTAGCTAATCGTGGGAGTGTTTTCCTTGTTTTCAGTACTTGCAATTTCTTTTGTTTAAATAAAGCTAGAGATAGCCAGTAGAAGCTAAGAGAGTAGCGTTGAACTTTGTTTCAGTTTTTTCCTTTCTGCAAGTTTTGTTTGTTTCGAAGTTCTTTTCAGTTTTTCAATATAAACCCAGAAAATTGCCCCAAAAGTTTTTTTTATTATTTTCCTGTTTTACATTGCTGTGACACTTTGAATACCAACAACATGAACTTTATTCAGTACATTTTGAAATTAAGAGAAAAGGCTATTAAGTGTCTTGAGTTCTGATAACGAATCTACCACTTCTAGACTTTAAATTTGAGTAATTTAGAAGGTTTTAAGTATATGAAAAAACCCGGGCACCTTTTTGCACTTTTGACCAGCTTAACCCCATATGACCCGTTGGAGATAAAAGCTGCGCCAATAAGAAACGACCACTTTCAATAAAGTCCCTTCTTGTAGGGACCAATTTTATAGCCTTTGATAATCTTCCAATGCACTCAGTTCAGAACCACACGACTTCAAACAAAATTCCATTGATTCCAACACTGATGCTAAGATAACTTCTAAACCTTTCGAGTTATAACAAGACTGCGTGTTATTTTTAAACATGATCTAATAATATATCAACAAAATTAACGGAAACTATTATATCAAGCATAACTCAGGACACTAAAGGGCAGAGGCAGCACAACATATGGAAGAAATTGCAGACGGATCCCCTGAAATCCATAATAAGTGGTCTCTGCAAACAATAATATATTTGTTACTTTAGTTTGTGTGTGTGTGTGTGTGTCTGTGTGTGTGTGTGAGAGAGAGAGAGAGAGAGAGAACCTCATTGAAGGCTTCCATGGCATCAACCACTTCCTTTGTAAATGTCTGTCCTACCCCAGATGTTCCAATCAAGACGGATGGTTTGATGGCCTGATGATCATGAAGATGAAATTAAATTGCACACAAAATCGGTAAACATACTTGACCATGAATAGTGAAGAAATCATTACAAACGTCTCACCTTGACAACATCTAAGAGAGTTGAAACAGGCTCATGTTCATGAGCCCACGGTTGCTTAAAGTGCTGAAGGGAACCTTTACGAGAGCTAACAATCAACCCCTTAGAGTCCACCAGCCATATCTTCTTACGAGCCTTTTCAACGGGAATACTTGTTTATAAAAGTTAAAACAAAATGTTAAGAAAAGCAGTATATAAAGCAAGTTTCCCAACTGGAATTCCCATACCCTGTACGAATTTAAAAAGCTCCATTATTGGACAACAATATATTACATCAGATAGAACTTCTATGACATCGATGAAACGTAATCATAAAGTTAAGAAGATTAGCTTATTGTACCTGACACCCAAGATCTCCCAATCCCAAGATACGATCACCATCGGTCAACACAATAACTTGAATATTCCTCTCAGGCCAGTTCCTGAGTACCTCAAGAGTCTTTCCCCTGTAAATCAGGGTACATCATTGTCAAAACATGCTAATTTGAAATAATATATATCAAGTAAACACAGTTCTATCTATCAGCCTTGCTTCTCTTTCAAACTAATGTAGAGACCCTGAGGGCGCTTGAATATACTCCCGTATTTCTGGCATGCCTCACCAACTGTGGGAGTGTACACAATAGGGAGAAGCTCTTCCACATTATCGATAAGAAGCTTGTAGAACAGCCTCTCGTTTCACTTCTATAAACCATAACAGAACAAATATGAACTAATACTAATAACAAGGATCATCTTCAGAAACATCCTAAATTCAATTTGTTAAATATGTTGATCACCGGAAATCAAAGTAAGATGATACCTCGAGTTCCATCGTAGCCACATATTTGTGCAAGGGAAGTTCATAACTGCGAATATTTTGCATCAACTTCTTCTCCTGAAGCTCCTGTGTGGCAACAGTCGGAGGCAACAGACCGCGCAAGTAATGAGAATCTTTTTCCCTCTTGGTAAACACAAGCCCCTTGTTATGGTGTGGATCCTTCAACAAAGTGTATCCACTACAAACACCAAAATTTTAGCACTTGCAGCAAAATCCGAAACGATAAACAATAAACAAGCAAAAAAACTGTAAATCACATTCTATCACACTACATAAATAAACCCTCACTCCAACACACACACACACACACACACACACACACACACTGTAACCTAATCAGCACAACTTTATGCAAATCAAAGAAGCAAAAGGAAAACACTGTAACTCACTAAATCATCTACTTCTAAGTTCAACTCAACATTAACAATCCACAAATAACTAACATTAATCAAAGCGATCGATCTATATATTATCCGGACAGTTTATCAAACATGCAAACTCAAATCAATATACTTAAATTCAGATAATAATAATAATAATAATAATAATAATAATAATAATAATACCCAAAATCATTAGCTCAAACTATATACAGTTAAACGATTACCGGTATTAAAACCAAATCTGAACAAAAGACGATGAGGATTAACAGGAGCAGCAGCCGATCTCGGAGAAGATAACTGCCGGTTAGTTGAACCCTAGCCTTTAGTTCTCTGGATCTTTGAAGGTTTGAAAATGGAATAAAATCGGCATCTATAACCACTAAAATCAACCAAAAACAACAGATTCAACAATAGATACAAAGTAAACTAAAGCTAGATTAAAACAAACATTGTTCTGGTCTATGTTGTCAAAGACGCAAGGCGCAGGCGAGGCGCATCGGCCTCGCCCGGAGTCTAGGCGCAAGGCGCAAAAAAAGCGTTGGTTTTTTTAAGAAAAGCACACATAGAGAAAAAAAATATAAAATATATGTTATGCTTTGAAAATAAATAAGATTCCACATATAAAATTAAAAAAAAACTATTATATATATCATTTAAGATCATGTAGCTAATAGTTAGTAGCAAAAGTTTAGGACTTATATATTGTAAGTTTTGGGTGTGTGAATAAAAGTCTCAAAAGGTGGTAAATACTTTGTCCCACATTGGTGTGGGAACAAAGTGAGTGGTTGTTTATAAGGTAAAGCCTTTACTACTCCATTGTAGCTTTATGACATGTTTTACCACAAGTCCTACCCGCGCGCAGGGGGGTGCAAAAATGAGTTTCTGAGCTAGAATTTGGTTGCCTGGGCGCGCGCCCTTCTGCGCCTCAGCAGCGTTTTTTTCAAAAAAAAGCCCAAATTTGCGCCTAGGCGCGTGCTTTTTGCGCGTTTCGATGGAATCAAGATTAGGGTTCATCTCGCTGTAGGTGCGCCCGAGCGCCTAGGCGCGCGCTTGTAAATAGTGGTTTAAGAAATAATCTAAACCATTGGTGTTTTCATTGTATTGTGATTCAAGGTGTTGTGTTTTACAGTAAAACACCATATGAAAATATACAACTAATGCAGAAAACACCATTCAAAACTAACGATGTGCAAAAAAAGACACTGCAACATAATATCTACAACATAACACTATACGCAACTAATCAAACTGTAGAAAAGAAACAACTGGTATAAAAAACACCCTTCAACTTCAATAGTATACATCAAAACATCATGTACATATAAAAACACCATGGAAGGATTACACATGGTATCATTAAATAAACACGTATATTAAACGAAAATCACCCATGCAAAAAACACCATACACTGTAACATCAAAGAGGCGAAAACCATATTCATAAGAAAACTAATCAAATTGAAATTCAAAATTCGAATTCCTAAAATAACTACCTAAAATCGGTTACATTTATTTAATCCTAAAATAACTACCCAAATTCGGTTACATTAATTTAATCCTTAATTAGAATTATTAGTACAATTACCATTATATCCTTGATCAAATAAAATGGATAGGGAAATATTTAATTGCTGGTATTCTTTCTTACACTTCTTACACTTTTGGTCTTTTTACAGGATCCTCTACCTATATATATATATATATATATATATATATATATATATATAGGATAAGGATCATGTGAGAAGTAGCAGGCTAAATGAGAAACTTGAGAAGCATTCTGGACCACACATTTTCCCTAAGCAAAAAAATGCAAAAAAAAAGTGAAAAAATGCAAAAAAAATTTTTTTTTTTGGAAAAATCGTAGCTTTTTCTTTAAGAATTAAAAAAAACAATTTTTTTTAAAAATTTTTTTTTTGGATTTATACACATGTGTATATTGTTAATCTTTTAACTATACATATATGTATATTGTCAATTATACATATATGTATATACATGTTTAAAATTGAAAAATAAGTGTTATTTAGGGTTTAGCATTAGTATTAAGGTTTAGCATTAGAGTTTAGGGTTTAGCTTTATGGTTTAGGGTTTAGCTTTAGGGTTTAACATTAGGGTTTAGTATTAGGGTTTAGCAATAGTATTTAGGGTTTAGCATTAGGGTTTAGCTTTTGGGTTTAGCATTAGGGTTTAGCTTTTGGGTTTAGCTTTAACTTTTGGGTTTAGCTTTATCTTTAGGGTTTGTATTAGGGTTTAGCATTAAGGGTTTAGCTTTAGTGTTTAGTTTTAGCTTTTGGGTTTAGCATTAGAGTTTAACTTTAGGGTTTAGAATTAGGGTTTAGCATTAGGGTTTAGCATTAGGGTTTAGCTTTAGGGTTTAGCTTTAGGGTTTAGATTTTACGTTTTAGCTTTAGGGTTTAGCTTTAGTGTTTATGGTTTAAGATTAACAATATACACATTTTTTCAATTTTAAACATGTATATACATATATGTATAATTGACAATATACATATATGTATAGTTAAAAGATTAACAATATACACATGTGTATAAATCCAAAAAAAAAAAATTTAAATTTTTTTTTTAAGCCTTAAAGAAAAAGCCGCGATTTTTCAAAAAAAAAAAAAAAAATTTTGCATTTTTTTCACCTTTTTTTTTGCATTTTTTGCTTAGGGAAAATGTGTGGTCCAGATTGCTTCTCAAGTTTCTCAAATATATATATATATATATATATATATATATATATAGGGGTCCGGTAAAATGAGAACCACCTCGAGTTGTAAGAACCGTGAGAACTACACCGTACGGGGCGAGGTGGACCAAATTTTTTTTTTCACAAACGTAGATGCGTGTATTATAAACACATTTGTAAAAAAAATTCAAAAAAAAAGTTTTTGAGCACCACAAGTGTGTGTTTACGGGTACCGTAAATTTTCCGGTAGGATTTACGGTACTCGTAAACACAAATTTGTGGTGCTCAAAACTACACACAAGACATTTTTTTTAATTTTTTTTACAAATGTGTTTATAATACACGCATCTACGTTTATGAAAAAAAATTTGGTCCACCTCGCCCCGTACGGCGTAGTTCTCACGGTTCTTACAACTCGAGGTGGTTCTCATTTTAGCGGTCCCCTATATATGTATATATATATAGGGTAGGGTTCTAGAGTGAACAACCTGCCAAGAGTGAAGTGTGTGAACTCATCTAGATCTTTGATTTCCTTTTTAGTTGTTAAGGGTATGATTGTAATTTTATAAAAAAATAGATTTAAATCATTATCTTAATAATTGAAATCAGTTACATATTTCCTATTTTAATTCCTTATCCATAATATCTTTCCTATTTTAAATTCATTATCCACAATATCTTTTATTTCAATTTTATTTTTCAGAATTCATCACCAGAATTCAAATTTTGATTTTTAAGATCTATGTAACCTTCATATTTCAACGGTATACACATATGTACTTGGATATAAATAGAACAGTACGTATGTGTACTTAGCATCGTACATATGTGTACAGTAATTCACAAGTGTACATCAAACATTCAATACAAAAAAATTCTGAGATATCACAAAAACAGACGATATACACATGTGTACATCGCATTAAAAACATGGCAAAATCAGAATACACATGTGTAAATCGCATTTAAACAGAGCAAGGATAATGAATTTAAAATAGGAAAGATATTATGGATAAAGAATTAAAATGGGAAATATGTAACTGATTTCAATTATTAAGATAATGATTTAAATCTATTTTTTTTTATAAAATTACTTTCCTATTTAATTTATGAGAGAGAACATGATTTATGCAATCAATTTAAGATGGAAATTACACATATACCCTTTTTGTATTTAATTAAATGGAAAAAATTAACCACATAATTACTATCATGCCACTCATCTAAATCCCAAGATCATAGAAATCAAGGGCCAAGATGAGTTCACACAGTTCACAACTGAGGGGGGTGTTCACTCTTGAACCTAATCCTATATATATATATATATATATATATATATATATATATATATAGGGTAAGGTTCATGCGAGAACCACCTTTATTGCGAGAACCGCGAGAACCAATGTGAACACAACCAAAAATAACTAAAAAAACCTAACCCCCACCCCTAAACCTAACCCCCCCAAGCTAAATTGTAAAAACTAAACCCCCGCAAAAAACCTAAAAAGACCCCTAACCCCCACCCCCCAAAAACCTAAACACCCCCCCTTAAACCCTAAACACTAAACCCCCACCCCCTAAACCTAAACCCCCCCCCCCCCAAGCTAAATGCTAAAAACTAAACCCCCCCCCCCCCCGCAAAAAACCTAAGAAAACCCTAACCCCCACCCCCTCCCACCACCAAAAACCTAAACCCCCTCCCTCACCCCCCAAAAACCTAAACACCCCCCCCCCCCAAGCTAAAATGCTAAAAACTAAACCCCCAAAAAACCTAAAAAAATAAAAAAAAAAATCTAAAAAACACACATATTTTTTTAATAGTTTTAACATTAAAATCGCTACTTTTAATATCCAAAAAATTTAAAAAAACTTTTTTAATATATATTTTTTGGCTACTAAAAGTAACGATTTTTTTATTAAAAAAAATTTGTGTGTTTTTTAGCTATTTTTGGTATTTTTGGTTGTATTCAAATTGGTTCTCGCGGTTCTCGCAATAAAGGGTGGTTCCTAACGGATGCTTCTCCTATATATATATATGTTTTTTCTAAATACAAAATTACACACATATCTATGTATTATTCTAGGTGTCGTGTATCCAATCATGTATCTCACGCTCGACATGCTTCCACACAAGCTTCTCTCCTATTTGACGAATTCTATCTCCTTCTTCAACTAACTCATCTCCCCATTGGCGAAGTTCCTGCATATTTTCTTCACTCATGGGAGGTAATGGTGCTAGTACTGGGTCAGGGTATCGAGGTATGGGGTGTCCGTAAGGGTATGGGTTACATATTATACACTGCTTATACTAGTCACTGTTCCAGAATGGGTCTAAAGGGTTCAGGTCTTCCTGGTTTGGTTCTAGCATTTTTTGGTGGGGGAATTATGGGGATCTCATAAGGGCGACATGTGGGATTGGGAATTGGTCTTCCTGGTTTGGTTCTAGCATTTTTTGGTCTGGGAATAAGGGTAACAGTGGTGGTTCAGCTATTTGATTTAGATTCGAGTCTACTGCTATAGTGGCTAGCATATGGAAATCTGCTAACTATCTATCTAGTTCCTCTTCCCACAGTGGTTTATTGACTGCTTCCTGAGTTTGTGTATTCACTTCCCTATTTGCTTTCACTAATGTCCTCTGTTGTAATTTCTTCATTCTTTTCTGTTGGTGCATACATCTGTCGACTTCGTCTTATATCGAGTCTTGGTTTCATTGCGGATCTGATCAAGCATGATGTCATCATATTCAATGATGACATCATCATTGCAACATCACGTTCAAACAAAGGAAGTATGCATGGGATTCACATGATATAAGAGTTTATGTTTTAATTTCGTTTGAACGTGTAACTTGTATTTCCGTTTGAAAGTCAACAGCTAGTATCGTTTGAAGCTGACATGTGATGTTCAAACGGAATCACATGTACTATATATAGGCTTGTTGTCTTTTCATTTGTAACGAGATCTGATTAGTGTACCGAAGTGCTGCCGGTCTGTCTACTGCATGTAATCGTTGTCAAATCAATATACAAGACATTTAAAGTGATATTCAAGTTGTTTCTTTGTCTATACGTCTGTTTCCGCCATTCGTATAGACACGAACTCTTCTGAACGACTCGTTTGGGTCACGATTCGATCCTACATTTTCCTCCTCTCATGCGCTCCTCTACTAAACCATCCTATTTTTTTAAAAGGGAACGGTTCCTCAGACTGTGCCTTAAAAATAAATATTCCTTCCTCAGTATCAGCTGAGTATCCTAAGGAATTTGGCTGAGATGAGGTTCCTTCATCTTTTGGGGAACTAGCTAATTGACGATAAGCGTCAGATGTACCTTGCTCACTCATATTATAAACTAACAAATTGTCAAATAACACAAAACAATAATATACATATTTACACATAAGCACATAGATTACCTCCTAACACAGTTTATTTAAAACTTAAGTGTCAGCAAAACACTTTATTGGCTTAAACCAGTGGCTGTAGCTGTGATACCACCTTCTGTCGCAGCCCCGACCCCTGCCCCAGGAGCGGGCGGCCGCGGGATTACTTAGAGCGGGTGGTATCGGTGTTTATTAATTTGGCAGTGGAAATGAGACATCAGGACCATAGTTAGGAAATATTTATCAGTGTTAAAACACAAAACTTTTGATATATAATAAGTAAATGAGATAAAACCCAAGTTTTCAATTACAATACATTTATAGGGATAAACCCTGATTTATTGAATTCAAAATCTCCTTTTTATTTAGGTAACTTTTATAGCCACTTTTCCAAGCCTTCAGTGCTCTCCAACTGGCTTCTATTAGCTTCAAATTAAGTTACCTGAAACGCATTTTTAAAAAGGTTTTATCAGCAAGAAATACTGGCGAGTGCATCTCAGTTTAATCAAAACAGTTTTATAATTTCACAGTATTGAGAACAATTACAATGTTTATATCTATGCAGTTATTCATTCAGTACAGTCAACACCTGACTTGTGGGTCATGTTACTCATTGGCTAACTCTTTATCCAATAGTAACGGATTAAAATAATGTATACAAAACCACAACATACCAACAGTAATTGCAGAATACATAGACTCAATCACTGTTAATTATAATTGAAAACATTTGAGGTTTTGGTAAAACATTTTAACTCACAAAAAGATTTGCAAAAAGGTGACAAAAAGCAAGATGTACTCACATTGTTTACTTAGGTAAAACTAAAGCTTCCTGGTGAATCTCCTAGTTATTATCTATTAAAAATTAAACAATGCACACATGTTAGTAAGATAACCCAAATCACATTAGCAGTACAACACCAGACATAACTCCAACGAACTGAGTCAGGCAGAGCCTTGAACTGCGTTACGGAGCCCTAAATCAATCGGGTAGGGTAACAAATATGTGATCGGGGGTTATAATACTTACAACAAGGCAGAGCTTTGCTTTTTAGAGGTATTATTTCCCGAGAAATATTGCTACAATGTGTTAGAGAGAGAAAGAAAGTTTTGAACATCGAACAACTAAGCTCTCGACCCCTTTTATAGGCTGAAAACCGACCTCGTCGCGCCCCGCGACGCCACAAGCTAAGCCTGTCGCGGGCCGTGAGCCGCTTATAGCTAGGGTATAGGGTGGTCGAGTCAAGGGGTAGACCTGCCACGAGCTAGGACACGTGGCACCATTGTGTGTCCGACAAGTATAGGCCGTCGTGCCCCGCGAGACGCTTATGTCTCACCCGTCGCGGGCCACGAGCTCCTTAATTGTTTGTTTTTATTTTATTTTTATAATTATTAAGGTATTTTAGGGCCGTTTCTCGTATGCGGGGTATATTAGGAACATTTTGGGTTATGTTAAGGGGTTTTTAGGAGGGTTGTTATAATTTGGGCATAACATGCCTCTTTAAAATTCTATTTATATACAAGTTCACATACCTCATGGGAGATCAGTTAACACTCGGCCGAAGGTGTATTTTTGTGAAACACTCGATTCCGGCATGGGACTTACTTCTACCATATGCTTGCCAAGCGATCAATCCTCCACCCTTTTAACTATAAACCTTTGTAAATATCAAGAGTACTTTGGGAAGGGTTAGGCTTGGGCTAAGGGTAGGTGGTTTTTGGGTTAGTAGTTAGTGAAATGGCGAAAAGCGTAAAAAGCATCGGTTGTCGTAAATTTTTATTTTGTTTTTGTGACATTTATTCAAACTAAGCATATTCAAACAAAATTCTTGAGGAACTTGTTTAGTTATTGCAAAATTCTATTTTTTTTTCATGTCACAAGATAACCGAGCTCTTTACTAAAACAAATGGGTTTGAAAGGAAGAAGGTTTTGGTAGGTAATGGGTGTTTGTTTTACGGGTTTTTGAAACGAAAAGGTTTAGGCTCAAAGGGGTTAACTAGGGGGATTTTAGGTAGTGAGGTAAAAAGAACGGAAACAATGGTTTTGAAAAAAAATGTTAGTCCTAATGCCTCCATCATTTACTTACTTGGGTTCAAGTTGGTAAGGACCGGGAATGTATCGTCTTGGCAAGTTCTAGAGTCGTAAGACACAAGCGGCTGAAACAAAAATGAGCATTTAGTTTAAAGATGTATGCATGTATGCTCAATAAAGGCTCAAAACTCACTTATTGTGGGAATGGGTTTATAGTGTGAACAAGTATATACAATTAAATTTTAAAAAGATTTGTCATGCTTTTTTATCATTTTTCTTGTTTGGTTCTTTTTATCACGACGCTATCGGTTGTAAATTTGTAAAAACATAACCTTTTTAGAACTTTTTATTCCCAAATTAAACCAAGACAAGTAAAAGAAAAATGAATATTTTTTTTAAAGATTTGGGGTGATTAGCGGTTCCAATACGAGTTTTGTGTAAGGCTTGTTATTAGGACTTGCAAGATTCAAGGTTTTAGCTTCTCCCCTACACTTAAATTACACATTGTCCTCAATGTATCCAAAAATAAGTTTTTAGGTTGATTCGAATGTGTAAAAGTGTGTTTAAGAAGAAGTTTTTATGTTACTAGGCACCTGGTCACGGCCCTGTGTGGTCCGGGCACAACCCCATGGTCAGGGTGCCAGTAACAAAAATGAACAGAAGGCTGACTACGGGGCGTGTCAACTGGGCACGGCCCATGGTCAGTTACCTGACCAGTTGCTGTTTTCTACAGAGTCTGCGCACAGGGCATGTTGGGTTGGGCACAACCCCATGCTGCACATGCTGGAAAGTTGGAAAAGTTGTCGGCAGGCACTGTTTACATGCATGGGGTGCGGTTTTAACGTACCTTTGGCAGTTTTCATCTTTTCGAGTGTGATTTATTCCTGAAAAGTAAGACCAGACTAGAAAACATAAAAGTTAAACTAAATTAACACTAAGGATAGTTCCGTGGAATGCCTCCGTGGTGCGCCACGTTTACAAGGGTCCTTAGCTAGACCCAAAGCTCGTCATATGTTACCCGAGTGGGATGTCTCGCATCCCGTGTTGTGTCGTCGGAGAGCGTCATCCAAGCTTGAGTCTATGACATCCATGTAGTTGACCGGGTCGTCCTCTATTCTTTTTCCAACCCCGAATTTCATCTCCTTGTCTCCAACACTCAATGTTAACTTCTCGTCACTCATATCTACCATGGCATGAGCGAGAGGAATGGTCTTCTTAGAATGAGGGGAACTTCGGTGTCTTCTTCCATGTCGAGTATGACAGAGTCGGCCGGAAAGACAAATTCTCCGACCTTCACCAATAGATTTTCGGTGACACCTTGTGGGTATTTGACAGACCTATCGGCGAGTTGTATGCTCATTTTTATGGGGCTCCGTTTTCCTAGTCCGAGTCGGTAAAACATTAATGTGGGCATAAGATTGATGCTAGCCCCAAGGTCGGCTAGTGCATTTCGTATGGGTGATCCCCCGATGGAGCAAGGGATGGTAAAGCTTCCAGGGTTGATTTTATTTTGTGGGAGTTTGTTGAGGAGTACGGCTGAGTATTCTTCACTTAGGTTGACCAATTGTAAAGTTTCAATATTTCTTTTGTGGGTGAGGAAGTCTCTCATGAATTTTGAGTATTTTGGCATTTGAGTGAGGACTTCTACAAATGGGGAGATTGATATGCAATTGCTTTAGTAAGCTTATGAATTTTATGAATTGCTCATCGGTCTTTCGGCGAAGTAACCGACCGAGGTAGGGTACCGAGGGGTTTTTGGTAGGTTCGGAATTTTGTGGGATAGTTGCTTCTTGGTTGGTGGAGGGTGAGTTTGTGGTTTGGTTGGGTGGATTTTTGTTGGTGGGGGGTAGTGGTGTTTCCTCGGGACCTACTTTCTGGTTTCTTAAAGTTATGAGGTGTACTAGCGCCTTTGGATTGGTTTCAGTATTGCTAGGTAATGCGCCTTGTGGTCTCTTAGAGAAACTTTGGGCTAGTTGGCTTATTTTCTTTTAAATGTTTTGAAGACTAGTTCATTGGTTTCTAATGTTGGATTCTGCTTGTAGGAACCGATCCGAGTACTTTTTGTCGGTTTCTGAGATAAGGTGTGTGATGAGGTCTTCAAGCCTCTCCCGGTCCCCTTGTTGTTGAGTGAAATTTTGTGACTCATTTCTTGGTTGTTGTTGAAAGTTTGGTCGTTGATTTTGATTTTGTTGTTTACTACTATTCCCGGGCTCCCTCTAACCAAGGTTAGGGTGGTTACGCCAACCTTGGTTGTAAGTACCCGTTGGGGGACCCAATAGTATAGGTCGTTTATCAATGTAGTTTACCACTTCCGTTTGGTTTTCCATTTCTTTCATACAACTCCAATTTTAATGCGGCCCACCACACCCTTCATAAGCCATAACCGAGGCCGTTTTTGTCATTTCGAATTTTTTGATTTTTGAGGATAGGGCCTCGATTTGGGCTTGTAAAGAGGTGTTCTCATCTACTTTATGGGCGCCCGGGGCAATAAACTTCGACCCTCAGGGGGTGTGCCATTGAAAATTGTTTTGAGAAATTTCCTCAATTTGATTATAAATTTCATTTGGGCGTCTATTACCTAGAAGTCCCCCGGAGCTTGAGTCGAGTGTTTGTCTCGTGTGTGGCAATAATCCATTATAGAAAGTGGATACTTGTTGCCACACTGTGAGACCATCATGAGGGCATTTCCTCAATAGCTTCTTAAATATTTCCCAAGTTTCATATAAGGATTCCCCGTCCTCTTGTGAATATGTATTTATTTAAGTCATTAATTTAGCGGTGTTAGAGGGCGGGAAATACTTATATAGAAATTTTTGGGCAAGTTCATCCCAAGTGTTTACCAAACCACTTAGGAGTGTGTTGAGCCAAGCCTTGGTTCGGTCTTTTAGTGAAAATGGAAATATTCAGAGGCGGATGGCGTCGTTTGATGCTCTGTTGATCCGGAAAGTGTCACATATTTCCAAGAAGTTGGTAATATGTAAATGGGGATCGTCATTGGGTAGGCCATGGAATGTTGTGGAATTTTGGAGCATTTAGATCAAATGCGGTAGAAGTTCGAAGTTGTTGGCATCGACGTTCGGTGCATTGATGGCATCTCCGAGGTTACCGACCGTGGCCGCAGGTAATCCATTAGGGTACGTTGATCCGCCATCGTGATTTGGTCTCTCGAAGCCCTCTCTTCACTCTTAGCTTTTAGTCTTTTTCTTAGAAAGCGTTCGGGTTCGTCTAGTGGTTCTTTTATGTCTTTATCGGAACTGGAGCTCATGCACTGTGTAGAAATTTCAGGCCCTGCAATTGAGTTCTAAGTCCTGCGATCAAAACAAAAAGAAATGTTGGTCAGATCCTTTACCACAGCCCCGTGGTCAATTGCCACGGCCTGTGGTTGTGTTACAATTGATGTTTTATGGATCCCAGTTACTAGGGAGATCAGCACGGCCCCGTGGTGCACCTCCATAGCCCGTGGTCGCTCTTCTGTAACTCAGAAAACAAAAACTTCCAATAAGAATGATGGGCACGACCCCGTGTCTGACCGGGCATGACCCGTGCTGAGTTCTGCATATTTTGAAAAATTAAGAAAAATCCTAAAAATAATAAAAAAATGCCAAAAATAATTAGTCTGTTGATTTTAAACTTTCTTAAAATCCTTGTGTCCCTAGCAACGGTGCCAAAAACTTGGTGTGCGTTAAGCGTGATATGATTTTATTAATATTTTAAGTTCGTTTTACGCATTAGTCAAGTTTTAAATTTATAAAACACGATATTGTACTAACACTAAACACACACTAGAGCAAGTGCACCCATTGCGAGCGTAGTATAGTGTTGGTAAGATACCGAGGTCGTCCAAGGACACAAGAGCTTTTAATACCGGTTTATTGTCAACGTCTAATCGATCTAAATTTTTGATAAAAGTTTTTAAACATGAAAGTACATCTAAAAATTAAAAGATAAATACAAATAAAAAACAAATAGACAAGATAGAATCACTTGGATCCAACTCATCTTTAATATACCCTTTGATGATGTTCGCACTTTCGGACTTTTTAAGAGCTTATCTTAGTTATAGTAGTAGGCCCCTCTTTTGAAGGTGACGTTACCCTCAACCCAGTGGTTTGAGTCAGCAGGGACACAATCCCAAAGGGTCGGAATATTGAAAGATAATTAAATAAGTTATTAATGTGAAAAGTGGTTGGTCCCACTTTTGAAGGTAACGCTACCCTTGGCTAAGTGGTTTGAGTCAGCAAGGATACAATCCTAAGAAGCCGATTTAAAGTTTTAATAGTAGTTTACATATGAGGGGTTCAAGCTATTCGCACCCGCGCCATCCAATACCTTTGGGGCATTGAAGGAGGTCCTAGTAAGCTTGAACCAAGTCCTGGCAGGATCTATATACTGAACGAGACAAGAACTTTAACAAACCACCCTTCTAACCCCTTTCCAAGTAGTTAATGCACTTTATATAGACCGTAAAGACACGAATGAGCAAATCAATGACATCATGAAGAAATGGTAAAGAAAATTCACTTTCAACATAAGAAACTAGTTATTAAAGTCATTAATACATACCCAATTAAAAAGTGCCGAAAGATTAAAAATCAAAAGTAATACATTAAAGACTTGTCTTCACCAAGTGATGTAACAGATTAGCCTAGCATGGCCTTTGATTGACAAGAACTCTTACTATCAATCTTGGATCCCGAGACTACTATATACTCTAAAGATGAAAGATGGATGATGGTGGTGGGTGTTGGTGTTGTAGTGGTGATGGAGTGGTGGTAAAGTGAGAGAGACGTGGTTTGCCAAGGGATGCCTTTGAAGTGAAACAAGCACCCCTATTTATTGTCAGAACAGTACCCCCGGCCATGGCCCCGTGTCTAGTGGGCACGGCCCATGGCCATCTTCTTCTCTTCCTTCATTAATTGCAGCTGTCAGCAGAGGGCCCCACATGACCCCGTGGCTTCTGGACACGGCCTTGTGGTTAACTCTTTGCTGTACTATCAAGATTCTGCAAATCTAAGAATTTACCACGCCCCATGGTGAGCTGGGCACGGCCCCGTGGTGGGCGTAGAAGCTTCTGCATGCTTTGTCTTTATGTGTAAGGTCTGACCATGGCCCATGCCTGGCTGCGCACGGCCCCGTGGTCAGCTTCTGTTTTCTTGCTTTTTCTTGGGAGACGCTGCCAAGGGGTCGGGCATGTCACGTTATTCCTTCTTCTTGTAATTATGTTGGTTTTTGGCTGCTTATTTGTTCCTTTTGTTCTTTTAAGTTCATTTGCTCCTGTAAATTCAAAAGGAAGAAAGAAACACGTTTTTTCCAACATTAGTACTAAAAAAGGGTTGGTTTTATGCCTCTATTGATGTAATTTTTATGTTGCATTTTGTATACATCAAGATGATGTATGATATCCTGAATCATAATTTGAAGATTTGTTCTTGGATGAATCACCAGCATTGTCAGTACTAAAAGCTGTACCAACCTTTGGTGACTGATTGTTCAGTAGCATACTTCTTCGGTAGTATAAATCAACATTCTGCTGATAACTCGAACCGGACATTTTGTTTTGTTTTTGTAACTCTAGATCATGTCCTTCAAGTTTTTCAATCAAACCATCCAATGTGATTTCATCAAACTTAGCATCATTCTTCAAAACAATCACAAATTTTTTTCAATCATCAAATGTGGCAATGCCTCAATCAGTTTATCAACAATCTCTTCTCTGTCTTTGTTAATTCCAAACCTCTCCAGCTCGATCTTCAAATGAGAAAATCTTTCTATCATTTGTCTAACAGTTTCACCCGTCATGCATCCGAACAGATCAAATTCCTTTTTCAGCAGTGAAAATTTGTTCTTCTTGATATCCTTGACCCATTCGGCTTTCAGCTATAATGCTTCCCACATTGACTTGGATGTTTCACCATGTTGAAGTAAATACAAGATATCCTCTCTAACCGATTGTTGCAATAATGTTACCATTTTTAGTTCATTAGAGTGGTTGGTTTTATCAATTTCTGAAAATTGTGGAATTGTAAGTAATACATTTTGATCGTTCACAGGTTTTTTATATCCAAATGTCATCATAATCCAACTCTCATGGGCATAAGCCTTTACCCAGTTTTCAAATCTCATGCTCCACCAATGATAATCTTCGGTATTCATTAGTTTAGGTGGTCGCTGATGATTTCCGTACACACTGTCATACTTCAAACTTTCAGAAATAGCACTAGAAAAAGTTTTCGTTGTAACTAGAGTTAGTTCAGTTGTTGTTTCGGATGTAAACGCATTATAAAACAAGTTGTAGAATTCTTCAGCCATAATTCCTGCAAACACACAAATACTGGATCAAATTATGAAAGACAAACAATACAGGGTATTTGGTCCGGATGAGTTTTTGTCCAGAAGGACTTTTGGTCCTTATGAGCTTTTGGTCCGAATGGACTTTTTGTTCGGATGGAAAAATTTCCGGATGGACTCTTCTGGATGGACTTTATCCGGATAAACAAATCTTCGGATGAACAATTAACAAGCCTATATGTCCGGATATGCAAGTATATTCGTCTGGATGGACAATGACGTCAGCAAACTCAGTTCCGAAGTTCATGATTTTTACTGATTTGAGTATGATTTTGTTTGAATTTTGATTCGAAACTTTGTAGGATTGTTCAAACACGTTTTTCACACAACATATTCAAAATTCAGCTAATTTTAACCGTGGAAATGTTGTAGATATGAGATTTAAGTTCAAAAAGAAAGTGTAAAAGATGAGTAGAAGAAGATATGAGAAGAAGATGATGAATTCAGTTCTGTTGTTGATGAATCAGCTTCAATATTCGTGTCTTCAATCCGTGCAATCAAACACCTGCTCCGATACCACTTGTGGATTCGAATCCTGGATCGATTCCTTAATCATTGAATGTGTATGAACACGTATAATGTGCGGAATCCAAATACGTGGGGTGAATTGAAGATGAATATGTAATTAACAATGATTTCTATTACTGATATAACATTGTTTACACCACGAAATCAAACGGACAGAGTTTCCCCACTCTAGTCACCAAAAGTTACAAAGGACCAAGACCTACACTAGTATTTAAAGGCACTGCCCATCCGAACGACTGTACTCAACGGATGGCCTCCATCCGGACGGATGGACCTCCACCCGGACGGATGGACCTCCACCCGGACAGATGGACCTCCACCCGGACGGATGGACCTCCACCCGGACAGATGGACTAAACCTACAAACTCTAGATCCGGATGAACATATTGCACATCCGTCCGAATAGTCCTGATGTCCATCTGGACGGATGATCTATGACATGTATCAACTTTATCTTATGTTCAGCACCAGTCTTGTATCATCTGATTAAGCTACGGTACATGATTGACGGAAGTGATAGACATTATGCACTCACATTTTTAGTTAACTACCCATCAAGGGTTTGTTTTTCCCCAAGTGAGCAAAAGAACTTAGCCACTCATGGCTTTATAGATAGATATGTTCAAACATTCTTGAATTTTTATTAAATATCACCAGATTTAAAATATATCAATTGTTATTACAATCTTGAATTACAAACCCACAGTGATAGTGTTCTTTTAGAAATCACCCATTCAAATATTGTTATGTTTGTGGTCATCTAAGTCATGTTGCTAGACAGTGTGATAATAGATGCAATTATGATTGGTACTATCACACTCATGATGTCAGAACAAAGGCTAAACGTGTTTTTAAACCAAAATCTCAACCTAAGGTTCAAAAACAAAAGATCGAGATAACAAAAAGCCAAAGGTTAACATTAGTGATTAGGGTAAGAATGCTAAACTAAAGGTTAAGAATTTGAAACTTAAGGTTGGCAAATCAAAATCTCAACAACTTGTGAATCACAAGTTTGATAAACTAAAGGTTCCATAAAATGCAAAACATAAGGTTAAAAATCTAATGGTAAGCAAAATGTGGAGCCAAACATTCAGCATGTTGTTTTCAAAGGCAGAACCCGTCAAGATTCATAAGTCAACTTTCAAGAAAGAAAAAGAAAGAAAATGTTTCTGAAAGGTTAAGATTGACAAATAAAAGGTTCTTTTGCAAGAAAAGAAAGTTTCTTGAAAAACCTAAACAACAATGGAAAGTCAAGGCAAATCTTAATGATTCACGAGTTGATGATTTGTTTAAAGATAAAAGAGACATGACCCTAATGGAGGTATCATACATTGATGAGAATGGAAAATTAAAGACCACCATGGCTAGGGTTCCCAAAATTAAACTGATTTGTTTCCAAATGAAGTGGCAACCAGGAGGAACTATTGACAACCTCTGGCACATCGATAGTAATTACTCTCTGCATATGATAGGCAATCTGGTAGTGTTGTATGATGCTAGAAACACAAATGGAGGTTTTATAAACTTTGCAGGTAGCGTGGATGGGTTCATTATTGTTAAAGCAACAAGAGTATGGCGGGGGGAAGGTCTAGGATCAACTCCAAAAGGTAGCTCCTTGGTTGGAATCTGCAATCAAAGAACACCATTAGTCTTAACACGAGAGGTGGCCTCCCGTGTTTGGACTCCGACATAAGAATCAGTAAATGGTTCTTAAGCGTCTAAGCAAAATGAAAGGATAAGAGTTTAGAGTGAGAATGAGAGAAGTGAAATTACTTTGGGCTAAATAAGACTCTCCTTTTATAGGCAGATTGCTCAGCCCAAGAGAGCCTTGTGCCAGCTGGTACCTTCTAGTCCTGGTAAGCGTATCATCCCTTGACATTGCTTGCAGGGTTAGCCTTGCCTCTTTAGGTAAGTTTCAGGTTTGTGCGTCTCAAGGACATCTTTATGTGCTTTAGGGAGAAGTCTAATCATTTTGACTTGTTGGGTTTAAGTTCCAAGGTTGTACAGTAACTTTAGCTCCCTTTCACGAGCCGTTGGTGTATCAGCTTCTCATCGGGAGCCTCCAGCTTTCGACTTCCAGCTTCTTACTTTCAGTTTATGTTTAGCATTCCTTGTTATTTTCTTGCGATTGTTATTAACTTTGGTTTTGCTGTCTGGGAACTCCGAGTACTCACGTCATCAATTATAAAATAAGGGATGGTAAGAAATGCTATCCTATGTTTTGAAAATTTGAACTATATTAAAGAAATGTATTTTAATCTACTTAGCATCTCTCGAGTTTGTGATAAAGAAGCTTTCTCCATAATTTAATCACAAAGAATGTTTTTAAAACCTGGTTTTGAAGTTCCTGAATATGTGGGTTTTGTTTTTATTTTGTTTAATTACTTGGGTAAATTACACTTTTCGTACTTTATGTTTGTATCGAATTGCAATGGATAGCCTTTAACTTCAATAATTACAGTCAAAGTCCTTTATTTGACAAACTCATTACATCTTTGGTCCTTTGACTCTAACCTAGTTAAAATTTTTAGTTAAATCCAGTCATATGCTTTGCACATAAGGGAAAATTCGTCTTTTTACTGTTCTACGGACTATTTATGCAATAAATATCCATGCCCCCCTCTCTTTCTATGAACCGTCTCCAACAACAGAACCTCCAAATCCGCCACACATCACCGCCTCCATCTAGATCCACCACACCATCACACCGCCTCCATCTAGATCCGCTGCACCACACCACCACCTCCATCCAAATCGCCACACAACACCTTCGCCTCCATCTAGATTTGCCAGAACCACCGCCTCCATCCAAATCTCTCAGTCAAGCATTTCCGATCTCAGATCTGCGACAACGGCGGCTCCGATGCCGCTACCGTCTCCTGCTCCACCGATAACCTCCTCCTCTACACTGCCTGCAATCACGATTTCCCCAGCGACTCATCCATTTTCTCATTTCACAACCATTTTCCAGTTTATGAACAAGACTTTCGTTTTATAGGCAGATTGCTCTGCCCAAGGAAGCCTTGTGCCAGCTGGTACCTTCTAGTCCTGGTAAGCTTATACTCCATTCACATTGTTTGCAGGGTTAGTCTTGCCTCTTTAGGTAAGTTTCAGGTTTGTGTGTCTTGAGGATATCTTTATGTGCTTTAGGGAGAAGTCTAATCAGTTTGACTTGTTGGGTTCAAGTTCCAAGGTTGCACATTAACTTTAGCTCCCTGTCACGAGCCATTGGTGCATCAGCTTCTCGTTGGGAGCCTCAAGCTTCTGACTTCCAGCTTCTTACTTTCAGTTTATGTTTAGCATTCTTTGTTGTTTTCTTGTGATTGTTATTAACTTTGGTTTTACTAACTTGGAACTCCGAGTACCCACGTCATCAGCCCCTAGTCATGAGCATCGATGTTGTAAATATCGGTTCTTATGACTCTAAGTCTAGGGGTTTTTTTCCTTCTATTCTTGCTTTTTTTCTCAAAAGTTTTTTGTTGCCTTGCTTATGCTTCTTTTGTTGTGTTTGATATTTTGCAATTTTTTTTCTGAAAAACAAAAGAGTTTCAAATTATCGAGTAAGGGGACTAGAAGCCTGTGGTTTTTTATTTCTGGGTCCATGGGGTTCTCGTCGGAAGGTTCTGGTCCACCCTTGGCCCTTTATTTTAAGTTTTTGTTACTTCATCATGTGCTCCATTCCATTTAAGGCCCACTTGGCCACTTGCATGACCGGGCGGCCCAAAAGTGATTGATGGGACATTGCCATAGGGGAGCCTTCGATTACCCTAGTCTGCCAGCTGTTGGCAGTTACAACCATGCCCTCCATCGGTCAGTTGTGCTTGGAATTTGAATTTCAAATTTTATAACTTCCCTTTAACCGTTCATTGTTTCTATCTCTTCCCTTTTCTTTCTTCAATTCTCCAATTGATCCAACGATCATTCTGGTGAGATTTCTGGTGATTCTTCTTTTTAAACTAGGTAAGTTGCTTTCTTCCATCTTCATTTTGTGAATGAGGTCTAATAAAAATGATATGCTCACTCAATTTTTGAAACTCACTGAATCGGAGATTGAGAAGTTCTGTTTGGATCATGGCATTGATCCTTCCCTTGAAACTCAAGTTCCAGGGGAAAGGACTGCTGATCAATGTCCGAATGGGTTTTTAGTATTCTATACCCGTATCCTCGATCAACCAAATTTGCGTTACCCTTTTACAAAATTTTTTCTTGAAGTGTTGAAATATTACTGTCTTTCTTTGGGTCAATTAGCCCCTATCAGTGTTGCACGCATAATGTTTTTTGAGATCTTTTGTCGTGCACTGAGTTATGAACCTTCTTTGGTGATGTTCCGTCATTTTTTTTCGTCTTACCCTGAATGGAGATTGGTACACCATTGAGAAAACTCAGTGTGAGGCTCCCCTTCTTTCTACCATTGTTAGTCATACATATGCTTGGGAAAATCAATTCTTTTTCATTTCCGACTGATTACTTCCTTTTACTGTTGTTCCTTGTAAGTTTTCTGAGGGTTTGAATGAAAAGGAGCCAGAAGTCAATGAACTTGAACATGTGTTGCTCATCAGGCTTCGTTCTTACCGTGCGAAGTTAAGGGCTTATCTGGAGGAGCTTCTTGTGGTTTTGGGTACTACCAAAATTGGGTTGATTCGGATTCTGAACTAATCATTTGTGTTGATCGGAAAGGTATGTATTTTTGTGTTTATCGTATCCTTGTGTATTTGCTCAACTTTTTATTGTTCTTGCATTTGTTTGTTTTGTAGAGATGAGTGCTTTGGACTTCATTCTTTTAGGTGATTCGTCTGGTGTGGAGATTGAGCAAAGGGAGATTCCTAAGGGTGGTCCCTCCATAGTTCAGCGTACTAAGCATGTTAGAACTGCAGGGATATGTAAAGTCTTCCCTTACAGCCTATCATGGATGGCTCCTCTGCTAAGAAGTTACTTATTCCGGTTTGAAGGTCTACCAGGGGAACTGCTTCTCTTAGTGTTGTTCCTCAATCTTCTCACCCTATCTCTATTAATAGTGATGATGAGGATGATGCTAGTGTGGTTGCTTCTTTTACTGGGGTAAAGTTTTTGTTAGTGCACTTGCGTCTATTGACTTCGTCTTGTATCATGTAACGTATTAGGTTAGATTAGAATATCCAGTGCACGAGGTTCGAGAAACAATTGTTAGAAGTTAAGGGAGTGATTTCACTCATATGGACATGTCCATATAAGTGAAATCAGATTCCGCTTCTATGGCATGACCATATAAGTGGAATCACTCCAACTATAAATAGGTGCATTGTTGTTCATTTGGTAACGCGACCTTCAGATCTGTAACGAGGTGCTGCTGAATTTCTGTCAGGTTGTAATAGATGTTAAAAGCAATATAATAGACAGATTAAAGATTATCAAGCTGTTTCGGTATCTAGTTCTCTGATTCCGCCTTTGAACTAGACGTACAACTCTTCTGAACGACTCAAACGGGTCAAACAACGATCCAACAAGTGGTATCAGAGCTAGTGATGAAGAGTTTAGCTTGATTTCGATTATATTCTGACTTCTACACCTTCTTTAATCTGTTCAGAAAAATTTATCGGTCAAAACCAGATCAAAATTTCATAGAGTGTGTAATATTGGACAAAGATAAACCCTTGAAAGTTTCACATTGAAATTCGACCTAAAAATGGACCAAAATGGCTTCGGAGTTGATTCCGCTTTTACGGACAATTGGTGATTCCACTTTTATGTCATAGTTGATTTCGCTCCAAGGACCATCCAATACACTTGATTTCGCTTCAAGGGACATCAAATTGATCTGATTTCGCTTCAAGGGACATCAAATTGATCTGATTTCGCTTAAAGGGACATGAAATTGATCTGATTTCGCTTTAAGGGACTATTTTATAGTTGATTTCGCTTCAATGACCATCTGATTTCGCTTTAATGAACCATTAATACATGTGATTCCGCTTCAGTGTCAATATTGTGATTCCACTCCAGTGTCAACATTGTGATTCCACTCCAGTGTCAACATTGTGATTCCACTCCAATGGCATACATGTGATTTCGCTTATAGGGTTCAACCTGATTTCACTTCAGTGGACTAAAGTCTGATTTCACTCGAGTGTCAGTTGGATTGAAAGTGAACTTTGTTGTGTCGAGATTATTTCACGTCGATCGAGTGTCAGTCTGTTACAATTTATTTGTTATTAATTGTACTGATTGTGTTTGTTTGTTTGTCTGTCAGGTTTACATCATGGCTGAAAACAAAGAAGAAAATATTGTTGCTGAGGTTAAAGAGAAAACAAGAGAAGAAATTTTAAGTGAGAAAACTTACAGAGAAAGAAACGTCGTTTTAAATAGAATGGATGATATGCAAGAGGAGTATGAAATGGCTGTTGGTAGCAAACGATGGGATAAAAAGAGAGAATGCTACTATAACAGAGAAGGAGAACCGGTTGTTCCCAGGAAAGACATAATCTTCGATGATGTTCTTCTTGCAGTCCTGTTAAGAGCTGAATACTATAGAAGAGTATTGAAAGATGACAAATACGCTAAGCAATATGAAAAGGATATCAGATATGCCATGTTATCATGTCTAAGAAAAAGGGACGAAGAGAGAATGAAGAAGAATGTTGAAGAAATGGTGAACAATCTGAAGAAAGTTGTTGAAGAGGTTAACACAGAAACTGTTGAAGCTGAAGTTGTGAATGAAGAAGTTGAGAAAGCTGTTACTGAAGAACAGCAGATTGAAGAAGAGGTGAAGAAAGAAGAAAAAGAAGAAAAGAATGAGAATTTGGAAGTTGGTGATGCTGGTGATGAAGTTAGTGTTGAAAAGAAGCAAGATGATGTTGCTGAGCAGACAGAGATTGCTGAAAACACTGAAGTGCCAATCACTGAGGTAATTTCTGATTCCGAAAACTTGAAATTGATAGATCAGTGCAAGAAATGCATGGAACCGTGCAGAGCTTGTACTGAAAAAGATGAGCAATTTAGAACAAGAGATTGTGAGTTCACAAAAATTGAAAAGATTTTCAAAGAAAAATGCAAAGAAATGCTGGAAAAAGAAAAGGTTTTTAAAGAAAATGATGAAAAACTTTCAGAAAAATGTAACAAATTAGAGAAAGAAAATGAAGTTTTGAAGAAAAATGTTTTGAAAATGACAAATGAATGTGAACAAAAAGAAATTGCTTGTCAAGAAATGAAAAAGGAATATGACTCTATGAAATTATCATATCATATTACGAAAGAGTCATATGATAAAGTAAAAGACGAAATGAAATATGCTCAATCTAGAATGAATTATATGTCTGAAACAACCAAAGAACTTAAACGAATGTATGCTATAAAACAAGATGTTGTTAATTCTTATATTGAGGATGTTGCTAAGTTAAAGCGACAGATTGCTGATTTAGAACAAGATAACAACAAGTTAAAGAGTTACCACGTGTCGTCATATGTGCTTGAACGAATTTTCAATATAAAACCGGGTGATGGTGAGTCTGAGCAGAATAAGAAAGGCATTGGCTCAGAGTTTCATCAAGTTCCACCACCGGGAAAATTTGCATTTTATGATGAAGAAAAGGTCGAAAAAGCTTTCAACATGGTAGATCAATTGCCAGACAACATTGACATAACCTATTCCAAATCTGATGATTCTCATGATTCAGAGGTGGTAGGTAAAGTCGTTGAAAGTGTGTTGAAAGAAGAGTCGGTTGATACAGGTAAATCTGAATCACAGGATGAAAATGAAGGAAATCTTCATGATGGTTATCTGAAAAACACAAAATCCGAGAAAAATTTGAATGATGATTCAAAAGGATTGGTTTATACCATGATTGGATCGGACAAATTGTTCTTAGATGTTGTATTCCCGATTCAGAATGTGATTTCAGAAAAGGTTGACAAAGTTTTCAAAATGGTTGAGATTGAGAAGTCTGAGATTTCAAAGTTTGTTGGTAAGAGTCATACAGGTTCCTATAACAAACCTGGGTTCAAAAAGAAGAAAATGAAGGCTGGGTTGGGTTATAAGAAGAAACAAAGTTGGAAAAGAAATGAAACTCCGAATTTTCAAACAAAAATGAGTTTTGTTGATGGAGGCAGTTTAGAAAAAGAAAAAGAACTTAAAATGAAACAGTCTAATGATGAATTCTTTGCTTTAAAGAAAAAGCAACAACCACAAGTCAAAGATGTGTCCATGAGAACATGTTTCAAATGTGATCAAAAAGGACATCTTGCACGCAAGTGTCCTAATCTAAAACCTGTGGATGTTGACAAAAAGAAGTTTGATGCTGAGAAACAAAATTCTGAGAATGTGAGACAAAGATCAACCAAATTTGATTCGAAACAAACTTGGAGGTACAATACAAACAAGTTTGCTTCAAATCAAAATTGGAAGTCAAACCCGAACAGGTTTGATTCTAGACAGACTTGGAATTCTCACACACCCAGATTCAGAACAACACAGAGTTGGAAAACCACAGTTGATATGACAAAACCACAAGAGTTTTGGAAACCAAAAATTGTTGTTCAAAATCATAATGTTCAAAAAGTTTCACATTTTTACAAACGAGGAACACCAAAAGGTCAAACATGGAGTGTTAAGAAACATGTTGATTTGGTAAAAGATGAAAAAGTTGAAGTTAAAAGTGAGAAAGTTTTTGTGAAAAATGACAAAGAATTTCCAGCATTGAATGAAAATTTTTGTGTTGAAATGCCTAAGGTTCAACAGACCTGGGCTAAATTGTTCAAGTAATTCAGTGAGCTGAATGTGCAGGTGCTCAACAATTCTGAAGATTGTGAGAATGGAGGTTGGAGCAGCCTGACACAACGAGGAGAGGAGGCTGCTGGATCCTGTGATTGAAACAGGAAGTTTATATGTTTTCTGTAAATAAATAAACAATATTTCAAAAACCCTAAAAACTGAAAAATTTGAAAAACCAAAAATATGTTTGTTTTTAATTTTTGTTATATGTTGATTGAATACGCCGAAACCCTCACGGCTGAACAAACATGATTACTTTCATCAGATTGAAAAACGGTTTTCAAACTGTTAAGATCAATGGGTTGTAAATCATGGGGGTACGTTATATTTTCTGCAAAACAGAGCATGAGAAGAAGAAAATGGATGGCGAGACAAAGCTATCAGTGTTGGTTGTCAAATTTTCTTTATATGATTTTGCATTTTAGGGGGAGTAATGTTGTTAGAAAATACAAAAACATTTGAAAATTTGAAAAAGTCAAAAACATGATAAAATTCAAAAAATTGAGTTTTTGCGTAAAAAGAGGAAATGATAGTACATCAGTAGACAGTTACAGTATGCTAAAGAAATGGAAAGTTTAAATGTGTTAATCGATCTCACTGTGGATGTGTCGGTAGGTTTTTATACATTTAGTAAACTTTTTCGGGATATAAACCTAAATTCAAACTTACTTATTTTGTGGGGAACACTACTTGGATATATAGGTAACCCCTGAAATCTCGTTTGAAAGGTCTCTTAATCTGATATACTAGGTCTTTATACTCTATGATGTCTGGGGTATTATTCCGGGACTTCTGCTGAACGGTAGTTCTGACCTAGTCCCTGGCTAATACTTGCTGCAATGCTTGAAACACAGCATTAAACCCTCAGCATGCTGAAACAATAAAATTGATAAATGCTGCTGTTGTAAGCAAAAAGATCCTCTAAAGGGGACATACCGTAAAGTCGAAGCTGATATCTCTCTGCGTATACGGAAGTATCGACCTGAGATCCCTCGGCCCTCGCATACCTAATTTATATACAGATATCATTGTAGTATACTCACCTGTAAGACTGATTATTGGGATTCTGGATACAGGAGTATATTCAAGAGGTGGGACACATGAATGGGTTTAAGTTCTTAAAATACCTAATTCGTATCCTGAATCAGTTGAAATTTGTGTGAAAATTTAAGTGGATCAGTATATCGACAATCTAAGTGAATTGTTTAATACTTAATGTGAAAATTAAGCTCAACGGTACTTGTGACTTGTCAAAAACTGATATGATCCTCTGACGCATACTCAAACAAAAATATTGTCTGTAAATATGTTTGTATATATTTCTTTACTGCTTTATATTTTCAGAAAATACAAAAAGATTTTTGATTCTGCTTTATTTTCGACAACTGATATCTGAATTGCTGAGTTTCAAAATCTAAGTAAGCTGATTGTGTTTCTGAAAATAAAACAAGTTCATTAAATTGAAACTTGAATTTAAAATCAAAAATTTCAAAAACAGTTTGTGATATCTCCAAGGTCATTAACTTGAACTTGGATGATTAACTGTGAGGGAGATGGATTCTTTAACGCTGCCAAATCTGTAAAGTTTGTTGATAGAGGGAGTGGATTAGAGAATTTGATTGATAATACGAAAACATTGTATTTATAGATGTTTGAGTGTTGCAGATGTACCAGATTACGATCCCGAGAGCAGAGTCTAAGGGGGAGTCTGAAGACAAGCTTGAAGCAAAGAGAAGCTTGTAGATGGAAAGCTAGGTGTCGATCCCAAAGCACGGAAGCTTGATGAAAGGGGGAGCCTGAAGCTGATAGAAGAAGAGAAAGATTGATGGATGCTTACAATGTTACATCTTGAAAGAAAAGACAGAATGATCAAGACTGAAGACGTGTCTTAACAGAGAATAGTCACTGAAGACTTCGTCAATATCCGAGGGGGAGTCTGTTAGTGCACTTGCGTCTATTGACTTCGTCTTGTATCATGTAACGTATTAGGTTAGATTAGAATATCCAGTGCACGAGGTTCGAGAAACAATTGTTAGAAGTTAAGGGAGTGATTTCACTCATATGGACATGTCCATATAAGTGAAATCAGATTCCGCTTCTATGGCATGACCATATAAGTGGAATCACTCCAACTATAAATAGGTGCATTGTTGTTCATTTGGTAACGCGACCTTCAGATCTGTAACGAGGTGCTGCTGAATTTCTGTCAGGTTGTAATAGATGTTAAAAGCAATATAATAGACAGATTAAAGATTATCAAGCTGTTTCGGTATCTAGTTCTCTGATTCCGCCTTTGAACTAGACGTACAACTCTTCTGAACGACTCAAACGGGTCAAACAACGATCCAACAGTTTTTGAAGAAAGAAGTTGTTCCGGAAGCCTCTGGTGGGAAAGGTAATGCTTCCAGTCTGAAGATATCTGTTGTGTTGAAGAAGTTGAATGAGACCAAGAGAAATGTTCCTGAGAGATCCACTCAAGCTTTGGAAGTGGGATCAAGTGATGTGAAGGTGCCGAAATCTATTTCAAAGAAGAAGGTTAAAGGGAGTTCATCGAAGCCTGCTTCCTCGGGGAAATGGGCTTCTTGAAAAGTTGATAGAGAAGCGGTTGTGAAGGGTAAAGGGCATATGGCTACTCCTGCTGAGAAGGAGGCCTTGTCCGAGCTGTCTGATGAAGATACTGCCTATCGGGTTATCACTCATCTTGCCCGTCTGATTACCTACCTTTATGATAGCATTGAGCGTTAGGCTGCCTCTGTTAGCAAGAGTGACGAGCTTGTTGCTTCCTTGCAGGGTAAGGAGCTGTAACGCCCTGCGTTTTCATACTTTCCATATTTAGAAACCATTGCTTGAAATTCTATTCTTGTAAATCTCGTGTTCTCGTAATCGCTCTTTCTCTGTAACCGTTGTAAAATCCGAGACTTGGATCATAAATAAAATTCGTATTTTGTTAAATTCATGTTGTACATACTTTATACATGCTCATACATTCAATTTCATGAAACAATTGATGTTGTTAATACAGTATGTCTATCGCCTCCGTCATCTCAATACCGTAGCAGAAATAGATTAAGTTTAGTGCTTATAGTGTTATATTTTAGTAAAAGGCAAGGTGGCATTTGTGTAAATAAGTGGAACTCTCCTTATAAGCCTTGGCCTATAAATAGAGAACTTAGGGTTCTCATTTAGAAATTTTGGGAAGACTTTTGAAGACTTTACACATTTGCACTTTGGAGAGCTCTAGTTCTAGAGAGAGAAACTAGAGAGAGAAAGTGATGTGTATGTGATTCACGGTTCTTGTACGCTATCAAATCTTCAATAGAATCACGTTTAGATTACGTTCTCGTGTGTTTCGGTCTTGCTCGTACACGGATTCCGCACGTCGTACGAGTCGGTTCGCAATCGTTCGGAGTCAAACCGGTCCTACAAGTGGTATCAGAGCAGGAGCTCGATTGCTCGGATCATTCACACGATTTCGCACTTGAATTCAGCAGATTCAGATCGAAATTTCACTCAGATTTGTCTTAGTTCTTCATCTTTCATCTTTATCACATTTTAAACAGAAAAACGCAAAATTAACAAGGATTTTACGGTTAAAATCGGCTAAAATTTGGATATGTTGTGCGTATATGCATGATTTAAAAGCCTACAAATTTTCAAATCATAATTCAAAGTATTTTGTGAGAAAATTAGATTTTTGTGGTGCGAAAATGATAAAAGTTGTTGCTGTTGTTCCTGATGTTAACCGCACGGATTGCCACCCGTGCGTATGACCATCCGCGTTGACTATTTGTTGACCTGTACGCACGGATAGCATCTTCGTGCGCACAAGTTATCCGGGTTGACTTGTTGACTCTGACACATGCACGGGTAGTCTGTACGTTCACCGGAACTTTGCGACTTTCAGAACGATTAATAGAACGAACAGACAAGAAGTTAAACGTTGAATTCTCTGTTGCATAAATCTGTGATTCGTCTTAATGGATTCCGCACACTAAGACGAAATCGATTCATCTTGTTCCTATGATCAGATCCTGTATCAACGGGACCTACAATTGGTATCAGAGCAGGAGCTCGGTTGCAAGATCAAACGCACAATTACGCACTCAATTTCAGCAGAATCAGAGCTTAAAACATCCAGATTTGACATATTTCTCTTAACTTTCTTGTTCTTCACGTTTTCTCTGAATTTTGCAAAATTGACAGGGTTTTTACGGTTCAAATTTGCTCATTTTTTGATATATTATGCGAAACTGTGTGATCTAATACTCTACAAATTTTCAGGTCAAAACTCCAAGCCGTTTGGAAGAAAATTAGAAATTTGTTGTTCGAAAAATGAATACTGTTGCTGTTGTTCCTGATGTTAACCGTACGGATCACCACCCGTGCGTATGACCATCCGCGTTGACTATTTGTTGACCTGTACGCACGGATAGCATCTTCGTGCGCACAACTTATCCGGGTTGACCGTTGTTGACCTCTTAATACGTGTCACATTACCGCACGGATAAACAAGTCACTTGGTCAACATATTCAGCTTGTCAGTCAAATTTATCAGCATATCACGTGATTTCTTTTAGTATTGCATGATCATTAATTGATAAACAACATTTGACGAGATATGCATGTGAACATTTAAGTGTGTCAGCAGTACATGTGATTGTTTCAGAGCTTGAAAGTTAGTTTGCATGTGATATTGTTTGTTGGTCGAATAGGAGTTTGTGTCACACGTGCGGATAACATACATCATACAGATTATTCATACGCACGGATAGCCCACCCGTGCGTATAGCATCACTCCCACCCGCACGGATTACTTTCAGCCATACGTGTTGACTTGTTGACTTGCCATACGCACGGACAACTTGTCCGCGCGGATAACATCCCCACCCGTGCGTATCACCACCCGTGCGGATTACTATCCGAGCGTATCACCATCCTAGCGGATAGCAATCCGAGTCTTGTGTTATCACCCGTGAGTGTCACTTTGTCAACTTGGTCAGTGTGTTTTAATTGTAAGACATCAGACTTCATGTGATCAAAGCAATTCTTGCATATGATAGTGATAAATTTGTCGGCCAATTGCTTTTGCTAATATCAAGGTTTGCACGTGATACTTTAAGATAATTCATAATTGTTGGCACATTATTGTCAAAGATTCGAAAAGAGTTGTCAGACCCACCGATTGAAAGGCTCATTTGTGATTGAATTATGTAGAGGTCCTATAAGATTGAAGTTGATTTGTTAATTGTCGGCCACTTATTAAATCATTTCAATAATATTCAAAATTTGTCAACGTGTAATCCGGTCGAATAACTCACCCGAACTACATTGAACGAGTCCACAAGACTTAGACACGAGTCTTAGATTAATTCCACGTCACGTACTTTCACATATACACTGCGTTTTTTGAACTGATTGTTTGTTTGTTTGTTTGCAGGTGATTCGAGGTGATTTACAAGGCGCAAATATCAAGAAGTTGAAATTTTGTGGATTCTAAGCTAAAAACAATTTTTTTTAAACCAAGACATTTAACAAAGAAATTGTGGTAAAAATATTTGACGAAAAGGAAAACGCTAAACTTGGAAGAATTAATGAATGGTTTGATATGAATTGGAAAAGCAGGAAAGAAGATGAGAAAAAGGATTCTTGGATTATAAGATCTGAATACTTTTTGTGTAAAAAATTTGAAAAGTTTGATGATTTGAAAAACAGGTATTATGAATTGCTTGATAAGTTGGAAAGGTATGGGATTAAGATGACAAATGCTGAAAAGATTTCAAAATTTGCAGACGCCTTACCTTTGGAATGGGATGAATTTTTGGGTAAACTGAAAAAAGATTCTAAGTTCTCAAAATTTAGTTCAAATGATTTCATCAGAGAGCTTAGAAAACACAATGATGAGAATGAAAATAAAAAGAAAGAGTTGATAGAAGAATTAAAAAGAAATTCAGAATATATAAGTTTGGATATAATTCTTGAAATAATCAAAAGAATTAGAAATGGTCTTAGTGCAAGAAGTAGGATGAAATATGATTTCAAGAGAGGTTGTTTTTTAAATGAAGAGTTGAATCCTGCTGATATGGTTAAAATTTTTCTTATAGGAACGTCAAAGATTGAAGAATCCAAGAAAAATGAAACTTCAAAATATGAAGTTGTGTGCTCAAAATGCGAAAAATTTGAAGCAGACAATGTCAAACTCTTGAAGGATGTGGAGAGTTTAACATTGGAAATCAATCATTTGAAGGATGAGAAAAGATCTGATGATAAACAGATACTTGAAATGAGAGAAAATTGTGAGAAATTGGAATCTGAAAATGTCAAACTGTTGAGTAGTTTGGACAGTTTGACATTGGAAATAAAAAATTTAAAAGAAAATGAAAGGGATTTTGAAAATAGAAAATTAAAAATTGAAAAAGATTTTAAAAGTCAAATAAAGATTCTTGAAGATGGGAGATCTGTTTTTAGCAAGAACAATATTGAAAAGCAAAAGGTAATAAATTCCCATCGTCAGACGATTATTCAACTTGAAAAAGAAGTTGAAGGTGATAGAAAGAAAATTAAAAATTTAGAGAACAAATTGAAAAGTTTTGTGACTTCTGCATCATATGTTTGTCCAAAACCGATCAATTCAGTTCCAATAAGTGACAATGTCACAAATTTTGACAAAGTCAAAATTGAAGATTGTGATGACATAGCTGATGATGAAAAAGAAAAAGAAAAGAAAAGAAAAGAAAAATATTTTTAGATTTACAAGAAAAATTTAAAAATACTGTTTTGCAATCTACTGAAACAGGTGAATGTTCTAAGCAAAAACCTGTAAAGAAGAATGTGGAACAGAAACAAAACGATAAAAAATCAAAAAATTTTCAAAAAGAAAATAAAGGCTCATCAGTTAAGTCATCCAATCATTATGAAAAACCACAAAAATCTGAAAATAAAAACTCACAAAAAGTTGGTAATCAGTGGTGCAGGTTTGACCACAGTGCTCAAATGCCAAATCAAGGATACAAGAGGAGACATGAGTACCACAAGGCAAATCAATGCTATGATCTAAGTGTGTGGTATGAAGACGGTATTTGGTATGAAAGTGGTGAAAGGTATGATAACAGAGTGTGTTACACTTGTGGCTATCAAGGACACATTTCTGTTAACTGCCAAAGTCAGAGAATCGAAATGAGAAGGTGCTATGAATGCCAAATCAGAGGACACATTGCCAGAGATTGCCCTATGAGATCAAAGGGAAGATCGAGGGCTGAATCTAAGAAAATGGCAAAGAAACCAGTCAATGTCAAGCCCAAAGAACAGAAAGTTCAAGAAAAGAAAGTAAAACTTTCACAAGGGCAGAAAGACAAACTGAGGAAGAAAAGAAAGAAGGCGAGAGAATATCTCGAGAGGATTTTGTCCTCGGATACAACTGGTAATCCGATAAAAAGTTCTGATGAATCGATTTCCTCAACTAAAAAGGCAAGCAAAACGGATTCATCAGATACAAATCTGAGGACGAAAGAGGGAAAGAAGAAGAAGAAAGTTTGTGGCAATGAATCTGTTTCTTCGGAAACAAATGAGCCACATGTCGGCGATGAATCTGACGTCTCAAAGTCAGATAAGCCACCATTAGGCAATGAATCTGACAGGTCAAAGTCAGACAAGCCATGTGCAGGCAATGATTCTGGTTCGTCAAAGCCAGAGGAGCCTAGTGTTGAGGTAAAATCTGAGAATTCAGGTTTAATAATGGATGATGCAAATTTTCCACCATTGTTAAACAAGAATTCTAAATCACCCAAGGACAGTCAGGCTTGGGTGAAACTTTTCAAATGAAAAACCTGACTTGCCGGAGTTCCCAGGTTGGTAAGTGTGGAACAGGAATCGGCATATTTCTTGAGAAATTCACAGGTTGGTAACTGTGATATTTCGAATCACAAAAGACTAATCAAGGACATTAAGTTGTACTTGATTTATCTTTCAGATAAGTGGATAAAGGTAAACAATGTGATGAAACCCCGAGTTTGTGAAAAGACAAACAAAACTAATTTTCCGGAAAAACCATTTTGATTAAAACAAACTTAAGTGTTTTGAAATCTAAATGGGAAAATAGTTTGTTGTCAGGGGGAGTTCTGATTGTTTATGCCAAGTGAATGGCGAATTGAAGCGATTCGATATCAGTTTGTCACTTTATTTGTAAAGTTTGTTTTCAAATTTTCCTTGAAAATCAAAATTGAAACATATTTTGATTTTAGGGGGAGAAAAATTTAAAAAAAAATTAGAAAATTTGAAATTGACAAAAACATTGAAAAATTCAAAATGAGTTTGTTGTGAAAAAGAGGAAATGATAGTAAATCAGTGGACTATCACAGCATGCTAAAGAAATGTAATGTCAAATGTGATAAACGGTCTCACTAAAGATGTGACGATAGGCTCAGCTAGACTAGTAGATTTGAGATAATGATACAAACATAAATGAAAAAGCCTAGTTCTAGTGGAAAACATAAACCATAGTACTTAGTTTTGTCCTTTATGACTGTGTGCCTGCTCGGTAATCGCTGATTGTCGAAAGACATAAAACCGGTTAAGTCTGTGAGCTTTCACAACTTTGCTGAAAAGTCATTGTGATTGTGCATTTCATTTTGCAAAGATTTAAACTTGTTTGATTTCTTTATTTTGTTTAAGCATTGGACATCCTCTGCGTATACGTGAGTATCGACCTGGATGTTATTGCCTAAACGTTCTGCTTTATTTTCTTTGGTGTTTCGTTTAAGCTTTGGACCTCCTCTGCGTATACGGAAGTATCGACCTGGTGGTTAAAGCCTAAACAACTTCAACTTGTTTTATTTTCTTATTTTGTTTAAACATTGGACTTTCTCTGCGTATACGGAAGTATCGACCTGATTGTTAATGTTTAAACATTCTGCATTATTTTCGCACATATCACAGTTGATGAAAGTTTAAAGGCATTACTTGAGTTAGTGTATTGCATGATGAGGGGATATGCTGAGATCGTGGGGTCCATAAGAATTTAGTGCAAAATTAATATACCTTAACGTATCGGTAAGCATTTCGAAAGTTTATAGTTTGAGTTTAAGAGGACAACTATATCGTCAATCTATGTGAATCGTTTAGAACTTAAAGTGTTAAAAGCTCAACGGTGCTAGTGATCTGTCTCAAAAACTGATATGATCCTCTTACACAAACTCACAAAAAAAATTGTATGTATATATTTCTTTACTGCATTTCTTTAAACTTAAAATCCAAAAAGATTTTAGTGTGTTTTAGCATAAAGTTTTGAAAAATACAAAAAGATTTTCGACAACTGATGTTGGAAAGCGGATTTTCAAAATTCCAAGTGCTAAACATGATGAACTAGAGGGTTGGGAGAATATGTTGAAAACTTTGAATGTTATGTAAATGTTTTGAAAAATTGTATGTTTAGCTAATCAAGGTCATTTATTTGAACTTGATGTAACTATTTTTATTGATGAATGAATGATTTCTACCAAGTAAGTTTCTTAAATATAAGTGTTATAAATTTGTGAAACTTATGTTATGGGTAGAGGATTTGCAGGTTAACCAGGTTTCAAATCCTGAGCATATGCAGAATAGAGCCAGGAATTGATCCTGAATTTGTAAACTTGTGAAAGCCAGACTACGATCCTGATAGCCGAGTCTAAGGGGGAGTCTGAAGACGAGCTCAACGCAAGGGGAAGCGTGCATAGGAGCCAGGATTCTTTCCCGGAAGAGCTTGTAACCGGAAAGCCAGGTGTCGATCCCAAAGCATGGAAGCTTGACGACAGGGGGAGCCTGAAGAGTCTACCGAAAGGAAGGAGCTAGAGCTGAAGACAGATCAACGGGATTCTGTTCGAGCTAAAGAGAGAGAAAGAAAAGAAGCTACGAGTCTGAATGTTTGAGATTGACTGCGGCAATATCCAAGGGGGAGTCTGTTAGTACAGTATGTCTATCGCCTCCGTCATCTCAATACCGTAGCAGAAATAGATTAAGTTTAGTGCTTATAGTGTTATATTTTAGTAAAAGGCAAGGTGGCATTTGTGTAAATAAGGGGAACTCTCCTTATAAGCCTTGGCCTATAAATAGAGAACTTAGGGTTCTCATTTAGAACTTTTGGGAAGACTTTTGAAGACTTTACACATTTGCACTTTGGAGAGCTCTAGTTCTAGAGAGAGAAACTAGAGAGAGAAAGTGATGTGTATGTGATTCACGGTTCTTGTACGCTATCAAATCTTCAATAGAATCACGTTTAGATTACGTTCTCGTGTGTTTCGGTCTTGCTCGTACATGGATTCCGCACGTCGTACGAGTCGGTTCGCAATCGTTCGGAGTCAAACCGGTCCTACAGATGCTTATTCGTAATTCTTGGAAACTATGTGCTAAACTTGCAAATATGTGAAACTTATGCATAAAACGTGTTTTGATCGTAAACGATACTTAAATACGACATTCATACACTTAATCATACTTGGTTTATGTTCCTCATACCTGATTTACCTTCATACTATGCTTATATATCGAAAATAGTCCTTAAAATACCCTAAAACCCAAAAATATAAACTCAAGGGAGCAAAGTGTCAATTCAAAAACTTGAATTGAAGACCTGATGGTCTCTGGCACCCCGTGACCGCCCTTGGCTCTCTCTCGCGCCCCGCCAGAGGTCGTAATCCGCAGCCAGCATGTTTCAGCTTACGTGATTGGGCTATTTTGGTGGTTTTGTTGCTTCCAATGTGTGTTTCTTGCATTAAAAAGTCACAACCACTAACCCCAACCCTTCCCCTATAAATACCACACTAATCCAAGTCCTAAAAACTTTACAAACTCCTCTAAATCTCTCTCAAATCACCAAAAACGCAGCTGAAACTTCAAGTTCGGACAGAAGCACTATCCTTTACTAAAGTGAGCATAACTCACTCATTTCTTATCCGTTTTAGCTCATTCTTTTTCCTATGTGCTTGGATTGACCTTAGCTTCGATTCCATGTGTGATTCACAGTAAATAAGTCCCTGGAACTCCGGCAAAAAGGCTCCAAAGTTCACTGTTTGTTTTGTTTTGAATCAAACCTTACTTAACTTGTTCAAACTTGATTCTAACTCATCTCAAACCTATGTCCTTATGCTTATAACCACTTCTATGGTTAGTTAGGCTTAAAAACAAGGTTGAGACATCCAAAATCAGACGATTAATCCTCACAACTTTCTGTTTTGTCAAGGGTTTAACCCACAAGTAATGTTCAAGTCCAAGACTTGGTGTATGTGTGATTAAGGATTAACTTGGGTTGTCCTACATTAAATCCGCACATTGCTTGATGATTTCTTATAGATTAGTGTTTAATATTCTTATATTACTTGTAGTTCATGACCCTCCTTGTATGTTTTTACATCAAGTGTAGTGGTGAACACTTAGAGGTGCCTAAATGGAAGAACTTGTTCTACCTACCTCCTACATGACTTCTATGATGCAAAGAGGTGCCTAAATGGATATTCTAATCTCCTACCTCATACTTGACCATTAGGACTTTGTAATCTTTATATTATCTATGTATTCCATATATATATATATATATATATATATATATATATCTAAGTAACTAAGATTGATGATAACTTAGTAGCTATTTGTCAAGAACGTGTTACGTCATCTATGACCATACACTTGTTATGATTCTAATGGACCTTTAATCCATGAAATCCTACAAACTCCTTGAGTTATAATAGTGTCAAGAACATGTGCTATGTGTACAAGATGATTACTTTTCATATACATACTTTTCATGCCCTTTAAACTTCACATCCTTAGACCAAATGTATCCGTCTCTTAAAATCCCTAATCAAATGTATTCAACCTTCTAACCTAAACGACTTCGTCATATTGGATAATCGGAAAGCTTATGCAAACTTCGTGAGTATACTTGACCCATTTTACCGTTTTCACACTTTTGGGTGTAACATGTTTTATATACAAAATGCACTTATTATACATATTCTTATGCAAATACATAAACAAACAATCCAATACACGCTAACTATTTGTTATGCTTGATTCATGTTTTCTGGGTGATTCTTATGTGATGAACTTGTCATTAGCTTCGTACAAGCCTCCACTTAACATGTATAGCGCTATAGGAGTAACGCACCACCCGTGAATGAGAGGTCATGTTATGTTTATTCATTCTTGCGTAAACAGAGGGTTGACTTGTAAATCGCATGCCAGTTTAATACGTTAATCTTGATAACTAGGTTTGCCATGTGGATTGTTCCTTATCATTTTTATACTTATATACTACGCACCAAACTTGTATGCTCGCCAATACTTTTTGTATTGAACTACACTTTTAAAACATGTTGCAGGTTTAGCGATGATGTTGGTGATGCATGGAATCTAGTAGGATGCTTAGATACACACTTTAATTTGTATTCTTATTGTATTGTATTTCGTTATTCATGATGTTGTATTTACTTCAAATTATTGTAATTGATTCTTTAGAAATGAAATGAAGTTTACTATTTAAATACTTGTCATAATTATTAGTGTTATGATGTCTCGAGCAATCTATTTCGTCTCACTCCGATGTTTCCGCCATCGGTTGGAGTGTGACAGATTGGTATCAGAGCCATAACTATAGGGAATTAGGAAAAAAAATTGCCATGATTTTTTTTACTTAGTCTATAGTTCTAGAGCTTTATTCTCATGTTTTGCTTGAACCACTTGCATGATACTTTATTTGCTCCTTATTTATTTCCTTTTGACCTTTTAAACATATATGTCACTTTGTGTTAATACTTGCTTTATTATTTGTTAATACTTGTTGTATTGTCCCATTCTTCATGTGCTATTTTTGAAATGTCTTTTACGCGTTATTTTCTTGAGATCCTTTATGTGCTTATACTTGTTATTATTATTTTGAACATACGTCTTTTTATTCGTTTATACTAAAATCGAAATCACTCGTAATACACAAACGAGACGACTTCACCAAAATAGGCGTGAAACCCACAATTTGGTGAACAACTCTCAATCCATCTACTTTTTTTTAACATGGAATTCACCATCAAGTTAGGAGTGAAATCTTCACCTTGATGGAGAAATTCAAATTTCAAAATTCTAGTGGACCCTCGTCAAAGTGTTGAAATTAAATTTTGACCCGACGAGTACCAACCACACTTAGGATACAAAATTGTCAAGTTAGGGGTGAAGCCCGCACCTTGTCGACTAGTTCCACTCCTCGATTTTTCATAAATCCCGCCAAGTCTCGAAATTTCGATTGATTTGGGACATGTAGTAACCGGAAGGGTAAATACCGTTAACCGACTTGTCGGCCAGAGTATTTCACCTATTAGGCCAAAGCATGCTCCTCAAATTCGAAAGACTTTTCAACCACTTTGGTTAGTCAAAGTTCCGTTTTGGAACCATCCAAATTTTAATCAAACATGTGTTCCTATTATTTATCTTATACGATGCAATCTTTCTGTGACAACTGTGTTATGTAATCGTCGTACAATGTAAAACAATGTTGATTATCAATAAAACAATGTGCTTTGGTGTTATTATATGTGTTATTGTGTTTGATGATTTTACAATTTGATTCGATTCCGATTTCAAGCTTTAAATCGCTTTCTGGAAGGTTATACGCAAACTGGTGTGTAAACGCAATCAGTTTAACGCGACGTACACTCCGGAACTGTGACATAAGCCAAGTGAATGGAGAATTGAAGTAATTCTCATTATTTTGTCAGTTTATCTTGTACAGTTGGTTTTCAAATTTTCCCAAAAAATCAAAATTGAAACATATTTTGATTTTAGGGGGAGTAAAAATTTAAAAAAAAATTTGAAAATTTGAAAATGTCAAAAACATTGAAAAATGCAAAAATGAGTTTTGTTGTAAAAAGAGGAAATGATAGTAGATCAGTGAGACTGTCACAGCATGCTAAAGAATTGGAGAGATAAAATGTGATAAACGATCTTACTAAAGATGTGACGGTAGGCTCAGCTAGACTAGTAGATTTGCGATAACGATACAAACCTAAAAGAAAAAGCCTAGTTCTAGTGGGAAACATGGTTGAAAGCATAGTACTTAGTTTTGTCCTTCTTGATTGTGTGCCTACTCAGTAATCGCTGATTGTCGAAAGACATAAAACTGGTTAAGTTTGTGAACTTTCACAACTTTGCTGAAAAGTCGCTGTGATTGTGCATTTTATTTTGCAAAGATTTAAACTTGTTTTATTTCTTTATTTTGTTTAAGCATTGGACATCCTCTGCGTATACGTGAGTATCGACCTGGATGTTATTGCCTAAACGTTCTGCTTTATTTTCTTTGGTGTTTCGTTTAAGCTTTGGATCACCTCTGCGTATACGGAAGTATCGACCTGGTGGTTAAAGCCTAAACAACTTCAACTTGTTTTATTTTTCTTATTTTGTTTAAACATTGGACTTTCTCTGCGTATACGGAAGTATCGACCTGATTTTTAATGTTTAAACATTCTGCGTTGTTTTAGCACAAATCACAGTTGATAAAGTTTAAAGGCATTACTTGAGATAGTGTATTGCATGATGAGGGGATATGCTGAGATCGTGGGGTCCATAAGCATTTCGAAAATTTTTCAAAAGTTTTTAGTTTGAGTTTAAGTGGACATCAATATCGTCAATCTATGTGAATTGTTTAGAACTGAAAATGGTTAAAGCTTAACGGTGCTTGTGGTTGATCACATAAACTGATATGATCCTCTTACACAAACTCACAAAAATATTGTTTGTAAATATTGCTTTATTACATTTCTTTATTTCAAAAATCCAAAAAGATTTTCAGAGTGTTTTAGCATAAATTTTTGAAAAATACAAAAAGATTTTCGACAACTGATGTTGGAGAGCTGATATTCAAAATTTCAAAGGCTAAACATGATGAACTGGTTTGGGAAAGATTGTTGAGATGAAGAAAATTTTGAAATGTTTTGATGATTCATCAATTTGAATCAGAACTTAGAATGTTTCAAATTTTGAAAAGATTTTCAAATGTGAAAATTTGTTTATCTTATAAGTGGTTGAGATGTGTTCAGGAGATGTACTGAACAGAGATAAAGCCAGGGTTTGATCTCAAGGTGATAACTAATTCCAGACAACGATCCCAGCATGATGAGAGGGGGAGTCTGACGAGGTTAGAGCCAAAGAGAAGATCCTGGTACATAATAAGAAAGAAAGAAGATCGATCAAGATTGAAGAGTCGTTATGATGAAGACTCTCACTAAAGATTCCGTCAACATTCAAGGGGGAGTCTAATGGTGCAGTTGTCTGTCGACTTCATCTTCGTTCGAGTCTCAGATTGTGAAAGAGCCCGAAGACCGGTAAAGACTGAAGAATGAGAAGACTCGATACTTCAGACTCGTCAACATCCGAGGGGGAGTCTGTTAGTGCATACGTCTGTCGATTTCGTCTTGTATCCAGTCTTATACTATAATTGATAGATCAGGGAACGTTATACGAGATTATAGGAGGTTTTGTGTGTTAAAGAGGTAATTTCGTTTGAAAATGACATTGCCACTTTCAAACGAAATTAGAATGTGTGATTTCGTTTGAAATGGGCAATGCCACCTTCAAACGAAATTACCCTCACTATAAATACTCCTCATGTCTAGTTCATTTGTAACCTTCTTGATTCCGACGCCGAGGTGTTGTCAAAGTGTCTACGTGCTGTAAATTGCTTCCAAATCAATAAACGAGACAGTTAATAGTGAATACAAGCTAAACAAAGACAGAATCAATGAATTCCGCCTCTGATTCTGTATGAGCACTCTTCTGATCGACTCGTTAGGTCGTTTCACGATCCTACACAAACATACCTTTAATACCCTTTACATAACTTAGAAATAAGTTTCGAAGGATTCGGTATGGCAAAAACATGTTTGTTCGAACTTTAGAACTAATTACGACAAAACTGCGAAACGAACGTTGGTGACCGCCCGGATAATATTTAAATCCCAAAAATATTCTGTTATGATTAAAATTTTATTTTAATCAGGTTCGTGTTGAAAAATAAATTAAAACGCTTAGAAACGTTATTTTTCAAGTTTAAAGCACGTACCGCGTGTTACTGCGCAACACAGTGCTTATACAGCGAAACACGGACAACGCAGCCAGTCTCGGCAACTGAAATTTATTTCAGTAATATTTTGGCGAGTTTATTTTTATAGAATAATAAAATAATTTAGAACGCCATAAACCGAGATTTAAACGCTAGATAAAATACCCGGTATCCAGTTAAATACCTGTTTTTATCTAACTTACCATTCAAACTTACACTTTACCCCCCCCCCCCCTTCAAATTTACGGTCACAATATGTGTGGCCCCCACCAAAATATTTGCTAGATCTCTCAATATCTTATTTGATCTTGGTTGGACAAGTGTAATTGCATGCTACTTCCATATCCTTCTTATTATCTTTATATATCTTCTTCAATCTTTCATAAGATCAGAAATTCAAAAGCAATCTTTCTCCTTCTCTCCTCCCTCCCAAAACCGTCCACACCACCTTCATCACCATATTCATTTTTGCAACTTTGTTCTTGAGAATCAAGTCCCTTTCCAAGCTAAATTCAAGTTGGTGTGAAGATCCAAAGGTGTTTCCAAGGTGCTTTCAAGTGATTTCAAGCTCCATATCATCAAAACCTCATCCAACAACTTACTTGAATCTTGAAGGTATAACATTTATGTTTAAATCATACTCTTGATTCTTGGTTGTTCTTGATGATTTGAAGTTTCTCCTGAATCTTGGAATTTTCACAAACTTGAAATCTAAAATGAAATGGGTCTTGATACAAATAAAAATGGTGATGTTTATGTGTGTATATAAACCGTACATATATATATGGGTGTATGAGTTTTGAAGTTTGATTTCTTGATAGGTACATGTTTAAGTTGTTGCTTGTTCTTGAATGATAGTTAAAATGCAAGAGTTAGATGATTTGTGTATGATATGATAAATGTTAAATTACATCAGCAAATAAACATGAATAAATCACATGTTGGATGCGTTTAGATTAATATAAAATGATGATGATATGATAGTATGCTTTAGACACTTTTACATGAGAATACATGTTGATTAAAAGCTCAAGAAATGATAAAAAATGATTATATGACAAAAATGTTTTAGATCAGATTATAAACACTAAAAATAACATTATTTGATATATTATAATGGCATGAAACTTTGACATAGGTTTGATAGCTTTGCATGTTGTACATATAGCTTAAAAAGTGGTAAAATATGTGAAATTTGCATGATTTAAGTGCTTTATGTGAGACCTGCACTATCATGAGTATAACCACTATTTTATTCAGTAAATAACATGGGTTATGTTAAAATATCAAGTCGTTTCGATTTAGGATGGTTAGGGTAACATTTGATGCAAAACTATGCGGTAAAACGGTTAAAAATCGGCTTTTCGGAGGATTTTTATAAAACTGTTTTAGATCAGTAAGTAAACTGATATTTTTGATATAAAAATAAGTATTTTAACTTATATTAAGTTTACTTGGTGTTTGGTTGGTCATACGTGACTTCCGACGCCCAAAAATATTACCGAATCGCTAAAATAAGTGTTTTTCGACATACACAATAATGGGTTGTTCATGGGTAAATTTTATGTGTTACAATGTGTTATGTGTTTTAATATATGTGTATGATGACATGATAATAGTTGACAAGATTATGTGTGTTACGATACTTATTAATATGTTACGTTTGAGTATATATATTACGACGCGCAAATCGTAGATATATTGCTTATAACATGCTGAGGGTCACCAATAAAATCGTTCGAGGCGCAAAGTTTTTAAAATATATATGTGAACTCATATATATACAAATACACCAATATAATCAAAAATAATAACTTTTCGAGAAATCTCAAAGTTATGTGAAAATTCTAAGTATCGTAGAAACTTTGGTATTTTTGAGGGTTTTTGATTATTAAATCATTCTTATTTAATTTAGGACGAATAAACAATTTGAGGGATTGTGTTAACATATAAAAACGCACCCAAAGGTGTGTACATAGACCCCCTCTTTTACTGTTTTCGATTGTTTTGGGGTGATTCATATGTATCAAAATGATTTCGATATTCTAACGATGGTTTCAAAACGATTGAGATGGTTTATACTAAACTAATAACGATTTCGATAATGTGAACGAACTTGTTGGTTGTAGTTACATAACGAATGACATTCATTAATTTTGGCCGAACCGACCAGTATTAGGTTATGGTACCATAGGATCCGACAAATCCCATTATCAGACGGCACCCATGGTTATGTGTGGGTTATGTGACACCCCAGGAAAACCATGCAACTTAACTAGCTTCCTCAGTAAATACATGCTAAATTTCGGGACGAAATTTCTTTCAACTTGGGGATGATGTGACAACTCGTATTTCATAACCTTTCATGGTGCTTTAATGTAACTTGTTTGGACAATATTTGATTACGTGATATGTGGCTTTAATAGAATGTTTGTATGTAATATGATTATGTATGGAATGTATGTATATAGGTACTGTAGTCGGACAACACAAACCTAACCGCACAATTTAATTCGGATCAAGAACACCTTTGGGCTGCACATTACGTTCTATCCATTCACTCTTCTCGGCCCACTATACTTGCACTCGAGACCAAGGGCAGCCCAAGTAAGGGTTCGGCCCACTCCCCTTATCCTCTTATACGTTTGCACGCACCCATTAGTAGGGTTGCTTCTCATAATTTAGCAAGCACAAGAAATACACAAACCCTAGCTCTCTCTCTCTCCTTCCCTCTCTTCTTCGATGGCAGCCCCACCCCCATAACTCGAAGCCTACTTTCTTTGCAACGTGATCTTCCTTGTCTAGTATCACATCGCACACTCCCGGTTAGTGTCTTTGTTATTGTTCGATTGTATGATCTTTAATGTGTTGTTATCATGTGTTTGACTAGGGTTTCACCTTAGAAGTTATGTTAATCAAATATGATCATGAAGTTTGTTTTGTTACACATGAAACTGTCTTGGCATAATGATTAGAAACATATGTTAGAAGGAATGAACTAAGGGGATATAGCAATCGCATGACTTAGTTTTGATATACTTGGTATGTTAAAGAGTGTATATAGGTTACTGGAATTATGAGCCGAGAATATATGTTGCATTGTATTATCGGTTTGAATTGCATATTAATTCACTAGGATGATGATTGATCGAATGCTTTGAATGATGAGTTGTTGTTGATTGTTCTTGATTAGGATAATTAGGGTTCATATGAATCAAGGAATGATAAACTGTTTTGATCTATTTTGAATAAAAACTGATCATGATTATTGTTAGAGAGATTTGGAAACGTTGGAGTATTTTTAGAATTTACTAAATAGATTATAACTGACTCCCTAAAATTATGGCATCACATTCCCAATCGCACAAGATCTGTTCGTTTAAGGTCTGATCGTACAAGAGCAGTTGCACAAGTCCCTGATCGCACAAGCCTATATGTGTTAGGGTACAACTGGTTGGGCACACCGTATAACCCTTTTAAGTACAATCGCACAACATCTTGTGGATCGCACAAGGTTGTGCTGATCGCACAAGATGTTGGGCCGCTCAACATGTTAAGATCAGATATGTTGTTGGGCCGAGCAGCCCATAAACCCCAATCGCACAAGTATATTGGATCGAACAAGTTGATTGTCTGTTTGTATGTTTGGGACGTATGGGTTTTGTATTGCATGTTAATGGGCGGGGTTTGTTTTCAGTCGCACAACCCGTTGTGAGTCGCAAAAGATTGTGCTGGACGCACAACAGGTTGGGCCGAGTAATGATTGGGATTTATTTGCTCGCACAAGATGATCGGGCTCGCACAAGCTCAACGGCTTAATCATCTGAGGCGTACAAGTTTGGGTTATGTCTACGTGAACTGTATGCTACTGTTAGTATGATCGATGTGTTTGCCATGTTCGCTATGTGTTATGACTTGTTAGCTTATGTGTAAACCTACGTGCACTACTTGAACCTAGACCTGACTTGTATGGTAACCATGTTAGGACGTGGTTGACCACTAGCAGCTTGATTGACCTCTTTGTGTATCTGCCGAGCAAACCGAGGTGAGTTCACACTTTTCTACAAGGCATGATAATTCCCGGTGGGATTGGGAATGGGTTAAGGAATAGGGATTCATCGTTCTGTGGGACGTGTTCAGGAATGTAGATTCCACGTCCAGTTGGGACGGATTTAGATTTACTAGACTAGAACTCTATCAACGAAGTCCCTCCTTTTATATCGACTTAATCGCCGAGGCCAATGGCGAACGGGTCATTAGTTAAATAGCGCTATTAGGTTTAACAAACCTCACACCGTGCTGCAGAGGACGGGCGTGGACTAATGGACAAGGCACATCAATGATGATAGACATTTACGAGGGCACATAAACATGACGAACGTTAGTAGTCGATATGGTAACGAGTCTGGTAGTTTAAACACGGGGTAGCCCCCACGGCTGGAGTGCCGGGCTGGATAGCCGAAGATTGTGAACAAGGGGTAGCCCCCACTGCTGGAACAGCCAAAGTAAAAATGGGTTAACTAATAAATGTTTTCGAACTATGGGGTAATCCCCACGGATGGATAGTCGGATAAGATTAAACTATGTTTTTGGAACAACTCTAAAATGGACAACCAACTGTGAACTCGCTCAACTTTGTTGTTGATTCGTTGTTACATGCCTTGCAGGCCTTTAGGTGCATATCATTGGAACTTGCTGTCTGGGAGGCTGGAGTGGTCATGGGTCGAGATACATGGAATCACAACACAAGACTAATGGTTTTTTACATGTGGATTATAAACTCTTAACGAATGAATTATGCTTCCGCTGTATACTATGAATGATTTGTAACGTGTAACACTTAATGTTAATAAATGAAAGCTTTATTTAAATTTACCTATGAGTTCAATGTGATTGGTGGCTAGATCCTGGTCAGTCATGCCTCCTGCGGTGATACTCCGCTTGTGGATTTTGGGGGTGTGACAGATTGGTATCAGAGCCATTGGTTATAGTGAACTTGGTTTTAAAAAGGGGAACAACGTTTTTGTAAAACCAGACTATAACCGAACAGTTCTGAAAACATGAATACGACCATGACACTCAGCTCCAGATTGCAAGGTTCGTCTCTCATATACTCATTATACTGCGTAAGTAGTGAACACTACATATGATATTGCATGTGATTGCACGTCTAGCATAACAATATGGGTCATGTATTATTTGCACGTGTTATGTGACTGATAGGGTGGTATTTCCCTAAACCTTCATGACTTACGCTTCGTGATGCTCTTCGTTTGCTACTCGAGTTTGAGGAATCATTTGACATGAGTTAGGAGGAACTAAGATGAGCATGCAAATCGCAAAATTATTATGGGTGCACACATAATAATAATGTGGGGTGGATGCGAGTCCCAGTGAGCCTTAACAAGTGGAAAAGGGGTTCCGTTCCGTTATTTGATCGATGTGAAACGTAACAAACCTACAGGGGTCATAGCAGTGATTGTCCCCTACTCGAACGTGAACTTTTCATTCATCTCTGGATCCTTTCGAATCTCGACGCTATCGAGTGTTACCTGAACACCCATCTGCACACCTAGATATCCGTGTAGAATGTTAGGTGCATATACGAACGACCCTGAGTTGGGTGTCGCAGCGTCGAATGATCGATCGATACCTTTCTTGCTCCTCTTCGTTTGCTGGAACTCATGTATTGACGTCTTAGATCCCGAAGTGTGATCACATCTGCGATACCCTCGTAACAGACCGAGTATTACTCAAGCAAATTGCAACATCGATGGACAGGAGGATGAGCGTAGTACTTTACCGACCTCAGTACTTGACGACCCTGATTACCGGCAACGAGCACCAGCGAATTGGCTTCAATCTAATCCTTAACCCTTGTCAGCGACTCATGGGAGTCAACTCTTATGAATCAATCAGGACATAAGCAATGACAATCGACTATAACGCGGAATGTGTAACTATCAGCATAGTGAGTAGTACTTTAGGACGTGGCTCAGAATGTGGAAAGATGGACCTCGATGTCGAAGAATCGTAGGGCTTCGTTTCGAGCAACGACGTTGGGAGCAGCGGTCACAGCAACAAAAAGGTATTCGTAACCCTAGCCTACAGTAAGGAAATAAAAGTGACTACAATATGGATTGGCCGTGGTTCAGGTAAGATGACAACGACCAAAGGAACAACGATAGTACTTGAAATACTTGTAATGAAAATAACAACACTAGAAATGATGCTCATGGAAGGGCATTTAGAATTGGCATGGGCGACGCCAGGACTTTAGCAACATGGTAGCTAGTATGAGTAGCTAATCACTTCGTCTTTGCTCCGTTTGACCCTTATGCACCTTGAATTTGAACCTGTTGTGGAATCGGCTGACGATAAGACAATTGACATTTCGTATGTTAGTTGGGATGCAAATTCGACCTTATGGGACAAGCGATCGACATCGATCTTCCTTCTGCTATCCTTGATGGTTTGAAGAAGTAGTTAGAATGGATTGGTAATCCATACATCGCGCAGATATACCCTGTGATGAGAAAACTTCGCGTATCCCTCTCCCTAGTGGAGAATCATCATCTATTTCAAAGTATCGGAATTGTGCAAAGGTTAGCGTCAATTCTTCAATGAAAGTTTGGAAGTGTCCATGGAAGGATTATCCCGCTATGTTAGCACTTATTATTGATGTTTAGGTTGAGGAAAAGAGGATCGAGGATCCACCCTTTGTTCGTGATTTCTACCTATGTGCTACCAGAAGAACTATCAGGTGTATCCTCACATCGTCCGGAGGAGTATCAAATCAGTATCAGGTCAGAGGCAGCCCTGATTACTCGTACTCTTACTGTGCTGCACCAGGAGGGTTGCAAGAGCTGTGTTAATCAACTACAGGGGTTATTGAACAGGAGTTTTGTTGAACCTAGCTTTTCGCTTTGGGGAGCCCTAGTTAGATCCATGAATTTTCGTATGTGTACTGATTATCGAGAACTTAGTAAGGTGGCAGTTAAGAACCACTTGCCTCGACCATGTATTGGCAACCTGTTGACCAGCTGCGAAGATCAAACCCCATTCGAGGATTGACTAACGAGTGAGCTATCACCAGATGGAAGTTCAAGGGGGAGCATGATCTTACAACAGCATGTCGAACGCGATGCAGCCATTTCAACTTTGTATACCATGATCATTGAATTGAACAACACACCAGTAGCTTCAGGGATATCATGAATCGACCGTATTTATTGACGACGTTCTGAATCATGACCAGGAGAAAGAAACACCATGGGTGGCATATGTATTCCGTTTCAGCACTTCTGTGGGATGAGCCATTATGTGCGAAGTCATGCATTTTGATCAGGTAACCAACGGAGTGGGAATGCTCGTGGATCTCGCTGAGATGCATCTTGTTAGAAACTGATCGACACCAAAGATTCCTTCGGGGATGCAGCAATTCCTTGGTTTCACTAAATACTATCGTAGCTTACCCACAGGATTTTTGAAGGTCACACAGCTTAAATCTCTTTAGCACAGTAGGGTACTGTGTTCGTGAAAGACGAAACAGGAGGACGTCTTCTCAGCTTTCGAGTTCCAACTCTGCAATGCACCGAGCATCGTCTTTACCCGAGGGTGCGGATGATTTAGTGGTATACTACGATGGCCCGAATCAGAGTCTCGGTTACACACAGACGCAACACGAGAGAGTGATAAATTACATGATTGAGTTACAAGGAGGAACTGCACGACACACGACTGACGGTGAAAACCGTGGCCTTGGGATTTTTGATTGAGGCATTACTTGGACGGTACCAGATGCGTTATTTAGACCGATCACAAGGGTCTCCCGTGTACTTTGTCTTCGACAGAACTAAATCAGTTAATGGCATCGCTGGAAGGAACTTCAGGATGATTGCAACTATGAAACTTGAACGTGCACGAGCTTTGCAGCTCACTATCGACTCTAACTTGCCTGATTAGACTCGCTTTGTTCAAACTGGAGAACTGAAGGAAGAGGATTTTCAAGTTGAACCCATGCGGGGCATGGAGAAGCAACCTTTGACAGGTCAGACGATGTTCGCTACCTCATGGAACAAATGTGGGTCTCACTATACGACTACTGTAGGGAACTTGTGTCGAGCAAAGCACATCGGCATCGATATTCTAGTCATCTGGGTTTTGATGAGAGATACTAGGATCTATAAACCTTGTGCTGGTAATCGGGCATGAAGGCCCACTTAGCTAGGTATGGGAATGATGTTTGACTCGTGGAAAGTAAAAGTAAAGTGTTAACAACCAGAAACACCTCTATCAAAAGCGAAAACAGGCTGCCATGGATTCAGTCGCTAGCCTACTTACAACTAGAAACGGAAACAATATCAACTGGAGGATCGTTGATTGCCTCATGTAACCAGCACACTTTCTAGCCAGCAAGGAAACGGATAAGTTTTCTACACTTGCAGTCATCTACCTGAAAGAAGTGGTTGCTAGGAACGGGGTGCCAACCTCCAGTATCTCTGAACGCGACCCACGATTTGCATCTGATTTGTGGCGAGCGATGCACAAATCCTTTGTCTCACGACTAGACATGAGCACAGCATATCATCCCCAGACGGAGGGGCAGACTGAACGCACCATCCAAACTCTTGAAGACATATTTCGGGCATGTGTAATCGACTTTGACAACGATTGGGAAATACATCTTCCCTTTAGTGGAGTTTTCGTATAACAACAGTTACCACACTAGCATCCAAGCTGCTTCATTTGAGGCATTGTACGGACAGAAGTGCCGATCATCCCTTTGTTGGGCAGAAGTTGGAAACAGCCAAATCACTGGCCCAGAACACGTCGTAGACACAATAGAGAAGATTGCTCAGATACGACAACGAATGGCGGCAACTCGTGACCGTCAGAAAAGCTACACTGATAAGCGCAGGAAACCACTCGAGTTCCAGGTTGGGGATCGAGTGCTACTTAAGGTCTCACCTTGGGAAGGTGTAGTTCGTTTTGCTATTCGAGACAAACTCAACCCGCGACATGTTGGACCTTTCGAAATCATGGAGAGAATTGGCAAGGTGGCCTGCAGATTGAATCTACCTGAAGAACTCAGTGGAGTTCACAACATATACCATGTGTCGAATCTGAAGAAGTGTCTGTCAGATGAAACTCTTATAGTTCCTTTCAAGGAGCTCACCATCGATGATCAGTTGCGATTTGTCAAAGCACCAGTGGAAATCTTGGACCAGGAGGTCAAGATTCTCAAACGTACCAGAATACCGCTTGTTCGAGTTCGTTGGAACTCCCATCGTGGCCCAGAGCTTACCTGGGAACGAGGAAACCAAATGAAACCCAAATATCCCCAGTTGTTCGAGAGAAGTGAAACCACTGCTGAGGCCAAAGCTACTGCGGAATTTCGAGATGAAATTCCAAACCAATGGGGGAAGGATGTGACACCCTAGGAAAACCATGCAACTTAACTAGCTTCCTCAGTAACTACGTGCTAAATTTCGGGACGAAATTTCTTTCAACTTGGGGATGATGTGACAACTCGTATTTCAGAACCTTTCATGGTGCTTTGATGTAACTTGTTTGGACAATATATGATTACGTGATATGTGGTTTTAATAGAATGTTGGTATGTAATATGATTATGTGTGGAATGTATATATATAGGTACTGTAGTCCCACAACACAAACCTAACCGCACAATTTAATTCGGATCATGAACACCTTTGGGCCGCACATTACGTTCTATCCATTCACTCCTCTCGGCCCACTATACTTGCACTTGAGACCAAGGGCAGCCCAACTAAGGGTTCGGCCCACTCCCCTTATCCTTTTATACGTTTGCACGCACCCATTAGTAGGGTTGCTTCTCATAATTTAGCAAGCACAAAAAAATACACAAACCCTAGCTCTCTCTCTCTCCTTCCCTCTCCTGTTCGACGGCAGTCCCACCCCCATAACTCGAAGCCTACTTTCTTTGCAACGTGATCTTCCTTGTCTAGTATCACATCGCACACTCCCGGTTAGTGTCTTTGTTATTGTTCGATTGTATGATCTTTAATGTGTTGTTATCATGTGTTTGACTAGGGTTTCACGTTAGAAGTTATGTTAATCAAATATGATCATGATGTTTGTTTTGTTACACATGAAACTGTCTTGGCATAATGATTAGAAACATATGTTAGAAGGAATGAACTAAGGGGATATAGCAATCGCATGACTTTGTTTTGATATACTTGGTATGTTAAAGAGTGGATATAGGTTACTGGAATTATGAGCCGAGAATATATGTTGCATTGTATTATCGGTTTGAATTGCATGTTAGTTCACTAGGATGATGATTGATCGAATGCTTTGAATGATGAGTTGTTGTTGATTGTTCTTGATTAGGATAATTAGGGTTCATATGAATCAAGGAATGATAAATTGTTTTGATCTATTTTGAATAAAAACTGATCATGATTATTGTTAGAGAGATTTGGAAATGTTGGAGTATTTTTAGAATTTACTAAATAGATTATAACTGACTCCCTAAAATTATGGCATCACATTCCCAATCGCACAAGATCTGATCGTTTAAGGTCTGATCGTACAAGAGCAGTCGCACAAGTCCCTGATCGCACAAGCCTATTTGTGTTAGGGTACAACTGGTTGGGCACACCATATAACCCTTTTAAGTACAATCGCACAACATCTTGTGGATCGCACAAGGTTGTGCTGATCACACAAGATGTTGGGCCGCTCAACATGTTAAGATCTGATATGTTGTTGGGCCGAGCATCCCATAAACCCCAATCGCACAAGTATATTCGATCGCACAAGTTGATTGTCTGTTTGTTTGTTTGGCCATATGGGTTTTGTATTGCATGTTAATGGGCCGGGTTTGTTTTCAGTCGCACAACCCGTTGTGCGTCGCACAAGATTGTGCTGGACGCACAACAGGTTGGGCCGAGTTATGATTGGGCTTTATTTGCTCGCACAAGATGATTAGGCTCGCACAAGCTCAACGGCTCAATCATCTGAGTCGCACAAGTTTGGGTTATGTCTACGTGAACTGTATGATACTGTTAATATGATCGATGTGTTTGCCATGTTCGCTATGTGGTGTGACTTGTTAGCTTATGTGTAAACCTACGTGCACTACTTGAACCTAGACCTGACTTGTATAGTAACCATGTTAGGACGTGGTTGACCACTAGCAGCTTGATTGACCTCTTTGTGTATCTGCCGAGAAAACCGAGGTGAGTTCACACTTTTCTACAAGGCATGATAATTCCCGGTGGGATTGGGAATGGGTTAAGGAATAGGGATTCCTCGTTCTGTGGGACGTGTTCAGGAATGTAGATTCCTCACCCAGTTGGGACGGATTTAGATTTACTAGACTAGAACTCTATCAACGAAGTCCCTCCTTTTATATCGACTTAATCGCCGAGGCCAATGGCGAACGGGTCATTAGTTAAATAGCGCTATTAGGTTTAACAAACCTCACACCGTGCTGCAGAGGACGGGTGTGGACTAATGGACTAGGCACGTCAATGATAATAGACATTGACGAGGGCACATAAACATGACGAACGTTAGTAGTCGATATGGTAACGAGTCTGGTAGTTTAAACACGGGGTAGCCCCCATGGCTGGAGTGCCGGGCTGGATAGCCGACGATTGTGAACAAGGGGTAGCCCCCACGGCTGGAATAGCCGAAGTAAAAATGGGTTAACTAATAAATGTTTTCGAACTATGGGGTAACCCCCACGGCAAGATAGCCGGATAAGATTAAACTATGTTTTTGGAACAACTCTAAAATGGACAACCAACTGTGAACTCGCTCAACTTTGTTGTTGATTCGTTGTTACATGCCATGCAGGCCTTTAGGTGCATATCATTGGAACTTTCTGTCTGGGAGGCTGGAGTGGTCATGGGTCGAGATACATGGAATCGCAACACAAGACTAATGGTTTTTACATGTGGATTATAAACTCTTAACGAATGAATTATGCTTCCGCTGTATACTGTGAATGATTTGTAACGTGTAACACTTAATGTTAATAAATGAAAGCTTTATTTAAATTTACCTATGAGTTCAATGTAATTGGTGGCTAGATCCTGGTCAGTCATGCCTCATGCGGTGATACTCCGCTTTTGGATTTTGGGGTTGTGACAGGTTAGGTGGGTAATGACTGAACCTGATGATTGTTAACTTACCCTTTGGTGGTTTGTTAATACGAGTTGAACAAGTTGAACGATGAACGAGTCACGAAGGTTTGAATGTTATTAGCGAGACGACCAAAAGTAGTTTTCACAATTAAAACGAGAACGAGTTGAACGAGAACGATTGAACGATACGAGAACAATTGAACGATTTAAACGATTCAACGATTTGGAAACGATATAAACGAGTTAACGATTTTGAAACGATGTCACTTAACGATATTTTCGAAAGGATATAAACCATACGAGTTGTTTTACGAGAACGATATACGATTCGGTTTACTTAAACAAATGTTTTGGGTTAAGATTCATGGAAACGAGATATTTTTTTTTAAACTATAACCAATTGTTTTAAGTTGGTTAATCATTTTTTTATATACAAACATTTTACAAAACAAGGTTTTCTACTATCGAACAACGAAGTTGTACGAGTTATTTTAGCATGTAAACGAGCCATGAATCTGACACTCACACAAAAACCTATGTGCTCGCCAGCATTTCTTTGCTGACTTTGTTTTTACATATGTTTCAGGTGAAGTTGCTTGATGTTGATTGCTAGGATGCATGAGTCACATAGGATCTGAACGAGGCCTTAGTGACATAATAATAATGGTAGTCGATTTATAACTTGCTTGTTCAGTTTCAAAGACAATGTTAATGTTTAATATTTAATAAAATGAAACTCTTTTGTATCCATGGTTTCGAAACAATAATTCTGTTACAACACTCCCCGACGTTTCCGCCACGATTTGTTGTTTTACGTGGTCGGGGTGTGACAGAAGAGTTGGTATCAAAGCCAATGGTTATAGGGAATTAGGTTATTAGTAATGTTTTGACCTAGACTATAACTTTCTAGGACCACAACGCAAGTTGATTTGCGTTTAGATTTTTAAAAACAAAACCGTCACCTACCCTTGGGTGATAACCACGACGAGAACACAAAATCCGAATCTGCTTCGAAAATTAATCATCCGTTCTAGGATGATTGATTACTAGGTTTTGAACCCTCTGTTGTAAGGTTTTGAACCCTTCCAGTTTGACTCATTTTTTTGGCTTAGTGCCTTCTGAGTTTTCAAAATCTCGTCAAAGTTTGGGTCTAAATAATGTGAACACGTGCAAACTGGAAGAGTGAATGCCTGTACCCTGAGTTTTCTGTCTAAGGCTAGAGTGTTCATACAAATCCACATAATCGGACTAGTCACTCTTACCTGGGAACTCTTGAGGTGAGTGTTCACTTATAGGCGAGCATGTCTTCGCGATACATTATTTTGATTCATTACTTTGATTAGTCACTGCGTGTCGTTTGTTTGTTCGAGGAAATGAACAAACGATCGCCTTCCTTATGTTTCGTCGATATTTTCAATGCCTCTTTTGTTTTTCCTAAATTGTCGACCTCACTCGTTTCTCATATTTCCTTGTTAGACAATGCCTCCTCGACGTGATGCACAATCTTTTACTGCTGAAGAAGTCGCAGCCCTTGTCTCTCAGCAAATGGCTGCTGTGCTTCCAGGCGTTGTGACCCAAATCCACGAGCTATACAACAACAATAATAATAACAATGCACAATGTAATTTCAAGAATTTCAATTCTGCTAAGCCGCTAAAGTTTTCTGGGTCGCAAGGAGCAACTGCGCTCCTTCAGTGGTTCGAAAGTATCGAGAGCACATTCAGACATGTGGAATGTCCGGATGGGCGTAAGGTTGAATTTGCATCAAGTGTGTTTGAGAAACGTGCTCTTACGTGGTGGAACAGAGTGATGCGCGATAGGGGTGCCGAAGTGGCATTAGCACAAACATGGGAAAAGCTTCGAGCTCTCATGATGAAAGAGTTTTGTCCCCGTCACGAAATTCGAGCACTGGAACGAGAGTTTGACGATCTAAAACAAGATGGGGGAGAACACCATGCGTATACGGATCGATTTGAGGAACTCAGTCTTTTGTGTCCTACTATGGTTACCCCGTTGGAGAAAGCGATAGAGAGGTATATCGATGGATTACCCGATTCCATACAGGATGTTGTGACTGGCGTTAATCCTACTACTGTTCGTCAAGAGATCGAGTTATCTGCTACCCTGACTGAGTCGCAAGTCAGGAAGGGTAAACTTACCTACAAGGGTGATAAGAAGAAGTCGACCGAATCTATCAAGGAAAAGGGTAAGGGTAAGAAAGGTGAGTTGTCGAAGAAGTCGAGAAAGCGAAAGGGTGCTCAGAACTTTGCAGTTACTGCTCAGAACCCTCAGAACCCACCAGCTCAACCGCCTGCGAAGAAAGCGTATGCTGGTACCGCACCTCATTGTGCTCGCTTCAACGGTCATCATGTTGCACAACAAGCTTGTAGGCAATGCACAACGTGTGGTAAGCTTGGGCATCTGGATAATGTCTGTCGTTTGGGCCAGAATCAGATTGTTCAGAATCAAGCTCCAGTTCAGGGGAATGCTGCTAGATTCCCACCGGGTTTATGTTTCAATTGTGGAGAGTTTGGTCACTTCCGCAACAACTGCCTGAGGTTGGCGAATGCAAATACGAATCCGAACGTGAATGTCAACGCGAATGTGAATCCCGCTCGTGGGCGAGCGTACAATCTGAATGCTAACGAAGCGAGGGCTGACAACGAGGTGGTTAATGGTACGTTTCTTGTTAACGATCGACCTGCATCTATTCTTTTTTATTCTGGTGCCGATAGAAGTTTTGTTTCATTACCTTTTGAACCTTTGCTTGCGATACCTAGAACTAAACTGAGGAAACCCTTATCTGTCGAAGTTGCTACTGGTAAACCTCTTGTTCTTAATTCTGTTATTCGTGATTGTCAGTTAAACCTTGATAACCATCTTTTTCCCATTGACCTCACGCAATGCAACTTGGGAGTTTCGATATTATCATGGGGATGGATTGGTTAACCAAACATCATGCTGAGGTGGTTTGTTTCGATAAGATTGTTCGTATTCCTCTTTCGTCTGGTGAAGTTCTAGAAGTTCGTGGTGAGAAACCATCTGGCGGTTTGAAGCTTATGTCGTGTACAAATGCCCAAAGTTATTTGCGAAAAGGATATGTTGCTTTCCTGGCACATGTCACCGAGGAGAAAGGCAAGAGCAAGAGTATTCAGGATATTACGATTGTTCGGGATTATCCAGAGGTGTTTTCCGATGAACTGCCTGGTTTGCCTCCAGTTCGTCAAGTCGAGTTTCATATTGACCTTGTACCCAATGCCAACCCGATTACGAAAGCACCTTATCGTCTTGCACCGTCGGAGATGCAAGAGTTATCGAAACAACTTCAAGAGTTGTCTGATAAAGGATTCATCCGTCCGAGCTTTTTGCCTTGGGGAGCTCCTGTCCTCTTTGTGAAAAAGAAAGATGGATCTTTTCAAATGTGTATCGATTATCGTGAGCTTAATAAGCTTACCATCAAGAATCGATATCCCCTACCTAGAATTGATGATCTCTTCGACCAGCTGCAAGGTGCTTCATGCTTTTCCAAGATCGATCTGCGATCTGGGTATCATCAACTTCGTGTACTCGAAGAAGATATTCCCAAAACTGCTTTCCGTACAAGATATGGGCATTACGAGTTCACTGTCATGCCTTTTGGTTTGACGAATGCCCCAGCTATCTTCATGGACTTAATGAATAGGGTCTGTAAACCTTATTTAGATAAGTTTATCATTGTGTTCATCGATGATATTCTCCTTTATTCGAAATCTCGAGCCGACCACGAGCAACACCTTCGTTTGACATTGGAACTCCTAAAGAAGGAACAACTTTTTGCTAAATTCTCCAAGTGTGAATTCTGGCTTAAATAAGTTCAGTTTTTGGGTCATATAGTCAACGAGCAGGGTATCCATGTGGATCCTTGCAAAATAGCAGCTATTAAGGATTGGAATACACCGACGACACCTACAGAGATTCGATCATTTCTTGGCCTTGCTGGTTATTATCGTCGATTCATTTCTAATTTCTCAAAGATCGTGGTTCCACTCACTGCTTTGACTCAGAAAAATAAGCCTTTTGAGTGGGGACCTAAGCAAGAAGAAGCGTTCCAAACGCTGAAACGGAAGCTCTGTGATGCTCCTGTTTTATCTCTACCTGAGGGAAGCGATGATTTTGTTGTCTATTGTGACGCATCGAATCTAGGACTTGGTTGCGTTCTTAAGCAACGAGGTAAAGTCATAGCTTATGCGTCTAGACAGCTGAAAATTCACGAGAAGAACTATACGACTCATGATCTTGAATTAGGAGCTGTGGTTTTCGCACTTAAAATCTGGAGACACTACCTCTATGGAACGAAGTGTGTGGTTTTCACAGACCACAAAAGTCTCCAACATATTCTCAATCAGAAGGAGTTGAACATGAGGCAACGACGTTGGTTAGAACTACTAAACGACTATGACTGCGAAATTCGCTACCATCCTGGTAAGGCGAATGTCGTAGCCGATGCGCTTAGTCGAAAGGAACGAGTCAAGCTTCATTCTGTTCGAACTCTATCTGATATTCAATCTCGTGTCCTTCAAGCTCAACGATCTTGTGTGATCAAGGACTTATTGAAATATGAGCTACCGCTTCAACTCGAACTTAAACTCGAAACAAAGGACGATGGGTTGCTATATTTCAAGGATCGTTTGTGGATTCCGAAACAAGACGATCCTCGCACCCTGGTAATGGACGAATCTCATAAGTCTCGATATTCTATCCATCCTGGTGCTGATAAAATGTACAAGGATCTTTGTACTAAGTTCTGGTGGCCTGGTATGAAGAAGGATGTTGCCTTGTATGTATCGAAATGCCTAACTTGTCTCAAAGTCAAGGCTAAACATCAACGACCTTCTGGTTTGCTTGTACAACCAGAGATACCGGTTTGGAAGTGGGAGAACATTGCAATGGATCTCATCACTAAGTTACCGCGTACATCTAAAGGTAACAATGCTATTTGGGTTGTTATCGATCGATTAACGAAATCAGCTCATTTTATACCGATTCGCGAGGATCTATCTGCTGATAAACTTGCAAAGATTTATGCTGATGAGATTGTATCACGGCATGGTGTCCCTTCGGATATCATTTCCGATCATGATGCTCGGTTTTCATCTCATTTTTGGAAGACCATGCAATCTGCTATGGGAACCCAACTCAATTTGAGCACAGCTTATCACCCTCAAACTGATGGTCAATCTGAGAGAACGATTCAAACTTTGGAGGATATGCTTAGGGCATGCGTGATAGACTTTGGTGGTAATTGGGATTCTCATCTTCCACTGATCGAGTTCTCTTACAACAACAGTTATCATACTAGTATTAATATGGCACCATTCAAAGCTCTCTACGGTCAAAAATGTCGTTCACCTGTCTGTTGGAATGAGATCGGTGAAGCTCAGCTTACTGGACCTGAGCTCATTCTGGAAACAACAAACAAAATCAAGAAAATCCGCGATAATCTTGTGACAGCTCGAAGCCGTCAAAAGAGTTATGCGAATATGCGACGCAAGCCCTTAGAATTTCAAATCAGAGACCGTGTCCTACTCAAGGTGTCACCTTGGAAGGGAGTGGTGAGATTTGGAAAGAAAGGAAAACTTGCACCACGATATCTAGGACCATTTAAGATTGTTGAAAGAATTGGAAAGGTTGCCTATCGACTAGAGCTACCTCCAGAGCTTGGAAATATTCATTCGACTTTTCACGTGTCCAATTTGCGAAAGTGTTTAGCTGATGCTGATCTTCACATTTCTCTCGACGAGATTCAAATCCATGAAACGATGCACTTTGTCGAGAAACCTGTGGAGATAGTGGACCGTAGATTCAAACAGTTGAAGAATAAACGGATTCGATTGGTCAAAGTTTTCTGGGAGTCCAAACGTGGCCCAGAGTTTACTTGGGAACGTGAGGACCAAATGAAGGCGAAATATCCACATTTGTTTTCACAAGCTTCATCTAGTTAAAAATTTCGGGACGAAATTTCCTAAAGTATGGGAGACTGCGACAACTGTGTTGTGTAATCGTCGTACAATGTAAAATAATGTTGATTATCAATAAAACAATGTGCTTTGGTGTTATTATATGTGTTATTGTGTTTGATGATTTTACAATTTGATTCGATTCCGATTTCAAGCTTTAAATCGCTTTCTGGAAGGTTATACGCAAACTGGTGCGTAAACGCATTCAGTTAAACGCGACGTCCACTCCGGAACTGTGACATAAGCCAAACATACCTTTAATACCCTTTACATAACTTAGAAATAAGTTTCGAAGGATTCGGTATGGCAAAAACATGTTTGTTCGAACTTTAGAACTAATTACGACAAAACTACGAAACGAACGTTGGTGACCGCCCGGATAATATTTAAATCCCAAAAATATTCTGTTATGATTAAAATTTTATTTTAATTAGGTTCGTGTTGAAAAATAAATTAAAACGCTTAGAAACGTTATTTTTCAAGTTTAAAGCACGTACCGCGTGTTACTACGCAACACAGTGCTTATACAGCAAAACACGGACAACGCAGCCAGTCTTGGCAACTGAAATTTATTTCAGTAATATTTTGGCGAGTTTATTTTTATAGAATAATAAAAAATATTTAGAACGCCATAAACCGAGATTTAAACGCTAGATAAAATACCCGGTATCCAGTTAAATACCTGTTTTTATCTAACTTACCATTCAAACTTACACTTTACCCCCCCCCCCCTTCAAATTTACGGTCACGATATGTGTGGCCCCCACCAAAATATTTGCTAGATCTCTCAATATCTTATTTGATCTTGGTTGGACAAGTGGAAATGCATGCTACTTCCATATCCTTCTTAATATCTTTATATATCTTCTTCAATCTTTCATAAGATCACAAAATCAAAAGCAATCTTTCTCCTTCTCTCCTCCCTCCCAAAACCGTCCACACCACCTTCATCACCATATTCATTTTTGCAACTTTGTTCTTGAGAATCAAGTCCCTTTCCAAGCTAAATTCAAGTTGGTGTGAAGATCCAAAGGTGTTTCCAAGGTGTTTCCAAGGTGCTTTCAAGTGATTTCAAGCTCCATATCATCAAAACCTCATCCAACAACTTACTTGAATCTTGAAGGTATAACATTTATGTTTAAATCATACACTTGATTCTTGGTTGTTCTTGATGATTTGAAGTTTCTCTTGAATCTTGGAATTTTCACAAACTTGAAATCTAAAATGAAATGGGTCTTGATACAAATAAAAATGGTGATGTTTATGTGTGTATATAAACCGTACATATATATATGGGTGTATGAGTTTTGAAGTTTGATTTCTTGATAAGTACATGTTTAAGTTGTTGCTTGTTCTTGAATGATAGTTAAAATGCAAGTGTTGGATGATTTGTGTATGATATGATAAATGTTAAATTACATCAGCAAATAAACATGAATAAATCACATGTTGGATGCATTTAGATTAATATAAAATGATGATGATATGATAGTATGCTTTAGACACTTGTACATGAGAATACATGTTGATTTAAAGCTCAAGAAATGATAAAAAAATAACATTATTTGAAATATTATAATGGCATGAAACTTTGACATAGGTTTGATAGCTTTGCATGTTGTACATATAGCTTAAAAAGTGGTAAAATATGTGAAATTTGCATGATTTATGTGCTTTATGTGAGACCTGCACTATCATGAGTATAACCACTATTTTACTCAGTAAATAACATGGGTTATGTTAAAATATCAAGTCGTTTCGATTTGGGATGGTTAGGGTAACATTTGATGCAAAACTATGCGGTAAAACGGTTAAAAATCGACTTTTCGGAGGATTTTTATAAAACTGTTTTAGATCAGTAAGTAAACTGATATTTTTGATATAAAAATAAGTATTTTAACTTATATTAAGTTTACTTGGTGTTTGGTTGGTCATACGTGACTTCCGACGCCCAAAAATATTACCGAATCGCTAAAATAAGTGTTTTTCGACATACACAATAATGGGTTGTTCATGGGTAAATTTTATGTGTTACAATGTGTTATGTGTTTTAATATATGTGTATGATGACATGATAATAGTTGACAAGATTATGTGTGTTACGATACTTATTAATATGTTACGTTTGAGTATATATATTACGACGTGCAAATCGTAGATATATTGCTTATAACATGCTGAGGGTCACCAATAAAATCGTTCGAGGCGCAAAGTTTTTAAAATATATATGTGAACTCATATATATACAAATACACCAATATAATAAAAAATAATAACTTTTCAAGAAATCTCAAAGTTATGTGAAAATTCTAAGTATCGGGGAAACTTCGGTATTTTTGTGGGTTTTTGATTATTAAATCATTCTTATTTAATTTAGGACGAATAAACAATTTGAGGGATTGTGTTAACATATAAAACGCACCCAAAGGTGAGTACATAGACCCCCTCTTTTACTATTTTCGATTGTTTTGGGGTGATTCATATGTATCAAAACGATTTCGATATTCTAACGAGGGTTTCAAAACGATTGAGATGGTTTATACTAAACTAATAACGATTTCGATAATGTGAACGAACTTGTTGGTTGTAGTTACATAACGAATGACATTCATTAATTTTGGCCGAACCGACCAGTATTAGGTTATGGTACCATAGGATCCGACAAATCCCGTTATCAGACTGCACCCATGGTTATGTGTGGGTTAGGTGGGTAACAACTGAACCTGATGATTGTTAACTTACCCTTTGGTGGTTTGTTAATACGAGTTGAACGATGAACGAGTCACGAAGGTTTGAATGTTATTAGCGAGACGACCAAAAGTAGTTTTCACAATTAAAACGGGAACAAGTTGAACGAGAACAATTGAACGATTTAAACGATTCAACAATTTGGAAACAATATAAACGAGTTAACGATTTTGAAACGATGTCACTTAACGATATTTTTGAAAGGATATAAACCATACGAGTTATTTTACGAGAACGATATACGATTCGGTTTACTTAAACAAATGTTTTGGGTTAAGATTCATGGCAATGAGATATTTTTTTAAAACTATAACCAATTGTTTTAAGTTGGTTCCTGTGCGCTGAATTTCATAATTATGTACGCGTCCATAATTACGTAATTCCTTGCATAGTCCGCACAGTGCATTTTATAATGTGTAGGGGAAACCCAAATGAACAAACCTGTGATGAGTGTGACTAGACCACCCTAGGGTCCCTTTAATTAAATCAATAAATGATTTCTTTAAATAGACCACCAAGGAGTCTTTTCAGTTATATCATCACATGCCATTCTTAACCAGATTCTAAATCAATCTTTTTAACTACACCACTAAAAGGGTCCCTTTTGAATCATGGAATGGTACTATATAACCCAAGGGTCTTAACTACCACGTAGAAGCCCACTAAGGATTTAAGGTAGTACCTTTTGAATATCCTACTATGAATTTGTGACACCCCAGGAAAACCAGGAAACCACGCAATCTAACCAGCTTCCTCAGTAACTACGTGCTAAATTTCGGGACGAAATTTCTTTCAACTTGGGGATGATGTGACAACCTGTAATTCTGAGGTTAGCACCGTTACACTAATCTTATTTAAATGCATGAACGTGTGTGACAAACTAATTGCACTTGCTTAATGTATTTTCATATAAGCGAATACTTGAAGCCCAGTTGTTATCGTGACGAGCTAAGCCGAGCCATAACTTGAGTAGATTATACTAGGGTATTGGTGTTTAATAATAATAATAATAATAATAATAATAATAATAATAATAATAATAATAATAATAATAATAATAATGGTAATACTAATAAAAAAATAATAAAAAAAATATGAATGAATATTGGGATCCAATCTTAACCGAACTCCCTCCCCCACCTTTACGTAGCCCACCCCTCAACAACCTTTGTAACCCAAACCTTCAGCCCACCTCACCCCATATATCGGCCCACACACGCATAAGCTCCCACCGCCTCCCATGATCAGTTGTAAGCTGCGTGGATACATGTATATATATTCGCATAATGGTAACCCTCATGCACAACACGCGAACCCTACGTCAAAGCAAGATCCACCCCTAGCACCGTCGCGACTCTTCCTCCATTACTCGGAATCCTACGATGAACCGGCCACCATCACCTTCTTCTTCGGCGAGTTAAATCTCCGACGAACACCGGTAAGATCTCGCTATCTCTCGTCCGTAATTCTAGTTATTAGACTCGTCGCGGTTTCGGTTCGATCTCAACTTAAAACCTTGCAAGAAAATAGGTTATACATGAAACTGTTATTAACACTATGTGCATCGTGATAGTATGGTGTGGATTATGTGTATGTGTATGCGTTTGGGAACTGTATTTGACATTGAGGTGTGAACGTATGCATGAATAGGGTATGTTAGATTTTGTTACGGCAACTGTGATATAAGGTTGTTGTGGTTACATGTGAATCTTAATCTTGACATGCTTATAAGATGATTATATGGAAACATAAATTAACTATTGCAATTACTTTGAGTAATATGATGTAACAGATTGTATATGACTGTATATATATATATATATATGTGTGTGTGTGTTGATGATAAATGATTTATTGATCGTGTATGAACCTGTTATTTGATATGTGAGTTTATTAGGTGTTTGAATGATAACAATCCATGCTAAATGCCCGAGATATGCGCTGAATAATTAGATAAACCATTGATATGATTTTTAAGAATGAATATGAGATCCATAAAAGAACCTGGAACTTGGTTGATGGAACATTAAAGGAAGTTTGACTTATTTGTGTTGATTCGAAATACATGTGAATGATACTTGGAATAGGTGATAATGGGTAGTATCTTTTCATGAATGTGCAAATATACTTGCAAAGGGTACAACTCACCTGCATGTCATATTAAGTGAACCATGAATTGATAAATAAATACTGAATGATTGGAAAGGAAAGTCGCACACTCACGAATATTTTAATGATCCTGCCGTACACTAACTCGCACAGTCATTTGTTTAATCACACATGTTTGGGCCAATAGGGGTATTGTTGTTTGGGCTTATAATTTATTGGGTCACACACAAATACTCATGTCGCACAATAATATGGATGGGGTATACAGTTTCTATTCGCATGCTTTACTTGAAACCACACACTTGAAATGTGATTGTACGATGTCTAAAAGTGATGTGTTAGGTATGTGATGACTGGTGAGTTAAATAAGTAATATCGAAATACGATGTGTGTTATGTGATTAATATCTGATTTCGTGACAATGTGTGATTTCGAACCTAATTAGATGTGGTAAATTATAATAGGGTGTGCAATTGACTAAAGTGTTTTAACAAGTAAAATATATGCCGAGCAACCAAAGGTGAGTTCACACTTTCCACAAGGCATGGGATTCCCAAGGGTTGGGAATGGGTAAAGGATTAAAAAAGAAACTGCGTGATCTCCTGGTTTGGAACACGTACACACCCTCTTTATTGAAGGGTGACCACATGTGATAAGGAATTAATTTGGAACCTACGTAATCTCCTGGTTTGGGGATTTCGTACACACCCTCTTAACTGAAGGGTGACAACATTGTTACTGGACCAAAAACTCTATCATTAAGTCCCTCATTTTGTATCGACTTAATCGCCGAGGCCAATGGCGAGCGGGTCATTAGTTAAATAGCGCTATTAGGTTTGACAAGCCTCACACCGTGTCGCAGAGGACGGGCGTGGACTAATGGACTATGGCACGTCAATGATGATAGACATTGACTAGGGCATCAACTTACTTTCGTCAGTAGTCGATATGGTAACGGTCTAGTGGTTCACATGGGGAAGCCCCCACTGATTAAGGATATGGTTTGGGAAAGAAGGAACTGGTTAATCATATTTTCAACTATGGGGTAACCCCCACGGCAAGTAAGCCAGCTAAAGAAAAACTATGTTTTGAAACAACTTAAAACGAACACGGAACTGTGAACTCGCTCAACTTTGTTGTTGACTCGTTGTTACATGCCTTGCAGGCCTTTAGGTGCTTATCGTTGGAACTTGTTGTTTGGGAGGCTGGAGTGGTCATGGGTCGAGATACATGGAATCGCAACACAAGACTAATGGTTTTTACATATGGGTTATAAACACTCAACGAATGAATTTTGCTTCCGCTGTAAACTGAGAATTATTGTAATGCTGTAACACTTATTGTTAATAAATGAAAGTTTTATTTAAATATACCCATGAGTTCAATGTGATTGGTGGCTAAGATCCTGGTACGTCACACGCCTCGCGGGAGTTTTCGCATGTGGTATTTTGGGGTGTGACAGAATCCCTCATATGAAGATATGGAAGATTCTACGAGGATTTGGATAACGAAAATCGTATCACAGAATAACATAAAAGAGAACACATAAACACATAATCACATAATTATTTAACTTGACCTTTAGTTTGCTATCTTTAGACATGGGTATTTAAAGCATACCAGGAATCCAATCCATGGACTTCACTTGGTACTTTAAACATTTTCAAGAATCTAACTATGAAGATAGGAAGATCTTAATAGGAATTCGGCTTGTCCTTATTGAATTGTAATGTACGTCTTAAGGCGTACAAGGAATCCAATCAAGGGCTCCGATTTGGGCGATAATCATCCACAAGGATCTAATTGTGGGGATAAGAAGATCCTATATGGATTTTAGAATTCGAAGGGCGGGAGATGCTTTGAAACCTTGCACTAGACGTGCTTAAGTCTATACACGAGGTAGAATGCTCATGAAGTTGAGGTGCTAGATATGCCATGGCGACATATGAAGCAGAATTTGGAGGTTGGGTAATACGAGCAGAATGCTTTTCGAAAACTATGCATGAGGTTCTTAGTATATCATACGGTAGATATATTAGGTAAATATGTTTATAAAATCATGTGGGATGAATTTTTGAAATTATGTATAAGGTTTTTGAAAACATGAATAGTGCTTTTCGAAATCATGCACTTGATATACTAAGTAAATATATACTGGGTTAAAATCGTTTTCAAACTATATGAAATATTTTGAAATCATGAAGGTTGTTTTGAAAACCTATACTATGTATGTTGTTATAAAAACCAGAATGAAATGATATGGGTACGAAATTGAAGAAAATATCCTTAGTTATCTAACCAAGGATTTAAAAGTGATTACTCAAAATGTCACTTATTTTCCGTACTTCGTTTCTTAGAAAGAAATGAGCACGAGGGAATCATGAGCAATCATATGAACGAGAGAACTAGAAAAACAGTTCTTTGGTGTAGGTATAGTAGGGGTACGCCATACACATATGTAACTACACTTGTACATCAGAATTGTAAACAACGATTTATTTATAAACAAAACCGATTGTTTCAGAGTTCAAAGAAAACACAAAAAACATAAGCATAAGATTCAGATTTTTCAAAACGGCAACTTCTCCCAATCAGCCAAATTCTCATCCGTGGGTCAGATTTGCATTGAAAATATTTGGGTATTTGTCCCTGACATAGCCCGTCTCGCCATAGGTGTAGCAAGTACCAGGAGGAAAATGAGCTCGTGCTGGATCTGCTGGTGCAGCAGTAGGATCTGCAACAGTTTTGCTTTGGATAGCAAAACGGCACATATTAACCGGATGTCCCCATCGTCCACAGTGGGTACATTTGAAGCAGGGTATGTGATTTGGATGACGACGGTTGCATCGATTGCACAAGGGAGCAGTTCCCAAGTACGGCTTCTTGGCTGGTGGTGCTGCCACCTGGCTAAGTTCTGCTTGATTTGGTGCCACGGCTGCGAGATCCTTTGAAGCTTTATGTTTCTTCGATTTGGGTGAAGGCTTGGCTTCTGCTTCCTGTGGTGATTCTTGGGTAGCTTCATCCTGGAGACGAGACATGGCAATAGCTAATTCAACAGTCTTTAGGATTACTTCGCCTATTCGCTCGACAAATTTGGTAGCCTGCTCGTACATCTGAGCGTCGCTGCGGTGAAGAGACATTCTGGAGGAAATGAAGGACATAGGAGGAAACAAGTGAAATGTTATCGGATAATGACAACGCATAAAAATTGCGATCATTTGTTTGTTACCTAAGGAAAACAAATGAGACGGTGACTAATCAAAGTAAGCGGGTCATATCAACGTATCGCGAAGACATGCTTTAGCCTATAAGTGGACACTCACCCCAAGAGTTCCCAGGTAAGAGTGACTGGTCCGATTATGTGGATTTGTACGAACACTCTAGCCTTAGACAGAAAACTCAGAGTACAGGCATCCACCCTTCTAGATTGCACGTGTTCACATTATAAGACCCAACTTTGACGATATTTTGAAAACCTAAAGGGTTCAAAACCTGATAATAAATCATCCTAGAACAGATGATTGGTTTTCAAAGCGGATTTGAAATTTGTGTTCTTGTTGTGGTTGTCACCTAAGGATAAGTGACGGTATTGTTTTAAGATCCAAACACAAGAATCTTGTGTTAGGGTCCTAGGAAGGTTATAGACTAGGTCAAAGCATTACTAATAACCTAATTCCCTATAACCATGAGCTCTGATACCAACTCTTCTGTCACACCCCGACCGCGTAAAACAACAAACCGCGGCGGAAATGTCGGGGAGTGTTGTGGCAGAATCATTGTTTCATAACACATGGAAATTTTGAAGTTTCGTTTTAATTAAAAATTAACCATTTACATTGTCTTGAAATCTAAACAAACAAATTAAACATAGTCTATCAATGTTATTAAGTCACTAAGGCCCCGTCCAGTCATATGTGAGCATGCATCCTAGCAATCAACATCATTCAACAACACCTGAAACATATGTAAAAACAAAGTCAGCAAAGAAATGCTGGCGAGCACATAGGTTTTATGAGTGTGTCGGATTCATGGCTAGTTTACATGTTGCAATACCTAATTAAAAACCCTGTTTTGAAAAAAAGTGTATAGTATTGCGACATAATTAACCAACTCAAATCAAGTTGGTTATAATTTGTAAAATCTCGTACCCATTCTTCTTAACCCCAAAACATTTATTTAATTAAATCAAATCGTAAAACATCTCTTAAAAACTCGTTAATAAAACTCGTATGGTTTATATTATTCAGAAAACATCGTTGTGTGACATCGTTTCACAATCGTTTACCCAAGTGAACTAAATAACGCCACGGTATGTAATATGATGAAAACACTTATATATAAGAAGTACCAGAGGCGTATCTACCATGTTTTCATCACATTACACCCGTCTCGTTATCTAAACACTAACCAAAAACCAATCGTTTACCCAAATCATTTAACTCGTTAAAATCTCTTCAGTCGTTTAAATCATTCTCGTTTTAATTGTGAAAACCACTTTTGGTCATCTCGCTAATAACATCCAAACCTTCGTGACTCGACTATCTCACTTCTCGCATTAATAAACCAGCAAATGGTAAATTAACAATCACAGATTCAGTCGTTACCCACCTAACCCACACATAACCATGGGTGCAGTCTGATAACGGGATTTGTCAGATCCTATGGTACCATAACCTAATACTGGTCGGTTCGGCCAAAACTAATGAATGTTATTCGTTATGTAATTACAACCAACAAGTTTATTCACATTATCGAAATCGTTATTAATTTAATATAAACCATTTTAATCATTTTCGAAACCATCGTTAAAAACATCGAAATCATTTAACACATATGAATCACCCCAAAACAATCGAAAACAGTAAAATAGGGGAACTATGTACTCACTTGAGAATGCTTAGAAGTCTTGAACAGCAACCAAGCAAAGCTAGAGGGAGCACGGAAACAATCGGCACCTAATATAGCTAACTATATTAATAAACCGGACCTAAGTCGGAAGATCGGATAGGATGAGGTTTCGTAAACCAAATGAGTATTGGAACTCATATGATTTGGTTTAACAAATAGCACATACTAAAACGAAACCTAACCTAAGTGCTTACGACCCATTACGACTCGTTAAGGTAGCTTACGCTACGTTAACGGGTCGTTCGCGTAAAACGCGTTCGGACCGTCTAACTAGTCCTATGACAAGTATTATTTTCCTTAACATGTCTAATAATGTTACATAATCAGTTAAGATGTGAAAATTAAGGTTATATATGCTTAAAATGAATTTATGCGTAAAAAGGGCATTTTGGTCATTTTCCTAAGGCATATAAATTACCTATCATACAACTAACTAAACGAAGTGACCACAAGGTATAACCTCAGAAAGGTTATTCCCTATACAACTATGGTCACAAAACAAGTTCGGTCGGATCCTAACGATCGACCAAACGGGTCGGGTTCGAAAGTCTAAGCGGTTGTTTAGACCGCTTATCTTACGACCCAATATAAGCACTAATCTAAAAGTGACGAGTTAAACATGCTAAACATGTTTAACGAAGTTTAGAAAACAAGTTTGATATCAAAACAAACGGTTTTAATACCCAAGAATAGTTTGGTTGCAAAATACGCCTAAAGGCGTATTTTGACCGAAACTATGACTCGTCACTAAGCCTAAATAACGTGGTAATCAGTAGGTATAGTCACAAAGGGCTATTACCATCGTGATTACACTCATGTTACGAAGTTCAAACGAACTTCGTGTTGACCATTGACCGGTCAAAGCAGAAAGTCAAACACTGTTTGACTTTTACGCTTAAAAACGCATAAAAGCATGAAAGAAACTTACAACGGGTCCAAGCTAGGAAGAACTTGATATAAATACTCAGGTATGAAGCATAAAGCTTCAACTTAGAGCATAAAATTAGATCAAGGTGTGAGGAAAATGGAATGGGAGCTTGGGTATTTATAGATTTCGGAGAACCGTTAGGATCGTTTCTCGCATTTCGTGCCTTGATCTTGGCCCTCCACTTGGGCACATGGTTTTCAAAACCATGGGAATACTTAAAACCATCAAATTCCAGCCCATAGAGTTCAAAACCATGGGTTAAAACCATCAAAACCTCAAAAATGGACCAAGTTTAATGTATCTGGCAGAAATTTCAAAAATGGTCCCTGCACTTGTAAAACTTGATTTTTTTGGCACTTTTAAGCCCCGTTAACCCCATTTCAAGGCTCTAAAATGAAGTTAAAGTATAGGGAACTTGAAATGTGCTAAAAAATATCTCGGATGTCAGTTCGTTTGGTCGTACGGTTGCGTTGTTCGGTTAATTACGACGGAAATCGTAACGAACGCAAAAACGATCCAAATTACGCAACGAATGGAATTTTATCATGCCAATCACTAAAATAAAATATTTTAATGATTACATAAATTTTTAGATGTCCGGATATATTTAGAACGTAAGATATGCGCAAAAAATGCAAACTTATGCACTTTTTGACGCTTTTAGTCTCTATTGATCAATAAAGTTTATTTTTAGCATACTGAACCCTTCAAAGCCTATTTCTAAGCTATGTAAAGGATATTTAGGGTATTTTTAACTTATGATCAAGTTCCGGAATGTTCGTTACTATACAAATCGGTATAGTTTCGCAGTTTGACACAAATAGTCCCTTCGATCGAACAAACTTGATTTCGACACACTAAACCATCCAAAACTTATTTCTAAGTTATGTAAAGGTTATTTAAGCTATGTTGAGCCTATGTCACTATCCCGGAGTTTTTTTTGCGTTAAACTGATTACGTTTACGCATCAGTTTGCGTATAACTTTCTAGAAAGCTATTTAGAGCTCGAAATCGAACAAGAATTGATATGTGCAAATGATACACATATTTAAACAAATCCCTAGTATGAAACACAATATTTCATTGGTTAGGCATTTGTTTGATGCCTGTGGAGGCACAGATGTCACAATGTGGGGTTTTGTATACATCACTAGTCCATAGTCACCAAGGGTTTGACAGGAACCGTTATTATTGGGTGACAGGACCCAAAGTAATATGACCACGAGCACAGGAGATTTTCCTTAGTCGCATACTATGTTGAATAATTGATAGATATAAACATTGTAATTCCCCTTGATACTGTAAAGCTATAACAATGTGTCTTTTTATAAAATGGAATGAACTCACTAGTATTTTTCGCTGATAAAATGTTTTAAAATGCATTTTTTAGGTAACTTACTATGAATGTAATAGAAGCATGTTATGGAGCACTGAAGGCTTAAATAAAGTGGCTATGATTACCTGAATAAAAGAAGAAATTTGTATTTTATCAATTAGGGTTATCCCTATAAAAACATTTAAATGGGATATGGGTTTTAGCCCATTTGTTTAATATTAAAAATTTTGTGTTTTATAAACTCTGAATTTATTTCCTAACTACGATCCTGATAAAAAAATTTCCGCTGTGTATTTAATAAACACCGGTACCATCTGACTAGTTCAAGGCTCCAGCTCCCAGGGTGGGGTCGGGGGCTGTGACATCAGGCTCAACTTCTTACCCCCTCAAATTGTTCACATTACAACCACAAAGCCATACAGAAACTTGCTGCTTCAAGCCTGGCTCACCCCTCGCAAAGGACAATGCGGGAGCATTGATAGGAATGGACATAGAAGAAACCGGTTTAGGCTCCAGGGTTACCTTCAACTTCTTACCCCGCGAGTGTCACTTATGGGTCCTCGTATTCTACTACCAAATCTTGGATCTTAGCTTCTTCAATGGATCTTGCCTTAAGTACTTTAACGAGCACCTTCTTTGTAAGGTGTGCAAATGTTAAGGAAGCTAGCTTACTCAAAGCATCGGCTTGCTTATTTTTCGTTCTTGATACTTGACTTAATGAGTAAGATTCGAAGCTAGCCATGAGTTTCTTCACGTTTTCCTTATACTTTATCATTGATGGCTCTCATACTATGTATTATCCCCCCACTTGGCTTGCTACCAATCTTGAATCGATGAAAGCATGGAGCTCCCTTACTTTCATGGTTTTGGCTAATCGTAATCCAGCCAACATTGCTTTATATTCAGTTTCGTTATTTGTACAGGGAAAGTCAAGATGAAGTGCATAAGTATATTCAGTTCCGTGGGGGTCTGTAATGATGAGACATGCCTCGGAACCTTCTATACTAGAAGCTCCATCCAAGAATAGCGTCCACTTCCCTAGTATTATCGTTTGGAACCCTTCCTCCTCTATCTCATTCCCCTCCTTGATTATTGGCATTTATGCCAAAAAGTCTACTAGCAATTGCCCCTTGTAGGCATTCCTTGGTACATACTCAATCTTATGCTCCCCCATTCCTACAGCCCACTTAGCCATCCTTCCCGAATCCTTGGGTTTTTATAGGATGGTTCTCAGTGGCTGATCAGTGATGACTTGAATGGGATGAGCTTGGAAGTATCTTCATAGCCGTTTTGTTGTGTGTACTAATTCTAGTACCAGCTTTTCGATTGGGGAGTAATTTGCCAGACCCCGACCGCGTAAAACAACAAACCGCGGCGGTAACGTCGGGGAGTGTCCTAACAGAATCATTGTTTCATAACACATGGAAATTGAAGTTTTGTTTTATTGAATTAAAAGAGGTTACAATGTCTTATAAACAAGGAGACATAACATAATTAACTAGTCTTGCATCTTTTATTGACACGAAGGTCCTCGTCCAATCCAATGTTTGCAAGATGATCATCTAATAACATCACCTGAAACACATGTGAAAATAGGTACGTCAGCATAAAAATGCCTGTGAGATACATAGGTTTTATTTAAATAGGATTCTTGACTTGTAAGGTTAAAGAAAATGTTCAACAAAAGTTAGTCATGAACCTTTAAAATGTTTTCTTTTATAATTCATACAATATTTATAAGAAATCAGATGATATAAGAGAAAGATGCATAGATAAATAAATAACCATGTAAAAATGAGTTTGTATAAAATATGTTGTTTGTTAAACAATGTTTTTGTAAAGATATGTTATTTGTGTAGAATGTAATATGTCTAAACTGAAATGGTATAATAACGCCACGATATGTAATATCATAAAAGCACTTATATATAGGAAGTACCAGCGGCGTATCCACCATGCTTTTATCATATTACACCCGCCTCGTTATTTAAATCACCTCCCCAAACAAACCACCAAATGAATTGTTTAAACCAATGTCAAAATGTTTATGTGTAAAAAATGTCAAATGCCAAATGTAAATCATGTTCATGTATAATTAAATGTAATGTATGGTAAAATAAATAAAAATATCTATTCAAACCCTATCCACAAAACAATATATTTGAATAAATCAAAAGTTAGGTTTTGTAAAATTAATGCATGCTTTACTGATACAAACATCTATGCGGTAATGTTAAACGCCTACATCCAAGCCTTGCGACTGAAGGATAAACCCTAGAAAATGTCTACCAAAAATGAATTCGGATTCGGCCATCCTTTACGTCCAAACAAACCTAGGATTTCAGGAATGGGAGTTGTCAAGTCCTATGGTACCACTACCTACTACCGAGCGGCATGATCGGTGTTAATGAATGTATTTATGTCCCGTTTAAACAAACCAAATGTCATACCAAGTGTAAGCATGTTTTATGAAAATAATGTACTAAATATGCTAAATGAACATACAAAGTAGAAATGTAAAACAATGTGTCCATATGATGAGTAAACATATGCAACAAAAATGTAATATATGAAAATCAATGTGCTAGCATGCTAAGTGAACATACATAGCAAAACATAATGAAAACATGTACTATATGTGTACTAATGAACATAGCAAGTATATGTCATAAAAGCATGAAAAACATGAAAGTAACAAGTAGGCACATGTGTTCCACCCCAAAACAGTTTGAAAACAGTAAAAGAGGGGTCTATGTACTCACCTGAGAATGCTTAGAAGTCTTGAACAACAACCAAGCAAAGCTAGAGGGATCACGGAAATCAAACGGCACCTAATATAGGTAACTATGTTAATAAACCGGACCTAAGTCGGAAGATCGGATAGAATGAGGTTTCGTAAACCAAATGAGTATAGGAACTCATGTAATATGGTTTACATAGCCTACATTCTAAATCGAAACCTATCCTAAGTGCTTACAACCCATTACGACCCGTTTAGGTAGCTTATGCTACTTTAACGCGTCGTTCGCGTAAAACGCGTTCGGACCGCCTAACTAGCCCTATGACAAGTATTATATGCCTTAATATGTCTAATAATGATACCTAATCAGTTTAGATGTAAAAATTTAGGTTACATATGCTTAAAATGAATTTATGCGTAAAAAGGGCATTTTGGTCATTTTCCTAAGGCATATAAACTACATATCATACAACTGACTAAACGAAGTGACCATTAGGTATAACCTCGAAAGGTTTTTCCCTATACAACTATGGTCACAATATATGTTTGGTCGGATCCTAATGATCGGCTAAACGGGTCGGGTTCGAAAGTCTAAGTGGTTGTTTAGACCGCTTATCTTACGACCCTATATAAGCACTAAACTAAAAGTGACGAGTTAAACATGTTAAAACATGTTTAACAAAGTTAGAAAACAAGTTTGATATCAAAACAAAGGGTTTTGATACCCAAGAATAGTTTGGTTGCAAAATACGCATAAACGCGTATTTTGACCGAAACTATGACTCGTCACTGCACTTAATCAATGTGGTAATCAGTAGGTATAGTCACAAAAGACTATGACAATCGTGATTACGCTCACGTTGCGAAGTTCAAACGAACTTCGTGTTGACTATTGACGGGTCAAAGCAGAAAGTCAAACACTGTTTGACTTTCGTGCTTAAAAACGCGTAAAAGCATGAAAGAAACTTACAAAAGGTCCAAGCTAGGAAGAATTTGATCTAAGATACTCAGGTATGAAGCAAAACCTTCAACTTAGAGAAAAGCTCCAAGTTAGGAAGAATTTGATCAAGGTGGGTATTTATAGATTTCGGACCACCGTTAGGATCATTCCTCTATATATGAGCTTCAATCTTGGCCCTCCATGTGTACCCACTCATTTGGAATACTATGGGTGCCCAAAACAAGCCCATAGAATGGAGAAAACCATGTCCAAAACCATAAACCAGCTGCTGAATTGATAAAACTGAGTTTCTGATCTGGGACTATGTCGCGCCCCGCATAATATGAGGGCTCATCTTACACGCCCCGCGAGGGACTACTTTGGCATATTGTCAATTTAGGTCCCTGCATTCCTAAAACTTGCTTTTCGTTACATTTTTGACACGTTTATGCCCCGTTAACCTCATTTTAAGGCTCTATAATGAAGTTAAAGTATAGGGAACATGAAACATGCTCAAAAAAATCTCGGATGTCGGTTCGTTTGGTCGTACGGTTGCGTTGTTCGGTTAAATACGATGAAACACGAACGGACGCAAAAAACGGTCCAAATTACGCGACAAATGAAATTTTATCATGCCAATCACTAAAATAAAATATTTTAATGATTACATAAATTTTTGGATGTCCGGATATATTCAGAACGTAAGATATGCGCGTAAATGCAAACTTGTGCACTTTTTGACGCTTTTAGTCCCTGTTTGACCAAAAAGTTTATTTTTGTGCACCAAACACCTCAAAGCCTATTTCTAAGCTATATAAAGGATATTTAGGGCATGTTTAACTTATGGTCAAGTTCCAGAATGTTCAATACCATACGAATCAGCAGACTTTTGCAGTTTGACGCAAATAGTCCCTATGATCGAATAAACTTGATTTCGACACACCAAACCCTCCAAAAACTTATTTCTAAGTTATGTAAAGGTTATTTAAGGTATGTTAAGCCCATGTCACTATTCCGGAGTGTTTTTCGCGTTAAACTGATTACGTTTACGCATCGGTTCGCGTATAACTTTCCAGAAAGCGATTTAGAGCTCGAAATCGAACAAGAATTGATTTGTGCAAATGACACACATATTTATACAAATCCCAAGTATGAAACACAATATTAAATTGGTTTGGTATTTTTCTGATGGTCGTGGAGGCACAGATGTCACAGTCTCTCCTACTTTAGGAAACTTGTGAGAGCTCGAAACATGAAGTCGAAAAGATAAAACAACACTGGTTAGGGTTCTGAACTTCTAGTAACTTTAAATAACATCATGCTTGCAATGTAAGAGGGACACTTATATACAAGTATATGAAGCGCCATTGCTGCATCCACCGTACCTCCATTACATTGTTCACGTTTCGTTATTGTTGCCACTATCGGTTCTTACACGTGATAAATTTTACTGTGGTTTCCGTGCACTGAATTTCATAATTATGTATGCATCCATAATTACGTAATTCCTTGCATAGTCCACACAGTGCATTTTATAATGTGTAGGGGAAGAAAAACAATGAAGGAACCTGTGATGATTGAGACTAGACCACCCTAGGGTCCTTTTAATTAAATCAATAAATGATCTCTTTTAAATAGACAACCAAGGAGTCTTTTCAGCTATATCATCACATGCCATTATTAACCAGATTCCGAATCAATCTTTCTAACTAGACCACCCAAAGGGTCTCTTTTTAAATTATGGAATAGTACTATATAATCCAAGGGTCTTAACTATTACGTAGAAGCCCATTTAGGATTTAACGTAGTACCTTTGGATATCCTACTATGAATCCCTCATATGAAGATATGGAAGATTCTACGAGGATTTGGATAATAAAAAAAATCAGATTACACAAAAACACAACACATATAAGAAAAACACATAAACACATAATCACATACTTGTTTATCTTTGTTTTCAATTTGTTATCATTTTGTTAATTTGTTTGTTAATTTGAACACGAGTATTTAAAGCACAATCAGGAATCCAATTCGTGGATTTCATTTGGCACTTTAAATATTTTCAAGATTCTAACTATGAAGATAGGAAGATCTTAATAGGAATTCGGCTTTGTCCTTATTGAATCATAATGTACGTATTAAAGCATACAAAAAATCCAATCAAGGGCTCCGATTTAAACGATAATCATCCACAAGGATCTAATTGTGAAGATAAGAAGATCCTATGTGGACTTTGGAATTTGAATAGAGGGAGACGTATCGAAACCTTGCACTATGAGTGGTTAGGTCGATACACGAGGTAGAATGTTCATGAGTTGAGGCGCTAGATATGCCAAGGCGAGATATGAAGCAGAATTTGGAGGTTGGGTACTACGTATGTTAAGTCAATCATACGAGCAGAGTGTATTGAAAGAAATGCATGGGGTTCTTTAGAAATATATTTAATGTTTTTGAAACCTTACGTAATAATTTTGAAATCATACGACAGATGTATTAGATAAATATATTTATAAATTGTTTTAAAATCGTGTGAGATGAATTTTGAAATTATGTATAAGGTTTTTGAAAACATGGATGATGCTTTTGAAATCATGCACTTGATATATTAGTAAATATACTATGTTAAAAATTGTTTTCAAACTATATGAAATATTTTGAAATCATGAAGGTTGTTTTTGAAAAAATACACATTATGCATGTTGTTGTAAAAACTAGAATGTAATGATATGGGTATGAGATCGAAGAATAGCTTTAGTTATCTAACCAAGGATTTAAAGGCACATACGTGTAAAAAGCACGATTACTAAAAATGTCACTTATTTTCTGTACTTCATTTCTTAGAATGAAACGAGTATTTAGAATGAGCGATCACATGAATGTGAGAACTACAAGAGTAGTTTGTAAAGAACATAGTTCTTTGGTGTAGGTTTCGTAGGAGTATGCCATACACACATGTAACTATACTTGTACATCAGAATTGTGAACAACCATTTATTTATAAACCAAATAGATTGCTTTAGAGTTCAAGAGAAACAAAAGAGACAAAAGCATAAGATTCAAGTTATTCAAAGCCACAACATCTTCCAATCAGCCAAATGCTCATCCATGGGTCAGATTTGCATTGACAATCTTTGATCATTTGATCCTGAAATAACCCGTCTCGCCATAGTTGTAGCTAGTACCAGGCGGGAAACGAGCTTGTGCTGGATTTGCTTGAAATTGAACAGGGTTCTGAATAGCTGGGTTTAGCACAGTGACTGAATGACAGACTCTTGTCGTATGGCCAATAAGTCCACATTTGAAACATGTTCGGCATTTGACACTGGCATGGTGATGGAGGTTACACTGATTGCACAAAGGGGCTGTTCCCAAGTACGGTTTCTTGGCTGGTGGTGCTGCCACCTGGCTAGGTTCTGTTTGATTTGGTACAACCGCTGCGGGTTTTTGGTGAAGGCTTGGCTTCTGTTTCCTTTGATGCTTGTTGGGTGGCTTCATCATCGGGACGAGATATGGCACCGGCTAATTCAGCAGTCTTCTGGATTACTTCGCCTATTCGCTGGGCAATTTTGGTAGCCTGCTCGGACATTTGAGTGTCGCTGTGATGAAGAGACATCCTAAAGGAAATGGAAGACATAGGAGGAAACAAGTGAAATGTTATCGGATAATCAAAACAGAATGACAACGCATAGAAATTGCGATCATTTGTTTGTTACCTAAGGCAAACAAATGAGACGGTGACTAATCAAAGTAAGCGGGTCATAATAATGTATCGCGAAGACATGCTTTAGCCTATAAGTGGACACTCACCCCAAGAGTTCCCAGGTAAGAGTGACTGGTCCGATTATGTGGATTTGTACGAACACTCTAGCCTTAGACAGGAAACTCAGAGTACAGGCATCCACTCTTCCAGATTGCATGTGTTCACACTATAAGACCCAAACTTTGACGAGATTTTGAAAATTTGGATGGCACAAAACCAAAAACGAATCATCCAAAAGGGTGGGTGATTATTTTCAAAATCGTCTTGGAAACTTTGAAGGTTCAAAAACTTATAATAAATCATCCTAGAACAGATGATTGGTTTTTAAAGCGGATTTGAAATTTATGTTCTTATTGAGGTTGTCGCCTAAAGATAGGTGACGGTATTGTTTTAAGATCTAAACACAAGAATCTTGTGTTAGGGTCCTAGGAAGGTTATAGACTAGGTCAAAGCATTACTAATAACCTAATTCCCTATAACCATGAGCTCTGATACCAACTCTTCTGTCACACCCCGACCGCGGAAAACAACAAACCGCGGTGGAAACGTCGGGGAGTGCCGTAACAGAATCATTGTTTCATAACACATGAAAATTGAAGTTTTGTTTTATTGAATTAAAAGAGGTTACAATGTCTTATAAACAAGGAGACATAACATAATTAACTAGTCTTGCATCTTTTATTGTCACTAAGGCCCTTGTCCAATCCTATGTTTGCATCATGATCATCTAATAACAGCACCTGAAACACATGTGAAAATAGGTACGTCAGCATAAAAATGCCTGTGAGATACATAGGTTTTATTAAAATAGGATTCATGACTTGTAAGTTTAAAGAAAATGTTTAACGAAAGTTAGTCATGAACCTTTAAAATGTTTTCTTTTATAATTCATACAATACTTATAAGAAATCAGATGATATAAGAGAAAGATGCATAGATAAATAAATAACCATGTAAAAATGAGTTTGTATAAAATATGTTGTTTGTAAAACAATGTTTTTGTAAAGATATGTTATTTGTGTAGAATGTGTCTAAACTGAAATGGTTTAATAACGCCACAATATGTAATATCATAAAAGCACTTATATATAGGAAGTACCAGCGGCTTATCCACCATGCTTTTATCATATTACACACGCCTCGTTATTTAAATCACTTCCCCAAACAAACCACCAAATGAATTGTTTAAACCAATGTCAAAATGTTTATGTGTAAACAATGTAAAATGCCAAATGTAAATCATGTTCATGTATAATTAAATGTAATGTATGGTAAAATAAATAAAAATATCTATTCTAACCATATGCACAAAACAATATATTTGAATAAATCAAAAGTTATGTTTTGTAAAATTAATGCATGCTTTACTGATACAAACATCTATGCGGTAATGTTAAACGCCTACATCCAAGCCTTGGGACTGAAGGATAAACCCTAGAAAAGGTCTACCAAAAATGAATTCGGATTCGGTCATCCCTTACGTCCAAACAAACCTAGGATTTCAGGAATGGGAGTTGTCAAGTCCTATGGTACCACTACCTACTACCGAGCGGCATGATCGGTATTAATGAATGTATTTATGTCTCGTTTAAACAAACCAAATGTCATACCAAGTGTAAGCATGTTTTATGAAAATAATGTACTAAATATGCTAAATGAACATACAAAGTAGAAATGTAAAACAATGTGTCCATATGCTGAGTAAACATATGCAACAAAAATGTAATACATGAAAATCAATGTGCTAGCATGCTAAGTGAACATACATAGAAAAACATAATGAAATCATGTACTATATGTGTACTAATGATCGTAGCAATTATATGTCATAAAAGCATGAAAAACATGAAAGTGACAAGTAGGCACATGTGTTCCACCCCAAAACAGTTTGAAAACAGTAAAAGAGGGTTCTATGTACTCACCTGAGAATGCTTAGAAGTCTTGAACAACAACCAAGCAAAGCTAGAGGGATCACGGAAATCAAACGGCACCTAATATAGGTAACTATGTTAATAAACCGGACCTAAGTCGGAATATCGGAAATAATGAGCTTTCGTAAACCAAATGAGTATAGGAACTCATGCAATATGGTTTACATAGCCTACATTCTAAATCGAAACTTATCCTAAGTGCTTACGACCCGTTTAGGTAGCTTATGCTACTTTAACGCGTCGTTCGCGTAAAACGCGTTCGGACCGCCTAACTAGCCCTAGGACAAGTATTATATGCCGTAATATGTCTAATAATGTTACCTAATCAGTTTAGATGTAAAAATTTAGGTTACATATGCTTAAAATGAATTTATGCGTAAAAGGGCATTTTAGTCATTTTCCTAAGGCATATAAACTACCTATCATACAACTAACTAAATGAAGTGACCATAAGGTATAACCTCGGAAGGTTATTCCCTATACAACTATGGTCATAATATATGTTTGGTCGGATCCTAATGATCAGCCAAACGGGTCGGGTTCGAAAGTTTAAGCGGTTGTTTAGACTGCTTATCTTACGACCCTATATAAGCACTAAACTAAAAGTGACGAGTTAAACATGTTAATACATGTTTAATGAAGTTAGAAAACAAGTTTGATATCAAAACAAAGGGTTTTGATACCCAAGAATAGTTTGGTTGCAAAATACGCATAAACGCGTATTTTGACCGAAACTTTGACTCGTCACTACACCTAATCAATGTGGTAATCAGTAGGTATAGTCACAAAGGACTATGACCATTGTGATAACGCTCACGTTGCGAAGTTCAAACGAACTTCGTGTTGACTATTGACCGGTCAAAGCAGAAAGTCAAACCTTGTTTGACTTTCGTGCTTAAAAACGCATAAAAGCATGAAAGAAACTTACAAATGGTCCAAGCTAGGAAGAATTTGATCTAAGATACTCAGGTATGAAGCAAAAGCTTCAACTTAGAGTATAAACTCAGATCAAGTGTGAAGATGAAAGGAAAATCAAGGTGGGTATTTATAGATTTCGGACCACCGTTAGGATCGTTCCTTGATATATGAGCTTCAATCTTGGCCCTCCATGTGTACCCACTGATTTGGAATACTATGGGTGCCCAAAACAAGCCCATATAATGGAGAAAAGCATATCCAAAACCATAAACCAGCTGCTGAATTGATAAAACTGAGTTTCTGATCTGGGACTATGTCACGCCCCGCATAAGATGAGGGTTCATCTTACACGCCCCGCGAGGGACTACTTTGGCATGCTCAAAAACATCTCGGATGTCGGTTCGTTTGGTCGTACGGTTACGTTGTTCGGTTAATTACGACGAAACACGAACTGACGCGAAAAACGATCCAAATTACGCGACGAATGAAATTTTATCATGCCAATCACTAAAATAAAATATTTTAATGATTACATAAATTTTTGGATGACCGGATATATTCAGAACATAAGATATGCGCGTAAATGCAAACTTGTGCACTTTTTGACGCTTTTAGTCCCTGTTTGACCAAAAAGTTTATTTTTGCGCACCAAACACCTCAAAGCCTATTTCTAAGCTATGTAAAGGATATTTAGGGCATGTTTAACTTATGGTCAAGTTCCAGAATGTTCGATACCATACGAATCAGCAGACTTTTGCAGTTTGACGCAAATAGTCCCTATGATCGAATAAACTTGATTTCGACACACCAAACCCTCCAAAAACTTATTTCTAAGTTATGTAAAGGTTATTTAAGGTATGTTAAGCCCATTTCACTATTCCGGAGTGTTTTTCGCATTAAACTGATTACGTTTATGCATCGGTTCGCGTATAACTTTCCAGAAAGCGATTTAGAGATTGAAATCGAACAAGAATTGATATGTGCAAATGACACACATATTTATACAAATCCCAAGTATGAAACAAAATATTTCATTGGTTTGGTATTTGTCTGATGGTCATGGAGGCACATATGTCACATAATTGATTTCAGCTGCCTTCAGAGCTTTGCTCATGAAATGCACCGGTATTTTCTCCCTTCTTCTTTCTACCACAAGTATAGAGCTTATGGCTTCTTGTCCTGTGAATAAAGACAAACACATTTAAGGAGCTGTTAGCATGTATGACCTTGAGCATAGGGCTCGAGGTTTATAAAGTGAATGGGAGATTTGTACTCTTTGAACTTGCCGACAGGTAGACTGTGATTGTTTCTTCTTTCATGGGTGCTACCATGGTTGGCAGGGAATCTATGAGCTCCTTGAGTGTTATGAAAGCCGCTTCCGCCTCCTCCGTCCACTTGAAGGCTTTCTTGTCAGCACAGCTCTTCAATGTTTTGAAGAATGGCAATGATCGTTCTACTGACTTGGGGAGGAAGCATTTAAGAGCTGATATCTTTCCATTGAGGCTTTCAACTTCCTTCTTGGTTTTTGGGGAGTTCATTTCTATAACGGCTCGAACCTTGTCTGGATTTGCCTTAATACTTTGCTTCCCCACTATGTGACCGAGGAACTTGCCTTCCTAGAACCCAAAGGAGCACTAGTTTGGGTTTAACTGTATGTTGATTGCTTTGAGGTTGTAGAATGTTTCTTTGATGTCTTGGAGCATGTCTTCCTCCGTGTGACTTTTTATTACAAGATCATCAACATATGCTTCCATGTTTCTTCCTATTTTCTTGGAGAAGGCCTTATCTACGAGAGGCTGGTACGTTGCTCCTGTGTTCTTTAAACCAAAAGGCATCTTTTTTTATAACGGAAGATCCCTTTATCGATATGGAACGCTGTTTTCTCCTCATCTTCTTTCATCATTTTGATTTGGTGATACCCCTTGTAGGCATCAAGGAAACATTTGTACTTGAAACCCGTGAGTGAGTCTACCTTCCAATCAATTTCTTGCAATGGGTAACAACCTTAAGACATGCCTTGTTTAGATCTTTAAATTTAGCATACATCCTCTAAGAACCGTTGGGCTTCGTTACCCGGACAGGGTTTGCCAACTATGAGTGATATTTTACCTCCCTTAGAATGTCAGCTCCCACTAGATTTTCCACCTCCTAATAGGCAGCTAGGCTGCGATCAGGGGCAAAGCCTCTTTTTTTGTGTAATGGGCTTGTATGTGGGAGCTATATTTAGTGCATGTTCAGCTATTTCTCTCGGTACCCCTACCATATCTCCCGAGTACCAGGAAAACACGTCTGTGTTTCTTCGAAGGAGGTCCTTCAGCCTGTGCTTGGTTGCTTCACAGAGGTGGTTGTTGATTTTTATTTTCTGCTCCGGATAGGACTCATTAATGCTTATTTCTTCAACTGGGCTTTCTCTTGTCTTACTACTCTCCCCTTCTTCCGTTTCCATGGATGCAATCAAGAGGGCTTCTTGTGTTGGTGCTAATGAGGCAATACCCTTATCCATTGGGAACTTCATCATTCCGTGTGCCGGGGATACCCCAGCATCGAATGCTGCAATACCTGGCCTTCCTTTTAACAAGTTGTAGTTGAGGGGGAGCTTATGACAATGAAAGTAAGCTCCTCTGTTCTTGCCAAGTCACCATCCCTGAAACATAAGTTAAGTGTTAGCTTCCCTAGGGGTTGTAACTTTTCCCATATGAAGCTTCTGAGGGATGTGTCGGTAGCTTGTAGTCGAGCCTTTGTTTCGCTTCTGAGTCGGTCGAAACATCTTTGGTATATGACATTGGAAGCAACTCCTGGAACCATGTATACCCTATCTAGGAGGGGCATTCTAGCTCAGCTTCCACGATGATGGGAAGCTCCAGCTTGTCGTCTGTATCTGTAGGAGGGAAGCAAATGAACTGTTGGTTCCATGGTGTGGTCCTTCTTCTTTTTCCTTCTTGTTTTTCTTTCGACCACACCATGTTGATTGAAGTGATGGGAGTGTGTGTAGATTTTTATTATATTTTTAGTACCTTTTACTCTTTTATTCAGCTTTAATGTAACACCTCGCAAAATCATATCCAATATAGTATCGACACGTGTCATGGACTTTAAACGTGTAACGGATTGATTAAGAGGGACTAAAGTTGACAAACAAAGAAAGTATATGTATATAAGGATACAAAGTGTCAACATTTTATAATTATGCCTTTCAACAACACTACATGATGTTTATAACCTTAAACGAATGAATCATGAAGCGTATGAAGCCATTTGTGGAAGAAAGTGAAAGTTTACAAACCGCAAGGGTTAAAAGTGTCAACATGTTTAATTTATACCTCTGAGTGACCTTTTAGCAAACCCGAAGCTTTGTAACGATTAATTATGCTCACTAGAATAAGTGATAAAAATTTCACAAGGTTTCGACATCGTATGAGAAAGATACGCGAACATTCGTAAGTAAGGGGTTAAAAGCGTCAATGAGGCAAACCTTGTGTTTTCGGTTATCGTTTAACGAAACCGGACCTAACGATGTTTGGTTATATCTCATGGATCATAGAAATATAAATTTCATGGGTTAAAAGTGCTTAAAATGGAAGAAATTACGTTTTAGAAGGTCCAGGGGGTGAATTGCAATTGTTTGAAACTTGAAGATCAGGTTACCTACTTGCTGGCGCTGCGCCACCAACTTCATCCTTTCCCGTCACGCGACGCGACGGCCTGAGCTGGTCAGATTTCTTGCACAGGTGCGAGTTCAGCAAGTTAAACCGACTTAGAAGCCTTGTATTCGATTCTAGGGGCTTGTTTGATGGTTTTTCATGCATAGGGACACTTGTAATTGATCAAGGAACATCCATAGACCTTGTTGGAATGATCTTATGCATCCTAAGTTGCTATATATAGAGCTCATTGTTGCAACAATTGGGCACTTCACCTGAAAAACTTCCAAACACTTGTTCTGGAGATTTCTGGAGCTCAAGACCACTTCCTAAGGATCCTTAGTCGTGCATAGGACTTCAGTAAGTGTCCTTAACCTTTCTTAATTCAGTTTTATTAGTTTAATGACCTAAAGTCAAACCCGTCGTAATTAAGGTTTGACTTAGTGATTAATCACTAACGGTCCAGTCAATTCTCGAATTAAAAGTAGCTTTGAGTTGGTAATTATGTGGGTAATAAACCCTTCAAAGGGCACCCTCTGATTCCCACTCTAGCTAGGTCAATTGTCGGGTCAAACTTGATTATAAAAAGTCAATAGAAAGCTAATTTTTGCATAAACACATAATTAACAATGTAGAAGCTATGAAACCTGTTTTATCACTTGTATAACTTATTAATTAATGTAAGAACATGTCTAAGCATGTTCAACCCGACAACTTTCAGTTTAAGCTCGGTTCAGAACCGAAAGTCCCACAAGTGGACTTTTGCTTTGACTTTCAGTTCTGACCCATTATAGCATATTTTAGAAATGCCTTAGAGCTCTATTAGGACCAGGTTACGTGTTAGTATTACCCTCTGTGATTATACAACTTGGTTCATTAGTTATCCGATTCATATGCAAGTTTCCGTTATATGCCTAAATATTGACCATAATGCCCTTTTGACCTTAAAACAAGAATTTTGAAAATGTGAGAGGACAATAATCTTTATTACTGATTTATAAACATGTCCCTAAATTTTCACATCAGTTTGAGGTCTAGATTAAGAGTTATGCTCAATAGCGTAATTAGAAAGTTTTTTTTTATTAATTAAACGGCGTAATTAGCATAAAGCCTATCTAAACCCAATTTTTGATACCAAACTTTTTACCTACTGACATAAAATAATATTTTGGGATTTTTAAATATTTTTATTTATTTTTAGGCTGAGCATAACATAGGGTTATAGCTTTGATTCGGTAATTATCGGTTTTGCCCTTTTGGCCTATAAAATGAGTTTTACATAATATTTTGATACCAAACCTTTTGCTACTAATTTTATATAATAAATAAAATATGTTGAGTCTTCTGGAATGATAAAAAAATATCAGCTTTTCTTTAAAAACCCGGAAATCGCTTAAAACCGTCTTTTTACGCGTTTAAAACGCATAGTATGTGTTAAAACCATTTTTCTCATATAAGACTTAATATCTACTGATGTTTTAAGTAAATATTTATAATTTAACAGTAAGCAAAAGTTTTTGATCACAGAAGTCTAATTTTGACCTTTAAAGCTTATGTGAAATTACCAAAATGGCCCTACGATGCATAGTTTGGTTATAAAAGATAAATTTCACATATATGCAATACCCTACTGTTATGACTTATAAAAATAAATATTTTTACTGATTATATCAGACCTGAAACTCAGATTAGTATTTAAACTCTTTTATAACCTTTAAAATCACCAAAATACCCCTACGGGGCATAATTTGAGTTTAAATCCATTTTGGGCATAATGGAAGGTATCTTACTGATATCACAACATATTTAAGGCATATTAAATTAGGAAACCTGTTCATGACTCATTTGGTTACCCGTTACGCATTATTCGCGTTCGGTTCGGTATATGTAACTAGTTTGCATAAATTAGCCGAAACAGGTCAAACCTTATCGTTTTTATCTCAAAATCCAGAATGTGTTTAGTTTACCCATATTATACAAGTATACAAACTTGTCGGGTCTAACCCACACTCTAATCCGGTCATCGCTTAATCGTGCGTTTTGAACCGTATATCTTCCTTTAAAACTAACCGGTCTAAGATTAGGCTTAATTAAGACCCGTTAGGAATCTAATAGGTTATTAAAACCTTCGTTCCAGATTAGGAGCCCGGTAAAAGCTACTTGCACTCGTTGTTTGTAAAATATACTTGCTCAGGTAAATACTTTTAACTTATTTTCCCTATACAGGCTTGGGATACGGTATTATAATAATATCGCTTGGTCGAGTATGTAGTTGTTTAAATCGGATTGTGATTAATATATTTACATAACCCGTTTTATTTGGTATATGGCCCTTGGGGGGTTAATGACCATGTCCCGGATGTCCTTGGCATCATTCAAAGAAATGGCCACGACCTAAGCACGGGGTCTAGGCATACACCTGACAGTTGCATTATGTAAAAACTGGTAATCCACTTAAAGGAATCAACCTTGTGGGCATTATACCTGTGGCGTGTCAGTTAATCTTGTACGGCTCTTCTAACCGGCCCTGACGGACGACAAATAAGTAAAACTGTATACAAGATTATTTTTAAATAATTGTCCCAAGTTATAAAAGTTATTTTGTGCCGTGTGCATTCAAACTAATTTTCTTTAACTCTTTTTCAAAATGAGTCAGTTAATTGTATTTACCAGTGTAAACTGACGTATTTTCCAAAAAGGCTAAGTGCAGGTACTAGACGAAATAGGCTGGCTACTCCTGGCATCATTAATCAAGTCTTGCAAGCTCTAGATGTTAAAGTCTGTTGAACAATGATCTTTTTAACTTTTGATCCGCCTGTGGATCCTTTACAGTCCGTTTGTAATACTTTGATATTATTTTTTATTCGGTTTGTAATGTGATTCATCTTTTGCTTCCGTTGTGCATTTAAATTGTGTTGTTTGACTATGATGATATCAACTACATCACGATACTCCCCACCGGGCCCACCGGTAATACGTGGAAATATCGGGGTGTGACAGGTTGGTATCAGAACCAACATTGAGTGAATTAAACACTAGCCTTTTGTGTTTAATCTCAATGACACAGTAGCACATTCCTTGACCTTCTGAGTCTAGACTTAACATAGGAATACTCTGATCCCTATTCTGTAAACTATTGCTTTCGATTTTATATATTTTGAATATATATCGCTAAGCAAAAAAGCTGTAATGGAAATTCTCCACCTTCGGAGCCGTGTAATGCAGAACTTCGTACCGTGGCTAGGATGAAACGTGCAATCAAGGAAAAAAAACAACAACATTCAGAAGTAAAGTGAAGAAGAAACTCCTTTTTGCTGAAGTTCGTTTCCTTAGTAGTCCTTATAAGGACATATTAATCCTTCAGTCCCTTCGTGGATAACATGATTTCTTTCAAGACCCGTTTAGGGCATTGTTGTAATTTTAGGGCTTTTATGAGAAGTCCCTTTTAGAGATTTTAACATATATAATACGTCCTAAAACCATTTCAATTTATGATTGCTCTGCGTTAAATATTAAAAAGAATCTTAAAGGTATAACCTAGCCTATATGTCATTTCAGACAAGGCCAAGATGGTAAAACCTATTCAAAATATTCAAATCCTTGTTAACATCTGTAAACATGTTAACATTCCTGGCAATTGTGATTCGATAAAATCGCATAAATCACCCTTATACTGGATTCTCCCAAAATCCTTTCTTATTTTGTGAATTAAGCATCTATTAGGGATGTAATGCTTACAGGCCATATTCATTGTCATATAAGACAAAAGACAGTCGTAGCCTACAACTCCCTGTCAAGAAAAGGCAATGAACTACGTTCAAGCCTAAATACCTTGATTCTATAAAATCATGGTTTATAATTTAAAATTGTCCTTGTGACTTGGCCTTTTTTGCCATAATTATATTTTAATTAAATTTAGGATAATTATAATGAAGATCCTGAATAAAATATATGAAATAAATCAAAATATCATTCCTTTTCGTAATTGATCTGCCAGTATATATATTAAAAAGAATCTTAAAAGGTATAACCTAGCTTGAATGTCATTAAAGACCTAGCTATGATGGTAAAACCTGTTTAAAAGAGATTCAGATCCTTGTTAACATCTAAAAACATGTTAACACTCCTGACAACACTGATGCGATAAAATCACACTAGTCATCTTTATATGGGGAATTTCCAAACCCCTTATTTAGCGTAAATGGTCAATAGGAATCATGGCTAATAAACGTCGAACATGATGTATACATCAAAACATCCATTTAAGATGTACGCCTATGGGGAAAGATGTATTCATGATAAAGATAGTTTTATTTCATAACGTCTTGCCAAAAAGGCAATGAACTATGAAATTTTTCCGGTCCAAAGGATCATTGATTATGTTTTAAATTATCCTTGTGACAAGACCTTTGTGCCATCTAAAAAGGTCCTTAAAGGCAAGCCTTTGCGCTATACAAAATGTCTGTACGACATTGGCAGTTGTGACTCAGGTCCCTAGTCTAATAAAAATGAAGGATTGGATTCCGTTTAAACGCCAAAGATGGTTTATTTAAAAACCTAGGCAAAACATAATCAAAATAAATTTTTATACTATCTATTGGCCTATATGGTTTGTTTAAACCATGGAAATTTGATCATCAAATTCAACGATTCATTATATAATTAAATAAATTATTATTTCTTGATTCATAGCCTTCAAAGCTTCACCATGGCTGATTCATATGAAGCCCACAATCATCCAATTGATCAAAATAATAATCAAGACTGAACTTAACGGGCACCGAGTTACAGGCTATGTTAGATACAGCCGTAAACAAAGCCGTGGACCGAGTATTAAAGGATCATAAGCGAAAGTGCGATAATACCCCAAATAAGGGTTACAGAAAGGGTAAGACCGGTTCAAACTATAACCAGCCCAAGCCAAATGAGGCAAAACCCAAATGTAAAACCTGTGGGAAGCAGCACTTCGGAAAATGTTTCCATAAGCAGATCAGGGGATGTGGTATCTGTAAGAAGACAGATCACAAGACTCATGAATGCAAGGACTTGAAAGACGCCACATGCTATGGTTGTGGCGAGAAAGGACATATAAAGACCCGCTGCCCAAAGAAGGCGACTAAAGGGAAAGGCACTTTAGATTCACAAGCTAAGCCTTGTGGAATTTGTAATAAGGAAGGGCACAAAACTTTGGAGTGCCAAGACATAAAGGACGCAACCTGCTATGGTTGCAATGAGATAGGGCACATCAAAACTAATTGCCTAAATAAAACTAAGAAGCCTGAAGATGCTAAGAAGGGAAATTCCTGAACTACCTGATGAATACCAGAGACAGTACATACTAATAATATCATCAGGTACATTCCATATCATATATCAATGATAATTTCTGCTAAGTGTCCTGTTTTAATACATGCTATAATCAGTCCTACATAGACCATAAGCTTAGCAAACTTTTGACGATACTTGTAAGAACTTTAGATATGAAGTATAAGGTAGAACCTACCAATGAAACCATAGAGACCATCTCTTCTATTCTCGACAATAATCCTTCTGAAAAAATCTAAGAGTACTTTTTCTTCGATTAGAGTACGAAATATATGTTATTTTATTTATTTCCTCATTGATTTCTACCAACTGCGAGTGCCAACTATGTTTGATAAAAGCGCCATATGAGGATTGACGTAACCTAGTATGTCCCATAGATTGCTTCCATGCATGATCAGTATGGAGGTTTAATGCATGGAACCACAAAGATATTCCAATGGTCATATGGTACTAAAGTCAGCTAATGGTATTCAAAGAAGACATCCAGAATGGAATTGCCCAAGTAAATGTCTCTGATTAAGGAACCCGTGGACTCGTAACGTAATTATGTCACTTATCTGACACAGGCAATGATAAATGAAGTGGAGCCTGAGATTTGGAAAATCTCTGTAACCTCCTTGTGACTTGATTATCTTCTCCAAGGACTACCATGTTTACCTCCTAAAAGACAAGTAGAGTTAAGATTAACATCCCACTTAGGGCTGCAGTATTATGAAATCTCCATGTTGATTAGTACAATCAATTATGAAAGAATCGAAACCCTGATTAAGTGAGTTTTAAGATAGAGGTTCATAAAGCCTAACTCAATATTCTGAGAGTTCAGTATTATTAATTAAGAAAGACGGTTCATTTTGCTTATGCATTGATTACCGCAACCCTATTTAGGCAACAATTAAGAATCACCATCAGCTGCCCAGGATCGTCGAGTTGTTCGACTAGCTGTAAGGATTAGCTATTCCTTAAGATTGGTTTTAAGCTGTAATTAGAAAGATTACTCCACCTTAAATAAGCTCCCCTGTAACTAATAGCTAGTATGTAAGTATCAAGGTTGCTCCTTTGGAGACCTTGTATAAATGGAAAGTTAAACATCTATTGTTAGACAGAAGATTGGTAAGTCCAATTATCAGGATCTGAAAGTTGCATTGGAAACAACGAATAAGATCATACAAATCCATAATCGTCTGAAAGTTTCCAGTAATCGGCGGAAAAATTTCGGATTGATAAAAGTCGCAACCCTCTTAAGTCCTTAATAAGGAATAAGGTTCGATTGAAAGTATCGCCCTAAGAAGGGTGTGCTGAAATTTTTATACAACGGGCAAGTTAAGCTCTGGATATATAGGATCATTCAAGGAAATCGAATGCATCAAAGGTCAATAGTTTATAAGCTAAAACCTATTTAAGGAGCTTAGTGGAGCTCGCAATGTGACCCACACTAGTGATTTAAGGATATGTTTCGCTGATAAGTCGAGACGCGTTATCACATAATGATAGACAGATTAATGAAAATTTATGGTTTCATGAGAAACCAGTATCAAATAAGGATCGACAACTTATTCGACCAACTCCAAAGGGCAAGCTTCTCTCAAAAATCGATTAGAGAACAAGGTATCATCAACTAAAGGTTAGAACTGAAGATGTACCTAAGAAAGCGTTTAGAATGAGGTAAGGACCTTATGAGTTCTTAACGACGCCTTTCGGACTCACCAATGAACCAGCAGCATTCATGGATCTCATGAATCGCGTATGCAAACCCTATTTGGACAAGTTTATTATCGTCTTCATTAATGACATTCTTATTTACTCGAAGAATCAAGCTAACCATGAGAAGCACCTTCGATGTATTCTGAAGCTACCTCAGCAGGGGAAGCTCTACGCCAAGTTTTCAAAGTGTGAATTTTGGCTTCGTGAAATCCAATTCCTTGGACATGTGGTTAGTGAGAGTGGTATCCAGGTGGATCCCGCTAAGGTTGAAGCTATCATGAATTGGCAAGAGCCGAAGACACCCACAGAGATTCATAGTTCCTTGGGTTTAGCAGGATATTATAGGAGATTTATTAAAAACTTCTCAAGGATTGCTGCACCCCTAACTTCGTTGACGCGTAAGAATATAAAGTTTGATTGGGGTCCTAAGCAGCAAGAATCCTCTGACATTCTTAAGCAGAAGTTAAGCAAAGCACCTGTGTGGCATTGCCTGAAGGGATTGAAGAATTTGAAGTATATTGTGATGCATCGCACACAGGTGTGCTTATGCAGAGGGGCAATTTTATTTCCTATGCTTCTCGACAGTTAAAAGTACACGAGAAGAATTACACCACCCACGACTTGGAGTTGGGTGCCGTTGTATTTGCAGTAAATCTATGGAGGCATTATTTGTATGGTACCAAGTGTGTGATCTATTCTGATCACAAGAGCCTTCAATATTTGTTTAATCAGAAGGATTTAAACATGAGACAATGTCGGTGGATGGAGACTTTGAATGACTATGATTGTGAAATCCGATACCATCCAGGTAAGGCAAATGTGGTCGCCAACGCCTTAAGTAGGAAAGAAAGGGTGAAGCCCATTAGAATCAATGCCAAGAGCATTGAATTAAAGAACAGTTTAAATGAAAGATTGTTAGCCGCTCAGAAAGAAGTTATATTAGAAGCCAACTACCCGAATGAGAAGTTGGGAGTAACTGCTGAGCAGTTATCTTATGGCAAGGATGGAATCCTAAGATTAAATGGATGAATATGGGTTCCAATCTATGGAGGACTTCGGGATGTTATCCTTCAAGAAGCCCACAGTTCTAAGTATTATGTTCATCCTGGAAGTGATAAGATGTACCAGGATTTGAAGGCAAATTATTGGTGGATAGGCTTGAAAAACTCTATAGCCACTTATGTGGCCAAATGTTTGACATGTGCTCAAGTTAAAGCAGAACACCAGAAGCCGTCAGGTTTGCTACAACAGCCTGAACTTTCCACCTGGAAGTGGGAAATGGTGACTATGGATTTTATCACCAAGTTACCGAAGACAAAACGAGGAAATGACACTATATGGGTGATAGTGGATAGACTGACTAAGTCAGCCCACTTCTTACCTATTAAGGAAACACACAGCTCGGATAAATTAGCTCAGCTGTACGTGGACGAGATTGTATCTCTCCACGGAGTGCCAGTGTCTATCATCTCTGATAGGGATACAAGGTATACATCGCATTTCTGGAAAAGTTTTCAACAATCCCTAGGCACTCGATTAAACTTCAGCACAACATATCATCCTCAGACAGATGGTCAAAGTGAACGTACTATACAGACACTCGAGGATATGCTACGAGCTTGTGTTATTGACTTAGGAGGAAGTTAGGATGATCATCTTCCATTGATAGAATTTTCGTATAATAATAGCTATCATTCGAGCATCCAAGCTACACCTTTTGAAGCTTTGTATGGAAGAAAGTGCAGAACGCCCATTTGTTGGGCAGAAGTTTGAGATGTCCAACTAACAGGACCTGATATAGTCCTGGAGACAACAGATAAGATTGTACGGATACGAGATCATCTCAAAGCTTCCAGGGATAGGCAGAAAAGCTACGCAGATAAAAGGCGTAAACCTCTAAAATTCGAGGTTGGTGACAAAGTGTTACTGAAAGTATCACCCTGGAAAGGGGTAATGCGATTTGGCAAGAAAGGAAAGTTAAGCCCAAGATATATAGGACCATTCGAGATCATCGAATGTGTCGAAACAGTGGCTTATAAGTTAAATTTCCCTGAAGAGCTCAGTGATATTCATAATGTATTCCACATCTGCAATTTGAAGAAATGTCTAGCTGATGAATCACTAGTCATACCACATACGGATGTGCATATTGATGCGAGCTTGAAATTTGTTGAAAAATCTTTGTCGATCGAGGATCGACAGGTTAAGAAGCTTCGAAGGAAGCATGTACCGATTGTAAAGGTTAAATGGGATGCCCGTAGAGGTCCCGAGTATACGTGGGAGGTAGAGTCCACAATGAAAGAGAAGTACCCTCATTTATTTCAGTAAATCTCGAGGTTGAGATTTCTTTTAAGGGGGTGAGGATGTAACACCTCGCAAAATCATATCCAATATAGTATCGACACGTGTCATGGACTTTAAACGTGTAACGGATTGATTAAGAGGGACTAAAGTTGACAAACAAAGAAAGTATATGTATATAAGGATACAAAGTGTCAACATTTGATAATTATGCCTTTCAAAAACACTACACGATGTTTATAACCTTAAACGAATGAATCATGAAGCGTATGAAGCCATTTGTGGAAGAAAGTGAAAGTTTACAAACCACAAGGGTTAAAAGTGTCAACATGTTTAATTTATACCTCTGAGTGACCTTTTAGCGAACCCGAAGCTTTGTAACGATTAATTATGCTCACTATAATAAGTGATAAAAATTTCACAAGGTTTCGATATCGTATGAGAAAGATACGCGAACATTCGTAAGTAAGGGGTTAAAAGCGTCAACGAGGCAAAACTTGTGTTTTCGGTTATCGTTTAACGAAACCGGACCTAACGATGTTTGGTTATATCTCATGGATCATAGAAATATAAATTTCATGGGTTAAAAGGGCTTAAAATGGAAGAAATTACGTTTTAGAAGGTCCATGGGGTGAATTGCAATTGTTTGAAACTTGAAGATCAGGTTACCTACTTGCTGGCGCTGCACCACCAACTTCATCCTTTGCCGTCACGCGACGCGACGGCCTGAGCTGGTCATATTTCTTGCACATGTGCGAGTTCAGCAAGTTAAACCGACTTAGAAGCCTTGTATCCGATTCTAGGGGCTTGTTTGATGGTTTTTCATGCATAGAGACACTTGTAATTGATCAAGGAACATCCATAGACCTTGTTGGAATGATCTTATGCATCCTAAGTTGCTATATATAAAGCTCATTGTTGCAACAATTGGGCACTTCACTTGAAAAACTTCCAAACACTTGTTCTGGAGATTTCTGGAGCTCAAGACCACTTCCTAAGGATCCTTAGTCGTGCATAGGACTTCAGTAAGTGTCCTTAACCTTTGTTAATTCAGTTTTATTAGTTTAATGACCTAAAGTCAAACCCGTCGTAATTAAGGTTTGACTTAGTGATTAATCACTAATGGTCCAGTCAATTCTCGAATTAAAAGTAGCTTTGAGTTGGTAATTATGTGGGTAATAAACCCTTAAAAGGGCACCCTCTGATTCCCACTCTAACTAGGTCAATTGTCGGGTCAAACTTGATTATAAAAAGTCAACAGAAAGCTAATTTAATTAACAATGTAGAAGCTATGAAACCTGTTTTATCACTTGTATAACTTAGTAATTAATGTAAGAACATGTCTAAGTATGTTCAACCCGATAATTTTCAGTTTAAGCTCGGTTCGGAACCGAAAGACGCACAAGTGGACTTTTTCTTTGACTTTCAGTTCAGACCCATTATAGCATATTTTAGAAATTCCTTAGCGCTCTATTAGGACCAGGTTACATGTTAGTATAATCCTCTGTGATTATACAACTTGGTTCATTAGTTATCAGATTCATATGCAAGTTTCCGTTATATGCCTAAATATTGACCATAATGCCCTTTTGACCTTAAAACAAGAATTTTGAAAATGTGAGAGGACAATAATCTTTATTACTGATTTATAAACATGTCCCTAAATTTTCACATCAGTTTGAGGTCTAGATTAAGAGTTATGCTCAATAGCGTAATTAGAAAGTTTTTTTTATTAATTAAACAGCGTAATTAGCATAAAGCGTATCTAAACCCAATTTTTATACCAAACTTTTTACCTACTGATATAAAATAATATTTTGGGATTTTTGAAGATTTTTATTTATTTTTAGGCTGAGCATAACATAGGGTTATAGCTTTGATTCGGTAATTGTCGGTTTTGCCCTTTTGGCCTATAAAATGAGTTTTACATAATATTTTGATACCAAACCTTTTGCTACTGATTTTATATAATAAATAAAATATTTTGAGTCTTATGGAATGATAAAAAAATATCAGCTTTTCTTTAAAAACCCGAAAATCGCTTAAAACCGTCTTTTTACGCGTTTAAAACGCATTGTATGTGTTAAAACCATTTTTCTCATATAAGACTTAATATCTACTGATGTTTTAAGTAAATATTTATAATTTAACAGTAAGCAAAAGTTTTTGAACTCAGAAGTCTAATTTTGACCTTTAAAGCTTATGTGAAATTACCAAAATGCCCCTACGGTGCATAGTTTGGTTATAAAAGATAAATTTCACATATATGCAATACCCTACTGTTATGACTTATAAAAATAAATATTTTTACTGATTATATCAGACCTGAAACTCAGATTAGTATTTAAACTCTTTTATAACCTTTAAAATCACCAAAATACCCCTACGGGGCATAATTTGAGTTTAAATCCATTTTGGGCATAATGGAAGGTATCTTACAGATATCACAATATATTTATGGCATATTAACTTAGGAAACCTGTTCATGACTCATTTGGTTACCCGTTACGCATTATTCGCGTTCGGTGCGGTTTATGTAACTAGTTTGCATAAATTAGCCGAAACAGGTCAAACCTTATCGTTTTTATCTCAAAATCCAGAATGTGTTTAGTTTACCCATATTATACAAGTATACAAACTTGTCGGGTCTAAACCACACTCTAATCCGGTCATCGCTTAATCATGCGTTTTGAACCGTATATCTTCCTTTAAAACTAACCGGTCTAAGTTTAGGCTTAATTAAGACCCGTTAGGAATCTAATAGGTTATTACAACCTTCGTTCCAGATTAGGAGCACAGTAAAAGCTACTTGCACTCGCTGTTTGTGAAATATACTTGCTCAGGTAAATACTTTTAACTTATTTTCCCTATACGGGCTTGGGATACGGTATTATAATAATACCGCTTGGTCGGGTATGTAGTTGTTTAAATCGGATTGTGATTAATATATTTACATAACCCGTTTTAATCTGTTTTATTTGGTATATGGCCCTTTGGGGGTTAATGATCATGTCCCGGATATCCTTGGCATCATTCAAAGAAATGGCCACGACCTAAGCACGGGGTGTAGGCATACACCTGACAGTTGCATTATGTAAAAACTGGTAATCCACTTAAAGGAATCAACCTTGTGGGCATTATACGAGTGGCGTGTCAGTTAATCTTGTCCGGCTCTTCTAACCGGCCCTGACGGACGACAAATAAGTAAAACTGTATACAAGATTATTTTTAAATAATTGTCCCAAGTTATAAAAGATATTTTGTGCCGTGTGCATTCAAACTAATTTTCTTTAACTCTTTTCAAAATGAGTCAGTTAATTGTATTTACCAGTGTAAACTGACGTATTTTCCAAAAAGGCTAAGTGCAGGTACTAGACGAAATAGGCTGGCTACTCCTGGCATCATTAATCAAGTCTTGCAAGCTCTAGATGTTAAAGTCTGTTGAACAATGATCTTTTTAACTTTTGATCCGCCTGTGGATCCTTTACAGTCCGTTTGTAATACTTTGATATTACTATTTATTCGGTTTGTAATGTGATTCATCTTTTGCTTCCGCTGTGCATTTAAATTGTGTTGTTTGACTATGATGATATCAACTACGTCATGATACTCCCCACCGGGCCCACCGGTAATACGTGGAAATATCGAGGTGTGACATTTAAAATTATAAAACACAATATAAAACTATCACTCTCTACAACACGCTAGGGCAAGTGCACCCATCGTTAGCGTAGTATAGGGATGGTAAGATACCGAGGTCGTCTAAGGATATAAGAGCTTTTAATACCGGAATATTTTCGACGTCTAATATAACCAAATTTTGGGAAAAAGATTTTTAAATACGTAAAATAGAGAAACAAAATAAATAAATAAAACAGATAGACAAGATAAAATCACTTGGATCAGACTCGTCATTTATATATCCTTTGATGATTTCCTCGCTTTGGGTTATTTAAGAGATTATCTTGCTTATAGTGGCATGTCCCTCTTTTGGAGGAAACGCTACCTTAGCCATATTGGTCAGAGTCAGGAGGGATACAGTCCCGCAAGGTAAGATTATTGAAAGATAATTAAGTAAGTTATTAATGCAAAATGTGGCATGTCCCTCTTTTGGAGACAACGCTACCCTCGGCCATATTGGTCTGAGCCAGTAGAGATGTAGTCCCGCATGGCCGGTTTAAAGTTTTAATAGTATTTTATTTATAAGGGATTTAAGCCGTTCTTACTTCCCATGATTTGAGGCTATCTGCCTCAAAGGAAGTCCTAATTAGCTTGAATCAAGTCCTCGTAGGATCTATACAATTAACGAGGCAAGAACATTACCCAACAACCCTTCTAATTGCCTTCCAGGAAGTTAACGCGCTTTATATAGACCGTAAAGACACGAATGAGTGAATCGACAAAACATGAAGAAATGATTGAACAAAGTTCACTTTCAACATAAAAAACTAGTTATTAAAGTCATTAATACAAACACAAATAAAAAGATACCAAAGCTAGGAAATCAAAAGTAATACATAAATAATTTGTCTTCACCAAGTGATGTAAGAGATTAGCCAAGCATGGGCTTTGTTTGACAAAAACTCTTCCTATCGATCTTGGATCCCAAGACTACTACACACACTCTAAGGATGAAGGGTGGATGAAAGTGGTGGATGATGGTGGATGATGGTGGTAGTGGTGGCAGGTGTGAGAGAAGCGGTTTGCTAAAGGATGAGTTGCTAGTGAGCCAAGCACATCCTTTTATAGCTGAAAACAGTGGCTTCACATGGCCCCGTGACTGGTAGGCACGGCCCCGTGTCCTTCTCCTTCTCTGTCTTTATTTAATGCTATTGTCAGCCCATCTGCACACACGACCCCGTGTGCCAATGGTACGGCCCCGTAACCTGCTGTACGAACCCGGATTTGCAAATCTGAGAGTTGACCATGGCCCGTGTCTAGTAGACACGGCCTCGTGTCCTTTGTTGTCTTTTGTATGTCTTTATGTTATGGGAATCTTGAGTGAGGCACGACCCCATGCCCGGCAGACACGACCCCGTGCTAGGGTTCTGGTTTGTTGTTTTTGTCTTTGGGGTGAAGGTATAGTGTATCAACTTCCCTTCCTTCGTATTTATGCTGGTTTTCGTCGTTAATTTGTTCCTTTTGTTCGTTTAAGCTCTTTTAATACTAAAAATCAAAAGTAAACAAAAAAAACACACTATTTCCAACATTAGAACTAAAAAGGGTTGTTTTTATACGTTATTTGATATGATTTATATGTTGCATTTTTTGCATATCAAATATCCCCACACTTGAATCTTTGCTTGTCCTCAAGCAAACTCTTTTATATTTGCTTACACTCCTAAATGGAATGGGTAGATGAAAAGTTTGGGTCTTGTTTGTAGAGTGTCGGGAATCCAAGTTCCTTATTTATACTCGTTTTTATTTTATTTACAATCCAATTCGACATGATTTATTTAGAACTTTTTAAGAAAAATAAACATTTTTAAGCATAACATATATTTTAAAATTTCATTTAGCTAAATATAAATTCACATGCCTCACAAGTGATCACTCAACACTCGTCCGAAAATGTATAAGTGAAATGCTCGGTCCTGGTACGGAACTTACTCCTACCATATGCTTGACAATCAATCAAACCTCCTCCTTTTTAACTTAATCCTTGTAAATATCAAGAGAACTTTGAAAGGGTAGGTTTTTTGTTAAGGGTAGGGTCGTTTTATTTGAATGTGGCTAAAGGCGTAAAATGTTGGTTTTCTTTAGAAAATTTTATTTGTGACTTTATGAACTACTAAATGCTTATAAGCAATAGATTTGCTTATTTATTGCAAGCAACTAGATATATATATAGGAGAAGGATCAGTTAGGAAACACCCTTTATTGCGAGAACCGCGAGAACCAGTGTGAACAAAAACAGTAATTCCTAAAAAAATCTAAAAAACACCAAAAAAATTTTTTTTTATTTTTTTACTATTTTTTTTGGAAAAATCGCTATATTTTGTTAATAAAAAAATAAATTTTTTTTTCGAGTAACAGTTATCCATGCACATGTGTATATGTATCATTTCTTTGTCAAATTCCGTAATTCATTACAAATATTAGTCAATTGCACTTTTATTTACACTAACACGTGTAATACACTTTTTTTTACGTTAACAATATTAGAAATGCACATGTGCATCTATATGTATCAACATGAAATAAAATGTTTTGGTACACTACTTTGAATACACTTTCTCTTTCATCTATCATTCCATCCATAATACACAAACATGCACATGTGCATATGTATCATTTCTTTGACAAATTTCGTAACTCATTACAAATATTAGACAATTGCACTTTCATTTACACTACCATATGTAATACACTACTTTCTACATTACCAATATTAGAAATGCACATGTGCATCTATTTGTATAAACATGAAATAAGGTGTTTTGGTACACTACTTTGAATACACTTTCCCTTTCATATATCATACCATCCATAATACACTACCATTACCTCCTACCATCCATAATACAATATCATTACCTCCAACCATCCATAATACAATACCATTACCAATATTTTGACTTTATTACATGTATATCAACACCATTTATACCATCCAATCATCATATTACATCATAAAGTAACAACTATAGCCAAGCCATCAACCACTAGATGTAACTAACCAAAAAACATGTATATGGGCCTACTTCTACATTCAAAATCACAAACTTTTTGTACCAAAACATGTTATATCATGGTTATACCTAATGATGCACATGTGCATTTTGAATATTGGTAATGTAAAAAGTAGTGTATTACATATGGTATTGTAAATTAAAGTGCAATTGTCTATTACTGATAACGTATTACGAAATTTGTTGAAGTAATAATACATATGCACATGTGCATGGATAACTGTTACTCGAAAAACAAAGATTTTTTTTTTGTAACTAAATATAGCGATTTTTGTTAAAAAAATATAAAAAAAAAATTTGAGAGTTTTTTTTATTTTATTTTAGATTTTATTTTGTTTTCACATTGGTTCTTGCGGTTCTCGCAATAAGGTTGGTTCTCAAATGAACCTTACCCTATATATATATATATATATATATGTATGTATATATATATATATATATGTATGTATATATATATATATATATATATGTATATATATATATATGATGGTTCAAATGAAAACCACTTTTATTGTTAAAACTCGAAAACTAACTAAAAAAAGCCTAAAAACACACACAATTTTTTTTCAATTTTTTTTATAAAAATCGCAGGTTTTTTTATATAAAAAAAACTTTTTTTCAAAAAAAAAATAATTTTTTTTTGTAGTGCACATGTGTAATACTTTTTTTCAAAAAAAATTAATATTATTATTTTTTAGAAATTTTTTTTGTATATAAAAATGGCGAAAATTGATATGAAAAAAAAATTAGTATGTTTTTTTGACTTTTTTAATTAGTTTTTAAGTTTTCACAATAACTAGTGGTTTTCATTTGAACATTCCCCTATATATATATATATATATATATATGGAGAGGATCATGAGAAAACTAAATCTAAATGAGAAAACTAACTAAAAAAGCCTTAAAAAAGCTAAAAAAACATACCATTTTTTTACAATTTTTTATAAAAAAATTGGCTATTTTTTATATATAAAAAAAATTACAAAAAAAGAAAAAAAAATTTGTTGTACTGCACATGTGCACTATATCCGTAATAGTGCACATGTGTAATACAACAACAAAAAATTTATTTTTTTCTTTTGAAAATTTTTTTCCATGCATAAAAACTAGCGATTTTTTTATAAAAATTTGTAAAAAAAAAATTCTTTTGGTATGTTTTTTAGGCTTTTTTAGTTAGTTTTTTTTTTGTTTTCTCATTTAAACTAGTTTTCTCATGATACATCACATATATATATATATATATATATATATATATATATATATATATATAGTGGAGGGTTCAAATGAGAAGAATTTTTTTGTAAGAATAAAAAAGAAGAAGTTTCAACCAATAAGAATGCTTTATTTTACTTCATTTAATATTTGCATTTAATTTTAATATAAGGGTATATTGGTAAACTTACAAAAATCATTAATTTGTATTCTTCCAATTTAATAACTAGCTAAATTAAATTTGTAACTCCTTTTCAAAAAATATATTTTTTCCAAATTAAAAAAAACAACTTAATTTAAAATGTAGAATAAATTACTAGTTGTGTAGGATAAATTACGAGTTGTGTAGGATATATTTCGAGGTGTGTAGGATAAATTTCAATTGTGTAGGATAAAATTCTATAATGTGTAGGGTATATGTAGGAAAATTTTGATATGTGTAGGTTTTGTAGATTATATGTAGGATAATTAATGATTAGTTGACTAATTAATTAAAGAGTTAAAAATTAATGATATGAGTTATAAATGAAATATTATTTTACTAATATGCCCTTTCTTCTTTTTCTTCTCACATTAAATTTCTTCTCAAATGAACCTTCCCCTATATATATATATATATATATATATATATGCTTTTGCTTTTTTTCAAAAGAACATATTTTCACTAAAATAAAAGGTCTAAAGAAAAAAAGATGGTTTTTGGGTGATGGTGTATTGTGGGTTTTGAAATGAAAGGTTTTAGGCTTAAAGGGGTTGACTAGGAGGAGTTTATGTGAGGAAATAAAAGTAGAAAATAATGTTGAAAAGAAAAAAGGAGTTTAAAGTCCTAATGCCTCAATCATATACTTACTTGGATTAGTCGGTAAGGACCGGGAATGTATTGTCTCGTCAAGTTCTAGATTTGTAGGAACCGTACGGGCTATTCACACAAGAAATGAAGGATGAGCATTTAGAATAAATATGATATTGGATGCTTATTAAAGGCTCAAAACTCAAAATTTTGTGGGAAACGGGTAACAATGTGAAAGTATATATAGAATCAAATTTTAAAAATTTGTCATGCCTTTGTCTGAATTTTCCTTATATGGTTCCTTTTCATCGCTGCACTATCAGTTGTAAATTTGTAAAAACTATAATTTTTTAGAACTTGTTTTTCTAACTTAAACGATAAACAGGACAAAACAAACTAAAAAAATTCAAAAAAGATTTGTGATGTTTTAGCGGTTCCAAGTAGAGTTTTGTGTAAGGCTCGTTTTTAGGACAAACAATATTCAAGTTATTCAAGTTCCCCCCACACTTAAATTACACATTGTCCTCAATGCGTCCAAAATTGGTTAGATTAATTAAATGTGTAAAACGTGCGTTAAAAATAACAAATTTTTCATAAAACAGGCATTTGACACGACCCCGTGTTAAAAGTGCCAGTAACTATTTTTTCCAGAAGACAAACACGAGGGCGTGCCCATGGGGCACGACCCCGTGTCAAGGTTCTAGAATCAAAAATGTTACAACAGACTTGGGGCACAGGGGTGTGCTTACCTAACAAGACCCTGTGCTGCACTTACTGATTTGAAGACTTTCAGTCGAGAGTCGTCTATTTTTATGTATGGGGTGCTAGTTCAATGTCCTTTGGCCTTTCTCATAACTTTTGCACACTTTATTTTTATCGTCACACCAAATTTATTTCATTTCATCCATAAAAAGAAAGAAAAATACAAGGAAAAAAAATTAAGTTCTAAGATGGATATATAATAGCTTGTTGGATGCCCTACGAGATTTTATTTTAACCCCTAATAGTTATTCCCTAGATCTATGAATGATTAGTGGAGACCGAGACTTAATCTTCAGAGTGCTTCAAGCTATTCTTCGGAAATGCTCTTTTAGAGGTCGTTGTGCATTTCCTCTATCTCCCGTGGAAGCAAGATAAAGGGTTCTTCGTCGACCTCTTCTTGAGGTAGGGGAGCGGGATTGATCGGAACCTCAAAGGTAGCAATGATTGGAGGCTCCGGTGGTATCTCGTCCCATCCGGTGGGGTAAATAACCTCGTTAGCAAGGTTCCAATATTCTTGAGGCCAGATTGGGAGTGTGGACGAATTTTTATTAATTTTTTAGTACCTTTTACTCTTTTATAAAGCTTAAATTTATAAAACACGATATAAAACTATCACTCTCTACAACACGCTAGGGTAAGTGCACCCATCGTTGGCGTAGTATAGTGATGGTAAGATACGCAGGTCGTCCAAGGACACAAGAACTATTAATAACGGAATAATGTCGACGTCTAATCTAAGCAAATTTTGGAAAAAAGATTGTTAAATATGTAAAACAAAGAAACAAAATAAAAAAATAAAAACAGATAGATAAGATAGAATCACTTGGATCAGACTCGTCATTTATGTATCCTCTGATGATTTCCTCACTTTGGGGTTTTTAAGAGATTATCTTGGTTATAGTGGCACATTCCTCTTTTGGAGGCAACGCTACCCTCAACCATATTGGTCTGAGTCAATAGGGAAAAACAGTCCTATAAGGCTGGATTATTGAAAGATAATTAAGTAAGTTATTAATGCAAAATGTGGCATGTCCCTCTTTTGGAGGCAACGCTACCCTCGGCCATATTGGTCTGAGTCAGCAGGTATACAACCCCGTGATACCAGTTTAAAGTTTTAATTGTAGTTTATTTATAAGGGATTCAAGCCGTTCTTACTTCCCCCAATTTGATGCTATCAGCCTCAAAGGAAGTCCTAATAAGCTTGAGTTAAGTCCTCACAGGAGCTATACACTGAACGAGGCAAGAACTTTACCCAACCAACCTTTTAACCCCCTTCCGTAAAGACACGAATGAGTGAACCAACAAAGCATGAAGAAATGTTTGAAAAAAGTTCACTTTCAATATAAAAAAAACTTGTTATTAAAGTCATTAATACAAACCTAAATAAAAAGTTACCAACGATGGGAAATCAAAAGTAATACATAAATAACACGTCTTTACTAAGTGATGTAAGAGAATAGCCAAGCATGGTCTTTGTTTGACAAAAACTCTTACTATTGATCTTGGATCCCGAGACTACTGCACACACTCTAAGGATGAATGGTGGATGAAAGTGGTGGATGATGGTGGTAGTGGTGGTAGGTGTGAGATAAGTGGTTTGCCAAGGGATGACTTGCTAGTGAGCCAAGCACCTCCTTTTATAGTTGAAAACAGTGGCTTCATACAGCCCCGTGCCTGGTAGGCACGAACCCGTTGTGACATCTGTGCTTGTGTGATCATTATACAACTATGAACAATTCAAATATCAATCAAACAATGTGTTTTGATCCCAAGATTTGTTTATTTATGTTTGACTTTTGCACGTTTTGATTTGTGTTCGATTTCAAACTTTTATCGCTTTCTGGGAAGTTATACGCAAACCGATGCGTAAACGTAATCAGTTTAACGCGACAAACACTTCGGGACAGTGACATAAGCTTAGCATACCTTAAATAACCTTTATCTAACTTAGAAATAAGTTTTGAAGGGCTTGGTATGGCAAAAACAAGTTTATTCGATCACAAGGACTATTTGCGTCAAATTGCAAAAGTCTGTCGTTTCATACAGCAACGTACACTCCAGAACAAGATCATAAGCTAAACATACCCTAAATACCCTTAACATAGCTTAGAAATAAGTTTTGAAGGATTCGGTATACGAAAATACGCTTATTTGATCACAGGGACTAAAAGCGTCAAAAACTACGAAAGTTTGCATTTTCGGGCATATCTTACGTTCTGACCGTATCCGGACATCCAAAAATTTTTGTAATCACTAAAATATTGTATTTTCGTGATAGGAATGCAAAAATACCATTAGTCGCTTAACTTGGATCGTTTTCCCATCCGTTCGAGTTCCGTCGTAATTAACCAAAAAACGCACCCGTACGACCGAACGAACCGATATCCATGATATTTCCAAGCATATTTCAAGTCCCTTATGTTTTAACATCCTTGTAGAGCCTTGAAAATGGGTTAACGGGGGTTGAACGCGTCAAAAATGCAATTAGGAGTGTGCAGAGACTAAAACTGTAAATTCTAAAAGTTGGCATGCAACCCTCGCGTCACGCGACGCCTGAGGCCTGTTGCTGTGGCGGGGCGTGACCCCTAGGTCTGAACAGAATGTTCCTTGTTGCTACCAGCTTGCAGCAAATGAATTTTATATTAGTTTCTTCAATCCTTGGTGATCAAGTATAGTGTTTTCCAAGCATAAATTCAGATCATGAACACATGTATGGTCAAAAATCAATCCTTGGGCAATACATAATACACTTGGCAAGATATTGGAACCTCTCAAACACTATAAATACCCCCTTCCATTCACTTCACCAACTTCCTCATTCTCATCTTTCTCATCTCTATAACTCAAAGTGGAGTTGCTACCATTATTGGATGCCTCCCAACTGAGTTTCTAGTTCATTCTTCAAGCCTATGAACATTTTGTTAGTGTCCTCTCATGGCTAGTTTATTTATTTTCAGCAATTAAAAGCTGAAAGTTAAACAGTTTGACTATCGTTTGACTTTAGGTTTTGACCATGAAATGGTCAAATCAAAGTTCAATTGAACTTTGCAACGTGATCGTAATTACGATGGTTATAATCCCTAGCGATTATACCTACTGATTACCACGTTGACGAGTCAAAGTTTCGGTCTAAATGCACGTTTATGTGCATTTTACGATGAAACTATTTTTGGGTATCAAAACACTTTGTTTTGATACCAAATCAGTTTCCCAACTTAGTTAAACACGTTTTAACATGTTTAACTCGTCACTACTAGTTTAGTGTTTATTTAGGGTCGTAAGTCAAGCGGTCTTGACAACCGCTTAGACTTTCGAACCAGACCCATTTGGTCGATCATTAGGATCCGACTAAACATATTTTGTGACCATAGTTGTATAGGGAATAACCTTCCGAGGTTATACCTTATGGTCACCTCGTTTGGTTAGTTATTTGGATCGTTTTCGCGTCCGTTCGAGTTCCGTCGTAATTAACCGAAAAACGTGACCGTATGACCGAACGAACTGACATCCATGATATTTCCAAGCATAATTCAAGTCCCCTATGCTTTAACATCCTTGTAGAGCCTTGAAAATGGGTTAACGGGGGTTAAACGCGTCAAAAATGCACTTAGAAGTGTGCAGGGACTAAAACAGCAAATTCTGAAATTTGGCATGCAGCCCTCGCGTCACGCGACGCCTGAGGCCTGTTGCTGTGGCGGGGCATGACCCCTAGGTCTGAACAGAATGTTCCTTGTTGCTACCAGCTTACAGCAAATGAATTCTATATTAGTTTCTTCAATCCTTGGTGATCAAGTATAGTGTTTTCCAAGCATAAATTCATATCTTGAACACATTTATGGTCAAAAATCAATCCTTGGGCAATACATAATACACTTGGCAAGATCTTGGAACCTTTCAAACACTATAAATACCCCCTTCCATTCACTTCACCAACTTGCTCATTCTCATCTTTCTCATCTCTATAACTCAAAGTGGAGTTGCTACCATTATTAGATGCCTCCTAACTGAGTTTCTAGTTCATTCTTCCAGCCTTAGAACATTTTGTAAGTGTTCTCTCATGGCTAGTTTATTTATTTTCAGCAATTAAAAGCTGAAAGTCAAACAGTTTGACTATCATTTGACTTTCGGTTTTGACCATGAAATGGTCAAATCAAAGTTAAATTGAACTTTGCAAAGTGATCGTAATCATGATGGTTATAATCCCTAGCGATTATACCTACTGATTACCACGTTGACTAGTCGTAGTGACGAGTCAAAGTTTTGGTCAAAATGCACGTTTATGTGCATTTTACGACGGAACTATTTTTGGGTATCAAAACACTTTGTTTTGATACCAAATCAGTTTCCCAACTTAGTTAAACATGTTTTAACAAGTTTAACTCGTCACTGCTAGTTTAGTGTTTATTTAGGGTCGTAAGTCAAGCGGTCTCGACAACCGCTTAGACTTTCAAACCCGACCCGTTTGGTCAATCATTAGGATCCGACCAAACATATTTTGTGACCATAGCTGTATAGGGAATAACCTTCCGATGTTATACCTTATGGTCACCTCGTTTGGTTAGTTATTTGTTAAGTCGTTTATATGCCCTTTAAAAATGACCAAAATGCCCTTTTTGCGCATAACTTCATTTTTTACATATGTAATCAAAATTTTGACATCTAAACTGATTTAATAACATTTTTAAACAAATTTGGGCATGTAAGACTTAACATATGACATAAATAATCATCCGACGTTATATTTACGCTAACGACACCTTAAAGTTGCTTAAACTACCTTAACGAGTCGAAACTGGTCAAAAGCACTTAGGGTAACCTTCTAATCAGAATGTTAAGTCTATTAAATCATGCCATATGAGTTCCAATACTCATTTGATTTATAGAACTTCATTCTATCCTATCCTCCGGTTTAGGATCCGATTATTAACATAGTTATCTATATTAGGTGTCGTTTGATTCCGTGATTCCTCAAGCTTTAATTGGTCTTTATTTCAAGACTATTAAGCAATCCCAAATTAGTACATAGTCCCCTCTTTTACCGCTTTCAAATATTTTGGGGTGATACACATGTGCCTACATTGTTACTTTCATGCTTTTCATGCTTTTATGACATATGCTTGCTATGTTCACCTAGTACATATATAGTACATGATTTCAATTATGTTTTGCTATGTATGTTGACTGAGCATGCTAGCACATTGATTTCATAAACACTTTTGCTGCATATGTTTAATCAGCATATGGGCACAGTGATTTACATTACATTTTTGCTGCATATGTTTACTCAGCATATGGGCACATTGATTTACATTACATTTCTGCTGCATATGTTTACTCAGCATATGGGCACATTGATTTCATGGACATTTCTACTTCGTATGTTTACTTAGCATAGTTAGTACATGGTTTTTACATGACATGCTTACATTGGTTATGACATTTGGTATGTTTAACGGGACAATAATGCATTCATTAACATTGATCACGCCGCTCGGTAGTATGTAATGGTACTATAGGACTTGACAAATCCTGTTCCCGGCTTCCTAGGTTTGTTTGGAAGTAGGGAATGACAGAATCCGAAAACATTTTTGATAAACCTTTAACTTGTTAAGGGTTTATCCGACGGTCTCAAGGCTTGAATGTATGCGATAAAAATAGCCACATATATGTTTGTATCCATAAAGCATTGGTTTATGCAAAACATAACTTTTGATTTAAGCTTAGGTTTATTCAACGACATTGTTTTGTACATTTTACATATGGTTTGAGTAAATACTTTTTATTCACTATACATGACATTTGGTTACACATTGACATTATACTTATGGTTTGAGTAAATACTTTTTACTTGCCATACATAACATTTGATTATACAAGACATGATTTACACTTGACATTGGACATTGTTTACACATAACATTTTGACAGTGGTTTAAACAAGACATTTTAGTGGTTATTGGTAAGTGATTTAAATAACGAAACGTGTGTAATATGATAAAAGCATGGTGGATACGCTGCTGGTACTTCCTATATATAAGTGCTTTTATGATATTACATATCGTAGCGTTATCTAGACCACTTCGACAAAGACAAGGACATGACACATTTTATACAAATGACATATTTTCACAAGACATTGTTTTACAAATGACATGTTTTATAGAAATCCATTTTCAATTGGTTATTTATTTAACCATGCATTTTTCTTTTATATCATCCGATTTTTATATCGATTTTCATATGATTTTTACAAAAGAAAAACATTTTAGAAGGTTCATGACTACTTTTCGTTAAACACTTATTTTAACTTTCAAGTCATGAATCCTTCATCAACAAAACCTATGTATCTCAAAGGCATTTTTATGCTGACGTACCTATTTTCACATGTGTTTCAGGAGCTGATGTATGAGGTTGATCAGGATACACTTAGGCGGACTCGGGCCTTAGTGACTTAAAACTATGCAAGACAATTTAATTACTGTTATGTTTCCGTTATTTCCAAGACAATGTAAACATTAATCCTAATAAAACCAAACTTTAAGTACCATATGTTATGAAAGAGTAATTCTGTTACGACACTCCCCGATGTTTCCGCCGCGGTTTGTTGTTTTACACGGTCGGTGTGTGACAGAAGAGTTGGTATCTGAGCTCATGGTTATAGGGAATTAGGTTATTAGTAATGCTTTGACCTAGACTATAACCTTCCTAGGACCCTAACACAAGTTATCTTGTGTTTAGATCTTAAAACTATACACATCACCTATCCTTAGGTGATTACCAAAAGAAGAACACAAATTTCCAAAACAATTTTTAAAATCAATCATCCATTCTTAGATGATTTCTTTTTGGCCTTGTGCCATCCAATTTTTCAAAATCTCGTCAAAGTTTTGGTCTAAATAATGTGAACACATGCAATCTGGAAGGGTGGGTGCCTGTACCTCGAGTTTTCTGTCTTAGGCTAGAGTGTTCATACAAATCTGCAGTATCGAACCAGTCACTCTTACCTGGGAACTCTTGGGGTGAGTGTCCACTAATAGGCTAAAGCATGTCTTCGCGATACATTATTATGACCCATTCACGTCATCTGTTTGTTACGAGGTAACGAACAAATGACCACCATCCTTACTTTTTGTCGATATTTATGACATCTCATTTTTCATCATATCATCTCACTCGTTTTCTCTCATGTTTCCTCTTTTAGAATGCCTCCTCGACGCAACGTACAACAACCCGATGCCGAACTAGCAACTATCATAACACAGCAGATGGCTGCTATGCTACCAAATCTCATTACTCAAATTAACCAAGCCAATAATAACAATGTTAATGCACCTACTCCGTGAAACTTTAAACAGTTTAATTCGGCTAAACCACTCAAGTTCAGTGGTTCTGAGGGAGCAACTGGGCTCCTACAGTGGTTTGAGAGTCTTGAGAGTACATTTCGCCATGTTCAGTGTCCTAACAACCGTAAAGTCGAGCTTGCTTCTTGTGTGTTTCAAAAGAGGGCACTCACATGGTGGAATGGAGTGATGAGAGATCGAGGGGCTGATGTTATTTAGGTCAAACATGGGAGGAACTCAGGGCTCTTATGATGAAAGAGTTCTGCCCTCGTCACGAGCAGAGGGCACTTGAAGATGAGTTCCATGACCTCAAGCAAGACAGTAGTGAACACCGGGCTTACACTGATAGATATGAGGAGTTAAGATTGCTCTGCCCGACAATGGTCACGCCTTTGGACAAGGCGATTGAGAGATACATTGACGGTCTACCTGATCCGGTTTAGGATATTGTTACTGGTAGCAACCCTACTACCGTCCGACAGGCCATTGAGCTAGCTGCTACCATGACTGAATCTCAAGTTAAGAAAGGTAACCTCCACAGAAAGGGTGACAAGAAACCTTCCGACGAGAATGAGAAACAGAAGGGTAAAAAGGCTGTTGAGTCTTCGAAGAAGTCGAGGAAGCGAAAGGCTTCCAACAACTTCGCTGTTGTGGCACAGACTAATCAAGCTGCTCCTAACCAGCCTGCACAACCACCAGCCAAAAGGCAATACGCTAGCAATGCACCCTTGTGCAACAAATGTAACAGCCACCATCAACTACATGTACAGTGCCGCATTTGCACTAACTGTGTGAAATCAGGTCATCTTGCCAATACCTGTCGGTTTGCTCCTACCTAGAATCAGGCAGCTCAAAACCCTCCTCAACAGCCTGCACGACCTTACTATCTGCTTGGATCTTGCTATAATTGTGGGGACCTGACCCACTACAGAAATCAATGCCCGAAGTTGGCTAATGCAAATCAGGCACATGCTCATGGGCGAGTCTTCAACATGAATGCCAATGAGGCACGTGCAGACAACGAGGTGGTGAATGGTACGTTCTTTGTTAACAACCAACCTACTTCTGTTCTTTTTTATTCAGGTGCCGATAAGAGTTTTATGTCCTTAGCTTTTAAGCCTTTGCTTTCCATGACTAGAACAAAACTAGGAAAGCCCTTGACAGTAGAAGTAGCTAGTGGTGAACCCGTTGTACTTGATTCTGTTCTTCGAAATTGCCAGTTGAACCTTAATAACCATCTTTTTCCTATTGACCTCACGCCAATACAACTTGGGAGTTTTGATGTTATAGTAGGGATGGATTGGTTAGCCAAATACCATGCAGAAGTAGTTTGTTTCAAAAAGATTGTTCGGGTACTGCTTTTGACTGGTGAGATCCTAGAGGTTCATGGTGAGAAACCTGCTAGTAGTCTCAAACTCATGTCTTGTACCCAAGCCTAAAAATACCCACGAAAGAATTATGTGGCATCCTTGGCACATGTCGTAGAGGAGAAAGGAAAAGGTAAGACTATTCAAGGTATCCCTGTTGTTCGGGATTATCCTGAGGTATTTCCTAAAGAATTACCTGGTTTACCCCCAGCACGACAAGTTGAGTTTCGTATCGATCTTGTACCTGGTGCTAATCCTGTTGCTAAATCTCCATATCGTCTTGCACCGTCTGAGATGCAAGAGTTTTCTAAACAACTTCAGGAACTTTCTGACAAAGGATTCATCCGTCTAAACTTTTCACCTTGGGGTGCTCCTGTCCTATTTGTGAAAAAGAAAGATGGATCATTCAGGATGTGTATCGATTATCGTGAGCTCAATAAACTCACCATCAAGAATCGATATCCCCTACCTCGCATTGATGATCTCTTTGATCAGTTACAGGGTGCTACTTGCTTTTCAAAGATTGATCTACGTTCTGGGTATCATCAACTTTGTGTACTCGAAGAAGATATTCCCAATACAGCTTTCCGCACAAGATATGGTCATTATGTGTTTACTGTTATGCCCTTTGGTCAAACGAATGCGCTTGATGTTTTCATGGACTTGATGAATAGGGTTTGTATGCCTTATCTGAACAAGTTCATCACTGTTGTCATTGATGATATTTTGATCTATTCAAAGACACGAGCCGATCATGAACAACATCTCCGTCTTACAATGGAACTCCTAAAGAAAGAACAGCTTTTCGCCAAGTTCTCCAAGTGTGAATTCTGGCTTAAAGAAGTTCAATTTTTGGGACACATTGTCAACGAACAAGGTATACATGTAGATCCCACCAAAATCAGTGCGATTAAGGATTGGGATACACCTACTACTCCTACCGAGGTTCGTTCATTTCTTGGTCTCGCAGGTTATTACCGCTGTTTTATTGCAAACTTCTCCAAGATCGCGGTTCCTCTCACAGCTTTAACTCAAAAGAATAAAACTTTTGAGTGGGGACCCAAATAGGAAGAAGCTTTTCAGACCTTGAAACAGAAACTCTGTGATGCACCTATCTTTTCTTTACCTGAGGGCAACGACGATTTTGTCGTATACTGTGATGCGTCTAACTTGGGTCTTGGTTGTGTTCTCATGCAAAGAAACAAAGTCATAGCCTATGCATCAAGACAGTTAAAGGTACACGAGAAGAACTACACGACTCATGATCTTGAATTAGGCGCTGTAGTTTTTGCTCTCAAAATCTGGAAACACTACCTGTATGGTGTAAAGTGTGTAGTGTTCACTGACCACAAAAGTCTCCAGCACATTTTCAATTAGAAAGAACTAAACATGAGGCAACGACGATGGGTTGAACTTCTAAACGACTACGATTGCGAAATTCGCTACCATCCTGGTAAGGCGAATGTCGTGGCTGATGCACTTAGTCGTAAAGAACGCGTCAAGCTTCACTATGTTCAGGTTTTATCTAATATTCAAACCCGCATTTCTCAGGCTGAACGTACTTGTGTTACACAAAAGTTGATGAGTAAGGAATTACCATATCATATTAAGCCTGATCTTGAACTGAAAGACAATGGGTTATATTATTTCATGAACCATTTGTGGGTTCCAAAGCAAGACAATCTTCGCACCTTGTTAATGGATGAAGCTCATAAGTCTCGTTATTCAATTCATCCTGGTGCAGATAAAATGTATAAGGATCTTCGAACCCAGTATTGGTGGTCGGGTATGAAGAAAGACATTGCCTTATACGTATCCAAATGCCTTACTTGTCTTAAGGTTAAGGCAGAACATCAACATCCCTCTGGATTATTGGAGAAACCAGAGATACTGGTTTGGAAATGGGAAAACATTACTATGGATCTCATTACTAAACTGCCACGCACTAATAGAGGTCATGATGCCATTTGGGTAGTCGTTGATCATCTAACAAAGTCAGCACATTTCTTACCGATCCGTGAGGATCTATCTACAGACAAACTTGCCAAGCTATACGTAGATGAGATCGTATCCCGACATGGTGTTCCTTTGAATATTATATCTGACAGAGATGCTCGATTCTCGTCTCATTTTTGGAGAACCATGTAATCTGCCATGGGAACCCAACTTAATTTGAGCACGGCATATCATCCTCAAACGGATTGTCAATCTGAAAGAACAATCCAAACACTGGAGGATATGCTTAGAGCTTGTGTGATCGATTTTGGTGGTAGTTGGGATTCGTATTTACCGTTGATCGAATTCTCCTACAACAATAGTTATCACTCCAGCATCAACATGGCTTCTTTCGAGGCTTTATACGGTCGAAAATGTCGTTCACCGGTCTGCTGGAATGAGATAGGTGAAGCTCAGCTTACTGGACCTGAACTCATTCTAGAGACTACAGATAAGGTCAAGAAAATTTGTGATAACCTTCAGACAGCTAGAAGCCGTCAAAAGAGTTACGCGGATAGACAACGCAAGCCCTTAGAATTTCAAGTCGGTGATCACGTCTTACTCAAGGTATCCCCTTGGAAAGGTGTGATTAGATTTGGAAAGAAAGGAAAACTTGCACCACGATATGTTGGACCATTTAAGATCGTTGAAAGAATCGAAAAAGTGGCCTACAGACTAGAGCTACCTCCTGAACTTGGAAATGTTCATCCAACCTTCCACGTGTCCAATCTTAAAAGGTGTTTAGCCGATGAAAACCTCCACATACCACTTGATGAAATTCGTGTTGATGACACGATGCACTTTGTCGAGAAGCCTGTGGAAATATTGGACCGTGAAGTCAAAAGGCTCAAACACAAGCGCATACCAATTGTTAAAGTTCGCTGGGAATCTAAACGTGGCCCAGAATTTACTTGGGAACGTGAAGATCAAATGAAAGCGAAATATCCACATTTATTCTCACAAGTTTCCTCTAAATAAATTTCGGGACAAAATTTCCTAAAGTAGGGGAGACTGTGACATCTGTGCTTGTGTAATCATTGTACAACTATGAACAATTCAAATATCAATAAAACAATGTGTTTTGATCCCAATATTTGTTTATTTATGTTTGACTTTTGCACGCTTTGATTTTTGTTCGATTTCAAACTTTTAATCGCTTTCTGGGAAGTTATACGCAAACCGATGCATAAACGTAATCAGTTTAATGCGATGAACACTCTGGGACAGTGACAGAAATAAGTTTTGAAAGGCTTGGTATAGCAAAAACAAGTTTATTCGATCACAGGGACTATTTGCGTCAAATTGCAAAAGTCTGCCGTTTCGTACAGCAACATACACTCCGGAAAAAGATCATAAGCTAAACATACCCTAAATACCCATAACATAGCTTAGAAATAGGTTTTGAAGGGTTCGGTATGCGAAAATACGCTTATTTGATCACAGGGACTAAAAGCGTCAAAAACTGTGAAAGTTTGCATTTTCGCGCATATCTTACGTTCTGGCCATATTCAGACATCCAAAAATTTTTGTAACCACTAAAATATCGTATTTTAGTGATAGGAATGCAAAAATACCATTCGTCACTTAATTTGGATCGTTTTCGCGTCCGTTCGAGTTCCGTCGTAATTAACCGAAAACGCGATGTACGACCGAACGAACCGACATGTATGATATTTCCAAGCATATTTCAAGTCCCCTAGGCTTTAACATCCTTGTAGAGCCTTGTAAATGGGTTAACTGGGGTTAAACGCCTCAAAAATACACTTAGAAGTGTGCAGGGACTAAAACTGCAAATTCTGAAAGTTGGCATGCAGCCCTCGCGTCACGCGACTCCTGAGGCCTGTTGCTGTGGCGGCGCATGACCCCTAGGTCTGAACAGAATGTTCCTTGTTGCTACCAGCTTGCAGCAAATGAATTCTATATTAGTTTCTTCAATCATTGGTGATCAAGTATAGTGTTTTCCAAGCATATATTCAGATCTTGAACACATGTATGGTCAAAAATCAATCCTTGGGCAATACATAATACACTTGGCAAGATCTGGAACCTTTCAAACAATATAAATACCCCCATCCATTCGCTTCACCAACTTGCTCATTCTCATCTTTCTCATCTCTATAACTCAAAGTGGAGTTGCTACCATTATTAGATGCCTCCTAACTGAGTTTCTAGTTCATTCTTCCAGCCTTAGAACATTTTGTAAGTGTTCTCTCATGGCTAGTTTATTTTTTTCAGCAAATAAAAGCTGAAAGTCAAAGAGTTTGACTACCGTTTGACTTTCGGCTTTGACCATGAAATGGTCAAATCAAAGTTCAATTGGACTTTGCAACGTGATCATAATCATGATGGTTATAATCCCTAGCGATTATACCTACTGATTACCACGTTGACTAGTCGTAGTGACGAGTCAAAGTTTCGGTCAAAATGCACGTTTATGTGGATTTTACGACGAAACTATTTTTGGGTATCAAAACACTTTGTTTTGATACCAAATCAGTTTCCCAACTTAGTTAAACACGTTTTAACATGTTTAACTCGTCACTACTAGTTTAGTGTTTATTTAGGGTCGTAAGTCAAGCGGTCTCGACAACCGCTTAGACTTTCGAACCCGACCCGTTTGGTCGATCATTAGGATCCGACCAAACATATTTTGTGACCATAGTTGTACAGGGAATAACCTTCCGAGGTTATACCTTATGGTCACCTCGTTTGGTTAGTTATTTGTTAAGTCGTTTATATGCCCATTAAAAATGACCAAAATGCCCTTTTTGCGCATAACTTCATTTTTAACATATGTAATCAAACTTTTGACATCTAAATTGATTTAATAACAATTTTAAACATATTTGGGCATGTAAGACTTAACATATGACATAAATAATCATCCGACGTTATATTTAGGCTAACGACACGTTAAAGTTGCTTAAACTACCTTAACGAGTCGAAACTGGTCAAAAGCACATCGGGTAACCTTCTAATCAGAATGTTAGGTCTATTAAATCATGCCATATGAGTTCCAATACTCATTTGATTTATAGAACTTCATTCTATCCTATCCTCCGGTTTAGGATCCGATTATTAACATAGTTATCTATATTAGGTGCCGTTTGATTCCGTGATTCCTCAAGCTTTAATTGGTCTTTATTTCAAGACTATTAAGCAATCCCAAATGAGTACATAGTCCCCTCTTTTACCGCTTTCAAATATTTTGGGGTGATACACATGTGCCTACATTGTTACTTTCATGCTTTTCATGCTTTTATAACATATGCTTGCTATGTTCACCTAGTGCATATATAGTACATGATTTCAATTATGTTTTGCTATGTATGTTGACTGAGCATGCTAGCACTTTGATTTCATAAACACTTTTGCTGCATATGTTTACTCAGCATACGGGCACATTGATTTACATTACATTTTTGCTGCATATGTTTACTCAGCATATGGGCACATTGATTTACATTACATTTCTGAACATATGTTTACTCAGCATATGGGCACATTGATTTCATGGACTTTTCTACTTCGTATGTTTACTTAGCATACTTTGTACATGGTTTTTACATGACATGCTTACATTGGTTATGACATTTGGTATGTTTAACGGGACAATAATACATTCATTAACATTGATCACGCCGCTCGGTAGTATGTAATGGTACCATAGGACTTGACAAATCCCGTTCCCGGCTTTCTAGGTTTGTTTGGAAGTAGGGAATGACATAATCCGAAAACATTTTTGATAAACCTTTAACTTGTTAAGGGTTTATCCGACAGTCTCAAGGCTTGAATGTATACGATAAACATAGCCACATAAATGTTTCTTTCCATAAAGCATTGGTTTATGCAAAACATAACTTTTGATTTAAACTTAGGTTTATTCAAAAACATTGTTTTGTACATTTTACATATGGTTTGAGTAAATACTTTTTATTCACCACACATGACATTTGGTTACACATTGACATTATACCTGTGGTTTGAGTAAATACTTTTTACTTGCCATACATAACATTTGATTATACAAGACATGATTTACACTTGACATTGGACATTGTTTACACATAACATTTTGACATTAGTTTAAACAAGACATTTTGGTGGTTATTGGTAAGTGATTTAAATAACGAAACGTGTGTAATTTGATAAAAGCATGGTGGATACGCCGCTGGTACTTCCTATATATAAGTGCTTTTATGATATTACATATCGTAGCGTTATCTAGACAACTTCGACAAACTCAAGGACATGACACATTTTATACAAATGACATATTTTCACAAGACGTTGTTTTACAAATGACATGTTTTATACAAATCCATTTTCAATTGGTTATTTATTTAACCATGCATTTTTCTTTTATATCATCCGATTTTCATATCGATTTTCATATGATTTTTACAAAAGAAAAACATTTTAGAAGGTTCATGACTACTTTTCGTTAAACACTTGTTTTAACTTTCAAGTTATGAATCCTTCATCAACAAAACCTATGTATCTCACAGGCATTTTTATGCTGACGTACCATTTTCACATGTGTTTCAAGAGCTAATGTATGAGGTTGATCAGGATACACTTAGGCGGACTCGGGCCTTAGTGACTTAAAACTATGCAAGACAATTTAATTACTGTTATGTTTCCGTTATTTCCAAGACAATGTAAACATTAATCCAAATAAAACCAAACTTTAAGTACCATGTGTTATGAAACAATAATTCTGTTACGACACTCCCCGACGTTTCCGCCGCGGGTTTGTTGTTTTACGAGATCGGGGTGTGACACCCATGTCCTTCTCCTTCTTTATCTTCATTTAATGCTATTGACAACCCCTCTGCATACACTACCCTGTGTGTCAATGGCACGGCCCGTAGCTCCTGTACTTGCTGTACGTACCCGGATTTTCAAATCTGAGAGTTGACCATGGACCGTGTCTAGTAGACACTGCCCCGTGTCCTTTGTCGTCTTCTGTTTGTCTTTATCTTCTAGGTATCTTGAGTGGGGCACGGCCTCGTGCTTGGGTTCTGGTTTGTTGTTTTTGTCTTTGGGGTGAAGCTTGGAGGGTCGGTATAGTGTATCAACTTCCCTTCCTTCGTATTTATGCTGGTTTTCATCGTTAACAAAGAAACACACTTTTTCCAACATTAGTACTAAAAGGGTAGTTTTATACCTTATTTTATATGATTTATATGTTGCATTTTGTGCATATCATTGATGCTGACTTCTTTCTCCCCCTCCTTCTTATCTTTTCTCTCCTTCACCAAGTGAGCTAGGTCCCCTGACTTGACAGCCTCCTCTATCCTATTCTGTAGCTGGAAACAATCATTGGTATGATGCCTCGTATCATTATGGAAGGCACAAAACTTGCTTGTATCTCTTTTGCTGGAAGGTTTTGAGTGGGGTCTAGGAGGTCAGAAGGTGTACTTGACTTCTTCCGTCGATAAGATTTCTTGGATTGTCTTGCTGAGGAGAGTAAAGACGTGTTTATATTTTTCATGATTCTTGCTTGAAAGTGAAGATCTTCCTTTGTCCTCGAATCTTCTTCCTTCATAGGACCTAAATGGTCTCCGATCTACGAAGGGTTGGAATCTTGACCTTTTAGACGATGGAGGTAGCTCCCTCCAGCTTCCTTGTTCTCTCTTTTTGGAGGCTTGCTTTTCCAAAGCCTCATCACCTTTTAAGAAGGATTTTTTCCTTTCTAAAGCTTCTTCCATCGTTTGAGGGCTGTTTTCGTGGAATCTCCTCAGAAGCTTCTTAGGCCTTATGGCGTTCATGAAGGCTGTTACCCTCATGTTTTCAGTTGCCTCACTGTACATCAATCCTTCCCTCTTGAACCTTTCTATGAAGGTTCGAAGATCCTCATGGTCTTTCTGTTGAATCTGATGCATGATGGTTGCATCCTTGGTGCATCTCTTCTGAGTGGTGAAGTTAGCTAGGAAGCTTTTGTGTAGGTCATCGAAAGATGTTATGCTTCAGGTGGGGAGCCTACAGAATCATAACCTGGTTGGCCCAATGAGGGTTTGAAAAAACATGTGACAACCTTCAACATTGTTCCACCGTTCAACTGTAGCAACCCCCGTGAAGACCTGGAGATGGTCTTTAGGATCTTCCAAACCATCATATGTCTTTACGTTTGATGGCATCTTTGTCTTTATCTGTAAGACATAGTTGACTATTTCTTCGGAGAAGCACGACAATGAGCTTGGCTTGTAAGGATTGGAGGGTATCTCAGGGTTTGCCCCTGCTCCGCTTATGCTGGTGGCTGCTTGGGTACTTGGTTGGACTTGAGCCTATGGTTCAACCTAAGCAGGTTGCCAGATTTGATTCCCTGCGAGCCGCTGGCTTAGCTGAGTCAGGAGGGCAGCTACTTGGGGATACTGAGTACCGTACATGTGGAAACTTTGCTGAAAGCTTGAAGATGGTGACAAGCTTGCAGCTACAACTCTACTAGCTAAAGGCAACGACCTGAGTGCTTCTTCAAAAGTTGTCTGTTGATGCGGGGGAATAACTTGAGCTTGTTGGAGAAGCTGCTCGACGGTATACTTTGGGCTCCTTGGAAGGAAAAGAGGGGAATTAGTATGATAGCTCCCAGTCCAGAGCGATCCATCAGGTATGAGATACGGATTTGGGTCAGGACTAGGTCCTGCTTGGCTAACACTTGGAGATGTGGTGGTGCACAACGAAGGAGGTATAGGGGAGAGTGTAACCTCTGGTTCATCATAAGATAAACGTACCCTAACTCCTTTACTTCGCTCCTCTCGAACATACCCGTTCAAGAGCTCCCTTAATTGTATAAAGTTATTCCTCACTCCCTCTAGGGTTATTTCCATGGTTTCAACCGGGAAAAGTACTTCACTCTGTGAAGATGGCATAGCCTGTGTAAAGGGAGGTGTCTAGAACTATTGTGAATCTTGTGTTACCAGTGCGACATGAAGTCCGTCCGTGTTGGTCGAGCAACTTCCAACTCCGGGAGTGGCCGGAGGGCTAGACAGAGGCAAGGAACTACTTGATACTTCCTTTGGATGATGATCCCTTCCGGCCATAAAAAAGGTAACTTAGGAACAGGGATGGACTATGGGAAAATACTGTTCTATGTAGCGCATCCCCACGGTGGGCACAACTTTTTAAAGCAACAAGAGTATGGCAGGGGGAAGGTCCAGGATCAACTCCAAAAGGTAGCTCCTTGGTCGGAATCTACAATCAAATAACACCGTTAGTCTTAACGCGAGAGGTGGCCTCCCGCGTTTGGACTCCGGTGTGAGAATCAGTAAATGGTTCTTAAGCGTCTAAGAGAAATGAAAGGATAAGAGTTTAGAGTGAGAATGAGAGTAGTGGAATTACTTTGGGCTGCACAAGACTCTCCTTTCTAGTCTTGGTAAGCTTATCCTCCCTTGATGTTGCTTGCAGGGTTAGCCTTGCCTCTTTAGATAAGTTTCAGGTTTATGTGTCTCAAGGACAGCTTTATGTGCTTTAGGGAGAAGTCTAATCAGTTTGACTTGTTGGGTTCAAGTTCCAAGGTTGTACAGTAAATTTAGCTCCCTGTCACGAGCCATTGGTATATCAGCTTCTCGTCGGGAGCCTCTAGCTTCTTACTTTCAGTTTATGTTTAGCATTCTTTATTATTTTCTTGCGAATGTTATTAACTTTAGTTTTGCTGACTGGGAACTCCGAGTACTCACGTCATCAATTATAAAATAAGGGATGGTAAGAAATGCTATCCTTTGTTGTGAAAATGTGAACTATATTAAAGAATTGTGTATTAATCTATTTGGCATCTATCGAGTTTGTAATAAAGAAGCTTTCTCTATAGTTTAATCACAAAGAATGTTTTTAAAACATGGTTTTGAAGTTCCTGAATAGGTGGGTTTTGTTTAATTAGTTGGGTAAATTACACTTTTCGTCCTTTATGTTTGTATTGAATTGTAATGGATAGCATTTAACTTCAATAATTGTTGGTGCATTACGTCTGTCGACTTCGTCTAGTATCGAGTCTTGTACTAGAATTGTTAGACCAGGGCACGTTGTTCGAGAAATAGGTTTTAGGTGTGTTTGAGCTAATTCCGCTTGAAAGTGTAATTCCGCTTGAAAGTGTAATTCCGCTTGAACTGGTCACTGCCACTTTCAAGCGGAATCACCTCCACTATATATAGGCTTCATGTCTAGTCATTTGTAACGGAATTAGATTGATATACCGATGTGCTGCCGGTCTGTCTAGTGATTGTAAACAGTGTTAAATCAATATACAAGACGTTTAAAGTGTGAATCAAGCTGTTTCGAACTCTATACGTCTGTTTCCGCCTTTCGTATAGATAAGAACTCTTCTGAACGACTCGTTTGGGTCACAAAACGATCCTACAAGTGGTATCAGAGCTCAGGAAGAAGAGTTCTTGCCAAAACAGCCATATTTTCTGATTTCTACACCTTCTTTTCAAAATTGAACAAGTTTTTACGGTTAAAATGGACTGGTCTTTTGATATTACGTGTAAAATACAGTTTTAACAAACTCTTGAAAGAATCAGACCTAAATTCGGACTAAATCTGATAAAAATGGGCCAAAAAGGTAATTCCGTTTGAACGTGACATCTAATTCCGTTTGAAAAGTTGTGGTAATTTCAAACGAAATTACCTGATTCCACTTGAAATCGCTATTCCGGTTGAAAAATCATCTGATTCCGCTTGAAATTGCTATTCCGCTTGAAAAATCATCTGATTCCGCTTGAAGTTGCAATTTCGTTTGAAAAGTAAACCTAATTCCGCTTGAAATTGGTATTCCGCTTGAAAAGTGATTTCGCTTGGAAAGTGATTCCGCTTGAAATAACCACTGCCACTTTCAAGGGAAATTAGTAAATTTTCTGTATTTCGTGTGAAACTTGAACTTTTGAGAAACAATTTTTCGAAACATGGAAGAGGAATTCTACAATGCGTTTGCGACACCGATTGCTCCTGTTACAGCTGCCGAAACTGTGTACAATGAGAATGAGACAGGAACTTATCAGAAACCGCCAAAGCTCATGTACATTGAAGATTTTCAAGGATGGAAAAATCGTTTTGAAAACTAGGTGCAAGCTTATAAATTTGACGCATGGTGTTCATTGTTGAAAGATTATGAGAAACCAAAGAATGAACGTGGGATTGAAAAAGCTATTTGTGACTATTCAGAGAATGACAAATTGAAATTTACAACTAAGAAAATGATGATTAGTATTCTTCAACAAGCGATTAAAGAAGATATCTTTGTTCTGCTCCAACACAATGGTACAGCTAGATCAATTTGGGAAGCATTGATTCAGAAATTCAAAGGAAGCGCAGATATGATCAAAAACAAAAAGGCATTATTAAAGAAATCGTTTGATATGTTTTCAGCTTTCGACCATGAAACAACAAAGCAGACCATTGATAGATATTGTCATCTGGTTTTGGAAATGAAAAGATTGGACATTGAGAAAGATGATGATGAATGGGTTGATAAACTTGCTGATGCACTACCACAGCATAAGTGGGGAACTTATTTGATGATTGTGAAACATATGAGGAAGTCTGAGAGTATGAATTTGGCACAGTTCATTCAGAAAATTGAAGAGCATGAATTGGATATTCAGAAAACTGCTATCATGACGAATCCAAATGCTCAACAAGATGTCAGTTTGTATTATAGAGGGAACAAGTTTGAGGCTACCCCCAGCCCTAGCCCAAAGATCCAAACTGGTTTTAGTGCTGATAGTTCGTCTGGAACAAAAGTTAGTAATGTGACACAGAGTGGTGGATCTTCATCTTCATATTCAAGCTTTGATCTGAATCACACAACATCAAGTCCTCAACGACAGAATTCAACAAATCTTCAATGCAACGTCACTTTGAACATTCAAAATGGTCAGAATTTGTCTCCAGAAATAGCCAAGCAACACATGGCATCACTCGTTGCTATGTTGGAATCTTATGAAAGTTTGATTGCTGGAAAGATTGGAAATCTGATGCTTACAAAAGAAGATTATGACCAAATTGATGCAGAAGAACTTGAGTTGATGGATGTGAAGTGGTGTTTAGCTAGTGCTATTCGAAGAGCAGAAAAATTTACACAAATCACTGGTAGAGATGATTTTCGAGGAATGGCTACTTCTCCTTTAGGTTTTGACAAATCAAAGGTTACCTATTTTCGTTGCAAAGGAAAGGGAAATTTTAAACGAGAATGCAAAAACAAAGAAGCAACTGGAAGAGAAGATGGAAAGAATGATTATTATCAAAAGTCAATTTTTCATTAGATTGATCAACAACCACAAATTGTTAAACAACCACAAACTGCTCATGCACGTCCCATTGAAGAGAAAAGAGCTTTGTTTGGTATAATTGATCAAGATGATGAATTTGTTGCAGAGGGATTTAGCTGGGATAAATACATTCCACCCGGTTCAAGCCTTGTTGCTAGAATTCTGGGTGAAGATGAGGCTAGTCAGAAAAGAATCCAGATTTTTCCAGATCTTGGAAGTGATATTGATACTGATGATGAAGAAGAATATCTTAATAAAGCTAGAAAAGGCATAGATCCTGACAGCTTTAATTTGTTTTTTGCAGATAAAATGGAGATGCTGAATCAAAAGAAGATTGCCAGATTGAGGAGAGAGCTGGAAGCAGCAAGATTGCTAGCGGATGAAAAGGCAAAGACAGAAACTGGAGAAGCAAATGTTGAAGCAGTAACTGAGAAAGTTGTAGATAAAATTGTTGAAGTGGAGAAAGTGGTGGAGAAAATAGTTGAAATCGAAAAAATAGTCGAAGTTGAGAAACTCGTTGAAGTAGAGAAAATTGTTGAAATAGAAAAAATTGTTGAAGTTGGGAAACTTGTTGAGGTTGAGAAGATAATTGAAAAGGTGGTTGAAGTTGAAAAACCATGTTTGAAGTGTTTAGAATCTTGCAAAGCTTGTGAGGAGAAAGATAAGAAGATTGCTGAATTAGAAAAGATTAAAGAAGATTTACTGTCTGATGTGAAGTATGTGAAGGAATCATATGATGTGCTGAACAAAACAGTTGATAGTTTGAAAAGAACGAATTCAGAAATTGAAAATGTAATGACAAAAATGAACTCAACATTAATGACAAAGCAGACGGTCATTAATGAGTACATTGAAGATTGTGCACAGTTGAAGAAAGAATTGGAACTCGAAAAGATTGAGAGTGAAAGAATCAAAAGGTTACTGTTGAGTTATACAACATGTGATTATTTGATTGATCGAGTTTATCCTACTGTTGCAGGTCTTGAAGCGTTTAAAGATAAAGTAACGGAAGACACAGATGCTGGTAAGACACATAGTTTCAAGTATAACAAGTGTCCGCCTCCAATCTATGAGAGTTATTCCCCCAGGAATCCTAACGAGGAGCGTTTAAATAAGGCTCTCAACATCAAGTTAAAGTCTGAAATCATTGATGAATTACCAGACAATATTGATGTCACATTCACAGCGTCTGACACTGATCATGAGTCTGAGTTATTAAAGAAAGTGGTCGATCAGGTGTTGGATATGGATGAAGAGTCTAAACCGGAATCTAAATCTGAAAGTCCGAGTTCGTCAGAAAAGAGTCTGAGTTCACCGGTTAAACGGGTTTACAATAAAGAATTCCTGTTATCAAAATCTAATTTGAATGATGGATCAATCAAAGTGGCTTATACTTTGAATGATTCAGACAAATTATATTCTAATGAGCAATTTCCAATAAGAAGTGTCAAAACTGAAATGATTAAACAGGTTTTCAAATTAACAGAAATTAATATTTCTGAGATAAAAGGTTTAAATCTTCATGAAAAACTTAAAAAGTACACTTCAAGAGTTCAACAAAGATTGAACAAGAAAAATGGTTACAGTTCTGGTTCAGGTTATCGAAAGAAACCAAACCATAACAGTAATTTCAAAAAGAAAGGTCTTGGTTTTAATTCTTCAGAAAATTATAAAAATGAGAAAAATTATAAACCAAAAACAACATTTGTTGCAGGAGGAAGTTCTGAAGATGAGCAGAAGAAACCATTCTGGAAACAGTCAAATCAAGAGTTTCTTGCTGAAATAAAAAAGAATGTGAAGAAATTTGCTCCAAGAGTTGACAGAAGAACCTGTTTCAAGTGTCAAAAAGCTAGACACATTGCTTGGAACTGCCATGAGTTCAATTATTCAAAACAGGAAGTTTCTTCTAACTATGAAAAGAGTAGGAAATGTGTTGATAAATCGACTTTGGAAGTTGGTGAAACTTCAAAACGTTTTTCCAAAAGATATGTCGATTTGAACAAACAAAAATGGGTTGTAAAATCTGAGAGTAGTTCTGACAATGAATCCGATTCCATAAAATCAGAGGAGTCATTTGTTGAGAAAAAGGTTGAGAATTCCGTTCCAGAAGTGAACGATGAAAACTTTCCTAAATTGTCAAAGGAAAATTTGAAGTTAAAAATGGGTAAAACTGAAATTTCAAGTCAATTCTTTGCTGGTAAGAAAGAATTTGATGCTGAAAAAGTGTTTAATGGAAAGGTTAAACATATTTTTGGGAAGATGGTTGATGGTAAGGTTAAAAGTGCAAAAGATTTTTACAAATCAAAATGTTGGTGGGATAGATGTGTACCAGAATCTCCCAAGGCTGATCAGGCTTGGGGGAAAGTTTTTCCTAACTAAAAATCCGGACTTGCCGGAGCTCCCAGGTTGGTAAGAGTGGAGCAGGAATCGGCATCATTCTTGAATAGGTTTGATTGGTAAATCTACAGGTGATATCTTTATATTGTTATATTTTGATTTACAAGTAGTTTGGATTGATAAGTGAACCTATAAGTGGTTGTAGAAGGTTTTCACTTACAATTGGTAAATCAAGGACATTAAGTTGTACTTGTTTTTACTACATATGATTGAGAAACAATGTGATGAACCCCTATCTTACAAGTGATAAAATCAACGAAATTTATTTTCCAAAAAAACCATTTGATTAAAACAAACTTAAGTGTTTTGAAATCACAATGGGAAAATAGTTTGTTGAAAGGGGGAGTTCTGATTGTTTATGCCAAGTGGATGGCGATTTGAAGTGATTTGATATCAGTTGTCACTTTGCTTGTATAGTTTGTTTTCAAATTTCCTAAAATGTGTTTGCATTTTAAGGGGAGTAAAAATTTCAGAAAATCCAAAAACATTAGAAAATTTGAAAAAGTCAAAAACATGATAAAATTTAAAATGAGTTTTGTTGTATAAAAGAGGAAATGATAGTACATCAGTGGACGATCACAGCATGCTAAAGAAATGGAAAGAAAAATATGATAAACGGTCTCACTGATGATGTGCCAGTAGGTTTTTGCACATTTAGTAGATTGTGACGAGATATAAACCTAAATTCAAACTTGCTTATATCGTGGGTAACATCTCTCGGATGTATGGGTAACCCCCGAAATCTTGTTTGAAGGACCCCTCTTTCTGAGATACTAGGTCTTTATGCTTAGTGATATCTGGGGTATTATCCCATGACTTCTGATTTTGCGGAAGCAATGGCCTAGTCCCCGGAGAATACTTTACGCTTGCTTGAAATAAAAGCCTCCCCTCAGCATAAAAAATGATAAAACATTGCAAAATGCAAATCATGTGCTATTGTAAAAAAAGATCCTCTAAAGGGGACCCACCAAAAGTCGAAGCCGTCTTCTCTCTGCTGAACGGAAGTTCTGACCTGAGCTCTCACGGTCTCGCAATTTAACCCCTTACAGATATCATCTAGGTATACTCACCTGTAAGACTGAATATTGGGATCTGGATACGGGAGTATATTCTGAGGTGGGACACGCGAATAAGTTTAAGTGCTTAAAACATTAATCTCGTATCTCGAAACAGTTGAACTTTGTGAGAAAATTTAAATGGATCAGTATACTGACAATCTAAGTGAATCGGTTAGAACTTAAAATGTTTAAAGCTTAACGGTGTTGGTGATTTGTCTCATAAACTGATATGATCCTCTTACACAAACTCACAAAAATATTGTATGTAAATATTTCTTTTCTGCATTGCTTTTCTGTTATTCAAAATCCAAAAAGATTTTAGGAGTGTTTTAGCATAAATTTTAAAAAAATTCAAAAAGATTTTAGACATCTGATATTGAAAAGCTGATTTTCAAAATTCCGAGTGCTGAGCATGACGAACAGGTTTGGGAGTGTGTGTGATTTGAAAAACGATATACACACAAGTGGTTCATCAGAAATTAACATATTAAATCATTTTGTACGATACTTGAAAATGATATGTTCAATTTGTCTCTACGAGTGGTTAGCAGAGTTTAAATTTGTCAAATTTTAAATTTGGGAAATTTATTTTTGGGTACAGAACTTACAGGTTAGCCAGGAATCGATCCTGATCCTGAGAAGAAATGTGAGCCAGGATGCGATTCTAGAACCTGTGAAAGCCAGACTACGATCCCAAGCATTCTTCGAGGGGGAGTCTATTGATGTAGAGCTTAAGGAATCAAGAGATTTGATCAAGATGATGTAAGAGACAGCTCGAGATCCTGAAGAAAGAAGAGAAAAGATAAAGTTTGATGGATGCTTACTTTGTCAGATACTTTGAAAGAGTCCAAATACTGATAAACACTGAAGACATTGAAGACTCGACACTTAAGACTCGTCAACATCCGAGGGGGAGTCTGTTGGTGCATTACGTCTGTCGACTTCGTCTTGTATCGAGTCTTGTACTAGAATTGTTAGATCAGGGCACGTTGTTCGAGAAATAGGTTTTAGGTGTGTTTGAGCTAATTCCGCTTGAAAGTGTAATTCCGCTTGAACTGGTCACTGCCACTTTCAAGCGGAATCACCTCGACTATATATAGGCTTCATGTCTAGTCATTTGTAACAGAATTAGATTGATATACCGAGGTGCTGCCGGTCTGTCTAGTGATTGTAAACAGTGTTAAATCAATATACAAGACGTTTAAAGTGTGAATCAAGTTGTTTCCAAGTCTATACGTCTGTTTCCGCCTTTCGTATAGATAAGAACTCTTCTGAACGACTCGTTTGGGTCACAAAACGATCCTACAATAATTACAGTCAAAGTCCTTTATTTGATAAACTCATTACATCTTTTATCCATTGACTCTAACCTAGTTAAAATTTTTAGTTAAATCTAGTCATATGTTTGCACATAAGGGCAAATTCGTCTTTTTACTATTCTAAGGACTATTTGTGCAATAAATATCCATGCCCTCTCTCTCTATGAACCGTCTACAACAAAAGAACTATCCAAATCCGCCACACATCACCGCCTCCATCTAGATCCACCACACCATCACACTGCCTCCATCCAGATCCGTTGCACCACACCACCACCTCCATCCAATTCGCCACACAACACCTCCGCCTCCATCTAAATCTGCCACAACCACTGTCTCCATCCAAATCTCTCCATTAAGCATTTCCGATCTCAGATCTGCGACAACGGCGGCTTCGTCATCGCCACTGTCTCCTACTCCACCGATAACCTCGTCCTCTACACCGCCTGCGATCACGATTTCCACGACGACTCATCCGTTTCATCATTTCACAACCGTTTTCCGGTTGATGACGCCACCGATTGCCCTACCGTTCACGAACTCACTTCGGTTTGGGGATTTGATCTCAAACGTTCAAATTCTAACGGTAATTCATGTGAAAGTGAGTTTTTAAATACGGATTTACATGATTTGACGATGATAGATGAGAAAAGTTGTTTTGATGAGGTTCTGTGTGTTGAGTTGGAGTTGAGAAGTTTGGGATATGGAGTGAATAGGAAGGTGTTGTACAAGCAATTGTGTGAGCTTGCGATAGAACGGTTTGATGAAGATGGAGAAGAAGATGAATTAGGGCCGAAAGTGGATGTGGTAGGGGGAATTTGCTGAAGGATTTGACTTGTTTTTTTTTATTAAAGTATTTTTAATTAAGTTGGTAAAATGACTAAACTACCTTTAACTAACCAGTGTACACTGAAAATTTTAACTAGGTTAGAGTCAAAGGACCAAAGATGTAATATGTTTGTCAAATAAAGGACCGTGACTATATTTATTGAAGTTAAAGACTATCCATTGCAATTCGATACAAACATAAAGGACGAAAAGTTCAATTTACCCTAATTACTTTATATTGCTTCACTCCGATACATTATCTGATTTAATATACAAATGCATTTTTTAATAGGTGTAACCTTTTTTGTTAGATTCTTATGTATTTTATTTTTAATAATAATCAATAAAAATACTTAGAACAAAAATATTCCTCGATAAAAATGTTTAGCTTACCGTTAGCAAGTTAAAGTTGTTATAAGGATCATAGTACATAAACCGAAAAAGTAATTAATATACGTTTGTGAATGTAAAGTTAAATTGTGATCCCCCTACCACTAAAAAGTATACTTCCACCACCGGTGATCACTTCCTTGGAAGGAGTTAGACGATTGCACAAGGTGATCACTATCTTTGCTTAGTAAGTCTATTGTGTAACATATATGCCTACCGGGTTAAAGGAGACGACTAGTGGAGAAACTCTCCATTGGAGGATCGGAGAGAGGACGTAGGGGGATTAGTTAAATCTCTCGAACCTCTATAAGTCGGTTTTGTCATTCTTTCCCTTAACTCTTTATATATTTACATATATTTTTTGTTTATAGTTTACAAGTTTATTGTTGGGTTGATAACAAGTGAGATATAAAAAAAACAAAGTGTTTAACAAAGAAATTTTAAGAAAACTTATTCACCTACTCCCTCTAGTTTTCTACACATCTCTCTTCAACTTTTACATCACCAAACCTCCACAATTCTCCACCTCAAACTCTACTTTTTATATAAAAAATACACAAATAATAATGTTTGTGTGTGTGGAGTCCACTCTAACCTTGTCGACCATGTCCTTGCAGCTAGACCATCCTTCTTGAACCACCCTCGCAACATAACACAAGTCTGACAGTGCTGGTTTGTGGGATTTCGCACGCATCCTCATCATCATTGATGTGTATGCTCTAATTAGGAGTCAATATGAAAAAAAAACACCAACACTTTGCTTGTGAATTTAGATATGACCATAAAGTCTCCACCGACTTTACTAAACCTTTAAATGAATTACGAACATGAATTACTAAACCTATGATTAAATTAACAGAAATAACAGTCTATATGAAATAATAAAGAAGATATATGATCAAATAAAAAGTTAATTGTGTTTAATCTATACTTTCTATAAAAGAGGAGAAATCCCAATGACATAAGAAAATCTGATGTGTCAGCCAGAGAGGCTGTCCAACAATGCTTTTCTTATGTCATCAACGATGAGGTGGCAGCCATAGAGAGAGCATAGTGACATCATAATTTAAAGATCTGCCATCAAACCACTGCCTCACTTTCAAATTTTAAAGGTCTGGCCCACATTCAATTATGAAACCACTGATGTTCATTCAAAATTCAAACCACTGATGTTTCATTAAAATGAGAGGGTAATTTGAAATTTAAAACTTATAGGGATATGTAATTTGCATTTAATGTGTGGCACCTGAGGAAAATCCGCAACAGTCTTGATTTATCACTTCATTCCTTTGTGTTTGCTTGTTAAATTTCGGGACGAAATTTCTTTCAAGTTGTGGATGATGTGACAACCCAAACTCTCAAGGTCAGTGTCATTTAGTCACGTGATTCTGTTTTCTGATTACTTCCCTTTCATGTCCTTTACGACGATAAAAACTGTTAGACACTCGTGTATGTAATATACTTGCTATATGTATAACGTGATTATGTATGTGTTACGTGTGTGTAACAAGTTAACTACAAGAAACCGTTGAAACGCTCTTATGTACCAATGAGCTAATTTAGAGAACTACTCCCAAATGTCCTCGCATCGACCCAAAGGGGTTGTTGAGTTTGTTAAGAAATCTTAATAGCCAAATGTGTGGGCTTAAGCCCAATTATCTCGGCCAAATAGGGTGGACCGCCCCAAACCCTCACCTTATATGGTTACGTATTATGCTTCTTGATTAGACGAACTCAAAAACAAACCCTACCTATTCCAAGCTGTGTGCGGCAGGAGACCCTCCCCCCCCCCCCCCCCCCCCCCCTCTGTTCATCGAGACATTAAGTGGTTAGTAAATTCATGTTGCGTAAATCCTTAATTCATAATCGTTAATTTTGTTCATGTATGAGTTGAATAACAAAGAATGTACATGCATGCTATATGATGTTTACGTAATATGGTTTCTGTGTATGATTGCCTTGATTGCTAGAGTAGGGTAATAGTTTTATTGTTAACCATATGTGTTACTAGTATGAATTAATTTGATGCAATAGAGAACTTGGTACGGTTTGAGATTTAGGGTGAGCCGATTGTATGTGGATTACTAATGTTAGATTCCATTAGTGTTAGTAATATTGGTTATTGAAACATGAGATTGAGTTGAGTGAATAATAATAAAGAATCACATAAAGTGAAGTCTGCATATACATGGTAGGTTGATCGAAGAAAAAGAAAAACAAAATTTCAAAGCCTATTTCATGTTAATTGCTAGAGTTCGAATATAAAAGCATGAGTGTCAGATCTTTATTGCAAAGCACATGGGGTTTATAGGGATCTGAACTTGTTTGCTCTGGAAGGTCTGAATGTAAGTATAAGGGGCTGCATATATAGTTAAATTATGTTCTTTGTGTAACAAAAGGGAAGTATATGGATAGGACTTGGGCCGGTGGGAGCCTATGTGGGCTGATTTGGGTTCAGGTATCAAAAAGGAAAACCAAAAGTATGTTGAGAATGTATAACTATCCGTATATAATTAAAGAATGATGGCCAGAATATGTGAATTTATATAGTGAAACACTAGGGTCTGCACATATGGCTTTAATGTTGGTTGAATTTGTGAAAAGGGATATCCGAACATGTGGTATAAATATCAGAATATATATATATATATATATATATATGTTAATGTTAGAATATGTGGGATTCTTTCATGTGTCCATATTTAATTTAAAGTATGCAAGTTTTCTGTTGTAATTGTTGGTGAGTTTTTATGATTCTCAACACATGAAAGGTCCGAACCTACTGTGTTTTACATATTCAGCACTTGACTATATATTATATACATGGTACTAATATGTCCACACTTAGTGAAAAGAATATACAAGTCCGAATTCATGTGCTAATGTATTTCAAATATATCCGTACATAAATGGTTGTTTCAAAGTTGGTTATCCATTAATTATAATAATCATTCAACTATTAGTGCATGTACCTTTTTATATTAACATGGCAGTAAGGAAAGTGAACATGCATTGAATCTTATAATCAATCCTTGCCATTGTGGGTTAACTTATATATTTATTATCATTGCTAACTTATAGTCACTTATTCGCCCCATATAAGAAACTGTGTGTTACTAAGTGTACGGCATGCTAGACTAGATAACATGTAATAAATAAACACCGGTTGCTTGGACATTAGAGTTTTGCATGATCCTACACATGTGTGTACTTACATTATTCAAACTATAGGTCGCGAGTAACGGACCTACCCCCTAGCAGACACTAGAGTACATTATCAAACCGAGCAAACCAAGGTGAGTACATCTCTCTTGAGCATGCGTCCCGGTGGTTGGGACAGTCTTTGGGTATCCCTGAGAGGGATCGGTCTTGGGTAAATCATGGGTATTCCTGAGAGGAATATGTCTTTTGGGTAAATCTAGAATGTTGGATAATATACTCATCCTATCACCATTAAAGTCCCTCCGTGTTGTTTGGTTACCTGAGAGGTAACAAGGTATTAGTTAGTAGCGCTACTTAGGTTTGGCAACCTCACCCCGTACCTGGGAGGATGGGTGTTGAACTAATGACCTAGTCATGACCAATGCTTTGATAGGAGCATTGGAGAAAGGGCAACGTAAATCAGGAGCCGTCTTGTACTCGGGGTATTATCAACATTGTAAATTCAATGGATTAACTAAACACTTGGTAACCAACGTTTTCGTAAAACTATGAACTCACCAGCGTTGTCTGATACACTTGTTGCATGCTCGTAGGTCGTTAGGTATCTTGGATTTGGGAACTTGCTGTCTGGAGTAGCTGGAGTGGTCATGGGTCGACTGGAGGGATTCATGTGACTGATTTCTTGATATTATACATTGGTTTTGAAATTGTTAAATTTGATTTACTATTTGCTTCCGCTGAACATGTTGGTTTTTATTCAAACTCGTTGATGGTATTTTTCATTAATAATTAAGGATTTTATTTTGGAAATTTGTATGGGTTCAATGTAATTAGTGGCTCATTGTTGGTACATCACACGCCTAACAGGGACATTCCCTAGGTGGAAATTTGGGGGTGTGACAGTTTGGTATCAGAGCCACTGGTTATAGTGAACTTGGTTTTAAAACGTTTTTATAAAACCAGACTATAACCGAACAGATCCGAAATCGACCATGACACTCAGCTCCAGATCGCAAGGTTCGTTTCTCGTTTACTATTGCATAGCATATCTAGCGTACACTTATGTATGACATTACACGTGAATGCACACCTGACACTACAGTATGAGTCTTCATGATATCAACCCCTGTTATGTGAACTGTTAGTGTGACACTACCCTTCGACTATTATGATTCTTGATCCTGTAAAACCTTTTGTTTGCTATTTGAATGTGGGGAACCTTTTAGCGCAAGTTAAGAGGCACTGAGATAAGCATGCAAATCGCCTTATTATTATGGGTGCACACATAATAATAACGTGAGGTGCATGTGAGTCCCAGTGAGGATTAACGAGTGTGAAAAGGGTTATGCTCGGTTAATTGGTGTTATGTTAGAACTCAGTAGTCTATAGAGGTCATAGTAATACTTGACTCCTACTCGAACTCGCATTTTAAATCTTTCCTCTTCTTGTATAGAAACATGAGCGGACGAGGCCATGGACGCGGCCACATTACTATGACCCTGGCCGAACTAACCAACTTGATTAACACTCGTGTGGCTGAAGCCCTAGCGGCTTACCAGGCCGGTATGATATGTGCCAATTACTTTCTTTCCTTGTGTCGTATACTCGAATCTTACTTGTGTGTTGTACGTCCTATCGTTTTAGGTCAACCTGCGAATCAAAACAATCCACCTGCCTGCATGTTTAAGACCTTCATGGATTGTAAGCCATAGACCTTCAGTGGGACTGAAGGAGCTGTGGAACTCTTGCGTTGGTTTGAGAAGGCTAAAATCAGTGTTTGTTATGTGTAACTGTCCCGCGGGGGACCGGGTGTAGTATGCTTCAGGCACGCTCAAGGATGGTGCCTTGGCTTGGTGGAATGCCCAAGTTCAGATGTTGGGTATTGAGATGGCGAATGCCACCACTTGGGATGAATTCAAGGAGCTAATACGAGAGGAGTACTGTCCTCGTGACGAGATACAGAAGCTCGAGAACGAGTACTACGATTTGAAGATGGAAGGATCTGAGATCGAGGCTTACACGAAACGATCTCATGAACTAGCAATTTTGTGCCCTAACCTGTCTCAACCTGCATCGCGAAGAATTGAATTGTACCTCAAGGGCCTAGCACGAGCTGTAAAGGGGTATGTCACTGCTGCGAACCATAACAATCTACCCCAGATCATCCGTTTGGCACACAAGATTACTGACCAAGAGGTCGAGCGTGGCTCATTACCGCCTCGTAAATCTGCTACTACCTCTACTGCTACAACTACCACACCTGCTAGTGATAACAAGCGAAAATGGAACGATGCTGACAAAGCAACCAGTGCCAGCCAATCTCAGAAAAGGGCAGACAACAACATCCACCGCAGTTTTAGCCAGTCTTCTTCTGTGAATCAGAATCAGAGCAATAATTCAAATCAGGGTTCTTATGCGGGAAAGCTACCAAAGTGTAATAAGTGTATGTTCCACCATCGCGGGCCGTGCACCCGGGTATGTCACACGTGCAACAAGGTGGGGCATATGGCTAAAGATTGTAGGGTCTGGCTTCCTAACCAACAGCAGCAGCAGCAGCCACAACAACAGGAGAGGCAGCAGCCTTAACAGAATCAGGGTAATCAAAAGGGGTGCTTTCAGTGTGGTGATGAGGGTCATTTTAAGAAGGATTGCCCTCAACTTAATCAGAATGCTGGCAACAACAATAATACTGGGAATGACAACAATAGGAACAATGGTGGGAACGGGGCACGTGGAAGAGTATTTACTATTGGCGCTGGGGAAGCTCGCAATGATGGCAATGTTGAGACTGGTACGTCTTCTTTGAATGATCTTTTTGCTTCTGTTTTATTCGACTCTAGTGCCGATTGGAGTTATGTGTCTTTGGGGTTCAGTCGTCAGTTAGGACTGACTCCCACCCCTCTTGTAAATAAGCATGTATTAGAATTAGCTGATAGTAAATCGATAGAAGCTTCTCATGTTCTTTTTGGTTGTAAACTTGATCTCATGGGTCAAGTGTTCGACATTGACCTACTTCCCGATACTCTTGTAAGTTTTGACGTGGTCGTTGACATGGATTTGGTTATCTATGCATCAAGTGGAGATTCTCTGTAAAGAGAAAATCGTGCGTATCCCCCTCCCTAGTGGGGAATCCTTATCAGTTCAAGATCATCGTAGTGGTGCCATGGTTGGAATCATCTCAGCCATGAAAGCCCAGAAGTGTCTACGGAAGAGCTACCCTGCTATATTAGCTCTCGTCACTGATTCGTAACCTGAAGAAAGGAAGATCGAGTATCTTCCAGTTGTTCGTGAATTTTCTGACGTGTTTTCTGAAGAGTTACCTGGTTTACCTCCACATCATCAGGTGGAATTTCAGATTGAACTTATGCAATTTCAAATTCCTTCTGGGATACAACAATCCCTTGGGTTCGCTGGATACTATCGCAGATTCATCATGGGATTTTCGAAGATTGCGCAACTTCAACCTCCTTAGCACAGGGGGGAGTTGTGAATTCATGGGAAATAAAACAGGGGAACGTCTTTTCAGCTTTTGAAACCCAACCCTGCAACGCCCTGGGCATCACTTCTATCCGAGGGTACCGATGATCTGGCGGTATACCATGATGGTTCGAATCAGAGTCCCAGTTACACATCGATGCGACATGAGAATGAGATGGCCCACGTGGTGGACTTACAGGAAGAACTGCACGAATCACGACCAGCGGGGGAAGCCATAGTTTGTGGATTTAAATTCGAGGCATTACTTGGACGGTACCGAATGCACCACTTAGACCGATCACAAGGGCCTCCTGTGTACCCTTGTTTCAAGAGTGCTAAACATGTGAAAGCATCGCTGGATGGAACTTTTGAATGAATACGACCGTGAAACCTGGACGTGCACGAGCTTTGCAGCTTGCTATCGACTCAAACATACCTGATCAGACTCGCCTTTTTCAAATTGAAGAACTAAAGGAAGAGAGTTCTCAAGATTAACCCATGCGGGGCATGGGGAAGCAACCTTTGGCAGGTCGGACGATATTTGCTACTTCATGGAACGAATATGGACCTCACCATATAGCAACCTTAGGGAACTGGTGCAGGCGAAGCACACGGGCCTCGATATCCTATTCATCTGAGTTTTGATAGGATGTATTAAAGCCGGAAGACCATGTACGGGTGACCGGGCCTGAAGACCCATATAGCCACGCATGGGAACGAAGTTTGGCATGTGGGAAAGTCAAGTTGGGATTTTAGCAACCAGAAACACATGTATGGAAATGAGAACAGACTGGCATGGATTTGGTCACTAGTCTACTTACAACTCGAAACGGAAACATTATCACCTGGGTGATCATAGATGGACTCAAGTTACCAGCACACTTTCCTGCAATCAAGAAAACTGACGAGTCTTCACAGTTGTGAATGTTCCTCTGAGAGAGGCGGCTTTTAGGCACGAGGTGCCAACTCCTGTTACCTCTGAATTTGATCTATGCATGATTTATGTCAGGCAATACACAACACCCATGGCTCACGTCAGGACCAGAGCATTGCTTATCGCCGTTGGACAAACGGTCAGAGTAAACGAACTCTCCTGGCACTCGAAGACATGCTGCGAGCATGTGTGTGACTGTCTTTGGTGCAAATTTGAAGGACTCCTACCTATGGTTGAGTACTATTGCGGAAGTTATCATTTTGGTAACCAGACAGCTCTGTTGAGGCAGTACATAGACAATAATGCCAACCTTCTTGTTAGACTGAGATGGTTGACAACTTAATTACTGATCCAGGACTGGTACTCGAAACTCTTGGGAAGGTTGTTTGGATCGGGAGTCGATGGGCGGCAACGCGTGACCGTCAGGAAAGCTGATAAACTTGGGAAAGGCTGGAAGATCGCTGTAGGCGATCGTATCATGTTGAAAGTCTCACCCTGGGAGGGTGTGGAGCGCTTGGGAAGCGTGGCGAGCTTAACTGGTGTCATGATGGACCATTCAACAGTCTGGGAAGAATCGGTAACGTAACCTACAAACTTGAGTTACCTGCTGAGCTGAGTAACATTCATGATGTCTTACATGTTTCGCGATTACAGAAGCGTTTTTCTGAGGAAACACTGATTGTGCCGTTTCAAGAGCTCAAGATTGACGACAAGTTACAGTTTGTCAAAGAACCTATAGAGATCATGAACCGGGAGGTAAAGGTGCATAAACATAGTCGTATCCCGATTGTGAGAGTTCGTTGGAACTCAAGACGTGGACCAGAGTTCACGTGGGAGCGTGAGGATCAGATGAAGCGCAAGTATCCTCCACTTTTTCCTGATGACCAATCTAATTCGGGTACTACTGGTGAATTTCGGGACGAAATTCCTTTTCAAGTTGGGGATTGTGACATCTGTGTATTTTAATCCTTGTACTGTTCCGAACAACATTGTATTTAATGAAATATGGTGTTTTAATTTCAATATTTGTTTAATTATTTGTGACATTAGTACGTTTTCAATCATTGTTCAATTCCGAACTCTCAAACCAGTTCTGGAAGTGAAATCGTAAACCGTTACATGAACATAATCGGTTTAACGCGACGTACACTCCGGAACAATGACATAAGCCAAACATACCCTAAATACCCTTTACATAACTTAGAAATAAGTTTCGAAGGATTTGGTATGGCAAAAACATGTTTGTTCGAACTTAAGAACTAATTGCGACAAAACTGCGAAACGAACGTTGGTGACCGCCCGGATAATATTTAAATTCCAAAAATATTCTGTTATGATTAAAATTTTACTTTTAATCATGTTCGTGTTTAAAAATAAATTAAAACGCTTAAAAACGTTATTTTTCAAGTTTAAGCGCGTACCGCGTGTTACTGCGCAACACAGTGCTTATAATGCAAAACGCAGACAACGCAGCCAGTCTCGGCAACTGATATTTATCTCAGCAATAATATGGCAAGTTTATTTTTATAGAATAATAAAAATAATTTAAAACGCCATAAACCGGGATTTAAACGCTAGATAAAATACCCGGTAGCCAGTTAAATACCTGCTTTTAACCAATATGTGTTATATATATATATATGAAGATGCATGTATATCTGAGTGAAGGGTGGAGGTGGCGGCCTCATGAGCCTCCTCTTGCCACTTCTCTTTCAATTTTGGCCACTTGTTGGCTTTATGATACACACAATCTTTCATAAATCTTCCATATCCTTATAAATCTTTCAAGATCACAAGCAAAATCAAAGCAAATCTTCCTCTCTCTCTCTCTCTCTCTCTCTCTCTCACTCTCTCCCCCATAAACGTACACCACCACCACCACCACCCCCATTTCCAATTTTGCAACCTTGTTCTTGAAGATTAAACTCCATTCCAAGCTAGTTTCAAGTTGGTGTGAAGATCCAAAGGAGTTTCCAAGGTGTTTTCAAGTGATTTCAAGCTCCATATCTTCAAAATCTCATCAAAAACTCACTTGAATCTTGAAGGTATAAAGTTTATGTTTAAATCATACACTTGATTCTTGCTTGTTCTTGATGATTGGAAGTTTCTCTTGAATCTTGGAATTTTTCACAAACTTGAAATCTAAAACGAAATGGGTCTTGATACAAAATAAAAATGGTATTATACATGTGTGTATATATAACCGTATATATATGTGTGTGTATGAGATTTGAGTTTGAGTTGATTCTTGATAAATACTTGTTTAGGATGTTTGCTTGCATGAACAAGATTATGTGCAAATATGTTAGAGATATAAAGGAGTGATTGAATCATGAGTTATAATTTGAAATAATGTTAGTATTTTGACATGTAAATGGCCGAAAATTTATTAGACATATTTGAGAATTTTTTAGTTGTTGCATGTTCTTGAATGATAGTCAAAATGCAAGTGTTTGATAATTTGTGCATGATATGATGAATGTTCAATTAAATCAGTAAGTAAACATGAATAAATTACATGTTTGATGCATTTAAATTCATATGAAATGATGATGATATGATAGTGTGCTTTAGACACTTGTACATAAGAATACATGTTGATTTAAAGCTCAAGAAATGATAAAAAAATGATTGTATGTCAAAAATGTTTTAGAACAGATTATAAACACTAAAAATAACATTATTTGGTATATTATAATGGCATGAAACTTTGTCATAGGTTTGATAGCTTTGCATGTTGTACATATAGCTTAGAAAGTGGTAAAATATGTGAAATTTGCATGATTTATGTGCTTTATGTGAGACCTGCACTATCATGAGTATAACCACTATTTTATTCAGTAAATAACACGGGTTATGTTAAAATATCAAGTCGTTACGATTTGGGATGGTTAGGGTAACGCTTGATGCAAAACTATGCGGTAAAACGGTTAAAAATCGGCTTTTCGGAGGATTTTTATAAAACTGTTTTAGATCAGTAAGTAAACTGATATTTTTGATATAAAAATAAGTATTTTAGCTTATATTAAGTTTACTTGGTGTTTGGTTAGTCATACGTGACTTCCGACGCCCAAAAACGTTACCGAATCGCTAAAATACGCGTTTTTCAATGTACACTAGAATGGGTTGTTCATGGGTTAATTTTATGTGTTACAAGATGTTATGTGATTTATAATATGTGTATGATGACATGTTTATAGTTGACAAGATTATGTGTATTACGATATTTATTTTATGTCATAATAAGTATATATACTAAGACGCGCAAATCGTAGATATATTGCTTATAACATGATGAGGGTCACCAATAAAATCATTCAAGTCGCAAAGTTCTTAAAATATATATGTGAACGCATATATATATATATATATATATATGGAGCCGCTAAAATAAGAACCACCTCCAGTTGTAAGAATCGCGAGAACCACTTTCAGCCAATCAGATTCAGCCACTAAAAAGGGTATTTTGGTCTTTTACTACCAAATGTCATTTCCTTATATCTCTCCTCATTAATTAACTACCATCTTTTTTATAAATGTCACATTGTATTTAAAGCCCATCTTTTGTCTCTCTCTCTCTCCTCATTCTCATTTGAATCTCAAAATCCCCTGATGAAGTTTTTGAAGACCTTCATCTTCATCCTCTACAAAAATCAAACATCGCTCTTAAACCTTCATCTTCATCCTCTACAAAAAGCAACTTCCCCTTCCCCTTCCAAACACCCACAGCCGACACCCCCACCCCCTCGTCGTTCTGATCGGCGACTGGTGGAGCAAGTTCTGTTCCGGCGGCTCTCCGTTTCGTCGACAACCACCAGCAACAGCCACCCCTCACCTCACTTCTTCATATGCACAACACACACCCCTTTGATGACGTTCCTGACGGTGGGTACCAGAAAGAGAGGTGGAGAGAGAGGTTGAGCATAGATATAGTCGGAGAGCCGACGTCGCCAGCGACGTCAACGACGACCAACGCCGTTAACAGGGCGGGGTTGTGGTGGCGGTGGGTTTTGACGGGGACGGCGGTGAGGGTTTGAGCAGGTGATTTTGTTGTTGATTATTGGTTCTGATCTTGTTTCCTTGTATTTTTTATGTTGATTTTTGGTTCTGATCTTGTGGGGAGGTGGGGGTCGGTGACGTGATTTTTTTATGGGTGTTCTTGAATTTTTTATTTTGAATCTGTGATGGGGTTTCATACAACTTGATTATGATTTTGGTGGTTGTTCTTGAATTTTTTATTTTGATGGGTTGTTCTTTTGGTGGGTGTTCTTGAATTTTTGGGGTTGATTTTGAATCTGTGATGGGGTTTCATACCCACTTTGGGGTTGTTCTTTTGGTGGGTGTTCTTGAATTTTTGATTTTGAATCATGCATAATATTTTTGATTTTGAATCTGTGATGGGGTTTCATACCACTTGATTTTGAAGTGTGGTTTGTTGCAGGTGGGGAATCAAGTGTAAAACGTTGATATTGAGTTTTTGAACTGTGGGTTTTTGGGTGGCGATGATGCAAAAAAAAACTAGATGTTTGATGACGATGGCGCAGCATCGATAGTGGAGGGTAGGTTTTTGAACCCGCAACCCCACTTTGCAGCCTTTTAATTATCGGAAAATCTGAGTCAAACCCCGTTTTTTTTTCGAGACACACTTTTGTTTTGATGTTGTTGGTTTTTTATATTCTTTTCCCCAGTGACGATAACAATCTATCTGAGACACCTACCGAGTTTGCGTTTTCTGGGTGAGTTCGTGTTGAGTAAAAAAGTTTTTGTAAAAAAAAAATTTAAACCGTAAACTTTTTAACGTAAAACGTAAAAAGTTTAACGTAAAACGTAAACTTTTTTAACGTAAAAACGTAAAACGTAAAACGAAAAACGAAAAAACGTAAAACATAAAAAGTTTTACGTAAAACATAAAAAGTTTAACCGTAAATCGTAAAACGTAAAAAAATGTTAAACCGTAAACTTTGAGGCGTCGATGATGATAGCAAACTATCTGAGACACCCCCCGAGTGTGCGATTTTATGGGTGCGTTCGGTTTTGCGTAAAAACGTTTTTGTAAAACTTTTTAAAAGTTTTAAATACGTAAAACGTAAACTTTTTACGTAAAAACGTAAAAACGTAAAACTTTTACGTAAAACGTAAAAAGTTTTACGTAAAAAGTAAAAAGTTTTACTTAAAACGTAAATAGTTTTTCGTAAAACGTAAAAAGTTTTAGGTAAAACGTAAATCGTTAAATTTTTTTTAGTAAAACGTAAAAAGTTTTAGGTAAAACGTAAAAAACCGGCGCGTAAAACGTAAAAAAAACATTAACGTAAAAAACCAGCGCGTAAAACGTAAAAAAACGTTAACGTAAAAAACCGGCGCGTAAAACATAAAAAACGGCGTTAAAAAAACGGCGCGTAAAAAACGACGCGTAAAAAAAGGCGTTAAAAAACGGCGCGTTAAAAAAACGGCGTGTTAAAAAAACGACGCTTGAAAAAATCCGGCGTAAAAACGGTGTGTCAAAAATACGTAAAACGTAAAAAGTTTAACGTAAAACTTAAATTGTAAAAAGTATAAAAAATCTTTTAAAAAAAACCTGAATTTAAAAATGTTTTTAATAAAAAAATTATGTTTAAAAAATAAAAAGTAATATAATAATACAATAAAGTATTAAAAAAACAATAAACTCAAAAAGACAAAATAGAGTGGTTTTACCTAAATACCCTTTTGGATTAAAATATTAAAGACATAATAAGACAAAAAATACTTAATATTATTTTTAAATGCTTTCAATCTCATCCATCCATCTACTTGATCTAATGGCTAGAAAGTGGTTCTCGCGGTTCTTACAACTGGAGGTGATTCTCATTTTAGCGGTCTCCTATATATATATATATATATATATATATATATATATTGACACCAACATAATCAAAAGAGTAAACTGCCATTTTGGTCCCTGTGGTTTGGCCAGTTTTGTCATTTTAGTCCAAATCTCAAACTTTTTACATCTGGGTCCCTGTGGTTTACATTTTGTTGCCATTTTGGTCCAAAAGTGATATTTGACCAGAATCACCAAATTAAAACCTCCTGTTTTGTCCTTACCCTCAGGGGTAATTTTGTCATTTTAAAATTATTATAACTAAATAAAAGCATCTTCATCTTTCCCCAGATTAAAACCTCCTCTCTCTCTCTCTCTCTAAAGTCTCCCACCTCCCTCTCTCTCTCTTCTCTCTCTCTATCTAAATATAAATCTAGTTCAGATGCTTGCTTCTCCTCCACCATATCTGTATTTTTCTAAATCGAAATTAAGACTCCAGGTGCCAAATCGAAACCTAAGCTCGCCATTTGTGGATAACCACCTGTGAAGGTAATTTCCAGTTGAAAGGTTGAAATTTTTGGGTGTTTGTGGGTGTTTGGTTAGGGTTGGGATGGGCGGCGACGAAGGGGTTGTGGTGGTGGTGGTAGGAGGTTGGTGGACGGTGATAGATGGTGTGGGAGGGGGCGGTAGGTTTTCCTGGTGGTGATGGTGCTAGGTGTGTTGATGGCAGGTGGGTTGCGGGTGGTGGCGGTGGCCGGTGGACGGTGAAGAATGAGGTGGTGGCAGATGGTTGTGGTGGTGGTGGTGGTGGTGGGAGATGGTGGTGGGACTGTTGCCATAACATCCATGTTTTCTGGCTGATGGGGAGAATCCTGTCCCTCAACTACCTCTTCTTCTTCCGAAACCCAACCACCATCCTCTAAATTCCCCATATCGTCAAAATTAAGGATCTTAACAGGTGTCGGCACTTCAACAGACATTGAATTTGTTGTGCACGGAGATTTAGAGGGTGTAGAACAAGAAACAGGGGGGATTATACATGGTCATCTGGATTTGACATCGATTTCTTAACAGATGGGTCAATACCTCCAGGTGTAGGTTGCAAGACAGCACCCTCAACTTCCATGGCCGCAATCGAATTTCCATGAAGTAAATCGTTCACACTGATATTGGCCAAGGGAATACGCCCCTTTTCACCCTTTGACGCCTTGTGAACTCCTTTGCTGGAGCCAATAGAGACACCTGAGGAAGCTAGGGCACCGGATTGCTCTCTGGCATTTTTGGCGGCACTACTAGACCTGGTAGAGAAACGGCGCGAAAGAGAAATTTCTGAGGGGTTAGGCTGCAAATCTGGGTCAGGGGGTAAAGGCGGTGGAGGAGCTCCACCTTTGGAAGGTAACATTTGAACACAAACAAGATCAGAACACTGAATTTGTGCAAGAACAAGGGGAATTCGGAGTTTAGGTTTGTTTGGGTTGAAAGTGAGGGTGGAGATGTGGTTTGTCTGCAGATATGTTATAATAAAATTAAATTGACCAAAATGCCCCTGTACAAGAAGACAAAACAATCAGGTTTCAAGAGTCAAAATAGGGGGTTTTGGGATTTTGGACTAAAATGGCAACAAAATGCAAACCACAGGGACCCAGAAGTAAAAAGTTGGAGATTTGGACTAAAATGGCAAAAGTGCCCAAACCACACGGACCAAAATGGCAGTTTACTCTAATAAAAAATAATAACTTTTCGAGAAAATCTCGAAGTTATGTGAAAATTCTAAGTATTGGAGAAACTTAGGTATTTTTGTGAGTTTTTGATTATTAAATCGTTCTTATTTAATTTAGGACGAATAAACAATTTGAGGGATTGTGTTAACATATAAAAACGCACTCAAAGGTGAGTACATAGTTCCCCTATTTTACGTTTTCAAATGTTTTGGGGTGAAGCATATGTGCATAACTTTACTTTTCGTTTTCATAACATTATACATGTTTTATTACATATTACATATAATATATTATTTCAAAGACATTTTTATGGTATATTGACTTAGTATACCTAACATTTGGTTTCAAAGACATTTTGTTTGCATATTGACTTAGTATGCCTAATGCATGGTTTTACAAAGACATTTCTCATGACATGCTTACATTGAAAAGGACATTTGGTATGTTTAACGGGTTAGTAGTACATTCATTAACATTGATCACGCCGCTCGGTAGTATGTAATAGCGCTATAGGGCTTGACAAATCCCGTTCCCGCTTTCTAGGAATTTCGGAAGGGGAATAACAGAATCCGAATACATTTTTGATAAACATTGATCCTAATAAGGGTTTATCCGACAGTCTCAAGGCTTGAGTGTATGCGATAGACAAACCACATAAATGTTCATATCGATAAAAGCAATGGTTTTCAAAACATAAATTTTGTTTTAAACTTTAGTTTACTCAAAGACTTTGTTTTGTACAAGACATTTGATTACATAAGACATTTACTTATACATGACATTATGCATTTGGCTTGAGTAAATACTATTTATTCGCCATACATGACATTATGCATTTGGCTTGAGTAAATACTATTTATTCGCCATACATGACATGGTTTATACTGGACATTTGACATTGGACATTGGTTACACATGACATTGACATTTAAACAAGACATTATTTCATGGTTATTAATAAGTGAATTAAATTACGAGACGTGTACAATATGATAAAAGCATGGTGGATACACCGCTGGTACTTCCTATATATAAGTGCTTTTATGATATTGCATATCGTGGCATTATCTAAACCACTTCAACAAAGACAAGACATGACATATTTTATACATATTATTTTTATTTGGTTATTTACTTAACCATACATCATTTTTTTATATCATTTGATTTTCATATGATTTTATAAAAGAAAATATTTTATAAGGTTCATGACTACTTTTCATTAAACATTTCTTTTAACATTCAAATTCATGAATCTTCAACACTAAACCTATGTTACTCACAGGCATTTTTATGCTGACGTATTACTTTCACATATGTTTCAGGAGCGAATGTTTGATGTGAGCAAGCTACACTTAGGGCAACTTGGGCCTTAGCAATCTAAAATCAAGAAAGTTATCATCTTTTATGTTATGTGTTTTGTTTGAACTAAAACAATGTAATACTTTAAGCTTGTAAATCTTAACTTTAATTATCATGTGTTTTGAAACAATAATTCTGCCACACGACTCCCCGACGTTTCCGCCGCGGTTTGTTGTTTTACGCAGTCGGGGTGTGACAGGGATGATGTGGCACCTAAGGAAAATCCGCAACAGTCTTGATTTATCACTTCATTCCTTTGTGTTTGCTTGTTAAATTTCGAGACGAAATTTCTTTCAAGTTGGGGATGATGTGACAACCTAATCTCTCAAGGTCAGTGTCATTTAGTCACGGGATTCTGTTTTCTGATTACTTCCCTTTCATGTCCTTTACGACGATAAAAACTGGTAGACACTCGTGTATGTAATATACTTGCTATATGTATAACGTGATTATGTATGTGTTACGTGTGTTTAACAAGTTAACTACAAGAAACCGTTGAAACGCTCTTATGTACCAATGAGCTAATTTAGAGAACTACTCCCAAATGTCCTCACATCGACCCAAAGGGGTTGTTGAGTTTGTTAAGAAATCTTAATAGCCAAATGTGTGGGCTTAAGCCCAATTATCTCGGCCAAATAGGGTGGACCGCCCCAAACCCTCACCTTATATGGTTACGTATTATGCTTCTTGATTAGAGGAACTCAAAAAACAAACCCTACATATTCCAAGCTGTGTGCGGCAAGAGACCCCCCCCCCCCCTCTGTTCATCGAGACATTAAGTGGTTATTAAATTCATGTTGCGTAAATCCTTAATTCATAATCGTTAATTTTGTTCATGTATGAGTTGAATAACAAAGAATGTACATTCATGCAATATGATGTTTACGTAATAGGGTTTCTGTGTATGATTGCCTTGATTGCTAGAGTAGGGTAATAGTTTTATTGTTAACCATATGTGTTACTAGTATGAATTAATTTGATGCAATAGAGAACTTGGTACGGTTTGAGATTTAGGGTGAGCCGATTGTATGTGGATTACTAATGTTAGATTCCATTAGTGTTAGTAATATTGGTTATTGAAATATGAGATTGAGTTGAGTGAATAATAATAAAGAATCACATAAAGTGAAGTCTGCATATACATGGTAGGTTGATCGAAGAAAAACAAAATTTCAAAGCCTATTTCATATTAATTGCTAGAGTTCGAATATAAAAGCATGAGTGTCAGATCTTTATTCCAAAGCACATGGGGTTTATAGGGATCTGAACTTGTTTGCTCTGCAAGGTCTGAATGTAAGTATAAAGGGCTGCATATATAGTTAAATTATGTTCTGTGTATAACAAAAGGGAAGTATATGGATAGGACTTGGGCCGGTGGGAGCCTATGTGGGCTGATTTGGGTTCGGGTATCAAAAAGGAAAACCAAAAGTATGTTGAGAATGTATAACTATCCGTATATAATTAAAGAATTATGGCCAGAATATGTGAATTTATATAGTGAAACACTAGGGTCTGCACATATGGCTTTAATGTTGGTTGAATTTGTGAAAAGGGATATCCGAACATGTGGTATAAATATCAGAATATATATATATATATATATGTTAATGTTAGAATATGTGGGATTCTTTCATGTGTCCATATTTAATTTAAAGTATGCAAGTTTTCTATTGTAATTGTTACTGAGTTTTTATGATTCTTAACACATGAAAGGTCCGAACCTACGGCGTTTTACATATTCAGCACTTGACTATATATTATATACATGGTACTAATATGTCCGCACTTAGTGAAAAGAATATACAAGTCCGAATTCATGTGCTAATGTATTTCAAATATATCCGTACATAAATGGTTGTTTCAAAGTTGGTTATCCATTAATTATAATAATCATTCAACTATTAGTGCATGTACCTTTTTATATTAACATGGCAGTAAGGAAAGTGAACATGCATTGAATCTTATAATCAATCCTTGCTATTGTGGGTTAACTTATATATTTATTATCATTGCTAACTTATAGTCACTTATTCGCCCCATATAAGAAACTGTGTGTTACTAAGTGTACGGTATGCTAGACTAGATAACATGTAAAAAATAAACACCGGTTGCTTGGACATTAGAGTTTTGCATGATCCTACACATGTGTGTACTTACATTATTCAAACTATAGGTCGTGAGTAACGGACCTAACCCCTAGTAGACACTAGAGTACATTATCAAACCGAGCAAACCAAGGTGAGTTCATCTCTCTTGAGCATGCGTCCCGGTGGTTGGGACAGTCTTTGGGTATCCCTAAGAGGGATCGGTCTTGGGTAAATCATGGGTATTCCTGAGAGGAATATGTCTTTTGGGTAAATCTAGAATGTTGGATAATATACTCATCCTATCACCATTAAAGTCCCTCCGTGTTGTTTGGTTACCTGAGAGGTAACAAGGTATTAGTTAGTAGCGCTACTTAGGTTTGGCAACCTCACCCCGTACCTGGGAGGACGGGTGTTGAACTAATGACCTAGTCATGACCAATGCTTTGATAGGAGCATTGGAGAAAGGGCAATGTAAATCAGGAGCCATCTTGTACTCGGGGTATTATCAACATTGTAAATTCAATGGATTATCTAAACACTTGGTAACCAACATTTTCGTAAAACTATGAACTCACCAACATTGTCTGATACACTTGTTGCATGCTCGCAGGTCGTTAGGTATCTTGGATTTGGGAACTTGCTGTCTGGAGTAGCTGGAGTGGTCATGGGTCGACTGGAGGGATTCATGTGACTGATTTCTTGATATTATACATTGGTTTTGAAATTGTTAAATTTGGTTTACTATTTGCTTCCGCTGAACATGTTGGTTTTTATTCAAACTCGATGATGGTATTTTTCATTAATAATTAAGGATTTTATTTTGGAAATTTGTATGGGTTCAATGTAATTAGTGGCTCATTGTTGGTACGTCACACGCCTAACAGGGACATTCCCTAGGTGGAAATTTGGTGGTGTGATCAGAGCTTCAATTCTTCTCTCTCTCAAATATCAATTCAAACCCAAATCCAAACCTGATCATAATTTAAAAAACCCATTCCAATCTCTCTCTCTACTCTCTCTCTTCGATGAAGAATACGAAGCAGCTCACTAATCACACAATACGATATTTGATTGCTAATATCAGTTTTATTCTACTGATTTTCATTTCAGGTCCCATGGTTTATCGATGCTTGTATTGTCCGGTTTCCTACAAGAAAACTCTCTCAACTTTGGAATTTGCTGGTTAGCGTTTTCTCCTTTATATTATGAACCTTAAATCTGGTTGTTATATCTATTTGTATGACCTAGAAATTATTAAAGTTTGAAGTTTGATATTGTTACAGAACTTGTATTCTTGTGAAATTTCATGACCTAGAAATTATTAAAGTTTGAAGTTTGATATTGTTAAACGGTATTTTTTTTTTCTGGCCATTTGATGAGATTGTTTGGTATTTTCAGGCCTTTATGCACAAGCTCTACAAAAGGAACTGATTTTTTCATTTCATATTCTGAAAGGAGACAGATACTCAGAAATTTATGTTAAATTTGGATCCATGGTAGGTCTTATTGGTTTCTTCCATTTATTTTGCTGTATTGTCTCGATAATAAGCAATCTTCGAAACATAAAAGATTCAAATCCTAAAATCGGACTTAGGTTGTTAGAATCAAACAGAGTTGAGTGGCTTTGATTGACTGTTGTGTTGAACATCATTCGAAATCTAAGTTATGTTGGTATAAACCCTAATTGATCGAAAAACTGAATAATAAGTGTTTAGTGGATGTTAAAGTGTTGAAAGTTGATAAGGGTTTTGTTAATCGATGTGTTTAGGATACTTCTAAATCAAAGTTTTTCATCAAAACATAAAACCTGCAAACTTGAAAATTTTGAATTGATATTTCAATGTCGTTTGATCTTTCAAACAACAGTGAAGTTATGCTTTGTTGACTGTCGTTTAATCTTTCGAACGACGACAGTGAACTCTTCATATTTTAACTGTCGTTTGATGTTTCAAACGATAGTAGACTCTTTGTTTAAAATCAACTGTTGTTTATTAAACCAAACAACACTAAACCTTTGTTTATTTTAAATGGACTGTCGTTTGATCTTAACTGTCGGTTAAGATGACCAATAAAGTGATTTAGGAGGTTTTATGTATATAACTTTACTTCATTCCTTGTGTGAAGTCAAAATGCGTTTAGGTTGAAACGAGTTGAGTCCTGTTGATTTGAAACATAAACTTATATAATAATATAAATAGTTATTTATTTTTTTCATTTTATTTCGGGTGCAGAGGTGAAGGATATGCAGAAAATGAATGTACAACTTAAATAGGAAGAAGTGATATTAGTAGCACATATATATGGAGAAACTGCATCCATACACATATTACCCCCCCCCCCCCCTAAATGAGAGGCGAGTATTGTAACACCCCGTGTTTCGAAAGTAAAAGTACAAGTCAAAGTCAAAGGAAGAAAAGATTGCTAATTATGATCTGTCTCTCCTTGCTTAATTATCGATTGTACTTCTTGACTTGTAATGGAAAATCTATTTTAATCGCATTTGTTGTATTATGTGGAGTACTTGTTAATAAATCACTATCTAATCGCAGTCTAATCAACTTAATGCTAATCGCATCGCTATCGCATCGCAACCCGAATTATGCGTTCTGGATATTGTTTTACGTGTATGTGTTATTCATGTGTTACTTGTGCATGTTATGTTTATGCTGAGGTGATTAATCGCAATCGCAACTCTATCACGTCTCAATCTAATCGCAAATGCTAAACGCAAGTTATTTATAGTGATTGTATGTTAGATATAGTAGTTAGGTTATTTGTGTAGCTAATGGGTAATACTATCGCATCGCTCACTCAAATCGCATCGCAACGCTCAACGCGCGAAACGAAAACGCGAAAACCAACTCGCCGGAGCCACTCGATCGAATGACCATTCGATCGAATGGTCATCCGAATGGATGACCATCCGATCGGATGGCCACCCGATCCGACACCCATGCGCACCTTTTCCTCTTTTCGAAACCCTATAAATACCTTGTCACATCAACATTCATTGATGTGACAGCCCTCTCTCCGATCAGCTCGCTCAAGTCCCATTTTCTCTCGATTTCTCGCGATTCTTGTAAGTTTTCAACTTAAATCTTGTACTTCTATGATCTACACGCACTTCTTCATCATTTTCACCTTTGAATCTTCGTTTCTAACTGTGAAATCTACTGATTTAAGGTGTTCTAGGGTGATGTCATCATGGAGTTCTTATGAACTTCATAGTTTGGCTTCATTCCACCAAGAACAACCCAAATCTAAGAGATTTCCACAAGATTTAACTATGTTTTCATCACAATCTAAACGTTTTCGTGGTTAAAAGGATTGAAAGATGGTTTCATCACTTTCTTTCAACTCTTTTACACTCATTGCACTCAAAACCGGTAGAATCGGAGCTAGTTCAGACCTTCTACACATTTCCCTAGTGAAGCGTCGGTCCCAGATCTGATTCCTACCAACGAGACAACCGATTTCGGGTTGAACATGAACAAACCGACAAGAACAGTTGACTGGTCGGATTCGGGTGATTCCCGCCCGATCGGATAGCTAGGGCTTGGTGGGGTTCTAGTTGTTTAACACGTTGTCATGCCGTCTCGATTAAACCGCAAACTTTCAAACTTAACAAGTTCCAAAACAAACCAATCATCAGGCGAATTGCCACCCGATCGGATTGCCATCCGATCAAACGGCAATCCGAACGAGTGACCACCAATTTTCAATACTTAAACGTTTTCAAGGAATGATAGTTTCCACAAACAACCATCCGATCGAACGGCCTTCCGTTCGGATGACCATCTGTCCGGATGACCTAAATTGTAGAAACCTTTCCCTTTTTATAAAATGCTACAACGAAAACTTCAAAGTCATCATACACAAACACATCCATCCCAAACGAGTGGCCGCCGACTGAATGGCTAACCGATCGGATGACACTTCGACACCTATTTCCACCTGCATCGTTTTACGTGCCACTTATCGCTTACGCTATCGTTCTGTAACTAGGCTGACTCTCTAGCGCTCCCTTCAATCCATTGCTACCATCGCTGTGAGTATACTCGATCCGTTTTTGCTTAACGCACTTTTGGGTGTTACATACGTTACCTACATCAAATCACATCAACACACAACGCAAACACTTTTAACGCTAACCGCTATTGCATGTTATACGTGACTTGATGAATGCCTGTTTGTTATGTTTACACATTGATTGCTGTCTACCTGCCTTAGCAACGATAGTACTATAGTTTGGACTCAGCACATGTTCAATCAGGGGTTGTTAAGGATATTACTTCACGCGTTCGCAGTGGTGAACATGTGATGCGCACTCGCTACTCGCAGTCAAATCGCAGTCATTGGTATTGATAGGATCCTTGTCGATAACTTACATGCTTCACATTATACGTTGTACATGCTGGTTATGCGAAAACGAATTCGAACTCTAATATACTATTAAACTTGTATGCTCACCTTTACACTATGTGTATTGAATTTATTTTAACGTATGTGACAGGTGTTTGAGATACTATGATGTTGCTTGCCTTCATGGAATCGAGTAGGAGAGTCTAGAAACAAAAACAATTTATTTATTTAAATCTGAGTTGTCGGAACATGTTATTTGTCTTTGAGATATCGATGTCTGTAATAATTGATTTTACTTGATGGGTTATGGTATGGGACATAATATTAACTATCCGGTAATTTAGTTGTTATGAAACTTCTCTTGGACAATCTGTTTCGCTCAGTGTCGTGCCCCGATGATTCCGCCATCGGTTGGGGTGTGACAAGTATTTAGAACGATCATGTGTTTATTGTCTCATAAGTACCTTTTCTTATGTCTTAATTTTTACGTTTATTTAATACAACTCCGGTAGCTTTGTTCATTTGAAGGCTGACGAGAGATCTGGGCATTCCAAATAAGTGAGACAGGTATATGAGCTGTTTGTTAAATATGGATACAAAAGGCTTGATTCTAAGGTTGTAAATGAGTAAATAATATGCATAAGTGAGACGGGTATATGAGTTGTTTGTTAAATATGATCTGTTTGTTAAATATGGATACAAAAGGCTTATTCACCTGCTGGCTGTCTTTGGTTGTTTAAGAATCTAAAGAGGCAAATAACTTAGCGATCACAGGTTCATTGGTTATTTAAGAACTTATTATGTTAGTAGTTTATTAATTGTTTTTCAATTTTTGATAGAATTCTTTTAACTCAACACAGGTGGGATTTATTTAACCTTGAGATGGAGTGTATCTTTTATAACTGAGTTGTTAAGTGCCAAATTATCAACACATGGTATCCATATAGACAAGTAGATTAAGTGTAATGAATTATTAAAAATTGATAATTCAGTTTTGTAACACCCCGAAAACGGGTTTGGGTAATTAAACCCCGTTAATACAAAAGAGCGGGTAAAATACCGTTAGCGGTAAAGGTTTACCCGGAGATTAATAGGATTTAAATAAATAAGCTTAATAATAAATAAAAAGAGAGCAAACGACTTGAGAAGACAAAGTTTATAAAAAGGGACCCGAGTTAACGGGACATAAATAAATGGGTTATAACTCCCGGAACTAACTAAGTAAACTAGGAATAATCAACCAAGTTAGTTAAAAGTCTCGTAATGATATGTGAGTGGATTAAAAACACCTAAAGTAAGAACCTGATAATAATAGTGGGGCCAAAGGTGTTAAAAAGCAAACTAGTTTTAGATTAAAACAAAAAAATAAATTCCAGACACACACTTGTGTGTGTGGATCGTACAGAACACAGGAGGGGGCGACCAAGCTTACCCTCAAACCCTAGCTCACCCAAATCTGCCAAATTGAAGGCCAAGATTAGCTCGAATCAAATGCATGAACACATAGAAACGATCACCTAGTCGTGGGGATCGTAAGGTATGTCAAATTTTTGATATTTAGGAAGTTGAGATTTTGATGAACTTATGAAAAATCGAAATTCAAGCTTAAATGATTGATGTTTGGTTGAAACTAGGATGAATTCATGTTTAGAAACAAACTCTAGTTGAAAAACTTGATGAATTAGTATTAAAGACTAGGGATTTGATGATTACTCTTGCATGTGCTAAGTGGGTTTTGACTAAATTCGTGTATGTGATGCTTTTAGGGGTTTTGATTGCTAAGAATAAGTGTTATAATGTCATAAACATGTTCAAATTGAAAGCTGAATTCAAACAGCTTCTGATCAGAATTTACAGCCGACTTGTATTGGCTGTAACCTGGACAAAACATGACAAAAACATTTGTTTCTTGAGTCTAAAATGTAATTCCAGGAAATATCTTTAAAACCCCACTGGAATCGCATTTTTTCGACGAAAATTTAGCGTTTTATGAATTTTTCCGTATCAAAGGTTCAAGCTGCGTTTTCTGGCAGAATTTGCAGCCCATTACGAATGTCATAACTCAAATTAGGAATTGAGTTATGATCTCAAATTCTTACTGTATAAAGTTTTAAGTGATTAAAAGAATCGCCAATTGGAATTTCGTCAATCGAATAAACGAGAAATTTTAAATGAATTTTTCTGTAAGCTGCAGTCAGAAGTGACGAATCTGATTGCAGCTTAGTAAATGAATTTTTACGAATTTTTGGTAAAGAGTTAGATCTTGAAATTTTAACACAAGGTCTAACCCTCCGAGGTGTATGCCGCATAAAAAAATCATAATTTTTGAAGACTTGTAAACAGGTTAAACAAGTCACCAGAAACAGCCCATTTTTAGTGATATGAAATGCCTAAATGAAATCGCGGCCTACTAGTTAGTATGTAAAATTTGATTTCGTTAAGAGTTCGGATGAAATATGCTTAAGTGAGTTCATTGAACCAAATGTGCATTTGAATATGTTGTTAAGTCAATTGACTTTAAAAATTCAAACCGACCAATGATTAGATCAAATGATAATTTTGATATGGTCGAATGATAAATTCGACATAAAACCCGTAGGATGGAATAGTCGTAAATGATTATGAATAATCTAACCGTCTTACGAATTATGATGATCGTTTGACTCTTGACAAGCTAGATGGAGACTTGGGAATGAAGCGGGTCAAACAGAGCAAGTACGAAAAGAAAAGCGTAATTTTGATGCGAGGAAAGTAAAGCTTACACTCTTTTTTTTATAAAATGTTTAATCATTATAAGGGTTACGAATATGTTAAGCCGAAATGGGTTAAATAACGAAATGGTAAATATGTATATATATCATTCAAATATGTTTGGTCGTTTAGACCAAACGGGTTAAAGGGCAATTTTTAGCGCCATTTGACAAATAACGACTAATAAGTATTGTCGAGTCTAATGCTCACAGGATAAGAACGGCTTACGGAAGTTTGCATTTGCTATAAATTAGCAAAAACATTAAAGCAAGATATTAGAGCGGGTCAATACTTGACCCGATCCAGGTACGCGTATTTTAAATTATAGTTAAAAGTAATATGTTGGTCAAATATCAGTGAAAGCCCTTCATCGTAAAATGAGGGACTGAAATTGACCAAAATACCCATGAACGCTAAACCGGGTAAACGGTCTTTATGAGCCGTTTAAGATCGTGTATTATGATAATGTAAGTTATAGATAAGTATAAAGTGGATTGTGCATAACAAAAGGGAAAGATTTAAACTTAGAAGGTTTAAGTCTTCGAAACGGGTCAAAAGAATTATGCGCATAGATTGAGTACTAGCGCGTAATTCATAGAAGTTACAAACCCGAATTATAGATTTTGAGTTAAGCATGTTGATGTATGCTAAATGCTTAATTAGAAACAAGGTTGTAAACTTTTAAAACAAATGGGTCGAATAAATTAAATAAGAAATTATAAACTAATCGTTTATAATTCAGGTTTCATATGCGAAAAATAGGAAAAATTGATGCGTATTTTTATTACAAACGCGTAGGAAAAAGAATCACCTAAAACGGACTTGTAGATAAAAGTTATGACACTTTAAAGATCGTTTTACGATTAAAACCATAGCTGGGAAAAATGCAGGTTTCAGCAACAAAACTGCTGGAAAATCATCTCCCCCGCGACACGCGACAGGGAGCAGTAATCCTGGCGCGACACGCGAGGGCTCTCGCGGCACGCGAAAGATCAAGAGGAGTCTGTCGCGTGGCGCGACAGACTAAATTCTGAAATTTTATTTTGTTTTTGATTGTTCGATACTAGAACTTGATTATACTAATATTTAAGATATCGAAACTAACTTTTAAGTTGGTTTTGATCATAGGTGAATGTGAAGATGTCCCGGATGAAGATCAAGCTCATTGAAGAACCGAACACGATCAAGATACAAGCTTCCGCACATGGTTTCGTCGTCATTTAAAAACGACAAATTTATACATATTATATTGTATTGTTTCAAATCCGAAAATGTTTTAATTTAACCGTATTTTTCAATGTATATGTAATTATAATTACATGTTTATTTACGTAAATAATACGAAAACGCTAAAATAATAGCAAGGGTGTTACAAGTTTCCTGTTATGCAGATCCAACAGCCTATTCTCTGCAGTACAAAAGCAACCAATGTTGGGTGCGGTTACCTATCCGACCGGCTGGCCCTGTCCGATTACGAAAACATTGGTTTTAAGGTAAAGCTTTGTTCTTCTTTTGTATAATTATTTGAACTAGTCAGTTTTTTGAGAGGTAGACGCTCAAATTAAACGGACAGATTTCGATCAATTCTGTGTCAACAAATTACGTTGCTGAATCTACGAATGAACTTTCATATCCGCGTATGAACCAACTTTCAGGACTGCGCAAACAAAAATTGAATCTCGAGCTTTCAGGACTACGAATAAACTTCTGCAAATGAACGTTAATGCAGGGCAATTCTGGGCAATTCAGCAGCGAATGATTACTGGATTCTGCAGCGAATATGTTCTTTAATTCTGCACAGCGAATGAAAGTGTTTCATTGAACAAATAGTTCTACGGATGAACTAAACAACGACTGGACAGTTTTGCGAATAAGCAACTCTCTGCAAAAGAACTGATTCAGCTTTCAGGTCTGTGTAACAATGTCAATTCAAATTCAAATTCTGTTCGTTTAAACCCGGTTGTCGGAAACTTCTACGTAAGGACTTGACGAGTCTATGAACGAGTGAATATTTGCCCATGATTGATGAGGTGCGTCTTTCTTCATGGTTTCTTGGATTTTTTTTTTTACATTAAAATTTATTTTTGTGGTTTTTCTTTATGTGAAACAAATGTTGATGTTTTTAGGTGTATGGATTACTCATGGAGAAAACAAAATCGACACCAGGGGCAAAACTGGAAAACAATAAGTTTTGTTTGTCTGTGCATTTCCGATGCGTTGAAGAGAAGAAATGGAGCGAGTTGGCTGCCCTAGTGAGATCAGTGCTAAAAGACTACCCGAAGCTCCGGTTCTCCCAAAGAAGGAAGGTTAGATACGTCATTTCACATAATTCATTTTTAAATTCTTTTTAATTTAAATATTGGAAGACAAAAATCTTACTATTGTTTTTGCTAAATTTAAATGCTGTAGGTGTTGGAGATCAGGCCCACAATCAAGTGGGACAAAGGCAAGGCTCTTGAGTTTTTGTTAGAGTCACTTGGTACGTCGTCGTTCTGTTCCTGGTAATTAGTTTAGTTATGTAAATTGCTTAATCTAATAAAATTCATTATGGGTTGAGCAAATAGTATTGTTTTTCGGTTTAAAAAAGTTAATGAAATCTCTGGAATACCCAGATCAATAAAATTAATAAAGAAGAAATTGTCCAACATATGTGACTTTTTGCAGGAGATCATATGCTAATGATGACCAGGGGAGTTGCATATGTGACGTTTTGCAGGAGATCATATGCTAATATACCACTCTATCTCTCTTTACGCTTTGACTTTGACACTGACTTGATGTTCTTTGAATTTGAAACAGGTGTGGAAACAGGTCATGATAATGATGATGTCAGCTCAAGTGACCAGTTCCAGGTGGAATACGAAAAAACAGTAGAAAAGGAAAATTTTGAAAATATTTCTACAGATGAAAACATTTCAAGTTCAGTTTGAAACAGGTGTGTTGGCCAAGTAAGGAAGCTGGCGGTTGGTGGTGGTTTGATGAAGTGATTAACTGTGCATAAAGGGGATGACATGGCAGCTGACGATGATTCAAACGACAATGATGATGATGATCTGTCGATAGATGATGCTACACATGCTGCTAACAAGAAGGGTCACAGTAGTAATTGGTCTTCACGAACAGAAGCGTTAGTGAAGATAATTGAGGCGTTGATAAAAAAGCAAGATGAGCAGTTTTCGGTTTTGGTGGGAATAGTTGGTATAGATGTGGCGAGAGATAAGGCGGCAGCTGATAAAAGAACGAAATTGAACGGAGAGTTGAAAAAGATACCAAATCTTAGTCTACAAACACGACTTCGAGCGACATCTGTTATTGTTGGTGACTCTTCTAAACTTGATCTTTTTTATAGTCTTTCTAATGTATTGTTTATTATTTACTGCTTATGCATTTGATACATATGTAATATGGATGAAAGTAAAGTAGTGAATTTTGTAACTACACATTTGTCATTTTATGATTTTGTATTATTTTTTCAATATGATTTTGTATTATTGTTTCATAAATAATGCTCATCAACTTAAAACCATTGTTGTTGATACATTTGTTGATACAGTGGTTGATACATCTGTTGACTTTGGTTAATAGATGGATGAAAACAAATGTTTGAAACCACTGTTGGGTTAAACAGTGTTTTGTGGAGAAAACAGTGGTTTGTCATTGGTCAAACAGTGGTTTGACTTTGGTCAAACAGTGGTTTGTCTTTGGTCAAGAAGACTTTTGAACCACTAAGAATCATAGTTTTGCAAACAGTGGTTTGACTTTGGTCAAACAGACTTTTTTTAAAAACAGTGGTTTGACTTTGGTCAAAGAGTGATTGCATACTAATGCTATTTCCTTTCATCATGTTCTCTAAGTTACTTACCATCATTCGTTAATTTAATTACATCACATGCAACTTATATAAGTTTTAATTCTAATCTTGATTTCTTGGGGGATAACAGTACCTAGCTTTAAACTAGAAATTACAGATGGGTATCACAACTAGCCTTAAACTAAAAATTACAATATCTATACACTTATCTATACTTTCTTTCAAAATATGTTATGCATGGTTTTCTAAGAAACGACCCGTGTTTGCACACGGGTCTTACCGCTAGTTAGTATAAAAAGTGATCTTAACCTTTCATTTTGGAAATCAACGACTAAGATGAAAATGTAGGAAAAAATAGACGTGTAAGGGTATTTTTGAAATAGCCTAGATGTTGACTTTCTCTCCACATTCAAGACACATGCATGTTCCACCCTATTTTTTAAACGTTCATAACTTTTTATACGACATTATTATTTTTTTAAATTGCACTATAAAATCGAGTATCTTTTTATCTTTAACTGTGTACTCTATTGCTATATAAAATATTACAACTTTTATTTATTTATTCTTGATTATACTAATAAAACAGAGACGATTACTGACTAATGGCAGGTAGGCGAGCAACAAGTTGCGCCGCTACCCCCTTCTGAATAGCAAACCCTACCCTGCTAAACACAAAATTCTGCCCATTAACATGCGCGGTGTTACTGCTTACCACCTGCTGAACCCGCTTGAGGAACCGCACCGCGTCAGGGGCGAGAGCGCCAAAGGTATCGAAAGCGAACGGAACGAACACGTGTTGATTGTAGATGCAAGCTTTTTCGTGCTTAGCTACTTTGCCCGCCTCTGCCTTGATTATTGCCTGTCCCGCCACAAACCCTTGGTCCCTTAGCCCAACGAGGGGGGACACACCTGTCAAATCAACACACACATGTTTCCCTCCTTCCCATCCAAAAACAAGAATATCAGCGGGCCGTAGGGTGGATCTCCTTTCTAAAGGATCAGTCTAGAAGTTCACCAGAGCTTCCTTTTTTGCCGAGATCACTGCTCGCTTAAGGACATCAAAAAACACATCTCGAACTAAATCATGTCGATATTTAAAGCCCGGTAATTCTTTGCAATGGACTGCATGCTCCCCAAAAGAATCCAAGGAACATTTCCGACATACAGGACACGGGTCATCAACCGGGAAAAGGGGTATCATCAGCCGGTACTTGAGGATAGCTCGGTATTCAACAGCCGACATACATTGCCCTAAACCTTCGATAGGAACAACAGACAAGAAATCCTGAAACATGTGTTATATTTCTATGTTGTAATATAACATTTTTGCGCTCAAATTTTTGTAATATATTTTGTGCTACGTTTTCTATGCTAGATTTTTTGTATTGAAATTTTTTGTACTAGATTTTATGTGCTACATTTTTTTTTTGCTGAATTTTTTTACTATAATATTTTGTGCTAGATTGTTTTTGTATTAGATTTTTAATGTTGTATTTTTTAGAAAACAAAAGGATAAAAGTTTGTATTTTAAAACCATAACACTCTTTCATCATACTTATAAGAAGTGTCATATGTTATTTTCACAAACTTTCTTATCTTATTTAAACAAAACTTACTTTTTAGTGGATCACTAATAAAAATTAAGTTGGTCCGTGTAGTAGAAAGTAAAAGATAAATGTTGTTTAGCATGTTAGTAATTGTGTATATATAATATATTTTTTGCACCAATATTCTGTTTTTTTTTTTTTGTAATTTATTAAATTATTTATTTGTGTTTTAAAAGTTTTTTTTTTCTAGATTACGTATAAGGCCATCTCATTTTTTACGGATTCGATCTGTATATCGGGATTTTCTGATGAAAACTAAAATATTTTCTTATTGTTATTTTTGGGATTCCTAAGTAAATATCGGCAAAAATATAACAATTGTTTAACCACGATTTCTTTTTTAAGAGGGACACGCAAAAAACACACCACTTTTGATACCCAAGAAGTCATCTGTGGGAAATATATGTGGTTATCTTAGCTAGAAAGATTAGTTCAAGTGGGGTTTATTGTACGTGTATGTGGAATATTGCCCAATGTGATATGTGGACGAGGATGTAGGATTGATACCCATCAAAATTTCTACGTAAAAAAATTCCTACTTTCTCGTATAAATCTCCAACAAAACATCTTGCATATCACTCATACAACTCCCTACATACGTATCAAAAAACAATGAAAACTTATTCCTATGTGGGAAAGAAACTAGAACAACTTTGTAGTTCATGTGTCTTTCGATTCATATGGTTTCATCTACGAGGAAACAAGTTTTCCTTAGAGTTGATCTATTTTCTTTTTATTTCATCTTTAGGGTTTTCCATTCTCCGATCATTGGATGCAAAATCTCCCACATTCACACCAGGAAACCTCGACTTATTCTTCACCTCGGTCTCTGCGGCCGCTGTCACAAGCATGTCCACCGTAGAAATGGAGGTTTTTTCCAACACCCAACTTGTCATTTTGACAATTCTTATGCTCGTTGGTGGCGAGGTGTTCACTTCGTGGCTTTCACTCAAACTCCGTACGTTGTTTTTTAAGGTCTCACATAAAGATGATGATCCGGTTGATCTATCTTTGAGCAACCACCACGAAGATCCCAGCAATAACATAGCCATTCTTGAACTTGAAAGTTCAATGTCAGAAAGTATTGATCATATGGAGGTTTTAAAGTACAAATCCTTAAAATTTTTGAGTCTCCTTGTATTGTTTTACCTCCTATTTGTCCATGTTTTGGGTCTGGTCTCAGTTTTTATTTACATAAATGCCATCTCAAGTGCAAGAAACATACTCAAGCAAAAGGGTCTGCATGCAGTCACTTTCTCCTTCTTCACCATAGTTTCATCCTTTTCCAATTGTGGGTTCATTCCAACCAATGAAAACATGTTGATCTTTAGAAAAAACTCTGGCTTGTTGTTAATTATAGCCCCTCAAATTCTCTTAGGTAACACTTTGTACCCTCCAGTTTTAAGATCTATCATTTGGGTCGTAGGAAAAATAACCAAGAAAGAAGAAAGTAGGTACCTGTTAAGGAACTCAAAAGTAGTTGGGTACCATCATCTTCTTTCTTACAAACACTCTTTCCTTCTTCTGATAACAGTGTCAGTTTTTCTCATGGTGCAATATATCTTGTTTTCATCAATGGAGTGGACTTCAGGGTCATTGGGAGACCTGAATGTCTACCAAAAACTTGTTGGGGTCTTATTTCAGGTAGTAAACACTCGGCATACCGGTGAATCCGTTGTGGACCTCTCAACCATCAGTGGAGCCGTATTGGTGTTGTTCATATTCATGATGTGAGTGTCTCTTTCTCTATCACTGTTAATATCATGTTTACCTATAACTTATCACATCACGGATTCTTGCAACATAAATTCTAAATACTTTATTTCTTTTGGTTATCCACCTTTTCTCTAAAACACATGTCTAATTTGGAATACTTCTGGTTTTGACAAATTACAATGAATTTTTAATGTGATTGTATTTATAAATGTATAAGAGATGGTACATGTTACACAATTGTGTTGCTTTTTCCATGGGGGTGCGGAACATTTTTAAAAATTTTAGGCCCCTAGGTATATAAGTAAAAAAATCGGTTCGTATTGGGTCGGGTCGGGTCATGTAAAACAAACGAACATCAAACTAAATTTATATAATCATCAAAAACATGTCAAACCTTGTTACAAACATAATTAAAACGTCGACGCCCTACGGGTTTTCATTTTTTGAAATATATCCAAAACATCATCTAAAGCTAATTTCTTAAGCAACTCTTTCTCTATATAACATAAGTTCATCGCTCCATAACATAATGTTTCAATTTTAATTTTCAACTATTCAAGCCCTAGAAATCATAACGTAAGTTGTAATCACCCTAAAAATATAGAAACAACATAATCACCCTAAAAATCATCTAAACAACGTCAAAACACACAAAATTTCAAACCTATTTAACAACTTTATTACCCTTTTCTCCTATAATATCAACCAAAATCATCAAAATAACAAAGAAACTTATCCATGTTCGGATTCCGGTTAGATTTGGTGTCGAACGACGGTGGTATGGTGGCTGATTACGGTGGTCGCCGGCTGCTGGACTGTTGTCGCTAGGTGATGTTGTTCGTTGGCAGTGCAGGGACGCAAGAGAGAGAGAGAGAGAGAGAGAGAGAGAGAGAGCGGGATATAATTTCTTAAGGTTTTGGGCTTTAATTATTTTATTATAGTTTGAAATATTGTTGGGTTTGGTTAATGGGCTAAGATTTAGTGGGCTAGCTAGTTAGGAATTATAAGTGGGTAAAGGTATGGGTATTTGGGTTTAGTTGGTTAGGTATTAAAAGTTATATAGTTTAGGTAGTATATTTTTAAAAAAAATAAGAGTTTACTAAAAAAAATTAAAATATAAATTTATAACACTTTTTACCTAAGGGGTGCGGACGAAAAATTTCAAAGGGTGCGGTCAAAATTTCCAAGGGGTGCGGACGAAAAATTCCAAGGGGTGCGGACGGGATTTTCGACGGAATTTAGCCCTAATTTTTTTCCCCTGGGGGTCCGCCCCTGTGTTTATCTTGTGTCCAAAATAATAGACTTTTCATGAATGATTAATTTTTGCAGGTATCTACCACCGTACACCTCATTTTTACCGGCAGGAGAAGAAACTTGTGAACCGGGAAGTAAAAGGAATAGCAAAGTCATAGAGAACTTGACGTTCTCACAATTGACATATTTAGTCATCTTCATCATAATTGTTTGCATAACCGAGAGGAAAAAGATGGTTAATGATCCACTCAACTTCAATGTTTTAAATATCGTGCTTGAAGTTATAAGGTATCTTTAACTCTCATATATCTCTCTACCTTGTTTGATTGACATGCATTACGGGGCATTAGAAGTTAGTGTCAAAGTTTAGACACTTGATTATAATGACATACAAATGATATTTAAAATCTATTGATTCTAATTAAGTAATTATGACAATAATAACTTTGTTGCTTGGCTAGAAAATTGCTTTGTTTAGATATTAGGGTATTAGATACGCCTGCTAGTTGGGCGTTGCGGGTGGGTGCCGCTACACCGCAGCCGTTACTGCAGATAATAGGGGGTGCGGGTGTAGCTTGAGGCAATGGGTAAGTGACACTACAAGAAATACCCCTCAATAGCTGCGGCATCAATAACGGTGACATGTCATATGTCGCCGCTATTGGTTGATCCAGAACGCGGCGTCCCACAACAAACCTCAGCCACTCATTCCTTATCCTGATCCAACGACTGGGGTTTATTCTCAACAATAACGACGATAGAAGACCCAACATGTCGCCGCTAAAATCCTAAAAGCGCAGCAGGTAGATAGGCGGGCTTCTTCCCTCCATTTGTTTCACTTGTTTTCTCTTATGTAATTTATAGTTTTGGGGACCACTAAATCTCAACCATTGGGGATTGCTTTATTAAAGGGGTCTAAAACAATAAATTATGTAAGAGAAAACAAGTGAAACAAATGGGAAATAACAAAATAGGAAGATCTAATATTGGTGACTCATAAACTCATTCCCTCCATGATTTTCAAATAACTAGAACCTTTTTATACGATAATATTTTTTTTTGCATTTACACCATATTAACGAGCATTTTATTCTTTTCAATTTAATTAGGCTATCGCTATAGTATTCTTAATTTTTAATATTTACAAGCTATAACGTTACTTGATTTTGTAACATTACCTTATTATTTTACAGTACATAACTACGTAACAATACTTGACTATGTATTATTACTACGTGATTTTGAATGCCTATTACATGATTTCATTATAGTATTTATATGAAAACTCACTAAATGATTACGCACTAACCATAACTGTAACAAAAAACCAAACATATAATATATAGTCTAATATTTTAGGTCTAATGACGAATTAAGTATAAATGTAATACAAAATATTAACCAATCAACCTTTAATAACAACGCAATGTTGTATATTACAATTTTAATCACATAATAATGCATAAACAATTAGGTTCTCATTATTGAAAATGTAATCATGTAATAAGCATAAGTGTAATAACATGAAGTACAAAAAACAAATTGAACGTATAATCATGTAATGATATATATTGAATGTGTAATCACATCTTTTGTAAAAAAAAATTAAATAAGAAAACTAGAGCAATAATTTACTCAAATTAAAAAGAATTAATACTTGTTAATACGGTGCAATTTAAAAAATTATAGTATGAAAAAGTTATAGACGTTTAAAAATCGTGAGGAAAATAGGTTTGTGAGTCAACAATATTGGATTTTCCTAAAATATCACTCATTCCAGCTGTACTGACGGTAATCATGTGACCAAACAGAACAGGGTTCGGTTTTCAGTCCAGTTCGTAAGTTCGGGTTTAACAACATTGTTTGAAAGAAAGCTATTATTGCAATCAATGATTATGAAAAGTTAAAAATTAATGGTAAAGGTGGAAGGAAAACATTATTATATCCCATCCGAAATTAAAAGGACGGATGCTTTCACTTTATATAATGAATGGACAAAATCTAGATAAAGCTGTATTTTTTTTTATCATCGGTGACCATCCCGGTGAATATTGCATATATCTGTTCGTACTTATTACTACTGAAATTCTCCGAACCCTTTAAATTAAATAATAAACTGGGATTATAACTTAATGCAGTGCATATGGAAACGTAGGGTTGTCAACCGGCTACAATTGTGACCGTCGACTGAAGCCGAATGGAAGTTGTGAAAACAAGTGGTATGGGTTCTCGGGGAAGTTTAGTGATGAGGGAAAAGTAGTTATCATCATAGTTATGATTTTTGGCAGGCTAAAAAAGTTTAGTATTAATGGAGGCAAAGCTTGGAAACTCATGTGACCACTACTTGTAAGTTCATATCCTCTAGATATATAGGTAATGTATGTAATTCTTAATTATATGGGTTGAGAGTGATGTTAAGAATGCTCTTCTCAAGTGCAGATTATGTTACATTCTATTTTCCTATACGTTTTGGATCTTGTCATCTATCCTTTGTACTAACACCTATAAAAACTACATACTTTATATTTAAGATAACTTATACTAAAAAAATTTATGTTTTTTTTCTTTTGTTGCTATTCTTGGTATTTGCCGAGAAAAATGGAACAGAACATCCTATTTGAAACACAGAATGCAACCTATTTTATTGGTAATTTTTGGTAAAATAGCTTGAAAATACGCGGGGGTTAATTATAATTACTAGCACGACATTGGTAGACATGGAGAACAATTTATTGGCTAATTCTTAGGTGTGGTCTCAATTTTGGTTCGGAGAATATACTTATGAAGAAGGGTCTACAGGGACTTATATTCCACACTAGTACAAAAATGTGCATGATATCCACTCAATAAAGTACCAGGACTATGTTTTTAGCAAATGAATGAACAAGGTATTATTTTGAAGATCCACCGAGGTTGTTAGTAGAAAACTAGGTTGTATATCCTTAATTAAATATAGTCTAGTTTTTTTTTTTTTTTTTTACATAGAACATGGTTTTATTACTTTCTACATCATAAAAACCGCTCTCATTTCAAAAACCGTGTTCGACGAATTTATATGTAGTTGATCATGATGCAAGGTCTAGGGTCAGAAAATGTTGTATTATGGTGTGATCTAAAAAATATGTATTAGATTATTGTCCCTTGACTATGTCCATGTTCAAGTGTAGATGGGTTGAAAACCAATGAGATTTTAAAGTTGGCAATGATGATTTTACTAATGTAAACCATGCATCCTAGCAAATTAAATGGCTCACATATACTTTGTTGAGGAGGCATTGTCTTGCACGGAAGCAATTGTTAGTGTTGAGAATACTGTCGGCGAGGAAGGATACGATAATCTTTATAAGCTACCTCCATTTTCTATAGGTTGTAATCTACAAATGCTGATATTGTCAATATTGCTTATATAGACATATAATGTTGCGTATATAAGATTTTACCATCATGAAGAACTACTGTACTCCGTGAAATCACGAATATGTTATGCATTTCAATTTTATTTTCTATATTGAAAAAAATTACCTAAATTTTTATAAGTTTCACTTTTTTAAAACTTTTCTTACTTCAACTATATATGGATAATAATGAAAAACTAAAAGAACTTTATTACTTAAAAGTAGTAATTTTTAGTAGTTAATGATAATTCTAAAAATAAATAGTCTTTTTACGTAAAATAATTTAAAGTTATAAGGATAAGGGTTTTTTGTAAAGAACCGTGTTTCACACATAAAGTCACATTAATGAGGCAACAGAACACGACTTTGACATACTTAGGTAGTGTTTGGTATACATGAATGAGAGGTGGAATGAAATGAGTGATTTCGAGGAAATGAAGAAAAAAGTGTTTGGTTGGTCAATGGAATGGAATCACCCATTCCAAAAGGCATTCCATTCCCTCAAAATCATTCCTTCCACCCCCCATGTTTTTTTCCCATTCCATCCTCTCTTGCACTATTCATCAACAACATCACAACCCACGACCTTCACCACAATCCACCACCACCACCGACGCCATCGTCGCCACCCACCACCACCTCACCCCAACAGTCACCACCGCCGCCGCCACCCACTCGCCACCGTTATCACCCACAGCTGCGACCAACCGCCAATGCCACTCGCCGCCGCCGCCCACCACCATTGTCGACGCCCCCACCACAGCCACCACCAACTGCCGCCGCCGCCAACCACCACTTTTGCTGCCACCCACCACCAACGGCCACCATGTCGCCACTACCACTCGTCGTCACCGCCGCACCACCACTCGCCGCCACCACCACCACCCATCGCGCCGCCGACACCCACCACCGCCACCTATAACCACCCACAATCACTACCACCGACCACCACCACCACTCACCGCTAATTTTATTACTCCGTTTTTCTTGCCTAACGAACAATACACAATAATAGTTCATTCCATTCACATGGTAACCAAACAAGACATGGAATGGTAATGATCCATTGCATTCCATCGTCCATTCCATTACCTCATCCATTCCATTTCTTCGTTCATTCCATTACCCCATACCAAACAGACCCTTAGAACATTTACATTGGAATCCCTACATCATCTGCATTTTTATAATATAAAGAAAAGTTTAAGGCTTTCAACAATCTTTAAACTCCATATGATTCCCTAAAATAGAAAATGGAGATAGTGAATGAATAGATATAGAGTCACTATTCACTCGCTATATCTATTTTCTGTATTTTTATTTGTGAAAAATCAATAATAATAATAATAATAATAATAATAATAATAATAATAATAAGTAGGGGAAAGTGAATACAGTGCTGTTAGACGTATAACCTTACGCGTCAAACCCATCAAAACTACGTAGTTTTGATTAAAATCATTAAAAAGATAAAATAAATCTTTTATTTATCAAATCCCTGAATAACTAAAACTAAAAGAACGTGGTTCTGGTTCATCCCCAAATCCAAATCCCTAATCTGGCCATGGATTGCGATCTCGAACAAGAGATCTGTTCGCTCGAGGATTCAGGAAGAAAGGGACCATCCATCTCTCCACCTACCTCCGAACCATTCACATCGGAGCTGGGAGCGATTTTAAACTACAGTCTTGGGTCAAAATATGATTTTAACATGTTTGATGTTTTGTACAGATGTAGTTCCTCTAAACTACAGTCTTGGAGCTGGGAGCGAATGTAACACCCCGAAAATATAAAAAACTTTATATTAGAATTATAAAGTATAAATAAACGAGAATTTACTAACTAGAAATTTTAACCTAGTTAGTTACAAGTCTAGAAATAACTTATAGTAGGGTTAAAAGCAACCAAATTATATGTTGATCAAAGTGGAGGGGCTTAAGTTGTTAAAATTGAAACTTAATTTTAATAAAACAAATAAAACAAACCAAACACCCCAAAAGAGGTGTCTGGTCGTACAAGCACAAGCAGGGGGCGATCCCCACTCTCCAAAACCCTAAAACTTCACTAAACTTGCAAATTGAAGGCTCAATTCAAGTTGAAATCGAAATTAAAGCATAGATTATTGATCCTCATCGCAAGAGGATTACAAGGTATGTAAAATTTAATGAAAACTCTCAACTTGAAATTCTCATGAAATTGGGAAAATCTGAAATTATGGTTGCATGTGTGTCTTATGATGATTTAGGAACAACTATAGTGTCTAGGGACAAACCCTAGACAAATACAAGTTGAAATCATGTGAAATTTTAGTAGAATCCATGAACACCATTGTAGGTGATTAGTGGGTTATGTAGAATTTGGTAATCACTAGGAGATTGGGTGTTATTGTAGTGTAATTTGACAATTGTGAGGTAACTTCAAAATTATAGAAACTAACAATTTTGTAAAATGGTTGAATGATGTGAAATTAGAGCAAAGTGATAAGCTAGAGACTTGATGTTTAATCATGTAAAAATCTGCCCTTAAGGTGTTTGTGAAAATGCCTCTAAGAAGGCTTAAAACTGAAATTCAAAGTTTAAACGCATAATTATGATGTTTCGGTGTATTATGCGATATAAGGTTTAAAGAGAGTTCTAAACATGTTATAAATGAACTCTATAGGAAAGAGCGCAGGAGCGTCAAGCGGACAAGCGGGTGGCGAACCACGTTTGAAAGGCCTACTTTGAATGTATGTAACTTGATCCGTTACATTAGATGAATAGTTGTTAAACTATGCGTTGTTGATAAAAATTATGTTGGATGTAGCAATCATGTACGTTACTTAAATCCGTAGGTTAAGAATTTGTTTGTAATCGTTTGGTAGTCATCAAAATGGAGGATTTTCCGTAGATGGACCAAACGGGTCGAATAATGATACTTTGTAGTATTAATATTGTAAGTAGAAGGATTTGGCGGAAATGGTCACAAGAGCACGAAGCCATAAGTTTGGTAATGAAGTGCCAGTGATAATAAGCCCCGGAGTTTGGGTAATGAACGCCTTAGGTTTACTAGTTGAATGGTAGTAAAATGGTTAAGTTAGAATATGTCGAATAATTGCAAATGGACATATAGTATTTCGGTCTGTAAACAAGTTTTTCGGTATGAAATTTGTAATAGGCATGTTGGTAATGAATTTACAGACGCATAAGAAAAAGAATCACCTAAAACGGACTTACGAGTCAAAAGTTATGGCTATTTTAAGTTAGAACTTGATTAAACTTGGAGCTGGAAATCTGCTGCAACAACAAACTGAACATTCTGTGAAAAAGGGGGCTTGGTGTGACGCGAGAGGCCTTGGCGTCACGCGGCGCCCCCCTTCCGGAATTTTTTTTTGTATTGTTAACCCTTGGAACTTGTTTGTATCCATTGTAACTTGATCAAAACTAACATTTGTTATGGTTTTGATCTTAGGTGATGTTGGAAAGTAACCGGAAGATGATCGAGCTAGCTTTTGAAGAACCGAACACTATTTACAAGCTTCCGCAATGCTTTAAACTTTATTAGACTATGTTTATGGATTGTAAACAAATTGTCACACAACTTTTGGATGTTTTAACTTAGTCGTTAGTCGACTAAGGTCTTTGCTACTTATGAACGTACTTATGAATCTATGTTAATCAGTCATCCTTTAACTAAAATAGTAGGAAATATTATTAAATTCAAGTAAATTAGAAGGGTGTTACAAGTTGGTAATCAGAGCTTAAGGTTGTCAACAAAGTGTTCGGTTCAAGCTTGATCGATCGTCCGGTAAGAATTAACTTAATATGTTAGTAGATTATACCTTGCGTAAGAAATAAGAAACGAATTGAAATGCATGGGAAGAGTGTATTAACACACTCAAACCCGGAAAGTGCATTAGATGTGAATGGTTAAAGCAAGTTAGGAACTTGGCTAAACCAAAACAAATGAAGCAATGCTATAAATGAAATGTTTAACGTCTAAATGTAAACATTTCAGTTTCAAGATGTCTGATGGGAAAGATGATAATCCGGTGCAAACAAGCACCGAACAAATGAAAGAGATAATTGCCGAAGAGGTAGGGAAGGCAATTGAAGGGAGTATATCTGGGTTTATAGACAAGATTCAAAGCACGGTGTTGTCGCTTGTTGAAGAGCGAGTCAAAAGGTTGGAAGATAATGTCAACCTTATAAAAGAAAAGTCGGGAGAACGCAAAGGGTGTTCGTACAAGGAATTCATGGCGTGTAAACCGCCAATCTATAACGGGGAGGTTGACCCGATAATTTGCCAAAGATGGATAAGTGATGTGGAAGGGGTGTTTGAACGAACCCATTGTGACGTAGGTGACTTTGTTGCTTACGAAACGGGTCAATTGAGAAATCAAGCCAAGGATTGGTGGGATAACAAAAAGAAGGAAATGGGAGCCGAAGCGGCAAGGGTTATGACTTGGGACGAGTTTAAGGTACCATTCCTTAAACACCACAGTCCCAAAGCGGTTATTAACAGGATTAAGGAAGAATTCATCCAGCTAAGACAAAAGGGTGAAACAATTGACAAGATCACGGGCATCTTCATGGATAAGCTGAGATTTTGTGACGAGTTAGTCACCACTGAAGAGCAAAAGATATACTACTATTACAACATGTTGAGTGCCGAGTACCGTGAGTTCATGACTCCGTCAAAGTATGAAACCCTCACGGAGATTATCAACTCCGCCCGGGAGCGGGAAATAGAGTTAAAGAAACAAGTAGAAAGGGGCGAGCGGAGGGCACAAGATGTGAATCCAAGCCCTACAAAGAAAGCTAGAACTGCTGAATCGGGGAAGAAGGTGGAGGCTAAAGGCGGGTCGCCAAGTTGTAAAGTATGTGGAAAAGGGCACAAGGGTGAGTGCCGCTTCAAAGACAAGCCGTGTCCGGTATGTGGGAAGACGGGGCACACCGCATCGCTATGTCCCGGAAAAGTTTCCGTTTGTTACAAGTGTTATCAACCCGGTCACAAGAAATCTGAATGCCCCGAGTTGGTGGGAAAGAGAGACACAAAGGAGTCTCCAACAGAAGCTCCCAAAGCAAAGGCTAGGTCCTTCCAACTCACCGCGGCTGAAGCGAAAACAGAACCCGGTGTGGTCTCAGGTATATTCACGATTAACTCAATTCCAGCACGTGTATTGTTTGATACGGGTGCGAATAAATCCTTCATTTCGCATGGATTTATTCGACATCCTTCATTTGTATTGACAAAATTACATGTGCCCTTAGAAGTTGAAATAGGGGACAACAAAAGTTTTATAGTTTGTGATGTTTGTCGAGGCTGCAAATTAAGCTTCGACGATGAGGAATACTTAATAGACTTAATCCCGATGTCAATGGGGGAATTTCAAGTAGTCGTTGGGATGGATTGGCTATCTCAGCACCATGCAAAGGTCGTGTGTTTTCGTAAAGAGATAAAACTAACATCTCCGAGCGGGAAACACGTCACCATCTATGGCCAAAAAGGAGGCAACCCCATAGTATGTTTAATGTTGAAAGCTCACAATCTTATGAAGCGAGGATGCAAGGCATTCATTATATACACAAATGAGCCCGAGAAAGAATCACGGAAGATTGAAGATGTACCGGTAGTACGAGACTATGAAGATGTATTTCCGGAGGATCTACCGGGGATACCGCCTAAACGGGAAGTAGAGTTCGGAATCGAATTGATTCCGGGCGCAAAACCCGTAGCAAAAGCTCCGTACCGACTCGCACCGTCGGAATTACAAGAGTTGATGTCCCAAATTCAAGATCCGCTCGACAAGGGATTCATAAGGCCGAGTGTGTCTCCTTGGGTCGCACCGGTATTGTTCGTGAGAAAGAAAGACGGAAGCATGCGCATGTGTATCGATTACCGGGAGTTAAACAAACTCACGGTAAAGAAGCGATACCCGCTTCCGAGGATAGATGACTTATTCGACCAATTACAAGGTGCGAACTGGTTTTCAAAACTTGACCTTAGATCTGGGTATCACCAACTAAAGGTCAAGGAAGAAGATGTGCCGAAGACGGCTTTCCGCACGAGATACGGACATTACGAATTCCTCGTGATGTCATTTGGGCTAACAAATGCACCCGCGGCCTTCATGGACCTCATGAATCGGGTTTGCAAGCCAATGTTGGATAAGTCGGTCATCGTGTTTATCGATGATATTTTGGTGATTTCGAGAAACGAAGCTGAACATGCACACCACTTACAAGAAGTGTTAGAGACACTTAGACGAGAAAGGCTGTTTGCGAAATTCTCTAAGTGTGCCTTTTGGTTACGAGAGGTACAATTTCTTGGCCACATCATAAGTGCTGACGGAGTATTAGTGGATCCGTTAAAGATCGAGGCCGTGTCAAAATGGAATCCCCCGAAGAACCCTTCGGAAATTAGAAGCTTTTTGGGGCTCGCGGGATACTATAGGAGATTCATTCAAGATTTCTCCAAGATTGCGTCACCGCTAACAAAGCTAACCCGAAAGGAAGAAAAGTTCATTTGGGGTTGATGTGGAAAAAGTAGTTCAACTAAATAAACTAAAATTACCCTAAATTAAGACTCAAGTAATAAAAATCTAGACTCTCTAACCTGACTAAACTACTCACCGGCAAGTGAACCGGTCGACTCTAGCACAGAAAAGTAAGTCCAGATGTCGAACCCACAAGGACTCTAATGAATTACGTTAACGACTCTATTTAGACTAGACACTGACACGACTTAACAATTGTTGTGTTTTAAGGGGGGTTTTTACTAAAATCCTAAAATTGAAATTAATATGAAATTATACTAAGACACGAACGAAGACTAGGGTTTGATTCAGACGAGATTAACGACTACCTAGACTCGAATCCAGTTTAACTAGGAATGGACTTCTAACGGTATTATTGTTGTATGGAGCCGGGATCGTAAGATACTAAACCTTAAGGTATTTCAATGCTAAGACTTCCCGACCCTTCTCAGGAAGAAACCTAGGAAACCCTACAAGGCTGTTATGAACACCGACTGTTAGACTTCCTCTCAGTCCTCTAACGACTCTAAAAGTGCCCTAATACGACTATCTACCTCTCAGCGCGACAATCTAAGGCAATTCTAGGTTCTAACTTGGTTTACTAGACACAAATGCAATTAGGGAACTAAGACTGACTTCTCTCAAAACCTATCTTAGATATATACTGCACCGCGACCTAATAACTAACTCGAGCCTCTCAGCGACAAGCTAAGCAGAATATTTAATTCTAATTGTATTTTAATTACTGTTTCTAAGGCTATTGGCCAATTTACCCAAAGATCACCCGAACCCGCAAGGATGCAAATAATCAACACAAATTTATTATGTGAAAGACATTCACCAAAATCTATGTGAAACAGTAAATAATCAACAACTAAAAGTAAATACGCATACGCACCAAATCAGAAATTCTAGAATAATTTACTTTCAGAAATCAATCCATAATCAAACATTAATAAACCGTTAAAAGATCCAAACTTTATCAAACTATCATCTTGTCTAGGTAGTATCTAAGATTTAGCCAAGAAACATTATGTCTAACATAAACAAATCAAGTTCAACACAAGAATTCATTGGAAAAAATATTGAAACACGAAATTTAAAGAAAACCGGGAGATAAAACCCGAACAATCTTCACTTCCACGCTCCAAGCTTTAACCGAATGATTCCCGCAAGCTAAAGCACTTAGAAAACCTTGAAAATCTGCTCTCAAAAGTCTCCTAGGGTTCTTGGTTCGTAAGTTAGGGTTTTTCCAAGTTTAAGATGATTATTTATCTCTTTTTTCTAACAAACCCTTTTAATTTTCGTATACAAGCTTCTGGCTGGGCGCCACCCACTGAAGGACTGGGTGGTGGGGTGCCACCTTGTTTTTCAGCTCATGTACTACTTTCAGACTCTCGCCGGGTGCCACAGACTTGCTTAGTAGGTGATGGGGTGCCAGAGAGTGATTTTTCAGCTTTTTAACTCTATTTAAACTCTTCGACCTTTCCAACATACTCCAAGACTTGACACTTCAATATTTTTGCTCGTTTCACTCCGTTTCCCGCATATGTAAGCATCAAGACCTGCAAAAACACTATTTGATCAATAGTATGCATATTCTAACGAAAACAAAACTAAATATAACGAAAACTATACAAACTTTACACGAATAAAAGATGTATTTTGCAATACATCAGGGGTGTCGACCAAGAAAGAGCGTTTCAAACGCTAAAAGAGAAGTTAACACAAGCTCCGGTACTGACATTGTCGGACGGAGTTGAAGATTTGGTGGTTTATTCGGATGCATCACTATCGGGGCTCTGATGCGTTTTGATGCAACGGGGCAAAGTTATAGCTTATGCCTCGAGGCAATTGAAGATACACGAGAAGAAATATCCCACGCACGATCTTGAGTTAGCTGTGGTGGTATTTGCCTTAAAAATATGGAGGCACTACTTATATGGGGTAAAGTGCACCATATTCACCGATCACAAGAGTTTAAAATACTTCTTCGATCAGAAGGAGTTAAATATGCGATAAAGGCGATGGTTAGAAACGGTGAAAGATTTCGACTGTGAAATACACTACCACCCCGGAAAGGCAAATGTGGTGGCGGATGCTCTGAGCAGAAAAGCGGACTATGTCCCAATATGAGTAAGGTCGATGCAGCTCGTGGTGACCTCGGGTATACTTGAACATATTCGAGAGGCGCAATTAGAAGCAGTGAAAGAGGAGAATTAGAAGAAAGAAAGAATAATCGGTCAGTTGAAAGATTTGTCGGATGGGAATAACGGGTTGAAGACTCGATCTGGAAGGATATGGGTTCCAAATACTTGTGGGGTGAAGGCGCTTCTACTTGATGAAGCTCATAAATTCCGATATTCAATTCATCCGGGTGCGACTAAGATGTACAATGATCTGAAACAAAACTATTGGTGGCCTGGAATGAAGAGGGATGTAGCGAAGTGTGTGGAAAAATGCTTGACATGTCTACAAGTCAAGGCGGAGCACCAGAAACCATACGGCAAACTCCAACCGTTAGAAATCCCGGTTTGGAAATGGGAACATATTAAAATGGACCTATTAACCAAGTTGCCTAAGACAAATCGTGGTTTCGATGCCATATGGGTAGTGGTGGACAGATTGACGAAAAGTGCTCACTTCATTCCGATTCGTGAGACTTATACGTCAGAAAAGATGTCAGAAGTTTACACTAATGAGATAATAGCATGTCATGGGGTACCGGTATCCATCGTGTCTGATAGGGATACCCGGTTTACTTCAAATTTCTGGCGAGATTTCCAAGAGCAAATGGGAACCAAATTGTTCACTAGCACTGCGTACCATCCTCAAACCGATGGACAGAGTGAAAGCACAATACAAACATTGGAGGACATGCTACGGGCGTGTATAATCGACTTTGGAGGGAGTTGGGATGTTTACCTACCGTTAGTCGAGTTTTCGTATAATAACAACTACCATGCTAGTATTAAAATGGCACCGTACGAAATGCTCTATGGTAGGAAGTGCCGAACCCCGGTATGTTGGGGTGAAGTGGGTCCACGTGAACTAGCCCACCAAGATATAGTACAAGCCACTAATGAAAAGATTGATGTGGTCCGGGCACACTTGAAAGAGGCATTCCGGCTGTAGAGTCGCTATCCCCAACTCGGATTACATAGACCTGTGTTACTTTCATTTAGTTTCTAGCTCACTTTTTATTCTATTTTTTTTTCGCATGATCACAAACTCAAACGGTTTTAACTCATAACGGTGCCCCTTATACTATTATTGGCAGTTTTAATTTCCCATATCTCCCAGGCGAAAACCCACTAGTAGACCGACAATTAAGGTATATTAGCTCAAAGGGACTTAAAACCAAACCCGGGCCTATCCACATATCCCAAACTAGACGCAAGCTCGATTTATTATAATCTCATATTATTATTATTCGAACCCGAGCAAAAATTCATCTTTTCTATCATTTTCCGTTTTAAATTGCAAACTTCTTATATCGAAAGACATTTTTCTGATTTTTCAATTTTTTTTTTTTAATTTTCAATTTTTTAATTTTTTTTTTGTATTTTTCAATAAAAGACTCAATTATTTACATGTATCCCATCCCCACACTTAAAGATTGCATTGTCCCTAATGCAAGAATGGAAATACGACTCACTACCTAACAACTACTAGACTACTAACGAACTACTAAATAAATAAATAAATATACAACAACACAAAGGGAAACGACTTAGCTGATATGTGAGACTGTCAAAGTGCCAGTCATTTCCACAAAAGCCCTCCAATTCGATACGCGCTCAGCAAACAACTCTAACCCTCGGACACGCGAACGAAAGCGGCTAACACAATCAACCTATCTGAATCAAACCAACTACCAAAGCATATCATCATATATATATCCAAATCATCGGTAGTTCATCAATTTCATCACATCAACCGTATCCCCACACTTATTTTTAACAACGCCCAAAACTCGTTTTCGCCATATTTCATTTCAACCAATCAATTCGCCAAAAAATTATTAGCCGTTCAAAACCTCCCCCCTATTTTTAGTATAATCCCATTCTTTCGCCTCTCAAACCAAATCAAAATAATCACACCAATCAAACCAACCCGAGCCACCCGCACCTTCGCAATATCCTAAAAACAGACCTGCACATGTCTAACTGACCAAATTTGACTCATGGTGGACTTGAAACATCAACTTCCCTAGAAACCACAGATGTAACCTGCTGATTAAAATATAGTTTCGACAAAAACTCGACAACCTTTCATAACTGCTGACCCAAAACAGACATCAACAGACTAACTGACCTGAACACAAAGACCTACTAACTCGAAGAAAAGCAAACCAAACATGTATATCACTGACTAAACTTGACTCAACAGACTAACATGACAGAAATACTCGACACCACAACTTTACTGACCCGAAGCATAAACTTACTGACTTGACTCGAGACACAGACTTGACATTACGAAACAGGGAATCGACTGAACCATGACTCGAAACACATCACTCACAATGACTCGACTCACTTACTACTGACTCGACAACCCAACCAAACATCAAAACCTTTAATTCGACTACAATCGACTCGAATAAACTGACCCAAGAGAAACACAAAATACCGACTCAAACTACTCAACACAACGGACTCCAACACAGACTGGATTGAAACGACACACACCCACCTGATCCGACCACTACACCGGACTGAACTCGACACTGCAACTTTACTAACCGACTCGAACCCTAATACCTAAAAATTCACGCAAACAGCAAATACAAGAGAGTAGCGACAGAAAACGTACCTGAATCGTGGATTACTTGCAAGAAAAATTGAAACTTTTGTGCAAAGTGAGTCCCGAATCGAAGCCGGATGTTAAATTTTTTTATGGGGGTCTTGTTTGTCGAGTGAATCCGATCACGTTGTTGGTCGGATGGTGAAGAACGGTGAAGATGGTGGTCGAATGGAGGTTATCGGTGAAGGAGAAGAAGGGTTGAAGGGTAATCGGTGGTGAATAACAGGTGTTACGGTGGTGGGAATGTAGGTGAACAGGGGGGGTTTCGGTGGTGGGGGAAGAAGGTAGGTCAACAGTGGGATAGTTGGTGTTCCAAAATTAAATATGTGCAGATACGTTTCCTGGCGGCCCGCCACTGATGTCTGAGGTGGGTGGCGGCCCGCCACCACGTTACCTTTTTCGAAAAATAGCCATACGTGCTGGCCCGGGCAAAAAGAATTGTTTATAAGTGAGTGGCGGGGTGCCAGAGGCCCTTTTTCACAGAAAGTGTATAAATTTTTTTTTTCTTGTGCCTTAGAAAAAAATTATGTTTTTCCCAAACCTCTCAAAAAGCAACCGAAATTTTTTTTCAAGTATAAAAACTTACCTGGAGCCTTATTTTCCTTGCTATTTCCTGCAAATCTTCGGTGATGCACTCCTGCAAAAGACTCAAAACACAAACAAAGAACCGAAAAAAAACTAACAAAAACGACCGTTAGCTACTAAAAAAAAAAAATACGAAAAATTACGAAGATACAAACGGTACAAACTCTACACTTGGGTTACAACTTCTCACATACTTATGGGGGATCATAGAGATGCAGCTCACCTCCAAACACACACTCACGGGCTGTAGCACCATCATATCTATCATTGCCCAAATCGCCCCAAACACTCTTATCTCTCTCATAACCTCTCAACTCCTTATCTGGCGGTTTGAATCTAGAATCTTCATATCGAAATCTCTCCCCAAACTGAGCTTTGCTTAGTATCTCTAGCTTAGATTCTAAACGCACCATTCTCGCTTCGAATTCCTCCAATCTCCTATCAGGTGGGTCCCCACACTTAAGTCCTATTACTTCTTCTAGACTCGGACCACTCACCACCTTCTCCTCATCTCTCTCATCCTTCTCACAATCCCCTACTAACGATATCGCTTCCACTTTATCACTTGACCCTCTCGAATTCATAACCTTAAAAACTACCGATTCCTCGCCCGCTCTAAGTGTGATGGTGCCTAAAAATACATCTATGAGAGCTTTAGCGGTGTTCAAGAACGGGCGTCCTAAAATTAACGGTATGTTTTCATCGGCTTCCATATCAAGAACAACAAAGTCTACGGGAAAGACGAATTTATCCACTTTGACTAGAAGGTTTTCGATTATGCCACGTGGATACTTTACGGATCTATCGGCTAAAGACAACGACATGCGTGTAGGGGACAACTCTCCTAGACCTAACCTCTCATACAGGGAATATGGCATTAGGTTTATACTTGCTCCTAAATCGGCTAGGGCCCTACACTCGGTATCACTCCCAAACAAGCACGGGATGGTAAAAAGGCCCGGATCCGTCAATTTTTCCGGGACCTTGTTCAACACTACTGTCACACCCCCAAAATCCACCATACGGAGTACCACCGCTTGGAGGCGTGACGTGACCAGGATCGAGCCACCAATCATATCGAACAACGTATTTTAGTAAATAAAATCAATCACAATACATTTGGTGACCAAAAAGGAAGTTAACCAAGTTCAATTTAAACAGCGGAAGCATAAGACGTTAATCCAAAACATAAGTTTGTAGTTTCATAGGTTTAAAGACCCCAACATAAGTTTCATAAGTTCATAACGTTTATTTAGTAAGTACGGGACATATTAGTTCCCATTCCACAACGACCACCTCCATGTGCAAGCTCCACAGCATCTAACGACCTGTAAGGCATGTAATAACTAGTCAACAACAAAGTTGAGTGAGTTCACGTTTGGTTGTTTAGTTAATGAGTTCGTATCAGGAATCGGAAGTTCGTTTCATAACCAAGTATTACCCATTATCCTTGATTCCCAAACCTTTACGATATTTAGTGGGGGCTTCCCATTATGTATGTTACTAGACTAGGCGTATCCATAAGTGTCCTTCCCAATCCGAGGACGGTGTTAAGTATGAGTGTACGTAGGTTTTACGTACGTGCCCTTCTCATCCGAGGACAGTAGTGAGTGTGAGTGTACGTAGGTTTTACGTACGTGCCCTTCTCATCCGAGGACAGTAGTAGGTGTGAGTGTACGTAGGTTTTACGTACGTGCCCTTCTCAATCCGAGGACAGTAGTAGGTGTGAGTGTACGTAGGTTTTACGTACGTGCCCTTCTCAATCCGAGGACAGTAGTAGGTAGTCTAGTAGTGTTGGTAATATAAATAGAGTGATAGTACGAGTAGTTATTCAATCCCATTCCCAACCACCGGGAATCCCATGCCTTAGTAAGGGTGTGAACTCACCTCGGTTTGCTCGGTTAGACTCTCAGATATAGCTAACAGTCAAGGTCGGTCAATCACGTCCTAGTATGATTTACCAGTTAGTCATTTAGTGGTTTTCAAATAGAACACAAAGTTCCTACACGTATCTATCACATAACATGCAACACTGTAACGGTTTATGCCCATCTGAGTTTCCCGTCCATTCCCCACTCAAAAATCAAACATACAATAATGCACATAACATATATAACATGTTAAATCATTCACAGATAGCATACTCTACATTTAGACACGCAAGTCACAACTTATGTCAATTCAGCATTAATACTCAAAACCGGCTGTTTTTCGGACATTTAAATAAAATAGTTAGATTATTCCAAAAATTCCCAAATTTTTATAGAATGTCATAAACATTCCATATTTTATTGTGTAAAAATATCGGGGTCCGGTTCATTACCCACATTTTATAAAAATTCATATTCCGGACTGAACTCAGATTTATGTATTTCTGACCATAGTCCACGGAACAATTTATTAAAAATTCATCGAGTGTCCGATTAACGAAATTCCAGTGGGGTAATTACAAATGCATCGGTTTTCATCTACTGTACAAATTTCATGGTCCGATTCATCACAAAACTCAGGTTATGACTGAAAATACGACACCCATTTATTGCTGTCAAAATTCAGCTTAAGTTGCTGTTACAAATTAACACTTTAAAAATAGTAAACGGAGTCCAAAAATTACGATTCCGGTGCCATTAGAACCGTATTTCATAATAACATATTTTAGATTCAAAATATCGGTTTTTCGTTAAGTTTATGACCCATTTACAGCCAACTGAAGTTGGCTGTAAAACCAGGACAGATTCTGATTTTCAATGTTTATCCTTCTAAATCGTGTTCGAATGATTCCGTTAACAAGTTTAGTGACCGCAACAACATCACATACTAATATTAATCAGCAAATCATCAAATAATCAACCAATAATCATAATAACACAAGATCTACATGATTTACACACATAACTTCTCTTTATCCACACCTTAACACATTATGTTCAAGACTTGTTCATGAGCTTTAAAGTTTCTTAACTTTTTATCATTCTAACATCTATTAACCACTAAAATAACATAAAGAATGAACGGATCTAAGTTCTTACCACTAGCTGAAGGCTAGGGAAGTTCGAGTGAAGAAATGTGGTGGTTAATAGCGAATGGAGGAGGTCCTTCCACTTCCGAGAGCACCGAGCTTCGTTGTTGGACCTCTTACACCTTTGTATGTATGAGGAATGATTGAAAAAGAGCTTGATGATGGTGGTAGTATGGTGGAAGGTGGCTGCCGAACAAGGGAAAGGAGAAGGAGAGAAGAGAGAGCTTGGTGGAATGGTGGTATTTATAAGATCTTCCATATAGCATATTCCTAGCATATTCCAAGCATATTCCTAGCATATTCCTAGCATATTCCTTAGCATATTCCTAGCATATTCCTTAGCATATTCCTTAGCATATTCCTTAGCATATTCCTTGCATATTCCTTAGCATATTCCTTAGCATATTCCTTAGCATATTCCTTAGCATATTCTTTAGCATATTCCTTAGCATATTATTTAGCATATTAACAAATACGTGTAAGCATAACACAGATATCAGAAAGCAGTTAAGTAATTCCACACAGTCGTCAGACCCTTTAATTATCATTAATAATTCGTACGGAATACATGGGATTTTGAGGGTTGTCACAACTACGGCCGAACATCCCCCACTAAGGGGGATGTTAGAAACCTCTCCTAGCCTATCCTTACGTTTTAGAAGGTCCTTTAAAAATTTTGCATATTTCGGCATTGATTGAAGGGCTTCTATGAAAGGAAGGTTGATCCTAAGTTGTTTAAAAATCTCTAAGAATTTCCCGTACTCTTTGGAATATGTTTGATTTCTAAGGCGTGAAGGAAATGGAGCATGGGAAATATCAACATTGGGTGATGGAACAACTTGAATGGGCTTTTTACCTATGCTTTTCTCACTTGAAGGCCCCCCGGTGTGTGCGGTACTTGCTGGGCTTAACCTAGGTTGCACTTTACCGGGCGCCTCCATTTCAATTTCTTCATCTACGGGTTCCTCATCTTCTACCTCGACACTCTCGGGTCTCACTACCTCTCCTAAGGTTCTACCACTACGGGTCGAAATTGCCTTCACAGAACCAGATGGGTTGGGCTTTGTGTTGCCCGAAAATTGACCGGGAGGTCGCTCTTGCAGCTGGCGTGCAATATCCCCAACTTGCCTTTGAAGATCTAAGAAATCCGAGTGGTTATTCTTTAAGAAAGTAGCGTGTTCTTCTAAAGTACGTTGGGTAGCTTGATCCTTAACCACTAGCTGGGTAAGAAGGTCCTCTATCCTAGACAGACTACTGTTTGACCCCTCATTCTTAGGTTGAACCTCTTGGTGTGACCCCTCACCTCTGAACTGTGCACCTGAACCTGAACTAGCAAATTGACCTGTTTGACCCGACCCCCCACTAGAATAGAAACCTGGCCCCCTATTTTGATATTGACCTGATGGAAAACCAGGGGGGTTACCTGAAGAGCGATAATTGTTAGCACGCCAATTAGAGTTGTTATTGTTAAACGGGTTTGTGGGACCTCTATTTTGACCTGCTATGTACTCGACCTGCTCTAGGGTAAGTGTTGGGCAATCTATGGTGTCATGTCCACCCCTACAAACTTCGCACCTATCGACCTTTTTCTTAATTTCTAACAACTCTTTGGTGATATAGTCTAGTTGAGATACTACCTTTGAGTCTGAAACGACTTGGTTTACACCTCGAGGAGAGGAGGAAGTAATCACAGGATTGGAATTCCTGCTGGTAGCACTATGATCTATATCAGCATGAGCGAAGCTCTGAAAGAGATCATTACAGTCAGCCACAGTTTTCTTTCCCATTAGGTGGCCTCCTGCAGATGTGTCGAATCGGGCCTTACACTCAGGGGTAAGACCATTGTAAAACTTTTTCTACTAAAGCCCAGTCCGACAGTCCATGTTGGGAACAACGTGATAGTAAAGTTTGAAACCTCTCCCAAGCTAAGTGATATGGTTCGTCAGGCTCCATTCTGAAGGAATGGATCTGATCTCGAAGGCGAGAGGCCTTCGCAGGTGGGAAATACTTAGTAAGGAATGCATCCCTAAGTCCAGCCCATGTAGTGTAAGTACCTGCTGGCTGCGAATCGAGCCATGTGGCTGCGCGGCCAGCAAGCGAAAAGGGGAAGACTTGGAGAAAGCGGGCATCAAGATTAACACCTTCGATGCCGAAGGTGCTACACAGACGGGTAAGACGGTTGATATGTGCTGGCGCATCCTCATCATCACGACCGTGGAACTAACAAGAGTTGTTAATGGCGGTCATGATGTATGAGGGAATTTGCCAGGACTTGTCATTGGTGATTTCAGGGATGGTGATGGGTGAGTTTGCGGTGAAACCTGAGGTGGAACGCTGGTGAACAGTTTGGTTATCCATGGCGGGTGGAGGACTAGGTGTACGAGAACGGGAGGGTGGTGGGGAAACGTGGGGTGATGACTTCGGTGTGAAATCGAAAGCGGGGGTGGGCTGCGAAAACGAAGAAGAGCTAGAAGAACTTACCTTGGATACAGAAGACGAGAAGGAAGACTTGATCGTAAACGGATTCGGCGGAGGTCCCTGCGAACGCGTATGGGGCATCAACTGCAAAACCAAACACGAACAAGTAAAAAGACTCTAACAACGACTCACTAAGCTAGAAAAGACACTAAAGCAAATATTTTTTTTATTTTTTTATTTTTTTATGACTCATACGACTCAACGAACACACAAAAAGCACGTAACGTTATCAGTTGAAATCCAAACGAAGCAGTTAAAGCAATTGCCAAGAATCCCCGGCAACGGCGCCAAAAACTTGATGTGGAAAAAGTAGTTCAACTAAATAAACTAAAATTACCCTAAATTAAGACTCAAGTAATAAAAATCTAGACTCTCTAACCTGACTAAACTACTCACCGGCAAGTGAACCGGTCGACTCTAGCACAGAAAAGTAAGTCCGGATGTCGAACCCACAAGGACTCTAATGAATTACGTTAACGACTCTATTTAGACTAGACACTGACACGACTTAACAATTGTTGTGTTTTAAGGGGGGTTTTTACTAAAATCCTAAAATTGAAATTAATATGAAATTATACTAAGACACGAACGAAGACTAGGGTTTGATTCAGACGAGATTAACGACTACCTAGACTCGAATCCAGTTTAACTAGGAATGGACTTCTAACGGTATTATTGTTGTATGGAGCCGGGATCGTAAGATACTAAACCTTAAGGTATTTCAATGCTAAGACTTCCCGACCCTTCTCAGGAAGAAACCTAGGAAACCCTACAAGGCTGTTATGAACACCGACTGTTAGACTTCCTCTCAGTCCTCTAACGACTCTAAAAGTGCCCTAATACGACTATCTACCTCTCAGCGCGACAATCTAAGGCAATTCTAGGTTCTAACTTGGTTTACTAGACACAAATGCAATTAGGGAACTAAGACTGACTTCTCTCAAAACCTATCTTAGATATATACTGCACCGCGACCTAATAACTAACTCGAGCCTCTCAGCGACAAGCTAAGCAGAATATTTAATTCTAATTGTATTTTAATTACTGTTTCTAAGGCTATTGGCCAATTTACCCAAAGATCACCCGAACCCGCAAGGATGCAAATAATCAACACAAATTTATTATGTGAAAGACATTCACCAAAATCTATGTGAAACAGTAAATAATCAACAACTAAAAGTAAATACGCATACGCACCAAATCAGAAATTCTAGAATAATTTACTTTCAGAAATCAATCCATAATCAAACATTAATAAACCGTTAAAAGATCCAAACTTTATCAAACTATCATCTTGTCTAGGTAGTATCTAAGATTTAGCCAAGAAACATTATGTCTAACATAAACAAATCAAGTTCAACACAAGAATTCATTGGAAAAAATATTGAAACACGAAATTTAAAGAAAACCGGGAGATAAAACCCGAACAATCTTCACTTCCACGCTCCAAGCTTTAACCGAATGATTCCCGCAAGCTAAAGCACTTAGAAAACCTTGAAAATCTGCTCTCAAAAGTCTCCTAGGGTTCTTGGTTCGTAAGTTAGGGTTTTTCCAAGTTTAAGATGATTATTTATCTCTTTTTTCTAACAAACCCTTTTAATTTTCGTATACAAGCTTCTGGCTGGGCGCCACCCACTGAAGGACTGGGTGGTGGGGTGCCACCTTGTTTTTCAGCTCATGTACTACTTTCAGACTCTCGCCGGGTGCCACAGACTTGCTTAGTAGGTGATGGGGTGCCAGAGAGTGATTTTTCAGCTTTTTAACTCTATTTAAACTCTTCGACCTTTCCAACATACTCCAAGACTTGACACTTCAATATTTTTGCTCGTTTCACTCCGTTTCCCGCATATGTAAGCATCAAGACCTGCAAAAACACTATTTGATCAATAGTATGCATATTCTAACGAAAACAAAACTAAATATAACGAAAACTATACAAACTTTACACGAATAAAAGATGTATTTTGCAATACATCAGGGGTGTCGACAAAGAAAGAGCGTTTCAAACGCTAAAAGAGAAGTTAACACAAGCTCCGGTACTGACATTGTCGGACGGAGTTGAAGATTTGGTGGTTTATTCGGATGCATCACTATCGGGGCTCTGATGCGTTTTGATGCAACGGCGCAAAGTTATAGCTTATGCCTCGAGGCAATTGAAGATACACGAGAAGAAATATCCCACGCACGATCTTGAGTTAGCTGTGGTGGTATTTGCCTTAAAAATATGGAGGCACTACTTATATGGGGTAAAGTGCACCATATTCACCGATCACAAGAGTTTAAAATACTTCTTCGATCAGAAGGAGTTAAATATGCGATAAAGGCGATGGTTAGAAACGGTGAAAGATTTCGACTGTGAAATACACTACCACCCCGGAAAGGCAAATGTGGTGGCGGATGCTCTGAGCAGAAAAGCGGACTATGTCCCAATATGAGTAAGGTCGATGCAGCTCGTGGTGACCTCGGGTATACTTGAACATATTCGAGAGGCGCAATTAGAAGCAGTGAAAGAGGAGAATTAGAAGAAAGAAAGAATAATCGGTCAGTTGAAAGATTTGTCGGATGGGAATAACGGGTTGAAGACTCGATCTGGAAGGATATGGGTTCCAAATACTTGTGGGGTGAAGGCGCTTCTACTTGATGAAGCTCATAAATTCCGATATTCAATTCATCCGGGTGCGACTAAGATGTACAATGATCTGAAACAAAACTATTGGTGGCCTGGAATGAAGAGGGATGTAGCGAAGTGTGTGGAAAAATGCTTGACATGTCTACAAGTCAAGGCGGAGCACCAGAAACCATACGGCAAACTCCAACCGTTAGAAATCCCGGTTTGGAAATGGGAACATATTAAAATGGACCTATTAACCAAGTTGCCTAAGACAAATCGTGGTTTCGATGCCATATGGGTAGTGGTGGACAGATTGACGAAAAGTGCTCACTTCATTCCGATTCGTGAGACTTATACGTCAGAAAAGATGTCAGAAGTTTACACTAATGAGATAATAGCATGTCATGGGGTACCGGTATCCATCGTGTCTGATAGGGATACCCGGTTTACTTCAAATTTCTGGCGAGATTTCCAAGAGCAAATGGGAACCAAATTGTTCACTAGCACTGCGTACCATCCTCAAACCGATGGACAGAGTGAAAGAACAATACAAACATTGGAGGACATGCTACGGGCGTGTATAATCGACTTTGGAGGGAGTTGGGATGTTTACCTACCGTTAGTCGAGTTTTCGTATAATAACAACTACCATGCTAGTATTAAAATGGCACCGTACGAAATGCTCTATGGTAGGAAGTGCCGAACCCCGGTATGTTGGGGTGAAGTGGGTCCACGTGAACTAGCCCACCAAGATATAGTACAAGCCACTAATGAAAAGATTGATGTGGTCCGGGCACACTTGAAAGCGGCTCAAGACAGGAAAAAGACGTATGATGATAAAAGGAATAGGCCAATCGAATTCCAGGTTGGCGACATGGTTATGCTAAAAGTTTCCCCATGGAATGGCGTTATTAGATTCAGAAAAAGGGGGAAGCTAAGCCCGAGGTTTATTGGGCCATTTAAAATCATCGGAAGGGTCGGCAAGGTAGCTTACCGCCTTGAGCTACCGGAGGAACTAAGTGGGATTCATAGCACGTTTCACATGTCACAATTACGAAAGTTCCTAGCGGACGAAACAGCCTATATCCATTACGATGATATCGAAGTGGATAATAGTCTGAATTATGCTGTGAGACCGGTGGAGATTTTAGATCGAAAGGTCAAACACTTACGAAATAAACAAATCGACCAAGTCAAAATCAAATGGGAGCATAGAAAAGGCTCGGACACTACGTGGGAGTCCGAGGAGGAGATGCGACGACTCTACCCAACTTTATTTGGTACGTAATTCGGTTTCGGGGACGAAACCCTTTTTAAGGGGGGTGGACTTGTAACACCCCGAAAATATAAAAAACTTTATATAAGAATTATAAAGTATAAATAAACGAGAATTTACTAACTAGAAATTTTAACCTAGTTAGTTACAAGTCTAGAAATAACTTATAGTAGGGTTAAAAGCAACCAAATTATATGTTGATCAAAGTGGAGGGGCTTAAGTTGTTAAAATTGAAACTTAATTTTAATAAACAAATAAAACAAACCAAACACCCCAAAAGAGGTGTCTGGTCGTACAAGCACAAGCAGGGGGCGATCCCCATTCTCCAAAACCCTAAAACTTCACTAAACTTGCAAATTGAAGGCTCAATTCAAGTTGAAATCGAAATTAAAGCATAGATTATTGATCCTCATCGCAAGAGGATTACAAGGTATGTAAACTTTAATGAAAACTCTCAACTTGAAATTCTCATGAAATTGGGAAAATCTGAAATTATGGTTGCATGTGTGTCTTATGATGATTTAGGAACAACTATAGTGTCTAGGGACAAACCCTAGACAAATACAAGTTGAAATCATGTGAAATTTTAGTAGAATCCATGAACACCATTGTAGGTGATTAGTGGGTTATGTAGAATTTGGTAATCACTAGGAGATTGGGTGTTGTTGTAACACCTGTGCCTCCACGGCCATCAAACAAATGCCAAACCAATGAAATAATGTATTTCATACTTTGGACTTGTATGAATATGTGTATCTTTTGCACATATCGACTCATGTTCGATTTCAAGCTCTAAATCGCTTTCTGGAAGGTTATACGCGCACTAATGCGTAAATATAACCAGTTTAATGCAACGAACACTCCGGAATAGTGAAATAGGCTTAACATACCTTAAATAACCTATACATAACTTAGATATAAGTTTTGGAAGGTTTGGTGTGGTGAAATCAAAGTTAAATCGCTTACAGGGACTAAAGTTGACAAACTGCGAAAGTATGCCAATTTGAACTGTAACAGACATTCCGGAACATGACCATAAGTTAAACACACCTTAAATATCCTTTACATAGCTTAGAAATAGGCTTTGAGGGGTTCGGTGTGCTAAAATAAACTTTAGGGTCATTCAGGGACTAAAAGTGTCAAAAAGTGCACAAGTTTGCATTTTCGCGCATAACTTACGTTCTGAATACATCTGGACATCCAAAAATTTATGTAAGCATGACTACATTATATTTTAGTGTTCGCCTTAAGAAAAATCCATTCGTCGCGTCATTTGGATCGTTTTTCGCGCTTATGCGCATTCCGTCGTAATTAAGCGAACATCGCGTTCGTACGGCTAAACGAACCAACATCCGAAATATTTTTGAGCATGTTTTAAGTTCCCTATACTTTAACTTCATTTTAGAGCTTTGAAATGGGGTTAACAGGCCTTAAACGTGTCAAAAATGGGCTGATTGCACTGCAGGGACCAAAACTGTAAATCTGCCAAAGTTGTTACCTTACGGACCTCAACATTGGCAGCTTTACGGTCCGTAAAGCAACTCCCAGACCAGATTCAGTGTTTTTAACAGCAGATCACAGCTGTTTACCACTCCTTAATCCCTTGCCATGTGTCTAACTCTTATGGTGAGTGGCCAATTAACCTACCATAACATTCCGACACTTGTACGGGTGAGATCAAGGCACGTTATTCGATAAACGATCCTAACGGTGGACCTTTTACTATAAATACCCATCCACCCTCAACCCCAAAACCCACAAATCTGATTAAGGAAGCTCTAAGTTGGAACCTTCGTTTCATACCTGAGCTATTTTGATCTGGGTTAGCATTCGGGGACCCTGGGTAAGTATTCTTTCGTTCTTTTCCTTATTTTTTACTGCTTTTTGAGTCAGAAAGTCAAACTTTGTTTGACTTTCAGCGTTGACCAGTAATGGTCAATGCGAAGTTCGTTTGAACTTCGCAACGTGAGTGTAATCACGTTGGTCATAGTCCTTTGGGACTATGCCCACTGATTACCACGTTGTCTAGGGTCGTAGGGTAGGCGATCTAATAAATCGCCTATACCTTCGAACCCGACCCAGTTTGGTCGATCATTAGGATCCGACCAAACACATTAGGTGACCATAGTAGGTAGGGAATAACCTTCCGAGGTTATACCCTATGGTCACATCGTTTAAGTAGTTGTATGATAGGTAGTTTATATGCCTTAGGTAAATTACCAGAATACCCTTTTCATGTATAATTGGTAATTAAGCATATGTAACCTAAACCTTTGTCACGTAACTGATTATGTAATATGTTTAGGCATATAACACTTGTCATAGGGCTAGTTAGGCGGTCCGAACGCGTTTCACGCGCACGACACGTTAAAGTAACGTATGTTACCTTAATGGGTCGCGATGGGTCGATAATACTTAGGTTAAGTTTCATTTAGTATGTAGGCTTTGTTAAACCATATCATATGAGTTCCTACACTCATTTGGTTAACAAACCCTCCTGCTACCCAGTCTTCCGATTTAGGTCCGGGTTAATTATGTAGTTACCTATATTAGGTACCGTTTGATTTCCGGGACTCCTCTAGCTTACTTGGTAGTTGTTCAAGACTCCTAAGCACTCCCAGGCGAGTACATTTTCCCCTATTTTACTTTTTTCAATTGTTTTGGGGTGACTCATATGTGCTAAATGTTTTCGATGTTATAATGATGGTTTCAAAAACGATTAAGACGATTTATACAAAACTAATAACGATTTCATAAAGTGAACAAACTTGTTGGTTGTAGTTACATAACAAATGACATTCATTAGCAATGATCAAGCCGACCAGTATTAGGTTATGGTACCATAGGATCTGACAAATCCCGTTATTTACTACACCCGTGGTTATGTGTGGGTATGGTAGGTAGCGACTGAATCTGTAATTATTAACTTACCCTATGGAGGTTTGTTAATACGAAAACGAGAAGCGACGAAAACGAGAAGCGACGAAAGTCACGAAGGTTTGAATGTTATTAGCGAGACGACCTTATAAGTAGTTTCACGACCTAAAACGAATTAAACGATTTACGATTGGTTTTCACACGATGTTTTAACGATAGGGTTTCACACGATGTTTTAACGATTGGGTAACGATTGGGTTTCACACGATGTTTTAACGATTGGGTAAACGATTGGCTTCAAAGCGATATACGATATTATTTTGGTTATACATATTACATGATTTACATTTGGGCATGAACATTACTTTGGTGGTTTGGTTTTGATTAAGTGATTAAGTAACGATGCGTGTGTAATATGATACAAGCATGGTGGATACGCCGCTGGTACTTCCTATATATAAGTGTTTGTATGGTATTACATATTGTAGCGTTATTTGAATCATTTCAGTTTGAGACATAGAACATTTTATACAAGTAACATACTTTTCACAAGACATTTATTTACAAACAACTTATCTTATACAAACTCATTTTACATGGTTATTCATTTAATCATGCATTATTCTCTTATTTATACATATCACCTGAACTTATCATTGTTTTTCAAATAATTTACTAAAACAAATGTTTTTGGGTTAAGAGTCATGGCTACGAGGTTTTACAAATTATAACCCGCTTGATTTGAGTTGGTTAATTAAGTTGCAATATTATACTCTTTTCAAAACAAGGTTTTTAAATAAAGTATTGCAACGTCTAAACTAGCCATGATTTCGACACTCCTACAAAACCTATGTACTCGCCAGCATTTCTTTGCTGACCTCGTTTTCACATATGTTTCAGGTATTGTTGAATGATATCGATTGATAAGATGCATGCTCACATAGGACTGGACAAGGCCTTAGTGACTCAATAACAATGATAGACTATGTTTAAATAGTGTATTTAGATTTCAAGACGATGTAATTATTCAATGTTTAATAAGACGAAACACTTTTTGGTATCCATGGTTATGAAACATTAATTCTGTTGCAACACGCCCCGATGTTTCCGCCGCGATTTGTTGTTTTACGCGGTCGGGGTGTGACAGAAAAGATGGTATCAGAGCCAATGGTTATAGGGAATTAGGTTATTAGTAATGCTTTGACCTAGTCTATAACCTTCTTAGGACCCTAACGCGAGTTTACTTGCGTTTAGTCATAAAACAATATCGTCACCTATCCTTAGGTGACGACCACAACAAGAACATAAATTTCAAAACCGCTTTGAAAACTAATCATCTGTTCTAGGATGATTGATTACTAGGTTTTGAACCCTCTATTGTAAGGTTTTGAACTCTCTATTATATGGTTTTGAACCCCTTTGAGTTTTCAGAATCTCGTCAAGGTTTTGGGTTTTTAAATAATGTGAACACGTGCAAACTGGAAGGGTAAATGCCTGTATTCTGGGTTTTCTGTCTAGGCAAGCACTTCGTATACATCTCATCAGACGCGAGACCAGTTGTGCTTACCTGGGAATTCTTGGGATGAGTGTTCACTTATAGGCGAGCATGTCTTCGCGATACATTATTTTTGACCCATTTACTTTGATCAGTCACCGTCTCATTTGTTTGCCTTAGGTAACAAACAAATGATCACAATCTTCATGCGTTATCATTCTGTTTTGATTGTCCAATAATCTTTCACCTGTTTCTCTCTATGCCTTTCTTTTTCTTCAAGAATGTCTCTTCATCACGATGACGCCCAGATATCTGAGCAAGCAGCCAAAATTCGCTCAGCGAATAGGCGAAGTAGCCCTGAAGACTGTTGAATTAGCTACTGCCATGTATCATCTCCAGGATGAAGCCACTCAAGAGTCACCAAGACAGGCAGGACCTAGTCAGGTGACAGCACCATCAGCCAAGAAACCAATCGAGGAATCAAAGACCATGGATGAACGATCCCCTAAGAAGTCAAAGAAGCGAAAGGCTTCTCAGAGCTTCGCCATGGTCGCTCACAATGGTAAAGCAGTCCCCAACCAACCAGCTCAACCCCCTGCTAGGTGTGTATGGCTTTTCCTATGATACCTACATCAAGGAACTATGTACCTTACAAACTACTCTTGTGATTTCTCTCTCTCAAATGATTGCTCATGATTCCCTCGAAAATTTTAAGTACTCGTTTCACTCTAAGAAACAAAGTACAGAAAATTAAGTGACATTATGAGTAATCGTGCTTTTCGCACATCTGTGCCTTTAAATCCTTGGTTAGATAACTAAGGGTATTTTCAAATCTCATACCCATTACGTTTTGATTTTTCAACATACACAGTACCAGTATTTCAAAACAATCTTCATGATCTCAAAACATTTCATATAGTTTGAAAACAATTTTTCTAGATGCATTGTCTGTGTTATTTCAAAAACATTGGCCATGTTATCAAAACCAACCTTTCTAATTTCAAAATATTTCATATAGTCTGAAGACAATATTAACACAATACATTTTCTGATCAAGTGCATGATTTCGAAAAGCATCATTCATGTCTTTCAAAAACCTTATACATAATTTCAAAATTCATCTCGCATGATTTTAAAACATTTTTTGTAAATATATCTACCTAATACACCTACTTTATGATTTCAAAAAGTATTATATATAAGGTTTCAAAAAAAAAAAAAAAAAAAAAAAAAAAACGTTAAACACATTTTTCTTAAAAGAACCCCATGCATAGTTTTCAAAAATATTTTTCCTCATACATTGACTTAACCTTCAAAATTCTGCCTCATATGTCGCCTTGACATATCAAGCATCTCAACTTCATAAGCATTCTACATCATGTTTTGACCTAAGCACATCCAGTGCAAGGTTTCAAAACATCTTCAACTTCTAAAATCCATATGGGATCTTTTTTTTTCTCCACAATTAGACCCTTGTGAATAATCATCATTCAAATCAGAGTCCTAAATCGGATTCCTTATGTACCTTAATTCGAACACTTCGGTTCCTAGTAATCGAAATCAAATTTTCTTTTTGAATCTTTCTATCCTTATAGTTGGATTCTTGATAACGTTTAAAGTACCAAATGAAATCCACGGAATGGATTCCTAGTGTGCTTTAAATGCATGTACGCAATTTACAAGACAAATTAACAAACAATTTTGTGGTTATGTGATATATGTTTATGTGTTCTCCTCTATGATTTTTGTGTTTTTGTATACTCTGGATATTCGTTATCCAAATCCTCGTAGAATCTTTCATATCTTCATATGATGGATTCGTAGTAGGATATTCAAAAAGGTACTACCTTAAATCCTTAATGGGCTTCTATGTAAGAGTTAAGACCCTTGGATTATATAGTACTACTCCATGATTCATAAGAGACCCTTTAGTGGTCTAGTCAAAAAGATTGATTCACAATTTGGTTAAAGAACGACATCTAGTGATGTAGCTGAACAGACTCCTTGATAGTCTATTTAGATCATTTATTGATTTAGTCAAAAGGACTCTATGGCGGTCTAGTTACACTCATCACAGGTATGTTCATTTGGTTTTACCCTACACATTATAAAATAGACTGTGTGAACTGTGCAAGGAATTCTCTAATTATGGATGCGCACATAATTATGAAATTTAGTGCACAGAAATCCAGTAAGATTTATTATGTGAAGGAACCGATAGTGACAACAATAACAAAATGAGAACGATGTAATGGAGGCATGGTGGACGCACCAATGACGCTTCATATACTTGTATATAAGTGTCCCTCTTACATTGCAAACATAATGTTATTAAGGTTACTAGAAGTTCAAGAACCCTAACCAATGTTATTTGATCTTTTCAACTTCATGTTTTAAACTCTCACAAGTTTCCTCTAAATAAATTTCGGGACGAAATTTCCTAAAGTAGGGGAGACTGTAACACCTGTGCCTCCACGGCCATCAAACAAATGCCAAACCAATGAAATAATGTATTTCATACTTTGGACTTGTATGAATATGTGTATCTTTTGCACATATCGACTCATGTTCGATTTCAAGCTCTAAATCGCTTTCTGGAAGGTTATACGCGCACTAATGCGTAAATATAACCAGTTTAATGCAACGAACACTCCGGAATAGTGAAATAGGCTTAACATACCTTAAATAACCTATACATAACTTAGATATAAGTTTTGGAAGGTTTGGTGTGGTGAAATCAAAGTTAAATCGCTTACAGGGACTAAAGTTGACAAACTGCGAAAGTATGCCAATTTGAACTGTAACAGACATTCCGGAACATGACCATAAGTTAAACACACCTTAAATATCCTTTACATAGCTTAGAAATAGGCTTTGAGGGGTTCGGTGTGCTAAAATAAACTTTAGGGTCATTCAGGGACTAAAAGTGTCAAAAAGTGCACAAGTTTGCATTTTCGCGCATAACTTACGTTCTGAATACATCTGGACATCCAAAAATTTATGTAAGCATGACTACATTATATTTTAGTGTTCGCCTTAATAAAAATCCATTCGTCGCGTCATTTGGATCGTTTTTCGCGCTTATGCGCATTCCGTCGTAATTAAGCGAACATCGCGTTCGTACGGCTAAACGAACCAACATCCGAAATATTTTTGAGCATGTTTTAAGTTCCCTATACTTTAACTTCATTTTAGAGCTTTGAAATGGGGTTAACAGGCCTTAAACGTGTCAAAAATGGGCTGATTGCACTGCAGGGACCAAAACTGTAAATCTGCCAAAGTTGTTACCTTACGGACCTCAACATTGGCAGCTTTACGGTCCGTAAAGCAACTCCCAGACCAGATTCAGTGTTTTTAACAGCAGATCACAGCTGTTTACCACTCCTTAATCCCTTGCCATGTGTCTAACTCTTATGGTGAGTGGCCAATTAACCTACCATAACATTCCGACACTTGTACGGGTGAGATCAAGGCACGTTATTCGATAAACGATCCTAACGGTGGACCTTTTACTATAAATACCCATCCACCCTCAACCCCAAAACCCACAAATCTGATTAAGGAAGCTCTAAGTTGGAACCTTCGTTTCATACCTGAGCTATTTTGATCTGGGTTAGCATTCGGGGACCCTGGGTAAGTATTCTTTCGTTCTTTTCCTTATTTTTTACTGCTTTTCGAGTCAGAAAGTCAAACTTTGTTTGACTTTCAGCGTTGACCAGTAATGGTCAATGCGAAGTTCGTTTGAACTTCGCAACGTGAGTGTAATCACGTTGGTCATAGTCCTTTGGGACTATGCCCACTGATTACCACGTTGTCTAGGGTCGTAGGGTAGGCGATCTAATAAATCGCCTATACCTTCGAACCCGACCCAGTTTGGTCGATCATTAGGATCCGACCAAACACATTAGGTGACCATAGTAGGTAGGGAATAACCTTCCGAGGTTATACCCTATGGTCACATCGTTTAAGTAGTTGTATGATAGGTAGTTTATATGCCTTAGGTAAATTACCAGAATACCCTTTTCATGTATAATTGGTAATTAAGCATATGTAACCTAAACCTTTGTCACGTAACTGATTATGTAATATGTTTAGGCATATAACACTTGTCATAGGGCTAGTTAGGCGGTCCGAACGCGTTTCACGCGCACGACACGTTAAAGTAACGTATGTTACCTTAATGGGTCGCGATGGGTCGATAATACTTAGGTTAAGTTTCATTTAGTATGTAGGCTTTGTTAAACCATATCATATGAGTTCCTACACTCATTTGGTTAACAAACCCTCCTGCTACCCAGTCTTCCGATTTAGGTCCGGGTTAATTATGTAGTTACCTATATTAGGTACCGTTTGATTTCCGGGACTCCTCTAGCTTACTTGGTAGTTGTTCAAGACTCCTAAGCACTCCCAGGCGAGTACATTTTCCCCTATTTTACTTTTTTCAATTGTTTTGGGGTGACTCATATGTGCTAAATGTTTTCGATGTTATAACGATGGTTTCAAAAACGATTAAGACGATTTATACAAAACTAATAACGATTTCATAAAGTGAACAAACTTGTTGGTTGTAGTTACATAACAAATGACATTCATTAGCAATGATCAAGCCGACCAGTATTAGGTTATGGTACCATAGGATCTGACAAATCCCGTTATTTACTACACCCGTGGTTATGTGTGGGTATGGTAGGTAGCGACTGAATCTGTAATTATTAACTTACCCTATGGAGGTTTGTTAATACGAAAACGAGAAGCGACGAAAACGAGAAGCGACGAAAGTCACGAAGGTTTGAATGTTATTAGCGAGACGACCTTATAAGTAGTTTCACGACCTAAAACGAATTAAACGATTTACGATTGGTTTTCACACGATGTTTTAACGATAGGGTTTCACACGATGTTTTAACGATTGGGTAACGATTGGGTTTCACACGATGTTTTAACGATTGGGTAAACGATTGGCTTCAAAGCGATATACGATATTATTTTGGTTATACATATTACATGATTTACATTTGGGCATGAACATTACTTTGGTGGTTTGGTTTTGATTAAGTGATTAAGTAACGATGCGTGTGTAATATGATACAAGCATGGTGGATACGCCGCTGGTACTTCCTATATATAAGTGTTTGTATGGTATTACATATTGTAGCGTTATTTGAATCATTTCAGTTTGAGACATAGAACATTTTATACAAGTAACATACTTTTCACAAGACATTTATTTACAAACAACTTATCTTATACAAACTCATTTTACATGGTTATTCATTTAATCATGCATTATTCTCTTATTTATACATATCACCTGAACTTATCATTGTTTTTCAAATAATTTACTAAAACAAATGTTTTTGGGTTAAGAGTCATGGCTACGAGGTTTTACAAATTATAACCCGCTTGATTTGAGTTGGTTAATTAAGTTGCAATATTATACTCTTTTCAAAACAAGGTTTTTAAATAAAGTATTGCAACGTCTAAACTAGCCATGATTTCGACACTCCTACAAAACCTATGTACTCGCCAGCATTTCTTTGCTGACCTCGTTTTCACATATGTTTCAGGTATTGTTGAATGATATCGATTGATAAGATGCATGCTCACATAGGACTGGACAAGGCCTTAGTGACTCAATAACAATGATAGACTATGTTTAAATAGTGTATTTAGATTTCAAGACGATGTAATTATTCAATGTTTAATAAGACGAAACACTTTTTGGTATCCATGGTTATGAAACATTAATTCTGTTGCAACACGCCCCGATGTTTCCGCCGCGATTTGTTGTTTTACGCGGTCGGGGTGTGACAGTTGTTCTAGTGTAATTTGACAATTGTGAGGTAACTTCAGAATTATAGAAGCTAACAATTGTGTAAAATGGTTGAATGATGTGAAATTAGAGCTAAGTGATAAGCTAGAGACTTGATGTTTAATCATGTAAAAATCTGCCCTTAAGGTGTTTGTGAAAATGCCTCTAAGAAGGCTTAAAATTGAAATTCAAAGTTTAAACGCATAATTATGATGTTTCGGTGTATTATGCGATATAAGGTTTAAAGAGAGTTCTAAACATGTTATAAATGAACTCTATAGGAAAGAGCGCAGGAGCGTCAAGCGGACAAGCGGGTGGCAAACCACGTTTGAAAGGCCTACTTTGAAGGTATGTAACTTGATCCGTTACATTAGATGAATAGTTGTTAAACTATGCGTTGTTGATAAAAATTAGGTTGGATGTAGCAATCATGTACGTTACTTAAATCCGTAGGTTAAGAATTTGTTTGTAGTCGTTTGGTAGTCATCAAAATGGAGGATTTTCCGTAGATGGACCAAACGGGTCGAATAATGATACTTTGTAGTATTAATATTGTAAGTAGAAGGAATTGTCGGAAATGGTCACAAGAGCACGAAGCCATAAGTTTGGTAATGAAGTGCCAGTGATAATAAGCCCCGGATTTTGGGTAATGAACGCCTTAGGTTTACTAGTTGAATGGTAGTAAAATGGTTAAGTTAGAATGGGTCGAATAATTGCAAATGGACATATAGTATTTCGGTCTGTAAACAAGTTTTTCGGTATGAAATTTGTAATAGGCATGTTGGTAATGAATTACAGACGCATAGGAAAAAGAATCACCTAAAACGGACTTACGAGTCAAAAGTTATGGCTATTTTAAGTTAGAACTTGATTAAACTTGGTGCTGGAAATCTGCAGCAACAACAAACTGAACATTCTGTGAAAAAGGGGGGCTTGGCGTGACGCGAGGGGCCTTGGCGTCACGCGGCGCCCCCCTTCCGGAATTTTTTTTTTTTTTTTTGTATTGTTAACCCTTGGAACTTGTTTGTATCCATTGTAACTTGATCAAAACTAACATTTGTTATGGTTTTGATCTTAGGTGATTTTGGAAAGTAACCGGAAGATGATCGAGCTAGCTTTTGAAGAACCGAACACTATTTACAAGCTTCCGCAATGCTTTAAACTTTATTAGACTATGTTTATGGATTGTAAACAAATTGTCAAACAACTTTTGGATGTTTTAACTTAGTCGTTAGTCGACTAAGGTCTTTGCTACTTATGAACGTACTTATGAATCTATGTTAATCAGTCATCCTTTAACTAAAATAGTAGGAAATATTATTAAATTCAAGTAAATTAGAAGGGTGTTATAGCGAACAAAATCGATATAAACCATCAGAATCTACAGCATTTAGAGCTGGGAGTTATTGACTTGAGTCATCAGAAAAACACTGCTGTCACCGAACACAGCATTCTTGTTCACAGTGATGTTTGCAAGATCACAAAGCTTCTCAACCTTATTGCCTGCAACACCAGACCAAAATATATGTAAGAGTTGTGTTGTGAGCAATATGACCATCATGAGTCCTTACCGGTTAAGCCAAGAGGACGAAGATGCCACAAAACAAGATGGTTTTCACTTCCACTGGTCACATATGCCTTGAATCCAGGTGCATACAAGCTCTGTTTACCTAAATCTAACTTTCATTTTCCTTAAACAAAACAAATCAACAATTAAGCAAGTCCCAAACTCCAGTCACTTTTCTCAAATTCTACATATAGCCGAAGGTAGAGTTATAAATAAATCATACAATTGTTGTGATTATCAACCACCAAGCATTAGCAATTCAATGAAATTGCATATATATATAAAGAAACTAAAGTGATACCTGTTTGTTCATCTCGACGACAATGGCTTTCTGAACGGCGTCGGTGACCTTGATGTCGACGTAATCTCCGACGTGAACGGTTCGGAGGTAGGTGGATAGATGGTCCCTTTCTTCCTGAATCCTCGAGCGAACAGATCTCTTGTTCGAGATCGCAATCCATGGCCAGATTAGGGATTTGGATTTGGGGATGAACCAGAACCACGTTCTTTTTGTTTTAGTTATTCAGGGATTTGATAAATAAAAGATTTATTTTATCTTTTTAAGGATTTTAATCAAAACTACGTAGTTTTGATGGGTTTGACGCGTAAGGTTATACGTCTAACAGCACCGTATTCACTTTCCCCTAATAAGTATTATATAATTGAATAGAGATATTGTAGGTACTAGCCATAAATCTCTCCAACATAATTGAACTGAACTGTCGAACACTTTCTATACCTTCGGAATCGCTCTAAGAAGGTTATGACGACTGCAATTGATCACTAATAACTCATATACATCGTAACTGGATCAAGAAACAAAATGAATAAAGCAACAAGGTAAATAATCTAAATCTGATGTTCTAACACAAAAGGTGAGTACAAAGTTTTTGGTCACTCTAAGATTCATTTCAATACTCACACCAATATCACCTATTTAAACCTTTTTTTAATAAAAAAAATCACACATTACGCTCCTAAACATCACTCTGAACAAACTTAGTGAAATGTTCAAAACCAACAAAATGCTATATTTCATTGTACAAACATTTTCTTCATTAAGTTTCAAAAAAAATTTGGTGCATGTTGTTTAATCTTCAAGCCTGTGTAATGATATAACTTTGTCACTCACCATCCATAACCCTACAATCTCCCCTTTGGCTGATGCTTGAAATCACAGTTGAAAAAATTGTTTCTTGACATATAATGCTTTAAATAACCATCTAAAAATTAGTCTTCACACTTGTTATAACATCATACTGATAATCTTTTGCTTCTTCATCCTGGAACAACCATCGAATTTGATATTTTTTGAAAACAACATTCATGTATTCTTCACCAAACATTTGCAAATACATATGAACCATTATAAATATATCCTTCTCAGCAGCATGTTTAATCACAACTACTGCCCTTACTCCATCAAAATACCATCTCTCAAAACTCTTCAAAGTATTTGAAGGAACATGTTTGCAAACAAGGGTTTTTCTTTATCTTTTTTCATAATATCTATCTTAGGATACAAAGTTGTAGCCCATGGAAACTTTGGCATAGGATTTATGATATCTTTCAAAATTCATCTTTTGCCTTTAACTGGTTTGGGAAAAGGAAACTGTTTTGCATTGTATTTTATTGAACATCTTAAAAGAATTAGCCATTGCATCATTATCTTCATTCAATATAGGAAGTCATGCAATTTTTCTCAAATCAACTTCAAGAAAAGATTGAAAAATCATTATCTTTCAAAATGTACTATGTGACTCCCATCTTTCTTTTGATTAAGTACATTTTCTTTCCATTGTCAAAACTCCAACTAATAATATCATGATGTATCTTCTTTTATCTTCTTCTTTTCTCATAATATCTAAAGACGTCTTCCTTTTCATATGAAATCTTGAAGCATTCAGGATTTTGTTTGATCCTCTCTTGAGTTATTGGGGATAAAGATCCTTAAAAATAGTAAATGATTCTAAGTGATGATTAACAAATGATTCATGTTAAGTTGACCATGGTTTAGTTGTGATTGGAGGATCTTGAAAAACTTGTGAAGAAATTGTATTATTCATAGCCATGTCACAATCTAAGCCTTCTATCACATTTCCTTCTTCATTCACATACTAAGCTTCGTCTATATTATCATCTCCTTGAAGAATAGTCATCCAATGTTAATATATCTCATGCAATCATCTCGAAGTTAAACATCAAGTTATCATCTATCTCCCCTTCCTATAACTCTTCATTTCCAATAGATCTTTGTTAGTGTATGTTTTATGTATCCGTCACTGTGTGAATAATCTAGATAGAGCCCTTCGTACGAAGGGACAGTAGCTCAGTTCGCACGAATGGACTTGGTCCATTCGCACGAATTCCATTCGCTCCAAGATCACTCGCACGGAGGATCTTGCCTATATATAGGAGTTGTGGGTGAGAGCTTTAGAGGAGTTTTAGTTCCCAGAGGGGAAATGCAATTTTTCTCCAGCTTGTAAATGATGTAAACTCTTTCGGTATGAATGAAGCTTTCGACTATTCTGCTTCTACTCCATTCTTATTAATAATATTCTACCGAATTAGTTCTATCCCATCCAAACTTCCGTCTAATCCCACCGGATCCTGGACTCTCAATTGGTTTCAGAGCTACGTTACCGATTCAATCGATCTAACAGTTGATTGAATCACCTACGCTCATGAGTTATGGGTTTTAGGGGGTTTCAGACGTAAAACATCAAATTGAAGGTCAATTCACGGATAAAATTTGAAATTGAAGACATCATTACATTCGTAATTGATTTTCGTTCATATCTGTGAAGTATCATCATGAAATTCATAGAAATAAAGATTTTATATCGAAAAATGTGATCAGCCGCGTTCGTATAACGGAACCCCTTCGCGCGAAGGGAAAATTTTAGCTGTTTGAAAATTCTATTCGCACGAACCAACTTATACTTGTTCTAAAATCATCTCATTCGCATGAATGGACCTACTTCATTCACACGAATGAATCAAATGCCTAAAAAAATTTGGTGATAGAAAATTTTTCGAGATTTTACCGACAAATACTGGCTGTTCGGGGACACTGTCGGGGGCTTCAGAGAACAGATATGATGATGCTATCACATAATTTTGAAATTAGTGAGTTTGTCATGATACCTATGCAGAATGTTTATCATCAGGGTTATCTGACTATTAATGGGCCAAATCGAAAAATCTACATTGATGAAAAAACTGACTTTTCTAGGACAAAATGATACATTTTCGGCATAGTTGAGACTTTCAAAGAACAAAAAGGACTGAATTTGCCAAGTTTGAGGGGGAAATTCAGTGATAAAGATTAGAGAAGTCAGAATTTGCAAAAATGAGGGGGAATAAAAATTTCATAGAATATATTGAAATTCCAGCATTTTGAATTCGTGACGTGAAACAGCATTCGGGTGGTTCCGACTTCAGATTTTCTGGGGATGCATAGGATCTGGATTCGTAATGATCATAGGAAGTTTAGATTCTACAGATCATGGTCGGATTGATGTCTTAGGGTTTCAGTCCCGGGTTTTCGTCAAGCCTGTCAGTAGGATTAGCGTAAGGAGATGCATTAGTATTGTCGATACTTAAAAAATATCACAGCTTTGTGATAGTTTAAAGTGTCAGAATGGTTAATCTTCAAGCAGAGGAATTGTTTTTGGACTAACTGCCGGGGAATGACGATATTTGTTGATTAAGTTACTGTCGGAACTAACGGAGAAGACTATACATCTGTTATCGTGACTGAAGAGGAAGAATGTGAATTTGATCGTGGAAGAATGTTTCTGAGATCTGAATGCGTTACCAGATGATTTGTTATCTGATGCAGATTTGCTGATTGTGGAGATTACCGTTTACACTGATCAATCATTCAGGAGTGTGCTTAAAGATGATTACGGAAAATGAGATTTCAGATTTTCATGGATTTTCATAGACTTGAAGATTACCGGTGTGGTGATTCGAAGTTTCTATCAATTGCCGGTTGGGTTTTTGAAGATTTAGAGATTGAGCTGAAGTGGTAAATCAAAAACTGAACATGTAGGTGGTTAATGTCGAAACAGAGAAGCTGCATTGACAAGTTTCAAGTTGGTGATTATTCGTGAAGATTGTGGTATAACAAATCAGAGATAGTCGGGAACCGTGCAAACAAAGACCTGAAGATTTATTTCAGGGGAAATTTGTGCATATTGAAGATATCAAGATGCCTGATTGAAGTTGCAAAATATTCAAACACGGCTCTAGTTTTCAAAAGATCAATCTTCGACAGTGACGTAAAAGGGGGAAATTTTTAGTGCATATTTTGTGTGTCCGTCACTGTGCGAATAGTCTAGATAGAGCGTGTGTTGAATATTTTATAGATGAGAGTTAGAAATACAGGATTGTAATGAAAAGCTCCCATCGTATGAAGGAGTCCTTCGCACGAAGGGACACTAACTCAGTTCGCACGAATGGACTTGGTCCATTCGCACGAATTCCATTCGCTCCAAGGTTACTCGCACAGAGGATCTTGCCTATATATAGGAGTTGTGAGTGAGAGCTTTAGAGGAGTTTTGGTTCCCAGAGGGGAAATGCTAGAGAAATTTTTCTCGAGCTTGTAAATGATGTAAACTCTTTCAGTATGAATGAAGCTTTCGACTATTCTGCTTCTACTCCATTCTTATTAATAATATTCTAACAAATTAATTCTATCCTGTCCAAACTTCCATCTAATCCCACCGGATCCTGGACACTCAATCTTGAATTATTAGGATTAATAGACTTTTCTTTATCATCAGATTTCTCCTTTTCAACTCCTTTTCTTTTTTCCTTCACTTTTTTTGTCTCCTTTATTCTTTTGATCTCCCCATTAACATTATCATCAAGTTATTTATCCTGATCATACATGTGATAGATTATCAAGAATGAGAATATTTATATCTTGTTTTCATTTTATATTTCTGTTTACTTTGGATGGCTATCGTACACATGATAGATTATCAAGAATCAGATTGTTTATGTTATTAATATGTAACATATTTTTTTAATTTATAGCTTCCTTCCATAAAAAGTAGCATAAGACTTATTTGCTTTTGAATATATTTGGGGTTCTTATCCATATCATAATTAGATATACTCCAATCCACCCATATTGATCACTTTAAACGACTACATTTCAAAGTCATTGCAAAGGTTCTTTACCTTCATTGACGTGTAATTCTAGGTTCTAAAGCGTTATGATTTTTGCTAAAATCATCATATCCTAATTTACGTTCTAGGGAATTTTTGCAGACATAATTTTCTATGGATATCTAAGGTGTCTTAGGATAGTTTTGAACCCTTATTCATCAAACAAGGCTCTCAAGATAGTATTAAGGTATCTTATTCCACTCGACTATCGAGTATAGACTTTGTTATTTAGTACATAATCCAAAAATATACATTCAATATCTTTGTCACATAATTTGCTATACTTGGATTCGGGAACTCGAACTATTGTTCGAGAACCATAAACCAAAAGATAATGTAGAGTTGGTGCTCTTTGGTTTGATAACCCATAAGGAGTTTTGTAGCTTATTACAGGAACTCTATTAAGTATATAACATGTTCCCTCGATAATGCAGAATAAGATGACATGAAACTAAACATATCTATCATAGTGCGTTTTTTTTTTCACGATACCATTTTGTTGTGATGTATATCGAGTTGTAACTTGGTGATCATTGAACATTATTGACACATTCATGTATTCATATTATAGTATTCTACACCTCAATCTAACATTAGACATAATTTAAGTTCTACCTAGTTTACAGATCTTAAATATTTAGGAACTATATCTTATGAGTGCAAAAGGTATACATCATAACATCAAAAATAATTATTGATAAATGTTGCAAAATATTTTTTCCCTTTTAAGTGATGGCGTAACATATTGATCATTTACATAGCTATATAATTCAAGAATTTCAGGAGTGACCTTCAAAAATCATGTTAACATAGTAAGCTAAGATCTATATATTTTATGGCTTTGGAGAGGAAAGGCTTATCAGCTTTGAAGATAAATTTAAATCTATGTTCACTCATGAATGATCTGGAGAATAAATTACTTTGAACCTCGCAGACGCATAAGACACACACACATGTGTCTATATATATATATATATATATATATATATATAGGGCTAGGATTTAGAGAGAACGAGTGAAAGTGTGAGAACGGTGAGAACGATTATGGACCGTCAGATCAAAACAATCTATGGACTACACGATGCGGTGGCGTTCTCGTAAATAACATCACTTTTATTAGTGTGGCGCGCTTACATAAGGGCAAAAAGCTAAATGTACATATCCAAAACACATCAAAGCGTGACCGAAACATATATACTTCCCAGAGAAACCTCCACAAAACCAACGTAAAACATGAAAACCCTAGAAAACGCGAAACAACACAAACTATGGCGTCGAAAGATCAAACCAGATCCAGAGGAAAAAAACACAGTGAGTTAACTTGGATTTACATTGTGCTAGTATATGCTGCTTTTGGCGTTCTAATTTTAACAAAAATTTGCAGTTTCTACAAGTGTGGAAGGGGAAGGGTCATCTGCTCCAAAATGCCAAAAAACTAACGCGCAACGAAATAAGACAACAAGAGGACATGGTACACAATGTTACTTTTCGTGATGTAAAAATTCACTTTGATACTTTGTTGCCAAAACGCCAAAATTTGTATCGTTTGTTTAACAATGTATGAGAACGAAAATTTACATATCACTCATGTGTTACTAAACGCCACAAACATGTATCCTGTCATAGCTTTGTTACTAAACGCCAAAACATGTATGGTTTCTGTTATAAACGCCATTTAACTGTTATTGTCTTATTCAACATCTATCATCTCTTATCGATTTATAAAACGCCATAAATGTATCATAGTTATGTTAAATTATACTATTAAAATGCCATAAAATAATACGCCATGAAGTCATTTTTTATAGGCGAAGAGAGGTTAAGATTGATAAATGTCCATACTGGAAAGGCCCAAAACACCAATAAGAGGAAGGCATTAAGTCAGAATGTTGAGGTTGAGGAAGAACCATATCATAAGTTCAGTGGGGCTAGGATCTTGTCAAGAGTAAAACCTACAAACTTGACTGGTTGGTTTATGAATCTAAACCAAAATCAAAGACAGGCAGTACACCAAATGGGGTTTGGTGCTACACTAAAGTTGAAAATAGACACCGTACCGACAATGCTTGGGTACTGGTTGGTTGAAAATTACAATGAAAAGACAAACACCCTAAATGTTGGCAACCATACCATACATATGAATGAAGAATTGGTAAACTCTTTAACGGGTATACCGAATGGAAGGGTGCCTGTGAACATGAAAAAAAGACCAACAACTAAAGACCAGGTGGTGGCTGAGTGGAAAGCACAGTTCCAAGGGTTGGGCTGGGTTAACAGACCAAGTGTGAAGATATACTTTGAAAATGTTTTGCCTATGATGCATGGCTTTGGGAGAGACTTCTGCCTAAATTTCCTTGTAGCATTCTTCACTATAATGGGGCATGCAACTGACAATGCAGTCGTCAACAAATAATTCTTGCACAACGTCACACCAAATGTTCAAATAAACCAAATGAACTGGTGTAGTTATATCATCCAATGCTTGCAACACGCCAAAACCGCATGGGCTCCCAAAAAGCATTACACAGGGCCACTGATCATACTTGCGGTAAGAATAAAATTTCAGTATTCATTTGTGTGTCATTAAAACGCCAAAAAATATCTGCCATTTGAAAAATCTATTTTGTTACAGCTTGCCTTGGTGAAAGATGCTTGCAATGGAAAAAATGGGACCGAAAAGAAGGATACCCAATTAAATGGGTTACAAAAGATACTCTTGACTTATTTGAGAGTGCAATGGCAAAACGCCTTGTTGGCAATGAAGTAAAAAGGAAAACAGACAAAAAAGCTAAGGGAAGCAAGCCCCAAAAAAAAAATGCAGGTTGTTGTTCATGATGAAGATGATGGTGATGATGTTGAGAATGAAGATGATGGTGATGATGTTGAGAATGAAGATGAAGATGATGTTCACAAGGTCGATGAGCATGTTGATAACAATGATGATGAGTTTGATGATGATGATGATGGTTTTGATCATGATGATCATTATGACTATGATGTGCAAAACGACATGCCCTTCAATGATGATGAAGAGGCTTCACTTCAAAGGATGGTGAATGAGGATAGAGAAAGCCAGGAAATGATGTTTGAAGTTTCTACATCAGGAAACCATGCTCTTGTCAGATGAGTAACACAGTATGACAACATTTTAGCTAATGAAGAAAAACAAAACAATGAACCTGAAGAGGTACGTTGTTCAAATAATAAATTTAAAAAAAAAACCACAAAACACCATGATCAACAAAATCCTTTTTTTTAATATAACAGGAAATGGCTGATAAATTGGATGGAGCATACAAAGAATTAGAAGAATGTTACAATAAAATGAGCAAATTGTTAAAATAGTCAAAGTCTGAATACCCAAACAGCCTCCTGATACACATTAAATACTCACAATGTATGACATTGTTGGAGAACATCTCAAAATTTGTTAATGAAAACACCAAAGAAATGCCAGCTGAAAGAGAAGAAGGTACACATGAAACTGAGGTTGAAAATGAGTTGGTACTAGGAGATGAAAATGAAGAATAAGGGGAAAAGGAGATGGCTGAAACAGAAAACGCCATTGAAGTGCAAACAGTTCATGAAAACGCCAAAGAATTTGAAAATGAAAAAGAAGGATAAGGAGGAGATAAAAATGAAGAAGAAAGGGAGAACGAGATGGCTGGAATTAAAAATGCCATTGAAGTGAAAAAAGTTGATGAAAACGCCTTTGAAGTAGAAAGAGTTCATGAAAACACCATTGAAGTTGAAAATGAAGGAAAAAGAGAAGGAGAAGGAAATGGAAAAGATGAAGGAGAAGGAAAAGGAGAAGAGGAAGGGGAGTCGGAAGGGAATGGTGAAGGGGAAGGAGAAAGAAAAGAAGAAGGGGAAGGAGAAAGGGATATGGCCAGAGAACAAAACGATGAACCCTCAACTGCTAGAACAGCCCCCATATATGATAATGATGAGGATACTATATCATCAGATGAAGATATAAACGAAAACGATATTGAGAAATGGAGTTGTGATTTCAAGACACTTGAATATCACATTTCGAGATACAATGGGGAAAAATAATTAAAAGGAATATTGCTGAGATTTTGGAGCTGCCGGGACAAGATCTAAAACAAATGATTGATATAAAAGAAGGTCTTGATAATTCAAAGATGGTGGATGAAATGATTAAAGCAATAAAAAAACATCTGTAACCTGCTAAAAAGACCCCAAAAATCCCCACGACAGAAACACAATACAGTTAGGCATTCAACATGAACTAGAAAAAACTGAAGGGGAGATGGTGAACAAAAGTGTTGACCAACAAGGTGCAGTGTTTGATAAAATGCCATATGAGCAGCCACCATCTACATCTGGGAAACACCTCTTGAAAAGTTTTGAAGAGAAAGAGACACCCAATAAACCCAGGATGAAAACGCCATCAACACATCACCACCAAAAACGCCAAACAGGTCAGATGTGCAGGAGAAAGGTGATAAGGACAACACTCCAGACATCACAAAGTTGATGCAAGAAAATACAATTTTAAACCCTGAAGAGCTACCTACAGATGAAAAAGCTGATAAAGATGATGAAGAAGATAAAAATATAATAAAGAAAAAGAATGTGGCTGAAGAGGAGAAGAGAGATAAAAAAAATGAGCAGGGTATGTTTGTCACCTTATGTAAGGAGGTAAGTGGTTATACATGAACCAAGGACAAACCCTGAAAATAACCTTTCCACATACATCTTCACTGGATACGACGATTATGAGTATGTACACTTCTCTAAAAAAAATAAAACGCCAAACTTTCCATTCATAACGTTTACTTGAAAATATGCGTGTAAAAACGATCAAAACACCATGTATTATAATAGAATGAGTTTGTATAACAAAAATGCCAAATGATGTTGTTTTAGGACTGAGGTGTTCAAGATGGGAGAAAAGTTTCTTATGAGGGTGATTTGTGAGAGCATGAAACCAGGATTTCAAGCACACGTCTCAATTATTCTATGTTGGGCACATATCCAGAACTATGAAGAAAGATACAAGGCTCCAGAATCACCCTCAAGGTTATTCTGCTCAGAATTACTGCTGGTAACTCTTTTGATATATTTAATTGATAAAATTATAATAGGACATTGTTTTGCTGTTTAAAATATGGTACTCAATATTACAGAATACTCTGGCATACAAGAAAACGACAAAAGAAGATGTACGAAACAAAGAATTCAACAGAAACATGGAAACTGTTCTGAAAAAAACACGTTTCAAAGGAGACAAGAAAAATAAAACCATCAAAGATTATGAACTGGTCTTCGTGCCAATAATATGGGAAAGACATTTCTATGTTGTCTGTTTCAACATAAAACATGAAAGAGTTGATGTATTGGACAACAGCGGCGCAGGGGATAACGTCAGTATTGAGGACAAGTATGAAGGATGGGTGGAAAGATTGGTAAGTATCTTAAAAACTTTGTATATAGGAACTATGTTGACAAAACGCCAAACTAATATATGTGAAAAAATGTGAAACTGCAGCACAGAACTATTGCAAACTACTTGCGTATTAAAAAACACCCAAAGCATAAGATCATGAGCAAGGCGAAGATTGTCAGACAACAGATGGATTGGAGGACAACGTCTAACGTGCTCGACTGTGGGATTTCGCAATGAGGCATATGGAAACATACATGGGGGATATAGCTCCTTGGAGAAGTGGTTTGGCAAAAGAAGATGCCCCAAATCAACTTCAGCAAAGACAACTAAATGAACTAAGGGTAAAATACATTGGAAAAATCCTGCTTCATAGCGAAAATGAAAACAGAAAACAATTGACAAATTGTCTAAGAACATTCTTGGCTTTAGGGGGACAAAAAATATGTGAATTGTTTGACACAGCAGAAGAGAGAATAGCACAAAGAATGAAAGATTTTGTAGATTAGCTAAACGCCATGGATTGTAAAATTTTAATGTTGACTATTGTGTTTTACTCTTTACATTTTTACATCTACATGTTTGGTTGTGTGATTTTCTATCATATTTGTGCAAATCAAAGAAAACGCCATGATTAGAATAATTAACAAATAGTAACCATTTAAAACATAAACAACATTAAAAAAATGGTTAAAAAACTAAATTAAAACAAGTAGAAAACACAAAAACGTCATATCTATTGGATATCAATAAAACGCCATTAAAACATAAACGTCATTCGTAAAAAAATACTTTTTTAAAAAAACGCCATGTAAAACTAGCATAAAGATGAAAACGGCATTAAAACATAAACGCCATTGTTAAAAAAATATTTTTTAAAAAACGCCATGTAAAACTAGCATAAAAATGAAAATGCCATTAAAAATAAACGGCATACGTAAAAAATATACTTTTAAGAAAAAAACGCCATGTAAAACTAGCATAAAGATGAAAACGCCATTTATATTTAATTTTTTTTTGGCAAAGGAATCATAACGCCATTGTTTAGCGGGAAGTGGACAATGACAATCGTACCCCCGGATAACAATTAGCGCTCCCTGTCACGTGTTGGGCCAGGATCCGTTCTCACACTTTTCACCGTTCTCTCCTGATCCCGTTCCTATATATATATATATATACATATATATATATATATATATATATGAGAGAGTTTAAATGAGAACGCTAAATTTTGTGAGAACCGTGAGAACTAATGAAAAAACCGCGAGAACTTGGTCAAAAACAATTCAAATTTAAAAAAAAATTCTACACTTATCATTATTATTCGAATACAATGTTAGAAATTTAATTTACACATTTAAATTTACGTGAATTCGTAAATAAAGAAAATTTACACATGTGTAAGTTTTCCATTTACACATGTGTAAATCTGTTATATTTACACGTGTGTAAAAACTCTAAAAAGAGTGATTTTGAAAGGAGAAATTAATTATTTGATGTTGTAAATTCTTTTTTTGATGTTATATCTTAATTACAATGAGTTTGTATTAAAAAAAATTGGTTTTGATTGATTTTTTCAATTGTTCTCACGGTTCTCACAATATTTAGCGTTCTCAAGATAACCTTCCCCTATATATATAAGGGTCTAGGTTTTGCTAGAGGTGAACATCAAATTAATTCCCCATGCCCCCCTTTGTTTATTTGTGCATTTTTAGTTTCCCATGTTTATAGTTAGATGTGTTTGCTCATCTCTTGAGCAAGAAAACTTTGTTAAAGACATGTCTCATGACACCAAAATCCAACCACCATGGTTTGGCTTCTTTGAGGGAAAACTCTTCGCTATCATATCAACAAATTCACTACCTTTTTCTATGTGTCCTCAACATATAAAAGTCATTATTCTCAAATTTAGATGATCACGGTCTCTTACCAATGTTTCAATTTTAGTTTTCTCAAGATAGGGTTTTATGAGTACGTAAGATACGTTAAGTGCTGCCAGTACAAATTGCAACTTCTTAAAGCCCAACCCTTGAGCCATTATAGCTTCACTATGTCTGTATGTAGTAAGACATTTGTTTTTGAATCTTAGATGCATTCCATTTGCTAAAAAGCTTTAAGATTTTTGTTTTTCATGGGTTGAATTGGTTTGCTAATACTTGTTAGTTAAAGGCGAGTAATCTCTCTCCTTAAATTACCCTCAATATGTCGGACTTGTGTGTGTGTGTGTGTTTTGTGGGAAGGGGGTATATATTTGGCGAATTGACACCTATATACAATGAAGCATCTTATGTAGATTTTTATTCACTTCTACATATAAAAGGTGATAATACGAAGGGATCTGATAGTCTTTTAGAGATTTGTGGATACGAATGTTTTGCTTCAAGAAATAACGTGCTTATATTTTGATATATATAAAAGGAGGAAAAATTAAAGGGTCACTTTTTTATTTTGTAATTTGAGTATGATAAGAAAAAAAACGAAAGCGGAGGAGTTGCATTTATGGGCATTAAAGTACCCCTTCCAACATGTGAAATTATGGCATGAAATTCCTTAATAAATACACCATATGAATATATTTGATATAGAACAGTCACAAGTGTTTGGATTATGCATGGAATTGACAGAAACATATGTCATGCAAAGAATCATTATGACTCTTCTATTCAAATTATTTGTATAACAGACAAGCAAATAATATGCACAACATGAGTTGTATATGCATCATGTTGAACTAGCCTAATGCTTGTGTGTACTTATATATTTGTATATGTATTGCCAATGTCATAGAGACAGTTCCACCAACATGATGCGTTTTTGTGTACAAAATCTAAAACGGTAAGGGTGGTTGTGGTGATGCATGCTTGCAAAAATAAGCCAAAAAAAATGCTACATTATGCACATTAGTTACCACACGCATGTGAAAGGAAGCAACCATGGAAGCATTTCACTTATATATTAAGGTTTTAATACCCTCTTACCTGAAACAATTAAACACTTTCTTTTCATTTATTTTTCATCAGAACACAAGCATTTTCAATTATTCTTTTTTAAATATCTCCCAACATTTAATATCACGAAAGAGTTCTAGATCATTGAAATATATAACTTGAAATGTGACCTTATTTTAACCAGACCATGTTTATCTCAAGCGAAGATGCTCATCAAAGAATTAAGAATATCATACAATTGGTCTTACTTAATGTTGACAAAAGAAGGATAAGTGGTGTTTAGAATAATACAATTGGCACATGTTAAAATGTGTAAAGTGGGGTTTCAATAAGAGCACAATTGATTGATGACATTTGTCACACTTCAAAATGAATATATGTCATTGAATACTTTTTCTGTCATTCACACTTGTTGATATATAAATGTCAAATCATGGAATTCATGAATCAAATAAAAAGAATAATTAGTTTAATACAAGTTACTTGGTTAAAAATTATGACTTTATGCAAATAATTTTATTATTCTAGGTTTGCTTCATAAGTAAGTACTTTCAAAAATAAATTTTCTATTAAGAAAAGTTCACCCAATAACAACCAAAATTTTCAAGTGTTCTACCAAAATTTTGTAGCTGTTCTATTAAAGTAATTTTTAGAATCACTATCAAGAAAACTTAATTACCTCTTTGATGTGTGGTAAAATACACATATTTGTCACGTGTAAAGTGTATAATTTTTGTATAGTTTTATTTGTTTTTATTTAGTTTTTAGTATTATATTATATTATTTTGTGTATGGTCAGATCCTGGTGCAAATGGAGCGAAAATAAGTAATAAGTAAATAACCAGCCAGTTGGGTAGAGTGAGACCCAGTAACCGAATTAGAATTGCGCTATTTTCATTGATTGAGCCGAGTCCGCTATCTCTAATTTATCTATTAAAGTATACCATATGAAAACAATCAATTCCATTCTTTCGGTGGAGGCGGCTATTATGGAATAAAGGGGGATTGCATTTATTGTTGGGATAGAAATATGAATTAAGGGGCTGCCATATTTTCTTTTTGGGATGCGACCACAAGAAAAGAAAAAATATATAATACAAGATCTTGATATATTGAAGAAAATATATAGAGTTAACTTTCGGTTTGCTCCCTGTGGTTTGGTCATTTTAACGGTTTTGCTTTAATAGTTTAAAAATAGTCATTTTCTTCCCTGATCTTTCTAATTTGTTGGGATATACATCAGACGAAAGACAAAAAAAAAAGATAAATATATTAATTTTCTTTGGTGGCCAATTATTAATATAAAAAGAGGGATATCCCTATTACGGCCAAGAAAGATCAAAAAGGTTAGTGGGCCGTGAAAAGAAGTAAGGCCTAGCAAAGTTTACATAAACTTGGGGGCTACGGCTGAATATGAGAGAGCCAGGGATCAGACAGCAATTGACGTCAATTATTAAAAAAACAGAAAAACAAAAAAGAGAAGATGAAGAAGGGAAAAGAGTTGGTTCGAGGGTTCAAGTCGCGATCAAGATTCAAGTCCGGGTTTTCAATTTATTAGTATTCAATTTTGTTAAGACTTTGTGTTTTCAGATTTGATACTATGTTTTGTTTATCATATGAGACTTGTTTCTTTTTCTTGAATATGATTCTTGGCTAAACTTTTCATGCTACCTAGGCCTAGATGAACTATGATTTAATGTTTTGACTATTCGGTTTTGACTAATGATTAAATTGGGATGATTTACATATTCTTGTTTTGTGATTGTTTATGAATTTGTATGCTTGTCTTGGTTGTGATTGGTTGTTTGGTTAGGTGATCTTGTTAGTCTGGTCTGGAACTATTTAGATCATTCTAGGTTCGTTAATCTATTATGTTTTCGGTCTAGAGCTTGAGATTAGAGATAATTCAAGTTTAACGAAATTAATTAAAATCAACTAAGTATAGTGTGCATCCTTTTCTGGCAACTCTAGGGACTAGTCAGGATTGCTAGGTTATTAGCTAAGCGTTGTTTGGTAGTTTAGGTGGCCCATATCTCGGATCCGGCTACTTATTAGCGTTTAGGGTTTCCTAGGTTTTCAGTTATTTTGCAGGTTTAGCTTCATGATTGGAGGATTTTAGCACCATAGTTGTTTTTAATCTGACATTCGTGGGATTCGGTGTCGATAGGTCGAGTCGTTTCCAATTTAGCACTTTATCACTTTGTTTCATCTTCTATTTTGGTTGATTATCCTTAGCGAGAGGTTTTCTGTGTAGATTCGGAGCTGTAGCCATTGGTCAGGACTAGAGGTCATGGGTTGGTCATAGGGATTCAAATCCTGGGTAGTTCTTTCTCATTATTGTCTGTTTTTCGTCACTTCACCATATTTCTTGCTTGCTCTGTTCTCTTGTTTACTCGCTTTAGTAGAATTAGAAAAATCCCAAAAACACAAATTAAACCAATTAAGTAATTAGTTGATTCAGAGTCTAGTTAGCGTCGCTAGTGTCTCGTGGGTTCGATACTCGGACTTCATTAGGCTTTACTACGTTCGATAGGTACAATTTCCTGTCAGTGGTCTAGCATTTAGAGAGTTTTAGTTTATAAATTTAAAACTAGGGTGTCTAGATTAGGTTAGGTTTTTTATAGACCGCATTTTGAACATCACTCTTCATATCTTAAAATCATTTTTGCCCTTCATAACCATTTAACTTTGGCATTTGCATCATAAATGAAGTATGACAATGTTGGGTTCGTAGGCTTTAGGGTAGCCGGCCCTAATTAGGGTTAGCCGGCCCTAGTTATTAGGCCCACTTAGTTAACTTGTTAACCAAGTAGGAAACCCTAATCTTGTTCTATAAATACCTATGATGTAATTGTAGTCTGTATCATTCTGAAAACAGTTGTGAGCATCTAATAAAAGTAAAACCCTAGTTGCAACCCGTGGACGTAGGTCACCTTGACCGAACCACGTAAATTCTCGTGTTCTTTATTTTCTGCTAGTGTGTGTGTGTGTTTGTTCCGCTTCCGCTCAAGCCTACTCTGATCCGATACCCCTAACAAGTGGTATCAGAGCCAAAGGTTCAGTAAAATACACGGTTCACACGGTTATCGCAGGAGAAAGAGAGAGCTGGACGAGAGATCTTGATCTGCTGTTGCTGCCGTCGCCGCTGACTTGTTTACGGCCCGTACCTATTCTTTGGTTACGGCTCGTAAGGTCTAGGGTTTGCGTCGTAGGGTTTGCTGTTGCAGATCTGGTGGTTTTGGGGTGTTTGGCGATTAGGGTTTCGGTTCTTGAACCCTGGTTATTCGCTGATTTTACGCTCGGGTTTGCAAGAGAAGTCGTTGATTCGGGTACTTCGGGTTTTTGGTTTATTGAAGGTTGCTAGGGTTTCGGTTGCTTGGTTCCTTGTGGTTTTTTCTGGTTTTTCTCGTTTGCTATGGCTGAAGACGGGAAGTTCCGAATCGAGAAGTTCAACGGTACTGATTTTGCTTGGTGGAGAATGCAAATAGAGGCGTTGCTTGGTGAATGCGATTTGGATGTGGTACTGGAAGAAAAACCTGCTGGAATGGATAAAGCTGCCGAAGCAATTTGGAACTCAAAGGACAAAAAGGCAAGAGGTAAAATTACATTGGCTTTGACGAGGAGCGTTGCATTTAATATCATGAAAGAAACAACTGCTCGTGATATGTTAGCAGCTCTGTCAAATATGTATGAGAAGCCGTCTGCCGGTAATAGGGTGTTCTTGATGAGGGAACTGTTTAATATGAGGATGAACGAGGGCAGTTCAGTTGCTGATCACATTAACGAAGTCAATTCAACTTTGTCCAGGTTAGCAACTGTGGGCATGAAGTTGGATGATGACACTCAGGCTGTGGTTTTGTTATCTTCCTTACCTGATAGTTGGTCAGGATTTGTGACAACGGTCACTGAAACTGCTGGAACTGGAAATTTGAAGTTTGATCGGGTCCGGGATAGTGTTTTGGGTGAAGATGTTCGCCGGAGGAACACTAATGGAGGATCTACTTCTGGTGGTATGCTCAGTGTTAGCAGGGGAAGAGGTAAAAACAGAAGCAGTGGGAGTCGTGGGAAAAGCTTGTCTAAAGCTGGGAAGAATGTGAGGTGCTGGAACTGTGGTGAAAAGGGGCATGTCAAAAACGAGTGTCCTGATCCTAAGAAAGAGGGTGGTAGCCAGCATGTAAACAGTGTTGTGTCAGATGAATCTGACGGTGACGTACTGGTTTGCTGTGAAGAGTCTATAGATTCTTGGGCTATGGATTCTGGTTCTTCGTTTCATGCCATGCACAGCGGGGAGACGATGGTGAATCTGAAAAAAGGAGACTTTGGAAAGGTACGATTAGCTAACGGTCATGTTCTTAATGTTACGGGTATGGGAGATGTCAATCTGAAGACTCCACTGGGCACTACATGGAACTTAAAGAACGTCAGGGTAATTCCAGGTTTAACGAAGAAACTTATTTCTGTTAGTCAACTGGATAAACAGGGACTAGATGTTAAGTTTGGTGGTGGGAAGTGGAAGGTGATTGATGGAAATCTTGTTGTTGCCAGTGGGAGGAGACGAGGATCGTTGTATCTAGTTGAGATACCTGGTGAGGGAGTAGCCGTCCCTGTACAACATAAAGTCTGGTTCACTGAATCTAGTAAGCGGAAGAGGGTTCAATTTGCGAACTTGAATTCTGGTGCTTTGGGGATGTCAGTTGAATGTGGTCGGGGGTCTAAGTTTAAGCCAGTCAGGGGATTTGGTGATAGTGGGAGCACGGGTCGTGTTCCGGGTACAATCACAAAGAACCGTTGGGTTTTGAAGACGAAGGTTCCGACTGAAGAAAAAGGCTCTCCTGGAAATAGTTTGCAAAATGTGGAGAGTGGTATTAATTCTCGGTGTATCTCTGGAGCTGGTGGATCGTGCAAGCTGGTTGAGATAGAGAATGGGTCTGATAAGACTGTTGGGTTGGAGCTTGTGGGAGCTTCAACTGGTCTCTCAGGTACTTGATGAGAGGTGTGGTTGCAACTAGGTGGCTTGGATGTGACTGAAGTCTTAGCTTGTTCTTGGAACTGGAGGCTGGGAAGACTTGAACGTAAAGATTACTGAAGTTACTGGTGATGGGTTTCTTGGATGCACTTTGTAGACTATGCAAAGCCTCCGAGTGGGAGATTGTTGGGTTCGTAGGCTTTAGGGTAGCCGGCCCTAATTAGGGTTAGCCGGCCCTAGTTATTAGGCCCACTTAGTTAACTTGTTAACCAAGTAGGAAACCCTAATCTTGTTCTATAAATACCTATGATGTAATTGTAGTCTGTATCATTCTGAAAACAGTTGTGAGCATCTAATAAAAGTAAAACCCTAGTTGCAACCCGTGGACGTAGGTCACCTTGACCGAACCACGTAAATTCTCGTGTTCTTTATTTTCTGCTAGTGTGTGTGTGTGTTTGTTCCGCTTCCGCTCGAGCCTACTCTGATCCGATACCCCTAACAGACAATTCATAAATTTGATCGGACTTGACAACTAGAACATGTATTCTATTAGTGTGTGTATAACGTATATAGACAGAGAGTTGGCTAGCTAGTAGTTAGTTAGTTGAGTTGGTTATTTCATCCTCTATACATACAGAGGTTGTATTGTATTCTGATATTTATTTTGATCTGAGATTAGAAGAGTTTGAGCTCAATACTTGTATTTATGGTATCAGAGCAACCTTTGCTTCGGTGACATGTGTTTTCCGATCATCTTCTCCTTCGAAGCCTCATCTTCTCCATCTTCTCCGATAAAGGTTCTTTTTCTTTGGAAATATTGTTCTTTTTATCATAGATTCTGATTGTTCTTTTCTATCTATATTTATCCAGCAAAAGTAAAACCCTGGTTCTCTAGTTGACGTGTGCGGGTGTGGTTATAAATTTTAGATATATTTTAAGCACTTTTTACTCGCGAATCAAGTTTTAAATTTATAAAACACAATACAATACAATACAATACAATATAATACAATACTATCACTCTACACACGTTAGGGCAAGTGCACCCATCGTAGACGTAGTATAGTGAAGGTAAGATACCGAGGTCGTCCAAGGACACAAGAGCTTTTAATACTAGCTTATCGTTAATGTCTAATCTAACCAAATTTTGATAAAAGTTTTGAAAGTTTTAAAAGATAAACTAGAAAATGAAAATATAAGGAAAAATAAATAGACCAGAAGGAATCACTTGCTTCCAACTCCTCTTTTATGTATCCTTTGATGATTTCCACACTTTGGGCTTTTTAAGAGATTATCTTAGTTATAGTGGTAGGCCCCTCTTGTGAAGGCGACATTACCCTCAACCTATCGGTCTGAGTCAGCAGGGATACAGTCCCGCAAGGTCGAATTACTGAAAGATAATTAAGTAAGTTATTAATGCGAAGAGTGGTAGGCCCCCTTCCAGGTGACGTTACCCTCAACCTATTGGTCTGAGTTAGCAGGGATATAGTCCCGTAAGGTCGGGTTGATGTTTTAATAGTAGCTTATATATAAGGGATTACAAGCGGTTCTTACTTCCCCCGATTTGATGTTATCTGTCTCAAGGGAAGTCCTACTAAGGTTGAATCAGGTCCTCGCAGGATCTATACACTGAACGAGGTAAGAACTTTACCCAAACACCCGTCTAATCCCCTTCCAGGCAGTTAACGCGCTTTATATAGACCGTAAAGACACGAATGAGTGAATCAACAAAACATGAAAAAATGATTAAGTAAAGTTCACCTTCAATATAGAAAACTAGTTATTAAAGTCATTAATACATACCCAAATAAAAAGTTGCCAAAGATTAGAAATCAAAAGTAATACATAAAAGATTTGTCTTCACCAAGTGATGTAAGATATTTAGCCAAGCAGGGCCTTTTTTTTTACAAATACTTGGATGAAAGATGGATGATGGTGGTGTGTGTTGGTGTTGTAGTGGTGGTGGACTGGTGGCAAGTGTGAGAGAAGTAGTTTGCCAAGGGATGAGTTGGAATGAAACCAAGCACCCCTATTTATAGCTGGAAACAGAACATTCACACGACCCCATGTCACACCCTGTCTTTTGCGGAAGCGTATGATGTGTGACTGGTTTAATATCATTGCATTCAATCGTAATAAACAACTACATGATCAAAACGATGTTCGTCCATTCATGAAAATTTGAGTATTACAAATACTTGTTATTTAAGTTTTAAAAACACAACCTTCGTCTAGGTTACAATTCAACAAAAGTGGATGACATCTAAACTTGAAGTCTACTTCTAGTTACGACACCCGCGCCCAAGATCCATCATGTCACCTGAAATACATGTAATTTTGGAAAACATCAACAAAAAGTTGAGCGAGTTCATGCGTTTTGTATACCTTGTATGAAACATGGTATGTATCTTGTATAAATAAAGTATTCTTGTGAAATAACGTATTCTTGTGAAATAGAGTATTCTTGTGGTACAAATCTTGTACCAATAAAGTATTCTTGTAAATTCTTGAGAGACTTTAAGGCATGTGAGGACATGGGGAGTACTTGTTATGACTCCTAGGGAGCATTCGTCATGGCTCATAGGGAGCACTCGTGATGGCTCATATCCTTGTCAATTTTCCTCGACTGTGTCGATTAACCTCGACTGTGTCGATTACCCTCGACTGTGTCGATTACCCTCGACTGTGTCGATTAACCTCGACTGTGTCGATTAACCTCGACTGGGACTCCGAAGCACTACTAGGTACTAGTTGTGACCATGAGTGGGGCTCGGCCGTACCCGTTAGATCTAACCCTCGTCCCTAATTAATGAATGTTTTTAATGGCTTGGTACTAGTTTTCACCAAGACTCTATGGCATTTTTAGTATTAAGTCTATGCTCACATGTTCTAGTATTTCATAGGCATTTCATAAAACGCATCATACTTGGTACTCGTTCTCACCAAGAGTGCTTCCGGTTATCATACCATTTGTAAATATTGTAACTTTTGTAACATGTATTTCACCCCCGAGAGTTATAAAACCAAAAACAGTTAAAGAAAAGGGGGAGCATGAACTCACAACTTTGCGTTCCTGCGTCGTAAACTTCACCGAATTTGCTTATCTAGCGTCGTGACCTAAACGTGTTTATTAACGTTAGTCACTAGACTTGTTTCGCACAAGTATAAGTCACTATCTTTTGTGTATGTGTTCTTGTGTTAAAAATAATTTATATTTTTAACTATGTGTCTTACTTATATTATTTCTCAAAAATAAATATAAGTATCTTGTATTTGTCTAAGTACGTTGTATGTGTATTTTTGTATCTTCACTCCTTAGGAGTATTTAGTGTATTTTCAAGTTCTAATACACTATCAAGTATAATACATACTACATACACTTAGCACAAAATTTGGTGATCAATAAATATTTATATTTTTCTCAAAAATATACATACTTAGTATCAATTTTATTCTTGAAGAAATCATCATTTCTTAACACAAAAATTAGGGAAACCTTGGTAAATGTTTTTAGACACATTTTTAGGGAATAAGTTTCTCAAAACTTATATTTTTCTAAGTGTCAAAATTTATAAAAATTTTGGCAGAGTTTCCCCTATAAATGGAGGTTTCCCATGTTTTCAAAACATGTGTTTATTTTCTTTTAAAATCATCATCAATAAACTTCAACAACAATCATTAACAACATACACTAATTTCTTTATTTCATGAACTTGAAAATTTTATAAAAATGTGTAGTAACTTACTAGTGTATTTAGTAAGTCTTGTTACCTTTAAAAATGTGATTAGTTCTTTAAAAACTTCATTTTCAAAGAGTTTGAATGTTCACAACTTCCAACCATATTTTCTAAAAATATTTCTTTGTGAAATTTTCTTGTTACACAAGTGTTTCTACACTTGTTTATCCACCAAAAATGAGGTTAGTTTATGTAAGATCCAAGTTTTGAACAAAACTCATACTTTTCACTTGGTTCTTTTGAAAAAAACCACTCATGGATCTTCAGATCTACAAGATTATAACCTTCTTTGATCTTTATTTTTCAAGAAAACATTTATTTATTCAAGTTCATAGTTTATGTGTGGATGATTCCATCATCCAACACATTTCTAACTTTCTCATCTTGCTAGTTCATGTTTTGAAACATGCTCTAGCAAGACCATATGATAATCCATATCATTTCTACTAGCAAACAACATTCAACAAGCAACATAACACAAGAATATCATGATTTCTTCACCATTTTAACCATACTTCATCACTAGTTAGTTTATGTTCCAAGACTTTGTTTATGGTTCTTTAGAGTTCTTATCTTTTTGATCTTTAAACATCATTAACCACTTAAATAACATGAAACATGCATGGATCTAAGTGCTTACCACTAGCACAAGGCTAGGGGAGTTCAAGAGTGTAAATGTGGTGGATAAAAGAAGATGAGAGTGGTCCTTCAACTTCTGAACACACCGAGCTTCGTTGTATGATCTCTAACACCCTTGGATCACTAGAGGTTGCTTGAAAGAGCTTGGATGATGGTGATGGCGGTTGTGGTGGCTCACGGCCGAACCCAAGGAGAGAGGGAGAGAGAGTTGCAAGTGTTGTGAGTTTGATGGTTGTCGCACCCCCAAAATCCACCATGCGGAGTATCACCGCTTGGAGGCGTGACATGACCAGGATCGAGCCACCAATCATATTGAACAACGTAATTAAGTAAATAAAACCAACCACAATACAATTGGTGACCAAAAGAAAGTAACCAACTTTAAGTTAACAGCGGAAGCATAAAACGTAAAACCAAAACCAAAACATAAGTTTAATAAGTTCATAAGTTTAAATGTTTAACATGGGACTCGACAGTCCATGTCCCACAACAACCACGCCTCCCCGTGCAAGCTCCATAGATACCTAATGACTTGTAAGGCATGTAACAACGAGTCAACAACAAAGTTGAGTGAGTTCACAGTTGGTTGTTTAGTTTTAAGTTGTCTCCAAAAACTTGGTTTGTCTATTGCTGGCTTACTTGCCGTGGGGGTTACCCCATAGTTGAAAATATGATTAACCAGTTCCTTCTTTATTACCCAAACCATATCCGTAATCAGTGGGGGGCTTCCCCATGTGAACAACTAGACCGTTATCATATCGACTACTAACGAAATTAAGTTGTGCCCTACGTCAATGTCTATCATCATTGACAGTTTGCCATAGTCCATTAGTACACGCTCGTCCGAACAGCATGGTGTGAGGTTTGTTAAACCTAATAGCGCTATTAACTAATGACCCGCTCGCAATTGGCCTCGACGATTAAGTCGATATAAAATGAGGGACTTAGGTGATAGAGTTTTGGCTAGTAGTTTAAGGTTGTTGTCCTACCCAAGGAGGTCGAACGTACGTATTCTACCCAAGGAGAATACGCATGATTAATATTGGTATCCTACCTATGGAGGATGGCGGTACATATCCTACCCAAGGAGGATATGTAGGCTCCATTTTAGTTTCTTAACCCATTCCCAAACCACCGGGAATCCCATGCCTTGTAGAAAGTGTGAACTCACCTTAGTTTGCTCGGTTAGATAAAGCACTTGTCCTAAGTTGGTCAACCACACCCTATTATGGTTACCACTCGTTAGGACCGCATACAAGTAATCACGTATTAGCTACACATATATGGTCACTTAGATTCAAGCGATGCCATCGGTCGCAGGGGAGTTGTGAAACAAATATGGTCACTTAGATTCATGATTTGTCTTTATGTTCCCATGTAATTCTGGGTCATGTTATGAATTCTATTGTACTCAAGTAAATCAATCATGTCTTTTCTGCATCTTGTGGACTCTTGGTCCGTAACCTTAACAGGTTTCTATAGTAGTGTGGACTCTTGGTCCGAAACCTTAACACGTTTTATAGTATTGTGGACTCTTGGTCCGAAACCTTAATAGGTTTTATAGTATTGTGGACTCTTGGTCCGAAACCTTAATAGGTTTTCTAGTAATTTTTTTGTTTGTCATTGACATGAATCTTATTTGCGGGAACTATAATTGTTCCTTGAGTCAGACTCCTTTAAAGACTAGACACATGAATGTGTCGCGATCACTACTGATCTTTTTCTAGAAGTTTCATCTTGTGAACGATGGTTTCGATCCTACATCGGGGATTCGACCCTTTTAGTTTTCCAAATCACACTACGCCTTCTCTAGGCGAGGCTCCCATTAAAGTCATACTTCTTATCTCAAATTCTTACGATTTCCGCCGCTCATCGGCGCAATCTTTCTGTATTCCGCGGCTGTCTCGATATGGTCACGTACCTGAACGATCTTGCCTCTAGTTTTTCCTGGACCATCTCGGACCAGTAGATTGTTTATCTTCGGTCTCCATTCAACGCGACGGGGATCGTCTTGTTATGTTCTATCTAAAGCTTCACATGAAGCGGTTTAAACGGCGGTGTGATAAATACTGTTGTAGGAAGACTCCACTAAGGGCAAGTGAGTGTTCCAACTTTTCATCAAAGTTTATCACACAATATGTCTCATGTTCATACAGTTTGCATCGTTCAGTAGTTTAGTCCATCCATGTTAATATTTAAGTTTTTACGATCAACGGTGTGCTGCAACCCTTGTGTTCAGTAAAGGTCGCGCAGCTTTTTCCTTCAGGTAATGACGTCAAATTTGCGGCACGCAATTACTGTATCTGGCTCAAGGTTTCTTCTTATGATTCCTTAATCATTGTGTCGCGTATGCAATATTGTGGTCTCGTTGCATTGACGCGCAAACGCGACTTTGTCGAGAAGCGTCACATAATTGCAACTCTAGCTCCTTAGCTCTTGGTTGCAGGGTTGGCATGACTTTCGTTCTTATCCACCATGTATCTTAAAGTTCTCACTTCGCGAATTCGAAATCCGCTTTTCGTCATCATAGCACACAACTGTACTTTTCTCTAAGAGTTGCAAGGTAAATTGCAGCTGTTGCTCACGACCTTCCTTGGTCGTTGGCCATATAAGAATGTAGTCAATAAATGTAATAATGATCTATCCAGGTATGGCTTACACGTTCGATTCATGAGGTCCATGAATATTGTTGATGCATGTGTTAAGCTAAATGGTACGACAAGGAACTCGTAGTGCTTGAAGCGAGTCCTAAATGTCGTTTTAGGGATATTTCCTTCTTGTATTCGCAGTGGAGGTCATCTTGTCCTCAAGTTAATCTTTGAGTGGTAACTATAGCCTGACGATTTGTCTGTTTATGTTATCAGTCCTTGGCAAAGGATTCTGGTTCTTAATTCTTTGGAATTTATGCGAAATGGAACTGTCAACTTTCTCCTCGTGTCCTTAACTAAGGGCGTCATGACCTTAATTTTCCTTTGCCTAGCAGCTCTTGCAGTTATATCGGAGGCTCATGCTTTGCGAACGAAGCTAGTCAACAAGGCGTCGTTCGGCACTGGTGCCGCTCCTGGCACGATATTTATCCTAAGCTCCTCTTGGCCCTGTGGAGGCATTTCTGGCAAGTCTTCAGAAAGGCTACTGGGATTTCTTCCATAACGGGATGATCTCAGACTTTATACTTAGATATCCAATCCATGCTGACCATCATATTATAACTTCTCAAGTTATTGGTAATAGAGGGTCCCGACCTTCTGAGTTCCTAGAATATACTCCTTACTTGCTTCGTCTGATTAAACTAGCCTTCTATATGTCCATTCCTAAGGGATATGGGACGTCTATTCTACTTGAAACTAGGCCAAGCAGTTTCTTAAGTTCTAAGCATGCGAGGTTAAAGTTGATGCCAGTATAAATCAAAAATAGATGGATAAGGTTGGTTAATAGGGAGCGTACCCATAACCGCATCTGAGTCCTGGCGTGCTTCACGAGTTTCGATCGTGAAAACCCTTCCTTGCTTGTTTCTTCCTAGGGCAATCTTTCCTAAAGTACCCTGCTTCACAACATCTGTAGCAACCTGGTATTCTCTTGTTTCTTCCATCTGGGTCCTTCGCCCAACAGGCGTCCTTGTTGTGCCCTTCTTTTCCACACTTTCTGCACTTAGGCCTCAGACATCGACCTTCATGGTGAAAATTGCATTCCCAGCACCTCGGCTTAGTCCCCGAGTAAATTTTACCACCGGCCTTGTTAGTGGCTCCATCAGTTTTCCTGCCATGCGGTGGATTCACTTTCTTTCTTTTGTTTGCTTTAGAGCTTTCATAGCTGACTTGGGTGCCCACCTTTAGGTTCGAAGACTTCCTCTTCTTATTGCCTGATGACTCCACATGAGTCTCTTTCTTGTTATCCTCAGATTCCGAAAATTTTCCCGCACGTAGAGCTTCTTCAGTAAGTGTAACGCTTAAATCGATAGCCTCTGCGATGGTTGGAGGCCTTGAGGTAGTAACCAAGCTCCTAATTTGAGGTGCAAGTCCCCAAATGAATCGTTCAATCCTTTTGAATTCCGGTTTGACTAAGTAGGGGACGACTCTAGACAAGTCGTGAAATCGCTGGACGTATTCAGGAATCTTCGGTCCGTCCATTTTCAAATTCCAGAACTCCACCTCAAGCTTCTGGATTTCAGCCCTAGAATAGTATTTCTTTTCCATCATTTCCTTGAGCTCGTCCCAGCTCAGTGCATAGGCAGCATCTGCACCGAGGGTTTGAACCTGAAGGTTCCACCAGGAGAGTGCGCCATCCTAAAACAACCCTGAGATATAGGTAACACTCTGTTGAGGTGAACAGTTACTCATTCTTAGAACGGAGTCAGTCTTTTCTGTCCAACGAACAAACGCAACAGCACCTCCTGTGCCGTCAAAGTTTAATGGCTTGCAGTCCAGGAACTGTTTATAGGTGCAGCCAGTTGGAGGGTTATTTCCGGTAGCGCCATCACTATGTTCGGAGCGGAGGGCTTCATGTCGTGCAATTGCCTGTGAGATTCGTTCTTGAAGCTCAGCTTCTGTTCTTGGTAACGTACTGGTGTTTGTGTCTCGTCTGGGCGGCATTCTCTTATGTCAAAAGGTATGAAGTAGTTGAGACAATATTCCATAATTGTCTATGAGGTACATAGCACCATAAGCCATCATGTAATCACCCAATTTCACATGTATATATAATCAATGTATGAGCGAGGAAACAATAACTAAGCTTTCACATAGGCTTGCCAACTTGGCTTATTGTTTGTAATAAAATGAACTCGAGGTTACATCGCCTCGGTCATTTAGGTTTCAGTTATTTCCTGCTATATTAGCTTTATTGATGTGTATATTTTCCCAGTGATGGGGTTGTTCGTGTTGAGGTGATAGAGAGTGTAACGTCGCTGAATATTTTTGAATGTTATCCATCTTCACTTGCTTATTGGTTCTCAAACGTCTCGTATACAGGTAGAAGTGTCAGTCACGAAGTAGGCTAAGACAGGCTTCCTACTTTATATCGTGCTAAAGCACTGATCTATGTATTGTTCTACCAGATGAAGGTGTGAACACCTACAGATTAATTTTGTGTGGTTTTCATTAGCTTGACCCGCAGAGTCCACTAGGATTCCTGTGCACTATAAGTTGTTATTACGTGGGCCCCTGTAATAATAAATTGTCTTGTACAGTTACCCCAAATTTTCTCTCGTCCAAGCAGATGATCAATCAAGGAGGGGACACTACTGTCCTTATACCTCTGTCATGGAAAGGACCTTTGCGGTGGTCCACGCGCTAACACTAGTTATCGTTACGCGCGTATAGGCACGATGATAGGAATAAAGAGAATTCCTAGTAGTTGGAGGGGCACCTTCAAGATGAATACTTCATCTTCCTTTTCTAGTCAAGTATGTCGTCAATCTCGCTTCACTAAAGTCGCAGGGATCTCGTCCCGTTGATTAAGAATTCGTTCAAGGTTGCCGCCTCTGCCTCGTCATCATCACTGTAGTTAGGCACTTTCACAATCGAGAGGGAAGAGCAGCCATTTCCTATGGAAGCAAGCTCAGAATCTTGTTTGTTAATCACTCTAGCTATGAGCTTTGCAATGAACGCGAGGTTGATAGCTTCATCGTGCGAATTACGTACAATAATAGGAGTCGGAGTCGAAAGTATCTTATTCACGTCAATAATCATTCCGTACACTTATTTGTATGTATTCACCTCAATATTTATTCCGTACACTTATTCGTATATATGTATATCAATAACAAGTATGCTACTTAGCATAGACAAGCAATTTGATGCATTATATCACGTATAACTCTCGTTTTTGGGGGGGTCATTTTTCTAGTTGTCATTTTACGACAAAAAGACTACTTGGTACTAGTGGTCACCAAGAGTGTATTTTATCTTTGGCAAGTCTAACTTGTGTAGACTATGCCTTAATTGGCACCTTATCTTGAGGGTATTCTCTACTAATGTCCTTGCCTTGTCTCTTTTTGAAAAGTGTTTGACTCGTGGATCTTGGCGCTTACGTGAATGCAATGAAAACCTTTTTGTAAAAATGTTTTCGTGAGAGAACTCTAGTGATTGTAGTCTAGACTCGAGGAGGAATCCTAGTTCACTACAATCGAAGCTCTGATACCAAACTGTCACACCCTGTCTTTTGCGGAAGCGTATGATGTGTGACTGGTTTAATATCATTGCATTCAATCGTAATAAACAACTACATGATCAAAACGATGTTCATCCATTCATGAAAATTTGAGTATTACAAATACTTGTTATTTAAGTTTTAAAAACACAACCTTCGTCTAGGTTACAATTCAACAAAAGTGGATGGCATCTAAACTTGAAGTCTACTTCTAGTTACGACACCCGCGCCCAAGATCCATCCTGTCACCTGAAATACATGTAATTTTGGAAAACATCAACAAAAAGTTGAGCGAGTTCATGCGTTTTGTATACCTTGTATGAAACATGGTATGTATCTTGTATAAATAAAGTATTCTTGTTAAATAACGTATTCTTGTGAAATAGAGTATTCTTGTGGTACAAATCTTGTACCAATAAAGTATTCTTGTAAATTCTTGAGAGACTTTAAGGCATGTGGGGACATGGGGAGTACTTGTTATGACTCCTAGGGAGCATTCGTAATGGCTCATAGGGAGCACTCGTGATGGCTCATATCCTTGTCGATTTTCCTCGACTGTGTCGATTTCCCTCGACTGTGTCAATTTCCCTTCACTGTGTCGATTACCCTCGACTGTGTCGATTAACCTCGACTGGGACTCCGAAGCACTACTAGGTACTAGTTGTGACCATGAGTGGGGCTCGGCCGTACCCGTTAGATCTAACCCTCGTCCCTAATTAATGAATGTTTTTAATGGCTTGGTACTAGTTTTCACCAAGACTTTATGGCATTTTTAGTATTAAGTCTATGCTCACATGTTCTAGTATTTCATAGGCATTTCATAAAACGCATCATACTTGGTACTCGTTCTCACCAAGAGTGCTTCCGGTTATCATACCATTTGTAAATATTGTAACATTTGTAACATGTATTTCACCCCCGAGAGTTATAAAACCAAAAACAGTTAAAGAAAAGGGGAAGCATGAACTCACAACTTTGCATTCATGCGTCGTAAACTTCACCGGATTTGCTTATCTAGCGTCGTGACCTAAACGTGTTTATTAACGTTAGTCACTAGACTTGTTTTGCACAAGTACAAGTCACTATCTTTTGTGTATGTGTTCTTGTGTTAAAAATAATTTATATTTTTAACTATGTGTCTTACTTATATTATTTTTCAAAAATAAATATAACTATCTTGTATTTGTCTAAGTACGTTGTATGTGTATTTTTGTATCTTCACTCCTTAGGAGTATTTAGTGTATTTTCAAGTCCTAATACACTATCAAGTATAATACATACTACATACACTTAGCACAAAATTTGGTGATCAATAAATATTTATATTTTTCTCAAAAATATACATACTTAGTATCAATTTTATTCTTGAAGAAATCATCATTTCTTAACACAAAAATTAGGGAAACCTTGGTAAATGTTTTTAGACACATTTTTAGGGAATAAGTTTCTCAAAACTTATATTTTTCTAAGTGTCAAAATTTATAAAAATTTTGGCAGAGTTTCCCCTATAAATGGAGGTTTCCCATGTTTTCAAAACATGTGTTTATTTTCTTTTAAAATCATCATCAATCAACTTCAACAACAATCATTAACAACATACACTAATTTCTTTATTTCATGAACTTGAAAATTTTATAAAAATGTGTAGTAACTTACTAGTGTATTTAGTAAGTCTTGTTACCTTTAAAAATGTGATTAGTTCTTTAAAAACTTCATTTTCAAGGAGTTTGAATGTTCACAACTTCCTACCATATTTTCTAAAAATATTTCTTTGTGAAATTTTCTTGTTACACAAGTGTTTCTACACTTGTTTATCCACCAAAAATGAGGTTAGTTTATGTAAGATCCTAGTTTTTGACAAAACTCATACTTTTCACTTGGTTCTTTCGAAAAAAACCACTCATGGATCTTCAGATCTACAAGATTATAACCTTCTTTGATCTTTATTTTTCAAGAAAACATTTATTTATTCAAGTTCATAGTTTATGTGTGGATGATTCCATCATCCAACACATTTCTAACTTTCTCATCTTGCTAGTTCATGTTTTTAAACATGCTCTAGCAAGACCATATGATAATCCATATCATTTCTACTAGCAAACAACATTCAACAAGCAACATAACACAAGAATATCATGATTTCTTCACCATTTTAACCATACTTCATCACTAGTTAGTTTATGTTCCAAGACTTTGTTTATGGTTCTTTAGAGTTCTTATCTTTTTTATCTTTAAACATCATTAACCACTAAAATAACATGAAACATGCAAGGATCTAAGTGCTTACCATTAGCACAAGGCTAGGGGAGTTCAAGAGTGTAAATGTGGTGGATAAAAGAAGATGAGAGTGGTCCTTCAACTTCCGAACACACCGAGCTTCGTTGTATGATCTCTAACAACCTTGGATCACTAGAGGTTGCTTGAAAGAGCTTGGATGATGGTGATGGCGGTTGTGGTGGCTCACGGCCGAACCCAAGGAGAGAGGGAGAGAGAGTTGCAAGTGTTGTGAGTTTGATGGTTGTCACACCCCCAAAATCCACCATGCGGAGTATCACCGCTTGGAGGCGTGACATGACCAGGATCGAGCCACCAATCATATTGAACAACGTAATTAAGTAAATAAAACCAACCACAATACAATTGGTGACCAAAAGAAAGTAACCAACTTTAAGTTAACAGCGGAAGCATAAAACGTAAAACCAAAACCAAAACATAAGTTTAATAAGTTCATAAGTTTAAATGTTTAACATGGGACTCGACAGTCCATGTCCCACAACAACCACGCCTCCCCGTGCAAGCTCCATAGATACCTAACGACCTGTAAGGCATGTAACAACGAGTCAACAACAAAGTTGAGTGAGTTCACAGTTGGTTGTTTAGTTTTAAGTTGTCTCCAAAAACTTGGTTTGTCTATTGCTGGCTTACTTGCCGTGGGGGTTACCCCATAGTTGAAAATATGATTAACCAGTTCCTTCTTTATTACCCAAACCATATCCGTAATCAGTGGGGGGCTTCCCCATGTGAACAACTAGACTGTTATCATATCGACTACTAACGAAATTAAGTTGTGCCCTACGTCAATGTCTATCATCATTGACAGTTTGCCATAGTCCATTAGTACACGCCCGTCCGAACGGCACGGTGTGAGGTTTGTTAAACCTAATAGCGCTATTAACTAATGACCCGCTCGCAATCGGCCTCGGCGATTAAGTCGATATAAATGAGGGACTTAGGTGATAGAGTTTTGGCTAGTAGTTTAAGGTTGTTGTCCTACCCAAGGAGGACGAACGTACGTATTCTACCCAAGGAGAATACGCATGATTAATATTGGTATCCTACCTATGGAGGATGGCGGTACATATCCTACCCAAGGAGGATATGTAGGCTCCATTTTAGTTTCTTAACCCATTCCCAAACCACCGGGAATCCCATGCCTTGTAGAAAGTGTGAACTCACCTTAGTTTGCTCGGTTAGATAAAGCACTTGTCCTAAGTTGGTCAACCACACCCTATTATGGTTACCACTCGTTAGGACCGCATACAAGTAATCACGTATTAGCTACACATATCTAACACGTATTTGTCAAGTAGTGTACAAGCATCAATTATCGTATAACACCTTAACCTTAAATAATCCATGTATAAAACAGTTGATCAAGAAATAATATGGAATAGTGGGCTATGTGTCACTTATAAAAAGTTTGGGCCATTCTAGTGTGCGGCCCACGAAGGAATGAGGCCCAAGTTGAAGTGTGCGGCCCACTTGTCAGTGCGCGATCCACATGGGAGTGTGCGATCATTGACAAGTGTGCGGTCATGCATGTAAGATACGAGGGAGTGTGCGGTTCTAAGGTGTGCGACCATTAGTGTGTGTATTAAGTGTGCGGTCCAATTTTAAGGTGTGCGGCCCTGTCTCTGGGTGTGCGGCCCACTAAAGTGTGTGGCCCAACACCGGGTACGGCCCAAAGGGACTGTGCGGCCCACTACCCAGTGTGCGGGCGGTGGGTAGTGTGCGGCCATAGTGAGTGTGCGGCCCCTTTTTAAAGTGAAATTTTATTTTAAGTGTGCGACTTATCAAATTATCCAATTAGTATTCTTGTTAAATTTTATTAATCAAAACACATTACAATTATTTCAAACACAAATTCCTAAATTACTTTATTAGTGGTGATCAAATCATAGCAGGCTTTTTAACCAAATATAATTCATGCAAATTATAAACTCCCTAATCCAATACTCGTAACTCATTATATATGCACCTAAAACATAACCGAACCAATTTGTGCTCCTCATAAAATACATTTTAAGTCTTATTCCTACCAACTCAGTTATTAAACCTTAGTTTAAAACCCAAGAAGCCATAAAGTGCAAGTAAATCAAGTTTTCATATAATATCCAAAAAGAAGCAGGCATCTATATTTGTTTTTGCATCCATAACTGTTATTAATTTGTTTTGAGCACCAAATCCTAAATGCTCAAATCCATTACACCAAACATTCGACACTAGCTTATGATTTAACAGTTAACAACTATAATCATCAAGGGACATCAAAGATCCTCAAAACAACAATCATACTAGTATTATTTCATCATGTTTCATCTTATTTAAGCTTATGTTTCATGATTCAAGATTCAAGTCTTTTAGTGTTCTTGTAAATTTCAACATACTATATCTATTAACCACTAAAAACATGAAGTAAATAAGGATTAACAAGAAGCTTACAACTAGCTTATAGCTAGGGAAGATCAATGGGAAAAAATGAGTGGATAAAAGCTTGTGGTAGAGGTCCTTCAAGATCCGAGTGCTCCACACCTTCTTAATCACCTTCTAACACCTTGTAGTACTCTTGGAATATTTGAATGATGATCAAAAAAATTGGTGATGGATGGACTATGTTTGGCCGTAGCTTATTTGTAGAGGAGGAAGAAGTTTTGTGAAGTGATGAAAATGATAAGGGTAATAGTTCTGATAATCACTAAAGCTTATTATCCATTGGTTAGCATGTTCTCACAAGTACCAACATATCCTACACAAGATTACATCAAATCCCAAGGAGATCACATGGGTATTTACAAAGATTTGAAACAATCTTGAAGTGTGTGTGGGGGGGGGGGGGGGGGGGCTAATGAACTGTCATTTACATGTGGGGGGGTGATTTGTAATTTAAATGGGTAAATGGTAATTAGTAGGGTGTTAGATGTAAAATCTAATGTTTAGTGTGTACCATGTATTATGTAGTGTGTTACAGTGCTCGGGAACCATAACTAGCTCAGAAAATTAAAAACAATGTTTCTTGCAATATTTTAGTGTTCCGCGTAATGTTTGGTTGTTCAGTTAGATACTGGTTCGTTAAAGTGCTAAGTTATTCCGTATAGTGTCTTTTATGTATCTTTTTGTAACACGTTAAATTCCCAACACTTAGGAAATCATACAGGACCATTTAGTCAATTTTCTGCACAAGACTAGTATGTTAAAAAAAAGCACATGTAAGTATGACGCAGTAATCAGAAAGCAGTTAAGTAATTCAGCACAGTCATTAAGCACTTAATTAACATTAATTAATCGTACGGATACATGTAATTATGAGGGTTGTCACATTCTCCCCCTGTTAAGAGAATTTCGTCCTGAAATTTAGCACGTGGTTACTAAGGAAGCTAGTTAAGTTGCGTGGTTTCCTGGTTTTTCCTGGGGTGTCACATCATCCCCCGTTGGTTTGGAATTTCGTCCCGAAATTCTGCAGTAGCTTCAGCCTCAGTAGTGGTTGCACTTTTCTTAAACAACTAGGGATACTTGAGTTTCATTTGGTCTTCTCGTTCCCAGGTATACTCTGGGCCACGACGGGAATTCCAACGAACTCGAACAAGAGGTATTCTGGTAAGCTTGAGAACCTTAACATCTCGATCAGTAATCTCTACTGGTTCCTCGACGAATCGTAGCTGATCGTCGATAGTGAGCTCCTTGAGAGGAACTATGAGGGTCTCATCTGACAGACACTTCTTCAGATTCGACACATGGAAAACATTGTGAACTCCGCTGAGTTCTTCAGGTAGATTCAACTTGTAAGCGACCTTGCCAATTTTCTCAATGATTTCGAACGGTCCGACATAGCGCGAATTGAGTTTGCCTCGTTTGCCAAAACGAACTACACCTTTCCAAGGTGAGACTTTGAGTAGCACTCGATCCCCAACCTGGAACTCGAGTGGTTTCCTTCGCTTATCTGCATAGCTTTTCTGATGGTCACGAGCTGCCGCCATTCGTTGTCGTATCTGAGCAATCCTTTCAATTGTATCCACTACAAGTTCTGGGCCAGTGATTTGACTGTCGCCAACCTCTGCCCACAAAGAGGTGATCGGCACTTCCGTCCGTACAATGCCTCGAACGGAGCGGCCTGGATGCTGGTGTGGTAACTGTTGTTATACGAAAACTCCACTAACGGGAGGTGTTTCTCCCAGCCATTACCAAAGTCGATTACACATGCCCTAAGCATGTCTTTAAGGATTTGGATGGTGCGTTCAGACTGTCCATCCGTCTGTGGATGTTAAGCGGTGCTCATATCTAAGCGTGAGCCAAAAGATTTGTGCATAGCTTGCCACAATTCAGATGTAAAACGTGAGTCACGATCAGAAATGATGGAGGTTGGCACTCCGTGCCTTGATACTACTTCCTTTAGGTAGACGTCTCCTAGAGTAGAAAACTTATCCTTTTCCTTGATAGCCAGAAAATGTGCAGACTTGGTCAGTCGATCCACTATCACCCAAATAGTGTCATTTCCGCGTTGAGATCTAGGCAGGCCAGTAACGAAGTCCATGGAAATTTGCTCCCATTTCCATGTCGGGATCTCTGGTTGTTGGAGTAGGCCTGATGGTTTCTGATATTCAATCTTGACTCTCGCTCAATTCAAACATTTACTGACGTAGGTTGCTATGTTGGCCTTAATACTAGGCCACCAGTATGTAGTCTTTAAGTCGTGGTACATCTTATCCGAACCAGGATGTACTGAGTAACGAGACTTGTGCGCTTCATCCATCACAAGCTCGCGTAGGTTTCCGTAAAGTGGGACCCAGATGTGCCCGTTTACATAGTAGGCACCGTCTTCCTTTTGTTCTAACCGTTTCCTTGATCCTCGTAGGGACTCCGCCCTGATGTTCTCTGCTTTCAATGCTTCAACCTGAGCATCTCGTATTTGAGCGGGAAGGCTAGAGTGAATGGTAAGATGTAACGCACGTACACGCTTAGGTATAGTATCCTTTCGACTGAGGGCATCGGCCACAACATTGGCTTTGCCCGGATGGTACTTGATCGCGCATTCGTAATCATTCAAGAGCTCGACCCATCGACGTTGTCGCATGTTTAACTCCTTTTGCTTGAAGATATGCTCGAGACTCCTGTGATCGGTGTAAATAGTGCACTTGGTACCGTACAGGTAATGTCTCCATATCTTACGTGCAAAAACAACTGCTCCCAATTCCAAGTCGTGCGTAGTGTAGTTCCTTTCGTGAACTTTAAGTTGGCGCGATGCGTAGGCAATGACCTTGTCACATTGCATCAAAACGCAACCAAGTCCTTGGGTGGAAGCGTCGCAATAAACCACAAAATCATCTGTGCCTTCAGGCAATGAGAGGATAGGCGCACTACAAAGTCTATCTTTTAAGTGCTGAAATGCGGACTCCTGTACATCACCCCAACGATAGGTGACACCTTTCTGAGTCAGTGAAGTGAGAGGTTGCGCAATCTTGGAGAAATCCTTGATGAATCTTCTGTAATATCCTGCCAAACCCAAGAATTGGCGGATTTCTGTTGGTGTACGGGGTGCAGGCCAGTTCTTGATTGAGTCAACCTTGGATGGATCAACATGAATCCCATCCTTGTTTACCACATGTCCTAGAAAGTGGACTTCGCGAAGCCAGAAGTCACATTTCGAAAATTTGGCATACAACTACTCTGCTCGAAGGAGTTCCAAGATAAGTCTCATGTGTCGTTCGTGTTCCTCCTGACTCTTAGAATAGATCAGGATGTCTTCGATGAATACAATGACAAACTTATCCAGGTAAGGCTTGCACACTCTGTTCATGAGATCCATGAAGACTGCAGGTGCATTCATCAATCCGAAAGGCATAACCAGAAACTCGTAATGCCCATACCAAGTCCTGAATGCTGTTTTAGAGATATCCTCGTCTCGGAATCTCAGTTGATGGTAGCCTGACCTCAGGTCAGTCTTGGAATAGAAACTCGACCCTTGCAACTGGTCGAATAAATCATCAATGCGTGGAGGAGGATAACGATTCTTCATGGTCACCTTGTTGAGTTCGCGGTAGTCAATACACATTCTGAAGGTACCGTCTTTCTTCTTCACAAATAATACTGGAGCTCCCCAAGGCGAAGAGCTAGGACGTATGAAACCCTTTTCCAAGAGTTCTTGTAGTTGCGTGGACAGTTCTTCAAGTTCTGATGGAGCTCGACGATAAGGTGCTCGAGCTATGGGCGCTGCTCCAGGAGCTAGCTCGATTTGAAATTCAACTTGATGATGAGGCGGACGACCAGGTGATTCCTCAGGAAATACCTCAGGAAAATCACGTACAATAGGTATGTCTTCTATCTTCGTTTCTTTCGAGGATGTATCAGAAACGAGGGCTAGGATAGCAGTGTGGCCCTTTCGCAAACACTTCTGGGAGATGATGCCCACAACAGCACCACTCTTGTCGCCATGAATCATGAGAGGTTCTTCACCAGAACGAGGAATACGGACGATTTTCTCCTTGCGAATAATCTCCGCTTGATGTTGAGATAGCCAATCCATCCTAATAACGACGTCGAAACTACCGATTACGAAAGGAATAAGATCGATAGAGAAGGTCTGACCAGCTAAGACGAGGTTACAGCCCTTAACTATGTGTGTGGCTTCCAGACTTTTACCGTTTGCTAGTTCTACCGTGTGTTTGGTGTTCAAAAGTGTTGGGGTGCGCTTTAGCATTTGGCTAACTTTTAAAGACACATATCTAGCATCGGCACCCGAATAAACTAAATTAGAAACAAAGAAATTGTCTGGTAGGAACTTACCCGCCACAACATTGGGGTTGTTTCTTTCTTCTCCTTGTCCATTTGGGAACTCACGCTCACCAGTCCTGTGGTTATCCTTATTGTCTCCGTTATTGTTCCCGTTGCCCTGGTTGCTGCTGTTGTCACGATTCTGCCTCATCTGCGGACAGTTCCTCTTGAGGTGGTCTTCAGCTCCACATCGAAAACACCCCTTTTTGCTACCCTGCTGGTGGTTCCGGTTTACAGGATATGGGCTCCTGCAGTCTCTAGCCATATGTCCCATCTTCTTGCACCGATGACAACACGATCCCGCACATGACCCGCTGTGGTGCCGTTGGCACTTGCGGCATCTCGGTTTATTCCCGAGGTATCCCCCTGAGTTTGGTAGTTCAGCCCCTGCTGTACGAGTGTCCTGTGCGGTTCCTGTTGTATAGAGCTAGGACCCTCACCTTGGTGATCACCCCAAATATACTTGTTACTAATAAGAGCATTTGCATTGGAAAAGTTACGCTTGGGCAACTTGCCCTCTTCCACCGCCTGATCGGTGAGTTGGTGCGCCAAACGAACGACTTGCTGGATTGTGGGAAGGTTGGCCGCATTTACAGACCCTTGGATTTCCGGGACTAAGCCTCTGAGGTATAGCTTGATTCGTCTAGATATGGGTTGTGACATGTTAGGACATAAGGCAGCCAAGTCGTTGGACCTCTTTGTGTACGCCTCAATCTCTGATCCTTCCATCTTCAAACCATAATACTCTATTTCAAGTTCCAGAATGTCGTCCAGGTGGCAAAATTCTTCCTTAATCAAATCCTTGAAGTCGCTCCAGAGGGTGGCATTCGCGTCTGCCAACCCGAGCATCTGAACTTGTGCGTTCCACCAAGAATACGCTTTCCCTTGCAACATGCCAGTAGCGTACTCAACTTGTTTGCTGGCAGGGCTTTCACTTTCTTCGAATGTATATTCGATTCTTGGGATCCAGTGTAGAAGGCCGATTGCCCCTCCAGTGCCGTCGAAAGTGGGAGGTTTGCACTCCAAGAACGCCATGAGGGTGCCTATGCGCGTTTGAGGGTGCATGGGTTGACTCCCTGTTTGGGTTGCTAAGGCTTCAGCAACCCGTTCATTAATCAAGGTCGTCAGTTGATCCTGAGTCAAGTCGAGACGCCCACTCATGATCTTCACATCGAGGGAAAACACAGGTAAGAAGGGTGTCGCAAAAGTGCGTAAGTGTGGAGTGACAGAAGAGAGCAAGCACACAAGGTTCAAATAGCAGTTATCACGTTAACTAGTGCACTATGTGAACTATCAAACAGACAATATAAACATAAACCATATTACCTATAGTGTTGAGTCTTGCACGTGGAGCGAAGTGTCGTTGTGGATCGTTGAGCACTATACAGGATATAGTCTGGTTTTACCAAAAAGTTTTTCCCCTTTTTAAAACCAAGTTCGCTATAACCAATGGCTCTGATACCAATCTGTCACACCCCCAAAATCCACCATGCGGAGTATCACCGCTTGGAGGCGTGACATGACCAGGATCGAGCCACCAATCATATTGAACAACGTAATTAAGTAAATAAAACCAACCACAATACAATTGGTGACCAAAAGAAAGTAACCAACTTTAAGTTAACAGCGGAAGCATAAAACGTAAAACCAAAACATAAGTTTAATAAGTTCATAAGTTTAAATGTTTAACATGGGACTCGACAGTCCATGTCCCACAACAACCACGCCTCCCCGTGCAAGCTCCATAGATACATTCCCAACACTTAGGAAAGCATACAGGACCATTTAGTCAATTTTCTGCACAAGACTAGTATGTTAAAAAAAAGCACATGTAAGTATGACGCAGTAATCAGAAAGCAGTTAAGTAATTCAGCACAGTCATTAAGCACTTAATTAACATTAATTAATCGTACGGATACATGTAATTATGAGGGTTGTCACATTCTCCCCCTGTTAAGAGAATTTCGTCCCGAAATTTAGCACGTGGTTACTGAGGAAGCTAGTTAAGTTGCGTGGTTTCCTGGTTTTTCCTGGGGTGTCACAATGGTGACGATGTGAATGATGGACTCCAAGTCTTTCTTATAATCCTCTTACTCCTCATTAACCATTGTATAACATGCCTCATTATCCACCAACATGATCTATTATAATATTCAAACAAATCCATGGGTGGGGACACCCATGGTGACCGTCTCCAATGGGGGGGGGGGGTATAGGGTTGGGTTCCAATGGGTGGTTACTAGTTTAGTTAGATTTCAAATGATATAGTTAGTGGGTTTTGGTGTGTCATGAAATGTATAGTGTGTTAGGGTGTTCGGGGACCCTAACTAGCTCAGAAAAATAAAAACAATGTGTTTAACAATATTTTTGTGTTCCGGGTAATGTCCGGTTGTTCGGTTAGACACTGTTCCGTTAAAGTGCTAAATCATATCATTTAGTGTCCTTTATGTATTCTTTTGTAACCCTTTCAATTCCCAACACTTGGGGAAGTATTCTGGATAATGAACGTAAATTCTGCATGATATTTATATGTTTAAAAGCTGATTATAGCTGAATTTAATAAAATTCTGTACTTAAAGTGCGTTTCGGGTGCTTTTTAGTGCGTATTTTAGCTTTCGGAGCGTCTATATGTAAACCCTTGTATGTACTCTTGGGTTTTAATGTATTATTGCCGTTGAACCTACACCTATGCCTCAATTCTAATGTCTGACTGCTTTCTGCAGTTCTGTTGACATACTGTGTCTTACCGGTGAGTTTACTAGTATTTCTGACGCAACGCTCTCGTTAATGCATAAAGCAATATTTTGTAGTATAAAACGTACATGAATTCACTTGCATGGAATTTAGAAATTCATTTGTCTGGTAAACTAGATCATGCACAGTCATTAAAGCACAAATTACTGTTTATTGAGTGTACGGAATGTACGGAAAAGTGACAGTTGTCACACCCCATGCCCACCTGGCATGGCCCCGTGGTCTTCAGCTTCTCTCCCTTCATTAACTGCAGATGTCAAGTCCTATACTAACACGGCCTCGTGTGTCAACGGCACGGCACGTGGTGAATGTACTTGTTGTACTATCTCAGATTCTGCGAATCTTAGAATTGACCATGGCCCATGTTGAGTTGGCACGGCCCCGTGTTGGTTTGTCTTTTGTTGTTGTCTTTTTCTGCAGGGAATCTTGACTGGGCACGACCCATGCCTGGTGGGCACGGCCCCGTGCCTAAGCTTCTGTTTATATTATTTTTTGTTGGTTTGGATGTGGATGGGGTTTCGGCAAGTCGTGCCAATCCTTCTTCTTTGTATTTGTGTTTGTTTCTGTTGTTAATTTGTTCCTTTTGTTCGTTTAAGCTATTTTGATCCTGTAAATTAAAAGTAAACAAAGAAACATGTTTTTTTCAACATTAGTACCGAAACAGGGTTGATTTTACGCCTTGTTTGATGTAATTTATATGTTGCATTTTACGCACATCAGTAGTCATCATCGGTAACTTGATCAATCTTCAATTCAGAGACAAATCAAACCAAAATTGTTTCGTATTAAACCAATCAAACCCTAATCAAGAATCAATCGATACGCACAAAAACCAAATTATTTCTTACCTTCTCACGATTTTATTGATTGGATTCTATTGACTACCATGGCTGATTTGCACATCAAACCACCATCAAAGGAACAATCATCGCAGCTTATATGTCAGATTTTTTAGAAGCAAGGTCATGAAGTTGTGAATTGTTTCTATCGGTATACACAGATTAATTCAATGATTCAAAATAAAAGTGATGAATTATTTGATGATTATAATCGATCTGAATCTGATTTCACTCTAAAATTGGAAGATGCTAGGGTTCCACCGTTGCAATTTGATGATAATTCAGCCCGTAGGATAGATTTAGGGTTTGGAGATAAGCCTACTTTTGAATCACGCATAATGGATACCAAGTTAACTTTGGATCCACAAGCTCCATACAATAATTCAGTATTGGACCCTGGCCTAACTTCATATCACACCCCAAATTCAACATATAAAACACCATTTTTAGCCCAACAGTTAGTTTTGGGCATGCTATTGGTCAGGATTTTATATATGCTACTAGTCAAGCATTTGTGAGAAAGTAGATTCATGGATACCCGACTCTGGTGCCACTTCGCATATGACCGCCGAGTCTTCTATTGTATTTGATGTTGCTCCCTACACCGGCTCTAAGGGAGTTTTCGTAGGAAATGGTATGGCTCTTACTATTTCACACATTGGTAGTGCTTTGCTTCATTTATCTGATCGCACACTTACTCTTAGACATGTTCTTGTGGTGCCTGGTTAGGCAAGAACCTTTTCTCGATCACACAGTTAGTGATTGATCATTATATAGCTATTGTTTCTCATATCTAGGTATATCCATTCAGAGTCTTGAAGGACAACTCTTCCATCACACACGTGGCAGTCCACATCAGCTATATTTACTTGCTGCTTTCATTTCGGTTTCTCGTGAGAATTGGCATTCTCAATTGGGACATCTACTTGATGATGTTTTGTCTAGATGTTTGTTTTTTACATTTGAAAAACAAAACCTAACACACATATTGTACTGCATGAAGCGTTTCAAAATCGACTAGATTGCCTTTTACATCAGTTGTATCCCATTCTACTTCACCTTTACATATTATACACAGTGACATTTGGGGCGCCTCGCTTGTTATGTCTAGAGATGGATACGGATATTGCATTACTTTCATTAATGATTTTAGTCGATTTACATGGATGTATCCTTTTACTTGTCATTCTCAAGCGGTTGATTGCTTTCGACATTTCAAGTCACTTGTTAAGAGCCTCTTCTCCTGCACGATCAAGCATCTTCAGTGTGATGGTTCTCCTGAGCTTATTCGCGGTTCCATGGCTCGTTTTCGTTCAGACTCTGGCATTGCTTATCGCATTTCATGTCCATATACTCCCCAGCAGAATGGGGTTGCTGAGCAAAAAAACCGCCATCTTTCTGAGGTAGCTCGAGCTTTATTGTTTCATGCTTGTTTACCAAAGGAATTCTTGTATGACGCATATGCCATTGATGCCTTCCTTATTAATCGGTTACCATCACCAGTTCTTTATCACTCATCTCCTTACGAGGTATTATTTGGGTCTCGTCCTGATTACTCTCTTCTTCGCACCTTTAAGTGTTTGTGTTATCCGTTTCTAGGTGATACTCGAGCGGATAAACTTTCACCTAAATCTACTCCTTGTATCTTTGTTGGCTATGCTCCATCTAATCTCGGTTATCTCTGATATGATCCTCATACATCTTGTTTGTATACTTCTCGTCATGTTCGATTTCATGAGTCCATTTTTGACATCCTAGAGAGTTCTACTACTTCCACAGTTTCTTCAGATTCTATTCTTTCTTTATTTCCCCTCCTTCACTTTCGAATTTTGTTTATTCTCTTTCCTCTTCATCTCCTCATGTTATTCCTTCATCATCTTCTCCTTTTATTTCCTCCCTTAATATTACTTAACCTTATTTTACTTCTTCTACTCCTCATCATGTTGTTCCGACAAACCCGACGCTTATACGATCTTGTGATCATACACGGTAGCCTCGTCAGTTTCCTGATCATGTTGTTTTTCATATCTCTACTACTTTCATCACTGAGCCTTCCACATTTCGACAGGCTCAACAGTATTCTGTTTGGGGGGATGCGATGCATGCAGAGATTGGTACTCTTCATGCCAACCAGACTTGGCATTTGGTTCAGGCTCCCACTGATGCTAACATTGTTGATTGTAAGTGGGTTTACAGGATTAAACATAATCCTGATGGATCGGTGAGTCGTTATAAAGCCCGACTTGTTGCCAAGGGCTTTCATCAAACTGAGAGTATTGACTACACTGAGACTTTCAGTCCTGAGCTCAAACCTAGTACTGTTCGCCTAGTTCTTCAGTCGCTTTCTCTCGAAGATGGTCTATTCGTCAGGTTGATGTCAACAACGCTTTCTTAAATGGGGATCTTTCTTAGACTGTGTATATGACCCAGCCCCCAGGCTTAGTTGACTCATTTAGACCACATTATGTTTGTCGTCTACAGAAGGCTCTGTATAGCCTAATGCAGACTTTTAGAGCTTAGTTTTCCAAGCTATCCACCGCTCTACATGCTGATGGTTTTACCCAGTGTCTTTCAGATGTATCTTTCTTTCTTTACTGTCGGGACTCGATACTATGTTATGTCTTGATCAATGTTGATGACATTATTACTGGGAGCTCTTTTGATTTTGTTACTGACTTGATTGGGTGCTTACATTCTCAGTTTGCGCTCAAGGATTTGGGACAGTTGTCATATTTTCTAGGTATTCAGACCACATTTTCTAAGGATGTTTTAAACTTATATTGGCAGCGCTACTTACTTGATTTACTACAGCGCACTGGTCTTGCTGATTGTCGACCATTATCTACTCCTGTCTCTTCCGGTACACAGCTTTCTCGACGACATACTGGTGATCCTATATCTTACCCTGCTATGTATCAGAGCATTGTTGGTGCATTACAGTATCTTGTGTTGACACGACCAGAGATTGCTTATGCGGTCAGTAAGGGGTCATAGTTCCTTCAAACACCTATTGATCGACACTGGGTCGCGGTCAAGCGGATTTTGCGGTATCTTAAGGGTACCATTTCTCATGGATTATATATACGTCGGTCTACTTGTGTTGATTTACATGCTTATAACTTAAGGGGGCATATTAGTGTTTGTATAGCATATAGAGATAGAGAGTTTATTAGCTAGTATTTATTGTATTCTCAATACATGTCTTTATATTCCATTTACCTTAAGCCACGAATATGTTATTTAGGTGCCTTAAATCATTTTAACTTTTACTCTAATTGCACTTTCAAAGAAATTTATTGGTTGACTTTGTTGCATAGAGGGTAATAATTGTGGGCCATTGAGTTTTTATTTTTGGAGACATGACATAAAGGTTATACCCAAATGAGAATGTCTTCATTCTCACATGTCAGATGCATAGCAACTCCAGTATGGATGTGGAAAATTATTTCGAAATTTGAAAATTAATAATCTGTTGACTTGACTATTGAGTTACCTGGAGCGAAGCTTTGTGGTGAGAATTTTTGGCATTTTCAAAGAAGTGATGATGATATTATCCTAATACACTTTTATATAGGAGATGTAGGATAAACTATTGTGTTTGACTTTTTAGTGATATATTGTGTGGTTTGGAGATTTTTGGGAGGGTTTTTTTCTTTTTTGTTTTTTGGGTAGCAGTTGGATATAGTGATTGAGAAGAGAAAGCAAGAGAGATCAAGGTACTATAAAATTTGTATGTTAGTATTTTGATCACACATCTAGGATAGCTTTGTTATTCGTGTAATCACATTCAAATTAGACTATTTTGTGTGTGCACAATCAATCATCGTATAAGACAAACGTCATTTTTCAAAGAAAGAGAAGTTCTTCTATGTGAATACCAAGTGATCAGATCGCATTTTAAACATACCAGATTATTCCAGATGGAGAACACATACAACGAATTAACGAATTGTTGCAACTCTTCATGAAAGAGTATGACCGTTAGACAATTATGATTGTCATGGCAGTTATATCAACGAATTGACGATCACCTCTCTTCGTTTTCATGTAAAAGAACTTCTCATTTTTGTAGAAATCTTTTTTGTCACATTCGATTATTAATTTTCTATATACTTGCGAAAAAAATCTCTTTTGTTAATTGATGCCAAAAAATACGTATCAATTATTTTTGTGATATATACGAAAAAAATCTCTTTTGTTAATTGATGCCAAAAAATTTATGTTCCCCTATAATGATAACCAACATGATGAACAAAGTTTTAACTCAAAATGCTTCTATTATCCATCATGCCACCATGCACCTTAAATGTTAGTTACTCATTTAAATTGCTAATATACATGTATGGTGTATACTTTTAGGTAAAATTAATGTACATGACTCCTCAAGTTTTCAAACCCTTACACCCCCGCCCCCATTTGGTAACCTCCACTGGTCCCGACTTAGCATCAATAATAAAATCATACCGTCACAGGCTTCGAGAAGTTATAGATTGGATAAAACTTTGTTGTGACAAACTCCTCCTTCATGAACTCTAATGAGAAACAATGATGAGTCAAGAGTGAGAAGTATTTGACAAAAGATGGAAATATCTATCATGGCTAAATGTAGGACATAAACATGTCACCTTGATATTCATTTAGTTGATACCCAATGTATTGAAGCATTAATGCAAAGTAGACCTGGCAAACAGGTCGGGTCATGGGTCAAAACGGCTCAATTAAAAGAAAGGGTTGTTTTGGTTTGGGTCGAAACGGGTTCGGGTCAAAACGGGTTTTTGGTCGGGTTGGTTAAAAAATGTTTTTTTAAAAGATATTGTACATCAAGGGGCAATTTTTCGGGTTGAAACGGGCCCGGGTTGGTTCTGGTTGAGTACGGGTCAATACTTTTTGACACCCAATCCATGCTTATTGGCCGCAATTCTAAAATTCCATTCCCATGGCTATTTGATTTACCTATGTGGCTATTATGTGAAAATGGGCCAATTCGGGTTGAAACTGCATGAAATTTCTTTATGTAATTTGGATATAACTACAGCCAATGTACTGAAACTGCATATGTCATACATCTTCTCCAATTCATATATGGACAAGATCATGCTGCACAATGTTCAGAACTTGAACCTATATAATTAAAAATAACTCCTTTAAAGGCCTTAAAGTTGATATGACATTAGAACCACTATCTATTGCAGATGAAATCATAGCAAAAATGTAAAAAATCAAACCAGAACCATAATTTTTTTTAACTGTAACGATGTAACCACAAAAACAAAACTAAAGATAATAATCACAGAATTCAGGTTACAAGTTACACGTCTAAAGAGTATAAATTAGAGTTCAGAAACACTTAACACATCAGGAGACATAATTACTAACCTGCATAAAATTAAAACGGGTAGCAAATCAGAACCTAACTGACATGAAACGGACCGATATCACTGGTCAGAATCGAACCAGCGATCTCATCAACAACAGTTAAGCAAGAAATAACCCAATCACTAATCGCCATCCACACCATATTCGCCATCCACTATGATACACTCCACGGCACTGCCATAATCCGATGTCCCCTTTTTCAGTAGTGAACCAGAATTTACTTGTTGGATCTGCATGAGAAAGGCACTTGTGGTCGATTGATTTGTTTCGATTGATTTGTTTTCGATTAATACTTCTACTATCCGGATCACTATCGCGTGATTCAAAATTTGTTAAAATCGGTGAATACGAGATAGAAGAACTGTATGGACCAAACGATTCGATGGTTTGTGATCGAGGTGATACACTTCTATGCTCGCGTTTGAATCTTTATCGAGATTTTCCAACTGTCGTCTAACCACCGGGCTCAAATTTCTTATCATTTTGCAACAAAACCGTCGAGTCAAATGGTCAACGAGGTCTGTCAAAGGGTAGCTGCAGCTTTAGAAAAGCCTATGCAGGCGAATTCGCATATCGGGTTTGATGCAGTTTCGCGTGCGATCAAATGGCTCAAGATCACTTTGTTAATCAAAGTCTCATAACGAACCGATAGGTCCAAGAACAAAGTTCTTTCTATTCAATAATCAACAAAAACTGAAAAACAATAAACCCTAGATACCCTACTTATACTAAACACTTAAAAGATAAACATGGAAATTATAATTCAAATAATAAATAAAAGATTTCGTCTCGATCTCTTCCATATAAGTAGCCACTATCAGTTAGCTTCCATGCGGGTCGAACACCTGCGCGAGTTCAGTTCGGTTCACATGTTGGGTCGGATGCTCCTGCATCATACTCCCCGTCTTCGAAAAAAAACTCGTCCTCGAGTTTTGTCTTCGAACCAAGCCACCAGGGTCGAATGGAACATCAACCCGATTCCTATCCATGATAATCTTGACCAGCCTAAATAGTTCTACTTCATGTGTCGTCTCGCCTGACTCAAAAATCGTACCACCTGGGTCGAATGGAGCATTGAATCGGCCTAATTGAATATGGTTCACTCCAAGGTCAGCTGAAATATTTGTTCGAGTCTTCATTAGTTGGGCTTTGGTAGACCCAAATACAAAGTCCACCGAATCATTTAATTTCATTACCATCTCTTCGGCCAGTCCAATTTTCCATGCTTTATTTTTTCGGCTAGAGACCAGATTATCGAATGGAACATTAACCTTCTTCGACATAGGCCCATATAGAGGATTTAGTGGACTAAATTTATTCAAAGGCCCACACTTTTCTTCCAAATCAGTAACTTCTGTATTTAACTCTGGTTCATGCAAAACACCATTTTTCTCATTTAACTCCATTAACTCCCCACTTAATTTCCTTTCCACACACATGCTTTTATTTATATTATATTTTCCAAGTGTGCTATCCCCATGCATGGGTGGCATGAGGTCAACCACATCATATATAGCATGTTTATCCACTGAAACAATTTTAAAATCTTTTCCAATTGGAAATTCCATATTCATAGGAGGAAACGATTCAAAATCCAAACCTTCCGTATTTGAAGACCGAAATAATAGAGCTTTCAAATTCATCTCTTCACCCGTAGTCACCATCTTTTGTGACTCACCACCCCCTGTCGCTGCTATGCCTCCAATACTCACCGCATCAACAAGCTTTTCACCGGATAAAAACTCATCAAAATTATTGTTGTCATCTCGAACGTTAACTTCAAGTTTTTGTATAAACACACATTCTTCATCATCACTGTCATCCCACACAATAGTATTTGAATCGGGTTCGTTATCCGTCAAACTCTCATCATAGATAGGTTCGAAGAACCATGGGTGGGGATGGCTGAAAAGATGCTCCTCTTCCTCGTTCACATCGTCCCGGACGATAGTTCCCGATTCGGTTTCCTTGCGCATCTCCCGTTGTAACTCCAGATTTCGGACTCTTTGGCGGAGCCGTTTGATCTCTTCAAGATCTCGGACTCGTTGGCGAAGCCGTTTGATCTCTTCAAGATCTCGGACTCGTTGACGAAGTCGTTTGATCTTAAGATCTCGTGGGTCTAGATAGATTCCATCGCTGCCTCGGTCGGCGACTCTGCGAGTAGGGTGTCGATCCTCTCCACGAGCACGTGAAACGAACATACTTCTGTCGTTGCCTCTGTCGGCGTATCTACGATCGAGCAAGCATCTTCCTCCACGTAGAGCCATTTGAGAACCAAAGCTCTGATACCACCTGATGCAGTTTCTCACGCAATCAAATGGCTCAAGAACGATTGATTAATCAAAGACGATAAAGGAACCCAAGAGGTTCAAGAACAATGTTCTTTTCAATAAAATTCAATCAAAAACTGACTAACAATGAACCCTAGATGCCCTACTTATACTAAACAATTAAAGGATAAATACGGAAATTATAATTCAAATATTAAATAAAAGATTTCGTCTCGATCTCTTCCAAATAAGTAGCCACCTTCCGTTAGCTTCCATGCGGGTTGAACACATGCGCGAGTTCAGCTTGGATCACTTGTTGAGTCGGGTATTCCTGCATCAGTAAAGCTCTTATCAAACCGCTTCAACAGGTAAAACCGACACCATAGAAAACTATATTATACATTGCTAACATTAGTAAATATATATATTGATACATGAATTTTTTTTGGCAGGTTGTCACGAATAGTTTACCGTACTTTTTTAGGCGACCAACTACCGAAGAGTTGAGTTTTTGATTACACGATCTATATGCTAACATAATGGCATGATTTTTATTTTTGATAACAAACCATCAATTATCATTAAATGTGACCACATCCCTGTCTAGAATGCACAAACCAACATCTGTTGTAAAACTGTTAGAAAATAAAACAGTATTTGAAACCACTGTTAGGTTAAAACAGTTTTTTGAAACCATTGTTGGGTCAACAGATGGATGAAAACAGATGTTTGAAACCACTGTTGGGTGACATTTGGGTTAAAACAGATGTTAGAAAATAAAACAGTGTTTGAACCCACTGTTAGGTTAAAACAATTTTTTGAAACCACTGTTGGGTCAACAGATGGATGAAAACAGATGTCTGAAACCACTGTTGGGTGGCATTTGGGTTAAAACAGATTTTAGAAATTAAAACAGTGTTTGAAACCACTGTTGGGTTGTTTTAACCACTTTTGAACCATTGTTGGGTTAAAACAGATGTTAGAAACAGTGTTTTGAGTTAAAACGGATGTTAGAAACAGTGTTTTGGGTTAAAACGGATGTTAGAAAATAAAATATTGTTAGAAACAGCGTTTTGGGTTAAAATAGAGTTAGAAACAGCTTTTTGGCTCGGAATCACTTGCATCATGGCAAGCTAATCTTCTTTTTGAACCTATTTAGTTCGAGGTACAACTTTCTTGAATATCCGTTATGTAAACTATATGTTGTTTAATTTTATGTATGTTTATTAAATTGTTGTATTATTTAGGGACTGGATGTGATTGTGCATAGGGGTATATACGAGGCTGCAAAGGGTATTTACGACTAAAGCTTTGGGACCATAAAAAAAACCAGCTTAGAGGGGGCCTCAACTGATGCTTGTTGCATGACCTACAGAGGTCACATCAATGAAAGGGTAGACACCCATTTCAAGCATTTAACATCTTTATTAATGAATTTTTTTATCAAATGAGTTTGTTGACGAACACCATAAAGGTGCAAAACTTAGGTGCAAAACTTAGGAAAGTGACATTAAAACCTAACAGTATTTTTCTTTTGTTATAATAACATGGTGCTAATCATGCAAAAAAAAATATGTTTCAATCATTAGTTAAAAGTGTTAGTTAGTGTCTGTTGATCCGGTTTTAATTTTTTTGTTTTAGTTTGGTTTTGGATCACACATTTCTAGGGCTGTCCAAAAAGCTCGCGTCTCGGAGGTCGCTCGGATTTAGCTCGGAAAAAGCTCGCTCGATGTGGCTCGATTTGAAAATGAGCCGAGCCGGCTCGGATCGGTTAGAAAGTGAGCCTAGCTCGGCTCGGCTCGTGACGAGCCAAATTACAGGTCAAAATTGTAGATTTAGCTGCAGGGGTATTTTGGGCATTTTTATATAACTGAATGGGTTTAGGTCGGGTGGGTTACGTGTCCGAATAGGTCAGAATTGTGCTGGTTGGGTGGGTTCCGAAACCCCATAATATTGTGAACTAGGTGTACACCCGTGTGAACACACGGGTTTGTTCTAATAACAATCGGAATCAAATACTAAAAAACATATTATAATATGTCTTATTTGTATATCAACCATGTTTTATAAACAACATATTAGTTCATGTTTTCATTTTAGACAACATATTACCAAGTACTTAGCTTATTTGTATATCAACCATGTACACTAACACATAATTTCATTAACATTGTTTTATAAGGATATGTAACTAAATGCAAAGAATTTAAATCATATATTATAATCTGTTTTTAGTATTATTGAATTATACAATAACAATGGACCTTTACTGAGTTTTACACTACCAATGTGTCAAAAAAAATTAACATCATATATAAGAAGTTATTAGACAACATAAAATTAGGTTATGCTTTCATTTTCGACAAAATATTATCAATTATTTACCTTATTTCTATATCAAACATGTACACACAGACAAATTGTCTTTAACATTGTTTTATAATATGTAACTAAACATAAAGAATTTAAATAATATATTATAATATGTTTTTTAGTATTTGGTTCCGATCGTTATTAAAACAAACCTGTGTGCTCACACGGGTGTACACCTAGTTATTTAATAAAGAAAACTCGAATTATATACGGAAGGGATCATGAGTCCCTGCTATGTGAAAAGTCCATAATACCCCCACCCTTTAATATCTACACTTAAAGTCCATTCACCAGTTTCAATGTTTCATCATCATCATCAACAGCTCCCAATATGATCATCATCATCAACAGCTATCATCATCATCAACATCGAAGAGATCAACAGATCATCTTCATCGAACATCGAACAGATCATCTTCATCTTCATCGAACAGATCAGGTTCATCTTCATCCTCATATTGGTCATTCGATGTGTTTATGTGTTTATATTGTGAAAAAAACAGAGCGATGATTCTGGGTTTGATTTTGGGTTCCATTAGATGATTTTGGGTTGATTTTGGGTTACATTCGATGATTTGGGTTGATTTTGAAAAAACAGAGGGTTGATTTCATTCGATATGTTTATGTGTTTATATTGTGAAAAAACAGAGGGTTGATTCTGGGTTTGATTTTGGGTTCCATTCGATGATTTTGGGTTGATTTTGGGTTACATTCGATGATTTGGGTTGATTTTGAAAAAACAGAGGGTTGATTTTGGGTTGGATTTTGGGTTCCATTCGATGTTTTTGGGTTTGATTTTGGGTTCCATTCGATGATTTCGGGTTGATTTTGAAAAACAGAGGGTTGATTTTGGGTTCCTCATTTGAATGTGTTTGATCGGATCAGTTTCGGATTGAATGTGTTCCTCATTTTGATTCGATGATAACAGTTATTTGGGTATTTTGGATTTGATTTGATGATTTGAATGTGTTATTTGGGGTTAGGGTTTAGGGTTGAATGGATTTTTGGTTTGATTCTTGTGGGTTTAGGGTTGAATGGATTTTTGGTTTGATTCTTGTGGGTTTAGGGTTTAGGGTATCAACTGAGTGAGTATATTGTTAAAAATGCATCAAAACAGAGGTTTGCAATGTGTTTAGTTGTACAGAATGTGTTTTGGTTTGGTTTGGTTTGATTAGGTTTGATTCTTGTTTTGTTGGTTTGATTTGGTTTGATTTGGTTTGATTCTTGTTTTGTTGTACAGAATGTGTTTTGGTTTGAATGTGTTTAGGGTTTAGGGTATCAACTGAGTGTTAAGAACTGATCGGATCAGATTCGAATGTGTTGCTCATTTGAATGTGTTTTGTTGTACAGAATGGCTGCGGATGTAAAGATACGCAAAACACCAACTACGAAGGCGAGAACACTTGACAACCTCCTAGAAGATGCGGTGCACATAAGGAAGTGATTGATATGAATGAATATAACCCCAGTGGAGCTCTTCGATTTTCCTTGAAATTCCAGAGCTCGCTAATTACATATCTACCACTGGGGTTATATTCATTCATATGAATAAATATAACCCAAGTGGCAGATATGTAATTAGATAGACTGGAGTTATATTCATTCATATCTGGATCAGACTTCCCGAAGTGCACCCGTCAGTAAATATCCACAATTGCTTGTGGTCGTATGACGTTTTGTCTATGTATTGTATGTTACGGTCTTTTGTTATCGAGTCTGTAAGTTCCCTCAACTCTACGAAGTTGGTATGACGGGTCTTTTGTTATCGAGTCTGTAAGTTCCATCAACTCTACGAAGTTGGTATGACATTTTGTCTCTGTGTTGTATGTATAAAAAGTTTACATTTAATATACAATTTAGGCTTTGATAATTTGTTATACATTTAATATACAAGTTTACATTTAGGGACTCAGGTTGATATTTCACTCATACCATAGGGACGCAAATGTTTGACCTTCTCTATCAGATATTTGGACTAAAACAGATGTTTGGCCTTAAACAGATGTTTGGCCTTAAACCTCTGTTGACAAACCGGAGGGATTTAAACCTTTGTTGACTTATCAAACATCTGTTCAGTTTTACCATATGCAAAGACAATGTCATTTTATGGCCCACTGTGCCGCCGATCGCCTAAAACCACTTGGAATACCCTGCGAAACTATAGATACTATAATTGATATCGAGCAGCAAAGGCAAAGCTGATTTTAAGGAACCTTTGCTTTAGTTCATGCGTCATCTTTTATCTTTTATGAACTATAAACACACAGGCATTCTAAGTAAAGCAAAACAATTATATTTCTTAAACTGAGTTTGTATTTTTTTCATGTCTAGGTGGAATATAAGGTGTGGCCATAAACATCAGTATCACTAATAAGAAGAAAATGAAAAAAATTGTGATAAAGTATAAAATTTCAAAATTTGTCCTCAAATCAAAACAAACTCTTAAATAATAAGTCAAGAAGTCGAACACATACAAAAGAGAAATATTGATCATGGTGTTTTCACTTCCATGTTTATAAACTTGAATATTTTTTTCTATTACATATCAAATTAGCCCCTGAATAAAACATGCAATAGAACTAACCTTTAACATACCCTAAAAATACCTTACGAACTCACAATTTGTAAACTATGATTCAACCCCAAAACCGACCCTAAATCATTTAGGCATGGCGTCCTGTTTCTGAACTGTTTTGGCAGCCGCAACCATCGCTTATAATGGTTGTTTAGACACCATTAGCAGCCCCAAAACTGCACCTAATTGCATGTTGTTGCTATTCCTTTTGTTGTTTTGTTATGGTACTCGTTACCCCTACTATCCAATGTTATTTGACCACTGTTTACAGCATCGAGGCACCACCCACGCAGCCACAAACAACCCAAATCGCTGCTGCCCCAACACAAGGATTTGCTCCAGAAACCGTAGGACGCATGACAATGTGGTCTGGTTCGCTGCACTTTTATAACAAAGTCCTTATGTTAGTTTTTCAATTATAATTAAATCTCCTTTTACTACACCATTACCTATACAGTAAACTCAATAGGAAGTATCTAATCGTTAATACGAACTCAAGTTAGCAGAGATTATCATAAATAAGCGGTTGTAAATTTACCAGTGTTAAATACGTTGATTTTTTTTGTCCAAATAAGCACCAAGCAATATCAAATCCATTCCACAATGACCATTTTTATGCACTTGATTTTTAAGTCCAGTTGAAAGTAAAAACACATCTGCATCAACATGAACATCATGAAATAAAGTCTAAGTTTTTAGCACATGAATGAATAAAAATTCGTTCGAAAAGTTCAAAATAATACACTTAACACTCCAATCAATTCTTAATGTTAAACTATGTTTATAGTAATAACAAAGTATGTTAAAGCTATATATGGGGTATGTTACTCAAAATTCAATAATCTCAGTATGTACCCTATGATAGAGATTCATTATCATGAGCTAACTTATCAGTTTATATTCTACAAACTCTTAGCGACCAATTGGGATGAATTTCATTTTAGAATGAACATAACTAAAAGGTTTAACTTTAACACAATTATAATTAGCTCATGATTAATAACAGTTTTAAAATCTAACCATTACCTTGAACCTAATGACTTTCATGCCAAGATCCGGGGATGCTTGGTATACTTAGCAGCAACCTTTCGTACAATATCGTAGGAAAACCCAAACAGTGTTTCTGGCTTTGGTGCAGCCTTTCTTGCATTGTCAATTTCTGCAAAAAAACCTAAATAAAAAAGGTTGGAAATAAAATTTGAAATCGGTAAATATAATAAACCTGCCACTTACGTAGATTCAGGCCATCCTCATTCATAATGCTTTTTCCTAATGTTTTCTTTGCTTTTTAGGGGGAAGATGGTTTCCATAGGGCATACAAAGCACAGATTATTGGCGGAAGCCCGCCACATTTAACATATAAAGTTTTTTTATATGTTAAATATGGCGGGCTACCGCCAATAACCTGTGTTTTGTATGCCCTAGGAGAGAAGCACCTATGTTCCCCTTAAAAAGCAAAGAAAAAATTTCATGTCTGATTTGATGTTTTTCGTTGCTGAAAGGTCATTAGTCATGACTGTGTGATCATGCTTTACCTGAGAACAAATGCAACAAGTTAAGCTCAAGGTTTTTCAACTTGATCAAATGTCACTTATACCCTTTAATAAAGACCTTGTTCGTTTTTTGCACGCCCTATTCGTTTTTTTTAATGTTGAAACAACGTTAAAACCTAAAACCCTATGCTGAAGCGTCGTTTTTTGCACCTGATTGGGCCGAGGCGTCGCCTCAAAACGCTTCACGTGTTTTGACGCTTCAGAGCAAATAAAGCATTTTGCCAAACGGTTAACGCTTTAAGCGAGCTTAAAGCGCGCTTTTTTAAACTAAGTTTCCAACACAAGAAAACTACACAATTGTTTAATTTTATTTTTTACTATTTTCTTCTTTAGCACATTAAATGTAATATTTGAATGTGATAACAAAAGCAGTGTGACTTACAGGAAGTGACTCCCATATGGCTTCTTCAGTCAAATGTTCTTCATTTACTGGCAGTAACGCCTTGCACATTCTGCACACATTAGGAGGAACGGTTATTAGAGATAAAGGAAGTAAATCAGTTCGGTAAATAAAGTATTATAAAACCTCAAAGTAACAAATCCCAAGTGTGGTTTTTGAAAAACATATATTAATAAACTTCATGAAGGCACTATGCAAGAACATATACAAATCATATAAAAGATTTGAAAATTTAGTCTTCATGTAAAACTCACAAGACACTTTACTGTTCTTTAACATTAACTCCAGTCTCTACTTCATTATTTTTTATAAGCGGTTCAAGATTACTAACCAATACCATGTGACTAAACCGTTCCTTGTCATCTTCTTTACCCATTGGCAGAAATAAATTAGACTTTAGGGACAAACTTGATGTGATCTTTTCCCCAGCTTCACTGTCATCGAAAGTAGAAATATTTTTAAGAAAACAAACAGAAAATTTTAACGAATCAACACGTCATAGAAAGTAACAAATTTTATATAAAACGAAAACAACTATGTAGAAATATTCTTAACGAAACAAACAGAAAAGTTTCCTTTGTACCCACCTCCCGGTCAACTTCCACTGCTTGTCCTGCATCAAAATTAATATCAGAAAAGTCAATCTTTATTAAATAAACCTGTAGCATGTTTGGGTTCCAAAATTATAATTAGGTCCATTGACATATTCATTAAAGCAACCAGTAGCAATCTTGGATAAAAATAAATTTACAATAAGGGCATTGTACCAATCAGTAGCAATCTTGGATAAAAGAAACTGGTAAAACTGAAATTGCAAAATTCTGAAGCAGTGAAACTTTGAATATTCAATATTAAACCATAGTATTACAAAATTATAATTTTGAAAAATAATAAAAATTAAAAATTAAACATTATAATTAACACTTAATAGAATATCTCGTTCTCTCGCCTTCTTCCATGCAATTTCGTTTTTTGTTTTAATTTGTAGATCAGCTAGCATATCACAGATCTTCTGATCCTGTTTCATCAAATTTGTAATAAACTCTTCTGCTTTTTCTTTAAACTCTGTTGGAGTAGAAGAGGCAACTTCATCCAGCAGTGCAATGCTACTCCAGGTTTGCTTATAATATTTATCACTAACAATAGCAACTTTTTGGTTGAGTTCTTCAGCGTTTCTCTGTTCTTGGAGTGACCAGGTTGAAAATTCGATTTTAAGATCAGTAGTATCGGACCAGTGGTAGAAGGTTTTCGTTGCCATTTAGGAAGAATGTAAGTGTTTTTGGACGATTTGTTTTAGGATGAACGTTTTTTTAAAACTGGAGTGTTGATGTTTTCAAGTAAAAAAATAATGATGTTTTATAGTGTTTAAAATCTTTGATAGGGTAAATGAAGAGACATCTCCTAATTATGATAACCTTTTTTTTGAAGGTTTCAATTTTGTTCCTTGGTTTTCTACATATTTAATTTTACTTGTTTTCCCATTAAAACTCCTTTTTCAAAGATTTTGCATTAAAATGCTTAATAGGATAACTGAACAGGCAATTCCCATATACACGTTTTTGACTCTTAAATCATTAAATGTACATGGTTTTTAAGTATAAATGTTAATTTAATGTTTGCCTTTAAAGCTGACCTTTGGCCTGTTACATATAGTATATAATAGCATTGCCAATAATTTTTTTTTTCATCAAAACATATTCATTTAGTGAAACAGAAGCCCAACTATTATTGTTTTGCCTTAGTTCTTATAAATATATCAAAATGGAGTCATATACGTTTGCAAAATCTGACGATTTCAAGCAACGCTTTATTAAACAAATCGAAGACCAAGTTTTGGCTGATAGGTCTACTCTTCAAGAGTTGAAGAGGTGTTTTAACGGACTGGAAGTTGGTCTGCTGACAAGAGACCAAGTTTCGAGGGACTTGAGGGCGATGCCGAGTACTTCCGTTCGTGACCTGTGTGTTGCGAGTAATATAGAATGTGGAGAAAGAGATCTGGAGTTCATGAGAAAGATCAATGAGATACACCGAGAGGTTCAGTGCTCCATGGAGTTGAAATTAAAGTTCCTTGATTCTTGCAATTAGAGTTAGATGTGTCTGATTAGTTTTCTTTTTTTATATGTAATTGCTACTTTCTTAATACTTATTGGCAATGCTATTATATAAGTATTAATTTTTTTTATCACAGTTTAGTTTTACATCTCTTCATGAGTTTGAAGATAAAGAGACGGTGTTCCATTTTCGATAAATTAGAAAATATTTCATTTAATTTTTTTTTCTTAAGATTGTTGTTTGGTACCATGGATGATCTGTTTAATGTTCATTTATGTGCTGACTTTAACAATTTTGAAAGCAAAACAGTTTCAACAAACACGGGTAAGTCTTTCCTTAATAAACAAAAACTAAAGTAACCATGACTTAAATACTATATCACCGCTGTGGACATGACCGACCACTAATACCAAAATAAACAAAAACTAAACTAACCATGACTTAAATAGTTAAAACTGACCTTAGCCAAGTTATTCCAACAAATGTCTTGTGAGTTGTAGCTGGTGATGCACTTTTGTTACATACCTTAGCCAAGTTATTCCAACAAATGTCTTAAAGGTGGATCTGAATCAGAATGAACCATATCATTCTACACAATAATAGACAAAACTTAAAATTCCAATCAAAATTTAAACCAATTACCACTACAAATGTATCTAAAATCAACCAGCATATTTTACCTTAAGTTTGTCATTGTTAAGCACCACTATAGTGGTGTACTCTGCAACAATACGACAACGTTTGCATCAATCCGGTCTCTTTTTCACGCTCTCATCAGTCAATATACTGAGTGTGAAACCAAAGAAGAACTGAATTAGACATGATAATGTTGCCACTAATGAGTAAAAATTAACAAAACATATACCATCAAACATCCGAACACGAATAGCTTTATCTAAAGATAACACTATGAGGGAGTTAGATGAACCTTTATAGTGGAATAAAGGCTCTTTCTTTACAATAAACTCTTCACTGATGAACGGCTCAACATTGAACGGCTCAACAATAAACTCGGTTTGAAACATCTGTGAAACATCTGTTTCCTAACCTCTGTTTGAAACATCTGTTTCAAACATCTGTTTCCTAACCTCTGTTTGAAACATCTGTATCCTAACCTCAGTTTCAAACATCTGTTTCACCAAATCACTCCTAAACATCTGTTTCCTAACCTCTGTTTGAAACATATGTTTCCTAACCTCTGTTTGAAACATATGTTCCCTAACCTTTGCTTGAAACATCTGTTTCCTAACCTCTGTTTCAAACTATACTAATTCAAGGATGACTTAAGTAGACTTTTAAAGTCAAATTGCTCATCCTTTTAAAATCATTCTTGACAAACTCTTTGACTGAATACCCCACAATCTTAACTCAAATTCAACCAAAACCAATATCACAGAAACTCCAAATTCCTAAATTTCTACAAACATATGTTATGATCAACAACACAAACCCTAGAAGCAAAATCAGAATGAAATCAACAACAAAATCATTCTTGACATTCTAATATTCAACTTCAATCAATATATATGTAAGATTAACCACCGATGAAAATTCGTTAATACAAGTTCTGTAACAATATCAAACTTCAAACTTTAATAATTTCTAGGTCATACAAATAGATATAACAACCAGATTTAGGGTTCATAATGTAAAGCAGAAAACACTAACCAGCAAATTCCAAAGTTGAGAGAGTTTTCTTGTAGGAAACCGGACAATACAAGCATCGATAAACCATGGGACCTGAAATGAAAATCAGTAGAATAAAACTGATATTAGCAATCAAATATCGTATTGTGTGATTAGAAAAGAAGAAAACCTAAAACAGGGCCGTGACCGGCTTCATCGATGCCCAAGCTTCAAAGAACAAACATCAATCGCCTTTGATTGAAGTTATAACTCTGTTTTTGTGAAGTGTTGTCTGAAATTCATAAAATTCGAACTTTTTTGTAACTCAGAAATGTTGATCTAAATGTCGATCTTGAAACCCTAGATGAATTTTGAAAGAACTCTGGATTTGAGAGAGAGAGATTGAAATTTGAAAATGGAGCCAGAAGTATATTTGAGGGAAAGAGGGATTGAAATTATGATTTGAATTTTGAAAATGGCTCCAAAACCATCATTATTATTATTATTAACTAAATGAAATGATTTTTTTAAATAAATAAATGGGATTTATGACATAAGCGGAATGACATAAGCATATCCTATGTGGCATCCTATGTGGCATGGCTGAGAGGCTAAAACATAAGCAAAGTGAGGTCAGCAGTTAAGCTCCTTTTATAGATAGTATAGATTAGGTTCTTTTTCATCTTTAAGTTGTCAAATGGGTTTAATGTCTTTGTTTTTCGTTTCCAGTTTGATAGAGCATATGGCCTGATTAAAGATCTAGAGAAATTGGATTTACTTCCTCTGACAGAGTACTTAAAAAAGAGTAGTACAAGGGATATTGCTTTCGTCAGAAAGGTAAATGAGTTTTTAATAGATTTTTTAGTATCAGTTGATTTATTGGAGGTTATAATGAACGACTAAATTCTCATTAAGGTTCTTGGAAATGCAAAGGGGGCGAAAAAAGTCAGGTATTGATAATTAGAAATCCATTTCAAAGCTATTGGGAAGATTAAGTTCAAAGCTATCAATTGGAAGAACCGAAAAGATTATCACACGAAGGTATAATTTAAAATTTACTGTTATAATTCTATTATAGATTCTTTAATCCAAAAGTGACAGTATTGTCTTTATTCTCTTTATCTAAAGCTTTTGTTGGTAGTTATATTTCATTTGCTACTAAGACCAGCTACAACCCAAGTGCCATTAGGAAAGGAGCTAATAATTATTTTTGATGATTTCTAGGAATTAGCATTGAGTTTCAAGGATTTAATTCTATCACCTTAATTATGTTTCAGTTTGGTTCAAGTGGTTGCTTGTGATTTTATTGTTGTCTAAGTTCACATTTGAATAACAGAAGTAAACAGTTGCCTTCCTTCTGTTGACTGTGTTCTAAAAATTGCCATGAATTTGCGTAAAGGTCTCTACCCTCTGCATCAACTTTGATACGAGCAATGTGCATTTATATTTTATAGTTGTTTTTGATTTATCATTTGGGGCTCCATGGCGTCATTAAGTATATTCAAGAAAACGATCATCTTTTAGAATGGTAACTTGCTCATTCATGCTTTGGCATTTGCTTTTTTGTATCACTACCTGCTTTTCTTATGGATCGCTCTGTTCTTTTTTTAGTGATATATTCTTATAACTTAGTTTCTGTTAGGCACATGTTGACCCTTTTTTTGTAGAGAAATTGGACAAAACAATCGACAACAAAGCATTGCATGACACATTTTCAAGCTTTTTCATGCAAGATAGCCACCGACTCTACTCGTCAGTGAAACGGGTATGAATTTGTACAGTTTGACACAGAAGAAGAAGCTGCTCAGAATGCAATTGATAAGTTAAATGACCAACAAGTCTATGTTGGTCGTTTTCTTCCTCAGCCTCAAAGTTGAGTAACGTGTATGTAAAAAACTACTGATGAAGATCTGAAAAAGACTTTTGGCCAGTATGGTATGATTACAAGTGCTGCTATTATGAGAGATGGAGATGGAAAATCCAAATGCTTTGGGTTTGTCGATTTTGAAAATGCCACGGGTCAAACTCTTCTCTAAGTATGGTGCAGTTACCTCATGCAAGGTTGGTTCTTATTTCTAACAGTTTTAAGAGAGAATATTTTGATAATGTCTTTAGATCTAGCTAATTGTGATGCTTATTTGTTTAATAGGTTATGCTAGAAGCTCTGGATTTGTTTCCTTTTCAAGCTGTAAGTGATATGCAAGCTGAGGCGCACTCTGTACAAAAAGCGCAGCTGAGGCGCGCTTTTTTGGTGTGAATAACACGAACCTCTATAACAGAGAGGAACGATTGTTGAAAACCTCACCGAGGAAAGTGTTAGGGACTGGGACCATGTAATGGAGCTGCTTTCCGTCTGTGAAGGTGAGAACATCTTTGACAATCGTAGTGATTTTAACAATTCATAGCCTTTTTTGGTTTAGTTTCTAAATAAGAATGCATCATTACAGCTCAGAGACAAATCGGAGAAACGTCACTAAACGAAACAAGCTCCAGATCACATCAAATCATTAGACTGGTAAAGAAAAGCTCTGATTGCATAACAGTCTCGATAAAATATTATATTTTTTTTTCATGATTTGTTCATTGGATGCAGACAATTGAAAGTTCACCCAACAACTATCTAGGTAGGGATAGCGCAAGTATGCTTGTATCGACTGTGGTATGCACGGATTTACTTTAGCCCACTGATATATATTATATAAAACTATAAAAAAAACCCCTTTTCACTTTTGTGCTCTACTATAGAACTTCGTTGATCTTGCTGGAAGTGAACGCGCATCCCAGTCACTAACCGCGGGTAACCTTGCATTTGCTTGTAAATCTGGTTCTTATAAAGGTGTGTGAATTAAAAAATAGTAGCTGAACTAGAATGGGTCAAATGGGTTGAACGATTAAAAAGTGTACTTTTAATGTATCCAATACATTTGCAGACCTGTAATCCATTTATTCAAAAAGTTGTCATTACTGAAACAATATAAGTTTTCTAATCATACATTATGGACAATGGTTTCGAAAAAATAGAAGTTATGTTCAAAATTGTTTGGAAAAACAATATAAGTTTTCCTCTTCAGATTTGCGCGATTGGCCAGCTTCGCACCTACTTTTTGTTCGATCTTCGCACCTACTTTTTGTTCAATTTTCACTTCATTATCTGTTTATATGCGAATTTAATTGCTGTTTTGATTAATAATAGGCTATTGATGTTTGATTTTAGGTTTTTTTCTAGAGATGCTATTTGGTTATAATGTTTAATTTTACTTTGGTTGTTATTATAGGACTGAGCTATGCAAATTCAGTGGCCAAAAGATTTATCCTGGTAGGGGTATTAGATTCATCAGATCTGATTCACAGGTATATAATGGTGAATCTGTTTTGGATATTTCAATTTTAATGATTTATATTTGTATATAATCAAATTTAGGCACAAAAAACGATAAATTTTGTGCAAGGGGCCGCAAAATTTCCAGCATTAATCGAGGCTGATTTGAAACCACTGTTGGGTTAAACCCAACAGTGTTTTGAAACCACTTTTGGGTTAAACAGTGTTTCGAAACGACTGTTGAATGTTGGGTTAAAACCACTGTTGGGTTAAAATAGTGTTTTGAAACCACTTTTGAAACGACTGTTCGGTTAAACAGTGTTTTGAAACCACTGTTAGGTTAAACAGTGTTTGAAACCACTGTTGGGTTAAACAGTGTTTCGAAACGACTGTTAGGTTAAACAATGCTTTCAAAACACTATTGGTTTAAACAATGCTTTCAAAACACTATTGGGTTAAACAGTGTTTTGTGGAGAAAACAGTGGTTCTTTTTTTCCAAACAGTAGTTTGACTTTGGTCAAACAGACTTTGGTCACACAGCGTTTTAACTTTGGTCAAACAGTGTTTTAACTTTGGTCAAACAGACTTTTGAACCACTAAGAATCATATTTTTGCAAACAGTTGTTTGACTTTGGTCAAACAGTGGTTTGACTTTGGTCAAACAGTTGTTTGGCCGGTGTAGGTTTGAAATTGATCAGTTCGTAGCCTCTTATGCAGTCCAAATCTGGTAAGTTCTGAATAGTTTGACCAACTTGGTTAATACATTTGTTTAGTTCTTTGTTTTTAAATTCAGGTTCTACATGTAATTTTCATAAAGGTTTTTGTCGTTTTAAATTTTATATGTGTTTCATGGAACAAGAGTGAGTATAAGAACCAATATTCCAATACACATGATTTTCTTTATTAACATGGTCTTTGAATAAGTTATGTTGTATATGTGTATTTGTTTTGGATAATTACATTCGTTTTCTTAATTTTAATGCATTCTTTTGTTTAAAAATTCATAGCTTTTGTAGTAAAATTGATGGAACTTGTGGCTGCAAGTAGATCAAATTCTACAAATGAAGAAATGGTTGCTAATGTTAGTGGTCATAATATGGATTTCAGTTTTGAATATTTGTTAAACAAATTTGGAGTTTGCACAATCTATCATGATGAGGATGAAGATTCAAACATGGAGACACCGTGCGCGTGTTGTGGTAGGTTAAAGGTTATCTTTCTTTATTGAACAATGAAGAATTCAAAGTAGGAGTATGGTAAAACTTTGAACCATATAAAAGTTTCATAATTTAGATATGTTTTCAATACACCCATCGCAGATGCGTTTGAAAATGGTGTTACTCGAAGGGAAACACCATATACGAGATTTACATTCTTTTAGGTATGTGTTCTCATGCGTCGTGAAGATCTTTAATTATTAGTTTCTTTCTCATTTCTTGACGTTTCTGATGAAGTTCTTTGTTTACTTTGTAGCCTTGCTGGTTTCCCTTCGTCAACCATTTATGTTTTGGGTTATGGCTTCTCCTACATACCGATTATTACTTGCTAAATTTGAAGTTCTTGATGATTACCTGTTATTTTTTCTACATTTGTTTTTTAGCTGTCATTTTGAAGTCATTTACACACACATTTGACCCATTCCTAAAATTAAAGTAAAAATTCAGAAATTAATCACCTTTAATTTATATTTGTTTTTTGGTTACGACTGAAATCCACTTATGATGATTGTTGCTTTGTCAATTAATCATACAAATAGGAATATTACATGGTTTTTTACTAAAAAAACTAGATTTGTAAATATAAAGTTGTAATTTGTTAAGTTCTTGGTAGATCTGAAGTTGGATTGGTATTGGTTCAGGCTATAGAACAATTAATTGAAAATTCACCTTTTGAGTTGTTTTTGGCTTTCAGGTATTGGTTCGACCTAGAACAATTGAGAATATGTCCTCTCTTCGGCTGCTATGGTTATTTGACTGCAATCTCCACTTATGCATGCCCATTATCACAAGACCAATGCTTTAAGCATACCATTATACCCGACTTCTCCACTTATGAGGTTCATTATTACAAGACTGTGGTTCAAGCATACCATTGTTGTCTTCGTTAGCATATAGTTTATTTTTAGTTTTTGTCAAACCCTTTATGCATCAACAAAATTAATAATAATATAAGTAACTTTCTTCAGCCCGGGAAGCAATCCTAGGTAATAACCTAGTATATATATATATATATATATATATATATATATGTAGATCCTGATTTTTTAATATTGAGTTGATGTTGACTATACATAGCATCACTTTATTTAATAAACGTAGACTGCAAATATACTTTAAGGGTTACTAGTAGGGATGTTCATTTCAAAACCCAAAATCCGACCCGAATTCAAAGCCACCCGAACCTGAATTAGTGAATACCCAAATAACCCGAACCCGACCAACCCGAACTTTAAATGGTTCGGTTATCGGGTCACTTTTTCCGGGACGAAAACCCGAACAAGCCGACCCAAAAAACCCGAAACACGAAAAAACCCGAACATTTATTGTTTTTTTCTTATAAAAGTGTGTTGGTTTGGAGTCTTTAATATACGAAACATTATGTTTTGTGAGTTTTAAATACTATAATTACATATTGTCAAATAATGTTGGAACTTTGATGATATTTTTAAAGTAGCAATATGTATGAATTTTGATGATATTTTGTAAAAATAAAACATTTATTTTTATTTTACATCTAAACCCGAAAATCAAACAACCCGACCCGAATAATCCAAACCCGACTTACCTTAACTTTAAATGGGTTGGTTATCGGGTCAATTTTTTCCAGACAAAAACCTGAATAAACTAACCCGAAAAACCCGAAAAACCCAAAACCCGAAGAAAAAACCCGATGAACACCCCTCTAGCTACGGTACACGTGTAAACAAAAGCTGCAATAATACTATAAATACACTGCAAATACGTATTCTAGTATTAAAAATAAATTAGGTCAACGTCTACTTTCACCTAGCTTAGTCTTTTTTTTAACAGCATCTCGGTCAGGGCTATACATGATCAAAGCTCGGTCAAAGTGGGATTCGAAGCTAAGCATTCACGGGCAAGAACCAACAAGGTGGTAATCCTTCCCACCTCCATTGCAACCACTAGGCTACAACATCATTGGCGTTAGTCTTTCACTTTATGCAGTTTTCACTCTCACTCTCTCTCAAGGACACAGAACACACACCATGGTTTTCCCTTTTGATAATATTTATAATCATAGTTTTTCCTTTACATAAACAAATAGCCACCATAAAATGAAATAATTTCATATTTGAACGAGCCATAAAATTTTGTGAAGAAAGCTTAAACATGAATAACTAATTGTATGATTTGCATATCTAACACTTTCATATGAATTATCAAGTTTTAAGTTGTCGCAATGTAGATATGAGGTAAACCAACTACTTTTTAAGTATACAATTTTTCTTTAAACGGATAAAAAATAGTGGTAATTTATCAAATTTTCATTAACCCATTCAATAATAATAGTGGTGGCGGTGGTAATAGTAGTAATAATAATAATAATAATAATAATAATAATAATAATAATAATAATAATAAAACAACAACAAGGTGAAACCTGATGTACGATTTCCACCTGCAATGTGAAAGTAGGTGAAAAAGCATGGTACATCGTACTGCAACGTGAAAATAGGTTTCAAGGTGAAAAGTGCAAGGTTAAAAGTACCACACTCCAATTTAGTTGAATGAATGACCTTATATATAACTTTAATTTCATAACCAGGAAATTTCATTTAATAATACTTTAAAAACTTGTAATTTGTTACAAAATTTTAAAAAATCTTCAAAAACAAAAATTAAAAGAATAAACCAAATTTGAGTATGTTGTTAGAAAGCGTTGGGGACGAGCTCTGTTTCTAGGGCGTATTGGTTGGGGGAAAAGCAAAGATAGTTGGGGAACAGAGCAAAAGAATGTTGAGATGGTTTAATTATGTTTTTGTTTGAGATAATTGTTATTATCTTGCTTGAATACTTAAACTAAGAATAATTAGATTAATTAAGAATTATAATCTGTGCTATCCTTTTTCAAATAATAAAGGTAAAAAAAAGAATAATTTAATATTTGGATATTGTTTTCATTAGTTAGCTATATTAGCTATCACGGTGGAAGGAGTGCTCCTCAAATGGGGAGTGGTAAACTTTTTGTCTAGCCAATAATTTCATGTCATGTCATGTCAACTCACCACTCTACTCTTCATTTTACACTAAAACACTAGGGATGCTCAAACATATGAGAAGTTTATTTCTTTTCTTTATATATTTTTTATTTCTAGAAATTATGCATTAAAAATAAATAGAACATATATTAAACAAAATAAAATTACAATTACTTAAAAAAACACATTACATAAAATTAAAACTAGAAAATTAAACCATAATATACCTAAAATTTAGAAAGGGCATGGCCAATTATATTTTTTTGCGATATATCGTTTCCGCGCTAGAATAAACGGCAACATCTCGGGTAAGCATGGTCGTGTGGCTTAGTAAACGTCTCCAAATCCTGATCATACAAAAGTCATTTCAACGCCTCGCGTTGTTCCGCCACTAATGCTATGTTGTCTTCCTCGCGTTTCTTTTTTATATTCGACAACTCTATCGCCCGTGCTTGTTTTGCTTCTTTCATAAGGGTGTATCGTGAGAGCTTCTCGATCAAAGCCGTTTCGCTATCGAATGGTGTTGTTGCGACTCTCTTATCTTTCTTTCGTGGTCTTGTTGGTGAGGGGTCTAGGTTTATGTCGGGTATATCGCTAGTGAACTCATTTTGAACGTACTTGATGAATGGATGGTGTACTTCCGCCGACCATTGCGTATGAGATATGTGATGTTATAGATCCGTATATGGCCCACATGTTGTGTATGAGATATGTGATGTTATAACTTGTATGCTACCTGTTAGTTACGTGTAGAAAAATACGTGGATTACTTGCATACCAACCTGATTAATATTGGTAACTATAATAGGACGTGGTTGACCAACCTTAAAACAAGTAAACTACCTGCCGAGCAAACAAAGGTGAGTTCACACACTTTACTAAAAGCATATGTTCCCGGTGGTTGGGAACGGAACGGACAATACTCTCCCTAGTTTGGGATTGCCTAGTATTCCTGGTTTGGAATACTGTTAAATGCTATTTATATTCCATGACTTAGCGTACTAAACTGAAGAAACACAGAACTAATTAGGGGATAATCAGTTTGGTTTATGTTCCTTGCATAGTGGTTAATCTTCTCTTGGGTTCCTGAGCTCCTCAATGACCGTGTTTAACTGCAAAACAAAACACCGTTACTCGTTAAGAGGGGAATATGGGGGTTTCCCTCTTAACCGGGCTCCGGCGTGAGAATAAGCGACTATGCTTTGGAGGTAATTAAGTATTAAGTGAGAGAGTAGAGGGAGTGGAATGTTTAACCTGTGGAGTGAGGTCTCTATTTATAGCCGGAGAGGTGTAAGAGGATATGGGCTGATGGGCCTTGGGCCGGAAGTCGACAACTTGGGCGGTATGCTCTTTGTCTCACTTGTCTCGACCGTTAGTGGTTTCTGAGAGTTCTTAGGTGCTGGCGCACAGTGATTGGAGCCACGTGTCATGGTTGTCGGCCTGGCCGCCGTCCTGCCATCAGCAGGTGAGTGGAGATCGTGGGGCAGTTGTCTCTGCCCTATGATTGGTGCCACATAGGCGTCCTTAAGTACTTTTTGTCTCCTGCATGTCAGACGATCATGGAGCACGATTGCGCAGGAACAGAAGGACCCTGATTGGCCCTTTTATTCTGCCACGTGTACGTTGTGTACTATCTGGAAAGGCCTCGCGCCGTAGTCACGCACGATTCTTGCTGAGCACGCTATTATCATGCGCGCGGCATAGGCTTTCAGATGTCTCTTTTAGAATGCTAAGTGTCGTTAACTGGAGTTTACTCTTTTGTGGACCTCGCGCCGCGCTACACAGGTGTGCTGTATCCCGCGCGAGGTTTGCGTTAAAGAAAATTACTGATTAAGGAGTATGGTCCCGCGCGGCCTCATAGGGAGTTGCGCGGCTTTTTGGGACCATACCCCTTCAAGTCCCCCCAGTCCAGTGCTGCACCATGCGCAAGGCAAGTGGTTGGAGCTCTGGACTTAAGAAAATAAAGTAGAGTGATGATTTTGGCTTTGGTAGACGGCGCGCGTATAAGTTGTTAGTTACTACGGCGCGGCTACCAGGCTTGTTGTTGGCTTTTCCGTGAAGTTTCTCATGACTTTGGGCGGGAGAAACCTCGAAGTTTGAATTTTCTGACAGGTTGGTGAAAAAGTCGCGGTTGGTGACGTTTGAGTTGACCTCTGACGGTTGTCATCAACGTGTCGCTGACGGTTCAGATTTTCGTCAGGCGAGTGAGGTCCACGCGCGCGTGGTAACCGTCACTCCGGGAAACACGCCTTACGTGGCGCTTTCTGGTTGGCCTTGCTTGCGGCGGTTTCGGCACGGTTACCGATCGCATTAAATGCGATCAGTATATATATCCGAAGAGAGGTGAGGCTCATCACTTTCTCTCCTACTATTCTTCTATTTCCTCTCAAGTCTTCTCTGAATCTTCAAGTTTTTGAAGAACGTTGTAGCAGATCATCAAGTTTTTGAAGAATATCGTACCAGATTATCGAGAGTGTTTTCAGTATTTTCCGAGATACCTTTGCTGATTATTGATGGCTGAAGAACATTATGAAGACAATCCCGGAGAAGAAGGTCCTGTACCTGTTCTCCGGTGGGATCTAGGTCTGTTTGAACAACTATCACGAAGTTTCCGGTTCCCACCGGAGTGGGATGCCCGGTATCCCGGCCAGAACCAGACGGCCGCTGATGCACCACCGGGGTATATCACTCTGTTTGAAGACTTCTTTCATCAGGGTAATTTCCGGTTGCCGGCGACAAACTTTATGGCACACATTCTGCAATATTATGGGTTTCATATCTCTCAGATGAGCCCACCCGGGATGGTCCGTGTCAGACACTTCGAGTTCTTGTGTTGGGCTCATGGCATTGAACCGACGGTTGATAAATTCCGGGTTTTCTACACACTTCAGAGAAACATGGGTTTTTATTCCTTCGCCAGCCGAGGCGCGGCGAAGAAGATACTGCTAAATCCTCCCAAGAGTTTCCACGATTGGAAACCAAAGTTTTTCTATATTCGGGAGGAGGTAGTTCCGATAGCCATGACGTTTCGTGCCTGGACTGATCCAATCGTGAAGGAAGACTTGGCGATCCCCAAGACTGAGGCTTGGTACCGGGAGCTTACTGCCACCCCAAACCGAGTGTTTGGGGAGAATGTCTTGGTCGCGGCGCGGATGAGCGATCAGTGGCGGCCTGATAGCAAGGAGGTTCCTGTTTTGATGCTTGATGACCAAGGTTAGGAATTCTTATCTTTAATTACCCTTCGGGGCTTGCATTTTTCCTTATTGTACGATTTATCTTGTAGAGGTGCGTTTGTATCAAGCTGCCTTCGCCGCTTTCGGCGGTAGGATGGGTGTACGCCCGCTTCAAGACGGAGAACAATATTGGTACGACCAAATAAGGGATAACTTTATGTATCCTGTTGCGGATGCATTCGCCTTGCCGCCTACTGCAACTGAAGGTGCGCATATACCTAAGCCTCGTCCTCTGCGCTCTGTGACTTCTGCTGGGAAAGAGGTTGTCTATCTTTCCAGCGGGGAGTCTGTAGGATCTTCGAACGAGGAGTTAAGTTCGTGGTCTAACATCTTTGCAGGTGTGTTGCGCGACCTAGGTGTTGACCCCGAAGAGAAGAAGAAGAAACCCCCAAAGAAGAAGAAGGCGGGTGAGACTGAAGTGACAAGCAAGAAGGGCGGGAGTAGCCGCGCAGCTGCTGGTAAAGGTAGTCTTCGTCTTCGTCAAAGTGACTTAAAAGATTATGTGATAATTAGTGACTCATTAGAGGGTTTGTCGCGCGTAGGCGAAGGTAAAGGTGGAGCAGGTCGCTCAAAAGATGAAGGTGGCGCGGGTTCTCGCAACCCGGATGCTGGCGCTACTCCTTCTGTTGATCATGCTGAAGAGGAAGAAGAGGAGGAAGAAGAAGAAGCTGCTGGAAATTTGATCAGCAGAAAAAGGACCAGGAGCGGGGCGACTGCTGGAGTGACTGTGGCGTCGAAGGCTGGAGGAGCTCTGGTGCTCGGTAAACAGAGCAATTTGCGCTCACTCTATCAGTTCTCTCCTGGTAAGGTTTGTTTTTTAGTTCTTTTTGTTGTGGCTTTGCTTGTCTTGACCCTTTGATTTATGCAGAGGGCAAGAAGAAGACCCCTGAAAAGGATGTTGTTTTTACGGAGCCAGAGCCAAAGAGGCCTAAGCTTGTCATCAAATCTTCCGAGACTGCTGCGGCTGTGCATGACAAGGGCAAACATGTTGCTGAGGTCGATAAGGCAAAGGCTGCCGAAGAGAAGAAGAAGGCTGATGAGGAGCGTAGGAAGAAAGTTGAGGAAGACAGGAGGAAGGAAGCGGAGGCGAAAAAGAAAGCTGAGGAAGACCAGCGCCAGGCTGAAGAGGCGCGCCAGAACAAGGCTGCTGAAGAAAAGAGGAAGGCAGAGCAGGAAAGAAGAGCTGCTGAGAAGGCTCTTGCTGATGCTGAGAAGGAGAAGGAGAAATCTGCTGCTGAAAGGCCTGTTGGTGTTTCTATTACCAAAGGCGCGGGCTCAGGTTCATCTGCTGGTCGGGGTGGTGTGAAAGCTGTCGCGCCGCCGCGCTCTCCAATAGGTCCCCGGGATACAGTGGGGGATATTTATTACAAGTCTTACACTGAAGAGAGTCGCGGTGACGCTCCGCACAATCCGCCTTGGGGTTTGAAGCAGAAGGATACTTTTCTCGAGTTCGCGCCTTGCCATGACTGGCTGGTGAATTCGATTCCTCCTGGGGAGATGGATCGTCAACGGGCGCGGACTCACAGCGGGCTCTATCATGCCTACGTTGTTGGTGAGGCCAATACCCGCGCTGCTAACCAAGAAATTGTCCGGGAGTGGCGAACCATGGTTAGGGAGAGGGATGATTGGGAGAAGTATCGCGATCGCATTACAAGGCGTGCTACTGACTTGGAGAAGTCTAGAGCTGCGTTTGATGAGCAGAAGGCGAAGTTCGAGGCTGACCGAAAGTCTGAAGAGTGGGGGCGCGAGGCCCTGAAAAATAAGCTTCATACTGCTCAAGAGCAACTGGCTAAGGAGAAAGCCGAGTTCAAGCGCATTTGTGCGAAGAATAACGAGCGCGCGGCTGCGGATCGTAACAAGATTGTCAACCTTGAAGCCAAGGTAGTTGAGTTGACCGGCAAGGTCGAGGATGCGCAAGCTGCACAGGTTGCTAGGGAGCAGGTTGAGGTTTGTGCAACTTATACCTTCTCTGTACTTTATTTTATAAAATAGCCTAAGTCCCTTTATCCCTTTTAGGTTGAGTTGGCTGAGGTGAAGGCTCAGTTGTCAAGCAAAGATAAGGACCTGCATGCCAAGGATGTCGAGATTGCGGAACTGAAACGTCGCCTGAATGATCAGGTTGATAAATGCGAGTCCTTGGAGATTGATTTGGAGGCTGAGAAGGTTAAGGCCGCAACTGCTGAGGAGGCCAAGCAACGAGCTGAGGAAGCGCGTGATGTTAGCACTTCTGCCCTCAATGTAGCACAAACTAATTATGCTGAAGCTCAGGGCATTGTTGACACTCTCGTTTCTGAGGCCGAATGGATGCGCGGCCGTGGAGTAGTGCTGGTATGTGTATCCTTTTTTCCCTTCCAAAGGGTGTATTGTTAGAAGTTGTTTTTAATGCGCGAGCTCTGCTGTAGGTTGCCAACTCCATTCTCAATGCTGGGGAGCTGGACCGTGCTGTCGCTGCCTTGACCGATGCTGCGCGCGCTGTTGGTCACCGAGGAGGGTACCTAGAATGTGCACAACACGTTGAAGAAGCACTTGGACAGGAATTTGACGTCAGTCATTGTTCGGTTACTGACCAGGCTAGCGCCGCGCTGACACGCGCTGAATATGCTTATGACCACTTGTCACTGCCTGTGATGGATTTAGTTGCCAAGGCTTTGGAACATGATGACTGGTGCCAGCGCCTTAAGGGCATTCTTGATCCACCTATAACGGTTTAGTTATCAGATGAGGAGGCAGCTGGGAATGATGGTGATGATGAAGGCGATGGTGGCGACAAGCATGATGGTGATGATGATTGAGATTGCTTCGAGTAGATAGGTTTTGTATGGCTTTGTGCCTTGTGAATTTCTGTAAGTTTTTGATGTAACTTCTTGCGCAGTCGCGCTACTGAACGTTATCCGTTGTCTATACAACTGTTGCGCGTTTTGCGCTTTGTTTTAAATGTGATGCTTGCTTATTTTTCTTGTTACAATTATTGAACTGTTGCTAGAAACTTTGGTTAAGTTAGCGCGAATAAATGTAAGTGTGGTTCTTGTGTGAGTAACTGCCCGGTCTCGCGCTACGTTCGCGGAGGACCTTGGAGGCATGACTGGAGTGTTTTCGTGCTAATCAGAAGTTTAACAGGCATTTGTAACTGGAAAATACCGTAGGAGATAGCAAGCATTCGATGTGTAAAGAACGCTCGTATTAGCAAACTTGATGGGCGCGTGGGCCCTGTTTACAGTGGTGATGCATTACATTTTTCTGTTGCCTTAGGTCCTAAGTACGTTCATCTGTCATAGGAGAATCTTTTCTTGTGCACACCACCTGGGGACACCCGACTGCCGTCGAGTGCGGTGGAATTTTGATTCTTCACGGTGTACCACCAGGCAATGCTGACTGCCGTCAAGCGCGGTGATTTAACCGGTGTTTATTCTTGATGGGTGATGTGGCGAGACCAGCGATCACCCATTCCTCTGGATCTTCTTGATGTCTTTGCGCACGCTCTTTAGGAGGTGGTCCAGTTTGCCACTCTTCAGAGCCTTTTCAATTTCTATGCGCAGTTGGAAACAATCGTTAGTCAAGTGACCCGTGTCCTTGTGAAATTCACAAAACAGGTTAAGATCTTGGCCTCTTTTGCTACGCATTGGTAGTGGATCTTTAAGATCCAATTTCTCTGTGTTGAGTACTTCGAGAGGTGATTTGGTTAGTTGCGTCCACTTCCTTTCCTGGTTTTCTTCTCTGTCTGTTTTCTTATAAGGATCTCTGTCGATTGTCGAGCGAGCATCTCCTTCTCGCCTGCTTCTGTCTTCATATGACCTTGCACCCTAGTCGGAGTGTCTCTTCCTCTTTTCGTGTCTGGTAGAATCACGCGAATAATCCCTGGAGTAATGATGAGATGAGCGATGCTCTCTGGCGTGATAGTCGCGCGACTGGCTTCCCTTAGAAAATTGATCTTCAGTATGATAATTCTTGTTTGCGGCGAGTGATTCTTCAGTTTGCGCGACTATCTTCGCGGCTTCCATGAGCTTGTCCCACTCCTTTGGCATTCCATCTTTCCCAGTGATGGTTCTAATCAGGCTATCACAACGGATTGCTTTCTTGAAATGGCAGCGCATGAGTTGTTCGCTCACGCCACCAATCTCCAAACATTCTTTGTTAAAGCGCGTAATGAAATCTTCCAGTCCCTCATTATCTCTTCGCCAGATATCTTCAACTTCAGCTGTGTCGCGCTGGTATCGCCTTTGCTGACTGAAGTGACTCAGAAACTGGGTTCTGAAATCCACCCATGATTTTATCTTTCCCGGAGGAAGGCTGTCGAACCAGGCGCGAGCAGCCCCCGTTAATGTTTGGATAAACAAATGGCACCACATGGGTATGTTCCAACCTCCCATGCAGCCCACGCTAGTAAACACTCTGACGTGATCATCTGGATCAGTCAATCCGTTAAACTTTCCGACAGTCGGAGGTAATTTCTCTCTCTTGAGCGGCGCGAGTGCTATCTTTGGGATGAACTTTGAATGCTCTATAGCTTCCTCTGGTCGATAGGCGAGGCGAAAGTCACGCTCTGCCTCTTCGGTATACCCAACGTGCTGCCTTGGTTTATAGTACTCATGATTTCTTTGCAAACGATTGAAAACCGAAGATTCGTCATCGTTCTCCCAGGTTGGATCATTCGGGTCAGTTTCCTCCCACTCGTCGTTTATGTTGCGCGGCGTGAGCCGGCTATGAACTGGGCCTCTTCGGGAATTTGACGGTTCGTCATAGTAGCTTTCTGTCTCCCCCCGCGTATCGCGCGTGTCCTGCGCGCTTAGTCTTCGGGTGGGGGGAGGTCTGTTGGCTCTTCCTTGGATATTTTGCGGTGGTTGCCTCGGGCGCGGCCCGTGACTTGGGCCGGTTGGTGTAACCAAGGAAGGTTCTGCCGTTAGAACTGCTTGTTGCGCGCTCAAGGATTGATATGCCGCGTTAATGGTGGCGAGTTGCTTGGCGTACCATGAGGCTGGGGTTTCGCCCTCTGGTAGCCCCAATAGCGCTGAGATATTCTGAGGTGGAGCTGGGTTCGATGGTCCAGCACCGTTGTTTCCCGGGGTAGTTTGATTGATGCGGGTGAAGCTCCCGCGAGGACCCCCGGTGTTGGCCATCTCGATCTCGCCAATTTCTTCAACGTTTTGGGGTTGGATGTTTTGATTATCCACCCCAAACGCTGCGTTAGGGTCTGCTCCGAGACCAACAAATTCGGGAATGATTCCTTGACCAGCCATGATCGAAGGAAGAAAAGTAGTGAACTCAGGAAATAAGAAGATGAAAACGGTTTGTAGGAAAAAATCGGTGGGCGCCAATGAAGAAACACAGAACTAATTAGGGGATAATCAGTTTGGTTTATGTTCCTTGCATAGTGGTTAATCTTCTCTTGGGTTCCTGAGCTCCTCAATGACCGTGTTTAACTGCAAAACAAAACACCGTTACTCGTTAAGAGGGGAATATGGGGGTTTCCCTCTTAACCGGGCTCCGGCGTGAGAATAAGCGACTATGCTTTGGAGGTAATTAAGTATTAAGTGAGAGAGTAGAGGGAGTGGAATGTTTAACCTGTGGAGTGAGGTCTCTATTTATAGCCGGAGAGGTGTAAGAGGATATGGGCTGATGGGCCTTGGGCCGGAAGTCGACAACTTGGGCGGTATGCTCTTTGTCTCACTTGTCTCGACCGTTAGTGGTTTCTGAGAGTTCTTAGGTGCTGGCGCACAGTGATTGGAGCCACGTGTCATGGTTGTCGGCCTGGCCGCCGTCCTGCCATCAGCAGGTGAGTGGAGATCGTGGGGCAGTTGTCTCTGCCCTATGATTGGTGCCACATAGGCGTCCTTAAGTACTTTTTGTCTCCTGCATGTCAGACGATCGTTGAGCACGATTGCGCAGGAACAGAAGGACCCTGATTGGCCCTTTTATTCTGCCACGTGTACGTTGTGTACTATCTGGAAAGGCCTCGCGCCGTAGTCACGCACGATTCTTGCTGAGCACGCTATTATCATGCGCGCGGCATAGGCTTTCAGATGTCTCTTTGAGAATGCTAAGTGTCGTTAACTGGAGTTTACTCTTTTGTGGACCTCGCGCCGCGCTACACAGGTGTGCTGTATCCCGCGCGAGGTTTGCGTTCAAGAAAATTACTGATTAAGGAGTATGGTCCCGCGCGGCCTCATAGGGAGTTGCGGCTTTTTGACCAACCTTAAAACAAGTAAACTACCTGCCGAGCAAACAAAGGTGAGTTCACACACTTTACTAAAAGCATATGTTCCCGGTGGTTGGGAACGGAACGGACAATACTCTCCCTAGTTTGGGATTGCCTAGTATTCCTGGTTTGGAATACTGTTAAATGCTATTTATATTCCATGACTTAGCGTACTAAACGAAAACCTATCACGAAGTCCCTACTTACTATGCCTTGGCAACCGTCAATGATGATAGACATTGACAAACGAGGGCAAAACAACGATTAAAGTCGCAGTGTTCGGTATTACGAGTTTAGTAGCTTACAGATGGGGTAGCTTCCCATGGCATGATATAAATGAGTAATTTAACAACATAAGTTTTTGGAAATAAAAACTGGATAAAGCGTAAACTCGCCAACTTTATGTTGACACCCTACTGCATGCTTTGCAGGTACTTAGGAACAGCTCAGGAGCTTGCAGCGGAGGAGTGTATTGGTTGCGTGGAACCAATGATTGGTTCTGAATAAATATTTATGAACTTTTAAACTATTGTTTGAATTATTAAACTTATGCTTCCGCTGTTAGCTTTAAATGTTGCGTTTGGTCTTTGAACTTTGGACTTTAGTAACTAATCGTATTGATAGTGATGTGTTTACTTTATTATATTTATTGTTCAATATGATTGGTGGCATGATCCTGGTCAGTCACACGCCTCACGGTAGTACTCCACATGTGGAAATTGAGAGTGTGACAACGTGTCAACGAGCTCTACCGAATATTTAACCGAATGATTCGATGGGAAGTTGTTAACTTGTTGGAAACAGATGCAATATACTTGTTAAGTTCCATTTATTATCGGTGATAAATACAAAGTTTTGGAAACACTTAGTTTCCAAGAGGTTTAGGACATATATATTTATATAAACATATATACACACACACACACACACACATATCACTACGTCAAAACTGGGCTTTAGCCACATTTTTTTCAAAACCGGCCTGCCACACGTTTGAGTAAATGTGTGGCTAAAGGTCATTTATAATATTCTAAAACACATTTAGCCACACAATTTATTATTAATGTGACCATTGATAACAACTAAAAACCTTTAGCCATACATTTTATTACTAATGTGACCATTGTATAACACTTCAAAACCTTTAGCCACTCATTTTACTAATAATGTGACCATTGTATAACACTTCAAAGCCTTTAGCCACAGTTTTAGAAGAAAATGTGACATTTACTAGCCATAACTCGAAAAGTGTGGCCAAATGTGACTTATTGCCACAATATTTGTTTGATTCATGTGACGAAACACATCTTTTAAAAACCTTTAGTCACACTTTCAATTAAAAATGTGACAGTCACTAGCCACAGTAGAAAAGTGTGGTCAAAGGTTACTAACTATCATAATTGGTTTTTAATGATGTGGCTAAACGATAACACGTATAGCCACTTACAAATTTGTATGACCAAAGATTATGTTTTTATTCGTCACTTATAAGTTTTTACGTGTGGCTAAAAATTATTAAGAGTGATTGCAAAACAAAATATGTCATTGTTACTGACTCAATGGTCACACCTTAATTGCTTCATGTGACCGTCCACCCTCCAACTCCCAATTGGAAACCTAATCCATCACCTGCTGCCATACCTTCACCTTCACCATTGTCACCACTTACCCTTGATAATATCCAATTTCCACCGTTCATCAATATCCATTGAAGCTCATCTTGGTTTGCTAGGTGATTTACAACAAAATTTTGAGAAAACTGGGTGTACTATAGTTTTGATGAAATTTCGATGTTGAATGGGTAATAACTCCGATTAAGTACATTCCAACAACCATAGCAGATTCAATTTAATCGGTTGCGTTGTCTTTACGATTCACGCGAACATTTCTCTTTCACTCTCTAACATTTCTCAAACAAGAACAGAGATGGTGAAAGATCCAGGTCTCTCTCTCGATATCGACAAGAAAGCCAAAGGTAATTTATCATTTTTAGGCAATTTTAGTTCCGGTTTGTCAATGTGTTATTGATTCGTTTTCATCTATGTATCTGTGTGTTTGTTTTCGATTTTTGTTATGATAGCTTTTTAGGTCATTTGAACTGTACAGTTTGTTGATTTTGCTTCGTTTTAACTTTTAAAGGTAGTTAAAGTTACATGATGTTAGAAGCAGACACAAACTGACCCTAGTTCTCTCCAAGGTACTTATTGTTTCTTATAAGATCTTTCTTATGCATTCATCGAAGTTTAATTATAGTGGCTCTTGTGATCTTCTCATATGTGATGAAGTACACAGACTCAGACCTTGACTAATAGGGTAAGAATGGTAAACTAATAAAAGTTTGGATTTTAGGGAAATGTAGAGGTGGGTCATGCACACCAGGTGTTTGTTAAAATGACTGAGGGGTTATATACTTATTTGTTCTGTACTTTCGTTTTTGATGTAAAGCCTCTTTGATAAATATATCAAGTTTGTTGAAATTTACCTTTATTTGATGGCAGATTGGCAGCTCTATCAATTTCACAAGTAAACTTGTTTCTTCTCCGGAGAGTGTCTACGGTTGATATTTGCATAAGGTATCAGGTGTGTGATCTCATATATGATGGAAAGAAAGCTTAGTTTATGTTCATCATCGAGTACTGCAACTGATAACTCTGTAAATCCCCCAATTGCTCATCTTAGACTTGGCTTAGGAGGTTTACAACTCAAGCTGTGTTCTTGCTCCATAATTCATCTATTGGGTGAAAACGTAAAATAAAATGAAAAAGCATAAAACCTTGGAAACGGGTCAAAAGTTGTCCCAAGTGTAGATCTAATGTATAAAACCTCTAGAGTTCTGTTAAAATAGTTAGAAAACTTGAATACATGTAAGATGAGTGGAGCATTATAGATAAGCAGTTGAAGTCTTAACTAAAGATAAGTTACTATCATTTTGTATGTATCATTAATCTAATTATAAATAAGGCTGGCTAAGCCTAAAATATGATTAAGTGATCACAAGTGGCAAGTTTCTGGAAATAGAGATCAATAAAAGAATACATGCGAGTCTCCTGTGTTAAGTTTGGACTTTGGATTGAAGTTTGGCTGCTGATTCATATTTTATTGGGTTTTTTTGTGCTAATAATTATAAACTTCCTTAAAGTAAACTGGAGTTGCTACTATTAAGAGTGCTGGGAGTCTCTTCTTTTACCTTTGCTCATAGAGAAGTTGGTATGTATCCATATAAGATCATCAGGTCTACTGATACATCTTGCCTCGTATCATATATTTTGAGGCCATAAACATATTCCGTGCTCGTTTTTATGGCGTTTTTAAGCTAACGCGGAGGAAAGAGAGAGGAGAGGAGTTTGACCAGGAACGCCCAAACATGAATTCAACCGACTACTGAAGACAAATAGCATTGGATAAACATATCAACATAGAAGGATCATGTAGAGCTAGCAAATGATCGGGTCAGTCAAGTTGGTTAACTGGTAAAAAGAGCGAGGTTGAGTTAACACTTTGCTAAACTTCAATTTTTTTTACGAAAGGTGAGTTGAGCTGACCCTTTTTTTAAGAATTCGACTTCTTTTATGATCAGTTAGTGACTTAGCCCTGTCAAACACAGTTGCAAAAATCATATCATTTGAATAATAACATGATTTTTCGAATAACTTGGTACACGTTGGGAGAATTTTAACCCGTTCAACCCAGCTGATCGTTTTCCTTTTGAGTTATTTAGCCATAACCCATTAGATTGTATATAACCAGATGCCATCCAGCCCATTTATACAGGTCAAAAAAGGACAGGTGAGTAGAAGATGCTTACAGGCCACCTAAAACAACAGCAAAAAGAGTTGTTACAATTTCTCCACCATGAGCCTTTCCATGTGTAACTAGAACTCTTCCAACATAAAGTTGCAAGGCACATGAGCAAATTGCAAGCTCATATGTGAACCCGAGCCCCAATCCTTGCACAAGACTTATCAGTAGGGATGAGCGTGGTACCGGTACTGTACCGAAAATAACGGTACCTAAAATTGTGAAAATTGGGTACCAGTACCCGTACCGAAAATGTTTAGTACGGCACCGGTATTTGAAGTTAAAAAACGGTGGTTTACTGGTACTAAGTACCATATGCTCATCCCTACTTATCAGTATACCATATCTTTTTTAATTTGATATTTTTTAATAAATTCCTGAAATATTCTTATGTAGGTTGGATCTTTTGCTAGAGGATTATTTCTTGTTCACTCACAGTGCTTAGATTCACACTACCTTGCCGGCATGCCCAGTCAACGCTGTGAGTTTTTGTTGGGAGTTAAATTACATCATTTTTTTTATCAACAGTGAACTAGTGACTAATATCTTACCTACGTTTACAGGGTCCCGTCCATGCCTATGTGGCGATTTCAGGAGGTAAAACTTGCTACCTTTCTGAGCTCAAGACAAGTCAAGAGATCCTTGTAGTTGATCAAGTTGGTATACAACGAACAACAGTAGTTGGACGCGTAAAGATTGAGACCCGGCTGTGTAGGTCCGGCTAGGGGAGGATCTAGTCGCCTAATCCTTGTATACGAACCACTCCGGTTGTGCGGAATCCAACCGAAATAGCAAACCGAGATAGAACACGCAATAACACGACACGCAAAGTTCAACGATTAACACCACTTGTATTAAACGTATGAAAGGTCCAGTTACAGCTCAATGTTTACAAATCAGTCTTGCAAACTCTCTCTAGTGTGTGTGTGTGTTCTCTATCTGTCTGAGTGTCTAACTCTGTCTGACTATCGAAATGAACACAACACACGGGTATTTATACCCAAACACAGCAGGTCTGGTCGAAGGATCATGCAGACCGGTCGAAAGATCATCTTTCGACCAGGAACAGCTCGAACGATCAACATGTACCACGAAGGATGTGATCTTTCGTGGTCCATCTCTCGAAGGTCCATCTTTCGAGCTCATCATCATCGAAGGATATAAGTGATCCTTCGATGACTATCCTTCGAACCAAACACATTACAAACATAATGTTGACTGTTTGGCCAAGTCAAACCAGGAGGATGGTTGACTTGGTCAAACTTACAAGACTAACAAGACATCGTTTTACATTGTGACCGAATACAGACAAAGTGCAGACATAAGTGCACCAACAAACTCCCCCTTGGCTGTAGCTTTGTCTGGCTTATCAACAATCAGCTGTTGCTTTGTCTCGATCTTCATTCTTGTAAGTTCTCGTGTCTTCAATTCTTTGACTTCTATTCAAGTCTTCAATGTCGGAGGATCTTCAAAGTCTTCACGTCTTGAAAGCAGAAAGTGTACCAACAAACTCCCCTGGTTCAGGTAGGAAGTGTGTTGACAAACTCCCCCTTAACATAAGCTCCCCCTTGAGTTATGCTCGTGAAAGTCTTGTTCTTTATGAAGTGAGATCCTTGTGGTGTTGATGATGGTCAGCGGCAACTCGATCATCTTCATCATTTGAGTGCCTTCACGTCGTGTCTTCATTCCGAAGCTTGTCATCGACCATGTTCTCCTAGCCTTTAGAATCTGCACATGCAAGAAATCTAAACGCGTAATGAGAACAACCGCCTGGAATATCATAAGCAAACGACACACATGTGACCATTGTTTAAACAAACACCGTCCGACAGTATGAAAGTTTAAAGATTTTTATCAATTTCAATTTCAACTTTCAACACTTGCAAATTTCGACCGTTTATGAAGATTTAGTCATTTTCGGTTTTCGTTCAGGTTTCAGGTAACGAAGACTCGAGTTCCAACATCGTACGATCGAAAATAAAATAGAAATAAAATCTTTTTGACTTTTATAAAGTTTTATATTAAAACACACTTAAAATCTTTTTGGTAATTTTTTTTTTTGAATATTTCAAATGTAAAGACTGAAAGCAGTAAATAAGTATATACAGACATTCTTTTTGCGAGTTTCGAGGGTAAGAGAATCATATCAGTGTACGGTCATGTCAAAACGCTCTCGTTGTTCTTTTAGTTAACATTAAGATAAGCATCCTATAACAATTATCGGTATTGTTGTCCACATAAGCTCAACTTATCAGATGTAATCATGGCGAGGGGATACGTTAAGGTATGATTTATACTTACCGACCGGTGTTCATCCACATCACGACACATTCCCGTATCAAGGTATGCACGAGGGTTCATCTTACCGGTGAGTATACCGATTATCATCTGTTTGACCGTATATGATGTGAGATTCTCACTTATTTTGATTGAAAACAAGCCCTATGTGATAGAATCACTTATTGAGGAGGAACTTGATTTTCGATGCATGAGGGCACAGGAGCAAGTCCGTGAACAGGTCAGTACTTTCGTACAGCAGAGAGACGAACTTGACTCCCGGAAAGAATTTGTGATATTTTATCACTTATTTGTTTGGACATGTGATTGTTGATCACTTATTGAGGTCGTATGCAGTATGTACACGTATGTATAGTATCATGGAAGATCTAGACTTGCGTCCCCGTTATTTTTCGGAAAAAGATACAACCATGATACCCAGATGATAAGCAGCATAAAGACCGAATATTTCAGAACCTCGGCAATCTCTCAAACGAAATTTCGGTACTAAGACCATATGCCAATGAATGGTTCCCACCCAGTCTTCAGTCGATTTAAGGTTTATATCACCCTGCACACTTTAAAATGATTGTGAGCCTACCGATACATCTTATATAGAGCTGCTTATCGTTTTTCATTTAAGGTTTAAAGAGGTTTAGACAGACCACCGATGTACTATCATTTTCTCTTTTGCTCGCCAAGAAACTCATTTTTGTTTTTCTATTGTTTTTGTGTTTTTGAAATTTTTCGATGTTTTTGGATTTTTCAAATTTTTGGATTTACTCCCCCTAAAATCAACAAACTAAGACAAATTTAAAACACAAAGGTATTTACAAAAATGATTTTCCGATGTGGATTACTCTTGCTTGACCTTAATGCCGTTTACCAATAAAAGATAGTCAAATCTTGATTTGTCAAAAGCTTTGGTAAAAAGGTCGGCACGTTGGTCATCGGTGTGGACGTAAGCAACATCGATTAGCCTTTTCTCAAAGCAATCACGTATGAAGTGATACTTAATTTCGATGTGCTTAGTCTTTGAATGCTGCACAGGATTTCTAGTGATCTGTAATGCAGCAGAATTATCAACGTAAATAGGAGTAGTTAGGAATTCAAAACCGTAATCACGCATTTGTTGTTGTATCCACAGGACTTGGGAGCAACAACTTGAGGCAGCAATGTATTCAGCTTCGCATGTTGATGTAGCGACGCACGTCTGCTTCTTGCACTGCCATGTGACTAGGCGATTTCCCAAAAACTGACATCCAGCCGTTGTGGATTTGCCGTCGATTTTGCATCCGCCAAAATCAGAATCACTGAATGCGATCAAGTCAAAGTTATTATCCCTAGGGTACCATAGACCGGTGTCAGGGTAACCCTTCAAATAACGAAATATCCTTTTTACAGCTGCAAGATGTGAGGCCTTCGGGTTCACTTGATATCTGGCAAGCAGACACGTTGGGTACATTATATCTGGTCTTGATGCTGTGAGGTACATAAGGGATCCTATCATCGCGCGGTAGTGTGAGGGGCTAACATCTTGACCCTTCAAGTCTGGAGTAATTCCGTGATGTACCGATGGGCGTTGCATCAGACATCTGGAACCGGCTCAAGATGTCACCAACATATTTAGTCTGATGGATGAATATCCCAGACTCGGTTTGTTGTACTTGTAGGCCCAAAAAGAAGGTCATTTCCCCCATAGCACTCATCTCGAATTTATCCTGCATAACACGCTCGAAATCCCTACACAAAACATCATTAGTAGAACCAAATATAATATCGTCAACGTATACCTGTACCAGTAGAAGATCTCCATCTTGTTCTTTGATGAAGAGAGTACAATCGATAAGACCTCTGCGAAAACCGTTCTCCAGCAGATAATTAGATAAGGTTGCGTACCAAGCTCGCGGTGCTTGATGAAGACCATAGAGAGCTTTGTTGAGCAACCAAACCCGATCGGGGTGGATAGGATCTTCAAAACCTGGAGGCTGTTCGACGTACACCTCTTCTTCTACCACACCATGTAAGAAAGCACTCTTCACGTCCATCTGGTATACCTTGAAACCTTTGAATGAGGCATAAGCCAGAAAGATCCGAATGGCTTCTAGACGTGCAACAGGTGCATATACTTCGTTGTAGTCAATTCCTTCAATCTGACGAAAACCTTGAACGACTAGTCGTGCTTTGTTCCGAATAACAATCCCACGGTCATCCTTCTTGCATTTAAACACCCAACGGGTACCAATCTTCTTGTTTCCACCAGGTTTCTCTACGAGTTTCCAGACACCAAGCTTCTGGAATTGTTGCAGTTCTTCCTGCATCGCTTCAACCCATGAGCTATCTTTCAATGCATCTTTCCAAGTTCTTGGCTCTTCCTGTGAGACATAACACGCGAAAGACCAATCATTCTGTTGACCAGATTCTCGGATAGTTGCATACAAGCCTGCATTGTTGTTGTTCCGCAACATGTTTCTTGTTTGAACGCCACTATGTACATTTCCGATGATGTTTTGTTGAGGATGGGTATTATGAATCCTTGTTTCTGGATTATCTTGAACTGGAATGTTTGTACCCAGATTGTTGAGATTGAGATCAGCAATCAATTCAAGTCCCGGAATTGACGAAGAGGATGATGCAGAAGTTTCAGCTGTTCTAGGGACATCCACTGGAGGTGTACCCTCTGAAGTACCATGTACTGCTGCTGATGGTCCTTGGTCTGCATCTAGAAATTCATCATCCTCTGAAGATTCGTTCAATTCGGTAGCATCTTGAAAATCCTCATTGTCGAGAGCATTGTTGTTCACTGAAGATGGTTCTTGATTGACAATAATTGGACGAACCAACGGTGAATCTGTTGCATTATCACTCTCGAAAAACATCCTTGCTGCAGCATTTTCTTCAACGGCTTCAACATTGATCGAATTGAAAAAGTCATCGTACTCAAACATCCAAGGCTGACCCGGATTTCTAACTGGCAAAGTGTGCCTTTGTACTCTGACTTCAGACCATTCCTCGACCCTTTTAGTCTCTAGATTCCAGACTCTTAAGTTTGGGGTGGAATACCCAAGAAAGTATCCCTCAATTGATCTTGCCCCAAACTTTCCATCAGGATCGATAATTGTGCAAGGAGCTCCAAACGGTTCAAGATAGGACAAGTCTGGTTTCCGTTTGTTGATGAGCTCAAAGCAGGTCTTGTTGTGCCTTTTGACTGTAAGGACTCGGTTCAACGTATAGCATGCAGAAGACACAGCTTCAGTCCAGAATGGAATGGGTAGCTGCGATTCTACCAACATAGTCCTAGCAGTCTCGATCAATGTGCGGTTTTTACGTTCAGCGACGCCATTCTGTTGAGGAGTATAAGCTGCACTAAATTCGTGAAGAATACCTTTTGAAGTGCAAAACTCCGCCATGGCATGATTTTTGAATTCAGTACCATTGTCGCTACGTATCCGCCTAACCTTCAAGTTGTAAAGATTCTCAATCTGAATGATCAAGTTTTTGATAATACCGAAGGTTTCACTCTTGTGTGCCATGAACGCCACCCACGAAAATCTTGAATAATCATCAGTAATCACGAGGCAATATTGATCATTCCTAATGCTTTTGTGTTTGACAAGACCGAACAAATCCATGTGCAAACGTTCAAGAGGAACAGCCACCGTGTTGACTTTCTTTGTCGGGTGTCGCTTCTTCGTTTGTTTTCCTTTTTGGCACGAAACACAGACGTCTTGAAGATGGAAATTTTTAAGAGGAACACCATTCACCAATTCATTTGACACCAAATGATTCATTTTGCGTAAGTGAATGTGCCCCATTCGTCTGTGCCAAGAGATTGTGTCTTTTTCCGTGGCTTTGGAAAGGAAACATGTTGCTTGTGCAGACGTTGTGATAGCTTGGCTCATATCAAGGACATACAAATCATTTATCCTTGGAGCCGACAAGAGAATCCATTCTTTTGGAATTTTGAAGCCGGGTTTCAGCACATAACATCCATTAGCATCAAAGTGTACTGAGAACTGCTTGTCGCAAATTTGAGAAACACTAAGAAGATTGTGATCAAGTTGTTGCACAAAGTTGATCTTGTCAAAGCTAACAACCCCGTTGGAAATCATTCCTTCACCCGTAATGTATCCGCCCTTGTCTCCAGCAAAAGCAACATAACCTCCTCTAATAGATTTGACGTCGAAGAGAAGCTTCATGTCGCCTGTCATGTGCCTGGATGCCCCACTAACAACAAAGCCAACGACCTCTCAGACCAACTGATATGTTCGGAAATCCTTTACCAACAACTGATATGTATGGGAATCCACTTCCTCCTCCTCCTGTTCAATCTGCCGTACCAACAGACATGTACGGGAATCCACTTCCTCCTCAACAGCAAGCATGCTATGGAAGTACATCATCTACTGGTCAGCAATCAAAGCCAAATACAGTACGGCTCGACACCTCAAGCCTTTCTAAAGTGAGTGTGGAAGTAGCAAAGGAACACATGGAGCTGCTAAACACTGTGGTGAGCGCATACTGTGGTTTAGTAGAAGGTCAGATTGGCAACATTAATCTGACTCAAGAAGACTATCAGCAGATAGACAAGGAAGAGATGGAGATGATGGATATTAAGTGGGCCTTTGCCAGTGCTGTTAGGCGAGCAAAGGATTTCATGGAGAGAACGGGCCGAACCAGTTGAGGAACTGGTTCTAGCAGATTTCCATACATGTCTGTCTTCGGAGGAACCGGCACTTGGATAGTATTACCATACATATCTGTGCTAGTCACAAAGGCTGTTTGAATTGGAGCATGCGAAGAAGGTTTTGTAGAAGTGCTAGTGGCTCCAAAATACATTTCAGGATTTTGAGGCACGGGAATTCTTTTTGCCTTCAGAGTCTCTTCCTGATTCTTGTTTTCTAGAATTTGAACGAAGTCGTTGAAACTCGTTGTGGCTAAAGTACCATTGTACTTCATGATTTCCAAGAACGTATTCCACTGAGGCGGCAACGCATCTGCAAACCTTTTCACAATCTCTACAGGAGTTGTAGCTACCCCAAAGTTTGTCAATTCAGTCAACAAGTGATTAAATCGACTTGTCAAATCACCCAACGACTCATTCTCCATACAAGTAAAGCCATCAAACTCTTTCTTTAGCAACTCTTTTCTCAATTGATGTGTTGCTTCATTTCCCACGCCCCTTGTCTTCAACGCGTCCCACAACCTTTTTGTAGTCTTATAACTGACAAACTGATGATAGATATCTTTACTTAAGGCCTGAGTGAGAATTGCGTATGCCTTCTTTTCTAGATCATAGACTTTCTTCTGATCTTCCGAGAGATCTCCAAACGTAGCAGCAGATGATGCGGCAACCTCTATCGTTTGATCGAAATCTGTGATGAACCGCAACCACAATTCTGTATTTTGACCAAGAACGTATGTATGAAATCTATCAATCCATCCTGGATATTCATATAAATGCATCAACTTTGGAGGTCTATTCAAACTTCCAGTTTCGCTTTCGCTTAAAAGAATGCTTTGAACACTTGGAACTTGATTTGATACAAATGCCCATTGACCGGTAGAAATTGCATTAGCTTGTGAAGATACCGGTGCGGAAGATGACGGAGTACCAAAATACATATCTGTATTTACCAAAGTATTCCACCTTGGATTCATTTTTGATTAGCCGAAGGATACCTGTCGAAAGACACTTGAAAAACACAAACTGTTAAGAACAAACAGACTGATGATCGAAAGATCCACACCTGTTCGAAGGATCAACAGGGTTCGAAAGATCTGTTGAGTTTCGAGCAATGTTTTCGAAGGATTCTCCAACCGAAAGATCCTTATCCTTCGAAAAAAAATACTGTAGACCTAAAGATACACACGAAAGATGACTTCGAAAGACTCCCCAGTCGAAGGATCCTAGTCTTTCGAAAATGAGCAGTGGACCAAAAGATATAAGTTTCGAAAGTATTCCTTGGAACGAAAGATAAGTCTCACACTTCGAAGGATGCTCGAAGGATAACTATCTGTCGAACCTCCTTTGGTCGAAAGATTATCTTTCGACTTCGAAGGATATCTTTCGAACCAGCTCTGACACAGTTGACAAATCGGACAGTTTGGTGAAAAGTTGACGGGTTGGTAGAAACTTTCTGCAGAAAGTATGGTCAGACCATATCTTTCAGGTCTGAGCATGCAGGTTTTCACCAACCAGGTAAGGTCCAAATATTTTAATCAAATAAACAACTTCCAACAACAAACAAGTTTCAAATTTCAAGATCAAAAGGTGTATTTCAACAAGAACCAATCTTGAATATGTCAAGAACACAGCCCAGATATGCGAGTTTTCTGATGAACCGAAGATTTTCGAAACTCGAATTTTGCTAAAATGTTTAATAAAAACCAACAAATAATATATGAGCTATATTTTAACAAGGTTTTTAAGCAAACAAAATGCAAAACAACAAGATTACAGCCGATTTTAACAAGTTTTTCAGAAAATATGAACTTTTCAAAAACCCGAAAAACAGCAAGAACACCTCGGTTTTAACAAGGATAAGAGCCAAGGCTCTGATACCACTTGTAGGTCCGGCTAGGGGAGGATCTAGTCGCCTAATCCTTGTATACGAACCACTCCGGTTGTGCGGAATCCAACCGAAATAGCAAACCGAGATAGAACACGCAATAACACGACACGCAAAGTTCAACGATTAACACCACTTGTATTAAACGTATGAAAGGTCCAGTTACAGCTCAATGTTTACAAATCAGTCTTGCAAACTCTCTCTAGTGTGTGTGTGTGTTCTCTATCTGTCTGAGTGTCTAACTCTGTCTGACTATCGAAATGAACACAACACACGGGTATTTATACCCAAACACAGCAGGTCTGGTCGAAGGATCATGCAGACCGGTCGAAAGATCATCTTTCGACCAGGAACAGCTCGAACGATCAACATGTACCACGAAGGATGTGATCTTTCGTGGTCCATCTCTCGAAGGTCCATCTTTCGAGCTCATCATCATCGAAGGATATAAGTGATCCTTCGATGACTATCCTTCGAACCAAACACATTACAAACATAATGTTGACTGTTTGGCCAAGTCAAACCAGGAGGATGGTTGACTTGGTCAAACTTACAAGACTAACAAGACATCGTTTTACATTGTGACCGAATACAGACAAAGTGCAGACATAAGTGCACCAACAGGCTGTTGGCAATTGTAACTTCTAAGGTTCAAAACTAAATCTAACCTTTTTAGAACGGTTCGATTTTTTGATGTCTTATATTTTGATTTTGTGTTTTCACTAGTTGATTTAGATGAGGAAACTTGTTACAGCATTCTACACTGTCGGAATCGTACCACCCAACAAAGGTTTATATGTTTTCAGTTCAGTTCATATTGATCATATGTGATATTGATCATATGTAGGTCTGGATGGCTAAATATATTCTTTTTGGTTTAGGAAATGAAGCAACAACAATTCCAGTGACGTCACTCAAAATTGGTGATCAAGTAATGCTGAAATTACAAGGTGGTGCTTGACATGCTGGTGTAGATTCAATAGTTCATCATCGAGAAATGAATTAATTGACTTGTATTTTGTATTCTTGATTTATAAATGTCTAGTTGTTCATGACAAATAATTTTGTTGTAAAATAGTGACGGATCAAAATGGGTGAGGTAAAAAGCGACATAATCTCGTGTGATTTTTTTTTTCTCAGGGAAAATTATTGGACCATAGTTGGGTGGGAACTGTACGGGTTGAAACAGTTCGTGTCGAAACAATTCGGGTTGAAAAGATTCCCTATCTTCCCATGTACATATCATTTTCAATTACAAAAGCGACTACAAGACCAAATATGAGAATTGAATTTTCATATTAAGTATGCTTTTTAAAACGACTATTATTCATATATGGCACACTATTTCTATATAAAAGTTAAAAAAAAATCGGCACTACATGTGACTTGTTACAACCTATACATACAACTGTAGGTTGAGGTTCTAATATTATCATTACAATCCAACCATTCAGACAACTGTAGGCAAAGGTTCTAATATTATCATTCAAAACATTACAATTCAGCATTTTTACATATTATTCACTAAATAAGAAACAAAGAAAATGACTAATGTAATGATAACAATGACATGCTTCAATCGGCATTACGTAAAACTATACCGTTACAGTCGGTTCTGTAATAATCATCGCGGGATTCATTACCCATGTCAAGTGGATCTACACGTGGCAATATATTATCATTGTGAGGAAAAATTACAGTACTAAATTCCTCATCAACGTCGTCATACGAATCTCTATAGTTTTTGGGAGGTGTCATAAAGACAATAGACATTTTTTTATCCAGCTGGTCTTTAACATAAAACACCTGTCGTGCTTGTGAGGCCAATATGAACGGATCATCCTTGTGGCCTAATCTGTTAAGTTCAACCAACGTGTAACCAAGACTATCTTGTTTGACCCCATTTCTATTTTCAACCCAGTCGCACAAGAAAAAAGGAATTCTTTTAATATGATAATCTAGTACCCAGATCTCTCGTAATACCCCATAATAGAAGTTTTTTCTGTAGGTTACTACTTCTTTAGAAATGTGCATGTCAGTTGCCTCTACACCAACCCCACTGTTTTGGTAAACTCCACCGTCACGAGCTTTGGTACGAAATGTATAGCCATTGATTTCATATACATCGTATTTTAATACGTTGCTGTGTGCTCCATTTGAAATCCACTTTACGGTTTCTGATATACTTTCTGTGGAAACCGCTAACTCTTTTTCAACCTAAATTTCATTACTAGGATGAGATTCACCTTGCACAAACTACAATAAAGGAAAAACTAATATTATGCTAAAATTTAAATTACCTTGTTACGTAACCAGTGACCAAACGTTGTGTTATGCTCTTTCTCCAGCCACGCTTGTGGTTTACCACCATGTCGGTTTTTCAAAAAGGTCATGTGTTGTCTACAAGTACATAAATTAGTATCATATTTGATAGATTCTAATTAAAAAAAAAACATGTTTGTTATACTTACTCAATATAAGGCACAATTTCGGGCGTATTTTGCAATACATAGAAATGTGCTTTCAAGGAGAGTTCCGGAGAAACCAGAACTGGTTTACCGGCTGACAAAGGATTTCCTTCCCCGTTATCATTTTCAGATGTCTTATACTTATATGGTGGAATGCCAATAGTCTTCATGTATTTTTGGTATTCGCTGAAAAACTCAATTGTTTCTTCTGCAATATTCTCCTCAGCAATGCATCCTTCTGGATAAGTTTTGTTTCGCACATGCCCTTTAATAACACCTTCATGCACCTTTCAAAGGGATACATCCACCGAAAGCATATTGGCCCGCATAATTTTACCTCCCTAGTAAGGTGCACAGTTAAATGAATCATAATATCGAAAAAGGATGGGGGAAAATATTTCTCGAGCAGACACAGTGTCACACAAAGCTCTTCTTGCAACTTATCTAGTTCTTCTACCTTGATTTCTTTGCTACATATTGATTTGAAAAAAAAGCAAAACCTGATAATAGCATATCTTGTGGGTTCCGGCATTTATAGACCGTATTGCAATGGGCAAAAACTGTTGCATAAGCATATGATAATCATGTGATTTAAGTCCCACAAGTTTCCTATCCTTTCGATTCACCAAACTAGAAAAATTAGAACAATACCCTTGTGGAACCCTTAAGTTGTATAATGTTTCACAAAACTTGTCTTTTTCATCTTTCGTTAATGTGTAACATGCTGCAGGAAGTATTGTTTTGTTGCCTTGTGTTTTAGCCTGCAACTCTTGTTTTAACCCAAAATGCGCCAGATCCAATCGAGCATTCAATCCATCTTTCGTCTTTCCTGGAACGTTTAGCAATGTTCCGACAATACTCTCAGCCACATTCTTTTCAATGTGCATGAAATCAATACAATGTTGGACACAATTATACCGCCAATACCTAAGTCGTCGATACCATATGTTGAATTTCTTCCAATAGGTCGGTTCTTTATGTCCGGAATTTGAACTATCACCCTCTTTTGATGAGTTCCTTTTTCTCTTAATTGTCTTCCCCCCTCTTCCAGTAGAAGTTTCTAGGATTCCTGATACTTTATCCTTAAATCCTTTCCCCCATATATTCTTAACGTATTTAACCTCGTTGAATATTTCTTCCCCGGTCATAGGATTTGCAGTAGTTCCCCATTCTTGTTTTCCATTGAACGCCTTCGTTTGCTTTCTGAAAGGATGGTTATATGGTAGATATCTTCTGTGACCAGCATAACTCTGCTTGGATGAGAAAGGAAGTCTACAACATTGAGTTTCTTTTCGACACACTACACAACCATGGAATCCACTATAAGGGCAGCCACATAGTGTACCAAGAGCAGGGTAATCATTAATCGTCCATAAAACAACTGCACGTAGGATAAATTTTTCTTGTGCATAGGCGTCATATGTTTCAACTCCTTCTTCAAATAAGAGTTGTAGATCATCAATCAAAGGATCCAAAAACACATCAATATCGTTTCCAGGCGTTCCCGATATTAGTACCGAAAGCATGATAAACCTTCTTTTCATACACAACCAAGGCGGAAGGTTGTAAATGACAGCTAAAACCGGCCAAACACTATGATTTCTATTACCTCTATTTACGTCAACCCCATCTGTGGAAATGCCAAGCCGAAGATTTCTTGGATCGTCAGCAATTTTGGGAAATTGGTTATCTATGGCTTGCCATGCAGGTGAATCTGATGGGTGGCGTAAAACACCGGGTTTTTTTGGAACTGGTGGCGTGCCATAATAAATCTTTTGCTATACTCTTAGCTTGAAAGAGTCGTTTCAATCGTGGTATTATGGGAAAGTACCACATTACCTTTGCAGGAATATTTTCATACATTATTTTAGTGTTCTCATCCACCTTCCACCTTGACTTCCCACAAGTTGGACATACAACCAAGTCTTTGTACTCCTTCCTGTAAAGAATGCAGTCGTTGATGCATACATGTATCCTTGTATATCATGAACCCATTGCCTTCATTGTCTTTTTTGCCTCATATGTATTGTTAACCATTTCGTTACCTTCAGGTAGCATCTTTTTCAACAAAGCTAGAAGTTCAGTAAAGCACTTATCTGAGACTCCATGCTTACTCTTCAAGTTGACTAGTTGAACTAGTGCGGACAACTTTGTGAAGTTAGGACATCCTTTATAAAGGGGCCACTCAGCATCAACAAGTAGTTCCTGAAGCTTCTCATAGTCCTCTGTGAAATTATCTTCTGTGGCATTTACCATTTCTATTGTTTCCGTGGCATCTGTTGGAATTTCGGTGTCAAAATACTCTGTATGAAGCACATTTTTAACTGGCTCATCTTTTTCTCCATGTTTTATCCACCTTGTATAATTTGGATCAATTCCCTTATTGAACAAGTGATGATCCACTTCATCCAAAGGAAGAGAGTAGTGGTTTAAACAATTTATACATGGACATGGAATTTTTGTTTAGTTTTTTTTGGGTCGATGTTCGTCGACATCTTCAAATTGCGAACTGCGTAATCTAGAAATGCTGCAACTCCATCCATATATGGTTTTTTGGTTCTATCGGTTAACATCCAAGACTTATCCATCCTTTAATCACGACCTGGTACATAAGCATAGTAGAGTAAAAACACATTAGAATAAAAATACGACAAGGTATGTAGAGAAACATCATTTAATATACGCATCCTTATGATTGTCAAATTTTATTGCCTGATCACCGACCAAGCAATAAATACATGGCTGTATTTAAAGAACATGCATAAATTAAAGAACAGTAGGGTTCTGTAGTTCAACAAATCATATATCTGTTGAATATGTTTAAACAATATTTATTAAAGAACATGCATAAATTAGTTGAACACCTTTCAAAATTGTCGAACAGCAGCCTTGTAGTTTCGTATGATGCAGCCTTGTTTTCGTAACAACAGGGTTTGTATATATGCAGCCTTCAAAATTGTCCAACATGCAGCCTTCAAAATTGTCGAACAGTAGGGTTACGTATGATGCAGCCTTGTTTCTAATTCTAATATTAATTGGGATTTGCGATGATACAAAACAATCACAGTAGATTTACTCTATTTTGGTTATTTTTAAATAAAAAGGACGATTAAAGTTGGTGTTTTTATAAATTAAAAACCAATTAACTTACAAGCGGATGAAGTGGTGGATTGGTTTTGGTGCGTGTGAAGCAATCAAGGGGTCGTGGGTTCGATCCTCGTTTAAGCCTGGATTTTAGGCGATTTTTTTGAATCAGTTCAACGAGTCTGCACAGATCTGATACACGGCTGTTTGATCGAAACAAGGCTGCTGAACAGCGATAAGGGATCGACGCGTACCGTTTCGAAGGTTTGTTTGATCGAAATTTGTCGTTTTACACAGAATTCGGTTTCGAAACACTTGTCGTTTTGCGCAGAATCCAGTTTTGAAACAAGGCTGTTTGATCGAAACAAGGCTGCTGAACAGCGATAAGGGATCGACGCGTACCGTTTCGAAGGTTTGTTTGATTGAAATTTGTCGTTTTGCGCAGAATCCAGTTTCGAAACAAGGCTGTTTGATCGAAACAAGGCTGCTGAACAGCGATAAGGGATCGACGCGTACCGTTTCGAAGGTTTGTTTAATCGAAATTTGTCGTTTTGCGCAGAATCCAGTTTCTAAACAAGGCTGTTTGATCGAAACAAGGCTGCTGAACAGCGATAAGGGATCGACGCGTACCGTTTTGAAGGTTTGTTTGATCGAAATTTGTCGTTTTGCGCAGAATCCAGTTTCGAAACAAGGCTGTTTGATCGAAACAAGGCTGCTGAACAGCGATAAGGGATCGACGCGTACCATTTCGAAGGTTTGTTTGATCGAAATTTGTCGTTTTGCGCAGGATCCAGTTTCGAAACACGGCTGTTTGATCGAAACAAGGCTGCTGAACAGCGATAAGGGATCGACGCGTACCGTTTCGAAGGTTTGTTTGATCGAAATTTGTCGTTTTGCGCAGAATCCAGTTTCGAAACACTTGTCGTTTTGCGCAGAATCCAGTTTCGAAACAAGGCTGTTTGATCGAAACAAGGCTGCTGAACAGCGATAAGGGATCGACGCGTACCGTTTCGAAGGTTTGTTTGATCGAAATTTGTCGTTTTGCGCAGAATCCAGTTTCGAAACACGGCTGTTTGATCGAAACAAGGCTGCTGAACAACGATAAGGGATTGACGCGTACCGTTTCGAAGGTTTGTTTGATCGAAATTTGTCGTTTTACGCAGAATCCAGTTTCGAAACACTTGTCGTTTTGCGCAGAATCCAGTTTCGAAACAAGGCTGTTTGATCGAAACAAGGCTGCTGAACAGCGATAAGGGATCGACGCGTACCGTTTCGAAGGTTTGTTTGATCGAAATTTGTCGTTTTGCGCAGAATCCAGTTTCGAAACACGGCTGTTTGATCGAAATAAGGCTGCTGAACAGCGATAAGGGATCGACGCGTACCGTTTCGAAGGTTTGTTTGATCGAAATTTGTCGTTTTGCGCAGAATCCAGTTTCGAAACACTTGTCGTTTTGCGCAGAATCCAGTTTCGAAACACGGCTGTTTGATCGAAACAAGGCTGCTGAACAGCGATAAGGGATCGACGCGTACCGTTTCGAAGGTTTGTTTGATCGAAATTTGTCGTTTTGCGCAGAATCCAGTTTCGAAACACTTGTCGTTTTGCGCAGAATCCAGTTTTGAAACAAGGCTGTTTGATCGAAACAAGGCTGCTGAACAGCGATAAGGGATCGACGCGTACCGTTTCGAAGGTTTGTTTGATCGAAATTTGTCGTTTTGCGCAGAATCCAGTTTCGAAACAAGGCTGTTTGATCGAAACAAGGCTGCTGAACAGCGAGAAGGGATCAACGCGTACCGTTTCGAAGGTTTGTTTGATCGAAATTTGTTGTTTTTCGCAGAATCCAGTTTCGAAACACGGCTGTTTGATCGAAACAAGGCTGCTGAACAGCGATAAGGGATCGGCGCGTACCGTTTCGACCCGTACCATTTCGACGCGTACCGTTTCGACCCGTACCGTATATATATATGGACAACTATGGACAACTATGGACTTGACCCAATAATTTGCGTAAATTGCAGCCAACAAACATACCTCATCAAATCAAATCCAACCATTTGCTGGTTGATTTTCATTTAAAAAATCCAATAATACGCCTGCCTTATTAAATTTCTATATCTTGTATATATATTGCTTTCCCATTGACAACTGACTTTTTTAAATACTTCCTGCATATGAAGGGGGCTCCTTTATCAGTCCACAAGATCTTCCCAATCGTTTTCCGGCTGCGAACTTGCTGCCGACCGGCTGCGAACATGCTGCATACCGGCTGCGATCATGACAACAACAATAAAAAAAGGTTTGTAACAGAAGTACATATCATCGCTAGATAACAATAAGTTGATTTCAAGCTACGGCGAACGAAGGTGGCTACTTTGTACTCGTACAACTTACAGTTGATTTCAAACCATCTTATTAGTAAAAAATAAAACAGTTAACTACCAAATTGCATTACATTTACCAACTGAAAGTATAATGACTGAAACTTTGAGAGAGTGTGTGTTTGGAATTGAGGGAGACTATAAACAGCAGAAGGCATAAACATTAAAATAAACAAGAGGAAAGGAGCCTAACAAGACTCGAACTTGGGACATAAACTACAAACGCCAAGCGCTTTACCAGTGCATCACCATTCAGTATTGGTTACAGGTTCCCCTAAATAATATTAAAGGGTTCCTTCATGCTTTTCGATTTAACTTAGCATTATAAATTACGAACTGAACGGGTTCCTGGGAGCCTCTTTCTTGGCTGTAGATCCGCCCTTGCAAGTGATTTAGGACTTCTACATAGGGGTGCAAACGAGCCGAGCTACTCGCGAGCTACTCGAGCTAGACTCGAAAAAAAGCTCGAACGAGCCGAGCTTAAACGAGCCCGAGCCCGAGCTTCGCTTATCGAGCTCGAGCCGGCTCGCGAGCCTAAACGAGCTTTCTGTTTATATATTTTTTATTATTATATTAAACATATATTTATATAATAATAATTACCATTTATATAAATATAAAAAAGTAACTAAATTATATGTATAATAATAATTATAGTTAATATAAATTAATTAATAAATGCTAAACGAGTCGAGCCCGAGCCGAGCTCGAGCTTGAAAAATTACCTTCGAGCCAAGCTCGAGCTTTAGAAATAAAGTTCGAATCGAGCCGAGCTCGAGCTTTCATATGTTAAACGAGCTCGAGCTCGAGCCTGGTCGAGCTCGGGCTCGGCTCGGCTCGTTTGCACCCCTAGTTCTACATATTCACAAAGTTCACCATTTTTTCTCATTCAGTATAAAAGGAATTAAAATACAATATTCCATCGGGTTAGACACTTGTCCCAGTGGAAGGGACGGGTGCACACTTGTCGTGAGCTTTGTATCAACAAATCATGCCCCGATCACCTTGTCTGCTGCGGATCGGGGTGTGAAAGATTTCCTACCTTATTTTTCCTATTGGTGGGATTTACTGAGTATGATGATGATTCTACAAAAATCTTACAACAAAAAGTCATATATGGCTTAATGGACCATATTGGGCCTTATTGAATTGCAATAGACACTAGTATGTCATACAGTTGCATAAATCGGTTAATTTCAATAACCGGTTCGGTTAATTCGTATAACTGGTCAATTAGACCAGTCATTTGGTCCCATGATGGTTATTTGGGTTCTTAAAGGTCAATTAGGCCCAATGAAGGTCAATTAGGGTTGTTGAGCTGAATAATTGTCAATTAGGCCCAATGACGGTCAATTAGACCCAACGTTGGTAAACTAGGTTCAATGAAGGCCAGTTAGAGTTGTTGAAGCTCAGTGATGGCCAACTAAGCCCAGTGGTGATCAAATAGACCCATTGATGCTCATTTAGGCCAAATGATGGTTAATTACGGTTGTTGAGCTCAATGATGGCCCATTAGGCCCAATGAAAGTCAAGTAGGTCTAATGATTGTCAGCTAGCTTCAATGATAGTTAGTTGGGCTTAATAAAGGTCAATTAGACCTAATGAAGGCCAGTTAGGGTTGTTAAGCTCAATGATGGTCAATTAGACCCAACGATAGTAAACTAGTTTCAATGAAGGTCAATTAGAGTTGCTGAGGCTCAATGATTGTCAATTAGGCCCAATGACGGTCAATTAAACCCAACGATGGTAAACTAGGTTCAATGAAGGTTAGTTAGAGTTGTTGAGGCTCAGTGATGGCCAACTAAGCCCAGTGGTGATCAAATAGACCCAATTATGGTCATTTAGACCAAATGATGCTTAATTGCGGTTTTTGAGCTCAATGATGGTCAATTAGGCCCAATGAAAGTTAGTTAGGGTTGTTAAACTCAATGATGGTCAATTAGGCCCAATCATGGTCAATTAGACGCAATCAAGGTGAATTACTTGTTACACTGCTCTAGTGAGTATGGGTATGAATTTTGGACACGACCCGAAAAACAACATGAACCATAGGAAAATTGACCAATAGGGACTAAATTAGTATGATCATTATTAATTAATTACGATTAGGTCTATTATTTAGGGCTGTCGTGTTCGCGGGTTGGCGGGTTCAATCCGACCCGAACCCGAAAATTTTACACCAATCCGACCCGAACCTGAAAATCGTACTATACATATGAACCCGAATATGACCCGAACTTTTGTGGGTTGACCCGAACACGACTCGTTTAACCCAAATTTTTAATTTTTTTCTAAAATTAATATATTAAAATTTACTTAAAAAACATAAATGTATATAATAATATCATATTTATTATTATTTTGTGTAATATATGAAAAATATACCTTTAATTTTCGTTTCCCACCACTCCCCCTAAAAAAATTCTAATTTCCCTCCTCTTTTCTCTTGTGTCTCCTTCCTAAAACATGTTAATTTTTACTTTCCCCCTATTTTCTTTTAACCCTAAATAGATTCCCCTCCCAAAATTCATCCCCACATCTCATCTCATCTCGTACTGATACCACAGGTGAACAACTAACTGGGTTATCCTCTTCAATCTTAAAGAAACCCTAAAGAAATTGCTCGATCAAGAAACCATTCTTCCTCTTTAATCCTGCTCGATTAAGGTTCTTTTTCTGCTGCAATAGACATCAATATGATTTTAAATGTTTGCTGCATATGTTCGTGCTTTTTATATTGCTGCTGTTACTTGTTTTCAGCAAATTTTGCTCAAGAACCAACGATATTTGTCACTTGTTTAAGTTATCTCTTTCTCAACCTTTTAATACTTTTAATCTTGTAGTACTAGTTCTTGATTTTTGTTTTGCTTTATAGATATGCGGTGACATTCATGGACAATTCTATAATATGAAAGAGCTATTTAAGTTATCTCTTTCTCAAGAAGCAAATTATATTGCATTATATTGCTGCTGTTAATATGTTGTGTGCTGCTGCTGTTAATATGTTAATTACATTGTGTATTTGCATGCTCTGTTTTGGTTTGAAATATGTTATGTACTTCACTAGTAAATGACTGATTATACATGTTTTGATTATAAGTTTATAAGTGCTGAGCTGCTGTTAGTCTGTTGATACTTGCTTGCTGAGTTGCTGTATAAATACATTAATACTTGCTGAGTTGCTGTTAGTCTGTTAATACTTAATAATACTTGCTGTCTTGCTGTTAACAGTTAATATATAAATATACTTGCTTGCTGAGTTGCTGTATAAATAATTGAAGCGTTACATTATATAACTACAACAAGCCATGTTTTAGTAAAGTCACCTCTAACAGTAACAGGTGGTCAACTTTTTGTTAATTTTTTTTGTTTTACTGAAAAATATATTCATATAGCAATCTCTTATAGCTTCACTAACTTCATGCTTCTTTAGTTTTATTATTTTCCTCATCGTCCATGTATACAACCTGCCATTTCTTAGGAACAACACGAAGTTCACCTTCAATTTCAAACATATTTTCCTGTTTCTCCAGTAAATCCTCATAACAACCGAACTGTGTCAAATCGACAGCCCTACCAAAAAATGGCCTAGTGCAGATCTTGCACTCCTTTTCAGAATTTGCGTTTGTCTGCCAATATATTAATTTTGTTTAATACCTTGCATAGAAACACACGAACCTCATATTAATTTTGGTTGATTTTGACCTGCTTAACCTATTTCTTTTTAGCTTTAGTTCCATTATTTTAGTTTAAACGGTCCGGTTCCAGTTCTCATTTCTGGAAAATTTATTCATTCTCTTTATTATATATAATAACAACTTTTGTCAAACTCATTTCTAGCATCATGGAAGTTGAAGAAGAAATCATGGAAGTTGAAGAAGAAAGCGATTTCTCGGATAGGGATTTGACAGGTGAATCTGAAAGCGATTTCTCGGATATGGATTTGACAGCACACAAAACAAAAACACCGAAGAGGGGGTTGACCAGGTTACCAAAAATGCGAACAACATTTACAAACTCGGGTGGAAAAAAAACACAAAGTTACATTTGATGAATTGGAGAAGTTTTCTGGGGAATATAGATCAGAATTTTCAAGTTTTTTGGGAGACCTAGTAAGAGAATATGTCGGATTTAGGTTTTTAGCATGGAAAACAGTGCCAACAGAAGTAAAGGATAAATTGTGGGAGGAAATAACGGTTAATTCTTTTCTCTTAATTATAAATGTATTTTTACATTTTCATGTGACTAACATACAACTTGTATTATATATTGCAGCGTTTTTATGACATTGATGCATGTCGTAGGCGTTTTGTAATGACTCGGCTTGGTGAACTGCTTCAAAATTTTAGAAGAAAAGTGTATGCGGGATACATAGTACCTAACTTAGGTAAACCAAAGAAACTTTCATGAATTCCTAAGAGGTATCGTTCAATGGTGGAGCAAACAGACTGGGACAAGTTTGTAACATATACACAATCAGACAAGTTTAAGGTTTTAATCTTTTATTCTAATGTTCATCATTATTTTATTTTAAATATAATTTTAAACTCTAATGAAATAATTACAAATTTTGTTGTAAGGATGTGTCAAATAAGAGAAAAACAGCACGATCAAAATATGTTTATGATCATCACTTGGGACGAGGAGGGTATGCTTATCTAAGAGATAAACTGGTAACTTCATTTCTTCAATTAAAGTTTTTTTTTTGTGCTTATAATGATTTTTTGTTTGTATGTCTGATGTGTGTGTCCGTTATTTTTGTTGTATATATTACAAGGTACAAAATAACGAACTTTCAGTTGATGAGATCCCCTCTCGTGCTTTAATGTGGAGGAAAGCAAGGGAAAACAAAAACGGAGAATACAAGAATGTTGATGTAAAAGACATAGCTAATAAAATAGTAAGTTCAACTTTAAACTTTTTTGGTTTATTTTTAATTACTATAATACATGTTTATTTGTTAACAATTTCTACAGATTGACACTGAAACGCAAATTAAAGATGGATCCGTGAACCTTGATCCGGGCACGGATGCACTCACATTAGTATTTGGCAAAGAAAAAGGTGGGTATTTAAAAGGTGTTGGTTATGGAGTGACTTCTAGTAGATATTGGCAGAGTCCTCGAACAAAAGGATCATCAAAAGAACGAATTGCACAACTGGAGTTTCAACTACATAATGAGAAACTTGAGCGTGGGAAAAAAGATGAACAAATTAAGACCCTTTCGATGCAGATGGCAGAAACAAATAACACACTTAATCAAGTTTTAGCTTATCTGGCTACACAAGGACAAACATTACAAATATGTTCATTATCTGCAGACAAAATGTCACAAACACAAGTAAGTGACTTATTTTATTAGCAAATTAATACCTTAATAGTTTTCAAATGTTAACCATTGCTAGCTACCATAAATAACAACCTATTTATATAAATTTACCATGTGCATTACAATTTTAGAAATTTTCCCTGTTTTATCGAATCGTATTATCTGTATTGCTTCCTTGTTACATTTTGTAGGTAAATTCTTTGGATAAACATGACGGATCAAAGCATAAGGCCAATGCTACCGCATCTAAAATAGTGCAAAAAGAAATGGCACCAACGGTAAGTATGATAATTTCATTATTTTTTTTTATAATTTCCCATGTAATTATTGATATTTCATAACACATTTAATTGAATTGTAGGTAAAATCTATTAACAATAGTACTGGATCAAAGGACAATACTAATGTTACCACATCTAACATATCAAGTAAAGTAGTGCAAACAGAAGTCACTTCTCATGCTAACACTTCTAAAATGGTGCAAAAAGAAATGATAACGGTAAGTGTTTGACAATTTCGTATTTTTTATAGTTTTTATGTGTGATTGTTGATTTTCTATAACTTAATTAATTCAATGTTTTTAGGAAAATGTGAAAACTAGAACAAAAGATGTTTTGTCTACGCATGAGACTTCACTTCTTGGGACATCATCGCAGTTGGAATCACAAGAAAATATACATAATACACATTCAACAAATGTCCTAGAGGTATGTGTTACGAAATACATATTTATATTGATTTTAACCTTAAGATGTTAATATAAAATATTTTTTTTGTAGATCAAGTGTACTCTATATACTATAAATATGAACAACTGTGTGGCTTATGGTACAATTCATTTGTCAACGGGAAAACAAAGCATTCATGGAGTTCCACTACAAGATAATTGCTATAGAGTTTCTATTGATAAAGTTGTAAAAGAAGCAGCATTTTTACCAGTAGAATCATGTGAGGTCAAAACAGTTGGGGATGCACTAAATACTTTTGTTGCTTGGCCAAAATACCTTGTCAAAACTAGCCAAAAGGTTTGTTCTTTATTAATATATGATTAATTACTCTAGCTATTGATATTTGTTTTCATGTTTTTTGCTTCAGATACCAAATCTATCAAGCATTCAAACACAAAACACTACAACTCAAGTTGCTAAAAAGCAAAAGATATGTTTTACAACGCTAGATGACATCAAAAAACAGGGAGCAAGAAGAACAAGAAAAACACTTTAAACTAGTACTTATTTTATGTTTACAATCATTTCCTTTTGCAACATTTGTAGATAGTTTTTGATTAGAAGTTTAGTTTTTGGTATTATCGTGCACATATTTTGGTTTATTAATTTTAATATTATTTGGTTTTAGGTTTTCTCATGTTTATTATTGTTTTTTATTGTACAAAAAGTTGAAAACAAAACAACTAGTTATAGGAAAATGGCTACACAGAAACACAATATACATGTATGGCTAAAGGTTAGCCATAAGCCACACTTAAAAGCACAAAAGTTCATGTGGCTTTACATAAACATTAGCCACACTATTGTCATTTTATCTTTTTGTGTCACAAAATCATAGTAAACGTTATGTAAAAACAAATTATGTGTGACCAAAGATTAAACAACAGTCACATAGTAAAATTACAAATTTTCATGTGGCTTTACATAATTACTAGTCACATCATCGTCACTTTGTTTATTTTGCCGTGACGAAATGTTAGCAATTGTCATGGGTAAAAAAGATTATGTGTGACCAAAGGTTAGACAATAGTCACATTTAAAATTACAAAATTTCATGTGGCTTTACTTGATCATTAGTCACACCATCGCCATTGTGTTTATTTTGGTGTGACAAAATATTAGCAAACGCCATGGGTAAAAAATATTATGTGTGACTAAAGATTACACAATAGCCACACTTAGAAAGAAAAAAAATTTCATGTGGCTTTACATAACTTTTAGCCACACCATCCTTATTTGGATTTTTTTATGTGACAGAATGATAGCATCTGTAATGCACAAAATGAATTTGTGTGGCCAAAGGTTAGATGATAGCCACACATAAAATCGTAAAGTTTTATGTGGCTTTACATAATCATTAGCCACATTATCCTTACTTTATGTGACGAAATGATAGCAAATGTCATGAGAAAGTAAATTATAAGTGACCAAATGTTAGCCATTGCCACACTTAAAACCACAAAACTTCATGTAGCTTTACATAAACATTAGCCACGCTATCATCACTTTATTACTTTTGTGTGACGGAATAATAACATATGTCATGTGAAAAAAAAATGTGTGACCAAAGGTTAAACAATAGTCACACTTAAAATTACAAAATTTTATGTGTGACAAAAGGTTAGACAATAGTCACATATAAAATTACAAAGTTGTTTTTAGTGTCTATAAATATTTTTTAGCCACAGCTATAGTAAACAGATGTGACTAAATAATAAAACGGTCACACTTACAGTGAGTTCATGTGGCCGTTACAAACATTTAGTCTTACTTAATAAATGGAATGCTTAATTACAACAACTCTTTTTGCCACATTTTTTTAATTGATGTGGCTAAAACAAACTTTTAAGTGACTATATAATAGAAACAACCACATTTACAATAAATTCATGTGGCTGTTGTTACCCTTTAGCCACACTTATTGTACAGAATGTCTGATTTCTAGCAAGAGATAGTGGTACCCTTTAGCCACACTTTAAAGTTGCTACGGCCACTAAACGTGAATGTGGCCGTATGATACCTATGATGACTGGACCTTTGGTCACACTTGAGTTGAAAAAAAAAAGTGTGACAAAAGGCGTATGGTCACTCTTTTTTTGTGTGGCCGTAAGCCTTTTTTGGCGTAGTGTATATATATATATATATATATATAATATAATTATAGAAACGTGTTAGTCGTCCCCAATGGTCGTACGTATATGTAACGAATATTTATATAAAAATAATACGTTGTAAACTCGTATAATGCATTCACGCGTTTCCGATTAGTCGTCATACACGTTGAAGGATAGTATTACGACTCGTCGTCGTTTTCGTAAGATGTGGACACACACACACACACACACACACACACATATATATATATATATATAGGGTTAGGATCGTGTGAGAAGCACTAAGCTAATTGAGAAACTTGAAAAGCATTCTGGACCACACATTGTCCCTAAGCTTTTTGTAATATACACAAATGTATAGTTTAAAAGTGATTATATACATATGTGTATAATTCAAGATTTGACAATATACATATATGTATATAGTGAATTTTAAACTATGCATATGTGTATATTCGTACAATGTCGTAGAATAAAATTTTGGGGTCATAAGTATGTAAAATAATGTTGGTAGTCGACGTTTGACGCGTTCGTTCGTCGGTTGCGTTAAAATCGTGTAAAATGCTTCGATTGTCGTTTCTAATCCGTTTTCGATCCGATTTCGACTGCGGATATAAAAATTCAATTACGAAGCTAAATTTATCATAATATTTCAGTTTTTAAGGTAATACATAAGTCCGATGCTTCCGTTTCGTTGTCGGTGCATTCCTACGGTCGCGTTTTTCTTTCACGTACGCGTTTTGTGACGTTCGTAAGCGTGATAATTTCTTAAAATAAAATTCATGTGTATAAAATATACATATAAAACTTGTATTTGTTTGCGTTGACAGTATTTCATCCGGTGTAAGTTCATTACCGTTTATCGTTCAGCAGTTTTCCCGCAAATCACCATTCACGTACTGTAAAGCCAGATAGACGTTCCTAGGCACTCCAAAGGCCTAATTAAGTTAGTTTGCATCTTAAATCACTACATATAATCACCTTAATGTCTATTTTGCGCGTAATTATAAACCAAAAATTACCGATTGTCACAAACACCGGCGGTTTCGACCATTTTATATGTTGATCTTTATCCTGGGCGGCGCAAACACTATTACGTCCATATCATGGGCGCACCCAACATAATTTAATTTATTTAGACACGGGTACTACATGGTTGGCCGTAGGTATTGGGTTTTAAAAAAAGATCGTCTCCCTAATGATACTATATTGGCGTATGATCTCAAATTATAGGGGGACTAATGGTTTTTATCGTTTGCCGATCTCAATAATTTGACAGCGATGGAAAAGTTTTATTTGAATAAATTTTTCTCAATTTTGTTAATCAGAATTAAAAAAATGTAGTTCGATCAATATAGATATGGTTTGTAGTGGGGGAAAATTAGGAAGATTAAAGTGGTATTCTGAGTACGATCTTTTTAATTGCATAATATGTGCTATCTGCTTGAATACAAAAATTAGTTACTACGCACTGGTCTCTTTTATTTCAAATCGTTCTGTTTTTAAAAACATTTCACGGTTATCTTATAAACTGTATACGCGTATATCATGTGGACATATACGATGACAATGATATATCTATATTTTTAAACGCTTGTTGAACGAAATCCAAAACAAATAATTTATTTGTATGTTAGTTTCGTCAAAATTTAGCTTCTTCACATGGGTCTTATCCAACAAAAATTGAAGATGCCAAATAAATGCCTAAAATGCCCTTATGGCACAAAATATGGTTTTAAAACCAAATGAATATATAATCTGATTATGAATATGATGTTATGATAACATGAAATATATTTTGGTATTATGGACTTATTTTAAACCAATTCGACCACCTGATACCACATATGCGTGTACGGCTATATTAAGTAGCATAAACTATATAAATTAGCCGAATCGGGTCAAACACCTGACAAACGCTAATGCTATTTTATATGATTTTGAAAATGTGGTGTGTTGGTTAATCAGGTATTGGCGTTTAGTTCCAGTCCTCGTATGTATTGACAAGCATGTAAAACTGGTAACAATAAACATTATCTTATCCTAAGTTGTTAAAAAAATGATATACCATATGTTAAAATATGCTTTTTTTGAAAAGATTTTCAAAAGAGTCGGTTAATTGTATTTACCAGTGAAAACTGACGTATATTCAAAAGACTAAGCGCAGGTTAATTAGCAAGTATGGAATAGGCTAGAGCTGCTCAGTCTTGGCGATTTGGAATTTGCAACTCCACGAAAGACTTATTAGTCTCAAGTCTTATTTTATTTCATTCGGTCCACCTATGGATCCTTTAGTACAAACCGTTTGTATAATATCCCATCTTCCACTGTGCTTTGTGAATACTGATATCAATCGTCACACATAAACCTCAATTTCGGGCCCACCGAGAAATCAGAGTGTGACAGGTTGGGTCGGTTTCGGTGCTTCGGGTACCATTAAAAAACCGAGACCAAACATTTTGTACCCATTTCTGTTCACCATTGTTGATGAGATAATCAGAATTAAGAAAATATACAAACCGACTTCAGGCAGATGTGGCTTCATGGTGGTGATGTTGATTCTTTAATATCTCAAATATACAAATATATATATATATATATATGTATGTATACATAGTTCTTGATTTTTTAATATTGAGTTGATGTTGACTATACATAGCATCACTTTATTTAATAAACGTAGACTGATAATATAATTTAAGGGTTACTAGTAGGGATGTTCATTCCAAAACCCAAAATCCGACCCGAATTCAAAGCCACCCGAACCTGAATTAGTGAATATGTCACACCCCCAAAATACCACATGCGAAAACCCCACTAGGCGTGTGACGTACCAGGATCTAGCCACTAATCACATTGAACTAATATCAAGATAGTAAACAAAGTTTCCATTCATTATAATAAAACATTCATAAACATACTCCAAATTTAACTTGTTCAGCAGAAGCAAATAGTAAATCATTGTTTAGATGTTTCAAAACCAAATGTAAGCAAAATCAGTAAGCCCGTCATGAATACTCAAGCAGTACGACCCATGACCACTCCAGCAATCCCAGATAGCAAGTTCCTTGTCCATGATATCTAATGACCTGCGAGCTACAACAACTGTGTATCAGACAACGCTGGTGAGTTCATAGTTTTACGAAAATGTTAATTGCCAAGTGTTTAGTTCAGTTTATTGATAATGTTGATAATAACTCGAGTACCGTACAAGATGGATCCAGATTATTTTTCCTGTCCCCAATGCCCCCATCTAAGCATTGGTCGTGATTAAGGTCATTAGTTCACGCCCGTCCTCTCAGGTACGGTGTGAGGTTGCCAATGTGACACCTGTGTCACTGAGACCATCAAACAAATGCCCAACCAATGAAATATTGTATTTCATACTTGGGATTTGTTAAAAATATGTGTATCGTTTACACATATCAATTCTTGTTCGATTTCAAACTCTATATCGCTTTCTGGAAGGTTATACGCGCACTAATGCGTAAATATAACCAGTTTAATGCAACGAACGCTCCGGAATAGTGACATATACCTAACATACCTTAAATAACCTTTAAATAACTTAGAAATAAGTTTTGAAGGCTTTGGTATTGCAAAAACAAGTTAAATCGCTTACAGGGACTAAAGTTGACAAACTGCGAAAGTATGCCAATTTGAACTGTAACAGACATTCCGGAACATGACCATAAGTTAAACACACCATAAATATCCTTTACATAGCTTAGAAATAGGCTTTGAGGGGTTTGGTGTGCTAAAATGAACTTTTGGGTCATTCAGGGACTAAAAGTGTCAAAAAGTGCACAAGTTTGCATTTTTACGCATAACTCACGTTCTGAATATATCCGGACATCCAAAAATTTATGCAAGCATGACTATATTATATTTTAGTGTTCGCCACAAGAAAAATCCATTCGTCGCATCATTTGGATCGTTTTTCGCACTTGTGCGCATTCCGTCGTAATTAAGCGAACATCGCGATTGTACGACCAAACGAACCGACATCCTAGATATTTTTGAGCACATTTTGAGTTCCCTATACTTTAACTTCATTTTAGATCCTTGAAATGAGGTTAACGGGGTTCAAACGCATCGAAAATCGCTTAAACAAGGTGCAGGGACCATTTCTGTAAAATCTGCCAAAACAGGGGCCTAGCGTGACGCGACGGGCCTTAGCGTCACGCGAGCCCCCTTCTGGACCAGATTAAGTGTATTTGACAGCTGGTTGCAGCTGTTTTGCACTCCCTAACCCCTTGCCAAGTGTTGATTCCTTATGGTGGTGAGCATTTTGAGGCACCACAACTTCCCGACAAGTGTACGCCTTGGATCGTGGCACGTTTTCCATGAAACGATCTTAACGGTTCTCCGAATACTATAAATACCCCAATGCAAAACTTACAAGAACTTTGATTTGAGAAACTCTAAGTTGAAACTATTGTTTCATACCTGAGATTTTTGAATCGAAGTTAGCATTCGGGGACCCTTCGTAAGTATTCTTTCGTTCTTTTCCTTATTTTATTGATTTTCGAGTCTGAAAGTCAGCGTTGACCAGTAATGGTCAATGCGAAGTTCGTTTGAACTTCGCAACGTGAGTGTAATCACGTTGGTTATAGTCCCTTGGGACTATGCCTACTAATTACCACGTTGTCTAGGGTCGTAGGGTAAGCGATCTAATAAATCGCTTATGCCTCGAACCCGACCCATTTGGTCGATCATTAGGATCCGACCAAACACATTAGGTGACCATAGTAGGTAGGGAATAACCTTCCGAGGTTATACCCTATGGTCACATCGTTTAAGTAGTTGTATGATAGGTAGTTTATATGCCTTAGGTAAATTACCAGAATACCCTTTTCATGTATAATTGGTAATTAAGCATATGTAACCTACACTATTGTCACATAACTGATAATGTAACATGTTTAGGCATATAACACTTGTCATAGGACTAGTTAGGCGGTCCGAACGCGTTTCACGCGAACGACGCGTTAAAGTAGCATAAGCTACCTAAACGGGTCGTAATGGGTCGTAAACAATTATGTTAGGTTTCAATTAGTATGTAGGCTTTGTTGAACCATACTACACAGGTCCCCATACTTGTTTGGTTTACAAACCCTCATGCTACCCGATCTTCCGATTTAGGTCCGGTTTATTAACATAGTTACCTATATTAGGTGTCGTTTGACTCCGAGATCTATAGCATTACTTGGTGGTTATCTTTAGACAACTGAGCAATCTCAAGTGAGTACATAGACCCCTCTTTTACTGTTTTCCAAACGTTTTGGGGTGGAACACATGTGCCTACTTGTTACTTTCATGCTTTCCTGTTTTCACATCATATACATGCTATGTTCGTTAGTACATTATAGTACATGATTTCATTATATTTCATGCTAGGTGTGCCTATTGTGTGCATTACTTAGTACATCGTTTTACATTACATTTCATGCTAGGTGTGCCCATTGTGTGCATTACTTAGTACATTGTTTTACATTACATTTCATGCTAGGTGTGCCCATTGTGTGCATTACTTAGTACATCGTTTTCACATGCTTACATTTTGTTATGACATTTGGTTTGTTTACAAAGGAACAATACATTCATTAATATTAATTACGCCATTCGTTAGTAGGTAGTGGTACCATAGGAATTGACAACTCCCGTTCCGGACATCCTGGGTATGGGGATGAAAGGAATGACCGAATTCGATATACATAAATTTTGATAAGCCTTTAATTTGTTTAAGGGTTTATCGCCACAGTCTCAAGGCTTGGATGTATGCATTGTAACAATACCGCATAGATGTTTGTATCAGTATAGCATGCATTTGTTACACAAAACATAACTTTGATTTAAACTATGCTTTACTTCAATACCTTGTTTTTGTGCATTTTACATATGGTTTAGTTGATACATTTCACTTACCATACATGACATTTTGGTTACACATCACATGATCTACATTTGAACATAAACATTTTGACATTGATATACACATTTGGTGGTTTACATTGGACATAGACATTTTGATATGGTTTACACAATAATACTTGACAATTGGTTTGTACATGAACAAGTTACATTGGTGGTTGTTTGGGGAAGTGATTTGAGTAACGATACGTGTGTAATATGATACAAACATGGTGGATACGCCGCTGGTACTTCCTATATATAAGTGTTTGTAAAATATTACATAGCGTAACGTTATTTAAATCATTTCAGTTTGATACATATAACATTTTATACAAATAACATACTTTTCATAAGACATTGATTTACAACCAACTTATCTTATACAAACTCATTTTACATGGTTATTCATTTAACCTTACATTTATTTATACATATCATCTGATCTTATCGTTTTTCAAATGATTTACAAAACAAAGCAAATTACAAGGTTCATGACTAAACATTTTCTCAAACATAAGTCATGAAACCTATTTTCACAAAACCTATGTATCTCACAGGCATTTTTATGCTGACGTACCTATTTTCACATGTGTTTTTTTTAGGAGCTGTTGCATAAGATGATCAAGATACACATAGGCAGACTTGGGCTTTAGTGACAATAAAAGATGCAAGACTAGTTAATTATGTTAAATTTCTTTGTTTGTTAAGACGTTGTAACACTTTTAATCAATAAAACGAAACTTCTATTGCCATGGATTTGAAACAATTAATTCTGTTACAACACTCCCCGACATTTCCGCCACGTTTAGTATGTTCTACGTGGTCGGGGTGTGACAGAAAAGATGGTATCAGAGCCAATGGTTATAGGGAATTAGGTTATTAGTAATGCTTTGACCTAGTCTATAACCTTCTTAAGACCCTAACGCGAGTTTACTTGCGTTTAGTCGTAAAACAATACTGTCACCTATCCTTAGGCGACTACCACAACAAGAACATAATTTTCGAAACCGCTTTGAAAACTAATCATCTGTTCTAGGATGATTGATTACTAGGTTTTGAACCCTCTATTATATGGTTTTGAACCCCTTTGAATTTTCAAAATCTCGTCAAGGTTTTGGGTTTTAAATAATGTGAACACGTGCAAACTGGAAGGGTGAACGCCTGTATTCTGGGTTTTCTGTCTAGGCAAGCACTTCGTATACATCTCAACCAGACGCGAGACCAGTTGTGCTTACCTGGGAATTCTTGGGATGAGTGTTCACTTATAGGCGAGCATGTCTTCGCGATACATTATTTTTGACCTATTTACTTTGATTATTCACCGAGGTCGTTTGTTGCTTTGTAGTAACAAACAAATGACCACTATCCTTGCTTTCATCAGATTGGTTTCATCTCATTCTTTTCGTCTAATTCTTTCACTCGTTTCCTTTCATGTTTCCTCTTTTAGAATGCCTCCTCGACGCGAAAACCAGATAGCGACTGCCGAACTGGCAGAAATTAATGCGCAGCAAATGGCTGCTCAATTCCCAAACCTCTTTGCTCAATGGAATCAAGCCAACAACAACAACAATGGTCCATGCAATTTCAAGAGTTTTAACTCGGCGAAACCACTCAAGTTTAGTGGTTCTGAGGGAGCGACTGGGCTTCTTCAATGGTTCGAGAGCATTGAGAATACTTTCCGCCACGTGCAGTGTCCTGACAATCGCAAGGTCGAGTTTGCTTCGAGCGTGTTCCAGAAGAGAGCCCTTACATGGTGGAACGGGGTTATGAGAGATCGTGGTGCAGAAGTTGCTCTAGCACAGACATGGGCTGAACTTAGGGCCCTTATGATGAAGGAATTCTGTCCTCGTCACGAGATCAGGACCTTGGAAAGGGAATTTGACAATCTTGAGCAAGACAGCGGTGAGCATCGAGCCTACACAGACCGTTATGAGGAGTTGAGTCTGTTATGTCCAAACATGGTCACGCCTTTGGATAAGGCAATAGAAAAGTACATTGATGGCCTCCCTGACTCAATACAAGACATTGTGACTGGCAGCAACCCTACTACAGTTAGACAAGCCATTGAGCTATCTGCAACCTTGACTGAATCAAAGATCAGGAAAGGTAAACTTTTCCGAAAAGGTGACAAGAAACCGGTCGAGGAATCAAACCCAATCGAGGAATCAAAGACCATGGATGAACAGACTGGATCCCCTAAAAAGTCAAAGAAGCGAAAGGCTTCTCAGAATTTCGCCATGGTTACTCACAATGATCAAGCCGTCCCCAACCAACCAGCTCAACCCCCTGCTAGGAAGCCATACAATGGAACTGCACCCTTGTGCAACCAATGTAGCCTCCATCATCATGCCAATGTAAAGTGCCGCAAATGCCAAACTTGTGGGCTTATAGGCCATACAGCAAGAGTCTGCCCAGCTGCAGCTGCACCAAATCAAGCTGGCAACAATCCTGCTCAAGCTCGTTTTCCACAGGGATCTTGCTACAACTGTGGCGAGATGGGCCATTTTCGTAGGAATTGCCCAAGGCTTGCTAATGCAAATCCAGCGCAGGGATGAGCATATGATCAACCAGAAGACAACATCGTTTAGAAATAATCACGTCTTATGTATTATTTTCTTTTATTGTCAAGATCCAAGAAACAGTTGTTATCGTTGTTTATAAATAAATCTTTTATTTACATTGCAATGTATTTATGTGATTGTATGTATAAACAACATATCCCCTACAATACCGACAATCAAGGAACCGCATTCCTTGAAGAACGGACTACTCCCAAATTTCTTCCATTATATGATCTCTTGCGTTTTTCACGAAAATCCTAAGTACCCGTTTCTTCCAAGAGAAACGAAGTACGAGGTGCCAAGTTAATAGCAATCTATAACAAGATAATAACAATTAAACAACTATGTGATTATGTGCTTATGAACATTACAAGACAAACTGTGCGGACTGTGCAAGGAATTACGTAATTATGGATGCATACATAATTATGGAATTTAAGTGCACAGAAACCACAGCGAGCTTTGTCATGTACCTAGAAGTTAACCCTATTCATTTCCAATTCTGATGAAGTATCCGTTGAGGAAAAATGAACTAGCTATTCATTTTTCACTTCTGAAGAATATCCGTTGAGGAAATGAATATCCGTTTATCCTTCATTTCCAATTCTGAAGAATACCCGTTGAGGAAAATGACTCTGTTTATGCATTTTCGTTCTGAAGAGTATCCGTCGAGGGAAATGAATATCCGTTTATTTAATCCTTCATTTCCGTTTCTGAGGAAGCAACCGTTGAAAATGACTCTGTTTGTTCATTTTCGTTTCTGAAGATTTGTCCGTTGAGGAAATGAATATCCGTTTGTCTATCATTTTCATTTCCGTTTCTGAGGAAGCAACCGTTGAAAATGACTCCGTTAGTTCATTTTCGTTTCTGAAGATTATCCGTTGAGGAAACGAATATCCGTTTGTCTATCATTTTCATTTCCGTTTCTGAGGAAGCAACCGTTGAAAATGACTCTGTTTGTTCATTTTCGTTTCTGAAGATTATCCGTTGTGGAAATGAATATCCGTTTGTCTATCATTTTCATTTCCGTTTCTGAGGAAGCAACCGTTGAAAATGACTCTGTTTGTTCATTTTCGTTTCTGAAGATTTATCCGTTGAGATAATGAATATCCGTTTGTCTATCATTTTCATTTCCGTTTCTGAGGAAGCAACCGTTGAAAATGACTCCGTTTGTTCATTTTCGTTTCTGAAGATTTGTCCGTTGAGGAAATGAATATCCGTTTGTCTATCATTTTCATTTCCGTTTCTGAGAAAGCATCTGTTGAAAATGACTCCGTTTGTTCATTTTCGTTTCTGAAGATTTGTCCGTTGAGGAAATGAATATCCGTTTGTCTATCATTTTCATTTCCGTTTATGAGGAAGCATCTGTTGAAAATGACTCCGTTTATTCATTTTCGTTTCTGAAGATTTGTCCGTTGAGGAAATGAATATCCGTTTGTCTATCATTTTCATTTCCGTTTCTGAGGAAGCAACCGTTGAAAATGACTCCGTTTGTTCATTTTCGTTTCTGAAGATTTGTCCGTTGAGGAAATGAATATCCGTTCCGTTTGTTCATTTTCGTTTCTGAAGATTGTCCGTTAAGGAAATGAATCCCCGTTTGTTTATTCTTTCATTTCCGCTTCTGAAGAATACTCGTTGAGGAAAATGACTCCGTTTGTTCATTTTCGTTCTGAAGAATGTCCGTTAAGGAAATGACAGGATTATGCTTTACATATCTCTGGTGGTTATCTGACACAAAGTCACAAATAGACTCCTACGAATAAATTTCGGGACGAAATTTCCTAAAGTAGGGGAGACTGTGACACCTGTGTCACTGAGACCATCAAACAAATGCCCAACCAATGAAATATTGTATTTCATACTTGGGATTTGTTAAAAATATGTGTATCGTTTACACATATCAATTCTTGTTCGATTTCAAACTCTATATCGCTTTCTGGATGGTTATACGCGCACTAATGCGTAAATATAACCAGTTTAATGCAACGAACGCTCCGGAATAGTGACATATACTTAACATACCTTAAATAACCTTTTAATAACTTAGAAATAAGTTTTGAAGGCTTTGGTATTGCAAAAACAAGTTAAATCGCTTACAGGGACTAAAGTTGACAAACTGCGAAAGTATGCCAATTTGAACTGTAACAGACATTCCGGAACATGACCATAAGTTAAACACACCATAAATATCCTTTACATAGCTTAGAAATAGGCTTTGAGGGGTTTGGTGTGCTAAAATGAACTTTTGGGTCATTCAGGGACTAAAAGTGTCAAAAAGTGCACAAGTTTGCATTTTTACGCATAACTCACGTTCTGAATATATCCGGACATCCAAAAATTTATGCAAGCATGACTATATTATATTTTAGTGTTCGCCACAAGAAAAATCCATTCGTCGCATCATTTGGATCGTTTTTCGCACTTGTGCGCATTCCGTCGTAATTAAGCGAACATCGCGATTGTACGACCAAACGAACCGACATCCTAGATATTTTTGAGCACATTTTGAGTTCCCTATACTTTAACTTCATTTTAAATCCTTGAAATGAGGTAACGGGGTTCAAACGCATCGAAAATCGCTTAAACAAGGTGCAGGGACCATTTCTGTAAAATCTGCCAAAACAGGGGCCTAGCGTGACGCGACGGGCCTTAGCGTCACGTGAGCCCCCTTCTGGACCAGATTAAGTGTATTTGACAGCTGGTTGCAGCTGTTTTGCACTCCCTAACCCCTTTCCAAGTGTTGAATCCTTATGGTGGTGAGCATTTTGAGGCACCACAACTTCCCGACAAGTGTACGCCTTGGATCGTGGCACGTTTTCCATGAAACGATCTTAACGGTTCTCCGAATACTATAAATACCCCATCACCCCAATGCAAAACTTACAAGAACTTTGATTTGAGAAACTCTAAGTTGAAACTATTGTTTCATACCTGAGATTTTTGAATCGAAGTTAGCATTCGGGGACCCTTCGTAAGTATTCTTTCGTTCTTTTCCTTATTTTATTGCTTTTCGAGTCAGAAAGTCAAACTTTGTTTGACTTTAAGCGTTGACCAGTAATGGTCAATGCGAAGTTCGTTTGAACTTCGCAACGTGAGTGTAATCACGTTGGTTATAGTCCCTTGGGACTATGCCTACTGATTACCACGTTGTCTAGGGTCGTAGGGTAAGCGATCTAATAAATCGCTTATGCCTCGAACCCGACCCATTTGGTCGATCATTAGGATCCGACCAAACACATTAGGTGACCATAGTAGGTAGGGAATAACCTTCCGAGGTTATACCCTATGGTCACATCGTTTAAGTAGTTGTATGATAGGTAGTTTATATGCCTTAGGCAAATTACCAGAATACCCTTTTCATGTATAATTGGTAATTAAGCATATTTAACCTACACTATTGTCACATAACTGATAATGTAACATGTTTAGGCATATAACACTTGTCATAGGACTAGTTAGGCGGTCCGAACGCGTTTCACGCGAACGACGCGTTAAAGTAGCATAAGCTACCTAAACGGGTCGTAATGGGTCGTAAACAATTATGTTAGGTTTCAATTAGTATGTAGGCTTTGTTGAACCATACTACACGGGTCCCCATACTCGTTTGGTTTACAAACCCTCATGCTACCCGATCTTCCGATTTAGGTCCGGTTTATTAACATAGTTACCTATATTAGGTGCCGTTTGACTCCGAGATCTATAGCATTACTTGGTGGTTATCTTTAGACAACTGAGCAATCTCAAGTGAGTACATAGACCCCTCTTTTACCGTTTTCCAAACGTTTTGGGGTGGAACACATGTGCCTACTTGTTACTTTCATGCTTTCCTGTTTTCACATCATATACATGCTATGTTCGTTAGTACATTATAGTACATGATTTCATTATATTTCATGCTAGGTGTGCCCATTGTGTGCATTACTTAGTACATCGTTTTACATTACATTTCATGCTAGGTGTGCCCATTGTGTGCATTACTTAGTACATTGTTTTACATTACATTTCATGCTAGGTGTGCCCATTGTGTGCATTACTTAGTACATCGTTTTCACATGCTTACATTTTGTTATGACATTTGGTTTGTTTACAAAGGAACAATACATTCATTAACATTAATTACGCCATTCGTTAGTAGGTAGTGGTACCATAGGAATTGACAACTCCCGTTCCGGACATCCTGGGTATGGGGATGAAAGGAATGACCGAATTCGATATACATAAATTTTGATAAGCCTTTAATTTGTTTAAGGGTTTATCGCCACAGTCTCAAGGCTTGGATGTATGCATTGTAACAATACCGCATAGATGTTTGTATCAGTATAGCATGCATTTGTTACACAAAACATAACTTTGATTTAAACTATGCTTTACTTCAATACCTTGTTTTTGTGCATTTTACATATGGTTTAGTTGATACATTTCACTTACCATACATGACATTTTGGTTACACATCACATGATCTACATTTGAACATAAACATTTTGACATTGATATACACATTTGGTGGTTTACATTGGACATAGACATTTTGATATGGTTTACACAATAACACTTGACAATTGGTGTGTACATGAACAAGTTACATTGGTGGTTGTTTGGGGAAGTGATTTGAGTAACGATACGTGTGTAATATGATACAAACATGGTGGATACGCCGCTGGTACTTCCTATATATAAGTGTTTGTAAAATATTACATAGCGTAACGTTATTTAAATCATTTCAGTTTGATACATATAACATTTTATACAAATAACATACTTTTCATAAGACATTGATTTACAACCAACTTATCTTATACAAACTCATTTTACATGGTTATTCATTTAACCTTACATTTATTTATACATATCATCTGATCTTATCGTTTTTCAAATGATTTACAAAACAAAGCAAATTACAAGGTTCATGACTAAACATTTTCTCAAACATAAGTCATGAAACCTATTTTCACAAAACCTATGTATCTCACAGGCATTTTTATGCTGACGTACCTATTTTCACATGTGTTTTTTTCAGGAGCTGTTGCATAAGATGATCAAGATACACATAGGCAGACTTGGGCTTTAGTGACAATAAAAGATGCAAGACTAGTTAATCATGTTATATTTCTTTGTTTGTTAAGACGTTGTAACACTTTTAATCAATAAAACGAAACTTCTATTGCCATGGATTTGAAACAATTAATTCTGTTACAACACTCCCCGACATTTCCGCCACGTTTAGTATGTTCTACGTGGTCGGGGTGTGACAGCCAAGCCTAATAGCGCTATCAACTAATACCCCGTTACCTCTCAGGTAACTAATTCGGTATAAGATGGGACTTAAGGTGATAGGAGTGAGTGTATTATCCAACATCCCAGTTTTAACCCAGAAAAGATGTATTCCTCTCAGGAATACCCGCTTGATTGTCCCACCCACCGGGACGCATGCTCAAGAGAAGTGAACTCACCCGAGTTTTGCTCGGTATGTTAAGTTACCCATTCCAAGTTGGTCAACCAGACCCTACCGTGGTTACCAATCAAGTCAGTTTCATATTCAATCAAGTCACATATTTATCATAGATTGCATTCATCACAAAGATTTCTGTATACATGTAGCAAATACCCAATCCTCATACAAGTCCACATCCCATGTGTTTGTCACGTAACAACACATAACAGGTGGGTTTGCTATTCACACAAGTCACACCAGATTTCTCATTCTTATTAACATGCAACAATAGATTTAATAAGTACAAAACATCCATCATCAAATACATCATAAACTGTTCTGTTGGTTTACACAGTTACAGCATCTCCACGAAGGACCTATTCTTCGTGGAATGCTCTTATGGCGAAGAACCATATGGCGAAGGACTATCCTTCGTCGAGCTGGGGTTTGCGAAGAATCCTAGTAGTTCGTCAGGGAGTAGTCAACGAAGAACTTGGTTCTTCGTCGAACTCAGTTCTTCGTGGGGGAGGTCCTTCGTCACCCCTTCATCAGACAGTCACAATTCCTTGATTTCGTAACAGTAGTTAACAAGTTTGACAGTTTCCCATATCAGATTAAATGACACTTTTAACCATGACCAGACACCCTAGTTATGAACAATTATCAACTTCTCAAAACGTAACAGTTTCCGCTTAACATACAAATCATTCCAAACGATCATCGGCCATAATCACATACTAATCATGTACCATCAGAACCATTAGTTTCTCAACACAAACCAACATCAACCCAATCAGGACATGATCATAAAAACACATAAGAATCATCAATACTTTCATCATACAAACCCTAATTACGCAATCAACTTCCATACGGCCAATAAACAATAAGACATTATACACACAAGGCCCTACATACTCATACAAAATCATCATTACACGAAATCACGTATCGTATATTGATCCAATGATCGAGAACAAGACACTAACCAAAACATCGGATTGATTAGTTTGCTCGAGATGGGGAGGCTTTGAGACTCACAAATGTCGTCGCACAGGGGGAGAGGAAAGGGAGAAAGTTTTAGGGTTTGATATTGCGATTACAGGTTATGAATGATTATACGCATAAAATAACAATCAGACCATTCTGGGCCTCGAATAACCTGGGCCGAGGGCCCTTTTTGGCGAAGTACCTCTTGGCGAAGAACCCTTCTTCGCCCAAGAGTGTTGTGACGAAGAACCCACTTCTTCGTCGAGAGTGGCTGTGATGTGTGCAAAATGCAACATATAAATTACATCAATTGTGGCATAAAACTAACCCTTTTTTAGTACTAATGTTGGAAAAAGTGTACTTTTGTCTTACTTTTATATTTTCAGGATTAAATGAGCTCAAATTAACAAAAGAATCAAAAAGCCAGCTAAATCTAACATAAATACAAGAAAAGGAACAAACGTGGCATGCCCGACCTCCCCGAAAGCATCTTCCCAAGCAAAACAAGAGAACAGAAGGCTGAACACGCCCCGTGCTCAGTGAACACGGGGGCGTGCCGAAGTGTCAGCATAAAAGACAAAGTTGTAGAAGCTTCCATCGCCCACCACGGGGCCGTGCACAGCGGACACGGGGCCGTGCTCAGCGGACACGGGTCCGTGGTCAACTATAAGATTCGTATAATCCAGGAAAATCTTGATAGTACAGATATGCTTCTGCACACGGGGTCGTGCCCAGCGGACACGGGGGCGTGGTCAACTAATGCAGACAAACTGCAATTAATGAAGACAGAGAAGAGGATGGACACGGGGCCGTGCCCGAGCTGCTGTTCAGGCTATAAATAGGGGTGCTTGGCTCATTTGCAAACCATCCCATGGCACACCACCTCTCTCACACTTCATCCACCACCCACCACCATCACAACACCATCATCCACCACCATCATCCATTGTCCATCATAGAGTGTGTGAGTCGTCTCGGGATCCAAGATTGATCGTAAGAGTTCTTGACAATCAAGGCCATGTTTGCCTAAGTCTCTTACATCACTTGGTGAAGACAAGTGTCTAGTGTAATACTTTTTATTTTTAATCTTTTCGCACTTTTTACTTGGTTATGTATTAATGACTTTAATAACTAGTTTCTTATGTTGAAGGTGATTCTTCCTTATCGTTTGTCCGTGGTGTCTTGGCTTATTTTACTGTCTATATAAAATAAAAGATTTTCACCATTCATATCTCCACGGTCTATATGGAGGTATGTTGGCTACCTGGTCGGGGGTTAAGGGAACGGTTTGGTAAGAGTCTTGCCTTGTTCAGTGTATAGATCCTGCAAGGACCTGGGTCAAATTTAGTAGGACCTCCTTCAATACCCACCGGTATTGGATGGCGGGGGTCCAAACTCTTTGATCCCCTCATATGTAAGCTACTATTAATACTTTAACCCGGCTACTTAGGACTGTATCCCTGCTGACTCAGACTACTTAACCGAGGGTAACATCACCTTCAAAAGAGGGGCCTACCATAATATGTATTAATAACTTAATTAATTATCTTTCAATAATCCGACCCTTTAGGATTGTATCCTTGCTGACTCAAACTACTGGGTTGAGGGTAACGTCACCTTCAAAAGAGGGGCCTACTACAATAACTAAGATAATCTCTTAAATAGTGCAAAAGTGCGGAAATAATCAAAGGTTACACTAAACACGAGTCGGAGCCAAGTGATTCATCTTGTCTATCTGTTTTTACTTTTATTTTTATTTTTCAGCATTTTAGTTAGTTTTTATTTTTCTAGTTTAAAACCTTTTTCTAAACTTTTTGATTTGATTTGACGTTGAGGATAAACCGGTACTAAAAGCTCTTGTGTCCTTGGACGACCTCGGTATCTTGCCAACACTATACTACGCTCACGAAGGAGCCTAGTCCCAAGGCTACGGCCTCATCCAAGCCCAGCAGTTCCAAAGCCATCACCATACCTAAGCCCTCACCAGCCACGAAGCCCCGGAGTTCAAGTTCTCGCAAAAGGAAAGAGACTGATTCACCTACCATCTCCGACACGTTCCCCTATGAAAATCACGGGTTCATTGAGGCAAGCGGGTTCATGACTTCCTTTCTTAGCCAGGTATAAATTCCTATTCCACATCCTGCACATATATGTCAAACCAATATCCTGGTTATCATAATACCTGTGTTTTTGGGTGTAAGGTCTTGAACGTTTAGTTCATTTGTATCAAGAATCCTGTGGGCTCAACAAGACGCTCGAGTCCAAGTTGAAGAAAGCTGAGGTTACCATTTCCGACCAAGGTATGATAGCTGCTGCCAAAACTCGACACTACGAAGACAAGTTCAAGACCATGACTCAGGAGCATCAGGCCGCTCTCAAAAAAGCCACTCATGAAGCCCAAGCCCACCTGGACGCCGCACACGCCCAACATGAGCAGGATATGGCCACTTACCGGGAAGGCCTCAAAGGCTCCATCGTCATCTCCCTCTTGCAGGCTCGGCTAAAAATGGCTTACGAAGCCAAAGCCCTGGGCTTTGAATGCCCTTCTTGGAACGTCGACGCCTGGGAGACCAAGCTGAAAACTCTCGGAGGTAATCCCGTGGAGCATCCCGTCAAATCTGCGGCTGCAGGGTCTTCAAAGGCCATGGAGAAACTAACGGGTGCTGGCGACGAGGGTGAGAAAGAGGTTCAAGCTAATCCTGAAGCGGATGCTGGTGAAGACGCGATGATCAAAGAAGGCGTTGCCTCCTAAAACTCATTTCTTTTGAATTTGATGGTTATGTTTGTTCGAACAATTTTATTTCTTGTCCTTTGAACAATTTCTTTTCCTGCATTAAAACGATTTGATAACCAAAGGTGGATGGGTCCTAGGTTTTAGGATGAAGCCTTTGGTTATCAACTAGTATCGCTTATTTTAGATAATACCACCTTCTTTTAACTTCTTTGTTGTTGTTTCGTTACACATTGCTTAGTTTAGATTAATGCAATTATTTTTTGAAAATATCCTGATCAACATACTCGGCGATATCCTACAAAGACTTTCGTCAAATAGGATTTTCCAAAATTCAAACAATTTAGATAAAGTCTTAAAAAATAGTTTACTTTTCAAGATTCGTGTAGGTCCCCTTGACGTATGGATCTTTCACAGAATTGTTAATCCAATCAAGAGTGCGGAATCCTCTTGATCAGAATATAGCAGAAAATGTGTAGGAACAGAAATCAGCAATTCACTTTCAAACCGGGTTTCTATTGATTATCAAACAAGAGTATTACAATCAATCAAAACCCTAACCAACACTCAATTTCGTCCAAGCACAAGCTCTCACGAATTCTCTATCTTTCAAATACTGTTTTGGCTGATTAACCTAAACCCTACAGCAAAGCCTTGTTTATATAACACAAGGTTGCAACTCTAGGCTTGGGTTCCTACATGGGCTATGGCCCAATTCGTCCCCCTTGACCCAATGTGGGTTTTGTTTAGCCCAAACTCTATTATTCCACTAATACAAAGCTAAACCCGCTAACTATTTATCGTTTAACTAATTACAAGATATCCAAAGACCAAATCTAAGCTGTTGTCACCAATATGCACCAACAGTTCGTTTTGATAATACTTGTTTGACCAGAGTATTAGTTTTCAACCAAAGCGTTATATCCCAAATATTCCAACCAAATATCTTGGAACATATTCCGAAAGCACATTTCGAGAATATATCCTTAATCAGGATATTTAAACCTTTTCCAAACATAGTTTCAAGAATTCAAATGACTCAAGTAAGGTTCACAAAGGAAAGATCATACCAGGAATAGAGTGTAACCCTAGTATCGAACTTCAATCCTTTTGCAAGTTCTTCCACTAAGATGTCCCCAGTCCGAGATACTTAGTACACTAGGTCCAAATTTGATCTTTCGAGCTCTACACAATCGCCTCAGAAGGAATGTCCCCTGTGCATGAAGTCTTTGAATACTTAGAAATTTTTTTGAATATCAGTTCCAACTGTTCGAACAGTTCTTGTGTCACCGGGGTAAAACCCAAAAATATACTGGAGATAAATCCTTAATATCCTGGGGAAAATCCCATAAGTATCCTGGGGAAAATCCCATATTTTCATGCGCTACAGGCGGGAGTGTATAAACTCCAAGACTCAGAAAGGTGATAACCTTTAAACCATAGAGAGTATGAAAATACCCTTCCGTGAGAGAGGGTGATCAATCCTCATATACCTTTAGGATCCAGGATATAGCTAACAATAACGAAATTGTCAGCCACTTTTACATGGACTGGTCCCGCTATCTTGAACTATCCCTAGATAACTTGCGCTCCAGGCGGGGTGTTTAAACCCAATTCGAGAGAAAGGTGAATACCTTTAAACCTGTGAAGGGATCAGGATCCCTTAAACGTGTGAGAGGGGGCCAATCCTCTAATCTTTCGAAGTATCCTGGAGCTATATCCCGAAGCATGTACTGCAAAACAATTGTAAACTAAGGTGGGTGTTAGCCTGGCTAACACCCCTCCGATGCTTAAGTCAGTAATGGGTTCAAAAGAATAAACAATATCAAAACATATTAAAAGAGATAGAATCCATACCATCCTGAGTTAGAATTTAAAATTCCAAACTCACTTGAAATAGAGCTTTAGATGTATAGCATTCCAGGATCTTGGTAGCATATCCCCCTCCATATTCTTGAGTCGGTATGCTCCTTTTCCTGATTCTGATTCAATTTCATAGGGTCCTTCCCATTTCGGAGCCAACTTTCCATCAGCAGGATTAGTAGTATTCTGAAAATCCTTTCTCAATACCCAATCTCCAACCTGGAACCTTCTAGTCCTTATATTCTTGTTATATGCTCTGGATATCCTCTGTTGATATGCTGCCATCCTTAGCCTTGCTGCGTTTCTTGTCTCATCAACCGTATCCAATTCCTGGCAAAGGACTTCAGGATTCTGCTCAGGATCCCGGAGGTTGGATCTTGCTGTTGGAATCACTATTTCCGTTGGGATTACCGCTTCTGCCCCAAACACTAAGGAAAATGGGGTTTGACCAGTTGCATTTTTCACCGTTGTCCTATCAGCCCATAAAACAAAGGGTAGTTCTTCTGCCCATCTTCTTTTTTTAGCTCCTAGTCTCTTTTTCAGGTTGTTGACAATTATCTTATTTGAGGATTCTGCTTGTCCATTTGCTTGAGGATGTACTGGTGTGGATGTGATCATTTTGATTCCCCAACTCTTGAAAAAGTCAGTAGTCCTCTTACTTATAAACTGAGATCCGTTGTCACAAATTATCTCAGGTGGTACTCCAAACCTAGTCAGGATATTCCTTTTTATGAAGGATACCACTTCTTGATCTCTAACTTGAACAAATGCTTCAGCTTCGACCCACTTAGAGAAATAATCAGTCATTGCCAACATAAAGACCTTTCCTCCTGGAGCCTTTGGAAAATTTCCTACTATATCCATTCCCCACTTCATGAATGGCCAAGGGGAAGCTATAGGATAAAGTGGCTCAGCCGGCTGATGTAATATATTACTGTGTCTTTGACATGCATCACATCTTCGAGAGTATTCCGCAGCATCTTTTCTCATCGTCGGCCAATAATACCCTGTTCTTAATACCTTTGAGAATAACGACCTGCCCCCAGTATGGTTACCACAATCCCCTTCGTGTATATCCTGAAGCACTTCTTTGGTTTCGGGATCATCCAAGCACCTCAGATATGGTCCTGCAAGAGATTTCTTATACAAAACATTATTTGTAATAGTGAATGGTGATACCTTCATTCTAAAGGCCTTAGGATTTTCATCTTTTGGGATGTGTCCTTCCTTGAGATATCTCATGATTGGAGCCGTCCAGGACTTAGGATCCTCATCAGGATACTCATCATCAGGATCCTGAACACTTACTAGTTCCTTATCCTGTGGATCCGTCGCAGGATACATGATATGTAATATTGGTATTCAGGTCCCTTCCGGTATCTTGACTGATGATCCCAGATTTTCCAAGGCATCAGCCTCAGCATTATCCTCTCTTGGTACCTGTTCAAGTGTAAAAATATCGAAATATCCTGCTAATTTTTTGAGAATTTTGAGATACTCGATTAACTTCTCACCTTTAACTGCATAGGATCCGTTAAAATGATTAGTAATTAACAAATAATCAACATATACTTGCAAACTCTTGATATTCATACTTTTAGCCAATTCTAATCCTGCAATTAAAGCTTCATATTCTGCTTCATTATTAGTGGCAGGAAACTCACATCTAATAGCCTGGGGTAATATGTCCCCCTGTGGAGATTTTAGTAGTATACCCAAACCTACACCTCTTACATTAGATGCACCATCAGTATATAACGTCCAGGATTCTAAGCTTTCTCCTAGCTGTTGGACTTCTAGGTCTACTTCACTTTGAATATCACTACTGAAATCAGCCACAAAGTCAGCTAAAGCCTGAGACTTTATGGCATTTCTAGGTTCATACACTAGATCATATGCACTTAATTTCACTGACCACTTAGCCATCCTACCTGACATCTCTGGTTTCCTAAGCACGTTTTTTTACAGGATAGTTGGTATTAACATGAATCCTATGTGTTTCAAAATAATGTCTAAGTTTCGTTGACGCCATAACTAGGGCTAATATTAATTTCTCTAAATGAGAATACCTAGTTTCAGCTTCTAATAAACTTTTACTAACAAAATAAACATGATACTGCTGACCTTCATGATCCTTTACAAGGACAGCACTTACTGCATTCCCCGATACCGCAAGATACAGGGATAATGGTTCACCATCCTCAGGCTTCATCAATAGAGGTGCGGTTGAAAGATACCGCTTCAAATCCTACAAGGCTGCTTCATGCTTTACTCCCCATTCAAACTTCTTGTTCTTCTTCAGGATATCGTAAAATTCCTTGCATTTTCCGAGGATCTTGAAATAAATCTGTTTAATGCTGCTACTCGCCCTGTTAACCGTTGAACATCTTTCATGTTAGAAGGTGATTTGATATCCAAGATGGCTTTGATCTGTTCTGGACTTGCTTCTATCCCTCTTTTCGTCACCATGTATCCTAGAAACTTTCCTGCCCCCACTCCAAAATGGCATTTAGCAGGATTTAACTTCATGTTGTACTGGTCCAGGATATCAAATGCTCCTTTAATATCCTGGAGATGATCCTCAGCCTTCTTGGATTTTACTACCATGTCGTCGATGTACACCTCCATAGTGTCCCCCAGCTTGTCTTTGAACATCATGTTCACCAATCTTTGATACGTTGCACCTGCATTTTTCAAACCAAAAGGCATAGCAGTGTAACAATAAATACCTGTTGGTGTCATGAAAGCAGTATCTTCCTGGTCAGAAAGTTCCATTTGGATCTGCTGGAATCCTGAGGATGCATCCATAAAGGTTAACATCTCATGGCCGGCAGTAGCATCCACCATTGAGTCGATATGAGGAAGAGGAAATGGGTCTTTGGGACAGGCTTTGTTCAAGTCAGTGTACTCCACACAAACTCTCCATTTCCCATTTTTCTTCTGCACCACAACTACATTTGCTAGCCTTCTTGGAAACTTGACATCTCTGATCATTTTGGATTTCAATAACCTTTCTACTTCTTCTTGAATAATCATATTTCGCTCCGGGGCAAATTTCCTTCTCTTTTGTTGGACAGGCTTGAACGACCTGTCAATACCGAGCTTATGTGTTATAATATCCTTGGATATTCCTATCATATCCTTGTGTTTCCACGCGAATGTTGACATCCTGCATTTCAAAAAGTTAGTCAATTGATCCTCAATATCCTTAGGGATATTGGTTCCTACGAGCACCGAGATATCCGGATTATCCTGATCCAGGATAATTTTCTTCACATCCTGTTCTGAAGCCTCCATGATATCCTGGCCTCGCATCTTTAATTGCTATGCTGCACTAGGTTTCGTTGAGGGTTTCATTGAAGAAGAATAACACTCCTTCGCCTCCTGTTGATCACTTTCCACCTTGACAACTCCCCAAGGGGTAGGGATCTTGATGCATTGATGGTAGGTTGACGGAACACCTTTCATATCATGGATCCAAGGCCTGCCTAATATAATATTATAGCAGGATAAAGAGTCCATGACACAAAAGCGCTGCATTGAGTTGACCCCTTGAATATACACGGGTAGCTTTATCTCTCCTACGGTATTTCTAGCTTCTCCACTGAAACCAACGAGCACAGTGGACTTCGAAGTAATATCCATCGGGGATACATTCATCCTCTTCAACGTTTCCAGCTGAATTATGTTGACTGAGCTGCCATTATCCACTAATATCCTGCGTACAAAATGGTTAGCAACATATAACATTATTACTAAAGCATCATGGTGGGGATCCTGGACAGTATCCCTGTCATCATTATCGAACGTGATGACTTTTTCAGTCGTGAGGGTCGACATCCTTGTTGGCTTATCTCCCCTCTCTGCTTTGGCCTCCTTCGCATGTCTTTTTGCCGCAGAATATGATGTGCCGCAGATGTCGGATCCTCCTGAAATAAACTTAATTATTTTTGCATCCGTAGGAGGTGATGCTGCACGTTCAGGATCCTTCTCAGGAACCTGACCCTTATTCTTCTTTCTTCCCAAGAGGTCCTTCAGATATCCCTTACTCAAGAGATAGCTTATTTCCTTTCTCAAAGCGATGCAATCCTCAGTAACATGTCCGAAATCCTCATGGAAAGCACACCATTTGGACTTGTCTTTCCAATCAGCCTTTTGTTGATTCTTTCGGGGCCATCTTGCTTTGTCTCCTAAACCCTACATAGCATACATCAGTTCAGGTATGTTAACAGAAAAACAATATTCAGACAACTCAGGATACTCCTCAGGATCCTCGTCTTCAACAGCATTCACTTTTTTGCCATCATTTCTGCCATACGGTTTAGAGCGATATGGTTTATACGAGGATTCTGATTTCCTGTTGGTTGACTCATAGGTTGTGGATGAATTCATCCTTTCTTGCATCTTTTTGTCGTCCTCCAGGCGAATGTATCTTAAAGCCCTGTTACGAGCTTCGTCCAGATTCCTGCAGGGATTCATTACAAGATCCTGATAAAACTGAGAATCTTTTTGTAATCCCATCTTAAAAGCCTGCACAGCTGTTGCAACATCAAGATGCGGGATATCCAAGGATTCCTGACTAAACTTGTTCACATAATCCCTCAAGGATTCCTGAGGTCCTTGAGTTATCCTGTAAAGATCACTGGTTAGTTTCTCAAAACTCCGGCTGCAAGAAAATTGACTATTAAATAAATTAACTAAATGAGCAAATGAAGTGATTGTGTAACACCCCGAAAACGGGTTTGGTAATCAAACCACGTTAATAGTAAAGGACGGGTAAAATACAGTTAGTGCTAAAACTTACCCGATAAATATTAGGATTTAAATAAATAAACCTAATATTAAATAAAAGTTGGGCAAATCCTTTTGAGGAAAATAAAGTGAATAAAAGACCCGAATTAACGGGACTTAAAACAGACTGGGTCATAATTTTCCCCGAACCTATTATGTTAACTAGGAATGTCTAACCTAGTAAATAAGAGGGAATATTGTTTAAACTAAAGGAGTTGTGATCTAATTGATAACTAACCAAACACGAGGGGGCCAAAGATGGATAAAATGAAAGCTTAATTATAAACATAAAAAAAAATATAACCCACACACACAGGGGCGTGCGTAGGATCGACCAGAAGAAAGCTCCCTGGGTGCCCAACCCTAGTTCTTGCTAAATCTCTCAAATTGAAGGTCCAAATCAGTTCCAAATCAAAATCCGAGCACGAATTAGTGATCTCCACTGAAAAAGGAGTCACAAGGTATGTAAATTTCATGAGAAATCTCTAGTTGAATTTATGAGTAAACCTAGAGAATTCAAACATTGTTGATGCATGCTTGTTATACGGATGAAATAGGAACATTATAGTGTTTAGGAGTAAACCCTAGACAAGTATATGTTGAAATCGTGCCTAATTCTAGTAAAATCCATGAACACCATTGAAGGTGATTGTTGTTAGGGTTTTTTATTGCTAAAGATAGTGTTATAATGTCATAAACATGTTTTAGTTGAAAGCTGAATTCAAACAGCTTATGATCAGAATTTACAGCCGACTTGTATTGGCTGTAACGTGGATAAAACATGACAAAAACATGTGTTTCTTAAGACTAAAATGTAATTCCAGGAAATATCTTTAAAACCCCACTGGAATCGCATTTTTTCGACGAAAATTGAGCGTTTTATGAATTTTTCCGCATCGAAGGTTCAAGCTGCGTTTTCTGGCAGAATTTGCAGCCCTTTACGAATGTCATAACTCAATTTAGGAATTTAGTTATGATTTCAAATTTTTACTGTAGATAGTTTTAAGTGATTAAAAGAATCGCCAATTGGAATTTCGTCAATCGGATAAACGAGGAATTTTAAATGAATTTTTCCGTAAGCTGCAGTCAGAAGTGATGAATCTGATTGCAGCTTAGTAAATGAATTTTTACGAATTTTTGATAAAGAGTTAGATCTTGAAATTTTAACACAAGGCCTAACCCTCCGAGAGGTACGCCACATAAAAGTAAACGGATTCAAGGTAAGTAAAGCTTACGCCCCTTTTACATTATTTACAATTTACTTAATTGCAAGTATTGTATAAAAGTTCTATTAAGTGATTCGAATATGATGTTCTGACACGATTTAACGTGAGTTGGAACAAAGGAAAATGGTAAGAAATCATGAACTATGGTAAAGAGGTAAAATGGTAAATTAGTCATGTAATGACGAACAAATAAGAAACGGTTTTAAGTAAAAGTGTTCAAGGAGAAAACCGGGATAGGTTTAAATGGGTGAAATGGTAAATAAATACCATTTCATACGGACGAATGGTCAATTAGACTAAATGGGTCAAATGGTGTTGTTAACACCATTTGACAATAACATTTGATAATCGCTTGTTGAGTTTTGTGTTCACAGGAATTAACATAAGGTTCGCGTTACTATTAACTAGTGATTAATAGTGAAAGGTATTGAAACGGGTCGATATTATGACCCGAGCCAAGTACGCATGAACAAGTTATAGTGAAAAGTGCGATTTTGGTCAAATATGTAGTGAAAGTCCTTCGTCGTAAATTGAAGGACTAAACTTGACCAAAACGCCCATGGCGGGTAAATCGGGTAAACAACCTTTAGGGATTGTAACGGGTCAAAATAAGCGCATAATCATAGACGGGTTAATGATGCCTAATGATCCGTGATTTAAATCTGGTGTCATAGGAAACAATTGAAATATGATGTTCATAAGAAGTTTGGTATAATAAACATGTTTGTGTAAAGAATTATGAAACAGGTCAAAAGTGTTAAAAAGGAATTTCAAGCCCAGAGCTTGAAATTTGAATTTTTAAAGTAGTTGAATATCAGGTTTTAACTCTATAAGATGGAGAATTAAATTACGAACACGTAGGAAAAAAGAATCGTGGAAAACGGACATGTAGATAAAATGTTATGGTCATTCAAAGTTTGAGTTTGGAGAAAAAAATTGGAGCTGGGCAGAAAATGCAGGTCCAGATACGGACCTGCTGGAAAACAGTCTCCCCCGCGCCACGCGAGGGGTGACACCGATCCGGGCACGACACGCGGGAGTCCCCGCAGCACGCGACAAGTAAAACCAAGCCTCTCGCGTGGCGCGAGAGGCATAATTCTGGAAACTTTATTTTGTTTAATAATTTGATGTTGGAACTTGTTTTTAAATTATCAAAACTAACTTTTGAGTTGGTTTTGATCATAGGAGAATATCAGAAGCACCGAATGGAGATCAAGCGACAAGAAAGAACAGAACACATGATGAAGAAGTTTCCGCATGTTGTTTTGTCATTATTTTTAAATGACGAATTCAATTACATTATGTTGTTTTAAACTTTAAATTGTAAATGTTTTAGTAAACCCGGATTATGTAAGGTATATGTGCTCATAATCACATGTTTATTTTCATAATTTATACGAAAAACGTTAAATAATAATAAGGGTGTTACAAGTTGGTAATCAGAGCTCATGGTTGAAGGGTAAGTGTGTTCGGTTCGAGGCTTGATCGCAAATCCGGTAAGTACATGTATGTTGATAGTTTAGTATGATTAAAGTGTTGTGAACAACACATAGGGTTATCGTGTAATACACGTTACCCCAAGTAAATGACTAATATAGTTAACGAAATTACGTGCGTTGACACGTATAGCAGAAAACCGCGTATTGTAATATAGGCCTTTATCGAATATCGACATTACTAATTTTTATAAATTCTTAATTGAAGGACACTCGCATCTGAAGATGGCAAGAATCTAACAAATTGTGGATATGATGGAGAAACGGTCCAAGTATGACAAGCAGAATATGCTCGCCATGAACAAAAACCGCGTAACAATCGCGAACAAGGCTAATGGCAAGGAAAGCCCGTCAGGGCAAGCATTACCAGGTGCACACCTTTAAATGTAATCGCACAAGTAGTAATATGCAACAAACACGTAGGGAATGATGGTTGCATATATGTGATAAAACTTGGAAAACCTGAATAGAATATCTATTCAGGATGATGTTCCCAAGAAAAGTTTAATAGAAATATATGTTATTCACAATGACGAATAACAAAGGAATAATAGGGTTAGTTTATATGGAAACTTGGACGGGGGGTAATTATCCAAGTGGAAAACTCTCAATATAATGCTATTAAGAAAGGTAGCGATCTCATTAACGAATGTGATTATATAATAGTTCGATAGAGAGGAAAACATTTTTATGTTCGAATGTAAAACTAGTAAAACTAGTGATTGTTGTTTAACAATTAAATAAAGCTTTAGTAAATGAAATCAGGGATATGAAATAAATAGAGGCATTACTTACATAGGGCGTGATGTGAAAACTATGAAAAGGTCATGTGTGTCATGTACCAATCGCTTACTCTGGCCAAGTAAGTAGTGGCATATGATACCATGAACTTCTTGTAGTGGACGCATTTATGTCCGATGTAGTAAGGACGGGGTGAATGGGACAAACTTAAAAAGGTACCCAAATGAATCAAACAAGTAAGATGTTTGATAATAAACGTAAACGCAAGTCGGATGACAGGGAGCGTATTACGTTAGAATAACGAGCCCAAGAGAAGGGACAAAGATTAAAATAAATGAAAATACATACCAACTAATGAGAATGCTAAGGCATAAAGATAAAGTTTGACTGTCATATGTGATGAAATTCACACAGACAAGTCAAAGGGGTAGAATAAAAGAATAAAAGACTTGACTAAATAAAAGCAATGGATTTCGCTAAGACGATCAAATAAATTAAGATGATGTCTAAAACCATATAAGAATGGTTACTTGATGATAACTTCGGTAAAGATACCCGATAGATGGGTAGAATTTTGAAAGCATGCGTAAACCAAGAGACGGGTACGCGAAATAGAAAGTCGAAGGACTCGGATTAAGAGTCATGACTAAAAGACGATGAGAATTTGCAAACATAAATTTTGATAACTATGTTTAACTATTCTAAAGTTGAACGGGTCGAATAAAGAATGAAGTTTGACGTTCATGAGTAATGAAATCTCACACGAATAAGTCAAACGAGATAAATAAAGTATAAAAAGCTTGGTAGTGCAAGTAAGCGCAAACCGAATAATGGAAGCGCGAAATAATAAAGAACCCGGGTAACGGGTCGTAAATAAGTATAATTATGAACCGGGGAAACGGTGAGCGTAGAACAAACCGACGTGTAAATGACGTAAAGAGTCATAAAGTCGGAAGATTAGTCCAAGAGTAAACGAACGAAGCTTTAGACTACGGTCAAGGCCAACTAAAGTTCAAAAGCGAAAATAAACAATTCCAAACAGAATAAGAGATGCTTTGAAGCTATATATGTATATATACATTTGAATATAGACATGGATAAAAGACGATCTACGGGATCATCATAACCTACGGGATTATAAATAGTGTTAAAGTCTACGGGACCAAAAAGACCTTCGGGTCACAAATAGAAAGAAACGAATGGTTGGGGTTCTCACCTTAAAAAGGTGAAAATCTAAAGAAAGAGCTTACGAGGCTAAGTAAAAGAACTTGCGGGCCACTTGGATAAAACGAGGAAAATTGGTTGTAACTCCCCGCGTAAAATAATAATGGGAGGTAAAGTTAGTATAAAAGCAATGAGTTTCGCTAAGTTAATCGAAGGGGTTAAAGTGAAGAATTTCACTAAAACATTTAAACGGGCAAAATCGACAAAAGAATCCACAATTATTTAAATTGTGTTACGCCACAAAAAGGGCGAAGTCATTACCGAAATGACAACAGAAGGGGATAAACCTGTTAACAACACTAATGCGAATGAGTAGTCAAGTGACAATTCGGTCGATAAAGATAAAGGATATAAGCTAAAAATAATGGCCCGCGAGGCCTTACACACGAAAGACGTACGCGTCAATATAAATGAAAACTTTTGACCGAAAGAAACGGGTGCCTTGAAAACGAAACTTGGTTTGTTTGATTAAACCAATGAACTTTGTAAATAAGGTTTCGAGGACGAAACCTCTTTAAGGGGGGTAGACTTGTAACACCCCGAAAACGGGTTTGGTAATCAAACCACGTTAATACTAAAGGACGGGTAAAATACAGTTAGTGCTAAAACTTACCCGGTAAATATTAGGATTTAAATAAATAAACCTAATATTAAATAAAAGTTGGGCAAATCCTTTTGAGGAAAATAAAGTGAATAAAAGGCCCGAATTAACGGGACTTAAAACAGACTGGGTCATAATTTTCCCCGAACCTATTATGTTAACTAGGAATGTCTAACCTAGTAAATAAGAGGGAATATTGTTTAAACTAAAGGAGTTGTGATCTACTTGATAACTAACCAAACACGAGGGGCCAAAGATGGATAAAATGAAAGCTTAATTATAAACATAAAAAAAAAACCCACACACACAGGGGCGTGCGTAGGATAAAGCTCCCTGGGTGCCCAACCCTAGTTCTTGCTAAATCTCTCAAATTGAAGGTCCAAATCAGTTCCAAATCAAAAACCGAGCACGAATTAGTGATCTCCACTGAAAAAGGAGTCACAAGGTATGTAAATTTCATGAGAAATCTCTAGTTGAATTTCTGAGTAAACCTAGAGAATTCAAAAATTGTTGATGCATGCTTGTTATATGGATGAAATAGGAACATTGTAGTGTTTAGGAGTAAACCCTAGACAAGTATATGTTGAAATCGTGCCTAATTCTAGTAAAATCCATGAACACCATTGAAGGTGATTGTTGTTAGGGTTTTTGATTGCTAAAGATAGTGTTATAATGTCATAAACATGTTTTAGTTGAAAGCTGAATTCAAACAGCTTCTGATCAGAATTTACAGCCGATATGTATTGGCTGTAACCTGGATAAAATATGACAAAAACATGTGTTTCTTGAGTCTAAAATGTAATTCCAGGAAATATCTTTAAAACCCCACTGGAATCACATTTTTTCGACGAAAATTGAGCGTTTTATGAATTTTTCCGTATCGAAGGTTCAAGCTGCGTTTTCTGGCAGAATTTGCAGCCCATTACGAATGTGATAACTCAATTTAGAAATTTAGTTATGATCTCAAATTTTTACTGTAGATATTTTTAAGTGATTAAAATAATCTCCAATTGGAATTTCGTCAATCGGATAAACGAGGAATTTTAAATGAATTTTTCCGTAAGCTGCAGTCAGAAGTGACGAATCTGATTGCAGCTTAGTAAATGAATTTTTACGAATTTTTAGTAAAGAGTTAGATCTTGAAATTTTAACACAAGGCCTAACCCTCCGAGAGGTACTCCGCATAAAAAAATCATAATTTTTGAAGACTTGTAAACAGGTTAAACAAGTCACCAAAAACAGCCCATTTTCAGGGATATGAAATGCCTAAATGAAATCACGGTTTACTTGGGTGTGTGTAAAATTTAATTTCATTAAGAGTTCAGATGAAATATTCCTAAGTGAGTTCAATGAACCAAATGTGCATTTGAATATGTTGATATGTCAATTGACTTTTAAAAAGTCAAACCGACCAATGATTAGATCGAATGATAATTTTGATATGGTCGAATGATAAATTCGATATAAAAGCCGTAGGATGGAATAGTCGTAAACGATTATGACTAATTTAACCGTCTTACGAATTGTGATGATGATAGTTTGACTCTAGACAAGCTAGATGAAGACTTGGGAAAGAAGCGGGTCAAACGGATCAAGTACGCGGAAAAAGGACATAACCGGATGCAAGGTAAGTAAAGCTTACGCCCCTTTTACATTATTTACAATTTACTTAATTGCAAGTATTGTATAAAAGTTCTATTAAGTAATTGGAATATGATGTTCCGACACGATTTAACGTGAGTCTGAACAAAGGAAAATGGTAAGAAATCATGAACTATGGTAAAGAGGTAAAATGGTAAATTAGTCATGTAATGACGAACAAATAAGAAACGGTTTTTAAGTAAAAGAGTTCAAGGAGAAAACCGGGATAGGTTTAAAGGGGTGAAATGGTAAATAAATACCATTTCATACGGACGAATGGTCAATTAGACTAAATGGGTCAAATGGTGTTGTTAACACCATTTGACAATAACATTTGATAATCGTTTGTTGAGTTTTGTGTTCACAGGAATTAACATAAGGTTCGCGTTACTATTAACTAGTGATTAATAGTGAAAGGTATTGAAACGGGTCGATATTATGACCCGAGCCAGGTACGCATGAACAAGTTATAGTGAAAAGTGCGATTTTGGTCAAATATGTAGTGAAAGTCCTTCGTCGTAAATTGAAGGACTAAAGTTGACCAAAACGCCCATGGCGGGTAAATCGGGTAAACAACCTTTAGGGATTGTAACGGGTCAAAATAAGCGCATAATCATAGACGGGTTAATGATGCCTAATGATCCGTGATTTAAATCTGGTGTCATAGGAAACAATTGAAATATGATGTTCATAAGAAGTTTGGTATAATAAACATGTTTGTGTTAAGAATTATGAAACGGGTCAAAAGTGTTAAAAAGGAATTTCAAGCCCAGAGCTTGAAATTTGAATTTTTAAAGTAGTTGAATATCAGGTTTTAACTCTATAAGATGGAGAATTAAATTACGAACACGTAGGAAAAAAGAATCGTGGAAAACGAACATGTAGATAAAACGTTATGGTCATTTAAAGTTTGAGTTTGGAGAAAAAAATTGGAGCTGGGCAGAAAATGCAGGTCCAGATACGGACCTGCTGGAAAACAGTCTCCCCCATGCCACGCGAGGGGTGACACCGATCCGGGCGCGACACGCGGGAGTCCCCGCGGCACGCGACAAGTAAAACCAAGCCTCTCGCGTGGCGCGAGAGGCATAATTCTGGAAACTTTATTTTGTTTAATAATTTGATGTTGGAACTTGTTTTTAAATTATCAAAACTAACTTTTGAGTTGGTTTTGATCGTAGGAGAATATCAGAAGCACCGGATGGAGATCAAGCGACAAGAAAGAACCGAACACATGATGAAGAAGCTTCCGCATGTTGTTTTGTCATTATTTTTAAATGACGAATTCAATTACATTATGTTGTTTTAAACTTTAAATTGTAAATGTTTTAGTAAACTCGGATTATGTAAGGTATATGTGCTCATAATCACATGTTTATTTTCATAATTTATACGAAAAACGTTAAATAATAATAATAAGGGTGTTACAGATTGAGTGAGGTGGAACGTTTAATAGCCATTTTAAGGCTGATCCTGTTAAGGTAGAACCAAAACCCTTGCACAGGCATTCTTCCTTGAGATCTGGAGGGATAGGGTTGATTTCCATCCTTTCCCTATACTGGGCAATATGCTCTTCAGGATCCGTAGTTCCGTCATAGAGTTTCATGTTGGGGGTTTGAAATCTTTTCAGGATTTCAGCATCACAAATAGGATATGCAAACCATGATATCCTGTGGCTGTCCTGGGATACTTCTGGAATTGGCTGGACCACCCCAGGCACACTGGATATCATGTCTTTCAGTTTTTGAAGCTCTCTAGAAAATGCTGATGTCATACCTGCATCCTGCAAAGATCCAACACCATTAGTAGCGAGAGTAATATTATTATTAGATACATTACCAGTCTGGGGATTCTGGCCATATCCTGAAGCATATCCTGAGCTTCTCACAGTTGTTACTCTTACTGAAGAGGGTATCTCAGGAGTATGATTCTTGGAATGGCTAGGCACAATATTCCCCCGGTTATCTTCAGTATAAACTGCAGAACTGAAGTTCAAAGCCCTGGGTTGCAAGGGAGTGACAATATCCTCAGCAGGTCTACTTGGGCCGGACTTCAAGAGTTGTATCTCTCTCATCAGCATCTGATTAGTTTCCTGCTGCTGCCTCATCTGTTCCTGTACACTACCAAACAAATTTAGAATTTCTTCGTTAGAAGCCAAAACAGGACCAGATCCCTGGATATTGCGAGCGGGGATAACATCCCGAGCCACATGACTTTCAGTCCCCTGTGAAGAGGCTTGCATTCTTGGAGGAGGTGGTGGAAGCACCGAACCAATTGTTGCAGAGGTTGTAGCAGACACGGTGGAAGAGTTCATGTTTGATCTCGAGGCCATTGAAAATAATGTAGCAAAAAGTTTTGAAAATAGAAAACCAAGTAACGATTTTGCAAAAAACTTTTAGTAGAAGTAGCACCACTTGCCCCACGGTGGGCGCCAAATTGTTTTGGTCAAAAATTACAGAAGCAATTAAGTGATCAAATTAGTTAAGTGAGGTAGTGTGCTAGAAATGTGTGTTAAAAATATACTAGTTAAGTTATTTGCAAAAACAGTTTTAGGATACGGCTCAGGATATAGAGTTGTATCTATGATCAAACAATGAGCAAAAATGTAAAGGGTGACACAGGATGTACGAGGAAAGCCCTTGATCAATCTATATCGCCGGCACAAAACCTCGGGAGCTGACAATCGCAGCTGCCTTGTTCTTCTATTACTTCAAATATCAGGATACAGTGCAGGATATGATGCGGATCAACTAGGTGTTACAATGTAATTCGAGTACAAGTGTTTGTGTGTAGTGATTGTTTGCAACAGGAGAGAAAAAGTTTGCGAGAGAGTGTCCCTTAATCTGATCCGATCAATCTATTTATAGTAAAAGGAAACTAACTAAACATCCTATTATTCCGGGATTCAGCGGATATTCCCCACATGAACGTTGCAGTCCTGGTCTTCCGGGTCCAATGTCTATAAGCCAACTGATTTGCCCGAGTCTTGAGGGGAAGAAGTCCACTTGAACGTTGGAGACTCGCACCTTCTAATCTGCACGTGGTTAAATCAGTTACTACCAGGATATCGTACCAGGATGTTACCAATATCCTAATCCGGTATCCTGATCACAAATAAACAATCAAAGCCAGAATATTAGTCAGGATATATGTTCAGAAAATGACCCATAACACATAATAAGCTAAGACCTATATATTTTATGGCTTTGGAGAGGAAAGGCTTATCAGCTTTGAAGATAAATTTAAATCTATGTTCACTCATGAGTGATCTGGAGATTAAATTACTTTGAACCTCGCAAACGCATAAGACACACACACATGTGTCTATATATATATAGGGCCAAGATTTAGAGAGAACGAGTGAAAGTGTGAGAATGGTGAGAACGATTATGGACCGTCAGATCAAAACAATATATGGACTACATGATGCAGTGGCGTTTTCGTAAATAACATCACTTTTATTAGTGTGGCGCGCTTCCATAAGGGAAAAAAAGGTAAATGTACATATACAAAACACATCAAAGCATGACCGAAACATATATACTTCCCAGAGAAACCTCCCCAAAACCAACGTAAAACGCAAAAACCCTAGAAAACGCGAAACAACAAAAACTATGGCGTCGAAAGATCAAACCAGATCCAGAGGAAAAAAAAACATAGTGAGTTAACTTCGATTTACATTGTGCTAGTTTATGCTGCTTTTGGCGTTCTAATTTTAAAAAAAAATTGCAGTTTCTACAAGTGTGGAAGGGTAAGGGTCATCTGCTCCAAAACGCCAAAAAACGAACGAGCAACGAAATAAGACAACAAGAGGACATGGTACACAATGTTACTTTTCGTGATGTAAAAATTCACTTTGATACTTTGTTGCCAAAACGCCAAAATTTGTATCGTTTGTTTAACAATGTATGAGAACGAAATTTTACATATAACTCATGTGTTACTAAACGCCACAAACATGTATCCTGACATAGCTTTGTTACTAAATGCCAAAAAATGTATGGTTTCTGTTATAAACGCCATTTAACTGTTATTGTCTTATTCAACGTCTATCATTTCTTATTGATTTATAAAACGCCATAAATGTATCATAGTTATGTTTAAAACGCCATAAAATAAAACGCCATGAAATCATTTTTTATAGGCGAAGAGAGGTTAAGATTGAGAATAAATGTCCATACTAGAAAGGCCCAAAACGCCAATAAGAGGAAGACATTAAGTCAGAATGTTGAGGTTGAGGAAGAACCATATCATGAGTTCAGTGGGGCTAGGATCTTGTCAAGAGTAAAACCTACAAACTTGACTGGTTGGTTTATGAATCTAAACCAAAATCAAAGACAGGCAGTACACCAAATGGGGTTTGGTGCTCACAAAAGTTGAAAATAGACACCGTACCGACAATGCTTGGGTACTGGTTGGTTGAAAATTACAATGAAAAGACAAACACCCTAAACATTGGCAACCATACCATACATATGAATGAAGAATTGATAAACTCTTTAACGGGTATACCGAATGGAAGGGTGCCCGTGAACATGAAAAAAAGACCAACAACTAAAGACCAGGTGGTGGCTGAGTGGAAAGCACAGTTCCAAGGGTTGGGCTGGGTTAACAAACCAAGTGTGAAGATATACTTTGAAAACGTTTTGCCTATCATGCATGGCTTTGGGAGAGACTTCTGCCTAAATTTCCTTGTAGCATTCTTCACTATAATGGGGCATGCAACTGACAATGGAGTCGTCAACAAACAATTCTTGCACAACGTCACACCAAACGTTCAAATAAACCAAATGAACTAGTGTAGTTATATCATCCAATGTTTGCAACACGCCAAAACCGCATGGGCTCCCAAAAAGCATTACACAGGGCCACTGATCATACTTGCGGTAAGAATAAAATTTCACTATTCATTTGTGTGTCATTAAAACGCCAAAAAAATATCTGTCATTTGAAAAAATCTATTTTGTTACAGCTTGCCTTGGTGAACGATGCTTGCAATAGGAAAAAATGGGAGCGAAAAGAAGGATACCCAATTGAGTGGGTTACAACAGATACTCTTAACTTATTTGAGAGTGCAATGGCAAAACACCTTGTTGGCAATGAAGTAAAAAGGAAAACAGACAAAAAGGCTAAGGGAAGCAAGCCCAAAAAACAAGAAAAATGCAGGTTGTTGTTCATGATGAAGATGATGGTGATGATGTTGAGAATGAAGATGATGGTGATGATGTTGAGAATGAAGATGAAGATGATGTTCACAAGGTCGATGAGCATGCTGATAACAATGATGATGAGTTTAATGATGATGATGGTTTTGATCATGATGATCATTATGACTATGATGTGCAAAACGCCATGCCCTTCAATGATGATGAAGAGGCTTCACTTCAAAGGATGGTGAATGAGGATAGAGAAAGCCGGGAAATGATGTTTGAAGTTTCTGCATCAGGAAACCATGCTCTTATCAGAGGAGTAACACAGTATGCCAACATTTTTGCTGATGAAGAAAAACAAAACAATGAACCTGAAGAAGTACGTTATTCAAATAATAAATTTAAAAAAAAACCACAAAACACCATGATCAACAAAATCCTTTTTTTAATATAACAGGAAATGGCTGATAAATTGGATGGAGCATACAAAGAATTAGAAGACTGTTACAATAAAATGAGCACATTGTTAAAACAGTTAAAGTCTGAATACCCAAACAGCCTCCTGGTACACATTAAATACTCACAATGTATGACATTGTTGGAGAACATCTCAAAATTTGTTGATGAAAACGCCAAAGAAATGCCAGCTGAAAGAGAAGAAGGTACACATGAAACTGAGGTTGAAAATGAGGTGGAAAAAGGAGATGAAAATGAAGAAGAAGAAGGGGAAAAGGAGATGGCTGAAACAGAAAACGCCATTGAAGTGCAAACAGTTCAAAAAAACGCCAAAGAATTTGAAAATGAAGAAGAAAGGGAGAACAAGATGGCTGGAATTGAAAATGCCATTGAAGTGCAAAAAGTTGATGAAAACGCCATTGAAGTAGAAAGAGTTCATGAAAACACCATTGAAGTTGAAAATGAAGGAAAAGGATAAGGTGTAACAAATGTGATCTGTAAACGATGTACGATGTAAAACAATATCAATTATCAATAAAACAATGTGTTTTGGTGTTAATATTTGTGTATTTGTGTTTGACGATTTTACGATTTGATTCAAATTCGATTTCAAGCTTTAAATCGCTTTCTGGAAAGTTATACGCAAACTGATGCATAAACGTAATCATTTTAACGCGAAAAACACTCCGGAATAGTGACATAGGCTTAACATACCTTAAATAACCTTTACATAACTTAGAAATAAGTTTTGGAGGGTTTGGTGTGTCGAAAACAAGTTTATTCGATCGCAGGGACTATTTATGTCAAACTGCGAAAGTATGCCGATTTGTACAGTAACGAACATTCCGGTACTTGATCATAATCTAAACATACCCTAAATATCCTTTACATAGCTTAGAAATAGGCTTTGAGGGGTTCGGTATGCGAAAATAAACTTATTTGATCAATAGGGACTAAAAGCGTCAAAAAGTGCATAAGTTTGCATTTACGCGCATATCTTACGTTCTGAATATATCCGGACATCCAAAAAATTTTGTAATCATTAAGATATTTTATTTTAGTGATTGGAATGAAAAATTACATGACGAATTGTAATTTGGATCGTTTTCGCGTCCGTTTAAGTTTTCATCGTAATTAACCGAATAACGTGACCGTACGACCAAACGAACCGACATCCGAGATGTTTTCAAGCATATTTCATGTTCCCTATGCTTTAACATCATTAACCTTCTGGGGTAGCCCAGTTGGCCAGCCTCACCCAGGCCTCTTCTTGAGGTCACCGGTTCGATTCCCGGCAATGCCCTTATGGGGTGTTGGGGCTCTTCACCGTGGGTAATCACCGCCAGGCAGCTATGGGGCTAAGCTAGCTTGCGAAGTTGCAATACTCCGGCGGATGGGAGGTCCGTGCAACTACCCCCCCCCCCCCCCCCCCAACATCATTGTAGATCTTTGAAATGGGATTAACGGGGCGTAAACGTGTCGAAAAACAAGTTTTAAGCATGCAGGGGCCTGTTTTGACAGTTTTTGAAACTTGGAACTGATCTCCCCCACGCCACGCGCCAAGCACAGGGTTACCTGGTGCACCACGCTACAGGGACCAAAACACAGCAATTTGTTTTCAGCAACTAGCTTGATTTCCAAGGTTAATTGTGCAATTTTCTCAATACCTAGAGCTGGTTTTCGATTCCCATTGTATTTAAAACTATGTCCCACAAATGTAGGGTCAAGATTAAACCATCTAAACACTTGGAATGATCTCCTTGATCCTAACTTCCTATAAAAAGAAGTGGGTTTCTCATTCATTCCTCACACTTGATTCTAAATCTGCTCTAGGTTGGAGTTTTATACTTCATACATGAGCAATTTGAATCAAATCTTCATTGCTTGGACCTTTTATAAGCTTCTTTCATGCTTTTTATGCATTTCAAGCATGAAAGTCAAACAGTGTTTGACTTTCTGCTTTGACCATGAGTTGGTCAACACAAATTTCGTTTGAACTTTGCAACATGAGCGTAATCACGATGATTATAGTCCCGTGTGACTATACCTACTGATTACCATGTTGATTAGTCGAAGTGACGAGTCAAAGTTTCGGTCAAAATACGTGTTTATGCGTATTTTGCAACGAAGCTATTTTCGGGTATCAAAACACTTTGTTTTGATATCAAACCTATTTTCTAACTTAGTTAAACATGTTTTAACATGTTTAACTCGTCACTTTTAGTCTAGTGCTTGTTTAGGGTCGTAAGATAGGCGGTCTTGACAACTGCTTAGACTTTCGAACCCGACCCATGTGGTCGATCGTTAGGATCCGACCAAGCACATTGGGTGACCATAGTTGTATAGGGAATTACTTATGAGGTTATACCTTATGGTCACTTAATTTAATTAGTTGTATGATAGGTAGTTTATATGCCTTAGGAAAATGACTAATATGCCCTTTTCATGCATAATTGGATTTTAAGCATATGTAACATAATTTTTGTCACTTAAACTGATTATGCAACATATTTAAACATGTTAGGGCATATAATACTTGTCATAGGACTAGTTAGGCGTCTCGAACGCGCATTTCACGCGAACGTCGCGTTAAAGTAGCGTAAGCTACCTTAATGGGTCGTAACGGGTCGTAAGCACTTAGGATAGGTTCCGATTTAGAATGTAGGCTTTGTTAAACCATATCACATGAGTTCCAATACTCATTTGGTTTAGAAAACCTCATTCTATCCGATCTTCCGATTTAGGTGCCGATTTATTAACTTAGCAATTCGATTTACTTACTTGATTTCCTTGGGTTGCCCGAGCTTTGCTAAGTTCATTTAGATCAAGGATACATAGCACTTCAATGTGAGTACATAGTTCCCCTATTTTACTGTTTACAATTGTTTTGGGGTGATTCATATGTGTTAAACGATTTCGATGTTTTCAACAATGACTTCAAAAACGAATACTATGGTTTATATTAAAGAAGATCGATTTTCGATAATGTGAACGAACTTGTTGGACGTAATTACATAACGAATGACATTCATTAATTTTGGCCGAACCGACCAGTACTAGGTTATGGTACTATAGGATCTGACAAATCTCGTTATCGGAATGCACCCATGGTTATGTATGGGGGTTATGTGGGTAACGACTGAACCTGTTAATTGTTAACTTACCCTTTGGTGGTTTGTTAATACGAGTTGAACGATGGATGAGTTACGAAGGTTTGAATGCATTCCAGGAGACGACCAAAAGTAGTTTTCACAATTAAAACGAGAACGATCTGAACGATTGAACGATTTGAAACGATTTGAACGATTGGAACGATTTGAACAAGTTAAACGAATTGAACGAACGATTGGTTTTTGGTTAGTGTTTAGATAACGGGACAGGTGTAATGTGATAAAAGCATGGTAGATACGCCGCTGGTACTTCTTATATATAAGTGGTTTTATCCTATTACATTTTGTGGCGTTATTTAGTTCACTTGGATGAACGATTTTAAACGATGTCATACAACGATGTTTTCTGAACGATATAAACCATACGAGTTTTATTACGAGAAACGATTTACGATTGGGTTTACAAGAACAAATGTTTTGGGGTTAAGATTCATGGCATCGAGATTTTATAAACCATAACCAACTTATTTTGAGCTGGTTATTCATATTGCAATATCAAACTCTTTTCAAAACAAGGTTTTCAATTATCGACTCATGTATTCACACGAGGTATTACAATATGTAAACGAGCCATGAATCCGACACTCCCACAAAACCTATGTGCTCGCCGGCATTTCTTTGCTGACTTTATTTTTACATATGTTTCAGGTGGTGTTGAATGATGTTGAATGCGACTAGGATGCATGCTCACTTAGGACTGGACGAGGCCTTAGTGACTTAATAACAATGATAGACTACGTTTAACTTGTTTATTCTGTTTCAAGACAATATGTAAATATTTAATAATTCAATAAAATGAAACTTTTGAATCCAGGGTTGTGAAACAATAATTCTGTCGCTCCACTCCCCGACGTTTTCGCTGCGGTTTCGTTGTTTTAACGCGATCGGGGTGTGACAGAAGAGTTGGTATCAGAGCTCATGGTTATAGGAATATGTATAGTATAGTTTAAACAAACCAAATGTCATACCAAAATGTAGCATATGATGAATAAGAAATGTACTAAGTATGCTAAGTTAACATACAAAGTAGAAAAGTCATGTAAATCAATGTGCTAGCATGCTATCAGTCAACATACATAGCAGAAATGTAAAGTAAAACAATGTACTAAGTATGCACACAATGGACATACATAGCATAAAATGTAATGAAATGATGTACTATAAATGTACTAATAAACATAGCAAGTATATGATGTGAAAACAGGAAAACATGAAAGTAACAAGTAGGCACATGTGTTTCACCCCAAAACGTTTGGAAAACAGTAAAAGAGGGGTCTATGTACACACTTGAGATTGCTCAGAAGTCCTAAGATAACCACCAAGCAATGTTAGAGATCACGGAATATCAAACGGCACCTAATATAGGTAACTACATTAATAAACCGGACCTAAATCGGAAGATCGGATAGAATGAGGGCTCGTAAACCAAATGAGTATGGGAACTCATGTAGTATGGTTTAACAAAGCCTACATACTAAATGAAACCTAACCTAAGTGCTTGTGACCCATTACGACCCGTTTAGGTAGCTTATGCTATTTTAACGCGTCGTTCGCGTGAGACGCGTTCGGACCGCCTAACTAGTCCTATGACAAGTAATATATGCCTTAACATGTCTAATATGGTTGTCAAATCAGTTTAGATGTCAAAAGTTATGTTACATATGTTTAAAATGAATTTTGGCATCAAAGGGGTATTTTGGTAATTTACCTAAGGCATATAAACTACCTATCATACAACTAACTAAACGTCGTGACCATAAGGTATAACCTCGGAAGGTTATTCCCTATATACTATGGTCACCTAACGTGTTTGGTCGGATCCTAAAGATCGACCAAATGGGTCGGGTTCGAAAGTATAAGCGATTGTTTAGATCGCTTACCTTACGACCCTATATAAGCACTAAACTAAAAGTGACGAGCTAAGCATGTTAAAACATGCTTAACTAAGTTTAGAAAACAGGTTTGGTATCACAACAAAAGGTTGTGATACCTAAGAGTAGTTTGGTTACAAAATACGCAAGAATACGTATTCTGACCGAAACTACGGCTCGTCACTGAGCCTAGATAACGTGGTAATCAGTAGGTATAGTCACTAGGGACTATAACCATCGTGATCACGCTCACGTTATGAAGCTCAAACGAACTTCGCATCGACCATCAACTGGTCAATGCAGAAAGTCAAACAAAGTTTGACTTTCGAACTCGAAAAGCATTAAAAGAACGAAGGAACACTTACGAAGGGTCCCCGAATGCTAATCTAGATCAAAATAGCTCAGGTATGAAACAAAGGTTTCAACTTAGAGCACAAATGATCAGATTCTTGTGAGAAATGAAGTGAAATGTGTTGGGTATTTATAGTATTTCCCGAACCGTTAAGATCGTTTCATGAATAACGTGATTTAATCTTGTGCGTACACTTGTCAAAATGTTATGGTAACTGAAAATGACCTATTATGAGCTGAAAGGGCAAGTTTAGAATGTGTGGATGAGGTTTAATCAGCTGAAATCTGCTGACTAAGCATACTTATCTGTTCTGGGAGGCTGAGGCGGCCCGCTTCAGGATACACCAAAGCTAATGCAGGCCGCATGGGGCTTCTGATCAGAAAATAAGTTTCAAAAATGACAGTTTCAGCCCCTGCACGTGTTTAAGGCCATTTCCGACACTTCTAAGGCCCGTAAAGCCAACTTTAAGGCCCTAAAATGATGTCTAAACATTGTGGACATGAAACATGCTCAAAAATATCTCAGATGTCAGTTCGTTTGGTCGTACGAACGCGATGTTCGCTTAATTACGACGGAATGCGCATAAGCGCGAAAAACGATCCAAAAGACGCAACGAATGGATTTTTCTTATGCCAAACACTAAAATAAAATATTTTAGTGCTTACATAAATTTTTGGATGTCCGGATGTATTCAGAACGTAAGTTATGCGCGAAAATGCAAACTTGTGCACTTTTTGACACTTTTAGTTCCTGAATGACCCAAACGTTTGTTTTAGCACACCGAACCCCTCAAAGCCTATTTCTAAGCTATGTGAAGGATATTTATGGTATGTTTAACTTATGGTCATGTTCCGGAATGTCTGTTACAGTTCAAATTGGCATACTTTTGCAGTTTGTCAAGTTTAGTCCCTGTAAGCGAATTAACTTGTTTTTGCCATACCAAAGCCTTCAAAACTTATTTCTAAGTTATGTAAAGGTTATTTAAGGTATGTTAAGTCTATTTCACCATTCCGGAGTGTTCGTTGCATTAAACTGGTTATATTTACGCATCGGTGCGCGTATAACCTTCCAGAAAGCGATTTAGAGTTTGGAATTGAACAAGAGTTGATATGTGCAAATGATACACATATTTTTACAAATCCCAAGTATGAAATACAATATTTCATTGGTTTGGCATTTGTTTGATGATTGAAGTGACACAGGTGTCACAGTCTCCCCTACTTTAGGAAATTTCGTACCGAAATTAATACGTAGGAGTCTATTTGTGACTTTGTGTCAAATAACCACCCGAGATATGTAAGGCATAATCCTGACATTTCCTTAACGGACATTTTTCAAAAATGAAAATGAACGAAATGAGTCATTTTCTACCACTTCTTCAGAAACGAAAATGAACGAAATGAGTCATTTTCCACAACTTCTTCAGACCCGAAAATGAACGAAATGAGTCATTTTCCACAACTTCTTCAGAACCGAAAATGAACGAAATGAGTCATTTTCCACAACTTCTTCAGAACCGAAAAATGAACGAAATGAGTCATTTTCCACCATTTCTTCAGAAACAAAAATGAACGAAATGAGTCATTTTTCACCATTTCTTCAGAAACAAAAATGAACGAAATAAGTCATTTTCCACAACTTCTTCAGAACCGAAAATGAACGAAATGAGTCATTTTCCACAACTTCTTCAGAACCGAAAATGAACGAAATGAGTCATTTTCCACAACTTCTTCAGAACCGAAAATGAACGAAATGAGTCATTTTCCACAACTTCTTCAGAACCGAAAATGAATGAAATGAGTCATTTTCCACAACTTCTTCAGAAACAAAAATGAACGAAATGAGTCATTTTTCACCATTTCTTCAGAAACAAAAATGAACGAAATGAGTCATTTTTCACCATTTCTTCAGAAACAAAAATGAACGAAATGAACTCTAGACACATGACAAAACTCGATGTGGTTTCCGTGCACTGAATTTCATAATTATGTATGCATCCATAATTACGCAATTCCTTGCATAGTCCGCACAATTTGTTTGTAATGTGAAGGGGAGGAAAAATCAAACCTGTGATGAGTGTGACTAGACTACCATAGGGTCCTTTTAATTAGATCGACAAAGGATCCTTTTTTTATTTAGGCCACCAAGGAGTCCTTTCAGCTATATCATCACATGATATTCCTAACCAAATTTTTGGATCAATCTGTTTACCTAGACCACTCAGGGGTCTAATTATGGAATGGTACCATATAATCCAAGGGTCTTTACTATTACGTACAAGCCCATTGAAGATTTAATATAGCACCTTTGGATATCCTACTATGAATCCCTTATACGAAGATATGGAAGATTCTACGAGGATTCGGATAACAAAAACTTGGATTACACAAAAACATAAAAGGAAACACATAAGCACATAATCACATAGTTGTTTAACTTGGTTATTAATTCGTTATCTTTGGACGCAGATACTTAAAGCACACCAGGAATCCAATTCGTGGATTTCATTTGGCACTTTAATCATTTCAAGAATCCATCCATGATGATAGGATGATCTACCAAAAATTCGATTTTCGTTTTCAGGAAAACGCAATGTTCGAATTAAGGTACACAATAATTTAGGACATACGGAAATACCCTTAGGTACCCTATTAAGAATTTATAGTGGTACTTGGGGTATTCGTACAGAGTTATAACTTGCACCTTGTACTTCGTTTCTTTGCAAGAGACGGGTACTTAGGATCTTTGTGGAAAACGCAAGAGATTGTAAAATGGAAGAATTTTGGGGGTAGTTTGTTTTTCAAGGAATACGATTCCTTGATTGTCGGTATTGTAGGGGATATGTTGTTTATACATACAATCACATAAATACATTGCAATGTAAATAAAGGATTTATTTATAAACAATAATAACGACTGTTTCATGGACCTTGACAACAAAAGAAAATAATACATAAGATGTGATTATTTCTAAAGAGTGTTGTCTTCTAGTCGATCAGATGCTCATCTCTGTGCTGGATTAGCATTAGCAAGCTTTGGGAAATTTCTTCGGAAATGTCCCATCTCGCCACACTTGTAGCAAGAACCTAGTGGAAAGCGAGCTCGAGCAGGTTTGTTGTCAGCTTGATTTGGTGCAACTGCTGCTACGCAGACTTTTGCTGTATGACCTTTACGTCCACAAATTTGGCATTCGCGGCACTTTACATTAACATGATGATAAAGGTTACATTTGTTGCACAAGGGTAAAGTTCCATTGTATGGCTTCCTAGCACGGGGTTGAGCTGGTTGTTTGGGGACGGCTTGACCACTGTGAGCGACCATGGCGAAGTTCTGAGAAGCCTTTCGCTTCTTTGACCTCTCAAGGGATCCAGTCTGTTCATCCATGGTCTTTGATTCCTCGAGCGGTTTCTGGTCACCCTTTCGGAAAAGCTTACGTTTCCTGATCTGAGATTCAGTCAACGTTGCAGATAGCTCAATGGCCTGCCTAACCGTAGTGGGGTTACTACCAGTAACAATGTCCTGAACTGAGTCAGGGAGACCATCAATGTATTTTTCGATCGCCTTATCCAAAGGCGTAACCATGGTAGGACACAACAGGCTCAGCTCCTCATATCGATCAGTGTATGCTCGATGTTCACCGCTGTCTTGCTTAAGATCGTCGAATTCCCTTTCCAAGGCCCTGATCTCGTGACGAGGACAGAATTCCTTCATCATCAGTGCTCTAAGTTCTTCCCATGTTTGAGCCAGTGCCACTTCGGCACCCCTATCTCTCACCACACCGTTCCACCACGTCAAAGCTCGTTTCTCAAAGACACTAGATGCGAAATCTACCTTTCGCTCGTTTGGACATTGAACATGCCTGAAGGTGCTCTCTAGACTCTCGAACCATTGCAGAAATGCAGTCGCTCCTTGAGACCCAGAAAACTTTGATGGCTTGGCCGAGTTGAACGTCTTCAAGTTGCAGAGGGCATTATTGTTGTTGAGAGCTTGGTGACATTGGGCAACGATGGTCGGGATTGCAGCAGTTATTTGCTGTGTAATGACAGCTGCCAGATCGTCAATAGATACCGGATTTTCGCGTCGTGGAGGCATTCTAAAAGGGGAAACATGAAATGAAACGAGTGAGAGAATTAGATGAAAAGATTGAGATGAACAAATCTGATGAAAGCAAGGATAGTGGTCATTTGTTTGTTACTACAAAGTAACAAACGACCCCGGTGATAAATCAAGGTAAATAGGTCAAAAATAATGTATCGCGAAGACATGCTCGCCTATAAGTGAACACTCATCCCAAGAATTCCCAGGTAAGCACAACTGGTCTCGCGTCTGATGAGATATATACGAAGTGCTTGCCTAGACAGAAAACCCAGAATACAGGCATTCACCCTTCCAGTTTGCACGTGTTCACATTATTTAAAACCCAAAACCTAGACGAGATTTTGAAAACTCAAAGGGGTTCAAAACCATATAACAGAGGATTCAAAACCTTACAATAGAGGGTTCAAAACCTAGTAATCAATCATCCTAGAACAGATGATTAGTTTTCAAAGCGGTTTTGAAATTCATGTTCTTGTTGTGGTCGTCGTCTAAGGATAGGTGACAGTATTGTTTTATGACTAAACGGAAGTAAACTCGCGTTAGGGTCCTTAGAAGGTTATAGACTAGGTCAAAGCATTACTAATAACCTAATTCCCTATAACCATTGGCTCTGATACCATCTTTTCTGTCACACCCCGACCACGTAGAACATACAAAACGTGGCGGAAACGTCGGGGAGTGTTGTAACAGAAATAAATGTTTCAAATCCATGGCAATTGAAGTTTCGTTTTATTAATCAAACATGAAAGTTTACATTGTTTTAAACAAGAACCAAAGAGTACATAACAAAAATTAACTAGTTCTTGTCTCGTTTTAAGTCACTAAGGCACAGTCCCGCCTAAGTATGTCTCGTTAAGTCCTATGCATCATCTCCTGAAAACACATGTGAAAATAGGTACGTCAGCATAAAAATGCCTGTGAGATACATAGGTTTTGTGAAAATAGGTTTCATGACTTATGTTTGAGAAAATGTTTAGTCATGAACCTTGTAATTTGCTTTGTTTTGTAAATCATTTGAAAAACGATAAGATCAGATGATATGTATAAATAAGAGAATAATGTATGGTTAAACGAATAACCATTGTAAAATGAGTTTGTATAAGATAAGTTGTTTGTAAATCAATGTCTTGTGAAAAGTATGTTATTTGTATAAAATGTTATATGTCTCAAACTGAAATGATTCAAATAACGCTACGACATGTAATACCATACAAACACTTATATATAGGAAGTACCAGCGGCGTATCCACCATGCTTGTATCATATTACACATGCCTCGTTACTTAATCACTTAATCAAACCAACAATGTAAGATGTCTATGTTTAAACCAATTGCCAAATGTATTGAATAATATGTCAAAATGTCTATGTCAAGATGTAAATCATGCAACGTATAACCAATGTTGAAAATGCTTATTTGTCAAATGTAAATCATGTAATGTGTAACCAAAATGATATGTATGGCTAGTGAAATGCATCAACTAAACCATATGTGAAATGCACGAAACAAAGTATTGAAGTAAAACTTGGTTTAAATCAAAGTTATGTTTTGTGTAGTAAATGTATGCTATACTGATATTAGACATTTATGCGGTATTGTGAAAATTCATACATCCAAGCCTTGTGACAGTCGGATAACCATGTAAAAATGGGTTATCAAAAGAATATGTATAGTATAGTTTAAACAAACCAAATGTCATACCAAAATGTAGCATATGATGAATAAGAAATGTACTAAGTATGCTAAGTTAACATACAAAGTAGAAAAGTCATGTAAATCAATGTGCTAGCATGCTATCAGTCAACATACATAGCAGAAATGTAAAGTAAAACAATGTACTAAGTATGCACAAAATGGACATACATAGCATAAAATGTAATGAAATTATGTACTATAAATGTACTAATAAACATAGCAAGTATATGATGTGAAAACATGAAAACATGAAAGTAACAAGTAGGCACATGTGTTTCACCCCAAAACGTTTAGAAAACAGTAAAAGAGGGGTCTATGTACTCACTTGAGATTGCTCAGAAGTCCTAAGATAACCACCAAGCAATGTTAGAGATCACGGAATATCAAACGGCACCTAATATAGGTAACTACATTAATAAACCGGACCTAAATCGGAAGATCGGATAGAATGAGGGCTCGTAAACCAAATGAGTATGGGAACTCATGTAGTATGGTTTAACAAAGCCTACATACTAAATGAAACCTAACCTAAGTGCTTGTGACCCATTACGACCCGTTTAGGTAGCTTATGCTATTTTAACGCGTCGTTCGCGTGAGACGCGTTCGGACCGCCTAACTAGTCCTATGACAAGTAATATATGCCTTAACATGTCTAATATGGTTGTCAAATCAGTTTAGATGTCAAAAGTTATGTTACATATGTTTAAAATGAATTTTGGCATCAAAGGGGTATTTTGGTAATTTACCTAAGGCATATAAACTACCTATCATACAACTAACTAAACGTCGTGACCATAAGGTATAACCTCGGAAGGTTATTCCCTATATACTATGGTCACCTAACGTGTTTGGTCGGATCCTAAAGATCGACCAAATGGGTCGGGTTCGAAAGTATAAGCGATTGTTTAGATCGCTTACCTTACGACCCTATATAAGCACTAAACTAAAAGTGACGAGCTAAGCATGTTAAAACATGCTTAACTAAGTTTAGAAAACAGGTTTGGTATCACAACAAAAGGTTGTGATACCTAAGAGTAGTTTGGTTACAAAATACGCAAGAATACGTATTCTGACCGAAACTACGGCTCGTCACTGAGCCTAGATAACGTGGTAATCAGTAGGTATAGTCACTAGGGACTATAACCATCGTGATCACGCTCACGTTATGAAGTTCAAACGAACTTCGCATCGACCATCAACTGGTCAATGCAGAAAGTCAAACAAAGTTTGACTTTCGAACTCGAAAAGCAATAAAAGAACGAAGGAACACTTACGAAGGGTCCCCGAATGCTAATCTAGATCAAAATAGCTCAGGTATGAAACAAAGGTTTCAACTTAGAGCATAAATGATCAGATTCTTGTGAGAAATGAAGTGAAATGTGTTGGGTATTTATAGTATTTCCCGAACCGTTAAGATCGTTTCTTGAATAACGTGATTTAATCTTGTGCGTACACTTGTCAAAATGTTATGGTAACTGAAAATGACCTATTATGAGCTGAAATGGCAAGTTTAGAATGTGTGGATGAGGTTTAATCAGCTGAAATCTGCTGACTAAGCATACTTATCTGTTCTGGGAGGCTGAGGCGGCCCGCTTCAGGATACACCAAAGCTAATGCGGGCCGCATGGGGCTTCTAATCAGAAAATAAGTTTCAAAAATGACAGTTTAAGGCCATTTCCGACACTTCTAAGGCCCGTAAAGCCAACTTTAAGGCCCTAAAATGATGCCTAAACATTGTGGACATGAAACATGCTCAAAAATATCTCAGATGTCGGTTCGTTTGGTCGTACGAACGCGATGTTCGCTTAATTACGACGGAATGCGCATAAGCGCGAAAAACGATCCAAAAGACGCAACGAATGGATTTTTCTTATGCCAAACACTAAAATAAAATATTTTAGTGCTTACATAAATTTTTGGATGTCCGGATGTATTCAGAACGTAAGTTATGCGCGAAAATGCAAACTTGTGCACTTTTTGACACTTTTAGTCCCTGAATGACCCAAAAGTTTGTTTTAGCACACCGAACCCCTCAAAGCCTATTTCTAAGCTATGTGAAGGATATTTATGGTATTTTTAACTTATGGTCATGTTCCGGAATGTCTGTTACAGTTCAAATTGGCATACTTTTGCAGTTTGTCAAGTTTAGTCCCTATAAGCGAATTAACTTGTTTTTGCCATACCAAAGCCTTCAAAACTTATTTCTAAGTTATGTAAAGGTTATTTAAGGTATGTTAATTCTATTTCACCATTCCGGAGTGTTCGTTGCATTAAACTGGTTATATTTACGCATCGGTGCGCGTATAACCTTCCAGAAAGCGATTTAGAGTTTGGAATTGAACAAGAGTTGATATGTGCAAATGATACACATATTTTTACAAATCCCAAGTATGAAATACAATATTTCATTGGTTTGGCATTTGTTTGATGATTGAAGTGACACAGGTGTCACACTAACGCAAGAAACATGCGTTTAGTTTCTAAAACAATACCGTCACCTATCTTTAGGTGATAACTACAATGAGAACACAATAACAAATCCGTTTTGAAAATCAATCATCTATTCCTAGGTGATTTATTATAAGGTTTTGAACCTTCAAAGTTTTTCAAAATCTCGTCAAAGTTTGGGTCTAGATAATGTGAACACGTGCAATCTGGAAGAGTGGATGCCTGTATCCTGAGTTTTCTGTCTAAGGCTAGAGTATTCGTACAAATCCACATAATCAGACCAGTCACTCTTACCTGGGAACTCTTGGGATGAGTGTCCACTTATAGGCTAAAGCATGTCTTCGCGATACATTATATTGACCTATTTACTTTGATTAGTCACTGTGTATCGTTTGTTTGTTCGAGATAACGAACGAATGATCGCCTTCCTTTTGTTTTGTCGATGTTTTCAATACCTCTTTTGTTTATCCAATTGTCAATCTCACTCGTTTCTCATGTTTCCTTGCTCTTTTTAGAATATGCCTCCTCGACGAGATGCACAATCGCAAACTGACGCCGAACTCGCAGCTATTATCACTCAACAAATGGCTGTTGTGATTCTGAATCTAATAACCCAGATTAATAAAGCGAACAATAATAACAACAAAAATGCTCAGTGCAGTTTTAAAACTTTCAATTCGGCTAAACCATTAAAGTTTTCTGGGTCTCAAGGAGCAACTGCGCTCCTACAATGGTTCGAGAGTCTGGAGAGTACATTTAGACATGTTTAGTGTCTGAATGAACGAAAGGTTGAGTTTGCATCCAGTGTTTTCGAGAAGCGTGCTCTTACATGGTGGAACAGTGTGATGCGAGATAGGGGTGCCAATGTGGCGATGGCACAAACTTGGGAAGAGAGTTTGACGATCTAAAACAAGATGGGGGAGAATACCATACGTATACAGATCATTATGAGGAGCTTAGTTTGTTGCGTTCTACTATGGTTACCCCGTTGGAGAAAGCGATTAAGAGGTATATCGATGGTCTGCCCGATTCCGTACAAGACATTGTAACTGGTAGTAATCCTACCACTGTGCGTCAGGCTATTGAATTGGCTCCAACTCTGACTGAGTCTCAAGTCAGAAAAGGAAAACTGACACGCAAGGGTGACAAAAAGCAGCCGACCGACACTGTTCAAGACAAAGGTAAGAGTAAGAAAAAGGGCGAGTCGTCAGGGAGATCGAGGAAGCGCAAGGCTTCCCAAAATTTTGCTGTCACCAATCAGAACGCTCAGAAACCACTAGCTCAACCGCCTGCAAAGAAACAGTATGCTGGTACTGCACCTCACTGCAATAGGTGCAATGGTCATCATGCGACTCAGCAAGCTTGTAAACAGTGCACCACTTGTGGTAAACTCGGGCATACGACCAACATTTGTCGTCTGGGTCAGAATCAAGCTGTTCAGAATCAAGCTCCAGTTCAGGGGAATGCTGCTAGATTTCCGCCTGGCTCATGTTATAATTGCAGAGAAATGGGTCACTTCCGCAACAATTTTCCGAGGCTTGCAAATCTGAATGCCAACGCGAATGTAAATCCTGCTTGTGGACGAGCATACAACTTGAATGCTATTGAGGCTCGAGCTGACAATGAGGTTGTTAATGGTACGTTCCTTGTTAACCATCAACCTACATCTGTTCTTTTCGATTCTGGCGTCGATAGAAGTTTTGTTTCGTTATCATTTGAGCCTTTGCTTGCGATACCTAGAAGTAAACTGAGGAAACCTTTATCTGTCGAAGTTGCTACTGGTAAACCCCTTGTGCTCGATTCTATTATTCGCGATTGTCAATTGAACCTCGATAACCATCTTTTTCCTATTGACCTCATACCGATGCAACTTGGGAGTTTCGATATTATCGTAAGGATGGATTGGTTAACTAAGTATCACACTGAGGTGATTTGTTTCGACAAGATTGTTCGTATTCCTCTATCGACTGGTGAAATTCTAGAAGTTCGTGGCGAGAAACCATCGAATGGTTTGAAACTCATGTCGTGTACGAAAGCCCAAAGTTACTTACGAAAAGGATATGTGGCATTTCTAGCACATGTCACATAGGAGAAAGGTAAGGGCAAGTGCATTCAAGATATTCCGATTGTTTGAGATTACCCAGAGGTGTTTCCTGATGAACTGCCTGGTTTGCCTCCAGTTCGTCAAGTCGAATTTCATATTGATCTTGTACCTAATGCTAACCCGATTGCGAAAGCACCTTATCGTCTTACACCGTCTGAGATGCAAGAGTTATCGAAACAGCTTCAAGAGCTATCTGACAAAGGATTCATCCGACCAAGTTATTCACCTTGGGGCGCTCCAGTCCTGTTTGTGAAAAAGAAAGATGGATCTTTTCGAATGTGTATCAATTATCATGAGCTTAATAAGCTTACCATCAAGAATCGATATCCCCTACCACGAATTGATGATCTCTTTGATCAGCTGCAAGGTGCTACATGTTTTTCCAAGATCGATCTGCGTTCTGGGTATCATCAGCTTCGTGTACTCGAAGAAGATATTCCCAAAACTGCTTTCCGAACAAGATATGGTGACTACGAGTTCACTGTCATGCCTTTTGGTTTGACGAATGCCCCAACTATTTTCATGGATTTAATGAATAGGGTTTGTAAACCTTATTTAGACAAGTTCATCATTGTGTTCATTGACGACATTCTTATTTATTCGAAGTCTCGAGCCGATCACGAACAACACCTTCGTCTGACAATGGAACTCCTGAAGAAGGAACAACTTTTTGCCAAATTCTGCAAGTGTGAATTCTGGCTTAAAGAAGTTCAATTTTTGGGTCATATTGTTAACAAGCAGGGTATTCATGTGGATCCTTCCAAAATTGATGCTATTGAGGATTGGAACACACCTACGACACCTACAAAAGTTCGTTCTTTTCTTGGTCTTGCTGGTTATTATTGACGGTTTATTTCGAACTTCTCAAACATCGCGGTTCCTCTCACTGCTTTGACTCAGAAGAATAAGCCTTTTGAGTGGGGACCTAAACAAGAAGAATCGTTTCAAATGCTGAAACGAAAACTCGGTGATGCTCCTATTTTGTCTTTGCCCGATGGAAACGATGATTTCGTTGTCTATTGTGACGCATCGAATCTAGGCCTTGGTTGTGTTCTTATGCAACGAGGTAAAGTTATAGCTTATGCGTCAAGACAACTAAAGGTTGATGAAAAGAACTACATGACTCATGATCTTGAGTTGGGAGCTGTGGTTTTTGCACTCAAAATCTGGAGACACTATCTTTATGGAACGAAATGTGTGGTTTTCACAGACCACAAAAGTCTCCAACACATTTTCAATCAGAAGGAGTTGAATATGAGACAACGACGCTGGGTTAAACTCTTAAACGATTACGATTGCGAAATTCGCTACCATCCTGGTAAGGCGAATGTTGTAGCCGATGCGCTAAGTCGAAAGGAATGAGTTAAGCTTAATTTTGTTCGCACTCTATCCGATATCCAATCACATGTCTCTCAAGCTCAACATACTTGTGTTTCACAAAATTTGATGGGTAAGGAATTACCACGTCAACTTGAGCTTAAACTCGAAACGAAAGACGATGGGTACTCTACTTCAAGAATCGTTTGTGGATTCCGAAACAAGACGATCTCCGCACTTTAGTGATGAACGAATCTCATAAGTCTCGATATTCTATTCATCCTAGTGCTGACAAAATGTACAAGGATCTTCGTACTCAGTACTGGTGGCCTGGTATGAAAAAGGATGTTGCCTTGTATGTATCTAAATGCCTAACTTGTCTCAAAGTTAAGGCTGAACATCAACGACCATCTGGTTTGCTTGTACAACCAGAGATACCGGTTTGGAAGTGGGAGAACATTGCGATGGATCTCATCACAAAGTTACCACGCACATCTAGAGGTCACGATGCTATTTGGGTTATTATCGATCAATTAACGAAATCAGCACATTTTATACCGATTCACGAGGATCTATCTGCTGATAAACTTGCCAAGATTTATGTTGATGAGATTGTATCTCGACATGGTGTTCCTTTGGATATCATATCCGATCGTGATGCTCGATTTTCATCTCATTTTTGGAAAACCATGCAATCTACTATGGGAACCCAACTAAATCTAAGCACTGCTTATCATCCCCAAACAGATGGAAAATCCGAGAGAACGATACAAACATTGGAGGATATGCTTAGAGCATGCGTGATAGACTTTGGTGGTAACTGGGATTCTCATCTACCGTTGATCGAGTTCTCTTACAATAATAGTTATCATGCTAGCATCAATATGGCACCGTTCGAAGCTTTATACGGTCGAAAATGTCATTCACCTGTCTGTTGGAATGAGATCGGTGAAGCTCAGCTTACAGGACCTGAGCTCATTCTGGAAACAACAGATAAAATCAAGAAAATTCATGATAATCTTCTGATAGCTAGAAGCCGTCAAAAGAGTTATGCGGATATGCGACGCAAGCTCTTGGAATTTCAAGTCGGAGACCGTGTCCTACTCAAGGTATCCCCTTGGAAGGGAGTGGTGAGATTTGGAAAGAAAGGAAAACTTGCACCATTATATGTTGGACCATTTAAGATTGTTGAAAGAATCGGAAAGGTTGCCTATCGACTAGAGCTACCTCCTAAACTTGGGAATATTCACCCGACATTCCACGTGTCCAATTTACGAAAGTGTTTAGCCGATACTGATCTTCACATTCCACTCGACGAGATTCAAGTTGATGAAACAACGCACTTTGTCGAGAAACCTGTGGAGATAGTGGACCGTGCAGTCAAACAATTGAAGAACAAGCGAATTCGATTGGTCAAAGTTCGCTGGGAGTCCAAACGTGGCCCAGAGTTCAGTTGGGAACGTGAGGACCAAATGAAGGTGAAATATCCACAATTGTTTTCACAAGTTTCCTCAAGTTAAAAATTTCGGGACGAAATTTCCTAAAGTAGGGGAGACTGTGACAACTGTGATCTGTAAATGATGTACGATGTAAAATAATATCAATTATCAATAAAACAATGTGTTTTGGTGTTAATATTTGTGTATTTGTGTTTGACGATTTTACGATTTGATTCAAATTCGATTTCAAGCTTTAAATCGCTTTCTGGAAAGTTATACGCAAACTGATGCATAAACGTAATCATTTTAACGCGAAAAACACTCCGGAATAGTGACATAGGCTTAACATACCTTAAATAACCTTTACATAACTTAGAAATAAGTTTTGGAGGGTTTGGTGTGTCGAAAACAAGTTTATTCGATCGCAGGGACTATTTATGTCTAACTGCGAAAGTATGCCGATTTGTACAGTAACGAACATTCTGGAACTTGATCATAAGCTAAACATACCCTAAATATCCTTTACATAGCTTATAAATAGGCTTTGAGGGGTTCGGTATGCGAAAATAAACTTATTTGATCAATAGGGACTAAAAGCGTCAAAAAGTGCATAAGTTTGCATTTACGCGCATATCTTACGTTCTGAATATATCCGGACATCCAAAAAATTTTGTAATCATTAAAATATTTTATTTTAGTGATTGGAATGAAAAATTACATGACGAATTGTAATTTGGATCGTTTTCGCGTCCGTTCGAGTTTTCATCGTAATTAACCGAATAACGTGACCATACGACCAAACGAACCAACATCCAAGATGTTTTCAAGCATATTTCATGTTCCCTATGCTTTAACATCATTGTAGAGCTTTGAAATGGGATTAACGGGGTTTAAACGTGTCGAAAAACAAGTTTTAAGCATGCAGGGGCCTGTTTTGACAGTTTTTGAAACTTGGAACTGATCTCCCCCGCGCCACGCGCCAAGCACAGGGTTACCTGGTGCACCACACTACAGGGGCCAAAACTCAGCAATTTGTTTTCAGCAACTGGCTTGATTTCCAGGGTTAACTGTGCAATTTTCTCAATACCTAGAGCTGATTTTCGATTCCCGTTGTATTTAAAACTATGTCCCACAAATGTAGGGTCAAGATTAAACCATCTAAACACTTGGAATGATCTCCTTGATCCTAACTTCCTATAAATAGAAGTGGGTTTCTCATTCATTCCTCACACTTGATTCTAAATCTGCTCTAAGTTGGAGTTTTATACTTCATACCTGAGCAATTTGAATCAAATCTTCATTGCTTGGACCTTTTGTAAGCTTCTTTCATGCTTTTTATGCATCTCAAGCATGAAAGTCAAACAGTGTTTGACTTTCTGCTTTGACCATGAATTGGTCAACACAAAGTTCGTTTGAACTTTGCAACGTGAGCGTAATCACGATGGTTATAGTCCCTTGTGACTATACCTACTGATTACCATGTTGATTAGTCGAAGTGACGAGTCAAAGTTTCAGTCAAAATACGTGTTTATGCGTATTTTGCAACGAAGCTATTTTCGGGTATCAAAACACTTTGTTTTGATATCAAACCTATTTTCTAACTTAGTTAAACATGTTTTAACATGTTTAACTCGTCACTTTTAGTCTAGTGCTTGTTTAGGGTCGTAAGATAAGCGGTCTTGACAACCGCTTAGACTTTCGAACCCGACCCATGTGGTCGATCGTTAGGATCCGACCAAGCACATTGGGTGACCATAGTTGTATAGGGAATAACCTTCCGAGGTTATACCTTATGGTCACTTAGTTTAATTAGTTGTATGATAGGTAGTTTATATGCCTTAGGAAAATGACTAATATGCCCTTTTCATGCATAATTGTATTTAAGCATATGTAACATAATTTTTGTCACTTAAACTGATTATGCAACATATTTAAACATGTTAGGGCATATAATACTTGTCATAGGACTAGTTAGGCGTCTCGAACGCGCATTTCGCGCGAACGTCTCGTTAAAGTAGCGTAAGCTACCTTAATTGGTCGCAACGGGTCGTAAGCACTTAGGATATGTTCCGATTTAGAATGTAGGCTTTGTTAAACCATATCACATGAGTTCAAATACTCATTTGGTTTATAAGACCTCATTCTATCCGATCTTCCGATTTAGGTGCCGATTTATTAACTTAGCAATCCGAGTTACTAGGTGCTACTTGATTTCCTTGGTTTGCCCGAGCTTTGCTAAGTTCCTTTAGATCAAGGATACTTTGCACTTCAATGTGAGTACATAGTTCCCCTATTTTACTGTTTACAATTGTTTTGGGGTGATTCATATGTGTTAAACGATTTCGATGTTTTCAACAATGACTTCAAAAACGAATACTATGGTTTATATTAAACAAGAACGATTTTCGATAATGTGAACGAACTTGTTTGACGTAATTACATAATGAATGACATTCATTAATTTTGGCCGAACCGACCAGTACTAGGTTATGGTACCATAGGATCTGACAAATCCCGTTATCGGACTGCACCCATGGTTATGTATGGGGGTTATGTGGGTAAAGACTGAACCTGTTAATTGTTAACTTACCCATTGGTGGTTTGTTAATACGAGTTGAATGATGGATGAGTTACGAAGGTTTGAATGCATTCCACGAGACGACCAAAAGTAGTTTTCACAATTAAAACGAGAACGATTGAACGATTTGAAACGATTTGAACGATTGGAACGATTTGAACAAGTTAAACGAATTGAACGAACGATTGGTTTTTGGTTAGTGTTTAGATAACGGGACAGGTGTAATGTGATAAAAGCATGGTAGATACGCCGTTGATACTTCTTATATATAAGTGCTTTTATCCTATTACATTCTGTGGCGTTATTTAGTTCACTTGGACGAACGATTTTAAACGATGTCATACAACGATTTTTTCTGAACGATATAAACCATACGAGTTTTATTACGAGAAACGATTTACGATTGGGTTTACATGAACAAATGTTTTGGGTTAAGATTTATGGAATCGAGATTTTATAAACTATAACCAACTTATTTTGAGCTGGTTATTCATATTGCAATATCAAACTCTTTTCAAAACAAGGTTTTCAATTATCGACTCATGTATTCAAACGAGGTATTGCAACATGTAAACGAGCCATGAATCCGACACTCCCACAAAACCTATGTGCTCGCCAACATTTCTTTGCTGACTTTATTTTTACATATGTTTCAGGTGGTGTTGAATGATGTTGAATGCGACTAGGATGCATGCTCACTTAGGACTGGACGAGGCCTTAGTGACTTAATAACAATGATAGACTACGTTTAACTTGTTTATTCTGTTTCAAGACAATATGTAAATATTTAATAATTCAATAAAACGAAACTTTTGAATCCATGGTTGTGAAACAATAATTCTGTCGTTCCACTCCCTGACGTTTCCGTCGAGGTTTCGTTGTTTTAACGCGGTCGGGGTGTGACAGAAGGAGAAGGAGAAGGAAATGAAAAGGATGAAGGAGAAGGAAAAGGAGAAGAGGAAGGGGAGTCGGAAGGGAATGGTGAAGGGGAAGGAGAAAGAGAGGAAGAAGGGGAAGGAGAAAGGGATATGGCAAGAGAACAAAATGCTGAACCCTCAACTACTACAACAGCCCCCATATATGATGATGAGGATACTATATCATCAGATGAAGATATAAACGAAAACGATATTGAGAGATGGAGTTGTGCTTTCAAGACACTTGAATATCACATTTCGAGATACAATGGGGAAAAATAATTAAAAGGAATATTGCTGAGATTTTGGAGCTGCCGGGACAAGATCTAAAACAAATGATTGATATAAAAGAAGGTCTTGATAATTCAAAGATGGTGGATGAAGTGATTAAAGCAATAAAAAAATATGCAACCTGTTGAAAAGACCCCAAAAATCCCCACGACAGAAACACAATACAGTCAGGCATTCAACACTGAACTAGAAAAAAACTGAAGGGGAGATGGTGAACAAAAGTGTTGACCAACAAGGTGTAGTGTTTGATAAAATGCCATATGAGCAGCCACCATCTACATCTGGGAAAAACCTCTTGAAAAGTTTTGAAGAGGAAGAGACACCCAATAAACCCCAGGAACACATCACCACCAAAAACGCCAAACAAGTCCGATGTGCACGAGAAATGTGATAAGGACAAAACTCCAGACATCACAAAGCTGATGCAAGAAAATACAATTTTAAGCCCTGAAGAGCTGCCTACTGATGAAAAAGCTGATAAAGATGATGAAGAAGATAAAAATAAAAAAAAAGAATGTGGCTGAAGAGGATAAGAGAGATAAAAAGCAGGGCATGTTTGTCACCTTATGTAAGGTGGCAAGTGGTTATACATGAACCAAGGACAAACCCTGAAAATAACCTTTCCACATACATCTTCACTGGATACGGCGATTATGAGTATGTACACTTCTCTCAAAAATAAAATGCCAAACTTTCCATTCATAACGTTTACTTGAAAATATGCATGTAAAAACGATCAAAACGCCATGTATTATAATAGAATGAGTTTGTATAACAAAAACGCCAAATGATGTTTTTTTGGACTGAGGAGTTCAAGATGGGAGCAAAGTTTCTCATGAGGGTGATTTGTGAGAGCATGAAACCAGGATTTCAAGCACACGTCTCAATTATTCTGTGTTGGGCACATATCCTAAACTATGAAGAAAGATACAAGGCTCCAGAATCACCCTCAAGGTTATTCTGCTCAGAATTACTGTTGGTAACTCTTTTGATATATTTAATTGATAAAATTATAATAGGACACTGTTTTGTTGTTTAAAATATGGTACTCAATATTACAGAATACTCCGGCATACAAGAAAACGACAAAAAAAGATGTACGAAACAAAGAATTCAACAGAAACATGGAAACTGTTCTGAAAAATACATGTTTCAAAGGAGCCAAGAAAAATAAAACCATCAAAGATTATGAACTGGTCTTCGTGCCAATAATATGGGAAAGACATTTCTATGTTATCTGTTTCAACATAAAACACGAAAGAGTTGATGTATTGGACAACAACGGTGAAGGGGATGACGTCAGCATTGAGGACAAGTATGAAGGATGGGTGGAAAGATTGGTAAGTATCTTAAAAACTTTGTATATAGAAACTATGTTGACAAAACGCCAAACTAATATATGTGAAAAAATGTGAAACTGCAGCACAGAACTTTTGCAAACTACTTGCGTATTAAAAAACTCCCAAAGCATAAGATCATGAGCAAGGCGAAGATTGTCAGACAACAGATGGATTGGAGGACAACGTCTAACGTGCTCGACTATAGGATTTTTGCAATTAGGCATATGGAAACATACATGGGGGATATAGCTCGTTGGAGAAGTGGTTTGGCAAAAGAAGATGCCCCAAATCAACTCCAGCAAAGACAGCTAAATGAACTAAGGGTAAAATACATTGGAAAAATCCTGCTTCATAGCGAAAATGAAAACAGAAAACAATTGAAAAATTGTCTAAGAACATTCTTGGCTTTAGGGGGACAAAAAATACGTGAATTGTTTGACACAGCAGAAGAGAGAATAGCACAAAGAATGAAAGATTTTGTAGATTAGCTAAACGCTATGGATTGCAAAATTTTAATGTTGACTATTGTGTTTTACTCTTTACATTATTACATCTACATATTTGGTTGTGTGATTTTCTATCATATTTGTGCAAATCATAGAAAACGACATGATTAGAATAATTAACAAATAGTAACCATTTAAAACATAAACAACATTAAAAAAGGGTTAAAAAAACTAAATTGAAACAAGTAGAAAACACAAAAACGTCATATCTATTGGATATCAATAAAACGCCATTAAAACATAAACACCATTCGTAAAAAAATACTTTTAAAAAAAACGACATGTAAAACTAGCATAAAGATGAAAACGGCATTAAAACATAAACGCCATTGTTAAAAAAATACTTTTTAAAAAAAAATGCCATGTAAAACTAGCCTAAAAATGAAAACGCCATTAAAATATAAACGCCATACGTAAAAAATATACTTTAAAAAAAACGTCATGTAAAACTAGCATAAAGATGAAAACGCCATTTATATTTAATTTTTTTGGGCAAAGAAATCATAACGCCATTGTTTAGCGGGAAGTGGACAATGACAATCGTACCCCCGCATAACAATTAGCGCTCCCTGCCACGTGTTGGGCCAGGAATCGTTCTCACACTTTTCACCATTCTCTCCTGATCCCATTCCTATATATATATATATATATATATATATGAGGGTCCAGGTTTTGCTAGAGGTGAACATCAAATTAATTCCCCCTGCCCCCTTTGTTTATTTGTGCGTTTTTAGTTTCCCATGTTTATAGTTAGATGTGTTTGCTCATCTCTTGAGCAAGAAAACTTTGTTAAAGACATGTCTCATGACACCAAAATCCAACCACCATGGTTTGGCTTCTTTGAGGGAAAACTCTTCGCTATCATATCAACAAATTCACTACCTTTTTCTATGTGTCCGAAACATATAAAAGTCATTATTCTCAAATTTAGATGATCGCGGTCTCTTACCAATGTTTCAATTTTAGTTTTCTCAAGATAGGGTTTTATGAGTACGTAAGATACGTTAAGTGCTGCCAGTACAAATTGCAACTTCTTAAAGCCCAACCCTCGAGCCATTATAGCTTCACTATGTCTGTATGTAGTAAGACATTTGTTTTTGAATCTTAGATGCATTCCAATTGCTAAAAAGCTTTAAGATTGTTGTTTTTCATGGGTTGAATTGGTTCGCTAATACTTGTTAGTTAAAGGTGAGTAATCTCTATCCTTAAATTACCCTCAATATGTCGGACTTGTGTGTGTGTGTTTTGTGGGAAGGGGGGTATTTGGCGAATTGACACCTATATACAATGAAGCATCTTATGTAGATTTTTATTCACTTCTACATATAAAAGGTGATAATACGAAGGGATCTGATAGTCTTTTAGAGATTTGTGGATACGAATGTTTTGCTTCAAGCAATAACGTGCTTATAGTTTGATATATATAAAAGGAGGAAAAATTAAAGGGTCACTTTTTTATTTTGTAATTTGAGTATGATAAGAAAAAAAACGAAAGCGAAGGAGTTGCATTTATGGGCATTAAAGTACCCCTTCCAACATGTGAAAATATGGCATGAATCATTATGACTCTTCTATTCAAATTATTTGTATAACAGACAAGCAAATAATATGCACAACATGAGTTGTATATGCATCATGTTGAACTAGCCTAATGCTTGTGTGTACTTATATATTTGTATATGTATTGCCAATGTCATAGAGACAGTTCCACCAACATGATGTGTTTTTGTGTACAAAATCTAAAACGGTAAGGGTGGTTGTGGTGATGCATGCTTGCAAAAATAAGCCAAAAAAATGCTACATTATGCACATTAGTTACCACACGCATGTGAAAGGAAGCAACCATGGAAGCATTTCACTTATATAATAAGGTTTTAATACCCTCTTACCTGGAACAATTAAACACTTTCTTTTCATTTATTTTTCATAAGAACACAAGCATTTTCAATTATTCTTTTTTAAATATCTCCCAACATTTAATATCACGAAAGAGTTCTAGATCATTGAAATATATAACTTGAAATGTGACCTTATTTTAACCAGACCATGTTTACCTCAAACGAAAAGATGCTCATCAAAGAATTAAGAATATCATACAATTGGCCTTACTTAATGTTGACAAAAGAAGGATAAGTGGTGTTTAGAATAATACAATTGGCACATGTTAAAATGTGTAAAGTGGGGTTTCAATAAAAGCACAATTGATTGATGACATTTGTCACACTTCAAAATGAATATATGTCATTGAATACTTTTTCTGGCATTCACAACTGTTGATTTATAAATGTCAAATCATGGAATTCATGAATCAAATAAAAAGAATAATTAGTTTAATACAAGTTACTTGATTAAAAATTTTGACTTTATGCAAATAATTCTATTATTCTAGGTTTGCTTCATAAATAAGTACTTTCAAAAATAAATTTTCTATTAAGAAAAGTTCACCCAATAACAACCAAAATTTTCAAGTGTTCTACCAAAATTTTCTAGGTGTTCTATTAAAGTAATTTTTAGAATCACTATCAAGAAAACTTAATTACCTCTTTGATGTGTGGTAAAATACACATTTTTGTATAGTTTTATTTGTTTTTATTTAGTTTTTAGTATTATATTATATTATTTTGTGTATGGTTAGGTCCTGGTGCAAATGGAGCGAAAATAAGTAATAAGTAAATAACCAGCCAGTTGGGCAGAGTGGGGCCCTGTAACCGAATTAGAATTGCGCTATTTTCATTGATTGAGCCGAGCCCGCTATCTCTAATTTATCTATTAAAGTCTACCATATGAAAACAATCAATTCCATTCTATCGGTGGAGGCGGCTATTAGGTAGTGTTTCGTATGCAGGAATGAGAGGTGGAATGGAATGGATGATTACGAGGGAATGAAGAAAAGGGTGTTTGGTTGGTCAATGGAATGGAATCACCCATTCCAAAATGCATTCCATTCCCTCAAAATCATTCCTTCCACCCCCCATGTTTTTTTTCGAGTTAATTACTGTTTTCGTCACTGTGATTTATCAAAAATCACTATTTCAGTCCATTAGTTTAAAAATTACGATTTCAGTCCATGTGGTTTCACTTTCGTAACCATTTTAGTCCACCTCGTAACCATTTCAGTCCCTGTACTTACAGAATAAATGGATTGAAATGGTTACAAAAGTGAAACCACAGGGACTGAAATGGTTACGAAAGTGAAACCACAGGGACTAAAATCGTAATTTTTAAACTAATGGACTGAAATAGTGATTTCTGACAAACCACAGGGACGAAAACAGTAATTAACTCTTTTTTTTCCATTCCATCCCCTCTTGCACCATTCATCAACAACACCACAACCCACCGCCTTCGCCACAACCCACCACCACCACCACCACCGACGCCATCGCCGCCACTCGCCACCACCTCACCCCGACAGCCACCGCCGCCGCCGCCACCCACTCGCCACCGTTATCACCCACAGCTACGACCAACCGCTAAGGACACTCGCCGCCAGCGTCGCCCACCACCGTCGTCAACGCCACCACCGTCGCCACCACCAACCGCCACCTCTTCTGCCACCCACCAGCAGCGAACACCTTGCCACCACCACCACTCGTCGTCGTCTCCGCCGCACCGCTACTCGCCGCCACCACCACCACCCATCGCCACCTCTTCTGCCACCCACCAGCAGCGAACACCTTGCCACCACCACCACTCGTCGTCGTCTCCGCCGCACCGCTACTCGCCGCCACCACCACCACCCATCGCCGCCGCCGACACCCACCACCGCCACCTATAACCACCCACAATCATTACCACCGACCACCACCACCACTCACCGCTGATTTTATTACTCCGTTTTTCTTGCCTACCGAACAATACACAATAATAACTCATTCCATTCACACATGGTAACCAAACAAGACATGGAATGGTAATGATCCATTGCATTCCCTCGTCCATTCCATTACCTCATCCATTCCATTCCTTCGTCCATTCCATTACCCCATACCAAACAGACCCTTATGGAATAAAGGGGGATTGCATTTATTGTTAGGATAGAAATATGAATTAAGGGGCTGCCATATTTTCTCTTTGGGGATGCGGCCACAAGAAAAGAAAAAATATATAATACAAGATCTTGATATATTGAAGAAAATATATAGAGTTAACTTTCATTTTGCGCCATATGGTTTGGTCATTTTAACGGTTTTGCTTCAACAGTTTAAAAATAGTCATTTTCCTCCCTGATCTTTCTAATTTATTGGGGATATACATCGTGACGAAAGACAAAAAGAAAGATAAATATATTAATTTTCTTTGGTGGCCAATTATTAATATAAAAAGAGGGATATCCCTATTACGGCCAAGAAAGATCAAAAAGGTTAGTGGGCCGTGAAAAGAAGTAAGGCCTAGCAAAGTTTACGTAAACTTGGGGGCTACGGCTGAATATGAGAGAGCCAGAGATCAGACAGCAATTGACGTCAATTATTAAAAAAAAAAACAGAAAAAAAGAGAAGATGAAGAAGGGAAAAGAGTTGGTTCGAGGGTTCAAGTCGCGATCAAGACTCAAGTCCGGGTTTTCAATTTATTAGTATTCAATTTTGTTAAGACTTTGTATTTTTAGATTTGATACTATGTTTTGTTTATCATATGAGACTTGTTTCTTTTTCTTGAATATGATTCTTGGCTAAACTTTCCATGCTACCTAGGCCTAGATGAACTATGATTTAATGTTTTGACTATTCGGTTTTGACTAATGATTAAATTGGGATGATTTACATATTCCTGTTTTGTGATTGTTAGACTCTGTATGCCCAAGACACATATTAAATTGATGTGGCTAGTACGTTATGATCCAAGTCGAGTCATACCCAATAACAAGCTAGACAAACACTTATATTATTTATTTGTGATATGATCAAACAAATAAATATTAACACTTACAATATTTAGAAATTGGTTTTCTAAATAATTGCACTTGACAAACCAATAAATTATATGGATAATTTATTTTGAGAGAGTATTTTATTTTGTTATTTAATGAGTTAAATAACTTAATAAAAGTTGTATAAAGTCTTGTGAACATATGATGTTATATTTTATAAAAGGTATAAAATAAACAAGACTTAAATTTTATAAAAAAAGATTGAATTTTTTTTTAAAAATAAAGCTAGCCGCCACCCCCCATGGGGTCTTCCCAAAAATTGTTGGTCCAATAATGATTCATGCATTTGCATGTATTTTCATAGGGTGATCTTCCCTAAATATTTTTGGCCAATTATCTTACATGCTTTTGCATGTGGAAGACATCTCTTGATTGGGTGGTCTAACCAAGACCATTTTGTCCAATGGGGTTTCATGCACTTGCATGTGTAAGTTGGCACATGATTGGTCAAGGTGGGTGGCAATTCTCTCTCATGGTTCTATAAATACTTAGATGTCAAATGCAAGAACTTGCAAGACTTGTGAACTTGATTTTAGCTCTCAAATTTTCGGCCTACACATGGTTGATCAAGAGAGTTTTTCATTTTGAAAATCAAGTGTAAGAACTCAGAGAAATCGGCCATGAGATGGTCATACAAGAGAGTTTTTCTCAAGTGTTTTCAAATGCAAGAACTCTAGAAAAGGCCCTCTAATTTTCTGCCATATGATGGTTTAAAGAGGGGATTTTTCAAGTGAGTTGCAATTGTAAAATCCTAGCTAAAACTAGAGTGTTTGTTGGAAGGCTTGGGGTATACAAGCTTGAGGTCTTCTACACTTGAAGGCAACCGTTCAAGAAGCATCATCATCTTCATGTCCTTTACTCCTTGGAAGGTAGTATTTTAAACACTCTATGGTTGTGTTTTATTTTGATAGCATGCATATTCGTATATGGATCCGGGATTGGGTTTTACATATAAAATGAGTTTTATATCTAGTAAGTAACATGTTTTAAATAATTATTTCCGCTGCGTTTTTATTTTATATGGATAAAATACTTTGATAAACATGTGAAATGCCCAACAGTGGTATCAGAGCCGCTTATATGAGTGCATGCTTCATAGGATATAAAATTTTCGGGCTTCGGGTTTGGGTAAAACCCTATGGCCGAAATTTTCACCATGGTTAACCCTTTGTTTTTCAAGATTATTTTCTTACATGCATAAGGGAATCTTGAAAAATTATTTCATATGGATGATATGTTTGTTTGGACAAAACTTACCTTTTCGGTTTTTTAGTACATAGCCGAAAATGGTTATAAAAGGGAACCATTTTTTTATGCTTCTTGAAATTAATATATATATATATATATATATATATATATATATATATATATATATATATGGATATATATTTTGGTGCATTTAACCTAGCCATGACCTTGTGTTGATTGATTGTGTTGTGATTTATTTTATTAATTATTCAATGGGTTGTAATAATTATTATTTTGTTCTTCCATTAGAAGATATGTAATTTATTTATTTTCATTTGGTATGTAAAATAAATAGATTAGGTACATTTTATTTTACTAGAAAAAATGTATTAGGATATATTTTGTAAAAGAAGATACACACAAAAATGCGGTTTTGGTTTGGACCATAATATTCGGTCCAAAGAACTTCATCGTTCTCAACAGGATTTTAACCCGATAACCAAAACACAATTTTTTTTTTAAGTCCAAAGGAGTTTGGAGCTGAAAATAAAAGACTTTTGGAAGCTCAAAGAAGGTGGAGAAATCACAACACAAGAATGAGACTTGAAGCATTTGGATGCGGGATCAAGTGGGAGTTCATCGACACATTACTTGTGTCTTTTTTCACCCTTTAGGAAGGACCTTTTGGCACACTTGTTTCGGCTAACAAGTGTGGTCAAAATAGTTGGCTATGGTTATGCACCTATTGATATATGTGTTATGCTTGTGTGGTTGCTTATTTTAATGTTTGGATGATATTTGGATATGCATGCTTAACAAACTAATAATCAACAACAAGCTTAAAAATGGTTCTTTGGAAAAATCATTAAAATTGGTTAATAAAAGGTTATTAAAAATTAATGATTTTTATAATAAAATTGGTTTTATTAAAAGAACCTTGAAAATTTGTTTTACAAAAATACCAAGGATTTGAATGCATGCAAATGTATGGTACATAATATTTTCTAAACTAGAATTTTGAAATATTAAAAACCCTTTTATAAAACAAGTCAAACACCATCCTTTTATACAACACTCGAAACACTTGGGAACTCTTATTGTGGGATAAAGGTCACCTAACCACATTTGAGGGAACTTGTATGTTCGAGGTGGGTTTACCATGTTTGTGGGATAAAGGTCACCTAACCACTTATGTGAATAAACTCACACGTGTGTGTAAGTTGGACGACTTGATTTGGTAACCATGAACTTAGGGTCACCGAAGCATGGGGAACAAAGGTGTTGATGGGATTAAACATGCCAACTAAACATAAAGATGTTTAACCGATCCCATATGTCTAGAAGTTGCAAAGAGTTGCAATTGTCAAACGTTGACTACCTTGTTAATTTAAATAGATGGATAAAGGTCACCTAACCAATATTTAAATGTAACGTTGGATTCTAGATTTTAATTATTAATTGTCTATGAGACACAAATGGGTATTAATGATTAAAATATAATAATATTGAAAATACTAAAATTTGAACCTTGTTAAATTTTGTAGATGGCCGCTAACAATATTACCCAAACCGTCCGTAACCTATCACTAAAAACAATCCTTGACAAGGATCGTCTCAATCATAACACTTCATGGATTAATATCGAAACTTAAGAATCGTTCTCAAGTAAAAGATATCCTATGTGTTGAACGATCCTAATCCCGATGAACATCTTATGGAAGATAAGGATGCCTATAACGATTGGATTAAGTATATCGAGAATACTACGCAAGCCTCTTGCCTCATGTTAGGAATTATGATTCCCGAGATTCAAAAGGTTTTGAACATCATGAGCATACGACATGATTACCCAATTGTAGGAAATGTTCCTAAGGGTAGAACGCTTCGAAACGGTTCGAGCGCTTCATGCATGTCGAATGGAGGAAACCCAATCGGACTCATCTTATGTCTTTAAGATGAAAAGCCACATTGATCACCTCGAAAGGCTCGATATGGATAAAAGAGTTTTATCCATTCTAACGATCAATGAGGGTGGCAACTAGAAAGGGCATCACCCCGACACCAAAACAAATGTTGAAAATGGAAACGGGTAATTCAAAGGGAAATGATTAGAAAGACTAAAGCGAAACCACCGAAACCAAAAGAGAAGAAGGCAAAGGTTGCCATGAACGATCCATGCTTTGAGTGTGGTGAGATAGGGCATTTAAATAGGAATTGTCCAACCTATCTCAAAGAGTTGAAAAACAAGAGGGATGCTAGGCAAACCTCAGGTACAATCTTAATGATACATATTGACCTTAATGTTATTTCTTCTAACACATGGGTATTAGATACCGGATGTGGAACTCATGTTTGCAATTCGTTGCAAAAGGTCCAAAAGAAATAAACATTACAAGAAAGGAGACTATGTTTTAAAACTTCCAAATAGTTTGGAAATTGTTTTAAAATGTCTTGAATGCTCCTAGTTTGACTAGGAACATTATTCTAGTTTCCCATATAAGACAATATGGTTTTGACTTAAAGTTTGCAGACATTGAAATTTATATCGATGAATGACATGTTTTACTTTAAACCTATGCCTTCAAATGGTATTTATGAATCGGTTCATAATAATACACCTTTTGATAGTTTAATGTACCAATCAATCACCAAGAAACTCAAAATGGTTTTGAGTAAGACCTATCCTTGGCATTATCGCATTGGTCATATAAACAGATGTCGCATGTAAACACTTCGAAAGAATTGTCTTTTGGAAACAAATGAAATTGGTTCATTTGATACATGCGAATCTTATTTACAAGGTAAAATGACCAAGTAATCCCTTAGGGGGAAAGGGCAAAAGATTTATTAGGTATCATACATTCGAATGTATATGATCCTTTTAAGCCAATGACTAGGAATGGTGAAAGATACTTCATTACTTTTACCAACAACTATAGTAGTTATGGTTATGTGTACTTGACACAAAGAAGAAGTTTTGAAACGTTCAGAATCTTCAAAAGGTAAAGTACAAAATCAACTCTTTTAAAGTTCTTCGTTTCGATAGAGGAGGAGTCGAACTCTATTGGATATGGTTCGATCTATGATGGCTAGAAGCGCATTATCTCTATCATTTGGGGTTACACTTTGCTCTCCACGGCTCGTATGGCCCCAACCAAGAAAGTGGATACGACATCTTTTGAAATATGACATGGAAGGGTTCCATCATTATCATATTTAAAAGTAAGGGGTTATGAAGTTTATGTTAAGCTACACACCTCAAATAAAAGTACGATCCACTAAGTGTATCTTTGTAGGATATCCTAAAGATGGTATAGGATATTATTTCTACGATCCAACAGAGCAAAAGGTATTTGTTGCTCGAAAGGCTGAGTTCTTGGAAGCTAAGTTCCTTGTGGAAGGAATTATTAGAACAGTGGAACTTGATAAGGATCGAGAACCACAAGCCGATACACATTTGGTTAATACTAGCACTCAACAAGAGGTTGTTGAAAATGATCAAGTGGTTGATCAAAACACACAAAACGTTCGCAGATCTGGTAGAATTAGTAGTCCACCTAAAAGATATGGATTTTTCATAGATGGATGCTACGTGGTAGATTCAGGTGAATCAACCACATACCATGATACAATTTCAAAATTCGATTGTGACAAATGGCTTGAAGTCATGAACGTAAAGATGCAGTCCATGTATAACAACCAAGTATGGGAATTGGTTGTAGCACCTCTTAACTCCAAAGTAGTTGGAAGTAAGTGGGTTTTCAGGAAGGAAACCGATATGCATGGTAACTTGGATACTTATAAAGGGAGACTTATAGCAAGGGGTTTCAATCAAACTCAAGGGGTTGATTATAATGAGACCTTCTCGCCTATAGCGATGCTAAAGTCAATAAGGATATTATTTGCCATACCTGCATATTATGAATATGAGATTTGGCAAATGGATGTCAAAACGGCTTTCCTTAATAGATATCTTGAGGAAGATGTCTATATAGTTAAGCCTGAAGGTTTTGTCGATCCAAAAAAACATCCTGACAAAGTATACAAGTTAAAGAAATCAATCTATAAATTGAAACAAGCATCTAGAAGTTGGAATAACCGTTTTGATGAAGAAATTAGGGAATATGGATTCATCAAGAACGTCTATGAGGCTTGTGTGTATAAGAAAACTAGTGGGAGCATCATCACTTTCTTAGTATTGTATGTCGATGACATTCTACATTTTTGGAAATAACATTCCAACCATGGAAGGTGTAAAAAAAACCTGGCTTGGAAGTTGTTTTTCCATTAAGGATTTTGGTAAAGTCGCCTATATTTTGGGAATAAAGATCTATAGGGATACATCAAGGTGCTTGATAGGTTTAAACTAAAGTGCATACATTAACAAAAGTCTTGAAAAGGTTCAAGATAGAAAACTCTATGAAAGGTTTGGTACCTATTCAAAGAGGGGACAATATTGAGTGCGTCTCAATGTCCAAGCTCAAAGGATGAGCAGGAAAGAATGAAAGGAATCCCATATGCGTCAGCTATAGGATTCATTGTGTACGTAATGATATGCACTAGACCGGACAAGTTATGCGCTTTAAACATAACGAGAAGATACGAGCGAGAAACGTCATTAAGTGACTGTTAAAATATATTGAAATACCTCAGAAGGACTAAGGATACATTTCTAATATATAGATCTGGTGAAAGGAACTCGTTGTAAAGGGTTACAAGGATGCGAGTTTCGGAATTCGTTGTAAAGGGTTACATGGATACGAGTTTCAAAACTGATCGAGATGATTCTCGATCACAATCAGGGTAGCATTGTCCACTACAAAATCAGAATACATCACCGCTTCATTGATCAAGATAATTCATATGGATCTACCACTTGAATTATTGATCTAGGGGTAGTCCATACCATTCAGGACCCCTAGAGATCTTTGTGATAACGATGGTGTGATTGCTTGAATCACGGAACCTCGTGTACATCGAAAGACTAGGCACATTGAGCGGAGTTTCAACTACATAAGGGATGAAGTTGAAAAAGGAAAAGATATGTATTCGCAAAATTCACACTGATCAAAATATTACGGATCCACTCACGAAGCTCCTTGAACGAGCAAAGCATGAAGGGTCATACTTGTGCCTAAGGACTTCGATATTCTAGTGATTGGATTTGATCTATTTTGTATTTGGATATTGGAACAACTGTTACTATAACTCTTTATGGTATTTTGAGTTATGTTCCATTTTTAGCATGTTTAAATCCGTGAATAAGTTAATTATTCTAAATGTCCGTAGTCGATCATAATTATGGGAACATATATGAATGTAAGACTATTATGAATTTGGATTGGTGGATATTCATTAGATACGAATATAGAGCAAAGTGTTGCTGCCAAAGTTCATAGATATTTGTGGGAGACAAATATTGGACTGACTCGCTCTCAAATATTATTGCATGGAATCATTTGTGATTGATCATAAGTAAATTTGAGTAAAGGAGAATATCATAGTATCCTCTGACCTGAGATACATATTGGGTCTTGATATTCACCAAATATTATACCTTGACTTTTTCTTCGCTGTTAGTAATATGACAGTACATAAGGCTAAGCTCAGGTGTGGTACAAGGTGATTGTGAGAGACGTATGTAGTCAAGACGGGATTTGTTCCTCTTATTCGTTGAGAGTAAGATGTCTAAGGCCTGCTAAAGTTAAATCAACAGAGAGTGATCACTCTGTGTCTCTGGATTTAACATGACATCTGTAACGAAAGGATAAATGATAGTTTCACCTAAATCATGTTCAAGTAAGGGACTTGAAGGGGATGATGTTACTGAATGGCACATATAGTCATACGTATTAGGGGTAGTAAACCGTAGTTAGGCGTTATATACTGCTTGCATCAATCTTCTATGTATCTTGTGCAAGTGGGAGATTGTTGGACTCTGTATGCCCAAGACACATATTAAATTGATGTGGCTAGTACGTTATGATCCAAGTCGAGTCATACCCAATAACAAGCTAGACAAACACTTATATTATTTATTTGTGATATGATCAAACAAATAAATATTAACACTTACAATATTTAGAAATTGGTTTTCTAAATAATTGCACTTAACAAACCAATAAATTATATGGATAATTTATTTTGAGAGAGTATTTTATTTTGTTATTTAATGAGTTAAATAACTTAATAAAAGTTGTATAAAGTCTTGTGAACATATGATGTTATATTTTATAAAAGGTATAAAATAAACAAGACTTAAATTTTATAAAAAAAGATTGATTTTTTTAAAAAAATAAAGCTAGGCCGCCACCCCCCCATGGGGTCTTCCCAAAAATTGTTGGTGCAATAATGATACATGCATTTGCATGTATTTTCATAGGGTGATCTTCCCTAAATATTTTTGGCCAATTATCTTACATGCTTTTGCATGTGGAAGACATCTCATGATTGGGTGGTCTAACCAAGACCATTTTGTCCAATGGGGTTTCATGCACTTGCATGTGTAAGTTGGCACATGATTGGTCAAGGTGGGTGGCAATTCTCTCTCATGGTTCTATAAATACTTAGATGTCAAATGCAAGAACTTGCAAGACCTGTGAACTTGATTTTAGCTCTCAAATTGTCGGCCTACACATGGTTGATCAAGAGAGTTTTTCATTTTGAAAATCAAGTGTAAGAACTCAGAGAAATCGGCCATGAGATGGTCATACAAGAGAGTTTTTCTCAAGTGTTTTCAAATGCAAGAACTCTAGAAAAGGCCCTCTAATTTTCGGCCATATGATGGTTTAAAGAGGGGATTTTTCAAGTGAGTTGCAATTGTAAAATCCTAGCTAAAACTAGAGTGTTTGTTGGAAGGCTTGGGGTATACAAGCTTGAGGTCTTCTACACTTGAAGGCAACCGTTCAAGAAGCATCATCATCTTCATGTCCTTTACTCCTTGGAAGGTAGTATTCTAAACACTCTATGGTTGTGTTTTATTTTGATAGCATGCATATTCGTATATGGATCCGGGATTGGGTTTTACATATAAAATGAGTTTTATATCTAGTAAGTAACATGTTTTAAATAATTATTTCCGCTGCGTTTTTATTTTATATGGATAAAATACTTTGATAAACATGTGAAATACCCAACAGTGATTGTTTATGAATTTGTATGCTTGTCTTGGTTGTGATTGGTTGTTTAGTTAGGTGATCTTGTTAGTCTGGTCTGGAACTATTTAGATCATTCTAGGTTCGTTAATCTATTAGGTTTTCGGTCTAGAGCTTGAGATTAGAGATAATTCAAGTTTAACTAAATTAATTAAAATCAACTGAGTATAGTGTGCATCCTTTTCTGGCAACTCTAGGGACGAGTCAGGATTGCTAGGTTATTAGCTAAGCGTTGTTTGGTAGTTTGGGTGGCCCATAGCTCGGATCTAGCTACTTATTCGCGTTTAGGGTTTCCTAGGTTTTCAGTAGTTATTTTACAGGTTTAGCTTCATGATTGGAGGATTTTAGCACCATAGTTGTTTTTAATATGACATTCGTGGGATTCAGTGTCGATAGGTTGAGTCGTTTCCAATTTAGCACTTTATCACTTTGTTCCATCTTCTATTTTGGTTGATCATCCTTAGCGGGAGGTTTTCTGGGTAGATTCGGAGCTTTAGCCATTGGTCAGGACTAGAGGTCATGGGTTGGTCATAGGGATTCGAAGCCTGGGTAATTCTTTCTCATTATTGTCTGCTTTTCGTCACTTAACCATCTTTCTTGCTTGCTCTGTTCTCTTGTTTACTCGCTTTAGTAGAATTAGAAAAATCCCAAAAACACAAATTAAACCAATTAAGTAAATAGTTGATTCAGAGTCTAGTTAGCGTCGCTAGTGTCTCGTGGGTTCGATACTCTGACTTCATTAGGCTTTACTACGTTCGATAGGTACAATTTCCTGTCAGTGGTCTAGCATTTAGAGAGTCTTAGTTTATAAATTTAAAACTAGGGTGTCTAGATTAGGTTTGTTTTTTTATAGACCGCATTTTGGACATCACTCTTCATATCTTAAAATCATTTTTGCCCTTTGTAACCATTTAACTTTGGCATTTGCATCATAAATGAAGTATGACAATTCATAAATTTGATCGGACTTGACAACTAGAACATGTATTCTATTAGTGTGTGTGTATAGCGTATATAGACAAAGAGTTGGTTAGTTAGTAGTTAGTTAGTTGTGTTGGTTATTTCATCCTCTATACATACGGAGGTTGTATTGTATTCTGAGATTTATTTTGATCTGAGATTAGAAGAGTTTGAGCTCAATACCTGTAGTTACGGTATCAGAGCAACCTTTGCTTCGGTGACCTGTGTTTTCCGATCATCTTCTCCTTCGAAGCCTCATCTTCTCCATCTTCTCCGATAAAGCTTCTTTTTCTTTGGAAATACTGTTCTTTTTATCATAGATTCTGATTGTTCTTTTCTATCTATATTTATCTAGCAAAAGTAAAACCCTGGTTCTCTAGTTGACGTGTGCGGGTGTGGTTATAAATTTTAGATATATTTTAAGCACTTTTTACTCGCGAATCAAGTTTTAAATTTATAAAACACGATACAATACTATCACTCTACACACGTTAGGGCAAGTGCACCCATCGTAGACGTAGTATAGTGAAGGTAAGATACCGAGGTCGTCCAAGGACACAAGAGCTTGTAATACCAACTTATCGTTAATGTCTAATCTAACCAAATTTTGATAAAAGTTTTGAAAGTGTTAAAAGATAAACTAGAAAATGAAAATATAAGGAAAAATAAATAGACCAAAAGGGATCACTTGGTTCCAACTCCTCTTTTACGTATCCTTTAATGATTTCCACACTTTGGGCTTTTTAAGAGATTATCTTATTTATAGTGGTAGGCCCCTCTTGTGAAGGCGACATTACCCTCAACCTATCAGTCTGAGTCAGCAGGGACAGTCCCGCAAGGTCGAATTACTGAAAGATAATTAAGTAAGTTATTAATGCGAAGAGTGGTAGGTCCCCTTCCAGGCGACGTTACCCTCAACCCATTGGTCTGAGTTAGCAAGGATATAGTCCCGCAAGGTCGGGTTAATGTTTTAATAGTAGCTTATAGATGAGGGATTACAAGCGGTTCTTACTTCCCCCGATTTGATGCTATCTGCCTCAAGGGAAGTCCTACTAAGCTTGAATCAGGTCCTCGCAGGATCTATACATTGAACGAGGTAAGAACTTTACCCAAACACCCTTCTAATCCCCTTCCAGGCAGTTAACGCGCTTTATATAGACCGTAAACACACGAATGAGTGAATCAACAAAACATGAAGAAATGATTAAGTAAAGTTCACCTTCAAAATAGAAAACTAGTTATTAAAGTCATTAATACATACCCAAATAAAAAGTTGCCAAAGATTAGAAATCAAAAGTAATACATAAAAGATTTGTCTTCACCAAGTGATGTAAGAGATTTAGCCAAGCATGGCCTTTGTTTTACAAGAACTCTTATGATCGATCTTAGATCCCAAGACTACTACACACTCTAAAAGATGAAAGATGGATGATGGTGGTGTGTGTTGGTGTTGTAGTGGTGGTGGACTGGTGGCAAGTGTGAGAGAAGTGGTTTGCCAAGGGATGAATTGGAATGAAACCAAGCACCCCTATTTATAGCTGGAAACAGAACATTCAGACGACCCCATGCCCACCTGGCATGGCCCTGTGGTCTTCAGCTTCTTTCCCTTCATTAACTGCAGATGTCAGGTCCTGTACTAACACGGCCTCGTGTGTCAACGGCACGGCACGTGGTGAATGTACTTGTTGTACTATCTCAGATTCTGCGAATCTTAGAGTTGACCACGGCCCATGTTGAGTTGGCATGGCCCCGTGTTGGTTTGTCTTTTGTCGTTGTCTTTTTCTGCAGGGAATCTTGACTGGGCACGACCCATGCCTGGTGGGAACGGCCGCGTGCCTAAGCTTCTGTTTATATTATTTTTGTTGGTTTGGATGTAGATGGGGGTTCGGTAAGTCGTGCCAATCCTTCTTCTTTGTATTTGTGTTTGTTTCTGTTGTTAATTTGTTCCTTTTGTTCGTTTAAGCTATTTTGATCCTGTAAATTAAAAGTAAACAAAGAAACATGCTTTTTTCAACATTAGTACCGAAACATGGTTGATTTTACGCCTTGTTTGATGTAATTTATATGTTGCATTTTACGCACATCAGTAGTCATCATCGGTAACTTGATCAATCTTCAATTCAGAGACAAATCAAACCAAAATTGTTTCGTATTAAACCAATCAAACCCTAATCAAGAATCAATCGATACGCACAAAAACCAAATTATTTCTTACCTTCTCACAATTTTATTGATTGCATTCTATTGACTACCATGGCTGATTTGCACATCAAACCACCATCTCAGGAACAATCATCGCATCTTATATGTCAGATTTTTGAGAAGCAAGGTCATGAAGTTGTGAATTGTTTCTATCGGTATACACAGATTAATTCAATGATTCAAAATAAAAGTGATGAATTATTTGATGATTATAATCGATCTGAATCCGATTTCACTCTAAAATTGGAAGATGCTAGGGTTCTACCATTGCAATTTGATGATAATTCGGCCCGTAGGACAGATTTAGGGTTTGGAGATAAACCTACTTTTGAATCACGCATAATCGATACCAAGTTAACTATGGATCCACAAGCTCCATACACTAATTCAGTATTGGACCCTGGCCCAACTTCATATCACACCACAAATTCAACATATAAAACACCATTTTTAGCCCAACAGTTACTTTTGGGCATGCTATTGGTCAGGGTTTTATATATGCTACTAGTCAAGCATTTGTGAGAAAGTAGATTCATGGATACCCGACTCTGGCACCACTTCGCATATGACCGCCGAGTCTTCTATTGTATTTGATGTTGCTCCCTACACCGGCTCTGAGGGATTCGTCGTAGGGAATGGTATGGCTCTTACTATTTCACACATTGGTAGTGCTTTGCTTCATTTATCTGATCGCACTCTTACTCTTAGACATGTTCTTGTGGTTCCTGGCTTAGCCAAGAACCTTTTCTCGATCACACAGTTAGTGATTGATCATTATATAGCTATTGTTTCTTATATCTAGGTATATCCATTCAGACTCTTGACGGACAACTCTTCCATCACACACGTGGCAGTCCACATCAGCTATATTTACTTGCTGCTTTCATTTCTGTTTCTCGTGAGAATTGGCATTCTCGATTGGGTCATCTACTTGATGATGTTTTGTCTAGATGTTTGTTTTTTACATTTGAAAAACAAAACCTAACACACATATTGTACTGCATGAAGCGTTTCAAAATCGACTAGATTGCCTTTTACATCACTTGTATCCCATTCTACTTCACCTTTACATATTATACACTATGACATTTGGGGTGCCTCGCCTGTTATGTCTAGAGATGGATACAGATATTTCATTACTTTCATTAAGAGCCTCTTCTCCTACACGATCAAGCATCTTTAGTGTGATGGTTCTCCTGAGCTCATTCGTGGTTCCATGGCTCGTTTTCTTTCAGACTCTGGCATTGCTTATCGCATTTCATGTCCATATACTCCCCAGCAGAATGGGGTTGCTGAGCAAAAAAAACTGCCATCTTTCTGTGGTAGCTCGAGCTTTATTGTTTCATGCTTGTTTACCAAAGGAATTCTTGTATGATGCATATGCCACTGATTCCTTCCTTATTAATCGGTTACCATCACCAGTTCTTTATCACTCATCTCCTTACGAGGTATTATTTGTATCTCGTCCTGATTACTCTCTTCTTCGTACCTTTATGTGTTTGTGTTATCCGTTTCTAGGTGATACTCGAGCGGATAAACTTTCACCTAAATCTACTCCTTGTATCTTTGTTGGCTATGCTCCATCTAATCTCGGTTATCTCTGATATGATCCTCATACATCTCGTTTGTATACTTCTCGTCATGTTCGATTCCATGAGTCCATTTTTGACATCCTAGAAAGTTCTACTACTTCCACAGTTTCTTCAGATTCTATTGCTTTCTTTATTTCCCCTCCTTCACTTTCGAATTTTGTTTCTTCTCTTTCCTCTTCATCTCCTCATGTTATTCCTTCCTCATCTTCTCCTTTTATTTCCTCCCTTAATATTACTTAACCTTATTTTACTTCTTCTACTCCTCATCATGTTGTTCCGACAAACTCGACGCTTATACGATCTTGTGATCATACACGGCAGCCTCGTCAGTTACCTGATCATGTTATTTTTCATATCTCTACTACTCTCATCACTGAGCCTCCCACATTTCGACAGGCTCAACAGTATTTTGTTTGGTGGGATGCGATGCATGGAGAGATTGGTACTCTTCATGCCAACCAGACTTGGCATTTGCTTCAGGCTCCCACTGATGCTAACATTGTTGATTATAAGTGGGTTTACAGGATTAAACATAATCCTGATGGATCGGTGAGTCGTTATAAAGCCCGACTTGTTGCCAAGGGCTTTCATCAAACTGAGAGTATTGACTACACTGAGACTTTCAGTTCTGTGCTCAAACCTAGTACTGTTCGCCTAGTTCTTCAGTCGCTTTCTCTCGAAGATGGTCTATTCGTCAGGTTGATGTCAACAACGCGTTCTTAAATGGGGATCTTTCTTAGACTGTGTATATGACCCAGCCCCCAGGCTTAGTTGACTCATCTAGACCACATTATGTTTGTCGTCTACAGAAGGCTCTGTATAGCCTAAAGCAGACTTTTAGAGCTTAGTTTTCCAAGCTATCCACCGCTCTACATGCTGATGGTTTTACCCAGTGTCTTTCAGATGTATATGTATCTCTCTTTCTTTACTGTCAGGACTCGATACTATGTTATGTCTTGATCAATGTTGATGACATCATTATTACTGGGAGCTCTTTTAATTTTGTTACTGACTTGATTGGGCGCTTACATTCTCAGTTTGCGCTCAAGGATTTGGGACAGTTGTCATATTTTCTAGGTATTCAGACCACATTTTCTAAGGATGTTTTAAACTTATCTTGGCAGCGCTACTTACTTGATTTACTACAGCGCACTGGTCTTGCTGATTGTCGACCATTATCTACTCCTATCTCTTCGGTACACAGCTTTCTCAACGACATACTGGTGATCCTATATCTTACCCTGCTATGTATCAGAGCATTGTTGGTGCATTACAGTATCTTGTGTTGACACGACCAGAGATTGCTTATGCGGCCAGTAAGGGGTCATAGTTCCTTCAAACACCTATTGATCGACACTGCGTCGCGGTCAAGCGGATTTTGCGGTATCTTAAGGGTACCATTTCTCATGGATTATATATACGTCGGTCTACTTGTGTTGATTTACATGCTTATAACTTAAGGGGGGCATATTAGTGTTTGTATAGTATATATAGATAGAGAGTTTATTAGCTAGTATTTATTGTATTCTCAATACATGTCTTTATATTCCATTTACCTTAAGCCACGAATATGTTATTTAGGTGCCTTAAATCATTTTAACTTTTACTCTAATTGCACTTTCAAAGAAATTTATTGGTTGACTTTGTTGCATAGAGGGTAATAATTGTGGGCCACTGAGTTTTTATTTTTGGAGACATGACATAAAGGTTATACCCAAATGAGAATGTCTTCATTCTCACATGTCAGTTATAAATAAATATTTAATTAATGCCCCACAATCGGTTTATACACTTTCGTTATAAATAAATATTTAATTAATTTCTTTTGGAGACATATTAGTGAAAGTGTAAGGTCTTGGGTTCAAGTCCACAGATAACAAGGAGTTAAAGAAATTAGCCTTTCAAAAAAATTCCTCACTTTTCAAATGTAATAAGGCCATAACGTTTGGAAATTCATGTCTGTTGTGTGCCAGTAGCCAAAATGAAAAGGAGGCTATCATTGTTTCCTTTGCTTTTTTCTAATGGCAAGATTTTACTCGGTTATGTTTGCACAGATTTTACCAATACCTCCAAATTATTTTCTGATTGTATGAATTTTGTAAGTATCATGGTCCTTACCATAGGCATTTGTTAAATTTTCCAGTTAAATATTATACAAAATAACCAAACTACCCTCAATATTAGAAAAAAATAAAAACATAATTAAAAAAATATCATGTATAAGTGTTAAATTATTGAATTAATTAAATTGATAAAATCGAGTAATACCACCAGCGCTACTCTGCCTCAAAAATCATGTCAATACCAACACCATTTTATATATATTAATTTAAACTTGTCATAAACAGTATTTTAGTTTATTTTCTCAATATTGTTTTTTAAGTTTTCATTATTTTATTGTTTTATTACATTTATTGCTTTTAAACTTAGTTTTTTCTCATATAACTTTTAACATACGATCAAAGTACCTGTTATCAAATAGAAAACCATAAAAATAAATGTGAGTCGTACCTAGGGTTGTTTGGTTTAATTCAGTACAATTTGGTGGTGCTACATTATCAGTTAATCAAAAGTAAAAATGTGAGTCGTACATGGGGTTGTTTGGTTTAATTCAGTACAGTTTGGTGGTGCTACAGTGTCAGTTAATCAAAAGTAAAAACAATAAAAATAAATACCGGTACCGATGTAGATATGTTCAATCGGTTTCGATTTGACTTGGTACTACAGCGGTACAATATCCATTTTCGAAAAAATATCGCAATTAACTAAAATAAACATAGAATGCAAACGAATCGAACCGATATCAACTAAACAACATAACTACTGGTATCGATATTCATTTTTATTGTTTTCAATTGATGTGATGTTTTCTCTTTCTATTACTATAGCGAGTGTCAGTATTATACCGAAGCAAATTGGAAATTGATACTGACTGAATTCCCGTCGCGAAGCGCGAAAGAATCTCACTATATATTTTATATATACGAATTGAATGTGGTAATGAATAATAAAAGAGTAACCAAGAATTTTTAAATAATTGATTTTTAATAGTATTTTATTGATTATACAATTTGATTGCATTCGGTATAGAAATAATTGTTTTTAATAGTATTTATTGATTATACAGTGTTATTACATTCGTATAGAAATTATCATGTGTTTTATATCGACCGAAAATGATAAAAATGAACATTGTATCAGCACCGATGTTGTTTTAATAGTATCGCTCGGTTCAAACTGTCACAATACTGGTACCGATATTTGTTTATCGTGGCAGACGGAATTGTATAATTGAATTTTTTTTTGAACCGGAAAACCATAAAAATGAATCTATGTACCGGTACCGATGTTCGGTACGATAACGATACGATATCAGTTTATCGAAAGAGAAAACAATAAAATAAATATCGGCACCGAAACCGTGGTTGTTAGTTCGTTTTACTACGGCAGCGGCACGGTATTCAATATCAAACAGTAAACCATAACAATGAATACATACCAGTACCATTGTTGTTCTGCTCAATTTGGTATGATATGGTAGAGATATGGTGTCAGATTATTGAAAGTAAAAGCACTAAAATAGATACCAGTATCGAGACAAATGTTGTTCACGGTTCTGTTTGGTACGATAGCAACAGCGTACTCTTTTTCTATAAAAGATAGAACGCAAACAAACTAGGACAGTATCATTTGAACAACATCAATATCAGTATCCATAATTGTTTTTATTGTTTTCAATCGATGTAAGGCTTTCTTTTTTTATTCGAATAGCAAGTGACGGTACTGTAACGAATCGAATTGATACTGACCGACTTCCCGCCGCGAAGCGCGGAAAAATATCACTAGTTATTATTAAATCTAAACGGAGAAGGTAGTGGATTATGAAATGATGTTCGCCTTACCTACTTAAGTTTGTATTGGAATAGAATAAAAGACTGTTTGTTTCACGAGCAGATGTCTGAATCACGAGCAGATGTCTGAATGGTTCAGACATTTGCCTCTGAATGGTTAAGCATTATACAGAGTCTGAATGGTTAAGACCTCTAATCTGAATTGGTGAGACATTTGCCTCTAAACGGTTAAGCATTATACAAGCTCTTAGTGGTTCAGACCTCTTACTGGTTCAGCACTTAATGGTTCAGACCTCTTACTGGTTCAGGACTTAATGGTTCAGACCTCTTACTGATTCAGCACTTAACCATTCAGATGTTGCCAAACAGCCCCTTACCTACGTAAGTTTGTATTGGAATAGAATAAAAGACTAAAGAGCTATATATCTACTAACACAACAATTTCATTTCATTTCATTTCATTTCATTTCAACAATACTAATTAGCAACCATTGTGGGCTTAAGTGTGTTGTAAATTGTGCATTGTGAGTGTTGTTGGCATTGCTTAGTTGTACGATTGGGTTTGTTATTTGTTACAATAAAACTAAAGACTAATGAACTATCCGTTACTAAATAATTCATTATTAGACTAAGTAACCCATACGTAATACTCATTAACATTTTAGTATCGATTAATTAAGTTTGTGATTAATTCCAACACACATTATCTATTGGAATGCCTATTTTTTAGAGTTTTTTGTTTACATATGGCGCGTCAGTGAGGGTATGCAGTGGTGAGCGATAGTCTTGCAAGAGGCGTGGCGAAGGACCGTGGTCCAATGAGTGGCGACGACTCAGGAGTGGCTTGACAGATAAGGGGATCAAAGATCTTTAACCTCTTTTAGTAATAGGTGTGTTAAAATGAAATACCAACTAGATGGCAATGTTTGTAAATTAATTTTGGCCAAGCTTTGAAAAAAAAACTACAGCCAATGAAGTAGGTTTGCATCTCACGCGTCAGTAGATGGCATGGCATCGTAACACTAAAAAAAATTGCTTGTGGTGGCACCTGAGTCGTTGGCTCGATGACAGCCTTCAGTGGTCAGCTAATGAGGGAGGTGGTTGCTATGGTGGCGCATTAAGAGGTTAGTAGTTCTCGAAAAAGGGTTTCGTCGAGAATGGCCCGAAATCTTGAATCAAATATCAAGCTTCATTCGAATGAGGAACGAAAAAACAGAAGAAGAAACTAAACAAACGACACTCGTCGCTGCCGCCCCGTCAAGGTTTTGAACCAGGTAGTGACGGCTAGGGTTTGTTGTTTGTGTGTGGCAGCACAGTGGTTGTAGGCAGTCTCGAATCGCGCTCTCACACCATGTAAGATAACGAAAGACTGAATTGAATTACGGAATAGGTTACCTTACAACTTATTAATATTATAAGGAAACCCTAATAGATCTAATGGGCACATGAACTTAATACTAGAAACTCTAGAGTTGAGATCCTGTATAAACAGTGCTAACTGTAAGAACCGTAAGAACAGATCTGTGTCATTGATAATTTAAATCAATGGTTGGTATTGATTACAAATAAAACTCATATAATTAATAATTAAAACTATCAAGTTAGGGGTATCTTAGTCATTTAGCCATTTCCCATTAAATGCTAACTCAATCAAGTTTTTTAAACTTAAATAAGTTTTATATACTTCATTATTTTTTTTAAAATATATCATAAAATCAAATATTTTTTTATCTTTAATATGATTAACATATTGCTATACTCTTTTTTAATTTATAAAAGTGACTTTTAAAAAAGTTTTATAATTGTGCTAGTTATGTAGTTGGAATGTGCTAGTATGAAAAATGTATTGTGTTAATTTTAAATCTATACGTAAGTTTTTATTTTGTTTTGTAATTCTTATGTATTGTTATTTTTTCTTTTTGTGTTGTTATTAGAAGCCTATTTGGAAATAAACTTATTTTCTACTAGTTATGTAAAAGTATGTGCTATTTATAAAATTAAAACAAAAACATTAAATTGTGCTAGTATGTAACAATATGTGTTATTTAGAAAATAAAAAATATGAAATTGTGCTAGTTAAATAGTATCTGTTGTTTACAAAATGAAAAAAAAACATGAAATTGTGCTGATTACGGTGCTGATTACAGTATTATGCTGATTATGGGATGTGCTGATGGTGCTGGTGTGGGATGTTATCGTCGGATGTGCTGACGGTGGTGTTACCGTGCTGATTAACGTGCTGATGTTGACGATGTGTTGTTTACGGTGTTGACGGTGTTGCTGATTACGGTGCTAATTCGATGACGAAGAATAGATTAGAAGATTAGGATTTGAATTAATCTTGCATGAATTTAGGGATAATTTAATTATTGTTTTTAATTAGATATAAATAAAAAGTTATAAAAAGTCTAAAATACCCTTAAATCAATTTTTTAATTGAAAACACATGTGATTAAACTATTAGTTCTTACAGTTTGTATAAACATTCCTGTTTGTATATGATGTTATATCAGAAACTCTAATATAATATACATTCCAATATTATCACCCACCTATAAGAATTATAGAAAATATATATAAAATTACCTGGACGATCTAACTGAGCTTGTTTCGTATCACAAACAAGAAAAGCTTATTTTTCTACTCTAATACATCTTCTTAACTTTTGTTTTTTTACTTTAATTGTACATGCAAATAAATTTATTGGTAATTTATTTATAAGTACAAGAAAATATCGTGTATGTTTACTGATTCTTCAACACATGAGGCAAAAGTTATGCGCAAATGAAAGATGCCTTCGTTCCAACATGTGGAAAATAGTACTATTTACGTTGAGTGATTATTAAGTTGCATGGAATATATGTGAAACATTGGGGATGCATTTTTTATATGATTTTGTTTTTAAACGAGAATGGATCCTCATTCTTAATTCTTATAAGATCAGATTCCATACATGAAAATCAAATAAATTGTTCATTTTTGATATTGACACATACAATAGGCCAAGTAAGTTACAATCTAGGTGGGCTATTTTCAAAACCATATTTCATGTGTTCCTAAAACGGAATAATCAATGTTTATATTTATCTGTGGTTTAACATATAAATTTTTTTATGTAATTACTAGTAACAAACCCATGCAAAAGAAATAATTAATGTTTATATTTATCTATGCTTTAACATTTAAAAATGTTTATGTAATTACTAGTAGGAAACCCATACGATATGGTGACGGCAGAAATTTACAACGCGGTACTTGTTTTAAGTTAGCTTATGAAAGGTAGGAAACTTGTTAAATATAATAAATTCAACAATTCAAGGTTAAGATTTTGTCTTCCAAGTTCATTGGAAAGATGTGGGATTTAAAAACTAACCACTCCTATTTTATAAATTTTCCTTGTGTTCTCTCGATCGCAGCCTTTAGTTTTTTGTTCACTCGCTGGCAAGCCACCTTCCACTCCTTTTGCCTTTTGGAGTGAAGTTCTTGGGCTACCGCAAGCTTTTTGTCAGCATCAATGAGCCTCCACCGAAGGGTTGAGCTCTCTTTTCTCTATTTATCTTGAGATTCTTGATAGATCCGCCTCTCTTCCTAAAATTGTCAAGATCTTCACCCAACGCCTACCACTCCCTGAAAATCTCCATCACAGTCAACATGGACTTCGCCACCCTGCTGACATATTAAAAAAGCAGGCCAGTGCGAGGTGTGCCCTCTTGAATACGTGCTCGGCTGGGGCGAGGGTCGCGGTGAAGACTTCATGTCAATTGTCCACAAGGGAGAAGACGGCCCCTTAAGTCAAGCTCCAGCACGACCGATGCGACAAAGGATCACAATCCGGATTATAAGCCCCATAATATTGCGCGGATCTGTCCACAAGGGAGAAGAGGTTCCCTGCTCCCTTACTCAATCTTTTCCCCTTTACCAGAGGGTTTAGTAATAGGAGGAGGATGCGCGGATCTGTCTTTTTCCGTTAAAGATAAACACACCTAGAGAAGTAACCTTAGTATTAGCAAGCATCTCAAACAACTTTGCCCTCTTATGCGAAGGCTTGAAAACAACCAGATCAATCGTCCCCTCAGATCCCCGCGGTCACTCAGCCCCCTATAGGATCTTTATTTTCTTGGTCCTAAGGGCTTTTTTGTGTTTCTTCAATTGAGCGGCATAGGCCCTCAGATGCGTAGGTGTTGGCGTGGTGGTGTTACCAAAAGTACTACCACTCCCACCCGATCCGCCATCTCCGTCGACCGCTACCACCACCACCAACAGGTAGATCCAAAGAAACTTCTACATAACCACCACTACTACTTTTCCTCTTCTTGGATGCATTTCTCTCCGCTTCTCAACCTCACCACCCTGAGTGGTGGTAAATTTAACCTGAACATCATCACTAGTGACCCCGGCAGGGAACCCAGTGACTTCCCGTCAAAACTTGTTTGACCACCAGTTCCAACACTCTTTTTCCTATTATTATCACCACTGCTCCTATCACCGCTTCTCCGACCACCCGTTGGAGCCAATCCACCCAGCTGCGGATCTTGAGGTCCTACCTGCATAGTTAAAAATGCAGGGTGGTGTCATAAATTCACCAAATGAAGCAACGAATTCATCGCTCAAGAGGATCAAGATCTTAGCACTCGTAGGATTCACTACAATAAAGACTTTCACAACATTTATAAGATGAGGCATGCCTGAGGTAGTAGCGGGTTGGGTCACTGGATCCTGCAACCGTGGAAATAAAAATTGATCTCTTGTCTGCTCTAACTATGACACCTTGTTCGAAGATAAATTCCTGATCTCCATCTTCTGCACCGCACCATCAAGAAGGGTGGAATAAACACTACTCTTTGCAAAAGACATTTGTGTCAACATCAAGAGAACAAACAAACTCAAGACACAAGCAAGGGAACAACGAACATACTAATGTCGTTAATAGCATAGATTGGGGCTTTCTTCCTCTGTTCCATAACAGGTTTGATGTGTGTGAATGTAAACTCAAAATCGGACCACGTTTTAAGAGATGGAATTACCTAAAAACTACACACAAACGGAAAGTGTACCGGACGTGTATAACATAGAAAGCAAGACTGAGTATCGAACCTAGGGACTCTAATTTAGCAACTCTAAAATCGACCTAAACTGAATTAATAGCCTAAAGTTGATTTGATTTTTAATTTTAGTAACTATATACTAAAATTATCCTAATAAAAACACAGAGAAAGACCAGAGAAAAGAATACGCAAAATTTAAATCAGTGATGATGAACAAATTACCTAGGAAAGAATCCCTAGCCAGATGCAAAACTTCTACGGTTGGAAATTACCAAGTTCCCTAATTTTAGACCGACTACCCCCTCGTTAAAGAGGACAACTCCTACAATGATTAGACAAGATGAATGTGATCCACACACAAAAGCCTAAAAACCGATCTATGACATGCAATTAGATAGTGAATGAAGTGCTAGATTGAAATGACTTGACATATCAAACCCGAACCACACAACTAGAGATATGAAAAAGCACACACTTTTACACCTTTTAGTTATGAAGCTAGTTCTAAATTGATACACCGAAAACCTAGAATCACCTAGACACAAATAAGCAAGAAGACCCTGAGTTATCGAGTGCCTAGAACTACCAAAAAACAAGTAAACAAACCCTAGCAATCCCATATTATATTTCTATTCAATGGGAATTGGATGCACACTTCTGTCTACTTATTTTTATTGACTAATTAACCTATATTATTTCTAATGATAGTGTTAAAACGAGAATTGGCCGGATAAACGAGTTAACTAATGATTTTTACGTGTTTATGATTTTTACGTATAATGATAATCGACCAATATCAATCAGCTAACAAGAGCACACATGATCAAATTCAGCAACAATCAAGACTAGTTTAAATCAAACACAATAACTTGATAAAAGTCAAACCAAAAGAAGTCAAAACATGCAATAAATTCATCAAACCTAGGTAGCTATGAAAAGTTAGCCTCTAATCATGTTTGAAAGATCAAAACTCAGTTTAGAAGTAGTGGACATCATGTTCATCAACTCAAATATCAAAAGCAAAGAACTATATTCAAATCTAACCGAATTGCAACTTGAATCTTCAAAGTTTTGGCTCCCACAACTTCAAATCAACCCATTCCTCTCTCTCTCTCTCTCTCTCTCTCTCTCTATAGCTCTGAATTCGTCAATTGAGTTCTCAATGTGAATTAGGGCTGTAACTATGGTTAAATACCCCATGTTCCCTCCGCGTAGCGCGGAGGGTTGTTATTTAAAATTCCAATGTTATGGCAATGTTGTAAATAATTCAACTTTGTCGACCTCCCCCGCGCGTCGCGGGGGCTTCCTTACTCCCTTTCGCATGGCGCGGAAGGTTGTTAATTAAAATCCCAACACGAGGGCATTTTCGTAAACAATTCAACTCTGTCGACCTCCCCCATGCGTCGCGGTGGCTTCATTACTCCCTTCCGCATGGCCCGGAAGGGTACTTTTCTTAAAATTTCCATCTTTACCCCTCGACTTCATCCTTGGCTCTCGGTTCTTCGTATCTTGATCGTTTTTAGCTCCTTTTCAGTTACCTTTCCTCCCAGGATGTGTATTTATACAAACTAATCAAATATACAATAAAATTGACAAAACGAATCTAAAAGTATGCAAAGACTATACAAAATCTACTCGATAAAAGCATGTGTTTTGCAACACATCACGGCTCATTTCCGTTTCAACTAGAGCGGACTCCATAATCTGCCTCTTCGAACTGGATTACCGGGAACTCCGGGATCTTCGACCCAACTTTTCGAAAGCTCATCTTCGTGGGGATCACCCCCCACGAATGTAAATGAACTTCTGATTCTAGTCATGCAGGTTGCGAGGCGGATCCAACCCTTTTGCATTTGCCTTACCGCGTTGGGCAAACGAATACCAATCGGCGGACGCAATCAACCTGTAAAAATCATCGATCATATCCCACGTAAGGGTGATGCCATAGGATTTGCAACAAAATTCAAAGTGCGTCACCCGCACCATACCCAGAACACTTAAGTGAGAAATATGAATGTCGTACGTCGTCAATAAATACAGGAGAGGTAAGAAATTGCAAACCGTAATCTCGCATATGTTGCTGTATCAACAGAATCTGCGAGCAGCAGCTGCTGGCTGACACGTACTCTGCTTCACACGGTGAGAGAGCAACAGTTGTTTGCTTCTTACACTGTCAAGTGACCAAGTGAGGTCCAAAGAATTGGCATCCTGCAGTTATTGATTTTGAATTGATCTTGCAGCAACCGAAATCTGAGTCTGAATATCCTTTGAGCTTGAAATCTCCGTCTTTGGGATACCACAACCCCAGGCTTGGGGTTCCTCTTAGGTAGCGTATGATCCTTTTGACGATAGACATGTGCGAGGCTCTGGGACTCGACTGATATCGGGCCGCGAGGCATGTCGGGTACATTATATCAGGTCTGGATGCAGTCAGGTACATCTGCGAACCAATCATCCAACGGTATAGCGTCTCGTCGACCTTCTCTCCGGTGAGATCAGGGTTGATACCGTGATTAGTTGCTAATGGGGTGGACATTGGTGTAGTCTCCGACATCCCAAATTTCTCTAGAACATCATAGACGTACTTTGTTTGATGTATGAAAGTTCCCTCTGGCATCTGATCGACTTGTAGCCCTAGGAAAAACTTCATCTCACCCATTGACGACATCTCGAACTTCTGCTTCATCACTTGTTCAAATTCTTTGCAGAGTTCTTCGTTCGTTGACCCAAAAATAATGTCATCAACATATATCTGAACGATCAGCAAATGCCCAGCGACTTCCTTAGTGAAGTGTATAACATCCACCTTTCCTCGGATAAAGCCGTTGGAGAGCAAGTGTTGAGAGAGCGTCTCGTACCAGGCTCTCGGGGCCAGATGCAGTCCATACAGTGCTTTGTCCAAGAGGTAGACATTGTCTTTGTGTATCGGGTCGGTAAAGCCTGGTGGCTGACCGACGTAGACCTCCTTTTTCACCTTTCCGTAAAGGAACGCTGACTTGACATCTAACTGGTAAACTTTAAATCCTTTAAATGAAGCGAAAGCAAGAAATATTCTGATGGCCTCAAGTTTGGTAACTGGAGCGTAAACCTCTGTGAAGTCTATCCCATCTTGCTGACTAAAGCCCTGAACAACGAGTCGAGCTTTGTTTCTGACTATCACTCCTCGATCGTCTCTCTTGCATTTGAACACCCACTTGGTGTTTATTTTTCTGTGCCTATCAGGAAGGTCGACAAGTTTCCAAACTCCGAGCTTTTCAAATTGACTTAGCTCCTCCTGCATCGCATTCACCCACGATTCTTCTGTCAGTGCTTCTTTATATGTTTAAGGTTCAATCTACGAAATAAAGCAACTGCACGAGAATTCAGTTTGTAATGGAGCAATTTTAGTATAAAAACATGTAAGGCCATGGTCAATTTGGCTTCTTGTGCGAACTCCTGATTGCAGTTCCCCTATAATCAACTCCTCGGGGTGATAAGATAGATTCCTCGGCATAATTTCACCGGGAACGTTCACCTCGCCTTCCAAATTTGTGACATTCTGGTCTACAACTAGTTCATCAACATGAACTGTCTGGTTTGAAGATTGGATCTGCTCCCCCTCAGATTCTGAATCACCGCGATCAAATGTCGGGCTAACCGAATCAGACTCTGAATCATCATCATCAACTGTCGTCTGATTTTCTGGAGCAGGCTCTTGTTCTGAAGTGTGAGTTTGCTGTACTTCATCACTTTCACCAGTGTGACTAGGACCAGTTTCATGATCATTGGAAGTTTGTTGACGTTTTGAAGACCTTGCTGGCAATCTACCCTGGGAAGCTTCATATTCCCGAAATATGCCTAATTGATCAAAGTACTCTGGCTCTTCTGGTAAGTCAGATGAATCCCATAAAGAATCATAATCGAATCGACATGAGTCTGCGGGTTTCTATGGAGGCATAGTGTATCCTTGACATTCTACGTGCTGTGCTTCGATGATCCTCCCGAGACTTGGAACAAAAACTCGTCTAAGTGGACTGGAATAGCCCACGAAGATTCCTTCAAAATTCTTCGAACCAAACTTTCCATCGGGATCTAGAACTGTGCAGGGTGAACCGAACGGCTCTAGATATTCCAGGTTAGGCTTGCGTTTGTTGAGGAGCTCGAAACACATTTGATTATACTTCTTCACAGTAAGAACCCGGTTGAGAGTATAGCAAGCGGCAGATACAACTTCTCCCCAAAAATTGATTGGAAGCTTTGAATCAGCTAACATCGTTCATGCCATTTCGATCAGCGTCTGATTCTTTCTCTCTGCAACTCCATTCTGCTGTGGAGTGTATGGTGCGCTGAACTCTTGCAATATACCTCTTCTGTCACAGAAATCTTCCATTTTGTTGTGTTTGAACTCCGTACCATTGTCACTTCGTAGTCTACAGATGCGGGACTGGTACAAGTTCTCTATCTTTCTGAATAATCTCAACAAACTCTCGAATGCTTCATCTTTCGACTTCAGGAACATCACCCACGAAAATCTCGAATAGTCATCGGTAACCACTAGACAGTATAAGTCACCAGTAATGCTCTTGACATTCACAGGACCAAAGAGATCCATGTGAAGTCTTTCAAGTGGCTTCGAGATTGAGTTCTCCATTTTTCTAGGATGAGATTTCTTATGTTGCTTTCCTTTCAGACAGCTAATACATTCCCCCTCCAGATGGAAATTTTTCAGATGAACACCTTTAACAAGATCGTTATGCACCAGATAATTCATCTTACATAGGTGAATGTGGCCCATTTTTCGATACCACAACACTTACTCCTTCTCGGTAGCTTTCGATACGAAACACTGAGGGTGACCCGTGGTAGTCGTAGCAACGCTCATGTCCAACACGTATAGATCGTTTACCCTTGGTGCTCGCATTATGATCCACTCCTCGGGGATAACAAACCCCGGCTTCAGAATCAGACACTCCTTGTCGGTAAAATGTGTTGTGTACATCCTGTCACAAATCTGAGAAATGCTGAGCAAATTGTTCTCCAGTTCTGGTATGTAGTTGACTCTTTCAAATGTAACGACACCGTTAGATAACATGCCCTCCCCAATTATTTGACCACCTTGATTTCCTGCGAAACCAACATAACCACCATTAAAGCCTCTAACATCGTATAGTAGGGTCTTTTGCCCTGTCATGTGCCGGGATGCTCCACTATCCATAATCCACTTAGAAATAGATCTTGGGAGCTCCTGCACATTTCACACGAAATTAGTTAGAAGTTGAAGCAACCCAAGCCTCCTTTGACTCGGGTAGCTCGACGTTAATGTGAGTTTTCGTTGTGTATAGTGGTGGGAAGTTTTTGTCGTTCATTTTCAAGCTTTCCTCGGTTCCAACCTCAACCTTTTTGTATAGAAAGAATTCATCCTTTTTAGGTTGACCAGATGGTTGAACCTTCTTTTGAACATACTTCTTGCCCGGTGGGGTCGAAGAAGTTTGTTTCGCAAGCCTTTTGTAATAATCCAAAGGTACATTCAACTTAACCGGTTTGGTTGAAGACGATTGTTTTGCAGGACTGTCAGAAACCTTTCGTTTTGATTCATTTGATGTCTTTGCTTGAGATTTCAGCTTCCATGTTTGTTGTGGAAAAGCAACCCTTTTGTAAAAATGATCATTTTTCTTTACCGGTTGTTCAGTTTTGATTTTAATGTTTTCAGATTTTGGAAGCTTATTTTCAACAAACATAGGCGCTTTGCCTTTGACATCATTTTTCTTCTTTGAATTCTCAACAACCACATACTTAGGTTTCAAATTGGTACACTTTCGTGCGATGTGACCAATTTGGTTGCATTTGAAGCAAGTTTGGGTATCAACATCCCGACTTTTACCTTCGGTCTGCGGCTGTGAGGCCTTTTTAGCAAAGAATTCTTCATTTGTTTTTGAAAAGATTTCTGATTCTTGTTCGGAAATTGAGCTTGAACTCTTCACAAAAGTTTTCTTTTCAACAAACTTTTGTTTCTGAAAGTTCCTTTTCGGGTAATTCTTACCACCCTGATGTCCACCCAACGCTCTGTTTTGATTGTTTTTGTTAAAATGTGGTGGCACAACTGGTTTCTTGTAGTAAGATTTATCACGTTGAAAGTTCAAACACCTTTTAGAACTTGTCAATCCTTTGACCTAAAAAACATCGATCTCCACAAGTTTGAAAACCTTCTTTAGTTTATCTACATTCACATTTTCGATTGGAAACTCAGTATCCGAGTACAACTTATCAGAACCACACGTCTTGTACATGACAAGAGTCGGTTCATCACTTAAGTTGTCCTGGGAATTAAGTTTTGGGATGTAGTTGTTTAGAAAACATTCTTCATCCTCAACTGTGGAATCACTATCAGATTTTAGAATGTTTTCAACAACATTTTTCACAACTTCAGATTGAATACTGTCTTCATCAGTTTGTGAAGTGAATGTGACATCAATGTTTTCTGACAGTTTTTCAACATCGGTTTTATCACTTGATTCAGATTCGTTTACCAACCCAGATTGTTTCTTTGTGAAATTGTTGCACATGGGTGGTGGAACATTATGATAACCCACCCCTGTTCCATCTGAATAGACATCTTCACCGGCTTTGTTCTTCCCGATTGGTTTTGGGAACTATATGCTGAAGAACAAAGCTAGCAGAGTTATAGCTGGTCAGCTTCAGATTTATTCTCTCATTTTCGATCTTAGCTTCTTGGAATTGAAGATTGAGATTCGCAATCTCATCCAGTTGCTGATTTATCAGTTTTTCTTTCTCTTGAAGAACTCCTGATAAATGAGTGTTTTCTTTGTAAGTTTTTGAGTTGCGTTCATCTGAATCTTTTACCGTTCTTTTCAGCTTGTCAAAATTTTCATAAATTTTTCTATTTTCAAGAACCAATTTTTCATTTTCTTTGCGAAAACGTTCAACATCACTTTTATCATTTTCAATTTTTTCAGTCAATTCTTTGATTCTTTCATTTGAAGCTTTTATTAGTTTATCTTGACCAAGAACTTCTATATCGATTATGCCAATTTTATCTGTCAGCTCCTGGAGTTTCTTTTTTGAGAGATATTCGCGTGTATTGCAGACTTTGCACTCTTTCGTGCAACCTATGCAAACACTTTCAGTTTTAGCACATTCAGCCTTACCTAGTTCATTTTCTGAACCACTACTACTGACCTTTTCTGATGACTCAGACTTAGAAGCAGACTTGGAATCTACCTCAAGTGCTTTCGCCATTAGAACTTGATCTGCCATCTTTGTCAGATTCTCGGCTGTCATCTCCTTTTCAGTATCGATGATCCCTACATCCACTTTCTTTGGCTCTAAGGACTTCAGATATCTTTCATATTTCTCCTGTCTCAGCCTTTCTTTCTCAGCTCTCCTTACAGCATCTATCTTGATTTGTTCTTCTACTGGCGGGATTGATTTCATAAGAGTTTCCACATCAATGGTTACTGGATCAATACATATATTACCCTTTGGATCTAAGTAACACTCACGATTTGGATCCCATCTTTTCGCCTTTTTGGCTTCTTTGTAAGAAAGATAGATCTTTTTCTTCTGTATTTGTGCCGATCTTCTTTCCCGATTGTAAGTTGATGGTGCTGGTTGTTCAATGTCTGCCATAAATGCAAAACCGACCGCATCCTCTTCGGGAAGAAATTCGCTCCAATCAAAACCCTCGTTATCTTGGATCACCGCCAAAGCTCTTTATTTTTTCTTTGGATTGTCTTCTATTTGCTTCATCTTTGGTGGCTCCTCTCGGTTTCGATGATAGACCGCCTTTCTGTAATAATCATCGTGAAACGGATTTGCAGTCTCGTCAGCGGCAGAGTTCCGGCATTCTCTTTTAAAGTGGCCCTTTTGCTTGCACTTAAAGCAAGTCACTTTCGATTTGTCGAACCATAGCTTTGTCGAAGGTCCTCCAATAGAGTTTCTCCCGGTAATTTCCATAAACCTTTGAGCTCTGTGAATCACGCTAGCCATACACCAACGAATGTCGATAAGCTCCATCTCTTCTGGATCTATGTGATCGTAGTCTTCTTTGGTGAGATTGGTGTTCCCAATCTTTCCGGCAACTAAGCTCTCGTATGATTCCAGAATCGATGCTAGAAATACCATCTGCTGCTTTGCCGTTTCTTCGTTGAAATTTTGTGCATTGTTCAGATTGACGGCTATGTTGCACTGGAATACATTCTTTGAAGCACTTTGTGATTGCTGATTGTTCGATGCGGATGAAGATGGTGCATTAGAACCAGTTCCGTGATAACCATGACTGCCTGATGAAGAACTATTGCTGGACTTCTCTTGTGTAGCAGTATTTGAGCTTTCGGCACTAAAGGCCGTTTTTGGTGAACTAGCTTTGGAAATCATGTTTCCACGGTAGTACAGATCAACGTTTTGTTGATACTGTGAGTTGCTCACCTTGTTCATCTTCTTTATTTCCAGCTCGTGACCCTCAAGTCGCTTGATCAACCAGTTAAGTGTCATTTCAGCCATTGGTTTCGTGTTTTTGAGCACTAGACCAAAGTACTGCCAGTCCTGCTCATTTGGCAAAGCCTCAAACATTTTATCAACCATCTCTTCCCCGTCCTTCTTGATTCTAAACCTAGCTAATTATGCCTTTAGATGACAAAATCTAAATCATTTGTCGCACGTTCTCATTTTTCATACATGTAAACAAATCAAATTCTCTTTTCAGCAAAGATTTCTTATTTTTCACTATTTCTTCACCCCCCGTACATTTCTTTTCAAGCTTTCCCCATAAATCCTTCGAGTTGTCATAATCGATCAGTGAAATGATATCATCTCTGACGGACTGATGTAGTAGAGCAACTGCCTTTTGTTCGGCTATAAAATCTTCTTGCTCATTTTCGTCTAAGTTCTAATAGTCTAGTATCATAGCAGTGTACCCATTTTTGAGACATCTCCAGCTGTAGTACGCAATGCCCTTACCACCCGTCGAACCGCTTCGCCCAGCGATTATAATCCTCTATCGCCATTAGCTTTGGAGGTTTGTTGTACATGCCGTACGCATTGTCGACACTCAGCGAGTCGGATATCGTCTTGGTAGCAGTTTTGGGGTAGTTCGTGTTGGTGTTGGAAGATGTGTCTCCTGTGTTGTAGGCCAAAATATCACCAAAAGGATTCATGAATTCGTCTCCCATGACTAACGTCCCTGCAAAGTCAAACTTGGTCAAATTTCAAAACACAAACAATGGATCGGATGGTCGTTCGTCCGAATGGTCGTTCGGACGGATGACCAATGTGAACTAAGTAACAAGTGACCCAAGTAACGAATGGCCCTCCGGTCGGATGGTCCTTCGTTGATTTGAAGCTTGAACTTTAAAATCCTACAATATTGATCCGGTCGGATGGCAATCCGATCGGATGAGTATATCGTCAGCAGGTAAGTATGAACAATAACTAGTGCATTCTGATCGGATGACTATCCGATCGGATGAGTGACGTCAGCAACGCTCGATAAACAATTCATGTTTTTGATCGATTTGGACGTGTTTTAGTTCGAATTTTGACTTGAAAATTTGTAGGAATGATCTATAACAGATTCCGAACAGAATGATGTCAAAATTAGTCCATTTTATCCGTGAATTATATGTCAATTTTGGATTTTTAGCAGTTTTAGGTGAAGAAATGAAGAACACAGATAGTTGATGAAGAATCGGTCAAAATCTCCGGTGAGATTGACTAAAATCGACTGAAATCTTTGTAAAATCGCTGTAATCCACTCCGATTCGAACTCCTGGAGCTCTGATACCACTTGTGAACTCCCCCGAGGAACGGTTCTTGATGAAGAACGTGGCTCGAATCGATCAATACAAAGGTGCGGAATCCCTATGCATTGTCAGAGAGTAATCAACCACGAAATCAACGATTAACATGTCTATTCTCATTCAATAATCTGAAAGTACAAAGTTCCTGATGAAATCTGGACAGAGCTTCGCTACAAGAGACTGCCAAAAGTTCTAACAATGTGACCCCTACATCTCTATTTATAGACAAACTGGGAGAGGATATGTCATCCGGTCGGAGGGTCATCCGTCCGGATGGCCATCCGTCCTGATGACCCAAATCCATCCGACCAGATGAGTTTAACATATAATGTTTGTAGGATCGTGTATTGACCCAAATGAGTCTATCAGAGGAGTTTTAATCAGATTCAGGTGCAGAAAACAAGAAACTGATGTAGAAACAGCTAGTAATTCAATTTAAACAGCTTTTGTATTGATCTAACAGCTTGTACAATCAAAATAAAAACCGGCAGCATCTCGGTACAATATTCTGATTCCCCACCAAATGAAATGGTCACTAGCCTATTTATAGAGATTCTGATTCCCCACGAAAATGCAATGTTCATTTCGTGGGAAATCAACATTTCAAGTGTAAGACTCGATACAAGACGAAGTCGACAGATGTATGCACTAATAGACTCCCCCTCAGATGTTGACGAGTCTCACGTGTCGAGTCTTTGCAACTTCAGTCTCTATCAGTCTTTGGGCTTCACTCTTTCTGTATCAGCATCAACAGACTCCCCCTAACAATGTGCTGGCATTCCTTCAGTTCATCAGCATCATCTGCTTCAGGATCGTAATCTGGCTTTTACAGGTTCAAGATCGTTGCCTGGCTCATTCTTTGACCATCAAATCGAATCCTGGCTTAAACTCTATTCACAGCATCCTCAGGTATCGGAACCTGGCTCTTTAAACACAAGCTTCTCAGGATTGATCAACCTGGCTCTACTAAAGATGTTCCAAGATCGTAATCTAGCTCTCAATCTGCTCAGGATTGTCATCTAGCTCAAACTTAAACCTGCACAATCTCTACCTCAAAGTAAATTTCACACATTTAACAATTTAATGTATGCACTAACACTGACTCTCCCTCAAAAATAACTCAATAATCTTGATGAACCACTTTTAAAATTTGATCAAAACACATTTGATTTTCGAACACATACTTCTTTTCACAAAAATGTCATCATGTTTAGCACTTGGAATTTTGAAAATCAGCTCTCCAACATCAGTTGTCGAAAATCTTTTTGAGTTTTTCAAAAAATTTATGCTAAAACACACCGAAAATCTTTTTGGATTTTTGAATGTAAAGAAATACAGTAAAGAAATACAGTAAAGAAATATTTACATACAATATTTTTGTGAGTTTGTGTAAGAGGATCATATCAGTTTTTGACAAATCACAAGTACCGTTGAGCTTAGTTACACATTAAGAATTAAACAATTCACTTAGATTGCCGATATACTGATCCACTTAAATTCTCACACAAATTTCAACTGATTCAGGATATGAGTTAGGTGTATTAAGGACTTAAACTCATTCATGTGTCCCACCTCTTGAATATACTCCCGTATCCAGATCCCAATATTCAGTCTTACAGGTGAGTATACCACATATGATATCTGTAAGGGGTTAGATTGCGAAACCGTGAGAGCTCAGGTCAGAACTTCCGTTCAGCAGAGAGATGACGGCTCGACTTTTGGTGGGTCCCCTTTAGAGGATCTTTTTTACAACAGCATTGATTAGCAATTTTATTGTCTCATCATTTTATGCTGAGGGCGGCGCTATATTTCAAGCAAGCAGAAAGTATTCTCCGGGGACTAGGCCATTGCTTCCACAAAATCAGAAGTCCCGGGATAATACCCCAGATATCACTGAGCATAAAGACCTAGTATCTCAGAAAGAGGGACCTTTCAAATGAGATTTCAGGGGTTACCTATATATCCAAGTAGTGTTCCCCACAAAATAAGCAAGTTTGAATTTAAGTTTATATCCCGAAAAAGCTTACTAAATGTGTAAAAACCTATCGGCATATCATCAGTGAGACTGTTTAACGCTATTTAAACATTACATTTCTTTAGCATACTGTAACTGTCTACTGATGTACTATCATTTCCTCTTCTTTGACACAAAAACTCATTTTTGAATTTTATCATGTTTTTGTCTTTTTCAAATTTTCAAATGTTTTTGGATTTTCTGAAAATTCTTACTCCCCCTAAAATGCAAACACATTACAGGAAATTTGAAAACGAACTATACAAAAAAATTGACAACCGATATCAAATCGCTTTAATTCGCCATCCACTTGGCATAAACAATCAGAACCCCCCCTTTCATAAAACTATTTTCTCATTATGATTTTAAAACACTTAAGTTTGTTTTAACCAAAATGATTTTTTCCGGAAAATATGTTTTGTTAATTTTAGCACTTGTAGGTTAGGGGTTTGGTTCATCACATTGTCTTTCAATTATCACTTGTAAGTATGGTCTAATCAAGTTCAACCCAATGACCTTGATTAACCATTTGTAGGAAAAACAAGTACAACTTAATGTCTTTGATTTACCACTTGTAGGTGTAAACCTTCATCAACCAACTTGTAGGAATACCACATCTACACAAAATCATTTTACCAAATAAGAATGCCGATTCCTGCTTCTCACTTACCAACCTGGAAGCTCCGGCAAATCACACTTATCCTGTAAAAATTCAACTAATTTTAAGATTCAATCACACAATCAATTATCAAGAAAAATGCCGATTCCTGATCCACGATTACAAACTTGGGATCTCCGGCAAGTCAGATGTTCAAGGGAAAAGAATTTCCACCCAAGTCTGACCAACCTTGGGTGTTTTTAGCTCCTTTAGCTCTTGTTCAGTTGGGTTAAAAGTTGATTTCTTTGTTGCGTAAAAATCTTTAACCCCTTTTACTTTCCCATCAAGCATTTTCCCAAAAATTTTCTTAACATTTCCATTGAAAACTTTCTCGACATCAAACTCTGTTTTCTCAAAATAAAACTGATCTGAAATTTCAACTTTACCAACTTTCTGTTTAATCTTCTCAAACTTCAGTGATGGAAATTCATCATCATTCACTGAAGATACACAATTTACCTCTTTTACCTCACCTTGTGGCTCTTCCGGCTTTGTGGAACCAGAATCATTGCCGACTTTCTCTTCAGACTTCTTAACAACCCACACTTGGTTGTTCTTGGCTTTCCTTTTGTAAAAATTCTTTTTAGAACATTCACCAACCTCGTAAGTTGAATTTTCAAATATTTTGAATTTTTCAGTTGGTGGTTCAACATCAACAACTATTTCTTTCAATTTTTTCAGAAACTCCCTGTTTATTCTTAGCATTTTTCGGACAGTTCCATGCAATGTGACCAGCTTCATTGCATTTGAAACAGGTTCGAGTCTCTTTTGGATGAAACACTCCAGTTCCATTCCTTTTCTTCTCATCAAGAAACTCCTGGTTTGATTGTTTCCAGAACGGTTTCTTCTGTTCTTCTTCTGCACTTCCTCCTGAAACAAATTCTGTTTTTGTTTTAGAATTTTTCTCATTTTTATAATTTTCTGTTGGAATAAAACCTAATCCTTTCTTTTTGTAGCTACCCTTATGGTTTGGTTTCTTTTGAAAACCAGAACCAGAATTGTAACCATTTTTCTTGTTTAATCCTTGTTGAACTCTTGAAGTGTATTTTTTAGGTTTATCAGTAAGATTTAAATCTTTTAATTCAGAAATCTTAATTTCTGTCATTTTGAAAACCTTTTTGATCATTTCAAATCTAACACTTCTTATTGGAAACTCTTTGTCAGAATATAATTTGTCAGAATCATTTAAAGTGTACGCTACTTCAAATGTTTCATCATCCAAATTTGCTTTTGATAACAAAAACTCTTTACTGTATGCCCTTTTAACCGACGATTTTGGACTGTTGACTGACGAACTTGAACCTCCAGACTCAGACTTTGACTCAGACTCCTCATCAGTATCCAACACCTGATCGACCACCTTTTTGATTAACTCAGACTCATGATCAGTGTCAGATGATGTAAAAGTAACATCAATGTTTTCTGGTAATTCATCAGTTGTGTCGGTTTTTAACTTTATATTGACTGCTTTTTTCGAGTTGCTCCTCATTTGGTTTTCTGGGAGAATAACCTTCCCAGATCGGAGGCGGACACTTGTTATAGGTAACACTCGGTTTCTTACCAGTATCCTTCATCTTTGTCTTCTCATTCTTGAATGCTTCGAAACCTGCAACAGTTGGATAAATTCGATCAATAAGATAATCAGAACTAGAATAACTTTGTAATAATCGTCTGATCCTCTCATTCTCAATCTTCTCTTTCTCTAACTCTTGTTTTAGTGTAGCACATTCTTCGATGTAATGATTTATAGCTTTTTGTTTCGACATCATCGTTGCATTCATCATTGTTAAAACATCTTCTCTCTCAGAGTTAGTCTTTTGAAGACAAGTTACTGTTTTGTTCAAAACATCATATGATTCTTTCACGTAGTTAAGATTGAACAATAATTGTTCTTTCATATTTTCAAACTCAGCTAGCTTCTCATCTCTAGCTGCACATTCCTTGCAAGGTTCCAAACATTTCAAGCAAGGCTTGACAACTTCCACAATCTTTTCTACTTCGATGATCTTCTCAATTTCAACAACTTTCTCAGCTTTAGTCACATTTTCTGCTTCACCCACCTCTTTAGTCTCAGCAGTTTCCTTAGCAACAACTTTAATTTCTTCATTTTGAACAATATCATCCTTTTCAGCAACACTTTCAGACTCTATTTTCTTTTGTTCTTTTGCAGCTTGTTTCTCCTTCAGCTTCTCCAAGCGATCTGCAAAATAAAAATGAAAACTTTCAGGAGAAAGATGAGATTTTGCAACATTAATATGTCTTTCTTGTTCATCATCACTACTGTCATCAGTTGGTGTTTGATCAAACTCTACTGATTTGTCAGAATTCTCATCCGAAGAACCAGAATCAGCCGGTGTTTGATCAAAAACAACTTCCTTTTCTGAACTTTCATCACTTTGTGAACTTTCATCTGAGCTCTGTGAATTTTCTTCAGATGCAACAGACTCTTCCTCCACCTTCTTCACAGTCTCACCAATAGAATTCATCCATGTGGTAAACATATCTAGTTCTTTCACAATCTTAGCAATGAATGCTTTAAACTCTCCTTTTTCATCCACAAACATATCCCAGCTAAAACCTTCAGGTAACCTTTCGTCATCTTGATTGATTAGGCATGCTTTGCTTTCGGGCGATATGTATTTGTTCCAGTTAAAATCCACCAAACATGCTCTCTTTGAATCCTCGATCACTTTTCTACCATGAGCCACCTGTGGTTCTTGCTGTTGTTGCTGACCAACTTGTTGATATATGGCTTTCCGGTAATAGTCATCTTTTCCGAACGGATTCTTTACATCACTAGCTTCTCTGTTCTTGCATTCCCTCTTGAAATGACCTTTCTCCCTGCATCGAAAACAAGTAACTTTAGATTTATCAAAACCCAAAGTAGAAACATGTGCATCAAGAAAGTCATTTCTTCCAGTAATCAGCTTAAATTTTTCAGCTCGTCTAAGAACACTAGCTAGACACCATTTGATGTCCATAAGCTCCATCTCTTCAGCATCTATCTGATCGTAATCCTCCTTTGTAAGAATAGGATTCCCGATCCGCCCTGCGACCAAACCTTCATAAGAGAGTAGCACAGAACCAAGTAAAGCTATGTGATCTTTCGCAATCTCTTCAGAAAAACTTTGACCATCTGGAAGATTCAAGGCAATGTTGCATTGTATCACATAACCACTTCCACTTTTCATACTTTGATAACTGAAGCTTGAAGTTGGGCTCTTTGGATTAACGCTCGGATATGAAGAGAAACCACTGCTGCTTTTAGGACTTTGATCAACCTTTTCTGAAGAATCTCCAGCACTAAACGCAGTCTGTATTTTCGGGCTTCTTTCAACTTCTGGAACACTGCCTTTGTAGTACTTTTTTACATCCTGTTGACCACTTGGACTGTTCATCCTCGCGATCTTTTGCTGTTCCAAATCTTGACCCTCAATCTTCTCGATAAACTGAGAAATCGTTAACCCATCATACACCCCAGTGTTCTTCAAAATCATCAAGTATGTGCCCCATTCCTTTTGTGGTAAAGCGTCAGCTAACTTGTCTACCCACTCTTCACGATCTTTTGTTATACTAAGCATCGACATGGATCGCACCAAGTGGCAATATCGTTCAATAAGCTTCTTCGTATCTTCCCCGGGCAAACTTGTAAAAAGATCAAATTCTTTCTTGAGCAGTGCCTTCTTACTTTTAATCATGTGTTCACTACCCTCAAACTTGACTCTAAGAGCATCCCAGATTGACTTTGAGGTCTTGTCATGTTGTAGCAACACGAAGATGTCTTCTTTTATGGCTTGTTGAAGCAAACTTATCATCATCTTTTCAGCACGATACATTTCCCGTTCTTGGTCACTAAATTCTGATATTTGTTTTTCTGTTTGCAATTCAGTTCGAGGTAACACATATCTCTTTAGTATACACTCCCATGATCTAAGATGGTTAGCTTCAACCCAGTTTTCGAAGCGATCCTTCCATCCATAATATTCTTCGATGCTCATTAGCTTCGGGGGTTTTTGAGTAGTTCCGATTTCATTTTCCAGGTTCATGTTTTGAGCAATCGAAGCCGGAGTAACCGAAGATGTGGCGAACGCGTTGTAAAAATCGTCACCCATGATTTTTAAGTTCAAGCGAAATGACCCAACAATCAGATTCAAGCGAAATAGCAAACAATTCCTTTTGAGCGAAATATCCAAACTTCAGTTTCAAGCGAAATACTCAAATATTCTATCTCAAGCGGAATAGCCAGAATATCTTCAAGCGGAAACACTAGTTTGCAAGTTGAAGCGGAATAACCAATACTATTCTGAAGCGGAATCACAGACTTTTGCAACTTGGAGCAGAATCCCTGATTTGGTAACTAGGAGCGGAATCAGCAAAAATTTTGAAGCGGAATCAAAACTTTGTAACTTGGAGCGGAATCTCAAATTTGGTACCCTGGAGCGAAATCAGCAAAGACTTTTAAGCGAAATCACAAGATTTGCTTGTAGTTTTCAAGCGAAATAGTCAAGTTTGAGCGGAAACAGAAACTAGTCAGTTCGAGCGGAATCACTTCGGGGGTCCATTTCAGTCACTTTTAAGTAGAATTTTAAACTGATTCTTTCTAGGCTTTGTCAATATGTATTGTTACACAAGCTGTGAAAAATTGAACAAATTTTGACCGTAAAATCTTTCTGAAATGATGAAAGAAGGTGTAGAAGATAGAAAATGCTATGAAACCCAGCTGTAATCTGCAGAACTCCTCCTCCTGAGCTCTGATACCACTTGTAGGATCGTGTATTGACCCAAATGAGTCTATCAGAGGAGTTTTAATCAGATTCAGGTGCGGATAACAAGAAACTGATGTAGAAACAGCTAGTAATTCAATTTAAACAGCTTTTGTATTGATCTAACAGCTTGTACAATCAAAATAAAAACCGGCAGCATCTCGGTACAATATTCTGATTCCCCACCAAATGAAATGGTCACTAGCCTATTTATAGAGATTCTGATTCCCCACGAAAATGCAATGTTCATTTCGTGGGAAATCAACATTTCGTGGGAAATCAACATTTCAAGTGTAAGACTCGATACAAGATGAAGTCGACAGATGTATGCACTAACAATGTTTCGCTCCCATTTCGTCAAGATATAATATAACAGACATATAAAACTATACATAGACACATATAGGACAAAATACAGACTCGATACAGACGGAAGCTACATACATATTGCACTAACAGCAACCTTCCTAGATTTGCTTGATTCACCTTAGGGTATGCTTGGATTAACTTGGAAGATGAAGAAAAATGAAGATGGAGATGGAGGAGGTTTTGTTTGAATTTTTTGTGAAGTGAATGATAAGGAAATGTTGGGATAAGGTTAGCTAATATCATTCTTGCAACTTCATTTACCATAATGCATTCTCTTTAACCACTATCTTAAAAACCAAGTTAGGGGACAACATGAGGGCTTGTGGGGCCCTCATGTTTGACCGTCCACTAAGGGGGGGGGGGTCTAGTTGGGTTTCAAAGTTTAGTTAAATAATTTGGTTAGGATTTAAGTGTCTAGTTAGGGGTTTAAGTATGTTTAGGTATTTTGATGTGTAATAAGGTGTTTGGTGATAACAACTAGTCTTATGACATTAAAACAATGCTTCTAGTTTATTTTTGGTGTTTCGGGTAGTGTCCGGCTATTCGTTCGGTTATCGGTTCGTTAAGGTGCTAAATTACGCAGTTTTTTGAGTTATAAAATACATTTTATGACAGTTTTCATTCCCGACACTTTACAAGTTATTCTGGACTTCTAGACCTTATTTCTGCATAGTATTTTGATGTTTATTTGCTAATTTTTGCTGAATTCTACAGAATTCTGCATTTAAAGTGTGTTTCAGTTACTTTTTAGTGTTCATTCGTCACTCGGAAGGTAGTTTCATAACCCTTACTTTCCTACATAGAGTTCTAGTATAAATTTTGGTTCTGGGACTCAATCTGTGTCCTAACATGATGTCTATCTGAGTACTGAGCTCCTATCAGTACTACTTGTTTATCTGATATGTGTGCTAGTTTCGTTCTACGCACTATTTAAACCATTTCGAGTCGAAATCAATAACAATGGTCATCATGCAACATGAAATATGTTATGAGTTCTTTAAACATAATCCATGGATTCACACACATCACATGTTCAAAATACACAACCATGACATATCAAATATTGTTTACATTGTACGGAAATTTCATGAAAAATGCCAGTTGTCACAGTAACAGTGATCTTTATACTTTGATTATGTAGATGAGAGGATATATGTAACAGCAGGACGAAACTAACCAAAGGTTCCTTCGAGAGATTGATAAAATCAAGAAGCAAAAGAGACCAGCAGAAGATCAGTCTCCACTAGTGTCCAGGTCGCTGAATTTTGCTACTACATCATCAACAATCCAATTTTCCAAAGGATCCTATGTCCAGATTCAAGTATCCTCTATCCTTCGGCAAGGATCACTGGAGTCAGCTCAGCCTCAAGGATCCTTCTACCAACCTGGAGGATCACAGGGAATATACTAGCCTCATGGATCCTACTTCCAGCATCAAGGATCCTCATCTCAAGTCCAGGATCCATGGATTATCCTTCAAGGCCTTCTATACCCATGTATCCTGGATCCAACATCTTTCAGGATCAAGGATCCTCGAGGAGTCAGCCATGCAGAAGTTTTGAAAAACATGAAGGGGATTTCATCCCTGTGCAGACCATTGCTTCATCTGGTCCTTCTATTGCACCAGACATGTCTTATCCTAGAGACACTTCTAGGATACCGATTCTAAATCAATCAGGAGGTAACAATTACAATACATCTTTTGATGCTAACTATGGTTTCATGCAGGATGTAGGGATCAACCAAGCCATGGCCAGAGAGTTACAAAAACTCAAGGATATGATATCCAGCGTCCCGGGAGTGGTCAAACCCATTCCTGAGATTCCAGATAGAAGTCATAAAGTGTCTCGCTTTGCACCTCCCATATGCAATTCTAAGATACCAAAACATTTTCAGACCCCCAATATGAAGTTGTATGATGGTACCACCGACCCAGAAGAACATGTGGCACAGTACAGGGAGAGAATGGAAATTAACCCCATTCCAGAAAGGTTAAAGGAAGCCTGTCTTTGCAAGGGTTTCGGATCCAAACTAACTGGATCAACTTTGAAATGGCTGCTAAGTCTTCCTCCTTACTCAATTACTTCATTTTCCCATTTAGTTAACTTGTTCAATAATCAGTTTTCATGTAGTATAACATTTGAAAGGTTAACTAGTGACTTATATAGGATCACCCAAGGACGTGACGAATCACTTAGGGATTACATTACTAAATTTAGTAGAGAATCCTTAGAAATCCCTAATTTAGATATTGCTACTGTTGTAGAGGCATTTAAGATGGGATTGCAAAAAGATTCTCCTTTCTATGATGACCTTGTTATGACACCTTGCAGGAATCTAGATGGAGTAAGGAACATGGCCTTGAGGTTCATCCGATTAGAGGATGACAAAAAGGATCCAAGACAGGTTATCAGGATCATCAAAATAGGAGAAGCAAGGATCCTTTTTCAAGAATAATCGATCCAAGTAATACTCCAAGCATGACAACCGGAATGTGCATGCAGTTGAACAAGATGAAGATGATGAGGATTATCCACCTATATCTGAAAATTATTTTTCTGCTGATAATAGTGAACTAATCCTTGCTATGCAGAATTTAGTTGACAAGGCTAGATGGCCAGGGAAGAGTGACAAACCGGCTGCTACCAAAGATAAATCGAAGTGGTGTGCTTATCATGAGGACTTTGGTCATCTCACATGTTTTGGTCAAAAATCACACAAGGATAATGTAACCAAATCTGATTTTGTGAGGTATGATGCTTGGTTAATTGAACAATTGTGTAAACAACAAATGAATGAAATGAATGATGAACACAAGGATTTATACGAGGAAAAAGCCCTTGATCAATGAATGATCTCCGGCACAAAAAACCTCGGGTGATGGAAACTACCGATCACCAACTATATTAGATAAACAAAGTTTACAACTTGGGATGATATCAAGCTTGTTACAATAATTTCTAGTGTGTAAGTGTATGATCGCCGAGAGAGTTCTGAGAGTGTGTATACGAGTGTTGCTCACTATATCTAAATCAAGCTTGTATCCATTTTTAAAAATAGAAATTATCTATGCTAACTAACTATCCGCAAATGGTGCAAGCTCCCCACAATCACCATAACGGTCAAAGAGTCCTTGCACGTGCAGCATCATCAAGCATATTCCCCTAGAATCTAGGTTGGACCAAGTCTCATTCGAATACATCTGCAAAATAAGTTAAAACATGATGGAACCAATTGTTAGCTTAGGATAATATTGAGGATCCTGGATCCTTATCTTTGCAGCATCTTCTGAGGATCCTTAATTCAAACTAAACTGAGGATCCGTGATCCAGGCTACATTTGAGAATCTGTGATCCACATGCTATGAAATTCTATCCCTAACAATTGCCACCAAACATGATTAGTTAATATCTAATTAGATAGTCATGTTTGAATGATTTTCGGACTAGCCGTTGCAAGTGGATATAGCCGTTACAGGCTGATGTCATCAACAGTCACCTTCCTGCAACAACAATCATTATAAATAGGGTTAGAGATAAGGATCAAATCCTGCATTTATACTCGAGACCCTCTTCTTTAAATCCATATCCGAAGATCTTAGCAGGTATTCTCTTTCTCCCTTTTCTCTAATTTCTTCTTTTCGATCCTCTGTTTTCTGAAAATCCATGGCGAAAATGAATACTCGTTCCTCCCCAGCCAAAAATCTTGATCATAGCAGCCCATTAAAGAGCCAGGGTTTAACCAAAAACCCTTCAATGGAGCTGTGTCGATTCACTGATCCTGATATTGATCGGTTACGCTCATGCTTCCATGATGGCACCATCTTTCGTCCTTTTGATTCTTCAACCAAAAGCGACTCTGTTTCAGATGTTTGGATCACTTTCCCTGCAACTCCTTTTCTGATTGGGTTCACTTATCCCTTCCCTGTTCTCACACAGGGATTCTTCACACTTACCGGCTTATGCTACATACAAGCCATGCCGATGGTGTGGAGGGTCCTATACACACTTGAGCACATAATGGAGCAGGAGGGTATTAACATAGGGATGTCTGAGTTGAGCCAGTTGTATAATCTTGTTAGTCATGGTTCCTACCGATATCTTTTCAAATCTAAACCTGAACAACCTCACCCAATCTTGAAAGCCACCAAGAACGATACCAACTGGAGGAATCAATTCTTCTTCGTGAGGAGGGATTCTATTCCAAATGGAACTCACCTTCCCAAAAAATGGAATACAGATGGTAGGATATAGGATCCTTAGATCAGGACAACGGTAAGAATTCTTCTTTCATTAAGGATAATTGATCCTTTATTTTTGTTGGTGAAGCTATCACCTTATCACACATTCAAGTATCACCTTCCACAGAAGAAAGGATAAAAGCTTTCTGGAAGCTTGACCCTGCAATCAGAACATTTCCCCCGAAATCAAAGTATCCAGAAGAAATTTCATCCGCCTCCTACACCATGTCAAGTGAGTATCCATATTTGTATATACATGAATATTTAATAGAATAAAGATATGAATACTTATCTGTATGTTATGCTTGTAGGTGCTGGCAAGTCTTCCAAATCTGTCTCCAGGTTTAGTGTCGCTGATCTTCAAGATATTGCATCCCCAAAGTCCCTAAAGAAAGAGCTGGCTGCAAGCTCCAGCAAACCCGAGCCTAAAGGTATGAGCACCAGGGGCAAGGGTGCTAAGAAGAGGAAAACTGCTGAACCCACTGAAGGCCTCCCTCTCATGGAACGTCAGCTCCTTGAATATGTCTCCGAGGTAAGGATAGTATATCCTGAAATTTGTACTCCTTTCCTGAGGATAAAGGATCCTGATTGCTAACTTCCGTTGTGCAGAAATTTGCTGAGGTTCAGATCCTCCTTGATCAACATGTGGCTGAAGCGGAGCAGAAAAGTCTAGACTTCCAACAGATTTTCCTTGCCAAGGAAAAGAAGATCTCCTCTCTGGAAAAGGACATCAACGCGCTGCAAAAGGAACTGCTTCTTAGTCAGATAACGGCCCAAAAAGAGAGGATGGAGATCATGGACGGGGCCAAACTCTCTGCTACCATTGCCATGCTGAAGATCAAGTTGCAGATGGCTAAGGAGGTTGCTGATCCTTCATTTGACCGGTCTGAATGGGACTTGGAGGCATGGAAGCAAAGGCTAGTGGAGCTCGGACACGAAGATGAACCTGAAGAGGTGCTAGCTCTTGAAGGTGGTGGCAGCGAGGTCAAGGATCCTGCGGAGGAGGTAGCTGGTGGCAGTGGCAAGGGTGGTGAGGAGAAGGTTGATGCTGCAGCGAAGGTGAAGGCTGCACAAATGGGCTTTGATGGACATTTCCAGACGCGGCCGGAGCCCATTTTTTATGGTTTAGTGGTTTATTTGATGGTGGTTTGATTTCAAATAATTATGGTCTGTAACTAAACAATAGCTATTAGGGTTAAGGATCACTGATCCTTAGAACAATATGTAGAATGACAGTTAGTGGAGGGATCTTCTGTTTGGGGGATGAAGCCACTGTTATCCTGCCATCTTTATATTCCTGCACTTTATAAACTTTTATTATGGACACCCTTTGCCTACCCCAGCGGACGGGCCACGTATTGCTGGTAGATGCTCGGGGTAGGTAATTTTGACAACCTTTTGAAGGGTTAACCTGGTAATTAAATAAATAAAACCTTAACTTTTGGCTATTTCTTGTGTTGTTTGATGTACATTTATTTGTTAATTATTGTTGCATAATTTTATAGCTTACAAGTTATTGTCAAAAGTATTAAGTGTACACCAAAAATCCGTTTATATTAGAAGATTTAGGATATGATCAAGGATCAAATATCCTTTAGTCAAAAAGTTTGAAAAATGAGATGACTTAGGATCATATATTCTGTTGTCAAAGAACAAGGGTATAATCGACAATCCAAGAATAAAGTTAAAAGTAAATAAGGATCATACTAGAGAATCCAAGTTAGGATTCTATATCCTTAACACTTACAACTGTGATAATCAAAAGATAAAATCTTGTGGAATGTTAGGATCCTGGATCCTTAATTGTTTAGCTCTGGAAACCTGTAATAGTAAATCACTTGGGACTAAGCCAAACATTGTAGAAAGACAACATTAGAAACTGGGGACAAGCCCAATAAACTGGGGACAAGCCCAAAGGATCTTGTGTAAACTGGAGTATGGCCCAAACTGGCGACTATCCAAACTTAGTGACATGAAAATTCCAAAACCTTAGCTAACGTGAAAACGTTAGAAACCTTAGGAACGGATGTATGGTACGTCTACCATTATACTTAGGATCCTAAATACAGCCAGTACAATGAAATTGTCAGCCCCTAAAGCGGGTACTGGTCCCATTGCCTTTAACTGCACTAGGATAATCGTGCGCTACTGGCGAAGGTGTAAGAACCTGATTCGTAGAAGGCAATAGATACCTTAAACTGGGGACAAGCCCAAAAACTGGGGATAAACCCAAAGACTTAGGAGATTTCAATGGATACTTGATCCTTTGACAAAGATGTGCCAACTTCTGCAAAACTCAGAACTTAGTGAAGAAGGGTAAAGGATCCTGAATCCTTTTCCTCGTAATCAAATAAGTTAAAGGATTAAAGAAGCAATAATTAAATCATTACCGGAATGAAGGTCATATTTACTTTGAGGATCCTGGATTCTTATCCATAATTCTGCCTTAGCTGAGGATCCTCAATCCTTCTTACATGAAGTACTTCTTTAAATGGACAGCATTCCAAGCTCTTGGTAATAGGTTACCTTCTATTGTTAATAAACGATATGCCCCCTTTCCTACCTCAGCTTTAATCAGATAGGGGCCTTCCCATTTTGGTGCTAACTTGCCATCATCAGGATTTGTGGTATTTTGGAATGCTTTCCTCAACACCATATAACCAACTTGAAATTTCCTGATCCTGGCATTCTTGTTATAAGCTCCAGCCATCCTTTGTTGATAGCTGGCCAATCTTATCCTTGCTAAATCCCTGAGTTCTTCTATGGTATCCAAATCTTGAACCAAGTTTTCAGCATTTCCTTCAGAATCACGGATGCTTATTCTTGCAGTAGGGACTACCATCTCTGTAGTGATCACATATTCAGCTCCTAACACTAAAGAAAATGGAGTTTGACCAGTAGCATTCTTGGGAGTTGTTCTATCAGCCCATAACACATAGGGTAGCTCTTCTGTCCACTTCCCTTTCTTAGATCCAAGCTTTTTCTTCAAGTTGTTGATGATGATTTTGTTGGATGATTCTGCTTGATCGTTAGCTTGTGGGTGGACTGGTGTTGATGTTATCATTCTAATCCCCCAGCTGTCACAAAAGTTAGTAGTTCTACTCCTAATAAATTGGGATCCATTATCACAAACAATTTCAGAAGGTATGCCAAATCTAGTAATAATGTTTCTTTTGATAAAGGATATAACTTCCTTTTCTCTGACTTGTGCAAAGGCTTCAGCTTCTATCCATTTGGAAAAGTAGTCAGTCATAGCAAGCATAAACACTTTTCCTCCTGGTGCCTTGGGAAGTTTGCCAACTATATCCATTCCCCATCTCATGAATGGCCAGGAAGAGGATATAGGATGCAGGAGCTCCGCTGGTTGATGAAGGATATTGCTATGTCTTTGACAAGCATCACATTTCTTTGCATAATCCACAGCATCCTTCTTCATGGTAGGCCAATAGTATCCTGTTCTAAGGATCCTTGAGAATAGTGCTCTGCCCCCAGTGTGGTTTCCACAATCTCCTTCATGAAAATCCTCAAAACTTCTTGAATTTCTGGATCCTCGATGCAACTTAGATATGGTCCTGCAAGAGATCGTTTATATAACATGTTATTTAGTATTGTAAATTGAGATACCTTGACTTTGAAAGCTCTAGAATTTTCTCTGGTAGGGATCACTCCATGTTGTATATATCTCAGGATTGGAATGATCTAGGATCCTGAATTTGACTGTGCACCATCACTAGGTATGATTGCAGAATTTCCCACTATCTCCATAGTTGTGTGATCCTCAATAGCAGGAGTTAAGATATGAATAATTGGTATCCTAACATCCTCCGGAATCTTCAATGATGATCCAAGGTTGGCTAAAGCATCAGCTTCTGCATTTTCTTCCCTGGGTACCTGTGTTAGACTAAAAGAAGCAAAAGAGTCTACCAATTTCTTGACTATCTCTAGATATTTGATTAGCCTTTCACCTTTAACAACATAAGAACCATTAAAGTGGTTAGTAATTAACAATGAATCTACATGTACCTCAAGATACCTGATCCTCATGTGCTTGGCAATTTGCAAACCGGCTATTAAGGCTTCATATTCAGCCTCATTATTAGTTGTTTGAAACTCACAAGCAATTGAGTTGGGTATAATGTCCCCCTGTGGCGATTTTAGTAGTATGCCTAGTCCAGTTCCTTTGACATTAGAGGCTCCATCTGTGAAGAGTATCCAAGGATCCTTAGTCTCTTCAAGCTGTTGGACTTCCAATTCAGCTTCCCTTTGTAGATCACTACTGAAATCAGCCACAAAGTTAGCCAAGGCCTGAGATTTAATGGCAGTTCTTGGTTCATATTTGATATCATATGCACTAAGCTTGACTGCCCATTTTGCTATCCTTCCTGACATTTCAGGTTTCCTGAGAATATTCTTAATAGGAAAGTTAGTCCTAACAATAATAGGGCGAGTCTCAAAATAATGACGTAATTTAGTAGATGCCATGATTAAAGCAAGAATAAGTTTCTCTAAATGAGAATACCTGGACTCAGCATCAAGTAGACTTTTACATACATAGTATACAGGATGTTGAGTACCTTCATGATCCTTAACAAGGACCGCACTTAATGCCTTAGAAGAAACTGCTAAGTATAAGGATAATATATCCCCATTCTCTGGTTTCATTAAAGCTGGAGCTGAGGATAGGTAATCCTTAAGGGCCTTGAGAGCATTCTCATGCTTTTTAGTCCATTCAAATTTTTTGTTCTTTCTCAGGATGTCATAGAATTCTTTGCATTTCTCTGATGACTTTGAGATGAATCTGTTCAAGGCTGCGATCCTTCCTGTCAATCTTTGCACATCCTTGGCATTGGCAGGAGATTTAATATTCACAATCGCCTTAATTTGCTCTGGACTTGACTCTATCCCTCTTTTTGTCACCATATAACCTAGGAACTTGCCAGCTTTTACACCAAAGTGGCACTTGGAAGGATTCAATTTCATATTGTATCTATCAAGGATATCAAATGCTTCCTCCAAATCTCTAAGGTGATTCTCAGCTTTTTTGGACTTAACCAGCATGTCATCAATATAGACTTCCATTGTGTGTCCAATTTGTTCTTTAAACATCATATTAACTAGCCTTTGGTATGTAGCACCTGCATTTCTTAGTCCAAAGGGCATAACAATATAACAATAGATACCAGTAGGGGTCATAAAGGCTGTATCCTCTTGATCAGATGGTTCCATCTGAATTTGTTGGATTCCAGATGTAGCACCTGCATTTCTTAGTCCAAAGGGCATAACTCATGACCCACTGTATCATCCACCATGGAGTCAATGCGGGGTAATGGGAAAGGATCCTTGGGACATGCCTTATTTAAATCAGTAAAATCGACACATACCCTCCACTTTCCATTTTTATTTTGAACAACAACCACATTGGCTAACCACCTTGGGTACTTTACCTCTCTAATCATACCTATTCTGAGCAGTTTATCTACCTCCTCTTGGATGATAGCATTCCTCCTAGGTGCAAACTTTCTCCTCTTCTGATGTATGGGTTTGAATGACCTGTCAATGCCAAGTTTATGAGTAATAATATCTTTAGAAATACCTGTCATGTCCTCATGCTTCCAAGCAAAGGTAGTTTTTCTCTTCTTTAAGAAGGATACTAAATCCTGTTCAATTGTGTCAAGGATCCCGGATCCTATAAAAATCCTGGATTCAGGATCCTCAGGGTTCATCAAAATGTCTTTGACATCTTGTTTTCTTGCCTCCAGGGCATCTCTTGGAGGATGCTTTAATTGCTATGCCTCCCTAGGTCTTGAGGCTGGCTTCATTGATGAAGTGTAACAATTCTTGGCTTCCTGTTGATCACTTTCTGTTAGGGATAGATTTTCTAAACCTAAGGATCAGGATCCTCAAGTACTGCCAGGATCACGGATCCTCAATTCTGTTTGAATTAAGGATCCTCAGAAGATGTTGCAGGATCAGGATTCAGGATCCTCATTGTTATCCTTATACTAACGGTTGCCTTCACTATGTTTAAGTTTATTTTGCAGGAGTATACGCGTTGGAATTGGTCTTGCCGATATTCCAGGGGAATAAGCTTAAATATTCCACACGTGCATAGCCTTTGTGAATGTTATGGAGATCGTGGGAAGCTAGCACCTTTTGCGGATAGTTAGTTATTCTAGTTATTTCTAATTTTAAAAGGGGATAACAAGCTTGAATGAGAACAATTGTTTAAGTTAGCTAACACTCACACTCTCGCAAGCTCTCAACAGTTCATTCGGCGATTTCATACACATTGCACTCTAGTGATCCTTGTAACAAGCTTGTTATCATCCCGAGTTGTAACAATCATTTGTTTAATTGTAGTTGGTGATCGGTAGTTTCCATCACCCGAGGTTTTTTTATGCCGGAGATCAACTCTTGATCAAGGGCTTTTTCCTCGTATAAATCCTTGTGTCACTTGTCCATTTCATTTTGCAAGTTATCCATACATTTGTTCATTGATTCAAGCATCATACCTCACAATAAAAGATTTGTTTGCATTATCCTTGCTTGATTTTTGACCAAAACAGTTTGGCGCCCACCGTGGGGCAATTGGTGCTTCATTTCTGAAAAGTCTTGCTCATTGTGTTCATTTCGGTTCATTATCTTCAACCAGATGGCTTCTTCAGCAAAGAACACTTCAAGTTCCATGCCGGAAATCACTTCTTCACAGGGCGTTCCACCTTTGCCTCCACCACCTTTTGGATCTCAGAAGAATGCTGAGAATCCTGCGAAGAAACCGACCCCCGTTTTCTCAAAACCACCAACTTCTGCTGTTTCTTCTAATCCTACTAACAGTGATCTTTTTACTTTGATTTTGCAGATGAGGGGTCACATACAAGAGCAGGATAAAACCAACGAAAGGATCCTCTGGGAAATTGATGATATCAAGAAACAGAAGAAATCAGTGGAGGATCACTCTCCTCTGATGCCAAGGTCGTTGAATTTTGACACTCCGGTCATAACTGCCCAGCAGTCTACGACTCCAGATATTCAATACTGGGGTGGATCAACAGGAATGCGCTCTGGATCATCGGCAATGACTCAAGCTCTAGGATCCTACTTTCAACCTTCAGGATCCTTCTTTCAGCATCAAGGATCCTCACAGGTTCAAGGATATCCTCCTTTCAGGTTCAAGGATCCTCATCTCAGGTTTACGGATCCATGGGTTATCCTCTGAGACCCCCAGTCACAGCACATCAAGGATCCAACATCTTTCAGGATCAAGGATTCTTAAGGAGCGTACAACCTGGAAGTTCAGATGTTCATCAAGGAGACTTCATTCCAATGCAGACCATTGCTTCTTCTGGTCCTTCAGTCATACCAGAATCTCGTCAATATGGATTCACATCTGGGATTCCAAACTTGAATCCTCCGGGAGGTAACACTTTGAATAATTCTTATAATACTAACCATGGCTTTATGCAGGATACAGGTATCAATCAAGCTATGGCTAGGGAATTACAGAAACTAAGGGATATGATATCCAGCATTCCAGGAGTGGTTAAGCCCATTCCTGAAAATGCAGATGGAAGCCACAAGATATCTCGCTTTGCACCACCTATTTGTGATGCAGAAATTCCAAAGAGGTTCCAAATACCAACCATGAAGTTGTATGATGGTTCAACGGATCCAGAGGAGCATGTGGCTCAGTACAGAGAAAGGATGGAGATCAATCCAATTCCTGAAAGGTTAAAAGAAGCATGTCTATGCAAGGGTTTCGGATCCACACTCACAGGATCAGCTCTTAAATGGCTGCTAAGTCTTCCCCCTTACTCTATTACTTCATTTGCTAATCTAGTTAATCTGTTTAATAGTAAATTCTCATGTAGTAGAAAATTTGAACGTTTAACTAGTGATCTATATAAGGTAACACAAGGTCAAAATGAATCACTTAGAGATTATATCACTAAGTTTAGTAAAGAATACTTAGGGATTCATTATTCTATGATGATCTTGTCATGACCCCATGCAGGAATCTTGATGAGGTAAGAACCAGGGCCCTTAGATTCATCCGACTAGAGGATGATAAAAGGATTCAGGAAAGACTGGCAGGATCCTCGAAGCAGGAGAAACAAGGATCCTACTTCAGGAACAACAAGTCCAAATCTTACAACAAGTCTGATAACCAGAACGTGCATGCAGTAGAACAGGAAGAGGATGATGAGGATTATCATCCCATTTCTGAATATTGTTTTTCTGTTGATAACAATGAACTAATTCTTGCAATGCAGAATTTAGGTGAGAAAGTAAGATGACCTAGAAAAAGTGATAAGCCAGATGCAACAAAAGACAAGTCCAAATGGTGTGCATATCATGAGGATTTCGGACATCTCACTGAAGAATGTATTGCAATTAGAAAAGAAATTGGTAACTTGTTAAGCAAGGGGCATTTGAAGGAGCTTTTGGGAAGAAAAAAGTCAAGGATCCAGGATCCTAAAAAGGTTCCAGAAAGAGCTCCTGCTCCTCCGGCAGATGCACAAGTTATAAACTTCATATCTGGTGGATCAGACATTTGTGGTACTTCCTTTTCAGCAGCCAAAAGACATGCCAAGGAGACTAAGATGGATAATGGGGATAGACACATCCAGACCTCTACTGTCATACAGGAGAAAGTCATAACTTTTGATGAGGATGATCGTGTTGATGTTCAGGATCCTCATCATGATGGTCTTGTCATTACTTTGTTCATTTCTAACCATTTTGTTCGCAGGATCCTAATCGATGGAGGAAGCTCGGTGAACATCATTCAGCTTGATGTCCTCAAGAAAATGAACATCCCTGAATCGGATATTGTCCCAAGATCCTCAGTTCTTGTGGGATTCAGCGGAGAAACCAATAATACATTGGGGGACATTAAACTTCCCATCTACATTGAAGGACTTCATTCTTATCAAAAAATTTTGTGTTATAGATTGCTTATCCTATTAAAATGTTATCCTTGGCAGGCCATGGATACATGACATGAAGGCAGTTGCATCTATATATCATCAATGAGTGAAGCTTCCTAGTCCATGGGGAGTGATAAAGATTGAGAGTGACCAACAAGAAGCAAATAATTGCTATACCTCATCAATGAAGCCAGCCTCAAGACCAAGGGAGCAATAGAAACTAAAGTATCCTCCAAGAGACGTCTTGGAGGCAAGAGAACAGGATGTGAAAGATATCCTTATGGATCCTCATGATCCTGAATCCAAAGTCTTCATAGGATCAGGGATCCTCAGCAACATTGAACAGGATCTAGTATCCTTCCTTAAAAGGAGAAAAACTACCTTTTCCTGGAAGCATGAAGACATGACAGATATCTCTAAAGATATAATTACTCATAAGCTTGGTATTGACAGGTCATTCAAGCCCGTACATCAGAAGAGGAGAAAGTTTGCACCTGAGAGGAATGCTATTATCCAGGAGGATGTAGACAAATTACCCCGAGCAGGTATGATTAGAGAGGTCAAGTATCCAAGGTGGTTGTTATTCAAAAGAAAAATGGAAAGTGGAGGGTATGTGTCGATTTCACTGATTTAAACAAGGCATGTCCCAATGATCCTTTCCCATTACCCCACATTGACTCTATGGTGGATGCTACCGCGGGTCATGAGTTGTTGACCTTTATGGATGCTTCATATGGATTTCAACAAATTCAGATGGAACCATCTGACCAAGAGGATACAACCTTTATGACCCCAACTGGTATATATTGTTATATTGCTATGCCATTTGGACTAAGGAATGCAGGTGCTACTTATCAAAGACTAGTCAATATGATGTTTAAGGAACAAAAAGGACACACTATGGAAGTCTATATAGATGACATGGTGGTTAAGTCCAAAAGAGCTGAGGATCACCTTAGAGACCTGGAAGAAGCATTCAATATCCTTGACAAATTCAATATGAAGCTGAATCCTTCAAAGTGTCACTTTGGTGTTAAAGCAGGCAAGTTCCTAGGTTACATGGTAACAAAAAGAGGCATAGAAGCAAGTCCAGAGCAAATCAAGGCAATTGTGAATATTAAATCTCCTGCCAATGCAAAGGATGTGCAAAGGTTGACAGGGAGGATCGCAGCCTTGAATAGGTTCATATCCAAGTCATCAGAAAAGTGCAAGGAATTCTATGACATTTTGAGAAAGAACAAGAAATTTGAATGGACTGAAAAGCATGAAAACGCTCTCAAGGCCCTTAAGGATTACCTGTCCTCAGCTCCTGCCTTGATGAAACCAGAAAAAGGGGATGTATTATTCTTATATCTAGCGGTATCCTCTAAAGCAGTAAGTGCAGTCCTTGTTAAGGATCACGAAGGTACACAACATCCTGTCTATTATGTAAGAAAGAGTTTTCTTGATATTGAATCCAGGTATTCACATTTAGAAAAACTTATCCTTGCTTTGATTATGGCATCTACTAAATTAAGACATTATTTTGAAACTCATGCCATTATTGTTAAGACTAATTTTCCAATTAAGAATGTTCTCAGGAAACCTGAAATGTCAGGAAGGATGGCTAAATGGGCAGTGAAGCTTAGTGCTTATGATATAAGATATGAACCAAGAACTGCCATTAAATCCCAAGCCTTAGGTGACTTTGTAACAGATTTCAGTAGTGATCTACAAAGAGAAGCTGAGTTAGAAGTTCAACAGCTTGAAGAGACTAAGGATCCTTGGATACTCTTCACTGATGGAGCATCTAATGTCAAAGGAACATGACTTGGAATACTACTAAAATCGCCACAGGGGGACATAATACCCCACTCCATAGCTTATGAGTTTCAAACTACTAATAATGAGGCTGAATATGAAGCCTTGATAGCTGGTTTGCAAATTGCCAAGCATATGAGGATCATGTATCTTGAGGTACATGTAGATTCATTGTTAATTACTAATCACTTTAATGGATCATATGCTGTTAAAGGTGAACGACTAATCAAATATCTAGAGATAGTCAAGGAATTGGTGTCACACCCCGACCGCGTAAAACAACAAAGCGCGGCGGAAACATCGGGGCGTGTTGCAACAGAATCATTGTTTCATAACCATGGATACAAAAAGTGTTTCGTTTTATTAAACATTGAATATTTACATCGTCTGGAAATCTAAATACACAATTTAAACATAGTCTATCATTGTTATTGAGTCACTAAAGCCTCGTCCAGTCCTATGTGAGCATGCATCCTATCAATCGATATCATTCAACAATACCTGAAACATATGTGAAAACGAGGTCAGCAAAGAAATGTTGGCGAATACATAAGTTTTGTAGGAGTGTCGAAATCATGGCTAGTTTAGATGTTGCAATACTTTATTTAAAACCTTGTTTTGAAAAGAGTATAATATTGCAACTTAATTACCCAACTCAAATCAAGCGGGTTATAGTTTATAAAACCTCGTAGCCATGACTCTTAACCCAAAAACATTTGTTTTAGTAAAGCAAATTGTGAAACATCTCGAAATAAATCGTTAATAAAACTCGTTAATAAATCTCGTTAAAAACTCGTATAGTTTATATCATATCGAAAACCTTGTTTGTGTGACATCGTTTGAAAATCGTTTACCCAAGTGAACTAAATAACGCCACGGTATGTAGTCTGATGAAATCACTTATATATAGGAAGTACCAGCGGCGTATCCACCATGCTTTCATCACATTACACCTGTCCCGTTATCTAAACACTTAACCAAAAACTAATCGTATATCGTTTTGAAGATAATCGTTTAACCAAATCATTTAACTCGTTAATACATCGCGTGAAAACCAATCGTTTACCCAAATCGTTAAAATTCGTTTTAGGTCGTGAAATTACTTTTGTGGTCGTCTCGCTAATAACATTCAAACCTTCGTGACTCATCCCTCGTCGCTTCTCGTTTTCGCATTAACAAACCCTTACCAAAGGGTAAATTAACAATTACAGATTCAGTCGCTACCCACCACCCCCACACATAACCACTGGTGCAGTAAGATAACGGGATTTGTCAGATCCTATGGTACCATAACCTAATACTGGTCGGCTTGATCATTGCTAATGAATGTCATTTGTTATGTAACCCAACCAACAAGTTCGTTCACATTATCGAAATCGTTATTAGTTTTGTATAAATCGTTTTAATCGTTTTTGAAACCATCGTTATAACATCGAAAATCGTTTTGATACCATCGTTAAGACCTTGAAAACATTTAGCACATATGAGTCACCCCAAAATAATTGAAAACAGTAAAATAGGGGAATAATGTACTCGCCTGAGAATGCTTAGAGGTCTTGAACAACAACCAAGCAAAGCTAGAGGGAGCACGGAAACAATCAGCAGTCTAAAACTATATAAATAAACCGGGCCTGAGTCGGAAGATCGAATAAAATGAGGGCTTGTAGACCAAATGAGTATGGGAACTCATGTAATATGGTTTAACAAAGCCTACATACTACAATGAAACCAAACCTAAGTGCTTTCGACCCATCGCGACCCATTAAGGTAGCTTATGCTACTTTAACGCGTCGTGCGCGCAAAAGCGCACTCGAGACGTCTAACTAGCCCTATGACAAGTGTTATATGCCTAAACATGTTACAAAATCAGTTATGTGACAAAAGTTTAGGTTACATATGCTTAATTACCAATTATACATGAAAAGGGTATTCTGGTAATTTACCTAAGGCACATAAACTACTTATCATACAACTACCTAAACTAGGCGACCATAAGGTATAACCTCGGAAGGTTATTCCCTATGACACTAAACATGTTTGGTCGGATCATAAGATCGACCAAACGGGTCGTGCTCGAAAGTCTAAGCGGGTGTTTAGTCCGCTTGACTTACGACACTACACAAGCACTAAACCAAAGAGTGACGAGCTAAACATGCTAGAACATGTTTAGAAAATATGTTTTGATATCAAAACAAACGGTTTTGATATCCTAGAGTAGTTTGGTTACAAAATACGCGTAAATGCGCATTTTGGCCGAAACTACGGCTCGTCACTGAGCCTAGATAACGTGGTAATCAGTAGGTATAGCCACTAGGGACTATAACCATCGTGATTACAATCACGTTATGAAGTTCAAACGAACTTCGTGTTGACCATTGACTGGTCAACGCAGAAAGTCAAACAAAGTTTGACTTTCAGACTCGAAAAGCAATAAAAGAACGAAGGAATACTTACGAAGGGTCCCCGAATGCTAATCTAGATCGAAATAACTCAGGTATGAAACAAAGGTTCCAACTTAGAGTCCTTAAGATCAGATTCTAGTGGTTTTGAAGCAATGGGGGGTGGGTTATTTATAGTTTTCGGGTAACCGTTAAGATCGTTTCATGGAAACCGTGCTCGAATCTTGTGCGTACACTTGTCCAATTGTTGTGGTAACTAAAAATGATCCCCCATGAGCTGAAAGGTCAAGTTAGAATGTGTGGTGGTGGAGTAAACAGCTGGAATCTGCTGACTGTTCGATCTGATCTGTTCTGGGAGGCGTACGCGGCCCGCTTCAGGATCAGACAAACCTCAGGCGGGCCGCCTGGGGCTTCTGATCAGAAAATAAGTTTCATAAATGACAGTTTCAGTCCCTGTTGTGTTTTAAGCCCATTTCCGGCACTTCTAAGATCCGTCAAGCCAACTTTAAGGCCCTAAAATGATGCCTAAACATTGTGGACATGAAACATGCTCAAAAATATCTCGGATGTTGGTTCGTTTGGTCGTACGAACGCGATGTTCGCTTAATTACGACAGAATGCGCATAAGCGCGAAAAACGATCCAAATGACGTGACGAATGGATTTTTCTTATGCCAAACACTAAAATAAAATGTTTTAGTGCTTACATAAATTTTTGGATGTCCGGATGTATTCAGAACGTAAGTTATGCGCGAAAGTGCAAACTTGTGCACTTTTTGACACTTTTAGTCCCTGAATGACCCAAAAGTTTATTTTAGCACACCGAACCCCTCTACGCCTATTTCTAAGCTATGTAAAGGATATTTAAGGTGTGTTTAACTTATGGTCATGTTCCGGAATGTTCGTTACAGTTCAGATTGGCATACTTTCGCAGTTTGTCAACTTTAGTCCCTGTAAGCGATTTAACTTGATTTTGCCATACCAAAGCCTTCAAAACTTATTTCTAAGTTATGTAAAGGTTATTTAAGGTATGTTAAGCCTATTTCACTATTCCGGAGTGTTCGTTGCATTAAACTGGTTATATTTACGCATCAGATCGCGTATAACCTTCCAGAAAGCGATTTAGAGTTTGAAATTGAACAAAAATTGATATGTGCAAATGATACACATATTTTTACAAATCCCGAGTATGAAATACAATATTTCATTGGTTTGGTATTTGTTTGATGGTCGCAGTGACCCAGGTGTCACAATTGGCACTCTCTTTTGTTTCTTTTAGTTTGATACAGGTACCTAGGGAAGAAAATGCTGAAGCTGATGCATTGGCCAACCTAGGATCATCCTTAAAAATTCCAGAGGATATCAAGATCCCTATCATCCATATTTTGGCTCCTGCTATTGAGGATCACATAACTATGGAGATAGAACAGGATTCTGCTGTGGTTCCTAGTGATGATGCACAGTCTCATTCAGGATCATGGATCCTTCCAATCATGAGATATATACAACATGGAGAGATTCCTACAGGAGAAAACCCTAGGGCTTTCAAAATCAAGGTATCTCAATTTACAATATTGAATAACATGTTATATAAACGATCTCTTGCAGGTCCATACCTAATGTGCATAGAGGATCCAGAAATTCAAGAAGTCCTAAAGAATTTTCATGAAGGAGATTGTGGAAACCACACTGGGGGCAGGGCATTGTTCTCAAGGATCCTTAGGACAGGATACTATTGGCCTACTATGAAGAAGGATGCTGTGGATTATGCCAAGAAGTGTGATCCTTGTCAGAGACATAGTAATATCCTTCATCAACCAGCAGAGCTCTTGCATCCTATATCCTCTTCTTGGCCATTCATGAGATGGGGAATGGATATAGTTGGTAAACTTCCCAAAGCACCAGGAGGAAAGGTATTCATGCTTGCCATGACTGATTACTTCTATAAGTGGATAGAGGTCGAAGCCTTTGCTCAAGTCAGAGAGAAAGAAGTGATATCATTTATTAAAAGAAATATCATTACTAGATTTGGTATTCCTTCTGAAATTGTTTGTGATAATGGATCCCAATTTATTGGGAGTTGAACTACTAACTTTTGTGAAAGCTGGGGGATTAAGATGATAACATCAACACCAGTCCACCCACAAGCTAACGGTTAAGCAGAATCATCCAACAAGATCATCATCAACAACTTGAAGAAGAAGCTTGGATCCAAGAAAGGAAAGTGGGCAGAAGAACTACCATATGTACTATGGGCTGATAGGACAACTCCCAAGAATGCGACTGGCCAAACTCCATTCTCTTTAGTATTTGGAGCAGAATCAGTGATCCCTAAAGAGATGGTGGTTCCTACTACAAGAACAAGCATCCGTGATCCTGAAGGAAATGCTGAAAACTTGGTTCAAGACTTGGATACCATAGAAGAACTCAGGGATTTAGCAAGGATAAGAATGGCTAGTTATCAACAAAGGATGGCTGGAGCCTACAATAAGAAGGTCAGGATCAGGAAGTTCCAAGTTGGTGATATGGTATTGAGGAAAGCATTTGAGAATACCACAAATCCTACTGATGGAAAGCTGGCACCAAAGTGGGAAGGCCCCTACCTGATTGAAGCTGAGGCAGGAAAGGGGGCATATCGATTGCTAACAATGGAAGGTGATTTACTACCAAGAGCTTGGAATGCTGTCCACTTGAAGAAATACTTCATGTAATAATGATTCAGGATCCTTAGCAACATTCATGGCCGATATCCTCGAAGGATCCTTAGAGGATAGATGATCCGCATTCCGGTAATGATCTAATTTTAATCTTTTTAATTATTTAATTATCCTATATACAAGGAGAAGGTTCCTGGATCCTTCATCCTTCTTTCACTTAGTTCTGAGTTTTGCAGAAGGTTGACATATCCTTAACAAAGGATTGAGTATCCACAGAAGTTTCTAGTTATTTGGGCTTGACCCCAGTTTTTGGGCTTGACCCCAGTTATTTGGGCTAGTCCCCAGTTTTTGGGCCTGTCCCCAGTATCGCCAGTAGCGCACGATGATCCTGATGCAGTTCAAGGCAATGGGACCAGTACTCGCTTTAGGGGCTGACAATTTCATTGTACTGGCTGTATTCAGGATCCTACGTATAATGGTAGACGTACCATACATCCGTTCCTAAGGTTTCTAACGTTTTCATGTTAGCTAAGGTTTCGGCATTTTCATGTCACTAAGTTTGGATAGTCGCCAGTGAGGGCCATACTCCAGTTTACACAAGATCCTTTGGGCTTGTCCCCAGTTTTTTGGGCTTGTCCCCAGTATATTGGGCTTGTCCCCAGAATTGTTGGGCTTGTCCCCAGTTGCTAACTCTTCTCTTATATTGGCTTAGTCCCAAGTTGTGTTCCATTTCAGGTTTTTGAAGTTAAACAGCTAAGGATCCTTGATCCTAACCTTTTATTAAGGTCTATTTTTTGGTTATCCTGATTGTAAATGTTAAAGGTTTAGGATCCTAACTTGGATTCTCAGGTATGATCCTTGATCACTTTGATTTTTTTTTATTTATCTAAGTGACCCTTATTCTTTGACAACAAGACACATGATCCTTAAATTACACTACTCTTTTGAATTTATCGATTATAGGATATTTGATCCTTGATCATATCCTAAACTTTTTGACATAATCTGGTAAACTTTTATTCTTTACTTATGAATTCAAACAAAGTATATCATAACAATTGAAAGATAAAATATTCACAAATATAACAACACATGAAATAGCCAAAAGATTAAGTTTTTATTTACCAAAAGTTAAACCCTTAAAAGGTTGTCAAAATTGCCAACCCAAGTTTCTACCACTAAAACGTGGCCCGTCCACTTGGGTTGGCAAAGGGTGTCCATGGTAATAAGGTCTAAGTGCAGGAAATATAGGCGGCAGGATAACAAGTGGTTTCATCCCCCAAACTGAGGATCCATCCACCACCCATTATCCTACCAATTGTCCAAGGATCCATGATCCTCAACCCTAAAAACTATTGTTCAAGTACAGACCGACATTGTTCAAGAAAAACACCATCAAACAAAAAACCAACTACCAAACCATAAAAAAATGGGTTCCGGCCGCGTCTAGATAAATCCATCATCGCGCATTTCTGCAGCTCACACCTTCACTGCATCACCATCACCATCGCCTCCAGTTCCAGCATCACCAGCCTGATCCTTATCCCCGCGGCCGCTTGCCTCGAGCATCAAGACCTCTGTAGCCTCCTCTTCATCATCCAGCTCAGCCAGCCTAACCTTCCAGCCCTCCTGGTCCCAATTGGTCCTATCAAAGCCAGGATCCTGAGCTTCCTGGGCCATCTGAAGTTTGGTCTTGTACATAGCAATGGCAACAGAGAGTTTGGCATCCTCCATCACCTCTCTCTTCTCCTGATCAGCAGTTATTTGGGCCATGACCACCTGCTTCTTTGCCAAATTGAGCTCCTTCTCGAGGTTAGAGATGGTTTGATCCTTAGCCAGGAAGATCTTCTGGAAGTCCAGCTCCTTCTGCTCAGCCTCCTAAACATACGCATCAAAGAGCATCTGGATCTCAGCGAATTTCTACAAAGAAAGAAGGATTCATTTCAGGATCCGTTATCCTCAAATGGACAGGATAGAATTAAGGATCAGGGATCCTTACCTCAGCGAAGTATTCTTCGAACTGATGCCGGATGAGGGGCAGGCCTTCAAGATTGTCAACTTCCGTGGACTTCCTCTTCTTTCCTCCCTTGCCCTTGGAGGTGACAGGCTTAGGGATTGGAACGATTGGGCTAGCAGCAGATTTCTTCTTTCCGGACCGACCAGAGACAACATCAAGATCAGTGACGCTGAAACGAGTGGCTGACTTTGAGGATTTTCCAGCACCTACAAACGGCAATCAATAGATAAGTATCCTCGACCTAAATCTATTTAATCATACGTAAAAATAAACACTTACTTGACATTGTGACTGAACCGGAGGATACTTCTTGTGAATCCTTTGTGTTTGCTTGGAACGATCTGATTGCAGGATCAAGGCTCCAGAAAGCAGCGATCCTTTCTTTTGTTGCAGGTCGATTGAATGATATGAAAGACTGAGATAGCTGCATAAAAAGACACAAAAGGATCAGTTATCCTCAACAGAAATAGCAGCGATCCTTTCTGCGGCCACTGTTACAAGCAGCGATCGTTTCTGCGGCCACTGTTACAAGCATCTCCACCGCAGAAATTGAGGTTTTTTCCAACTCACAACTTGTCATTTTGACAATTCTTATGCTCATAGGTGGCGAGGTGTTCACTTCGATGCTTTCACTCAATCTCCGTACCATCTTTTTTAAGGTATCAAACACTACTAAACAAACGAGTATTACCAACGTTGAACAAGTTGACACCTCAGTGAGCAACCACCACACTCATTTCAGCAATAACAACACAATTCTTGAACTTGAAAATTCAAAATCTGAAACTGTTGATCATATGGAGGTTTTAAAGAACAAATCAATAAAGTTTTTGGGTCGTGTAGTATTGTTTTACCTACTATTTGTCCATGTTTTGGGTCTGCTCTCAGTTTTTATTTACATAAATGCCATCTCAAGTGCAAGAAACATACTCAAGCAAAAGGGTCTGCATGCAGTCACTTTCTCCTTCTTTACCATAGTTTCATCCTTTTCCAATTGTGGGTTCATTCCAACTAATGAAAACATGTTGATCTTTAGAAAAAACTCTGGCTTGTTGTTAATTATCTCTTAGGTAACACTTTGTACCCTCCAGTTTTAAGATCTATCATTTGGGCTGTAGGAAAAATCACCAAGAAAGAAGAAACTAGGTACTTGTTAAGAAACTCAAAAGTACTTGGGTACCATCATCTTCTTTCTTACACACACTCGTTCCTTCTTCTGATAACACTCGGCATACCGGTGAATCCGTTGTCGATCTTTCCATCATCAGTGGTGCCGTATTGGTGTTGTTCATAGTCATGATGTGAGTGTTTCTTTCTCGATCCCTCTTAATATCTTGCATTACTGGAATTTATTAAAGTGAAATGATTACGAATTGAAGCGTGCTATGAAAAGGTGGGGAGAAGTTCGACTGTACAACTAATTAGTGGGTGTGTCAGTGGGTTGAATTGCTTAACCTGAACACTATCCGTATATTTATACATGTCAAAAGTAACTCATTTACCTAAATGTGTCAAATAGGTTGAGACGTGGTAATCATGTTGTAAACATGATAAGAACCGATTAAACGGGTTCTAAACCAATTGGTGTGTCAAAATATATTTCTAATTTGCACAATATTATTCTTGTTTTGACAAAATACAATTGAAGCTTTAATGTGATCGTATTTATAAATGTATAAAAGATGGTAATTTGTAGAACCACGCAAAAGTAAAAAGACTATACCAATATTTGGACCCAATGTTTTAAAAACCGGTTTTTAAATCAAATCGGATTAGGCTAAAAAATGGTTCAACCGGTTGAACCAGGTTGTACCGAGCGGTTCAACTGGGTTGACTACCTAACTCTATAATTTCATAAATTACAACATCAACTCAAAAGTTAATCCAAAAATGCACGATTACATATTAAAAGATAATCCAAAAGTAAATCCATAAAAAAAATTATCCAAAAGACAATCGAAAATCATTCAGTTTTCCAACAAACTCTTTTAAATGAGAGTGTACGATATGTTTAAGCCATTTGAGTGTTGAATACATCAAGTTCCCGATCGCATAAAAGATGAAATTCACTATTATCTCCATCCTCATGAACTAGAGGATAACTATTTTCATTTCATACAATATTAAATAAAAATTTTAGTTACGAATAATCATAATATATAAAACTTACGAAAGATAAGTAACATATATAATAAAAATAAGTAACAACCCAAAGTAAAATAACCCTGGGCCAGTACCGGTATTGCGTTTCAAACCGGTATACCGGATTTTACCGCCGGTACAAACCTTATGCCGTAGCACTAATTTACCGGGGTGTTTCGTACCGGATTTACATCTGGAAACGGTAATACCGGTATAACCGGCCGGTATTTACTGGTTTTTAAAACATTGCCAGTAACGGCTAGTTCGTTTTAAACGACTATATATCCGTTAGTCAGTTGAAGATAAGATCAAAAATACGACTCGTTAATTTACATTTTACTCCTCATATTTTGGGGGCAATTGTTAGGGATAGATTTTCTAAACCTAAGGATCAGGATCCTCAAGTACTGCCAGGATCATGGATCCTCAATTCTGTTTGAATTAAGGATCCTCAGAAGACGTTGCAGGATCAGGATTCAGGATCCTCATTGTTATCCTTATACTAACGGTTGCCTTCACTATGTTTAAGTTTGTTTTGCAGGAGTATACGCGTTGGACTTTGTCTTGCCGATATTCCAAGGGAATATGCTTAAATATTCCACACGTGCATAGCCTTTGTGAACGTTATGGAGATCGTGGGAAGCTAGCACCTTTTGCGGATAGTTAGTTATTCTAGTTATTTCTAATTTTAAAAGGGGATAACAAGCTTGAATGAGAACAATTGGCTAAGTTAGCTAACACTCACACTCTCGCAAGCTCTCAACAGTTCATTCGGAGATTTCATACACATTGCACTCTAGTGATCCTTGTAACAAGCTTGTTATCATCCCGAGTTGTAACAATCATTTGTTTAATTGTAGTTGGTGATCGGTAGTTTCCATCACCCGAGGTTTTTTTATGCCGGAGATCAACTCTTGATCAAGGGCTTTTTCCTCGTATAAATCTTTGTGTCACTTGTCCATTTCATTTTGCAAGTTATCCATACGTTTGTTCATTGATTCAAGCATCACACCTCACAATAAAAGATTTGGTTGCATTATCCTTGCTTGATTTTTGACCAAAACACTTTCTATCTTCATCACACCCCATGGAGTAGGGAGTTTAACACATTGATGATAGGTAGATGGGACTGCTTTCATATCATATATCCACGGCCTGCCAAGGATAACATTGCAACAAGATAAGTAATCTATGACACAAAATTTTTGAAAAGAGATAACTCCCTCTATGTAAATGGGAAGTTTAATGTCCCCCAATGTGTTCTTTGTTTCTCCACTGAATCCCACAAGAACTGATGATCTTGGGACAATTTCTGATTCAGGGATATTCATCTTCTTGAGGACATCGAGTTGGATAATGTTCACTGATCTTCCCCCATCTATAAGAATCCTGCGAACAAAATGTTTAGAAATAAACAATGTAATAACAAGACCATCATGATGAGGATCCTGAATATCTACACGGTCATCCTCATCAAAGGATATAACTTTCTCATGTGTAAGGATGGAGGTTCGAATAGGTCTGTCCCCATTCTCCATCTTTGTTTCTTTTGCATGCCTCTTAGCTGCTAAAAAGGAAGTGCCACATATACCTGATCCACTGGAAATGAAGTTGATAATTTGGGCATCAGTTGGAGGAGCAGGAGCCCTTTCTGGAATCTTTTCAGGATCCTGGATCCTTGACTTTTTTCTCCCAAATAGCTCCTTCAAATGTCCTTTGCTTAACAAGTATCCAATCTCTTTCCTGAGTGCTATACATTCATCAGTGAGATGACCGAAATCTTCATGATAGGCACACCATTTGGATTTATCTTTTGTAGCAGCTGGCTTATCATTCTTTCTGGGCCATCTAGCTTTTTCACCTAAATTCTGCATAGCAAGGATTAGTTCATTATTATCAACAACAAAGCAATATTCAGAAATGGGTGGATAATATTCATCATCCTCTTCTTGCTCCACATCATGCACGTTTTGATTATCAGACTTGTTGTATGATTTGGATTTGTTGTTCCTGAAATAGGATCCTTGCTTTTCCTGCTTTGAGGATCCTGACAGTCTCTCTTGGATCCTTTTATCATCCTCTAAACAGATGAATCTAAGGGCCCTGGTTCTTACTTCATCAAGGTTCCTGCAACGTGTTATAACAAGATCATCATAGAATTGTGAATCCTTAAGCAAACCCATTTTGAAGGCTTCTACAGCCGTTGCAATATCTAAATTGGGAATTTCTAAGGATTCTCTACTGAATTTAGTTATGTAATCCCTTAGTGATTCATTGTTACCTTGAGTTTCCCTATATAAATGTCACACCCCGACCACGTAAAACAACAAATCGTGGCGGAAACGTCGGGGAGTGTTGTAACAGAATTATCGTTTCACAACCATGGATACAAAAGAGATTCGTTTTATTTATTCATTAAGTAAATTACATTGTTTTAGCATGAAGCAAGCAAGTTATATATCGGCTATCATTGTTATTATGTCACTAAGGTCTCGTCCAGTTCCTATGTGACTCATGCATCATAGCAATCAACATCAAACAACATCACCTGAAACATATGTAAAAACAAAGTCAGCAAAGAAATGCTGGCGAGCACATAGTTTTTGTGTGAGTGTCAGATTCATGGCTCTTTTACATGTTGAAATATCTCGTACAACTTCGTTAATCGATATTAGAAACCTTGTTTTGTAAAATGTTTGTATTGTAAATAACCAAGTCAAAATAGATTGGTTATAATTTATAAACCTCGATGCCATGAATCTTAACCCAAAACATTTGTTTATGTAAACCAAATCATAAATCGTTCTCGTAATAAAACTCGTATTTTCGTAAACATCGTTGTGTGACATCGTTTAACTCGTTCTCGTTATAGATCATAGTTCATTTGTTTAAATCGTTCATAATCATTCAATCGTTCAAAATCGTTCTCGTTTTAATTGTGAAAACTAACTTTTGGTCGTCTCGCTTTTAACATTCAAACCTTCATAACTCGTCCATCGTTCAACTCGTATTAACAAACCACCAAAGGGTAAGTTAACAATCAACAGGTTCAGTCGTTACCCACATAACCCACACATAACCATGGGTGCAGTCTGATAACGGGATTTGTCAGATCCTATGGTACCATAACCTAATACTGGTCGGTTCGGCCAAAATTAATGAATGTCATTCGTTATGTAACTACAACCAACAAGTTCGTTCACATTGTCGAAATCGTTATTAATTTAGTATAAACCATCTTAATCGTTTTTTAAATCATCGTAAAATATCGAAATCATTTTGATACATATGAATCACCCCAAAACAATCGAAAACACTAAAATAGGGGAACTATGTACTCACATAGTTACCACAAAACATGTAAAAAGAGGGGATCTATGTACTCACCTTTGGGTGCGTTTTTATATGTTAACACAATCCCTCAAATTGTTTATTCGTCCTAAATTAAATAAGAACGATTTAATAATCAAAACTCACAAAAATACATAAGTTTCTCCGATACTTAGAATTTTCACATAACTTTGAGATTTCTCGAAAAGTTATTATTTTTTATTATATTGGTGTATTTATATACATACTTTTTGTGACATAATATAAATATCGTAACACATATAATCTTGTCAACTATAAACATGTCATCATACACATATTATAAAACACATAACACATTGTAACACATAAAATTTACCCATGAACAACTCATTATAGTGTATGTTGAAAAACACGTATTTTAGCGATTCGGTAACGTTTTTGTGCACCGGAAGTCACGTATGACTAACCAAACACCAAGAAAACTTAATATAAGTTAAAATAATTATTTTTACATCAAAAATATCAGTTTGCTTACTGATCTAAAAAAGTTTTATAAAAATCCTCCGAAAAGCCGATTTTTTTAACCGTTTTACCGCATAGTTTTGCATCAAACGTTACCCTAACCATCCCAAATCGAAATGACTTGATATTTTAACATAACCCATGTTATTTAATAAATAAAATAGTGGTTATACTCATGATAGTGCAGGTCTCACATAAAGCACATAAATCATGCAAATTTCACATATTTTACCACTTTTTAAGCTCTATGTACAACATGCAAAGCTATCAAACCTACGACAAAGTTTCATGCCATTATAATATACCAAAAAATGTTATTTTTGTGTTTATAATCTGTTCTAATACATTTTTGTCATACAATCACTTTTTATCATTTCTTGAGCTTTAAATCAACATGTATTCTTATGTACAAGTGCCTAAAGCACACTATCATATCAACATCATTTTGTATGAATCTAAATGCATCAAATATGCAACTTATTCATGTTTATTTGTTGATGTGTTTGAACATTTTTCATATCATACACCAATCATCAAACATTTTCATTTTAATTATCATACAAGAACAAACAACAACTTAAACAAGTATCTATCAAGAACCAAACTCAAATCTCATACACCCATATATATATATATATATATATATATATATATATAGGGGTAGGTTAACATACAAAAGGGCTTATCATACTTCACGTACGCTACGCTTCCAACCGTCCGATCTGGGTAAAAATAACGCATGGAGCCCTAATAACGCATGGGGAGCAGTTTTTTTGTGATAATCACGCATGAGAGGTGATAATCACGCATGGGTAGTTAATCACGCACGTTATAAATGGCAAAAAAAATAATCACGCATGTTGTGTGTATTGTCGCGTACGATAATGTATGATAAGCAGTTTTGTACATTATACTTTCTCTCTCTCTATATATATATATATATATATATATATGTATACGGTTATATACATACATATACATCACCATTTTTATTTTGTATCAAGACCCATTTCTTTTTAGATTTCAAGTTTGTGAAAAATTCCAAGATTCAAGAGAAACTTCAAATCATCAAGAACCAAGAGTATGATTTAAACATAAACTTATACCTTCAAGATTCAAGTAAGTTGTTGATGAGATTTTGATGATATGGAGCTTGAAATCACTTGAAAACACCTTGGAAACTCCTTTGTATCTTCACACCAACTTGAAATATGCTTGGAATAGAGCTTGGTTATGAAGAACAAGGTTGAAGAAAATGAAGATGGGATGGTGATGGTGTTTACAGTTGGGAGGAGAGAGAGAGGAGGATTTGTTTTGATTTTGTGATCTATGGAAGATTATATGTAGAGATTTATAAGATATTAGAATGAAGGCATGCATCACACTTGTGCAAACAAAGATCTAATAGAATTTTGAGAGATCTTGGAAATATTTTGGTGGGGTCCTCTTATTGTAACCGTAAGTTTGAGAGGGGGGGGGGGGGGTTAAATGTAATTTTGTTTGGTAAATTAGATAAAACAGGTATTTAACTGGATACCGGGTATTTTATCTAGCGTTTAAATCCCGGTTTATGGCGTTCTAAATTATTTTTATTATTCTATAAAAATAAACTCGCCAAAATATTACTGAAATAAATTTCAGTTGCCGAGACTGGCTGCGTTGTCCGCATTTCGCAGTATAAGTACCGTGTTGCGTTGTAACATGCGGTACGCGTTTAAACTTGAAAAATAACGTTTTTAAGCGTTTTAATTTATTTTTCAACACGAACCTGATTAAAAATAAAATTTTAATCATAACAGAATATTTTTAGGATTTAAATATAATCCGGGCGGTCACCAACGTTCGTTTCGCAGTTTTGTCGTAAATAGTTCTAAAGTTCGAATAAACATGTTTTTGCCATACCGAATCCTTCGAAACTTATTTCTAAGTTATGTAAAGGGTATTTAGGGTATGTTTGGCTTATGTCACAGTTCCGGAGTGTACATCACGTTAAACTGATTATGTTTACGTAACGGTTTATGATTTCACTTCCAGAACAGGTTTGAGAGTTCGGAATTCAACAATGATTGAAAACGTACTAATGTCACAAATAATTAAACACATATTGAAATTGAAACATCATATTTTATTAAATACAAAGTTGTTCGGAACAGTACAAGGGTTAAAATACACAGATGTCACAGTCTCCCCTACTTTTGGAAATTTCGTCCCGAAATTTTTACTTAGAGGAAACTTGTGAAAACAAATGCGGATATTTCATCTTCATCTGGTCCTCACGTTCCCAAATAAACTCGGGGCCACGTTTGGATTCCCAGCGAACTTTGACCAATCGAATCCGTTTGTTCTTCAATTGTTTGAATGTACAGTCCACTATCTCCACAGGTTTCTCGACAAAGTGCATCGTTTCAGCGATTTGAATCTCGTCGAGAGGAATGTGAAGATCAGCATCAGCTAAACACTTTCGCAAATTGGACACGTGAAAAGTCGGATGAATATTTCCAAGCTCTAGAGGTAGCTCTAGTCGATAGGCAACCTTTCCAATTCTTTCAACAATCTTAAATGGTCCAACATATCGGGGTGCAAGTTTTCCTTTCTTTCCAAATCTCACCACTCCCTTCCAAGGTGACACCTTGAGTAGGACACGGTGTCCGATTTGAAATTCTAAGGGCTTGCGTCGCATATCCGCATAACTCTTTTGACGACTTCAAGCTGTCACAAGATTATCGCGGATTTTCTTGATTTTGTCTGTTGTTTCAAGAATGAGCTCAGTTCCAGTAAGCTGAGCTTCACCGATCTCATTCCAACAGACAGGTGAACGACATTTTCGACCACAGAGAGCTTCGAATGGTGCCATATTAATACTAGCATGATAACTATTGTTGTAAGAGAACTCGATCAGTGGAAGATGAGAATCCCAATTACCACCAAAGTCTATCACGCATGCCCTAAGCATATCCTCCAAAGTTTGAATTGTTCTCTCAGATTATCCATCTGTTTGGGGATGATAAGCAGTGCTTAGATTCAGTTGGGTTCCCAAAGCAGATTGCATGGTCTTCTGTAACATCCCGAAAACGGGTTTGGTAATCAAACCCCGTTAATACTAAAAGACGGGTAAAGTACCATTAGTGGTGAGAGTAACCTGATAAATATTAGGATTTAAACAAATGATCTTAATATTAAATACAAAGTTAACGAAAGCTTTTGTAGAAATAAAGTTTATAGAAGGCCCGAGTAACGGGATTTAAAATAATCTTAGTCATAGATTCCCCGAGCCCACTAATTTAAATAAGAATGTTTAACCTAGTTAATAAGTGGGGAATATCGTTAGAAATAAGTAGATCGTGGCCTACTTAATAACGAACCAAACACGAGGGGTTAAAATGGAATAACTTAACAAAGTTATTTAATAAAACACAACACACACACTAAGAGTGTGTGTGTGTGTGCGTACGACCAGGGGAAGCTCCCCATGGAGCCAAACCCTAACCTTCAACAAATCCATCAAATTGAAGGATCAAATGAAGCCCAAATTCACAACCGAGCATGAAGTAACGATCACCCGAACAAGGGGATCATAAGGTATGTAAAATCTTGATGTTTGGTGAAGTTGTAAAAATTGGGTAATCATCCTAATCGCGAATTAGGCATGGATTAGAGAAGCTATGGCTAGGTTAGTGATGTATTTGCTTAGGAACAAAACCCTAAGTGAAAATCATACATAACATGTTATGGATTGAATGATTTACCACACTAGGTTAAGTGGGTTTTAATCATATGATGAATTTGAAGATATGATTGTGATTAGGATCATCATGCATGTTAGTAATCGGGAAATACTTAAACAATTTGCAAGTTTGAGTATTTAATCATAAGTGATAGTGGTGAATTTTGATGTTAATCTTGGTAAAGATAACTAGTTATGAACTAGTTGTAAATGTGTAAAAATGTATGCACATAAGGTGTTTGTTAAAATGCTGTCACACCCCCAAAATCCACCTGCGGAATACCACCGCTTGGAGGCGTGACTGACCAGGATCCAGCCACCAATCATATTGAACAAGCATGTAAGTGATTATAAAAGTCCAACCAATACAATTGGTGTCCAAACAAAACATAGTTAAGTTGCAAGCGGAAGCATAATGTTTAAAACCATAACATAAGTTTAATTGTTTCAAAGTTTAACATGGCACACATCTTTCCATGTCCCACAACGACCCTCCTCCATGCAAGCTCCGCCTAAGTACCTATTGACCTGCAAAGCATGTAGTAACGAGTCAACAACAAGTTGAGTGAGTTCACAGTTGGGTGTTCGTTTTAAGTTGTTTCGAAAACAGTTTCCTTTATCTGGCATCCTGCCGTGGGGGTTACCCCATAGTTGAAAACGTGATCTGTTTAACCCAATTACTCTGGCAATCCAGCCGTGGGGGCTACCCCGTGTTTAGTTATCTGGCATTTCGGCCGTGGGGGCTACCCCATGTATACACTAGACTCGTTACCATATCGACTACTGACGTTAGTCATGTTTATGTGCCCTTAGCGTCGGTGTCTATCATCACCGACGTGCCATAGTCCATTAGTTCACGCCCGTCCTCTGCGGCACGGTGTGAGGTTTGTCAAACCTAAATAGCGCTATCTAACTAATGACCCGCTCGCCATTGGCCCGACGATTAAGTCGATATAAAAAGGAGGGACTTCGTGATAGAGTTTTGGTCTAGTACGAGTTATCTGTCCCAGAGGACGAGGAATTACATTCCTGAACCAATACTGCCCTACCCAAGGAGGACGAGGAATCCATGTTCCTTAACCCCATTCCCAACCCCTGGGAATCCCATGCTTTGTAGAGGGTGTGAACTCACCTTGGTTTGCTCGGCAGATACACAGAAAGTTGGTCACGTTATAAGTGGTCAACCACGTCCTAGTATGGTTACCACACAAGTCAGATACAAACCAAGTAACGCATATACATTTTCTACATGTATCCTAGCACGTTGCAAACAAGTGTTTCTCATGGCAGTCCAATTACTTTGCACATCATACACATTTAACAGTTACACATAAAGCCCAACAGCCCAGCCCAAACACTTAAGCCCGTAACAGTGTACAAGTCCAACTCAGTGAATGTGTGTACGTGGTCTCGAGTCGATATTAGAGATCTCGAGTCGAGACTGTGCGGTCTCGAGTTATACGTGCACTGGTCGAGACTAGACGGTCTCGAGTCGCAACCGGACCCGCAACCGTGGTCTCGAGTTATGCTGCTTTGTGTGAGGGAGCTGTGGTCTCGAGTCGAGACTAAGGGTTCTCGACTCGCAACCTGTGTCGCAATCGTGTTCTCGAGCTGTCACACATAAGGTCTCGAGTTGTGACATAATGGTGTCGAGTCGAGACTGGAGGTTTCGGCTGGAACATCTGCTGATTGCCAGCATTTGTACTAGCCAATGGGATTCCGATTTCATGCAACATCTTGTACTATCCATACAAACATGTTTTCTTGTCTAACAATCAATTAAAATGGATCAAACAACTAGTTTTCAAATATTCAAGACACATTCATATCATGTTCATGTTGTTCTTCATATATTCAAGTAGTTCATCAAATATTCATAACACAATCAACCCTTATTCATTCATTTCATCATTTACAAGCATGTTCATTCAAGTCAACCTAAATCTCTAAACAAATGCAAATCCGATTTTATGAATAACAACTTCCTCATTCAACCTAAACATGACCAAACCTTTCGGATCCAACCATATAGAGCCGGTTACCAACATTCATGATCAATCACGTATTATCTCTACCAAACCGACCTTACATCATCATATAACAACAATCTTAGTACCGTATATTCAAGAGAGATATATTCAATATGCATAAACTTAACAAGTAAGCACATTATCAAATAACTTCATCATACATAACCATCAACCGAAACACATCATCATCAACCGAAATATCACACCTCATCATCAACCGAGATATAACACATAACATAAATCACTAACCGGTTAGGTTTTCAAGGGAGATCTTAAGCTTGAACCGAGAGCTCTTGTGTTGCCGGTTGGATCCGAGATCTTAAGTTATATACTAGGAGTATAAGTTATATACTAGCTCTTAAGTTGGTTCACCCTAGTGGGTTTTCGAGTGGGGTGAAGAGGGACATGGCCCAACCTGCCCAAATAGTTACACTATTCACTCGAGACCGAGTGGTCTCGAGTTGGGTTCTTGTGTTTCGGGTCACATACATACACGCATACAAATAAACACAACACATAATCACATAGAATGTTCACTTATATCATTAATCAAACAAACGTGTCAACTAGTTACATATCGTTCAACGTGTTGCATCGAGGTACAAGAAAGGGTTCGAAATTACGAGTTGTCACATTATCCCCAAGTTGAATGAAATTTCGTCCCGAAATTTGGTAAGTACTCACTGAGGAAGCTAGTTAAGTTGTATGGTTTTCCTGGTTTTCCCGGGGTGTCACATCCACCCCCCGTTGATCTAGAATTTCGTCCCGAAATTCCGTAGCTTCAGCCTCAGTAGTGGTTGTATCGTTTGCGAACAGTTGGGGATACTTTTGTTTCATCTGATCTTCGCGTTCCCAGGTGAACTCTGGGCCACGACGTGAGTTCCAACGAACTCGAACGAGGGGTATTCTGGTGCTCTTGAGGACCTTAACGTCCTGGTCCGTGATTTCAACTGGTTCCTCGGCGAATCGTAACTGTTCGTCGATGGTGAGCTCCTTCAAAGGAACTACGAGGGTCTCATCTGACAGACACTTCTTCAGATTCGACACATGGAAAACGTTGTGAACTGCGCTGAGTTCTGCTGGTAAGTTCAGTCTGTAGGCCACCCTGCCTATTTTCTCGATGATTTCAAAAGGTCCGACGTATCGTGGGTTAAGTTTGCCTCGTTTACCAAAACGAACCACACCCTTCCAAGGTGAAACTTTGAGTAGTACCCGCTCCCCAACCTGGAGCTCTAGTGGTTTCCTGCCCTTATCGGCGTAGAATTTCTGACGGTCACGAGCTGCCGCCATGCGTTGTCGTATTTGAGCAATTCGCTCGGTTGTGTCTACCACAAGTTCTGGACCAGTGATCTGACTATCTCCCACCTCTGCCCAACAAAGAGGTGACCGGCAATTACGCCCGTACAATGCCTCAAACGGAGCAGCTTTAATGCTGGTGTGGTAGCTGTTATTGTACGAGAATTCCACGAGTGGCAGATGCTTTTCCCAGCTGTTGCCAAAGTCGATTACACATGCTCGAAGCATGTCTTCTAAGGTTTGGATAGTGCGCTCAGACTGCCCATCCGTCTGAGGGTGATATGCTGTGCTCATGTCTAACCGTGAGCCAAAGGATTTGTGCATTGCTTGCCACAGTTCTGAAGTAAAACGCGCATCTCGATCTGAGATAATAGAGGTGGGCACCCCGTGCCTCGAGACAACTTCCTTTAGGTATACGTCTGCTAGAGTGGAGAACTTATCCGTTTCCTTGATCGCCAGGAAGTGTGCAAACTTTGTGAGTCGATCCACGATTACCCAAATAGTATCGTTTCCGCGTTGAGATCTAGGCAGGCCAGTAACGAAATCCATGGAAATTTGCTCCCATTTCCATTGTGGTATCTCTGGTTGTTGGAGTAGGCCTGAGGGTTTCTAGTATTCAGTCTTGACTCTCGCACAAGTCAAACACTTGCTGACGTAAGTTGCTATGTGGGCCTTCATGCTAGGCCACCAATATGTAGTTTTGATATCGTGGTACATCTTATCCGAGCCAGGATGTACCGAGTAGCGAGATTTGTGTGCTTCATCCATCACAAGCTCTCGTAAGTTGCCATAGAGTGGGACCCAAATGCGTCCCGTTACGTAGTAAGCACCGTCTTCCTTCTGTTCTAAGCGTTGCCTTGAGCCGCGTAGGGCTTCAGCCCTGACGTTTTCTGGTTTCAATGCTTCTACCTGAGCGTCTCGTATTTGTGAAGGAAGGCTAGAGTGTATAGTGAGTTGCAGAGCTCGCACGCGCTTAGGCGTAGTGTCCTTTCGACTAAGGGCATCAGCCACAACATTGGCTTTGCCAGGATGGTACTTGATTGCACATTCGTAATCGTTTAATAACTCGACCCATCGTCGTTGACGCATGTTTAGCTCCTTCTGTTTGAAGATGTGCTAGAGACTCCTGTGATCGGTGTAAATGGTGCACTTGGTACCGTACAGGTAATGTCTCCATATCTTAAGTGCAAAAACAACAGCTCCCAGCTCTAAATCATGTGTAGTGTAGTTCTTTTCATGAACTTTAAGTTGGCGTGAGGCGTAGGCTATAACCTTATCCCGTTGCATCAGTACACAACCAAGACCCTGAATTGATGCGTCGCAGTAGACCACGAAGCCGTCTGTGCCCTCTGGCAAGGAAAGGATAGGTGCGCTGCAAAGTCTATCCTTTAAATGCTGAAATGCTAACTCCTGTGCATTTCCCCATCGATAAACAACGCCTTTCTGCTTTAGCGAGGTGAGAGGCTGTGCAATCCTGGAGAAATCCCTGATGAATCTCCTGTAGTAACCTGTCAAGCCCAAGAATTGGCGAATTTCCGTTGGTGTGCGAGGTGCAGGCCAGTTCTTAATTGAGTCTACCTTGGATGGATCTACGTGAATCCCATCTTTGTTTACCACATGGCCTAGGAAATGGACCTCACGAAGCCAGAAGTCGCAATTCGAGAACTTTGCATAAAGCTGTTCTGTTCGAAGGAGTTCCAAAATAAGTCGTAGATGCTGCTCGTGTTCCTCCTGACTCTTAGAGTAGATCAGGATGTCGTCGATGAAGACTATAACAAACTTGTCCAGGTAAGGCTTGCACACTCGATTCATCAAGTCCATGAAGATCGCAGGTGCGTTTGTTAGCCCGAAAGGCATGACCAAAAACTCGTAATGCCCATAACGAGTTCTAAAAGCTGTTTTAGAGACGTCCTCCTCTCGGACTCTCAGCTGGTGATATCCCGATCTCAAATAAATCTTTGAATAGTAACTCGACCCTTGCAGTTGGTCGAACAAGTCGTTGATACGTGGAAGAGGATAACGATTCTTCACCGTCACCTTGTTGAGTTCCCGGTAGTCGATACACATTCTAAAGGTACCGTCTTTCTTCTTCACAAATAGTACTGGAGCTCCCCAGGGTGATGAGCTAGGACGAATAAAACCCTTATCCAAGAGTTATTGCAGTTGAGTAGAGAGTTCTTCCAATTCTGATGGAGCTAAACGATAAGGCGCACGAGCTATAGGTGCAGCTCCAGGGGTTAGTTCAATCTGAAACTCGACTTGGCGATGAGGCGGAAGACCAGGTAATTCCTCAGGGAATACCTCAGGATAGTCGCGTACAATCGGAAAATCTTCTATCTTCTTCTCTTTCTTCGAGGTGTCTGTAACGAGAGCTAAGATAGCGATGTGCCCCTTCCTCAAACACTTCTAAGCCTTAAGGAGAGAGATGATGTTCTCAACAGCACCCCTCTTGTCGCCACGAATCATGAGAGGTTCACTACCGGAACCAGGAATGCGAACGATCTTCTCGTTGCAAAGAATCTCTGCTCGGCGTTGGGATAACCAATCCATCCCAATGACAACGTCGAAACTACCCAAGACGATAGGAATAAGGTCGATAGAGAAGGTCTGGTTAGCAAGAACAAGTTTACAACCCTTGACTACGTGTGTGGCCTCTAAACTCTTACCATTTGCTAGCTCTACAGTGTGCTTAGTGTTCAAAGGTGTTGGAATACGCTTAAGCATTTGACTGACTTCTAATGACACGTAGCTAGTATCGGCACCCGAATCAAATATATCTGTAACATAAAAGTCGTCGAGAAGGAACTTACCCATCACAACATTGGGATCATTCGTTGCTTCACCTTGGCCAATCACGAACGCCCGCCCCCTGGCACCATTGTTGTTGTTTTTCCCATTGTTACCATTCCCCTGATTGTTGTTATTGTTGTTGTTGTTGTTGTTGTTGTTGTTGTTCTGGTTCCTGTTCAGTTGGGGGCAATCCCTCTTGAAATGGCCTTCAGCTCCACACTGAAAGCACCCTTTGTTGTCACCTTGCTGCTGCTGCTGGCGTTGATTCTGTTGAGCTTGCTGACGATTCTGGTTGGCGGGATATAAGCTCCTGCAATCCTTTGCAGCGTGACCTGGCTTGTTGCACCGATGACAGTTACCCCTGGTGCATGGCCCGCTGTGGTGTAGGCTGCAGCGATTGCATTTGGGGTGATTCCCCTTGTACCCACCATGACTTTGACCACCAGATGACTGCTGACTGGGGCTCTTGTAGTCATCAGTCTTTCTCTGCTGAGACTGAGATTGCACAGAAGTTGAACCCTTGTTTGAAGCTCCATCCCACTTCCGTTTGTTGTCACTAAGAGCACCTGAAGTAGTTGCAGCACCTATGCGCTTTGGTAACCTGTTCTGCTCCACCGCCTGATCCGTGAGACGGTGAGCCAATTGAACAACTTGTTGGATGGTGGCGAGGTTTGATGAAGTCAAATGACTTTGGATTTCTGGCACTAAGCCCTTGAGAAATAGTTCGATGCGTTTGATGGGAGGATCCACCATAGTAGGACACAGAATTGCTAGTTCGTTCGACCTTTTCACATAAGCTTCAATTTCTGACCCCATCATCTTGAGGTTGAAAAACTCCACCTCCAGTTTGTGAATCTCATCACGATTGCAATACTCCTCCTTGATCATTTCCTTAAAGTTGTTCCATAGGGTAGCGTTAGCAGCAACCAGCCCCAGCATTTGAACCTGAGCGTTCCACCACATGAGCGCCAAACTTTCTAGAGTACCGGTAGCATACTTCACCCTGCGCTCCTCAGGGCATTCACACATCTCGAAAACAGATTCGAGTTTTTCAAACCAGTGGAGGAGACCTACGGCTCCTTCAGTGCCACTAAAGGTAGTTGGTCGGCAGTCCATAAAAGTTTTGAAGGTGCACACAGGTGGTTGAACGTGTTGACCTGTTGTGGGTGAAAGAAAGGACAGAGTTTAACACAAAGGTTGGTTCACGAGAGTAGGATCTAAAGATCCTAGGATGAGTTGGACTGCAGGATATACCTCCTGCGTGTGCAGCTACGAGTGCCGCAGCAACTCGTTCGTTAATCAGAGCCGTCAACTGGGATTGTGTCATGTTAACGCGTCCAGACATGATCTTCATATCAAGAGGAACGTGAGTGAGAGAGGTTCGCGAAAATGCGATGACAGAAGAGAGTAAGCACACACGTGTTCAAGCAACAGTAGTTATACTAACCAAACATACCACGAGCAATGTACTATGCCTAAATGAAAACTAAGGTGATGAAATTAGAGTGAAAATGTGTATTTGAATAATATGGCAAGTTATATGAAATATGAAACAAGAAGAGTTCTAATCATCATGTTGATTTGAACTAATGTGGTAAATCATGTGATCGAAAGTAGTTAACTTTAATAAGCTAAGTTAACTAATCGTGAAGTCGAATAGTAGTTTCGACTTATGAAATAAGTAAGATGGAATAGTCGTGAGTAATTATGACTAATCTAACCCTCTTACAATTTACAATGATAGTTTGCCGATTGACAAGCTAGGTGAAAGCTTGGGAACGAAGCGGGTCAAACGAAGCAAGAGTGACGGAAAAGCATAATTTGGAGGTAAGGTAAGTATAGCTTACACTAGTCTTATATTTTAGAATATTCTTTTATCGTATTAGTTACGAATAAGATGAATACATAATCGAGGTATGATGTTCCGGCGTGTAGACGTACGGAACAAGATAATCGAGCATAACAAGAAACCATGTTGATGGTTTAAAAGGAGTTAAATTGGTAATTCGATCATTTTATGACAAATGGAAAATGAACTTTTGGGATGGTTACCTTATAGGGTAAACCAAAACAAACAATAAGGGTAAAACGGTAAATTGGTCATGCGTCGACCATAATTATTGGTTTTGAAAGACACTATATGATGTAAGCCAGGATAGACTAAAAAGCGTTAAGAAACGATTAATAAGTGAAATGACCGCATGGTGTAAACCGGAGCGAGTCATGTAGATGGGATGGTAATAAATATCATCTCGCCAACAAAACCGGTCACTTAGACCAAATGGATCAAAAGGTGAAGGTATCGCCTTTTGACAATAATGACTAATGATTATTGTCGAGTTATATTATTTCAGGAGTAAATGTCAAATGGGTATCAGCAACGCTAAGAATTAGCGGTTATAACAGCAAGGTATTAAAACGGGTCAATATATTGATCCGCGCCAGGTACGTGACATAGGGTAACACTCATTTAGAACATGTGGTTCAATGAGTGTTAAAAGTAGTCAAAATAAACATTTGGTTACTTGAGAAGTAAACCGAAGGTTTTAAATAATGAATATTGCGTTTGGAAAGCTTAATGACTTTTCAAACAAAATCATAGGTTAAAAGAGGGTTTATGGGTCAAATATACTTTCAACAGTCCTTCATCGTAAATGATTGGCTAAATGGACAAAAACGCCCTTATAAGCTAAATTCGACAAACGACCTTTAAAGGTAGTTTTGAAACGAGATTTATGATCAAATAAATAATTGGAATAAGTGTAAGAAGCGAAAGATGTAAACCTTCAGCCAAATGACTCTATATGAGTCTTTGTCGTAAATTAGCAATTAGACGAGAAAAACTCAGATTATATAGATCACCTCGTTAAGTCCACCACAAATATAGTTGTGGTGGAAGATTACTTGATAAGAAATGTTGTATAATAACGCTAGAAATGAATGAAAGCGATTTTTAAGCTTTAAAGTGCTTAAATACCCTTAATGGGTCAAAATAAGCACTTGAGCGTAAACGGGTTCTAACTAAGTAAGAAACCCATGATTTATGATTAATATGATAAGAAATATTAAAATTATGATTCTCATGAGTTTATAGGTCAAGTAAACATGTTTGTTTGATAAAATCGCGAACGGGTCAAAATTTGGTAAAAATGGTAATAAGCCGAAGACTTAAAAGTCTTAAATATTGTTAATCCGGATGTTGTATTTTGACTTCATATGATGAAGGGTCAAATTACAATCATGTAGGAAGAAACGTTAGGTCAAACGGATAAGCAGATTGAAAGATACGAAAGTTTTCGTGTCAGTAAACGGCAAAATGGAAAGGTCGAATGCAGGGGCCACCGTAACTTACGGTGCTACCGTAAGTTACGGTGGAGCTGAAGGCTTTACGGCAGCTCCCTACTTATTTACGGTAGGGGCATGTCACACCAGGGGCCACCGTAACTTACGGTGCCACCGTAAGTTACGGTGGAGGCCAGTTGGAAATCCTTGTTTTGAGATCAACAGTTTAACATTGGAATTCTTTTTCCTTCCATTATTATTACCGGATTTGTTTAGACACGTTTTAATCCCCGTATGACTAAAGCATTTCATGTTTATGAAATGTAGGTACATTTTGGATGCCGAGAGACGATCAAGCTCAATGAAGAACCGGACACTATAAAGACACATGCTTCCGCACATTGCCTCGTTGTAAATTTTAAACGATGAATTCGATCACGTTATGTTGAATAACTTATGAAATGTAAAAGTTTTAATAAACCCATATTTTTATAGTATGTGTAGTCTTAACTACACATCTAATTGTTGGTATTTACATATAAAATCACTAAATAGTAACTAGGGTGTTACAAGTTGGTATCAGAGCCTTGGTTTAAGAGATTCAAGTATGGTGGGAAAACTGTGCTTGGACTTAAACCTTATGCTCTTGACAAAGATTGGTGTTCGGTTCGAGGCTTGATCGCAAATCCGGTAAGTGCATGTATGTTAATGGTTTAGCGTATTAAAGTGTTGTAAACAACACATAGGGTTATCGTGTAATACACGTTACCCCAATTAAATGATAGAAATAGTTAACAAAATTACGTGCGTTAACACGTATAGTAGAAAAGCCTTGTATTATGATACGGGCATTTAGTAAAGTTGACATTACTAACTTTTATGAATGTTCTAATTGGAGGAAACTCGCATTCGAAGATGACGAGGGTTTAACAAATTACAGATATGATAGAGGAACGGTCCGAAGTATGACAAGAGGAGCATGCTCACCAAGGACTAAATCGCGTAACGGTCGCGAACAAGGCTAATGGCAAGAGAAGCCCGTTAGGGCAAACATTACCAGGTGCACATTTTAAATTTAACTGCACAAATAGTAATATGCAACAAATAAGTAGAAATTGAAAGTTGCATATGTAGATTAAAAACTTGGAAAAACCCGAATAGAAATACATATCCAGGATATTATTTTCAAGAAAACTACATAGAGACGTTACTTACATAGGGCGTGATGTGAAAACTATAAAAAGGTCGTGTATGTGATGTGTTAATCGCTTACTCTGGCCAAGTAAGTAGTGGCATATGATACCATGAGTTTCTTATAGCGGACACATTTACATCCGATGTAGTAAGGGCGGAGTGAATGGGACTAACTCAAAAAGTACCCAAATGAATCAAATGATCAAAATATTTGATAATAATGTAAACGCACATCCGGGTGACGGAAGCGTACTACATTAGGATAATGAGCCCGAAAGAAGGGACAAAGAAACGTGTAAAATGATGTAGACATGTATTGGGAGGGGGTGTATTTACACTCGAACCCGAAGAAATTAAACATGTAGAATGATCAAGATATGCATTGGGAAGGAGTGTATTTACACTCGAACCCGGAAAATGCGAATATGTCTCTAAACGGGACGTTTTTGTAAAACGTCAAACTCGTGGACAAAGTAGGAATATAAAAGCGAAACGAAGTCATAATGCATACCGTAAGGGTTGCAATAATAACGACTTCGGTAAAATACCCGGATGGTGGGTAAGGATTTAAACACATGCGTAGACCGAGAAATGGAAACTCGGATGGAAAGTTAAAAGACTTGGATTTTAAGTCATGACTAAAAGACGACAAGATGAAGTAAATAGAAGTTTTGATAAAACATGTTCAACTATTTTAAAGTTGAACGGGTCGAACAAAGATTGAAGTTTGACATCTATAGGTAATGAAATTTCACATGAACCAGTCAAATGAGTTAAATAAAGAGCAACGCTTGCTAAAGTAAGTAAGCGCGAACTGAATAAATAAAAACGTAAATTATTAATAAACCTATGCAAGGGGTTATAAGCGTTAAAACATTAAAGACAAGAGAACCCTGGGAATGGATTGTGAAGAGGTATAGGTTTGAACCGGGCAACGGTAAGTGTAGAACAAACCAACTTGTAGACGACGTAAGAAGTCGTCGAGTCGGAAGGTTAATCCAAGTGGAAACAAAGGTAGCCTTAGACTACGGTCAAGGTCAACTAAAGTTCAAAAGCGAAAATATACGATTCCAAACATAACAAGACATGATTTGAAGCTATATATGCATATATACATATATACATTTGAATGTAGATACAAATAAAAAGATGAATATGTGGGATCATCGTAACCTACGGGAATGTGATTAGTGTTAAGGTCTACGGGACCAGGATGACCCTCGAGTCATGAAAAGAAAGGGAAATAAACCTTAGGGTTCCCATTAAAAAGGGGGTGAAGACCTAAGGAAATAGCCTATGAGGCTACGTGAGAGAACCTACGGGTTACTTAAACAAAGCGAGAGAACCAGTTGAGAATCCTCGCGTAAAACAAAAACTGTAAAAGAGTAAATGTCAAGTCGTCAAAATTTCTTGACATAAATTAAAGATAAAACGTTAAACTAAAACTTCAGTTTTAGTAAGAAATAACATTTTTTTTTACAAATGTGAATTCTGATAGGAAAATTGAATATTAAGCATGAAAGGTTCAAGTCTTGACACTGATAGGCGCAGGACGTTATATTCGAAAATTGATATTTTCAAAAAAATGAAATTTTGATATAAATTAAACATGACGTGACATGATCACGGTCAGGAAGGTTACGTGGAATAAAATCACATAGTAGCCTGAGAAATGGGTATAAAGTAACTGGGCTAATAAGTCTAGTCAGTGAGACTGGCTAAGGTCAATATTTAAATTAAGAAAATGTTCAACACGCTATTATATAAAGATTAGCGTGAAATAAACATAGTTGATAAGAGTGTATGACCAAGTGGCCAATTGGCTACTCAGTCAAGCCAAACAATAAAGGTAAGTGAGTACAAAATGGTAGTGATGGTCCATGAGGTCATAATAACAAAAAGTATTGATCGCCCATACTGAGCGATCACAAGACAACACAAGCAAAGTGTTGGGAAGTTAGTTCGAGTAAAAGCACGATAAAAGGATAAGCAGAAAGGTATGTGGTAATATGCCTTGTAGAATTCCGTTAGATAGTGCTAAATACATAAGATAAAATCAGGAAAATTCATTTTTGCGGCAAGTTCTGTATGAATAAACCAAATGAATAAGTACGTAAAGGAAAGGGCCTGTTTGTAAAAGTGAAAGATCTCACTAGAAACATCCAAATGGGTGAAAATAATGAATTCACAAAGAATCCGAAAGTATAAGGCGATGGACTTCGCTAAGTTAACCAAACAAGTCGAAATAACAAGAAGGCGTTATCCTGAATTGTGTTAATTCGCATAAAAGACACATATGTTGTGTAATTAAAAGATGTTACCATACTTTTATGGTAATACTAATGAATGGTTAAAAGTATAAGTAATGTTTAAAAGATTTCTCAGATAGAATACATTGAGTTTAAACTCAATAAATTATGTAAGAAAAGGTTTCGAGGACGAAACCTCTTTAAGGGGGGTAGACTTGTAACATCCCGAAAACGGGTTTGGTAATCAAACCCCGTTAATACTAAAATACGGGTAAAGTACCATTAGTGGTGAGAGTAACCCGATAAATATTAGGATTTAAACAAATGATCTTAATATTAAATACAAAGTTAACGAAAGCTTTTGTAGAAATAAAGTTTATAGAAGGCCCGAGTAACGGGATTTAAAATAATCTTAGTCATAGATTCCCCGAGCCCACTAATTTAAATAAGAATGTTTAACCTTGTTAATAAGTGGGGAATATCGTTAGAAATAAGTAGATCGTGGCCTACTTAATAACGAACCAAACACGAGGGGTTAAAATGGAATAACTTAACAAAGTTATTTAATAAAACACAACACACACACTAAGAGTGTGTGTGTGTGTGCGTACGACCAGGGGAAGCTCCCCATTGAGCCAAACCCTAACCTTCAACAAATCCATCAAATTGAAGGATCAAATGAAGCCCAAATTCACAACCGAGCATGAAGTAACGATCACCCGAACAAGGGGATCATAAGGTATGTAAAATCTTGATGTTTGGTGAAGTTGTAAAAATTGGGTAATCATCCTAATCGCGAATTAGGCATGGATTAGAGAAGCTATGGCTAGATTAGTGATGTATATTTGCTTAGGAACAAAACCCTAAGTGAAAATCATACATAACATGTTATGGATTGAATGATTTACCACACTAGGTTAAGTGGGTTTTAATCATATGATGAATTTGAGGATATGATTGTGATTAGGATCATCATGCATGTTAGTAATCGGGAAATACTTAAACAATTTGCAAGTTTGAGTATTTTATCATAAGTAATAGTGGTGAATTTTGATGTTAATCTTGGTAAAGATAACTAGTTATGAACTAGTTGTAAATGTGTAAAAATGTATGCACATAAGGTGTTTGTTAAAATGCCTAAATGAAAACTAAGGTGATGAAATTAGAGTGAAAATGTGTATTTGAATAATATGGCAAGTTATATGAAATATGAAACAAGAAGAGTTCTAATCATCATGTTGATTTGAACTAATGTGGTAAATCATGTGATCGAAAGTAGTTAACTTTAATAAGCAAAGTTAACTAATCGTGAAGTCGAATAGTAGTTTCGACTTATGAAATAAGTGAGATGGAATAGTCGTGAGTAATTATGACTAATCTAACCATCTTACAATTTACAATGATAGTTTGACGATTGACAAGCTAGGTGAAAGCTTGGGAACGAAGCGGGTCAAACGAAGCAAGAGTGACGGAAAAGCATAATTTGGAGGTAAGGTAAGTATAGCTTACACGAGTCTTATATTTTAGAATATTCTCTTATCGTATTAGTTACGAATAAGATGAATACATAATCGAGGTATGATGTTCCGGCGTGTAGACGTACGGAACAAGATAATCGAGCATAACAAGAAACCATGTTGATGGTTTAAAAGGAGTTAAATTGGTAATTCGATCATTTTATGACAAATGGAAAATGAACTTTTGGGAAGGTTACCTTATAGGGTAAACCAAAACAAACAATAAGGGTAAAACGGTAAATTCGTCATGCGTCGACCATAATTATTGGTTTTGAAAGACACTATATGATGTAAGCCAGGATAGACTAAAAAGCGTTAAGAAACGATTCATAAGTGAAATGACCGCACGGTGTAAACCGGAGCGAGTCATGTAGATGGGATGGTAATAAATATCATCTCGCCAACAAAACCGGTCACTTAGACCAAATGGATCAAAAGGTGAAGGTATCGCCTTTTGACAATAATGACTAATGATTATTGTCGAGTTATATTATTTCAGGAGTAAATGTCAAATGGGTATCAGCAACGCTAAGAATTAGCGGTTATAACAGCAAGGTATTAAAATGGGTCAATATATTAATCCGCGCCAGGTACGTGACATAGGGTAACACTCATTTAGAACATGTGGTTCAATGAGTGTTAAAAGTAGTCAAAATAAACATTTGGTTACTTGAGAAGTAAACCGAAGGTTTTAAATAATGAATATTGCGTTTGGAAAGCTTAATGACTTTTCAAACAAAATCATAGGTTAAAAGAGGGTTTATGGGTCAAATATACTTTCAATAGTCCTTCATCATAAATGATTGGCTAAATGGACTAAAACGCCCTTATAAGCTAAATTCGACAAACGACCTTTAAAGGTAGTTTTAAAACGAGATTTATGATCAAATAAATAATAGGAATAAGTGTAAGAAGCGAAAGATGTAAACCTTCAGTCAAATGACTATATATGAGTCTTTGTCGTAAATTTGCAATTAGACGAGAAAAACTCAGATTATATAGATCACCTCATTAAGTCCACCACAAATATAGTTGTGGTGGAAGATTACTTGATAAGAAATGTTGTATAATAACGCTAGAAATGAATGAAAGCGATTTTTAAGCTTTAAAGTGCTTAAATACCCTTAATGGGTCAAAATAAGCACTTGAGCGTAAACGGGTTCTAACTAAGTAAGAAACCCATGATTTATGATTAATTTGATAAGAAATATTGAAATTATGATTCTCATGAGTTTATAGGTCAAGTAAACATGTTTGTTTGATAAAATCGCGAACGGGTCAAAATTTGGTAAAAATGGTAATAAGCCGAAGACTTAAAAGTCTTAAATATTGTTAATCCGGATGTTGGATTTTGACTTCATATGATGAAGGGTCAAATTACAATCATGTAGGAAGAAACGGTAGGTCAAACGGATAAGCAGATTGAAAGATACGAAAGTTTTCGTGTCAGTAAACGGCAAAATGGAAAGGTCGAATGCAGGGGCCACCGTAACTTACGGTGCTACCGTAAGTTACGGTGGAGCTGAAGGCTTTACGGCAGCTCCCTACTGATTTACGGTAGGGGCATGTCACACCAGGGGCCACCGTAACTTACGGTGCCACCGTAAGTTACGGTGGAGGCCAGTTGGAAATCCTTGTTTTGAGATCAAGTGTTTAACATTGGAATTATTTTTCCTTCCATTATTATTACCGGATTTGTTTAGACACGTTTTAATCCCCGTATGACTAAAGCATTTCATGTTTATGAAATGTAGGTACATTTTGGATACCGAGAGACGATCAAGCTCAATGAAGAACCGGACACTATAAAGACACATGCTTCCGCACATTGCCTCGTTGTAAATTTTAAACGATGAATTCGATCACGTTATGTTGAATAACTTATGAAATGTAAAAGTTTTAATAAACCCATATTTTTATAGTATGTTTAGTCTTAACTACACATCTAATTGTTGGTATTTACATATAAAATCACTAAATAGTAACTAGGGTGTTACATCTTCCAGAAATGAGATGAAAATCGAGCATCACGATCGGAAATGATATCCAAAGGAACACCATGTCGTGATACAATCTCATCAACATAAATCTTTGCAAGTTTATCAGCAGATAGATCCTCGCGAATCGGTATAAAATGAGTTGATTTCGTTAATCGATCGATAACAACCAAAATAGCATCGTGACCTTTTCATGTACGTGGTAACTTAGTGATGAGATCCATTGCAATGTTCTCCTACTTCCAAACCGGTATCTCTGGTTGTACAAGCAAACCAGAAGGTCGTTGATGTTCAGCCTTGACTTTGAGACAAGTTAGGCATTTCGATACATACAAGGCAACATCCTTCTTTATACCAGGCCACCAGAACTGAGTACGAAGATCCTTGTACATTTTATCAGCACTAGGATGGATAGAATATTGAGACTTGTGAGATTCGTCCATTACCAAGGTGCGAAGATCGTCTTCTTTCGGAATCCATAAACGATCCTTGAAATATAGCAACCCATCGTCCTTCGTTTCGAGTTTAAGTTCGAGTTGAAGCGGTAGCTCATATTTCAATAAGTCTTTGATCACACAAGATCATTGAGCTTGAAGGAGATGAGATTGAATATCAGATAGAGTTCGAACAGAATGAAGCTTGATTCGTTCCTTTCGACTAAGCGCATCGGCTACGACATTCGCCTTACCAGGATGGTAGCGGATCTCGCAATCATAATCGTTTAAGAGTTCAACCCAACGTCGTTGCCTCATGTTCAGCTCCTTCTGATTGAGAATATGCTGGAGACTTTTGTGTTCTGTGAAAACCACACACTTTGTTCCATAGAGGTAGTGCCTCCAGATTTTAAGTGCGAAAACCACAGCTCCTAATTCAAGATCATGAGTCGTATAGTTCTTCTCGTGAATTTTCAGCTGTCTAGACGCATAAGCTATGACTTTACCTCATTACATAAGAACGCAACCAAGTCCTAGATTCGACGCGTCACAATAGACAACAAAATCATCGTTTCCCTCAGGTAGAGATAAAACAGGAGCATCACAGAGCTTCCGTTTCAGCGTTTGGAACGCTTCTTCTTGCTTAGGTCCCCACTCAAAAGGCTTATTTTTCTGAGTCAAAGCAGTGAGTGGAACCGCGATCTTTGAGAAATTAGAAATGAATCGACGATAATAACCAGCAAGAACAAGAAATGATCGAATCTCTGTAGGTGTCGTCGGTGTATTCCAATCCTTAATAGCAGCTATCTTGGATGGATCTACATGAATACCCTGCTCGTTGACTATATCACCCAAAAACTGAACTTCTCTAAGCCAGAATTCACACTTGGAGAATTTAGCAAAAAGTTGTTCCTCCTTCAGAAGTTCCAAGGTCAAACGAAGGTGTTGCTCGTGGTCGGCTCGAGACTTTGAATAAATGAGAATATCATCGATGAACACAATGATGAACTTATCTAAATAAGGTTTACAAACCCTATTCATTAAGTCCATGAAGATAGCTGGGGCATTTGTCAAACCAAAAGGCATGACAGTGAACTCGTAGTGCCCATATCTCGTACGAAATGCAGTTTTGGGAATATCTTCTTCGAGTACACGAAGTTGATGATACCCAAATCGCAGATTGATCTTGGAAAAGCATGAAACACCATGCAGCTGGTTGAAGAGATCATCAATTCTAGGTAGGGGATATCGATTCTTGATGGTAAGCTTATTAAGCTCACGATAATCGATACACATTCGAAAAGATCCATCTTTCTTTTTCACAAAGAGGACAGGAGCTCCCCAAGGCGAAAAGCTCGGACGGATGAATCCTTTATCAGACAACTCTTGAAGCTGTTTTGATAACTCTTGCATCTCTGACGGTGCAAGACGATAAGGTGCTTTCGCAATCGGGTTGGCATTGGGTACAAGGTCAATATGAAACTCGACTTGACGAACTGGAGGCAAACCAGGCAGTTCATCGGGAAACACCTCTGGATAATCCCGAATAATCGGAATATCCTGAATACTCTTGCTCTTGCCTTTCTCCTCGGTGACATGTGCCAGGAAAGCAACATATCCTTTTCGCAAATAACTTTGGGCCTTTGTACACGACATAAGCTTCAAACCATCTGGTGGTTTTTTGCCACGAACTTCCAGAACATCGCCAGACGGAAGAGGAATACGAACAATCTTATCGAAACAAACCACCTCAGCATGATGTTTGGTTAACCAATCCATCCCCATGATAATATCGAAACTCCCAAGTTGCATCGGCATGAGGTCAATGGGAAAAAGATGGTTATCAAGGTTTAACTGACAATCACGAATAACAGAATCGAGAACAAGAGGTTTACCAGTAGCAACTTCGACAGATAAGGGTTTCCTCAGTTTAGTTCTAGGTATCACAAGCAAAGGTTCAAAGGATAATGAAACAAAACTTCTATCGGCACCAGAATCAAAAAGAATAGATGCAGGTCGATTGTTAACAAGAAACGTACCATTGACAACGAGGTTGTCAGCTCGAGCCTCGTTTGCATTCAGATTGAATGCTCGTCCACGAGCGGGATTCGCATTCACGTTCGGATTCGCATTTTCATTCGCCAACCTCGGACAGTTGTTGCGGAAGTGACCAAACTGTCCATAATTGAAACATGAACCCGGTGGGAATCTAGCAGCATTCCCCTGAACTGGAGCTTGATTCTGAACAATCTGATTCTGACCCAAACGACAGATGTTGGCCAGATGCCCAAGCTTACCACACGTTGTGCATTGCTTACAAGCTTGTTGTGCAACATGATGACCGTTGCAGCGGGCACAATGAGGTGCGGTACCAGCATACGCTTTCTTCGCAGGCGGTTGAGCTGGTGGGTTCTGAGGGTTCTGAGCAGTAACTGCAAAGTTCTGAGCACCTTTTCGCTTTCTCGACTTCTTCGACGGCTCACCTTTCTTACCCTTACCTTTTTCCTTGACAGATTCGGTCGACTTCTTCTTATCACCCTTGTAGGTAAGTTTACCCTTCCTGACTTGCGACTCAGTCGGGGTAGCAGATAGCTCGATCGCGTGACGAATAGTAGTAGGATTAACGCCAGTCACAATATCCTGTATGGAATCGGGTAAACCATCGATATACCTCTCTATCGCTTTCTCCAACGGGGTAACCATAGTAGGACACAAAAGACTGAGTTCCTCAAATCGATCCATATACGCACGGTGTTCTCCCCCATCTTGTTTTAGATCGTCAAACTCTCGTTCCAAAGCTCGAATTTCGTGACGGGGACAAAACTCTTTCATCATGAGAGCTCGAAGCTTTTCCCATGTTTGTGCCAATGCCACTTCGGCACCCCTATCGCGCATTACTCCATTCCACCATGTAAGAGCACGCTTCTCAAACACACTTGATGCAAATTCAACCTTACGCCCATCCGGACATTGCACATGTCTGAATGTGCTCTCGATACTTTCGAACCATTGAAGGAGCGCAGTTGCTCCTTGTGACCCAGAAAACTTTAGCGGCTTAGCAGAATTGAAATTCTTGAAATTACATTGTGCATTGTTATTATTATTGTTGTTGTATACCTCGTAGATTTGGGTCACAACGCCTGGAAGCACAGCAACCATTTGCTGAGAGACAAGGGCTGCGACTTCTTCAGCAGTAAAAGATTGTGCATCACGTCGAGGAGGCATTGTCTAACAAGGAAATATGAGAAACGAGTGAGGTCGATAAGTAGGAAAAACAAAAGAGGTATTGAAAATATCGACGAAATATAAGGGAGGCGATCATTTGTTCGTTAGCTCGAACAAACAAACGACACGCAATGACTAATCAAAGTAATGAATCAAAATAATGTATCGCGAAGACATGCTTGCCTATAAGTGAACACTCACCCCAAGAGTTCCCAGGTAAGAGTGACTGGTCCGATTATGTGGATTTGTACGAACACTCTAGCCTTAGACAGAAAACTCAGGGTACAGGCATTCACTCTTCCAGTTTGCACGTGTTCACATTATTTAGACCCAAACTTTGACGAGATTTTGAAAACTCAGAAGGCACTAAGCCAAAAATGAGTCAAACTGGGAGGGTTCAAAACCTTACAACAGAGAGTTCAAAACCTAGTAATCAATCATCCTATAACAGATGATTAATTTTCGAAGCAGATTCAGATTTTGTGTTCTCGTTGTGGTTATCACCTAAGGGTAGGTGACGGTTTTGTTTTTAAAAATCTAAACGCAAATCAACTTGCGTTGGGGTCCTAGAAAGTTATAGTCTAGGTCAAAGTATTACTAATAACCTAATTCCCTATAACCATTGGCTCTGATACCAACTCTTCTGTCACACCCCGACCACGTAAAACAACAAATCGTGGCGGAAACGTCGGGGAGTGTTGTAACAGAATTATCGTCTCACAACCATGGATACAAAAGAGCTTTGTTTTATTTATTCATTAAGTAAATTACAGTGTTTTAGCATGAAGCAAGCAAGTTATATATCGGCTATCATTGTTATTATGTCACTAAGGTCTCGTCCAGTTCCTATGTGACTCATGCATCCTAGCAATCAACATCAAGAAACATCACCTGAAACATATGTAAAAACAAAGTCAGCAAAGAAATGTTGGAGAGCACATAGTTTTTGTGTGAGTGTCTGATTCATGGCTCGTTTACATGTTGAAATATCTCATACAACTTCGTTAATCGATATTAGAAACCTTGTTTTGTAAAATGTTTGTATTGTAAATAACCAAGTCAAAACAGATTGGTTATAATTTATAAACCTCGATGCCATGAATCTTAACCCAAAACATTTGTTTATGTAAACCAAATCATAAATCGTTCTCGTAATAAAACTCGTATTTTCGTAAACATCGTTGTGTGACATCGTTTAACTCGTTCTCGTTATAGATCATAGTTCATTTATTTAAATCATTCATAATCGTTCAATCGTTCAAAATCGTTCCCGTTTTAATTGTGAAAACTAACTTCTGGTCGTCTCGCTTATAACATTCAAACCTTCGTAACTCGTCCATCGTTCAACTCGTATTAACAAACCACCAAAGGGTAAGTTAACAATCAACATGTTCAGTCGTTACCCACATAACCCACACATAACCATGGGTGCAGTCTGATAACGGGATTTGTCAGATCCTATGGTACCATAACCTAATACTGGTCGGTTCGGCCAAAATTAATGAATGTCATTTGTTATGTAACTACAACCAACAAGTTCGTTCACATTGTCGAAATCATTATTAATTTAGTATAAACCATCTTAATCGTTTTTGAAATCATCGTAAAATATCGAAATCGTTTTGATACATATGAATCACCCCAAAACAATCGAAGACAGTAAAATAGGGGAACTATGTACTCACATAGTTACCATAAAACATGTAAAAAGAGGGGATCTATATACTCACCTTTGGGTGCGTTTTTATATGTTAACACAATCCCTCAAATTGTTTATTCATCCTAAATTAAATAAGAACGATTTAATAATCAAAACTCACAAAAATACATAAGTTTCTCCGATACATAGAATTTTCACATAACTTTGAGATTTCTCGAAAAATTATTATTTTTTATTATATTGGTTTATTTATATATATACTTTTTGTGACATAATATAAATATCGTAACACACATAATCTTGTCAACTATAAACAAGTCATCATACACATATTATAAAACACATAACACATTGTAACACATAAAATTTACCCATGAACAACTCATTATAGTGTATGTTGAAAAACACGTATTTTAGCGATTCGGTAACGTTTTTGGGCGCCGGAAGTCACGTATGACTAACCAAACACCAAGTAAACTTAATATAAGTTAAAATACTTATTTTTACATCAAAAATATCAGTTTGCTTACTGATCTAAAACAGTTTTATAAAAATCCTCCGAAAAGCCGATTTTTTTAACCGTTTTACCGCATAGTTTTGCATCAAACGTTACCCTAACCATACCAAATCGAAATGACTTGATATTTTAACATAACCCATGTTATTTACTGAATAAAATAGTGGTTATACTCATGATAGTGTAGGTCTCACATAAAGCACATAAATCATGCAAATTTCACATATTTTACCACTTTTTAAGCTCTATGTACAACATGCAAAGCTATCAAACCTATGACAAAGTTTCATGCCATTATAATATACCAAAAAAAAGTTATTTTTAGTGTTTATAATCTGTTCTAAAACATTTTTGTCATACAATCACTTTTTATCATTTCTTGAGCTTTAAATCAACATGTATTCTTATGTACAAGTGCCTAAAGCACACTATCATATCAACATCATTTTGTATGAATCTTAATGCATCAAATATGCAACTTATTCATGTTTATTTGCTGATGTGTTTGAACATTTATCATATCATACACCAATCATCAAACATTTTCATTTTAATTATCATACAAGAACAAGCAACAACTTAAACAAGTATTTATCAAGAACCAAACTCAAATCTCATACACCCATATATATATATGTATACGGTTATATACATACATATACATCACCATTTTTATTTTGTATCAAGACCCATTTCTTTTTAGATTTCAAGTTTGTGAAAAATTCCAAGATTCAAGAGAAACTTCAAATCATCAAGAACAACCAAGAACCAAGAGTATGATTTAAACATAAACTTTATACCTTCAAGATTCAAGTAAGTTGTTGATGAGATTTTGATGATATAGAGCTTGAAATCACTTGAAAACACCTTGGAAACTCCTTTGTATCTTCACACCAACTTGAAATATGCTTGAAACGGAGCTTGGTTATGAAGAACAAGGTTGAAGAAGATGAAGATGGGATGGTGATGGTGTTTACGGTTGGGAGGAGAGAGAGAGGAGGATTTGTTTTGATTTTGTGATCTATGGAAGATTATATGTAGAGATTTATAAGATATTAGAATGAAGGCATGCGTCACACTTGTCCAAACAAAGATCTAATAGAATTTTGAGAGATCTTGGAAATATTTTGGTGGTGTCCTCTTATGGTGACCGTAAGTTTGAGAGGGGGGGGGGTTAAATGTAATTTTGTTTGGTAAATTAGATAAAACAGGTATTTAACTGGATACCGGGTATTTTATCTAGCGTTTAAATCCCGGTTTATGACGTTCTAAATTACTTTTATTATTCTATAAAAATAAACTCGCCAAAATATTACTGAAATAAATTTCAGTTGCCGAGACTGGCTGCGTTGTCCGCGTTTCACAGTATAAGTACTATGTTGCGTTGTAACACGCGGTACGCGTTTAAACTTGAAAAATAACGTTTTTTAAGCGTTTTAATTTATTTTTCAACACGAACCTGATTAAAAATAAAATTTCAATCATAACAGAATATTTTTAGGATTTAAATATTATCCGGGTGGTCACCAACGTTCGTTTCGCAGTTTAGTCGTAAATTGTTCTAAAGTTCAAATAAACATGTTTTTGCCATACCGAATCCTTCGAAACTTATTTCTAAGTTATGTAAAGGGTATTTAGGGTATGTTTGGCTCACAGTTCCGGAGTGTACGTCGCGTTAAACTGATTATGTTTACGTAACGGTTTATGATTTCACTTCCAGAACAGGTTTGAGAGTTCGGAATTGAACAATGATTGAAAATGTACTAATGTCACAAATAATTAAACACATATTGAAATTGAAACATCATATTTTATTAAATACAACGTTGTTCGGAACAGTACAAGGGTTAAAATACACAGATGTCACAATAAATCACTAGTTAAACGTTCAAATCTCCTACTACATGCAAATTGGCTATTGAACAAGTTAACTAGATTAGCAAATGAAGTAATAGAATAAGGAGGAAAACTTAGCAGCCATTTAAGAGCTGATCCTGATAGTGTGGATCCGAAAACCTTGCATAGACATGCTTCCTTTAGCCTTTCAGGAATGGGGTTGATTTCCATTCTTTCCCTGTATTGAGCCACATGCTCTTCTGGATCAGTTGTGCCATCATAGAGCTTCATGTTTGGTGTTTGAAACCTCTTTGGTATCTCTGCATCACGAATAGGTGGTGCAAAACGAGATATCCTATGACTCCCATCCGGAATCTCAGGAATGGGCTTAACCACCCCTGGAACACTGGATATCATATCCTTGAGTTTTTGCAACCCCCTTGCCATAGCTTGGTTGATTCCTGGTTCCTACACAAATCCATGGTTAGCATTATGAGATGTATTTAAAGTGTTACCTCCGGATTGATTCGAGGCTGGGATTCCTGATGTGAATCCAAATTGATGTGATTCTGGCATGATCTAGGGACCAGATGAAGCTATAGCCTGCATGGGAATGAAATCTCCCACATGAATTTATGAACTTCTAGGTTGTTGAATCCTTAAGGATCCTTGATCCTGAAAGATATTGGATCCGATATACATCGAAACTGAAGATCTTGGAGGATATTCCATGGATCCGTGAACCTGCGACGAGGATCCTTGAACTTGGGATGAGGATCCTGGATATTGAGAGTAGGATCCTTGAACTGATTGCGTCCCCATGTATCCTCCCAAACTAGAGAAGAATCCTTGATGCTGGAGAGAGGATCCTTGAAGCTGAAGAGACGATCCTGAAGGATGGAAGTAGGATCCTTGATCCTGTGTCACAGCCGATGATCCATGCAGTTCGCTTGATGACCCTCCTTGATACTGGACATCTGAAGTCTTAGAAGGCTGGACGGTTGTTACCGGAGTGGTGAAATCCAACGATCTAGGCACCAATGGAGAGTGATCCTCCGTTGATCTCTTTAGTTTCTTGATTTCATCAATCTCCCGAAGGATTCTGTCATTAGTTTTGTCCTGCTGCTGCATGTAATCCTTCATCTGCAAAATCAAAGAATAAAGATCATTGTTAGTACGACTAGAAGAAACAGCAGTAATTGCTTTTGTGAAAATGGGGGTTTGTTTCTTCGCAGCATTCTCAGCATTCTTCTGGGATCCAGAAGGAGGAGGAGGCAAAGGTGGAACGCCCTGTGAAAAAGTGATTACCGGCACAGAGCTTGAAGTGTTCTTCGCATGAGAAGCCATGTGGTTGAAGGTAATGAACAGAAATGAATGAAATGAACAAAATTTTTCAAGGATGAAGCACCGATGGCCCCACGGTGGGTGCCAAACTATTTTGGTCAAAAATCACACAAGGATAATGTAACCAAATCTGATTTTGTGAGGTATGATGCTTGGTTAATTGAACAATTGTGCAAACAACAAATGAATGAAATGAATGATGAACACAGGGATTTATACGAGGAAAAGCCCTTGATCAATGAATGATCTCCGGCACAAAAAACCTCGGGTGATGGAAACTACCGATCACCAACTATATTAGATAAACAAAGTTTACAACTTGGGATGATATCAAGCTTGTTACAATAATTGCTAGTGTGTAAGTGTATGATCGCCGAGAGAGTTCTGAGAGTGTGTATACGAGTGTTGCTCACTATATCTAAATCAAGCTTGTATCCCCTTTTAAAAATATAAATTATCTATGCTAACTAACTATCCGCAAATGGTGCAAGCTCCCCACGATCACCATAACGGTCAAAGAGTCCTTGCACGTGCAGCATCATCAAGCATATTCCCCTAGAATCTCGGTTGGACCAAGTCTCATTCGAATACACCTGCAAAATATGTTAAAACATGATGGAAACAATTGTTAGTTTAAGATAATAATGAGGATCCTGGATCCTTATCTTTGCAGCATCTTCTGAGGATCCTTAATTCAAACTAAACTGAGGATTCGTGATCCAGGCTACATTTGAGAATCCGTGATCCACATGCTATGAAATTCTATCCCTAACATCACAGATGAGTGCATAGCATTAAGGAAGGAGATATGATATATTTTGATCAAAGGATACCTGAAGGAGCTGCTCGGAAGGAAAAAGTCAAGGATCCAAGATCCTGAAAGAGTTCCTGAAAGAGCTCCTCCACCGCCTGCAGATGCTCAGATCATTAACTTCATCTCCGGAGGTTCTGATATTTGTGGAACCTCGTTTTCTGCAGCTAAGAGACATGCTAAGGAAACAAAGATGGAGAATGGAGAGAGACCTGTTTGAACCTCCATTCTCACTCAGCAGAAAGTGATATCCTTTGATGAGGATGACCGCATTGACATACAAGATCCTCATCATGACAGTTTAGTCATAATTTTATTTATTTCTAACTATTTTTGTTCGCGTGATCCTTATTGACGGAGGGAGCTCGGTGAACATTATCCAACTGGATGTCCTCAAAAGAATGAATATTCCTGAATCCGAAATTATTCCAAGATCGTCAGTGCTTGTAGGATTCAGCGAAGAAACAAAGTATACGCTGGGGGACATCAAACTCCCAATTTACATTGAGGGAGTAAAGTCTATTAAAAAATTTTGTGTTATTGATTGCTTATCTTGTTGCAATGTTATTCTTGGCAGGCCTTGGATACACGATATGAAGGAAGTTCCCTCGACATACTATCAATGTGTAAAGCTACCAACCCCATGGGGGTGGTGAAAATAGAGAGTGATCAGCAGGAGGCGAAGAACTGCTACACTTCTTCTATGAAGTCGGCTTCGAAACTGATGGAAGCATAGCAATTAAAGTATCCTCCAAGGTATGTCATGGAGGCAAGGGAGCAAGACATCAAGGATATTCTGTTAGACCCTGAGGATCCTGAATCCAAAGTTTTTATAGGATCCGGGATCCTAGATAGCATAGAGCAGGATCTGGTATCCTTCTTAAAAACAAGGAAGTCTACTTTCTCTTGCCAATACACCAAAAGAGATGGAAGTTTGCACCTGAAAGGAATACCATTATCCAAGAAGAAGTTTGAGTGGACTGATAAGCATGAAGCTGCACTCAAGGCTCTTAAGGATTATCTATCCTCAACACCAGCCCTGATGAAACCAGAAGATGGTGAACCATTATCCTTATACATAGCTATTTCAGCTAAGGCAGTAGGTGCGGTCCTAGTTAAGGATCATGAAGGCTCTCAACATCCGGTATACTATGTAAGTAAAAGTCTACTTGATGCTGAGTCCATGTATTCTCATTTAGAGAAACTTATTCTTGCTTTAATTATGGCATCTACTAAACTTAGACATTATTTTGAAACTCGTCCTATTGTTGTTAAAACTAACTTTCCTATCAAGAATGTTCTGAGGAAACCTGAAATGTCAGGAAGGATGGTAAAATGGGCAGTCAAGCTTAATGCATATGACATTAAGTATGAGCCTAGGACTGCCATCAAGTCCCAAGCCTTAGCTGATTTTGTGGGTGATTTCAGTAGTGATCTACAAAGGGAAGCTGAATTAGAAGTCCAACAACTTGAGGAGACCAAGGATCCTTGGACACTCTTCAAAGATGGAGCTTCAAATGTCAAGTGAACTGGACATGCATACTACTAAAATCGCCACACAGGGGCATTATACCCCAATCAATTGCTTGTGAATTTCAAACCACCAGTAATGAGGCTGAATATGAGGCCTTGATAGCAGGTTTGCAATTAGCCAAGCATATGAGGATCAGATATCATGAAGTATATGTAGATTCTCTATTAATTACTAACCATTATAACGGTTATTATGCTGTCAAAGGTGAAAAGCTAATCAAGTACTTAGAAATAGTCAAGAAATTGGCAGATTCTTTCGCTTTTTTCAGTCTAACACAGGTACCCAGGGAAGAGAATGCAAAAGCTGATGCCCTAGCTAACCTTGGATCATCGTTGAAGATTCCAGCAGATGTGAAGATACCTATCATCCATGTTTTAACTCCTGCAATTGAAGATAACATAGTCATGGAGATAGTGGAGGACTCTGCAATTATACCCAGTGACGGTGCACAGTCAAGTTCAGGATCCTGGATCCTTCCAATCTTGAAATATATACAGAATGGAGAAATTCCTATTGGAGAAACTCCTAGAGCCTTCAAAACTAAGGTATCTCAATTCACATTATTAAATAACATCTTATATAAAAGGTCTCTTGCAGGTCCATATTTAAGATGCATTGAGGATCCAGAAATTCAAGAAGTTTTAAAGGATTTTCATGAAGGAGATTGTGGGAATCACACTGGGGACATAGCACTATTTTCAAGGATCCTTAGAATAAGATATTATTGGCCCATAATGAAGAAGGATGTTGTGGAATATGCAAAGAAGTGTGATGCTTGTCAGAGACATAGTAATATCCTTCACCAACCAGCAGAGCCTCTGCATCCTATATCCTCTTCTTGGCCATTCAATTTCTAGTGGGGAATGGACATAGTTGGCAAGCTTCCTAAGGCACCAGGAGGAAAAGCATCCGTGATCCTAAAGGAAATGCTGAAAGCCTGACTCAAGACCTGGATACCATAGAAGAACTTAGGGATTTGGCAAGGATAAGATTGGCTAGCTATCAACAAAGAATAGCTTGAGCATACAACAAAAATGTCAAGGTCAGAAAGTTTCAAGTTGGTGACTTGGTATGAAGGAAAGCATTCCAAAATACCACGAATCCTGCTGATGGCAAGCTAACACCAAAGTGGGAAGGCCCCTATCTAATTGAAGCTGAAGCTGGAAAGGGGGCATATCGTTTACTGACAATGGATGGTGATCTCCTGCTAAGAGCTTAGAATGTTGTTCATTTAAAGAAGTACTTCATGTAAGAAGGATCAGGGATCCTCAGTGATGCCAGTATTCTGATTAAGGATCTGGGATCATATATGATTCTATCTTTGGTAACACATGTAAAAAAAAGCTGCAATTAACCTACAAATACATTCCCCATGTTGGAAAATTGTAACAACCAAGCATTGGTTAAAAAAGACGGCATGCTTTTTTTTTACGTATTTTAACATAATATATTTAAACAATTGAAAGCAAACTCATGTATTAAAATAGTATGTACTAGAGTGGTTGATTAGGTTATAATTTCGTGTATTACACGAGTTGATAAATATAATGTTTTATTGTTAGTAATAAAATGTTATGTTTTAAAATTGCTGGGAATAGTGAACCATTGTTATTGGTCAAAAAGGGCGGCAAACTATTGTTATGTGGCTTTCACTAAGTCCTTTATTATTTTTTTAGTTGCTTATAATGTGAGTATATGTATAGTTGAAAGAAAAGCTTAGTATTAAAATGTTGTGTGGTGGAGTGGTTAATTTATGATAGTCTTAATTAAGTGACCCGGGTTTGAAACTTGGGAAGGGCAAAGTTTTGCCTTTTTTTGCTTAAAACATTAAATTTAGTATCCCTCAACTTTACCTGGTTTTTTCTTTCCTTAACTCAGTTTATGCTACTACTCGACTTTATTTATAGTTCCTAAAGTTTATAAATATTTTTTCCTTTGACGATGGTGTTTTCATCTACGTCTCCATGTTATTTTACTAAGATTGTTTTATAAATAGTATGTACAAGTAACCGAAACAAAAGCGTATGTGCTATCAAACTGAGAAAAATTCGGTTTAGCGCCCCGCAACGCGGGCGGGGCATTCTACTAGTAATACTACAAATACACTACGTATTCTAATTTTAAAAATATATTAGGTCAACATCTACTTTCACCTAACTTAGTCTTTCACTTTATGCATTTTTCACTCTCTCTTTCTCTCTCTCTCTCAAGGACACAAAACACACACCATGGTTTTCCCTTTTGATAATATTTATAATCATAGTTTTTCCTTTTCTTAAACAAATAGCCACCATAAAATGAAATAATTTCATATTTGAACGAGCCATAAAATTTTGTGAAGAACGCTTAAATATGAATAACTAATTGTATGATTTGCATATCTAACACTTTCATATGAATTATGAAGTTTTAAGTTGTCGCAATGTAGATCTGAGGTAAACCAACTACGTTTTAAGTATACAATTTTTCATTAAACGGATAAAAAATAGTGGTAATTTATCAAATTTTCATTAACCCATTCAATAATAATAGTGATGGTGGTGGTAATAATAATAATAATAATAATAATAATAATAATAATAATAATAATATATGCGGTAATAATAATAATAATAATAATAATAATATATGCGGTAATAATAATAATAATAATAATAATAATAATAATAATAATATTAATAAAACAACAACAAGGTGAAACCTGATGTACGATTTCCACCTGCAAAACCTGCAATGTGAAAGTAGGTGAAAAAGCATGGTACATCGTACGGCAACGTGAAAATAGGTTTCAAGGTGAAAAGTGCAAGGTTAAAAGTACCACACTCCAATTTAATTGAATGAATGCCCTTATATATAACTTTAATTTCATAACCAAGAAATTTCATTTAATAATACTTTAAAAACTTGTAATTTGTTACAAAATTTTAAAAAATCTTCAAAAACGAAAATTAAAAGAATAAACCAAATTTGAGTATGTTGTTAGAAAGCGTTGGGGACGAGCTCTGTTTCTATGGCGTATTGGTTGGGGGAAAAGCAAAGATTGTTGGGGAACATGGCAAAAGAATGTAGAGATGGTTTAATTATGTTTTTGTTTTAGATAATTGTTATTATCTTGTTTGAATACTGAAATTAAAAATAATTAGATTAATTAAGAATTATAATCTGTGCTATCCTTTTTCAAATAATAAAGTTAAGAAAAAAGAATAATTTAATATTTGGATATTGTTTTCATTAGTTAGCTATATTAGCTATCACGGTGCAAGGAGTGCTCCTCAAATGGGGGAGTGGTAACGGAACGGACAACACTCTCCCTGGTTTGGGATTGCTTAGTATTCCTGGTTTGGAATACTGTTAAATGCTATTTATATTCCATGACTTAGCGTACTAAACGAAAACCTATCACGAAGTCCCTACTTACTATGCCTTGACAACCGTCAATGATGATAGACATTGACAAACGAGGGCAAAACAACGATTACAGTCGCAGTGTTCGGTATCACGAGTTTAGTAGCTTACAGATGGGGTAGCTTCCCATGGCATGATATAAATGAGTAATTTAACAACATAAGTTTTTGGAAATAAAAACTGGATAAAGCGTAAACACGCCAACTTTATGTTGACACCCTACTGCATGCTTTGCAGGTACTTAGGAACAGCTCAGGAGCTTGCAGCGGAGGAGTGTAGTGGTTGCGTGGAACGAATGATTGGTTCTGAATAAATATTTATGAACTTTTAAACTATTGTTTGAATTATTAAACTTATGCTTCCGCTGTTAGCTTTAAATGTTGCATTTGGTCTTTGAACTTTGGACTTTAGTAACTAATTGTATTGATAGTGATGTGTTTACTTTATTATATTTATTGTTCAATATGATTGGTGGCATGATCCTGGTCAATCACACGTCTCACGGTAGTACTCCACATGTGGAAATTGAGAGTGTGACAACGTGTCAACGAGCTCTACCGAATAGTTAACCGAATGATTCGATGGGAAGTTGTTAACTTGTTGGAAACAGATGCAATATACTTGTTAAGTTTCATTTATTGTCAGTGATAAATACAAAGTTTTGGAAACACTTAGTTTCCAAGAGGTTTAGGACACACACACACATATATATATATATATAATTATAGAAACGTGTTAGTCGTCCCCAATGGTCGTACGTATATGTAACGAATATTTATATAAAAATAATACGTTGTAAACTCGTATAATGTATTCACGCGTTTCCGATTAGTCGTCATACACGTTGAAGGATAGTATTACGACTCGTCGTCGTTTTCGTAAGATGTGGACACACACACACATATAAACACACACACACACACACACACATATATATATATATATATATATATATAGGGTTAGGATCGTGTGAGAAGCACTAAGCTAATTGAGAAACTTGAAAAGCATTTTGAACCACACATTGTCCCTAAGCTTTTCGTAATATACACATATGTATAGTTTAAAAGTGATTATATACATATGTGTATAATTCAAGATTTGACAATATACATATATGTATATAGTGAATTTTAAACTATACATATGTGTATATTACAAAAAGCTTAGGGAAACGTGTGGTCCAGAATGCTTCTCATGTTTCTCAAATAGGGTGGACTTCTCTTAGGATCCCTACCCTATATATATATATATATATATATATATATATAGATATGTATGTATGTATGTATGTATGTAACCTTAAACCTTTATGTATATAAACTTCGCGTAGCTGAAATAATAATCTCGCTTCTGGTGGATAATTATTAAAATAATTCTATAGTTATACGCTTGTTGGGATCGGCTTCATTTGTTTGTTATCGAAATGGTTCGGATAATGATATTTACTACGATCGTGCGGTATGGCGTCGTATTCCGCTTTGACGTTTGAAATAAATATAATTGTAAATAACTATATTTGTTTTACATAATTGTCAAAAACTAGACGTTTGAAATAAATATGAATAGTTATATTTATTTTATATAAGTTTTCCGAGTTTCGTTATCTTGTAAACCGCGTTTGTCGAAACGTTATCAACTTGTTTTGCGAGTTATAAAATGTGGTCAAAAATAAGTGTACACCTATATTTATTTTTGTAAAATACTTCGAATCCGATAGGTGTCGTTTTGATAATAAAACACGTTTCGTATTACGGATTTTTACAAAAAACGGGCAGAGTTTCCTCTGTTTTTGGACGATCCCGACAATACAAGTTGTCGATAAAGTTTCAAAACACAACAATCAATTCAACAATATATACTTTTTACGTCGTATATTCAAAACGTAAACTTTGTTTAACATAAGCCTAATATATATACATTATGTCGTGCGTCGGTTCGGTTTTTCACCAATATATACATATATATATATATATATATATATATATATATATATGTGTGTGTGTGTGTGTGTGTGTATACAAGTTATAAAGACATGATTAATGTACAAATCCAAGTAATTTTTGTATAACGATTTCATTAGTCGGTTCGGCTTAGAGCTCGGTTTCGTGTTAAGATATCACTAAAATAAACAATATAGCGTAATCGCATCGTTAACCTTTTACCGAGTCTTGCATTGACTAGTTGTCTCGTGTTGACCGACAGTTGACCACGTTAACCTGAACCCGAACCGAATCTGATGTTGACCATTGTTTGACCCGAACAAGCCAAATCCACCCTTGTTTCTTGTAAGCCCAAACCAAAAGGAACCCAAACCAAATACACAACCACCACCACTGCCACCGGCACCACCGCCGTCGGCTACTGCCGTTAGTGGTGGCCGACCCTACTTCTCCTCCTGGTCTCTCTTTCTCCTGCTCAGATCTCTATCTCACTGCTTCTCTCTCTACGGCCCCCCCTCTCTCTCTCTCTCTTCAAACCGATGGGTGTGCGTGTATGGTGGTACAAGTGGAGAAGGTTTCCAGGGTAGGGTTTTGTGGTGGGTTGGGCCCAAGGCCCATTAGCCCGATTCTTGTGCTTTTGTGCAACCCAAATGCATTTACGAGGCCCGTTTTCGAACCCGAACTTCGTACAATGTCGTAGAATAAAATTTTAGGGTCATAAGTATGTAAAATAATGTCGGTAGTCGACGTTTGATGCGTTCGTTCGTCGGTTGCGTTAAAATCGTGTAAAATGCTTCGATTGTCGTTTCTAATCCGTTTTCGATCCGATTTCGACTGCGGATATAAAAATTCAATTACGAAGCAAAATTTATCATAATATTTCAGTTTTTAAGGTAATACATAAGTCCGATGCTTCCGTTTCGTTGTCGGTGCATTCCTACGGTCGCGTTTTTCTTTCACGTACGCGTTTTGTGACGTTCGAAAGGGTGATAATTTTGAAAAATCAAATTCATGTGTATAAAATATACATATAAAACTTTTATTTGTTTGCGTTGACAGTATTTCATCCGGTGTAAGTTCATTACCGTTTAACGTTCAGCAGTTTTCCCGCAAATCACCTTTCACGTGCTGTAAAGCCAGATAGACGTTCCTAGGCACTCCAAAGGCCTAATTAAGTTAGTTTGCATCTTAAATCACTACTTATAATCGCCTTAATGTCTGTTTTGCGCGTAATTATAAACCGAAAATTACCGATTGTCACAAACACCGGCGGTTCCGACCATTTTATATGTTGATCTTTATCCTGGGCGGCGCAAACACTATTACGTCCATATCATAGGCGCACCCGACATAATTTAATTTATTTAGAAAAAAAACATTTGGATTTGTGTTCTAAATCAGGGCAGCCACGGGTACTACATGGTTTGCCGCAGGTATTGGGTTTTAAAAAAAGATCGTCTCCCTAATGATACTATATTGGCGTATGATCTCAAATTATAGGGGGACTGATGGTTTTTATCATTTTCCAATCTCAATAATTCGACAACGATGGAAAAGTTTTATATGAATAAATTTTTCTCATTTTTTGTTAATCGGAATTAAAAAAAAATGTAGTTCGATCAATATAGATGTGGTTTGTAGTGGGGGAAAATTAGGAAGATTAAAGTGGTATTCTGAGTACGATCTTTTTAATTGCATAATACGTGCTATCTGCTTGAATACAAAAATTAGTTACTACGCACTGGTCTCTTTTATTTCAAATCGTTCTAGTTTTAAAAACATTTCACGGTTATCTTATAAACTGTCTACGCATATATCATGTGGACATATACAATGACAATGATATATCTATATTTTTAAAAGCTTGTTGAACGAAATCCAAAACAAATAATATATTTGTATGTTAGTTTCGTCAAAATTTAGCTTCTTCACATGGGTCTTATCCAACAAAAATTAAAGATGCCAAATAAATGCCTAAAATGCCCGTATGGCACAAAATATGGTTTTAAAACCAAATGAATATATAATCTGATTATGAACTAGTATTAAGTGCCCCCGCGTTGCGGCGGAGGGCATAAACCGTGCCAAGTAGCACAAATGCTACACAACTACCAGCGACCAAGAACACCGAAAAAGCTCGTAAAAACAAAATAAACAAAAAGGAAAAAATAACACTGAACGAAAAGCATATGTAAAATCGTTGAATAACGCATGCCTGTTGTGGCATGATAATGTGAAGAAATTAGACTGAAACGTAAAAATAGAAAAGAATAACTAAGTCGATCTAAGACCACGCGCATTGCGACGAACCTGTCAAACATGGAAAAATAGACGCGTTGTGACAGTCCTGTCAAACGGGAAAAAATAGACGAAAAAATGTTGAAACCCACACATACATTGCGGTGTGTTCACTCGCAAAATTATAACGAAACGTAAAACGAACAATTTCCAAAAGAAGAAAAATACGGGGATCAAAGTTGAAAATAGAAATATGTTGGGGTTAAATTGCAAAATATAGAAATATTTGTTTTAAAAGAAAAAAAAATAAAACCAAAGATGTAAAAATGCAAAAAAATGAAAACATTTGGATTAAAAGTGAAAAGTATGATATTTTTTTTTGGAAAACTCCCTAAAACCTTATAGTACAACTCACTAAATCACCAACATGTTACAAATTTTTAGTATGGTAATTGTTTCAAATACAAAGTTGAGAAGGGTTCACATGATGATTAAAGTCAAGTTAACCTATTTTGATTTGAATTAAATTGATACAATTGAAGCCCAAAAAACAACATTGTTATGCACAATAAAACACTAATGCATCATGTACAACTACTTATAGCCTAGTTGTGTTACAAATTGATAATATATAATATGATGTTATGATAATATGAAATATATTTTGGTATTATGGACTTATTTTAAACCAATTCGACCACCTTATACCGCATATACGTGTACGGCTATTTTAAGTAGCATAAACTATATAAATTAGCCGAATCGGGTCAAACACCTGACAAACGCTAATGCTATTTTATATGATTTTGAAAATGTGGAATGTTGGTTAATCAGGTATTGGCGTTTAGTTCCAGTCCTCGTATGTATTAACAAGCATGTAAAACTGGTAACAATAAACATTATCTTTTGCTAAGTTATTAAAAAAATGATATACCATATGTTAAAATATGCTTTTTTGAAAGGATTTTCAAAAGAGTCGGTTAATTGTATTTACCAGTGAAAACTGATGTATATTCAAAAGACTAAGCGTAGGTTAATTAGCAAGTATGGAATAGGCTGGAGCTGCTCAGTCTTGGCGATTTGGAATTTGCAACTCACCACGAAAGGCTTATTAGTCTCAAGTCTTATTTTATTTCATTCGGTCCACCTATGGATCCTTTAGTACAAACCGTTTGTATAATATCCCATCTTCCACTGTGCTTTGTGAATACTGATATCAATCGTCACGCATAAACCTCAAGTTCGGGCCCACCGGGAAATCAGAGTGTGACAAGTTGTGTCGGTTTCGGTGCTTCGGGTACCATTAAAAAACCGAGACCAAACATTTTGTACCCATTTCTGTTCACCATTTTTGATGAGATAATCAGAATTAAGAAAATATACAAACCGACTTCAGACAAATGTGGCTTCATGGTGGTCGTTGTCACACCCCGACCGCGTTAAAACAACGAAACCTTGGCGGAAACGTCGGGGAGTGGAGTGGTAGAATTATTGTTTCACAACCATGGATTCAAAAAGTTTTGTTTTATTGAATTATTGAATATTAAACATTGTCTTGAAATTTAAACAAACAAGTTAAACATAGTCTATCATTGTTATTAAGTCACTAATGCCTCGTCCACTCCTAAGTGAGCATGCATCCTAGCAATCAACATCATTCAATCACCACCTGAAACATATGTAACAATAAGTCAGCAAAGAAATGCCGGCGAGCACATAGGTTTTGTAAGAGTATCGGATTCATGGCTCGTTTACATATTGCAATACCTCGTTAGACTACAGGAGTCAATAGTTGAAAACCTTGCTTTGAAAAGTGTATAGTATTGCAACATGATTAACCAACTCAAAACAAGTTAGTTGTAGTTTATAAAATCTCGATGCCATGGATCTTAACCCAAAAACATTTGTTTAAGTAAACCAAATTGTAAATCATCTCGTAGTAAAACTCGTATGGTTTATATCGTTTAGTAAACATCGTTGTGTGACATCGTTTTAAAATCGTTTGCCCAAGTGAAGTAAATAATGCCACGGAATGTAATATGATAAAAACACTTATATATAAGAAGTACCAGCGGCGTATCTACCATGCTTTTATCATGTTACACCCGTCCCATTATCTAATCACAACCCAAAACCAATCGTTTGTTCAATTCGTTTAACTTGTTCAAATCGTTCCAATCGTTTAAATCGTCAAATCGTTTAAATCGTTCTCGTTTTAATTGTGAAAACTACTTTTGGTCGTCTCGCTAATAACATTCAAACCTTCGTAACTCGTCTATCGTTAAACTCGTATTAACAAATCACCAAAGGGTAAGTTAACAATCAACAGGTTCAGTCGTTACCCACATAACCCCCACACATAACCATGGGTGCAGTCCGATAACGGGATTTGTTAGATCCTATGGTACCATAACCTAATACTGGTCGGTTCGGCCAAAACTAATGAATGTCATTCGTTATGTAAATACGTCCAACAAGTTTGTTCACATTATCGAAATCGTTATTTGTTTAATATAAACCATAGTATTCGTTTTTGAAATCATCGTTAAAAGTATCGAAATCGTTTAACACATATGAATCACCCCAAAACAATTGAAAACAGTAAAATAGGGGAACTATGTACTCACATCGAGGTGCAAAGTATCCTCAATCCAAAGATCTCAACAAGCTCAAGCAAAACAAGGAAATCAAGTAGTACCTAGTAATCGGATCACTAGTTAAATAAATCGACACCTAAATCGGAAGATCGGATAGAATGAGGTCTCGTAAACCTAATGAGTATTGGGACTCATGTGATATGGTTTAACAAAGCCTACATTCTAAATCGGAACCTATCCTAAGTGCTTTCGACCCATTACGACTCATTAAGGTAGCTTACGCCACTTTAACGCGTCGTTCGCGCAAATGCGCGTTCGAGACGCTTAACTAGTCCTATGACAAGTATTATATGCCTAAACATTCTTAAATATGTTGCATAATCAGTTTAAGTGACAAAAGTTAGGTTACATATGCTTTAATACCAATTATGCATGAAAAGGGCATTTTGGTCATTTTCCTAAGGCATATAAACTACCTATCATACAACTAATTAAACTAAGTGACCATAAGGTATAACCTTGGAAGGTTATTCCCTATACAACTATGGTCACTAAACATGCTTGGTCGGATCCTAACGATCGACCAAACGGGTCGGGTTCGAAAGTCTAAGCGGTTGTTAAGACCGCTTATCTTACGACCCTATACAAGCACTAGACTAAAAGTGACGAGCTAAACTTGTTGAAACATGTTTAACTAAGTTAGAAAACAAGTTTGATATCAAAACAAATGGTTTTAATACCCAAGAATAGTTTGGTTGCAAAATACGCATAAGCACGTATTTTGACCGAAACTATGACTCGTTACTACGCCTAATCAATGTGGTAATCAGTAGGTATAGTCACAAAGGACTATAACCATCATGATTACGCTCACGTTGGAAAGTTCAAACGAACTTGTGTTGACCAATTCGTGGTCAAAGCAGAAAGTCAAACACTGTTTGACTTTTACGCTTGAAAAACGATAAAAGCACGAAAGAAACTTACAGAGGGTCCAAGCAAATGAAGATTTGAACTCAAAAATTCTCAGGTATGAAGCTTCACAAGGAGAGCTTCAACTTAGAGAATGAAATTGAGATCAAAGGTGTGAATGAAGGTGATGAAGATGTGTTGGAACTTTTGAGATCGTTCATACTTGTACTGGATTAGTTTTATATTAGTTTGTAGCTTATTTTAATGTCTAGGGGCTTATTTTGTAATTAGTTGAAACTAGCAAACCTGACTTGGTGTAGTTAAGATTCCAGCATAATTATAATTATGCTGGCAAGTCAGGATCTATAAATACCCAAGCATTGTAGCCCTAGCCAAGCTTTTGGCTCTTTTGGTGAATGAAGTGTTGTTTACATTCAATCTTTGATATTGTGCTCTAATCAGATTTCCAAGGTGCTTTATTGATTTATATACTTGTTTGGATTCAATACAACACTTGTTGTATTCATCAAATCCATTAGCTTCATCTTCATTCTTGATTATTCTTAACTTTTTCATAGTTCAAACACTTAATCAATAGGTGTTTTGGACTAAAACAACCAACCAATGTGATCCAGGTTGATATTGGGATCTACAATTTGGTATCAGAGCCTTAGTGCTCTTGGTTGTTGTGTTTTTGTTAAGATTTTTCAATGTTTTGAAGGTTTTTCAAAGTTTCAAGGTTTTTCATAATTTTAGACTTAAAATGGATTGATTTGGTGTGTTTAATCGATTGGTTGTTGTTAATCTGTGATTAGGGAGTCATTTTGGACATTTTGGTGCATCAAAACATGGTTTTTGAGTCGTTTTTGAGCAATTAGAGGGTTTTAGTTCGTGTTAAACCCTCTGGTTAGCGAAATTAACTTGAATATAGCGAAGACTTTTTGAAGGCAGCGAAGATATTTTTGAAGACAGCGAAGAAATTTTTTAATATAGCGAAGACATTTTTGAATATAGCGAACAACCTTTGAAAAACATCGCATAATCATCAATTTCGCCGACTGAAAATCGAGCAAAGTTGTTGATTGCCGGCGAAATAGTGCCAAGTGTCCCTTTAACGAAATTATCGAAGGCGACTTCGAGAACTGTGATAAAGAACCACAGCGTTTTTATCATGGTGTACGGCGAAATAAACCAAACTAACGTGTGTGTTTATTGTATCAGCGGAATTAGCTTCTTCGCTCGTGCAGGATATCTCCGTGTACCGGCGAAGACAATAGACCAGCGAAGATCATCGGCGAATTCGGTTCTGTTTCTCTAATCTCAGTCAGATCTCCGGCGAAATTGTCTTATTAACCGGCGAAATTGTTCACCAGCAGTCTTTTCAGCGAAATTAACGTCTGATCAGCTTTCTTTAGTAAAAAACAAGCCAAGATATCGTTGAATCAGCTAAGTCCAATTGCTCAAGCTAAACTTGAGACCGGAACCACCACTAGACCACCAAAGTTGAAAGGAGCTGAAGATTTCAGTACTTGGAAGACTCGTATCCAGTCGTTCTTCGAATACACGGACTACAATCTGTGGCTCTCAGTCACTGCTGGACCCCACATTCCAACGGTGGTTCGAGGAGATGCGGTAGTTGCTAACAATGACGCCACAACCTTCACTGAAGAAGACAAGGCCCTAATCCAACGTGATCGCCGTGCACATGCCGCCCTAACAATGGCTCTGTCAACTGATGACTGCAACATGTTTGAAGAACACCGAACTGCTAATGCACTCTGGAATGCATTAATTGAGTATTATGAGGGAAATGAAGAGCTAATTGAAAGCAAGAGAGACATGGTGCAGAAGCAATACGACATGTTTTGTGGAATTCGTGGAGAAAGTCTTTCTGATCATATCAGTCGCTTTCTGAATATGATGACCAAAATGAAGAAGGCAGGAAATCCCGTCACTAACCGTGCTGCTATAAAGAAGCTGCTGGACTCACTCCCAAAGGAATGGAGTTTGCAATGCATGATGATCAAGAAGGATTTCCTCAATAATCCAAATCCTGTCACTCTATCCGACTTAATTAACACTCTAAGAGCTTTTGAAATGGATTTCAACAAACAAGAAATGAACACTGCTGGCTACACCTCAAAGACCAATCAGACTTCTGCTGGATTGAAGAATGTGGCATTCCTGGCTTCAGGTGGCATCAGTCAACAAGTTTCTGACATGATCTATGTTAACACTTCCGCAAGCGCATCAAAAGCTCCACAACCCAGTGAAAAGACTGTCATAGTTGGAGATACACAAGCATTGAAAGTGTCTACTGAAAACGTGGCACTTTTTAACATGTTTCTGAGTAGCTATGAAGCTTTAATGTTAGGAGAGCTTAAGAAGGAGATGTTCACTGCTGAAGACATGTATCAGGTTGATCCAGATGACATGGAGGAGATGGATTTGAAGTGGCAGATGCCCATGATCACTCTAAGGTTGAAGAAAATTCAGGACAAGACCGGGAAACGTTTGGGTCTTGGAAAAGCTGGTTAAGTATAAAAGAATAATACATGGTTAAGTGGCAGATGCCCATGATCACTCTATGGATTTGAAGTGGCAGATGCCCATGATCACCAAATGATATATATGTATAAAAGAATAATACATGGTTAAGTAAATAACCAAGTAAAACGAGTTTGTATTAGATAAGTTGTTTGTAAAACAATGTATTGTGAAAAGTATGTTATTTGTAAAAATGTTATATGTCTAAATTGAAATGATTCAAATAACGCTACAATATGTAATACCATACAAGCACTTATATATAGGAAGTACCAGCGGCGTATCCACCATGCTTGTATCATATTACACATGCCTCGTTACTTAAATCACTTACTCAAACCAAACCACCATTGTAAAAATGTTTATGTATAATCAAATGTCAAACTGTTTTGTGTATATCAATGTCAAAATGTTTATGTCTAATGTAAATCATGAATTGTGTATATCAATGTCAAAATGTTTATGTCTAATGTAAATCATGAATTGTGTATATCAATGTCAAAATGTTTAAGTCTAATGTAAATCGTGAATTGTGTATATCAATGTCAAAATGTTTATGTATGGTAAGTGAAATACATCAACCAAACCATATGTAAAATGCACAAAAACAAGGTATTGAAGTAAAACATGGTTTAAATCAAAGTTATGTTTTGTGGAACAAATGCATGCTACACTGATATGAACATCTATGCGGTATTGTGAAAATGCATACATCCAAGCCTTGTGACTGTGGCGATAAACCCCTAAACGAATGTAAAGGTCTATCTTGTTGTTATGTTTATCGAATTCGGTCATTCCTTCCACCCAAACAAACCTAGGGTTCAGGAACGGGAGTTGTCAATTCCTATGGTACCATTACCTACTAACGAGCGGCGTAGCTAATGTTAATGAATGTATATTGTCCCATTTGAACAAACCAAATGTCATACCAAAAATGTAAGCATGTGAAAACAATGCACTAAGTATGTAATCAACTGAACATACATAGTGTGAAATGTATTGTAAAACAATGTACTAAGTATGCACACAATGGACATACATAGCATGAAATGTGAGGTAAAACGTTGTACTAAGTATGCACACAATGGACATACATAGCATAAAATGTAATGAAATCATGTACTATAAATCTACTAATGAACATAGCAAGTATATGATGTGAAAACAGGAAAGCATGAAAGTAACAAGTAGGCACATGTGTTTCACCCCAAAACAGTTTGGAAAAACAGTAAAAGAGGGGTCTATGTACTCACTTGAGATTGCTTAGTAGTCCTTGAGTAACAACCAAACAATGCTAGAGATCACGGATATCAAACGGCACCTAATATAGGTAACTATGTTAATATACCGGACCTAAAATCGGAGGATTGGATAGAATGAGGGCTCGTAAATCAAATGAGTAGGGGAACTCATGTAATATGGTTTAACAAGGCCTACATACTACAATGAAACCTAACCTAAGTGCTTACGACCCATTACGACCCGTTTAGGTAGCTTATGCTACTTTAACGCGTAATTCGCGTAAAACGCGTTCGGAACGCCTAACTAGTCCTATGATAAGTAAAATATGCCTTAACATGTCTAATATTGTTACCAAATCAGTTTAGATACCAAAAGTTATGTTACATATGCTTAAAATGAATTTTGGCATAAAAGGGTATTTTGGTAATTTACCTAAGGCATATATACTAGCTATCATACAACTAACTAAACGTCGTGACCATAAGGTATAACCTCGGAAGGTTATTCCCTATATACTATGGTCACCTAATGTGTTTGGTCGGATCCTAATGATCGACCAAACGGGTCGGGTTCGAAAGTATAAGCGATTGTTTAGATCGCTTACCTTACGACCCTATATAAGCACTAAACTAAAAGTGACGAGCTAAGCATGTTAAAATATGCTTAACTAAGTTTAGAAAACAGGTTTGGTATCAAAACAAATGGTTTTGATACCTAAGAGTAGTTTGGTTACAAAATACGCAAGAATGCGCATTTTGGCCGAAACTACGACTCGTCACTGAGCCTAGATAACGTGGTAATCAGTAGGTATAGTCGCTAGGGACTATAACCATCGTGATTACGCTCACGTTATGAAGTTCAAACGAACTTCGCATTGACCATAAACTGGTCAACGCAGAAAGTCAAACAAAGTTTGACTTTTAACGCTAAACGAATAAAAAGAACGAAGGAACACTTACAAAGGGTCCCCGAAAGCTAATCTTGATCAAATAACTCAGATTTTTGTGGGTTTTGGGTTGAATGGGGTTGGGTATTTATAGGATCTTCCATATAGAATATTCCTAGCATATTCCAAGCATATTCCTAGCATATTCCAAGCATATTCCTAGCATATTCCTAGCATATTCCAAGCATATTCCTGGCATATTCCTTAGCATATACCTTAGCATATTCCTGGCATATGGCTAAAACGGGTATTTAACTGGGTACCGGGTATTTTATCTAGCGTTTAAATCCCGGTTTATGGCGTTCTAAATTATTTTTATTACTCTATAAAAATAAACTCTCCAAGATATTACTGAAATAAATTTCAGTTGCCAGGACTGGCTGCGTTGTCTGTGTTTTGCAGTAGAAGCACTGTGTTGCGCAGAAACACACGGTACGCGCTTAAACTTTGAAAAATAACGTTTTTAGGCGTTTTAATTTATTTTTCAACACGGACCTGATTAAAATAAGATTTTAATCAGAACAAAATATTTGTGGGATTTAAATATTATCCGGTCGGTCACCAACGTTCGTTTGGTCGTACAATCGCGATGTTCGGTTAATTACGACCGAATGCGCATAAGCGCGAAAAACGATCCAAATTGCGCGACGAATGGAATTTTCCTTATGCCAAACACTAAAATAAAATATTTTAGTGCTTACATAAATTTTTGGATGTCCGGATATATTCAGAACGTAAGTTATGCGCGAAAATGCAAACTTGTGCACTTTTTGACGCTTTTAGTCCCTGAATGACCCAAAAGTTTATTTTAGCACACCGAACCCCTCAAAGCCTATTTCTAAGCTATGTAAAGGGTATTTATGGTATGTTTAACTTATGGTCATGTTCCGGAATGTCTGTTACAGTTCAAATTGGCATACTTTCGCAGTTTGTCAAATTTAGTCCCTGTAAGCGAATTAACTTGTTTTTTTTGCCATACCAAAGCCTTCAAAACTTATTTCTAAGTTATGTAAAGGTTATTTAAGGTATGTTAAGCCTATTTCACTATTCCAGAGTGTTCGTTGTATTAAACTGGTTATATTTACGCATCAGTGCGCGTATAACCTTCCAGAAATCGATTTAGAGCTTGTAATCGAACAAGAATTGATATGTGCAAAAGATACACATATTTATACAGATCCCAAGTATGAAATACAATATTTCATTGGCTTGGTATTTGTTTGATGGTCGCAGTGACCCAGGTGTCACAGAAAAAGTCTCAGCCGCAGCAATGAAAACAGAATCCTCCAAAGAAAAAGCTGACAAAGACTTGGTAAATAGTATTCCACATAACTTTAAAGTAAAGTTATGCACACCAGCATGCGTTGATGTCATGGCACATTACAAGTCTCTTAATCTAGAATTTGAGAGACAGAAAGACAAAGCTTTAAAATTTAACAAAGAGCTTAAACAGAACGAGGCCGCATATCAGAGAAAGTTGAATTCAACGTTAGCTGAAATGCAAACTCTAAAAGAATTTGTGTTTAGAAAAGATTTTATCATTAACGATCTCACAGATAGACTAGAAAAAGCTTTGAATGAAAAGAATAAATTGCAAATTATCATAGACAAATGGAATGTCAGTCAAAAGGCCTTTACTGACATCAAAAACTGCCAACGACCAACGTATGTGAAAGACGGGATCGGGTATAAGGATAGGCAAGGAAATGAAAGAAAACTCTTCTTTCCACCACATAGCAAAAACTATGTGCCTATGCCAACTCCTCATCCCGAAAATGATTTAATTGATGAAAATGCCTCTGTAGAACAAAACGACTCTTTTGAAAATGAAACAACCGCTAACATTTCTAAGAGTAATGCAGATCCAATTGTGTGTAAAGAAGATGTGTGCGATGTGGATGGAGACTGCGGCGGTTCAAAAATAGGGATAGGTTATTCAGGCGACAGTTATTCCACCGTTAACTGGTTCGCCTGGAATTGTTCTAAGAAAAATAATATTCGGGATGAATGTAATAATTTAATTAGGACGGATGACTGTAATGGCCGAGTGCCTAAATTTAACTCTGTGGATGACTGTAAGGGCCATGTGCCTACATTTGAGACCCGTGATCGTGAACATGCTATGTTTGAATGTCATGATTTAAATTCTGCATTTTGTGATGATAAAAATGTGTGTGAATCCCCTGTATTTGTGCCAGAATTGAAAAAGAATAGCTTTGGAAAATTCCTCACCGAGGAAATTCCAGAATTTATTCCATCTCGAACTGGTGTGACAGATTCAGAAAAGAAAGTCGATGAAGATCACAGCAAAGAAGACTCAAGCATTGCTGCCTCAGAAAAGGAAAAAGAGACTTCAAGTCCGGATGAAGAGCAAAAATCAGAAACCTCAAGTGAAGATCAAACAACAGAAAGTAAGAGCTCTGAAGATTCAAGTGACGATACAAATGACGATCAAAATTCAGAAAGTTCAAGTGAAGATCAAAGTTGCAGTGATTCAAGTTACGAAGCAAGTGAAGAGCAAAATTCAAATGAATATCAAACATCAGAAAGTTTATCAGACTCCGACAATGATGAAGAATGTTCAGAAGATGAAAGTCGAGTTGACAAGAAGATGAAGAAAGCAGAAAGCTCAAGACACTCATCACATACATCATCTTCCAACACCAAAAGACCCAGACGTAAATGATGTTTTCGCTGTGGTCATTTAGGACACACAGCGAAACATTGTAAAAACAAGAATTTTTCTAAACCAGAATATGATTTTGTCAAAAATTTCACATATCAGCTTGATTATCTTAAGAAATCTGTTAAAAAACCTGGTTAATTCAACAGCGTATTTTTGGAAACAAAAAGAGGACATCGTGGCTCAAAACCACGATAGATTCAAAATGAAGCAAGTCTGGGTTCCCAAATCAATCTAATTTGTGTATATTCTTGTATTTCAGAATAAACTCCAGAAATGGCTTCGAATGCTCATGGAATATATCTGGCATGTCGACTGCGGATGTTCAAGACACATGACAGGCTTGAAGGAACTTCTGAAGAACTTTCGTTTTATTGATGGTGATTTTGTGTCATTCGCTGGAAACGAGAAGGGAGGGAAGTTCATTGGAATAGGATATGTGGTGTTTGAAGCCATCACATTGGAAAATGTCAAAAATGTTCCAGAATTGTGCTACAATCTCATGAGCGTATCATAAGTCTGTGATAAAGGAATATCAGTGCTTTTCAACGACATGGAATGCTTGTTTCTCAAACCTGAATATGTCGTTCCTGCAGAAATGATCATGCTCACTGCTCCAAGACAAAACAACACATACGTGCTCAACATGAAAAATGCCAAGACAAATGATTACCTGACCTGTTTGATCTCAAAGGCTTCAGAATCGGAGTCACTGCTTTGGCACAAGCGAGTGGGGCATGTAAATTTCAAAAATATGAACAAACTCTCTAAGTTAAACTTAGTAAGAGGACTTCTGATAAAAGAATTTCCTTTTTCTGAAAAATGTATAGCTTGCACCCAAGGAAAGCAACACAAGAAATCGCACAAGTCCAAAGCAGTGAACATGATTACCGCGCCTCTTCAGCTGTTGCATATGGATCTTTTTGGTCCAATAAGTGTTAAAAGTCTTGCTAAAAGTTCTTACTGTTTGGTGACTACAGATGATTTCTCTCGTTTTTCATGGGTTTATTTTCTTCAGGCAAAGAGTGGGACAACTGATATTCTCAAGACATTCATTCCCTTGATTGAAAACATGACCAGATTAAAAGTGAAGTCGATCAGAAGTGATAATGGTTCCGAATTCAAAAATCAAACCTTCATCTCCTTCTGTGCAGAAAAGGGAATTCATCTACAATACAGTGTAGCCAGAACTTCTCAACAAAATGGAGTTGCTGAACGTAAGAACAGAACGTTGATCGAGGCCGCGAGAACCATGCTGGTGGATTCAAAGCTTCCAATCATCTTTTGGGCAGAAGCAGTAAATACAACATGCTATGTACTGAACAGGGTTCTCATCGTAAAACCTCACGAAAAAACGGCATATGAACTTCTCTTCAAAAGAAAGCCACTTATCGACTTCTTCAGACCATTTGGATGCTCGTGCACCCTTCTAAACACTCAAGTAAATCTCATCAAGTTCGAAGCAGTGGGTGATATCTGCTATTTCATGGGATATTCATCTACACAGAAAGCCTACAGAGTCTACAACAAAAGAACGAAGATGGTGATTGAGTCGTATTACGTTGATTTTCAAGAAGGAAACTACACCAACACTGGAAGCACTTCCGATTGGTTTTATGACGTGGGTGTGATTTTTAACAACTTCGAAATTCCAGAAGATACTCCAGAAGCAGAACCTGTTGAAGATGCTCAAGTTGAACCTCTATTTGATTCTTCAGATATTGGTGTACCTCCGTTCACTACTCGGTTCTCTCCATTCTCTGCTGATCCACTTCTCTCCGTGGATGAAGTAACTGGTGACACTTCGCCTGAGAACACCCCTGAAAATGGTGCTTCTTCTTCACAGGCGAATGTGGATGAACCAACTCAAGAAGATGACCTTCCAGTAATCTACGTTGACGAACATTTCACCAACCTTCCACAGCAAATTGAATCTCAGACAAATGCAGGATACAAGACAAATCGCAATCATCCTCTTGAGAATGTCATAGGTGCAGTTGAAGAAGGAGTACGTACACGTGGTCAGTCATCAAGCATCAACAAAGGTCTCTATGCAGCTTTTCTCTCGCAATCTGTGCCACGTGACATCGAAGAAGCTATTCAAGATTCCAGTTGGGTTCAGGCCATGCAGGAAGAACTCTCTCAATTTCGCAAACTCAAAGTTTGGGAGTTAGTAGATTTACCTGAAGGAAAGTTTCCAATTGGTACTAAATGGGTCTTTCATAACAAGATGGATAATCGTGGAGTAGTAATCAAGAACAAGGCTAGATTGTTGGTGCAAGGTTTCCGTCAGGAAGAAGGGATTGATTACGAAGAAGTTTTTGCTCCAGTTGCAAGATTGGAAGCAATTAGAATATTCCTGGCGTATGCATCATACATAAATTTCAAAGTTTTTCAGATGGATGTTAAGAGTGCTTTTCTCTACGGGAAGGTAAAGGAAGAAGTCTACGTGTGTCAGCCTCCGGGTTTCGAAGATCCTCATTTTCCAGGTTGTTACTACAAGTTGGACAAAGCCCTCTATGGTCTTCATCAAGCTCCAGGTGCTTGGTACGAGACTTTGTCAACTTATCTGTTGAAGTGTGGATACACCAGAGGAACGATTGACATGACCCTCTTCACCAAACGAATCAGAGAAGATGTTATGCTGGTCCAAATTTACGTAGACGATATCATTTTCGGGTCAACTAAAGAGGAGCTGTGTAGAGAATTCGAGACCGTCATGAAGGCAAAGTTCGAAATGAGCATGATGGGAGAGCTGACGTTCTTCCTAGGGCTAGAAGTGAAGCAAAAGGAGGATGGGATTCTCATTCATCAGGCTAAGTACATTCGGGATATTCTCACAAAGTACAACATGAACGACTGTAAAGTTGCCAGCACCCCGTTCGCCTCTCAGACGGAGCTTACTCTGGATCCTCAAGGAAAACCAGTGAACAAGTCCTTTTATCGCTCGATGATCGGTTCTCTGATGTACTTAACTGCAAGTAGGTCTGACATTATGTGGGCAGTCTGTCTCTGTGCTCGTTTTCAGACTAATCCCAAAGAATCACATGAAACCGCTGTGAAGCGCATCTTCCGCTATCTTAAAGGAACTCCGAAACAAGGTCTTTAGTATCCTAAAGATAGTAACTTTGATCTTATTGCTTATTCTGACAGTGATCATGCAGGTTGTAAAGTAGATCGCAGGTCAGTATCAGGAGGATGTCAATTCTTGGGAAATCGTCTGATCTCTTAGCAAAGTAAGAAGCAGACAACGATGTCCACCTCCACCGCTCAAGCAGAATACACTGCGGCCTACATTTGTTGTTCACAAGTCCTCTGGATACAAAATCAGTTGTTGGATTATGGAATCAACATCATGAAGACTCCTATATTCATCGACAATGAGGCATGTCTGGGAATTGTGAAGAATCCCATCCACCACTCCAGAACAAAGCATATCGAAATCCGTATTCACGCAATTCGAGATGCCTACGAGAAAGGATACATTCAAGTGGTGCCAGTGGATACAACACAGCAACGGGCCGACATTTTCACAAAAGCCTTCGATAAAACCCGATTCAACCAGCTGGTAACCTGGTTGGAAATGGTTAATTTCCTTGAATGGAAATGAATCTTGTTGTCCAAAAGCTTTCGTAAATACTCTATCTTTTGTCCATATTTTTATTAAAAAAAAACGTTTGTTAAAAGTAGAACAAGTATCGTTAAACGTTGCCCACCAAAAAGATTTTCTAAAAAATTAAAATTTCATTTTCGGGCAAATGGACTCTCGAAAATAAAGATTTTAGGGGGGATATTCCAGAAAATCAAAAATTAGATGCTTGTGTCTGACTCCTGTTAGAGGAAATGATAGAAAATTGCTAACACTTTGTCCTTTCTTGAAAAACAGAAAACAAAAGAAATCGGGGTACCAAGCAACGACGTGTCGGTAGATTCAGCAACACCAATGAGTAAACTGTTGTTGGGAGCAAAACATAACGTCTACACAAGGATTCTGGCTTTTCTCAGGCATTACACATCATAGTGGGTAACACGTTATGGCATATGGCTTAATGGTCTTAAATCTTGCGTTGATAGATTGCCAAAGTCTGAGATCTCGGGTCTTTATATTGGTTTTTCATTCGGGGATATCATAGTTGTTCTTCTGCTGCATCCAGATACATGCTGACCTAGACGCTATGATATACTTTCATAATAAGTGCCTAAAAAAAGGCCAAACCCTTTCATAATAAGTGCCAAAATTGGCCAAAACTTTAGATGGATTAGTTTGGTCTCTCTGCTGTATGAAAGTACTGACCTGTTTACCAAACTATCTGTCTCAGCCCTCGGTAGTTTTCGAGATCTCTGTTGTACGAAAGTACTGACTTGATCTTCACTCTATCGTTGAAAAGAATGAAACCAATATACTCACCTGTTATGAGGAACCTTTGTGCATACCTTGATCGCGGGGGTATGTCCTGATGTGGGACTCATGGGCGTAATGATTCTATTCTCAATAGCTTGTGTGGGGGCCATAGAAGTCTTGTCAATATTACCGAAAACATGATAAAAGCGCTCTCCGAAGGCATGTTGAAAGAAGGATGCATGGATTTAAGTGGACAAGTATAATGGCAGTTTTTCTTGTGCCTTGATTCGCTAATAATAATAATAAATAAGAAATTGACAAGTGTTGGCGATATGATCTTCTGCAGGTAAGTCGACGAGCGTCGAAAGTATTAAGAAAATCAGCAAAAATGGAACCTCCCAGAGTTGAAAATTCGAAGTTCGGAGTCAAAATGGCCCAAATTTTCTTAAGTTTGTAAATATATAATAATTTATGTTGCTTTAAACAAAACTGGGCACGCTTTTCGAGAATGTTTGAAATTTACGAGCGAAATTAAACTTATTTTCGAAACTGTTTTGAAAACAATATGTGGCGGCGAAATTAAGATACCAGCGAAATTGTTAATTTCGTTGGTTATCTAAAATCTCTTATAAATATCTGTTAACCGTCATTGTTTAAAATTTTTCAAAACCACTTCTTCATCCTTCTCTCTAATCATCGGACAAACTCTCAAATCTTTCACAAAATTTAAATTTTGTTCGAAGACCCTCAAGTAATCTATAAGTTAATCATCTCCTACAACCTCAACATTCATCAGTTGATGTCTTCGATCATTGATTCAATGTTTGAATTTTGTGTTTGGTTCTTAACTTTAGTTTTAAACTTCATGTCCATGAATCAGTTGTTTTTAGGGTATATTGCACATAGTTAACCTGATATATCTAAGTCTTTAAAATGCTCGTTCTTGCTTAGCCTTGTCTGATATCGATATCGATCATCGGGTGAAACCAGTTAAGGGGTTTTAGAGGGGTTTAGTAAGAAAAAGATGAAGACAACGAAATTACGATGCATGTGGTGAAGTTGGCGAAGTTACCATAAATCAGGGAATATCAAAAGTCTTGAACGCGAGTTCGAGCAGCCGGCGAAGTAATCTTATTTCGCCGGTAATTCGGCCTAGACGAATGTCTTCGCCGAACTCTGTCTTCGTGACCAAACTCTGTCTTCGCCAATGTTCGCTAGCGAAATTAAAATTGAAACAACATGTCTATTATCGGCGAAATCACTCTTCACCGGCCTTTGACATCGGCGAAAATGTTTAATCTGTACCATAAACATCAGCGAAATATTGGATGGTTTCCTTTAGTCGTTGCCGGCGAAGACGCACATGATCCGACATTATCGCCGGCGAAATTGCATGATCTCGATAACATCCATTGGCGAAGATAACCTTTGATCGTTCAGCGAAATTGAATTTTGATCTATTTTTTTTGTAAATATTGTTTTCTAAAATCTTAATTTCCTTTATTTTATCTAAAATTCTTGTAAATATTTTTTCTAAAATACAATTTAAAGTCTTTATATCTGTAAATAATATACTTTCATCTCGAAAATTGTCTAACTTGCCTCGTTTCTCGTGTCCAAAACAGGATGGTGAAGAATATTGAGTGGGATAAGATGTTGAAGCACAATCAAAGCATCAATCTCGAGCAAGTTCCACAGGATTTCCAGGACGCAGCAAGACGGGTAAGATCAAGCAGAATTGGCTACGCGGTTGAAACAGAAGTTCAAGTTTACAGAATCCACATTCAAGACTTCTTGCAATCTGCAAAACCCGAAACTGTCAACAATGCCAGAGGGATATCTGCAACCGTCCGTAACAAAAAGATAGTCGTAACGGAAGAAAGGATTCGCAAGGTTTTGAAGCTGAAAGACGATGCACAGGATCCGATCAGCTTGAGCAAGGACGATATTTTGGATGGTTTTCGTGGCATGGGATATGCAGGAGACTTCAGACAAAAGAAAGAGATAAAGAGAAATGGGCTCACAAGAGATTGGAGATTCATAGTTCACGTGATTGCCATGAGCCTAGCTCATCGTAAGGGTGGTTTTGATGGCCTGAATCTCGAATGGTCGGCAGCGATGTTAAATTTGTGTTTGAATCAAAAGTTCAACCTCTCTGGTTTAATCTTCAATTATATGATCGAGAATGTAAGAGGGCTGACTTGGACGATGTATCCCAGATTTATCCAGATGCTGATCAACGATCAATATGAGAATCCGCCGAATGATGGAAATCTCTACACCTTTCATGTGCCCACAAGTCGTCAGTTCACAGAGATTAAAACAAATGAATGGATAATGTTACATGATTGGATGTATGCAGCAGAGAGACTGCCGTTAGTGAAGGAAGCCTACAGAAAGTACAGAGAAGCACTTCGAGCAAAGCAACAAAGAATTGCAGAAGCTGGAGCAGAGGCTGCAGAAAAGGAAGAACGATCAAAAGGTAAAAGAAAAGGAAAGCAAGTAGCTGAAGATGAGCCTCCAAAGAAGAAAAAGGCATCTGAAAACCCAGAAAGACTCATGGGCGCAAGCTTCAGAGCTTCTGAATGTGAAGAACTGTTGGGATTGAACCCTACCAGAGGAACAAATAATTAAAGCCAAAACCGGATCACAACAGCGGATTCACAATAAGCAGCTATTTACATTAGACTTTCCCCTTGAAAGTGATTATAACAACTGATGGTTCTCTATCCACTATCTGTATACAACTGCTGCTACCCTTTAAACTGCTGATATAGCCCTGAAGAAGTAAACATTGCTGGTTCAATCTACTGATGACAAAGCACTGCCCACTCAAGGACTGATCAACTTTGAGGAAAGCACTGACAGAAGAAGATAGCAGTAGTTTATTGTATTACTAGTCTTATGTAGAATCAGTAGTTAAGATTAGCAGTGTTTGTATAGGAACAGTGGTTACAGGTTGTTAGGCTGTTAGACGTCGCTTTCATGGTGACGTCAGCTGAGATGCCTCTGTGGTTTGGTTTGCCTATAAATGGAGCAGTACTCTGTACTGTTACATTTGATTGACTGAGCGAGTTCTTCTCCTCTAGTCCAATCCTTTCATCTTGTGTGCAATCAACCATGGAGTATCAGGCTGAGGGGGAGTTTAGTTTGTAAGCTTGCTTTGTAATCTTTTGATTTGCTTTGTAACCTTTCGATTGATGAAAAGCATGTGTTTATCAAAACTATTTTCCTCTTTGATTGTGTTTACAAAGTTTGTGTTCATTTCCGCTGCATAACTCATTGAATCATGTTTATTAATTGTTCATTTATTACAAACAAACACAATCATGAGAGCCTCCGATCCTAACAATTGGTATCAGAGCCTGGACAGTCAAATTCGATCTAACAGTCAATTTGACATAACAGTTCAGCTCAAAATTCATTGATACTAAGGTTGATTGCATTTAGTTGAAAAACAGAGTAACGAGTGATCACGTTCAAAGCTGCTATTAAAAAACTCTGTAAAACAACCAAGATATCATAAGATACACAAATTTCACACAACAAGTGATGTCATGCACAAGTCACCCATAGTTTTCAGATCTAAAAACATGTCTGGTAACTATGGTATGATCAATTCTTTTCAAAATTGATTTCAACTGTTGTTATGAAATTTGTGATGGTTTCATCATGTTTGATGCTAAAGTATGAACCTCAGATTAACAAAAACCTATATTCATAAAAACATTAGTGTTTTTGCTAACGTAAAAAGACGGAAATTAACACTTTAGTCATTAGATCTTATGTGTTGAAAAACAGGTTGAGAATCCTCAAAAGGACCAAATCAACCTTGTTAAAAATACATTAAGAAAATCAGGGGTCAAAATACTCCGAATCATATGTAATATGAGATTTGATAATGGAACATGTACAAATGTAGCCAGATTTCTCAAAACATTACTGCAAAATGATTTTGGAATAAATATTCCTTCAATAAAACCTCCAAGTGAGTATTTCAGTACCTATGAATGGGAAGGGTAAAATGGGAAAAAGAAAAATCTCAAAATCTCAAAAGTGTGTTTATCTCAAAACTTTTGTAGTCAAAAGAAAAGAGTATAAATGTAAAACACTTAAGAGTCCAAAAATAGGGTTAACAATGGTCATCAACCAACTGTGTGCATTCATTGGTACAGGGAAGTTCAGGTATAAATAGTATCTCCAGTAAATAAACTTACAAGAGGACTAGACAAGTTTTTCAGAATCATCACATGGTAACAAAGTTTATAACTGAACTTTCAAACACTCATGTGAGCATGTCTCATCATTTTAGCAATCAATTTAACAAGAAAAATGGTTTCAAACAATGGTTATTACAATATATTTCAAACCTCGACCATTTTCATAAAATTTGAGAGTGATATGATCATGAGTTTAATTGGAAAATATACCAGATTCCTTTTTGATGCTGTTTTCAGAAAAAAACCTTTATTTATTTTTCTTGAAAAGGTTTTTCTCAATAAAACATGATATATTATTCTTTATTTTTCTTTAGAATGATATATTTTGTACTTTTACTTGTTTTTTATAGTAAAAGTTTCAATCTCCTGTCAGGATATAAAACCTTTATTTTTTTTTTTGGTGAAATTATCCTTATAAATGGATCAAAAGGAAATGGTACAAATGTCAAGTTTATGTCAAACTCAAGTTTGTTTTAAAACAGATCAAAGATTGATTGTTAAAAGACCTTAAAATGCTTGGGTACTCATGTTCTAATTCAAAAATTATGACACAAAATGAGTAGCCTTAGTAAAAAGGGTCTACATCATCTGGGGTACTAAACCACTGTTAAGAATCTATAAAAGCTTCAAAACATGTAATTGACATGTGGCAAAACCTTGGATGAAAATTTCTGTAAAAACTGCTGACATATTAAACTTGACAATTTGCATCTAAAATGTTTTTTGTTGAGAATAACAGTCTTGCAGATATTTCAGAATCACCATCAACAGATGTTAGACATGATATTGTGATTTCACAAGATAAAATCATTTCTTTCATCAGAACAGCAGATGCTCAAAATATTCGTCAATAGCTTATCCACTGGTGCACTAACAGTTGCTGATATACTAGTCTTTCAAATCTTTACCATTACCCCTAACCGCTGCTTTGCTCAAACATCTGTTTCCTAAATACTATCCACTGCTGAAAGTCAACCTCTGTTATCTCATTCTCTTGATAAGCACTATTGTTCAAAAATCAGTGTTGTATCCACTGATGTGCTATCTACTGATAGTGAAAATCATCCACTGTTATCACATTATTACCGTTGTAACCACTGATGCCTGCTTTATCAGTGGCTCTCAAAACAACTGTCCTCCATAAAACATCTCTTCATCAGCGGTTGACACGTGGTCAGTTTTTAGCCTTCAGATCTTTGTAACCGCTGCCACATCAGCGTTCATTCTTTTCCCTAAATAAAACCCTGATCAAAACCCCAAACAGGGTTTTACACTGTCGAATTGAATTCCAAAAATTCTCTTCTCAAAGCAGTTTCTGACCTTCCTTTACAAATCATTCTTTGCATTTCTTCATCAAAATGACGAAATCAAAATCAAAATCATCATCATCTTCCAAAGAAGTCGCTCAAACGACCACTGAACCCATTGAAATCCCTTACAAATCCCCTCATAATTACTTGGGTCTACTCACAAAACCCACCAACAACCACACCTTCGATTCCATCATCGACATCATGACTGCATCAAAGTAAAAAATTTTGCTAACAGCAGATGCTCCAATTTATCAACAAACCTAGAGAGAGTTTTGGAAAAAGGCTACGCTTGAAAAACAAGATGATAAAGTCATAGCCATCAACTCTTCCATACAGGGTAAAACAATTCAAATTACTCCACAATCCATTTCAGAAGTCTTTAAACTCGATGATCAGCAAGGTAAAACTTCTTTTCTTAAAAACAAGTTGAAAACTGATTTTCTGAAAAGGGGGTATGCAGAACAAACAAAAAGAGATACCTTACAAAAAGGTTTCTTTCCTTCTGCACCTAGGTTTTTATTCCACACACTTTTGATGTGTGTTTCAAATAAAACAACTGCTTTTAACGAAATACCATTAAAGATCCAATGTCTGGGTTATGCTATTTTAAATAATGAAAATTATAACTATTCCCAGGAGATCTTTGATGATTTGGTGAAAAATGTTGATAGCAAAGCATTTCTACTTTTTCCAAGGTTTCTAAGCTACTATTTTAAACAAAAATTTGGAAAAGAAAATGAAAATTTGCTCGAACAAGGTGTTTATTTTCAAATACAAGGTTTAACACCTGAAACATTCACTAGAATGTTAACACCTTTAAAAACAAAAGGAAAGGTGCCTGAGCAGAATTTAGCAGCTACCACTGCTCCTCAGGTATCAGCTACTGAGCCCACTGCTCCAGGTGATCATAGCAGCACAACCACTGCTTTGAAACCCACACCTGCCATTACCAAAAAGACCAAAAAGAAATCATACAAAAAACCCACCAAACCCAAAACAAAGGCAACTCTGGAAGATGAGATCCCAGAGCCACTGCCAGTGACAACACAAATGTCACTTACAACCACTGCTGCTACTTCCTCACAGCAGATGGAAGAAAGATCTCCACCATTGCCTCAAACTCCTCCTGCATCCTCACAAAAGGATCAGGTTGTAAGCACAGGGACCCCACATTATGAAGCTCTGGACCCAATTGGATCCATCTTCCTCAGTCCTGATCCCAAGGACATGTCTCTTTCATCACCTATATCTTCACCCCTCACATTACCACAATCCATAATACCTTTGTTGCATGCAGTTGCTATAGCTCAGACACAAACCAGTTCCTCTCTATCACCTATCACTGAGAGTACACTCCAACAAGTGACTGGGTCTGATGCTTATACCTCTGCTATCCCAACAACAACTGAGGAGGTTACACTGCAGGAGTTACAAGTAATTCCTGATAGTAGTTCAAGTGGAGCAGCAACTACAAATGTTGGATCAACATATCTACATTTGGCCAGTTGTTTCATCAATCAGACTCCCTTGAAGGCAATTTCTTCCATAGCACCTCTGGTAACCACCAGTGAGTTTGTTTTGACCACTGGTACCCTAAAAAGGTTATCAAGTATTGAAGAAAGAAGACCCCAGAACCAAGAACAAGGGGCATCAATGAATGATTTTTGGGCTTCGTGTCCTAAGTCACACATTGATACAACCACTGCTGGTGGGGAATTAGAAGATCCCATTAACTTGGGTGATGATTTAAAATATCAGGAATTGACGGACAGAGTTGAAAATCTTGAAACATCAGTTGCTGAAATAAAGGATATGGTGCAACAGTTGTTAAAAGCTCAAAAAGCACAATCCACTGCTGTTCCAGCTCAAGCACCTGCACAACCTGCACCTGCTGCAAATGAGCTATGGAATGTACTTCAACCCCTGCTTGAAAAACAAAAACAAATGGCTAATCAGCAACATGCAATACATGTACAAATGCTGACAAACATGGTGGAGTCAAGATTTAAAGATACTCAAGCAGACATCAAAGCTATCAAGGCTCATATACAAAGCACCACTGGAAAAGTTCCTCCCACTATTGTCTTCATGAATAACCCCTTCCCAGATAATGCCAAAAAGGGGGAGAAAATCAAGTGGAAGAAGAAGGAAATTGAGGATGGTGTTTATATTGAACTGGAAAAAGATAGCCAGACTAAAGCTGCCATATCAACACATACCACTTCACCACACACCACCACAACCACTGCCCTACCACCATCATCATCTATAATCACATCATCACCACCAAAACCAAACTCACCACCATTACCTCCTGCCATAAAGCAGAAGACAACAGATGTTACAACATCTGTTGTAATGACAACAGTGGTTGAAATACCAGTTGTTTCCACACCTGTTAGTCAGACACTTTCCACCACTTAAATCATTACCATTTCAACACCTGCTCAAAAGCAGAAGACACCTACTGACACATCGGTAGTTGTAATGACAACAGAGGTTGAAACACCAGTTGTTCCAACAGCTGTTAGTCAACCATCCATCACTGCTCTCAACATTTCTACATCACAACCAAAATCCCCTTCACCCAAAAAGCTTTACACAAGGAAAAGGAAATTTCAGAAAAATACTGATGATATACCAGCATCTATTCCTTTATCCTCTACACCTTACAATGTCATCAATCCACAACCACCCACTCAAATATCCTCCACTAGAATTGAATCTGTTGCTGAGAAATATCCACTGGAATTGGAGGATGTAAAGGATGAAATGAAACAATTTTATACAATAGATGATCCTTGGGAAAGAAGATTTCCTTCTCTCATTGGCTTCAGGAATCCATTAAACATGAGTGAGTATCTAAAACTCAAAGCCAGGCAAGCAGATATAAGAGCCAGACTTGAATGCAAAGATTAAGGTGATAAAGCCATTTCTGAAAGAATGGAGTTCTTACTCACAAAGGTCAAACAAATGGAAGATTATGCAAAAGACCTGAGCAAAGACATGTCAAATATGCCACCTGATGCTGCCCTACAAAAGGTAATGAGAAAGGAGTTTCTTGAATTCATCATGAAAGAAAAATTTTATCCAGCCAAAGAAGAACAATTCAGTGAATGGCCACTCATTGCACTAAAGCATGAGGTGAACAGAATCAAGAGAATTCAAAATGATCCAAGCAAGAAAAAGACAGCTCCAAACTGGAGTAAATACAAGCAGGCCATTGATAAACTCACTTCAGAATACAAGAGAAAGAAACAGGAGTTAGTGGATGCAAATATGGGAACTGCTAAAGCCATAGCAAAATGGACTAAGCAGTATACAGATGAGGCTTATGAAATGCTGAAAAGAAGGAAAATAACAGATCCTAATGTACCAAAGAAGTCTGAACATAAAGAGCCAAAACAGGTCATTAATCCTAAATCACTGTTCACATCAGCAGATACCTCTATCATTGTGATAAACCAAGAAAAGAGGAAACATCTGACTGTTGCAGAAGAAAAGGAAAAGGAAGCTGAATACTTTGAAGAAGCCATCAAGAAAATGACTTTAGATAAAGATAGATCAGCAAAGCTTCAAGACCTTGCCAAAAAGGTTTTAAACAAACCATCATCACCAAACACATCAGCAGAAATATCAGACATTGAGCTAGATCAACAAAAGAGACAAGAGCAGATTGACAAAGAAGTTGCAGAAGATATAGCTGCAGCAAATGATGTCATAAAAATGGCTTTCCAACAAATGTCTGAAAATTCTGAGCTAGAAAAAGCTCAGGATACTGCTTCACAAATATTTACAAGGCCAAAATCTCCCAACTCATCTGTAAATAAACATCTCCCAAGAAACCCATTGGGTTCAAAAATACTAAAATGGATGTCTGATCAAAAGACCCATGTATTGACCCTGTTCAGATCCAATGGAGAAGTGAAGTACATATCAAGGAAACAAGCACTAAGCCTTGGTGTTGAAGATCTACAAGATCTCCTTGAACTTACACTGTGCAGGGATGAGGATGATTCAAGTTCCAAAGAATTTGAAGCAGAATTTAAAAGACAAGCTAAGGAACTTCTGATGAGAAAATAAAGATCCAGAATAATGAAGGGTTTTGGCATTATCTGTTCCAGGGGGAGATTGTTGGGATTGAACCCTACCAGAGGAACAGATAATTAAAGCCAAAACCGGATCACAACAGCGGATTCACAATAAGCAGTTGTTTACATTAGACTTTCCCCTTGAAAGTGATTATAAGAACTGATGGTTCTCTATCCACTGTCCGTATACAACTGCTGCTACCCTTTAAACTGCTGATATAGCCCTGAAGAAGTAAACACTGCTAGTTCAATCTACTGATGACAAAGCACTGCCCACTCAAGGACTGATCAACTTTGAGGAAAGCACTGACAGAAGAAGATAGCAGTAGTTTAGTGTATTACTTGTCTTATGTAGAATCAGTGGTTAAGGTTAGCAGTGTTTGTATAGGAACAGTGGTTACAGGTTGTTAGGCTGTTAGACGTCGCTTTCATGGTGACGTCAGCTAAGATGCCTCAGTGGTTTGGATTGCCTATAAATGGAGCAGTACTCTGTCCTGTTACATTTGATTGACTGAGCGAGTTCTTCTCCTCTAGTCCAATCCTTTCATCTTGTGTGCAATCAACCATGGAGTATCAGGCTGAGGGGGAGTTTAGTTTGTAAGCTTGCTTTGTAATCTTTTGATTTGCTTTGTAACCTTTCGATTGATGAAAAGCATGTGTTTATCAAAACCATTTTCCTCTTTGATTGTGTTTACAAAGTTTGTGTTCATTTCCGCTGCATAACTCATTGAATCATGTTTATTAATTGTTCATTTATTACAAACAAACACAATCATGAGAGCCTCCGATCCTAACAAGAACATCGTCAACATATCCAAGATATGAAAGAAATTCACGCGATGCAAGAAAAAGAAAAGAAAGAAAAGAGGCTTAAAAGACAAGAGATGTCAGAATCTGAAAGACCGGTTGTGGTGTCGGAAGAAGAGCAAACTTTTGATGATTTTGTTGATACGTTATTAATAGATCCAAATGAAATCTTTGCAAGTAAATCAACTCCTCCGAAGAAGAAGTCGACAGATGAAGGATCTTCCAGAGTTCCTCTAGTAAAGCCAACAAGGATCACAAAGCCACCGGTTCCTCCACAAAGGGTTCGTCCGTTTCAAGAACTTTATGATAAACTTGTCAAAGAAACCGGTCCATCTGCAGCCAAACAAATCTGTCTCCTCAAGAACTAAGTGAATGACACAAACATCTTGAAAGAAAAGTTAAAGGATCAATGGAAGAAGAACAAAGAAATGAATGCTTATGTGGCCAAACAATCAAAGTTCATAAGTTTCCAACAACAGGGGATTGAGAAATTGTACAGAATGATAAGGAGTATATGTGCCAAGACAGAGATAGAGCCTATGTTTTCCTTCAATGAAGTTTTCGACTTTGATGCCTTCATAGAAGAAGAAACAACTAGAAAAGCCAAAGAATTCGAAGCTAAGAAAAGGCGTCTAGAATCAACGGAAAAAGTATCTGAAGGTGATGAGAGCGATGAAGAAGAGGTTGATAGGGATGATATGCCTGCCAAATTTATGGAGTTGGGATTAGAAGAGGAAGTCGTGTATGAGCAGGAAGATGGAAAGACTTTCTCCCCACAGCATCCCGAGTGGTTCAAAAAGGAAAGGGAAAAACTCCCTGACTTCTATCAGGTAATAACTGTTGAGAAGACTGAGGTCACTGACAAAATTACCAGCTGGATGTACAGCAATCTCAGAGGAATGTTTGTGATCAAAAGAAGAGGTGGAGTAATTCAGTACTTCCAAACAGGGTTTGATCTCTTTCCACTTCCAAGATGGGATCTACGTGAGCTCGGCCGACTGGATATACTAAATCCAGGAGATAGAAGCGTTGGTGGGGATTTTGAGCGTTTAATCGCCAAAGAATGCAACAAAGGTTTTCCAAACCACAGGCCGCAGCGTCCCAGAAGAAGAGTGTCCAAAACAACCATAGATCCTATAACTGGAAAAGGAAAAGTGACGTGGGTGATTAACCCTGCTAAAGTTGTCACGAGAATCAAGCTTCCAGAAGAAGTTCCGGTGAGTCTGAACAATTTCAAAAGGTGGTTTTATGATAGCCGCACTGGCGAAGCAGTGATTCGATCAACCGAAAACGTAGATATCCGAATCTTGGATCCAATGGATGTATTTATGTTTGGACTGTCCGACCTAACAGTGCTGAATGCAAGCCGTATAAATGTTGGAGCTGGGAACGCAAATCTTGAAGAGGCTATGTTATTTCAGCGAGCAGTGGATCGAGCTTGGAAGATAAAGAGAGAGATGCTAGACCTCGTAGATAAAATCGAGAAAAGGAAGGAAGCTGATGAAGAGAAGAAGGAAGCGAGAAAGAAGAAAAAGCATGAAAGGAAGAAATAGAAGACTTCCGCATCAACAACAGAGCCCACCACAGCTTCTCAGACAACGTCATCACCTCCGGCCTCATCCACATATGAGGCCACTATGGAGGATCCACCAACAAGTGAAGCTGTTATTAACCAAGAAACTCCTGTCACAACAATCGAAATTCAAGCATCACCAGAAGCAACAGGGCATGAAGAAGTCCCTCAAGAGCCTGAGAAGAAAGCTACAGAGAATCCAGTGGAAACTACAGAAGAATGAAAAGACAAGTATGCAACGATCTAGGGGGGGATATTGTTGGAACTTTTGAGATCGTTCATACATGTACTGGATTAGTTTTATATTAGTTTGTAGCTTATTTTAATGTCTAGGGGCTTATTTTGTAATTAGTTAAAACTAGCAAACCTGACTTGGTGTAGTTAAGATTCCAGCATAATTATAATTATGCTGGCAAGTCAGGATCTATAAATACCCAAGCATTGTAGCCCTAGCCAAGCTTTTGGCTCTTTTGGTGAATGAAGTGTTGTTTACATTCAATCTTTGATATTGTGCTCTAATCAGATTTCCAAGGTGCTTTATTGATTTATATACTTGTTTGGATTCAATACAACACTTGTTGTATTCATCAAATCCATTAGCTTCATCTTCATTCTTGATTATTCTTAACTTTTTCATAGTTCAAACACTTAATCAATAGGTGTTTTGGACTAAAACAACCAACCACTGTGATCCGGGTTGATATTGGGATCAACAAGATGGTGGGTATTTATAGATTTTCCACAACCATTAGGATCATTTCTTGAGAATTGAGCTTCAATCTGGACCGTACATGTAAGGCACATTGTTTTGGAATATTAGGGGTGTCCCAAAACCATCAAACGGTATTGCAAATGTTACACAAAAGACCCTGAACTTCAAGTCGGTTGCTGAAAATTGTTGAAAGTTGCTGAAAATGAATTTTTCTGCCCAGATATGGTGGTGACATGCCGTCACAGCAGCACCAGATAGTGGTGGCATGACGCCACTGGTCCCTAGTTTCAGCAAAGTTTGAAAAAAGGCAAGAATGGTCCCTGCAACACTTCTAATCCATTTTCGATGCGTTTAAACCCCGTTAACCCATTTTCAAGGCTCTACAAGGATGTTAAAGCATAGATAACATGAAACATGCTCGAAAATATCTCGGATGTCGGTTCGTTTGGTCGTACGGTTGCGTTGTTCGGTTAATTACGACGAAAACTCGAACGGACGCAAAAACGATCCAAATTACACGACGAATGGTATTTTTGCATTCCAATCACTAAAATAAGATATTTTAATGATTAAATTTTTTTTTGGATGTCCGGATATATTCAGAACGTAAGATATGCGCGAAAATGCAAACTTATGCACTTTTTGACGCTTTTAGTCCCTGATTGATCAAAAGTTTATTTTTGCACGCCAAACACCTCAAAGCCTATTTCAAAGCTATGTAAAGGATATTTAGGGCATGTTTAACTTATGATCAAGTTCCGGAATGTTCGATATAGAACGAATCGGCATACTTTCGCAGTTTGACACAAATAGTCCCTGCGATCGAATAGACTTGTTTTCAACACACCAAACCATCCAAAACTTATTTCTAAGTTATGTAAAGGTTATTTAAGGTATGTTAAGCCTATGTCACTATTTCGGAGTGTTTGTCGCATTAAACTGATTACGTTTACGCACCAGTTTGCGTATAACCTTCCAGAAAGCGATTTAAAGCTTGAAACCGAACTTGAATCAAAACGTAAAATCATTAAACACAAATACACATATAATAACATCAAAACACATTGTTTTATTGATAATTGATATTTTTTTACATTGTACATCGATTATAGTGTGACAACCCTCATAATTACAGGTATCCGTACAATTAATTAATAATGATTAATGCTTAATGACTGTGCTTAATTACAACTGATGACTTAAACTGTTTTCTGATTTCTGTATCATACATACGTGTGCATCACATTTCATACTGTCACACCATTTATCACATACAAACATTAGTGACATACATGATGCACAAAGCACGGTTAGCACAGTTAGCGGATAACTCAGAAACATGCTGACAATGTCAGTACATAGACAGACAGTGTTTTGAGACCCCGTAAGGGCCAGAGACAAGGTACTACACTAGTATGGAGTGTAGGGAAGTAAGGACCATAAAACTGCGTCACTATGTGATAGTTTAAGTGCCGGAAAGTGCCTAAAACCCACTTAAAGTGCAGAATTCTGCATTAATCAGCAAAAATCAGCATTTTAACATGCTAGTAACATGCAAAAATATGGCAAAATTGTCTTGTATGCTTTCCTAAGTGTCGGGAATTAAAAGTGTCACAAAATGGGTACTTAATGATCACTAAACGAAATAACTTGACACTTTAACGAACCGGTATCTAACCGAACAACCGGACATTACCCGGAACACCAAAATATTACTAGAAGCATTGTTTTACTTTTTCTGAGCTAGTTATGGTTCCCGAACACCCTAACATACTACATAATGCATCCTACACATGAAACACTAGACTTTTACATTTAACTTCCACTAATTACCTACTTACCATCAAATTTACACATGGACCCCCTCCCCCCATATGATTTACGGCACAAGGGATGGCCCCACCTCAAGATTTTTCTAAATCTTCACTAAATCCCCTAATGATCTTTTCTTGGATTGAGCAATATTATGCTTGTACTTGGTGGGACATTAGAACCTTTGGATAAAACTCTAAGTTGGTTATAAGATCATAAGCATCACCATCTCCACAACTCACTCTCTTCCTTCTCCTCTCTCCCACCTTCGGCCGAACACCCATCCACACACCACCATTGTTTTCATTCAAGCTTCATCCAATCCAAGGTCATTTTGAGGTGCAACAAGGTGTTCAAGGAAGTGAGGAACTCTTGGATCTTGAAGGACCACTCACACAAGCTTTTATCCACTCCATTTTCATCTTGTTTCTTCCCTAGCTTAAAGCTAGTAGTAAGATCCTTTTTAACCTTGTTTACTTCTATTTTGATTGCTTAAAAGATGTGTTATGATGAAAATCACTAGAACACTAAAAGACATACACTTGAATCTTGAACATAAAGCTTAACATATGATGATATATGGATGAAATGATGTTGTTTAGTATATGTATAATGTTTGATTATTGTTTACTAGAGATTATGATGTTGATCATTACATGGAGCTTGCTAGATGGTGATTAAACACATAATCCAGCAAGTGGAAGGATGATTATATAACAACATAAAATGATCATCTTCTTGATTAAACATGAACTTGAAAACAAAATGATTTCTTGAAAGGTAGTAAACAAAGTGAGTTAATAATCTTGTGGATCCAAGATTTGTGAATGATTTTCCAAGAAAACCAAGGTCAAAATGTGATTTCTATTAGATCATGATTTTTACTTACACTATTTTTGGTAGTAAAATAAGTGTAGAAATACTAGAAAAACAAGAAGAAGTTATAAATAAACATTTTTGTAAAATATGTTTACAAGTTGTAAACACCTAGTTTCCTTGAGAATGAGATTTTTAAAGGAATGAACACACTTTAAAGGGTAACTAAACCCACTAAATACTTTACCAAGTTACTACAAGTTTTTGTGAAAGATCAAGTTCATGTTGTTATATACATTGAATAGTTTTTGCACTTGGTAAGTGTAATATTGTTTAGGGTTGATTGTTGATGATTGTTATGATGATTTTTGAAAAGAAAATGATATGCTTAATAGCATGGACACCTCCATTTACAAAGGGAAGTATGGCAAAATTTTATAAAAACACAAACACTTAGAAAATATTTTCTAAACAAGTATGTTTCAAACTATGTTTTTCAATATAAACTTTGCCATAAATTTTGTTACGAAAATACAAGTATTGGAGGTTGGTTTTTGTAAATAAAAATGGATAAATATATATTTAGAATATATATTTTATATTAAGACACTTGTGTGAATATTTGTATACTTTGTGGACTAGTTATATTATTTTAGGGTAAAATAATATAACTTACAAATACCAAGAATTTACAACTCCGAAATAATACCAAAAATCTCAAGGAATGAAATACACAAGTTACACACTTAATATTGTGAAGCCGAACGATAAAACGTAACTTACGAAATATTCCGGGAAATACTCTTACAATATATTTTTGGTAAATATTATTTTGGATACAAAGGAAGTGAAAATATGATTTTTGTACATATTGCCAAGTTATATCATATTTTCGACAAAAAGAAAATATATTTTTTTTTGGGAGATAAAAATATATTTTTCCTAGTATATTTAGAAGGTATATAATTTTTGGGAAAAATATATTTTTTCTTGGAATACATTATTTTTGACAAATAAGTTATATATATTTTCTAAGTGAGACTTGGAAATATATTATACAATAATACAAAGATACATGTATAAGATACCCCCATCCTTGGGAAGGAAAAATACTTGAGAAGTATTATTACAGAAATATTGTTTAACGATTATTCCAAAAATTAAATATAATTTAAAGTTAAAATAATTTATTGTAACAAGAAATTATAACTTGGAATAATATTGAGAACAATAAGAAACGCAACTCAAAAACGTTAAACTCTAAACCAAGGCACGTCCCATTCGTCTAATAAACGTTAATACCTGTAGGTAGTCGTGTTTGCTGCGGAGACTTGAGTTGCTAGTTCTGAAGACGCAATACAGTGAGTTCATGTCCCCCTTTTCTTTTTAACTGTTTTCAGTTTTATACTTCGGGGGTGAAATACATGTTACAATTATTACAAACGTTTTATACATGGTATAGTTAGCTTAAGGAGGGTTACTACTTAGATCATGTGAAAGGTGGGTATAACACTTAAGGCCATTAATCCTCGTCGTAGGACCGAGGGACATGAGTGATAGATCTATTTGGGTGTAGCGAGCCCACACCCATGAGGACCAGGGTGGCCCATGTGGTGACTATGTCCACAAACTGAAGCCGTGGCAAAATCCGCTAGGTTTGAGTCTTCCTGCACCATTTTCACACATACCATTGGCTTTGCAACCCATTGGTGATCTCTTTTTCCTTATTGCTACATACCAGGGACATACATACATATAGACATATTTCAAAGGTTTATTCATACACACATACACATGAACTCGCTCAACTTTTGTTGATGTTTTTCATACTACATGTATTTCAGGGAACTAGTGGATCTGGCAGGTGTGTGCATGTTTTCTTCAAGCTGCGTATTGAATAAGATGTCATCAGTGGTCATAGAGTTTAGGGGATGTATCCTACTCCTGGACGGGATACATGCTTCTAAACCCAGTTTTATTTAAAAGTCTTTTGTTGAGTCTTCATGAACTCATTTGAACATATTGTGAATTGTAACTTAAGTTGGTGTCAACTTTTCAGACAAGTATGTTGTGGTATTTTCTAAACTTAAATTATGGATGATTATCTTATGGTTTTATCATATAGCATTGTTATGATTGAATGCTATGGTATTAAGAAGTCACACCAATAACCCACGCTTCCGCAAAAGTCAGGGTGTGACATATAGAGCACAGTTGTCACAGTCTCCCCTACTTTAGGAAATTTCGTCCCGAAATTTGAACTAGAGGAAACTTGTGGAAACAAATGCGGATATTTCGCTTTCATTTCGTCCTCACGTTCCCATGTAAACTCTGGGCCACGTTTGGACTCCCAGCGAACCTTAACTAATCGTATTCGCTTGTTCTTCAATTGTTTGGCTGCACGATCCGTTATCTCCATAGGTTTCTCAACAAAGTGCATCGTTTCATCAACTTGAATTTCGTCGCGTGGAATGTGAAGATCAGCATCGGCTAAACACTTTCGTAGATTGGACACGTGGAAAGTTGGGTGTATATTCCCAAGCCCTGGAGGTAGCTCTAGTCGATAAGCAACCTTTCCAATTCTTTCAACAATCTTAAATGGTCCAACATATCGTGGTGCAAGTTTTCCTTTCTTTCCAAATCTTACCACTCCCTTCCAAGGAGATACCTTGAGTAGGACACAGTCTCCGACTTTAAATTCTAAGGGCTTGCGTCGCATATCCGCATAACTCTTTTGACAGCTTCTAGCTGTCACACGATTATCGCGAATTTTCTTGATTTTGTCTGTTGTTTCCAGAATGAGCTCAGGTCTAGTAAGTTGAGCTTCACCGATCTCATTCCAACAGACAGGTAAACGACATTTTCGACCGTATAAAGCTTCGAACGGTGCCATATTAATGCTAGGATGATAACTATTGTTGTAAGAGAACTCGATCAATGGAAGATGAGAATCCCAACTACCACCAAAGTCTATCACGCATGCTCTAAGCATATCCTCCAACGTTTGAATCGTCCTCTCAGATTGTCCATCTGTTTGGGGATGATAAGCAGTGCTTAGATTCAGTTGGGTTCCCAAAGCATATTGCATGGTCTTCCAAAAATGAGATGAAAATCGAGCATCATGATCGGATATGATATCCAAAGGAACACCATGTCGAGATACAATCTCATCAACATAAATCTTGGCAAGTTTATCAGCAGATAGATCCTCGTGAATTGGAATAAAATGAGCTGATTTCGTTAATCGATGGATAACAACCCAAATAGCATCGTGACCTTTAGACGTATGCGGTAACTTAGTGATGAGATCCATCGCAATGTTCTCCCACTTCCATACCGGTATCTCTGGTTGTACAAGCAAACCAGATGGTCGTTGATGTTCTGCCTTGACTTTGAGACAAGTTAGGCATTTTGATACATACAAGGCAACAGCCTTCTTCATACCAGGCCACCAATACTGAGTACGAAGATCCTTGTACATTTTGTCAGCACCAGGATGGATAGAATATCGAGACTTACGAGATTCATCCATCACTAAAGTGCGGAGATCGTCTTGTTTCGGAATCCATAAACGATCTTTGAAAAAGAGTAACCCATCGCCCTTCGTTTCGAGTTTAAGCTCAAGATGAAGTGGTAACTCATATTTCAATAAGCCTTTGATTAAACAAGACCGTTGAGCTTGATGGACACGAGATTGAATATCAGATAGAGTTCGAACACAATGAAGCTTGGTTCGTTCCTTTCGACTTAGCGCATCGGCTACGACATTCGCCTTACTAGGATGGTAGCGAATTTCGCAATCATAATCGCTAAATAGCTCAACCCAGCGTCGTTGCCTCATATTCAGCTCCTTCTGATTAAGAATGTGCTGGAGACTTTTGTGGTATGTGAATATCACACACTTTGTGCCATTAAGATAGTGTCTCCAGATTTTGAGAGCAAAAACCACAGCTCCTAACTCAAGATCATGAGTCGTATAGTTCTTCTCGTGAACTTTTAGCTGTCTTGACGCATAAGCTATAACTTTACCTCGTTGCATAAGAACGCAACCAAGGCCTAATTTCGACGTGTCACAATAGACAACAAAATCGTCATTTCCTTCGGGCAAAGACAAAACAGGAGCATCACACAGTTTTTGTTTTAGCGTTTGGAACGCTTCTTCTTGCTTAGGTCCCCACTCAAAAGGCTTATTCTTTTGAGTCAAAGCAGTGAGTGGAACCGCAATCTTTGAGAAGTTTGAAATGAAACGACGATAATATCCAGCGAGACCAAGAAAAGAACGAACTTCTGTTGGTGTCGTTGGTGTATTCCAATCCTTAATTGCAACAATTTTGGATGGATCCACATGAATACCCTGCTCGTTAACAATATGACCCAAGAACTGAACTTCCTTAAGCCAGAATTCACACTTCGAGAATTTGGCGAAAAGTTGTTCCTTCTTCAGGAGTTCCAGTGTCAAACGAAGGTGTTGTTCATGATCGGCTCGAGACTTCGAATAAATGAGAATATCGTCAATGAACGCAATGATGAACTTTTCTAAATAAGGTTTACAGACCTTATTCATTAAGTCCATGAAGATAGCTAGGGCATTTGTCAGACCAAAAGGCATGACAGTGAACTCGTAGTGCCCATATCTCGTGCGGAATGCAGTTTTGGGAATATCTTCTTCAAGTACACGAAGCTGATGATACCCAGAACGCAGATCGATCTTGGAAAAACATGAAGCACCTTGCAGCTGGTCAAAGAGATCATCAATCCGTGGTAGGGGATATCGATTCTTGATGGTAAGCTTATTCAGCTCACGATAATCGATACACATACAAAAAGACCCATCTTTCTTTTTCACAAACAGGACAGGAGCGCCCCAAGGTGAATAACTTGGTCGGATGAATACTTTATCAGATAATTCTTGAAGATATTTCGACAACTCTTGCATCTCAGACGGCGCAAGACGATAAGGTGCTTTCGCAATCGGGTTGGCATTAGCAACAAGATCAATATGAAACTCGACTTGACGAACTGGAGGCAAACCAGGCAGTTCATCAGGAAACACCTCTGGATAATCTCTGACAATCAGAATATCTTGAATACGCTTGCTCTTGCCTTTCTCTTCAGTGACATGTGCCAGAAAAGCAACATATCCTTTTCGTAAATAACTTTGGGCTTTCGTGCACGACATGAATTTCAAACCACCTGAAGGTTTCTCGCCACGAACTTCTAAAATTTCACCAGACGAAAGAGGAATACGAACAATCTTATCGAAACAAACCACCTCAGCATGAAACTTAGTTAACCAGTCCATCCCTACGATAACGTCGAAACTTCCAAGTTGCATCGGTGTGAGGTCAATAGGAAAAAGATGGTTATCGAGGTTCAATTGACAATCGTGAATAACAGAATCGAGTACAAGAGGTTTACCAGTAGAAACTTCAACAGATAAGGGTTTCCTCAGTTTAGTTCTAGGTATCGCAAGTAGAGGCTCAAAAGATAATGAAACAAAACTCCTATCGGCACTAGAATCGAAAAGAATAGATGCAGGTTGATGGTTAACAAGGAACGTACCGTTAACAACGAGGTTGTCAGCTCGAGCCTCGTTTGCATTCAGATTGAGCGCTCATCCACGAGCGGGATTTGCGTTTGCAATGGCATTCGGATTTGCATTTGCGTTCACTAACCTCGGGCAGTTGTTGCGGAAATGACCAAACTCTCCACAATTGTAACATGAACCAGGTGGGAATCTAGCAGCGTTCCCTTGAGCCTGTGCTGGAATCTGAGTAGCTTGATTCTGACCCAAACGACAAATGTTGGCCAGATGCCCAAGTTTACCACATGTAGTAGACTGTTTACAGGCCTGTTGTGCAACATGATGACCATTGCATCGAGCACAGTGAGGTGCAGTACCAGCGTATTGTTTCTTCGTAGGAGGTTGAGCTGGTGGGTTCTGAGCAGTAACAACAAAATTCTGGGAAGCCTTGCGCTTCCTCGACTTCTTAGAAGACTCTCCCTTCTTCTTACCCTTACACTTTTCCTTGTCTTGTGTGGAATCAGCCGACTTCTTCTTGTCACCCTTGCGGGTCAGTTTTCCTTTTCTGACTTGAGACTCGGTCAGAGTAGCAGCCAATTCAATTGCCTGATGAACAGTAGTAGGATTACTGCCAGTCACAATGTCTTGCACAGAATAGGGTAAACCATCGATATACCTCTCTATCGCTTTCTCCAACGGGGTAACCATAGTAGGACACAACAAACTGAGCTCCTCATAACGATCCGTGTAAGCACGGTGTTCTCCCCCATCTTCTTTCAGATCGTCAAATTCTCATTCCAACGCTCGAATCTCATGACGGGGACAGAACTCTTTCATCATGAGAGCTCTAAGCTCTCCCCATGTTTGTGCCAGGGCCACATCGGCACCCCTATCACGCATCACACCGTTCCACCATATAAGAGCACGCTTCTCGAACACACTGGATGCAAACTCAACTTTACGCTCATTCGGACACTGAACATGTCTGAATGTACTCTCCAAACTTTCAAACCATTGTAGGAGCGCAGTTGCTCCTTGAGACCCAGAAAACTTTAATGGTTTAGCAGAATTGAAATTCTTGAAACTACACTGAGCATTATTGTTGTTATTGTTGTACAATTGATGGATCTGGGTTACTATATTCGGAAGCACAGCAGCCATTTGCTGAGAAACAAGGGCTGCGATTTCTTTGTTAGTTAGAGGTTGTGCATCTCGTCGGGGAGGGATTTTCTAAAAGGAATAAGGAAACATGAGAAACGAGTGAGGTCGACAATTGGATAAACAAAAGAGGCATTGAAAAATATCGACAAGACATACGAAAGGCGATTATTTGTTCGTTACCTCGAACAAACAAACGACACGCAGTGACTAAATCAAAGTAAATAGGTCAATATAATGTATTGCGAAGACATGCTTTAGCCTATAAGTGGACACTCACCCCAAGAGTTCCCAGGTAAGAGTGACTGTTCTGATTATGTGGATTTGTACGAACACTTTAGCCTTGGACAGAAAACTCGGGATACAGGCATCCACTCTTCCAGATTGCACGTGTTCACACTATAAGACCCAAACTTTGACGAGATTTTGAAAACTTTGAAGGTTCAAAACCTTATAACAAATCATCTAGGAATAGATGATTGATTTTCAAATCGGATTTGTTATTGTGTTCTCGTTGTGGTTATCACCTAAGGATAGGTGATGGTATTGTTTTTAAAATCTAAACGCCAATTTCTTGCGTTAGGGTCCTAGAAAAGTTATAGTCTAGGTCAAAGCATTACTAATAACCTAATTCCATATAACCATTGGCTCTGATACCAACTCGTCTGTCACACCCCGACCACGTCAAAACAACGAAACCGCGGCGGAAACGTCGGGGAGTGGAGTGCCAGAATTATTGTTTCACAACCATGGATTCAAAAAGTTTTGTTTTATTGAATATTAAACATTGTCTTGAAATTTAAACAAACAAGTTAAACGTAGTCTATCATTGTTATTAAGTCACTAAGGCCTCGTCCACTCCTAAGTGAGCATGCATCCTAGCAATCAACATCATTCAATCACCACCTGAAACATATGTAAAAATAAGTCAGCAAAGAAATGCCGGCGAGCACATAGGTTTTGTAAGAGTATCGGATTCATGGCTCGTTTACATATTGCAATACCTCGTTAGACTATAGGAGTCAATAGTTGAAAACCTTGCTTTGAAAAGTGTATAGTATTGCAACATGATTAACCAACTCAAAACAAGTTAGTTGTAGTTTATAAAATCTCGATGCCATGGATCTTAACCCAAAAACATTTGTTTAAGTAAACCAAATTGTAAATCATCTCGTAGTAAAACTCGTATGGTTTATATCATTTAGTAAACTTCGTTGTGTGACATCGTTTTAAAATCGTTTGCCCAAGTGAACTAAATAATGCCACGGAATGTAATATGATAAAAACACTTATATATAAGAAGTACCAGCGGCGTATCTACCATGCTTTTATCATGTTACACCCGTCCCATTATCTAATCACAACCCAAAACCAATCGTTTGTTCAATTCGTTTAACTTGTTCAAATCGTTCCAATCGTTTAAATCGTCAAATCGTTTAAATCGTTCTCGTTTTAATTGTGAAAACTACTTTTGGTCGTCTCGCTAATAACATTCAAACCTTCGTAACTCGTCTATCCTTAAACTCGTATTAACAAACCCCCAAAGGGTACGTTAACAATCAACAGGTTCAGTTGTTACCCACATAACCCCCACACATAACCATGGGTGCAGTCCGATAACGGGATTTGTCAGATCCTATGGTACCATAACCTAATACTGGTCGGTTCGGCCAAAACTAATGAATGTCATTCGTTATGTAAATACTTCCAACAAGTTTGTTCACATTATCGAAATCGTTATTTGTATAATATAAACCATAGTATTCGTTTTTGAAATCATCGTTAAAAGTATCGAAATCGTTTAACACATATGAATCACCCCAAAACAATTGAAAACAGTAAAATAGGGGAACTATGTACTCACATCGAAGTGCAAAGTATCCTCAATCCAAAGAACTCAACAAGCTCAAGCAAAACAAGGAAATCAAGTAGTACCTAGTAATCGGATCACTAGTTAAATAAATCGACACCTAAATCAGAAGATCAGATAGAATGAGGTCTCGTAAACCAAATGAGTATTGGGACTCATGTGATATGGTTTAACAAAGCCAACATTCTAAATCGGAACCTATCCTAAGTGCTTTCGACCCATTACGACTCATTAAGGTAGCTTACGCCACTTTAACGCGTCGTTCGCGCAAATGCACGTTCGAGATGCCTAACTAGTCCTATGACAAGTATTATATGCCTAAACATGCTTAAATATGTTGCATAATCAGTTTAAGTGACAAAAGTTAGGTTACATATGCTTAAATACCAATTATGCATGAAAAGGGCATTTTGGTCATTTTCCTAAGGCATATAAACTACCTATCATACAACTAATTAAACTAAGTGACCATAAGGTATAACCTTGGAAGGTTATTCCCTATACAACTATGGTCACTAAACATGCTTGGTTGGATCCTAACGATCGACCAAACGGGTCGGGTTTGAAAGTCTAAGCGGTTGTTAAGACCGCTTATCTTACGACCCTATACAAGCACTAGACTAAAGGTGACGAGCTAAACATGTTGAAACATGTTTAACTAAGTTAGAAAACAAGTTTGATATCAAAACAAACGGTTTTGATACCCAAGAATAGTTTGGTTGCAAAATAAGCATAAGCATGTATTTTGACCGAAACTATGACTCGTCACTACGCCTAATCAACGTGGTAATCAGTAGGTTAGTCACAAGGGACTATAATGTTAGGATCTGAGTTTGAATTGATTGTGTTTTGTTAAACAAAATGGAAATGAAATGGAATGGAATTAAGTTGCAGCGGAATAAGATGAAATAACTTTCACACACAATCAAACAAGAGAACAGTTATAAGCAAACATGTATGACAATGAATCGAATGATTAAATTTATTTCAATCACTGATTACACTTGCATGTAAGCAAAAGTATCCCCCTCAGCTCGAGCTCAATAGATTTTCTTGTGCAGAATGACGAAGGATGGAATGAGCCAATGGAACAGTACAGAGTACTGTTCTATTTCTAGTGCACAAGCAAACCACTGAAGCATCTTTGCTGACGTCACCATGAAAGTGACGTTTAACAACTAACAAACTCTAACAACTTATCTATACAACTACTGCTAGCTAACTACTGTCATAATTACAATAAACAAAGTAAACAACTGTTCTTTCATTCCACTGCTTCATCCCAAGCAGGGCTTTGGTCTTTAGCAGTGCTTGACATAAGGCAGTAGATTGATGAGCAACACTTTGTCTTCAGCAGATGTTTAGTCTTTATCAGTGGTTGTACCCAGCAGTGGATATGTAGATCAGTACTTTAGAGATCAGCAGTTGTTTCAAACACAATCAAGGGGAAAGGCTGATGCAAACAACTGCTTATGCTGGATCCACTGCCCTGACTTGGTTTTGGCTTTAATCAACTGTTCCTCTGGTAGGGTTCAATCCCAACAATCTCCCCCTGGAACAGATGATGCCAAAACCTTTCATTATTGAGGATCTTTATTGTCTCATCAACAGCTCCCTGATTTGTCCCTTGAGTTGAAGTTCAAAATTCAAAGAGTCTGTATCATCCTCATCCCTGCACAGTTGAAGATGAAGGAGATCTTGCAGATCTTCAATACTCAGGCCAAAAGCTTGTTCCCTTGATATTTTCTTCACTTCACCATCAGATATGATCAAAGTCAATACGTGGGTCTTTTGATCAGACATCCACTTTAGTATTTTTGAATCTGATGGGTTTCTTGGGAGAGTCTTTATTGCAGATGAATTTGGTGATGGAGTCCTTGTAATCACTGCTTGGGCAGATGTTGCAGGATTTCTTAATTCAGGACGTTCTTTCAGCAATTCTTGAATAACATTTTTAATAATGAAATCCTCTTGTGCCTTGTCTCTCTTTAACTCTTCATCTGTCTGCTTTTGTTTCTTCCTTTGATAGAGTATAGTAGCAGGTCGAGCAGTGGATTTCCTGACTTGTAGCTTTTGTGGCTTTTCTTGAACCACTGCTTCAGGATAATCAGGTTTTTGTGGAATTTTTGGATTTTTCTTCCTTAATTCCTCCAACCTTTTGTAGCTGGCCCTGACTTTGTCTTCTTTCCACCTTATTACTTGATTCCTTGACCCAAAATCAGCAGTGATTAGTTCCTCTTTCATCCTCTTCAGCTCTAACACTTTGTCTGGTACATTCTTCATATATTTTGACCAAACAGGAGGAGTTTGCTTCACCTTGTCCTTGATCATCTTATGTATTCTTTCAAGTTCTTCTTCAAGGTCTTTGCTTGACCAATCTTTGTACATATACTTTTCCCCCTTGTATTTCTTGTATTTCTTGAATTTCATGATGTGATCAAGGAATTCTTTCCTCATACTTTCATCTCCTCTTTCAGACAGCTTTTGGCACAAGTCTTTTGAAAATTGTTCCAGAGTCTTGACTTGTGTAAGAAAATACTGATAATTTCTTTGAATTTCTCTGTCTGTTTTTCCTTCAGTATTTCTTTTGAAGATATCTTCTGCTTGTTGAGCTTTCAATTTTAGATATTCTTCAATGTTACTTGGTCTAGGATACCCTTGAAGAGATGGTAGATGTCTTTTGGCTGGATCATCCTCAGCATAAAAAGACTTTATTTCTTCTCTAACAGCTGGGAGCTCCAAAGGGTATTGAACACTGGCAGAGACAAGTATAGAGCTTGAAGTAGTCATTTGAACTGATGATATTGGGACAGGATTTGGTATCAAGGCAAGGGTTGATGACTGTGATGTTGTTGGTGGTGGTGAAGGTTCATCATCTTCCAGCATTATCCTTCTCCTTTTTGGTTTAGGAGAGGCTGGAGATGGACTTGTGGTATCAGTGGTTGTGATTGTAATGGATAGTGGTTGGCTAACAGCTGTTGAAACAACTGGTGTTTCAACCACTGTTGCCATTACAACTACTGATGTGTCAGTAGAAGTCTTCTGCACTGTAGCAGGTGATGATTTGATGGGTGGTGATGTAGTTGAAGTGGTTGTGAATGATTTAGTGAGAGCAGGTGTTTGAGTGGTGTGTGTTGAAGTGACAGAGGTTAGGTTAACATCTGCTGAAACCACTGAAGTACCAACAGTTATTGATACAACAGGGGTTACAACAGAGGTTTTTTTAGGAGATTGATGTGTGGAGCTTTTAGGAGGTTTGGGAGTGTGTTTTCTGGATCTGGATGGTGTGTGTTTGGGTTCCCTCACTTTTCTAGTGGGATTCTTTCTTTTAGGCTCAGGATTTTTGTCATCCTTTGGCTCAGAAGTACCCTGCTCATTCAGTTCCATGAAAGCTCTCTTCTCCTGTTCAAACCTTGCTTTATCCTTTGCTTCCAAATCCCTTTTTACCCTTGCTTTTGCATCATCAATGGCATTGGTGGTTACATCAATCTTTTTAGACCCATCTGGCTTGGGGATGTCTGCAAGCATACTTGAATTATCTGGTTTAATATACAGACCATCATCATACCCTTTCTTTTTCAATTCTTTCATTTTCTCCCCCTTTTTGGCATCAACTGGAGGAGCTTTATCAAGATAGAATATGGTAGGAGGGGCAGTGCCAGTGCTTTGTGACAATTGAGCCTTTATTGCTTTTATGTCGGCTTGTGTGTCTTTATATCTTGCATCTATGAGATTTCTGATTTGTTGAATGTGAAGCTCATGTTGCAAATTAGCATATTCTCTTTGTTTGTGGAGCAGGGGTTGAAACAGCTCCCAAAGAGTATCAGGGGATGGAACAGTAGATGCAGATGGAGGATGAGGTGGTGCAGCAGTGGGTGTAGACTTTTGAGAATTTAACACCTGTTGCAGCATTGTTTTGATGTCTGCAACAGATGATTCAATTCTGTCCACTCTCTCCGTCAATTCTTTATATTTTAAACCATCACCCAAGTGAATGGGATCATCTGATTTCCCACCAGCAGTGGTTGTATCAGCAGTAGACTTAGGGAATGTATCCCAAAAATCATCCACTAATGCCCCTTTATCTTGGTACTGGGGACTTCTTCCATCATTTGTGGACACTTTGAACAATTCACCAGTGGTTAAAGAAAACACACCAGTGGTTGCCCTAGTTGTCTCTGAAGAAATTGCCTTCAAGGGAGTCTCATTGATGTAACAACTGACCCAATGTAGACCAGTGGGTCCAACACTAGTAGTTGCTGCTCCACTTGAACTACTGACAGGAATTACTGGTAACTCCTGTAGTGTAACCTCCTCAGTTGTTGCTGGGATAGCAGAAGTACAAACATCAGACCCAGTCACTTGTGGGAGTGTGCTCTCAGTGATAGGTGGTTGAGAGGAACTGGTTTGTGTCTGAGCTATATCAACTGTATGCAACAAGGGTAGCATGGATTGTGGTAATTTGATGGGTGAAGGTATAGGTGTTGAAAGAGACATGTCCTTGGGATCAGGACTGAGGAAGATGGATCCAATTGGACCCAGAGCTTCATAATGTGGGGTCCCTGTGCTTACAACCTGATCCTTTTGTGAGGATGCAGGAGGAGTTTTAGGCAATGGTGGAGATCTTTCTACCAACTGCTGTGAGGAAGTAGCAACAGTGGTTATCGGTGACTATTGTGTTATCACTGGCAGTTGCTCTGGGATCTCATCTTCTAGAGTTGCCTTTTTAGTGGGTTTGGGGGGCTTTTTGGATGATTTCTTTTTAGGCTTTTTGGTAATTGTAGGTGTGGGTTTCAAAGCAGTGGTTGTGCTGCTATGATCACCTGGAGCAGTGGGCTCAGCAGCAGATACCTGAGGAGCAGTGGTAGCTGCTAAAGTCTGCTCAGGCACCTCTGCTTGTGTTTTTGTAGGTTTTAACATTCTTGTGAATGTTTCAGCAGTTAAACTATTTATTTTAAAAGGAGCACCCTGTATAAGTACATGGGCATTATCTTTTGAAAACTTTTTTATTAAAATAGTAACTCAAAAACCTTGGAAATAGGAGAAAAGCCTTTTTATCAACATTTTTGACCAAGTCATTGAAGATTTCCTGGGAATAATTATAATTTTCTCCTTGTAAAATAGCATAACCCAGATATTGTATCTTCAATGGGATTTCATTGAAGGCAGTGGTTTTGTTTGAAACACACATAAGAAGGGTATGAAATAAAAACCTTGTAGCAGATGGAAAACTGCCTTTTGTAAAGTATCTTTTTTCATTTCCTCTTCATACCCTCTTTCAAGAAAATCTCTTTGGTACTCTGTTTTAGGAAAAGAACTTTTACCTTCAAGATCGTTGAGCTTAAAAACTTCAGAGATGGCTTGAGGTGTGATGGAGATTTTTACACCTTTTATTGTGGAATTGATGGAGATTTTTACCTTTTTGTCCACTTTCTCAAGAGTTGCATTCTTCCAAAACTCTCGTTGAGTATCTATGTAGACGGTTGCATCGCAAGTTAGCAAAGTTTTGAACTTTGTGGATGAAAGTGTGTCGATGATGGAATTGAAAACCTTGGTGTCACTGGGTTTTTCAAAGATACCCAAATAATTGTGCGACCATTTGTAAGGAATCTCAACCTTGGTTGGCTCCTTTGGTGTGGATTTACTGGCTTTTTTCACCATGATTGAAACAGAGTTTGAAAGAGGTGATATGAAGACGATGAGGGTTGTGAGAAAATTTGGGGAAAACTGTTTTAGAAAGGAATTTTGAATTCGATTCAACAGTGAAAAGCCTGTTTGGGGTTTAGGTCAGGGTTTTATAAAGTGAAAAAGTGAATGCTGACGTGGCAGCGGTTACAAAGATCTGACGGATAAGTACTGACCACCTGCCAACCTCTGATGAAAAGATGAATAATGGAAGACAGTTGTTTGGGAAACCACTGATGAATCAAAACCAGTGGTTTACAAAGAGAAAACGAGAACAGTGGGTGACTTTAACTATCAGTGGATAGCTGGTGTCAGTGGTTTGAAAGCACTGAAGTATAACAACAGTGTTTACCAATGAAAATGAAGAAACAGAGGTTGACTTTCAGTAGTGGGTAGCAAATAACAAACAGATGTTTGCACCAATCAGTGGTTTTGGCAGACTTTTAAGGATTTATGAAAATTTTCATTTTTAGCTATTTTTAAGGATGATTTTCTGATTTTTTGAAAACATTTTAATGCTTTTATTCATAGAAAAACAGGATTTCGCCTGTTATTCCATGTTTAGCATGCCAATCCTCGAGATCAAACTTTCATAGGTGGATGTATCTAAAGCTTTTGTTAGCACATCTGCTAGTTGATCTTGAGTTGGAACATGATGCAAAGAAATCAGACCTTTTTCATAGCAATCCCTCACAAAGTGATGTCTGATGTCGATATGTTTGGTGGTTGAATGTGAAACTGGATTTTTGATGATATTTTCTGCTGCTTGACTGTCCAGCATGAGTGGTGTTTTCAAAGCAGTGATACCAAAATCCAGCAACTGATTTTGAAGCCACAGGAGTTGGGTTGTACAGCTTGTAGCAGTAATGTATTCAGCTTCAGCAGTGGATGTTGAAACAGCTGCTTACTTTTTTGCTTTGCCATGAAACCAAGCAATTGCCTAGAAACTGGCACCCTCCTGAAGTGGACTTCTTTGTTGTATTGCATCCAGCAAAGTCACTGTCTGAAAATCCTGAAAGCTTGATATTCCCATTAGCTGGATACCAGATACCAAGTGTGGGAGCACCTTTTATGTATCTGGATATCCTTTTTACAGCAATAAGGTTGGATTTTCTAGGGGCTGATTGACTCCTGGCACAAACACATGTTGCAAACATGATGTCTGGCCTAGATGCAGTTGGGTACAATAAAGACCCAATCATGCTTCTATATAAGGTTTGGTCAATCAGCTCATCCTTTTCATCAGACATGACTAGTTTATTGGTTGCCATGGGTGTGCTGCATGGTTTACAATCATTCATATCAAATTTGGTTAAAAGTTCTTTAGCATATTTGCTTTGATGAATGAAAGTTCCATTTTGCATTTGCTGAACTTGGAGACCAAGAAAGCATTGCAGCTCACCCATTGCACTCATTTCAAACTCAACTGTCATGAGTTGCCTAAACTCTTCACACATTTTATTACACGTGCTTCAAAAAATAATTTCATCCACATAAATTTGGACAATCATTAAATCCTTCCCTCTCCATTTTAGAAATAGTGTTTTATCAATGGTACCTCTTTTGAAACCATTAAAGAGTAGAAAGGTGGAAAGAGTTTCATACCAGGCTCTAGGTGTTTGTTTCAGGCCATACAAAGCTTTGTTTAGCTAGTAGACATGATCTGGATAAAATGGATCCTCAAAACCTGGAGGTTGACAAACATACACCTCTTCTTGTATGGTACCATAGAGGAAAGCACTTTTGATATCCATTTGAAACACCTTCATGTTGTGGTTGACAGCAAAGGCCAGGAACAGTCTTATAGCTTCCAATCTTGCTACAAGGGTAAAAGTTTCATCATAATCAATCCCCTCTTCCTGTCTGTAACCTTGAACCACTAGTCTGGCTTTATTCTTGACAACAATGCCCCTTTCATCAGTTTTATTTTTGAAGACCCACTTTGTGCCTATGGGACTCACATCCTCTGGCAGTGGTACAAGCTCCCATACTTGTTGTCTTTTAAACTGTTGGAGCTCCTCTTGCATGGCTTCTACCCAACTGTTGTCTTTTAGTGCCTCTTGGTACTTGACAGGTTGATGGAGTGATAGAAAACCAGCAAAAAGACAAATGTTTTGGGATTGGCTTCTTGTGAGCACCCCTTCATTGATGTTGCCAATGATTTGATCAGGTGGATGAGATCTAAAGAAGATTAAATCTCCTTGGTATGGAATGATGGCATTTGTTGGTGAAGGCTGCAGATCTGAATCATCTGAGCTAACAGCTATTGAGGACTTTGAGGACTCAACATCTGTTTGAAATGGAGGTGGAGGAATTGGTGGAAGTGGTGTGACACTTGTTGGACTTTTATCCACTGATGGCAAATTTTGACCAACAGTGGTTGTAGATGGAGAAGCAGATGATGAAGGGCTACTTTGGTCAACAACTGTTGAGGTAGCAGTGGTTGGGCTTTGACACCTGTTTTGAACACCTGATGCCTCAATGGTGGATTTGAATTTCTGTTGTGGAATCACAACTTCATATCCATATTCTTGTGGAGGATTTTGAGATGGATCTGCATTGTTAGTCTTGACAACAGTATTTTCAAAAGTAAATTTATCAAGATCAAATAATTCTGTAGGATTTGCAGGGATTTTCATTGATGATAGTTCATTGAACTTCACATTCAAAGTCTCTTCCACTGTTTTGGTCCTTGTGTTAAACACTTTGTAGGCCTTAGCAGTGGTAGAGTATCCCAAATGGTAACCACTGTCTACTTTGGCTGCAAATTTTGAAATGGAATCTTTTAAGTTCAAAATAAAGCATGGGCAACCAAATACTTTAAAGTATGAGATCAGTGGTTTGATTTTATACAGAATTTCATAAGCAGTCTTTTCATGCATGGGGTTTATTAAAACTCTATTCTGGACATAGCAAGCAGTGTTTACTGCCTCTGCCCAGAAAGTCAAGGGCAAACCTGAATCAGCAAGCATGGTCCTGGCTGCTTCAATCAGTGTCCTATTCTTTCTTTCAACTACCCCATTTTGCTCTGGTGTCCTTAGGATGTTGTACTGCCTTACAATCCATTTCTTCACACAGAAGGCATCCAACTCCTTATTTTTGAATTCTGTGCCATTGTCACTCCTAAAGACTTTTACTAGAAGGTCAAATTGCTTTTCAACCTGTGTAACAAAGTCTTGCAAAATGCCTGCAGTCTCATCTTTGGAGTGTAAAAAATAAGTCCATGTAAACCTAGAGAAGTCATCAACAATAACCAAACAATATCTCTTCTTTTTGAGACTCATGACTTGAACTGGGCCAAACAAATCCACGTGCAGCATTTGCAAACATTGGGTTTTTTGGACTCTTCAATGGACTTAAAGGAGCTTTTATGTTGTTTTCCTTTTAAGCAGGAAACACAATGCTTAGAACATGAAAACAGTTCTTGTGGTAGACCTCTTACAAGGCCATTTTTTTTTTGAAATTTCAGTGATTGTCTTGAGATTTGTGTGCCCCAATCTTCTGTGCCAAAGTTCTGTCTCTTTGTTAGAGGCAGCTGAGAACAGACAGTCATCAGTTCTGGGGCTCTCTTTTGACATATCAACGTCATAAACATTGCCACTTCTTTGAGCAACAAGTTTTGTTTTTCCAGTTTTTATTATTTCTTCAATCTTTTTAACCATTTCTGGTCCAACAATCCTACAACAATCTTTTGTGAAGAATGACCCGAACCCTTTGTCACTCATTTGAGACACACTAAGAAGGTTGAATTTTAGATTGTCTATTAGATTGACATTTTCAAACTTAACATTCCCAGACTGTACAGTACCAGAACCCAACACCTTCCCTTTACTATTATTACCAAAAGATATATCACCCCCTCCATGAGTTTTGAATTCTTTGAGAAGGGCTCTACATCCTATCATGTGCCTGGAGCCTCCACTATCTACATACCACAAACTATCTAAGCATGTAGAAGCTCCCTGCACATCAAGTAAAATATTAGTTCAGGAGGGTCTCCAAAGCAAAAATGGCTTTGGATGGGGTCTCAACATTGTCTGTGTCAACTTCAGGTGGATGGACAGTGGTTAGCTCAGGGGTTTGGTCAATTTTAGAAGCATTTTTCTCTAACCACTACTGGGGGTCTTGCCCTATCAACTGTTGGTACCCAAAGGGATTCCTATTCACTCTTGGTTTAGAAGGCCTTTTGTAAGCCTCATAAACATGTGGGACCCTAGGGTATGGTGGTTGACCTTTACCTCTTCGGTATTGGTTAGCAGGGGTGCATCAGTTACCTGAACATCTCTTTTAACAGAGGTTAGGTTCAGCTGTTTGGTAACAGCTGTTTGGACTGACACAAACAGTGGTTGGTTTTTGGTGAACTTGACAGATGAACTTGATGAATTTGATGAACTCAAAGGTGTTTTAGCAAGGTACTCTTCTTTTTTTACCTCAAAAGATTTTAAGTACACACATTTTTTAGTGGAATGGTTGGATTTACCATAGATGGTGCAGCTCTCAGATGGTGTAATGCTACTTGTTTTATTGATGTCATAAGCTTTCAAATGAAAACAATCTTTGGTCAAATGATTTTTCTTTTTACAGAAATCACAAAACAGGTTTTTAATCTTTTCTTTTCTCTTCTTCTTTGCAGACTCCTTAGCAACAGAGTTTTGAACTACTGCTGGGATGTCCTTAAGAGGAATCACCTTTGCTTTAGGAGCCTTGACACCATCAGTGGTTGTGAAGTCCATTGGTTTAAAATTCTCAAGGATGTCACACTCATCAGACCAAGTAGGTTTAAATTGATATTTCTCAAGTTCCTCAAAAGTAGAGGTTCCCACTGGTCTCTCAAGTGTGATCTTGTTACCAAGTTTATCAGTGATTTTCACTTCTTGGTCATCCTTGTTTGTGGGAATGAATTGATATTTCTCAAGTTCCTCAAAAGTAGAGGTTCCCACTGGTCTCTCAAGTGTGATCTTGTTACCAAGTTTATCAGTGATTTTCACTTCTTGGTCATCCTTGTTTGTGGGAATGAATTCAGTGGTTTCATCAGTGGTTGGAACAGATTTTTCAAAAGCAGTGTTTTCATCATCATGTTTTCTATACCCTACACCAAATTTGACATTGCTTTTAATCTGTTTTTCAAGCATGACCTCAAAACCTTTACAAGATTCCACCCATTTTTCACAAGTGATCTGGGTGGTTTCCAACTCCTTTTTACAAACTTGATATTTTTCTATCATAGTTTGGAGTTGGTCCTTGGTTATGCTCTGCTCTTGTTTGAGACTGCCGATTTCACCATCTTTTTCAGCCAATTTGTTTTTCAAATCTTTTAAAGTTTTCTCAAATTGTACTTCAGAGGTTAACAATCTATCAACAAGGTTTTCATTCACCTCTTTAATGTTAGCAAATGCAATAATGCACTTGTCTAAACACAAGTTTTGAAGGACTTGAGGTGATACCTTGCTGGCAGCCATCATTGCACAATCACATTCAGTCTCCTTCTCATCAGCTATCTTCTCTTCTTTCTCACCATGCCTCTTTTCTTCTTCTTCTTCTTCAGACCAGGGACTGATCAGTGGTTCCAACAGGGGTTCTGAACTTTCTTTCAATAGCATTTCCTCAGCAACAGCAGTAACCACTGCTTCAGCAACTTTATCCACTGTTTCAGCACTTGAATGTCCCTCTTTAGCATCCAGCCCTTCTGGTTTTGTCTCTATTGCTACAAAGAAAAAATTCATCACTAGTAACAACATCATTAGCATATAGAGCAAAATTTTCATCTCCTAATTCATCAGGTAAGCTGCTCCAGTCAACAAAGCCTTGTGTGAAGAAACTTTGCTGTTCTGGTTGAACCACTGCTGGTGCAGCTTGTTGAGGTGCAACTTGTTGCACCTGAACCTGAGGAGCAGGAGCTTGGACATACTGTATTTGAGGCACAGTGGTTTGGACATAATGCACAGGAACAGGGGTTGCAGGGTGTGCATAGTGAGCAGTGTTTACATGGGCTGCAGGGGTATATTGGGCATAGTGCACAGTGCTTTGGTTTTGTGGTCTAGGGTTTGAGCTGGGATGAGTAATAATTGGACCAGTGGTTTGACTCCTACATTCCCTAGCAAAATGACCTAGCCAATGGCATTTATAGCACTTGATCTTTGACTTATCCAACCCCACTTTTAAATTCCCATGTAACCCTGGGAACTTTCTCCCTGTCCTTTTATAGAATTTGCTTGTTCTCACACTAAGCAAAGCCAATTGATGCAAAATATCCATTTCTTCAAGATCAGTTGGATCAAAGTGATGTAAGTCATTGAGTTCAAAGCACAAATTATCAGAGTTCTGGTTCTCTCCATTTGCTGTGAAAGCAAAGTTAGATGAGTGAGGATCAGAGTTGAAATTTCCACCAGCAGTTATGTCAATAAAGTGATCATAACTCTGATTCTCACTGCTGCCATACTCTTCTTGACCCAAAAGAGTTGTGTTGCCAAATGAGTAGTCATCTGCAACTTTACCAGACTCTTGCAACCTCTTTTTCTGATTTAACTCCCTTTCAAAGGTCAGGAGTCTACCATGAAGTTGGGTCAGGGTTAGATCTTTGAACTCAACAGAGTTTCTAGTCACGAAAGCTATTGTATCCCATTTTTCAGGTAGTGATCTAAGGAACCTGCTATTTTGTGCTGATTTGCTAAATTCAATATTAACAAGTTTTAGCTCACTCATGAGACAGCTAAATCGCTCAAACTGTTGGGTTAATGATTCACCCTTAATGTGACAAAAGGTTTCATACTGTTGGTTCAAAATTTCCCTGTTATTTTCAATTACTTCTTCAGTTCCCCCGAATTGTTCCTTCAATGCATCCCACAATTCCTTGGCACTGTTACAATGTAACAGCCCAGCATAAATCTCATTAGGTAGTGCGGATGCAACGATGCTGAATGCCTTGGCATCCAGTTCAATTTTCTGAAAATCTAGATCAGTGTAGTTTTCAGTTTTCTTAGGTTCAAAATTCTTTGGATCCTCAGCACTCGGCACCATTGGAACATGTGGTCCAAAGATAACCGATCTCCAACATCCAGTATTCTGTTGAGCAAGGATGTGTCCCATCCTTCTCTGCCAGATGTTGTACTCATTACGTTTCAGTATGGGTGGTTTGAAGAGTGAAACGATGCTATTGTTAACATCTTGTGATTGTGACGTCATCCTGGTTGTTTTACAGGTACTGATTAATCAACTTTTAACGTGATTAAACCTTACTCTGTTTTTCAACGAAACAAGCAAACATTTCAAAGTATCAACGATTTCGAGCTGAACTTTTATGTCAAATTGATTGTTAGATCGAATTTGACTGTCCTAGGCTCTGATACCAATTGTTAGGATCTGAGTTTGGATTGATTGTGTTTTGTTAAACAAAATGGTAATGAAATGGAATTAAGTTGCAGCGGAATAAGATGAAATAACTTTCACACACAATCAAACAAGAGAACAGCTATAAGCAAACATGTATGACAATGAATCGAATGATTAAATTTATTTCAATCATTGATTACACTTGCATGTAAGCAAAAGTCTCCCCCTCAGCTCGAGCTCAATAGATTTGCTTGTGCAGAATGACGAAGGATGGAATGAGCCAATGGAACAGTACAGAGTACTGTTCTATTTATAGTGCACAAGCAAACCACTGAAGCATCTTTGCTGACGTCACCATGAAAGTGACATTTAACAACTAACAAACTCTAACAACTGATCTATACAACTACTGCTAGCTAACTACTGTCACAATTACAATAAACAAAGTAAACAACTGTTCTTTCATTCCACTGCTTCATCCCAAGCAGGGCTTTGGTCTTCAGTAGTGCTTGACCTAAGGCAGTAGATTGATGAGCAACACTTTGTCTTCAGCAGATGTTTAGTCTTCATCAGTTGTTGTACCCAGCAGTGGATATGTAGATCAGTACTTTAGAGATCAGCAGTTGTTTCAAACAGAATCAAGGGGAAAGGCTGATGCAAATAACTGCTTATGCTGGATCCACTGCCCTGACCTGGTTCAATCGTGATTACTCTAACGTTGCAAAGTTCAAACGAACTTGTGTTGACCAATTTGTGGTCAAAGCAGAAAGTCAAACACTGTTTGACTTTTACGCTTGAAAAACGATAAAAGCACGAAAGAAACTTACAAAGGGTCCAAGCGAAATGAAGATTTGAACTCAAAAATTCTTAGGTATGAAGCTTCACAAGGAGACCTTCAACTTAGATCAAAGGTGTGAATGAAGGTGATGAAGATGGTGGGTATTTATAGATTTTCCACAACCATTAGGATCATTTCTTGAGAATTGAGCTTCGATCTGGACCGTACATGTAAGGCACATTGTTTTGGAATACTAGGGGTGTCCCAAAACCATCAAACGGTATTGCAAATGTTACATAAAAGACCCTGAACTTCAAGTCGGTTGCTGAAAATTGCTGAAAGTTGCTGAAAATGAATTTTTCTACCCAGATATGGTGGTGGCGTGCCGCCACAGCAGCACCAGATAGTGGTGGAGTGACGCCACTGGTCCCTAGTTTCAGCAAAGTTTGAAAAATGGTAAGAATGGTCCCTGCAACACTTCTAAGCCATTTTCGATGCGTTTAAACCCTGTTAACCCATTTTCAAGGCTATACAAGGATGTTAAAGCATAGGTAACATGAAACATGCTAAAAATATCTCGGATGTTGGTTCGTTTGGTCATCCGGTTGCGTTGTTCGGTTAATTACGACGAAAACTCGAACGGAAGCAAAAACGATCCAAATTACACGACGAATGGTATTTTTGCATTCTAATCACTAAAATAAGATATTTTAATGATTAAAAAAATTTTTGGATGTCCGGATATATTCAGAACATAAGATATGCGCGAAAATGCAAACTTATGCACTTTTTGACGCTTTTAGTCCCTGATTAATCAAAAGTTTATTTTTGCGCGCCAAACACCTCAAACCCTATTTCTAAGCTATGTAAAGGATATTTAGGGCATGTTTAACTTATGATCAAGTTCCAGAATGTTCGATATAGAACGAATTGGCATACTTTCACAGTTTGACACAAATAGTCCCTGCGATCGAATAGACTTGTTTTCAACACACCAAACCATCCAAAACTTATTTCTAACTTATGTAAAGGTTATTTAAGGTATGTTAAGCCTATTTCACTATTTCGGAGTGTTTGTCACATTAAATTGATTATGTTTACGCACCAGTTTGCGTATAACCTTCCAAAAAGCGATTTAAAGCTTGAAACCGAACTTGAATCAAAACGTAAAATCATTAAACACAAATACACATATAATAACATCAAAACACATTGTTTTATTGATAAGTGATATTGTTTTATATTGTACATCGATTACAGAGCCCAGTTGTCACTGTCGTGTTGATTCTTTAATATCTCAAATATATATATATATATAGTTCCTGATTTTTTAATATTGAGTTGATGTTTACTATACATAGCATCACTTTATTTAATAAACGTAGACTGCAAATATACTTTAAGGGTTACTAGTAGGGATGTTCATTCCAAAACCCAAAATCCGACCTGAATTCAAAGCAACCCGAACCTGAATTAGTGAATACGCAAATGACCCGAACTCGAGAAACCCGACCCCGACCAACCCGAACTTTAAATGGTTCGGTTATCGGGTCACTTTTTCCGGGACGAAAACCCGAACAAGCCGACCCAAAAACCCGAAACACGAAAAAACCCGAACATTTATTGTTTTTTTCTTATAAAAGTGTGTTGGTTTGGAGTCTTTAATATACGGAATATTATGTTTTGTGAGTTTTAAATACTATAATTACATATTGTCAAATAATGTTGGAACTTTGATGATATTTTTAAAGTAGCAATATGTATGAATTTTGATGATATTTTGTAAAAATAAAACATTGATATTTTGTAAAAATAAAACATTTTTTTTTTATTTTACATCTAAACCCGAAAACCAAACAAAGTGGTAATCCTTCCCACCTCCATTGTGTAGGATCGAATTCGAACCTAAACGAGTCGCTTAGAAGAGTTTATCTCAGTTTGAACGGCGGAAACAGACAAACCGAGTACAATTCAGCAAGAATTCACTTTAAACTGTTGTTGTATTGATCAATAATGCGAGTACACGTTCAGACAACACTTCGGCAGCACTTCGTGGCTTGCCGGAAGAACACACCTACAACTCTTTTCTGATTTCGCTTATCCGGCTATATATAGATGGCATGATTTCGCTTATATGTACATGACATATAAACGAAATCACACATATGCCATAAAAGCAAAATTAACTTTGACACATGAACGAAATCATGTGTTTGACAAATGAGCGAAATCAAACATGCACTTATAAACGAAATCACCATCTTCCTATCATAAATGCTTTTGTCTTATGTGTAATGATGTCATGATGATGTCACTTTGATGATGTCATCATGACATCATGCTTGAATAACTTCGCAACGAACCGAGACTCGACATAAGACGAAGACGACAGATGAATGCACCAACAGACTCCCCCTCAGATGTTGACGAGTCTTAAGTGTCGAGTCTTCGCATCTTCAGTCTTTATCAGTCTTTCTTAGCATATACCAGGATCTTCTCTTTGGCTCTAACCTCGTCAGACTCCCCCTCTCATCATGATGGGATCGCTGTCTGGAATTAGCTATCACCTTGAGATCAATCCCTGGCTTTATCTCTGATCAGCTCATCTCCTGCACAAATTTTCTCACCACCACATAAGTTTTTACTTAAAAACAATAAGAAAAACTTACTGGAAATAGTTACATCAAGTTCAAATTAATGACCCTGATTAACTAAATCAAATTCTTTCTTAAATCAAAATTTTTCAATTCAGTACACACACTCCCAAACCAGTTCATCATGTTTAGCACTTGGAATTTTGAAAATCAGCTCTTCAACATCAGTTTTCGAAAATCTTTTTGGACTTTTCAAAATAATGAAACATGAATGCAATAACAGAAATTGACTGCAGAAATAAGATATGTACAAACATATTATTGTGAGTTTGCGAAAGAGGATCATATCAGTTTTTGTGACCAATCACTAGCACCGTTAAGCTTTAAACATTTTAAGTTCTAAACGATTCACATTGATTGACGATATTGCTGTCCACTTAAACTCAATCTAAAAACTTTCAATCTGCTTACCGATACTTTAAGGTATATTAAGATAGCACTAAAATTCTCATGGACCCCACGATCTCAGCATATCCCCTCATCATGCAATACACTGACTCAAGTAATGCCTTTAAACTTTTATCAACTGTGATTTGTGCGAAAACAAAGCAGAATGTTTAAACATTAACAATCAGGTCGATACTTCCGTATACGCAGAGAAATTCCAATGTTTAAACAAAATAAGAAAAATAAAACAAGTTGAAGTTGTTTAGGCTTTAACCACTAGGTCGATACTCCCGTATACGCAGAGGTGATCCAAAGCTTAAACGAAACACCAAAGAAAATAAAGCAGAACGTTTAGGCAACAACATCCAGGTCGATACTCACGTATACGCAGAGGATGTCCGATGCTTAAACAAAATAAAGAAATAAAACAAGTTTAAGTCTTTGCAAAATAAAATGCACAATCACAGCGACTTTTTAGCAAAGTTGTGAAAGTTCACAAACTTAACCAGTTTTATGTATTTCGACAATCAGCGATTACCGAGTAGGCACACAATCAAGAAGGACAAAACTAAGTACTATGCTTTCAACCATGTTTCCCACTAGAACTAGGCTTTTACATTTAGGTTTGTATCGTTATCGTAAATCTACTAGTCTAGCTGAGCCTATCGTCACCTCGTTAGTGAGACCGTTTATCACATTTTAACTCTCCATTTCTTTAGCATGTTATGACAGTCTAACTGATCTACTATCATTTCCTCTTTTTACAACAAAACTCATTTTGAATTTTTCAATGTTTTTGACATTTTCAAATTTTCTAATTTTTTTAAAATTTTTACTCCCCCTAAAATCAAAATATGTCTCAATTTTGATTTTCTGGAAAAATTTGAAAACAAGCTGTACAAGAAATATGACAACATGATGAAAATCACTTCAATTCTCCATTCACTTGGCTTGAACAATCAGAACTCCCCCTCACAACAAAACATTTTCCCATAGTGATTTCAAAACACTTAAGTTTGTTTTAATCAAAATGGTTTTTCCGGAAAATAAGTTTTGTGAGACATTTCTCAATTATGGGGATCTTTCATCACTTTGTTTTCTTCAATCACTTGTAAAAAACTAACATTTTTAAGATCAATCCACAAACATCACTTGTAGAAAATCAAGTACAACTTAATGTCCTTGATTTACCACTTGTAAGTCGAAATATCACATTCGTGAATTTCTCAAGAAATGTGCCGATTCCTGTTCCACGCTTACCAACCTGGGAACTCCGGCAAGTCAGGTTTTTCATTTAAACAGATTCACCCAAGCCTGACGGTCCTTGGGTGATTTTGAATTCTTGTTCAACAATGGTGGAAAATTTGCATCATCCATTGTTAAACCAGAATTCTCATTTTTTACCTCAACACATGGCTCTTCTGGCTTTACCATACCAGAATCATTGCCTGAATGTGGCTTGTCTGACTTTGATGAGCCAGATTCATCGCCTGAAGGTGGCTTGTCTGACTTTGATACGTCAGATTCATCGCCGACCATTTTCTTCTTTTTCTTATCTTCTTTCGTCCTCAGATTTGTATCCGATGAATTCGTCTTGCTTGACTTTGCAATCGAGGAAGTCGATTCATCAGAACTCTTATTTTTACCAACAGATGAACCCGAGGACAAGATCTTCTCGAGATACTCTCTCGCCTTCTTTCTCTTCTTCCTCAGTCTGTCTTTCTGCCCCTGCGAAAGCTTCACTTCCGTTTCTTGACCTTTAGGTTCTTGAACCTTCTGTTCTTTGGGCTTGACATTGACTGATTTCTTTGCCATCTTCTGAGAACTAAGCCTCAATCTTTCATTTGATCTCCTTGGGCAATCTCTGACAATGTGACCTCTGATGTTGCAATTAAAGCATCTCCTCGTCTCATAACTCCAACCTTGGCAGGTAACAGCAATGTGTCCTTGATAACCACATCGGTAACACACTTTGTTATCGTACCAATCACCATTTTCAGCCCAAATGCTCAAATCAAAGCACTGTTTGGCTTGGTGATAATCTGTCCTCCTCTTGTTTGCTGGATTTGGCTTTTGAGCACTGTGGTCCAACCTGCACCACTTATTGCCAACAATTTTAGAGTTTTCATTTTTCAATTTTTGTAATTTTTCATTGCGATTGGATGATCGATCTGATGAGCTTTTATTATCTTTTTGAACATTTTTCAAAATTTTCTCTTTTTGTTTTTGTTCCACTTTCTTCTTCAAAGGTTTTTGCTTAGAGCATTCTCCCTTTTCCGTTGATTGTGGAACAATTTCTTGAAGTTTTTCTTTTAATTTCAAAAGCAATTTTTGTTTTTCGAATTTTTTATTTTCATCATGAGATTTCTCATCACAGTCTTCAACTTTGACTTTGTCAAAGTTTGTGACATCGTCACTTATTGGAACAGAATTTAAAGGTTTTGGGCAAGGAATAGTTGAAGTATTCACAAAAACCTTCAACTTTTCTTCCCATTCATTGATTTTCTTTTGAGCACATTCTGCCTCTTTCTCAAGTCGAATAATCTTTTCAAGATGAGAATTGATTGCAATTTGTTTTTCAAGATTATTTTTACCAAACATATCTCTCTCATCTTCTAAAATTTTTATTTGACTTTGAAAAACTTTTTCAATCTTCGATTTTTCATTTTCAAAACTTTTAATTTTTTCTTCAAAAGTTTTGTTTTCTGATGTCAAACTGTTCAAGTCATTTAACAGTTTAACATTTTCAGATTTAAGCTTTTCAGAATTTCCCTGCAACATAAGAATCTGGTTAATATCAGCTTGCTTCTCATCCTTCAACTTTTTGACTTCCAATGTCAAACTTTCTGCATCTTTCAAGAGTTTGTCATTATCAGCCTTAAAGTTGTCACATTTAGAGCACGCTGATTCTGAACTTGAAGATCCAAGCTTCACAGATTTTTCATTCTTTGTAACTTGCCCTGTCTCTGTTTTGTATGTTCCTGCACAAAAGATTTTAACAAAATCAAGAGGATTCGCATTCTCATCAATATAACAACCCCTCTTCATATCATATTTCATAACATCTTTTGCACTAAGACACACACAGACTCTTTTGTTCAGTTCTACAACCACATCCAAACTTAATTTTTTCAAATTATTTTCTATCCTATTCAACAATTCTTTCTTTTTCTCTTCATTATCATATCTATGTGTTGTAAGTTTACTAATGAATTTACTTAAAGATAATTTTGAAAAACTAGAATTCTTTCTTAGATTTTCCAAAAAATCATTCCATTCAGCTGGTAATCCATTAGCAAACTTTGATACTCTTTCAGCTTCTGATATCATTATCTGGTTTTCTTTCAAATGGTCAATCAAACAATCAAATCGCTTCTCCAGATCATCTAATTTTTCATCCTTCTTACACAGAAAACAATCGAACCGGTTAATCCAAACATTCTTGGACAAACCTTGATAATAACTACTAAAATACCCTTGATACCAGTCATTTATTCTTTCAAGATCATGGTTTTCTTTCTCATCAAAAACCGCTTCCATTTTTCAAAACAATCTGTTTAAAAGAGATACCAATCACTTAAATCTGATTATGCCGAGAATTTTAAAGCCCACAACTGTTATGATTTGACCAAATAATCTACTCAAGAAACGGTGCTTTTGTTTTGACTTGAAACTAATGTAGCCGACAAAACAAAAATTATCCACCAATATGATTGGGCCGCAATTTTTTTTAATCACATGACAGGCCTGACTTCTTGTTCACAAGCAAACCAGTGACAACAACTTCTTTTGTTGTTGAATAAAGATTGGGCCTCAAAGTCCACTGAACCGACAACAACAAGTAACAAGATAAGATGATTGGGCCAATGTTCAAAAATGGCTGACAACAGTTGATTGCTTTCGACCTTTTTAATTTTCCAACACAAACTGATTAGTCTGACAATCACATGAATACAATCAATGTTTCACATGCATAGCTTTATTAATTCGAGAAACCCATGCAATCCTCAAAGTTCCTTAAAAAGCAATCAGTTTGAATGTCCAATCACATGCAAACACGATTAACATCTCGACAAATATTCACGTGATAATCCTGTTCGATGACTGACAAAGACTTTGATGATCACAAGAACAAAATCCCAAGGTCACAATAAGCGAAATCACTGAAGTGTCACAAAAGCGGAACCACTGACTTGTCAAAAGAGTGGAATCAACTTGTTCATATGAGTGGAATCAAACTGTTCACAAGAACGGAATCAAATTGTTCACATAAGCGGAATCAAACTGTTCAAAAGAGCGGAACCATGATGTTCAAAAGAGCGGAATCAGCTGATGACATCATCAATATCACGAGTCCGTATGAGCGAAACCTTGAAAATCTTAAGTTCTAGGTCGATTTTAACTATGAAATTTTCAATGGTTTGTTAATTGTTAATTCCGAGCACACTGTGAAAGTTTGAACCGATTCTGACCGTAAAAAGTTTTAATTTTCGGAAAAGAATGGTGTAGAAATAGAATTTTCGGCTGAATTGTATAGAACTCTTCTTCACTGGCTCTGATACCAATTGTAGGATCGAATTCGGACCTAAACGAGTCGCTTAGAAGAGTTTATCTCAGTTTGAACAGCGGAAACAAACAAACCGAGTACAATTCAGCAAGAATTCACTTTAAACTGTTGTTGTATTGATCAATAATGCGAGTACACGTTCAGACAACACTTCGGCAGCACTTCGTGGCTTGCCGGAAGAACACACCTACAACTCTTTTCTGATTTCGCTTATCCGGCTATATATAGATGGCATGATTTCGCTTATATGTACATGACATATAAACGAAATCACACATATGCCATAAAAGCGAAATTAACTTTGACACATGAACGAAATCATGTGTTTGACAAATGAGCGAAATCAAACATGCACTTATAAACGAAATCACCATCTTCCTATCATAAATGCTTTTGTCTTATGTGTAATGATGTCATGATGATGTCACTTTGATGATGTCATCATGACATCATGCTTGAATAACTTCGCAACGAACCGAGACTCGACATAAGACGAAGACGACAGATGAATGCACCAACACATTGCAACCACTAGGCTACAACATCATTGGCGTTAGTCTTTCACTTTATGCATTTTTCACTCTCACTTTCTCTCTCTCTCAAGGACACAGAACACACACCATGGTTTTCACTTTTGATAATATTTATAATCATAGTTTTTCCTTTACATAAACAAATAGCCACCATAAAATGAAATAATTTCATATTTGAACGAGCCATAAAATTTTGTGAAGAAAGCTTAAATATGAATAACTTATTGTATGATTTGCATATCTAACGCTTTCATATGAATTATGAAGTTTTAAGTTGTCGCAATGTAGATCTGAGGTAAACCAACTACGTTTTAAGTATACAATTTTTCATTAAACGGATAAAAAAATAGTGGTAATTTATCAAATTTTCATTAACCCATTCAATAATAATAATAGTGGTGGTGGTGGTAATAATAATAATAATAATAATAATAATATTAATAATAATAATAATAATAATAATAATAATAATAAAAACAACAACAAGGTGAAACCTGATGTACGATTTCTACCTGCAAAACCTGCAATGTGAAAGTAGGTGAAAAGCATGGTACATCGTACTGCAACGTGAAAATAGGTTTCAAGGTAAAAAGTGCAAGGTTAAAAGTACCACACTCCAATTTAATTGAATGAATGCCCTTATATATAACTTTAATTTCATAACCAGGAAATTTCATTTAATAATACTTTAAAAACTTGTAATTTGTTACAAAATTTTAAAAAATCTTCAAAAACGAAAATTAAAAGAATAAACCAAATTTGAGTATGTTGTTAGAAAGCGTTAGCGACGAGCTCTGTTTCTAGGGCGTATTGGTTGGGGGAAAAACAAAGATAGTTGGGGAATAGAGCAAAAGAATGTAGAGATGGTTTAATTATGTTTTTGTTTGAGATAATTGTTATTATCTTGCTTAAATACTGAAATTAAGAATAATTAGATTAATTAAGAATTATAATCTGTGCTATCCTTTTTCAAATAATAAAGTTAAAAAAAAAGAATAATTTAATATTTGGATATTGTTTTCATTAGTTAGCTATATTAGCTATCACGGTGGAAGGAGTGCTCCTCAAATAGGGAGTGGTAAACTTTTTGTCTAGCCTATAATTTCATGTCATGTCAACTCACCACTCCACTCTCCATTTTACAATCAAACACTAGGGGTGCTCAAACATATGAGAAGTTTATATCTTTTCTTTATATATTTTTTATTTCTAGAAATTATGCATTAAAAATAAATAAAACATATATTAAACAAAATAAAATTACAATTACTTAAAAAAACACATTAGATAAAATTAAAACTAGAAAATTAAACCATAATATTCCTAAAATTTAGAAAGGGCATGGCCAAATATATTTTTTTTGCGATATCTCGTTTCCGCGCTAGAATAAACGGCAACATCTCGGGTGAAGCATGGTCGTGTGGCTTAGTAAACGTCTTCAAATCCTGATCATACAAAAGTTGTTTCAACGCCTCGCTTTGTTCCGCCACTAATGCTATGGTGTCTTCCTCGTGTTTCTTTTTTATATTCGACAACTCTATCGTTCGTGCTTGTTTTGCTTCTTTCATAAGGGTGTATTGTGAGAGCTTCTCGATCAAATCCGTTTCGCTATCGGATGGTGTTGTTGCGACTCTCTTATCTTTCTTTTGTGGTCTTGTTGGTGAGGGGTCTAGGTTTATGTCGGGTATATCGCTAGTGAACTCATTTTGAACGTACTTGATGAATGGCTGGTGTACTTCCACCGACCGTTGCGTATGAGATATGTGATGTTATAGATCCGTATATGGCCCACATGTTGTGTATGAGATATGTGATGTTATAACTTGTATGCTACCTGTTAGTTACGTGTAGAAAAATACGTGGATTACTTGCATACCAACCAAATTAATATTGGTAACTATAATAGGACGTGGTTGACCAACCTTAAAACAACTAAACTACCTGCCGAGCAAACAAAGGTGAGTTCACACCCTTTACTAAAAGCATGTGTTGCCGATGGTTGGGAACGGAACGGACAACACTCTCCCTGGTTTGGGATTGCCTAGTATTCCTGGTTTGGAATACTATTAAATGTTATTTATATTCCATAACTTAGCGTACTAAACGAAAACCTATCACGAAGTCCCTACTTACTATGCCTTCACAACCGTTAATGATGATAGACATTGACAAACGAGGGCAAAACAACGATTACAGTCGCAGTGTTCGGTATCACGAGTTTAGTAGCTTACAGATGGGGTAGCTTCCCATGGCATGATATAAATGAGTAATTTAACAACATAAGTTTTTGGAAATAAAAACTGGATAAACCGTAAACTTGCCAACTTTATGTTGACACCCTACTGCATGCTTTGCAGGTACTTAGGAACAGCTCAGGAGCTTGCAGCGGAGGAGTGTAGTGGTTGCGTGGAACGAATGATTGGTTCTAAATAAGTATTTATGAACTTTTAAACTATTGTTTGAATTATAAAACTTATGCTTCCGCTGTTAGCTTTAAATGTTGCGTTTTGTCTTTGAACTTTGGACTTTAGTAACTAATTGTATTGATAGTGATGTGTTTACTTTATTATATTTATTGTTCAATATGATTGGTGGCATGATCCTGGTCAGTCACACGTCTCACGGTAGTACTCCACATGTGGAAATTGAGAGTGTGACAACGTGTCAACGAGCTCTACCGAATAGTTAACCGAATGATTCAATGGGAAGTTGTTAACTTGTTGGAAACAGATGCAATATACTTGTTAAGTTCCATTTATTGTCAGTGATAAATACAAAGTTTTGGAAACACTTAGTTTCCAAGAGGTTTAGGACATATATATTTATATAAACATATATATATATATATATATATATATATATATATCTATACTAGTCACTTACCCGCGCGATGCGGCGGGAGTGGCGATTTACAATAGGATACTCGTTTACCGTTAGTTTATCCGTCGTCTCGTGATATATTGTATAGTACTTAAGTTAGTTTTCTTATTCGTGATCTTCTACAAGAATAGTACAAAACAAGGAAGTAGATGTAATTAAAAACAAGAAGAGTTCAAAACAGTCAAGTAGCTGGACAAAACAATAAAAACAAAATGCGGGGAGTCTCTTGTATCTCTTCCTGTTTTACCAATACATCCGTTCGCTTATGACTTTCTTGTATCTTCTCCTCTCCTGTACCAGATTTCGACACATAAAAAAATGTTAGACGCTTACAGGTGCTTTAAAATAGTAATTAAAAAGTAATTTCTGGAAGCAAATAAGGCACAAAATCTACTAACTTACCTTCATTTTGATACGGATGCGATTAATTAATCACGCAACACTTCCTGGTAGACAACATTTGATGTGTAAACTCCGCGTTGTTTGAATTCTTTGGCGAGATGTACCAACACCTTCGTACTTTGTCTTGAAATCCCTCTTGATAACGCGACATAAAGTTGTCCATGTGAAAATACAGAATCCGGTAGATAAATACCAACGTTCGGAATTGTTTGACCTTGAGCTTTATTAATCGTCATGGAAAAGCTAAGTCGAATTGGAAATTGTTTTCTTTTCAGCTTGAATGGGAACATGTCAACTTCAGAAAGGGTTAGAGGGATTCTTGGCAAAAAAACTCTTTTTCCGGCATGTTGACCGACTGCAATTTCCGCATCAATAACATTTCGCATGAAACCCTTACATATCAACCGCGTGCCATTACACAGGCCATGTGATGGATCGATATTACGTAACAATATTATTGGGCATCCAATTTTTAAACGAAGCTTATGAGGCGGCAAACCACTAACATTTAGCGAGTTTAAGAACTCGACCGGATAGAAGTTGCGCTGATCGTCCATGGTTTGTTGATCCTAGTGGTTCAACGGGAATTGGATAACCACCACCCATACCTCTCAATTGATATGTGTTTGGAGTGATTTGTAAACTGAAAAATACAATTTTGATGGATATAAAGATCAATTTTAAAGGAAATAAATATAGTTTGGTTAAATATAAAAAAAATGATTGTGTAAACTGAAACATACAATTTTTATTGGATATAAAGATCAATTTTCTTACCATGTTAAAAATTAACATCAAAGTAAACTCAAACATAAAGATTCTGTAAACTGAAAAATGCAATAGTAATATAATATATTAATTTGAGTAAATGTTTTCTCTTTATTTGATGTGATGTTTTTTTCCTTTATAAATTATGAGGTGTAAAGTTGTTATCAAATCATATAAAATTGTAATCTTTGAAAATTGTGAAGATGACATGATTATATCCCATGCGAAAACGTGTGACTGAAAATGTAGATTTTTAGAAAAGTTAAATAGTTTTTTTTTTCATTATTATTAGAGTTTAAATAATAAATTTTTGTGTTGTTCGAATCGAAATGTTCGTAGGTTGATTAATTAAAAGTGGATGTACATGTTTGGGTCGATTCAAATAAACCGAATTTCGTAAGAAAGGTTAAATAGTGATATGTGTATATAATATATGTATGTATATACTTCAAAAAGAAATATAAAAGGCATAAATCAAATTCGTTTGATTCAAAACTCAGAAATTCAAAGTTAACCAGAAAAAAGTAGTTTCAAAACTTTGAAAAAAATTGTTTGGTTCAAAAGTCAGAAAAGGTTAATTCAAAAACGGAGTTTCAAAGAAATTGTTTAGATGCTAACTTGTTATGAACATTCGAAAACCAATTTCTATATCAAAACACTGTTATTTAAAAAGAAATACGGCCACTGTGTCATATAATGTATCAGAAATCTAAAGTTAAATGCCAAAAGCATGTAATAGGATTGGTTATCATGATCTGCATGTCGTGTCAATGTATAAGCATGAACTTCCTACATAACTATAGCTCGACTTGAGAAAGGCATGATTAATGATTTAGGGATGTGACACCATGTAGATGGTTGACTTCCCAAGCATGTAAATGGTGCATTTTAGGAATTGTTCATCAAAACGAAGCGCCATACTAAGTGTAACATCACAATCATACGAATTGACAAATAAACAAAAGTAAACAGACAATTAGGAAACAGTTATATCAAACAATCAACCTTCAACCGATAAAATTTTGACAGGATTTCAAGTAAATAAAAAACAAACAGGCAGTTAAACAGTTAAACAATACATCTGGATTCAACAACAAAAACTAATTAATAAAAAAAACAAAGAGGCAGTTAAACAATACAGATCCAAAAACCCCAGTTATTTCAACATTTACAACCTTCTAAAGTTAAAAGCCACAGTTAAAAGTTGCAAAAAAACCAAGAAATTTGAAAGAACTTACAACAATGCAAGAGGCAGATGTGAAAAGCCGACAAAAAATGTAAAACCTTGATGTGAGAGCCGAGAAACAACGCAAGATCCAGATGCAAAGAGTCGATATATTCTGAAATCGAAGTAAAATAGAAGTTGTTAGGTTGATGTTTTGAAGGTTTAATTGATGCAAGATTTAAAAGTAGGATTTAGTTCAACTGAGATAAACTTACAATTTGAAAGTTTAATTCACCTCAGTTGAGTGTAGTTGAGAGTTTGTAGAGTGTTTGTAGAGTGTTGATACATCTGAAGTATTTATAGAGACTGAAGCAAGCATGCTGTCTTTGAAACAATGTTTGTAGAGTGTTGATACATCTAAAGTATTTATAGAGACTGGAGCAAGCAAGCTGTCTTTCAGACAACAGTAATCTTGCTTTTACAGCTGTAGTCCTGTAGATGTAAAAGCAATACGGTAAGTAGTAAAAAAAAACAAAAAGAACAAAAGTCAAACAATACATTCTGACATGATACGACCTCTTTCTGAAAAGGTTGAGATATATTAAAAGATATTATTATAAATAAAGACTTTGGATTATAACTTGAAGTTGGATTATAACTTATTAAGAATATGAAAAAAGTCTTTGGATTATAACTTGAAGTTGGATTCTAACTAAACCATTTGGTATTTGAAAGGGGTAATACTTGACTGGTTTTAATTGTTTTCATAAAAAAAACTTCTCTATTTGTAAATTATTGTTTTAGTAATAGAAACAATAGTGTTAATGATAATTTTAGTACAAAAATTGAGTTTAAGAACAAGAAATGAATTCAAGAACAAAAATTGAATCTAAGAACGTCTTTTATCTATGAATCTAAGAACAAAAACTGAATTTCACAGTTCATACCTTCTGCTGCGTTTGCAGGCTTCTGCTACAGCTTCGACTTCTACTATGGCTCTTGCTTCTGCTGCAACTCCTGCTCGCCTGCGTTTGTACATCCACCAGTTGCTGATCTAATCTGTCAAACAATAAGTTTATTCAAAAGAGTTATCATTTGATGCAAGTGCAAAGCTGTTTAGAGTTTTTACCTGATTCATTGTCGGTTTCGACTTGCGGCAGGTTGAATCGCCTAAGGTTTTCTATGCTTTTTAGGGGGGAAATGGGCGCATCTCTCCACAGGGCATACAAAACACAGGTTATTGGTAGCAGCCCGCCAAATTTAACATATAAAGTTTTTTTATATGTTAAATTTGGCGAGCTGTCTCCAATTAAACCTGTGTTTTGTATGCCCTGGGAGAGAAGCACCCATGTTCCCCCTAAAATGCAAAGAAAACTGATGAATTCAAGTACAAAAACTGATCAGACTCATATAACAAACAAAAAACATTAGATGTGGTTTATAACGATACCTAGAGGTCAACCCCAGTGGATCTTGTGTCGAATAGAGAGAAAATCATCGATTCGGTGTCATTGAACCCTATCCAAACACTGCATAAATATTAAACAGATCAGACTCAAATAGCGAACAAAAACGTATGAAAATACAGATTTAGACTTCATATACCGTTCAGCTCGTCGACGTTGTTAGGGTTTCGCTCCACGACCTCTTGCTTCTGCTGCAACTCCTGCTCGCCTGCTCGGATAAGGTAAATCTTGAATGTCTTATATTTACACATTGGTCAATATATGATTAGTGATTACAAAATCTCAATAAAATATTTTACTGAATCTTTTTAGTTGGTAATGAACTAATAATATTTATTTTCTATTAAAAAACCATTAATATGATTGCTCAAGTCAATAAACATAACTCTCGTCGCAAACATAAAGTTAACCAGATCCAAACACATATGTAGAAGTTATAAACAGACCAGACTCAAATAACAAACAAAAAACATTAGATGTGGTTTATAACGATACCTAGAGGTCAACCCCAGTGGATCTTGTGTCGAATAGAGAGAAAATCATCGATTCGGTGTCATTGAACCCTATCCAAACACTCTATAAATATTAAACAGATCAGACTCAAATAGCGAACAAAAACGTATGAAAAAACAGATTTAGACTTCATATACCGTTCAGCTCGTCGACGTTGTTAGGGTTTCGCTCCACGACCTCTTGCTTCTGCTGCGTTTGCAGGCTTCTGCTACAGCTTCGACTTCTACTATGGCTCTTGCTTCTGCTGCAACTCCTGCTCGCCTGCGTTTGTACATCCATCAGTTGCTGATCTAATATGTCAAACAATAAGTTTATTCAAAAGAGTTATCATTTGATGCAAGTGCAAAGCTGTTTAGAGTTTTTACCTGATTCATTGTCGGTTTCGACTTGCGGCGGGTTGAATCGCCTAAGTTTTTCTATGCTTTTTAGGGGGAAAATGGGTGCTTCTCTCCACAGGGCATACAAAACACAGGTTATTGGCGGAAGCCCGCCAAATTTAACATATACAGTTTTTTTATATGTTAAATATGGCGAGCTACCGCTAATAACCTGTGTTTTGTATGCCCTGGGAGAGAAGCAACCATGGTCCCCCTAAAATGCAAAGAAAACATCAGGGTTTACTTGAGTTGCTGGTAGTTTTCCCACTACATTTAGAAACCATAAATAACAATCTAAACTTTATGAATTCAAGTACAAAAACTGATGAATTCAAGTACAAAAGCTGAATTCAAGAACAAAAATTGAATCTAAGAACGTCTTCTATGAATCTAATAACAAAAACTGAATTTCACAGTTCATACCTTCTGCTGCGTTTGCAGGCTTCTGCTACGGCTTCGACTTCTACTATGGCACTAGCTTCTGCTGCAACTCCTGCTCGCCTGCTCGGATAAGGTAAATATTGAATGTCTTATATTTACACATTGGTCAATATATGATTAGTGATTACAAAATCTCAATAAAATATTTTACTGAATCTTTTTAGTTGGTAATGAACTAATAATATTTATTTTCTATTAAAAAACCATTAATATGATTGCTCAACTCAATAAACATAACTCTTGTCGCAAACATAAAGTTAACCAGATCCAAACACATATGTAGAAGTTATAAACAGATCAGACTCAAATAACAAACAAAAAACATTATATGTGGTTTATAACGATACCTAGAGGTCAACCCCAGTGGATCTTGTGTCGAATAGAGAGAAAATCATCGATTCGGTGTCATTGAACCCTATCCAAACACTGTATAAATATTAAACATATCAGACTCAAATAGCGAACAAAAACGTATGAAAATACAGATTTAGACTTCATATACCGTTCAGCTCATCGACGTTGTTAGGGTTTCGCTCCACGACCTCCTGCTTCTGCTGCAACTCCTGCTCGCCTGCTCGGATAAGGTAAATCTTGAATGTCTTATATTTACACATTGGTCAATATATGATTAGTGATTACAAAATCTCAATAAAATATTTTACTGAATCTTTTTAGTTGGTAATGAACTAATAATATTTATTTTCAATTAAAAAACCATTAATATGATTGCTCAAGTCAATAAACATAACTCTTGTCGCAAACATAAAGTTAACCAAATCCAAACACATATGTAGAAGTTATAAACAGATCAGACTCAAATAATAAACAAAAAACATTATATGTGGTTTATAACGATACCTAGAGGTCAACCCCAGTGGATCTTGTGTCGAATAGAGAGAAAATCATCGATTCGGTGTCATTGAACCCTATCCAAACACTGTATAAATATTAAACAGATCAGACTCAAATATAGCGAACAAAAACGTATGAAAAACCAGATTTAGACTTCATATACCGTTCAGCTCGTCGGCGTTTTTAGGGTTTCGCTCCATGACCTCTTGCTTTTGCTGCAACTCCTGCTCGCCTGCTCGGATAAGGTAAATCTTGAATGTCTTATATTTACACATTGGTCAATATATGATTAGTGATTACAAAATCTCAATAAAATATTTTACTGAATCTTTTTAGTTGGTAATGAACTAATAATATTTATTTTCTATTAAAAAACCATTAATATGATTGCTCAAGTCAATAAACATAACTCTTGTCGTAAACATAAAGTTAACCAGATCCAAACACATATGTAGAAGTTATAAATAGATCAGACTCAAATAACAAACAAAAAACATTAGATGTGGTTTATAACGATACCTAGAGGTCAACCCCAGTGGATCTTGTGTCGAATAGAGAGAAAATCATCGATTCGGTGTCATTGAACCCTATCCAAACACTGTATAAATATTAAACAGATCAGACTCAAATATAGCGAACAAAAACGTATGAAAAAACAGATTTCGACTTCATATACCGTTCAGCTCGTCGACGTTGTTAGGGTTTCGCTCCACGACCTCTTGCTTCTGCTGCAAGAGCATAAAATTACCAGGTACAGATTGGGAAAAAGTCATAAAATTAATTAAAGTAGAAGCTAGAAATCAAGTAAAAACCCTCTCATTTAGGCACCAATAACTCGAATTGCTTTGAGAGCAGCCTCTTCAGCAGGCCTTCACATCAACATCTCCAGAGTAATATCCGTGAACCTACATGTTGAAACACATACATGGACAACAATCATGTTAACTCATCAAAACCATCCAAATTCGGATAGAATCAATTGACAAAAGTACCAGTTATCAAAGTGAATAACTGAATGTCATGAACAGTTTACCTTTATCAATTTCCCAAAGTCAACAACATCCTCAGGTCTGGGCAATTAGAATCAGTTAGACCTGTTTAATAAAAAATAAATCCTTTGAGCCATTTAATAAAACTGACCCACGTTACTTGTTTAATAACACTCGGGATTATGCCTCCAACAACCTCCCAACCAATACCAGCAATCTCTGGGGTTCAGCCTAGCAAATCTCTTTGTACCTGAACTCACATCCAATTCCCAAAAAACACAATTATCAACACAGTTATTTTCGAGAATAGAAACCATCCTATGTGGATTAGAAAGAAAGTAGAAAGACAAACTAACCTTGACTGCTGTTTGGTCTTCAACAGCACCATTGAATACCCTAGACGAACAAATTCGGTATTCAATATCAATTTAACAACAAAAAAGACGAACAAATAGAAGAGTATTATACAAATAGAAGATCTGTGTTGGTTTTGTATGAACAGGAAGGTCATCAACTCTCTCCAGCAAACAGCCAACATGATGCTCACAAAAACCGTAATTTTTCACCAAAAATATATACTCTCTCAGTAGATCCATTCACAAAACATTAAGAAAAACACAAAACCAACACAGATCTGACAAAGATGTTTAAAAAAAACTTAAAAGATCTAAAATTTAACAAATAAAAACGATAGATAGGGTAAAAAACGGTACCATTAAGGCTGAATCTGAAGGTTCTTGAACCAAGCCGCAGTGTTCTCTCTTTCACCTGTTCATCAGTCTTCATCTTCAACTGTATTCACATTTCTAGAAAACAAAAACCCTAATTAATACAAAAATATATACTCTCTCCGTAGATCCATTCACAAAACATTAAGAAAAACACAAAACAAACACAGATCTGAAAGTACTATAACAGAACTGACAAAGATGTTTATCCGTAGATCCATTCACAAAACATTAAGAAAAACACAAAACAAACACAGATCTGAAAGTACTATAACAGAACTGACAAATATGTTTAAAAAAACTTAAAAGATCTAAAATTTAACAAACAAAAACGATAGATAGGGTAAAAACGGTACCACTAACCGACTGTTGGAGTGGAGAAGGGGAGAAGAAGGTGATGGCGACGACCGGTTCCATGGATGAGCGGTGGAGGAACGGTTACCCGGATCTAGGGTTTGTAGAGAGGTGGAGCGGCAGGATGGATAAAATGAAATTTGTGGTTTAGAATGAGTGATAGAATGTTTATATTGGATCCATCAAAGTAAATCGGGTCAAGTTGATCCGGGTAAAGATCCAAGCGGGTATCAGCATGTGTTGAAAAGGTTTTCAACACCTTTGTGCTTAATATGTTGTACAATGGGCTTCAAAGGCTTGTAAAGTGGCAAATGACCATTTCTATCCTTCCTATATGCTTTATAAAGTAGTATAGATATATATATAAATATAATTATAGAAACGTGTTAGTCGTCCCCAATGGTCGTACGTATATGTAACGAATATTAATATAAAAATAATACGGTGTAAACTCGTATAATGTATTCACGCGTTTCCGATTAGTCGTCATACACGTTGAAGGATAGTATTACGACTCGTCGTCGTTTTCGTAAGATGTGGACACACACACGCACGCATATATATATAGGGTTAGGATCGTGTGAGAAGCACTAAGCTAATTGAGAAACTTGAAAAGCATTCTGGACCACACATTGTCCCTAAGTTTTTCGTAATATACACATATGTATAGTTTAAAAGTGATTATATACATATGTGTATAATTCAAGATCTGACAATATACATATATGTATATAGTGAATTTTAAACTATACATATGTGTATATTACGAAAAGCTTAGGGAAACCTGTGGTCCAGAATGCTTCTCAAGTTTCTCAAATAGGGTGGACTTCTCTTAGGATCCATACCCTATTTATATATATATATAGAGTGGGGATCCTACGGAAAATGTGTTTTCCTAGAAAGTCTAGGAAGCGATCTGGGCCATCCAATGGGTGTGTTTAATGGTTGAGATCATCTTGGTGGCATTTTGGTAATATGTGTTTCTTAAAAAAAGGATTATTTAATTAATCAGGGGTAGATATGTCATTTAGCTTGTTTTAAATATGGAAATAATTGTCATTCCATAACCACCCCACATTTCTTGCGATTTTCTCTCTCTCTCTCTCTCTCTCTCTCTCTCTCCCTTTCTCTCTCTCTCTCTCTTCCTTCTATCCTTCATGAAGAAACACATCAAGAAAACACATCGTATTAATCTGCTTGCTAATCTGTTTGCTGTTAAAAAACAGTGTCAAGAAATCCTCCATCATTGCCAGCATGGATGGTAAAACACAGCGTATGAATCTGCTTGCTGTTAAAACACAACTGTATGAATCTGAATGCTAAAACACAACTGTATGAATCTGCTTGCTGTTAAAACACAACTGTATGAATCTGAATGCTAAACAACAACTGTATGAATCTGCTTGCTGTTAAAACACAACTATAAGAATCTGCTTGCTGTTAAAACACAACTGTATGAATCTGCTTGCTGTTAAAACACAACTTTTGAATCTAAATGCTAAAACACAACTGTATGAATCTGCTTCCTGTTAAAACACAACTGTATGAATCTGAATGCTAAAGCACAACTGTATGAATCTGCTTGCTGTTAAAACACAAATGTAAGAATCTACTTGCTGTTAAAACACAACTGTATGAATCTGCTTGCTGTTAAAACATAACTGTATGAATTTGAATGCTAAAACACAACTGTATGAATCTGCTTGCTGTTAAAACACAACTGTATGAATCTGAATGCTAAAACACAACTGTATGAATCTACTTGTTGTTAAAACACAACTGTATGAATCTGAATGCTAAAACACAACTGTATGAATCTGCTTGCTTTTAAAACACAACTGTATGAATCTGAATGCTAAAACATAACTGTATGAATCTGCTTGCTGTTAAAACACAACGTCAAGAACATACTGGTGGTTTCCAGATATAATTAAAAATCGATACAGACCAGATAATAGTAAACAGAAAAAGAAGTGTATTTGCCTTACCCGCAATCAAGAATTGTGTTTGAAGCCATAACTATCTCTCACGTAAAAAATGATTTACGAATAAAGTTGATCAAGATTGTGAAAGGAACGAATGAGAATTTGATTGATATTTACGTCTGGTAGTAATTCGCAAATCATGGAGAATCAGTTACCATAAAATCTTGCATAGTTAGTTAATGAGATATAAATTCCAAAATTAAAATAAAATGTCAAATTACACAATTACCCTTTTAGTTAAAATCCTTCAATGCCACATGTCACGTTCTGATTGCTTCCTATACTTTCTAGGAAAATAAGGCTTTCTACCCAACTCATGCTCTCTATATATATATACATATATATATATATGTATGTATGTAACCTTAAACCTTTATGTATATAAACTTCGCGTAGCCGAAATAATAATATCGCATCTGGTGGATAATTATTAAAATAATTCTATAGTTATACGCTTGTTGGGATCAGCTTCATTTGTTTGTTATCGAAATGGTTCGGATAATGTTATTTACTACGATCGTGCGGTATCGCGTCGTACTCCGCTTTGACGTTTGAAATAAATATAAATGTAAATAACTATATTTGTTTTACATAATTGTCAAAAACTAGACATTTGAAATAAATATGAATAGTTATATTTATTTTATATAGGTTTTCCGAGTTTCGTTATCTTGTAAACCACGTTTGTCGAAACGTTATCAACTTGTTTTGCGAGTTATAAAATGTGGTAAAAAATAAGTGTATACCTATATTTATTTTTATAAAATACTTCGAATCCGATAAGTTTCGTTTTTATAATAAAACACGTTTCGTATTACGGATTTTTACAAAAAAACGGGCAGAGTTTCCTCTGTTTTTGGACTATCCCGGCAATACAAGTTATCGATAAAGTTTCAAAACACAACAATCAATTCAACAATATATACTTTTTACATCATATATTCAAAACGTAAATTTGTTTAACATAAGCCTAATATATATACATTATGTCGTGCGTCGGTTTGGTTTTTCACCAATATATATATATATATATATATATATATATATATATATATATATATATATTTGTGTGTGTGTATGTATATACAAGTTATAAAGACATGATTAATGTACAAGTCCAAGTAATTTTTGTATAACGATTTCATTAGTCGGTTCGGCTTAGAGCTCGGTTTCGTCTTAAGATATCACTAAAATAAACAATATAACGTAATCGCGTCGTTAACCTTTTACCGAGTCTTGCATTGACTAGTTGTCTCGTGTTGACCGACAGTTGACCACGTTGACCCGAACCCGAACCGAATCTGATGTTGACCATTGTTTGACCCGAACCCGAACAAGCCAAATCCACCCTTGTTTCTTGTAAGCCCAAACCAAAAGGAACCCGAACCAAATACACAACCACCACCACTGCCACCGGCACCACCACCGTCGGCTACTGCCGTGAGTGGTGGCCGGCCCTACTTCTCCTCCCGGTCTCTCTTTCTCCTGCTCAGATCTCTCTCTCTCTCACTGCTTCTCTCTCTACGACCCCCCCTCTCTCTCTCTCTTCAAACCGATGGGTGTGCGTGTATGGTGGTACAAGTGGAGAAGGTTTCCAGGGTAAGGTTTTGTGGTGGGTTGGGCCCAAGGCCCATTTGCCCTATTGTTGTGCTTTTGTGCAGCCCAAATGCATTTTCGAGGCCCGTTTTCGAACCCAAACTTCGTACAATGTTGTAGAATAAAATTTTAGGGTCATAAGTATGTAAAATAATGTCGGTAGTCGACGTTTGACACGTTCGTTCGTCGGTTGCGTTAAAATCGTGTAAAATGCTTCGATTGTCGTTTCTAATCTGTTTTCGATCCGATTTTGACTGAGGATATAAAAATTCAATTACGAAGCTAAATTTATCATAATATTTCAGTTTTTAAGGTAATACATAAGTCCGATGCTTCCGTTTCGTTGTCGGTGCATTCCTACGGTCGTGTTTTTCTTTCACGTACACGTTTTGTGACGTTCGAAAGCGTGATAATTTCGCAAAATCAAATTCATGTGTATAAAATATACATATAAAACTTTTAATTGATTGCGTTGACAGTATTTCATCCGGTGTAAGTTCATTACCGTTTAACGTTCAACAATTTTCCCGCAAATCACCATTCACGTACTGTAAAGCCAGATAGACGTTCCTAGGCACTCCAAATCCCTAATTAAGTTAGTTTGCATCTTAAATCAATACTTATAATCGCCTTAATGTCTGTTTTACGTGTAATTATAAACCCAAAATTACCGATTGTCACAAACACCGGCAGTTCCGACCATTTTATATGTTGATCTTTATCCTGGGCGGCGCAAACACTATTACGTCCATATCATGGGCGCACCCGACATAATTTAATTTATTTAGAAAAAAAATATATTTGGATTTGTGTTCTAAATCAGGGCAGCCAGATGTACTACAAGGTTGGCCGCAGGTATTGGGTTTTAAAAAAAGATCGTCTCCCTAATGATACTATATTGGCGTATGATCTCAAATTATAGGGGGACTGATGGTTTTTATCGTTTGACGATCTCAATAATTCGATAGCGATGGAAATGTTTTATATGAATAAATTTTTCTCATTTTTTGTTAATCAGAATTAAAAAAAATGTAGTTCGATCAATATAGATGTGGTTTGTAGTGGGGGGAATTAGGAAGATTAAAGTGGTATTCTGAGTACGATCTTTTTAATTGCATAATACGTGATATCTGCTTGAATACAAAAATTAGTTACTACGCAGTGGTCTCTTTTATTTCAAATCGTTCTGGTTTTAAAAACATTTCACGGTTAACTTATAAACTGTCTACGCATATATCATGTGGACATATACGATAACAACGATATATCTATATTTTTAAACGCTTGTTGAACGAAATCCAAAACAAATAATTTATTTGTATGTTAGTTTCGCCAAAATTTAGCTTCTTCACATGGGTCTTATCCAACAAAAATTGAAGATGCCAAATAAATGCCTAAAATGCCCTTATGGCACAAAATATGGTTTTAAAACCAAATGAATATATAATCTGATTATGAATATGATGTTATGATAATATGAAATATATTTTGGTATTATGGACTTATTTTAAACCAATTCGACCACATGATACCGCATATGCGTGTACGGCTATTTTAAGTAGCATAAACTATATAAATTAGCCGAATCGGGTCAAACACATGACAAACGCTAATGCTATTTTATATGATTTTGAAAATGTGGTGTGTTGGTTAATCAGGTATTGGCGTTTAGTTCCAGTCCTCGTATGTATTGACAAGCATGTAAAACTGGTAACAATAAACATTATCTTATCCTAAGTTATTAAAAAAAATGATATACCATATGTTAAAATATGCTTTTTTGAAAAGATTTTCAAAAGAGTCGGTTAATTGTATTTACCAGTGAAAACTAACGTATATTCAAAAGACTAAGTGCCGGTTAATTAGCAAGTATGGAATAGGCTGGAGCTGCTCAGTCTTGGCGATTTTGAATTTGCAACTTAACGAAAGACTTATTAGTCTCAAGTCTTATTTTATTTCATTCGGTCCACCTATGGATCCTTTAGTACAAACCATTTGTATAATATCCCATCTTCCACTGTGCTTTGTGAATACTGATATCAATCGTCACGCATAAACCTCAAGTTCGGGCCCACCGGGAAATCAGAGTGTGACAGGTTGGGTCGGTTTCGGTGCGCCGGTTACCATTAAAAAACCGAGACCAAACATTTTGTACCCATTTCTGTTCACCGTTGTTGATGAGATAATCAGAATTAAGAAAATATACAAACCGACTTCAGGCAGATGTGGCGTCATGGTGGTGGTGTTGATTCTTTAATATCTCAAATATACAAATATATATAGTTCCTGATTTTTTTAATATTGAGTTGATGTTGACTATACATAGCATCACTTTATTTAATAAACGTAGACTGCAAATATACTTTAAGGGTTACTAGTAGGGATGTTCATTCCAAAACCCAAAATCCGACCCGAATTCAAAGCCACCCGAACCTGAATTAGTGAATACCCAAATAACCCGAACCCGAGAAACCCGACCCCGACCAATCCGAACTTTAAATGGTTCGGTTATCGGGTTACTTTTTCCGGGACGAAAACCCGAACAAGCCGACCCAAAAAACCCGAAACACGAAAAAACCCGAACATTTATTGTTTTTTTCTTATATAAGTTTGTTGGTTTGGAGTCTTTAATATATGGAACATTATGTTGTGCGAGTTTTAAATACTAAAATAAAAGTTTATTTTTATTTTACATCTAAACCCGAAAACCAAACAACCCGACCCGAATAACCCAAACCCGACTTACCTTAACTTTAAATGGGTCGGTTATCGGGTCAATTTTTCCCAGACATAAACCTGAATAAACTAACCCGAAAAACCCAAAACCCAAAGAAAAACCCCGATGAACACTGGTGTGTGTTGGGTGTGATATGTTTTTATCTATATTTTAAGCCCTTTTTAACACATTAGTCAAGTTTTAAATTTATAAAACACGATATTCTACTAACACTAAACACACACATGGGCAAGTGCACCCATCGTGAGCGTAGTATAGCGTTGGTAAGATACCGAGGTCCTCCAAGTACACAAGAGCTTTTAATACCGTTTTATCCTCAACGTCTAATCAAATTAAAATATTTAGAAAAGGTTTTAAACATGAAAAGTAAAAACTAAAATGCTGAAAAATAAAAAAAAACAAAAAAAAAACAAAAGAAAAACAGATAGACAAGATGAATCACTTGGATCCGACTCGCCTTTAGTGTAACCTTTGATGATTTCCTCACTTTTGCACTTTTTAAGAGATTATCTTAGTTATAGTAGTAGGCCCCTCTTTTGAAGGTGACGTTACCCTCAACCCAGTGGTTTGAGTCAGCAAGGATACAATCCCAAAGGGTCAGAATATTGAAAGATAATTAATTAAGTTATTAATGCGTAATGTGGTAGGCCCCTCTTTTGAAGGCGACGTTACCCTCGGCTAAGTGGTTTGAGTCAGCAGGGATACAATCCCAAGTAGCCGGGTCAATGTATTAATAGTAGTTTACATATGAGGGGATCAAGCCATTCGCACCCCCGCCATCCAATACCAGTGAGTATTGAAGGAGGTCCTAATAAGCTTGACCCAGGTCCTTGCAGGATCTATACACTGAACAAGGCAAGAACCTTACCAAACCATTCCCTTAACCCCCGACCAGGTAGCCAACATATCTCTATATAGACCGTGGAGACATGAATGGTGAAAATCTTTTATTTTATATAGACAGTAAAATAACGCCAAGACACAACGGACAAATGATAAGGAAGTTTCACCTTCAACATAAGAAACTAGTTATTAAAGTCATTAATACAAAACCAAATAAAAAGTGCGAAAAAGATTAAAAATCAAAAGTATTACACTAAATGCTTGTCTTCACCAAGTGATGCAAGAGACTTGGGCAAACATGGCCTTTGATTGTCAAGAACTCTTACGATCAATCTTGGATCCTAAGACTACTACACACACTCTAAGGTGGATGATGGATGATGGTGGTGGATGTGGGTGTTGTAGTGGTGGTGGATTGTGGGTGAAGTGGGAGAGAGGTGGTTTGCCAAGGGATGCCTTTGAAGTGAGCCAAGCACCCCTATTTATAGCCTGCACAGAAGCCGGGACACGACCCCGTGTCCACTGGACACGGCCCCGTGGCCATCCTCTTTCTCTTTCTTCGTTAATTACAATTTGTGTGCATTAGCTCCACACGCCCCCATGTTCGCTGGGCACGGCCCTGTGTGCAGAAGCGTATCTGTACTATCAAGATTTGCAAGATTCTGTGAATCTTAGCGTTGACCACGGCCCGTGTTGAGCTGGGCACGCCCCCGTGCTGGGAATAGAAGCTTCGACAACTTTGTCTTTTCTGCAGACACATGGCCACGCCCCCGTGTCCGCTGGGCACGGGGCCGTGGGCAGCCTTCTGTTTTCTTGTTTTTGCTTTGGAAGATGCTGTCGAGGGGTCGGGCATGCCACGCTTATTCCTTATCTTTGTATTTATGTTAGTTTTAGCTGCATATTTGTTCCTTTTGTTCATTTAAGCTCATTTGGTCCTGAAAATACAAAAGGAAGACAAAAGCACACTTTTTTCCAACATTAGTACTAAAAAGGGTTAGTTTTATGCCTCGTTTGATGTATTTTATATGTTGCATTTTACACACATCAAATACCCACACACTTGAATCTTTGCTTGTCCTCAAGCAAAACTCTTTATTATGTGGCTTACACACCCAAATGGAATGGGTAGAAGAGAAGTTTTGGGCTTGTCTTGAGTGTCGGGAATCCAAGATCTTTATTGGGTTTTATTTTTATACTTATTTACAATCCTATTCGTTATGATTTATTTAGAACGTTTCATTAGAGAAATTACTTATTTGGGCATAACATGCCTTTTTAAAATTCCATTTATATACAAGTTCACATACGTCACGGGAGATCACTCAACACTCGGCCGAAGATGTATTTTTGTGAAACACTCGAGACCGGCATGGAACTTACTTCTACCATATGCTTGCCAAGCAATCAATCCTCCTCCTTTTTAACTATAACCTTTGTAAATATCAAGAGGACTTGGGGAAGGGTTAGGCTTGGGTTAAAGGTAGGTGGTTTTGGGTTAGTGGTTAGTAAAAAGGGCTAAAAGCATAAAAAGCGTCGGTCGTCGTAAAACTTTTTGTTTTTGTGACTTTTATTTAAACTAAGCATTTTCAAAAAAAGTTTCTTTGAGGAACTTGTTTGTTTATTGCTAGACTTCATTTTTTTATTTTTTTTGATAAGTAACGTCACAAGAAGACCGAGTTTTTTACTAAAATAAAAGGTTAAAAGAAAAAGGTTTTGATGGGTAAAGGGCGTTTGTTTTGAGGGTTTAGAAATGAAAAGGTTTAGGCTCAACGGGGTTAACTAGGGGATTTTGGGTAGGTGAAAAAGAAAATGAAAAATAATGGTGTTGAAAAGAAAAAGGGTTAGTCCTAGTGCCTCTTTTACTTACATGGGTTTAAGTTGGTAAGGACCGGGAATGTATCGTCGTGGCAAGTTCTAGGGTCGTAAGAACCAAGCGGCTATTCACACAAGGAACAAAAAATGAGCATTTAGTTTAAAGATGTACGCTTGAATGCTCAATAAAGGCTCAAAACTCACTTGTTGTGGGAATGGGTTTATAATGTGATCAAGTATATATAATCAAATTTTAATTAGATTAGTCATGCCTTTTCATAATTTTCTTATTTGGATCTTTTTATCACGACGCTATCGGTTGTAAATTTGTAAAAATATAACCTTTTTTAGAACTTGTTATTCCCGAATTAAACCAAGACAAGTAAAAAAAATGAAATTTTTTTAAAAAAATTTGGGGTGATTAGCGGTTCCAATAGAGTTTTGTGTAAGGCTTGTTATTAGGACTTGTAAGATTCAAGGTTCTAGCATCCCCCCACACTTAAATTACACATTGTCCTCAATGTGTCCAAAAAACAAGTTTTTTCGGTTGATTAAAATGTGTAAAAGTGGGTTAAAAACAAGATTTTATGTTACTGGGTAGCTGAACACGGGGTGTGGTGGGCTGAGCACGGCCCCGTGCTGAACTTGCTGTAATGATGGAAAATTGTCGGGAGGCTCTGTTTTTTGTGCATGGGGTGTGGTTTTAAAGTTCCCTTGGTAACCTCCACCATTTCGAGTGTGTTTTATTCCTGAAAAGTAAGACTAAACTAGAAAACATAAAAGTTAAACTAATCTAAAACTAAGGATAGTTCCGCGGAATGCCTCCGTGGTGCGCCACGTTTATAAGGGTCCTTGGCTAGACCCACCTTATCGGGTGGTTCTGGCTCATCTTCAATTAGGGGGTCGTCATTGCCAATTAGATATTTAATTGATTGTTCAAGATCGACACCTCTTTTGAAAGCCCCTAATTGAATGGGTAAGTTATTTTTCTTCCGATTGATCAAAGCTTTGTGGGTTTTCACAAAAGGTTGCCCCAACACTAGTGGAGCGTCATCAATGATGACGAAGTCGGTTGGGACTACCGTTTGATTTGTTTGAACTAACACATCTTCAACTACTCCCATTGATTTAATTATTTTCTAATTAGATAGAAAAATGGGTATTTGAAGTGGAGAAAAATCACTAATACTTAATTTTTCAAAAATGTAGTTTGACATTATATTAACACAAAGATTTTATCAATTGTAATATTACTAATAAAGAAATTTTGAAAGAAACATGGAACCGGTGTAATGTTAATTTCAAATGGGTCATCTTTTATTAGTGTAGTTTGATCATTTGTTAACTTAATGCTTACCATTTCGTCAATTTTAGTGTTAGTGTTTAACTCTTTTAAAAACTTAGCATGAGTAGGTACTAAACAATGATTTTTGAAAGAAGGCGACAAGTGATTAATTTCTTGAAAATTAGACTCTTCTTGAATTTTAACGTTAACGGACTCACCTTTTTCGTTGTTTAACTCATGTGTCGGTTTTTCACTTACTTGTTCTTCCATTTTTACCTTTTCAACTATTTCTTCTTTATTACATGTTAATTCTTCCCTTGCGCGGGCTTCTTTTATAAAGCGCTCGATAGTTTTAAGGTGTTCTATTATCTTTTCGGCTATGGGGGAGATAGAATAAGGATCCTCAAAGCTTGAATTCGGAAGTTCGATCCTTGGTTCCTCATAATACTCATATGAGGTAGATGGTTCATACCATTGTTCCTCATTGTAAGTATATGATGGATAAGGGTCGTAACTTGGTTCTTCATAATACTCATATGAGGTGGGTTGTTCACGCCATGGTTCCTCATAATAAGTATATGAAGGTGAGGGCTCATACCTTGGTTCATCAAAATATAAGTGTGAAGGCTCATACCTTGGTTCATCAAGATATGAGTATGAGGGAGAAGGTTCATACCTTGCCTCTTCATAGGATGTGTATGAAGTGGATGGCTCGTACCTGGGCTCCTCATAGTATGTATACGAAGGGGATGGTTCAAAGAGGTCACAATATTGCACCGAATGAGGATTACCACAAATGGTACAATACTCTTCTTTGTAATCATCTTCCTCATAGTGGTAGTTGTAATCTCCTGAGTATTGATCCATAAGAATCACTCAGCAGACCTCAACAGAGTCTCGGGACCAGAAAACAAAAATAAAAACGAAAACAGAGGCTGAGCATGGCCCCGTGTTCAATGAGCACGGCCCCGTGGTCAGGTTCTGTATCTGGGCGTTTTAAAAAGTGTGACTGGTTTTGTGCAGCACGGGGGCGTGTTCAGTGAGCACGACCCTGTGTTCAGACTCTGTTACTGGGTGTTTTTGTAAAAATTGTGCAGCACGGGGGCGTGTTCAGTGAGCACGACCCCGTGTTCAGTCTAATGTAATGCAAAAACTAACTAAAGGTGTAAAAATGTGTGCGCAGTTTAAAAAGGTTTTCAAAAACTGATTAGGCCGTCGATTTTAAGCTTTCTTAAAATCCTTGTGTCCCCGGAAACGGCGCCAAAAACTTGGTGTGTGTTCGGTGTGATATGTTTTTATCTATATTTTAAGCCCTTTTTAACACATTACTCAAGGTTTAAATTTATAAAACACGATATTCTACTAACACTAAACACACACATGGACAAGTGCACCCATCGTGAGCGTAGTATAGCGTTGGTAAGATATCGAGGTCGTCCAAGGACACAAGAGCTTTTAATACCGGTTTATCCTCAACGTCTAATCAAATTAAAATATTTAGAAAATGTTTTAAACATGAAAAGTAAAAACTAAAATGCTGAAAAATAAAAAAAAAACAAAAAAAAAACAGATAGACAAGATGAATCACATGGATCCGACTCGCCTTTAGTGTAACCTTTGATGATTTCCACACTTTTACACTTTTTAAGAGATTATCTTAGTTATAGTAGTAGGCCCCTTTTTGAAGGTGACGTTACCCTCAACCCAATGGTTTGAGTCAGCAAGGATACAATCCCAAAGGGTCGGAATATTGAAAGATAATTAATTAAGTTATTAATGCGTAATGTGGTAGGCCCCTCTTTTGAAGGCGACGTTACCCTCGGCTAAGTGGTTTTAGTCAGCAGGGATACAATCCCATGTAGCTGGGTTAATGTATTAATAGTAGTTTACATATGAGGGGATAAAACCATTCGCACCCCGGCCATCCAATACCAGTGGGTATTGAAGGAGGTCCTAGTAAGCTTGACTCAGGTCCTTGCAGGATCTATACACTGAACAAGGCAAGAACCTTACCAAACCATTCCCTTAACCCCCGACCAGGTAGCCAACATATCTCTATATAGACCTTAGAGATATGAATGGTGAAAATCTTTTATTTTATATAGACAGAAAAATAACGTCAAGACACCACGGACAAATGATAAGTAAGTTTCACCTTCAACATAAGAAACTAGTTATTAAAGTCATTAATACAAAACCAAATAAAAAGTGCGAAAAAGATTAAAAATCAAAAGTGTTACACTAAATGCTTGTCTTCACCAAGTGATGTAAGAGACTTAAGCAAACATGACCTTTGATTGTCAAGTACTCTTACGATCAATCTTGGATCCCGAGACTACTACACACACTCTAAGGTGGATGATGGATGATGGTGGTGGATGTGGGTGTTGTAGTGGTGGTGGAGTGTGGGTGAAGTGGGAGAAAGGTGGTTTGCCAAGGGATGCCTTTGAAGTGAGCCAAGCACCCGTATTTATAGCCTGCACAGAAGCCCGGACACGGCCCCGTGGCCATCCTCTTTCTCTTTCTTCATTAATTACAATTTGTCTGCATTAGCTCCACAAGCCCCCTTGTTCTCTGGGCACGGCCCCGTGTGCAGAAGCGTATCTATACTATCAACATTTGCAAGATTCTGCGAATCTTAGCGTTGACCACGACCCGTGTTGAGCTGGGCACGCCCCTGTGCTGGGAATAGAAGTTTCTACAACTTTGTCTTTTCTGCAGACACCTGGCCACGCCCCCGTGTCCGCTGGGCACGGGGCCGTGGGCAGCCTTCTGTTTTCTTGTTTTTGCTTGGGAAGATGCTGTCGAGGGGTCGGGCATGCCACGTTTATTCATTCTCTTTGTATTTATGTTAGTTTTAGCTGCCTGTTTGTTCCTTTTGTTCATTTAAGCACATTTGGTCCTGAAAATACAAAATGAAGACAAAAGCACACTTTTTCCAACATTAGTACTAAAAAGGGTTAGTTTTATGCCTCATTAGATGTAATTTATATGTTGAATTTTACACACATTAACACCCCTCTAGCTACGGTACACATGTAAACAAAAGCTGCAATAATACTATAAATACACTGCAAATACGTATTCTAGTATTAAAAATAAATTAGGTCAACGTCTACTTTCACCTAGCTTAGTCTTTTTTTAACAGCATCTCGGTCAGGGCTATACATGATCAAAGCTCGGTCAAAGTGGGATTCGAAGCTAAGCATTCACGGGCAAGAACCAACAAGGTGGTAATCCTTCCCACCTCCATTGCAACCACTAGGCTACAACATCATTGGCCTTAGTCTTTCACTTTATGCATTTTTCACTCTCACTTTCTCTCTCTCTCAAGGACACAGAACACACACCATGGTTTTCCCTTTTGATAATATTTATAATCATAGTTTTTCCTTTACATAAACAAATAGCCACCATAAAATGAATAATTTCATATTTGAACGAGCCATAAAATTTTGTGAAGAAAGCTTAAATATGAATAACTAATTGTATGATTTGCATATCTAACACTTTCATATGAATTATGAAGTTTTAAGTTGTCGCAATGTAGATATGAGGTAAACCAACTACGTTTTAAGTATACAATTTTTCATTAAACGGATAAAAAAATAGTGGTAATTTATCAAATTTTCATTAACCCATTCAATAATAATAGTGGTGGTGGTGGTAATAATAATAATAATAATAATAATAATAATAATAATAATAATAATAATAATAATAATAATAATAATAATAATAATAATAATAATAATAATAATAATAATAATAATAATAATAAAACAACAACAAGGTGAAACCTGATGTACGATTTCCACCTGCAAAACTTGCAATGTGAAAGTAGGTGAAAAAGCATGGTACATCGTACTGCAATGTGAAAATATGTTTCAAGGTGAAAAGTGCAAGGTTAAAAGTACCACACTCCAATTTAATTGAATGAATGCCCTTATATATAACTTTAATTTCATAACCAGGAAATTTTATTTAATAATACTTTAAAAACTTGTAATTTGTTACAAAATTTTAAAAAATCTTCAAAAACGAAAATTAAAAGAATAAACCAAATTTGAGTATGTTGTTAGAAAGCGTTGGGGACGAGCTCTGTTTCTAGGGCGTATTGGTTGGGGGAAAAGCAAAGATAGTTGGGGAACAGAGTAAAAGAATGTAGAGATGGTTTAATTATGCATTTGTTTGAGATAATTGTTATTATCTTGCTTGAATACTGAAATTAAGAATAATTAGATTAATTAAGAATTATAATCTGTGTTATCCTTTTTCAAATAATAAAGTTAAAAACAATTTTAATATTTGGATATTGTTTTCATTAGTTAGCTATATTAGCTATCATGTTGTGATCAGTGTATACGGAAAACTTAACCTTTTCTATAACTTAACTTTATTTGCATTTATAACATTAATATAACTTAACTTTATTTGCATTTAAAAAAATTGTTGAAATAAGAATGATTTGGAAACTTGTAAAGTATATTTTATAGAGGTACCTCATAAAGCTATTATTATAATTTCACTAAATAAACTAACCAATTAAGACAATTTATTTAAATAGCTAAAGAAGGTGGCTCGACAAACTAACTTGTAACATCTCAATCGTGTAATTCAACAACACGTGACGAAAACATCAGGGAGTCACGTTAGCAATGGCGGAGCATAGTGTGAAATAGGGGGTGCACCCTCCCCCTCCCTCCCCCCGGAATGTTTCGGTTAGAAGTGTAAAATTTCCTATTTTTCATCCGAAAATTTTAAAATTATATAAGATTGTCCCCCCAATTATTTTGCCTAACTATTTATACAATATATAAATTGGGTCTCATGACTTTCCGCCCCCTCGGAACTTTTGGTCAAGCCCCGCCACTGCACGTTAGACCATGCGTAGTGGTGACAACAAATAATGCCCCACCCATGGGCGTTGTCCGCCACGTGTCATCCTAGTCAGCAAATGGACATTTTTCACAATGGGGCGTAGTGGTTATAATGCACAATAATGCCCCTTCAATCATTGCACAATTATTAATTTTTTAATTAAAACTAATAAAATTCATTAAATAAAAACATTACATTCTTAAAAAAACCGGAAATAAGAAAAAAAAATTAAAATCCTAAAAAAAATTAAAAAAAAACGAAACAAATAAATAAAATACTATTAAGCTAGAGTCTGTATTTTTGACGGATTTGTTCCCGACGCATTTGGGCTAGGGTCAACGCGTCGCCTGGGAGATGGTCGATGGGTATAGACAAAAATTTTATATCTTTCTCCATTTGTCTCGATTTTTGTATCGCGAAAAACTTTTTGTTTTCGGCGTTTCTTTCCTCCATAGTTTGTAAACGCTTATGAACGAGATCTCGAATGTCCTTAAGGCGTCGATTCATCTCTTCGAAATCTTGCTTCATTATTTCGATATTAGCAGAAGAGGACTCCGGGTGGGTGTGTCCGGGTCAACCGACGATGATGTTTTGAACAACTTTGATTTACATCTAACGCTAGACGTCATCGTCGGTACGTTTGACCATTTGGGACTTCCTCATAAAAGCTCCCAACATCTTAAATACTTGAAACTGCCTTTCGTAGCATTGTATTCTTCCAACGCTCTTGTTATAACATTACCGTCGTTTTGGCCGCTTGCCCTGTTGTCCCAATTGCGTTGAAATACCTCATGAAATTGATGACATTTCCAGTTGATATCGGTCCATTTGCTTGAAATAGAATTTGGGCATACGCAAATACGTTAGGATCCATGTCTTGTAGGCTGAAGCTTGGTTACGGTTTCGTGGTGTTCGGGTTACCGAGTCTCGACAACACACCAAATGGGGGTCGGAAGGGATTCATGCTTGCTGGTGAAAAGTTGAAAAAATAGTGGAGAAAGTTTTTAAAAATTAGAGAATGTGGGTGAAAAGTTTATAAATAATGAGGTGAAAAGTGGGGATTATATAGGGTTAAAAGTTGAAATAAAAAAATAAATATTTATTGCAGTTGACCGTTTGATCAACGGTACAATTTTGAAATTCGTGTGGGCTCCAACGTGGTGTAAAAAACGCTTTTCGAATTTCTGGTTCAAAAACGCCCCGGGGGCGGTGGCTCCGGCGTGGTGGGGAGTTTTTTTTGTAAAAAAAAACGCCTAAATACATAACGACTACGGGTGGTCTTACAAATTGCTCACAACACATGGTACTAAATTGTTTCATTATGTTAACATTGTTTTACAATACACAGAATACATGTAATTGTCTTTTGTTTAAAGAAGTCTAAGACCCGGATGCGATCCTATGTGTAGCATGCTTGAATAATCAAAACCTGAAACATATGTGAAAAAAACGTCAACAAAGAATGCTGGTGAATACATAGGTTTTGTTAGCCAAATTAATGGCAAAAGGTTTGGTATTGCAATATTTTGACAACTACGAGAGTTGTCAATTGAAAATGGACTCTTTGAAACCAATGAATGGCAAGAAGGTTTAGTATTGCAATACATTATCTTGATTATGAAACTTGTGGCAAAAGAGTTTTGTATATGGCAAGATGATTATTACTAGGTAACTTTTATGCCATAGAAAATTGTACTTGTTCTTTGTTCTCTTGTACTTTGTTTCGTTACAACCTTGAATTCGGTCAAGAACTTGTAGGAGTATTATTAGAAATCTAATCAAGGATTTATAATAATACTCTAGACATCCTTTTAAGAATCTATCATATTTTAAAATAAGAAGATTCTTCAAGGATTTGGCAAATGTACATTGTCTTGTTTGAACACAAAATCCTAAAGTGATTTGGATAACGCTACAAGAGTAATACAATAAGAACACTTATATATAGGAAGTACCAACGGCGTATCCACCATGTTCTTATGGTATTACACTCATTTCGTTATCTAAATCACTACTAACCACATAAACACATAATCCATTGTCTTGTCATATTGTCTTGTCTCAAACGTATAAAGTACACATAGAAATCCATACAAGGACTTGAATTAGCACTTTAAATATCCTACATGTCACACCCTGACTTTTGCGGAAGCGTGTGATGTGTGACTTGATCAATATCATTGCATTCAATTATAATAAACAACTAAATGATTAAAACTTGATGTTCATCCATACATAAGTTTCAAAATATTACAAACCCAAGTTGTTAAGTTAAACCAACAAACTTCAAGTTAAGTTACAAACCATCCAAATGCTAAGTTCCATAAGGGACTTTTTTAAAATAAAAGACTTTTTAAACTAAGGCTTTGATTCGTATATCTTATCGAAGATAAAATATACTAACCAAACCCTTCCAAAAAGGATGACATCAAACTTGAATTATCTTCTTGAAACTTTCATAACGCCGCCAGATCCAATTAGTTTTCTGAAATACATGTAATTTGAAAACATCAACAAAAGTTGAGCGAGTTCATGTGTTTTGTATGCGCGCTCGTATAAACTTGTAATCATTTTCTTTTAAAAATCCATCATCAAACAACAACAATTTTCATAAAACTTACCATGAGCCAAAAATATGCATTTTTACAATATGTCATAAACTTGTAGTTAGTAAAAACTTGTAGTAATTTAACATGTTGTTTAATAAGTTGTAAGAACACTAAATCTATGGTTTTTATTTTATAAAACCCATTCTTGTGAAATTTCCATCTTTACAACTTGTAAGATGATTTTTCAAAAATTAATCTTCTTGTATTTTTCATGTTACATACACTTTTCTAGTTCCTTTTAACCTTCTAAAACATGGTTATTTTCCTTTAAAATCAAATCATGTGAAATCTTGTAGTAAACTTTAATTTCTTGAAAATATTAATTTTGAAATCCTTTACTTTCAAGACTTTACATCTTGTAGGATTCATCATCCTACAAAAAAACAACCTCATCTTCAAGTTCATAGTTTACATAGATGATGATCAACATGATTTTCTCAAGATCAATCCTTATACTTGCTAGATCATGTGTTTAATCATCATCTAGCAAGCTTCTTATGATGATCAACACCATACATACAAGAAATCAACAAACAAGTTTACTACATACACTTAAACATCTTTGATTTTCATGATTTAGAGCTTTATGTTCATGTTCATCTTCAAGTTTTGTTGAGATTCTTTAAATTACCAAGTTACATTATACTTTAACCACTAAAATCATGAGTAAAAATAGGATCAAAGAAGCTTACTACTAGCACTATGGCTAGGGAAGAACAAGAAGCAAAGTGATGAAGATTTGAGGTGGATAATAGCTCCTTGTGAAGGTCCTTCCAATTCATTTGCTTCCCACCTTCCTAGTTATGCTTAAGACACCTTAGAATCACCTTAGAATGCATGAAAATGGATTTGAAATGAAGATGTATGGAGATGGGAGTTGGGCCGTGAGTTTAAGGGAGGAGAAGAGAAGTTTTGGTGAGTTGAAGATGACGAGAATGAATGTAGATTATGTCTTATGGTTTATATAAAATAACTTCCAACATTTCATTACGTGGGGGATAATATGTCTAAAATCATCTCAACATATCTAATAAATTATTCAAAGAAAATCACAAGTGGGACCCTCTTTGTAACCGGCCCTAAAGGGGGGGGTATTAGTTGAGTTTCAACTTCAAGTTAAGTGTTCTAGTTAGATTTCAAGTGTAATGGTAAGTGTTTAATGTGTTATAGTGTTTTAGGGTGTATTATGGTGTTGGGTGATCATAACTAGCTTTGTAACATTAAAACAATGCTTCTAGTTGAATTTTGGTGTTTCGGGTAGTGTCTAGTTGTTCGTTTGGTTACCGGTTCGTTAAGGTGCTAAATCGCGCAGTTTAGTGTGCTTTATGATGTCTTTTATGACAGTTTTGATTCCGGACACTTATCAAGGTATTCTGGACCATTAAACCACATTTCTGCATTATATTTTGAGGTTTAAAAGCTAATTTTTGCTGTTTTCTGCAGAATTCTGCAGTTTTAGTGTGTTTCGAGCACTTTCTGTCACTTAAATCATCACCCGAAAGGAAGTTTTATTATCCCTACTTTCCTACATGCTATTCTAGTAAAACTCTTGGTTCCGGGGCTCATTCTGTGTCTTAATCATCATGTCTGTCTGAGTACTGAACTCCCGTCAGTACTTCTAATTTGTCTGATAACTGTGCTAACTTTATTCTGTGCAATAATTGAACCACATTGTGTTGTATGTAATAATGATAAACAATCTTGCAACATGTAATGCATTTGTATGTTCTTGAAAGTAATCAGAAAATCATTCGTCCCATTAATTCAATCATGCACAGTCATTGAAGTACACATTAATGTTTAATATTGTACGGAATACATGGAAAAGTGCCAGTTGTCACACTACAAGAATCTACTATGAAGATAGAAAGATTCTATAAGGATTAGGCTTATCACATTGTCTTATTTCAAACGTATAAAGTACACATAGAAATCCATACAAGGACTTGAATTAGCACTTTAACTATCCTACAAGAATCTACTATGAAGATAGAAAGATTCTATAAGGATTTGGCTTGTCACATTGTCTTGTTTCAAACGTATAACGTACACATAGAAAACCATAAAGGGACTTGAATTAGCACTTTAAACATCCTACAAGAATCTACTATGAAGATAGAAAGATTCTATAAGGATTTGGCTTGTCACATTGTCTTGTCTCATCAAAATCAAAAATCCTAAAGTCCTATTGGTGATTCGGATAACGCTACGAAGGGTAATACAATAAGAACACTTATATATAGGAAGTACCAGCGGCGTATCCACCATGTGCTTATTGTATTACTCTAGTTTCATTATCTAGATCATCAATAATACTCTACACATAAACAATAACCATTGGCGCGTTCATACGTAAAGCACTTCTTTAGAAATCTCATTATTACGATAGAAAGATTTGAAATAATACTTTAAACATCCTACAAGAATCTAACTATGAAGATAGATAGATCCTATAAAGATTTGGTTTGTGTCAGGTGTCGTGTCTTGCTTTATAAGCATAATACACAAAAAGCACTTAGTAAACACATATAGGCTATACATTTGAGAAAAAATGGTTACACATATGAATCACCCCAAAACATTTGAAAAACGTAAAAGAGGAGACTATGTGCTCACGGGTTTGCGTATATGTCTTATTTAATCGAATAGCAAAGCTTAATGTGCAAGTGTTGAAGTGGTTCCTAGTGTATCAGATAACTATGTGTTAGTGTATCGAAACTTGAAACTGGAGATCGGATAGAATGAGGTTTCATAAACCAAACGAGAGTTGGATCTCGTATAATATGGTTCATAATACGTTACATTCTGATCCTTACTCCTTTATCTCTTTCTCGGCTCACATACTGGTTGAGAAGAGATCTCAACTGTAGGAAGTTGCCTGCTACCCCATCGGGTGTCAAATCAATGCATGTGGGTGTACTTGTTACACCGATTTGAGGGGAAGGAACCCCTGAACGAGACGGGGTTGGCGTCTGAAAGGAAGAGAACTCCGGATACGTGGTTCCCATAGGAGTGCTTCCGGAGTGGAGAATGAGGCGGGTATAGCTGGTGGAGTTTGGCTAGTACTAGGTGTTGAAGTACGAGGTACTTGATTCACCTCACCCGGAGATCCACTTTCAGACATGATAATCTTGACGAAGTTGGAGCTACAATACTGGTCTTTAAGGATAAACTTAGTGGCACAGCCCCACGGTGGGCGCCAACTTGTTACTACAACAAATGTAAGACCAAGGATAGTGATTAGGTTGGTTAAGCAAAAGGGTTCAAGAGTCTTGATTTGCCTAACGCAGGTCGTAGGGTCCCCCTACGTATGCAATACGCAAGGTCGGATCACTCCACTATAGATTGCTTTAAGTTCAGGATTGAAAGGAATTCAACCCAGAACTTGTGCATGCAATGCGATAGTATTTTGGAGGGTGAAGAATAGAACAAGTAAAGTACAAGTTCTAGAGAGAGAGAGAATTAGATTTCGCAATGTTTGGTTGAATGACCAAGTGTGGTCATTTATAGGGAAAGGGTGTGCCAAGAGAGGAAACCTTTGACTAGTGATCCGGTGATGCAGTGAGGGGGTTGCCCTTTTTGGTAGGTTGGAGGCTTCGGACCTGCGGGTAAAATAATGTCACTTCTAATGTGCTCTTTTTGCGGCTAAGCGGGAGAAGCCACACGTAAAGTGTGATGGGACGTGACACTGTCCCATGTTTTTTGTTGTTCACTACAACTGGTCATCTTTCGAACCCTTTAACCTTTCAACCATTTTAGCTATATTACACTTTAGTTAGTTTGTTAAGCTTGAGCTACCCACGTCATCATCGTCAATATGACATGATTTGAATTGTTTAAATGAATTCTAACTAGATTACTAAAGGGAATTTTAATCGGATATAATTCCGCCATGCAATTAATATGTCACATTAATAAAACAAAACAATAAAAAATAGATTTAAAAAAAAATGTACACTGATTCCCAACACGCGCAACCACCACCTCACCTCTGGTCGTCTACAACCACAACCGTTTACAACCACCACCTCCACCCCCTTGTCTCTGGTCTCAATCTCGTTTTAATAGCAACACTGGTTTGATTCGGATTTTGTTTGTGTTGTGGTTGGAAAAAGAGCAATGAGGCCATAATTTCTGTGACAAGGGGTTTGGTTTGGTTTAGATCTAGTTCTTTCGGCAACACTGATTTGGTTTTCTGAAAACAATGTTGGGTTTGGTTCTGATCTTGACTCACGACGCCGGTCATGGTTTGAACCAAAACGAGGTCACAATTTCGGGAATGTGGGAAGTGTTGGAGATGTGAACAAGTGGTGGTAGGTGGGTACAGCTATAGCGGTGATGGGTTTTGGGATTTTCAACGGGGGCGGGATAATGTTTCCATAGAATAGAGGTAGTGGATTGGTGACAGTGGAAATGTGAGTAGAGAGGAAGATGGTGGCAGAGATAGTGGTGAAGGGCAGTGGTGGATTGCGTGATTAGAAGGTTAGGTTTATGTGTAAAACAGTCAAGTAGCATCAATGACACACTGTCACCAGCGACCATCAACACTGGAAAAGTTTGTAAAATAAAATAAATAAAAAACGGAAAAATAAAACAAACAAAAAGTAAACGTAAGAACATTGAACGATACACGCTCGTTGCGGTGCGTTAATGCGCAAAAAATAGTCCGAAACTTAAAACACAGCGCGACCAGTAATGGGGAAAATAGAGGTAAAAACTTTGAACCATGGCGTGTTAACTCGAAAAAATTCGAACAAAACGTCAAAAGAAAAATTTGTAAAAATGAAAAGTATATGGATCAAAGTTGAAAGTAAAAGAAATATTGGGTTAAATGTAAAAGATGAAAACTATTATGGTTAAAACTAATAACAAAGTAAGATACAACTTACAAAGCATGTGGTATAAACCATAATTAATAATCAAGTTGCAATTTAGTAATATATATAAGATCTATTGATCGAAAACACTGAAAGTTAACTATACATACGAATTTGAGAGTAAAGATCAACAAATACTTGTTTTATTTGTTGCATAAAGGAGCCAATAAGATCATGACACTTTTTAAAGGTTGTACTGGATAGTATAAATATTGTACATCACTATTAACAGAACTTAAACCCTGGGCTTATAGCTTAGTGGTTATGGAAATGAGGGAAGACTTCTGACCGAAAGGTCTCGAGTTCGATTCCTGATCCACCCGGGTTTTACCGGCTTTGCATTGTCGTGCCCTCGGGCGGGTGCAGGGTCGGGTTTTCCCCGGAACTGGTGGCATGGTGGGCTAGGGGCTCCGTGCGTGCAGGTTGGGCTGCCGCGGGCTACCTTTCGGCCAATGGGTGCCGCGTACGGAGTACCCGGCGATTCTTATGTTGGACGTTCAAAAAAAAAAACTATTAACAGAACTTGTCAAACTTGCAAATGTAACTTATTTAATATTAATTTAAAAAGTTAAATATAATAATTTTGGATTATACTTTTTATTTTTGACTCTTACATAATTTTTTTTTTTCTAAAAACCTAAAAAACCGAACCAAACCGCTGTTAAAACCGAAAAACCGAACGGTTTTTAAAAACCAAAAGCCGATCATTTGAGTAACAATTTTACCTTCAAGTGGGAGATTATTGGCTTTTGTGAATGCTTAAAAGATTTTCGGCCTATTTTGGGCCATGTTATTCTCGTTGTGTCTAAGTCACGAACCCTAGTTGTTATGTTATATACAACCCCTTATAATATCATAATCTTTGTGTGAGTTTAATGAAATAATCTAGTTGCAGCTCGTGAACGTAGGTCCCCTGTTAGGACCAGGGCCGAACCACATAAAAATCTTATGTTGCATTTATCATTTTAATATTTTCTGTCTGCATAGTTATGTCGTTTATATGTATACGTTGGTTTCGCTGCGTCACTTGATAGGTCATCTTCCACTCAGATTTGTCCTTTCTAAGGGTAAACTTTTTTTTTGGAAGGTGACTTTCTATGTACTGGACCAGTGGTCACCGGGTTAATGTCAAATACATTCCCCCGTCAGCCCCGCGCCTGCGGACGCGATGTTCGATTGGGCCCCGGCCGCCGCGTAAGCTGACTTCCGCCCGGAAACCATACTGCCCCCACACGAGAGACTCGCTGGGGTAACAGCTGGGTAAAACCGGGTTGCCCTCAAGACCGCACCATGCCTCGGTAGGATACGATCCATCATTGGGACGTCCCACCCCCCGTATGCAACACCCGGGAGTCGAACCGGCGACCTCCAAGGAGGAAGCCGGCCCAACCCAAACCACATGGGATTGCCAAATGAGCTAGGGGGCGGGATTCTAAGGGTAAACTTAATGATATGAATTTTCTTTATCGGCATTATACTAAGAATTGGGGAGACTTTATATTCATCCACAACTATAAACACTAGTTAAAGATGGGTCTATCCGGGAATGTATACGCGGCTTTGATACCAAGATGTGTGTATGTGGGAATTGGGATATTGCCTAAAGTGATATGTGGATGTGGTGTTGATACCAGTCAAAATTTCTTTGTAAAATGATTCATTCTCCCTCTTATAAATCCCCAAACATCTTGCATATCACTCATCTAACTCCCAACATACGAGTCAAAAAAAAAAAAATGAAAACTTATTCTTATATGGGAAAAAAACTAGAACAACTTTGTAACTCATGTTTCATTCGATTCACATGGTTTCATCTACTAGGAAACAAGTTTACCTTAGAGTTGATCTATTTTCTGTTAATTTCTTCCTTAGGTTTTTCTATTCTCCGATCATTGGATGCAAAAAGTCCCACTTTCACACCAAGAAACCTCGACTTGTTCTTCACCTCGGTCTCTGCGGCCACTGTTACAAGCATGTCCATCGCAGAAATTGAGGTTTTTTCCAACTCACAACTTGTCATTTTGACAATTCTTATGCTCATAGGTGGCGAGGTGTTCACTTCGATGCTCTCACTCAATCTCCGTACGATCTTTTTTAAGGTATCAAACACTACTAAACAAATGAGTATTACCAACGTTGAACAAGTTGACACCTCGGTGAGCAACCACCACACTCATTTCAGCAATAACAACACAATTCTTGAACTTGAAAGTTCAAAATCTGAAACTGTTGATCATATGGAGGTTTTAAAGAACAAATCAATAAAGTTTTTGGGTCGTGTAGTATTGTTTTACCTACTATTTGTCCATGTTTTGGGTCTGGTCTCAGTTTTTATTTGCCATCTCAAGTGCAAGAAACATACTCAAGCAAAAGGGTCTGCATGCAGTCACTTTCTCCTTCTTTACCATAGTTTCATCCTTTTCCAATTGTGGGTTCATTCCAACCAATGAAAACATGTTGATCTTTAGAAAAAAACTCTGGCTTGTTGTGAATTATAGCCCCTCAAATTCTCTTAGGTAACACTTTGTACCCTCCAGTTTTAAGATCTATCATATGGGCTGTAGGAAAAATCACCAAGAAAGAAGAAACTAGGTACTTGTTAAGAAACTCAAAAGTAGTTGGGTACTATCATCTTCTTTCTTACACACACTCGTTCCTTCTTCTGATAACAGTGCTACTTTTTCTCATGGTGCAATATATTTTGTTTTCATCAATGGAGTGGACTTCAGGGTCACTGGGAGACCTGAATGTCTACCAAAAACTTGTTGGGATCTTATTTCAGGTAGTAAACACTCGGCATACCGGTGAATCCGTTGTGGACCTCTCAACCATCAGTGGAGCCGTATTGGTGTTGTTCATATTCATGATGTGAGTGTCTCTTTCTCTATCACTGTTAATATCATGTTTACCTATAACTTATCACATCACGGATTCTTGCAACATAAATTCTAAATACTTTATTTCTTTTGGTTATCCACCTCTTCTCTAAAACACATGTCTAATTTGGAATACTTCTGGTTTTGACAAATTACAATGAACGTTTTAATGTGATTGTATTTATAAATGTATAAGAGATGGTACATGTTGAACCATGGAAAAGTGAAATGAGTATTCCATTTTTGGAATCATAAGAGAATACGAATATAAACTTCTTACACTTTTACAAGCTTTTAACAGTAAGCAAGATGTACTAGTTTATAAGTGGGAACAAATTATTGGCTGTATAAAAACTTATTTGTTGTATAATTGTGTTGCTTTTCATGTGGTGTTTATCTTGCGTCCAAAATAATAGACTTTTCATGAATGATTAATTTTTACAGGTATCTACCACCGTACACCTCATTTTTACCTGTAGGAGAAGAAACTTGTGAACAGGGAAGTAAAAGGAATAGCAAAGTCATAGAGAACTTGACGTTCTCACAATCGACATATTTAGTCATCTTCATCATAATTGTTTGCATAACCGAGAGGAAAAAGATGGTTAAGGATCCACTTAACTTCAATGTTTTAAATATCGTGGTTGAAGTTATAAGGTATCATTAGCTCTCATATATCTCTCTACCTTGTTTGATAGACAAACATGCATTACGGGCTTTAGAAGTTAGTGTCAGAGTTTAGACACTTGATTATAATGACATACAAATGATATTTAAGATCAATTGATTCTAATTAAGTAATTATGACAATAATAACTTTGTTGCTTGTCTAGAAAATTGTTTTGTTTAGATATTAGGGTATTAGGGACGCCTGCTAGTTGGGCGTTGCGGGTGGGTGCCGCTACACCACGGCCGTTACTGCAGATAATAGGGGGTGCGGGTGTAGCTTGAGGCAATGGGTAAGTGACACTACAAGAAATACCCCTCAATAGTGGCGACATCAATAACGGTGACATGTCATATGTCGCCGCTATTAGTTGATCCGGAACGAGGTGTCCCACAACAAACCCCAGCCACTCATTCCTTATCCTGATCCAACGACTGGGGTTTATTCTCAACAATAACGGCGATAGAAGACCCAACATGTCGCCGCTAAAATCCTAAAAGCGCAGCAGGTAGATAGGCGGGCTTCTTCCCTCCATTTGTTTCACTTGTTTTCTCTTATGTAATTTATAGTTTTGGGGACCACTAAATCTCAACCATTGGGGATTGCTTTATTAAAGGGGTCTAAAACAATAAATTACGTAAGAGAAAACAAGTGAAACAAATGGGAAATAACAAAATAGGAAGATCTAATATTGGTGACTCATAAACTCATTTCCCCCATGATTTTCAAATAACTAGAACCTTTTTATACGATAATATATATTTTTTTACATTTACACCATATTAACGAGCATTTTATTCTTTTCAATTTAATTAGGCTATTGCTATAGTATTCTTAATTTTCAATATTTACAAGCTATAACGTTACTTGATTTTGTAACATTACCTTATTATATTACGGTACATAACTACGTAACAATACTTGACTATGTATTATTACTACGTGATTTTGAATGCCTATTACGTGATTTCATTATAGTATTTATATGAAAACTCACTAAATGATTACGCACTAACCATAACTGTAACAAAAAACCAAACATATAATATATAGGCTAATATTTTAGGTCTAATGACGAATTAAGTATAAATGTAATACAAAATATTAACCAATCAACCTTTAATAACAACGCAATGTTGTATATTACAATTTTAGTCACATAATAATGCATAAACAATTAGGTTCTCATTATTGAAAATGTAATCACGTAATAAGCATAAGTGTAATAACATCAAGTACAAAAAACAAAATGAACGTATAATCATGTAATGATATATATTGAATGTGTATTCACATCTTTTGTAAAAAAAATTAAATAAGAAAACTAGAGCAATAATTTACTCAAATTAAAAAGAACTAAATACTTGTTAATACGGTGCAATTTAAAAAATTATAGTATGAAAAAGTTATAGACGTTTGAAAATCGTGAGGAAAATAGGTTTGTGAGCCAACAATATTGGATTTTCCTAAAATATCACTAATTCCAGCTGTACTGACGGTAATCATGTGACCAAACAGAACAGGGTTCGGTTTTCAGTCCAGTTCGTAAGTTCGGGTTTAACAACATTGTTTGAAAGAAAGCTATTATTGCAATCAATGATTATGAAAAGTTAAAAATTAATGGTAAAGGTGGAAGGAAAACATTATTATATCCCATCCGAAATTAAAAGGACGGATGCTTTCACTTTATATAATGAAGGGAAAAAATCTAGATAAAGCTGTATTTTTTTTATCATCGGTGACCATCCCGGTGAATATTGCACATATCTGTTCGTACTTATTACTACTGAAATTATTCGAACCGTTTAAAGAATAAACTGGGATTTTAACTTAATGCAGTGCATATGGAAACGTAGGGTTGTCAACCGGCTACAATTGTAACCGTCGACTGAAGCCAAATGGAAGTTGTGAAAACAAGTGGTATGGGTTCTCGGGGAAGTTTAGTGATGAGGGAAAAGTAGTTATCATCATAGTTATGATTTTTGGCAGGCTAAAGAAATTTAGTATTAATGGAGGCAAAGCTTGGAAACTCATGTGACCACTACTTGTAAGTTCATATCCTCTAGATATATAGGTAATGTATGTAATTCTTAATTATATGGGTTGAGAGTGATGTTAAGAATGCTCTTCTCAAGTGCAGATTATGTTACATTCTATTTTCCTATACGTTTTGGATCTTGTCATCTATCCTTTGTACTAACACCTATAAAAACTACATACTTACTTTATATTTAAGATAACTTATACTAAAAAAATTTATGTTTTTTTTTCTTTTGTTGCTATTCTTGGTATTTGCCGAGAAAAATGGAACAGAACTGTTGAATATTCGTTGAATTGAATGCGAATTTCTTCAGAGTATTTGCAGAATTCGTATAATAGCGTTCATATAAATTATGAATTGATAAACTGAATGTTATGATACAAAGGTATATATATACCCGTACAGGAAACCGATAACTACCCTAAATAATACATAACTTATGATAAATGAATAATAATTAAATATGTAGTAATATATCTAGCTTATATATATATATATATATATATATATATATATATATATATATATCTAACACCCTCCCTTAAGCTAGATCATCTCAGTGACATCCGTAGAAGTTCCTTTAGCCGCTTGAAATCCTTTGGTTGCAATGCTTTGGTCATAATATCTGCTAATTGATCTTTTGTTGCACAAAAGATAACAGTTACTTCTTGTTTCTTGATTAGATCTCTAATAAAGTGATATTTAACCCAAATATGTTTACTTTTCCCATGGTAAACAGGATCTCTAGCCAAGCATATAGTTGACTTATTGTCACAGTATATAGGAGTAGGAATGGAACAATCATTTGATTCTTGTAGATCATTTAAAATTCCTTTGATCCATATAGCTTGACAACCGGCCAGAGATAATGCCATATATTCAGCTTCAGTTGAAGACAAGGCTACCACCTTCTGCTTCTTTGACTGCCATGATACAGGACCTGATCCTAAGTGAAAAATATATCCAGAGGTACTCCTGCTATCATCCATATCTCCTGCATAATCACTATCAGAAAAACCCACAAGGTTTTTCTTTCCTCCTTTGGAATATGTAATTCCTTGATCTTGTGTTCCTTTAATATATTTTAGTATACGTTTGGCTGCCTCCCAGTGACTTTTCTTTGGACATTCCATGAACCTACTAACTTTGCTTACAGCAAACATAATGTCTGGTCTTGTATTAGTTAAATACATTAGACTTCCTACGAGACTTCGATATATACTCTCATCTACTAAATCTTCCGGATCATCTTTGGATAATTTTAATCCGTATTCCATAGGTGTAGAAACAGTATTGCATTGTGTCATTCGAAACTTCTCCAATAGACTTCGCATGTATTTTCTTTGAGAGAGTATAATGTTTCCATTTTCATAAAGAACTTCCATACCGAGGAAATAATGTAACCTACCCATGTCAGTCATCTCAAACTCCTTATTCATTGATATCTTAAATTCATCAATCAATTGCATGGAATTGCTTGCAATTATTAAGTCATCTACATACAAGCATATTACTAACTTTCCTTCTTTCGAATCTTTGATGTATAGTGTATGCTCATATGTACATTTCTTAAATTCATGTTGTGTGAAATATGAATCAATACGACTATACCATGCCCGTGGTGCTTGCTTTAGTCCATAAAGAGCTCGTTTAATATGACATACCTTTTGTTCTTCCCCTTCTTTAATGTATCCTTGAGGTTGCTCTATAAATACTTGTTCCTTCAGCTTTCCATTTAAGAAAGCCGTTTTGACGTCCATTTGATGAAGATGCCATCCGTGTTGTGCTGCTAGTGCTAATACTAAACGAACTGTTTCGAATCTTATTACTGGTGCAAACACTTCCTGATAGTCTATTCCAAACTTTTGCTTGTATCCTTTAACCACTAGCCTGGCTTTGTACTTGTCCACATTTCCCTTCTCATCATACTTAGTTTTATATATCCATTTTACACCAATTGGTTTTTGATGTTTCGGTGGATCTACTAATACCCATGTTTGGTTCTTAATAATAGATTCCATTTCTTTATCCATTGCCTCTAACCACTTCGAATCTTTACTTGCTTCTTCATATGTTGTCGGATCTGTGCTTGTATAAAGAACAAAATTCACCACTTGACTTTCATTGTATTTTTGTAGTACTTCTGCATCAGTTAGTGCTCTAGTGTCCCGAAATAAATTGTTTATACTTTTAGTCCGAATTGTTTCATTTTCCGAATCTGTAGATGATGAATCCTCATGTTGCTGTTGAACTTGAACATCATTCTGCTGTGAGATCCGATCCGTTCCAGAGATGTCATCATGTTGTTGAGAGTTTTCGTTAGTTTCCTGAACTTGCTCTTCCTCTACTGAATCTGCATCTAAGTTGTTTACATTCTGACATCGGTCTTTATCCGGCACATCGTTTTGTCTATTTTCTTCATCATACACAATCAAAGGTACATTTGATGCTTCATAGTTGAAGATCCATCTTTTATTTTCATCAAATATCACCTCACGACTGATAATGATCTTGTTGGTTTGAGGATTATACAGTTTATAACCCTTACTGGCTTCACTATAACCAACAAAAATAGTCTTTCCGTCTTGTTAGATAGTTTGTCTCTTTGTTGTTTAGGTATGTGAACATAAGCTAGACACCCGAATACTCTCATATGTTCTATACTTGGTTTCTGTCCATTCCATGCTTCATACGGAGTAATGTTTGGTCTAGTCTTTGTGATTGTCCGGTTAAGAATATAGGTAGTACATGCTACAGCTTCTGCCCAATAACAATTCGGTAATTGTTTCGTGTTCATCATGCTCCTACTTAGTTCCATTAATGTCCTATTCTTTCGTTCGGCTACTCCGTTCTGTTGAGGAGAATAGCTATTCGTAAGTTGATGGCGGATTCCATTGAGTTTCAAGTAATCTTGAAAGGTTTTGCTGCAGTATTCTCCTCCACGATCTGTTCTTAATGTTTTAACTAAGTAATTTGATTGCTTCTCATTCAAGGCCTTGAAAATTTTGAAATAATTAAGGGCTTCAGATTTGTATTTTAGAAAGTATACCCATGTCTTTCGAGTGTAGTCATCTATGAAAGTAATGAAATATCTACACCCACCTATTGACTTCGTTCTCATTGGTCCGCATATGTCGGAATGAACAAGTTGCAGAGGTTCACTTGCTTGCCATGTTGTTTTCTTTTGAAAAGGTTTCCTAGCTTGTTTTCCGGATATGCACCCCTCGCACACATTATCATCCTTTTTCATATTTGGTAATCCAACTACTAATTCCTTATTTGCCATATCAATTAATGTCTCCATATTTACATGTCCATAACGCTTGTGCCATAAATTCGAAGGATTCTTAGTTGTCATATTCATGACAAATTGTAGATCATTTTCCGGATAGAAGGGAAACATCTTATTGCTCGTCATTTTGACTATACCTAGAATTTCATTATTCGTATCCTTGATAGTACATCTCTCCCCTTTAAATGAAACATCATAACCCCTTTGTATAAGTTGTCCTACGCTTAACAAGTTGTGTTTTAAACCTTTTACATAAAACACATTCGGTATCTTCCTTGTCCGTCCTTGTAATGAGATTGAAACATCTCCGCTGCCTAATACATCCAACCTTTTATCATCACCCGTCCTAACCTCTTTCTTTAATGATTCATCGAGATGGATGAATAGTTCTCGGTTACCGGTCATATGATTGCTGCAGCCACTATCAAGATACCAACAGTCACCTTTGACTGTCTCTTCCATATTGAATATCATGAACATAGTATCTTCTTGTTCATCAGTTTCTTCTTCCTTGTGAATTAACACATTATTCGTCTTTTCGCGTTCATCCTTCTGTTGACAGAACTTGGCAGTATGACCAAGTTTGTGACAGTTAAAACACCTTATCGAATTCATGTTCCGACCCCTGTTCTTGAATCGTCCCCTTCCCACAGAATCATTTTTATTTGTTTGCTTATATCTATCTTGATTTGCACTTGTAATTTGAAAGGCATGTTCGACTGGACTATCATCATATCTCTTCAATCTCTCATGAGATTGAAGAATCCCCATTAATTCTTCGGTGGAGATATCTTCCAGATTTTTTGTTTCCTCTACGGTTATCACAACAGACTCGTAATTTCTAGTTAAACTTCGTAGAATTTTTTCTACAACTCTCTGTTCTTCTAGTTTTTCTTCATTCATTCTTAATTGATTCACTATATGGGTTATCCTATTTGAAACACAGAATGCAACCTATTTTATTGGGATTTTTTGTTAAAATAGCTAGAAAATAAGGGAAGATTAATTATAATCACTAGCACGACATTGGTAGACATGGAGAACAGTTTATTGGCTAATTCTTAGGTGTGGTCTCAATTTTGGTTCGGAGAATATACTTATGAAGAAGGGTCTACAGGGACTTATATTCCACACTAGTACAAAAATGTGCATGATATCCACTCAATAAAGTACCAGGACTATGTTTTTAGCAAATGAATGAACAAGGTATTATTTTGAAGATCCACCGAGGTTGTTAGTAGAAAGCTAGGTTGTATATCCTTAACTAAATATAGTCTAGTTTTTTTTTTTTTTTTTACATAGAACATGGTTTTATTACTTTCTACATCATAAAAACCGCTCTCATTTCAAAAACCATGTTCGACGAATTTATCTGTAGTTGATCATGAGGTCTAGGGTCAGAAAATGAGTATAAAAACTTACATTTTTGGCTGTATAAAAACTTATTTGTTGTATAATTATTGGCTCATAAACTTCTTACACTTTTACAGGCTTTTAACAGTAAGCAAGATGTACTAGTTTATAAGTGGGAACAAATTATTGGTTGTATAAAAACTTATTTGTTGTATAATTGTATTGCTTTTCATGTGGTGTTTATCTTGTGTCCAAAATAATAAAGTTGTTAAGTGTCCTGCCGGAGTAGTAGTTGATTAGATGGTGCTTGAATGAATGTTTAATTTTTACAGGTATCTACCACCGTACACCTCATTTTTACCGGTAGGAGAAGAAACTTGTGAACAGGGAAGTAAAAGGAATAGCAAAGTCGTAGAGAACTTGACGTTCTCACAATTGACATTTAGTCATCTTCATCATAATTGTTTGCATAACCGAGAGGAAAAAGATGGTTAATGATCCACTCAACTTCAATGTTTTAAATATCGTGGTTGAAGTTATAAGGTATCATTAACTCTCATATATCTCTCTACCTTGTTTGATTGACATGCATTACGGGCTTTAGAAGTTAGTGTCAAAGTTTAGACACTTGATTATAATGACATACAAATGATATTTATTATTTAAGATCTATTGATTCTAATTAAGTAAGGCTCAATCTATTTGGACACCCTCTGCGCCTATTTTCACACTTTTTGTGCCCTAGACGCCTCGTATAGGGCTATACGAGGCGTCTAAGCACTGAATTCAAGGGGGTCTCAGAGGGTGTCAGGCACAAAGTTTAAGGAACCATATACGAAGGGTACAGCCCTATACGAGGCGTCTAAGTCTTGGGTTTTTTTTTTTTGGCTGAAATAAGGGGTGTTTTGGTGGGTTTTGGTATGGTTTTTTGGATAGTTTTTGAAGATTTGTTTTTTGGTTGAAATTTTTTTTGGTTTTAAAAAAAGTTTTGTTTTATTTGTTTTTTACACTATAAAAAAGTTTTTGTTTTTTAAAAATCAACTATTTTAAAAATCGGCTCTTTAAATATATTATATCGATTAAATATTATAATGTTTTTAACATTTTACTTTTTTAAATATTATTTGTCCGATTAAAATTTTATCTCGTTAAAATATTGTTTTCGTATTATATTCAAGGGATATACTGTTTCCGTATTATATTCAAAACATATTTTGTTTCCGTTTTATCTCAACTTAAGACAACAATCATTAAGTAAACGAATAACTGAAAACAAACATAAATATGACATATATAAGATAACTTTGTACATCCATAACAAAAATATATAAGATAAGTTTGTACATCCATAATAAAAATAAAAACAACAACAGGTCTATGCATCCAAATCCGAATCTGGATTTGGCTGCTGCGGCTGCTGATGTGGTGTTCGAGCCGGTGGAAGCGGTATCGGGGGTAATCCCTCTCTCTCTCGTCTATCCTGCTCGGCCCGTACCAGCCAACCTACCAAATCGTTGAGCCTGTCAAGCTCGGCTCGTACATCCGGATGTAGCACAGCTCCTGGGGCATGACCTGGAATAACGTGACGTGGAAACTGAGGCGCCCCGGGAGGTGGCGGTGGCTGTGGCACCGCTGCACCGTCTACATCCTCCGGAGGGTCCTCCACGGGCACTGCATCAGCAGGATCTGCAGGAGGATAAACGGGCTCGAACTGCTCTGGTAGGGGCTCCTCTGTCCATATGCCCCCTCGCGATTTTTAAACCGCGGGCCAACGGGGAACCTCTTGATTACCTTCCTCCCCCACAGCGACTGAAAACCCATCCGCGTCGGCATGACTGGCGACGTCCGTAGATGTGGGTCCTGGTGCAGTACGAGGCCCAATGAACGGGCAATGACGGTCACGTACGCCCCGCCATACAAAAATCCGCGCTCCTGTCGGTGATGGGCGGAGGCGTAGTACTGGGCTAGACCGTGTGCTAGTGTGCACGGCCTCCTATACAACAAACAATATAAGAAAAAAAGATCTGTGGTCGTACACCACTCACGGCTGTAGCCACGTGCTGAAATAGAAGTAGCAAGCAAATGGTGCAGATACCTGCAGATAGTGTTAGCGAAATACAGAAACAGAGATTAATAAACAATGCACATAATCACAATAATTGCCGTAATAAACGTACGTACCTGTACAGTGGATCCCTAATAAACGACACCCTCCCCTTCGACTTGTCGTGCTCCCAATGATTTTCCCCCGCAATCACCTGCCAAAACCCTACAAGAGTGGGTTTGTCAACCACCACTAGCCCCGTTGTGTAAACCTCAGTCTCGATCTCCACCTGCATGTATAAACCACAATGCACCGCAAACTCTACTAGCGTCATCGAACGCAAAACGCCAGCGAGCCTGAAAGAAACCTCAGGCGGAGGGGGAGCATCTGGGTGCGGAAGCGGTACTGGGTCCCCAGGAGCGTGAAATGTGAATGACGAAAGGAACTCGACCAGCAGCTCCTGTAGGTCGGCGTGTGCGCCAAATCAAAAAGACGATGCCACGGCGAATCGACAGGTATAAACCGACGCACTCTAGCCGTCTCAGCAATCTCATCTATCGCATCCCAGTCGATCGTTGCATGCGATCCAATGTGCATCCTCCTAAGCTTCTGGCAATGACGGGCGGCATCGGTGCCGTCGGGAAACTCTAGATACGGGTGACCCTGCAGCGTATCCAGAGGCGGCCGTCGTCTCCGTCGTAGACCCTGCTGAACCGGCTGACCCCCCGGCGGTGCCCCATCAAGCTCTACCTGAATGTCATCGCCCTGAATCAGATCGTCCTCCATAATCAATCTGCAAATAAATACCGTTTACGTATAAAAACAATAATAAATAAATAATAATAATAACAATAATAATACTAATAATAATAATAATAATAATAATAATAATAATAATAATTAATAAATAATAATAATATTAATAATAATATTTAATAAATAATAATAATAATAATAATAATATTAACAATAATAATAATAATTAATAATAACAATAACAATAATAATAATAATATTAACAATAATAATAATAATAATAATAATAAATAATAATAATAACAATAACAATAATAATAACAATAACAATAACAATAACAATAACAATAACAATAACAATAACAATAACAATAACAATAATAATAATAATAATAACAATAATAATAATAATAACAAAAAAAAGTTTCAGAGCCTCGTATAGGGCTATACTGGGCGTCCTGTTCTACGGCTTCATCTTCAACCTCAGATTCAAACCCCCAAACCCAACAAAAACCAAATTTCAGGGCAAACATACGGTCTAAAGGCAAAAACGAGGCAAAAATACTAAACTACGGGATGAAATACGTACCAGTGATGCTTCAAATCTTCGAAAATACGGTCCAAATACTAATCCGAGGCGTATACAGGTGTATGCTCCGTATATATGTTTGTTTTTTTTGTTTGGGGTGATAACCAGGGTCGTCTAGGCCCCCCACCCTTATACGAGGCATAGACGCCTCGTATAGACCTATACGCGTCGTCTGACCTTTTTATTAAATGACCATTTTGCCCCTGTTTAGCCCCCAGTATAGGCTTTAATCAGGGGCAAAATGGTAATTAACCAACCCAGAAAGATATTTCTGGAATGGTTAATTACCATTTTACCCCTGACTAAGGCCTATACGGAGGGCTTTACAGGGGTAAAATGGTAATTTAATAAACTTTTTTTTTAATAATTAAAAAAGAAAAAGTGTAACAGTTGCTGCCCAACATGTATTGGTCGTATAGACCTATACGCGTCGTCTTTTTTTTTAAATTACCTTTATGCCCCTGTTTATGGCCTATACTGGGGACATTCAGGGGTATATTAGTAATCAAAATAAAATATTTTCAAAATTCAAATTTAAAAAAAAAAAAGAAATGTTGCCGCCCCTATAGACTACCCGTACAGGTCTATACGAGACGTCCTTTTAATAAATTCAAATTTTGATATTCAAATTTTCAAAATTCAAATTTTCAAAAACCCGCTCTAACAGACGACCAATCTTGATCTATACGAGGCGTCTAGTTTTGGTAAAATAACCTTTTAGCCCCTGATTTATGCCTAGATTGGGTGCATATCAGGGGCAAAATGGTCTTTTGACCAATCATATACGCCACGTCTAGCTCTATACGAGGCGTATATTTGTAAATTTTTTATAAAAATGTTATTAAATTGTTTTAATCAATTCTAATTATAAAAAAATTATATAAATTTTTATAAAAATGTTATTAACCTGTTTTAATCAATTCTAATTATAGAAAAATGATAGAAATTATAAAAAAAAAATTATAGAAATTGTAGAAAATTATAGGAATTAATACAAAAAATACTATTAATTACAAAAATACTATTAATTACAAAAATCATTCTTCCGTATCACTGTCGATGTAATTAAGACTGGGGTTTGATCTTGGCGGAGGATTCATTATCGATGTATACCATTCTAGACGTGGCAAGTACATATCTTCCCATTGTTCCGTATGGGGTCTTCGGTGGGTCAACCATAGCCCGTGTGTTGGTGGCATTGGATAATCCCCTTCTAGCTTAACATGTATGATGTGGTTCTCGTTAACATGTGTAAGCGTTATGAATAATGGTCGTTGATTAGCCGGAGGACTTAGTATCGGGAAGAAAGTGGAACTCGCACCCATGGTTGTCGTTAACCGGTGCACCCCGATACCGTACGTTTGTGCAATAAGAAGTCCTGCTAAGGGGAAGTCCATCCAGTGATCCTCCCCACAACCGGACACTGAATCCCAAATTAGGCCCTGACGATGCGTGTAAAAATAACCTTCATCTCATGCTTCAAATATTGGGAACCAGATCGATTCGTTCTGATCCATTTCTTGGACAAGTTCCCTTCGAATGAGCCCCCATGAACTCTGATCCATACCTAAGCCCACAGCCACAGACCGAAACCCACAATGACCGTCCGGCATCACATCTCGTATGCACGAGACGTACGGATGGAACACTGGCGGAATGGCATACTTAAACTGTTTGATGATTCCCACGTACTCGTCCCCAATGATTAAAGGAAAACCGTGAGCATCTTGTGTCTCTTTCTTCTTAGAACTCTTTGAACGGCTTAGGCTCGCTTTGGGTTTTTGGGACCTTATAGCCGACTGTTGAGAGGCCTGTGACGGAACGTCCGGGATAAATAAATAAATAATAAATAATAATAATAATATTAATAATAATAATAAATAAATAAATAATAATAATAATAATAATATTAATAATAATAATAATAGTAATTAATACCTGCTTTTTTAAGTACGGACTGTCCGGGATAGGAGGTGTCTCACCACCATATCTACCATATCCACCATAACCACCGTATCCACCATATCCTCCAATGTCCGGATTGTTTTGATGAACGTAAGGAGTGCCCGCGGAAATGAATTGCTGATGACCACCGTATCCACCGTCTCCTCCGTATCCACCGTATCCACCGTTTCCTCCGTATCCACCGTCTCCTCCGTAAGAATATTCACACCCGTATCTATAATCCGGATACCCTTGTTGCGTCGGATAACTTGGTTGACCAGCATCGTATGAGTCATCTACGAGGGCTGTTTCATCAACATGGGGATGCTTGTTCAAATCTAGAAACGGTCTGTTTTGTTCTCCTTTTATACTAGACACAACCTCCTCTTGCTCATTAGAATCGGGAACGCCAGACTCCTCCAAAATAAACAACCGTATCATCATTAGTAAATAATAAACTAAAACAACAACTAATTAAAACATTTAAGCTAATAACTGTTACTGGAACGCTTTCGTGCACCCAGTTGTCGCTAGAATACTGCCCGAAGACATAGTTGTCGTCCCAGTATGATGACATTTCAACACTTCGGGACGATAAGAACACAAATGCAAACAACAATTCTTTCGAAGAAACACAAGAAGAAGAAGAAGCAGAATGAATGAAATGTTGAATGCTCGGGGTGGACAAAGAATGCACTGTATGTTGCACTTTATGTGAGACATAGACGCCTCGTATAGCTCTACACTACCCGTATAGCTTTAAGTCACTTGTCAGTCATGTAGTCAAATCAGTCTCTAAGACGCCTCGTATAGGCCTATACGAGGCGTCTTAGCACCCTCGTATCGGTCCCTCGTACAGGCCTAGACTCCCCGTCTGATGTGACTGATGTGACGTTGTACTTGGTGCAGAAGCTGGTCGGAAAAGCAACCCTATACGCCTCGTATAGCCCTATACGAGGCGTCTAATAAGGTGTGGAAATAGGCTTAAAGGTGTGTAAATATGTAGACCCTTAAGTAATTATGACAATAATAACTTTGTTGCTTGGCTAGAAAATTGCTTTGTTTAGATATTAGGGTATTAGATACGCCTCCTAGTTGGGCGTTGCGGGTGGGTGCCACTACACCGCAGCCGTTACTGCAGATAATAGGGGGTGTGGGTGTAGCTTGAGGCAATGGGTAAGTGACACTACAAGAAATACCCCTCAATAGCTGCGGCATCAATAACGGTGACATGTCATATGTCGCCGCTATTGGTTGATCCGGAACGCGGCGTCCCATAACAAACCCCAGCCACTCATTCCTTATCCTGATCCAAAGACTGGGGTTTATTCTCAGCAATAACAGCGATAGAAGACCCAACATGTCGCCGCTAAAATCCTAAAAGCGCAGTAGGTAAATAGGCAGGTTTCTTCCCTCCTCTTGTTTCACTTGTTTTCTCTTATGTAATTTATAGTTTTGGGTACCACTCAATTTCAACCATTGGATTTGCTAGAATAAAGGGATCTAAAACAATAAATTAGGTAAGAGAAAACAAGTGAAACAAATGGGAAATGACAAAATAGGAAGATCTAATATTGGTGACTCATAAACTCATTTACCCCATGATTTTCAAATAACTATAACCTTTTTATACGATAATATTTTTTTTTGTCATTTACACCATATTAACGAGCATATTATTCTTTTTTAATTTGATTAGGCTATTGCTATAGTATTCTTAATTTTTAAAATTTACAAGCTATAACGTTACTTGATTTTGTAACATTACCTGATTGTTTTACAGTACATAATTACATAACAATAGTTGACTATATATTATTACGTGATTTTGAATGCCTATTACGTGATTTCATTATAGTATCTATATGGAAACTCACTAAATTATGATTACGCACTAACCATAACTGTAACAAAAAACCAAACATATAATATATAGTCTAATATTTTAGGTCTAATCACGGATTAAGTATAAATAGAATACAAAACATTAACCAATCAACCTATAATAACAACGCAATGTTGTATATTACAATTTTAATCACATAATAATGTATAAACAATTAGGTTCTCATTATTGAAAGTGTAATCACGAAATAAGCATAAGTGTAATAACATCAAGTAAAAGAAACAAAATTAATGTATAATCACGTAATGATTTATATTGAATATGTAATCACATCATCATCTGTAAAAAAAATTAAATAAGAAAACTAGAGCAATAGCTTACTCAAAATAAAAAGAGTAAATGCTTGTTAATACGGTCCAATTTAAAAAAAAATAGTATGAAAAAGTTATAGACGTTTGAAAATCGTGAGGAAAATAGGTTTGTGCGTCAGCAATATTGGATTTTCCTAAAATATCAATCATTACAGCTGCTACTGACGGTAATCATGTGACCAAACAGAACATGGTTCGGTTTTTAGTCCAATTCGTAAGTTCGGGTTTAACAACATTGTTTGAAAGAAAGCTATTATTGCAATCAATAATTATGAAAAGTTAAAAATTAATGGTAAAGGTGGAAGGAAAACATTATTATATCCCATCCGAAATTAAAACAACGGATGCTTTCACTTTATATAATGAAGGGAAGAAATCTAGATAAAGCTTTATTTTTTTTTATCATCGGTGACCATCCCGGTGAATATTGCAAATATCTGTTCGTACTAATTAATACTGAAATTCTCCGAACCGTTTAAAGAATAAACTGGGAGTATAACTTAGTGCAGTGCATATGGAAACGTAGGGTTGTCAACCGGCTAGAATTGTGACCGTCGACTGAAGCCAAATGGAAGTTGTGAAAACAAGTGGTATGGGTTCTCGGGGAAGTTTAGTGATGAGGGAAAAGTAGTTATCATCATAGTTATGATTTTTGGCAGGCTAAAGAAATTTAGTATTAATGGAGGCAAAGCTTGGAAACTCATGTGACCACTACTTGTAAGTTCATATCCTCTAGATATATAGGTAATGTATGTAATTCTTAATTATATGGGTTGAGAGTGATGTTAGGAATGCTCTTCTCAAGTACAATTTATGTTACATTCTATTATTCTAGACTTTTTGGATCTTGTTATCTATCCGTTGTACTAACACCTATAAAAACTATATACTTATTTTATATTTAACAAAACTTATACTCAAAAATTTTTTGTTTTGTTTTTGTTTTGTTGCTATTCTTGGTATTTGCTGAGAAAAATGAAACAGAACATCCTATTTGAAACACAAAATGCAACCTATTTTATTGATAATTTTTGGTAAAATAGCTAGAAAATAAGGGGAGATTAATTATAATTACTAGCACGACATTGGTAAACATGGAGAACAATTTATTGGCTAATTCTTAGGTGTGGTCTCAATATTGGTCCGGAGAGTATACTTATGAAGAAGGGTCTACAGGGACTTATATTCCGCACTACTACAAAAATGTGCATGATATCCACTCAATAAAGTATCAGGACTATGTTTTTAGCAAATGAATGAACAAGGTATTATTTTGAAGATCCACCGATATTGTTAGTAGAAATCTAGGTTGTATATCCTTAATTAAATATAGTCTAGTTTTTTTTACATAGAACATGGTTTTATTACTTTCTACATCATGAAAACCACTTTCATTTAAAAAACCAAGTTTGACGAATTTATCAGTAGTTGATCATGATGCAAGGTCTAGGGTCAAAAAATGTTGTATTATGGTGTGATCTAAGAAATATGCATTAGATTATTGTCTCTTAACTATGTCCATTAGGGGTGTGCACGGTTCAGTTCGGTTAGGTTTTTGGGTAAAACCAAAACCGTAACCGAAAGTTCGGTTTTTGGTTTTTTGAAAATGTTCGGTTTCGGTTTTTTCGGTTTCGGTTATTTCGGTTTTAGCAACGGTTCGGTTCGCTTTTTCGGTTTTTGAAACAAATTGCGTAAGATTTATAAATTAAAAGTATAATTCAATATTTACATTTAAGTTAATGTATTTAGTTTTTATTTTTCTCCAAACGTTTTCTTAAGACGTTTTTTTTTATAATACCTTGAAAACCATTTAATTTTTATGTTAAATTTTGTTATTTCTTGTAAACAATGGATAAATTCTTTTAATGATAAATAAACATGTTAATGGTCTTATTATATATAGTTAACAAACAAGAATAAAATTGATAATTCTTAATAGCATGGGTTTAACACTTTAACAACTTAAACTTAAACATAATAATATATGGATTTGGCATACTATTATAACTTATCGGTCCGGTTCGGTTATTTTCGGTTATTGAAAATGAATATCCGAAAACCGAACCGAAATTTTCGGTTATTAAAAACCCGATAACCAAACCGTCGGTTTTTGTTTCGGTTCGATTTTTTCGGTTTGGATTTTTCAGTTATTTCGGTTACGGTTCACTACTAGAAATTTGACATTTTCTAACAAGCTTTTCCGTTACAAATGCATAGTAAATTCAGGTTTGCTACGCATTTACAACAAAACGTTGATGTTGGAAAAAGCCCCGTCGGAAACTATTTACTACGCATTTACTACACAATTCTCAACGCATTTCCAACAAAAATATGGCGTCGGAAATTTGTGACGCATTTCCTACGCCATTTCGTTTAAAGCTTTAAAGTTTTGCAATGCATTTGTGATGGAATATTAAAAATAATTGCAACGCATTTGTGACGGAATACTGAAAAAAAAAAAAACAAACAAACAAAAATCCCTTTTTTTATTTGCTGAAAGATTACAAGAAAAAGCATAAAAGAATTACAAAAGTTGTTTTAAATTCAATATACTTCTAATATGTTTAAACCACAAACTAACAATCGTTTAACAAACGTCAAAAATCATCAATCTTCTTCATCATCTTCTTCTTCTTTTGAATCATCATCATCATTTACTCGAGCAGCAGCATTCAACCTCTCGATAAGCTTCTCCTTCCTCTCTTCGTAAGTTAACTTCTTAAGATTGTACCTAAATCGATAAACAAAACATAAATCAATATAAAAGAAATAATAGCAGAGACGACAGCCCATATAAGAAAATAAGATACCAAAACCCAAAGCAAACCTAAATTATAACATAACTAGTAAATGTATCCCGCGCTTCGCCGCAATTTTCTTGTACATTGTAGCAAACTAGAAAATTTTAGCTCAAAAGTTGGTACAGGTCAAATGAGTTAAAAATTACCTAGAGCCATGTTTCCATTGTTTATGACCAGTTTCTGCCCATGTTGACCAACTAGAATGAAGGTCAAGCGGGCAACTGAGATACCTAGCAGTAAGTGTTACTGTTACTGAATGCTTATTTGCATTGATAAGCTGTCACACCTTTCCATCTTTCATTATGAATTCTCATAACCATGGTTGCAAAGGTGGGAGCGTTTGAGTTATCAGAAACCGTTAGATCATCTGTATAGCCTTCATATTGTCCCAGCACAACTTCACTATATTCAATTGGACGAACAGATTGGAGAATCTAAATCGCATAACCATTAGTGAGTGAGTTGACTATTTAACTGGTCAATTTGTTATGCGAAAATGAACTACAACATATAGCTAACAAGAAAGTCAAATAATTAACAAGAGAAGTCAAAGCATACACCTACACTTTCTCATTTCAAACATGCTCTGGCTTTAGAGATAAAGGCTTCTCAATAGAAACTAGGCAAAGGACCTGCAATGTGAAGGGTTGATGTGCACAAAATGCAACATATAAATTACATCAATTGTGGCACAAAACTAACCCTTTTTTAGTACTAATGTTGGAAAAAGTGTGTTTTTGTCTTCCTTTTGTATTTTCAGGATTAAATGAGCTCAAATTAACAAAAGAAGCAAAAAGAAAGCTAAATCTAACATAAATACAAGAAAAGGAACAAACATGGCATGCCCAACCCCCGACAGCATCTTCCCAAGCAAAATCAAGAAGACAGAAGACTGAACACGCCCCGTGCTCAGTGAACACGGGGGCGTGCCCAAGTGCCAGCATAAAAGACAAAGCTATAGAAGCTTCTATCACCCACCACGGGGGCGTGTCCAGCGGACACGGGGCCGTGGTCAACTCTAAGATTCGCAGAATCTGAGGAAATCTTGATAGTACAGATATGTTTCTGCACACGGGGGCGTGCCCAGCGAACACGGGGGCGTGGTCAACTAATGCAGACAAACTGCAATTAATGAATACAGAGAGAAGGATGGACATGGGGCCGTGCCCAATGGACACGGGGCCGTGCCCGAGCTGCTGTCCAGGCTATAAATAAGGGTGCTTGGCTCATTTGCAAACCATCCCTTGGCACACCACCTCTCTCACACTTCACCCACCACCCACCACCATCACAACACCATCATCCACCACCAACATCCATTGTCCATCATAGAGTATGTGAGTCGTCTCGGGATCCAAGATTGATCGTAAGAGTTCTTGACAATCAAGGCCATGTTTGCCTAAGTCTCTTACATCACTTGGTGAAGACAAGTGTCTAGTGTAATACTTTTTATTTTTAATCTTTTCGTACTTTTTACTTGGTTATGTATTAATGACTTTAATAACTAGTTTCTTATGTTGAAGGTGAGTCTTCCTTATCGTTTGTCCGTGGTGTCTTGGCATTATTTTACTGTCTATATAAAATAAAAGATTTTCACCATTCATATCTCCACGGTCTATATGGAGATATGTTGGCTACCTGGTCGGAGGTTAAGGGAACGGTTTGGTAAGAGTCTTGCCTTGTTCAGTGTATAGATCCTGCAAGGACCTGGGTCAAATTTAGAAGGACCTCCTTCAATACCCACCGGTATTGGATGGCGGGGGTCCAAACTCTTTGATCCCCTCATATGTAAGCTACTATTAATACTTTAATCCGGCTACTTAGGACTGTATCCCTGCTGACTCAGACTATTTAGCCGAGGGTAACGTCACCTTCAAAAGAGGGGCCTACTATAATATGCTTTAATAACTTAATTAATTATCTTTCAATAATCCGACTCATTAGGATTGTATCCTTGCTGACTCAAACTACTGGGTTGAGAGTAACGTCACCTTCAAAAGAGGGGCCTACTACAATAACTAAGATAATCTCTTAAAAAGTGCAAAAGTGCGGAAATAATCAAAGGTTACACTATACACGAGTCAGAGCCAAGTGATTCATCTTGTCTATCTGTTTCTACTTTTATTTTATTTTTCAGCATTTTAGTTAGTTTTTATTTTTCTAGTTTAAAAACATTTTTCTAAACTTTTAATTTGATTAGACGTTGAGGATAAACCGGTACTAAAAGCTCTTGTGTCCTTGGACGACCTCGGTATCTTACCAACACTATACTATGCTCACACGATGGGTGCACTTGCCCATATGTGTGTTTAGTGTTAGTAAATATCGTGTTTTATAAATTTAAAACTTGACTAAAAAAGTGTAAAAGGGCTTAAAATATACTTAAACTTATATATACACTACACACGCATCAAGTTTTTGGCGCCGCTGCCGGGGACACAAGGATTTTAAGAAAGTTAGGAATCAACGGCCTAATCGTTTTTTATAATTTTTCTGTTTTTTTTACGATTTTCTTAGTTTTTCAGTTTCTGCAGAGCTCAGTACGGGCTGTTCCTGGTCGGACACGGGTCGTGCCTGGTTGGACACGGGCCATGCCCAGCATTGTCACTGACAGTTTTTATTTTCCAAGTTACAGAGAGTTGAGCACGGGCCGTGTCGGTGCAACACGGGGCCGTGTCCAACTCCCTAGTAATAGGGATCCGGAAAACAATCACTGTATCTCCGACCACGGGCCGTGTTCACCTGAACACGGGGCCTTGGTGAACCTTCTGACCAACGTTCTTTTTTGTTTTTATTGCAGGACTAGGAACCCATGCGCCACATCTGAACTTTCTACGCAGTGTATGAGCTCCAGTTCTAGTAGAGACATAAAAGAACCTCTAGAAGAACCCGAACGCTTTCTCAGAAGAAGACTTAAAGCTAAAAATCAAGAGAAAGTTTCGGGGGACCCACTTCCAATGGCAGACCAACGTACCCTCATGGATTACCTACGACCCACCGTAGGTAATCTCGGCGCCGCTATCAATGCACCGAATGTCGAAGCCAACAACTTCGAACTTCGGCCACATTTGATACAAATGCTTCAAAACTCCGCAACCTTCCATGGGCTTGCGGACGAGGATCCTCATCTATATATTACTAATTTCTTATATATATATATGATACTTTTCGGATCAATGGAGCATCAAACGACGCCATCCACCTTCGTATGTTTCCATTTTCACTAAAAGACCGAGCTAAGGCTTGGCTTAACACCCTCCCAGTTGGTTCGGTAAACACCTGGGATGAACTAACCCAAAAGTTTCTATATAAGTATTTCCCTCCTGCTAAAACGGCTAAATTAATGACTGAAATTAATACATATTCACAAGAGGATGGGGAATCCTTATATGAAACTTGGGAAAGGTTCAAGGAGCTACTAAGAAAGTGTCCTTATCACGGTCTTGCGGTATGGAAACAAGTATCCGCTTTCTACAATGGGTTGTTGCCACACACAAGACAAACACTTGATTCTAGCTTCGGGGGACTTCTAGGTAATCGTCGCCCAAATGAAATATATAATCAAATTGAGAAAATTGCTCAAACCAATTTTCAGTGGCATACTCCCCGAGGCAATAAATCTATTGCCCCGGGCGCCCATAAGGTTGATGAAAGCACTTCTTTACAAGCCCAAATCGAGGCCCTTTCTTCAAACATCAAAAAGTTAGAAATGGCAAAAACGGTCTCGGTTATGGCTTGTGAGGGGTGTGGTGGGCCACATGAAAATTGGAGTTGTATGAAAGAATTAGATGATCAAACGGAAACGGTAAACTACATTGATAATAGACCTAGGCCGTCGGGTCCTCCAACTGGTACCTACAACCAAGGATGGCGTAACCACCTTACCTTGGTTGGAGAGATCCCGGCAATAGTAGTAACCAACAAAACCAACGAACTAACTTTCAACAACCACAAAATTTTTCTCAACAACAAGGTGGACGAGAAAGGCTTGAGGATACTGTATCTCGCCTCATCTCCGACACCGAAAAGAAAAACTCGGATCGATTTCAGCAATTGGAATCGAATTTCAGAAATCAACAAGCTAGCATTCAAAACATTGAAAAACAATTAAATCAAATAGCTCAAAATTTCTCCGAGAGACCACAAGGCGCGTTACCAAGTAATACCGAAACCAACCCAAAAGCACAAGTACATCTCATCACATTGAGAAACCGAACCGTGGGTCCCGAGGAGGCTCCATTACCGCAACTCCACTCATGCCCCAACCAGAGAAGGCTTCTCCGCCAAGCCAAGAGCACACTAAGACTCCTCCGGTTCCATACCCCGGTCGGTTAATTCGTCAAAAGACCGATGAGCAATTCGCAAAGTTCGAAAATTTACTAAAACAATTGCATGTTAATATTCCATTTATCGAAGTCCTAACCCAAATGCCTAAATATTCAAAATTTATGAGGGACTTCCTCACTCATAAAAGGAAAATTGAATCATTGCAATTAGTTAACTTAGGCGAAGAATGCTCCGCCTTACTACTCAACAAACTCCCGTAAAAGAAGATTGATCCTGGAAGCTTCACGATTCCTTGCTCAATTGGGGGATCCCCCATTAGCAATGCACTAGCCGATCTTGCGGCTAGCATCAACCTCATGCCCGCCTCAATGTTCAAACGACTCGGCCTAGGAAAAACGAGCCCTACAAAGATGAGCATACAACTTGCCGACAGATCCGTCAAATATCCACTAGGTGTCATCGAAAATCTATTGGTCAAAGTCGACAATTTCGTCTTCCCAGCCGACTTTGCCATACTAGACATGGAAGAAGACACCGAAGTCCCTCTCATCTTAGGGAGGCCATTTCTAGCCATAGCCCAAGCAGTGGTAGAAATGAATGACGGAACACTAACATTGAAGTTTGGGGACAAGGAAGTGAAGTTTGGAGTTGGAAAAAGAGTAGAAGACGAAGACCCGGTCAACTACATGAAGGTCATAGACTCAAGTTTGGATGACGCTCTCCGACGGTGTAGCATGGGATGCAAAACATCCCACTTGGGTGACATATGACCAGGCTTTGGGTCTAGCCATGGACCCTTATAAACGTGGCGCACCACGGAGGCATTCCGCAGAACTATCCTTAGTTTAGTTTAGATTAACTTTTATGTTTTCTAGTTTAGTTTTAATTTTCAGGAATAAAACACACTCGGGGTGGTAAAGGATACCAAGGGAACATGAACCAGCACCCCATGCGCGAAAACAGGGCCATTCGACAAAATTTTCTTCATTACAGCAAGTTCAGCACGGGCCGTGCCCGCCCAACACGGCCCCGTGCTGCACAATCTGCAGGAAATTGCCCAGTTCAGGTAACTGGACACGGGGCGTGCTCACTGAACACGCCCCCATGCCCAGGCTTCTGTTTCTTTTTGATAATTTCTGTTACTGGCGATCTGAACACGGGGCTGTGCCCGGACACCACGGGGCCGTGTCCAGATGCCTAGTAACATAAATTTTGCTTTTTCACACCATTTTACACATTCAATCAACCTAAAAACTTATTTTTGGGACACATTGAGAACAATGTGTAATTTAAGTGTGGGGGGGATGCTAAAACCTTGAATCTTGCAAGTCCTAAATACAAGCCTTACACAAAACTCTATTGGAACCGCTAATCACCCCAAATTTTTTCAAAAATTTTTCATTTTTTTCTTACTTGTCTAGGTTTAACTTGGGAATTTCAAATTCTAAAAAGGTTATATTTTTACAAATTTACAACCGATAGCGTCATGATAAAAAGAACCAACATAAGAAAATTATGAAAATGCATAACGAGCTTAGTTAAAATTTGATTATATATACTTGATCACATAAAAACTCATTCCCACAAAAGTGAGTTTTGAGCCTTTATTGAGCATACAAATACACATCTTTAAACTAAATGCTCATTTTTCGTTTCTTGTGTGAATAACCGCTTGGTTCTTACGACTCTAGAACTTGCCACGACGATACATTCCCGGTCCTTACCAACTTAAACCCGAGTAAGTAAATGATGGAGGCATTAGGACTAACCCTTTTTCATTTCTACACCATTATTTTTTCTTTTTTTACCACCTACCCAAAATCCCCCTAGTTAACCCCTTTGAGCCTAAACCTTTTCATTTCTTAACCAAAAAACAAACACCCTTTCACCCACCAAAACCCTTTTTATTTTTAACCCTTTGTTTTAGTAACAAGCTCGGTTTTTCGTATGACTTTTCAAAAAAAAATGTTTTGATGATGAAGCAAAAGAAATAAAAAAGCAAGTTCATTAAAAATAACTTTGTTTGAATAATGGCTTCATCAAAATAGTGCAAAAATAAAAAGTCTTACAAAAACCGATGCTTTTTACGCTTTTCGCCATTTTCTACTAACCACTAACCCAACCACCTACCTTTAACCCAAGCCTAACCCTTCACCCAAAAGTCCTCTTGATATTTACAAAGGTATATAGTTAAAAATGAGGATTGATTGCTTGGCAAGCCTATGGTAGGAGTAAGTTCCATGCCGCTCTCGAGTGATTCACTAAATTACATCTTCGGCCGAGTGTGGAGTGATCCCCCGTGAGGTATGTGAACTTGTATATAAGTGAAATTTTAAAAAGGCATGTTATGCCCTAATAAGTAATTTATCTTATGTAATGTTTTAAATAAATCATGACGAATAGGATTGTAAATAAATAAAAATAAAACTTAAAGAATCTTGGAAATCCCGACACTCTATGACAAGCCCAAAAACCTTCTCTTCTACCCATTCCATTTGAGAGTGTAAAGCCACATTATAAAGAGTTTTGCTTGAGGACAAGCAAAGATTCAAGTGTGGGGGTATTTGATGTGCACAAAATGCAACATATAAATTACATCAATTGTGGCACAAAACTAACCCTTTTTAGTACTAATGTTGGAAAAAGTGTGTTTTTGTCTTCCTTTTGTATTTTAAGGATTAAATGAGCTCAAATTAACAAAAGAAGCAAAAAGGCAGCTAAATCTAACATAAATACAAGAAAAGGAACAAACGTGGCATGCCCGACCCCCCGACAGCATCTTCCCAAGCAAAATCAAGAAGACAGAAGACTGAACACAGGGGCGTGCCCAAGTGCCAGCATAAAAGACAAAGCTATAGAAGCTTCTATCACCCACCACGGGGGCGTGCCCAGCGGACACGGGGCCGTGGTCAACTCTAAGATTCGCATAATCTGAGGAAATCTTGATAGTACAGATATGCTTCTGCACACGGGGGCGTGCCCAGCGAACACGGGGGCGTGGTCAACTAATGCAGACAAACTGCAATTAATGAAGACAGAGAGAAGGATGGACACGGGGCCGTGCCCGAGCTGCTGTTCAGGCTATAAATAAGGGTGCTTGGCTCATTTGCAAACCATCCCTTGGCACACCACCTCTCTCACACTTCACCCACCACCCACCACCATCACAACACCATCATCCACCACCATCATCCATTGTCCATCATAGAGTGTGTGAGTCATCTCGGGATCCAAGATTGATCGTAAGAGTTCTTGACAATCAAGGCCATGTTTGCCTAAGTTTCTTACATCACTTGGTGAAGACAAGTGTCTAGTGTAATACTTTTTATTTTTAATCTTTTCGCACTTTTTACTAGGTTATGTATTAACGACTTTAATAACTAGTTTCTTATGTTGAAGGTGAGTCTTCCTTATCGTTTGTCCGTGGTGTCTTGGCATTATTTTACTGTCAATATAAAATAAAAGATTTTCACCATTCATATCTCCACGGTCTATATGGAGATATGTTGGCTACCTAGTCGGGGGTTAAGGGAACGGTTTGGTAAGAGTCTTGCCTTGTTCAGTGTATAGATCCTGCAAGGACCTGGGTCAAATTTAGTAGGACCTCCTTCAATACCCACCGGTATTGGATGGCGGGGGTCCAAACTCTTTGATCCCCTCATATGTAAGCTACTATTAATACTTTAATCCGGCTACTTAGGACTGTATCCCTGCTGACTCAGACTACTTAGCCGAGAGTAACGTCACCTTCAAAAGAGGGCCCTACCATAATATGCATTAATAACTTAATTAATTATCTTTCAATAATCCGACCCTTTAGAATTGTATCCTTGCTGACTCAAACTACTGGGTTGAGAGTAACGTCACCTTCAAAAGAGGGGCCTACTACAATAACTAAGATAATCTCTTAAAAAGTGCAAAAGTGCGGAAATAATCAAAGGTTACACTATACACGAGTCGGAGCCAAGTGATTCATCTTGTCTATCTGTTTCTACTTTTATTTTATTTTTCAACATTTTAGTTAGTTTTTATTTTTCTAGTTTAAGAATCTTTTTCTAAACTTTTGATTTGATTAGACGTTGAGGATAAACCGGTACTAAAAGCTCTTGTGTCCTTGAACGACCTCGGTATCTTACCAACACTATACTACGCTCACGATGGGTGCACTTTCCCGTATGTGTGTTTAGTGTTAGTAAATATCGTGTTTTATAAATTTAAAACTTAACTAAAAAAGTGTAAAAGGGCTTAAAATATACTTAAACTTATATATACACTACACACGCATCAAGGGCATTTTAGACATTTGGCATATGATATAAATTAGGGAATGATGGTAATAGATTAACATTCACAACATCGATTATTTTCTCTTACCTCTAATAGATGATTTTGTATGATGTCCCTGATGATTACGTTTTTAGAAAGAACACAGAGAAGTCAACAATTAGTAACATAAGAAAGATTTATACTGATTATAATTATTATTTTATATAGATTTATATATAACATAATATATATACACATATAAGTATATAAGATTTAGTTATACTTTCATAGTTATATATATATATATATATAAAATAATTATTAATGAATATATATTTACTATATTAATTAAAATTTACATATATAATGACATCATTTAGGCTCGCGAGCTGGCTCGAACTCGATAAGCGAAGTTCGGGCTCGGGCTCGCTTACTAAACCAACTTACATTTAGACTCTAGCTCAAGCTCGTTTAAGCTCAGCTCGTTTCGAAATGAAAACAAAAGCCTCGGTCGTCTTTACTTTTCAAAGCTTATAAGCATTCTCAGAATAAACCACTGGTTAGGCACTAAAATAAAAAAAATGAAAATAAGTGCTCACATCTAATAAAATTTCAAGGGCTTCATGGCACGGCCAATGGACAACAATAGACGCCTCTCTACTTCTTCAGATGTCACAAAACCTTGAGAGCAAAGATTTTTCTTACTCAAACATATGACTTAAAAGTCAAAAAGTAAACTACACGAAGAATATTGTTAGCATATAGAAGTTATAAACTTACCCTTGGATAACTCTAGAACTTCATTGTGATATTTCTTCAATTCAGTTGGGACAGAACGAACAAGCTTTCTTTTTCCAACAGTAATCACCTCAAAACCACTCCCTAACACCTGAACAATCATGTTCATGTTATTACAATATTTGAGAAAAAAAGGTTAACAAACACCATCTTGAAGACTTATATAGAACACAAACACCACAGCTTTAGTTTACTAATTGCCCTCAAGCAATCATCATTTCCACAAATTCAACATTTAAAATTAATCAGACTAGATTATAAATATCAAGTTCATTTACATGAGATTCCATGCCTTATAGTGAATAAGGTCAGAGATTTCACCTCTAAACACCATATCCTACAATAGACATGAGTATATCCAGGTCTATGGAGTCAAAGGTGCTAATAGTGCATGCCTAGACATAATCTTGCAGCACAACAATAACACCTTGTGACCGTTGAACCTTGCTTTCCTTGGGCCCTCGCTTTTTAAGCCCCTTGCGCCAAGGCAACATGCTCACCCTTTGCACCAAGGGCCTTTGACTACCTATATCAAAGTAATGGACTTGCTTATCTCAAGCAACAATTTAAAAATGTAGAAATTGCATTGCACTTAATGACTTTATGAGATATCTGGGTAAGCTAGTCATGCATGTATGTTTCAAAGCATAAGTAGTTACTAATGTATAGTGTTCCACATGTACTTCCAGTACACTCACATATTACATTCACATTCTACAATACAAGCAGAGAAATACTAGATCCTCCTAATTACTTGCATAATTGCATTCCTATTAACACAATCAACTCAAAATCTTACCAAACCAACCAATCACTACACTAAAACTACTCTTAACTATATCCTAATCATAACAGGCATGCATATCAACAAAAACATTCTAGCATAACAATAATCAAATTATCACATCAATACAGATCTGACAAAATCAAACCACATAACCGAACCCTAACTTCAAACAATGACTAGATCTTTTACACGAGGGGACATCTAGGGCTCCAAAATCCGAATCGAGGCCATCCAAACCAAAGAAACATACCTGAAGTAACAGAGATGAAACAAGTAATTACCTCTCCTTCAATTGAGATAAATCAACCTGCATTACAATATTGCATCTCATAACCCTAACTTCAATTTGGGGAAAATGATGATAACTAACTAACCAGGTTTAACCACATGACGATTGGTTAATATAATTCCATGCCTTTTATCCACAACAAACCCTGTATCGTAGCTCGCACAAGCCAATTCCGTATAAAATGCACGACACAAGGTGGTTCGAAGCACCATTTCCGCCGGCAGCGCCTTCCACCAGTCCTCAGCTGTAGCTAGGCTTTCTCAGAACAAAGGATCGATCTCCCTACATTGTTCATCCTTCGATCCTAATGCGAGATGGTTCAATCACGGTATCGATTTCATAGAAATTAGGGCACCGATAATGGTTCCAGATATGGTGCGAGATGGTTTGAGATCTAAAATGTGTAGCTTTGTTTTATGTTTTGGGGTTTTGAGATCTTGAATGTATACGAAATGTTTCGGGGAAGACAATTAGGAATTTTTAAAATTACATCACAAACCCTATGTTGTGTTTTAGTTATATGTGAAATGAAAACTGCAATCATGGATTAGTGATAGGCATAATGGTAATTATCAATTGAAACTTTTGACAAAAAGGAACCCGCATTAATAATATTAATAATTTTTAAAATTTGAATAACTATAAAAAGTTAGTTATTACCAAGTAAAAACGTAATAATTTTTAAAATTTGAATAATTCTAAAAAGTTAGTTATTACTAAGTAAAGACGAAATGTATTTCTGTTAATTGGTTTCCGTAGGAAATGCGTCACAAAGTAGTACATGTATTTGATAATGGTAAATTAACTAATTAATCAATATATTAAAAAAAAGTATCCTACAAATTTACAACGAAACTGTGACAAAATTAGATGTTTTTGGTTTTTGTCACTATTGTATAGCAAATTTGTTTAAAAAATTGGGGTTTTTTTTGTCGTCATAAATGTGTCACAATTTTGTCAAAATTTGTGACGCATTTTTTTCCGTAGTAAAATGGCCACTTTTCTAGTAGTGGTTCGGTTATTTCGGTTTTCTGCTCACCCCTAATGGTCCATGTTCAAGTGTAGATGGGTTGAAAACCAATGAGATGTTAAAGTTGACAAAGATGATTTTACTAATGTTAACCATCCATCCTAGCAGATTAAATGGCTCACATATACTTTATTGAGGAGGCATTGTCTTACATGGAAGCAATTGTTGGTGTTGAGAATATTGTCGGCGAGGAAGGATACGATAATCTTTATAAGCTACCTCCATTTTCTATAGGTTATAATCTACAAATGTCGATATTGTCAATATTTCTTATATAGACATATAATGTTGTGTATATAAGATTTTAACACCATGAAGAACTACGATACTCCGTGAAATCACGAATGTGTGATGCATTTCAATTTTATTTTCTATATTGAAAAAAAGTTTCCTAATTTTTATAAGTTTCACTTTTGTAAAACTTTTCTTACTTCAACTATATATGGATAATAATGAAAAACTAAAAGAACTATATTACTTAAAAGTTGTAATTTTTTTGTAGTTAATGATAATTCTAAAAATAAATAGTCTTTTTACGTAAAATAATTTAAAGTTATAAAGACAAGGGTTTTTTAAAGAATCGTGTTTCACACATAAAGTTACATTAATGAGGCAACAGAACAAGAGGTCGATATACTTAGAGTATTTAAATTGGAATCCCTACATCATCTGCATTTTTATATGTCACACCTCGATTCCCGGTGGGCCCGGATGGGTAAAATCGTGACGGTTGGATAACAGTTCTCACAATATAATAATATGCAACGGAAGTATTAGAGTGAATATAAAATTCAATAAAGCTTGAATATATAAAAGTATTACAACCATTCGATACAAGCCCATAGGCGGGATCTAAATAAACAGAGCTTTAGACATCATAGGCCTTAAGCATCAGGAGTTACAAATTCCTTAGCCTTCATTCTAACCGACCCGTATTCCCGGCCAATAATAAGGTTCGGTACCTGCAGTTCAATCTTTTGAAATACGTCAGCCAAACCTGGTAAATACAATTAACTGACTCTTTGGAAAACAGTTTTTCGAAAAGAGTTTTATACATAGAGAAAACCCGTAGGTGATCTTTTAAATATATTTCTTTGGATTTATTCTTGTTACCAGATTTACATACTTGATTAACCCCCGAGCGTTTCAGTTATCAAGTAAAACAGAATAAACCAGATTCTTACATTTAGGCGCAATCATAGGCGACCCATTTATGTGTCACACCCTCTCATAGAGGAAGCGCGAGGTGTGATATGTTCGGTTCTCATTGCATAACGATATAAGTAAACATACTAAATGAATAAAACATGCTCCAATGCCATTGTCATAATTGTTCAAAAGATCGCAACATAAGTTAAGTACATTGTTTTCAAACCATCAAATGAAAATAAGTTGTCATTGTTTCATACATCAAATGTAAGTCTAAAAATGTCAAGGCTTTGACCACTATATCACCGCAAAGAGGCGGTATATAACAGGCAAACCCTTCAATAGTTGGCATGGAGTATTGATACTTGTTTTCCTTGAACTGAAATCTTTGCATTGGTCCACTAATTCCTTGAAATACATGTAAGTTTGAAAACATCAATAAAAGTTGAGCGAGTTCATGCAGTTTAGCTGTATAAGATGTATCTGTATCAAAACAGTATGTAATATGTATTTGTCTCAATTGTAATTGTATCCAAACTGGATATAAGATGTATCTGTAAAATGTGAGATGTATTTGTATTTGTATCAAATGTAGTATGAAAAGCGTCAATGAAATCGTGATCATTAATATTTTGCAAGGACATTAATATGTGTGACGAAAGTAGGAAGCAATCCAACCCTAGACGATTTTAATTGTATCGACACCTGTCGTAGGGACACAAACGCACTCCTAGGCAAATGAATGGCCATGAGTGGGGCTCACCAAAACCCATTAGATCTAACCCTTTGTTCCTTGGTCCAAACTGGATTAATGGTGCTTTAGTTATGGCCCTAATTTCTCACATGATCTAAGGTGTTTCATTCCTTGACTTATCATACTATTGTACATGTATTTTCCCTGATAGTTGTAAAGCTTGAAAAGCCTTTAAAATGAAAAGGGGACATGAACTCACAGAATTGCATCCGTAAACTGTATGTAATTGTAACCTCACTTGCAGTTGTCTTGAATTGTATCACGACCTACAAAGGTCCTAGATTTGTTAGACACTTCGGTCTTTGTATTGGCTCATGTACAAGTCTTCTATCTTGAATATGTATTAAGACGTGTTTGTATTTGTTATTCGTTGAACTGTGTATTAGATGTATGAATTGTTAAACTGTTATATATATATTTCACCAAATATATATATATATATATATATATATATATATATATATATGAAATCTTGTAACTTGTGAGTTGTATCATCGGATCTTGTCCTCTTGATTTTATGTCTTATATGAATAAATTGTATAATTGTATTTTCACCAATTATATGTCATTGGGCCGAGCCCATGTTTTCATGTCATTGGGTCGAGCCCATGTCTTAATGTTATTGGGCCTAGCCCAAGAATTTATGTTATTGGGCCCAAATGTTATTGGGCCTAAATAGTATTAGTCCAAAATAGTATTGGGCCTAAATAGTATTGGGCTTAATGTTATTGGGCCTAATGTTATTGGGCCTTGGCCCATATGTTTGGTATTGGGCTTAGCCCATATGTTTGGTATTGGGCTTAGCCCATGGGTTTTGATATTCGGCTTAGCCCATGTATTTATGTTAAGCCCATTAGTAAGTATAATCCCATTTGTGAAATGTAGGCCCATTTGTAATATAAGCCCATTTGTGAAATATAGGCCCATTTGTAATATAAGCCCATTTGTAAATTAAGCCCATTTGTACATATCTAGTAATTTTTATAAAAAAAAAAACTCTAAGTATAAGTTAACATAATATTTTTTTATATGTTCAAAACATCCGGATATTGTTGTCGGTGATTTATATGTATTCCCGTCGAAAGATCGCCTAAGCGTCGTAGTAACTCCTCGGATTGGCGATAAGTTTATGGTTTCGTCCGTCGTCCGATTAGACCATAATTTGTGTCCGATTATTCGGATCGTCCGTAACTCGTTTTTAATGCGTATTTATATGTAACCTTGTAAGACTTTGATTGTGATATGTCATGTGTTTATTTGTGTCATTATATTCAAGTTCCTAATTGATACATATAACTAATACACCAAGTATCACATATTGCACATAAGTTGTTAAATGACCAAATATATATTTTCTCAAAAATATATATTCATCTAACTTTTTCTTTTATCAAAAACCATTCTTTAACATTCTTTTTAATCTTGTAAAGATTTGCCAAAAATTATAGTTTTGTTAACATATGAATTTTAAGAAAATTTGGCCATATTATCTTTGTATTAAGCACTTGGCCGTGTTTAGTAAACATATCATTTTCTTTTCAAATTCACCATCAATTTACTCATAACATTCTTAACAAAAACATTTGAGATTTTATAACAAAATCATAACAAGATGAAATCAAAATTATGTAGGGTATGATCATAACACATGTTAATTAGTTCAAATCCATGCTTTACTTCTAGTTTTAACCACTTTTATGAAAATCCCATCTTGTATGTATGTTTTCATAATTTTGTAGAAGTGTTGTTTTTAATAAAAAAAAAACACTAAATACCTTAACAACATCAAAGAATATGATCATCCATTAAACCTTTATGGTTAACAAAAACCCTTTTAACATAAACATGTATACTTGTTAAATCATGTATTTAAACATCATCTAACAATTTATTCCTATGATATTCATCTTGACATGATCAAATATGCAAGTAATAAGTCATAAATCACAACATAAACAAACAAACATATATCATGATTATTATTTTGCTTCTTTGTATCTTCATAATATTTTGTATGCTTCTTTAGTTATTACTAGTTATTTTAACAATCATAAACATAAATAACTATAAAAAAAATAGATTTAGAAGCTCACTTCTAGCACTTGCGGCTAGGGATGTTCTATATGATGATTAGAAGCAAAGAAGATGAAGATCTTGATGATTGAAAGCTCTTGAATGGATGAAAAAGTGTGCTTTAACTTGTAGATGCTTTAGATCATCTTATGTTCCATTAATCTCCATGTTGATCATCAAATATGTAATAAAATTGAAGTGGGTTTTTATGGTGTTCTTGGTGAAAAAGATGAAGATGAGAGAGTGTTCTTATGTGTGTGTAATGAAGGTGTAAAGTGATGGATAAAATGCTAGTAACTTAATGATTAAGTGTTATAATCATCCACCAATTTCATCCACTTGCAATAATCAAAATATCTAAATATTTTTAACACAAAATTAAGGGTGTGGGACCCCTTAAAAACGTTCATAACATGGGGGAAAGGGTCTTGTATTTGTTTCAAAGTGTTAATGGTTTTAAACTTGATAAAATGTGGTAAAAATATTAGTATGTTTAAGTGTTTAAGGTTTACAATTTCTCAAGATGTTTCAAGGTGTTTAGGTGATCATACTAGACCAACATGATCCAAAAAATATTAGATGGTCACTAAAAAAAAGATCCGATATCGTTCGGATATTCGTTTGGCGTTGCTTCCGTTAGTCGTTATTTGAACGCCACGCTTGTGTAAGTTGTGTGAATTGATGTGATTCTTGGTTTAGATGAAACCTGAAGGTATCCTCATATGAGTTATATATTAAACATCACTTTTATATGTTGCAAAAATATTAAAAGGCTGATTTCTGCCGTGGAAAAGTGTTGAAATTGTCGCTTTTAGTGCTTTTCGGGCAGTTTTTAGTGTTAACGGACTTCGGGAAGGTTTTAAATCAAACCCTTGCATTCCTAGTTAGGGTTTAATGTATATTAGATGTTGGACTTTCGTCTGAGTCCTAAGGATGTCATTTAAATGGTTTCTGCGAATCCTGCGTTTTTGTCAGCACACTAGTTTACTAGGTACTACTCTAGTTGTTTCGATGCACTGATTAAACTGTTTCAAATGTAATCAATAAAAATAATTCATGTGCATCAAAATTAAATATTCCATGAGTATTCTAAGTGTATGTCATGTAATAATGCAGTTCGGACATTCCATACTGATAATTGTATAACTTGAATGATTGATTTAAATGTACGAAAATTACCATCCCAAGTTTAAAACTAAAATAAGTTAAGAGTATTTACCTTTTTGCTAGTTTCCAATCAATAAGATTATAATTTAGCAAAAAGACGCAAGTCTAAGTACTATTGACCCAAGTCCGATTATCTGGGGGGTAGTATAGTCTGGAATGAACAGATTTATTATCTGTTAGAATGTATATGGGCCAAAGGTAGTCCCTTTAGATATGACCTGTTACTTAAGAATAGGTTCGCTAGATTAAACGTATACCGAATAGAATGTGGTTTAAACCCAACAAGTACTAGGACTTGTATAATATGGGTAAACAAAGTACATTCTGGATTTTGAAGTGAAAATGACAAGATTTGACCCGTTTTGGTATACTTACGTAAACTAGTTACTTAAGCTTAACCGTATGCATATAAGCAATATTGGGTAATCAGATGAGTCATGAACAATTTATACATGCGAACATACTTTAAATAAGTTATAATATCAGTAGGATATCAACTTATATGCCCGTTAAGGTTTTAAAATCAAACTATGCCTCATAAGGGCGTTTTAGTTATTAAGCGACGTATAAAAGGAACTTGCGTATAAACTGATGTTATAAACATGATCATTTTGTAAAAATACTTTATTTATGATATAATATCAGTAGGATATCAAGCACATGTGAGTTTTATGATTTAAGACCAAACTATGCACCGAAGGGGCATTTTGGTCATTATGAACATAGTTTGAAAACTTACTTGTAAAGCTAAGTCAAGATCATGTACCTACTGTGAAAACATTATAAATAAGTTATAACATCAGTAGGTATCAATTTTTGTTGATAGTTATGCTTTAAAACCATACTTTGCGCCAAAAGGGCGTTTCGGTCATTAAATACCGACATTTGTGATCATTAGTAAAAACTCAGGTTAGGAACTGATTTGATATCCCAAAATATTTTAATTATGATATTATATTAGTAGGTAATGAGTTTGATATGAGAAATTATGTTTAAAAACATTCTATGTGCCGAAAGGGCACTTTGGTCATTTTAAAACATAATTTACGATCTTATACGAAAACTCGGTTTATGATCAGTTTAATAAATCAGAATATGTTAACTACATTAACATATCAGTAGGTAAACCATTTACAAGTACGTTATTGATTAAAACCTTATTTATTAAAAAAAGGGCAATTTAGTCAAAGTATGGCATAATATAGTATACTTGCATAAAGCTCAGAATATGATTATGATCATGTAATATAACCTCATAGGGTTATGCTACATTAAATTATGATCATAATGCAACCTTAAATCAGTAGGTAACTAATCTAAATCGGGTCAGAATCGAAAGTCAAAGAAAAAGTCAAACTTTACGATTTTCGGTTGCGAACCGACCTTAAAACTAGAATTGACGAGCCGAACATATTTACACTACCAGATTATACGATTTATCAAATCTGACCCGTTTGACTTTTTAAACATTAAAACTCTGACCCGTCAACTGACCTAGTAAACGTGATTTTCAGGAGGTGCCCTTTTGAGGGATTAACACCAACCTAATTACTATCACGTAGCCATGTTTGCTTTGAACAATGGCTTGACCATTAAGGTCTAAACCGAAATTCAAAGCGTTTATCGAAAACGCTTGACTTTTGGCTTTAAAAAGCCTATAAACGAAATGGAAGAGAAGGGAACACTTACAAGTGATCCACTGATGAAAATAACTCAAATGGAAGCTCCTAATAGCTGGGAATCTCCAGGAGATGAGAGGAGAGTGAAAGAAGAATGTGCAAGTTCAAATGATAGAACATGGCACCTATTTATAGTAATTGAAGGATCTTTTTGATCATTCCAGGTGTTATGATTGCTTAGAAGATGCATACAAGTGTCCCATAACGTTTCTAAAACAAGCATGCAGCCCAAGGCTTCGTTTTGGAGGTTTATGGAAGCTTGGAGTGGCCACCAAGCAAAATTTCAAAGCTGGTGGAAGCTTTCTGTTACTGGCACACCGTCGCGCTACGCGACGAGAGATATGGCAAGCCGTCGCAGCACGCGGCGGCTTTATGAATCTTTGAAAGTTTGGCAGTTTTAGTCCCTTGACTTCCAAACTCCTTTACACTTTAAAAATGGCATAAATAGCCCCTCAAAGTCAATATTTGACAGACCCTAGAGTATGACCGAACATCACTAAACTCCCGGTTCGTTAAAGGGTCAGTCAGAGGTACAAATTAACATGTTGAAACCTTTGATCCTCCAAGTATCAACTTCAATATAATTTTACAAACGGTTCCTCTCATCCAACAAGTGGCTTATTTGAGAATACGGACACCCTATAAGGTCACTCGGATGTATAGTTTCAGCATGTTGACCCCTTTAGTCCCTCCACATTCATAGTTTTCATTTTTGGCAAAAATAGTCCATCCTAGCCAACATTAGCCATAATTAGGAATAGGGACACGTGTCAATTCATTATTGGACACGATTTTACGAGGTGTTACACTATAATATAAGGAAAAGTTTAAGGCTTTCAATAATCTTTGAACTCCATATGATTCCCTAAAATAGAGAATGGAGATAGGGAATGAATAGTGATTCCATATACATATAGATTCACTATTCACTTGCTATATCTATTTCCTGTATCTTTTTATTTGTGAAAAATCAATAATATAATAATAATAATAATAATAATAATAATAATAATAATAATAATAATAATAAGTATTATATAATTGAATACAGATATTGTAGGTACTAGTCATAAATCTCTCCAACAGAATTGAACTGAACTGTCAAACACACTCTATACCTTCGGAATCGCTCTTGATGACTGCAATTGATCACTAATAACTCATATACATCATAACTGGATTAAGAAACAAAATTAGTAAAGCAACAAGGTAAATAATATAAATCTTATGTTCTAACACAAAAGGTGAGTACAAAGTTTTTGGTCGCTCTAAGATTCATTTCAATACTCACACAACTATCACCTATTTATACCTTTTTAATAAAAAAAATCACACATTACGCTCCTAAACATTATACTGAACAAACTTAGTGAAATGTTCAAAACCAACGAAATGCTACATTTCATTGTATAAACATTTGTTCATTAAGTTTCGTGTTGTTTAATCTTCAAGCCTGTGTAATGATTTAACTTTGTCACTCATCATCCATAACCCTACAATCTCCCCTTAGGCTGATGCTTGAAGTCAGTTGAAAAAATTGTTACTTGACATATAATGCTTTCAATAACCATCTAAAAATTAGTCTTCACACTTGTTATAACATCATACTGATAATCTCTTACTTCTTCATCATGGAACAACCATCGAATTTGATATTTTTAGAAAAGCACATTCATGTATTCTTCACCAAACATTTGCAAATCCATATGAACCATTATAAATATATCCTTCTCAGCAACACGTTTAATCACAACTACTCCCGTTACTCCATCAAAATACCATCTCTCAAAAATCTTCAAAGTATTTGAAGGAACATGTTTGCAAACAAGGGTTTTTCTTTATCTTTTTCATAATATGTATCTTAGGATACAAAATTGTAGCCCATGGCAACTTTGGCATAGGATCTATGATATCTTTCAAAATTCATCTTTTGCCTTTATCTGGTTTGAGAAAAGGAAACTGTTTTTGCATTGTCTTTTATTGAACATCCTAAAACAATTAGCCATTGCATCATTATCTGCATTCAATATAGGAAGTCATGCAAGTTTTCGCAAATCAACTTCAAGAAAAGATTGAAAAATTATTATCTTTCAAAATGTACTATGTGACTTCCATCTTTCTTTTGATTAAGTACATTTTCTTTCCATTGTCAAAACTCCAACTAATAATATCATGATGTATCTCCTTTTATCTTCTTCTTTTCTCATAGTATCTAAAGATGTCTTCCTTTTCATATGAAATCTTGAACCATTCAGGATTTTGTTTGACCCTCTCTTGAGTTCTTGGGGATAAAGATCCTCAAAAATAGTAGATGATTCTATGTCATGATTAACAAATGATTCATCTTAAGTTGATCATGGTTTAGTTGTGATTGGAGGATATTGAAAAACTTGTAAAGAAATTGTATTAAACATAGCCATGTCACAGTCTAAGCCTTCTATCACATTTCCTTCTTCATTCACATACTAAGCTTTGCCTATATTATCATCTCCTTGAAGAATAGTCATCCAATATTAATATATCTCATGCAATCATCTCGAAGTCAAACATCAAGTTATCATCCATCTCCCCTTCCTATAACTCTTCATTTCCAATAAATCTTGAATTATTAGGATTAATAGAATTTTCTTTATCATTAGATTTCTCCTTTTCAACTTCCTTTTCTTTTTTCCTTCAATTTGTTTGTCTCCTTTATTCTTTTGATCCCCCATTAACATTATCATCAAGTGATTTATCCTGATCATACACGTGATAGATTATCAAGAATCAGAGTATTTATATCTTGTTTTCATTTTATATTTCTGTTTACTTTGGATGTCTATCGTGCACATGATAGATTATCAAGAATCAGATTATTTATGTTATTAATATGTAACATATTTCGTAATTTATAGCTTCCTTCCATAAAAAGTAGCATAAGACTTGTTTGCTTCTGAATATATTTTAGGTCCTTATCCATATTATAATTAGATATACTCCAATCGACCCATATTGATCACTTTAAACGGCTACATTTCAAATTCATTGCAAAGGTTCTTTACCTTCATTGACGTGTAATTCTAGGTTCTTAAGCTTTATGATTTTAGCTAAAATCATCATATCCAAATTTACATTCTAGGGAATTTTCGCAGGCACAATTTTCTATGGATATCTTAGGTGTCTTAGGATAGTTTTGAACCCTTGTTCATCAAACAAGGCTCTCAAGATAGTATTAACGTATCTTATGCCACTCGGCTATCGAGTATAGACTTTGTTATTTTGTACGTAATCCAAAAATATACATTCAATATCTTTGTCACATAATTTGCTTTATTTGGATTCGGGAACTCGAACTACTGTTCGAGAACCATAAACCAAAAGATAATGTAAAGTTGTTGCTCTTTGGTTTGATAACCCATAAGGAGTTTTGTGGCTTATTATAGGAACTCTATTGAGTATATAACATGTTCCCTCGATAATGCAGAATAAGATGACATGAAATCAAACATATCTATCATAGTGAGTTTTTTTCACGATACCATTTTGTTGTGATGTATACCGAGTTGTAACTTGGTGAACATTGAACATTATTGACACACTCATGTATTCATATTATAGTATTCTACACCTCAATCTAACCTTAGACATAATTTAAGTTCTACCTAGTTTACATATCTTAAATATTTAGGAACTACATCTTATGAATGCAAAAGGTATAAATCATAACATCAAAAGTAATTATTGATAAATGTTGCAAAATATTTTTTCCCTTTTAAGTGTTGACATAACATGTTGATCATTTACACAGCTATATAATTCAAGAATTTCAGGTTTGACCTTCAATTAAAGGAAAATGTTGTATAATATACTAGTATTCTTAGTATGCATTCATGTTTGACACTAGTGATTTTAAACACTTATGGTTAGAATTATATTAAGTTTGCCATGTTTTTTAAATTTTTAAGTAGTATACATCCTAGCCAATGCATTATCAACATCACGAGATTCGACCATGTGTACATCATTCACAAAGTTTTTGATATTTAGCTCAAAAATCATGTTAACATAGTAACCTAAGACCTATATATTTTCTGGCTTTCGAGGGGAAAGGCTTATCAGCTTTGAAGATAAATCTAAATCTATGTTCACTCATGAGTGATCTTGAGAATAAATTACTTTGAACCTCGCAGACTCATAAGACACACACACACACACACACACACATATATATATATAATGGTCCAGGTTTTGCTAGAGGTGAACATCAAATTAATCCCCCTTCTCCTTTTGTTTACTTGTACGTTTTTAGTTTCCCATGTTTATAGTTAGATGTGTTTGCTCATCTATTGAGAAAGAAAACATTGTTAAAGACATGTCTCATGACACCGGAATCCAACTACCATGGTTTGGTTTCTTTGAGGAAAAACACTTCGTTATCATATCAACAAATTCACTACCTTTTTCTATGTTTCCTCAACATATAAAAGTCAATATTCTCAAACTTAGATGATCACGATCTCTTACCAATGTTTCAAATTTAGTTTTCTCAAATAGGGTTTTATGAGTACGTAAGATACATTAAGTTCTACCAATACAAATTGCAACTTCTTAAAGCCCAACCCTCGAGCCATTATAGCTTCACTATGTCAGTATGTAGTAAGACATTTGTTTTTGAATCTCAGATGCATTCCATTTGCTAAAAAGCTTTAAGATTGTTGTTTTTCATGGGTTGAATCGGTTTGCTAATACTTTTTAGTTAAAGGAGAGTAACCTCTCTCCTTAAATTACCCCAATCTGTCGGACTTGTGTGTGTGTGTTTTGTTTTTTTTTTTTTGGGGGGGGGGTAGTTGGTGAATTGACACCTAGATACAATGAAGCATCTTATGTAGATTTTTATTCACTTCTACATATAAAAGGTGATAATACGAAGGGATCTGATAGTCTTTTAGAGATTTGTGGATACGAATGTTTTGCTTCAAGCAATAACGTGCTTATATTTTGATATTTATAAAAGGAGGAAAAACTAAAGGGTCACTTTTTATTTTGTAATTTAAGTATGATAAGAATAAAATCGAAAGAGCAGGAGTTGCATTTATGGGCATTAAAGTACCCCTTCCAACATGTGAAATTATGGCATGAAATTCCTTAATAAATACACCATATGAATATATTTGATATAAAACAGTCACAAGTGTTTGGATTATGCATGGAATTGATAGAAACATTTGTCATTCAAAGAACTATTATGACTCTTCTATTCAAACTATATGCATCATGTATATTGTAAAACAACCAAGCAAATAATATGCACAACATGAGTTGTATACGCATCGTGATCAACTAGCCTAATGCTTGTGTGTACTTATATATTTGTATATGTATTGCCAATGTCATAGAGACAGTTCCACCAACATGATGTGTTTTCGTGTACAAAATCCAAGACGATAAGGGTGGTTGTGGTGATGCATTTTGCAAAAATAAGTAAAAAAAAATGCTACATTATTGTCACAACCTGTATTTCCCGGTGGGGCCGAACTTGGGGTATGCAACGAGTTGATACAGATATACAGATAACACAACGGAAGTCTTGTAAAATACTATAACAAATTATAAGTGTCCGAAATTTCAAAATATTATACAGATGGAATTGTGTAAAAAGATCCACAGGTGGATCGAAATATAAAAAATGACTATGTAACAGACTACTAGGCTTCAATGCATGGAGTTGCAAATTCCACTTAAGCATTTACCGGGCAACTTCCAGCTTATTTACGTATCCTTGCAACCTACGATTAGTCTTTTGAAGATACGTCAGTTTTCACTAGTAAATACAAATAACCAACACATTTTGAAAATATTTCAAAATCATTTTAGTGCACTAGGCACATGAATTTTCATAAATAACTTGGGAAAATATAAATATATCTTGTATACAGTTTTACATGCTTGTTAATACATATGGGGCCCGTTACTAAATGTCACACCCCAACCGATGGCGGAATCATCGGGGCGCGGCACTGAGCGAAACAGATTGTCCAGGAGAATCCATAACAACTATTGATTATAATATATTAAAGGTTCGTGTCCCATACCACAAACATATAAAATAAAAACAGTTATTACAGACATTGTTCTCAAAGACAAATATCCATTCCGACAACTCAGATTTTATTTAGTTTGTTTCTAGACTCCATCCTATCTTGATTCCAGCAAGTAACAAGCAAAGCAATCCTAAACGCCTGTCACATACGTTAAAATACAGGTCAATACACATAGTGTAAATGTGAGCATACAAGTTTGATAGCATATAGTAGCGAAAGCGAATTTACGCGTAACCAGCATGTAACATGTTTAATGCGAAGCAAGTAGGTTATTGAAAGTGAAATATGCACAGAAGTGACTGCGAGTTATAGAGAGCGCAACACATATCACCACTGTGACACGTGAAGAAATACCCTTAGCAACCCCCGTCCCCGATAGGTGCTGAGTCCAAACTATAGTACTATCGTTGCTAAGGTGTTAGGCAACAATCACTGTGTAAACATAACATACAAGCATTCATCGAGTAACACGTATAACATGTGATAGAGGTTAGCGTATAAAAGTGTTTGCGTTGTGTGTTCGATGTGATTTGATACAAGTAACGTATGTAACACCCAAAAGTGCTTAAAGCAAAAAAGGGATCGAGTATACTCATAGCGATGGTAGCTAATGGATTGAAGGGAGCGGTAGAGTGAGCCTGATTACAGAACAAGTACATAAGCGATGAACGACGCGTAAAATGATGCAAGTGAAATAAGTGTCGAAATGTCATCCGAACGGATGGCAATCCGATCGGATGATCATCCATTAGGATGGCCATTCGATCGGTGTGCCACTCGTTTGGGATGGATGTGTTTGTGTATGATGGCTTTGAAGTTTTCATTGTAGCATATTGAAAACATAGAAATATCTCTACCTTTCAGGTCGTTCGATCGGATGGCGATCCGTTCAGTGGAAACATTCTCAGAAAACAAGTCCACAGCTGAATGGTCATTCGACCGGATGGCAGTTCGATCGGATGGCCATTCGCTGGTTTGAAGTGGTTGTGAAACGGTTAAGTGTTGAAGACCATGTTGCAATCCGTTCGAATTGTCGTTCGATCGGATGGCAATCCGTTCCGCAACCTGATCGCTTTGAAAATGTGACAACTGGCAAATAACTGGTAATTCCGTACAATCTAATCACTATTTATATTTCTTAATCTCATGCATTTAGCGTAATTTAATTACGTAACAGTGTCGTTAATTTAATAACAAGGTTAGGACAAGAAAACAAAGCTAAAACATATGTTGGTTTTCGTCGTATGGCGAAACCAAGAAAACTATGTCCTAAAAGTGTTGGTAGAAAGTGCTGCGTGCACTATTCACGGTCACACTATTCCATGCCAGCAAACCGTGAAACTAGACCAAAACACTGAATAACGACACTCGGATAACATAACTGAGTCCATTTATATGAGAAAACATTATTGTGAAAACACCTCTTGCCAAGAAACAAGACTTTCCGGTATAACGCCCTAATTTTCAAAATGTCCATTTCGGCTTAAAATATGGTATTTTTAATGCGTCCGAACCTAAAACAAAGCATTTCCGGGACTTTGGAATAATGTCAATCTATGAAAAACATACTAAAACCATAAGATAATACCAACGGATGATTCATAATCACAAGTTTCCGGCGTTACGTCGCTATGCACTAAACTGATCCGTTAGCGACTCGACGAACTAGTAAGCGATATTTTTGGTCACGAAACAAGCAAACGGAGAATCTAGTGAACTAGTTAAGCTAAATTTGGGACTCGGAATCATTTCATACAACTTCCGAATGCAAGAAAACAACTTGCGAAATTTCTTGTCGGTACGACACAAAAGTACCGTAAACGAGCCGACGACGAAACGAGAAGCGTTTTAAGTATCAAAACATGATTTTTACTAGTTTAGTAAACTAGTTAATAATAATTTTGGTTCCGAAACACTAATCACCCCTTAACGACGTAATTAAACCCCTAATCACCCTACACCTCCTAATTTCTAAAATATCTAGTTCTTTAATAAATTTTTATAAAAATTTACAAAATACCCCCCCCCCCCTACTTGTTGGCCGAAAATGGTGGGTCCCCACCCACCATATCTTTGTTGAAAATGTGATATTAGAAGCATGGGACTTGATAGAGTTGTTGTTGAAAAACCTTCTTAATACACCATACTTTCATCATACTTATCCTATCATTTTCTTCTCACATAATTCAAGCAAAGAAACCCTCATTTTGGTCCCTTTGAAATCGGCTCCAAGAACACACACTAGAATCCCTTTTAATCTTCCATAAACACTACATTTTACACTAGATCTAAGCCTTTCAACCTCATCTAAGCATGGATTAAGCATGGAGCTACATTAGGAGCTTTCTTTGGAGCCTAATCATCTTCTAACCTTCTTATTTAGCTTGGGTGCTTTGTGAGTCTTCTAATCACCATTTTTATGCTTCATATTACTAGTAGATTACTAAAGTACAAGTTGATTATCTTGAAAAGTAAAGTTAACATAATCTAAAACCCTAAACACAAAGATAATAAACACTAAATATGAAGATGTTATGTGTTGATTTATGTTGTTTAGTGTTATAATATTCATGTGATCTTGTTAATTATGTTATCTTTATCTAGATTAGTAGTTTAAAGTATATGCTTATGATGATCAAATTAATAGATTCATGTAGTATTTGATATTTGTGTTCATCTTACCAAGATGAACATAAATATGTGATTTAAACATGATTATGTTTAAATCAAGAATGATCATCTACTTCAAAGATTATGAGCATTTATATATAAACTTGAATTAGTGATTTTTGAAAGAATAAACCAAGAATAATCATGTTAACAAGACTTTTGGAAGACACTAATAAACTTGATTTTGGACATGAAACAAGTTATAATGTTTTACTTTAAAAAGTAAAGTATAAAAAGTCTTGGAAATCTTCATAAAAATGTGGGAATTTTTATGAATGAAAAACAAGTTTAAACAAGTTCATGTATATAATTAACTTGAAAAATGGCTAACTTTAAAGTGTTAAAAGATTTACCAAGGAAATGCTCATAATAAGCTTTGAAGGATAAAGTGTGAAATTATTGTTATAAAATGATATCTAGTGAAACTTGGTAAATTGTGGTGATTTGAGAAAATTGATCATTGATTTAAACGCGTTTTTGTAACGTGGGAAACGTCATGGTTTAGGGGAAACTATGGCGAATTTTTCTAAAAATCTAATCGCGATTAAAAGTGGGATTAAAGGGTGATTAACAATGTTAAACGCGATTAGTGGTCATAAACGTCATTATGGAAACTTTGATGGGAATATTTAATAGTTAAATATTCAAAGAAGTTCTTATGAACTTAAACATATATTTTTACAAGAATAAAGTGAGTAAAAATATAACAAAGTACAAATATAATTTTTGGTAAAAATTATATCTATTCGGAAACTTGCTAAGTGCTTGCAATGTGTGCTATATATGTGTATGTATTAGATACCTATAGGGTGATCAAAATAAATACACGCACATGTTCCTACATGGTCCAAGAAATGCTAATAAAATCGGACAATTAAATAAAATAGCCGAAATGGAAATACATAACACTGATGACGACAATTTGGGCGTATTGACATCGTAAACAAGTTACTACAATGTCGGGTCTAAAAAATAACATGTTTTTAGACACTAAAGCGAACGCATAACTAAGTGGTCAAAAACAAGAATCCGGAAAGTCGGAAACTATAAAAGTTACCAAGTATTTTCATGTGAAAAACGAACTTATTAAGTTATATGCTTGGTAAATTTTTGGTAAAGATGTCAAGAATATATTTAACGGACTCACTAGAAAACTAGGGCTAGGCCCAATAACAAGAAAACTAGGGCTAGGCCCAATCACAAGAAAACTAGGGCTAGGCCCAATAACAAGAAAACTAGGGCTAGGCCCAATAACAAGAAAACTAGGGCTAGGCCCAATAATAATGATGACAAGCGAAAACATAATAAAGAATTCAAGATGAACAACTTGTACGAGGTCCAAAAGACCTAGTGTCTAACAAAGTTAGTACACATGTAGGTTAATTACACGTACGGACGCTCGCTACGGTATTACATACAAGGAACGCAAATTGTGAGTTCATGTCCCTCCTTTCACTGTTTTCAATGTTTTGTTTTCAAAAACATCGAGGGGAAATACATGTTAAACTATTGGTACGTTAACTACGGAGTAGGAAACAGGGTCAATGTGCATAAGTAGGGAATACACACTAATAACCATTAATCACGTAGTGACCAAGGTGCAAAAGGTGTAGATCTATTGGGCTTGAGGCACGCCCCACTCCTAGTTGTTAACCGTGGAGTGCTTTTGTTGATCCCAATGCGAACTAAGTGTCTATGGGTTGGTTATTCTGCTTATGGCGCATTATGTCAGGGGGCTAGCTACCCACTGATAGATCTTAATAGACTCCATGACTTTAAACCAGGACATACCATGATTACAAGATAACAAGTACTATATTTCATATGATATCAAATACTGCATGAACTCGCTCAACTTTTTGTTGATTTTTTTAAAACTACATGTATTTCAGGAAACAGGTCTTGAGCCGGTGATTCACTATGGGATTCGGGAAAACAAATGACAACGATGGCCACTTTTGGGAGGGTTTGTCTTTTATATCCCAACTTCGTATGGGTATATAGGGGACAAAACCTCACTATGTGTTGTGTCAAAAACAATCTTTTGCTATATGTAAAATAACTTAGAACTATGCTTTGTCAAACGTGGTGAACTTGGAAACTAGCTTAAAACTTGTAATCTTTTGTTGAAAACTAGATATATATGGCATCGTTGTTGGTTCATGTTGTTAATACATTTGGATGCAATGATTACCTTTCTTACGTCACACACAATACGCTTCCGCTACTAGCAGGGTGTGACAGATTGGTATCAGAGCTCTGATTGTAGTGAACCGGGGAAAAACTTTTATTAAAGTTGGTCTACAATCACCGAAGGGCTCTCACATGAAAACAAAGTCGATAACATTACAAAAGTGTTTTCAAAAGTATGACAAAAATGACAAAAGGTTTTCATTATGTCACTATAACATGAGGATCTATCACGCGGGCTCAATCACTAGTAACGAATATGGATCAATACATGGTTAGTCGATAAGTAATAGACTTGTAAACACTAAGATTTACATGTGAACCATGAGGACAAAAATATTGCATGAGATATATAGTGATTGCATGAAATATATCATGAGTAGTAATACATTTTTTTTTCCTAACAACATATATGCATATTGTACGGTTTATTTGCCAGGATCGATGTCTTCATCTTCTTCTTCGGACCTTTCAGAGGTGGATCCGATGCCAGTAGTGTCGGATGACGAGTATGAGCTCGACATCATTATCATATCGTCGGACGACGAGTCCGGGCATGATGTATCTTCAGACGACGACTACATGTTGGATGATTTCCAACCATTTGCTCTTGCAGCTTTCGAGGAGGATCCCGTCCCACCGGAGGACGACGTACTGGCGATGCCGCAGCCCCTTCATGGTATTATTATCTACGGCCACCCGGAGGGTGAGCACCTGATTGTGCATTTGGCCATACCACTAGCTGTTGTACCATTTGTTGATCTTGAGGACGATGATGTCGTCCCAATTATACCTGTCGAGCACCTCGACGATGAGATAGGTGACGGAGAGGTCCATGATGTTGTTATACTCGAGTTACCCTCTCCAGTCGTGTCTGTTGTTGATATTTCATCTACCGCGTCTAGTGTTGCTTCCTCTGTTCATACCCCTGCATCATCCCCTGATACTGTACTACCTACTCCCACGGCTGTGCCACCCACCCCTACTACTGATCCTATGCATGTGCCAGGATTTCCACACACTATACATCCCTCGCCTCACTTTCAGCCTGGACCATCCTCACAGCAGCCATTCCCCCACACTTTTTATGACCCTTATGCTGCTGGACCTTCGCATTATGCTGGATCCCCATTCCCAGTCAGACCACCCTACCCGGGTACCCCTACACCTCCACCTGGCATGCACCCTACTGATCCTTATTATACCCCGCCCATCTCTCTGCCCGTTATGGCGGACATGACTATATCTCATGAGGTCCAGATCTCTATCATTTTCCGTAGACTCGGTGAGATGCAGACTGATATGGCCGCGATCAGAGCTGCCGTTGCTCCACCCCCACCACCTGCATCACCACAGCCACCATTACCAGCATCACCCCCTCCATCACCACCACCACTACCACAGTCACCACCTCCACCATCTCCACACCAGTAGTCTGTCAGTTGTATGTTGGTCTTATGTTGGCCGTATGTATATAGCTATCTTTTGGGGAGACTACCACTTTTGTGAAGACCAAGGGTTACGAAGATCAAGCCTTTTGAAGACAACCAGAAAACATGAAGATGCAATGTAGTAGAAATTTTACTTTTGTATTGTAACTTGTACTGACTAGGGGTATGTATCCCTATGTCCTTTTGATCTTCATGAACAAATGTATCAAGTTGTTGCTATGTATAAAAGTATGTTTTCTGTATTTCACATTGTATTTCTTTTATGTTGTGGTTGATCTTATGGTGATGTGATGATATTTTGATTGACATTGTTATGACATGGTGGATTTATGGTTGATGTTATATTATGGTGTGGTGTTATTCTACATGTTGAGTTATACGACCAATATGATGACGTGGTGTTTATGCGTACATGTGATTGTGTGGCTATGTCCTGTATACGTGTGTATGCATTTCTTATCTATATAAACCCGATGTGTTTATATATATATATACTTGGCAATATTTATTATTAAATACTTGTCTAATGGAGATCGATATTTTATTTAGAAGACAATGCCGCCACGTCGTGGAAGAACAAAAACGAACCCGTTGCCGACAACACAAGAAGAATTGAACGAACGCATTTCCCAAGCGATTGCTCAATACGAAGCTAACCGCCCTGAACAAAGCGGTGGAACAGGAGGTACTTCTGGAAGCAATCATCCGACTGGTAATGCTTAATTAATCATTAATCTACGCGATACTCTCATCCATTCTAATCGTGCTCTTGATATTCACTCTTGAATTTGTGTATATGATAATTTCAGGTTGCACGTATAAGCAGTTCTTAGACTGCAAACCCCTAAATTTTGACGGTACGGGAGGTGCCGTTTCCTTCGTTCGCTGGACTGAGAAGACCGACTCAGTTATTCGAATGAGCAAGTGCCCTGCTGAACAAAGGGTTACTTATGTCACCGGATTATATGTTGATGGGGCACTATCATGGTGGAACCTCCAGGTCCAAACGAAAGGCGAAACTGCTGCGTATGGCCTGATCTGGGAGGAACTAAAAGAGTTGATGAGGAAAAAGTATTGTTCAAGGTCGGAAATCCAGAAGCTAGAAACAGAATTCTGGAATTTGAAAATGATTGGTGCGGACATCGCGGGTTACACGCAGCGATTTCACGATTTATCCCGTGTAGTCCCATATTTGGTGGACCCCGAGTACAAGAGGATCGAGAGGTATATTTGGGGACTTGCCCCCCAAATACTAAGTCTGGTTACTGCTTCTAAGCCTACGGAGATTGGCGAAGCAATCGATTTGGCTGTATCACTTACCGAGGAAGCACTACGTCAAGGAAAGTTCGATGAGGCTGGGTCAAACAAAAAGGATACTGCTGTGGAAAATTCGGGCTATAATAAAAGGAAGTTTTCTCATTTTAAGAAAGGTTCGCGGGGGAGGAACAACAAGAATAACAACAACAAAGGAGCACCCGCGAAGGAAACTAGGGATGCAAAAGCTTATGTTACCACTACCACCAACAATCCCGATAAGAAACCTTACGCTGGAACTGCACCGAAGTGCAATACATGCCCTCTTCACCACTATGGAGAGTGTCGTAGCATCAGGTGTGACAAATGTAATAGGTTTGGGCACCGCACCGAAACATGCCGAGGTACGAATAACAAGGATCAAGGTTGCTTCAATTGTGGTGACAAAGGACACTTCAAGAGGGATTGCCCGAAAGAAATTCAAGCTCGGGGGAGATCATTTGTGATAGGAGCCAAGGACGCTCGCCAGGACCCGAATGTGGTCACCGGTACGTTCCTTATCAATAATCACTTTGCATCTATTCTTTTCGATACTGGAGCAGATTATAGTTTCATTTCTAAGGAATTTAGGGACATACTTGGGGTAGAATCGAGCAAATTGAATGTTCCATACTCGATTGAATTAGCTAACGGGGAATTAGTAGAATCGGGGGAAATCATAAAGAAATGTACCTTAGAGCTGGGTGAACGAAAGTTCGACATAGATCTCTTACCAGTTCCGTTAGGTAGTTTCGATGTCGTAATTGGTATGGATTGGTTATCCAATAACCGAGCCGAAGTCATATGTCATGAGAAGATCATACGCATTCCTCTACCCGATGGAGAACATTTACTAGTACACGGGGAGAAACAAGACACGCCTTTACGAATTATTAGTTGCATGAAGGCTCAAAAATATCTAAGGAAAGGATACATCGCCTTTCTTGCTCATGTCATTAACAAGAAGGCCGAGGAGCGCAAGGTGGAAGACATCCCTGTGGTAAGGGAATATCCCGAAGTCTTTCCAGAAGACTTGCCGGGACTGCCACCACAACGACAAGTGGAATTTCATATCGATCTGGTGCCAGGAGCAGCACCGGTGGCAAAAGCTCCATATAGACTCGCGCCCTCGGAGATGCAGGAATTATCTACTCAGCTTCAGGAGTTGCTTGACAAGGGATTCATTAGACCGAGCTTCTCACCTTGGGGAGCTCCGGTGTTATTTGTCAAGAAGAAGGATGGAACCTTTCGAATGTGCATTGATTACAGAGAACTAAACAAGCTAACTATCAAAAAGCGGTATCCGTTACCGAGGATTGATGACTTGTTCGATCAGTTACAAGGTTCCAGCTTCTACTCCAAGATCGATCTAAGATCCGGATACCATCAACTGAGGGTTCAGGAGGAAAGCATTCCTAAGACAGCGTTTAGGACTCGCTATGGGCATTATGAGTTCCTTGTTATGCCTTTCGGCTTAACGAACGCTCCCGCCGTATTCATGGACTTGATGAATCGGGTATGTAAACCATACCTGGACAAGTTCGTGATCGTATTCATTGATGACATCTTAATATACTCACGAACTGAGGCGGAACACAAACAACACTTGAGAACTATTCTGGAGTTGCTTAAGAAAGAACAATTGTACGCCAAGTTCTCAAAATGCGAATTTTGGATTCGTGAAGTACAATTTCTCGGTCATGTGGTGAACGAGAACGGAATACATGTAGATCCCACTAAGATAGAAGCCATAAAGAGCTGGAACACTCCAAGGACCCCGACGGAAGTAAGACAATTTCTGGGTTTAGCGGGGTACTATCGAAGATTCATAGAGAATTTTTCTAAAATTGCTCAACCACTAACCTCGCTCACTCAAAAGGATAGAAAGTTCGATTGGGGTGAAAAACAGGAAATGGCATTCCAAACGCTCAAAGATAATCTATTCCAAGCGCCAATCTTATCACTCCCTGACGGCACCGATGACTTCGTGGTGTACTGTGATGCATCGCGTCAAGGCTTGGGTTGCGTGTTAATGCAACGTGAAAAAGTCATCGCGTACGCGTCGCGGCAGTTGAAAGTTCATGAAAAGAATTATACCACTCATGACCTAGAGTTGGGCGCAGTGGTATTCGCTTTAAAGATTTGGCGTCACTATCTCTATGGTACCAAGTGTACAATATTCACTGATCATAGAAGTCTTCAACACATATTCAATCAAAAAGAATTAAACATGTGCCAGCGGCGATGGGTAGAATTGTTGAACGACTATGACTGTGAAATCAGATACCATCCGGGGAAAGCAAACGTTGTAGCGGATGCTTTGAGTCGAAAAGAACGAGTTAGAACATTTCGAGTACGGGCTTTAGAGTTGACAATCCAGACAAACTTTACAACTCGAGTGCGCGACGCACAACGGAAAGCCCTAAAACCAGGAAATATACGAGCAGAATACTTGCGAGGAGCAAGGGAACACATGGAAACAAATAAGGATGGCACTTTATATTTCGGAGGAAGAATCTGGATTCCCTATTTTGGTGGCTTACGCAACTTAGTGCTAGATGAAGCACACAAGTCCAGATATTCGATACACCCAGGAACTGATAAGATGTATCAGGATCTGAGAGAATTTTATTGGTGGCCTAAACTCAAGAAAGATATTGGGATTTACGTTAGGAATTGCCTAACTTGTGCAAAGGTCAAGGCCGAATATCAAAAGCCATCTGGGTTATTACAACAACCAGTGATTCCGGTTTGGAAATGGGAGCAGATATCAATGGATTTCGTTACAGGACTCCCACGGACCTCTCGAGGTCATAACATGATATGGGTTATCGTTGATCGATTAACCAAGTCGGCTCATTTCCTACCTATTCGTGAAAAAGACAGTACCGAGAAGTTAGCCGAAATTTACCTCAACGAGATTGTGGCACGTCATGGAGTGCCTACTTCAATAATCTCGGATCGTGACGGTCGCTTTGTATCAAGAATATGGCAATCATTTCAAGAATCGCTTGGATCTCGTCTGAATCTGAGTACCGCATTCCATCCGCAAACCGATGGGCAAAGCGAGCGAACCATCCAAACGATGGAAGACATGCTTCGCGCCTGTGTGATGGACTTGGGCGGAAATTGGGATAATCATTTACCGCTGGTAGAGTTCTCATATAATAACAGTTATCACACAAGCATTAAAGCCGCCCCATTCGAAGCACTATACGGACGGAAGTGCCGATCACCGCTGTGTTGGGCGGAAGTCGGAGACAAACAACTCGTCGGCCCTGAACTAGTCCAAGATACTACTGACAAGATAGCAAAAATACGAGACCGTATCAAAGCGGCTCGTGACAGACAAAAGTGGTACGCGGACGGAAAACGTAAACCACGCTCTTTCGAGGTCGGAGACAAAGCCTTACTAAAAGTCTCACCTTGGAAAGGCGTAGCTAGATTCGGGAAGCGCGGGAAGCTAAACCCGAGATACATTGGGCCGTTTGAGATTCTAGAAAAGATCGGTACCGTCGCGTACAAGTTGAAGTTGCCAGAAGAACTCAGTAACGTACATGACACATTTCATGTGTCGAACCTCAGGAGAAGTCCGACAGTTCATACAGTTATCATTCCAGCGGATGAGATTCATGTAGACAAGACGCTTCAGTTTACCGAAGAACCCGTTGAGGTTATGGATCGGAAGGTCCACAATACAAGGAGAAGTACTATCGAACTGATCAAGGTCCGCTGGAATTCACGTCACGGACCCAAGTACACATGGGAACGTGAAGATCAGATTAAGGAAAAATATCCCCAACTGTTTAAGAAGACTCCTGCAAAGGATGGCTCAACTTGAATTTCGGGACGAAATTCTTTTTAACAGGGGGAGAATGTGACAACTGGCAAATAACTGGTAATTCCGTACAATCTAATCACTATTTATATTTCTTAATCTCATGCATTTAGCGTAATTTAATTACGTAACAGTGTCGTTAATTTAATAACAAGGTTAGGACAAGAAAACAAAGCTAAAACATATGTTGGTTTTCGTCGTATGGCGAAACCAAGAAAACTATGTCCTAAAAGTGTTGGCAGAAAGTGCTGCGTGCACTATTCACGGTCACACTATTCCATGCCAGCAAACCGTGAAACTAGACCAAAACACTGAATAACGACACTCGGATAACATAACTGAGTCCATTTATATGAGAAAACATTATTGTGAAAACACCTCTTGCCAAGAAACAAGACTTTCCGGTATAACGCCCTAATTTTCAAAATGTCCATTTCGGCTTAAAATATGGTATTTTTAATGCGTCCGAACCTAAAACAAAGCATTTCCGGGACTTTGGAATAATGTCAATCTATGAAAAACATACTAAAACCATAAGATAATACCAACGGATGATTCATAATCACAAGTTTCCGGCGTTACGTCGCTATGCACTAAACTGATCCGTTAGCGACTCGACGAACTAGTAAGCGATATTTTTGGTCACGAAACAAGCAAACGGAGAATCTAGTGAACTAGTTAAGCTAAATTTGGGACTCGGAATCATTTCATACAACTTCCGAATGCAAGAAAACAACTTGCGAAATTTCTTGTCGGTACGACACAAAAGTACCGTAAACGAGCCGACGACGAAACGAGAAGCGTTTTAAGTATCAAAACATGATTTTTACTAGTTTAGTAAACTAGTTAATAATAATTTTGGTTCCGAAACACTAATCACCCCTTAACGACGTAATTAAACCCCTAATCACCCTACACCTCCTAATTTCTAAAATATCTAGTTCTTTAATAAATTTTTATAAAAATTTACAAAATACCCCCCCCCCTACTTGTTGGCCGAAAATGGTGGGTCCCCACCCACCATATCTTTGTTGAAAATGTGATATTAGAAGCATGGGACTTGATAGAGTTGTTGTTGAAAAACCTTCTTAATACACCATACTTTCATCATACTTATCCTATCATTTTCTTCTCACATAATTCAAGCAAAGAAACCCTCATTTTGGTCCCTTTGAAATCGGCTCCAAGAACACACACTAGAATCCCTTTTAATCTTCCATAAACACTACATTTTACACTAGATCTAAGCCTTTCAACCTCATCTAAGCATGGATTAAGCATGGAGCTACATTAGGAGCTTTCTTTGGAGCCTAATCATCTTCTAACCTTCTTATTTAGCTTGGGTGCTTTGTGAGTCTTCTAATCACCATTTTTATGCTTCATATTACTAGTAGATTACTAAAGTACAAGTTGATTATCTTGAAAAGTAAAGTTAACATAATCTAAAACCCTAAACACAAAGATAATAAACACTAAATATGAAGATGTTATGTGTTGATTTATGTTGTTTAGTGTTATAATATTCATGTGATCTTGTTAATTATGTTATCTTTATCTAGATTAGTAGTTTAAAGTATATGCTTATGATGATCAAATTAATAGATTCATGTAGTATTTGATATTTGTGTTCATCTTACCAAGATGAACATAAATATGTGATTTAAACATGATTATGTTTAAATCAAGAATGATCATCTACTTCAAAGATTATGAGCATTTATATATAAACTTGAATTAGTGATTTTTGAAAGAATAAACCAAGAATAATCATGTTAACAAGACTTTTGGAAGACACTAATAAACTTGATTTTGGACATGAAACAAGTTATAATGTTTTACTTTAAAAAGTAAAGTATAAAAAGTCTTGGAAATCTTCATAAAAATGTGGGAATTTTTATGAATGAAAAACAAGTTTAAACAAGTTCATGTATATAATTAACTTGAAAAATGGCTAACTTTAAAGTGTTAAAAGATTTACCAAGGAAATGCTCATAATAAGCTTTGAAGGATAAAGTGTGAAATTATTGTTATAAAATGATATCTAGTGAAACTTGGTAAATTGTGGTGATTTGAGAAAATTGATCATTGATTTAAACGCGTTTTTGTAACGTGGGAAACGTCATGGTTTAGGGGAAACTATGGCGAATTTTTCTAAAAATCTAATCGCGATTAAAAGTGGGATTAAAGGGTGATTAACAATGTTAAACGCGATTAGTGGTCATAAACGTCATTATGGAAACTTTGATGGGAATATTTAATAGTTAAATATTCAAAGAAGTTCTTATGAACTTAAACATATATTTTTACAAGAATAAAGTGAGTAAAAATATAACAAAGTACAAATATAATTTTTGGTAAAAATTATATCTATTCGGAAACTTGCTAAGTGCTTGCAATGTGTGCTATATATGTGTATGTATTAGATACCTATAGGGTGATCAAAATAAATACACGCACATGTTCCTACATGGTCCAAGAAATGCTAATAAAATCGGACAATTAAATAAAATAGCCGAAATGGAAATACATAACACTGATGACGACAATTTGGGCGTATTGACATCGTAAACAAGTTACTACAATGTCGGGTCTAAAAAATAACATGTTTTTAGACACTAAAGCGAACGCATAACTAAGTGGTCAAAAACAAGAATCCGGAAAGTCGGAAACTATAAAAGTTACCAAGTATTTTCATGTGAAAAACGAACTTATTAAGTTATATGCTTGGTAAATTTTTGGTAAAGATGTCAAGAATATATTTAACGGACTCACTAGAAAACTAGGGCTAGGCCCAATAACAAGAAAACTAGGGCTAGGCCCAATCACAAGAAAACTAGGGCTAGGCCCAATAACAAGAAAACTAGGGCTAGGCCCAATAACAAGAAAACTAGGGCTAGGCCCAATAATAATGATGACAAGCGAAAACATAATAAAGAATTCAAGATGAACAACTTGTACGAGGTCCAAAAGACCTAGTGTCTAACAAAGTTAGTACACATGTAGGTTAATTACACGTACGGACGCTCGCTACGGTATTACATACAAGGAACGCAAATTGTGAGTTCATGTCCCTCCTTTCACTGTTTTCAATGTTTTGTTTTCAAAAACATCGAGGGGAAATACATGTTAAACTATTGGTACGTTAACTACGGAGTAGGAAACAGGGTCAATGTGCATAAGTAGGGAATACACACTAATAACCATTAATCACGTAGTGACCAAGGTGCAAAAGGTGTAGATCTATTGGGCTTGAGGCACGCCCCACTCCTAGTTGTTAACCGTGGAGTGCTTTTGTTGATCCCAATGCGAACTAAGTGTCTATGGGTTGGTTATTCTGCTTATGGCGCATTATGTCAGGGGGCTTGCTACCCACTGATAGATCTTAATAGACTCCATGACTTTAAACCAGGACATACCATGATTACAAGATAACAAGTACTATATTTCATATGATATCAAATACTGCATGAACTCGCTCAACTTTTTGTTGATTTTTTTAAAACTACATGTATTTCAGGAAACAGGTCTTGAGCCGGTGATTCACTATGGGATTCGGGAAAACAAATGACAACGATGGCCACTTTTGGGAGGGTTTGTCTTTTATATCCCAACTTCGTATGGGTATATAGGGGACAAAACCTCACTATGTGTTGTGTCAAAAACAATCTTTTGCTATATGTAAAATAACTTAGAACTATGCTTTGTCAAACGTGGTGAACTTGGAAACTAGCTTAAAACTTGTAATCTTTTGTTGAAAACTAGATATATATGGCATCGTTGTTGGTTCATGTTGTTAATACATTTGGATGCAATGATTACCTTTCTTACGTCACACACAATACGCTTCCGCTACTAGCAGGGTGTGACAGAAAACTTGAATGTTTGCTAAGTTTGAAAAGTTTTCCGGTTTGCTCGAGACGGTAAAACAACGCGTTAAACCACGGGAACTCCATTAGGTCCAGGTTATCCGATCGAACAAGAATCACCCTAATCTGACCAGTTAACTGTTCTTGACGGTTCGTTCATGTTTAACCCAGAATTGGTCGTCCCCTTGATAGGAATCAGATCTTGGACCGGTACTTCACAAGAAAGCGAGTAGAAGGCCTGAACGAGTTCCGATTCTATCGGTTTTGAGTGCATTGAGTGTAAAAGAGTTGAAAGAAAGTTAAGAAACCATCTTTCAATCCTTCCACCCATGAAGATGTTTAGATTTATGCGAAAATAGTGTTAAATCGTGTGGGAATCACTTGGATCTGAGTTGTTCTTGGTGGAATAAGGCCAAAACTTGAAGTTCATAAGAACTCCATGATGACATCATCCTAGAACACCTAAAATCCGCTGATTTCACGATCAAAAGTGAAGATTCAAAGGTGAAAATGATGAAGAAGTGTGTAGAGATCAAAGTTGTACAAGATTCGAGTTGGAAACTTACAAGAATCGCGAGAAATCGAAGGAAATGAGGGCTTGAGCGTGCTGGTCGAGTGAGGGCTGTCACATCACTATTTGTGATGTGACAAGGGATATTTATAGGGTTTCCAAAAGAGGAAAGAGGTGCACAGGCGACGGGTCGGATGGCCATCCGATCGGATGGTCATCCGTTCGGATAACCATTCGATGGAATGGTCATTCGATCGTCTGGTCGTCGCGGGTTGGTTTTCATATTTTCGTTTCGTGCGTTGAACGTTGCGATGTGTTTCGAGTAAGTGATGCGATCGTATCACCCTTTAGTTACACAAATAACCTAACTACTAGATATCATAAATATAAACCTTGAATCTCGAGTTTGCGACGAGATTGCGTTGCGAATGCGATTAAACACCTCAATATAAACATAACATGCACAAGTAATCACATAATAGCACACACACGTAAAACAATATCCATAACCTATAACTCGGGTTGCGAATGCGATAGCGATGCGATTAGCGATAAGCCGATTAACGATTAACTGCGATTAGATAGCGATTTATTAACAAGTACTTCACATAACACAACTAAAGCGATTCAAATTAGAATATCGACTATAAGTCAAAGAGTACAATTCCATAGTTAAGCAAGGAGTGACAGATCGCAATTAGAAATATTTTCTTCCTTTGACTTTGACTTTGACTTGTACTTTGACTTCCAAAAATGCGGGTTGTTACAGCCCCCCTACTTTAGGAAAATTTCGTCCCAAAATTTAAGAAGCAGGCATAAGAAACAGTTGCGGGTACTTCGCCTTCATGTCACTTTCGAGTTCCCAGGTGAACTCAGCGCCGCGTTTGCCTTCCCAACGAATCTTCACAATGGGAATGCGTGAGCGTCGGAGTCCCTTGGTTTCTCGGCCCATGATCTCGACAGGCTTTTCTACGAAGTGTAATGTTTCGTCCACTTGTAAATCCTCGAGAGGGACATGCAATTCCTGGTCGGCTAGACACTTTTTGAGGTTCGAAATGTGGAAAGTCGGGTGGACATTACTAAGTTCCTCCGATAGTTGAGTCTGTAGGCTACTTTGACAATTCTTTCCAGAATTTTAAAGGGTCCAACATATCGAGGCGCAAGCTTTCCTTTCTTGCCGAATCTGATCACCCCCTTCCAAGGTGCAACCTTTAGGAGTAGGTGATCGCCAACGTCAAATTCAAGGGGCTTGCAGCGTCTATCGGTGTAACTTTTCTAATGACTCTGAGCTTTCAACAGATTGTCTCGTATTTGGAGAATTTTGTCAGTCGTTTCTTGCAACAGCTCAGGACCGGTAATTTGCCCGTCTCCGATCTCGTGCCATATAATAGGCGATCAACATCTTCTTCCGTATAATGCCTCAAATGGTGCCATTTGGATGCTAGAGTGATAACTGTTATTGTACGAGAATTCAACTAAAGGTAAATGCGAATCCCAATTACCACAGAAATCTATAACGCACAAGCGAAGCATGTCTTCGAGGGTACGAATCGTGCGTTCAGTCCGACCATCGGTCTAGGGATGGAAAGCGGTACTTAGATTGAGAGTAGTACCGAGAGCAGATTGAAACGTTTCCCAAAAACGTGAAGTGAATCGACCATCGCGGTCAGAAATGATATCACGAGGTGTCCCGTGTCGACAGATAACTTCGTCGGTGTAGATTCGTGCTAATCGTTCTACCTTATAGTCTTCCCGTATCGGTAGAAAGTGAGCGGATTTGGTGAGACGGTCAATGATAACCCAGATGCTGTCGTGACCTGATGGCGTGCGCGGAAGTTTCGTTATACAGTCCATAGCTATACTCTCCCATTTCCACATAGGGATCTCGTGTTGTACGAGTAAGCAAGAGGGTCTTTGATGCTCGACCTTGACTTTAGAACAAGTCAGGCACTTCGAAACATAGATAGCGATATCCTTCTTCATACCCGGCCACCGGTACTTGTAGCGCATGTCCTGGTACATCTTGTCGGCACCGGGATGAATGGAATACCGAGATTTGTGAGCTTCGTCTAGCAGAGTTTGTCGTAAATTAGTGCGCTTGGGAATCCAAATTCGGTCTAGATAATGGAATATACCATTCGATTTATTCACCAGTTGTTCACCATTATTGATTATGATGGGCTTGGGTATTACGAATCCTATGCAAATAGCTTCGTCGGCTGAGAGCATCGGCTACGACATTTGCTTTGCCTGGGGTGGTAACGAATCTCACAGTCGTAATCGTTGAGAAGTTCTACCCACCGGCGTTGGCGCATATTCAGCTCTTTCTGGCTAAAGATGTGTGATGCGTGTGAAGTGTCGTTAGTTTTTAATGTATATGTTAAGCCCTTTTTAACACTTTTTAGTCAAGTTTTAAATTTATAAAACACGATATTTACTAACACTAAACACACATATGGTTAAGTGCACCCATCGTGAGCGTAGTATAGTGTTGGTAAGATACCGAGGTCGTCCAAGGACACAAGAGCTTTTAGTACCGGTTTATCCTCAACGTCTAATCAAATCGAAAGTTTAGAAAAATGTTTTAAACTAAGAAAATAAAAACTAACTAAAATGTTGAAAAATAAAAATAAAAGAAAAACAGATAGACAAGATGAATCACTTGGCTCCGACTCGTGTTTAGTGTAACCTTTGATTATTTCCGCACTTTTGCACTATTTAAGAGATTATCTTAGTTATTGTAGTAGGCCCCTCTTTTGGAGGTGACGTTACCCTCAACCCAGTAGTTTGAGTCAGCAAGGATACAATCCTAAAGGGTCGGATTATTGAAAGATAATTAATTAAGTTATTAATGCATAATGTGGTGGGCCCCTCTTTTGAAGGCGACGTTACCCTCGGCTAAGTAGTCCGAGTCAGTAGGGATACAGTCCTAAGTAGCCGGGTTAAAGTTTTAATAGTAGCTTAACTTATGAGGGGGTCAAAGAGTTTGGACCCCCGCCATCCAATACCGTTAAGTATTGAAGGAGGTCCTACTAAATTTGACCCAGGTCCTTTGCAGGATCTATACACTGAACAATGGCAAGACTCTTACCAAACTGTTCCCTTAACCCCCGACCAGGTAGCCAACATACCTCCATATAGACCGTGGAGATATGAATGGTGAAAATATTTTATTTTATATAGACTGTAAAATAATGCCAAGACACCACGGACAAACAATAAGGAAGAATCACCTTCAACATAAGAAACTAGTTATTAAAGTCATTAATACATAATCAATTAAAAAGTGCGAAAAAATTAAAAAAAAAGTATTACACTAGACACTTTGTCTTCACCAAGTGATGTAAGAGACTTAGGCAAACATGGCCTTGATTGTCAAGAACTCTTACGATCAATCTTGGATCTCGAGATGACTCACAGACTCTATGATGGACAATGGATGATGGTGGTGGATGATGGTGTTATGGTGGTGGTGGGTGGTGGGTGAAGTGTGAGAGATGTGGTGTGCCAAGGGATGGTTTGAGCTTGAACCAAGCACTCCTATTTATAGGCTGAACAGAAGCTCTGGCACGGCCCCGTGTCCACATCCTTCTCTTTCTTCATTAATTGCTCTTGTCTTTATTAGTTGACCACGGCCCCGTGTCCGCTGGGCACGACCCCGTGTGTAGAAGCATATCTGTACTATCAATATTTTGCCAGGATTCTGCGAATCTTATAGTTGACCACGACCCCGTGTCCGCTGAGCACGGCCCCGTGGTGGGCGATGGAAGCTTCTACAACTTTGTCTTTTATGCTGACACTTGGGCACGCCCCCGTGCTCACTGAGCACGGGGCGTGTTCAGCCTTCTGCTCTCTTGTTTTGCTTGGGAAGATGCTTTCGGGGAGGTAGGGCATGCCACGTTTATTCCTTTTCTTGTATTTATGTTAGATTTAGCTGCCTTTTTGCTTCTTTTGTTAATTTGAGCTCATTTAATCCTGAAAATACAAAAGGAAGACAAAAACACACTTTTTCCAACATTAGTACTAAAAAAGGGTTAGTTTTATGCCACAATTGATGTAATTTATATGTTGCATTTTGCACACATCAATGTGTTGTAGGCTCTTATGGTCGGTGAAGACCGTACACTTTGTACCGTATAGGTAGTGTCGCCAAATCTTTAGTGCAAAAACAACTGCACCAAGCTCGAGGTCGTGTGTGGTACAGTTCTTCTTGTGGATCTTGAGCTGACGAGATTTGTAAGCGATTACCTTGTCCCGTTGCATGAGAACACAACCAAGACCAAGGTTAGAGGCATCGCAGTAGACTACGAAGTCGTCGTTTCCGTCGGGTAGCAAGAGCACAGGGGCATTACAGAGCATATGCTTGAGAGTTTGAAAAGCAGTCTCTTGTTCAGTTTCCCAAACAAAAGGCTTGTCATTGTCTGTGAGGGAAGTAAGCGGTACAGCGATTTTCGAGAATCCTTCGATAAATCGGCGATAATAGCCCGCTATTCCGAGAAAAGAACGGACTTTGGACGGGTTCTTGGGTGTAACCTAGCTCTTAACTGCTTCAATCTTCGTAGGATCGACATGAATACCTTGACTATTGACAATGTGTCCCAAGAATTGGACATCCTCAAGCCAGAATTCACACTTGGAGAATTTGGCATAGAGACGGTTTCCCTGGAGTAACTCAAGAACCAAACGGAGAAGTTGCGCGTGTTCGGTTTTTGACTTGGAATAGATCAGGATATCATCGATAAAGACGATGACGAAGCGGTCAAGATAGGGTTTGCACACGCGATTCATTAGGTCCATGAAGACTGCGGGAGCGTTGGTCAAACCAAAAGGCATAACAACAAACTCGTAATGACCATAGCGGGTTCGAAAAGCGGTTTTGGGTATATCTTCCTCTTGTATGCGCAGTTGATGATAGCCTGAGCGTAAATCAATCTTCGAAAAACACGTAGCACCTTGTAGTTGATCAAACAAATCATCGATTCGATGCAAGGGATAATGATTCTTGATGGTAAGCTTATTCAATTCCTTGTAGTCGATGCACATCCGGAACGATCAGTCCTTCTTTTTACGAAAAGGACTGGCGTGCCCCAAGGAGAGGTTCTAGGGCGAATAAAGCCTTTATCAAGTAGTTCTTGGAGCTGACTCGAGAGTTCGCGCATTTCAGAAGAAGCGAGGCGATAAGGCGCTCTAGCGACAGGATTTGCTCCAGGAATGAGGTCGATTCGGAAATCGATGTCACGAGTGGAAGGTAGACCAGGTAAATCATCAGGAAAAACATTTGGAAACTCACGAACAACAGGTACCTTGTCTATTGCCTTAACTTCCTTATCCTCTGCTACTACGATGTGTGCCAAGAAAGCTTGGTATTCCTTGCGGAGATACTTGCTAGCTTGGACACATGACATGAGTTGTAACTTCTTCGGAGCGACTTCGCCATAAACACACAATTGATCACCATTCGCGAGAGAGAAATGAATCATCTTATCGAAGCAAATAATTTCAGCATGATTCTCCCGAAGGAAATCCATACCTACTATGACATCGAAGCTACCGAGCTACATCGGAAAAAGATTGATCGGGAAAACATGTCCCTTGAGATCGAGAGTACAGTCACGTAGAACGGAACTGACAGTGACGGTTCTTCCAGTGGCAACTTCTACGTCGAAGGTCGATGGGAGGTTAACGCGTTTACGGTTTAGGAGCCTTTCGAATTCGAACGATACAAAACAGTTATCGGCTCCAGTATCAAATAAACACGAAGCATATAAACCATTTACGAGAAACGTACCATTAACCACGTTGTTGTCTGCCTGAGCCTGGCAGACGTTTATGTTGAAAACTCACCTGCGGGCTGCTTGTTGAACTGGCTGCTGCTGCTGCTACGGTGCTGGCTGCTGCTGCTGTTGTGGTTCTTGCTTCACCACTCTGTTTAGGTAGACGTTTGCGAAATGGTTGGGATCACCACACACAAAGAAGGCTCTTGCGTGAGTAGCGGAAGTATGAGCTGCTTGCTGTCCTTACGGAGCTGGTAGAGCAGGAGCTTGAGCTGGAGCTTGGCGAGGACCGGTACGGCAGTTAGCGGTGAAGTGGCTGTACAAGTTGCAGTGAACGCAGAACCGGCATGCGATACCAACCGGGTGATGATAAGTACAAGTAGGGCAGAGTGGATGTGGGCCAGTGTATGCACGCTTTGCTGACGGTGCATTGGCCACAGGCGCCGCTACTTGGCGGTGTTGAGGTTGCGGTTGAGCCGGTACATCTTGAAGTGGTGCGGCAGTAACTGCACAGTTCTTCTTGCTGGAGCTGCTGTTCTTTCTCTTGCGACGTGAGAGCTTTGAAGATTGCAGTGCGACGGTAGTTTCAGCGGTGGGAGCAGCGGTGACTTGATGAAGACTCTTGGCAGCTTTATCAAAACAACCAACCCTGACTCGCTTATCATTGATCTCAGCAGCGAGCAGGTAGGTTTCCTCAATAGTTGTCGTTTTGGTGGCCTGCACAAAGTCTGCGACACAATCTGGCAGAGCACGGATATACTTCTTGATCGTAATCTCGGGGGTAGTAATTTGACTCGGACATATGAGACTCAGCTGCTTGAAGCGAGCAGTTAAACCAGCGTTATCTCCAACATCCTGCTTGATATGCCAGAACTCGTCCTCCAACTTTTGGAGCTTGTGGGGAGGGCAGAACTCTCGCATCATGATGTCCTTCAACTCATCCCACGTCAGCCCGTAAGCTGCATCATTCCCTCATTTTTTCCTCTCGGCTGTCCACCAATCTAGAGCTCGGGATGGGAATATGCCGGTAGCGTTAACAATGCGAAGGTTTTCTGGACAGCCACTCTGGCGCAGGGTGACTTCGATTGAATCAAACCATTGAAACAAGGCCGTAGGCCCATCTTCTCCGGCAAATTCTTTCGGGCCACAGGCTTTAAACTGCTTGAAGCTAAAAGCCGCTTTGGGAGAATCTGTCTTAGATTCTTCTGAAGATTTGCTAGCGTTTTCATTCAGCTCTCTAACAATTTGCGGAATAACTTTCGCCATCTGCTTTGCGACGAGAGAAGCGATACGCTTGTCATCATGGTTACGTCTAGCAGCGCGGGAGTGGTGCGATCCAAATGACGACATTGTCTGCAACAGACATCGCCATAGGACTCAAACACAATTTCGATTAACCCTAGTATAGTCTAGCGATCTCACCAAAAGTTACTAAAGCGCAGGAACACATCAAGGCACAAAATCACGTAATCACGTAGGCACATAATTCACAGAAGCATGTAAGCACATAAGCATGTTTACACATAAACACGTAGTCCATGTAAGCACAGAGCACACCGAAACCATGCCTTAAACTATATTTTACACGTATTCACCTTCCTATATTGCACATATTCACCTATCTTTCATAGTAGCGTAGGCGATCAAGAGTTGCAAGTGCGAAAAGCGAGTAATGCGATTTGTTAACGTGGTGTGAGCTGTGTGTCGTTTAGCGGAGCGAGAAATCGAAACTATCAGTACCATTGTACTGTTTATCTCAAAACTCTAACAATTAAGCATATAAAACACATAAAATTCCACATAAAAGCAATAATTTCCAGAGTTAGCGGCGACGTAATCCAGAGTTGAAACACACATAAAAATCGAGGATAGATTGTCTCGGCTTGATAGACGTCGACTACCCAAAGTGATTCGACTATTCACACGGACTTTAAGTGCACACTTAGGCCTTCTGGACTATGCTCTCGCCTCAATCCGGGCGATCGGCATGCATCCTTCCAGTTACAGCGTGTCTCAAGTCGTTGGAGTCTGTCGAGACTTTGGTGAGAGTTTTTGCAAAACCAAAATAAAGGGCGGAATTATGTCATCAAGGTTCGGGTTTCACCCCTGACTTAACGACTTCATTCCTGCTTCAATGTGATGGAAAGGAAAATTTGTGTCGAAGTATGGATTTCACTCCTGATTCAACGCAAATTCTCGTGTTTGTAGTAAAAGGTCGCGTCGGCGAGTGATCTTATCGAGAATTTGCGGCTTTCATACCTAGTCTCGACCAAATCACCTAATTGCGCGAGAAATTTGGAAATTAGTGCGAATTGCTAGCCTTAGGAAAGGTTGACCTTGCGCGGAGCGGTAGTACGCGATGTCTATGCAAGTGTGTAGTGTCAGGCAACAATCACTGTGTAAACATAACATACAAGCATTCATCGAGTAACACGTATAACATGCGATAGAGGTTAACGTATAAAAGTATTTGCGTTGTGTGTTCGATGTGATTTGATACAAGTAACATATGTAACACCCAAAAGTGCTTAAAGAAAAAAGGGATCGAGTATACTCACAGCGATGGTAGCTAATGGATTGAAGGGAGCGCTAGAGTGAGCATGATTACAGAACGAGTACATAAGCAATAAACGGCGCGTAAAACAATGCAAGTGAAATGAGTGTCGAAGTGTCATCCGAACAAATGACAATCCGATCGGATGGTCATCCGTTCGGATGGCCATTCAATCGGTGTGCCACTCGTTTGGGATGGATGTGTTTATGTATAATGGCTTTGAAGTTTTCGTTGTAGCATTTTGAAAACAGAGAAATATCTCTACCTTTCAAGTCGTCCGGTTGAACGGTCGTTCGATCGGGTGGCGATCCGTTCAGTGGAAACATTCTCAGAAAACAAGTCCACTGCAGAATGGTCATTCGACCGGATGGCAATCCGATCGGATGGCCATTCGCTGGTTTGAAGTGGTTGTGAAACGGTTAAGTGTTGAAGACCATGTTGCAATCCGTTGGGATTGTCATTCGATCAGATGGCAATCCGATAGGACGGCAATCCGTTCCGCAACCTCATCGCTTTGAAAACTTGAATGTTTGCTAGGTTTGAAAAGTTTGTGGTTTGCTCGAGATGGTATGACAACGCATTAAACCACTGGAACTCCATCAGGTCCAGGTTATCCGATCGAACAGGAATCACCCTAATCCGACCAGTTAACTATTCTTGACGGTTCGTTCATGTTTAACCCGAAATCGGTCGTCCCCTTGATAGGAATTAGATCTTGGACCGGCACTTCACTAGAAAGCGAGTAGAAGGCACGAACGAGCTCCGATACTATCGGTTTTGAGTGAATTGAGTGTAAAAGAGTTGAAAGAAAGTTAAGAAACCATCTTATAATCCATCCACCCATGAATGAGGCCAAAACTTGAAGTTCATAAGAACTCCATGATGACATCATCCTAGAACACCTCAAATCCACTGATTTCATGGTCAAAAGTGAAGATTCAAAGGTGAAGATGATGAAGAAGTGTGTAGAGATCAAAGTTGTACAAGATTCGAGTTGGAAACTTACAAGAATCGCGAGAAATCGAAGGAAATGAGGGCTTGAGCATGCTGGTCGAGTGAGGGCTGTCACATCACTGTTGGTGATGTGACAAGGGGTATTTATAAGGTTTCCAAAAGAGGAAAGAGGTGCACAGGCGTCGGGTCGGATGGCCATCTGTTCGGATGACCATTCGATCGAATGGTCATTCGATCGTCTGGTCGTCGCGGGTTGCTTTTCGTATTTTCGTTTCCTGTGTTGAACGTTGTGATGTGTGATATTCACTAAAATACATATGTTTTATTCTCCCATTTTACCCCCATTTTACGCGTTTTTGGCCGTAAAACCGAGAATCAGATACTTAATCGGATATATTTTTCTTTAGAGGCCTAAAACAGCGTGTCAAACAAGAAGTTGACAAAAACGAGGATTTTCCGGGCGAAACGGCTGAACTGCGAAGATTCTGTGAAGAAAACTTATCTGGGCGAGTGGCACGACCGTGCCACCATCGGCACTCCCGTGCGGATCCAACAACAAAGCCCAGCTCGGCATTGCACAGCCAGTGCGATCAAGCGTGCAAGTGATCCCAGGAATGCACGACCGTGCGATTGGAGGCACTCCGGTGCGGATTCGATGACTAGCCTCAGCCCGGATATGCATTGCCAGTGCAGATGCTCGTGCTAGCCACATCTTGGCAATGCACGATCATGCAACTCGTGGCACGCCCGTGCCAATCTGAAGACCGGTCAAGAATCGATGATGTCACACGGTATGGTGAACAGTACAATAAAGTGAACGACCGTGCACTTTAATCGCACGACCGTGCGATCTGAAAATTGTATAAAAAAATAGAAGGCAGCAATCAGTTCGCAACTCTGGACTTTGTTTTCTGGCGATTATTTAGGCTCCGGAGGCGTTGCATTCACCCGGAATCAAGCCCACATCGTGCCGCTTAGCTCCGTTATTATCCGAATTCTCAATCTAGTGCTTGTTTATGGTTTGATTCTTGAATCTTTCCATGTTTTTGTTCATTATTCAAGCATTTTGGTTGATGATTATGTATTATTGTAAGCCTAAGGGCAAAAACACTAGTATTCCTTGCTTAACAACAACCATTAGTATGTTAATTATGTTTGTAATGACACTTGAAGCATTTTCTATGTTAATCCTTGATGATTAGTTTGCCACCTTGTTTATTGATGTTGAATTCTTGATTATAGTTAATTATCTTGGATGATTAGTATGTGGTTAGTTGAGATATTTGTAAAAAGAAGCTTAATTATTCATGTATTAGTAGACTTTGAACTTGTTTAACTTGTTTAATATGTTTACACCATGATACTAGAAATGGTTAGTGGTTTAATAAGGGATAATTATTGTTAATCAAGAAGGCTTTCCCTCACGGAAGGACCTTAACGGGTTAAATGGTGTTGTTATGAATTCTTGACATAAGTTGTTAACTTAGCTAGTAGTTTAGGCCAAAATTGCTTAGTAGGTGAATTTATGTTCAAGATTTGTAAAATGAACTCGGTTGTGATTTAATCTAGTTTATGCTTGTCTTGTTGGTTACATTGTGTTTATCGGTGTCACTTTCCTTGATTAAGTGAAGTTAGAAAACTCCTAACGGATGACTAACTTTTCTTTAGGGGATTTTCATAGACATTTGTCAATTGGGCGTTAAAGAACAATTTTAGGTGGTTAAAGTGTGTTTATCATTTTAACTTTCCAAAGAGTTGTCATGTTAGGATTCCCGAAAGGGATACTAATTGTCTTTGAAAATGGAAAATTGATCAAGTGTTTTAAGTGACAAAACCGACTTAGTTCACATACTTTGGTTGTGCATAAAGCAAGGCTATATATTTATTTTCATATTTGGAGTCTATTATGTTTTTATAAATATTTGTTTAGTCTTATTTTAGCTTTTAGAAAATTATCCACTTATCTTTCTACCAGTAATTTAATGAAAAAGGTTTAGTATTATTCCTCCGCCCACATCCTTGGATCGACACTTGGTTCTTACCGATACTTTACTACATGTATGACGGGGAACACTTGCCCTTTCGTGTGTGTTTTAATGTTAAAGTATAAATCATTTTTATAAATTTAAAACCGAATCGTGAGTAAGATTCATTGTAAAAATATGTATATACACGCACACGTCAATGTGTTTCGAGTAAGCGATGCGATAGTATCACCCATTAGTTACACAAATAACCTAACAACTAGATATCATAAATATAAACCTTCCATCTCGAGTTTGCAATGAGATTGCGTTGCGATAGCGTTGCGATTGCGATTAAACACCTCAATATAAACATAACATGCACAAGTAATCACATAATAGCACACACGCGTAAAACAATATCCATAACCTATAACTCGGGTTGCGAATGCGATAGCGATGCGATTAGCGATAAGCCAATTAACAATTAACTGCGATTAGATAGCAATTTATTAAGAAGTACTCCACATAATACAACTAAAGCGATTCAAATTAGAATATCGACTATAAGTCAAAGAGTACAATTCCATAGTTAAGCAAGGAGTGACAGATCGCAATTAGCAATCTTTTCTTCCTTTGACTTTGCCTTTGACTTGTACTTTGACTTCCAAAAATGCGGGTTGTTACACTAAACACCGATAACATAATTAACCGACACACCACTTTAACCCATAAAGGGTATCCCTAATATGGGAAAGAAAATATTTTATGATAGCATTAGCATCTGTCGGGTGTATGCCTACACCCCGTTCTTAAGTCGTGACCATTTGCAATTAATTGAGCCGAGGATATCCAGGACACGGTTGCATTAACCCCCAATGTTTAAGTTATCAAGCAAACCAGATTAAAACGGGTTATGCGGATTTTTAGTCACAATCCGACATTGATCCCATACCCGACCAAGCGGAAATAATTTACCGTATCCCAAGCGCGTTTAGGGAAAATAGGTTAAGAGTATTTACCTTGCTTAAAGTGTTACAATCCAAGACAAATATATAAGCACAACCGATATAACAAAACAACTTAGCAAGGTTGCAATCTACTGGACGCCCTAGTCTGGAATGAATGGTATAATAACCAATTAGAATGTTAACGGGTCCTATTCAAGTCATAGACTTGGACCGACTAACTTATTATAAAGAAAACGGTATGGTACGCTAGATTAAGCAGTGACCGGATAGAATGTAGTTTAAACCCTCACAAGTACTAAGAATTGTATAGTATGGATAAGAATAATTACATTCTGGAATATAAAAGAAATTTAAAGAATTTAACCCAATTCGGTTAACTTACGTAATCTTAGTTACATAAGCTAACCGTACGTGCATAGGCGGTATCGGGTGATCAGATGAGTCATAAACAAGTTCAATATGCCAAAACATTTTAATTTTGTTACCAAGTCAGTAGGTATTACACATTTAATGTTCAATGTGTTTTAAAAACCAATTCATGTAGAAAAGGGCAATATTGGCATTTTTAAGGCATAATATATGAACTTATATTAAAACCCGAAAACTGATTTTGATCAAGTAGTATAACCACAGAGGGTTATCCTACACATAAATATGATCATAATGCAACTTCAAATCAGTAGGTAAGTTGGCTAATTCAGGTCAGAATCGAAAGTCAAAGCAGAAGTCAAACTGCTTGACTTTCGGTTGCGAACCGAGCTATAAACTGGAAATGACGGACTGAACATGCTTAGACATGTTCTAATATTATTTACCAACTGATTTGGTGTCAAAAACATGAGTTTAAATATTTATAAGTTTAGTTTATAAGTTTTTCGAAAACTCCGTTTTTGACTTTTAATTAAACATAACTTTGACCCGTCATTTGACCAATTTAACGTGATTTCCAAGAGGTGCCCTTTGAAGGGATTAACACCTACCTTATTACGATCATGTACCATGTTCCATTCGAACAATGGCTAGACCATAATGGTCTTAACAGAAAGTCAAAGCAAAAGTCAATTTGCTTGACTTTCGGCTAAATACTTAGCCTATAAAAAGAAATGAGCCAAAGAGGGAACACTTACTAGTATTCCAGAGAAAGATTGAACTTAAAGGAGGCTCCGTTTGATCAGGAACAACTCCAAGAAGCAGATAGAGAGGAAAAGAGGAAATGAGCAAAGAAAAATGCAAGCTTAGCTTGCTATTTATACTAGTTGAGGATGCATAGGATCAATCCAGGTGTTAGTGGTTATTATTAGATGTCTCCAGGTGCCCCTTGACGTGTAGGAACCAAATTAAAGGTGGCAATGTGACAACTGTCACTTTTCTGTACATTCCGTACACAAATTGAACAGTAGTCTGTGCTTGATCTAGCTTACATGACAAATGAAATTCTGATTACTGTTATATACATACAATGGCATTTCATGTTGCACGACTTTTATCATTACTACATGCAACACGATATAGTTCTAATAATGCACAGAACAGAATTGGCACCATGATCAGACAAACTAAAAGCACTGACAGAAGTTCAGTACATAGACAGACAGTGTTTTGAGGCCCAATATGAGCCAGAGACTACGTACTACACTAGTATAGTGTGTAGGGAAGTAAGGACCACAAAACTGCTTTTCTAGGTGATAGATAAAGTGCCGGAAAGTGCCTAAAACCCACAAAAAGTGCAGAATTCTGCATAAATCAGCAAAATTCAGCATTTTAACAAGTTTATTACATGCAAAAATATGACTAAATGGTCCTGAATGCTTTCCTAAGTGTCGGGAATTAAAAGTATCACAAAGGGGTACATAAAGAACACTAAATGGAATAGTTTGACACTTTAATGAACCGGTATCTAACCGAACAACCGGACACTACCCGAAACATTAAAATTATACTAGAAGCATTGTTTTAATGTTTCTGAGCTAGTTATGATCCCCGAACACCCAAACACCCTATATAACACATGTTACACATAAACACTAACTAATACACTTTGAATTCTAACTAGTTATCTAACTTAACATTAAAACCTAACCAATACCCCCCCCCCCCATGTAAGTGGACGGTCACCAAGGGTGACCCAACCAAGATTTTCCTAATCTTCCTAAGATCTCAATTGATATGTTTAGAGATATGTATGTACTATTGCAAACACATTACACATTGGTTAAAAGGTTTAGATGGTTCTAAGAGAGATTAGAACTCATTCATCACCCACACTAAACAATCACCTTCTTTCCCCTTCTCCTCCTCTCCCTCTCGGCCGAACACCTTCACCCACACCACCACCACTTTCAATTTTGATCATCCATTCCACACACTCACAAAGGTTCAAGAAGGTCTCTAAAGAAGCTAGGTGGTCTTGAAGGACCTCTCCCGATTGCTTTTATCCATCACATTTGCCATCATCAACTTCAAGTGTTCTTCCCTAGCCTTGTGCTAGTAGTAAGGCCCTCATAACCCTTTGTTACTTCATATTTTGATGGTTAATAGATGTTATGTGATGAAAAATATGATGAACATTAAAGAACATAAACATGAATCTCTAACATAAGCTTATAAACATATGAATACATGTTGATTTGTGATTATTCGTTCTTGATGATTGATGATTTGTGTTAGTGATGTTAGACATCATAAGGAACCTACTAGATTGTGATTAAACACATGATCTAGTAAGTTAAGGTGGTGATCTTGTGAAAAACCAAGATCATCATGCTTTATGTTTACATGAACTTGAATAACAAAAGTTGTTTTCATATGACGATGATCTAAAAAAAATACAAGTCTTGTGAGTGGATGATTTCTAAAATAGTTTTCCAAAGAAACCAAGTTAAATCACAAGATTTACATGAACATTGTTTTTAAAGAAAACCAACCATGTTTCTAGTGTTGAAACAAGTATAAGAATACATTGTTTACAAGAAAAATTCAAGAGAATGATTTTTGGAAAAAAACATCTAGTAAGTTGTAAACACCTAAATCCTTTAAGAATGAGATTTTTAAAGAAATAAATACACTTTAAAGGATAACTAAACCTACTAAACACACTACCAAGTTACTACAAGTTTTTATGAAAGATCAAGTTCATGATTATTATGTAAATAGCATAGCTATGGCACTTGGTAAGTGTAGGTTGATTGTTGATTGTTTGTGATGATTTTGAAAAGAAAACGATATGCTTTGGAAGCATGGACACCTCTAGTTTTAGGGGAAACTATGGCAAAATTTTCTAAAAATATAAACACTTAGAAAAATATTTTCTAAACAAATATTTACAAGTGTGTTTTTAACTATGGTTTTCAATATAAACTTTGCCATAGACTTTGTTACAAAAATACAAGTATTGGAGGTTGGTTTTTTATAAATAAAAATGGATAAATATGTATTTAGAATATATATTTACATTAAAGACACATCGTGTGTGATTATTTGTATACTTTGTGTAATAGTTATATTATTTTAGGATTAATGTAATATAACTTAACAAAATACCAAGAAATTTACAATCCAAAATAATACCAAAAATCACAAGGAATCAAATATGTAAGTTACACACATAATATTGCGAAACCGAACGATAGAACGTAACTTACAAGTATTCCGGAAGATACATTTATGAGCATGTTTTTGGTAAATATTATTTTGGATACGAAAGAAATGAAAATATGATTTTTGTAAATATTACCAAGTTATATCATATTTTCGACCAGGATAAAATATATTATTTTTGGGAAGTTAAAATATATTTTCTTGGAATATTTAGAAAATATATGATTTTTGGGAAAATATATATTTTCTTGAAATAAATTACTTTTGGACAAAATAAGTTTATATATATTTTCTAAGTTAGACTTGAAAATATATTATTTTGGAACTACAAATACAAGCATATGGAATACATGTATGAGATACCCCATCCTTGGGAAGGAAATACGAAAATAAATACTTGAGAAGTATTGTTACAAAAATATTATTTAACAATTATTCCAAAATAAAACATAATTTAAAGTTAAAATATTTATCATTTTAACAAGTAATTATAACTTGGAATAACATTGAAGACATGGAAGAAACATAACTCAAAAACATGAATACTAAGGCAAGGCATGGCCCGTTCGTCTAATAGACCCTAGTACATTGTAGTAGTCGTGTTGCTGAAGAGATTTGAGTTACGAGTACCGAAGACGCAAAATAGTGAGTTCATGCTCCCCCTTTTCTATTAACTGTTTTTGGTTTTATAACCATCGGGGGTGGAATACATGTTACGAAAGTTTAAACGGTATGAATTGACTATGAAATGCACTATTAGATCAAGTGAGCATAGACTAAATATTGAAATGCCACTAACTCATAATTAGGGACGAAGGTTAGATCTAACGGGTACGGCCGAACCCCACTCATGGTACTTGTGACCACTTGAGTGCTTCGGTGTCCCAGTCAATGTAAATCGACAATAGTCAAGGTGAATTGATGTAGGATCGATCTGTGGCCCAAATGAGTCGTTCAGAAGAGTTCTTAGGCTATACGAAAGGCGGAAACAGACGTATAGACTCGAAACAGCTTGATTATCACTTTAAACTTCTTGTATATTGAATTAACAGCGATTACAGTCACAAGAAATACCGGCAGCACTTCGGTACTAATTCCTGATTCCCCACCAAATGACATGATAACTAGCCTATTTATAGAGTTTCTGATTCCCCACGAAAGTGCAATGTTCATTTCGTGGGAAATCAACATTTTGTCATTTCGTGGGAAATCAACATTTTGTCATTTCGTGGGAAATCAACATTTCGTGGGAAATCAACTCTAAAACTCTATTTTCCCGTACAATGTGCCCTGATCTAACATATCTAGTACTAGACTCGATACAAGACGAAGTCGACAGATGTATGCACTAACAGACTCCCCCTCAGATGTTGACGAGTCTTAAGTGTCGAGTCTTCAATGTCTTCAGTCTTTATCAGTCTTCGGGCTTTTCCTGGTCTTGACTCGCTCTATCTTCTCCTGAATATCAGCACCAACAGATAACTTCCCAAACTCTCTCTAACAGACTCCTCCTCAAAACATGCTTGGATCATAGACTGACTTTTACAGAATCGGGATAGCAACCTGGCTTGCTACTCTCAATCAGAATCCAGGCTTTCCTGCAAATCCTCTACCCAAAACATAAGTTTCATAAAAATAAGATACAACAAATTATGACATTACTGATGACCACTAGTAAACATATCATTCATTTTCAGAACACTTTTCTTTCTATAGACTCCTTTTTTTTACTTAAAAACTTTTCAATCACATTCTCCCAAACCTGTTCATCATGTTCAGCACTCGGAATTTTGAAAATCAGCTCTTCAATATCAGTTGCCTAAAATCTTTTTGGATTTTTCAAAATTTTTGCTAAAACACACTGAAAATCTTTTTGGAATTTTGTGAAATAACCGAAATGAAATGCAGTAAAGAAATATTTACATACAATGTTTTTGTGAGTTTGTGTAAGAGGATCATATCAGTTATTGAGACAAATCACCAACACCGTTAAGCTTTAAACATTTTAAGTTCTAAACGATTCACTTAGATTGTCAGTATACTGATCCACTTAAATTCTCACACAAAGTTCAACTGTTTCGAGATACGAGATTAATGTTTTAGAGACTTAAACTTATTCGCGTGTCCCACCACTTGAATATACTCCCGTATCCAGATCCCAATATTCAGTCTTACAGGTGAGTATACCTAGATGATATATGTAAGGGGTTAAATTGCGAAGGCCGTGAGAGCTCAGGTCAGAACTTCCGTTCAGCAGAGAGATGACGGCTCGACTTTTGGTGGGTCCCCTTTAGAGGATCTTTTTTACAACAGCAATGATTATCAATTTTATTGTTTCATCATTTTATGTTGAGGGCGGCGCTATATTTCAAGCAAGTATAAAGTATTCTCCGGGGACTAGGCCATTGCTTCCGCATTATCAGAAGTCCCGGGATAATACCCCAGATATCACTAAGCATAAAGACCTAGTATCTCAGAAAGAGGGACCTTTCAAACAAGATTTCAGGGGTTACCCATATATCCGAGAGATGTTACCCACGATATAAGCAACTTTGAATTTAGGTTTATATCTCGTCACAATCTACTAAATGTCCAAAAACCTACTGACACATCATCAGTGAGACCGTTTATCACTATTTAACTTTCCAAATCTTTAGCATGTCGTGATCGTCCACTGATGTACTATCATTTCCTCTTTAATACAACAAAACTCATTTTTGAATTTTATCATGTTTTTGCCTTTTTCAAATTTTCAAATGTTTTTGGATTTTCTGAAATTTTTACTCCCCCTAAAATGCAAACACATTTTAGGAAATTTGAAAACAAACTATACAATAAAGTGACAACTGATATCAAATCACTTCAAATCGCCATCCACTTGGCATAAACAATCAGAACTCCCCCTCACAACAAACTATTTTCCCATTGATTTCAAAACACTTAAGTTTGTTTTAATCAAATGGTTTTTCCGGAAAATTAGTTTTGTTGATTTTCAAACCACTTGTAGGTTAGGGGATAAACTCATCATTTTGTTCTCCAAAATACCACTTGTAAGTATGGTCCAATCAAGTTCAACTTAATGACCTTGATTAACCATTTGTCAATGAAAACCTCTTTCAACCACTTACAAGTTCACTCACCAACCATAATCACTTGAAAATCAAAATATAACAATTTAAAGATATCACCTGTAGATTTACCAAACAAACATTTCAAGAATGATGCCGATTCCTGCTCCACTCTTACCAACCTGGGAGCTCCGGCAAGTCAGGTTTTTACTCAAACATTATATCCACCCAAGCCTGACCAGCCTTGGGTGATTTTGGTACACATCTGTCCCACCAACATTTTGATTTATAAAACTCTTTGGCACCTTTTACCTTTCTGTCAACCATCTTACCAAAAATATGCTTGACTTTTCCATTGAAAGCCTTCTCAACATCAAATTCTCCCTTATCATTGAAGAATTGATTTGAGATCTCTACCTTTCCCACTTTCTTCATCAAATTTTCCTTTGACAATGGAGGAAAATCCTCATCGTTCACCTCTGGAACGGAATTCACAACCTTTTTATCAACCAAAGACTCCTCTGATTTTATGGAATCAAATTCATTGTCAGAACAACTATTTGTTTTAATAACCCAATTTTGTTTACTTAAATCACCTCTTCTTTTGTAAAACCGTTTTGAACTTTCTCCTTCCTCAGAAGTAGAATTTTCAAACTTTTTAACATTTTTAACATGTTGTTCTTTCTTATCAACACAAGTCTTTTTCAGAACAGAGTTAGAAGAAACTTCCTGTTTTTGGTAGTTGGTCTTGGGGCAATTCCAAGCTATATGTCCAACTTCTTGGCATTTGAAACAGGTTCTTCTGTCAACTCTTTGAGCAAACTTTCTCACATTCTTCTTCACTTCAGCAAGAAACTCCTGGTTTGACTGCTTCCAGAACGGTTTCTTCTGTTCATCCTCTGAACTTCCTCCTGAAACAAATTTTGTTTTTGGTTTATAAGTTTTCTGATTTTTATAATTTTTTGATGAAATAAAACCAAGACCTTTCTTTTTGAGATTACCATTATGGTTTGATTTCTTTTGGAAATTATAACCATAACCGTAACCCATTTTCTTGTTAACTCTTTGTTTAATCCTTGAAGTGTAAGGTTTAGGTTTTGCAGAAAGATTTAAATCTTTTATTTCAGAAATATTAATTTCTGTTAATTTGAAAACCTTTTTGATCATTTCAGTTTTAACACTTCTTATTGGGAATTCATTATCAGAATATAATTTGTCTGAATCATTCAAAATATAAGCCAAATTGATTGATTCATCATTCAAATTAGATTTTGATAATAAAAATTCCTTGTTGTAAACCCTCTTAACCGGTGAACCCGGACTCTTCTCAGACGAACTCGAACTATCTGACTTAGACTCCGACTTTGACTCTTCATCCATATCCAACACCTGATCGACAACTCTCTTAACTAACTCAGACTCATGATCAGTGTCAGACGCTGTGAATGTGACATCAATATTTTCTGGTAATTCATCAGTGATTTCAGACTTTAATTTGATGTTTAGAGCCTTGTCTACTCGTTCCTTATTTGGTTTCCTGGGAGAATAACTCTCAAAGATAGGAGGCGGACATCTGTTATACTTGAGACTTGGTTTCTTACCAGTATCAATATCTCCAGCCTTTACCTTCTTAAAAGCCTCAAGACCTGCAACAGTAGGATAAACACGATCAATCAGATAATCACAAGTAGTATAACTCAACAGTAATCGTTTAATCCTTTCACTCTCAATCTTCTCAAGTTCCAGCTCCTTCTTCAGCTTAGCACAGTCTTCAATATACTCATCGATGACGCTCTGCTTTGTCATTAATGTTGCGCCCAGTTTGTCATTAGCTTTCTCAATTTCTGAATTTGTCTTTTTCAGACTATCAACTGTTCTGTTCAGCACATCGTACGACTCCTTCACATACTTCACATCAGATAGAAAATCTTCTTTCATTTTCTCTAATTCAGCAATCTTTTTGTCTTTTTCTTCACAAGTTCTGCAAAATTCTGAACATTTCAAACATGGTTTTTCAACTTCAACCACTTTTTCAACTATCTTCTCAACCTCGACAATCTTTTCAATTTCAACAGGTTTCTCAATTTCAACAACTTTCTCTATCTCTACAATCTTTTCTACTTCGACAATCTTCTCCACTTCGACAACTTTTTCAACTTCAACTATTTTCTCTACCACTTTCTCTACTTCAACAATTTTTTCTATAGCATTCTCATTCACTGCTTCATCTTTTGTTTTTCCAGCTTCTGTCTTTGCCTTTTCATCAGCAAGTAATTTTGCTGCTTCCAGCTCTCTCTTCAATCTGTCAATCTTCTTTTGATTCAGCATCTCAACTTTATCTGCATAAAAAAAAAATTAAAGTTGTCAGGATCAATGCTTTTTCTACATTTGTTAAGATATTCTTCCTCATCATCAGTATCAACATCACTTCCTAGATCTGGAAATATTGGAATTCTTTTCTGACTAGCTTCATCTTCCAGAACTCGGGCAACTAGAGCTGAATCAGGTATGTATTTGTCCCAACTAAAACCCTCTGCAACCTTTTCATCATCCTGATGAATGATTAAAGCTTTCTTCTTTTCGTTGTCATTGACATGAGACGAGGATGGTTGTTGTTCAATATAATGAAAAATTGATTTCTGATAATAATTGTTCTTTTCTTGACTCCCAGTTGATTCTTGATTTTTACACTCCCGTTTAAAATGACCCTTTCCTTTACATTGGAAACAGGTTACTTTAGATTTGTTAAAGCCCAATGGAGAGGTAGCCATTCCTCGAAACTCATCTCTGCCAGTAATCTATTGAAGCTTTTCTGCTCTCCTCACAGCACTTGCTAAACACCACTTCACATCCATCAACTCAAGTTCTTCTCCATCGATTTGGTCATAATCTTATTTTGTGAGCATCGGATTACCAATTCTTCCTGCAACTAAGCTTTCGTATGACTCTAACATAGCTACAAGAGATTCCATGTGTTGCTTAGCCAGCTCTGGAGAAAGATGTTGACCATTCTGAATGTTCAAAGTAACATTGCACTGCAGATTTGTAGATTTCTGATGTTGAGGACTTGATGTTGTGCTATTTGGATCAAAACTTGAAAATGATGAAGAATATCAACTACTTTGAGTTGTAGTGCTAGCATTTGGACTTGAAGAACCATCAGCACTAAAAGCAGTACTAATCTTTGGACTTTGACTGGGAGTAGCCTCAAACTTGTTCCCTCGATAGTAGAAACTGACATCTTGTTTAGCATTTGGATTTGTCATGATAGCTGTTTTCTGAATATCCATTTCCTGCTCTTCAATTTTCTGAATGAATTGTGCCAAATTCATGCTCTCGGACTTCCTCATAAGCTTTACAATCATCAAATAAGTTCCCCACTTCTGTTGGGGTAAAGCCTCAGCTAGCTTATCGACCCACTCAACATCCTCTTTCTTAATGTCCAATCTACCCATTTCCAATACCAGATGACTATATCTATCAATTGTCTGCTTTGTTGTTTCATGATCAAATGCTGTAAACATATCAAACGATTTCTTCAATAAAGCTTTTTTGTTTTTGATCATATCTGCACTCCCTCTGAATTTCTGAATCAAAGCTTCCCAAATTGATCTAGCTGTACCATTATGTTGAAGCAAAACAAAAATATCTTCTTTAACTGCTTGCTGAAGAATGCTGATCATCATCTTTTCACTTGTGTATTTCAACTTGTCAGCTTCTGAAAAATCATTAAAACCCTTTTCAAGCCCACGTTCATTCTTTGGTCTCTCGTAATCTTTTAGCAATGAACACCATGCATCAAATTTGTATGCCTGAACCCAGTTCTCAAATCGACTTTTCCATCCCTGAAAATCCTCAATGTACATCAGCTTCGGTGGTTTCTGATGAGTTCCCGTCTCATTCTCACTGTACAATGTTTCAGCAACAGTCACAGGAGCAACCAGTGTAACGAATGCATTGTAGAATTTCTCAGCCATGTTTCAATAAACAGGTGATACTTCAGGAAACACCTACAAACAAACAAACAAACGATCAGTTTAAACGGAACGAATACGTAAAAGTGTGTGTTGATGAAAACAATCTAAGACTCGTGTCGAAGATTTGCGGACTCGTTCCAATGTTGTTCAAGTGAGATTACTAAATGAATAGGCTTGATCAGAACGAAATGGATTCAATTGTGCCTTATAATAATTTGGGCCTCCCTTATCACACGCTTATTGAACCTTAACTTGTATTGGGCCGCTAAAATGTTTGGCAGACAACAATCTTTGAATTCAAACTTGATTGGGCCAAAAATGAAATCGAACCTTGGGCCGATAACAAATGAAGTCACATGGGCTGCCTGTATGGATCTTATCAATTCAAAAACAAATCTAGCCGACAACAATATTTTCTCAACAAAACTGATTGGGCCTTAGAATGATTTGGGCCGATCAATTAGTGGGTTGACAAAACTTTCACTTGATTGGACCGATACACTTGAACTTCAAACAACACATGCAAAATACAATCATTAGCCGACAAATTTTTAACTTCTACATTCTCATTGGGCCGCAGTTGAGATTATTGTAATATACTCACATACAATTGCTAAACATGAGCCGACAACTAAGATACCAATTAATTGCTGATTGGACCGATCGATATGTATGAGCTGACAAGACACATTAATTGGGTTGATTTGTTTGTTTTTTTTAAATGCTACACATGCATTGGACCATAACTACTGTTGACTGACATGTTCAAACAAAACGACGACATTGTTCAAGCGAAATCAGTCAATAAGTTTGAGCGGAATCAACAGTAAGTCTCAAGCGGAATCCCAAATTAATTTGAAGCGGAATCACAATCTCAGTTGAAGCGGAATCAACAGGAAACTTTCAAGCGGGATCTCTATTTCGAGCGAAATCAACCAGAAATTTCAAGCGAAATCTCGTTTTTCAAGCGGAATCACGTAGAAATGCTGCTGACGTCATGTTTTACTCGTTGCATTTCAAGCGAAATTACAAATTGAACCTGATTTAGATCGAATTTTAAGCTAAAACTTTTAAGGATTCTTTAAAACATGTTTACGCACAACATATGTGAATTTCAGCTGATTTTAACCGTGAAAAGTTTTGAATTTTGAAAAAGAATGGTGTAGAAACAGAAATTGTGATGAAAACAGGCTGTTTTGGCAAGATCTCTTCCTCCTGAGCTCTGATACCACTTGTAGGATCGATCTGTGACCCAAATGAGTCGTTCAGAAGAGTTCTTAGGCTATACGAAAGGCGGAAACAGATGTATAGACTCGAAACAGCTTGATTATCACTTTAAACTTCTTGTATATTGAATTAACAGCGATTACAGTCACAAGAAATACCGGCAGCACTTCGGTACTAGTTCCTGATTCCCCACCAAATGACATGATCACTAGCCTATTTATAGAGTTTCTGATTCCCCACGAAAGTGCAATGTTCATTTCGTGGGAAATCAACATTTTGTCATTTCGTGGGAAATCAACATTTTGTCATTTCGTGGGAAATCAACATTTCGTGGGAAATCAACTCTAAAACTCTATTTTCCCGTACAATGTGCCCTGATCTAACATATCTAGTACTAGACTCGATACAAGACGAAGTCGACAGATGTATGCACTAACAATTGACATAGTCGAGGGAAATCAACATAGTCGAGGGAAATCGACATAATCGAGGGAAATCGACGGGGGTATAAGCCTACTCATTTCGAGTGCTCCCTATGTCCTCACATGCTCTAATGTCCTTGTAAAACTTTCATTTGGTATGTTCATACACAGTTTTCATACCTGTTTTCAAAGGAGTCTCTCAAAGGTTTACAAGTTTGCCAGTACTCACACAAAACGTATGAACTCGCTCAACTTTTGTTCATGTTTTCCAAAATTACATGTATTTCAGGTAACAGATTGGATCTTGGGCACGTGTGTTGTTTCTAGAAGTAAATTTCAAGTTTAGATGTCATCCACTTTTGTTGAATTGTATCTTAGTCGAAGGTTGTGTTGTTCGAAACTTAAATAACTGGTATTTGTAGTACTTTTACTTAATGAATGGATGAACATCGTTTTGATCATATAGTCGTTTATTATGATTGAATGCAATGATATTAAACCAGTCACACATCATACGCTTCCGCAAAAGTCAGGGTGTGACAGTTTGGTATCAGAGCTTCGATTATAGTGAACTAGGATTCCTTCACGAGTCTAGACTACAATCACTAGGACTCTCTCACAAAGACATTTTTACAAAAAGATTTTTCATTGCATTCACGTAAGCGTCAAGATCCATGAGTCAAACATTTTTCAAAGAAAGGACAAGGCAAGGACATTAGTAGGGAGGTGAATACCCCAAACTAAGGTGCCAACTAAGGCATAGTCTACATTGGTTAGACTTGCCAAAGACAAAATGACCCCCCAAGGGATAAACGAGAGTTATATGTGATATGATGCATTTATTTTCCTATTTATGCTAAGTAACATATTTGTTTATCGATATATACATACGAATAAGTGTACGGAATAATTATTGACGTGAATAAGATACCTGCGACTCCGAATCCTCTTATGGTTCTTACTCGCACGATGAAGCTATCGGCCTCGCGTTCATTGCAAAGCTCCTGGTTGGAGTAATTACCAAACGAGATTCTGAGCTTGCTTCCGTAGGAGATGGTTGCTCTTCCCTCTCAATTGTGAAGGTGCCTTACTACGGTAGTGACGTCGAGGCAGAGGCGGCAACCCTGGACAACTTCTTTATCAGCGAGACGAGGTCCCTGTGACTTTTGAAGCGAGATTGATGACACACTTGACCAGACAAGGAAGATGAAGTATTCATCTTAAAGGTGCCCTCCAACTACTAGGAATTCTACTTATTCCTAATTCGATTAATCATCGTGCCTATTCGCGTGTAACGATAACGGATGTTAGCGCGTGGACCACCGCAATGGTCTTTTCCATGTCAGAGGTATATGGACAGTAGTGTCCCCTCTTTGGTTGATCATCTGCTTGGACGAGGGAAAGTTGGGGTGACCGTGCAAGACATCTTATTATTACGGGGGCTCACGTAATAACGAGTTGTAGTGCATGGAAATCCTGGTGGACTCTGTGGGCCAAGCTAATGATCACTACACAAAAATAAACTCTAGGTGTTCACACCTTCATCTGATAGAACAACACCTAGACCATTGCTTTAGCACTTTACAAAGTAGGAAACCTGTCTTTGCCTACTTCGTGTTTGACACTTCTACCGGTATATGAGGCGTTTGGGAACCGATATCTAAGCTAGTGGAGATGGCTAACACGCGGGAAAGATTATGTGACGTTACACTCTCTATCACCCTTACATGAACAACCCCCATCTCTGGGAAAATATACCCATCAGTGAAGCTAAAGACCTAAGAAAACCAATGTAGCAGGAAAATAACTGAAACTTGTGTGACCAAGGTGATGTAACCTCGGGTTCATTTTGTTACAAGCAATAAGTCAAGTTGCCAAGCTTATATGAAAGCTCAGTAATTGTCTCCTCACTCATACCTTGTTGATTATATATGCATGTGATATTGGGTGATCACCTGTTTACTTATGGTACTATGTACCTCATAGACAATTATGGAATGTTGTCTAACCTACCCCATACCTTTTGACAGAAGAGAATGCCGCCCAGACGTGACACAAACACCAGTATGTTACCAAGGACAGAAGCCGAGCTTCAAGAACGCATCTCACAGGCAATTGCACGACATGAAGCCCTCCGCTCAGAACACAGCGGTGGCACTTCCGGAAATAACCCTCCAACTGGCTGCACCTATAAACAGTTCCTGGACTGCAAGCCATTGAATTTTGATGGCACAGGAGGTGTCGTTGCATTTGTTCATTGGGCAGAAAAGACTGACTCCGTTCTAAGAATGAGTAACTGTTCGCCCCAGCGGAGTGTTACCTATATCTCAGGGTTGTTTTTGGACGGCGCACTCTCTTGGTGGAACCTTCAGGTTCAGACCCTCGGTGACGAAGCTGCTCATGCACTGAGCTGGGACGAGCTCAAGGAAATGATGGAGAAGAAATACTATTCTAGGGCTGAAATCCAGAAGCTTGAGGTGGAGTTCTGGAATTTGAAAATGGACGGGCTGAAGATTTCCGAGTATGTCCAGCGATTTCACGACTTGTCTAGGGTCGTACCCTACTTAGTCAAGCCGGAATTAAAGAGGATTGAGCGATTCATTTGGGGACTTGCACCTCAAATTAGGAGCATGGTTACTTCCTCAAAGCCCCCAACCATCGCAGAGGCTATCGATTTGAGTGTCACTCTTACTGAAGAAGCTCTGCGCATGGGAAAATTTTCGGAATCTGAGGATAACAAGAAAGAGACCCATGTGGAGTCATCAGGCAACAAGAAAAGGAAGTCTTCAAACCTAAAGATAGGCACCCAAGTCAGCTATGGAAGCCCTAAAGCAAACAAAAGAAAGGAAGTGAACCCGCCGCATGGCAGGAAAGCCTATGGAGCCACTAATAAGGCTGGTGGTAAGGTTTACTTGGGGACTAAGCCAAGGTGCGAGGAATGCAATTTTTACCATGAAGGTCGATGTCTGAGGCCTAAGTGTGGAAAGTGTTTAAAGGAAGGGCACAGCAAGGATGCCTGTTGGGCGAAGGATCCAGACGGAGGAGATAATGGGAAAATTCCAGGCTGCTACAGGTGTGGTGAAGTAGGGCACTTTAGGAAAGATTTCCCTAGGAAGAACCAAGCAAGGAAGGGTCATCATGATCGGAGCTCGTGAAGCACGCTAGGATCCAGATGCGGTTACGGGTACGTTCCCTATTAACCAACCTTATGCATCTATTTTTGATTAATACTGGCACCAACTTTAACCTTGTATGCTTAGAACTTAAGAAACTACTTGGCCTAGTTTCGAGTAGAATAGACGTCCTGAGTTCCTTAGAAATGGGCATATAGAAGGCTAGTTAAAGCAGACGAGGCGATTAAGGATTATATTTTGGGAACTCAGAAGGCCGGAGCCTTCTATTACCAATGACTTGGGAAGTCATGTTGTAGTAGTCAGCATGGATTGGATATCCAAGTATAGAGCTGAAGTTGTTCATTATAAGGAAAATCACTCGCATCCCTCTTGCGAATGATGAAACACTTATAGTACACAACCTTCTTGCATTAGGTGCAAGGGTACTAGGCCCTATAAGACCGTGGGTCTCCGTCATCTCACATTGGTCGGAGAGACGCAAAAGCCCCTCCGAGTAAACTGCATAGCCTTCCTAGCTCATGCTGCCGATAAGGAGACCAAGGAGCTGTAGCTAGAAGACCACCCTGTGGTGGAGGAATTTCCAGAAGCCTTTCCTGACGACTTGCCAGAAATGCCCCCTCAACGACAAGAGGAGCTTAGGATAAACCTCGTGCCAGGAACGGCACCAGTGACAAGATGACGCCTTACCGACTAGTTTCGTCCGAGATACAGGAGCCTCTGATGCAACTGCAGGATCTGCTAGGCAGAGGAAATCTACCAGGCCGAGTTTCTCACCCTGGGAAGTCCCAGTGTTATTCGTTAGGAATCAGGACAACAGTTTTTACACGCGTACATAATCTGGGATGAACTCAGAGGGAATAATGAGGGAGAAAAGTATTACGCATGGGTTACAGGGAGATAGACAACTAACCAACAAGAATCGGTACCCCTTACCGAGAACTGATGACTTGTCAACCAACTACAATGTCCCAGCTACTATTCTAAGATGGAATTAAGGACATGACATCCTTAGTTAAGAACACAAGAAGAAAGTTGACAGTTTCCACTTTGCATCAATTCTAGAGAATTGAATATCAATGATCGGTATCCTATGCCAAGGATTGATGACATGAACAGACCAATCGTCAGGTTCTAGCTACCACTCAAAGATTGACTTGAGGACAGGATGTCCTCAACTGTGAATACAAGAAGGAAATGTCCCTAAAACGACCTTTAGGACTCGCTCGGAGCATTACGAGTTCCTTGTCCCACCGTTTGGCTTAACACATGCATCGACAATATTCATGGACCTCATGAATCGAATGTGTAAGCCGTACCTGGATAGATCATGAGTATATTTATTGAATACATTCTTATATGCCCAACGACTCTTAGGGAAAGAATAGTTATGCGCTGGGATGTCGAAGGGCGGATTTTGAATTCGCAAGGTGAGAACTTTAGGGTACATGGTGGATAAGAATGAGATTCATGCCAACCCTGCAATCAGGAGCTAAGGAGTTAGAGTTGCAGTTATGTGACGCTTCTCGACAAAGTCTCGATTGCGCGTTGATGCAACGAGACCACGACATTGCATACACGTCACGTTGATTAAGGGATCATGAGAAGAAACCTTGATCTAGATATAGTAATTGTGTGCCGCAAACTTGACGTCATTACCTATAAGAAAGCGATGCACGACCTTTACTAATCGCAAGGGTTGCAGCACACCGTTAATCGTAAGAACTTGAATATTAACAAAGATGGACTGAGCTACTGAACGATGCAGACTGTATGGACATGTTATGTGCTTATGTGATAAACTTTAATGAAAAGTTGGACCACTCACTTGCCCTTAGTGGAGTTTTCCTACAACAGTATTTATCACACCGATGTTTAAACCGCTTCGTGTGAAGCTTTAGATGGAACATATTAAGTCGATTCCCGTTGTGTTGAACGGAGACCGGAGATAAACAATCTACTGGCCCAGGTTGGTTCAGGAAAAATTAGGAAAAGATCGTTCAGATATGTGATCATATCAAGACAGCCCGCGGAATACAGAAAGATTGCGCCGACGAACGGCGAAAATCGTAGGAATTTGAGATAAGAAGTATGGCTTTAATGGGAGCCTCACCTTGGGAAGGCGTGGTGAGATTTGGAAAGCATAGAAGGTTGGACCCCCGGTATATTAGACCTTTCACGTCAACAACAAACTCCAATTTACTATATAACCTGTTAAGGTTGCGGACTAAGAGTCCACAAAACACGGAGAAGACGTAATTGATTTACTTGAGTACGTTAGAATTCATATCATGGCCCAGAGTTACATGGGAACATGAAGACAAATTTTAAACCTAAGTGACCACATTTGATTCACAACTCCCCTGCAACCGATGGCATCGCTTGAATTTCGGGACGAAATTCTTTTAACGGGGGAAGAATGTGACAACTGTCACTTTTCCGTACATTCCGTACACAAATTGAACAGTAGTCTGTGCATGATCTAGCTTACATGACAAATGAAATTCTTATTACTGTTATATATATACAATGGCATTTCATGTTGCACGACTTTTATCATTACTACATGCAACACAATACAGTTCTAATAATGCACAGAACAGAATTGGCACCATGATCAGACAAACTAAAAGCACTGACGGGAGTTCAGTACATAGACAGACAGTGTTTTGAGGCCCAGTATGAGCCAGAGACTACGTACTACACTAGTATAGTGTGTAGGGAAGTAAGGACCACAAAACTGCTTTTCTAGGTGAGAGATAAAGTGCCGGAAAGTGCCTAAAACCCACATAAAGTGCAGAATTCTGCATAAATCAGCAAAATTCAGCATTTTAACTAGTTTATTACATGCAAAAATATGACTAAATGGTCCTGAATGCTTTCCTAAGTGTCGGGAATTAAAAGTGTCATAAAGGGGTACATAAAGAACACTAAACGGAATAGTTTGACACTTTAACGAACCGGTATCTAACCGAACAACCGGACACTACCCGAAACATCAAAATTATACTAGAAGCATTGTTTTAATGTTTCTGAGCTAGTTATGATCCCCGAACACCCTAACACCCTATGTAACACATGTTACACATAAACACTAACTAATACACTTTGAATTCTAAATAGTTATCTAACTTAACATTAAAACCTAACCAATACCCCCTCCCCACCATGTAAGTGGACGGTCACCAAGGGTGACCCCACCAAGATTTTCCTAATCTTCCTAAGATCTCAATTGATATGTTTAGAGATATGTATGTACTATTGCAAACACATTACACATTGGTTAAAAGGTTTAGATGGTTATAAGAGAGATTAGAACTCATTCATCACCCACACTAAACAATCACCTTCTTTCCCCTTCTACTCCTCTCCCTCTCGGCCGAACACCTTCACCCACACCACCACCACTTTCAATTTTGATCATCCATTCCACACACTCACAAAGGTTCAAGAAGGTGTCTAAAGAAGCTAGGTGGTCTTGGATTTTGAAGGACCTCTCCCGATTGCTTTTATCCATCACATTTGCCATCATCAACTTCAAGTGTTCTTCCCTAGCCTTGTGCTAGTAGTAAGGCCCTCATAACCCTTTGTTACTTCATATTTTGATGGTTAATAGATGTTATGTGATGAAAAATATGATGAACATTAAAGAACATAAACATGAATCTCTAACATAAGCTTATAAACATATGAATACTTGTTGATTTTTGATTATTCGCTTCTTGATGATTGATGATTTGTGTTAGTGATGTTAGACATCATAAGGAACCTACTAGATTGTGATTAAACACATGATCTAGTAAGTTAAGGTGGTGATCTTGTGAAAAACCAAGATCATCATGCTTTATGTTTACATGAACTTGAATAATAAAAGTTGTTTTCATATGATGATGATCTAAACAAAATACAAGTCTTGTGAGTGGATGATTTCTAAAATAGTTTTCCAAAGAAACCAAGTTAAATCACAAGATTTACATGAACATTGTTTTTAAAGAAAACCAACCATGTTTCCAGTGTTGAAACAAGTATAAGAATACATTGTTTACAAGAAAAATACAAGAGAATGATTTTTGGAAAAATCATCTAGTAAGTTGTAAACACCTAAATCCTTTAAGAATGAGATTTTTAAAGAAATAAACACACTTTAAAGGATAACTAAACCTACTAAACACACTACCAAGTTACTACAAGTTTTTATGAAAGATCAAGTTCATGATTATTATGTAAATAGCATAGCTATGGCACTTGGTAAGTGTAGGTTGATTGTTGATTGTTTGTGATGATTTTGAAAAGAAAACAATATGCTTTGGAAGCATGGACACCTCTAGTTTTAGGGGAAACTATGGCAAAATTTTCTAAACATATAAACACTTAGAAAAATATTTTCTAAACAAATATTTACAAGTGTGTTTTTAACTATGGTTTTCAATATAAACTTTGCCATAGACTTTGTTACAAAAATACAAGTATTGGAGGTTAGTTTTTTATAAATAAAAATGGATAAATATGTATTTAGAATATATATTTATATTAAAGACACATTGTGTGTGATTATTTGTATACTTGGTGTAATAGTTATATTATTTTAGGATTAATGTAATATAACTTAACAAAATACCAAGAAATTTACAATCCAAAATAATACCAAAAATCACAAGGAATCAAATATGTAAGTTACACACATAATATTGCGAAACCGAACGATAGAATGTAACTTACAAGTATTTCGGAAGATACATTTATGAGCAAGTTTTTGGTAAATATTATTTTGGATACGAAAGAAATGAAAATATGATTTTTGTAAATATTACCAAGTTATATCATATTTTCGACCAGGAGAAAATATATTATTTTTGGGAAGTTAAAATATATTTTCTTGGAATATTTAGAAGATATATGATTTTTGAGAAAAATATATATTTTCTTGAAATACATTACTTTTGGACAAAATAAGTTTATATATATTTTATAAGTTAGACTTGAAAATATATTATTTTGGAACTACAAATACAAGCATATGGAATACAAGTATGAGATACCCCATCCTTGTGAAGGAAATACGAAAATAAATACTTGAGAAGTATTGTTACAAAAATATTATTTAACAATTATTCCAAAATAAAACATAATTTAAAGTTAAAATATTTATCATTTTAACAAGTAAATATAACTTGGAATAACATTGAAGACATGGAAGAAACATAACTCAAAAACAGGAATACTAAGGCAAGGCAAGGCATGGCCCGTTCGTCTAATAGACCCTAGTACATTGTAGGAGTCGTGTTGCTGAAGAGATTTGAGTTACGAGTACCGAAGACGCAAAACAGTGAGTTCATGCTCCCCCTTTTCTATTAACTGTTTTTGGTTTTATAACTCTCGGGGGTGGAATACATGTTACGAAAGTTTAAACGGTATGAATTGACTATGAAATGCACTATTAGATCGTGTGAGCATAGACTAAATATTGAAATGCCATTAACTCATAATTAGGGACGAAGGTTAGATCTAACGGGTACGGCCGAACCCCACTCATGGTACTTGTGACCACTTGAGTGCTTCGGTGTCCCAGTCGATGTAAATCGACAATAGTCAAGGTGAATTGACATAGTCGAAGGGAAATTCGACATAGTCGAGGGAAATCGACATAGTCGAGGGAAATCGACATAATCGAGGGAAATCGACGGGGGTATAAGCCTACTCATTTCGAGTGCTCCCTATGTCCTCACATGCTCTAATGTCCTTGTAAAACATTCATTTGGTATGTTCATACACAGTTTTCATACCTGTTTTCAAATGAGTCTCTCAAAGGTTTACAAGTTTGCCAGTACTCACACAAAACGCATGAACTCGCTCAACTTTTGTTGATGTTTTCCAAAATTACATGTATTTCAGGTAACAGATTGGATCTTGGGCGCGGGTGTTGTTTCTAGAAGTGAATTTCAAGTTTAGATGTCATCCACTTTTGTTGAATTATATCTTAGTCGAATGTTGTGTTGTTCGAAACTTAAATAACTGGTATTTGTAATACTTTTACTTAATGAATGGATGAACATCGTTTTGATCATATAGTCGTTTATTATGATTGAATGCAATGATATTAAACCAGTCACACATCATACGCTTCCGCAAAAGTCAGGGTGTGACAGGCAATTCGCGTAAACATGGCACACCATGCAAGCTGCCACAACAGACTGAACATTCTGCCAGCTGCACCCCTTACGGACCGTAAGGGGTGCCAGCTTACGGTCCGTAAGCCCCCTTCGCGCCCACAGGTTTGAACTCCATACGGACCATAAGGAATAATGTCTTGCGGTCCGTAACCGCTTACCAGATTCAATGACATTCCTTCCTTACGGTCCGTAAGCGTCACTCACCGGCCAATAAATTGGCATGTTGACATAAATGGTCCCTCCACAACATTCTTCCATAATTTACACATTTGGTCCCTCTCGCCAAACAAAGTGGCATAAAATGAGAGTTTATCGGACACGTGTCATCATATAATTCGACACAAATTTATGAGGTCTTACAATTATGCACATTAGTTACCACAGGCATGTGAAAGGGAGAAACCATGGAAGCATTTCACATATATAATAAGGTTTTAATACCCTTCTACCAGGAACAATTAAACACTTTCTTTTCATTTATTTTTCATAAGAACACAAGCATTTTCAATTATTCTTTTTTAAATATCTCCCAACATTTAATATCACGAAAGAGTACTAGATCATTGAAATATACGTTGTGGTAATTGTTTATGTAGATATGTTGTTGAAAACATAACATATTTATTGATTTAGCAAAATACTGTAGTTTGTTGTTTGCTTCTTTATCAGTTGATCCCGAGTTCAATCCTTCAATACACCCTTATTTGTTTTCCTAATCTCTTCTATGTTATGTGATGGACACATGCTTCGTTTGCTTTGTTTCACCACATGAAACTGGAGAGAGAGAAAGGGAAGACATCAAGAAAGAGAGAGAGAGATAGAAAAAGCGGGTACGTGAAGGAACATTGTTGCCGGTCAAGGCCTTACACCGGTGGGAACATCAACGGTGGTAGCTAGGGTTTAAATACTAGCGGCTTTGAAGGTCGGCCGTTGGGTTCAAGAACTCATTTACAAAGGTAACCCACTTGCCGGCCGGTCAAGGCCTTACACCGGCGGGAACATCAACGGTGGTAGCTAGGGTTTAAATACTGGCGGCTTTGAAGGTCGGCCGTTGGGTTCAAGAACTCATTTACAATGGTAACCCACTTGCCGGCCGATGAAGACGATGGTAGTGGATTCGAGACCAGGGATCGGCTAACTGATTTAGGGTTTTGAGAAGGGTCGGTTAGGGTTCCGACAACTCCAATGTAGAGCCTGTCTCCAAACTGGTCAAATTTTTAAACTTGAAGGAGATCTTTTAACTTTTGACATTATATTAACTTAAAATAAAAGTTATGTTAGATGATAACATTTGAACGTATGAAAGTAAAAGAATGAAATGAATAATGAGAATTGAGTTGACAGAAATTATGAATAACAATTTTCACATTATCATATGTTTAGCTTTTAAGGGAACATGAATATCACATGATCTATATCTTACTTATTATATGGACTAGAGGTTAAAATTGGTGGGAGACAGGCACAAAGTAAAAAAGGAAAGAATCTTTCGTAATATAATAATTATATATCTTTATATTTTATTAAAAAAATAAAAAGGAAAGTATCTTTCGTAATATCAAATTCTTGATTTGTGAGTTGTGATTGCTTTCTATTAATTTTTTTTACAAGACCCACTTTGGAAGAATGGAAGCTAACATAATTTATATATTATCCTTGATGATTTTATATAAGACGAACAAATCTATTCAAAAGCCTTTTTAACTCTATTGTTGTGCTTTTGCTTTCACCAAAAGAAGCCCAATCAAAATCAGAAACTTGGTGAACAAATAGTTATACTTTTTATTATATACTCAATACATAGTTTATGGAGAGAAAAGTATAAAGAAAAAATTCTTATATGATTAGGAAAGAGATCAAATGCAGTCCGAGTGGTTCTATTGTGCCACCTCAGTGTCACCTTATCAATAGCGTCTCTTCTTCCTCTTAATTTAGAAGAAATGAGATAAAGTCCCTTATATTTCAATACCCCCCCCCCCCCCCACACACACACGTCTCGTTATTGCCCGCCATTAGAGCCACAACCATTGAATAGCGCTCATGGTATGGTTGAGGGCGCTATTGATGAAAAAGTTGCCGAAGTGGATGTGCAATGGTGCCCCATACCACCCAGCCTAATTATAATTTATGCCAATGTTGTAAAAACAAAGTTTACAAGGCCGAGTACTCGCCAAGTAATCATTAAAAGGTAGGTTGCTGAGACCAATATCTTTAACTTCGCCTAGTTACCTAGAATCGATCAAACACGGTCAACCTCGGCCAGAATCGTATCTAGTTGGTCAACTCAGACTGAGATTGACTAACAAAAATGTAAAACATAATTTCTATGTCTATCATATTAAAGAATTAATATCATTTTCAATGAATGAATATCAGTTTTTTGAAATATTTTACTATTCGAACAAGTATTTGTTTCTATTTAAATTGGTTTTCACGTATTTTGTTATAAATATTAGTAAACTTATAATATTTGACACATATATATTTTCTTAAAACTAATTCGTGTTTTATAATTTAACAGGTCCAAATATTCCTCGAATACTCTCCGTCTAGACCGAGTACTAATTGGCAACTCCCACTCGATCAACTTGGGAGTACCTATTGACTAGTTATTATTAAATCTAAACGGAGAAGGTAGTGGATTATGAAATTATGTTCGCCTTACCTACGTAAGTTTGTATTGGAATAGATAAAAGACTATGTATCTACTAACACAACAATTTCATTTCATTTCATTTCAATAATACTAATTAGCAACCATTGTGGCTAAAGTGTGTTGTAAATTGTGCATTGTGTGTGTTGTTGGCATTGCTTTGCTGTACGATTGGGTTTGTTATATGTTACAATAAAACTAAAGACCAATGAACTATCCATTACTAAATATAGTATCGATTAATTAAGTTGTGATTAATTCCAACACACATTATATATTGGAATGCATATCGATTAGAGTTTTTTTGTTTATGTATTGCGGGTTAGTGAGGGTATGCGGTGGTGAGCTATAGTCTTGTAGGAACCGTTCGCGTATTAAATAAAATAAAACAATTTCATAAAACAATTACAATACAGAAATAAAAAAAAAGCAGAAAATTACAGTACTTTTACAACTGAAATAAACTGAATACAAGAACAAAAGATGAGATAGAAATGAAACTGGCTAAGGGTTGTGTTTAACACAGGGCCCTTAAAACAAATTCCGAGTCTCCCAAGAGAACTCGTTTTGTTTCCCAGTGTACAATAGCCGGAGCAGTAGTACTGCCGAAGATGGCTCGAGGATCCGAAGAATACCTTGAGAAAAGTAAGACGAAGATCAGAAGAATGTGGAGGGAAGTTTGCATAAGTTGTTGGTGTTACTGGTGTTCTTCTGAAGTGGATGAGATGTTGTACTTATACAACATCTGAGTTGAAACAGCCAAAACGAATTAAACGAGGGAGCTAAATAAACGTCTTCAATGCACTTTAATTCCTCATTTAGTTCTCAGTTAAAACCGTTAACTCATCTGTTTCAAATGCTGAAATGAAACTGCTCTGTCATTAAAGTTTGGAAGCTTCTGTCGCGCGCGCAAAGGACAAACACTATGGTGCACGAGCCACTTTGGCTCGCTTTTGTGCGTACACCAGTTTGGCTTACTTTCATGCGCGTACATGTCTGCACCACTTATGCGCGCATACGCCACGTCACCAGTGAACCTATACGAGCACGCCACACAGTCGTGTCGTATTGACTCACTTTGGTGCGCCGCGCGCGTCATATCAGTGTCCATGCGCCATGTATTTGCGCGCCTGCCTGCCACGTCATCCGCTAAGGTTTACATGCCACCTGGTCCTTGTAGCCCTTGTTCTTCACCACGTGCGTGCGGTCAAAAATGTAAAGTGCGCCATCAAAGCGCCACATTGCGCCCATCAACGATACACTTCGACAATTGAGTATTGCAAGATAGGTAGGTTGTTACCTTTGAACCTTCTTTTGTGAAGCATACTTAGCTTACTAGCGGTTTGTAGCCGCGATGTCCTCGAACATACCCTTATTTGTGTAAACAACAATATACATCACACAATACTTTCCCTAGTCTGGCAAACCCCTCATTGCCGTGTCCTACTATGGTCTTGGAACACTAGCCTAGTTCTGGGAGAGCTCTAGGATTGCGTACCCCACAATGTCATTCGAAGCGAGCCTACTTCTCTCTCACATAGGTGATTCCCATGAATCATTAAAAACATCATGGTTACTTTAATTTCCTGAAATCACTAACCTTAATATGCTTAACCTCACTTCAATGTCACTGATTGGAATGGACTAGGAAGTATATAACTCCCTTTTATTGGTTTGGGGTACTCCTCCACAATGACTCCGCTTTGGTAATATTATTAGTTGCCCTATTGAACTTAGATCTTGGGATTTCCAGTCAACTAAGTTAGGTTTCCCTCATATTCCTAAGTGTTTCCACAGGCTTCAATCTCATTCCTATTGATGACATGTGAACTAACTCTTCGCTTAAGCCTTTCGTTAACGGGTCCGCAATGTTATCCTTTGATCTCACATAGTCAATTGTGATAACACCCGTTGAGAGTAGTTGTCGTACCGTGTTGTGTCTACATTGAATGTGCCTTGTTCTACCACTGTACATCGAGCTTTGAGCTCTACCAATCATTGATTGGCTATCACAATATATACATATGGCTGGCAAAGGCTTTGGCCATCGAGGAATATATTCCACGAATTGACGTAGCCATTTTGCCTCCTCTCCTGAATTATCCAAGGCGATGAATTCAGATTCCATTGTGGATCTTGCTATGACAGTTTGCTTCCAAGCTATAGTCGCTCCTCCAAGTGTAAACACATAACCACTTGTTGATTTGGAATCAGTGTATCCTTCGATCACTATTGGTTGTCGAGTATAATGCAGTCCATATTCTCTTGTGTATCTTATTTATCTCAACACCCTCCTTATACTTTTCCAATGTTCATGACTTGGATTGCTTGTATATCTACTTATCCTACTCACCGCGTATGCTAAGTCGGGTCTCGTACATGTCATTAGATACATCAGACTACCAATATTTCTTGAGTACTCTAATTGAGCAACTCCATCTCCTCTATTTTTCGTTAGATCTTGGGAGATATCAACTAGAGTTCGAGTCACACTCGTATCTCTCGAATTGAAATTTTCAAGAATCTTATCCACATAATGAGATTGACTTAACACAAGACCATCTTTGGTTCTAATGAGTTTTACTCCAAGAATCACATCCGCTAAACCCATGTCTTTCATGTCAAATTTTGCTTTCAACATGTTTTTACTAGATTTGATCATTTTATCATTAACTCCAATGATAAGCATATCGTCTACAAAAAGGCATAAGATCACATAACCTTCATTTGTGTCTCTGAAATAAACACATTTGTCGCACTCATTTATTTAGAAACCATTGCCAATCATGACATAATCAAATTTTTGGTGCCACAATTTTGGAGCTTACTTCAAGCCATACAAAGACTTGACGAGTTTACATACTTTACCCTCTGTAACACCCCAAACAAGGGTTTCGATAATCAAACCACGCTAATATTAAAGAGCGAGTAAAGTACCGTTAGTGGTAAAAGTTAACCCGTAAACAAAATAACTAGGAACAAATTAACCTAGTAAGTAACATGTAAATAAGTAATAAAACTATGAGTTGTAGCCCTATCTATAATACTATATAAAGGAAAAGTGATGTACAAAGTTGTAATTTTACCATACTTACAAGTTATGAAGCACCATGTACAAAGATGTTTAAACCAATTTAGAGGCATTTCATCCAAAATTTTAAGACACCAAAGGGGTAATTAGGAGATTTCCCTTCATGTCCTATTCCTCTCATAATGGCAGATCAATTTACTTGTGAAAACCGTTCATTGTCGATATTGAATGTCATAAATTGAGAAACCGTCATTTGAATGTCCACCATTTGGATGTCCACCCTCACAGTCTGTATTCTTCAAAGGCATTTTATGTTTTCCATTTTATTTGAAACCCTCATTATTCTTTGATTTCCTCCCAATCTCTCATCTCTTTCCTATTTTTCCTATTACAAATCTGCAACCAAGATTCTCTCAAGTTTCAACACACCCGCCACACACCTTTGTTCGAAGTGCTTATGGTCCAGCGAGAAAGAGAGTTCGAAGTGCTTGTGGTCCAGCGAGAAAGAGGGCGTAATATCGGCTAGGGTTTCATGCACGGTTGACTTTCCGGCGGCTTAATACGACCCCTCTCCGACAATCGTCACTGAAACTTTTTGTTTCATCTCTTGCCTTTGGTTCTGTTCAGATCAGTATAAATTAATTTTTGGATTTAATTTAATTTGGTCTTCGATCTCAAGTGGTTGCATTTGTAAATTGAAGGTAACTTCTTCTTTGATCCAGTTGTTACCATGGGGTTCGTCAAAGATGCTAAAGCTCATATTGACGTTCAAGGGTTTATCATAAAAATCGACTCATTAAGGTTTGAATGCTTTTACAAACAAAATTTTCAACAACAAATTTAAAAAAGTATCTTACAATGCTTCTTATTTTACAGCCATTTTGGAGACTCTGGAATAGTACAGGAAGTGACGGTCGTGGAGTAATAGGTCAGTTAATTTGGAGACTTTATGTGAATACATGTTACCACAAAATGATTTTTTAATTTTTTTTGGTTTCTTGTTGTGGATTAGGTGTGTTGGAGGCTAATTTTGTAGAACCACCTCATGATAAACAAGGATTCGAGCGCACCATTGTTCTTTCAAGACTTGAAACACGTCTTATTCAGATGCAGAAGACATAGTGGTATGCTCTATATGATGATTACTCCCATATGTAAGGCCTGTGAGGTGGATAATTTGAACCGTGTATTATGAATTGCCGATTTGGGTTATGTTTATCACTACCGGGTCAAACGGGCAGAACAAAAAAGATAAGATTAAACAGGAAATTGGTTAAATGGGTTGAGTGTCTTATCCAACAGGTACTTTTAACACATAAAACCTCTTAAATCAGTCTATTACAAAGTTTAGGTTATTAGCGAATTGATTCAACAAAACATAATCACTTCTTGATACAGGCGTACTTACTGCCATAAAATTGGATATGCTCCAAGATTCAGTAAGAGCAGCATGGTAGAGGATAAAGGTACACGATAGTTTGTATTCGTTTTGAAGGGTTTCTTTTTTTTTTTTGGGGGGGGGGAGGTTAATAGACAGTTCAGACTAACTCAGTTTCTCGGTTTTTGTATGGTTTTTTTGTTATTCTAGAAGATGACTATATGCATGAGACTTCTTCTAAAAGGAAGAATCATTTCTCACAATATACTCCACATTATTTATTCAATTTTGTGTGGTTCAAGATTATATCCTCTTTTCAGTTTACTGATCAAGTATGTAGTTTTCAATATGGGTTTTGAATATTGTAGCTTATGTGATATGGATTTGGTTTAATTTGAAGTGATTGATCAGAATTAGATTTGAAATTGATGGGTATGTGTAGTTTTTACAGGGTTTGAACTCAAATGGAGGGTGTAGTTCAGTTGGAATTTGGAGATGATGAAGATGAGTTTAGAATTTATTGTGGAGATGAGGATTAGTTGGAAGAAATGTCGATTGTTGGGGATATGGATGACAGCGGTGGTTTGGGTTTCTGGTAGCAACAGCGAAGACGAAGAGGGGAGTGGTGGTGATGTCTACGGTGATGATGATGGTTGTGTTTGACATAGAGAATGATGGTGGTGGTTGTGATTAATGGTAATGGAGACAGTGTCATACGGTTCCAATCATGGTGGATGCCTGCGGCGAAGACACTCTCCGCCTAAACCGAAGAACAAGCTAAAAGACAAAAACTTCAACACCCGCAGCAGCATGCCCGCCTGCCACCCGTTCAACAACTGGGTAAAGCCAAGTTCGTTCTTAGGTCTGGACCGGCGGTCATACCCATCCCATGGGTAATACAGGTCGTAAACTATTAATAGTCTCAACTTTCAGTGATTACGGAATAGTTATCATTGATCTGATTTGTAGAATGTTCAAAATCACGGTTGATGTGTTTATCAGAAGGGTCTACCGTCTAATATACATGTTTATTATTGCGAATATTACATGATGTGAATTAATATATTAAACTAACACAAGTTTAATGTATAAAATTTGAGGACGTAGATGAAAGCTGTAGAAGTTTGGTCTGATAAAACATGATATGTGTAGTATTTTAATACGCATATGTGATCTGCTATTTGTTTTTTTGTGCAGATTAAGACTGATAAAGTGAGCGATCGTTCACTATGAGGCTTCTGAGCGAACCGTAAGGGAGTTCTTTTCCTTTTCGGGAGATATTGTTTATGTTGACACACCAAGGTTAGTGTGACAGTTAAGTTTTGTCTTCTGGGATTTTATATATGTTACGTAGCGCGCCAATACTGTTGAGTAGATATAAACTTATTTGAAGTAAATGCATAAATATAAGAACACGGTATGCATATGAAATATTACATGAAGTTTCAATTGACATATGCTGCTGTTATATCAAAGATTTTTTTACTTCTTTATCTATGAATCTCTATCCCGAGGGAGAGAGATGGGGTGTCGGCTGTTTTGGCAAGCCCATCAGTCCAACCGAGATAAATGGAAGATTATTTTTATGTTGTTTTGTTTGGTATTCATGTTTCATCTGGCTAACTCGCATATTATTGTATGTTTATGGATTCAGTGAATAAAATCAAGTATTTATGACAATATGAAGATGCAAATAATGTATACATCGTTATCGACTACGTCTCCTTTATCACTTTTTTTAATTATCAAACTAACTTCAATTTATGTGCTACTTTTACGTGTACACAGCTACCAGTGGTTATAGTGGAGCTGAAGGGGTGGCTTTAGGACATTGAGGTTGTTATTGTGATCAGATTGTCATATATTGATTCTGTTTGAAACCTCGTCCCAATATGTTCCTGTTTGCAGTTTTTGTTATAATTTTTAGAATAGGTTATCGTAATTCTAGATGGAAATAGAAAGGATGCACTTTTATATCATTTTTGTTGACTTCAAAAGTCAAACATTGCGTTTTTCAATTTCTATATATTTAATTTTGGTATATAAGGATAATGTAGATATATCTTGATTCGGGTATTTGTGGGTGAGAGTTATAATAGCTGGATAGTAGATAACATTGCATTTTTATATCTTTCTGTTGACTTCATTGGTCAACATTGCATTTAATGGATCACATTGCACACTGGATACAAGAAATTGCTAACCAAATATGTGGTTGAAAATTGAAACATTACTAATCAATTCTGAAGTGTTTATCAATCAATTTGACTTTTAAACTAATCAGTTGATCAAATATAATAATACTAATAAGTAATATACTAACTAACAACAAAACTTTCGAATACTGATTTAACCAATTAAGAAACTTATGGTTTGTTTATAGCTTTTTAATAATCGATTATAGTGGCACATTTTCAGTTATACGTGTTTATTTAACCAAAATAACTGATTAAACCAATATAACTTAACAAACAAATTGAATCTGATATAAGTTGGGACAACCGCTGCAACGCGCGGGCATTTCCACTAGTATAAATAAAGTCATAAACTAGAGGGGCCAAAAAGGAAAAAGGAGTGAAACTTAGGTTTATTAATAAACAAAATAAAACATAGCACACATTAAGTGTGTGTGAGAGTAACAATCAGAGAAGAAGAAGAAGGAACAAACCGTTGTTCAACCTTAATATATCAAATTGGAGGATGGATTAGGGCCAAATCACATGCATGAACATAAATTCGTGATCATCAAAGCTTGGAGATCATAAGGTATGTTTTAATTTATGCTTTGGTGATGATGAGTATGTGGATGAACTTGAAGGCGATAACTTTGAGTTTAATATTTTCAGTAGCATGATGAAATTGATGATATATTTATGTTTATGATCATCATACTAGTTAGTATTTGAGAAATACTTGAATAAATTTGAGACTAGGTCAAGTGTTCATATATGACATGAAGTGGGTTTAGATGATATGATGAAATTGATAGTGTAGTAATGTTCGTAACCACCATGCTTGCTTGTATGAGTGAAATACATGAACAATTTAGATAATTTGTTAAGTGTTCATACACGACATGAAATGGGTTTTGTATGAAATGATGAAATTTATGTATTATTGATCTTAATAGGTGTTTGAAATCATCATGTCTACTAGTTTGTATGGGGAATTTGTATTTTATTAGGAGCTCGGATGAATGTCTAGTAATATGATGAAATGAGTTTTCACATAGAGATGAAAACCCTTAGTTCTAGCATGATAAATGGATGAACTAGTATTGATAATTCAAAGTTAAGTTAACTTGATGTTAGCTATTACATGAACTTGTTAAAGAGAAAGAAATGATACGAACTTGGTTGGGAATTTAGCTAAAATGGTGGCCTAAAAATAATGCCTACCAAGTATTTTATGAAATGCCTAAATGAGTTTGTTGAACTTAATTGTGCATTTGCATATGTTAATAGGCAGTTAACTTTTAAAAGTCAAACTGACCTATAATAGGATCAAATGGTAATTTTGATATAAAGTCCCTAAGGTGGAATAGTCGTGATAAATGATGACTAATCTAACCATCTTGCGAATGATAAATGGTAGTTTGACGCCTAACAAGCTAGGTGGAAGCTTGGGAAGAAGCGGGTCAAGAAGATCAAATATGCGGGAAAAGCATAATCGGATGCAAGGTAAGTAAAGCTTACATCTTTTAAGTAGAACATCTGCTTATGTATTGGTTAATAACAAAGTAATCTAACTAATACGGGTCGGAACAAAAAAAAATGGTAAGAAACCATATTTGATGGTAAAAAGGGTAAAACGGTAATTTGGTCACGTGTTGACGAATAAACAATGAGTTTTGAAAAGATACCTTATGGTGTAAGCCATAATGGGTAAAATGGTAATCTAGTCACGTGTTGACGGATAAATAATGAGTTTTGAAAAGACACTCTATGGCGTAAGCCTTAATGGGTCAAACGAATAGAGAAACGACTTTTAAAATAATATGATCACATGGTGTAAACCGTAACGGACCAAATGGGTGAGACGGTAAATAAATACCATCTCGCATTACATAATGTTTAGTTATCCTAACGCAATAAGAGTAAGTCAAGAGGTGGGTAAAATGGTTATATAGACCAAACAGGTCAAATGGTGATGTTATGACCATTGACAATAATGACTAATGGTTGCTTGTCGAGTTTTGTGCTCATAGGAAGAATAGCGTATGGCTTGCATTACTTTTAATTAGCAAGTAATAATGCAAGGTATTAAAACGGGTCAATGCTTTGACCCGAGCCAGGTATGTGTAATGGGTCATTTTTGTAAAAATGTCAAATTCGAGGGTAGAATAGTAGTATAATGATTATCCTATCATAGCCCATCACAATTGGAGGTGTGATGAATCCGGGTTGAGGATTTTGGGTTAATAATGTAGGAAAATGTATTATAGTCAATTAGAAACAAGTTTCAAGCTAAACGGATAAATATCGGAGAAGTTACGCAGCTTTTACTAAAAAGGGCAAAAATGGTCAACTTTGTAACCTAGACTTGTTAAATCTATGTCTGGGTTATCAGTTAATTTTTGAGGTATAACCCAGACGAGTTACCTGGTCATCTGGGTTATCAGTTAATTTTTGAGGTATAACCCAGACGAGTTACCTGGTCATCTGGTTTATCAGTTAATTTTTGAGGTATAACGAAGATGAGTTACCTGGTCATCTGGGTTATTAGTCGTGACCACAAAACCCAGATGAATTGTCACAGCCCAGACGTTCATCTCACCCTGTTGGTATGCCGGCCGTAGGCTATGGCAGGCATTGACTGTTTCGTGTGATTAGTTTGGCCGTAAACTACGGACACTCAACCGTAGCTTACGACGAGCTATTTGGCAAAATGTTGATTTTGTTGTTTTGGGCTGTTGGATCGTTGTTTGACCCTATTGAGTCGTTCAGAAGAGTTTTACATCCAGTTTAAAGGCGGAATCAGTAAACCGGACACGAATACAGCTTGTAATCTTTAATCTGTTGCTTGTATTGATAATAACAATGTTTACAACCTGAACAGAAATTGGCAGCACTTCGTTACACTTCTGAAAGTTGCGTACCAAATGAAATGACAAGTGCCCTATATATAGGAGTGAAGATTTCGCTTGAAGGTGACCAGAATAGGTTGAAGCGAAATCTCTTGTGTTGATTTCGCTTCAAGCATATACAAACCCATTTCAAGCGAAATCATCACTTAAACCTTATTTCTCAGTTTCTTGAACCTCGTGCACTGAATATCCTATTCTATCCTATTACATGATACAAGACGAAGTCAATAGACGTAGTGCACTAACAGACTCCCCCTCGGATATTGACGCAGTCTTCAGTGACTATTCTTCAATATGACACCTTCTTCAGTCTTGATCATTCTGCCTTCTCATTTAAGTTGTAACATTGTAAGCATCCAATAATCTTTCTCTTCTCCTATCAGCTTCAGGCTCCCCCTTTCGTTAAGCTTTCGTTCTTTGGGATCGACACCTAGCTTTCCATCAACAAGCTCTTTCATGTTTCAAGCTTGTCTTCAGACTCCCCCTTAGACTTTGCTCTCGGGATCGTAATCTGGACTATCATCTGCAATTTCTCATCCATTTATAAGTAACAACATTTTGAATACTCAAACAAATTCTCTAATCCACTCCCCCTATCAACAAACTGTATAGATTTAGCAATATTAAAGAATCTAACTCCCTCACAATTAATCATCCAAGTCCAAATTAATGACCTTGGAGATATCACAAACTGTTTTTGATTTTAAAACTTCAAGTTTCAAATTAATGAACTTGATTCATTTTCAGAAACACAATCAGCATACTTAGATTTTAAAACTCAGTTCTCAGGCATCAGTTGTCGAAAATAAAGCATAAATCAAAATCTTTTTGTATTTTCTGAAAATATAAAGCAGTAAAGAAATATGTACAAACATATTTACAGACAATATTTTTGTTTGAGTATGCGTCAGAGGATCATATCAGTTTCTGACAAGTCACAAGTACCGTTGAGCTTAATTTCACACTCAGACTTAAACAATTTACTTCGATTGTCGATATACTGATCCATCTTAAATTCTCATACAAATTTCAATTTACTCAGGATACGATTTAGATGAATTAAGAACTTAGCTCATTCATGTGTCCCACCTCTTGAATATACTCCCGTATCCAGAATCCCAATAATCAGTCTTACAGGTGAGAATACTACAATGATATCTGTATATAATTTAGGTATGCGAGGGCCGAGGGATCTCAGATCGATACTTCCGTATACGCAGAGATATATCAGCTTCGACTTTTCAGTGTGTCCCCTTTAGAGGATCTTTTTGCTTACAACAGCAGCATATATCAATTTTATTGTTTCAGCATGCTGAGGGTTTAATGCTGTGTTTCAAGCATCTACAGAAAGTATTAGCCAGGGACTAGGTCAGAACCACCGTTCAGCAGAAGTCCCGGAATAATACCCCAGACATCATTGAGTATAAAGACCTAGTATATCAGATTATGAGACCTTTCAAACGAGATTTCAGGGGTTACCTATATATCCAAGTAGTGTTCCCCACGAATTCACAAGTTTGAATTTAGGTTTATATCCCGAATAAATCTACTAAATGTGCGAAAACCTATCGACACATCATCAGTAAGATTGTTTAATTCTTTTAAACTTTCCATTTCTTTAGCATACTGTAACTGTCTACTGATGTACTATCATTTCCTCTTTTTACGCAAAACTCAAATTTTTGAATTTTATCATGTTTTTGACTTTTTCAAATTTTTCAAATGTTTTTGTATTTTCTAACAACATATCTCCCCCTAAAATGCAAAACCATTTAAAAAAAATTTGACAACCAACACTGATAGCTTTGTCTCGCCATCCATTTTCTGCTTCAAGTGCTCTGATTTGCAGAAAATATAACGTATCTCCATGATTTACAACACATTGATTTTAACAGTTTGAAAACCGTTTTTCAATCTGATGAAAGTAATCATGTTTGTTCAGCCGTGAGGGTTTCGGCGTATTCAATCAACATACAATCAAACAAAATTAAAAACAAACATATTTTTGGTTTTTCAAATTTTAACAAACTAAAAACATATTTTTTGTTTTTTAATTTTTCAAATTTTTAGGATTTTGAAAATATTGTTTATTTATGTACAGAAAATAAACTGAACTCCCTGTTCAACCAAACCAGGGTCCTGCAACCTCTTCCTGTGCCAGGTTGCTCCAACTTTCCTTTTCACAATCTTCAGCTTCCTTGAGCACCTGCACATTCAAACTTTATCAATCATTTGAACAATTTAGCCCAGGTCTGTTGGACCTTAGGTATTTCAATACAATAATGTTCATTCAATTTTGGAAACTCTTTGTTATTTAAAACTTGTTCAACTTTTTCATCTTTTACCATCGTCACTTGTTTCTTAATACTCCACATTTGACCTTCCGGAGTACCTCTTTTGTAAAAATTTGTCTCTTTTTGAACCTTTTGATTTTGAACAACAATTTTAGGTTTCCAAAACTCTTGAGGTTTTGTCATATCAACAGATTTTCTCCAACTCTGTGTTGTTCTCAATCTGGGTGTGTAAGAGTTCCAGGTCTGTCTTGAATCGACCCTGTTCGGGTTTGATTTCCAATTTTGATTTGAAGCAAACTTGTTTGTATTGAACCTCCAAGTTTGTTTCGAATCAAATCTGGTTGACCTTGGTTTCACATCCTCAGATTTCTGTTTTTCAACATCAACAGGCTTTGGATTTGGACACTTTCGTGCAACATGTCCAATTTGATCACATTTAAAACACACTTTCTTTGAAACGTCCTTGGCCTGTTGTTGTTTCTTTTTCATAGCATCAAACTCCTCATTAGACTGTCGACCAAATTTGAGTTTTTCCTCTTCTTTCAAGCTTTTCCCTTGAACAAAATTCATCTTTTGTTGCAAATCCTGTTTTTCACTTTGATACTGATTCCGTTTCTTTTTATAACCCAAACCAGCCTTCATGTTTTTCTTCTTAAAACCAGGTTTGTTATAAAAAGATTTATGACCTTTACCAGCAAATTTTGAAATCTCAGATTTCTCAATCTCAACCATTTTAAAAACTTGATCGACCTTTTCTGAAATCACATTCTGAATCGGGAAAACAACATCTAAGAATAGTTTGTCCGATCCAATCATGGTATAAACCAATCCTTTTGAATCATCATTCAAATTTTTCTCGGATTTTGTGTTTTTCGAATAATCATCATAAAAATTTCCTTCATCTTCATCCTGTGATTCAGACTTACCTTTTGTAGACTCATCTTTCAAAACGCTTTCAACAACCTTACTTACCACCTCTGAATCATTAGCATCATCAGATTTGGAGTAAGTCACATCGATACTTTCAGGTAACTGGTCAGCTATGTTCAAACCCTTTGCCACATTTTCCTCATCATAAAAAGTATAATTGTTTCTCAATGGTGGTGGTACCTGATGAAATTCTGAACCAATACCCTTTTTGCAATTTTCAGTATCTTTGTCATCTGGTGTGATGTTGAAAATGCGTTTGAGAATGTACGAAGAGTTATGATAACTTTGAAGTTTGGTAACAACCTTTTCTTTTTCAGCCAAGACTTGTTTAAGATTTGCAATTTCATCAACACATTTGTTTAATTCAATTTGCTTTTCTTTAAACTTTCTTTCATACATTTCTTTAGTGACTAAAGTTTCTGACAGTCTTTGATCAAAACTTTTGACTTGGCTCTTCAAAGTATCATAAGCTTCTTGTACTCTCTGACTCGACCACTTTAAAGAATCATACTGTTTTTGTAAATCTTGAAATTTAGATTCTTTTTCAACACAATCAACACATTTTGTAGAACACACTTGTCTATAAACATCATTATCCTTTTCAAGACCTTGACATTTCTGTGTCAAATTTTCAACTTTTATTTTCAAAATTTCTTCTTTTTCAATCATTTCTTGACATTTTATTTTGAAAACATTTTCAAGTTTACTTGTTTCAATATCTTTTGTTTTAATTGTTTCATCTTTTTCAATACAGGCTTTGCACATTTCTATGCAATTCCTGCACTTGTTCTCATTTTCATCAACTAATTTAACATTCGATAGATCAGAAGATTTTCTAACCTCGGTCTCATTAAGCACCGGTTCTTCTGTTTCAGCTTTCTGATCTTGCTCTTTGTTCTCCACTTTTTCTTCTTTCTGAGCTTCTTCATTCTTCTGTTCTTTTTCAGCTTTCTGTTCCTCTTCAGCAGCAGTCTTCGCAACAGCCTTTACTTCTTCAATCATCTTCTTCAATTCTTCTTCTTTTCTCTTCTTCATCTCTACCACCTTCGATAGACTTGCTTCACAAACCTCTCTAATTTTCTTCTCCAAATCAGGCAAATATGCTTTATCAGATAATCTTCGTGTGTTGAAAGTAGCCTGCCTTGGAACCAAATTTATTACAGCTTCGAAATCCACTTTTGATGGGTCAACAACTGGATTACCCCGTGGATCCATGTAACATTCCAACTCTTCATTCCATCTTTTTGCTCTCTGGGCTTCTTTGAATGGTTCGTTTAATTTTCCAATTTCCCATCTTGCATAATCTACTTTCCAATATCTATCAGGATCAGCATTAGCCACAAATGCATATCCAACTGCATCTTCTTCAGGGCAAACTTGACTCCAGTCGTAACCTTCATCGTCATATATAACTGCAAGAGCCCTTGATTTTTCTTCAGACTGTTTCAATCTTGGTGGCTCAGACTTGTTCTGATGGTAAATCGCTTTCCTGTAGTAATCTTCATTGAATGGATTTTCAGAATCATCAGCAGCATACGCATTTCTGCACTCGCGCTTGAAGTGACCTTTTTGTTTACATTTGAAACATGTCACCTTTGATTTATCAAATCCCAATTTGGTAGATGGTCCACCAATTGACTTTCTCCCCGTGATCTCCATGAACCGCTGTGCCCGACGAACCGCACTGGCCATGCACCATCTGATATCCATTAGTTCCATCTCCTCGGGGTCTAATTGATCATAATCTTCTTTAGTCAAATTAGTATTGCCAATCTTCCCTGCAACGAGGCTTTCATACGATTCAAGTACAGACGCCAAGAAAACCATCTGTTGTTTTGCCGATTCTTCGCTGAAATTCTGCCCATTCTTCAAATCCACTGCGATATTACACTGAAACAAATTCTTGGAAGCAGATTGATCAGAAGTTGTTGAAGAAGATCCATTGTAAAAACCACTGTGAAGACTTTCATTGTTTATTGATCTTGAATTTTCTGCAGAAAATGCTGTTCTTGGAGACCCAGCCTGAGGTACTCTGTAGTAAAGTTCTACATTCTGCTGATAAGCTGGATTGTTGACTTTAGATCTCTTTATCTCCAGCTCATGACTTTCAAGCTTTTCAATCAGCATATCCAATTTCAAATCTTCAGGCTTGATTGTATTTTTCAACATTAGAGCGAAGTATTTCCACTCTTGATCATCTGGCAATGAATCAAACAGTTTATCCACCAGTTCCTCTTCAGAAGGTAAGATTTGATGTCTGATCAGCTCCACTTTCAAATGTCCGAATCTCTCAATCATTTTACAAACAGATTCATTTTTCATACAACTGAAAAGATCAAACTCTTTACGCAACAATTTCTTTTTGTTTTTGACAATTTCATTACTTCCTACACACTTTTTCCCTAATGCTTCCCACAAACTCTTTGAAGTTTTCTCTTGTTCAAGTAACGAAATAATATCCTCTCTCACTGACTGTTTGATTAATGTGATCATTTTATATTCAGCTACAAAATTTTTTGTATCTATGTCTGTGAAATCTTTTGCTTCTATTAACTCTCCTCCCTCTTTTACTGGTTCAGTGTATCCATTTGTCAGTTTTAACCAACTTTCAGGAGCAAAAGCTTTTACCCAACCCTCAAATCTATTTTTCCACCAGTGATAATCTTCCACTTTCATTAGCTTTGGTGGCTTCTGTTGACTCCCGTACATGTTCTCAAACTTCAAATTCTCCGAAATCTCTTTTGAATATTCTTTCATCTCAGATCTTCTATCTGACGATTCGGAAGTGAACGCGTACATATCGCTAAACGGGTTTATGAAATTATCATCCATCTTGAGTGTACCTGAACAGAAAAATCAGTCAAACACTTAGAAATTTTCAAAGTTATGAAAATTCAGCAACTTCAAGCGAAATTCTTGAAGTATATACAGCTTCAAGCGAAATCAGCTCAATAAAACACTGTTCAAGCGAAATCCACTATTAAGTGTTTTCAAGCGAAAACAACTATTTCGCTTCAAATAATTGGAACCTTCAAGCGAAACTCCAACTAATCTATTTCGCTTCAACTAATCAGACCTTCAAGCGAAATCTAAAAGAACATTTTCGCTTCAACTATTCAAGCGGAAACCACTATTTCGCTTCAGATGAACTCAAGCGAAATCCAGCAGAAACAAATTCGCTTCAGAAGTTTCAAGCGAAATAGTCCAAGATGTCTGATTTGAAGCGAAAACAACCTGTAATCTTCGAAAACTTTCAAGCGAAATACTGTTTTAGGTCATTTTTAATGAGTTTTAATCTGAATTTAAGTCTGAAACTTTGTAGGCTTTGTTAAAACTCAGTTTTACACGTTATACTCTGAAATCAGACCATTTCGACCGTTGGACCTAGTTCAGATCTGAAAAATAAGAAAAGAAGTGAGTAGAAATGAGAGAAATCGGTAGAATCAAGCTGTAGTAGTATGAACTCCTCGTCCTGAGCTCTGATACCACTTGTTGGATCGTTGTTTGACCCTATTGAGTCGTTCAGAAGAGTTTTACATCCAGTTTAAAGGCGGAATCAGTAAACCGGACATGAATACAGCTTGTAATCTTTAATCTGTTGCTTGTATTGATAATAACAATGTTTACAACCTGAACAGAAATTGGCAGCACTTCGTTACACTTCTGAAAGTTATGTACCAAATGAAATGACAAGTGCCCTATATATAGGAGTGAAGATTTCGCTTGAAGGTGACCAGAATAGGTTGAAGCGAAATCTCTTGTGTTGATTTCGCTTCAAGCATATACAAACCCATTTCAAGAGAAATCATCACTTAAACCTTATTTCTCAGTTTCTTGAACCTCGTGCACTGAATATCCTATTCTATCCTATTACATGATACAAGACGAAGTCAATAGACGTAGTGCACTAACATGGGCCCTTGGGGTTCAATTTGTTATGTTATAAACTCCTTATAACTAACGTATTTGATGATTTATGAAATCTAGGTAATGATTTTGAAGTCACGGATGGAGATCAAGCTCAACGAAGAACCGAACACGACCAAGTTAAAGCTTCCGCACTTTGTTTTGTTATTACGAAACAAATCAATGATAACATGTTGAATTGTTTAATTTTTATAAACTTTTAATAAACTCTTTTTATCATACGAAGGTGTAATCACATATAAATTCTTTTATATTCAAAATATTCTTAGAATTTCAATTTATTAATTAAGGACGTTACAAGTTGGTAATCAGAGCTCAAGGTTAAAGACTAAGTGTGTTCGGTTCAAGGCTTGATCAAGACACCCGGTAAGCTATTACGAATATTAACGGTCTTGAATGGTTAAAAGTTTTGTAAACAACACATGGGGCTATCGTGTGAACCCACGTAACCTCAAATAAATTGGTAGAAAACTGGTATAAATAGTGAATTACTTATGTTAACAAGTATCGTAGAAAACCTTGTATTCTAGTACGGGTGCTTATTAGTTTCAACGTTACTAATATTTTGTGAATGTTTTAGTTGAAAGACACTCGCATCTGGAGATGGCGAGAGTTTAATGATTTACGGATATGAAGATGGAATGGTCCGAAGCATGACAAGTAGAGTATGCTCACCAAGGACCTAAATCGTGTAACGATATCGAATAAAGGTCAAACGGAAATTATAGCCCATTAGGGCGAGTATCTACCAGGTGTACGTTTTAAATTTATTGTACAAATAGTATCTTATCCAGGTATACGTTTTAAATTTATTGTACGAATAAAGGTCAAACGGCAATTATAGCCCAGTAGAGATTGACTGTTGCATACGGAATATAAAACTTGGAAAACCTGGATAAGATACCTATCCAGGATTATGTTTCCAAGAGAAATTAAGTATAAATACGTTGTCGCAACCCCCGCCCCCTATCTGTCTCAGGAACGGGCGGCCGCGAGACCAGTTTTGGTGGTATCGGTGTTTATCATTTTGGCAGCGGAAATTACATCAGGACCGTAGTTAGGAAATATTTTATCAGAGTAAATACCACGCTTTTATAATATTAAACATATTGGGATAAAATCCAAGTTTTCATTACAAACATTTTTATAGGGAAAATCCCTATTTTATTGAATAAAACATCTTCTTTTATTTAGGTAACTTTTATAGCCACTTTTTCCAAGCCTTCAGTGCTGTCCAACTGGCTTCTAGTTGACTTTCACATGTTGTTACTTGAAACGCTTTTTAAAAACATTTTTGTCAGTGGAAAATACTGGTGAGTGAATCCCAGTTTAATCAAGAAGAGTTTTATCCTTTAACAGTATTGAGAGCTATTACAATGTTTACATCTACACAATTACTCATTCAGTATTGTCAATCCTGACTGGTGGGTCATATTACACATTGGCTAACTCTTTGTCCAATGGTAACGTGTTCCACATTTTGTATACAAAACCCCAACATACCGGCAGTAATTGAAGAACTACAAAGACTCAATCTCTGCTTAATCACATTGTAAAACATTTAAGGTTTTGTAAAAACAATTTACAAAAAGGAGATTACTCACATTGCTGTCGTAGACTTCTTTTAAGGGTTTCCTGGTGGTTATCTATTAATTACACAAATATACATGTGTTAGTATAATAACCCAATATTTACATTAGCAATACCCTCCCTGAGACGACATTCCAATGACTACGTCGGGCAGAACCACGACAGCTATTACGGAACCCTGGATCAATCAGGCAGCGTATCTAATACGTAACCGGGGTTATAATACTTACAACGGGGCAGAACTTTGTTAATTAGGGGGGTATTATACCCGAGAATAGCTTCTACTACTTAGAATTTCGAGAGAGAAAGAAAATGTGAGCGATCTGGACTGAAGGCCGTTGCCCTCAAGTTATATGGCCTGATTTCAGGTCCCTCGCGCCCCGCGTAAGATGAAGCGGGGGCTTACGCGGCCCGCAACCTAGGGTGGGTAGGCCCTAGGTGATCCGGGTCAGCATCCTAGCTTCGACGTGTGGCTGCCACGTGGCAGCCCAGGGTCTTGCCATGTTGACGAGCGCTCGCGGCCCGCGTAGGTCAAGGGGGTGGCTTACGTGCCCCGCGAGATACCATTAAAATTCATTTTTATTTAATTTTTAATAAAATAAAGGTATTCGGGGCCTGTTTTCGCATACGGGGTATATTTTAGAACATATTGGGATATTTTAAAATATATTAGGGTGTCGGAACATTTAGGAGGGTTTTTATATCCTCCCCACCTTGTTTTAGAGCTCGTCCTCGAGATCTACTGGAACAGGTGCGGATATTTCCTTTGCATTTCTGATTCAAGCTCCCATGTGTACTCTGGTCCTCTTTTGGAGCCCATTTTACTTTGACCAGAACTAATCTCTTGTGCTTGAGGTTCTTAACTTTCCTGTCTTCAATCTGTTGAGGCTTTTCTACAAACTTTAACTGTTCATTTACCTCTATATCCTTAAGAGGCACTACTAGCGATTCATCTGCTAAACACTTCTTGAGATTAGATACATGAAATACATTATGTATTCCTGCCATTTCCTTTGGCAGTTGTAGCTGATAGGCTACAGGTCCTATTCTTCTAACAATCTCAAATGGTGCAACATACCTGGGGCTTAGCTTTCCCCTTTTTATGAATCTTACCACTCTTTTCCAAGGAGAGACTTTCAATAATACGTTATCTCCTACCTGAAACTCCAATGGTTTTCGTCTGTTATCAGCATAACTCTTTTGTCGATCACGTGCTGCTTTCAGTCGTTCTTTAACTTGAATGATTTTTTCTGTTATTTCTTGTACTATCTCAGGTCCAGATAGTTGCTTTTCTCCAATTTCTGCCCAACAGAGTGGCGTTCGGCACTTTCGTCCATAAAGTGCTTCTAATGGTGCAACATTGATACTTGTGTGATAACTGTTATTATAAGAAAATTCTATCAATGGTAAGTGGTCGTCCTAATTACCTCCGAAATCAATTACATAAGCTCTAAGCATGTCCTCCAGTGTCTGAATTGTCCTTTTGCTTTGTCCTTCCATTTGAGGATGATAAGTGGTGCTTAGATTCAACTTGGTTCCCATTGCTTTTTGTAAAGCTTTCCAAAAATGTGAGGTAAAACGACTATCTCTGTCAGAAACAATTGATAGAGTAATTCAATGTAATGAAACTATTTCATTTACATATAATTTAACTAATTGTTCCATATAGAAAGTTTCTTTAATTGGTAGGAAATGAGCTGACTTAGTTAGCCTGTCTACAATCACCCAGATTGTATTATTACCTTTTCTTGTTTTGGGTAATTTGGTAACAAAATCCATTGTTATTAATTCCCATTTCCAAACAGGCATTTCTAACTATTGCAATAAAACCGAGGGTTTCTGATGTTCAGCTTTGACTTGTGAACAGGTTAAACACTTTGCAACATATGCTGCTATATCCTTTTTCATTCCTATCCACCAAAAATTCTTTCTTAAGTCCTGATACATCTTATTACTTCCGGGATGCATCGTATATTTAGACTTTTGGGCTTCTTCTAATATACGGTGGTGTAAGTTTCCAAATTTAGGTATCTATATTCTTTTCCTATGGAATCTCCAAATCCCATATGTTCCTTGTTCTAATTCCTTAATCATTCCTTTTAATTTTTCAGTATCATCCTTGATTACTGATTCTTGTGCTTTTCTAATCTGTTAATTTAAATCTACCTGCAGATTTAGCTTAAGAGAACGTACTCTTTTTGGCTTTTCATGATACTTTTGACTTAAAGCATCAGCTACTACGTTTGCTTTTCCTGCATGATACTGGATATTACAATCATAATCACTAAGTATCTCCATCCAGCGTCTTTGTTTCATATTCAATTCTTTTTGCCCAAAAACATACCTTAAACTCTTATGGCCGGTAAAAATGGTAAACTTACTACCATAAACGTAATGTCTCCAAATTTTAAGGGCAAAAATTATAGCTCCTAACTCTAGATCAGGGTTGAATAATTCTCTTCATGATTCTGAAGTTGTCTAGAGGCGTAAGCTATAACCTTTTGACGTTGCATCAACACACATCCATAACCTAATTTAGAAGCATCACAATAAATTACAAAGTCTTCAGTTCCTTCTGGTAACGCTAGTATGGGTGCATGGGTTAGTCTTTGCTTAAGAATTCTAAAGGCTTCTTCTTGTTTTGGTCCCCATTCAAACTTAACAGATTTACAGGTTAACTTAGTTAAGGGAATGGCTATTCTAGAAAAATCTCGAATAAATCTTCTATAATAACCGGCCAATCCTAAGAAACTTCTAACCTCGGTTGGTGACTTAGGGGTTTTCCATTTAGTAATTGCCTCGATCTTGGTGGGATCTACATGAATTCCTTCATGATTGACTAGATGTCCAAGAAATTGTACCTATTCTAACCAAAACTCACACTTCAAAAACTTAGCATAAGGCTTTTATTTTCTCAATAAATTTAGAAGTGCATGCAGATGCGCCGCATGTTCCTCTTTGCTTTTGGAATAAATAAGAATATCATCTATAAAAAAATTATGAATTTATCCAAATATGGCTTACATATTCGGTTCATCATGTCCATAAATGCAGCTGGGGCATTGGTTAAACCAAATGGCATGACAGTAAATTTATAATGGCCATACCTTGTTCAGAAAATGGTCTTAGGAATGTCCTCTTCCTGTACCTTTAATTGATGATATCCTGACCTTAAATCAATTTTAGAGAAAAATAGTGCTCCTTGCAATTGATCGAACAGATCATCGATTGTTGGTAGTGGATACCGATTCTTAATCGTGACTTTGTTCAATTCACGGTAGTCAATGCACATACTCATTGATCCGTCCTTCTTTTTAACGAATAAAATCGGTGCTCCCCATGACGATGAGTTTGGCTGAATGAATCCTTTCTCCAACAATTCGTCTAATTGTTTCTTCAGTTCCTGCATTTCTGCGGGTGCCAAACGGTAAGGTGCTTTGGAAATTGGTGCGGTTCCTGGTATCAAATGGATTCTGAATTCAACTTCTCTATCTAGAGGTTGCCCTGGTAGCTCTTCTAGAAATACATCTGAAAACTGGGATACTACTAGAATATCCTTTAATTCTTTTCCTTTAGTGTTAGTGATTATGGAAATCAAATACACTAATGACCCTTTTCTTATATAACTTTATGTTTTCATCACATAGATGAACTTTGTGGATCTAGAGGTTTTATTTCCTTTAATTGTGATCTTTTCACCTTTTGGTGAATTTACTTGAATTGACTTTTGATCACATAAAATACTGGCTTTATTGGCTATTAACCAATCCATTCCTAACACAACATCAAATCCTGCCAGATTCATTGGGTAAAGATTTGCAATAAATTTCTGATTTAAAATTTCTATTCTTGCTCCCTGAAGATCTCAGAAATCTTAATGGTTTCCCCATTTGCGGTCTCTACTAGACATTCTTGTGGGAGTTTAGTTAATGGTTGATTGAGAAGTTTGCAAAATGAAGTATTAATAAAACTTTGGTTTGCACCAGAGTCAAATAATACTTTAGCAAAAACATCATTAACTAAAAACGTACCGGTGATCACATCCGGGATCATCTTTGCTTCTTCGGCAGTGAGAACAAATGCTCTTGCATTTTTAGTATTCTTGGTGTTCGTGGCTGGAGATAGTTTTGGACAGTTAGGCTTGATATGACCTTGTTCTCCACAATTGTAGCATATCCTGTTGTTAGGCTTCTTTCTGCAATCTTCCTCCTTGTGTCCCGATATTTTGCAGAAGTTATAGTATATGGAGCATCTTCCTGAATGCTTCCTTTTGCTGTACTTGCAATAGGGTGCAGAAGTAGAACCTACATTTTTCCCACGGTTAGAATTTCTAGAACGGAATTCTTGGGTAAGCTTCTGGGTTAGGTTCCTCCTTTGATCATCTTCTCGTGTACAGACTAATTCATCTGTCAAGGTATTTGCTAGTTCTACTGCTTCTTCTATGGTTTGAGGTCTAGCTGCCTTGACTACATGCCTTATCTCCCCAATTAATCCCCAGATGTAACGGGAGATTAATACTGGTTCAGGTGATGCAAGGGTTGGTACTATTCGAGCATATTCAAAGAATAATGTAGTATAACCCTTACTATCTACTTCAGTCATCCTAAGGTTTAGGAATTTATTTGCTGTTAGTGCAGTATGTCTATCGCCTCCGTCATCTCAAGACTGTAGCAGAAATAGATTAAGTTTTGTGCTTATAGTGTTATATTTTAGTAAAAGGCAATGTGGCATTTGTGTAATTAAGGAGAAGTCTCCTTATAAGCCTTGGCCTATAAATAGAGAACTTAGTGTTCTCATTTAGGACTTTTGAAGACTTTACACATTTTGCACTTTGGAGAGCTCTAGTTCTAGAGAGAGAAACTAGAGAGAGAAAGTGCTGTGTACGTGATTCACGGTTCTTGTACGCTATCAAATCTTTAATAGAATCACAGTTAGAATTACTGTTCGTGTGTTCGGTCACGATCGTTCAAGGATTCCGCACTTCGAACGGTCGATTCGCAATCGAAACGGAGACGATTCCGGACCTACAAGTGGTATCAGAGCAGGAGCTCGGTTGCGAGGATCAAACGCACGATTTCGTTCAAGATTTGATCAGATTCAGAGCCTAAATCATCCAGATTTGTCAAAATTCTTATATTTTTCTTATTCTTCACGTTCTTATCTGAATTTTGCAAAATTGACAGGGTTTTTACGGTTCAAATTCGCTCATTTTTTGATATATTATGCGAAACTGTGTGATCTAATACTCTACAAATTTTCAGGTCAAAATTCCTAGTCGTTTTGAAGAAATTTGAATTTTTGTGTTCGAAAAAGTTGAAGAATGCTGAATACGGTTGCTGTTGTTCCTGATGTTAACCGCACGGATCACCACCCGTGCGTATGACCATCCGCGTTGACTGATTGTTGACCTATACGTGCGGTTGAGTCACACGCACGCACAACTATCCGCTTTGACTATTTGTTGACTTCTACGTGCGGATAACAATACGTGTCACTTCATATTACCTAAGCGAATATTAACTTGACAGTCAACATTGTCTGCAATACATGTGAAGCATTAAGTGCAATCGGTGTGAAGTAACATAAACACATGACATTTAATTGATTTTTCAGTATTGCATGTGATAGTGATAGTGTTTGTCGGTTATTAATTGTGGTCAAAAGGTCAACTTCATACGCACGGATAGCCCACCCGTGCGTATAGCATCATTCTCACCCACACGGACTACTTTCAGTTATACGTGTTGACTTGTTGACTTGCCACACGCACGGACAACTTGTCCGTGCGGATAACATCATCACCCATGCGTATAACATCTCCGGATTCCCACCCGCGCGGATCACCACCCGTGCGGATCCCCATTCGTGCGTATTGTCATCCGGTTCACCATCCGGATAACAATACACGTCACAACAATCCGTGCCACTTGGTCAAAGTCATTTAATCAATTGTCAGTCAAAGTAATAGATTGTAGACGGTGGTGAGCATGTGATTTTCTTTACAGGTGTCAACATTCTCTCGTTAATATCATACAACAACTTCAAGTGATAAAGTGGTTTCTTGCATGTGATTCAATGTTTGGTCCAATTATATTTTGATTAAAACTGAAAGTTGTCGGCCACTTTAAATTGTTTGTTGAAATTAGACTTTCACGTGAAGGTTATTTTCTTGTTGCAAGTGAGAGTGTCATTCATTAATCGTGGTCAAAAAGTCAACGTGTAATCCAGTTAGACAACTCACCCGAACAACATTTATTCGCAAAATCTTCGACACGAGTCTTAGATTGATTTTACAAACACATTGTTACGAATTCAGTTTGTTTGAACTGATCGTTTGTTTGTTTGTTTGTTTGCAGGTGATTCGAGGTGATTTACAAGGCACAAATACCAAGAAATCAAAATGTTTGACGAAAAGGAAAACAAGAATCTTGAAAATTTAAATGATTGGCATTGTGAATCTTGGTGTGGGAGATTAGGTGATAAGGATGTTTATATTAAAAGATGGGAAAAATTTTTATGTAAGAAGAATGAATCAGTGGAGGAGTTGAAAGAAAGGTTTTATGATCTAATCATCAAGTTAGAAAGACATAAGATATATCATTCAAAAGATGAAAGAATCTCAAAATTTGTTGATGCTTTACCTTTGGAATGGGAGAAATTCGTGAATGGACTGAGACGGGATTCTAGTTTATCACGCTTTGATTTAAGAAGTTTCATCAATTCAATAACAAATCATAGGAGTCATAAAGATTCAAGAAAAAGGGAGTTATTGGATGAAATAAAAGGAGAATCAGGAAAGATAGATTTGGATGTGATCATTGAAATGAGAAAACGAATCACTGTGTGTCTTGCAGCAAAAAATGTTATGAGATACGATATTAAGAGGGGTTGCTATATTGATGAAAATATGAATCCTCTTGATTTTGTTAAAATTTTCTGTGCAGGAACATACATAAAGGAAACAAAGAAAGAAGCTGATAATGGAGAGATGAATGGAAAATGCTTGAAATGCGAAAAATCCGAAGCAGAAAATATCAATCTTTTGAAAGATATGGAGAATTTAACATTGGAAAACAAAGCTTTGAAAGACGAGAAGAAAGCTGATGATGAACAGATTTTGGATTTACGCTTGAACTGCGAAAAACTAAAATCTGAAAATGACAAACTTTTGGATAATGTTGAGAGTTTGTCATTAGAAAACAAAAATTTTAAAGAAAAAGAAAAAGATTTTCAAAATCAAATAAAGATTTTAGAAGATGAGAGAGATATTTTTGGTAAAGATAATCTTGAAAAACAAATTGAAATCAATTCTCATCTTGCTAAAATCATTCAGCTTGAAAAAGAAGCTGAAAAAGCTCGGATTAAAATCAAAGAGCTTGAGAATAAATTGAAAAGTTTTGTGAACTCTGCACCATATGAGTGTCCAAAACCGATCAATTCAGTTCCAATAAGTGACAATGTCACAAATTTTGACAAAGTCAAAATTGAAGATTGTGATGACAAAGCTGATGATGAAATAGAAAAAGAAAAGAAAAGAAAAATATTTTTAGATTTACAAGAAAAATTTAAAAATACTGTTTTACAATCTACTGAAACAGGTGAATGCTCTAAGCAAAAACCTGTTAAGAAGAGTGTAGAACAGAAACAAAAAGTTAAAAATTCGAAAAATTTTAAAAATGAAAATAAAAGCTCATCAGTTCAGTCATCAAATCATTATAAAAAATCACAAAAATTTGTAAATGAAAATTCACAAATTGATGGTAATAAGTGGTGCAGGTTTGACCACAGTGCTCAAAAGACAAATCCAGCTTTGAAGAGGAGAAATGATTATTACCAAGCCAAACAATGTTATGATCTGAAGGTTTGGACTGACAGAAGTGGATGGTACGATAACAGAGTGTGCTACACCTGTGGTGTTAGAGGACACATTGCTGTTAACTGCCAGAATTGGAATTATGAGACAAGAAAATGCTATAATTGTCAAATCAGAGGTCATATTGCCAGAGATTGCCCAAGGAGATCGATGGGAAGATCGAGGGTTGAATCTCAGAGAACGGTGAAGAAACCAGTCACTGTCAAGCCCAAAGAACAGAAAGTGGAAGATAAGAAAGTAAAGCTTTCACAAGGGCAAAGAGATAGACTGAGGAAAAAGAGGAAGAAGGCGAGAGAGTATTTGGAGAAGATTTTGTCTTCGGGTTCACTGGTTGGTTCGAATAAAAGTTCTGATGAATCGATTCACTCGACTGCAAAGCCAAGAAAATCGAATTCTTCAGATGCAAATCTGAGGACAAACAAGAAGAAAAAGAAAGTTATTGGCGATGAATCTGGCTCATCCAAGTCAGACAAGCCAAGTTCGGGCAATGAATCTGATTCCACAAAATCAGATGAGCCACAAGTTGAGGTAAAAAAGGAAGAGACAGTTCCGTTAATGAATGATGAGAATTTTCCACCATTACAAGCCACAAACCCAAAATCAAAAGGTGTTGATGCTGGAAAAATGTTTAATAGCAATGTTAAACATATTTTTAGCAAGATGGCTGATGAAAAGGAAAAAGGAGTGAAAGAGTTTTATGAAGAAAAGAGAAAATCTCAAAATGCGCCTAAGGCTGGTCAGGCTTGGGTGTCAAAATCTGTTGGTTGAATTCCTGACTTGCCGGAGCTTCCAGGTTGGTAAGTGTGAAGCAGGTATCGGCATCATTCTTGAGAAATTCACAGGATGGTAACTGTGATATTTCGTCTTACAAGTGGTTAATCAAGGACATTAAGTTGTACTTGATTTTCTACAAGTGATAGTGGTGTTTGACCTTATAATGTTAAATTTTCAAAATGGTTAAAAGAGAACAAGGTTATGTGATGACCCCGAACCTATAAGTGATGGGTAAACAAACTAATTTTTCCGGAAAAACCATTCTGATTAAAACAAACTTAAGTGTTTTGAAATCATTATGGGAAAATAGTTTGTTGTAAGGGGGAGTTCTGATTGAATATGCCGAAACCCTCACGGCTGAACAAACATGATTACTTTCACCAGATTGAAAAACGGTTTTCAAACTGTAAAAATCAATGTGTTTGATGTGTGCTAAACAGACTATAAAATATAAACTAAATTAGACTCTCTAAACTAGACACGAAAAGCTTTAAATTTATAACTAAGACTCTCTAAACCTAAACCACACAACCGGCAAGTGTACCGATCAATGTAGTATAACCTAGCAAGTCCGAGTATCGAACCCAAAGACTCTATGTATTACGTAACTAGACTCTAATAGACACTGACTGACGCGACTTAAACTTGTTTGATTGTTTGGGGGGGGGGGGGTTACTGAAAAACTAGGAAATCTATATTAACCTAATTAATTAACTAGACTTAGACTAAGACACGAACGAAAACTGAGGTTTGTATTCAGATGAGATTAACGACTACCTAGACTCGAATCCAGTTTGAGTGGGACTGGACTTCTAATGGTATTATTGCTGTATGGAGCCGGGATCGTAAGATACTAAACCTTAAGGTATTTCTATGCTAAGACTTCCCGACCCTTCTCAGGAAGAAACCTTGGAAACCCTACAAGGCTGTTATGATTACCGACTGTTAGACTTCCTCTCAGTCCTCTAACGATTCTAAAAGTGCCCTAATATGACTATCTACCTCTCAGCGCGATAATCTAAGGCAATTCTAGGTTCTAACTTGGTTTACTAGAACAAATGCAATTAGGGAAATAAGATCGACTTCTCTCAAAACCTATCTTAGATATATATTGCACCGCGACCTAATAACTAACTCGAGCCTCTCAGCGACAAGTTAAGCAGAACACTTGATTTTATTAAATTACCGATTATTACTTCTAAGGTTACTTATGCAATTTTCACCCTAAAGGATCAAAGGTTTATTATGTGATATAGACACTCACCAAAACCTAAAACCCTAGCCTGATTCTATTCTGTGATAAAGACCGTCACCAAGATTCAAGCGAAGCAATAAACAGTAGTAAAACAATTGTCAAGCATGCATATGCACCAAATCAGAAATTCTAGAACAAGTTACTTTCAGAAATCAATCCATAACAAACAATAATAACCATTAAAAATCCAAACTTTAATCAAACATTCATCTTGTCTAGGTAGTTACTAGGGTTTAGCCAAGAAACATATTGTCTAACATAAACAAATCAAATTCAAAACAAGAATTCATGGAAAAAGATTGAAAACACGAAATTAAAGAAAACCGGGAGATAAAACCCGAACAATCTTCACTTCCACGCTTCCTAGCTTCAACCGTATGATTCCCGCAAGCAAAAGATCTTCGTAATGCTTGAAAACAGCTCCAGACGTCGCCCAAGGGTTTGTTAATTCGTCCTTAAGGTGTTCCCCCCTAACTGATTTTTTTTTCCTCGTTTAATAAAAAATTCGCTGGGCATATGGCCTTTTACGGCCCACTGTACATCAAGCCCAACACTTCCTTTTTACGTAGACATGCTAACATGAGGCCCTTTCATGCCCAGTATATATATTCTTATTCCAATTCTGTTGGGCTAGCAGGCCTTTCACGGTCATGTATTCCAATTCGTCCAATGTACCATTTGAATCCTTTTAAATATTTGGGATTAATATCATCACAATGTATTTTAATACTTGAATCCCATGGCCCATCTTGTGACACAACCCTTTAATAAAATATGGCCACCTATATTATAACATAGAGATAGCGGGTTCGGTCCACTCACAGAAAATAGTGGCGAATTTCCTTCGGTCACTGGCGGTCTACTCTACTCAACTGACTGGTTATTTATTTATTATTCTTTTTCACTTCATTTGTACCAGGACCTGCCAAAACACCAAATAGTCAATAGCACGCAATTCTAACTAAAACGAAACTAGAAATAACGAAAATCTATACAAACTATACACGAATAAGGGATGTATTTTGCAATACATCAAATATCCCCACACTTACTCTTTTTTCGTCCTCGAAAAAGAATTGTGCAACGGAATCAGAGACAAATCATTACTTGGATTAAAAATTTATTTATATCTTATTAAAACCAAAGCTTGCATTAGTTGCGATTGCGAATATAATGATCCTCTTAAACCCGAATCTAATCCTAAGCCCTTATCATGTGAATTTAATTTAAGTGCGGTCAATCCACCTAGGGTCTCACACTAGAATCTACGGTCCATCTACTCCCACCTCAAGCTTATAGGACTAAAAGAACGATCACTGGACCAATTCCTAACCGTTTTATATCAAAACCAAGAGAGTAAACAATCAATTTTTTTTTCATTTTTTTTTTTTTAACCGCATTCGTGAGACTAGACGATGCTTTCCCTTAACCCAGCGGTATTCCGACTGTAGAGTCGCTATCCCCAATCACAGATTACATAGGTCTCGGTACTTTTATTCGGCAAATCGATTTCACACATCCCAGAGGCAAACCGGCTGTAGAGTCGCTATCCCCAACTCGGAATACGTAGGCCTGTGTTACTTTCATTTAGTTTCTAGCTCACTTTATTCTATTTTTTTTCTATTTTTTTTCTCGCATGATCACAAACTCTAATAGTTTTAACTTATAACGGTGCCCCTTATACTATTATCGGCAGTTTTGATTTCCCATATTTCCCAGGCGAAAACCCACTAGCAGACCGACAATTTAAGGTATTTTAGATCAAAGGGACTTAAAACCAAACCCGGGCCTATCCACATATCCCTAACTAGACGCAAGCTCGATTTATTATCATCTCATATTATTATTATTCAAACCAAGCAACAAATCACCTTTTCTATCATTTTCCGTTTAATTGCAAACTTCTTTTTTTATTCGAAAGACATTTTCTGATTTTTCAATTTTTTTGGATTTTTCAAATTTTTTTAATTTTTTTGTGTTTTTCATATTTATGACTCAAATATTTACACGTATCCCATCCCCACACTTAGAGATTGCATTGTCCCTAATGCAAGAACGAAAATACGACTCAACAACTACCTACGAAAAGAAACTGCGAACGAAAATAAAAATACAACAAAAACAAAAAGGGAAACGACTTAGCTGGTTAGGACAAAAGTCAGTGCCAGCCGTACGAATCTTGAATTCCCCGAACGATCGTATAGCATTCCATTCGCGATCGTTGACTAATCTGCTTGAGTTTATCAAAAATGGCAAGTCCAGAATCACCCGAATGGCAATTGGGTACGGGTGGTACAATCTAAACCTGCACAATCAAAGCAAAACAAAACCCAACGCAGTACCGACTCTAAAAACTACTCAAAACTACTAATTTCGACTCATGGTACAAAATAAACGACTCAATATACAAACTCTACAAATTACCGAAAATCCAACGAATAAAGAAAATTTAACAAACTCTACAAAACCTCCCCACACTTGAACTTAATCAGGAGGTTTTTCTTTGATTTGAACCCTATCTAACCCGTTCAATTCCACCCGTTTCTCATAAACATATAAAAATTTAACGGTGGAATTATAAAAGAATTTAAAAATTAGAAACGGGTCAGACCACCAGAATTTAAATTTACCTGGCATGAACCGGATGCGTGGCATGTAATGAGAAGATTGGTCTTGCTTAAAAGGCTCATTCCTCTCCTCCTTGTACCATCTTTTGACCCGCAACCAATCCGGTTCTTTATTTTTCTTTTCCTTGCCTTCTCCCGTGGTTTTGATTTTTCAGTTTCATTTATTATAAGTACCACGGGCCAGCTGTGGTGTTCTTCCTCTTCACCACTTGGTCTACTTCCTTGGGAAGATCCCCACACTTAATTTCTACCTCATCATCAAACATACTCTCCAAAGAATCACCTAATTCTAATTCCTCTTCAGTCACTTCTGTCTTCACTAACGACCTTTGATAAGCAGCCCACTCTTCTTCATCTTTTTCATCATCGGAGTCACTCCAGTAATTAATGATTGGAACCTGTGGAACCGGAGGTGGGACTTCAGCGTCCATTTTCGTCTCCGTGACTGAAGTGATCTCTTCATCTAACCAATCTTCATATGGCAGCTCTTTCCCCAGTTCTGGAAATGTTGGGATTAATTCCCCAGTAGAAAGCATGTAACCGAGATAATTACCGTCCGCATCATATGTATAGCCAGTCGTTGGCTGTTCTGGTTGGACTTTTTGCACTTGTTCCTCTTCTTCCAATCTCCTAGCCATGTCATCTACTGTACGTTTAAGATCTAATAGAGCAGACTGTTGATTTCTCATAATATTATCTTGCTCTGCTAGGATTTTCTGGGTATTGGCTTTTTGGGCAACTAATTGAACAAACAACTCCTCTAACCTGCCCCAAGCAGCAGCATCACCCCCATCATAGTTGCTACCAGAATATTGATCATAAGACTGACCCTCGTTATCTTGTGGCTGCTGATATGGATCATCGTAATAAGGCTGATTATCATAATAATTCAAAGAATACCCCTGTGAAAAATATGGTTGTGACTGCACAAAAGGGTTAGTGTAACATGGTGCAGAGGACCCCTCAAATTGTGGGCACTTAACAGTAAAATGAGGTCCTCCACAAATTTCACACATATTTACAAGAATCAACAAAAATAAAATACACAGAAAATTAGACTCCTATGACTCAATATACAAAAGCAAGTAGCACGTACGATGTCAATTAAGTCTATCAAAGCTAATGAACGCAATTGCCAAGAGTCCCCGGCAACGGCGCCAAAAACTTGATGTGTGCTAAACAGACTATAAAATATAAACTAAATTAGACTCTCTAAACTAGACACGAAAAGCTTTAAATTTATAACTAAGACTCTCTAAACCTAAACCACACAACCGGCAAGTGTACCGATCAATGTAGTATAACCTAGCAAGTCCGAGTATCGAACCCAAAGACTCTATGTATTACGTAACTAGACTCTAATAGACACTGACTGACGCGACTTAAACTTGTTTGATTGTTTTGGGGGGGGGGGGGGGTTACTGAAAAACTAGGAAATCTATATTAACCTAATTAATTAACTAGACTTAGACTAAGACACGAACGAAAACTGAGGTTTGTATTCAGATGAGATTAACGACTACCTAGACTCGAATCCAGTTTGAGTGGGACTGGACTTCTAATGGTATTATTGCTGTATGGAGCCGGGATCGTAAGATACTACACCTTAAGGTATTTCTATGCTAAGACTTCCCGACCCTTCTCAGGAAGAAACCTTGGAAACCCTACAAGGCTGTTATGATTACCGACTGTTAGACTTCCTCTCAGTCCTCTAACGATTCTAAAAGTGCCCTAATATGACTATCTACCTCTCAGCGCGATAATCTAAGGCAATTCTAGGTTCTAACTTGGTTTACTAGACACAAATGCAATTAGGGAAATAAGATCGACTTCTCTCAAAACCTATCTTAGATATATATTGCACCGCGACCTAATAACTAACTCGAGCCTCTCAGCGACAAGTTAAGCAGAACACTTGATTTTATTAAATTACCGATTATTACTTCTAAGGTTACTTATGCAATTTTCACCCTAAAGGATCAAAGGTTTATTATGTGATATAGACACTCACCAAAACCTAAAACCCTAGCCTGATTCTATTCTGTGATAAAGACCGTCACCAAGATTCAAGCGAAGCAATAAACAGTAGTAAAACAATTGTCAAGCATGCATATGCACCAAATCAGAAATTCTAGAACAAGTTACTTTCAGAAATCAATCCATAACAAACAATAATAACCATTAAAAATCCAAACTTTAATCAAACATTCATCTTGTCTAGGTAGTTACTAGGGTTTAGCCAAGAAACATATTGTCTAACATAAACAAATCAAATTCAAAACAAGAATTCATGGAAAAAGATTGAAAACACGAAATTAAAGAAAACCGGGAGATAAAACCCGAACAATCTTCACTTCCACGCTTCCTAGCTTCAACCGTATGATTCCCGCAAGCAAAAGATCTTCGTAATGCTTGAAAACAGCTCCAGACGTCGCCCAAGGGTTTGTTAATTCGTCCTTAAGGTGTTCCCCCCTAACTGATTTTTTTTTCCTCGTTTAATAAAAAATTCGCTGGGCATATGGCCTTTTACGGCCCACTGTACATCAAGCCCAACACTTCCTTTTTACGTAGACATGCTAACATGAGGCCCTTTCATGCCCAGTATATATATTCTTATTCCAATTCTGTTGGGCTAGCAGGCCTTTCACGGTCATGTATTCCAATTCGTCCAATGTACCATTTGAATCCTTTTAAATATTTGGGATTAATATCATCACAATGTATTTTAATACTTGAATCCCATGGCCCATCTTGTGACACAACCCTTTAATAAAATATGGCCACCTATATTATAACATAGAGATAGCGGGTTCGGTCCACTCACAGAAAATAGTGGCGAATTTCCTTCGGTCACTGGCGGTCTACTCTACTCAACTGACTGGTTATTTATTTATTATTCTTTTTCACTTCATTTGTACCAGGACCTGCCAAAACACCAAATAGTCAATAGCACGCAATTCTAAGTAAAACGAAACTAGAAATAACGAAAATCTATACAAACTATACACGAATAAGGGATGTATTTTGCAATACATCAGTGTTGTAAATCATGGGGGTACGTTAGATTTTTCTGCAAATCAGTGCATGTGAAGCAGAAAATGGATGGCGAGACAAAGCTCTCAGTATCGGTTTGTCAAATTTTTTAAATGGTTTTGCATTTTAGGGGGAGTAATATTGTCAGAAAATCCAAAAACATTAGAAAATTTGAAAAAGTCAAAAACATGATAAAATTCAAAAATGAGTTTTTGTGTAAAAAGAGGAAATGATAGTACATCAGTAGACAGTTACAGTATGCTAAAGAATTGAAAAGTTTAAATGTGTTAAACGATCTCACCGTGGATGTGTCGGTAGATTTTTATACATTTAGTAAACTTTTTTGGGATATAAACCTAAATTCAAACTTACTTATTTTGTGGGGAACACTACTTGGATATATAGGTTACCCCTGAAATCTCGTTTGAAAGGTCTCATAATCTGATATACTAGGTCTTTATACTCAATGATGTCTGGGGTATTATTCCGGGACTTCTGCTGAACGGTAGTTCTGACCTAGTCCTTGGATAATACTTTTTGCAAATGCTTGAAACATAGCATAAACCCTCAGCATGCCGATGAAACAATAAAATTGATAGTCGCTGCTGTTGTAGCTAAAAGATCCTCTAAAAGGGGACATTCCGTAAAGTCGAAGCTGATATCTCTCTGCGTATACGGAAGTATCGACCTGAGATCCCTCGGCCCTCGCATACCTAATTTATATACAGATATCATTGTAGTATACTCACCTGTAAGACTGATTATTGGGATTCTGGATACGAGAGTATATTCAAGAGGTGGGACACATGAATAGGTTTAAGTTCTTAAAACACCTAATTCGTATCCTGAATCAGTTGAACTTTGTATGAAAATTTAAGTGGATCGGTATATCGACAATCTAAGTGAATTGTTTAATTCTTAATGTGTAAATAAGCTCAACGGTACTTGTGACTTGTCAAAAACTGATATGATCCTCTAACGCAAACTCAAACAAAAATATTGTCTGTAAATATGTTTGTAAATATTTCTTTACTTCTTTATGTTTTCAGAAAATACAAAAAGATTTTTGATTCTGCTTTATTTTCGACAACCGATGTCTGAAGCTGGGTTTTAAAATCTAAGTATGCTGATTGTGTTTCTGAAAAATAAAACAAGTTCATTAACTTGAAGTTTTTAAAATCAAAAATCAAAAACAGTTTGTGATATCTCCAAGGTCATTAAGTTGGACTTGGATGATTAACTGTGAGAGATTTGGATACTTTTATTGTTAAAATCTGTAAAAGAGCTAGTTTCCGATCCGGTTCGCTGAAACTGCCAAATCTATGAAGATTATTGATAGGGGGAGTGTATCAAGTAATCCTGGATATATTTCATATTTTTATATCTTAGTCCCAGGATCTTGATTTAGAAAGTTTGATAGAGTCAGGTTACGATACCTGGACAACGTAAAATGTTTGTTCTTATAAATGTATGAGTGTTGCAGATTCCAGACTACGATCCCGACAGCTGAGTCTAAGGGGGAGTCTGAAGACGAGCTCAACGCAAAGGGAAGTGTGCATAGGAGCCAGGATCCTTTCCCAAAAAAGCTTGTAACCGAAAAGCCAGGTGTCGATCCCAAAGCACGGAAGCTTAACGAAAGGGGGAGCCTGAAGATTTGAGCTGGAGCTGAAGACAGATCCACGGGGATTCTGTTCAAGCTAAAGAGAGAGAAAGAAAAGAAGCTACGAGTCTGAATGTTTGAGATTGACTGCGGCAATATCCAAGGGGGAGTCTGTTAGTGCAGTATGTCTATCGCCTCCGTCATCTCAAGACTGTAGCAGAAATAGATTAAGTTTTGTGCTTATAGTGTTATATTTTAGTAAAAGGCAATGTGGCATTTGTGTAATTAAGGAGAACTCTCCTTATAAGCCTTGGCCTATAAATAGAGAACTTAGTGTTCTCATTTAGGACTTTTGAAGACTTTACACATTTTGCACTTTGGAGAGCTCTAGTTCTAGAGAGAGAAACTAGAGAGAGAAAGTGCTGTGTACGTGATTCACGGTTCTTGTACGCTATCAAATCTTTAATAGAATCACAGTTAGAATTACTGTTCGTGTGTTCGGTCACGATCGTTCAAGGATTCCGCACTTCGAACGGTCGATTCGCAATCGAAACGGAGACGATTCCGGACCTACATTTGCTATATGTTCCTTTTCATTAGGAGGGCAGAATTTCCCTTCTACCATGTTTTTAAATTACTCCCATTCCATATTATAAGTTTTATCACTTCCCCTCGGCTGGAGGATAGTGTTCCACCATTCTAGTGCTGAATTCTTAAACAGATTGGAAGCAAACATTATCTTATCCTCTTCCGCGCATTTACTTATTCTTAAGACTGCCTCAGTCTTTTCTATCCAGCGTAGAGATGCAACGGCCCCTTCATTGCCCGAGAATTCCATTGGTTTACAAGACCAGAATTCTTTATAAGAACAACCATAAGACATGGTTCTTCTTCTTTTGGGAATGGGCACTTGAAGTACGGGTCCATTGTTCACGTTGTGTTCAGGTTCAGAGGGTCGTTTGCTATCATGTTTACTTTTATTTTCCGCTTCCTTAACCGTTTTGATAATATATGGCATCGCATCTATTATCCCTTGTGCTACTATGTGTTGCATGGCACTGTTATCCACTTGATTTCCATTATTGTTGTTGTTCGGGTTTTCATTATCCAGGTTATTGTTACTCTGGTTATCATTATTCTGGTTTTCCTGGTTTACTTCGTTGTCCATCTGAATTTTAAACATTTACCAATTATTAATATCACAAAATAATTAATAATTTAGGCAACAATCACACCACACACATATTGGTCAAAAGTGTCGAGCATTGCGACTTACTCTTTCTTATATAGTATGCATCTAATACACACTAAAACTGGAATTAAAATTACAATACCTCTATGCATCACTAACCACGAGGTGGTCTATACTACAACATATATTATTATTACACATATATTTTATTATTATTATTTTTTTTTATTTTTTTTTTTCACATAATATATATATATATATATATATATATATATAGGGAGAAGATCATGCGAGAACCACCTCTTATTGTGAGAACTGCGAGAACCAATGTGAACACACCAAAAATGCTTAAAAATCACAAAAAAAAATTTTTTTGAATTTTTTAATATTTTTTATAAAAAAATCGCTACTTTTCGATGCAAAAAAAAAAAAAAATATTTTGTTAAATATTTTTTTTTTGCTTCTAAAAGTAGCGATTTTAACATAAAAAATATTAAAAAATTCAAAAAAAAAAATTTTAGATTTTTTTTAGGTTTTTTGGGGGTTTAGTTTTTAGCATTTTAGCTTGGGGGGGGGGGGGAGGGGGGTTAGGTTTTTTTTAGCATTTAGCTTGGGGGGGGGGGGTTTAGGTTTTTTTTGGGGGGGGGTTAGTTTTTTTTGGGGGGGGGGGGGGGTTGGGGGTTAGGTTTTTTAGGTTTTTTTAGCTATTTTAGGTTGTGTTCACATTGGTTCTCAAGGTTCTCACAATAAGGGTGGTTCTCGCATGAGCCCCTCCCTATATATATATATATATATATATATATATATATATATATTATTACTATCTCCTCCATCACCTTCACTGATATGGGTTCATCCAGAACTCCATATTACGCTCGTCGTACTTCCAGACGAGTCGTTCTCCAACCTGTCTCATCCTCTCTCTATTTTCTAAAATCTCCTCTCCGAAAGTTCGGAGCTCTTGCACATTTTCTGCACTCATTGGGGGTGCAGGTGCTGGTACTGGGTCTGGGTACTGGGGCATGGGTTCCTCCCGAGGGTACAGATTCTCTAAGATCTCCCTAATGTATTCATCGTTATCGTAGTAGGGATCTAGAGGGTCCAGACCTAGATAGGCTGCTAAGTTCGGTATGGGTTCGTCGTTTAGGTGGTAGCGTTGCAAATAATCCCTGTAATCATCAAACCACGGATCGTAATCTGGGTATAAGGGATTAGGGGCTGGTATCCTAGGTATCTCCTCAGGGTTGAAATCATGCATTTGGACTTGGTTTTCTAGGTTGTTTTCTATCTCCATCGGCTGCATGGGAAACAAAGGTAAGGGTTGTGGGGCTATGTGTTGCTCTAGGTTTGGGTCGGTAGCTGTGGTTGCTAGGATATGAAAATTGGCTAAGCTCCTATTAAGCATATCCTGTGTATGGGCATTTGTCTCTCGTTTAGTGGCTGCTAGGACTCTCTGCTGTTGCAACTTTTTCATTCTTTTCCTATGCTCGTGTGCTCCCGTACGGAACCATCCTCTCTTTTTCTGAGGGAATGGCTCTTCAGACTGAGCCTTAAACACAAACATCCCTTCTTCCTGGTCAGCTGAATACCCAGAGAGGGCAGGCTGTGAAGAGGTACCTTCACTCCTAGGTGAATCGGACAACTGACGACAAACGTCTGAGGGTCCTTGATCACTCATACTGTAAACTAACAAATAGTCAAATAACACACAACAATAAAATACAGATATGCACGTATTTCCATAATAAATTTCCTAACAATTGGAATAATATCTTGGTGTCAGAAGAACACTTCTGTGGCTGAATCAGTGGCTTAGCTATGATACCACCTTCTGTCGCAACCTCGCCCCCTATCTGTCCCGGGAACGGGCGGCCGCGAGACCAGTTTTGGTGGTATCGGTGTTTATCATTTTGGCAGCGGAAATTACATCAGGACCGTAGTTAGGAAATATTTTATCAGAGTAAATACCACGCTTTTATAATATTAAACATATTGGGATAAAATCCAGTTTTCATTACAAACATTTTTATAGGGAAAATCCCTATTTTATTGAATAAAACATCTTCTTTTATTTAGGTAACTTTTATAGCCACTTTTTCCAAGCCTTCAGTGCTGTCCAACTGGCTTCTAGTTGGCTTTCACATTTTGTTACCTGAAACGCGTTTTAAAAACATTTTTGTCAGTGGAAAATACTGGTGAGTGAATCCCAGTTTAATCAAGAAGAGTTTTATCCTTTAATAGTATTGAGAGCTATTGCAATGTTTACATCTACACAATTACTCATTCAGCACTTTCAATCCTGACTGGTGGGTCATATTACACATTGGCTAACTCTTTGTCCAATGGTAACGTGTTCCACATTTTGTATACAAAACCCCAACATACCGGCAGTAATTGAAGAACTACAAAGACTCAATCACTGCTTAATCGTATTGTAAAATATTTAAGGTTTTGTAAAAACAATTTACAAAAAGGAGATTACTCACATTGTTGTCTTAGACTTCTTTTAAGGGTTTCCTGGTGGTTATCTATTAATTACACAAATATACATGTGTTAGTATAATAACCCAATATTTACATTAGCAATACCCTCCCCGAGACGGCATTCCAATGACTACGTTGGGCAGAACCACGACAGCCATTACGGAACCCTGGATCAATCAGGCAGCGTATCTAATACGTAACCGGGGTTATAATACTTACACCGGGGTAGAACTTCGTTAATTAGGGGGTATTATACCTGAGAATAGCTTCTACTACCTAGAATTTCGAGAGAGAAAGAAAATGTGAGCGATCTGGACTGAAGGCCGTTGCCCTCAATTTATAGGGCCTGATTTCAGGTCCCTCGCGCCCCGCGTAAGATGAAGCGTGGGCTTATGTGACCCGCGACCTAGGGTGGGTAGGCCCTAGCAGATCCGGGTCAGCATCCTAGCTTCGACGTGTGAGCAGATCCGGGTCAGCATCCTAGCTTCGACGTGTGGCTGCCACGTGGCAGCCCAGGGTCTTGCCTTGTTGACGAGCGCTCGGGGCCCGCGTAATTCAAGGGGGTGGCTTACGCGCCCCGCGAGAGACCATTAAAATTCGTTTTTATTTAATTTTTAATAAAATAAAGGTATTCGGGGCCCGTTTTCGCATACGGGGTGTATTTTAGAACATATTGGGACATTTTAAAATATATTAGGGTGTCGAAACATTTAGGAGGGTTGTTATATACGTATTACTCACAATCTTGAATAACAAGACAATAAAAGAATTCAGCTTTAGAAACTTGAATGGGGTGACCATTCAAGTAGATATTGTCAATAAAATTTTATTGAGAAAAAGTAACGATCACATCAACGAATGTGATTATATAAAGGTTTTATAAAAAGGGAAAACATACTATATGTTTGGGGATAAAACGGGTAAAACTAAGAAGTGTTAAATAACAATTAAACAATGTTTTACCAAATAAAAGCAGAAATTGGACATGAACCGCGAAGTTACTTACAAGTGGAGTAATGTGATAGTTGTAATAGGGTCACGCGTACCGTGTGTTGATCGCTTACTTTGGCCAGTAAGTAATAACCACAAGATACCATGAACTTCTTATAATGACCACATATACATTCGATGTAGTAAAGACGAGGTTAATGGGATGAGTTATGTAACGACTCACACAAAAATGTCCTAAAACGCTCCGCAAGTGAAAACCCGGACCCCTGAAACCCTAACGTACATGAAAAATCAAGAAAATGTGAAATTGGTCATCACGCGGGCCGCGTAAGGGTAAGCCTAGGCTTACGCGAGCCGCGACAGCTCTTGAAATCTCCGGATAAGCTTTAGGACACGTATCGTTACCACCGATGACTCAGCAACCCTCGCGGACTGTGTAAGATACATCAATGGGTTTACGCCCCTATAAATTGCACCCTAATAACGGGCAGAGTTTCGGGATTTAGAAGGTATAATCCCGAGCTACTATTTACTATAATAAAAGCTAAAGGAAAGAAAAGAATTGAAACGTAGCAGTGATCGAGTTAATACCCTGGATTCGTAGCAGCGTTTCACTACCCAGAAATTCGATTTTAGCAGAATAGGGGTGTTTTAAGAATGGGATTTCGAGCACAGAGGACAGCCCCAGGTTGCGGGCCGCGTAAAACCCAAATTTTTTGCTATAAATTGCCTGGACCTGGGGCTATCCTCTGTGCTCGAAATCACATTCTTAAAACGCCCCTATTCTGCTAAAATCGAATTTCCGGGTAGTGAAACGCTGCTATGAATCCAGGGTATTAACTCGATCACTGCTACGTTTCAATTCTTTTCTTTCCTTCAGCTTTTATTATAGTAAATAGTAGCTCGGGATTATACCTTCTAAATCCCGAAACTCTGCCCGTTATTAGGGTAATAACTCTAATCGCTGCTACGATTCAATGTCCGATCGATTGAAACTATCCGATGGATGTTTAAGTGCTGCTCAAACTCGGGTTATACTTTGTCATTCGTCGTGAATTCAATGGATGTTTAAGTATCGCACTTTGTCATTCGTCATGAGGGTTATTATCTCGTGATTATCGTTAAAGATGAATTGAGTTAATACACTAATACGAGTTCCGTTGTGTCTAGAAATTATAACCCATAACCAGGGAACTGCTAAGCTAGAAAACTTAGCAGTTAAGTAAACTTAGTGTTTTAATAAACTTAGTCATTTAGTTAGCTTACTGATTAAGTACACTTAGCGGTTAAGAAAACTTAGCAGTTAAGCAAGCTAAGTAAGTTAATTAATCAGCTAAATAAGTTATTTAACCGGCTAAGTAAATTACTTAATTAAACAGTTAAGGAAAATTAATCAGTTAAGTAAGATTAATTAAGTATGATTAATTAATCAGTTAAACAAGATTAATTAAGCTAAGTAAGATTAATTAATCAGCTAAGTAAAATTTATTAAACACCTAAATAGATATACATGAAAAATAGATATATATGGAGTAGGTATTATCTAAGGAAGATTTTATCTAAATAAAGTTTTATCTAAGGAAAGTTTTATCTAGGGAAAGTTTTATCTAGGGAAGGTTCAACTAAGGATGATAACACCTAGGGAAATTCTATATAGGGGTAAGACTTATCCCTTGGCTATAAATAGGAGTCTAGGATTTCATTCTTCCTTGCTCATTTCTTTTCTTCTTCTCTCTATACGTTGGTGTTCTAACCAATAATCACCGATGCGATGTTCTGTCCAATCGATTCAGGAACCAACTAACGGATGCCAAAGTGCTATACTTTGTGAGTTCGTTAAACGGATGCCAAAGTGCTATACTTTGTGAGTTCGTTAAACGGATGCCAAAGTGCTATACTTTGTGAATTTTGTTAAGGTTCGAATCTCGTGACCATCGTTAGGTTCGATTTGGTTTAACACTAATACGTATTCCATTCTGTTAAACTAAATGTTTAACTACTCAAAACTCTACACCATACTCTTACAATCAAAATGGATGCTTAATCATCAGAAGGTTCAAAACAATAAAGTATATGCTTAATTATCAGAAGGAGTAGAATCAAGAAGCTTATTAAATCAAATACTACATACTTACAATGTGAGCCATTCTCTTTTTATCAAATTGCTTTCCAAAACCCAATTTATTTCAAAGTTATAATTACAGGGATTAAGTCTTTGTAGTCTTCAATTACATCCGATATGTGGGGTTTTGTATACATTACTTGATAACCGTCACCATTGGACAACGAGTTAGCCAATGGGTGATATGACCATAGTCACAAACACCATTGGACAACGAGATAGCCAATTGGTGGTCGAGTGACAAATATCGTTGGGTAATTGGTTGATAAAAACAATGTAATCACCCTTAATACTATAAGTTATAACAAAGTTGTAATTGCAGTGATTAAGTCTTTGCCAATCTTAAAGAAGCAAATGTAAAAACTCTTAATGCTGTGAATTATAACAAATGGGTTTTTATAAAAAAATGAATGAACTCACCAGTATTTCCTGCTGACCAAATCTTTTTAAAACGCGTTTCAGGTAATTACAGTAGATCGGAATAAGAGTTGGATACGGCACCAAAAAGGCTTACAGAAGTGGCTTATTTAATCAATTAAATTAAATTAAGAAAAGTTGTTTTATGTATTCGGGTTTATCCCATATTAAAGCTACATTTCCAAACATGGGTTTATCCCATTTATTTAATAAATAAAATCCGGTGTTCTCTAAACTCTGATATTTTTCCTAAATCACGGTCCTGATGAAATTTGCGCTGCACTATTTTTCTAAATAACCACCGGTACCACTTGGCTGCTCGCGGCTCCCGATTCCGTCCAGGGCGGGGTCGGGGGTCGTGACAGAAGGTGGTATCAGAGCCACTGATTTAAGCCTATAGGTGTTGAGATAATAATACCTAAGCTTATATAAAAGAGTTAGGAAATTGCTATTAACTGGTAGCACACATGATAGCATTTAGACTTGAACTTAAGAAAAGATGCCTTAGTATAAGCTTCGAGATAAGCTAAATACTTGTGCAAATAAAGTGTGATGGGTTTTGATATGCCGTGAGAATGATAACTTGAACGTTGCAAGTATAATAAATAAGCAATAACCCTTGTTATTTCTTATTTATTTCTACTTTGTTCTAGAATATGATCCGTCATATGAATATTAATTTGCTTAGTCTTTGTTGAAAGTCATAATGCACTTTCCAAATCATGATTTAAGAAATATCTATTTATGGGAAATACAAATTTCTTCTCCGGCAAGACTGGGTATGGTGTAGCAGACTCTCCAGCTTGTCCGGATATACTGAGGTTACCTCTCCGGCGAGAACCGGATAAGACGAGGTATATAATATGTCAAACAAGTGACAAAATTTCCCTAAATAGCATCATGACCTGATATCTGACTAGTTTTTTTTAAATATGAATCTGTTAAATACATTGACCTTATGAAAGGTATGTATATTACAGCATGTGAAATATATGATTATATAGATATGTATATCTGTAAGGAAATCCAAAAAAAAAAACCATAAGGATTGATAATTTGGAATAAAGCACAAACATATGTGTCAATAATAAATCTAGATTTCTTTATCAGGAATCTCTTGCATATATCTGTAATTCCGATATCAAACATTATTTCGTTTGACCATCTGCCTCGTAACTCGTGCGACAATATAAACAATGGAAACCCTTTAAGTTGGTACGCCATCAAAAGTATAAGAATTTCCAATGCGTTACCATAAACTATTTAACGCAAGTAAGAAGCATGTAAAGTTGTGCTAGTGCACAAGAAAACACATGAAACTTAAATTATACGTCCACAAACGTCGAAGTATATCACACCCGACTTTCAAGGCAAGACCTTTGGAAAATATGATTGGGCACGACAACAACAATGCTAATCCCGGCAGTGGGAGAACTACTGATCAAAAAGCGGCACTTTGCCACATGATCCTACAAACGACATGAATCTTGCTGAGGTACGATGGAACAAGATTTCACAACAATCAGTGCATAGTCTAATCCAATTCTTGACACTGCAAAAGAAGTCACATACCTTTGCAATTCCCTTATTTCATTTTATTCGACATTCCCTAGTAATGTCACTTAACAACGGTTATCACACAAAATTCCAGATAAAAATTTTAAATTTCTTTTGTTAAAATTCTGACCTCTGCACATAGTGAATATACTTTTGCATTTCTACTCTCCCTAGTGATCATCATGAGGATTTCTTTCATAATCGCGAATATTTGGTTGTTTCATTTCTTGGTAAATCCACACGTTACACATGCACTATTTGTTGCGCATGTGGTTAGTTTGAATTATGAAGACCATTGGAGGGCTTCATTCCAATTTGTTGTTTTATCAAAACTCAAATATCATTCGCTATACTTGATCTTTGCATTGTAAACCGCGTTTCTTGCAAAACGATGACTCTTTGATATCGAGTCAATGAATTTCTTGAAAACTCAATTTTCTTTAATGGCATACATGGTTTTTGTTGTAATCATATCAGAACTTTCTTATTGATACATGAACTCGTTTTGTTTAAACCAAGTTCAATTGTTTGAACTTTCTCGCATTTCGTATTCAATTCAAAGTCCCATATGATAAATTGAAGCCATCATCTTCGAAATAATCCCAACGAGCACTTCAATTGCTTTGAACCGTAACAGGCTTGTTTGGTCTTCGATTTCATTGAATCGTTTCTTTGATCACGATCATCTTGTGGTGACGTTTTCACAAAATTGAAGCTTGCGCTAACCTCGTTTGCACACATCATATACGGATTTAATTATTTATTTATTTATATTGAATCCGCTTTGTTGGTTTATAAAAGCAATCTTAACACAATCGTGTGCTAAGATAATGATACACAAATTCATATCATATTTTAGTGTATCTCTTAAGGGTTATTGCAGCATCAATCGAGCCTTTCGTGATATTTATTGCTTTATCATCTTCAATCAAAAAACATTATTCAATTGTTTCATTTTCAATCAAAAATCCTACTAGATTGTTTGAAACAAACATTCAAATTTACTTCGTTGAACTTTCATTTGGTTTCAAGCATGGTGAACTCATTAAGTCACCACTATTATTATTTTGATCACTACGACACCTTGTGGCGTTGGTATAGAATTGTAGCTTGAGCTAATCTGTATATACCTTTCGCTTGACTCATCCTTGAAAGTGGTCTTAATACAACTCTGTGTTAAGTCAATGATACACTAAACTCTGTTGTATATCGGTGTATCCTTGTAATTCGATAAATGTCAACCCATTGATTTTTCTCAATTGACAAATCATTTTCGTACTCCTATTTCATTCGAGCTTGTTGATTCTGAATCTTCCTCAGTTGACAATCAAGGTAAATTTTCTATTAACAGTGAATTCTATTGTTTCTAAAAATAGTTCACATTCGATTTAGACATCTATTGGTCATAAATCTTTCTATTGGTTAACCCATGTAAACTTAGTCATTCTGATTATTATTTCATTCCACTTCATCTATTTGATACCAATTTCTGGACTTTATTCAGTTGAACCATTGGATTCTATTTCTTATAAATTGTTCTTCTATTCACAAAATTTGAACATATTTTGATTCAATGAGAGTGTCATTTACCTTAATCCTATTATTTCAAATATAACATAACTCGGATAGAGATATCGTAGCCAAATCTCGAGGACGAGATTTAAAACAAGGTGGGGAGGATGTAACGACTCCCACAAAAATGTCCTAAAACGCTCCGCAAGTGAAAACCCCCCCTGAAACCCTAACGTACATGAAAAATCAAGAAAATGTGAAATTGGTCTTCACGCGGGCCGCGTAAGGGTAAGCCTAGCTTACGCGGGCCGCGACAGCTCTTAAAATCTCCGGATAAGCTTTAGGACACGTGTCGTTACCACCGATGACTCAGCAACCCTCGCAGGCCGCGTAAGATACATCAATGGGTTTACGCGGGCCGCGTAAAACCCAAATTTTTGCTATAAATTGCCTGGACCTGGGGCTGTCCTCTGTGCTCGAAATCCCATTCTTAAAACGCCCCTATTCTGCTAAAATCGAATTTTTGGGTAGTGAAACGCTGCTACGAATCCAGGGTATTAACTCGATAACTGCTACGTTTCAATTCTTTTCTTTCCTTCAGCTTTTATTATAGTAAATAGTAGCTCGGGATTATACCTCCTAAATCCCGAAACTTTGCCCGTTATTAGGGTAATAACTCTAATCGCTGCTACGATTCAATGTCTTGTTGGTGCAGTTGTCTATCGACTTCATATTCGTTCGAGTCTCAGATTAGAACTGATAGATCAGGGCACGTTAAACGAGAAATGGGATTTTAGGTAATTCCGCTTGAAATAACAAAGTGTCATTTCAAGCGGAATCAGCCCTCCTATATATACCTTTCAAGCGAGATCAGTTGGAACATTCTAGTTTTCGGTACCGAATTACCGCCGACGCGTCATTTGATCTGTAAAGCTGTTATTATCAATAAACAAGACGGTTAATAGTGAAACAAGCTGTTTTCCACGTCTGTTTCTTAGTTTCCGCCTCTGAAACAGATAAGAGCTCTTCGGATTGACTCGTTTGGGTCACAAATCGATCCTACAAGTGCTATCAGAGCTCAGGAGGAAGAGTTCTTACTGTTTAGTTCGTTTTCCCTGGAAAATTCTGATTTCTACACCTTCTTTTCACAATTAATCAAGTTTTCACGGTTAAAAAGGACTGATTTTCTGATATTGTGTGTGAAACCTAGTTTTAATAAACCCTTAAAAGAATCAGATCTAAAATCGGCCTAAAACTTGATCAATTTTGCCAAAAACAGATCGAATTGATGATGTCAGCAACATTTCAAGCGAAATTAGCAGGTTAATTCCGCTTGAAATCATAATTCCGCTTGAAAATCTCATCTGATTTCGCTTGAAATAGGTGATTCTGCTTCAAAGGTATAATTCCGTTTGAAAGTTTTCAAGCGAAATAACTAATTTCACTTCAAGAAGTGATTCCGCTTGAAAACACCTGATTCTGCTTGAGCAGGGTGTAAATTCGTTTGATAAGGTTCAAGCGAAATCACTGATTCCGCTTCAAATCGTAATTCCGCTTGAATTGGGATTTCGTTTGAAATTGTTGTGTTGGTATTCCATTTGAGTCTGATTTCGTTTGAAGGTGACTGTTTGTGAATCTTGTTTAAAAATTTGACGAAAATGTTTGATCACTACAACAAAAATGGCTTTTTAGGACCTTTTCTGTGGGACGCTTGTTAAAGAGGGTCCTGAAAAACTATTTAATAGGACTAATGAACTTTTGGGGTTCTTTTATAATATACTCTACTAAACCGGTGTCCTAAAAAACTATTTAATAGGATGGATGATTTTTTTGGGTCCTATTATCATATAATTTAATAGGACACTTAAAACGTAGATCCTAATAAAGTACTTTATAAGACATATAATTGTTAGTGTCCCATTATGTGGTATTGTATTAGGACACTTGATCATCTGGGGTCCTATTATAACATAACTTAATAGGACACGTTGTAGTTAAGTTATAAATGTTCAGTGTTATAGGACCCTTTCTAGTCGAAGTCATATCAGAACTTAACTTAATAGGACACTTGACACTTGGGTCTTATAACTTTAAACTTTATAGGACGCTTCATCATTGTGGTGTTATTAGAATACACCGTAATAGGACACTTGATATTTGAGTCATAAAACGTTAGTTTTATAGGACGCTTATTCGCTAGAGTTTTATTATAATATAACTTAAAAAGACACTTGACACTTGGGTCTTATAAATTTAACCTTTATAGGACGCTTAATCATTGTGGTGTTATTATAATACACTGTAATAGGACACCTGATATTTGAGTCATAAAACATCAGTTTTATAGGACGCTTATTCGCTAGAGTTCTATTATAACATAACTTAATAGGACACTTGACACTAGGGTCTTATAACTTTAACCTTTATAGGACGCTTAATCATTATGGTGTTATTATAATACACCATATTAGGACACTTGATATTTACTAATGTGGCTAAAATTTAATACATATGGTTATGTATATTAATTTCTGACCAAAGGTTATACAATATCTACACTTAAAATTAAAAAAAAAAATCATGGGCCTTTACATAACATTCATCACATCATTGTCACTTTGTTTATTTACGTGTGACGAAATATTATCAAATGTTATGAAAAAATGTGTGATTAAATGTTAAACTTACAAAATATTACAAAATTTCCCAAAATTATTTTATTCTAAAACTTCCCACCAAAATATTTATTCTACAATTTAAATTTTCTCTCAAAATATTTAATCCTAAAACTTACCACCAATATATTTCATCCTAAAAACTTCCCACCAAAATATTTATCCTAAAAGTTAAACTTACCCCCCAAAATAACTTCCCCAAAAAATATTTAATTCTAAAACTTCCCACCAAAATATTTCATTCAAAATTCCCCTCTCAATTAATATTCTCATTTGAAAAATTATATTAGTTAATATTATAAAAGAAAAAAAAATCTTACTACATATTTAAAAATTTATCCTATTATTAATATTATATATTCTAACCATATGTGTTTTCTTTTAAATAATATGTAAGAGTATTCATATTAGTTAGTTTATATACGTTTTTAATGTATGCAAAATTAGTACTAGTGCCAAATTTCTCGTACCGAATTATTTTCGGTACCCACTTTTTGGCGTTTTTTGTACGCACTACTAGAAAATAGGCCTAATGCAACTTTTTAGAAGCAACCTTTTATAAATGAGTTGCATTTGACTCTAATGCAACTTCGTTGAACATAAAGGTTGCCTTAGAATTAGGAATGGCAATGGGCCGGGCTTGGGCCGGGTATTGGTAATACCAGGCCCGTACCCGGTTGTAATTCTTTGTCCCATACCCGGCCCGTTACCCGTCGGGTGTTTTTCGGGTAATTACCCGTCGAGTATCGGGCATACCCTCGGATATCGGGTATACCCGTTAATTTCTTAAAAATAACCGTTGGGACAAATGTGCAATTTTTACTTTGATGTTTATATAATTTACTATTTTAATGACTATAACAAATGAAAATATGATTAACAACTTACATATTATATTCAGAACACATATACTAAACTAAATTAAAACGATTACTTAATTAAGTAATTGTATCAGGACCACCTAATTGCATAAAACATCCATATAATAAAGGATGATAGCTTCCATATCCAATATACATACTAAAAATAAGTTATATGTTCACTAAACACTTGCCATATACATATCCACATATGACTATAGAGAATGTAATAAGTACATGTACTAAGTTTATATATATGGAAATATATAATATGATACTTTCGGTTATTATTCGGGTAAATGGGCCGCGTATCGGGCGGGTATCACTTATCCCATACCCGTACCCATACCCAAATTTCTTCTATTTTTAAGCCCGTACCCGGCCGGTATGTTTCGGGTTTCGGGTATACCCGGCGGGCTTGGGCTTTTTTCCCATCCCTAATTAGAATATATAATGCAACCTTTTTCATAAAAAGTTACAAAACTAAATTGAATTTGCAACCTTTTTATTCAAAAGTTGCAAATATTACCAAAACTGCAACTTTTTTCTTGAGAGGTTGCAAATTATATTAGAACTAGGATTAAGCACCCCCGCGTTGCGGTGGGGGCGAACACCAATGTCATCATTCTAAAACTACGTTATATAACTTCTATGATGGATAGGTAATGATAATTTAATATAATTGATTTATTTCAGTTCCCGCATCAATCCTCCTATTCTCATTTTAATTTCCCCAAAAATATTAATTTCCCTCTTATTCTCATTTTTAAAATTCGAAGTCATCACCCACCCCAATCGGTTCTTTCCCTCAACCTCTATCAATCGTCTTTCGATTGATTCCAATCCCCCATACCTGATACTCCAAGCAGATGCTCGTCTCTACCCATCGATTTCTATTTCTACCACTGTACCACTGATAAGTCACGGCCCGGCGAACCACCACTGCACCACCAGACGACCCATCATAACCGCTCGATCGGATCCTTGTTTCTTGACTCCTCGTTTCAGTTTTCACTTCAGCCTTGAGCAGGTACTTTTTCTCTTCCATAAACCTTACTTCAATTCCATTTAGGGTTTTAATTAAATCGTTGAATTTGGTTGTAAGTGCGTATGACTATCTGAGGCGGTATATAGCAGTAGAAAAAATTGCATAGAAAATCCAGATAGTGGTGTCTTTTACACCATTGTATTATGTTTTGTGCCAAAGAGTGACATTTTTTTGCACCATTGTATTTTGTTTTGAGGTAATCCGATTTGTTGGAGTCAATAGGAATATGACAGTATTGTGGTGCTTAATCGGTTGTTACGGGTCACACGGATCAAATGAGTCACGGGTCAGCAGTTCAAATGGGTAAATGGGTCAAAATTATGTTTAACTTGCAGCAGGAGTTATGTTTATTTTTCTGTTAATAGGTCAAGTAGTTGGCTTTTAGTTATGGGTCACGTTTTCTTTTTTCTTTTTTACGGTTGTTTCTGAGTTATTCCCAATCACGATCGGGAAGTGGAGTCTAGATCCAGTTTGCTATTTAATTCGCTGCAAAGTCTTTCAACTGTAATCATTGTTTTAGTTTTTTCAATCAATGAAAAGAGTCGATAAATCAGTTTGATCAAATACTGTGTATTATTTACTGTTTTTGGAAATAATAGGTGCACATACACCACCCAGATTGGAGGAAGTTGAGCAAGTTTGTATTTTTAAAGATGACACAGTGATCCACTTCTTAAACCCAAAAGGTACCGATTTTTCATAGGAGTTTCAAGATGATCGGGTCGGGTCGCATGACAACATGGGTTCAAGTTAAAAGTTAAAAATATTCAAAGCTTGTTCAAATCGGTTTGGGTCTGGTTGAAACTACGTTGGGTCATAAACCAGTACCCAAAACCAGTATTAAAAAAAATTGTGTCGGTGAAACCGGTTTGGGTGACTAGAGGGGGAACTGATATACAAATTGGCGGTTTGGGTCAGGTTGAAACCAGTTTAACCGATATTTGAAAAAATATATTTCTTTGGGTCAGGTTGGAACTAGTTTGGGTAACGAGAGAGGAACCGGTATATAAATTGGCAGTTTGGGTCGGGCTAAAACCAGTTTAACCGGTATTCAAAAAAATGTATTTTTTGGGTCCTGTTGAAACCAGTTTAGCTCAAACCAATTTGAAACTGCAGATCGGGTCGGGTAAGAACCGTTTTTTCCATCTCTATGTTTAGTCAGGTCGCAATGGGTCAGGTTAGGTTGGGCCACAAAAAAGTGTTTGTCTAGTTTTTTTTTTAAATTATATCTAATTAATTAATACATTAGCCGATTAAAAAACAATATTATTACAATAATAATGATTTAAAAGGTTTTATGCATTAGAAAAAATAGACAGTTGCTTTGACTATTTTTTTTTGCTTGACCCGTTTAAGATAAAACTCAATTAAATCACTTGTTCATCAGCAAGCTGGTCGAAATTGCAACTCTAGATAACCAGACGTATATTTCTTAACTTCTTTTTTTTTTCTTTTTGTTTCAGTTGAAGTTTCTATTCAAGCCAATACTTGGGTTGTTTGCGGTTCTCCTCAAGTACAGAGTATGTTTCTGTTTTGTTCATAATAATCTGTTAACATCTTGTTCATGATTTATTTAAAACACGAGAGGCAACCACTACCGATAAGCTAGGGACCTGAATGGTCCAACGTTACTCCGGTGTCCCAAAACGACGCCCCTAATTCCGTCGTTCAGATTACATACTTTGAACGGTTCACCGAGATCATGGGCTACTTTCGAGCCATATATTTGTATGCGGGTTGACTTTTTTTATTCTTAGTTGTTTTCCAGAGTTATATATACGGAAAAGTAACCAGCCGCAAAGTGTAGGCAGTTTCTATCAAGACAACATCAGCTGCAGTTGTTTTGCAGCGTTAGATATGTTATTTTGCAACGTACTCAAAGTTTTTCCTTTGAAATTTGTTGTCAAGCTGTGTTAATACAACCATACATTTTATTGATACGGAAGGTGTCTTCTTTCAGACTTTTAAGTTTACGACACTGCCTGAATCCATTCAATACTATGTTAAAGAGTCTTGACTACGAAAGTGTTTTCGTTTAAAGTATCCAACTTGAGATACGTAAAAATGTAACAAACAAATTACTTTTGTATCTCTGATTAAAATTTAATGTAGTTTGTTTCTTTCTTGACCCTAACAGGTTGAGAGCACTTCCAACAGTGTAGGGAAGAGACATTGATGACACCCGATCATAGTTCAACTGTTCAAGAGCTTAAATCTCCTAAGAGACCACACGACAAGGTTAGCCTATAGGCTACAACCCCGATATAATTGCATATAGTAGCACGTATAAGCTTTCAAAAGAAGCTATAATCGTATAACTGTTAAACGCTTTAATCATATCTAGACATCAAGATATTATAGTTGAGAATACTTTTAAAATCATCCTACTGTTAAACGCTTTAATCATATCAAGGCTTCAAGATATTATATTTGAGCTCCATGATCTGGTGTTTCAGTTATGTTATTGTATTATTAGCCATGATCGTTCGCATTACTTAAGAAGCTGGAATTTAGACGTGGCCTTAGTATATATTAGATGATCATCTGTTTGTGATGTGACCTGAGTATACGTTCGATTTTGTTCGGCACAACCTATAGCAACGACATGTCGTCACTATATATAGGCGTACTTCTTTTCGTCTCGAAATAATACAATATTATTTTTATAATCATTTTGATATGTTAAGTTTCAAAGTTAATGGACAAAAAGTGACGGGTCAACTCAACCTCGAGACTTATTTCAACCTGTACAAAAGGATTGGGTTGACCCGAACATGTTACCCGACCCGGCCCGGCCATGTTGCCACCTCTACTTTATCTCTTCTAGTGTTAAATCTTATCTTATGCAACTTACATGCTTATTTCAGATGAAGTTGATCCGGAATGGGATTCATCACAAACCACAATTGGTCATGTGGATGGAAATAGTGACCTAGCTCACAGTGTGCTTGAGGTATTTTTTTATTTTATTATTCTCAATCTGCACACATTATTTAACATGATGCTGAGATCAAGCAATTAATCTTTTATGTTAGTATTTCATTATACTTAATCAACAATCTGAATTTCTGAATATAACTGATTTAGAATGCACAGGTGCATCCATCGCATGACCCTATCCATTCATCTTGGTATGTATTTGTTAAACTTGTGATACAAATAATTTTAATATCATGGAACTTAATGCTTATACATGGATGGTTTATTTGTAGGTAGTCCATGAAGATTGAGGACGCATGATGACTCAAGATTTTATGCTTCTTATTTCTTTAATTGCTTTTAATTTCTTTTTTAAATGTTAAGACTTTATGTTAGATAATGTTATAACTTATTTATGGTTAGTGTTTTTGTTATGAACATGCTTATTTGAAATATAATGAAGTTTTATTTATTTCATTAGTTAATGTTATACAATAACTATTAGGATGTTATATGTTGATGGTCTGTTTATAAAATTGGGTTTATAAAATTGGTTTTATAATCTTATTTGGGATATTAGGACCATTTTCTTGATATTAAAGTAGTTATAACGTTACATCCTAAGGGTCCTATAAATTAATTTTTAAGGACGCTTGTATGTGTATCAAAAGATTAAAAGTAGGTAATCACATATTAGAACATTGTAAAAGTGTCCTAATATGTTCTTTTTAGGACGCTATTTAAGTTGTCTATAGACATATTATGCGACCATAAAATTGGTTTCATAATCTTATTTGGTATATTAGGACCCTTTTCTTGGTACTAAATTAGCTATAATGTCACATCATAAGGGTCCTATCAATTAATTTCTAAGGACGCTTGTAAGTGTATCAAAAGATTAAAAGAATGTAAGCACATGTTAGAACATCGTAAAAGTGTCCTAATATGTTTTTATTAGGACACTATTTTGGTTGTTCAAAGACATATTACGCGACCATAAAATTGGTTTCATAATCTTATTTGAGATGTTAGGACGTTTTTTTAGTTCCGAGACTTATTACGACCCCTTTACATGAAACGCTTTTACTGTTGGTCCTATTAAATGAAAGGTCCTATAAAATAGCATTTCAGGACGCTTTTACGCGTACTAAAAACCCAGTTTTCTTGTAGTGGATGAACAAGAAAATGATTATTTTGAAAGATTTAATGATTGGTATCATGGGTATTTGGATGATAGTTATAGAAGTGTAAGAAAGGATGGTTGGGTGAAAAGGTTTAAATACTTTGTGTGTTTGAAAAATGAAAAATTGGAGGATCTGGAAAACCGATATGTAGTCTTACTTGATCAGTTAAAAATTCATGAGATATATTTGACAGATGCTGAAAAGATAGCAAAGTTTGCAGATGCTTTACCTGTTGAATGGGATGATATACTGAAAAGTATAAAACAGGATTCTGGTTTTTCAAAATTACATCTAAAAGGTTTCATCAGCAAACTTAAAACTCATGAATATGAAAATTACAAGAAAAAGAGAGAATTGATGGATAAAATAAAAAGAAATTTTGATAAAATGAGTTTGGATGTAATTGTTGAAATGGATAAAAGAGTATGTGTATGTCTTGCAGCAAAAAATGTTATGAAATATGATAACAAGAGGGGTTGTTATATTGATGAAAATGTGAATCCTCTTGATTTCGTTAAAATTTTTTGCGCAGGTACATTCTGGACAGAGACAAAGGAAATCTCAAAGAATGAAGAATCAGATAAGCTTGGATCTTCAAATTCTGAATCTGTGTGCTCTAAATGTGTTTAATTTGAAGCTAATAATGCCAAACTCTTGAAGGATTTGGAGAATTTGACATTTGAGATCAAAAATTTGAAGGATGAAAAGAAATCTGATGATAAACAGATTCTTGGGAGATGCTTAAACTGTGAAAAATCTGAATCAGACAATGTCAAACTCTTGAAGAATGTAGAGAGTTTGACATTGGAAAAAAAAAATTTGAAAGAAAAAGAAAAAAGTTTTTGAAAATAAAATAAAATCTTCAGAAAGTGCAGATTTTTGGATAAAATTGGAAAATAAAAGTTTAAAAGAAAATGAAACAAAATTTCAAGAACAAATAAAAAGTTTTGAAAATGTAAAATCTGTTCTTGAAAAGAATAAAATTGAAAATGAAAAAGTAATCAAGTCTCATCTTGAGAAAAATTTTCAGCTTGAAAAAGAAGCTGAGAATGCAAGAAATAAAATAGATGAGCTTGAAAAGAAATTGAAAGATTTTGTGAACTCATCAGTACCAGATTATATCTGTCCAAAACCGATCAATTTTGTTCCAATAAGTGACAGTATCACAAATTTTGACGAAGTCAAAATTGAAGATTGTGATGAGAAAACTGATGATGAAGTTGAGAAAAGAAAAATATTTTTGAAATTAAAAGAAAAATTTCAAGAAACTGAAACTGTTTTACATTCTACTGAGAAAGGTGAATGCTCAACGCAAAAACCTGTAAAGAAGAATGTGGAACAAAAACAAAAGGATAAAAAGCCGAAAAATATGCAAAAAGAAAATAAAAGCTCATCAGTTCAATCATCCAATCGTGTTAAAAAACCACAAAAATTGGAAAATCAAAACTCAAAAACAGTTGGTAATAAGTGGTGCAGGTTTGACCACAGTGCTTCAAAGCCAAATACAGTTTTCAAGAGGAGTGATGATTATCACAAGGTCAAACAATGCAATGATCTAAGTGTTTGGTACGATAACAGAGTGTGTTACACTTGTGGTGTTCGAGGACACATTGCTGTTAACTGCCAAAGTTGGAGGTTTGAGATGAGAAGATGCTTTGAATGCCATATCAAAGGTCACATTGCCAGAGATTGCCCAATGAGATCAAAGGAAAGATCGAGGGCTGAATCTCAGAAAATGGCAAAGAAATCAGTCAAAGTCAAGGAAAAGACCAAAGAACAGAAAGTTCTAGAACAGAAAGTTAAGCTTTCACAAGGGCAGAAAGACAGACTGAGGAAGAAGAGGAAGAAAGCGAGAGAATATCTCGAAAGGATTTTGTCCTCGGGTTCACCAGTTGATACAAATAAGAGTTCTGATGAATCGATTCAATCTACTACAAAGTCAAGTAAAACAAATTCATCAGATACAAATCTGAGGACAAAAGAGAAGAAAAAGAAAGTTGGTGGTGATGAATTTGTTTCTTCAGAAACAAAAGAGCCACGTGTTGGCGATGAATCTGACGCATCAAAGTCAGATAAGCCACGTTCAGGCAATGAATCTGGTTCGTCAAAGTCAGATGAGCCATCTGTTGAGGTAAAAGTTGAGAATTCTGTTCTAACAATGGATGATGCAATTTTTCCACCATTGTTGAACAAGAATTCAAAATCACCCAAGGATCATCAGGCTTGGGTGAATCTTTTTAAATTAAAAATCTGATTTGCCAGAGCTCCCAGGTTGGTAAGAGTGGAGTAGGAATTGGCATATTTCTTTAGAAATTCATGAAAGTGATTTTGACTTATAAGTGGTAAATCAAGGACATTAAGTTGTACTTGATTTTCTACACATGATTGTGTTGAGAAAATCGGGAAATGTAAAATCATATAAGTGGTTAAAGAAAACAAGGTGATGAATGATCCCCATGTTTGAGAAATGACTCACAAAACTTATTTTCCAGAAAAACCATTTTGATTAAAACAAACTTAAGTGTTTTGAAATCATCATGGGAAAATGTTTTGTTGTCAGGGGGAGTTCTGATTGTTTAAGCCAAGTGAATAGAGAATTGAAATAATTCTCATCATGTTGTCAGTTTATCTTGAAAAATTGTTTTTCAAAATTTCCCAGAAAATCAAAATTGAGACATATTTTAATTTTAGGGGGAGTAAAAATTTAAAAATTTTTTTTGAAAATTTGAAAATTCTAAAAACATTGAAAAATGCAAAAATGAGTTTTGTTGTAAAAAAGAGGAAATGATAGTAGATCAGTTGGACTGTCACAACATGCTAAAGATATGGAAAGATATAATGTGATAAACGGTCTCACTAAAGATGTGACGATAGGCTCAGCTAGACTAGTAGATTTGCGATAACGATACAAACCTAAATGAAAAAGCCTAGTTCTAGTGGGAAACACAGTTGAAAGCATAGTACTTAGTTCTGTCCTTCTTGATTGTGTGCCTACTCAGTAATCACTGATTGTCGAAAGACATAAAACTGGTTAAGTCTGTGAACTTTCACAACTTTGCTGAAAAAGTCGCTGTGATTGTGCATTTCATTTTGTAAAGATTTAAACTTGTTTTATTTCTTTATTTTGTTTAAGCGTTGGACATCCTCTGCGTATACGTGAGTTTCGACCTGGATGTTATTGCCTAAACGTTCTGCTTTATTTTCTTTGGTGTTTCGTTTAAGCTTTGGATCACCTCTGCGTATACGGAAGTATCGACCTGGTGGTTAAAGCCTAAACAACTTCAACTTGTTTTATTTTTCTTATTTTGTTTAAACATTGGACTTTCTCTCCGTATACGGAAGTATCGACCTGATTGTTAATGTTTAAACTTTCTGCTTTATTTTTGCACATATCACAATTGATAAAAGTTTAAAGGCATTACTTGAGTCAGTGTATTGCATGATGAGGGGATATGCTGAAATCGTGGGGTCCATAAGAATTTTGTGCAAGATTAATATACCTTAACGTATCGGTAAGCATGTCGAAAGTTTTTAGATTGAGTTTAAGTGGACAACAATATCGTCAATTTATGTGAATTGTTTAGAACTGAAAATGTTTAAAGCTTAACAGTGCTAGTGATTGGTCACATAAACTGATATGATCCTCTTTCGCAAACTCACAAAAATAGTGTTTGTAAATATTTCTTACTGCATTTTTATATTGTTCTTTCTAGAAGTTTAGTTTTTATTTTGAAAAATACAAAAAGATTTTCGACAACTGATGTTGAAGAGCTGATTTTCAAAAATTCTAAATGTTGAATATGATGAACTGGTTTGGGAGTGTGTGTGCTATATTGAATATATTTGTTTTTGAAAGAAGAAAGTTTAATTAGTTAATCAAGGTCATTAATTTGAACTTGATGTAACTATTATAAGAAATTATGAGTGTTTGAGATTTATGTAGATAATGAGCTGAACAGAGCTAAAGCCAGGGTTTGATCTCAAGGTAATAGATAATTCCAGACAGCGATCCCAGCATGATGAAAGGGGGAGTCTGACGAAGTTAGAGTCAAAGAGAAGATCCTGGTACATGCTAAGAAAGAAAGGAGACCGATCAAGATTGAAGAGTCGTCATGTTGAAGACTCTCACTGAAGATTCCGTCAACATTCAAGGGGGAGTCTGTTAGTGCAGTTGTCTGTCGACTTCATCTTCGTTCGAGTCTTAGATTAGAACTGATAGATCAGGGCACGTTAAACGAGAAATGGGATTTTAGGTAATTCTGCTTGAAATAACAAAGTGTCATTTCAAGCGGAATCAGCCCTCCCATATATACCTTTCAAACGAGATCAGTTGGAACATTCTAGTTTCCGGTACCGAATTGCTGCCGACGCGTCATTTGATCTGTAAAGCTGTTATTATCAATAAACAAGACGATTAATAGTGAAACAAGCTGTTTTCCACATCTGTTTCTTAGTTTCTGCCTCTGAAACAGATAAGAGCTCTTCTGATTGACTCGTTTGGGTCACAAATCGATCCTACATGTCCGATCGATTGAAACTATCCGATGGATGTTTAAGTGCTGCTCAAACTCAGGTTATACTTTGTCATTCGTCGTGAATTCAATGGATGTTTAAGTATCGCACTTTGTCATTCGTCGTGAGGGTTATGATCTCGTGATTATCGTTAAAGATGAATTGAGTTAATACACTAATACGAGTTCCGTTGTGTCTAGAAATTATAACCCATAACCAGGGAACTGCTAAGCTAGAAAACTTAGCAGTTAAGTAAACTTAATAATAAGTAAACTTAGTGTTTTAATAAACTTATTCATTTAGTTAGCTTACTGATTAAGTGCACTTAGCGGTTAAGAAAACTTAGCAGTTAAGCAAGCTAAGTAAGTTAATTAATCAGCTAAATACGTTATTTAACCGGCTAAGTAAATTACTTAATTAAACCGTTAAGGAAAATTAATCAGTTAAGTAAGATTAATTAATCAGTCAAGTAAGATTAATTAAGTATGATTAATTAATTAGTTAAACAAGATTAATTAAGTTAAACAAGATTAATTAAGCTAAGTAAGATTAATTAATCAGCTAAGTAAAATTTATTAAACACCTAAATAGATATACATGAAAAATAGATATATATGGAGTAGGTATTATCTAAGGAAGATTTTATCTAAAGAAAGTTTTATCTAAGGAAAGTTTTATCTAGGGAAGGTTCAACTAAGGAAGATAACACCTAAGGAAATTCTATATAGGGGTAAGACTTATACCTTGGCTATAAATAGGAGTCTAGGATTTCATTCTTCCTTGCTCATTTCTTTTCTTCTTCTCTCTATACCTTGGTGTTCTAACCAATAATCACCGATGCGATGTTCTGTCTGATCGATTCAGGAACCAACTAACGGATGCCAAAGTGCTATACTTTGTGAGCTCGTTAAACGGATGCCAAAGTGCTATACTTTGTGAGTTCGTTAAACAGATGCCAAAGTGCTATACTTTGTGAATTTTGTTAAGGTTCGAATCTCGTGACCATCGTTAGGTTTGATTTGTTTTAACACTAATACGTATTCCATTCTGTTAAACTAAATGTTTAACTACTCGAAACTCTACACCATACTCTTACAATCAAAATGGATGCTTAATCATCAGAAGGTTCAAAACAATAAAGTATATGCTTAATTATCACAAGGAGTAGAATCAAGAAGCTTATTAAATCAAATACTGCATACTTACAATGTGAGTCATTCTCTTTTTATCAAATTGCTTTCCAAAACCCTATTTATTTCAAAGTTATAATTACAGGGATTAAGTCTTTGTAGTCTTCAATTACAGCCGATATGTGGGGTTTTGTATACATTACTTGATAACCGTCACCATTGGACAACGAGTTAGCCAATGGGTGATATGACCATAGTCACAGTCACCATTGGACAACGAGATAGCCAATTGGTGGTCGAGTGACAAATATCGTTGGGTAATTGGTTGATAAAAACAATGTAATCACCCTTAATACTGTAAGTTATAACAAAGTTGTAATTGCAGTGATTAAGTCTTTGCCAATCTTAAAGAAGCAAATGTAAAAACTCTTAATGCTGTGAATTATAACAAATGGGTTTTTATAAAAAAAATGAATGAACTCACCAGTATTTCCTGCTGACCAAATCTTTTTAAAACGCGTTTCAGGTAATTACAGTAGATCGGAATAAGAGTTGGATACAGCACCAAAAAGGCTTACAGAAGTGGCTTATTTTATCAATTAAATTAAATTAAGAAAAGTTGTTTTATGTATTCGGGTTTATCCCATATTAAAGCTACATTTCCAAACATGGGTTTATCCCATTTATTTAATAAATAAAATCTGGTGTTCTCTAAACTCTGATATTTTTCCTAACTCTCGGTCCTGATGAAATTTCCGCTGCACTATTTTTCTAAATAACCACCGGTATCACTAAACTGGTTCGCGGCTCCCGATTCCGTCCAGGGCGGGGTCGGGGGTCGTGACAAGTTAAGAACAAGTCAAACGGGTTAAATAAAGAATAAAGTTTGATTGTTCATAGGTGATGGATTTCACACGAACAAATCAAAAGGGTTAAATAAAGAATAAAGTTTGAATGTTCATGGGTGATGGATTTCACACGAACGAGTCAAACAAGTCAAATGAAGTATAATGATTGGATATAAATGTAAACGCAAACCAGGTAACGGGAGCGTTAAAAAAACAAACGAATACTGAGTCTGGTAATGGGAAGTGATTAAATATATAAGAAAACGCAACCTGAATAATGAGAGCAATAAAACATTAAGATAAAGAACCCAGGTAATGGGTCGTAAAGAAATATAAGCGTAAACCAAATAATGGTAAGCGTGAGACAAACCAACGCGTATATGACATATGAAGTCATAGAGCCGAAAGAATTATCCGAATGGAAAATGATCTAGTCATGTACTACGATCGCACGGGTGTGCGCGAATACCCTCAGACAGTGTCTAAACTGTGTATGAAAATGAGTGTTTTAGGCAACATACACAAAATGTGGTGGTTGCTACTAAAGATGGTAGTTGTGACTCGGTGATGATAAGTGGTCAATGCCATTTGACCCTTGCGTCGGGCTTAGGTGCAAGTGATCATCACCCAATTGGGATGAAACGGTTAATAGATTCGACAAGTGGATGTGACACATAAATGACTCACGGAGTCACAAAAAACGAAAATATTGCCAACTCGGATCAAACATGGTCTGAGGACCATAATTGAAATATAAATAAATCACCCTTCATGGTCCAAAAAGGGCCATGATTAGAGGATAAAAGAAAAGACAAGGTAAATGATTTTTTTTCCATTCAAACATAAAGTAAGTGTATTAACACCAATTACACTAAAGAAATGACACAGGTAAAAGGATGATCTACGGGATCACCACGACCTTCAGGTCATAAATGATGTAAAGGTCTACGGGACCAACATGACCCTCAGGTCACAAATTGAAAGAGAATGGACCTTAGAGGTCTCACCTTAAATAGGTGAAAGCCTAAGGCAATAGCCTACGAGGCTAAGTGAAAAGAACTTATGGGTTACTTAGACAATGCGAGGGAACCGGTTACGATTCCCCACGTAAAATAGAAACGGTAAGAGAAGAAACACTAGGTTGTCGATTTCTTAATGCAAGTAATCGACACAAGTTAAAAAGAAAAACGTTGAACTAAAACTCGGTTTAGTTGGAAACAACGCTTAAACAAAAATAAATAGTACGAGAAGGATTGGCGTGGAATAAGAATTTTAAAATATCCATACGAACGAGTGGCTAAATGGCGATTTGATCAAGTAAACGATAAAATAAGAGATACAACATGAAAGTAACGGCACATGAGGCCTTACACTTGAAAGGCGCATGCACCTTGAAGCGCGAAAGGCACTGCCATACCTTCCTGGTAAGGTTATTGCACTATTAAAATGTGAGCAATGCTCAAGTGATCATCGAGACTAAGTTTATTAGGTTTAACACAATGAACTACATAAGAAAGGTTTCGGGGACGAAACCTCTTTAAGGGGAGAAGACTTGTAACACCCCAAAAACGGGTTTCGATAATTAAACCACACTAATATTAAAGAGCGGGTAAAGTACCGTTAGTGGTAAAAGTTAACTCGTAAACAAAATAACTAGAAACAAATTAACCTAGTTAGTAACATGTAAATAAGTAATAAAACGATGAGTTGTAGCCCTATATAAATAAAGTCACAAATTAGAGGGGCAAAAAAAGAAAAAGGAGTGAAACTTAGGTTTATTAATAAACAAAATAAAACATTGCACACATTAAGTGTGTGTGAGAGAAACTATCAGAGAAGAAGAACAAGGAACAAACCCTTGTTCAACCTTAATCCATCAAATTGGAGGATGAATTAGGGCCAAATCACATGCATGAACATAAATGTCTTATCATCTAAGGTTGGAGATCATAAGTTATGTTGTAATTTATGCTTTAGTGATGATGAGTATGTGGATGAATTTGAAGGTGATAACTTTGAGTTCAATATTTTTAGTAGCATGATGAAATTGATGATATATTTATGTTTATGATCATCATACTAGTTAGTATTTGAGAAATACTTGAATAAATTTGAGACTAGGTCAAGTGTTCATATATGACATGAAGTGGGTTTCTATGATATGATGAAATTGATAGTGTAGTAATGTTCGTAACCACCATGCTTGCTTGTATGAGTGAAATACATGAACAATTTAGATAATTTGCTAAGTGTTCATACATGACATGAAATGGGTTTTGTATGAAATGATGAAATTTATGTATTATTGATCTTAATAGGTGCTTGAAATCATCATGTCTACTAGTTTGTATGGAGAATTTGATTTTATTAGGTGTTCGAATGAATGTCTAGTAATATAATAAAATGGGTTTTCACATAGAGATGAAAACCCTTAGTTCTAGCATGATAAATGGATGAACTAGTATTGATAATTCAAAGCTATGTTAACTTGATGTTAACTATTACATGAACTTGTTAAAGTGAAAGAAATGATACCAACTTGGTTGGAAGTTTAGTTAAAACGGTGGCCTAAAAATAATGCCTACCAAGTATTTGATGAAATGCCTAAATGAGTTTGTTGAACTTAATAGTGCATTTGCATATGTTAATAGGCAGTTAACTTTTAAAATTCAAACTGACCTACAATAGGATCAAATGGTAATTTTGATATAAAGTCCATAAGGTGGAATAGTCGTGATAAATGATGACTAATCTAACCATCTTGCGAATGATAAAGGGTAGTTTGACGCTTGCCAAGCTAGGTGGAAGCTTGGGAAGAAGAGAGTTAAGAAGATCAAATACACGAGAAAAACATAATCGGATGCAAGTTAAGTAAAGCTTACATCTTTTAAGTAGAACATCTACTTATGTATTGGTTAACAACTAAGTAATCTAGTATTTGAAATAAGTCTTTGAATTATGACGTTCCAATGCGAACCAATACGGGCCGGAATAAGTAAAAATGGTAAGAAACCATATTTGATGGTAAAAAGGGTAAAACGGTAATTTGGTCACGTGTTGACGAATAAACAATGAGTTTTGAAAAGTTACCTTATGGTGTAAGCCATAATGGGTAAAATGGTAATCTTGTCACGTGTTGACTGATAAATAATGAGTTTTGAAAAGACACCCTATGGCGTAAGCCTTAATGGGTCAAACGAATAGAGAAACGACTTTTAAAATAATATGATCACATGGTGTAAACCGTAGCCGGCCAAATGGGTGATATGGTGAATAAATACCATCTCGCAATACATAATGTTTGGTCATCCTAACGCAATAAGAGTAAGTCAAGAGGTGGGTAAAATGGTCATTTAGACCAAACGGGTCAAATGGTGATGTTATCACCATTGACAATAATGACTAATGGTTGCTTGTTGAGTTTTGTGCTCACAGGAAGAATAGCGTATGGCTTGCATTGCTTTTAATTAGCAAGTAATAATGCAAGGTATTAAAACGGGTCAATGCTTTGACCCGAGCCATGTATGTGTAATGGGTCATTTTCGTAAAAATGTCAAATTCGAGGGTAAAATAGTAGTATAATGATTATCCTATCATAACCCATCACAATTGGAGTTGTGATGATAGATGAATGAAGGTCATAAAGTGCGAATAGGAGATATGAAGAGGTGCGGATAATTTAAGCTTAAATGCTTAAATCCATAACGGGTCAAAATGAAAGTGCGCATAAACCGGGTAACGGTTGCGTAATTCATAAAAGTTATGATCAATCCGGTATAACAACCCTCCAAAATTATTTCCGACACCCCTAATATATTTAGAATGTCCCTAGACGTCCTAAAATACGCCCCGAATATGAGAAATGGCCCTAAATACCTATAATTTTATAAAAATAAAATAAAAACAATAAAAATGAGTCTGTCTCGGGCCGCGACAAACTACTTGTGATCCTACGCGGACCGCGAGCGCCTTGACACTAGGCCGCACCCTGAGCCGCCACGTGTCATATACGCGGCAAACCTATACGTATGACCCGCCATAGCTACGCCGTAGACCCCCTATGTCGCGGGGCGCGTAAGCCACTTGAGTGGCTTTCGCGGGGCGCGACAAACCTGTCGACCAGCCCTATAAAAGGGGGCATCGGCTTTCAATTTCAAATCGTTCATTCTCTCGATCTCTCTCTCAATATTCTACATAGCAAAAATAATATGGGCATAATACCCCCCTCCCCTAAATAACGAAACTTTGCCTCGTTGTAAGTATCATAACCCCCGGTTACGTATTAGATACGCTGCCCGATTGATCTAGTGCCCCGTAACGGCTGTTGGGGATCTGCCCGACGTAGTCGTTGGAGTTCTGTCTCGGGGAAGGTATAACTAATGTAAATATTGGATTATTATACTAACGCGTGTGCATTGTGTAAATAATAGATAATCACCAGGAAATCACAAAGGAATACCCTAAGTTAGCAATGTGGGTAATCCTCCTTTTTGCAAACTGTTTTTACAAAACCTCAAATGTTTTATATTATATTAAACAGTGATTGAGTATTTGTATTCTACAATTATCGTCGGTATGTTGGGGTTTTGTATACAAAATTTGTTACTACACTGTGAGTAGTAACATGACCAGAAATCGGGTTGACAGTACCGTGGGTGGTAATTAAAGTAGAAAATAAACAAATGTAATTGCGCGACCGCCCTTAATGTTGTAAACGGTTTTACCTGTCTTGATTAAACTGGGATTCACTCACCAGTATTTCCCAATGACAAAATGTTTTTAAACGCGTTTTAGGTAACAAAATATGAAAGCCAAATAGAAGCCAGCTGGACAGCACTGAAGGCTTGGAAAAGTGGCTATAAAAGTTACCTAAATAAAGAAATGTTTTTATTCAAATAAAATAGGGTTTATCCCTATAAAAATGTATGTACTGGAGACTTGGGAATTTCCCATGTGTTTAATATTATAAAAGTGTGGTATTTTACTCTGATAAAATATTTCCTAACTACGGTCCTGATGTAAATTCCGCTGCCAAACTGATAAACACCGATACCACTCAAACTGGTCGCGGCTGCCCGTTCTCGGGGTATTAGGGGACGGGGGTTGCGACAGAAGGTGGTATCAGAGCTACAACCACTGATTTCAGCCACATAAGTGTTCTGCTGACACCAAAATATTATTCAATATGTTAGGAAATAATTTACAGGGATACGTGTATATCTGTATATTATTGTTTTGTGTTATTTGACTATTTGTTAGTTTACAGTATGAGCGACCAAGGAACTTCAGACGCTTACCGTCAATTATCCAGCTCACCTAGGGACGAAGGCACCTCTTCACAGCCTACCCTCTCAGGGTATTCGACTGACATTGAAGACGGGATTTTCGTGTTCAAAGCACATTCTAAAGAGCCATTCCCTCCTAAGAAGAGAGGATGGTTCAGCAGAGGAGCTAATGAACGTAGAAAAAGAATGAGAAAACTTCAGCAGCAGCGTGCTTTAGTAGCCGCGAATAGAGAAACGAATGCTCACACTCAGGATATGCTCAATAGGAGTCTAGCAAATTTTCATATCTTAGCAACTATAGCTGCAGACCCTAATCTGGAACAACTCATAGCACCCCAACCATTACCACTATTTCCCACACAACCTATGGATTTCGAACCAAACCCTATAGACCAAATTCCAATGCCTGAGTTTGACCCAGCTGAGATTCCTAGAATACCAGCACCCCATCCCCCAGACTATGACCCCTGGTTTGATGACCGTAGAGATTATGAACAACGCTACCCAATACCAGACGAATCCATGCCAAACCTAGCAGCCTACCCAAACTTCGACCCCCTGGACCCATATTTTGATAATGACCAATACATCAGGGAAACCCTAGAGAACCCGTACCCACACGAAGAACCCATACCCCAGTTCCCAAACCCAATACCAGCACCTGCACACCCATGAGCACTGAGAATGTGCACGAACTCTGAACCTTTGGTGAGGAGATTTTAGAAGGAAGTGAGAGGATGAGACAAATAGGGGAACGACTCGTCTGAAAATATGATGAGCGTAACATGGACTTTTGGATGAACCCCTATCAGTAGTAATAATATATATATATATATATATTATGTGTGTATGTTTGAAAAAAATAAAAAAATAATAAAAATAATATAATATCTAGATAACAGCTACGGATGCATATTAGTATTGTATTTTTAATTCCAGTTGTAATTGTAATAGATATAGATGCATATATAAAATAGAGTGAAAGTCGCAATGTTCGACGATTTTGATCAATATGCTTGTTGTGTGATTGTTTGCATGAAATATGTGGTAAATGTTTAAAATTCAGATTGACAACGAAGTGAATCAAGAAAACCAGAATAACAATAATAATCGAAACCAACTAGATAACAGTTCCAATCAACACATAGTGGCACAAGGGATTATAGACGCGATGCCATATATTATCAAAACGGTTAAGGAAGCGGATAATAAAAGTAATAATGGCAGTAAACGACCTACTGAACCAGAACACAGCGTAAACAATGGACCCATACTTCAAGTGCCCATTCCCAAAAGAAGAAGAACCATGTCTTATGGTTGTTCTTATAAAGAATTCTGGTCCTGTAAACCAATAGGATTCTCGGGCAATGAAGGACCCATTGCAACTCTAAGCTGGATAGAAAAGACTGAGGCAGTCTTGAAAATAAGCAAGTGCGCGGAAGATGATAAGATAATGTTTGCCTCCAATCTGTTTAAGAACTCAGCCTTAGAATGGTGGAACACTATCCTCCAGTCTAGGGGAAGTGACAGGGTTTACAATATGGAATGGGGAGAATTTAAGAACATGGTGGAAAGGAAATTCTGCCCTCCCAATGAAAAAGAACAGATAGCAAATAAGTTCTTAAACCTTCGAATGACTGGAGTAGATAGTAAGGGTTACACTACTACGTTCTTCGAATATGCTAGAATAGTGCCAACCCTTGCATCACCAGAACCAGTATTAATCTCCCGTTACATTTGGGGATTAATCAGTGAGATTAGGCATGTAGTCAAGGCAGCTAGACTTCAAACTATAGAAGAAGCTGTAGAACTAGCAAACACCTTGACTGATGAATTGGTGCGTACACGAGAAGAGGACCAAAGGAGGAACCTAGCTCAAAGGCTTACCCAATAATTTCGCTACGGTAATTCCAACCGTGGGAAAAACATAGGTTCTACCTCGACACCTTATTGTAAGGCCTGCAAGAAGAAGCATTCAGGAAGATGCTCCACTTATTGCAATTTCTGGAAGATACCAGGACACAATGAAGAAGATTGCAGGAAAAAACCTAGTTATAGAGTGTGCTTCAACTGTGGAGAAAAAGGTCACATCAAGCCACACTGTCCGAAACTAGCTCCAGCCATGAACAACAAGACTAATAAAAATGCTAGAGCATTTGTTCTGACTGCAGAAGAAGCCAAAATAATTCTGGACATGACTGCCGGTACGTTTTTAGTTAACGATGTTTTTTCTAAAGTATTATTTGACTCTGGTGCAAACCAAAGTTTTATTAATACTTCGTTTTGCAAACTTCTCAATCAACCATTAATTAAGCTCCCACAAGAATGTCTAGTAGAGACAGCAAATGGGGAAACCATTAAGATTACCGAAATCTTGCAGGGAGCAAGAATAGAGTTTTTAAATCAAAAGTTTATTGCAAACCTTTACCCAATGAATCTGGAAAGATTTGATGTTGTATTAATAGCCAATAAAGCCAGAATTCTATGTGATCAAAAGTCAATCCAAGTCAATTCACCAAAGGGTGAAAAGATCACAATTAAAGGAGATAAACCATCTAGATCCACAAAATTCATCTCCGTGGTGAAAACTACCAGTTATATAAGAAAAGGATCATTAGTGTATTTGATTTCCCTAATCATTAACATTAAAGGAAAAGAACTGAAAGACATTCCAGTAGTATCTCAGTTTCCAGATGTGTTTCAAGAAGAATTACCAGGACTACCGCTAGACAGAGAAGTTGAATTCAGAATTCATCTGCTACAAGGAACAACACCAATTGCCAAAGCACCCTATCGTTTGGCACCAACAGAAATGCAAGAGTTAAAGAAACAACTGGACGAAATATTAGAGAAAGGATTCATTCAACCAAGTTCATCACCATGGGGAGCACCAATATTATTTGTCAAAAAGAAAGACATGTCAATGCCAATGTGCATTGATTATCGTGAACTAAATAAAGTTACGATCAAGAATCGGTACCCATTACCGAGAATCGATGATTTGTTTGATCAACTACAAGGAGCTTGATTTTTCTCTAAGATCGATTTACGTTCAGGATATCATCAATTAAAGGTACAAGAAGAGGACATTCCTAAGAACGCTTTTAGAACAAGGTATGGCCATTATGAATTTACTGTCATGCCATTTGGTTTAACCAATGCCCCAGCCGCATTTATGGACATGATGAACCGAATCTGTAAGCCATATTTGGATAAATTCATAATTGTCTTTATAGATGGTATTCTCATTTACTCTAAGAGTAAAGAGGAACATGCAGCGCATCTGCATGCACTTCTAAGTTTATTGAGAAAAGAAAAGCTTTATGCAAAGTTTCTAAAGTGTGAGTTTTGGTTAGAGGAAGTATAGTTTCTTGGACATTTAGTCAACCATGAAGGAATTCATGTGGTCCCACAAAGATTGAGGCAATTACCAAATGGAAGACCCCTGAGTCACCAACCGAGGTTAGAAGTTTCCTAGGATTGCCCGGTTATTATAGAAGATTTATCCGAGATTTTTCTAGAATAGCCATTCCCTTAACTAAGCTAATCTGTAAATCCGTTAAATTTGAATGGGGATCAAAACAAGAAGAAGCATTTAGAATTCTTAAGCAAAGATTAACCAACGCACCCATACTAGCGTTACCAGAAGGAACTGAAGACTTTGTAGTCTATTGTGACACTTCTAAGTTAGGTTATGGATGTGTGTTGATGCAACGTCAAAAGGTTATAGCCTATGCATCTAGACAACTTAAGAATTATGAAGAGAATTATTCAACCCATGATTTAGAATTAGGAGCTATAATTTTTGCCCTTAAGATTTGGAGACATTACCTTTATGGTAGTAAGTTTACCATTTTCACCGATCAAAAGAGTTTAAGGTATGTTTTCGGGCAAAAGGAGTTAAACATGAGACAAAGACGCTGGATGGAAATTCTTAGTGATTACAATTGTAATATCCAGTATCATCCAGGAAAGGCTAATGTAGTAGCCGATGCTTTATGTCGAAAGTATCATGAGAAGCCAAAAAGAGTGCGTTCTCTTAAATTAAATCTACAAGTAAATTTAAATGACCAGATTAGAGAAGCGCATGAACCAGTAATCAAGGATGATACTGAGAAACTGGATGGAATGATTAAGGAACTAGAGGAATTTGGAGATTCCATAAGAAAAGAATGTGGATACCGAAATTAGGAAACCTACGCCACCGTATATTAGAAGAAGCCCATAAGTCTAAGTATATGATGCATCCTGGAAGTGATAAGATGTATCAAGATTTAAGAAAAAAATTTTGGTGGATAGGAATGAAAAAGGATATAGCAGCTTATGTTTCTAAGTATTTAACCTGTTCACAAGTTAAAGCTGAACATCAAAAACCCTCAAGTTTATTGCAGCAATTAGAAATGCCAGTATGGAAATGGGAATTGATAACAATGGATTTTGTTACCAAATTACCCAAGACAAGGAAAGGTAATGATACAATCTGGGTGATTGTAGACAGGCTAACTAAGTCAGCTCATTTCCTACCAATGAAGGAAACTTTCATTATGGAACAATTAGCTAAGTTATATGTGTTAGGGATGGATTTTCTAAGCTTGTGGATCACGGATCCTCAAATGCAGCTTGGATCAAGGATCCTCAGTTCAGTTTGAATTAAGGATCCTTAGAAGATGTTGCAGGAATAAGGATCCAGGATCCTCATTATTATCCTAACACTAACAATTGTTACCATCATTTTTGAACTTGTTTTGCAGGAGTATTCAAATAGGACTTGGTCCAACCGAGATTCTAGGAGAATATGCTTCATGATTCTGCACGTGCATGAACTCTTAGACCGTAATGGTGATCATGGGGGACTTGCACCTTTTTCGGATAGTCAGTTGGGCTAGTTAGTTTCTATTTTTAAATGGGGATACAAGGTTGTTTAGATTATTATTAGCTACACAACTGCACTACACTCGAGTTCTCAAGAACTCTCTACGATTACGCACTTTTGCACTATAGTGATCCTTGTACCAAGCTTGTTATCATCCCGATTTCTAAACCTTGTTTGTTTAATATAGTTGGTGATCGGTAGTTTCCATCACCCGAGGTTTTTTTGTGCCGGAGATCATTCATTGATCAAAAGATTTTTCCTCGTATAAATCCTTGTGTTCATCACTCATTTCATTCATTCATTATTCATATAATTGATCATTTAACTAAGTCTCACACCTCACAAAATCAGATTTGGTTGCATTATCCTTGTGTGATTTTTGACCAAAATAGTTTGGCGCCCACCGTGGGGCAATCAGTGCTTCATTCTTGAAAATTTTTGTTCATTTGGTTCATTTCTGTTCATTACCTTCAACTACATGGCTTTTCACGCGAAGAACACTTCAAGTTCCATGCCGGCGATCACCTATTCACAGGGTATTCCACCTTTGCCTCCTACTCCTTCTGGATCTCAGAAGAATGCTGAGAATGCTGCGAAGAAGCCAACCCCCATTTTCTCAAAAACAACTACTGCTGTTTCTTCTAGTCCTACTAACAATGATCTTTATTCTTTGATTTTGCAGATGAAGGATTACATGCAGCAGCAGGACAGAAGTAATGACAGGATCCTTCGAGAAATTGACGAGATCAAGAAATTGAAGAGGTCAGCGAAGGATCACTCTTCATTAGTGCCGAGATCACTGAATTTCGACACTCCAGCCACAACCGCCTAGCACTCTACAGCATCAGGTGTCCAGTACCAGGGTGGATCATCGAGTATGCATTATGGATCATCGGCAATGACTCAGGCTCAAGGATCCTACTTTCAGCCTTCAGGATCCTCTCTTCAGCCTCAAGGATCCTCCTTCCAGCATCAAGGATCCTTCACTAGTTCAGGAGGATACATGGGGATGCAGACAGTTCAGGGATCCTACTCTCAGTATCCAGGATCCTCATCTCAGGTTCAAGGATTCTCGTCTCAGGGTCAAGGATCCTCATCTCAGGTTCACGGATCCATGGATTATCCTCCAAGACCCCCAACTTTGGTGTATCAAGGATCCAACATCTTTCAGGATCAAGGATCCTTAAGAAGTGTACAACCCAGAAGTTCAGAGATTCACTTGGGAGACTTCATACCTATGCAAACTATTGCTTCATCTGGTCCTTCAATCATGCCAGAATCACACCAATATGGATTCACATCAGGAATCCCAACCTTGAATCCATCAGGAGGTAACACTTTAAACACTTCTTATAATGCTAACCATATCTTTGTGCAGGATACATGAATCAACCAAGCTATGGCTAGGGAATTGCAAAAACTCAAGGATATGATATCCAGCGTTCCAGGAGTGGTTAAGCCCATTCCTGAAATTCCAGATGGGAGTCACAGGATATCTCGTTTTGCACCACCTATTTGTGATGCAGAGATACCGAAGAGGTTTCAGACACCAAACATGAAGCTGTATGATGGCTCAACTGATCCAGAAGAGCATGTAGCTCAGTACAGAGAAAGAATGGAGATCAATCCCATTCCTGAAAGGTTAAAAGAAGCATGTCTAAGCAAGGGTTTCGGATCCACACTGACATGATCAGCTCTTAAATGGATGCTAAGTCTTCCCCCTTACTCTATTACTTCATTTTCTAATCTAGTTAATTTGTTTAATAGCCAATTCTCATGCAGTAGGAGATTTGCACGTTTAACTAGTGATCTATATAGGGTAACACAAGGTCAAAATGAATCACTTAGAGATTAAATCACTAAATTCAGTAGAGAATCCTTAGAGATTCCTAATTTGGATATTGCTACGGCTGTAGAAGCTTTCAAAATGGGTTTACTTAAGGATTCACAATTCTATGATGATCTTGTCATGACCCCTTGCAGGAATCTTGATGAAGTAAGAACCAGGGCCCTTAGATTCATCCGTTTAGAGGATGATAAAGGATCCAAGAAAGACTGTCAGGATCCTCAAAGCAGGAAAAACAAGGATCCTACTTCAGGAACAACAAATCTGTTGGATCTGAGTTTGGTTTTGATTGTATTTTTCGTTTGAATTAGAATGAAGATGGATGAGTTGTGCAGCGGAATATAAGATGGAAACAAACTTTGCATACAATCAAACGAGAGTATTGCTTTGATCAAACACTTTTTACAAAGAGCCGAAAGATTGAATTTAATTTCCACAACGATTACAATGCAATGTTTAATACAAACTTCCCCTCAGCCAGAGATCAGTGTTTGTTCGTGCAGAGAAGACGATTTTGCAAAGAGCTAATAGAACAGTACAGAGCACTGTTCTATTTATAGGCACTAGCAAACCACTGAGCATCTTAGCTGACGTCACCATGAAAGTGACATCTAACCTCCTAACAAACTCTAACCTCTGATCAATACAAACACTGCTATGCTAACTAATGCAATTACATATCATTACATAAAAGACATCTTAAATAACTGCTGCATCCTTCCACTGCTGTGAACCCAGCAGTACTTGTCCCGATCAGCAGTGCTTGACTCAAGGCAGTAGATTGAACAGCAGAGCTTTAGTCTTTCATCAGGCCTTTACTTGATCAGCAGTTTGTAGGTCAGCAGTTTGCACAATCAGTAGATAGGAGGTCAGCAGATGTTGAAACCACTTTCAAGGGGAGAGACTTGTATGTAACATCTGCTTATTCTGAATCCACTGCTCTGATCCAGTTTTTGGCTTTAATTATTTGTTCCTTTCATAGGGTTCAATCCCAACAATCTCCACCTGGAACAGATAATGCCAAAACTCTTCATTATTATGGAACTTTATTGCCTCATCAACAGTTCCCTTATTTGCCCTTTAAGTTGTAGTTCAAAGGTTAAGGCATCCGTGTCATCATCATCCCTGCTAAGTGGAAGATGAAGGAGATCCTGCAAATCTTCAAGACTTAGGCCAAGTGCTTGTTCCCTTGATATTTTCTTCACTTCTCCACCAGACCTGAACAAAGTCAATACATGGGTCTGTTTGTCAGTTTCCCACTTTAGTATTTTTGAGCCTGGTGGGTTTCTTGGGAGATTTTTATTGGAAGAGGTGTTTGGTGAAGCTGGCCTACTGATGACTGACTGAGCAGCACTTGCAGTTTGATCCAAACCAAGAGTTTCTATAATCATTTTATTTATGCCTTCTTTTACAAGGTCATCTCCTTTTATCAGCTCTTGGATGGTTTCACCACCCAACTGTTTGTGTGGCCTTCTTTTATAGATGGTTGCACCAGCTGGAGCAGTGGCTCTCCTGATTTGCAGCTTTGATGGTCTTTTTGAAACCTCTGCTTCAGGATAGTCAGGCTTTTAAGGAACTGTGGGATCTTTCTTTCTTAGTTCCTCCAACCTTTTATAGGTGGCCCTGACCACATCTACTTTCCATCTTGACACTTGATTTTTAGACCCATAATCAGCAGCAACCAATTCCTCTTTCATTCTCTTTAGCTCAAGTGTTTTTTGAGGCACACTCTTTTTGTACTTTGACCAATCAGGAGGAGTGTGTTTGACCTTTTTGTTTATCATTTCTTGAATCCTGGCTGCTTCTTGTTCAAGCTCAGGAATGGTCCACTCCTTGTACATGTGCTTTTCTCCCTTGTACTTCTTGGTTGACATAATGCTTTCAATGTAGTCTTTTCTCAGAGTTTTATCTGCTCTTTCTGAAATTTGTTGACATACATTTTTTTGCAAATTGTTCCAGGGATCTGACTTGTGTGAGCAAGTATTGATAGTTCTGCTGTATTTCCCTATCAGATTTCCCTTGTGTGTTTCTTTTTTAGATATCCTCTGCTTGTTTAGCCTTGATTTTCAAGTACTCTTCAATATTATTAGGCCTGGGATATCCTTTAACTGATGGCAATCTCCTTTTAGCAGGGTTGTCCTCATAGTAGAAAGATTTGATTTCTTCTCTGACTGCTATAAGTTCAAGAGGAAATTGAACACCTGCAGGAGCTAAGGGCTGTTGAACTTGTACTGATGAGAGAGGAACAGGCTTGGGTATTGTAACAAGTGACAAAGATTTTGAAGATGTTTGTGGTGGTGAAGTGTCATCATCTTTCAGGATTAGTCTTCTCATTTTTGTTTGAGGAGGGACTGATGATGCTTTAGGTGGAACAGTGGTGGTAGTTTGAGTGGCAGTGGTTTGTGATTGACTAACAGCTGTTGAAACAACTGGTGTTTCAACCACTGTTGTCATTACAGCAGATGTTGTAACATCTGTTGTCTTCTGCTTTTTGGCAGGAGGAGATGGTGGTGAGATTGTTTTTGGTGGTGATGATGGTGGTAAGGCAGTGGTTGTGGTGTGTGTTGAAGTGATAACAGATGTTGAAACCTCTGAAGTACCAGCAGTGGTTGATACAGCAGGAGTTACAACAGCTGTTTGGATGGAGGTTTAATGTTGGAGGCTTTTGGATGATGGTTTTGAAGTATGCTTTGTGAGTCTGGATGGGATGGACTTGGGTTTTCTTTTTTAGCTTAGGATTTTTAGCATCCTTTGACTCAGAACAACCCTGCGCATTCAGCTCCATGTAAGCTCTTTTCTCCTTGTTCCACCTTGACATATCCTTTGCCGCTCTGTCCCTTTTTACACTTGCTATGGCTTCATCAAGTGCATTTTGGGTAACATCAACCTTTTTGCTACCATCTGGCAAAGGTATCTGTTTGGTCATATTCTCCATTTCTGGTTCTATGTAGAGACCATCATCTACTCCCTTTTTCTTCCATTCTTTAATTTTCTCCCCCTTTTTGGCATTATCTGGGGGTAGTTGGTCAATGAAAAGAACAGTTGGAGGAGCAGTGCCAGTGGTTTCCAATAAATGGGCCTTGAGAGCCTTGATATCTGCTTGTGTGTTCTTAAACCTAGACTCCATGATGTTTCTCAGCATTTGTACATGTATTTCATGTTGCTGAGCAGCTATTTCTTTTTGTTGTTGGAGAAAAGGTTGGAAGAGGTTCCAGAGCTCATTTGTAGCAGGTGCTTGAGGTGGAGCAGGTGCTTGAGGTGGAACAGCAGTGGATTGCATCTTTTGTACTTTCAACACCTGTTGTAGCATGTCTTTGATATCTGCAACAGCTGTATCCAGTTTGTCAACTCGTTCCGTCAATTCCAGATATTTTAAACCATCACCCAATTTAATGGGATCATCTGATTTCCCACTAGCAGTGGTTTTATCAGTGGTTGAGGTAGGGAGTGTACTCCAAACATGAACCACTGATGCCCCTTTGTCTTGGTACTGGGGTCTTCTTCCTTCAACACTTGACAACCTTTTGATGTTGCCAGTGGTTAAAACAAATCCACTGGTGGTTGGCAGAGGTGCTATGTAAGGAATTGCCTCCAAGGAAGTCTTATTGATGTAACCACTGTCCAAGTGCAAACCAGTGGGTTCAGCACTTGTAGTGGCTGCTTCACTTGGATTACCACCAAGAGTTACTTGTAACTCAAGGGGTGTAACCTCCTCAGGTTGTGTTGGTGGGTTAGCAAAGATTGATACATCAGACCTAGTCAGTTGTTGAGGCATGTTCTCATTGATAGGTGATTGAGAAGGACTGGTTAGTGCCTGGTTCAAATCAATTGCATCCAACAGTAGTTTAGTTGGTGGGGGAATTGTGGATGTGATGTTTGGTGTAGAAAGAGAATTTGCCCCGGGCATTGGGCTGTGGATGATGGAAACGAGTGAATCCAGAGCATCATAATGTGGTGTCCCTATATGTACAACCTGTTCTTTTTGAGAAGAGACAGGAGGGGTTTCGGCTATGGGTTGAGATATTTGTACCAACTGCTGTGAGGAAGAAGCAGCAGTGGTTTCTTGTGACTTTTGTGCTGTCACAGGCAGTTGCTCTGGTATCTCATCCTCCAGAGTTGCCTTTTTGATTGGTTTGGGGAGTTTTTGTGTTTTTCTTTTTGTTGGCTTTTTGGTGATTGTAGGTGTGGGTTTCAAAGTAGTTGTTTTGCTACTTTGATCACCTTGAGCAGTGGGCTCAGCAGCAGATACCTGAGGAGCAGTGGTAGCTGCTAAAATCTGCTCAGGCACCTCTGCTTGTGTTTTGCAAGGTGTTGACATCCTCGTAAAAGTTTCAGCAGTTAAGCAGTTTATTTGAATAGAGGCACCTTGTTTTATAGCAGCAGGATCACTCTTACCAAGTTTCTTTTCAAAATAATAACTCAAAAATCTTGGAAATAGTAAGAATGCCTTTGTTTCAACATTTCTAACCAGATCATTAAAAATTTCCCGAGAATAATTAAAATTTTCTCCTTGAAGAATAGCATATCCCAGATTTTGAATTTTTAATGGTATTTCGTTAAAAGCAGTGGTTTTGTTTGAAACACACATGAGAAGGGTATGAAATAAAAATCTTGTTGCAGAAGGGAAGTAACCTTTTTGTAAGGTACCTTTTTTACTTCTGCATTTGTTGGATCGGTTTTGACACCGTTCGATTGCGTAACGAACGTTCGACGTGCGGAATCCGTGAACGTGCGTGACCGAACACACAAGAACGTACAAATGACGTGATTCTATTGATATAATGTCGTGTACAAAGCCGTGAATCACGTGGAGAGACTTTCTCTCTCTAGACTTTCTCTCTCTAGGATTAGATCTCTAAATCTCCAAATGAGCCAAAAGTCTTAAACTTTACAACTAAAGCTCCTATTTATAGGCACAAGGTTATAATGAGAAATCTCATTATTTACAAAATTACCACCTTGCCTTTACTAACTAGTAACATCATCAAGTCTTGCATTCTTCGGTTTCTACTACGATTTTGATTGACGGAGGCGATAGACACTTAATGCACTAACAGACTCCCCCTTAGATATTGCCGTAGTCAATCTCGTAGCATCTTGTCTTTCTCTATCTTGAACAGAATCCCCATGGATCTGTCTTCGAGCTTCCGTTGCTCCCCCTCTCGGTAGACTCTTTCTTTAGGCTCCCCCTTTCGTCAAGCTTCCGTGCTTTTGGGATCGACACCTGGATTTCCGTATACAAGCTTCTCCAAAATATTTATCTAGCTTTTTGAATCCACGCTTTCTCTTGCGTTGAGCTCATCTTCAGACTCCCCCTTAGACTCAGCTATCAGAATCGTAGTCTGGCTTTCATCGGTTCACAAGTTCAGGATCAATTCCTGGCTCTATTCTGTATCTGCTCAGGATTTGAAACCTGGTTAACCTGCACATTCTCTACCTCAACATAAGTTTCACAAATTTATAACAGTTAGATTTAAGAAACTTACTGGTAGAAAATAATTATTCAACAAACATACTAGTTACATCAAGTTCAAATGAATGACCTTGATTAACTAAGCACACAATCTTTCAAAACATTTGTATATGACATTCAAAGTTTTCAACATATTCTCCCAAACCTGTTCATCATGTTTAGCACTCGAATTTTGAATATCAGCTCTTCAACATCAGTTGTCGAAAATCTTTTTGAATTTTTCAAAAGATTTATGCATGAAATGCAGTAAAGAAATATGTACAAACAATATTTTTGGTGAGTTTGTGTAAGAGGATCATATCAGTTTATGAGACACATCACTAGCACCGTTAAGCTTTAATCATTTTAAGTTCTAAACGATTCACCTTGATTGTCAGTATGCTGGTCCACTTAAATTTTCACACAAAGTTCAACTGCTTCGAGATACGAGTTTAATGTCTTAGATACTTAGACTTAATCGCGTGTCCCACCTCAGAATATACTCCCGTATCCAGATCCCAATATTCAGTCTTACAGGTAAGTATAACACAAATGATATCTGTAAGGGGTTAATAATTTATGAAGAATCATGAGAGCTCAGGTCAGAACTACCGTTCAGCAGAGAGATCATGACTCAACTTTTGGGTGTGTCCCCTTTAGAGGATCTTTTTTACAACAGCATTGCTAAGCAATTTTATTGTCTTATCATTTATGCTGAGGGTGATGCTATGTTTCAAGCATTGCGGAAAGTATTATTCGAGGACTAGGTCAGAACTTCCATTCAGCAGAAGTCCAGGAATAATACCCCAGATATCACTGAGTATAAAGACCTAGTATATCAGAAAAAGGAATCTTTCAAACAAGATTTCGGGGGTTACCATTATATCCGAGAGATGTTACCCACGATATAAGTAAGTTTGAATTTAGGTTTATATCTCGTCACAATCTACTAAATGTGCAAAAACCTACTGGCATATCATCAGTGAAGCCGTTTATCACATTTGACATTTCATTTCTTTAGCATGCTGTGATAGTTCACTGATTTACTATCATTTCCTCTTTTTCACAACAAAACTCATTTTTGCTTTTTCAATGTTTTTGACATTTTCAAATTTTCTAATTTTTTTTAAAATTTTTCTCCCCCTATAATCAAAATATGTTTCAATTTTGATTTTCTAGGAAAATTTGAAAACAAATTGTACAAATAAAATGACAAACTGATATCGAATCGCTTCAATTTGCCATTCACTTGGCTTAACAATCAGAACTCCCCCTCACAACAAACTATTTTCCCATTATGATTTCAAAACATTTAAGTTTGTTTTAATCAAAAATGGTTTTTCCGGAAAATAAGTTTTGTTAGTCATTTCACAAACTCGGGGTTCATTTCATCACATTGTTTTCTTCAACCATTTGAAATATTTAACATTTTAGACCCTTATCAACAACTAATACCACATGTAGAAAATCAAGTACAACTTAATGTCCCTGATTTACCACTTGTAAATCGAAATATCACCTAAGTGAATTTCTCAAGAAAAATGCCGATACCTGCTCCACACTTACCAACCTGGAAGCTCCGGCAAGTCAGGTTTTTCTATTTGAAAAGATTCACCCAAGCCTGACAAGCCGTGGGTGATTTTGAATTCTTGTTCAACAATGATGGAAAATTTGCATCATCCATTGTTAAACCTGAATTCTCCTTTTTTACCTCAACACTAGACTCCTCTGGCTTTGATGAACCAGAATCATTGCCTGAATGTGGCTTGTCTGACTTTGATGAGCCAGATTCATCGCCTGATGGTGGCTTGTCTGACTTTGACACATCAGATTCATCGCCGACCATTTTCTTCTTCTTCTTTTCTTCTTTCGTCCTCAGATTGGTATCCGATGAATTCGTCTTTCTTGACTTTGCAATCGAGTTAGTTGATTCATCAGAACTCTTATTCAATCTGTCCGGCGAACCCGAAGATAAAATCTTCTCCAGATACTCTCTTGCCTTCTTCCTCTTCTTCCTCAGTCTGTCTTTCTGCCCTTGAGAAAGCTTCACTTCCTTTTCTTGAACTTTAGGTTCTTGAACCTTCTGTTCTTTGGGCTTGACGTTGACTGGTTTCTTTGCCATTCTTTGAGATTCAACCCTCGATCTTCCCATTGATCTCCTTGGGCAATCTTTGGCAATATGTCCTCTGATTTGACAATTATAGCATCTTCTTGTCTCATAACTCGCAGTTAACAGCAATGTGTCCTCTCACACCACAGGTGTAGCACACTCTGTTATCGTACCATTCACCACTTTCACACCATATGCTTAGATCATAACATTGTCTGGCTTTGTGGTAATCATCACTCTTCTTGAAAACTAGTTTTGGCTTTGAAGCACTGTGGTCAAACCTGCACCACTTATTACCAACATTTTGTGAGATTTCATTTTTAGATTTTTGTGATTTTTCAAAATGATTGGATGACTTATCTGATGAGCGTTTGTTTTCATTTTTAGGATTTTTCAAATTTTTATCTTTTTGTTTCTGTTCTACACTCTTCTTAACAGGTTTTTGTTTAGAACATTCACCTGTTTCAGTAGATTGCAAAACAGTATTTTTAAATTTTTCTTGTAAATCTAAAAATATTTTTCTTTTCTTTTCTTTTTCATCATCAGATATTTCATCACAATCTTCAATTTTGACTTTGTCAAAATTTGTGACATTGTTACTTATTGGATCAGAATTGATCGGTTTTGGACATGGATAATCTGGTTTCACAAAACCTTTCAATTTACTCTCAATCTCATCAATTTTATTTCGAGCAATTTCAGCTTCATTTTCAAGTTGAATGATTTTCTGAAGATGAGAATTTATTTCAATCTGTTTCTCAAGATTATTTTTAAAAATAACAGATTTTTCATCTTCTAAAATCTTCATTTGACTTTGAAAATCTTTTTCAAATTTTAATTTTTCATTTTCAAAATATTTTTCATTTTCTTTTAAATTTTTTATTTCCAATGTCAAACTGTCCAAACTACTCAACAGTTTGACATTTTCAGACGTCAATTTCTCACAATTTTCTCTCATTTCAAAAATCTGTTTATTATCAGATTCTTTCTCATCCTTCAAGCTTTTGATTTCCAATGTTAAACTCTCTACATTTTTCAGAAGTTTGACATTGTCTGTTTCTGATTTTTCGCATTTCAAGCATTTTCCATTCATCTCTCCATCATCAGCTTCTTTCTTTGTTTCCATCTTGTATGTTCCTGCACAGAAAATTTTAACAAAATCAAGAGGATTCAAATATTCATCAATATAACAACCCCTCTTAATATCGTATTTCATAACATTTTTTGTTGCAAGACACACAGTGATTCGTTTCCTCATTTCAATGATTACATCCAAGTCTATCCTTTCTGATTCTTCTTTTATTTCATCCAATAACTTCCTTTTTCTTGAATCTTCATGAAGCCTATGATTTGTAATTGTATTGATGAAACTTCTTAAATCATAGCGTGATAAACTAGAATTCCGTTTTTCGTTATTCACGAATTTATCCCATTCCAAAGGTAAAGCATCAACAAATTTTGAAATATTTTCATCATTTGAATGATATATCCCATGTCTTTCTAACTTGTAGATTAGCTCATAAAACCTTTCTTTCAACTTCTCAACTGATTCATTCTTCTTACATACAAAATTTTCGAATCTTTTAACATAAACATCCTTATCACCTAATCTCCCACACCAAGATTCACAAGACCAATCATTTAAATTTTCAAGATTCTTGTTTTCCTTTTCGTCAAACATTTTGATTTCTTGGTATTTGTGCCTTGTAAAACACCTCGAATCACCTGCAATCAAACAAACAAACTATCAGTTTAAACAGACTGAATACGTAACAGTGTACGTTTGATGAAATCAATCTAAGACTCGTGTCAAAGATTTGCGGATTCGTTCCAATGTTTTTTCGGGTGAAATCACTATGAATGAGCGTGATCGGATCTAAATGTTGATTTTTATAATTGGGCCGATTTCTTTAATGTATTGTTATGATTATTATGATTGGGCCTCACTTTTACTAACTCACATGGGCTGATAACACCTATTAAATTCTAGTGGCCGACAATTTGTTTATCAACACAATCTCATTGGGCTAATATTCAATTCACATGCAAAATTATTAATAGCCGACACCACTTTAATATGTGTATTTTAATTTGGCTGCACACAACACATACAAACAAAACTCATGCAATCGCTTGATTCAAAATGTTCACGTGACCAACTGAAAATTACTTTTGATTTTATTAATTGATTGGGACGATAAGTATTAGTCAGTCAAAAACACACTGTTCAATGATATGTATCACGTGAAATCAGCACAGTCACACAGAATTAAACCACGTTCAAGTAGAATCAAATAATCACTTGATCGGAATCACTGATTGGTTCACATGAGCAAAACCAGTTCTTTGACAGATAAGCGAAATCAGTTTATGTTCAAATAAGCGAACCAGGCAATGTCCAAATAAGCGAACCAAACAATGTCCAAATAAGCGAACCAGGCAATGTCCAAATAAGCGAACCTATACTTGACAGATAAGCGAAACCAGAATGTCCGTATGAGCGAACCTACCAGATGTCACTATGAGCGAACCTACCTGATGTCACTATGAGCGAACCTACCTGATGTCACTATGAGCGAACCTACCTGATGTCACTATAAGCGAAATCGGACAGAAAACCTTCGATTTCTCCTAAACGGCTAGGAGTTTGGATCTGAAACTTTCTAGGATTGTAATTCAAGTATTTTCGCACAACATACTAAAAAATCAGCAGATTCGGACCGGTAAAACACATTCAATTTGACGAAAAACCTTCAAAAACGTGAAAAAATAGTAGAATAAGAAGAGTTTGAAGAAAATCAGATCAGAAATAGCTGAATTCTGGTACGAATTTATGTATTTGGTCAGCGCAATCGAGCTCCTAGCTCTGATACCACTTGTTGGATCGGTTTTGACACCGTTCGATTGCGTAACGAACGTTCGACGTGCGGAATCCATGAACGTGCGTGACCGAACACACAAGAACGTACAAATGACGTGATTCTATTGATATAATGTCGTGTACAAAGCCGTGAATCACGTGGAGAGACTTTCTCTCTCTAGACTTTCTCTCTCTAGGATTAGATCTCTAAATCTCCAAATGAGCCAAAAGTCTTAAACTTTACAACTAAAGCTCCTATTTATAGGCACAAGGTTATAATGAGAAATCTCATTATTTACAAAATTACCACCTTGCCTTTACTAACTAGTAACATCATCAAGTCTTGCATTCTTCGGTTTCTACTACGATTTTGATTGACGGAGGCGATAGACACTTAATGCACTAACAGCATTATACCCTCTTTCCAGAAAATCATTTTTTAACTCGTTTTTGGGAAAAGAAATTGTACCTTCCTGATCGTTGAGTTGAAAGACTTCTGAAATTGATTGTGGTGTAATCTTGACAGGTTTACCCTTTAGAGTAGAGTTAATGGCTATGACAGTGTCACCTTGTTTGTCAAGGGTTACATTCTTCCAAAACTCTCTTTGGGTTGCCAAGTAAATTGGGGCGTCTGTTGTTAACAAAGTTTTGTACTTTGATGCAGTGATGATGTCAAGGATGGAGTCGAACATATCAGTGTTGCCGAGTTTTGTGAGAAGACCCAGAAGATTGTGAGATGGTTTATGTGGAATTTCAGTGGGTTTTGCCTTTTGAGAGGCATCTTTGGAAGATGATTTGGAAGTGGGTTTTGCAGATGGCTTCGATTTTGTCATTTTGGAGATGATGATCGAAGAAGATTTTGAAGGAATTTGAAGAAAAACTGCTTTGAGAAGAGAATTTTTGAGAATTCAATTCGACAGTAAAACCCTGTTTTGGTGTAAAGTGGGGGTTTTATAAGGGAAAAATTGAATGCTGACGTGGCAGCGGTTACAAAAGTATTGACCACAATGTACTGCCCACTTGCCAATCCCAGATGAAATGAAGGACAGTACTTTTATGAAAGTTACTGATGAAGACAGTGGTTACAACGGTAACAAATGAAAGCAGTGGATGATTTTCACTATCAGTGGATAGCATATCAGTGGATAAGACACTGCTTTTGAACAACAGATTTTATCAAGGAAATGAGAGAACAGGGGATGGCTTTCAGCAGTGGACAGTCATTTTGAAGTAGAGCAGACTTTTGAACAATCAGTGGTTATGGCAGACTTTTAAGGATTTTTAATGAAAACTTCATTTTTAGCTATTTTTAAGGATGGATTTTTGATTTTCTGAAAACATTTTAATGCTTTTATTCATAGAAAAACAAGATGTTGCTTGTTATTCCATGTTTAGCATGCCAATTCTAGAGACCAAGCTTTCAAAGGTGGCTGTATCAAGTGCTTTTGTGAGCACATCTGCCAGCTGGTCTTTAGTTGGAACATGATGCAGAGAAATCAAACCTTTTTCATAGCAATCCCTCACAAAGTGATGTCTGATGTCGATGTGTTTGGTGGTTGAATGGGAAACTGGATTTTTGATGATATTTTCTGCTGCCTGGCTATCCAACATGAGTGGTGTCTTTAAGGCAGTGATACCAAAATCCAGCAACTGATTTTGAAGCTACAGGAGTTGGGCTGTACAGCTTGCAGCAGCAATGTATTCAGCTTCAGCAGTGGATGTTGAAACAGCTGCTTGCTTTTTTCTTTGCCATGAAACTAAGCAATCACCTAGAAACTGGCATCCTCCTGAAGTGGACTTCCTTGTGGTGTTACATCCAGCAAAGTCACTGTCTGAAAAGCCTGAAAGCTTGATATTCCCATTAGCTGGATACCAGATACCAAGTGTGGGATCACCTTTTATGTATCTGAAGATCCTTTTTACAACAATGAGGTTTGATTTTCTGGGAGCTGATTGACTTCTTGCACAGACACATGTTGCAAACATGATGTCTGGCCTAGATGCAGTTAGGTACAATAAAGACCCAATCATGCTTCTATAAAGTGTTTGGTCAATCAACTCATCCTTTTCATCAGACATGACAAGCTTATTTGTTGCCATGGGTGTGCTGCATGGTTTACAATCATTCATATCAAATTTGTTTAAAAGTTCTTTAGCATATTTGCTTTGATGAATGAAAGTTCCATTTTGCATTTGTTGAACTTGGAGACTAAGAAAGCATTGCAGCTCACCCATTGCACTCATTTCAAACTCAGCTGTCATGAGTTCCCTAAACTCTTCACACATTTTATTGCATGTGCTTCCAAAAATAATGTCATCCACATAAATTTGGACAATCATTAAATCATTTCCTCTCCATTTTAGAAACAGTGTTTTATCAATGGTACCTCTTTTGAAACCATTTGAGAGTAAAAAGGTGGAAAGAGTTTCATACCAGGCCCTTGGTGCTTGTTTCAGGCCATACAAGGCTTTGTTTAACCTGTAGACATGATCTGGATAAAATGGATCCTCAAAGCCTGGAGGTTTACAAACATATACCTCTTCTTGAATTGTACCATAGAGGAAAGCACTTTTGATATCCATTTGAAACACCTTCATGTTGTGGTTGACAGCAAAGGCCAGAAACAGTCTTATAGCTTCCAATCTTGCTATAGGGGCAAAAGTTTCATCATAGTCAATCCCCTCTTCCTGTCTATAACCTTGAACCACAAGCCTGGCTTTATTCTTGACAACAATACCCCTTTCATCAGTTTTGTTTTTGAAGACCCACTTTGTGCCAATGGGGCTAACCTCTTCTGGCAGTGGTACAAGCTCCCATACTTGTTGTCTTTTAAACTGTTTGAGCTCCTCTTGCATGGCTTCTACCCAGCTGTTGTCTTTCAGTGCCTCTTGGTACCTGACTAGCTGATGGAGTGATAGAAAACCAGCAAAAAGACAAATGTTTTGGGTTTGGCTTCTGGTGAGCACCCATTCATTGATGTTGCCAATGATTTGATCAGGTGGATGAGATCTTAAGAAGATTAAATCTCCTTGGTATGGTATGATGGCATTTGTTGGTGAAGGCTGCAAATGTGTATCATCTGAGCTAACCACTACTGGTGACTTTGATGACCCAGCAGTGGCTTCAAAAGGTGGTGGAATAGGAGGTAATGGTGTGGACACATGCTGACTTTTATCCACTGTTTGAGGACTTTTGTCAGCAGTGTTTGATGATGTGGAAGCAATGGTTGATGGGCTACTTTGGTCAACAACTGTTGAGGTAGCAGTGGTTGAGCTTTGACAGCTGTTTTAAACAACTGATGCTTTTCCCATTGTGGCAGACTTTTGAGGGATAATGATTTCATACCCATAGTCTGGTGTTGAATCCTCTGATGGACCTGCACTGTTAGTCTTGACAGCAGTATTTTCAAAAGTGAATTTTTCAAGATCAAACAAATCTGCAGGATTTGCTGGGATTTTCATTGATGAAAGTTCATTGAACTTTACATTCAAGGTTTCCTCCACTGCTTTGGTCCGTGTATTAAACACTTTGTAGGCCTTAGCAGTGGTTGAGTATCCCAGGTGATAACCACAATCTACTTTGGCTGCAAATTTTGAGATGGAATCTTTTAAATTCAAAATAAAGTATGGGCAGCCAAATACTTTAAAGTATGAGATCAGTGGTTTGATTTTATACAGAATTTCATAAGCAGTCTTTTTGTGCCTGGGGTTTATTAAAACTCAGTTTTGGACATAGCAAGCAGTGTTTACTACCTCTGCCCAAAAAGTTAATGGCAAACCTGAATCAGCAAGCATGGTTCTGGTAGCCTCAATCAATGTTCTGTTCTTTCTTTCAACTACCCCATTTTGCTCTGGTGTTCTAGGGATGCTGTACTGCCTTACAATCCCTTTCTTCACACAGAAGGCATCCAACTCCTTATTTTTGAATTCTGTGCCATTGTCACTCCTGAAGACTTTTACTGGAAGGTCAAATTGCTTTTCAACCTGTATCACAAAGTCTTGCAAAATGCCTGCAGTCTCATCTTTTGAGTGTAAAAAGAAAGTCCATGTAAACCTAGAAAAGTCATCAATAATAACCAAACAATATCTTTTCTTTTTGAGACTCATGACTTAAACTGGGCCAAACAAATCCATGTGCAGCATTTGCAAACACTGGGTTGTTTTGGACTATTCAATGGACTTATAAGAACTTTTATGTTGTTTTCCTTTTAAGCAGGAAATGCAATGTTCAGGACATGAAAACAATTTTTGTGGCAAACCTCTTACAAGGCCATTTTTGGAAATTTCTGTGATTATCTTGAGATTTGTGTGTCCCAGTCTCCTGTGACAAAGTTCTGTCTCTTTGTTAGAGGCAGCTGAGAACAGACAGGCATCAGCTCTGGGACACTCTTCTGACATATCACCAACATAAACATTGCCACTTCTTTGAGCAACAAGTTTTGTTTTTCCAGTGTTTATTATTGCTTCAATCTTTTTAACCATTTCTAGTCCAACAATCCTACAACACTCCTTTGTGAAGAATGACCCATACCCCTTGTCACTCATTTGTGAAACACTCAGGAGGTTGAATTTCAGATTGTCTATCAGATTGACATTTTCAAATTTTACATTTCCAGACTGCACTGTACCAGACCCCAGAACTTTCCCTTTACTATTATTCCCAAAGGATATATCACCCCCTCCATGAATTTTGAAATCTTTGAGTAGGGCTTTACATCCTGTCATGTGCCTGGAGCCTCCACTGTCTACATACCAAAGGCTATCTAAGCATGCAGAAGCTCCCTGCACATGAAGTAAAAGGATTAGTTCATTAGGGTTTCCAAAGCCAATAAGGCTTTGGATGGGGTCTCAACAATGTCTGCGATGGATGCAGATTGATGGACAGTGGTTAAGTCAGGGGTTTGGACAGTTTTAGGACTGTTTCTTGCTAACCACTGTTGGGGGTCTTGACCAATCACCTGTTGATAACCAAAAGGATGCCTATTCACTTTAGGTTTAGAGGGCCTTTTGTAGGTCTCATAAACGTGTGGAATCCTTTGGTAGGATGGTTGTCCCTTACCTCTTCTGAACTGGTTGGCAGGGGGTGCATCAGTAACCTGAACATTTCTTTTGACAGATGTTTGGTTCAGCTGTTTTGTGACAGCTGTTTGAACTGGCACAAACGGTGGTTGGTTTTTGGTAAATTTGACAGATGATGTTGATGGACTCAAGGATGTTTTAGCAGTGTATTCCTTTTTTTCACATCAAAGTTTTTGAGATACACACATGCTTGAGTTTTGTGGTTTGATTTACCACAAACAATGCAGCTTTCAGCAGTAACAATGACACTTGTTTTGTTCAAATCATATGCTTTTAAATGGAAACAATCTTTTGTTAGATGATTCATTTTCTCACAAAATTCACAAAACAGGTTATTGATCTTTTCTTTCTTCTTTCTCTTTTCAGACTCCTTTGCAACAGAGTTTTTAACCACTGTTGGGATGTCCTTAAGAGGAATGACTTTTGCTTTTGGATCTTTAACACCATCAGTGGTTATAAAGTCCATGGGTTTGAAGTTTTCAAGAATGTCACACTCATCAGACCAAGTGGGTTTAAACTGGTATTTCTCAATCTCCTCAAAAGTAGAGGATCCCATTGGTCTGTCAAGTGTGATTTTGTTCCCAAGTTTATCAGTGATTTTCACTTCTTGGCCATTCTTGTTTGTGGGGATGAACTCAGTGGTTACATCAGTGGTTTGAACAGATTTTTCAGAAACAATGTTTTCATCATCATGTTTTCTATAACCAACACCAAATTTCACATTGCTTTTAATCTGTTTTTCAAGCATAACCTCATACCCTTTGCATGATTCCACCCATTTTTCACAGGTGATCTGGGTGGACTCCAACTCCTTTTTGCAAACTTGGTATTTTTCTACCATAGTTTGGAGTTGAGTTTTGGTTATGCTCTGCTCTTCTTTAAGACTGCTAATCTCTTTCTCTTTTTCAGTCAATTTGTTTTTAAGTTCTTTTAAAGACTTTTCAAATTTGACTTCATCAGACAAGATTTTATCCCTAAGGTTTTCATTTACCTCTTTGATGTTAGCAAATGCAATAATACATTGGTCTGAACACATTTTTTCAAGAACTTGAGGTGTTACCTTAGCAGCAGCCATCATGGCACAATCACATTTATAATCACCTTCTTCATCAACTCTCTCTTCTTTCTCACCTGCTTTCTTTTCTTCCTTGTCTTCTTTAGACCAAGGGTCAGTCAGTGGTTCAATCAGGGGTTCTGAATTTTCTCCCAGCAGTAGTTCATCAGCAACTGTTTAAACAACTGCTTCAGTCACCTCATCCACTGTTTCATCACTTAGCTGTTCACCTTCAGTTTCTACCCCCTCTGGTATTGACTCTAATGCCATTAAACAAAATTTATCATTAGAAGGTTCATCAAAAGCATAGAGTGCAAAATTTTCATCACCAAGCTCATCAGGCATGCTGCTCCAGTCAACAAAGCCTTGAGTGAAAAAGCTTTGCTGCTCTGGTTGTACCACTGCTGGAGTAGCTGTTTGAGGTGCAACAGGTTGCACTTGTGCCTGGGGGACATGGGTTTGAACATACTGAATTTGTGGAACAGTGGTTTGGACATAATGCACAGGCACAGGGGTAGCAGCATAGTGAGCAGTGTTAACATGGGCTGCAGGGGTATATTGGGTATAGTGAACAGTGCTTTGATTTTGTGGTCTAGGGTTTGAGCTGGGATGAGTGATTATAGGACCAGTTGTTTGACTCCTGCATTCCCTAGCAAAATGACCTAGCCTATTGCACTTGTAACACATGATTTTCGATTTATCCAACCCAACCCTTAAATTCCCATGTAACCCTGGTAATTTTCTCCCTGTTCTTTTGTAGAATTTGCTTGTTCTAACACTAAGCAAAGTCAATTGATGCAGGATGTCCATCTCTTCTAAGTCAGTGGGATCAAAGTGTTGCAAATCATTTAGTTCAAAGCACAAATTATCTGACATCTGGTTCTCACAATTTGCAGTAAAAGCATAATTTGCAGAGTGAGGATCAGGGTTGTTAAAATTTCCACCAGCAGTTATATCAATGAAGTGATCATAACCCTGTTCCTTACCACTGCCACCAGATTCTTCCTGACCAAAAAGAGCTTTGTTACCGAATGAGTAATCATCAGTAACTTTGCCAGACTCTTGCAACTTCTTTTTCTGGTTCAACTCCCTTTCATAGGTCAGGAGTATCCCATTTTTCAGGTAGTGATCTAAGGAACCTGCTATTTTGAGTTGAATTTGGAAATGTTACTTTAACAAGCCTTAGTTCACTAATGAGACAACTGAATCTCTCAAATTGCTGAGTCAATGATTCACCCTTAATGTGAGAAAATGTTTCATACTGCTGATTCAGAATTTCCCTATTGTTTTCAATGACTTCTTCTGTTCCCCCAAATTGTTCCTTCAAAGCATCCCATAACTCTTTGGCACTGTTACAATGTAACAGTCCGGCATAGATCTCATTGGGTAATGCAGATGCTATGATGCTAAATGCTTTGGCATCGAGTTCGAACTTTTGAAAATCAGTTTCAGTATAGTTTTCATATGGTTTTGGTACGAACTTCTTTGGATCCTCAGCACTTGGCACCATAGGAACATGGGGACCAAAAACAACAGACCTCCAACATCCAGTGTTCTGTTGAGCAAGGATGTGACCCATCCTTCTCTCCCAGATGTTGTATTCATTACGTTTAAGCATGGGTGGCTTAAAAAGCGAGCCAATGTTATTCTTATCATCTTGTGATTGTGACGTCATCCTGGTTGTTTTACAGGCACTGATTAATCAACATTAATGGTGATTAAACCTTACTCTGTTTTTCAACAAACCGAACAAACTATCGATATCAACGATTATGAGCTGAACTATTTATGTCAAAATGATTGTTAAATCAAATTTGACTATCCAAGCTCTGATACCAATTGTTGGATCTGAGTTTGGTTTTGATTGTATTTTTCGTTTAAATTAGAATGAAGATGGATGAGTTGTGCAGCGGAATATAAGATGGAAACAAACTTTGCATACAATCAAACGAGAGTATTGCTTTGATCAAACACTTTTTACAAAGAACCGAAAGATTGAATTTAATTTCAACAACGATTACAATGCAATGTTTAATACAAACTCCCCCTCAGCCAGAGCTCAGTGTTTGTTCGTGCAGAGAAGACGATTTTGCAAAGAGCTAATAGAACAGTACAGAGCACTGTTCTATTTATAGGCACTAGCAAACCACTGAGCATCTTAGCTGACGTCACCATGAAAGTGACATCTAACCTCCTAACAAACTCTAACCTCTGATCAATACAAACACTGCTATGCTAACTACTGCTATTACATATCATTACATAAAAGACATCTTAAATAATTGCTGCATCCTTCCACTGCTGTGAACCCAGCAGTACTTGTCCGGATCAGCAGTGCTTGACTCAAGGCAGTAGATTGAACAACAGAGCTTTAGTCTTTCATCAGGCCTTTACTTGATCAGCAGTTTGTAGGTCAGCAGTTTGCACAATCAGTAGATAGGAGGTCAGCAGATGTTGAAACCACTTTCAAGGGGAGAGACTTGTATGTAACATCTGCTTATTCTGAATCCACTGCTCTGATCAAGTTTTTGGCTTTAATTATCTATTCCTTTGATAGGGTTCAATCCCAACAAAATCCAAATCATATAACAAGTCTGATAATCAAAATGTGCATGCTGTGGAGCAAGAAGAGGATGATGAAGATTATCCACCCATTTCTGAATATTGCTTTGCTGTTGATAATAATGAACTAATCATTGCAATGCAGAACTTAGGTGAGAAAGCAAGATGGCCCAGAAAGAGTGATAAGCCAACTGCTACAAAAGATAAATCCAAATGGTGTGCCTATCATGAAGATTTCGGTCATCTCACTGATGAATGCATAGCACTCATGAAAGAAATTGGTTACTTATTAAGCAAAGGGCATTTGAAGGAGCTATTTGGAAGGAAAATGTCAAGGATCCAGGATCCTAAAAAGATTCCAGAAAGAGCTCCTACTCCTCCAGCTGATGCACAAATTATCAACTTCATTTCTGGTGGATCAGACATATGTGGAACTTCCTTTTCAGCAGCCAAGAGGCATGTTAAAGAGACAAAGCTAGAGAATGGGGATAGGCCTATTCGAACCTCAATCCTTACACAGGAGAAAGTTATATCCTTTGATGTGGATGATCGTGTGGATATTCATGATCCTCATCATGATGGTCTTGTTATTACATTGTTTATTTCTAATCATTTTGTTCGCAGGATTCTGATAGATGGATGAAGCTCAGTGAACATCATTCAACTTGATGTCCTCAAGAAGATGAACATCCCTGAATCAGAAATTATCCCAAGATCATCGGTTCTTGTAGGATTCAGTGGAGAAACCAAGAACACATTGGGGGACATTAAACTTCCCATTTACATAGAGGGAGTTAATTCTTTTCAAAAATTTTGTGTTATAGATTGCTTATCCTGTTGCAATGATAGCCTTGGCAGGCCATGGATACATGACATGAAAGCAGTTCCATCTACATATCATCAGTGTGTGAAGCTCCCTACTCCATGGGGTGTGGTGAAGATAGAAAGTGACCAACAAGAAGCCAAAAATTGTTACACTTCATCCATGAAGCCAGCCTCAAGACCCAGGGAGCAATAGCAATTAAAGTATCCTCCAAGAGATGTCCTGGAGGCAAGAGAATAAGATGTGAAAGATATCCTAATGGATCCTCAGGATCCTGAATCCAAAGTTTTTATAGGATCTGGGATCCTCAATGACATAGAACAGGATCTAGTATCCTTCCTAAAGAGGAGAAAAGCTACCTTTTCCTGGAAGCATGAGGACATGACAGGTATTTCTAAAGATATTATTACTCATAAACTTGGCATCGACAGGTCATTCAAACCCATACATCAAAAGAGGAGAATTTTTTCACCTGAAAGGAATGCCATCATCCAGGAGGAGGTAGATAAACTACTCAGAGCAGGTGCTACCTACCAAAGGCTAGTCAATATGATGTTTAAAAAACAAATTGGACACATGATGGAAGTCTATATAGATGACATGGTGGTTAAGTCCAAGAGAGCTGAGGATCACCTTAGAGATTTGAAAGAAGTATTTGATATCCTTGATAAATTCAATAAGAAATCGAATCCTTCCAAGTGTCACTTTGGTGTAAAAGCTGGCAAGTTCCTAGTTTACATGGTGACAAAAAGAGGCATAGAGGCAAGTCCAGAGCAAATCAAGGCGATTGTGAATATTAAGTCTCCTGCCAATGCCAAGGATGTGCAAAGATTGACAGGAAGGATCACAGCCTTGAACAAGTTCATCTCAAAGTCATCAGAGAAATGCAAGGAATTCTATGACATTCTGAGAAAGAACAAGAAATTTGGGTGGACTAAAAAGAATGAGAATGTCTCAAAGCCCTTAAGGACTACCTATCCTCAGCTCCAGCCTTAATGAAACCAGAAAAGGGGGATATATTATCCTTGTACTTGGCAGTTTCTTCTAAGGCGGTAAGTGCAGTCCTTGTAAATGATCATGAAGGTACCCAACATCCTGTATATTATGTAAGTAAAAGTTTGCTTGATGCTGAATCCAAGTATTCACCTTTAGAAAAACTTATCCTTGCTTTAATTATGGCATCTACTAAATTACGCCATTATTTTGAAACTCATGCTATTATTGTTAAGACTAACTTTCCAATTAAGAATGTTCTCAGGAAACCTGAAATGTCAGGAAGGATGGCAAAATGGGCAGTAAAGCTTAGTGCTTATGATATAAGATATGAACCAAGAACTGCCATCAAATCCCAAGCCTTGGCTGACTTTGTGGCTGATTTCAGTAGTGATCTACAAAGGGAAGCTGAATTGGAAGTTCAACAGCTTGAAGAGACTAAGGATCCTTGGATACTCTTCACAGATGGGGCTTCAAATGTCAAAGCAACTGGACTAGGCATACTACTAAAATCGCCACAGGGGGACATAATACCCCACTCAATTGCTTGCGAGTTTCAAACTACTAATAATGAGGCTGAGTATGAAGCCTTAATAGCTGGTTTGCAAATTGCCAAGCACATGAGGATCAGGTATCTTGAGGTACATGTAGATTCATTGTTAATTACTAATCACTTTAATGGTTCTTATGTTGTTAAAGGTGAAAGACTAATCAAATATCTAGAGATAGTCAAGAAATTGGCAGACTCTTTTGCTTCTTTTAGTTTGACACAGGTACCCAGGGAAGAAAATGCAGAAGCTGATGCTCTAGCCAACCTTGGATCATCATTGAAGATTCCAGAGGATATTAAAATTCCCATCATCCACATCTTGGCTCCTGCTATTGAGGATCACACAGCTATGGATATAGTAGAGGATTCTGCAATCGTACCTAGTGACGGTGCACAGTCATATTCAGGATCCTGGATCCTTCCAATCATGAGATATATACATGGAGAGATTCCTACAGGAGAAAACCCCAGAGCTTTCAAAGTCAAGGTATCTCAATTTACAATATTGAATAAAATGTTATATAAACGATCTCTTGCAGGTCCATATCTAAGGTGTATCGAGGATCCAGAAATCCAAGAAGTCCTGAAGGATTTTCATGAAGGAGATTGTGGAAACCACACTGGGGGCAGAGCACAATTCTCAAGGATCCTTAGAATAGGATACTATTTGCCTACTATGAAGAAGGATGTTGTGGGTTATGCAAAGAAGTGTGATGCTTGTCAAAGACATAGCAATATCCATCATCAACCAGCGGAGCTCCTGCATCCTATATCCTCTTCTTGGCCATTCATGAGATGGGGAATGGATATAGTTGGCAAACTTCCCAAAGCACCAGGAGGAAAAGTGTTTATGCTTGCTGTTAGGGGAGGATATCTTAATGACCCGTGATCCTCAATTATTATCCTGCTTGGTGATCCTTACTTCTGTGTCAGTTAGTGATCCTCAGAAGTGCTTCAGGATCAGGATCATGGATCATCCTAAGGATCCTTATACTAATGATTATTCACTTTGAATTCGATATTGTTTTGCAGGAGTATCAACTTGGACTTGGTCTTGGCGATATTCCTGGAGCATATTCTAAGTTAATTCCTCACGTGCTTGGCCAGAAGTGGACGTTATGGAGTCGTGGAGGACTTGCACCATTTGTGGAATGTTAGTTAGAGTAGATATTTTCTATTTTTAAAGGGGTAGCGAGCTAATTAGACAACACTTGGCTATTTTTTGGCTACACACACTCGTACAACTGCACTCACCAGCTCTCGGCAAAACACTTAGCATTTTTCATACATTTCTACACGATACACTATAGTGATCCTTGTACTTAGCTCTCTATCATCCAAAGTTGTAAAAGGATTATTGTTTAATTTGAGTTGGTGATCGGTAGTTTCCATCACCCGAGGTTTTTTATGCCGGAGATCATTCATTGATCAAGGGCTTTTTCCTCGTATAAATCTTTGTGTCTTCTATGCAATTCATTTCATAGTGATCCTCATTGTTGTTTACCAATTCAAGCATCATTCCTCACAACAAAGATTTGGTTGCATTATCCTTGTGTGATTTTTGACCAAAACAGTTTGGCGCCCACCGTGGGGCAATTGTTGCTTCATTCCTAAGAAATTCTCATTTTTGTGATCATTTCGGTTCGTTACATCCAAGCAGATGGCTTCATCATCAAAGAACACCTCCAGTGCGATGTCTGCAGTCAATTCATCCCAGGGCATTCCACATTTGCCTCCACCACCTTCTGGACCTCAGAAAAATGCCGAGAAGAAACCAACTCCCATTTTCTCAAAACCTCCAACTTCTTCTGCTTCTTATACTCCCACTACTAGTGACTTGTTTACTCTGATTTTGCAGATGAAGGAGCATATACAGCAGCAGGATAAGACCAATGAAAGGATTCTTAGAGAAATTGGAGACATCAAGAAACAGAAGAGATCGGCAGAGGATCATTCCCCACTGATGCCCAGATCTTTAAATTTCGATACTCCCGTTATAACTTCTCAACCTTCAGTGGTTCCAGACATTCAATATGTGGGAGGACCAAAAGGAGTGCATTACGGATCATCAGCAATGACTCAGGCTTCAGGGTCATACTTCCAACCAGCAGGATCCCATCCTCAGCATATAGGATCCTTCGTAAGCTCAGGAGGATACTCAGGAGCGCAGCATATTCAAGGGTTCTGGCCATTTCAAGGATCCTCGCAGGTTCAAGGATCCTCCTATGCTCTAGGATCCTCCCAGGTTCAAGGATCCTCTCAGTTTCAAGGATCCTCGCAGGTTCAAGGATCCTCCCAGGTTCAAGGATCCTCCCAAGTTCAAGGATCTTCTTACGTCCCAGGATCCTCGCAGGTTCAAGGATCCTCTCAGTTTCATGGATCCTTCCAGATTCCGGGATCCTTAAGGAGTTTGCAATCAGGGAATTCCGATATCCATCAGGGAGATTTCATTCCAATGCAGACCATTGCTTCTACTGGTCCATCGGTCATTCCAGAGCCTCAATAATATGGATTCACATCCGCTCTTCCTAATTTGAATCCAATGGGAGGTAACGCTTTCAATAATTCTTATACCACTAACCATGGCCTTATGCAGGATACAGGTATCAATCATGCCTCACTCTATAGCTTGTGAGTTCCAAACTACTAACAATGAGGCTGAATATGAAGCCTTGATAGCTGGTTTGCAAATTGCTAAGCATATGAGGATCAGGTATCTTGAGGTACATGTAGATTCTTTGTTAATCACTAATCACTTTAATGGATCCTATGTTGTTAAAGGTGAAAGGCTAACCAAATATTTGGAGATAGTCAAAGAATTGGCACTCTCATTTGTTTCCTTTAGTTTGACACAGGTACCAAGGGAAGAAAATGCAGAAGCTGATGCATTGGCTAATCTAGGATCATCTTTGAAGATCCTGGAGGATATAAGTATCCCCATTATCCATATCCTGGCTCCTGCCATCGAGGAACATGTGGCTATGGAAATAGGAGAGGATTTTACAATTATCCCTAGTGAGGATACTCAATCTCATTCAGGATCATGGATCCTCCCAATCATGAGATACTTACAACATGGAGAGATTCCTACAGGAGAAAACCCTAGGGCTTTCAAAATTAAGGTATCTCAATTCACAATTTTAAATAATATGTTGTATAAACGATCTCTTGCAGGACCATATTTAAGATGCATTGAGGATCCTGAAATTCAAGAAGTTTTAAAAGACTTCCATGAAGGAGATTGTGGAAACCACACTGGGGGCAGGGCATTATTCTCAAGGATCCTGAGGACATGATACTATTGGCCAACTATGAAGAGAGACGCTGTGGAGTATGCTAAGAAATGTGATCCTTGTCAGAGATACATCAATATCCTTCATCAACCAGCTGAATTTTTGCATCTTATATCCTCCTCTTGGCCATTTATGAGATGGGGTATGGATATAGTTGGTAAGCTCCCTAAGGCACCTGGTGGAAAAGTGTTCATGCTTGCTATGACTGATTACTTCTCCAAGTGGATAGAGGCTGAAGCTTTTGCCCAAGTCAGAGAAAAGGAAGTTATATCCTTCATTAAAAGAAATATTATAACTAGATTTGGTATTCCTTCTGAAATTATATGTGATAATGGTTCCCAATTCATTGGGGGTAGAACTACTAACTTTTGTGACAGCTGGGGGATTAAAATGATAACATCAACACCAGTCCACCCACAAGCTAATGGTCAGGCAGAATCATCCAATAAGATCATCATCAACAATTTGAAGAAGAAGCTTGGATCCAAGAAAGGGAAATGGGCAGAAGAACTACCTTATGTGCTTTGGGCTGATAGGACAACTCCTAAGAATGCTACAGGCCAAACTCCATTCTCTTTGGTATTTGGGGCAGAATCAGTGATCCCTACAGGAATGGTGGTTCCAACTGCTAGAACAAGTATTCGTGATCCTGAGGAAAATGATGAGAACTTGGTTCAAGATCTGGATACTATAGAAGAAATCAGGGATTTGGCAAGGATAAGGATGGCCAGTTATCAGCAAAGGATGGCTGGTGCTTACAACAAAAATGTCAGGATCAGGAAGTTCCAAATTGGTGATATGGTGTTGAGGAAAGCATTTCAAAATACCACTAATCCTGCTGATGGAAAGTTGGCACCAAAATGGGAAGGACCTTACTTGATTGAAGCTGAGGCAGGAAAGGGGGCATATCGATTGCTAACAATGGAAGGTGATTTGCTACCTAGAGCCTGGAATGCTGTCCATTTGAAGAAAATACTTCATGTGATAAGGATTCATGATCCTCACATGATGAGTATCCTTAAAGGATCCTTAAAGCACAGATGATCCTTATTTTGGTAACATTCTAATCTCAAACTATTTCGTTCTCTTATTTTCGCATATAAGGATAAGGATCCTGCATCCTTTATCCACCTTTCACGTGATTCTGAGTTTTGAAGGTTCAGGTATCCTTAGCAAAGGGTTGATTATCTACAGAAGCAACCAGTTATTTGGGCTTGACCCTAGTTTCGCCAGTAGCGCACGATGATCCTGGTATAGTTCATGGCAGTGGGACCAGTACTCGCTTTAGGGGCTGATAATTCCATTGTACTGGCTATACCTAGGATCCTACTGTTATGGGTGAAATTCTGAGCCCATATCCTAGAAAATATCTTGACATATATCTTGGTTATATAGTATATGTTTACATCCGGGATGCTGATTCAGGATATTGGTAACATCCTGAATGGTATCCTCAGGATTACTAACGGATTATGTGCAGGTACGTGGGTTAGAAGCTATCAACGGTCACGAAGACTCATTCCGCGGAAGACTCGGTCCAAGTCGTTCAAATGAAGACGTTGAAGCCGTATTACTCGGTCAATAACGTTCACAATGGAATATTCGGAGTACCCCATATTTGTAGGGATTATTGTTTGTAGTTCATTACTATAAATAGGTGGGTATACCAGATCGAATAGGACATCACATTTTGCACTCGTTACACTCTAACACTCGCTCTCTAGCAAGCTTTCACTCTCACACAAAAAACATTGTAACACATAGCGATCTGGTCTATATCCTGCACTGTATCCTGAAGTTTAAGCAATAAGAAGAACAAGGAAGCTGCGATTGTCAGCTCCCGAGGTTTTATGCCGGCGATCTAGATTGATCAAGGGCTTTCCTCGTACATCTCGTGTCATTTCCTTTACTTTTTGCTCATCGTTTGCTCATTGTTTGATCGTAGATACAGCTCAATATCCCGAGTCGTATCCTGAATACTGATTTTCTAAATAACTCAACAAGCATATTTTCTATACACTTTCTAGCACACTACCTCACATTACTAATTTGATCACTTAATTACTTCGGTAATTTTTGACCAAAACAATTTGGCGCCCACCGTGGGGCAAGTGGTGCTCTCTTTACTAAAATTTTTTGTCAAATCGATAATCGGTTTTCTATTTTCAAAACTTTTTGCCACATTGTCCAGAATGGCCTCAAGATCAAACATGAGTTCCTCTACTGTGTCTGCTATGACTTCTGCTACTACCGGTTCGGCGCTTCCACCACCTCCTCCAAGGATGCCAGCCTCTACACGACCTCAGGATATTGTCCCTACTTGCAGTGTTCAGGAATCTGCTCCCGTTTTAGCTTCTAACGATGAAATTTTAACCTTATTTGGAAGTGTGCAGGAACAAATGAGGCAGCAACAGGAAACAAACCAAATGCTTTTAAGGGAAATACAACTCCTGAAGTCTGGCTCGAGCAGATCTGCTGAGGATATTGTCACTCCATTACATCCCAGAACGTTGAACTTCAGTTCAGCTATGTATACTGAGGATAACAGGGGGAATATTTTGCCCAACCTTCCTCAGAATCATACTCCTGAAATACCCTCCTCGGTCAGGATGTCGACCATAAGGAGCTCAGGATATGCTTCAGGATATGGGCAAAATCCTCCAACGGGTAACATGTCAAATAATAATAATACTCATGCTACTAACAATAGTGGATCTTTGCAGGATACAGGTGTGACGTCAGCGCTTACTAGGGAACTTCAGAAGTTGAAGGACATGATATCTAGTGTACCCGGGGTGGTCCAGCCGATCCCGGAAGTGTCCCAAGACAGCCACAAGATATCTCGTTTTGCATATCCTATCTGTGATGCTGAGATCCCAAAGAGATTCCAAACCCCCAACATGAAGCTTTACGACGGAAGTACGGATCCTGAGGAGCATATTGCTCAGTATAGGGAAAGGATGGAAATTAACCCTATCCCTCCGGATCTCAAGGAAGCATGCTTGTGCAAGGGTTTTGGTTCAACCTTGACAGGATCAGCCTTGAAATGGCTCTTGGATGTTCCTCCACATTCGATTACCTCTTTTGCTCACTTAGTAAATTTATTTAATAGTCAGTTTTCTTGTAGTAGAAGTTTTGAAAAATTAACAAGTGATCTCTACAGGATAACACAGGGGCCACAGGAATCCCTTAGGGATTATGTGAACAAGTTCAGCCGGGAATCCCTAGACATTCCTCATCTTGATGTTGCAACAGCTGTGCAAGCTTTCAAGATGGGGTTGCAAAAAGATTCTCAATTTTATCAAGACCTTGTAATGAACCCATGCAGGAACTTGGATGAAGCTCGGAACCGGGCCCAAAGATATATTCGGTTGGAGGATGACAGAAAGATGCAAGAAAGGATGAACTCATCTAACACTTATGAGTCAACTAACAGGAAGTCAGAATCCTCATTCAAATCATATCGGCCTAAGCCATATGGTAGAAGTGAAAACAAGAGAGTGAATGCTGTCGAAGACGAGGATCCTGAAGAGTATCCTGAATTATCTGAATATTGCTTTTCTGTTAACATTCCTGAATTGATGTATGCCATGCAGGGTCTAGGAGACAAGGCTAGATAGCCTCGAAAGAATCAACAAAAAGCCGATTGGAAAGACAAATCAAAATGGTGTGCTTTCCACGAAGATTTCGGACATATGACTGAGGATTGCATCGCTTTAAGGAAAGAAATAAGCTATCTTCTAAGCAAGGGATATCTGAAAGATCTCTTGGGAAGAAAGAAGAATAAGGGTCAGGATACTGAGAAGGATCCTGAGCGAGCAGCATCACCTCCCGCGGATGCCAAGATAATCAACTTCATTTCGGGAGGATCCGACATTTGTGGGACTTCGTATTCGGCAGCAAAGAGACATGCAAAAGAAGCTAAGGCCGAAAGGGGGGATAAACCTGTCAGGATGACTACCCTCACAACTGACAAAGTGATCACATTTGACGCTGATGACAGGGATACTGTCCAGGATCCTCACCATGATGCTCTGGTAATAACTTTATATGTGGCTAACCATTTTATACGCAGGATATTGGTTGATAATGGCAGCTCCGTCAACATAATCCAACTAGAGACGCTGAAAAGAATGAATGTATCTCCAATGGATATCACTTCAAAGTCTACCGTGCTTGTTGGGTTCAGTGGAGAGGCTAGAAACACAGTGGGAGAGATAAAGTTGCCAGTATACATTGAAGGAGTCAACTCGATACAACGTTTCTGTGTGATGGATTCTCTATCCTGCTATAACATCATACTAGGAAGACCGTGGATTCACAATATGAAGGCTGTACCATCAACGTATCACCAATGCATCAAGATACCTACCCCTTGGGGAGTTGTCAAAGTTGATAGTGATCAGCAGGAGGCGAAAGAATGTTACTCATCCTCGATGAAATGCTCAACCAAGCCTAGTGCAGCATAGCAATTAAAGACGCGGGCCCAGGATATCGTGGAGGATCCGGAGCAGGATGTGAAGAAAGTTATCTTGGATCAGGATAACCCCGATATTTCGGTGCTCGTAGGAACCAATATCCCTCAGGATATTGAAGAATAGTTAATTAACTTTTTGAAATGCAGGATGTCAACGTTTGCATGGAAGCATGAGGATATGACAGGCATATCCAAAGACATCATCACCCACAAGCTTGGAATTGATAAATCATTCAAGCCTGTTCAACAAAAAAGAAGGAAGTTTGCTCCTGAGCGGAATACGATTATTCAAGAGGAAGTTGAGAGATTATTGAAGTCCAGAATGATTAGAGAGGTTAAGTTCCCAAGGTGGCTAGCAAATGTAGTTGTGGTACAGAAGAAAAATGGGAAATGGAGAGTTTGTGTAGACTACACAGACTTGAACAAAGCTTGTCCTAAAGACCCATTTCCTCTTCCCCACATTGATGCAATGGTAGATGCTACTGCCGGGCATGAAATGCTGACCTTCATGGACGCATCCTCAGTATTTCAACAAATCCAAATGGAGCCTTCTGACCAGGAAGACACTGCCTTCATGACACCAACAGGTATTTATTGTTATACAGCTATGCCTTTTGGTTTGAAAAATGCAGGTGCAACATACCAAAGATTGGTGAACATGATGTTCAAAGATAAACTGGGGGACACCATGGATGTGTACATCGACGATATGGTGGTAAAATCAAAGAAAGCTCAGGATCACCTCCAGGATAGGGAGCGTTTGATATCCTGGATCAGTATAACATGAAGCTGAATCCTGCTAAGTGCCATTTTGGAGTGGGGGCAGGAAAATTTCTAGGATATATGGTGACCAAAAGAGGAATAGAAGCGAGCCCGGAGCAGATTAAAGCCATCTTGGATATTAAATCGCCCTCAAACATGAAAGATGTTCAACGATTAACGGGGCGAGTGGCAGCATTAAACAGATTTATCTCAAGATCCTCAGAGAAATGCAAAGATTTTTATGATATCCTTAAGAAGAACAAAAAATTCGAGTGGGGTGAGAAGCATGAAGCGGCCCTACAGGATTTAAAGCAATATCTTTCAACCGCACCTCTACTGATGAAGCCTGAGAATGGTGAACCATTATCCCTATACCTCGCGGTATCAGGGAATGCTGTAAGTGCCGTCCTTGTAAAGGACCATGAAGGTCAGCAATATCCTGTTTATTATGTTAGTAAAAGCTTGTTAAATGCCGAAACTAGATATTCTCATTTGGAAAAATTAATACTAGCATTAGTTATAGCATCAACAAAACTTAGACATTATTTTGAGACTCATAGGATCCATGTTAAAACAAATTATCCTGTCAAAAATGTGCTTAGGAAACCAGAGATGTCAGGCAGGATGGCTAAGTGGTCAGTAAAGTTGAGTGCTTATGATTTAGTATATGAACCTAGGAATGCCATAAAGTCTCAGGCTTTAGCTGACTTTGTGGCTGATTTTAGTAGTGACATTCAGGATGAGGTAGACCTAGAAGTTCAACAGTTAGGAGAATCCTCAGGATCCTGGACATTATATACTGATGGTGCATCTAATATAAGAGGAGTAGGATTAGGAATACTACTAAAATCGCCACAGGGGGACATATTACCCCAGGCTATTAGGTGTGAATTTCCTGCTACTAATAATGAGGCAGAATATGAAGCTTTAATTGCAGGATTAGAATTGGCTAAGAGTATGAGTATCAAAAATTTACAAGTATATGTTGACTCTTTGTTAATTACTAACCATTTTAATGGATCCTATGCAGTTAAGGGTGAGAAATTGATTGAATATCTTGATATTCTCAAAAAATTAGCAGGATATTTCGATGTTTTTACACTTGAAAAGGTACCAAGGGAGGATAATGCTGAAGCGGATGCCTTAGCAAATCTGGGATCATCAATCAGGATACCGGAAGGGACCCAAATACCAGTAATACATGTCTTATATCATACAACGAATCCTCAGGATAAAGAAGTAGCGGATATTCAGGATCCTGGAGTGGAATATCCTGAACAGGATCCTAAATCCTGGACAGCTCCAATTCTGAAATATCTTAAAGATGGACACATCCCAGAAAATGAAAATCCTAAGGCATTTAGGATGAAGGTATCACGATTCACTATTATAAATAATATTTTATACAAGAAATCTCTTGCAGGACCATATTTAAGGTGCTTAGAGGATCATGAAGCCAAAGAAGTACTTCAAGATATACATGAAGGGGACTGTGGTAATCACACTGGGGGCAGATCATTGTTCTCGAAAGTATTGAGGACAGGATACTTTTGGCCAACAATGAGGAAAGATGCTGCAGAATATGCTCGAAGATGTGATGCATGTCAAAGGCATAGTAACATACTACATCAACCAGCTGAACCACTATATCCTGTAGTTTCCCCTTGGCCATTCATGAAATGGGGGATGGATATAGTAGGAAAGTTACCAAAAGCTCCGGGAGGAAAAGTATTTATGTTAGCAATGACGGATTATTTTTCTAAGTGGGTTGAGGCTGAAGCATTTGTTCAAGTTAGAGACCAAGAAGTAGTATCCTTCATAAAGAGGAATATCCTGACTAGGTTTGGAGTACCAGCTGAGATCATTTGTGATAATGGGTCCCAGTTTATAAGCAAAAGGACTACTGACTTTTGTAAGAGTTGGGGAATCAAAATGATCACATCTACTCCGGTACATCCTCAAGCGAATGGACAAGCCGAATCCTCGAACAATATAATAGTCAATAACTTAAAGAAGAGACTTGGAGCCAAAAAAGGAAGATGAGCGGAAGAGTTACCCTTTGTTTTGTGGGCTGATAGGACAACGGTGAAGAATGCAACTGGCCAAACCCCGTTTTCCTTGGTATTTGGAGCGGAGGCCATGATTCCAACAGAAATGACGATACCTACTGCAAGATCTTTGCTACAGAATCCTGAACATAATCCTGAAGTCTTATGTCAGGATTTGGATACTATAGATGAAAAAAGAGACGCAGCAAGACTAAGGATAGCAGCATATCAACAAAGAATATCCAGAGCATATAATAAGAACATAAGGACTAGAAGATTTCGAGTTGGTGATTGGGTGCTAAGAAAGGCTTTTCAAAATACCACTAATCCTGCCGATGGCAAGCTAGCTCCGAAATGGGAAGGACCTTATGAAGTCGAGTCAGAAGCAGGGAAAGGAGCATACCGACTCAAAAATATGGAAGGGGATATGCTACCAAGATCCTGGAATGCAGTACATTTAAAGCTCTATTTCAAGTAAGAGTAAAATTTAATGTCTATCTCAGAATGGTATGTATTCTATTTATTTTAAATATATTTGTTTATTATTTTGAACCCAATACTGACTTAGGCATCGGAGGGGTGTTAGCCAAGCTAACACCCACCCTAGTTTACAATTGTTTTGCAGGATATGTTTCAGGATATAGCTCCAGGATATATACTCAGGATAATTCGAAAGATTAGAGGATTGGCCCCCTCTCTCACGTTTAAGGGATCCTGGTCCCTTCAAAGGTTTAAAGGTATTCACCTTTCTTTCGAATTAGGTTTAAACACCTCGCCTGGAGCGCAAGTTATCTAGGTATAGTTCAAGGTAGCGGGACCAGTTCATGTAAAAGTGGCTGACAATTTCGTTACTGTTGGCTATATCCTGGATCCTAAAGGTATATGAGGATTGATCACCCTCTCTCACGAAAGAATATTTTCATACTCTCTAAGGTTTAAAGGTTTTCACCTTTCTAAGAATTGGAGTTTATACACTCTCGCCTGTAGCGCATGAAATTTAGGGTTTATCCCCAGATATCAGGGTTTATCCCCAGTATGCTAAGGATATATTTCAGGATATCAGGGGTTCTGCCCTTGGGCATTCGGAATTCATTCGAGTCAAAATAAAAATACATTTGTGTTTTTGTCGAACACAGGGGACATATATTATACTGTGCAAAGGATGGATCCAAGTTTATAAGTATGCACTGGGGACAAACTTATGATAAAGGATTGGAACTGATTCTCTAAGAATCTCTGGTATGATCTCTCCTTTTTGTTTGGACAATTTATAGGTTATATTTCAATATCCTTTTCAAGATATCTTTCAGGATATCTCCCAGGATACATTTATGATATATGTTCCTAAGAATGTTCAAACCAAACAATTTTCACAAGTAAAATTTATATGTTAATGACAAAGTCAAAAGAGTGGTTATATTATTAACATACCAAAAGATGTGCTCTTAGTTTCACCTCAAAACAAGGCCCATCCACTAAGAGCACTAATAGTTTCTTACCATATTTACCCAACAATCGAAGGTTTCATCTCAAACCGAGACCCATCCGCCTCCAACTGTTGTATTGTTCAAAAAGCATGCAGGAAATGTAAATTGTTCAGGTGCAGGAAAGTAAAGTGCGGAAAAGTAAATTGTTTAAGGGACTACAAACCAACATTCAAATTCAAAAAGGTGGGCTCTGGCCTTGGCACGTATATCCGTCATCGCCCACCTAAATGCCCTCACACAGCGGCATCTCCTCCAACCTTCTCAGACTTCTCAGCACCAGCATCCTGACCAGCATCTTGAGCAGCATCCTCACCAATGTCCATCCCAGTATCAGCTCCAGCATCCTTCTTGTCTCCAGCCTGGACCACCACCTCTGCTGACTTAGAAGACTCACTGGCTTCAGCAGGAAATGGCACAGCTTTGCCTCCGAGCTCCTTTAACTTCGCCACCCAGGATTCAACTGGCCAAGATGGACAAACAAGGCCCGTCTCCTTGGCCTCGTAGGCCATCTTGATGCGTGCTTGTAACAGGGAGACGATAGCAGAAGCCTTGATTCCCTCCCAGAAATTGATCAAGGCTTGATCATGATCCATTTGAACGGTGGCAAGTTTGACCTCAGCGTCTTGGGTGACCTTCTTCAGCAGGCTTTCGTAGTGCCGGGTCTTCGCTTCAGCAATGGCACCTTGGTCAGTAACGGTGCTTTCGAGCTGTTTGATCCTGGCTTCATGAAGTGCCACAGTACCACAAGCGTCATTGTACAAATGGAGCAGATGCTGGAGGCCCTGCACATCAATTACAGGTATAAAGTTAGAATATATGTTGACCAAGATATCCTACCAGGATATCCTGTTAGGATATACGTGTAGGATATATGTGCAGGATATACATGAAGGATATGCGTCAGGATATTACCTTGTTAAGGAAGGATGTCATTGGCTCCAAGGAATCAGAGAAGCTGAGTTCGTCATAGGAGAACCCTTCTGAGCCTGGAGCACTGACTTCAAGACCCTTCCTCTTTTTCGCTGTGGAAGCACGGGTTCTTGGATTGGCCTTGGGAGCCGGGAGTGGCTTGGAGCTAGTAGCAGCAGGAGTCTCCTTCTTGACTGTGGTTGGAGTTGGATAGCTGTCGAGTTCATCAAGGTCTAGATAGACTGGAACTTTGCTGGAATCTGCACACAGGGAGTAAAATTCTAAATCTCTCCTAAGAATATCAAATAAAAACATCTGTGTACAGGATATCTTGCAGGATTCTTACCAGACATGTTTGCGCTTGAAAGAGGGCTTGGAGTTGGTGGAGATGGATTAAAGCTTCTCTCTGTTTCTGAAAGCAATCTGATGGCGTCTATTCTTTTTTGAGAATCAGCAAGGGGAGGTGCGATCTCCCTGAAATCAGCTGCATACACAGACAGAGAAAATAAAATTCATTAGCTCAGGATATGAGACAGAATAAGAGACAGGATCATTCTTAAACCCTAAGTCCTACCCTTTCTCAACCATCTCATCGGATAATCCGTTCCACCAGGGATTGAATCCCTTTTTACAAAGAAAAACTTGGATTGCCAACCATCCTCGTTCCTGGTGGCACGAAGTATCAATGGGTCACCGGAAGTAGAATAAAATAGGAATCTAGATGAGCCATGGCATCTAAGCTTGTAGGCTAAAGGGAGATCATGGACGGAAAGGGCAGGTATGTGGTTTCTCTTGATTTGGTCAAGAACAGACAAAACACGCCAGAGCATTGGCATGGTTTGGCTGAAAGAAATTTTGGTGATATTAAAGAACTCGGTGATGAAGTCCGGAAAGGGGAATCGTAACCCTAAGGTAAAGGGGAAGGCATTGAAACATATCCACTCGTTGGAAACCATATCTGACCGGATTTCTCTATCAAAGGGTCGGAATATAGTTCCTTCTGGAAAGATACCGGAGGATTTCAAGGCTGACAGGTGGGCACTGTCAAAGGTGCATGTCTCATTCTCCGGTTCTTGGAGAAGATTCTGTTGGATGAATGTGGGAGCCGAGTCGCCTGAACTGGACCTTGTTTGCCTAGGCATTTGGTCGCCTGAATTTTCGCCGGAGAAAGATAAAAGATGAATATGAAGATGAGGGAGAGAATATTACCTTTTTCCTTGTCGATTGTGGTTAAAAAAGGAGATGAGGATGAGAAGATATAGGGCATGATGAGTAAATATAGGCCGGGTGGTTGAAAGCTGTCACATCAATAGTCTTATCTCTTAATTACCTCGGCCACCGTGAAAAATGTAACCGTTAGTGCAGGATATCAAACGGTAACATTTTTGGGGACAATTGTTATGGGTGAAATTCTGAGCCCATATCCTGGAAAATATCTTGACATATATCTTGGTTATATAGTATCTGTTTACATCCGGGATGCTGATTCAGGATATTGGTAACATCCTGAATGGTATCCTCAGGATTACTAACGGATTATGTGCAGGTACGTGGGTTAGAAGCTATCAACGGTCACGAAGACTCATTCCGCGGAAGACTCGGTCCAAGTCGTTCAAATGAAGACGTTGAAGCCGTATTACTCGGTCAATAACGTTCACAATGGAATATTCAGAGTACCCCATATTTGTAGGGATTATTGTTTGTAGTTCATTACTATAAATAGGTGGGTATACCAGATCGAATAGGACATCACATTTTGCACTCGTTACACTCTAACACTCGCTCTCTAGCAAGCTTTCACTCTCACACAAAAAACATTGTAACACATAGCGATCTGGTCTATATCCTGCACTGTATCCTGAAGTTTAAGCAATAAGAAGAACAAGGCAGCTGCGATTGTCAGCTCCCGAGGTTTTATGCCGGCGATCTAGATTGATCAAGGGCTTTGCTCGTACATCTCGTGTCATTTCCTTTACTTTTTGCTCATCGTTTGCTCATTGTTTGATCGTAGATACAGCTCAATATCCTGAGCCGTATCCTGAATACTGATTTTCTAAATAACTCAACAAGCATATTTTCTATACACTTTCTAGCACACTACCTCACATTACTAATTTGATCACTTAATTACTTCGGTAATTTTTGACCAAAACACCTACGTATAATGGTAGACGTACCATACATCCGTTCTTAAGGTTTCTAATGTTTTCACGTTAGCTAAGGTTTTGGCATTTTCATGCTACTAAGTTTGGATAGTCGCCAGTTAGGGCCATACTCCAGTTCATACGCGATCCTTGGGCTTGTCCCCAGTTATCCTTGGGCTTGTCCCCAGTTATCCTTGGGCTTATCCCTAGTTATCCTTTGGGCTTGTCCCCAGTTGCTAACTTTCATCTTATATTGGCTTAGTCCCAAGTTATGTTCTATTTCAGGTATTCGAAGTTAAACAACCAAGGATCCTTGATCCTTACTTCTTACTAAGGTTTGTCTTATGGTTATCCTGGTTATAGTATTAAGGGTTAGGATCCTAACTTGGATCCCTAGGTATGATCCTTAACTATTTTGATTTTATTATTTATTTGAATAACCCTTGTACTTTGACAACTGAACTCATGATCCTTAAAATGTACCACCTTTTGGAATTTTTCAACTATAGGATATTTGATCCTGGATCATATCCTAAATATTTTTCTATCTAATTTGTTCAACTTTTCTTATTCAGACAAGTGTATATCAAAACAATTGAAAATTAAAAGGACAAACAAGGATAACAACACAAGATAGGCCAAAAAAGATTAAAGTTATTTTATTAACAAAAGTTTAACCGTCGAAGGTTGTCAAAATTGCCAACCCACGTTTCTACCAGCAAAACGTGGCCCGTCCACATGGGTTGGCAACGGGTGTCCATTGTTTATGCGGTTATAGCAAGCGCAGGAAATTAAAGGCGGCAGGATCACAATGGCTTCATCCCCCAAATAGAGGATCCCTCCACCATTTGTAATCCTACCTATTGTTCAAAGGATCATCCATGATCCTCAACCCAAATTACTATTGTTTAAGTACAGACCAACCATTGTTCTTCAAAACATCATCAAAAGAAAAACCATAACCAAACTAAAAAATGGGCTCCAGCTACGTCTAGAAATGTCCTTCATCGCCCATTCATGCAGCCTACACCTTCGCTGCACCATCATCCCCTCCAGCTCTAGTATCCTTCGCATGATCCTTGCCACTACCACTAGCCTCGATTGCCAGGACCTCATCAGCCTCTTCAGCCTCATCAGCATCATCCTCCAACTCAGCCAGCCTGGCCTTCCAGCCTTCCATGTTCCAGCTGCTCCTATCAAATGCGGGATCCTGAGCCTCTTGAGCCATTTGTAGCTTGGTCTTGTACATGGCTATGGCAGCGGAGACCTTAGCTGTCACACCCCCAAAATCCACACGCGGAGTATCACCGCTTGGAGGCGTGACTGACCAGGATCAAGCCATCAATCATATCAAACATAGTATTTAAGTGTAAAAATAGAAAAATGTAATTCATCTTGACATGACTGATGTTCATAACCAAACATTGTTTAAGTAGCGGAAGCATAATAATGAAAACCCAAAGTAAGTTATAAGTTCAAATAACGTCTACGATCCGTATCCCACAACGACCTGCTCCCTCCTGTGCAAGCTCCATATATACCTAAGGTCCTGCAAGGCATGCAAGAGAGAGTCAACAACTAGTTGAGCGAGTTCACAGTTAATAGTTCAGTAATAGTATAGCGTGAGTAGTAGTATGTTCGTTCGTTACAATGTATCGTATTAGTTTCCATCGCGGCCAATGTCCTTGGCAGGTGTGCGAAGATGTTGGGGAAGGTCTTTCCCCAAGTTTTTCTAGACTAGGTTTGTTCGTATCGCGGCCAATGTCCTTGGCAGGTGTGCGAAGATGTTGTAAATTTAGTTCGCGGCCAATGTCCTTGGCAGGTGTGCGAAGTCAGTCATAATATCGCGGCCAATGTCCTTGGCAGGTGTGCGAAGATCGTTCAATAAGTGTTACTAGTCTAGCAGTAGGTTCTGTCATTCATGTATGTACAGTAATCACCAAATCCCCATTCCCCCCTGGGAACCCCATGCCTTGGCTTGTGTGAACTCACCTTGGTTTTGCTCGGTATGCTAAGTATGTGCTCGCAAGTAATTAATCACGTCCTATAGTATTCACGTATAATCAATCAGTTTACGTTCACTAAGTTCACATGTAAGTGTAAAAGTCTGTTACAACGCATCAATATTCATCGAGTAGCACATTGTACGTATTCCATGATCATACCAGTCATGCTCATCATTTAACAGCAGTTAATCAATCTAGTTAACATTTAACAGATCTAACCAAGTTACTGTGTGCTGATTTTTAACTCGGCGAAACACACTTGTTTCGTCGGATATTCCTTCGACGAAACACAATTCTGTTTCGTCGATTACCCTTTGGCGAAACCCAAGACCATAATTCCATGTGCAGACAATTCATAACAGACAAACACTAATAATCATATCACCTATTAAACATGGCAGCATGTCGATAATATATGTTGTTCTTTTATAGTGGCCGACATTTGTTATTAATCCCATGTTATTATTGGACCGATTTTAAGGTAGTGGGCTGCAAGTATTTCACGTGAAAACATGGCACAATTAATCATGACTGGTACTATATATATATACATGTATGTTCAGATTTTATAAGAGCATATCATCAACATAGATCATAGATAACACGTGACACTTATCAAACCATTACAAGATCAAGATCATCAATACAATATCATCCATCATGGCCGACCACCCCTAAACCTCTATGTTTTTTATTGGACCGAACACCCTTTAGTGGGCTGCAATACTTGAATGGTTCAAGGTAATTATTCCTATCATGCACATGTAATTGTGTATATTAAATTAAGAGTCAGTAACTTTATTGAGTCTTTCAAACACTACACATGATGGTATTATTATTGTCACACAAGCACATGCATTCCAATCAACATTAATAATAAAATATATATATATACAGCCATTACCATCATGCATTTATAACCAGAGCAGATCAATCATGAGCAAACGTAGCACAACAATCAGACCATAACCATCATGCAGATCGATCAAACGACTAAGATATAACATCTAACACATATACGAGAATTGGAATGCTTAAAATAATCAAACCACAATCGATTAAAACTAACCGGAAAGTGTAAAACGATGATTTGGATCAATGAATAATCTTCTGTGGATACTAGGTTGCCGTCACAAGTCTCTAGGGTTTCTGGTTCTTGATAAAAAAATGTCTAATCTATACGAGACCTAATATTTATACGTAACAGACCCTTTGGGCCTTAACGGGCTCGGCGAAACACTTTGGGCCGGCGAGACACCCTGTTTCGTCGAGTTGCTATCTGGCGAAACACATCTTGTATCTCGTCGAATACTTCATGGTTTAATCTATCTAAGAGTTTTATAATAATTCTCATATTATCTCCTCAATCACATATATGCGACAATCACAATAAAATACGTTTCATTATAACACATACACGTAGTTACAAGTCAAACAATCAAACAGTCACAGTCAACGTGTAATAAATGCGAATAAAGAATGTCGGAAATTCGAGTTGTCACATTATCCCCAACTTGAAAGAAATTTCGTCCCGAAATTTAGCATGCAGTTACTGAGGAAGCTAGTAGTGTGACGTTGTTTACCTGTATCGTATCGCGGCTCCCCGAGCAGGTTTGCGAAGATTACTGGTTTTCTTGGGGTGTCACATTATCCCCCCGTTGATTTGGAATTTCGTCCCGAAATTCTGCATTGGTAGCTTCAGCCTCAGTAGTAGTTGCTTGGTTTCCGAATAACTGGGGATATTTGAGTTCCATTTGATCTTCGCGCTCCCAGGTGAACTCTGGGCCGCGGCGGGAGTTCCAACGAACTCGTACAAGAGGGATTCTCGTGTTCTTGAGGACCTTAACATCCCGGTCCGTGATTTCAACAGGTTCCTCGACAAAGTGCAACCGCTCGTCGATAGTGAGTTCCTTTAAGGGAACTATGTGGGTCTCATCTGACGTACACTTCTTCAGATTCGACACGTGAAAAACATTATGAACTGCACTGAGTTCAGGTGGTAAGTTCAATCTGTAAGCCACTTTGCCTATTTTCTCACTAACCTCGAAAGGTCCAACATATCGTGGATTTAGTTTGCCGCGTTTGCCAAAACGAACCACACCCTTCCAGGGTGAAACTTTGAGTAGCGCTCGATCCCCAACCTGGAATTCGAGTAGTTTTCTATCTTTATCAGCGTATGCTTTCTGACGGTCACGAGCTGCCGCCATGCGTTGTTGTATCTGAGCTATCTTTTCAGTAGTATCAACTACCATTTCTGGACCTGTGATTTGACTATCTCCCACCTCTGCCCAACAGAGAGGTGACCGGCATTTACGCTCGTACAATGCCTCGAATGGAGCAGCTTTAATGCTGGTGTGGTAGCTGTTATTGTATGAAAATTCCACAAGTGGCAGATGTTTTTCCCAACCATTGCCAAAGTCAATTACGCACGCCCGAAGCATGTCTTCTAGAGTTTGAATAGTGCGCTCCGACTGCCCATCTGTCTGAGGATGATAAGCTGTGCTCATGTCTAAACGAGAGCCAAAAGATTTATGCATTGCTTGCCACAGTTCTGAAGTAAAACGTGCGTCACGATCAGAGGTGATGGAGGTTGGCACCCCGTGCCTTGAGACCACTTCTTTTAAGTAAATGTCTGCTAAGGTAGAGAACTTGTCTGTTTCTTTGATAGCCAAGAAATGAGCCGACTTTGTGAGTCGATCCACGATCACCCAAATAGTATCATTTCCGCGCTGAGATCTAGGTAGGCCAGTAACAAAATCCATGGAAATTTGCTCCCATTTCCATTGTGGTATTTCAGGTTGTTGGAGTGGTCCTGAAGGTTTCTGATATTCCGCCTTGACTCTCGCACAAGTCAAGCATTTGCTAACGTATGTGGCTATGTGGGCCTTCATGCTAGGCCACCAATATGTAGTTCTGATGTCGTGGTACATTTTATCCGCACCTGGATGTACCGAGTAACGGGACTTATGAGCTTCATCCATTACAAGCTCGCGTAAGTTACCATAGAGTGGGACCCAGATGCGTCCTGTTACGTAATAAGCGCCGTCTGCCCTTTGTTCTAATCGTTGTCTTGAGCCACGTAGGGCTTCAGCCCTGACGTTGTCTGGTTTCAATGCTTCTATCTGAGCATCTCGTATCTGAGAAGGAAGACTAGACTGGATAGTAAGTTGCAATGCTCGCACGCGCTTAGGCGCGGTGTCCTTTCGACTGAGGGCGTCAGCCACAACATTGGCTTTGCCTGGGTGGTACCTTCTGTTTGAAGATATTCAGTTCAACCCATCGTCGCTGTCGCATATTCAGTTCTTTCTGTTTGAAGATATGTTCGAGGCTTCTGTGATCAGTGTAGATTGCGCACTTGGTACCATACAAGTAGTGTCGCCATATCTTAAGTGCAAAAACAACCGCTCCCAGCTCTAAATCATGCGTAGTGTAGTTTCGTTCGTGAATCTTAAGTTGGCGCGAAGCATAAGCAATAATTTTATCCCTCTGCATCAATACACATCCAAGACCTTGGATAGATGCGTCGCAGTAGACTACGAAATCGTCCGTGCCTTCCTGCACTGAGAGGATAGGTGCGCTACAAAGTCTATCCTTTAAGTGCTGAAACGTTGTTTCCTGTGCGTTACTCCAACGGTAAACAACACCTTTCTGTGTCAGTAGTGTAAGCGGCTGAGCAATCTTTGAGAAGTCTTTGATGAACCTTCTGTAGTAACCCGCCAAACCCAAGAATTGGCGTATTTCTGTTGGTGTATGAGGTGCAGGCCAGTTCTTGATCGAATCCACCTTGGATGGATCTACATGAATCCCATCCTTGTTTACCACGTGGCCTAAGAAGTGGACTTCACGAAGCCAGAAGTCACATTTGGAAAACTTAGCGTATAACTGTTCCGTTCGCAGAAGTTCCAGTATAAGTCGTAAATGATGCTCGTGCTCCTCCTGACTCTTCGAATAAATCAGGATGTCGTCGATGAAAACAATGACGAACTTGTCGAGATAGGGTTTGCACACCCTGTTCATAAGATCCATAAATACGGCAGGCGCGTTCGTTAGCCCGAATGGCATGACCATAAACTCGTAGTGGCCGTAGCGAGTTCTAAATGCTGTTTTAGAGACGTCCTCATCCCGGACTCTCAGCTGATGGTACCCTGACCTTAAGTCTATCTTGGAGTAGTAGCTCGACCCTTGCAGCTGATCGAATAAATCATCTATGCGCGGAAGAGGATAACGATTCTTAATCGTTACCTTGTTGAGTTCACGGTAGTCTATACACATGCGGAAGGTACCGTCCTTCTTCTTTACAAATAGTACTGGAGCTCCCCAAGGCGAAGAGCTAGGACGTATGAAACCCTTTTCCAAGAGTTCTTGCAGTTGCTTAGACAGTTCTTCCAGTTCGGTTGGAGCTAAGCGATAAGGTGTTCGAGCTATAGGTGCTGCTCCTGGAGCTTGTTACTATGAGTTACCAAAGGTTCTTAACCAGCACGAGGAATGCGGATGATCTTTTCTTTGCAAAGAGTCTCTGCTCGATGTTGAGGTAGCCAATCCATACCAATATCGATGTCGAAACCATCACAACGTTGGGGTCATTCCTAGTATCACCCTGACCAATCACGAACACTCGACCCCTGGCACCATTGCCGTCGTTATTACCCCCATTGTTGCCTCCATTGTTATTCCTGTTTCCTTGGTTGTGGTTCTGATTCTGGTTCTGGTTCAACTGTGGGCCGTGTCTCTTGAATTAACCTTCAGCACCACACGGATGACATCCCTTGTTACCCTGCTGTTGCTGCTGATTCTGTGGAGCTTGTGGTTACTGTTGTTGGTTCTGGTTTGCAGGACGTGAGCTTCTACAATCTTTGGCTCCATGACCAAGCTTGTCGCATCATTGACAATGATTTCGGTTGCACTGCCCGCTGTGGTGCAAGTTACATCGTTTGCACTTTGGGTGGTTTCCCCTGTATCCACCCTGCCCTTGACTACTAAAAGGTTGCTGACCAGGACCTTGGTTGTCATCGATCTTTCACTGCTGTGCCTGGGACGGATTCGTAGTCGAACCCTTGCTAGAGGTTCCATCTCACTTTCATTTGTTGTCACTGGGAATAGCAGAAGTAGTAGTAGTAGCACCAATACGTCTAGGCAGCTTGTTCTGTTCCGCTGCCTGGTCTACGAGACGATGGGCAAGATGAGTAACATCTTGAATAGTAGCAAGTTTAGCCGTCTTCACATGGTTTTGAATTCCTGGTACTAAGCCTTTGAGGTACAGCCCAAAGCTCTTTATGGGAGGATCCACCATAGTTGGACACCAAAATTGCCAATTTGTTGGATCGTTATTGTGCACGCTTCTATCTCTGACCCTGTCATCTTCATGTTAAAGGACTCCACTTCCAACTTGTGGATGGTATCATAACTACTGTATTCTAGTTTGATTAGTTCCTTGAATTCGTCCCAAGGGGTGGCATTAGCAGCCGCCAGCCCCAACATCGTAACTTGCGCGTTCCACCAAGTTAACGCAGTGCCTTCGAGAGTATCAGTGGCATATTTCACCTTACGAGCCTCAGGTCATTCGCACATTCGAAGACCGATTCGAGTTCCTCGAACTAATGGAGGAGTCCAACAGCTCCTTCAGTGTCGTTGAAAGTAGTAGGACGACAGTCCATAAAAGTCTTGTATGTGCATACAGGTGGCTGAGCGTGTTGACTTGTCGTGTGCGTAAGAGTAATCAAAATTAAGCACAAGTGTTGAGTTACAAGAGTAGGATCTAAAAATCCTAGAGTAAGTGGTGATGGCAGGTTACACCTCCTGTCTGGGTAGCTGCGAGTGCTGCAGTAACTTGTTCAGTGATCGAAGCCGCCAACTGGGCTTGTGTTAGGTTAACGCGTACACCCATGATCTTGACATCAAGGAGAACATGTGGGTGAGAGGTTCGCGAATAGTGCGAAGAGAGTGAGCACACAAGTGTTCTCATGCAACAACAATTAGTGAGCATTGTAATCTAAGCATACCACGAGCAAAGTTCTATGTAATTCTAGTATGTAGGCAATAAACATAAACCTTATTACCTAGGATGTCGAGTCTTGCACGTGGAGCGAAGCGTCGTTGTGGATCGTTGAGAGCACTGTTCTGGTTATAGTCTGGTTTTAATAAAATCGTTTTCCCAATATTAAAACCGAGTTCTCTATAACCAATGGCTCTGATACCAATCTGTCACACCCCCAAAATCCACACGCGGAGTATCACCGCTTGGAGGCGTGACTGACCAGGATCAAGCCATCAATCATATCAAACATAGTATTTAAGTGTAAAAATAGAAAAATGTAATTCATCTTGACATGACTGATGTTCATAACCAAACATTGTTTAAGTAGCGGAAGCATAATAATGAAAACCCAAAGTAAGTTATAAGTTCAAATAACGTCTACGATCCGTATCCCACAACGACCTGCTCCCTCCTGTGCAAGCTCCATATATACCTAAGGTCCTGCAAGGCATGCAAGAGAGAGTCAACAACTAGTTGAGCGAGTTCACAGTTAATAGTTCAGTAATAGTATAGCGTGAGTAGTAGTATGTTCGTTCGTTACAATGTATCGTATTAGTTTCCATCGCGGCCAATGTCCTTGGCAGGTGTGCGAAGATGTTGGGGAAGGTCTTTCCCCAAGTTTTTCTAGACTAGGTTTGTTCGTATCGCGGCCAATGTCCTTGGCAGGTGTGCGAAGATGTTGTAAATTTAGTTCGCGGCCAATGTCCTTGGCAGGTGTGCGAAGTCAGTCATAATATCGCGGCCAATGTCCTTGGCAGGTGTGCGAAGATCGTTCAATAAGTGTTACTAGTCTAGCAGTAGGTTCTGTCATTCATGTATGTACAGTAATCACCAAATCCCCATTCCCCCCTGGGAACCCCATGCCTTGGCTTGTGTGAACTCACCTTGGTTTTGCTCGGTATGCTAAGTATGTGCTCGCAAGTAATTAATCACGTCCTATAGTATTCACGTATAATCAATCAGTTTACGTTCACTAAGTTCACATGTAAGTGTAAAAGTCTGTTACAACGCATCAATATTCATCGAGTAGCACATTGTACGTATTCCATGATCATACCAGTCATGCTCATCATTTAACAGCAGTTAATCAATCTAGTTAACATTTAACAGATCTAACCAAGTTACTGTGTGCTGATTTTTAACTCGGCGAAACACACTTGTTTCGTCGGATATTCCTTCGACGAAACACAATTCTGTTTCGTCGATTACCCTTTGGCGAAACCCAAGACCATAATTCCATGTGCAGACAATTCATAACAGACAAACACTAATAATCATATCACCTATTAAACATGGCAGCATGTCGATAATATATGTTGTTCTTTTATAGTGGCCGACATTTGTTATTAATCCCATGTTATTATTGGACCGATTTTAAGGTAGTGGGCTGCAAGTATTTCACGTGAAAACATGGCACAATTAATCATGACTGGTACTATATATATATACATGTATGTTCAGATTTTATAAGAGCATATCATCAACATAGATCATAGATAACACGTGACACTTATCAAACCATTACAAGATCAAGATCATCAATACAATATCATCCATCATGGCCGACCACCCCTAAACCTCTATGTTTTTTATTGGACCGAACACCCTTTAGTGGGCTGCAATACTTGAATGGTTCAAGGTAATTATTCCTATCATGCACATGTAATTGTGTATATTAAATTAAGAGTCAGTAACTTTATTGAGTCTTTCAAACACTACACATGATGGTATTATTATTGTCACACAAGCACATGCATTCCAATCAACATTAATAATAAAATATATATATACAGCCATTACCATCATGCATTTATAACCAGAGCAGATCAATCATGAGCAAACGTAGCACAACAATCAGACCATAACCATCATGCAGATCGATCAAACGACTAAGATATAACATCTAACACATATACGAGAATTGGAATGCTTAAAATAATCAAACCACAATCGATTAAAACTAACCGGAAAGTGTAAAACGATGATTTGGATCAATGAATAATCTTCTGTGGATACTAGGTTGCCGTCACAAGTCTCTAGGGTTTCTGGTTCTTGATAAAAAAATGTCTAATCTATACGAGACCTAATATTTATACGTAACAGACCCTTTGGGCCTTAACGGGCTCGGCGAAACACTTTGGGCCGGCGGGACACCCTGTTTCGTCGAGTTGCTATCTGGCGAAACACATCTTGTATCTCGTCGAATACTTCATGGTTTAATCTATCTAAGAGTTTTATAATAATTCTCATATTATCTCCTCAATCACATATATGCGACAATCACAATAAAATACGTTTCATTATAACACATACACGTAGTTACAAGTCAAACAATCAAACAGTCACAGTCAACGTGTAATAAATGCGAATAAAGAATGTCGGAAATTCGAGTTGTCACATTAGCATCCTCCGTGATCTTGCTCTTCTCATAATCAAAATTGATCAGGATTGTAGCTGTCTGAGCTTTGGCATCTTTGAGATCCTTTTGAAGGTCAGCAATCTTAAGATCCTTGAGCAAGGCGACTTATTGGAGGTCAGCAATCTTCTTGTCCTGCTCCTCGACATGCCCAACGTAGTCTTCAATCTCAGCAAATTTCTGCAAAGAAGATAAAGAACAGTTCAAGAACAGGTGATCCTCAAATAAGCTGGATACCTAAAGCAGGGACAAGGATCCTTACTTTGTTGAAGTATTCAAGGAACTGGTGGCGGATCAGGGGCAGACCTTGCAGATCCTCAGCTTCAGAGGCTTTTCTTTTCTTGCCACCCCTTCCTTCAATGGGTGCCTTGGGGATCAAAGCAGTTGGGCTGGCAGGAAGCTTCTTCCTGGAGGATCATACGTTGTCCAGATCGGTCACGCTGAACTTGGAAGCAGATTTTAAAGCTTTTCCAGCACCTGCACATTCAAAGCAAGATAAGTATCCTTATCCTATTTCTATTTAACTATTTATTTAAATCTTTAACTATACAAAAAACAGGATACTTACTTGCATGGTGACTGAGCCTGAGGATACCTCTTGAGAATCCTGGGTGATTGTCTTGAATGATCTTGTTTCAGGACCGAGTCTTCTAAAAGCAGCAAGCCTTTCCTTGGAATCAGGAGACGGTATGAGGTGTGAAACAGTGACAGCTGCATAACATAAAATAAAAGGGTGTTAGTGATCCTTATACAAAAACAAGACTATCTGGTGATCCTTCTCAGGATCCTCTGTCCTACCATGGGTGGACCACTTCCTTGGTAGATCCTTTCCGTTTGGAATAGAATCCCTTCTGACAAAGAAAAAACGTCGTTTCCAGTTTGTATCGTTCTTGGTGGCTTTAAAAATGGGGTGTTCTTCACCGGGTTTTCGCTTAAACAGATATCGGTGGGATCCAAACGTCGTGAGATCATACATCTCTGTTAGTTCCGACATTCCTAAATCAATCCCTTCCTGCTCGATGATCCTTTCAAGGGTATATAAGACCCTCCAGATCATCGGCATAGCTTAGATGTAGGAGATGCCGGTAAGGGAGAAAAAGGATTGGGTAAAGGCTGGAAAAGGAAAGGTGTATCCTATGGTGAATGGGGTAACAGGAAAAGCTACCCATGTCTCAGAAATATAGTCGCTCAGAACAGTGGGATCGAAGGGTTTGAAAAAGGTGTTCGCCGGAAAGCAGTGCCGGATCTTATCTACTTGTGGATAAGAAAAGCAAAACCTCTCATTCGCTGAATCTTTGATGATCCCTTGACTCTTCAAGGGGCTATTCTTCTGGTGATCCTTGGCGGGGGAGGATCGGAGCACCATTCTTAACGTGATGTTGGTAAAGAAAGAAAAATAGAGTAAGAGAAGGAAAAATGGGAAAAGAGATACCTGATTGATCTTCGGATGAGAATTTAAAGGGAGTTTCTCTTGGATTTAAATGCAAATTGATCCTATCTCTAACTCCTATTTATAATGATGATTTGCAGGATAGTCACTTCAGTGACGTCAGGTTTGCAACGGCTAGTTCGATCTTAACGGCTATTTATCCGTTAGTTTGTTGCGGATAAGATCAACAAAATACAACTCGTTTATTTACAATATTACTCCTTATATTTTGGGGGCAATTGTTAGGGGAGGATTTCTTAATGACCCGTGATCTTCAATTATTATCCTGCTTGGTGATCCTTACTTCTGTGTCAGTTAGTGATCCTCAGAAGTGCTTCAGGATCAGGATCATGGATCATCCTAAGGATCCTTATACTAATGATTATTCACTTTGAATTCGATATTGTTTTGCAAGAGTATCAACTTGGACTTGGTCTTGGCGATATTCCAGGAGCATATTCTAAGTTAATTCCGCACGTGCTTGGCCAGAAGTGGACGTTATGGAGTCGTGGAGGACTTGCACCATTTGCGGAATGTTAGTTAGAGTAGATATTTTCTATTTTTAAAGGGGTACCGAGCTAATTAGACAACACTTAGCTATTTTTTGGCTACACACACTCGTACAACTGCACTCACCAGCTCTCGGCAAAACACTTAGCATTTTTCATACATTTCTGCACGATACACTATAGTGATCCTTGTACTTAGCTCGCTATCATCCGAAGTTGTAAAAGGATTATTGTTTAATTTGAGTTGGTGATCGGTAGTTTCCATCACCCGAGGTTTTTTATGCCGGAGATCTTTCATTGATCAAGGGCTTTTTTGTCACACCCCCAAAATCCACCTGCGGAATACCACCGCTTGGAGGCGTGGCTGACCAGGATCCAGCCACCAATCATATTGAACATGCAGGTTAAAAGATATAAAAGTTTAACCAATACAATTGGTGTCCAAGCAAAACATAGTTAAGTTGCAAGCGGAAGCATAACGTTTAGAATCAAAACATAAGTTTAATTGTTTCAAGGTTTAACATGGCACGCAGCTGTCAATGTCCCACAACGACTCTCTTCCATGCAAGCTCCAGCTAAGAACCTATTGTCCTGCAAAGCATGTAGTAACGAGTCAACAACAAGTTGAGTGAGTTCACGGTTGGGTGTTCGTTTTAAGTTGTTTCGAAAATAGTTTCCTTTATCTGGCATCCTGCCGTGGGGGTTACCCCATAGTTGAAAACGTGACTTGTTTATTCCCGGTTACTCTGGCTATCCAGCCATGGGGGCTACCCCGTGTTAGTTATCTGGCATTTCGGCCCTGGGGGCTACCCCATGTATACACTAAACTCGTTACCGTATCGACTGCTGACTGTAGTCATGTTTATGTGCCCTGAAACTGTCAATGTCTATCATCATTAACGTGCCCCAGATCCATTAGTTCACGCCCGTCCTCTGCGGCACGGTGTGAGGTTTGTCAGACCTAAATAGCGCTATCTAACTAATGACCCGCTCGCCATTGGCCCGGCGATTAAGTCGATACAAAGATGAGGGACTTCGTGATAGAGTTTTGGTCTAGTACGAGTTATCTATCCGTGAGGACGAGGAATTACATTCCTGAACCGATGCTGTCCTACCCAAGGAGGACGAGGAACCCGCGTTCCTTAACCCCATTCCCAACCCAGGGAATCCCATGCTTTGTAGAGGGTGTGAACTCACCTTGGTTTGCTCGGCAGATACACAGAAAGGTCAATCAAGTTGTAAGTGGTCAATTACGTCCTAACATAGATACCATTCAAGTCAGGTTCGTATTTAGGTAGTGCACGTATGTTTCTACACGTATGCTAGCACATTGCATGCAAGTATCAATCATGGCAATCCACAACATTCACGTTCAATCAGTAACGTATAAGGTCCATGCATTAGGCCCAAATACTCGGCCCGTAGCTATGCAAGTCCATACATGATCAAGTGGTCTCGAGTCGAGACTGTGCGGTCTCGAGTTGTAGCCCACAAGCTCTCGAGTGGCAACTGAGGAGGTCTCGGATCATGCATGTATTGGTCTCAAGTCGCAACCGGACTCGCAACCCTGGTCTCGTGTCATGTTGTTTTGTGTTGATGTCGTGTGGTCTCGAGTCGAGACTATGGGTTCTCGACTCGCAACCTGAGTCGCAAACTGCAGTCTCGAGTTATCATGTTCCTGGTCTCGAGTCGAAACCAGAGGTCTCGACTGGACATCAGCTGATTCTGCACAGTGTACTATCCAATAGAGTTTTGATTTCATGCAACAGTTGTGTACTATCCACTAAACATGTTTTCTTGTCTAACAATTTACTAAAATGGATCAAACAAGTATTTTTCAAATGTTCATAGCATGTTCATATCATATTCAAACACATTCAACATATATTCAAATATTCATATCCTCATTCAACACATGTTCATCCTACATAAACTCTTGCATTTTTCGGACAAGCATCATAACACCTAAACTAGATACCAAGACCATCAAGAAAAACATTTGTTCCGTATCTTCATAAATCGGATGATCATAACAAATCATCTAACTATCATTCTTATCATTCAAGCTTATCTTAGCAAGACATTTATCATTCAACATTCATGCTTTCCACAAAAGAGGATGTTTGTTCATTTTATGCATTTGGAACCAAGCATGTATCAATAGCAACAAGAACTCATCAAACCGATCAAACACCTTAATCATGCATAAAACTTTAACTAGCAAACACATTACCAAGTATCTTCATCACACATAACTATCAATTGAAATATTGCACATCATCCTCAACCGAATATAGCACATAACATAAATCACTAACCGGTTAAGTTTTCAAGGGAGATCTTAGGCTTGAATCCGAGAGCTCTTGTGTTGCCGGTTGAACCCAAGAAGGAGGATGAGGGGAAAGATGAGGTTTGATCTTTAGGGTTTTAGTGAGAGGGAATGTAGGAGAGTGTGTGTGAGGGTGAGTGTGGGTTGCCCAAAGAATGGCAAGGTTAGCTATCACTAAGGATTATATACTTGTTCCACATTGGTGCACCCTAATGGGTTTCGGATGAGGTGCACGGCCCAACCGGCCCATATGTTGCACTGTTCACTCGAGACCACATGGTCTCGAGTCGTGTTCATGGTTCTCGGCTCACTTAATCACACTCATACATACAAGCATACATATTAACATAACATATAATCACATAGGATGTTCACATATATCATTACACCAATACGTCAACTAGTCACATAATGTTTCAAGTAGGTTACACTAAGATACACGAAAGGTTCTAAATTTCGAGTTGTCACATCATCCCCAAGTTGAAAGAAATTTCATCCCGAAATTTGGTAAGCACTCACTGAGGAAGCTAGTTAAGTTGTATGTTTTTCCCGGTTTTCCTGGGGTTTCACATCCACCCCCCGTCGAAATTCCGTAGCTTCAGCCTCAGTAGTGGTTGTACTGTTTGCGAACAGTTGGGGATACTTTTGTTTCATCTGATCTTCGCGCTCCCAGGTGAACTCTGGGCGGCGACGTGAGTTCCAACGAACTCGAACGAGAGGTATTCTAGTGCTCTTGAGGACCTTAACATCCCGGTCCGTGATTTCGACTGGCTCCTCGACGAATCGTAACTACTCGTCGATAGTGAGTTCCTTCAGAGGAACTACGTGGGTCTCATCTGACAGACACTTCTTCAGATTCGACACGTGAAAAACGTTGTGAACTGCACCGAGTTCTGCTGGTAAGTTCAGTCTGTAGGCCACCCTGCCTATCTTCTCGATGATTTCAAAAGGTCCAACGTATCGTGGGTTGAGTTTGCCTCGTTTACCAAAACGAACCACACCCCTCCTGGGTGAAACTTTGAGTAGTACCTGCTCCCCAACCTGGAGCTCAAGTGGTTTCCTGCCCTTATCGGCGTAGACTTTCTGACGGTCACGAGCTGCCGCCATGCGTTTTCGTATTTGAGCGATTTATTCGGTTGTTTCTACCACATGTTCTGGGCCAGTGATCTGACTATCCCCCACCTCTGCCCAACAAAGAGGTGACCGGCATTTACGTCCGTACAATGCCTCAAACGGAGCAGCTTTAATGCTGGTGTGGTAGCTGTTATTATACGAGAATTCCACAAGTGGCAGATGCTTTTCCCAGCGGTTGCCAAAGTCGATTACACATGCACGAAGCATGTCTTCTAAGGTTTGAATAGTGCGCTCGGACTGCCCGTCCGTCTGAGGGTGATACGATGTGCTCATGTCTAGTCGTGAGCCAAAGGATTTGTGCATTGCTTGCCGCAGTTCTGAAGTGAAACGTGCATCTCGATCCGAGATAATAGAGGTGGGCACCCCGTGCCTCGAAACAACTTCCTTGAGGTATATTTCTGCAAGAGTGGAGAATTTATCCGTTTCCTTGATAGCCAGGAAGTGTGCAGACTTGGTAAGTCGATCCACGATCACCCAAATAGTATCGTTTCCGCGCTGGGATCTAGGTAGGCCAGTAACAAAATCCATGGAAATCTGCTCCCATTTCCATTGTGGTATCTCTGGTTGTTGGAGTAGGCCTGAGGGTTTCTGGTATTCAGACTTGACTCTCGCACAAGTCAAACACTTGCTGACGTAAGTTGCTATGTGGGCCTTCATGCTAGGCCACCAATATGTAGTTTTGATGTCGTCGTACATTTTATCCGAACCCGGATGTACCGAGTAGCGAGACTTGTGTGCTTCATCCATCACAAGCTCTCGTAGGTTGCCATAGAGTGGGACCCAAATGCGTCCCGTTACGTAGTAAGCACCGTCTTCCTTCTGTTCTAAGCGTTGCCTTGATCCGCGTAGGGCTTCAGCCCTGACGTTTTCTGGTTTCAGTGGTTCTATCTGGGCAGCTCGTAATTGGGAAGAAAGGCTAGAATGGATCGTGAGTTGTAAAGCTCGCACGCGCTTAGGCGTAGTGTCCTTTCGACTGAGGGCGTCAGCCACAACATTGGCCTTGCCCGGGTGATACCTGATTGAGCACTCGTAGTCATTCAGTAGTTCGACCCACCGTCGTTGTCGCATATTCAGTTCCTTCTGCTTGAAGATGTGCTCGAGACTCCGGTGATCGGTATAAATGGTGCACTTGGTACCGTATAGGTAATGTCGCCATATCTTAAGTGCAAAAACAACAGCTCCCAGCTCTAAATCATGTGTAGTGTAGTTCTTTTCATGAACTTTGAGTTGGCGTGAGGCGTAAGCTATAACTTTATCTCGTTGCATTAATACACAACCAAGACCCTGAATTGATGCGTCGCAGTAGACCACGAAGTCGTCTGTGCCCTCTGGCAATGAAAGGATAGGTGCGCTGCAAAGTCTATCCTTTAGATGCTGAAATGCTAACTCCTGTGCGTTTCCCCAGCGATAAACAACGCCTTTCTGCGTTAGCGAGGTGAGAGGCTGTGCAATCTTGGAAAAATCCTTATTGAACCTCCTGTAGTAACCTGCCAAACCCAAGAATTGGCGAATTTCCTTTGGTGTACGAGGTGCAGGCCAGTTCTTAATCGAGTCTACCTTGGATGGATCAACGTGAATCCCATCCTTGTTCACCACGTGGCCTAGGAAATGGACTTCACGAAGCCAGAAGTCGCATTTCGAGAACTTTGCGTAAAGCTGTTCTGTTCGAAGGAGTTCCAAAATGAGTCGTAGATGCTGCTCGTGTTCCTCCTGACTCTTAGAATAGATCAGGATGTCGTCAATAAAGACTATAACGAACTTGTCCAGATAAGGCTTGCACACTCGATTCATCAAGTCCATGAAGATCGCAGGTGCGTTTGTCAGCCCGAAAGGCATGACCAAGAACTCATAGTGTCCATAGCGAGTTCTAAAGGCTGTTTTGGAGACGTCCTCTTCTCGGACTCTCAGCTGGTGATAACCCGATCTCAGATCGATCTTCGAATAGTAGCTCGACCCTTGCAGTTGGTCGAACAAGTCGTCAATACGCGGTAGAGGATAACGATTCTTCACCGTCACCTTGTTGAGTTCCCGGTAGTCGATGCACATTCTGAAGGTACCGTCCTTCTTTTTCACAAATAGCACTGGAGCTCCCCAGGGCGATGAGCTAGGACGAATAAAACCCTTATCCAAGAGTTCTTGCAGTTGCGTAGAGAGTTCTTCCAACTCTGATGGAGCTAAGCGATAAGGTGCACGAGCTATAGGCGCAGCTCCAGGAGCTAGTTCAATCTGGAATTCGACTTGGCGATGTGGCGGAAGACCAGGTAATTCCTCAGGAAATACCCCGGGATAGTCGCGTACCACGGGGAAATCTTCTATCTTCTTCTCTTTCTCTGAGGTGTCAGTAACGAGAGCCAAAATGGCAGTGTGGCCCTTTCGCAAGCACTTCTGGGCCTTAAGAAGGGAGATGACGTTCTCAACGGCACTCCTCTTGTCGCCACGAATCATGAGAGGTTCACCACGAGGACCAGGAATACGGACAATCTTCTCGTTGCAAAGGATCTCTGCTCGGTGTCGGGATAACCAATCCATCCCAATAACAATGTCGAAACTACCCAAGACGATAGGAATAAGGTCGATAGAGAAGGTCTGGTTAGCGAGCACAAGTTTACACCCCTGGACTACGTGTGTGGCTTCTAAACTCTTACCGTTTGCTAGCTCTACAGTGTGCTTGTTGTTCAAAGGTGTTGGGATACGCTTAAGCATTTGACTAACTTCTAGTGACATGTAGCAAGTATCGGCACCCGAATCAAATAAAACTGTAACGTAAAAGTCGTCGAGAAGGAACTTACCCGCCACAACATTGGGGTCGTTCCTCGCTTCACCTTGGCCAATCACGAACGCCCGCCCCCTGGCACCATTGTTGTTGTTGTTCCCATTGTTACCATTCCCCTTATTGTTGTTGATGTTGTTGTTGTTCTGGTTCCTGTTCAGTTGGGGACAATCTCTCTTGAAGTGGCCCTCAGCTCCACACTGAAAGCACCCTTTGTTATCACCCTGCTGCTGCTGGCGTTGGTTCTGTTGAGCTTGCTGACGATTCTGATTGGCGGGGTATAAGCTCCTGCAATCCTTTGCAGCGTGACCTGGCTTGTTGCACCGATGACAGTTGCCCCTGGTGCATGGCCCACTGTGGTGCAGGCTGCAGCGATTGCATTTGGGGTGATTCCCTTTGTACCCACCATGGCTTTGACCACCAGATGATTGCTGACTAGGGCTCTTGTAGTCTTCCGTCTTTCTCTGCTGGGACTGAGACTGAACAGAAGTCGACCCCTTGCTTGAAGTTCCATCCCATTTCCGTTTGTTGTCGCTAAGAGCACCTGAAGTAGCGGCCGCACCTATGCGCTTTGGCAACTTGTTCTGCTCCACCGCCTGATCCGTGAGACGGTGAGCCAATAGCACAACTTGCTGGATGGTAGGGAGGTTTGCTGAAGTCACTTGACTTTGGATTTCTGGCACTAATCCCTGAAGAAATAGTTCGATGCGTTTGATGGGAGGATCCACCATAGTAGGACACAAAATTGCCAGTTCGTTCGACCTTTTCACATAAGCTTCAATTTCCGACCCTGTCATCTTGAGGTTGAAGAATTCTACCTCCAGTTTGTGAATCTCATCCCGACTGCAGTATTCTTCCTTGATCATATCCTTAAAATTCTCCCATGGGGTGGCGTTGGCAGCAACCAACCCCAGCATTTGGACCTGAGCGTTCCACCATGTGAGAGCTAAACCCTCGAGAGTACCGGTAGCATACTTCACCCTGCGCGCCTCAGGGCATTCGCACATTTCGAACACAGATTCTAGTTTCTCAAACCAGTGGAGGAGACCTACGGCTCCTTCAGTGCCACTAAAAGTAGTTGGTCGGCAGTCCATGAAAGTCTTAAAAGTGCACATGGGTGGCTGAACATGTTGACCTATCGAGGGTGAAAGAAAAGACAGAGTTTAACACAAAGGTTGGTTCACGAGAGTAGGATCTAAAGATCCTAGAATGCGTTTGGACTGCAGGATATACCTCCTGCGTGTGCAGCTGCCAGTGCCGCAGCAACTCGTTCGTTAATCAAAGCCGTCAACTGGGCTTGTGTCATGTTTACGCGTCCAGACATGATCTTCATATCAAGAGGAATGTGAGTGAGAGGGGTTCGCGAAAATGCGATGACAGAAGTGAGTAAGCACACATGTGTTCAAGCAATCAGTAGTTATACTAGCCAAGCATACCATGAGTAATGTACTATGTAACTAACAAGTAGGCAATATATACACAGATCATATCACCTAGAATGTCGAGCCTTGCATGGGGAGTGAAGCGTCGTTGTGGATCGTAGAGCACAGTACAGGTTATAGTCTGATTTTAATAAAACTTTTTTTCCCTTATTAAAACCAAGTTCACTATAACCAATGGCTCTGATACCAATCTGTCACACCCCCAAAATCCACCTGCGGAATACCACCGCTTGGAGGTGTGGCTGACCAGGATCCAGCCACCAATCATATTGAACATGCAGGTTAAAAGATATAAAAGTTTAACCAATACAATTGGTGTCCAAGCAAAACATAGTTAAGTTGCAAGCGGAAGCATAACGTTTACAATCAAAACATAAGTTTAATTGTTTCAAGGTTTAACATGGCACGCAGCTGTCCATGTCCCACAACGACTCTCTTCCATGCAAGCTCCAGCTAAGAACCTGTTGTCCTGCAAAGCATGTAGTAACGAGTCAACAACAAGTTGAGTGAGTTCACGGTTGGGTGTTCGTTTTAAGTTGTTTCGAAAACAGTTTCCTTTATCTGGCATCCTGCCGTGGGGGTTACCCCATAGTTGAAAACGTGACTTGTTTATTCCCGGTTACTCTGGCTATCCAGCCGTGGGGGCTACCCCGTGTTAGTTATCTGGCATTTCGGCCCTGGGGGCTACCCCATGTATACACTAGACTCGTTACCGTATCGACTGCTGACTGTAGTCATGTTTATGTGCCCTGAAACTGTCAATGTCTATCATCATTGACGTGCCCCAGATCCATTAGTTCACGCCCGTCCTCTGCGGCACGGTGTGAGGTTTGTCAGACCTAAATAGCGCTATCTAACTAATGACCCGCTCGCCATTGGCCCGACGATTAAGTCGATACAAAGATGAGGGACTTCGTGATAGAGTTTTGGTCTAGTACGAGTTATCTGTCCGTGAGGACGAGGAATTACATTCCTGAACCGATGTTGTCCTACCCAAGGAGGACGAGGAACCCGCGTTCCTTAACCCCATTCCCAACCCAGGGAATCCCATGCTTTGTAGAGGGTGTGAACTCACCTTGGTTTGCTCGGCAGATACACAGAAAGGTCAATCAAGTTGTAAGTGGTCAATTACGTCCTAACATAGATACCATTCAAGTCAGGTTCGTATTTAGGTAGTGCACGTATGTTTCTACACGTATGCTAGCACATTGCATGCAAGTATTAATCATGGCAATCCACAACATTCACGTTCAATCAGTAACGTATAAGGTCCATGCATTAGGCCCAAATACTCGGCCCGTAGCTATGCAAGTCCATACATGATCAAGTGGTCTCGAGTCGAGACTGTGCGGTCTCGAGTCGAGACTGTGCGGTCTCGAGTTGTAGCCCACAAGCTCTCGAGTCGCAACTGAGGAGGTCTCGGATCATGCATGTATTGGTCTCGAGTCGCAACCGGACTCGCAACCCTGGTCTCGTGTCATGTTGTTTTGTGTTGATGTCGTGTGGTCTCGAGTCGAGACTATGGGTTCTCGACTCGCAACCTGAGTCGCAAACTGCAGTCTCGAGTTATCATGTTCCTGGTCTCGAGTCGAAACCAGAGGTCTCGACTGGACATCAGCTGATTCTGCACAGTGTACTATCCAATAGAGTTTTGATTTCATGCAACAATTGTGTACTATCCACTAAACATGTTTTCTTGTCTAACAATTTACTAAAATGGATCAAACAAGTATTTTTCAAATGTTCATAGCATGTTCATATCATATTCAAACACATTCAACATATATTCAAATATTCATATCCTCATTCAACACATGTTCATCCTACATAAACTCTTGCATTTTTCGGACAAGCATCATAACACCTAAACTAGATACCAAGACCATCAAGCAAAACATTTGTTCCGTATCTTCATAAATCGGATGATCATAACAAATCTTCTAACTATCATTCTTATCATTCAAGCTTATCTTAGCAAGACATTTATCATTCAACATTCATGCTTTCCACAAAAGAGGATGTTTGTTCATTTTATGCATTTGGAACCAAGCATGTATCAATAGCAACAAGAACTCATCAAACCGATCAAACACCTTAATCATGCATAAAACTTTAACTAGCAAACACATTACCAAGTATCTTCATCACACATAACTATCAATTGAAATATTGCACATCATCCTCAACCGAATATAGCACATAACATAAATCACTAACCGGTTAAGTTTTCAAGGGAGATCTTAGGCTTGAATCCGAGAGCTCTTGTGTTGCCGGTTGAACCCGAGAAGGAGGATGAGGGGAGAGATGAGGTTTGATCTTTAGGGTTTTAATGAGAGGGAATGTAGGAGAGTGTGTGTAAGGGTGAGTGTGGGTTGCCCAAAGAATGGCAAGGTTAGCTATCACTAAGGATTATATACTTGTTCCACATTGGTGCACCCTAATGGGTTTCGGATGAGGTGCACGGCCCAACCGGCCCATATGTTGCACTGTTCACTCGAGACCACATGGTCTCGAGTCGTGTTCATGGTTCTTGGCTCACTTAATCACACTCATACATACAAGCATACATATTAACATAACATATAATCACATAGGATGTTCACATATATCATTACACCAATACGTCAACTAGTCACATAATGTTTCAAGTAAGTTACACTAAGATACACGAAAGGTTCTAAATTTCGAGTTGTCACATTTTTCCTCGTATAAATCTTTGTGTCTTCTGTGCAATCCATTTCATAGTGATCCTCATTGTTGTTTACCAATTCAAGCATCATTCCTCACAACAAAGATTTGGTTGCATTATCCTTGTGTGACTTTTGACCAAAACACTTGCTATGACTGATTACTTTTCCAAATGGATAGAAGCTGAAGCCTTTGCACAAGTCAGAGAAAAAGAAGTGATATCCTTTATTAAAAGAAACATCATTACTAGATTTGGCATACCTTCTAAAAATGTTTGTGATAATGGATCCCAATTTATTGGGAATAGAACCACTAACTTTTGTGACAACTGGGGGATTAAGATGATAACATCAACACCAGTCCACCCACAAGCTAATGGTCAAGAAGAATCATCTAACAAGATCATCATCAACAATTTGAAGAAGAAGCTTGGATCCAAGAAGGGAAAATGGGCAGAAGAGCTACCTTATGTGTTATGGGCTGATAGAACAACTCCCAAGAATGCTACTGGCCATACTCCATTTTCTTTAGTGTTTGAAGCTGAATCAGTGATCCCTATAGAGATTGTAGTTCCTACTGCAAGAACAAGCATCCGTGATCCTGAAGGAAATGCTGAAAACTTGGTTCAAGATTTGGATACCATAGAAGAACTTAGGGATTTGGCAAGGATAAGATTGGCTAGTTATCAACAAAGGATGGCTGGAGCTTATAACAAGAATGTCAGGATCAGAAAGTTTCAGGTTGGTGACATGGTGTTGAGGAAAGCATTCCAAAATACCACAAATCCTGCTGATGGCAAGTTAGCACCAAAGTGGGAAGACCCCTATCTTATTGAAGCTGAGGCAGGAAAGGGGGCATATCGTTTATTAACAATGGAATGTGATTTGCTACCAAGAGCTTGGAATGCTGTCCATTTGAAGAGATACTTCATGTAAGAAGGATCCAGGATCCTTGGCCATCTTCATATCTGATACACATTAAGGATCCTTAGAGGATTTATCTTCCTCATTCTGGTAATGATTTGATTTAAATTTATCTAATCCTTTATTTTACTTGATTATAAGGAGAAGGATCCAGAATCCTCTATCCTTTTTCTCTAAGTTATGAGTTTTGCAGAAGTTGGTGCATCTATGACAAAGGATCAAGTATCCATCGAAGTTTCCTAAGTCTTTGGGTTTATCCCCAGTATTTTGGGCTTGTCCCCAGTTTAAGGTATCTATTACCTTCTACGAATCAGGTTTTTACACCTTCACCAGTTACGCACGATTATCCTAGTGTAGTTAAAGGCAATGGGACCAGTACCCGCTTTAGGGGCTGACAATTTCATTGTACTGGCTGTATTTAGGATCATAAGTATAATGGTAGACGCACCATACATCCATTCCTAAGGTTTCTAACGTTTTCACGTTAGCTAAGGTTTTGGCATTTTCATGTCACTAAGTTTGGATAGTCGCCAGTATGGGCCATACTCAAGTTTGCACAAGATCCTTTGGGCTTGTCCCCAGTTTTTTGGGCTTGTCCCCAGTTGTTTGGGCTTGTCCCCAGTTTTTGGGCTTGTCCCCAGATACTAACTCTTTCTTCTATAGTTGGCTTAGTCCCAAGTTATGTCTCATTTCAGGTTTCCAAAGCTAAACAGTTAAGGATCCTGGATCCTAACTTTATACAAGGGTTTGTCCTTTGGTTATCACAATTGTAAGTGTCAAGGATATAGGAACCTAACTCGGATTCTCTGGTATGATCCCTATTTACTTTAATTTTATTCTTGATTTATCAGTGTTACCCTTATTCTTTTACAACAGGATATATGATCCTAAAATTGTCCCACTTTTTAAACTTTTTAAACTTTTTGACATAAACTGATTTTATGTGACAACCCGTGCTCTTGATCCCAATAAAAAATTTATTATTATTATTATTGTTATTATTATTATTATTATCATTTATTAAAGAATAATAACACGCGATGAGAGAATCGAACTGTTTAACTAATAACTAGAAAATAATGTAATTAATTTAACGTGCATACGTACGTATATATAATAAATAGTGCGTTTATTCATGTGATTTAAAAAAACCGAGCTTATAAATAAAACACAAACACTCAACGGGCTAGTGCACATGGGTCAAGCCCAACTCAACTCCCTAAACCTAAACCCTAACTTATATAAATATAATTCCCCTTCATTATTTTTTGTAAAATAAAAACCCTAAATTCAACTCATCAGTCGCACAAACACACCAGCTCCCCCACCCTCTCCCTCTCTCCAACCCTCACTTCTCTCTCTCTGATGAAGAAACGGCCGACCACCGGTGGGTGGTGGCGGCGCACGGCAACAGCAGTCGCAGAATGCGGTGTCAGACACGGTGGTGGATCGAGGCGGAGGAAGTGTGGAGGTTCACGTTAGATTCAAGTGGCAGTAACGGCAGCGCTGACTTCTCCGGCGACTAGAAGTTGGGACGATGGTGGTGTTTGAAGCAATGATTATCGGTGGTGGTGCAACCAACGGCAGCAGCGGCTATCGGAGTGCTGATTCAGGCCTGTAGCGGTGGCAACAGACACCCATTTATCTCATAGCCTCTTGGTCAGTAAGTGTTGATCAGTAATGGTCTTGTATTCTTGTGATTCATGTCTTGTGCATTTTTGTTGAATTAAAGTATGATTGGAAACATGTAATAAATGATTCAGTGTAAATGATTTAGAATACTAAACAAACGAGTTAGTGGAAATGTTTATAGGTTCACGATTGATTAAAAATAATCCCAAATCTGGTTCTGTTGATATAGGTGGCCTTTAATATGTTTGATAATTATTAAATGATGGTGAAAATATATAGTCCCATTTTATATGAATCATGATGGAAACGGTGGATCCTGTTAGTTTAACTTAGTGGAATAGATTATCAATTTCTACATGGCAATAGTTTAACGGTGGATACATTTTATATGAATTGGTTGATCTATTTCTACATGGTAATAGATTTAAATATCCATAAGGCTTTAACATGCATACTATTAGTATAACTTGGTGGAATAGATGATTGCCTGTTAATTGTGATCAGTGAAGCCGCACACTAAGGTACAACCTAGACAGCATAATGTACAATACACATGTCACACTGTACATTGCACGGTGTATAACCATACATTGCATGACCGCACATTGAGGTCACACACTTTCATTAATGCCGCACATTCATTTGGGCCACATTCATAGTGGGCCGCACACTCACAAATTGGGCCGCACACCTTAACTTTGGATCACACAACTACAATCTTTGGGTCGTTATCATGAAACTATTTTTGACTCTCGTATTATACATGATACGTGACGTGTTACATGATATGCTACTTGAATACAGCTTGTTAGATACACGTAAAAAAATACGTGACTTGCTTGTATACAAAACTAATATTGATAACCCTAATAAGATATGGTTGACCAACACAGCACAAATAAATTGTCTGCCGAGCATAGCAAAGGTGAGTTCACTGCTCTTTTTCCAAGCATGCCAATGTTTTGATAGAGACATTGGGGTTGGGCAAAAACATCTTGCAGCCATCTGCGGTGTTCGAGTTAATAACAACATCAAATCAAATCTGTGTAACGATTTAAACTGATATCTGGTAAATAAACGCGTTAACAAAACTTTGAACTCACCAGCGTCGTCTGACACACTTGTCTGCATGCTTGCAGGTCCATAGGGTTATATCATTTGGAACTTGCTGTCTGGAAGGCTGGAGTGGTCATGGGTCGAGATACATGGAATCGCAACACAAGTCTAATGGTTTACGTATGCGTGGTTTATGAAACACTTCACAAAAGGGTTATGCTTCCGCTGTGTACAATGAATTATATGTAACGTTTTGTAATACTTTATGTTAATGAATGAAAGCTTTATTTAAAATATATTTATGAGTTCAATGTGACTGGTGGCTAAGATCCTGGTACGTCACACGCCCGCGGTGTTTTCCGCAAGTGGTATTTTGGGGGTGTGACAGTTTGGTATCAGAGCCACTGGTTATAGTGAACTTGGTTTTAAAACGTTTTTATAAAACCAGACTATAACCGAACAAGTTCTGAATATGACCATGACACTCAGCTCCAGACTGCAAGGTTCGTCTCTCGTTTTCTCATTGCACTGCATAACTAGTGAACACTTACATACGAAATTGCATGGGATTGCACGTTTAGCACAACAGTATGAATTCATGTATTACTTGCATGTGTTATGTGATTGATAGTGTGGTATTTTCCTAGACATTCATGACTCACGTTTTGTGATATTCTTTGTTTGCTACTCGAGTTTGAGGAACCATTTGACATGAGTTAGGAAGAGCTGAGATGAGCATGAAAATCACAATATTATTGTGGGTGCACACATAACAGTAATGTGGGGCGCATGTGAGTCCCAGTGAGAATTAACAAGTGAAAAAAGGGGTTCTGTTCTGTTATTTGATCGATGAGAAATATAACAAATCTATAAGAGTCATAGCAGTGATTGTCTCTTACTCGAACGTGATCTTTTCACTCCTCTCTGAATCCTTTCGAATCTCGATGCTATCAAGTATTACCTGAACACCCATCTGAATGCCTAGCGAACTGTGTAGAATGTTAGGTACGAATGTCCCTGAGTTGGATGTTGCAGCATCAATGATTTGTCTATACCTCTCTCACTCCTCTTTGTTTGCGGGAACTCAATGTACTGACGACTTAGATCACTCCTGCAACACCCTGGAAACATACCGTGTATTACTCAGTCAACTTGCAAGAACGATGGACAAGAAGGTAAACGTAGTACTTTACCGACCTCAGTATTTAGAACGACCCTGACTACCGGAAACGAGCACCAGCAAATTGACTTCAATAGAATCTTTAACCCGAGCCAGCGATTTATAGGAGTCAACTCTTATGAATCAAGCGGGACACGAACGATGACAATTGACTATAGAGTGGAATGTGAAACTTCCCGCACAGTGAGTAGTGCCTTAGCACGTGCCATGGAATGTGAAAAGATGGACCCTGTCGGTGAAAGATCGTAGGACTCCGTTTCAGGCAATGACATTAGAGGTAACAGTTACGACAACATCAAGATACTCATAATTATAACCAACAGTATGGAAATGGAGGTGCCAACAACATGGATTGGCCCTGGTTAAATCAAGACGATAACAACCAAGGAAACGATGTCAGTACTGGAAATCCTCGTAACGATAACAACACTGGAGATGACACTCATGGAAGGGCATTTAGGATTAGCGTAGGTGACGCCAGGCATAACAGTAACATGGTTTCCTGTATGGGTAGCTAATCACTTTCTCTTTGTTCTGTTTAACCCTAATGCTTTCTGAAACCGAACCTGTTATGGAGTCGACTGTTGGCAAGTCAATTGAAACCTCATATGTTCGTTGGGATGCGAACTCAACCTTGTGGGACAAGTGTTCGACATCGACTTTCCTTCTACTATCTTTGATGGTTTCGACAAAATAGTTAGTATGGATTGGTTATCCAGATATCCGGCAGATACACCCGGTGATGAGAAAATTTTGCATATCCCTCTCCCTAGTGGAGAATCGTCGTCTGACCTAAGGTGTCAGAGGGGTGTAAAGGTTAGCATCATTTCAGCAGTGAAGGCCCAAAAGTGTCTACGGAGGGTTTACCCCGCTACGTTAACAACCGTTACTGACGTTAAGGCTAAGGAGGTTAGGATCAAGGATCCACCAATCGTTCGTGATTCCACTCGGTGTGCTACCCGAGGAACTTTCAGGATAGTTGCAAGAACTGTCAAATCAACTACAGGAACTGTAGGACAGGAGTTTTGTCGGACCTAGTTTTCTCTCCGGGGAGCCCCGATTATATCCGTGAAGATAAGCCTTATCGTTGGACATGTTTACTGATTATCAAAAACTGATCAAGGTGACAGTCAAGAACCGTTTGTCTCGACCATGTATTGACAACCTGTCGACCAGTTGCGAGGATCAAGCTCCCATTCGAGGATTGACTAACGAACGAGCTATTATCAGATGGAAGTCCAAGGGGAGAATGTTCCTGGAACGGAATATCGAACGCAATACGGCCAGTGCGACTTTGTACACCATGACCATTGAGTTAAACAACACACCGGCAGCTCTATGGACCACATGAATCAACCGTGCTTATTGATGACGTTTTAATCATTTCCAGGAGAAATGAACATCATGGGCGGCATATGTATCTTGTTTTGGAGCTCCTAGGGGAGGGGCAACTCTACGCGAAATCTACCAAAGTATGACTTCAGGATTCGAGAAGTACACTTTCTTGGTCATGTAATCAACGAAGTGGGAATACACGTGGATCTCGCTAAGATCCATTTTGTCAGAAAGTGATTGGCACCAAAGATTCCTTCGGGGATACAGCAACTCCTTGGTCTCACTAGACACTATCGCAGATTCGTTGAGGGATTTTCAAAGATTGCGCCGATGTAACAACTTTAGCATGGCAGGATGCTGTGTTCGTGGAAGACAAAACAGGAGGACTTCTTTTCAGCTTTCAAATTTCAACTCTACAATGTACAGAGTATTGTCTTTACCTGAGGGTACGGGTGATCTAGTGGTACACCATGATGGTCCGAATTAGAGTCCCAGTTACACGCTGATGCAACACGAGAAAGTGATGGTTTACGTGGTGATATAACAAGAAGAATTGCACGACTCACAACCTGCAGTAGAAGCCGTGGTCTTTGGATTTAAGATGGAGGCATTACTTGGACGGTACCAAATGCACTATTTAGACTGATCACAAGGGCCGTCAGCATATCTTTGATCAGCAAGAGTTAAACATACGACGGCGTCACTGGATGGAACTCTCGAACGATTACGACTATAAAACCTAATCGTGTACAAGCTTTGCAGCTCACCATCGACTCTAGCGTACCTGATCAGATTCGCCCTGCCCAAACCGAAACACTGAAGGAAGAGAATTTTCAAGTTGAATCCATGCGGGGCATGGAGAACAATTTTTGGCAAGTCGGACGATATTCGCTACTTCATGGAACGAAAATGGGTCCCACTATACGGCAACCGTAGGGAACTTGTGTTGAGCGAAGCACACCAACCTCGATATTCTAGTCGTCTTGGTTTTGATAGTTGATATTAGGATCTAAAAATCTTGTACTGGTGACCGGGCATGAAGGCCCACATAGCAATGTATGTGAACGATGTTTGACTTGTGCGAAAGTCAAGGTGGAATATCAGAAACCTTCTGGTTTGTGTCAGCAACCAGAAACACCCATATGGAAATGAGAACAGTCTGCCATGGATTTTGTCACTGTCTACTTAAAACTCGAAACGGAGACGATATCACCTGGGTTATCATTGATTGTCTCATGTAACCAGTACACCCTCTTGCAATCAAGGAAACTGACGAGTCTTCATAGCTTGTGAATACTCCTCTGAGAGAGGCGGTTTTTAGGCACGAGGTGCCAACTCCTGATACCTTTGATTTTGCATTACTTATCACTATAGGACAATCGGACAGAGCAACGAACCATCCTGACACACGAAGACATGCTGCGAGCATGTGCGTGATTGACTTTAGTAGACATTTGGAAGGACACTTATCTTTGGGAGAGTTCTACTGCAGCCGTTACCGTTTTAGTACGCATACAGCTCTGTTTGAGGCAATGCAGGGATGATAATGCCAACCTTCTTGTTGGGCACTTATCACGGGTCCAGGACTTGCACTCGAAACTTTTGGGAAGATTATTTAGATTGGAAATCATGTGGTGACAACGCGTGATCGCCAGGAAACCTGAAAACTTCGGAAACACTGGGAGTTCGCTGCAGGCGAACGTGTCATATTGGAAATCTCACCCTGGGAGGGTGCGGTACGCCTTGGGAAGCGTGGCAAGCTAAACTTACGTTGTGTTGGGACATTCAAGATTCTGGAACGTATTGGTAAGTGGCGTGCAAAAGCTCGAATTATCTGTCGACTTGGGTAATGCCCATGATGTTTTTCATGTTTCGCAACTGATGAGGTGTTCGTCCAATGAAACACATGTTGTACCACTCCAAGAACCGAAAATCGACGACAACTTGCAGTTTGTCGAAGAACCCATCTAAATCGTGGAGCGGGAAGTTAGGGTTCGTAAGCATAGTCGTATGACAATCGTGAGAATTCGTTGGAACTCAAGACGTGGACCGGGGTTCACGTGGGAATGTGAAGATCTGATAAAGCTCTAACATCCTCAATTGTTCAGATGGTTGAACCAACTTTTGCTGTCATTGTCGAATTTCGGGACGAAATTCCCTTTCAAGTTGGGGATGATGTGGTACCCGCGAAAAATCCACAGTCATCCTGAGTCAACCTCTTGTTATTTCGGATTGCTTATCAAATTTCGGGACGAAATTTCTTTTAAGTTGGGGATGATGTGACAACCCGTGCTCTCGATCCCAATCAAAAATTTATTATTATTATTATTATTATTATTATTATTATTATTATTATTATTCTTGTTATTATTATTATTATTATTATTGTTATTATTATTATTATTATTATTATTATTATTATTATCATTTATTAAAGAATAATAACACGCGATGAGAGAATCGAACTGCTTAACTAATAACTAGAAAATAATGTAATTAATTTAACGCGCATACGTACGTATATATAATAAACAATGCGTTTATTCATGTGATTTAAAAGAACCGAGCTTATAAATAAAACACAAACACTCAACGGGCTAGTGCATATGGGTCAAGCCCAACTCAACTCCCTAAACCTAAACCCAAACTTATATAAATATAATTCCCCTTCATTATTTTTTGTAAAATAAAAAACCCTAAATTCAACTCATCAGTCGCACATACACACCAGCTCCCCCACCCTCTCCCTCTCTCCAACCCTCACTTCTCTCTCTCTCTCTGATGAAGAAACGACCGACCATCGATGGGTGGCGGCGGCGCACGGCAACAGCAGTCGCAGAATGCGGTGTCAGACACGGTGGTGGATCGAGGTGGAGCAAGTGTGGAGGTTCACGTTAGATTTAAGTGGCAGTAACGGCACCGCCGGTTTCTCCGGCGACTAGAAGTTGGGACGATGGTGGTGTTCGAAGCAATGATTATCGGTGGTGGTGCAACCAACGGCAGCGGCGGCTGTCGGAGTGCTGATTCAGGCCTGTAGCGGTGGCGACAGGCACCCATTTATCTCATGGCCTCTTGGTCAGTAAGTGTTGATCAGTAATGGTCTTGTATTCTTGTGATTCATGTCTTGTGCATTTTTGTTGGATTAAAGTATGATTGGAAACATGTAATAAATGATTCAGTGTAAATGATTTAGAATACTAAACAAACGAGTTAGTGGAAATGTTTATAGGTTCACGATTGATTAAAAAAAATCCCAAATCTGGTTCTGTTGATATAGGTGGCCTTTAATATGTTTGATAATTATTAAATGATGGTGAAAATATATAGTCCCATTTTATATGAATCATGATGGAAATGGTGGATCCTGTTAGTTTAACTTAGTGGAATAGATGATCTATTTCTACATGGCAATAGTTTAACGGTGGATACATTTTATATGAATTGGTTGATCTATTTCTACATGGTAATAGATTTAAATATCCATAAGGCTTTGACATGCATACTATTAGTTTAACTTGGTGGAATAGATGATTGCCTGTTAATTATGATCAGCGAAGCCGCACACTAAGGTACAACCTAGACAGCACAATGTACAATACACACGTCACACTGTACATTGCACGGTGTACAACCATACATTGCATGACCGCACAATGAGGTCGCACACTTTCATTAATGCCGCACATTCATTTGGGCCACATTCATTTGGGCCACGTTCATAGTGGGCCGCACACTCACAAATTGGGCCGCACACCTTAATTTTGGATCACACAACTACAATCTTTGGGTCGTTATCATGAAACTATGTTTGACTCTCGTATTATACATGATACGTGACGTGTTACGTGATATGCTACTTGAATACAACTTGTTAGATACATGTAAAAAAAATACGTGACTTACTTGTATACGAACCTAATATTGATAACCCTCATAGGATATGGTTGACCAGCACAGCACAAATAAATTGTCTGCCGAGCAAAGCAAAGGTGAGTTCACTGCTCTTTTTCCAAGCATGCATCCCGGGGAGGGATATCTGGTAAATTGTTCCAGGGAGGAACGTCGGGTTATTGGGATGTTGGTTATTACACTCTTTTCTATCATTTAAGACCGCTTACATCTACCGATAGTTGCCGGGGAGGCAACGAGGTTATTAGTTGATAGCGCTATTTGGTTTGGCACCCTCACACCGTACCGGGGAGGACGGGCGTGAACTAATTACCTTAAAGCATGACCAATGTTTTGATAGAGACATTGGGGTTGGGCAAAAACATCTTGTAGCCATCTGCGGTATTCGAGTTAATAACAACATCAAATAAAATATGTGAAACATTTTAAACTGATGTCTTCTAAATAAACGCGTTAACAAAACTTTGAACTCACCAGCGTCGTCTGACACACTTGTCTGCATGCTTGCAGGTCCATAGGGTTATATCATTTGGAACTTGCTGTCTGGAAGGCTGGAGTGGTCATGGGTCGAGATACATGGAATCGCAACACAAGTCTAATGGTTTACGTACGCGTGGTTTATGAAACACTTCACAAATGGGTTATGCTTCCGCTGTGTACAATGAATTATATGTAACATTTTGTAATACTTTATGTTAATGAATGAAAGCTTTATTTAAAATATATTTATGAGTTCAATGTGATTGGTGGCTAAGATCCTGGTACGTCACACGCCCGCGGTGTTTTCCGCAAGTGGTATTTTGGGGGTGTGACATTTTATACTTTCACTAATAACTTGTAAGTTCAAAGAATTGTAAAATAACAATTGAAAGTTAAATATATGCAATGAACAACACAAAGATAGTCAAAAGGTTAAAGTTCCATTTATTTATCATAGTTAAACCTTTTAAAGGTTGTCAAAATTGCCTACCCAAACATCTACCAGCAATACGTGCCCCGTCCGCTTGGGTAGGCAAAGGGTGTCCATGTTCATAAGGTTCATTGAGTGCAGGAAATCAAAAGGCAAGGGGTATCAAAGGTTTCATCCTCCACAAACAGAAGGAACCATCCACCTTTGCTACCCCCTATTGTCCAGAGGATCAGTGATCCTTAAACCTAAAACTATTGTTCACCATACAGGCCATTGTTCAAAACATCATAACCAAAACACTACCAAATCATAAAAAATGGGCTCCGGCCACGTCTAGAAATTTCCATCATCGCCCATTTATGCAGCCTAAACCTTCGCTGCATCCTCCTCCTTCTTCTCACCACCTTGACCACTGCCTACAGCCACTGCATCCTCAGGATCCTTCACTTCGCTGCCACCTTCAAGAGCCAACACCTCCTCAGGTTCATCTTCGTCCCCAAGCTCCACAAGCCTTTGCTTCCAAGCCTCAACGTCCCAAGTAGACCAGTCAAAGGCAGGATCAGCAGCCTCCTTAGCCATCTGGAGTTTGATCTTGAGCATCATGATAGCAGCAGAGTGTTTGGCCCCTTCCATGACCTCAATCCTCTCCCTTTGGGCTGTCATTTCAGCAACAAGACGCTCCTTCCGCGGTGCCTTCTGTTCATTCTCAAGTTGGGAGATCTTTTTATCCTTAGCAACTACAATGGCCTGGAGGTCAAGTCAAATAGAAGCCAGCTGGACAGCACTGAAGGCTTGGAAAAGTGGCTATAAAAGTTACCTAAATAAAGAGATGTTTTTATTCTAATAAAATAGGGTTTATCCCTATAAAAATGTATGTACTGGGGACTTGGGAATTTTCCATGTGTTTAATATTATAAAAGTGTGGTACTTTACTCTGATAAAATATTTCCTAACTACGGTCCTGATGTAAATTCCGCTGCCAAACTGATAAACACCGATACCACTAAAACTAGTCGCGGCCGCCCGTTCCGGGGTATTAGGGGACGGGGGTTGTGACATCTGGGTTGAGGATTTTGGGTTAATAATGTAGGAAAATGTATTATGGTCAATTTGAAACAAGTTTCATGCTAAATGGATAAATATCGGCGAAGTTACGCAACTTTTACTAAAAAGGGCAAAAATGGTCAACTTCTGTAACCCAGACATGTTAAATCTATGTCTGGGTTATCAGTTAATTTTTGAGGTATAATGCAGACGAGTTACCTGGTCAACTGGGTTATCAGTTAATTTTTTAGGTATAACCCAGATGAGTTACCTGGTCATCTGGGTTATCAGTTAATTTTTAAGGTATAACCTAGACGAGTTATCTGGTCATCTGGGTTATCAGTCGTGACGACATAACCCAGATGAATTGTCACAGCCCAGACATTCATCTCACCCTGTTGGTATGCCAGCCATAGGCTACGGCAGGCGTTGACTATTTCGTGTGATTAGTTTGGCCGTAAACTACGGCCACTCAACCGTAGCTTACGACGGGCTATTTGGCAAAATGTTGATTTTGTTTTTTTGGGCCTTCGGGTTCAATTTGTTATGTTATAAACCCCTTATAACTAACGTATTTGATGACTTATGAAATCTAGGTAATGATTTTGAAGTCACGGATTTAGATCAAGCTCAACGAAGAACCGAACACGACCAAGTTAAAGCTTCTGCACTTTGTTTTGTTATTACGAAAAAATCAATGATAACACGTTGAATTGTTTAATTTTTATAAACTTTTAATAAACTATTTTTATCGTACGAAGGTGTACTCACATATAAATTCTTTTATATTCGAAATATTCTTAGAATTTCTATTTATTAATTAAGGACGTTACACCCTCTTAAACTAGGGCGGAGAAACCTTCAGATTGCTCCATGTAAATCTCTTCTTATAAATCACCATTTAGAAATGCGGTTTTAACATCCATTTGGTGAACTTCCAAATTTCTTAAAGCCACTATAGCAAGAACCAATCTTATGGAGGTTATGCGTGTCACAGGCGAGTAGGTATCTAAGTAATCTAGACCTACTTTTTCTCTAAATTCTCTAATCGCCAACCCAGCCTTGTATTTATCAATGCTTCCGTCAGTTTTCATCTTCCTTTTGAATATCCAACGATATCCAAGTGGTTTGCAACCAGATGGAAGATCTACTAACTCCCAAGTATGATTTTGCAATATAGAATCAATTTCGTTCTTTATTGCTTCTTTCCATTGAGGTCCTTCCGAAGAGGAAACCGCTTCACGATATGTATTGGGCTCGCCCTCAACCAAAGGATTTTTCACCCTTGGCCTTTTGCTTCGCCTACGATCACTCTCATCAACCTCAGGTCGTTCATGTGTCTTATCATGAATTACCTCACCAACTGGTGTAGATTAGCTTTCACCTACTTCAAAATTGGGTGTTGATGACGTTGCATGTGTTTGTCCTCGCAAAGGGAACACATTTCAAAGTACAAGACAACGTTAGGATTTACCTCCATGATAGTGTGTTCATGTACATCTAGATTCTTGGACTCGTGTACAAGAAAGTGATGCGCACTACTTTGATGTGCATACCCAATGAATTAGCAATAAACAGTTTTGGGTCCTATCCTAAGAGCCTTAGGGGGTGGTAGAATCACCTTTGCTAGGCACCCCCAAACTTTCAAGTATTTGTATGAAGGTTTTCTTCCTTTCCATAACTCATATGGAGTTTCGTCCCTCTTTTTTAGTGGTATCTTGTTTAAAAGATAATTGGCCGACAGAGTAGCTTCCCCTCACATGTCCTGGCTCACCCTAGAACTAATCAACATGGCGTTCATCATTTCTTTCAATGTACGGTTTTTTCGTTCCGCCACGCCATTTGATTATGGAGAATAAGAAAGTGTACACTCATGTATAATGCCACGTTTTGCGCATAATTCAGCAAAAGGTGCAACGTATTCGCCTCCTCGATCGCTTCTCACAGCTCTTATCTTCTTTTGAAGTTGATTCTCAACTTCATTTTTATACAAGATGGATTTATTTATTGCTTCGTCTTTACTTTTAAGTAAATATACATAGAAATATTTAGTACAATTATCAATAAACGTGATAAAGTACTTATTTCCTCCTCTTGTGGGTACCGCTTTTAAATCACAAACATCGGTGTGAATTAAATCAAGGGTTCGGTTATTCGTTCAACCAATTTTGATGATGATCTTGTATGTTTGGATTCTACACATGTTTCGCATTTTGAATGTGAATCAATATGGAATGTTGGTATACATTTTAAATTAATTAAACGACGTATTGAATTAAAATTTACATGACCTAATCTACCATGCCATTTATTCGAATCAGAAAACTCAAGCAAATAAGTAGAAGTAGTAGCAATTTTATTCATGTCTTTCTTGACAGCCATTACATTTAATTTAAACATCCCATTGAGGGCATAACCCTTACCAACATACATGCCACGTTTAGTAAGAACAAACTTGTCACTTTCAAATACTGAACGAAATCCAAACTTATTACGAGGCTCTTGTGCAAGTCCGGAATGTACAACACGTTGCTTAAAGTGAGCTCCTTCCTTAAAGTCCACTTCAGAATCATAGTGCCTTCACCCTTGATGTCCGTAGTGACTGCATTTCCCATGTACAGCTTGTCATCTCCCGCAAGCTCTCTGAAGGTGCTAAAGAAGCTCTTGTCTGGGCAAACATGACGGGTCGTGCCCATATCAACCCACCATCCTTTTGTAGTGTTGGTCACAGTATTGACATCATCCATCATGGCGGTTTTGTCAGAAATCATTGCCACCAAAGGCATTCTATCTTCATCTACCATGTGTGCACGCTCACGCTTTGGTTTCTTGCATTGGTTAGCGTGATGCCCCGGCTCGTCACAGTTGTAACAAGTCCCTTGGAACGCTTGAGTCTTCTTTTTCACAACCCCTTTCTTTGGTCCAAACTTGCTAGCCTTTTCTTTCTCTTTGCCATTCCTCCCCTTACCCTTGTTTCCTTTAGAGGATTGCCCATGTTCAACCATATTTGCGCTAGCAGTTGTTTGCACAAGGCTGCCTTTTTGGGCAATTCTATTGTCCTCTTCAATACGAAGATGAACAATAAGGTCCTCTATAGTCATCTCCTTTCGTTTGTGTTTAAGTTAATTCTTAAAATCCACCCAACTAGGAGGTAACTTTTCAATCATTGCTGCCACTTGAAATGTCTCGCTAAGTGTCATGCCTTCTGCGAGGATGTCATATAGTATAATTTGCAACTATTGGACATGATTCATAACGGTTTTAGTATCAACCATTTTGTATTCCGAGAAACGGGCTACCACAAATTTCTTTGTGCCAGCATCCTCCGTTTTGTACTTTTTGTCTAAGGCATCCCATAAGTATTTGGAAGTCTTGACATTGTAGTACACATTGTACAATGCATCTGAAATGCCGTTTAACACATAGCTCGACATATGAAATCCGAATACTTCCCAGCATCTATCCCGCACTGAGTTTGGGCGTAGGTCTCCCCTTCCGCAGGTTGGGGAGCGGTGTTAGTCAAGAACCTCGCAAGGTTCATGGTGGGGTCAAGTAGAAGAACATCTTCTGTTGCCATCGTTTGAAGTGTAAACCCGAGAACTTCTCAAGTCGTTTAGCATGATTGGCCACTGTGGATGCTCCCACAGTGTTGGCGTTTAAAGGGGTTCTCGTCACAACGTTCAAAACGTTGTTGACATTAACGTTTTCAGTCAACATTGTGAAAATTAAAATTTCCACATTTAGTCAAAATTTTATGTTTTACACAACTAAAAACATAAGTAAACTATTAATTTTAATTTTTAATGTCAAGTGAGGTACACCTTTAAGGTTTTGCACGCTGATTTAACAATCAGAGACAACCCGCGGATTAGGTCTTAGTGTGAACAACCAAGGTGTTTTCAATCAGTTTTAAACAAACTTACTGTTAAGCTTCTAAATCCAACTTTGAAAACCAAAACAGAAAGTTTTATGAGTTTTAGGATGGAATCTGAAAGTAATCACTAACTATTTTCAACCAAAGTTGCTCCTTTGAAGATGAAAATAGAAATAAAATATGTTTTTAAACACAAACTGTGTGAAACAAAACTGTTTGAATACACGAACGGTGTTTTAAAATTTTGTTTTAAGATTGTAGAAACCGTTCGCGTTTTAAATAAAACAAGTTTCGTAAAACAATTACAATACAGAAATAAAAAAGCAGGAAATTACAGTACTTTTACAATTGAAATAAACTGAATACAAGAACAAAAGATAAGGCAGAAATGAAGTTGGCTGAGGGATGTGTTTAACACAGGGCCCTTAAAAAAATTCCGAGTCTCCCAAGAGAACTCGTTTTGTTTCCTAGGGAATAACATTCGGAGCAGTAATACTGCCGGAGCTGGCTCGAGGACCCGAAGCATACCTTGAGAATAGTAAGACGAAGATTAGAAGAATGTAGAGAGAAGTTTGCATAAGTTGTTGGTGTTACTGGTGTTCTTCTACAGTGGATGAGATGCTATATTTATCCAGCTTCTGAGTTGAAACACCCAAAACGAATTAAATGAGAGAATTAAATTGCATCAAACGTCTTTAATGCACTTTAATTCGTCATTTAGTCCTCAGTCAAAATTGTTGACTCGTATGTTTCAAATGCTGAAATGAAACTGCTCTGTCATTTAAGTTTGGAAGCTTCTGTTGTGCGCGCGCATGACAGACACTCTAGTGTGCGCGCAGGTCAAAAATACAAAGGCGGCTCTCGGCGTTGCGAAGTTCAGTGTGCAAAGTGCGCCATCAAAGCGCCACATTGCGCCCATCGCCACGCGCGTGCGTGTGCGAGTGCAACTTAGGGTGTTCTGCACCCTTCGCGAGTACACTAGTGTTTGCTTCCATGAAACAATAAGGATGAAGTGTTCCCACTTAAATACCTCTTTAAGTTTCATCTCTCCTCCTTTGTGGGACAAGGTGCCACTTTCCCATTATTTCAGCATTCAATGTTTTAGACACCAAACTTTGAGCATCGATATCTCATTCATCTTAGCTCCGTTTTGGACACGGTTTAGTTCGTTGCGAAGCTCTTCCAACATAGAACATAAACCCACAAATAAATATATGAAATCCCCTTCGTTTATTATATTTATTTGTAGCCCAAAATTAGGAAAAATGCATTTCCTATATTTATGAAAATTGTTGTTCCCACAAAATTTCCAAGAAGTCTTGCAAGAGGCGTGGCGAAGGACCGTAGTCCAATGAGTGGCGACGATCGGGACTAGCTTGATAGATAAGGGGGGATCAAAGATATTATCTTTAACCTCTTTAGGTATTCAGTGTGTTCAAATAAATTATTGTTATGAAATACCAACTAGATTGCAATCTGTGTAACTAAATTTTGGCAAAGCTTTCAAAAAAACTACAGCCAATGAAGTAGGTATGCGTCACACGCGTCAGTAGATGGCTTGGCATCGTAACACTAAACAAAAGTTTCTTGTGGTGGTGTGTGAGTCGTCGGCTCAGTGACAGCCTTCGGTGGTCAGCTAATGCGGGAGGTGGTTGTTGTGGCGACGCGTTAAGAGGTTTGTAGTTCTTGAAAAAGGTTTTCGTTGAGAATGGCCCGAAATCTTGAATCGGATATCAATCTTCATTCGAACGAGGAACAAAAAAACAGAAGAAGAAACTAAACAAACCACACTCGTCGCTGCCGCCCCATCAAGTTCTTGAACCAAGTAGTGATGGCTAGGTTTGTTGTTTGTATGTGGCAGGACAATGGTTGTAGGCAGTCTCGACTCGCTCTGACACCATGTAAGATAACAAAAGACTGGATTAAATTACAAAATAAGTTACCTTACAACTTATTAATATTATAAGGAAACCCTAATAAATCTAATGGGCACAATGGCACAACTTAGTGTAAAGTGACGGGTGCAACCCCCCCCCCCCCCCCCCCTCTCCACCGATAAAATGTCCTATTTTTTGTTAGAAAATTTTTAAATTATATAGGATCCCCCCCCCCCCCCCCCCCACACCCATTTATTTTGCCTAAATATTTATTTAATGTTTAAATTGGGTCCCATAACTTTTCGCCCACTCCGAACTTTTGGCCAAGATCCGCCACTGAATGGGCACATGAACTTAATACTAGAGACTAATTTAATATACATTCCAATATTATCACCAACCTATATGAACTATAGAAAATATATATAAAATTACATGGACGATATATCTGAGCTTGTTTCGTATCACAAACAAGAACAAACTTATTTTTTTCTACTCTAATACATCTTCTTAACTTTTGTTTTTTTTTTTTTTTACTTTAATTGTACATGCAAATAAATTTATTGGTAGTTTATTTATAAGTACAAGAAAATATCGTGTATGTTTACTGATTCTTCAACACATGAGGCAAAAGTTATGCGCAAATGAAAGACGCCTTCGTTCCAACATGTGGAAAATACTGCTATTTACGTTGAGTGATTATTAAGTTGCATGGAATATATGTGAAACAAGGGGGGTGCATTTTTTATATGATTTTGTTTTTAAACGAGAATGGATCCTCATTCTTAATTCTTATAAGATCAGATTCCATACACGAAAATAAAATAAATTGTTCATTTTTTATATTGACACATACAATTTACAATCTAGGTGGGCTATTTTTAAAACCATATTTCATGCATTCCTAAAAAGGAATAATCAATGTTTATATTTATCTATGGTTTAACATATAAAAATATTTATGTAATTACTAGTAAGAAACCCACGCAAAAGAAATAATTAATGTTTATATTTATCTATGCTTTAACATTTAAAAACGTTTATGTAATTACTAATGGGAAACCCATACGATATGGTGACGGAAGAAATTTACAACGCGGTAGTTGTTTTCAGTTAGCTTATGAAAGGTAGGAAACTTGTTAAATATAATACATTCAACAATTTAATGTTACGATTTTGTCTTCCAAGTTCGTTGGAAAGATGTGGGATTTAAAAACTAACCACTCCTATTTTATAAATTTTGCTTATGTTCTCTCGATGGCAGCCTCCAGTTTTTTGTTCACTCGCTAGGAAGCCACCTCCCGCTCCTTTTTCCTTTTGGAGTGAAGTTCTTGGGCTACCGCAAGTTTTTTTGTCAACATCAATGAGCCTCCACCGAAGGGTTGAGCTCTCTTTTCTCTATTTATCCTGAGATTCTTGATAGATCCGCCTCTCTTCCTAAAATTGTCAAGATCTTCACCCAACGCCTACCACCCCCTGACAATCTCCATCACAGTCAACATGGACTTTGCCACCTTGCTGACATAGTAAAAAAGCAGGCCAGTGCGAGGGTGTGCCCTCTCGAATACGTGCTTGGCTGGGGGGAGGGTCGCAGTGAAGTCTTCATGTCAGTTGTCCACAAGGGAAAAGAGGGCCCCTTGAGTTAAGCTCCAGCGCGGGCGATGCATCAAAGGATCACAAGCCGGATTATAGGCCCCATAATATTGCACGGATCTGTCCACAAGGGAGAAGAGGTTCCCTTCTCCCTTCCTCAATGTTTTCCCCTTTATTAGAGGGTTTAATAATAGGAGGAGGATGCTGATGTGCGTGAAAGTGTCGTATATTTTAGGTGTATATTTTAAGCCCTTTTTAACACTTATTTTAGCCAAGTTTTAAATTTATAAAACACGATATTTCACTAACACTAAACACACATATGGGCAAGTGCACCCATCGTTGAGTGTAGTATAGCGTTGGTAAGATACCGAGGTCGTCCAAGGACACAAGAGCTTTTAGTACCGGTTTATCCTCAACGTCTAACCAAAATAGAAGTTTAGAAAAATGTTTTAAACTAAGAAAAATAAAAACTAACTAAAATGCTGAAAATAAAAATAAAATAAAAACAGATAGACAAGATGAATCACTTGGTTCCGACTCGTATCTAGTATAATCTTTGATTATTTCCGCACTTTTGCACATAATTAAGAGATTATCTTAGTTATTGTAGTAGGCCCCTCTTTTGAAGGTGACGTTACCCTCACCCCAGTAGTTTGAGTCAGCAGGGATACAATCCTAAAGGGGTGGATTATTGGAAGATAATGAATTAAGTTATTAATGCAGTATTGTGGTAGGCCCCGCTTTTGGCGGTGACGTTACCCTCGGCTAAGTAGTCTGAGTCAGCAGGGATACAGTCCTAAATAGCCGGGTTATAGTATTAATAGTAGTTAACTTATGAGGGGATCAAAGAGTTTGGACCCCCGCCATCCAATACCGTGAAGTATTGAAGGAGGTCCTACTAAATTTGACCCAGGTCCATTGCAGGACCTCTAAACGCTGAACAATGGCAAGACCTTTACCAAACCGTTCCCTTAACCCCCTACCAGGTAGCCAACATACCTCCATATAGACCGTGGAGATATGAATGGTGAAAATCCTTTATTTTATATAGACAGTAAAATAATGCCAAGACACCACGGACAAACGATAAGGAAAGATCACCTTCAACATAAGTAACTAGTTATTAAAGTCATTAATACAAAACCAAATAAAAAGTGCAAAAGATTAGAAATAAAAAGTATTATACTAGACACTTTGTCTTCACCAAGTGATGTAAGAGACTTAGGCAAACATGGTCTTGATTGTCAAGAACTCTTACGATCAATCTTGGATCCCGAGACGACTCACACACTCTATGATGGACAATGGATGATGGTGGTGGATGATGGTGTTGTGATGGTGGTGGGTGGTGGATGAAGTGTGAGAGAGGTGGTGTGCCAAGGGATGAGTTGCAATGAAACCAAGCACTCCTATTTATAGGCTGAACAGAGGCCTGGGCACGGCCCCGTGTTCGCTGGGCACGGCCCCGTGCCCGTCTGACACTCTCTCTCTTCATTAATTGTAATTCGCAATTACAATTAATGCGCCTGCAGTACTTTCGGCACGCCCCCGTGTCCGCTGAGCACGGCCCGTGGTGGGCAATAGAAGCTTCAATAGGTTTGTCTTTTCTGCTGCTTCTTGGGCACGACCCCGTGCTGGCTGAGCACGGGGCGTGTTCAGCCTTCTGTTTTCTCTATTTTGCTTTGGAAGGTGCCGTTGAAGGTTCGGGCAATCCACTAATGTTCCTTTTCTTGTATTTATGTTGGATTTAGCTGTCTTTTTGCTTCTTTTGCGTTTTTGAGCTCATTTAATCCTGAAAATACAAAAGGAAGACAAAAACACTCTTTTTCCAATATTAGTACTAAAAAAGGGTTAGTTTTATGCTTCATTTGATGTAATTTATATGTTGCATTTTACACACATCAAATACCCCCACACTTGAACTTTTGTTTGTCCTCAAGCAAAACTCTTTAATATTTGGCTTACACTCCCAAATGGAATAGGTAGAAGAGAAGGTTTTGGGCTTGTCATAGAGTGTCGGGATTTCCAAGATCTTTTTAGGTTTTATTTTTATTTATTTACACTCCTATTCGTAATGATTTATTTAGAACTGTTCATAAAAGAAATTACTTATTTGGGCATAACATGCCTTTTTAAAATTCTATTTATATACAAGTTCACATACCTCGCGGGGAAATCACTCACACTCGGCCGAATGTGTATTTTTAGTGAATCACTCGAGAGCGGCATGGAACTTATTCCTACCATAGGCTTGCCAAGAAATCAATCCTCCTCCTTTTTAACTTTTATACCTTTGTAGATATCAAGAGGACTTTGTGGGTTAAGGGTTGGCTAGGGTTAAAGGTAGGTGGTTGGGTTAGTGGTTAGTAGAAAAAGGCTAAAAAGCGTAACAAGTGTCGGTTTTCGTATTTTTGCAACTTTTTTTTTTTTTTTTTTTTTTTTTTTTGATGAAGCTTTTATTCAAACAAAGTTATTTTTGATTACTTTGTTTGTTTATTTTCTTTTTGCTTCATTCATTTTTTTTTTTTCCGAAGAACCGAACTTGTTACTAAAACAAAGGGTTAAAAATGAAAAAGGTTTTGGTGGGTGAAAGGGTTTTTGTTTTGGGTGATGAAACGAAAAGGTTTAGGCTCAAAGGGGTTAACTAGGGGGATTTTTTTTGGGTAGGTGGTAAAAAAAAGAAAAATAATGGTGTAGAAATGAAAAAGGGGTTAGTCCTAATGCCTCTATCATTTACTTACTCGGGTTTAAGTTGATAAGGACCGGGAATGTATTGTCATGGCAAGTTCTAGAGTCGTAAGAACCAAGCGGCTATTCACACAAGAAACGAAAAATGAGCATTTAGTCAAATGATATGAAATTGTGTGCTCAATAAAGGCTCAAAACTCACTTTTGTGGGAATGGGTTTTTATGTGATCAAGTATATATAATCAAATTTTAAATAAGTTTGTCATGCCTTTTCATAATTTTCTTATGTTGGTTCTTTTTATCACTACGCTATTGGTTGTAAATTTGTAAAAATATAACCTTTTTGAGAGCTTGAATTTCCCGAGTTAAACCTAGACAAGTAAAAAAAATGAAATTTTTTAAAAAATTTGGGGTGATTAGCGGTTCCAATAGAGTTTTGTGTAAGGCTTGTATTTAGGACTTGCAAAATTCAAGGTTTTAGCATCCCCCCCACACTTAAATTACACATTGTCCTCAATGTGTCCCAAAAATAAATTTTTAGGTTGATTAGATGTGTAAAATAGTGTTTAAAAGCAAAAATTTGTGTTACTGGGCACTGAACACGGCCCCGTGTTATCCGGGCACGGCCCCGTGTTTAAGTGCCAGTAACAAAATTGAAATTAGAGGAACAGAAGTCTGGACACGGGGGCGTGTTGGGTGAACACGGCCCGTGTCCAGTTACCTGTACTGGGCGTTTTCTGCAGGTGGTCCGACACGGGGCCGTGTTGGTTGGGCACGGCCCGTGTTAAACCTTCTGAAAGGGAGAAAACTGTCGGGTTGCCTCGTTCTTGTGCATGGGATCATTTTTCTCGTTCCCCTTTTCATCCTTTACCACCATGAGTGTGTTTTATTCCTGAAAATTAAACTAACTAGAAAACATAAAAATTAATCTAAATTAAACTAAGGATAGTTCCGTGGAATGCCTCCATGGTGCGCCACGTTTATAAGGGTCCTTGGCTAGACCCAAAGCCTGGTCATATGCTACCCAAGTGGGATGTGTTGCATCCCATGTTACACCGTCGGAGAGCGTCATCCAAACTTGAGTCTATGACCTTCATGTAGTTGACCGGATCTTCTTCCTCTACTCGCTTTCCACATTCAAATTTCACTTCCTCATTCCCAAACTTCAATGTTAGAGTTTCGTCATTCATATCCACCAGTGCTTGGGCGGTGGCTAGGAATGGCCTCCTGAGGATGAGGGGGACCTCGGTGTCTTCTTCCATGTCTAGGATGACAAAGTCGGTTGGAAAGACGAATTTGTCAACCTTGACTAGCAGATTTTCGGCGACACCATGTGGGAACTTGACGGACCTGTCGGCGAGTTGTATGCTCATCTTTGTGGGGCTTGTTGTTCCTAGGCCGAGTCGCTTGAACATTGATGTGGGCATGAGGTTGATGCTAGCTCCAAGATCGGCTAAAGCATTTCGGACGGGGGACTTCCCAATCGAACAAGGGATTGTGAAGCTCCCGGGATCGATTTTCTTTTGTGGAAGTTTGTTGAGTACTAGAGCCGAGCATTCTTCGCCTAAGTTAACTAATTGCAATGATTCAATTTTCTTTTTGTGAGTGAGGAAATCCCTCATGAATTTTGCATATTTAGGCATTTGGGTTAGGACCTCAATAAAAGGAATATTGACATGCAATTGTTTTAGTAAGCTTTCGAACTTTGCGAATTGCTCATCGGTCTTTTGACGATTTAACCTACCGGGGTACGGGATTGGAGGAGTCTTGGTGGGCCCTTGATTTGGTGTAGAAGCTTTTTCTGGCGCAGGAGGAGTCACAGGCTGACTAGAATGGCTTCTTTCATCTGGCGACAATGGAGCATCCTCGGGACCCACGGTTCGATTCCTTAATGTGATGAGATGTACTTGTGCCTTTGGGTTCGTTTCGGTATTACTGGGTAATGCGCCTTGCGGTCTCTCGGAGAAATTTTGAGCTAGCTGATTTAATTGTTTTTTAACGTTTTGTATGCTAGCTTGTTGATTTCTGAAATTTGATTCCAATTGTTGAAATCGATCCGAGTTTTTCTTTTCAGTGTCAGAGATGAGGCGAGATACAGTATCTTCAAGCCTTTCTCTTCCACCTTGTTGTTGAGGAAAATTTTGCGGTTGTTGAAAATTAGTTCGTTGATTTTGTTGGTTACTACTATTGCCGGGATCTCTCCAACCAAGATTTGGATGGTTACGCCATCCTTGGTTGTAGGTACCCGTTGGAGGACCCGACGGCCTAGGTCTATTATCCATGTAGTTTACCGTTTCAGTTTGTTCATCTAATTCTTTCATACAACTCCAATTTTCATGTGACCCACCACACCCTTCACAAGCCATAACCGAGGCCGTTTTTGTCATTTCTAGCCTTTTGATTTTTGAAGAAAGGGCCTCGATTTGGGCTTGTAAAGAGGTGCTTTCATCAACCTTATGGGCGCCCGGGGCAATAGATTTATTACCTCGGGGAGTGTGCCATTGAAAATTGGTTTGAGCAATTTCCTCAATTTGGTTATATATTTCATTTGGGCGACGATTACCTAAGAGTCCCCCGGAGCTTGAATCAAGTGTTTGTCTTGTGTGTGGCAACAATCCATTGTAGAAAGTGGATACTTGTTGCCATACCGCTAGACCATGGTGAGGACATTTTCTTAGAAGCTCCTTGAACATTTCCCAAGTTTCATATAAGGATTCCCCATCCTCTTGTGAGTATGTATTAATTTCAGTCATTAATTTAGCCGTTTTAGCAGGAGGGAAATACTTATACAAAAACTTTTGGGCGAGTTCATCCCAGGTGTTTACCGATCCAACTGGGAGGGTGTTAAGCCAAGCCTTGGCTCGGTCTTTTAGTGAGAAAGGAAACATTCGAAGGCGGATGGCGTCATTTGATGCTCCATTGATCCGAAAGGTATCACATATTTCTAAAAAGTTAGTAATATGTAGATGGGGATCCTCGTCCGCAAGCCCGTGGAAGGTTGCGGAGTTTTGGAGCATTTGTATCAAATGCGGCCGAAGTTCGAAGTTGTTGGCCTCGACATTCGGTGCATTGATAGCAGCGCCAAGATTGCCTACGGTAGGCCGTAGGTAATCCATGAGTGTACGTTGGTCCGCCATTGGAAGTGGGTCCCCCGAAGCTTTCTCTTGATTTTTAGCTTTTAGTCTTTTTCTGAGAAAGCGCTCGGGTTCTTCTAGGGGTTCTTTTATGTCTCTACTAGAACTGGAGCTCATGCACTACGTAGGAGGTTCAAATGTGGCGCCTGGGTTCCGAGTCCTGCAACAAAAACAGAAAAGAACGCTGGTCAGAATGTTTACCACGGCCCCGTGCTCAGTGAGCACGGCCCGTGTTGAGAGATACAGTAATTGTTTTCTGGATTCCCAGTTACTGGGAGTTGGACACGACCCCGTGTTGCACCGACACGGCCCCGTGTTCAGCTCTCTGTAACTCAGAAAATAAAAACTGCCAGTGATGATGCTGGGCACGGCCCGTGTCTGACCGGGCACGGCCCGTGCTGAGCTCTGCAGAAGCTGAAAAACTAAGAAAGTCCTAAAAAAAATAGAAAAATAAAAGGTGATTAGGCCGTTGATTCCTAACTTTCTTAAAATCCTTGTGTCCCCGGCAACGGCGCCAAAAACTTGATGTGCGTGAAAGTGTCGTATATTTTAGGTGTATATTTTAAGCCCTTTTTAACACTTATTTTAGCCAAGTTTTAAATTTATAAAACACGATATTTCACTAACACTAAACACACATATGGGCAAGTGCACCCATCGTTGAGTGTAGTATAGCGTTGGTAAGATACCGAGGTCGTCCAAGGACACAAGAGCTTTTAGTACCGGTTTATCCTCAACGTCTAACCAAAATAGAAGTTTAGAAAAATGTTTTAAACTAAGAAAAATAAAAACTAACTAAAATGCTGAAAATAAAAATAAAATAAAAACAGATAGACAAGATGAATCACTTGGTTCCGACTCGTATCTAGTATAACCTTTGATTATTTCCGCACTTTTGCACATAATTAAGAGATTATCTTAGTTATTGTAGTAGGCCCCTCTTTTGAAGGTGACGTTACCCTCACCCCAGTAGTTTGAGTCAGCAGGGATACAATCCTAAAGGGGTGGATTATTGGAAGATAATGAATTAAGTTATTAATGCAGTATTGTGGTAGGCCCCGCTTTTGGCGGTGACGTTACCCTCGGCTAAGTAGTCTGAGTCAGCAGGGATACAGTCCTAAATAGCCGGGTTATAGTATTAATAGTAGTTAACTTATGAGGGGATCAAAGAGTTTGGACCCCCGCCATCCAATACCGTGAAGTATTGAAGGAGGTCCTACTAAATTTGACCCAGGTCCATTGCAGGACCTCTAAACGCTGAACAATGGCAAGACCTTTGCCAAACCGTTCCCTTAACCCCCTACCAGGTAGCCAACATACCTCCATATAGACCGTGGAGATATGAATGGTGAAAATCCTTTATTTTATATAGACAGTAAAATAATGCCAAGACACCACGGACAAACGATAAGGAAAGATCACCTTCAACATAAGTAACTAGTTATTAAAGTCATTAATACAAAACCAAATAAAAAGTGCAAAAGATTAGAAATAAAAAGTATTATACTAGACACTTTGTCTTCACCAAGTGATGTAAGAGACTTAGGCAAACATGGCCTTGATTGTCAAGAACTCTTACGATCAATCTTGGATCCCGAGACGACTCACACACTCTATGATGGACAATGGATGGTGGTGGATGATGGTGTTGTGATGGTGGTGGGTGGTGGATGAAGTGTGAGAGAGGTGGTGTGCCAAGGGATGAGTTGCAATGAAACCAAGCACTCCTATTTATAGGCTGAACAGAGGCCTGGGCACGGCCCCGTGTTCGCTGGGCACGGCCCCGTGCCCGTCTGACACTCTCTCTCTTCATTAATTGTAATTCGCAATTACAATTAATGCGCCTGCAGTACTTTCGGCACGCCCCCGTGTCCGCTGAGCACGGCCCGTGGTGGGCAATAGAAGCTTCAATAGGTTTGTCTTTTCTGCTGCTTCTTGGGCACGACCCCGTGCTGGCTGAGCACGGGGCGTGTTCAGCCTTCTGTTTTCTCTATTTTGCTTTGGAAGGTGCCGTTGAAGGTTCGGGCAATCCACTAATGTTCCTTTTCTTGTATTTATGTTGGATTTAGCTGTCTTTTTGCTTCTTTTGCGTTTTTGAGCTCATTTAATCCTGAAAATACAAAAGGAAGACAAAAACACTCTTTTTCCAATATTAGTACTAAAAAAGGGTTAGTTTTATGCTTCATTTGATGTAATTTATATGTTGCATTTTACACACATCAATGCACAGATCTGTCTTTCCACGTTAAAGATAAACACACCTAGAGAATTAACCTAGTATTAGCAAGCATCTCAAACAACTTTGCCCTATTATGCGAGGCTTGAAGACAACCGGATCAATCGTCCCCTCTGAGCCCTACGGTCACTCAACCCCCGATGGGATCTTTATTTTCTTGGCCCTAAGGGATTTTTTTGTGTTTATTCAATTGAGCGGCCTGGGCCCTCAGAGGCGAAGGTGTTGGCGTGGTGGCGTAACCAAAAGTACTACCACTCCCACCCGATCCCCCATCTCCACCGACCGCTACCACCACCAACAGGTAGATCCAAAGAAACTTCTACATAATCACCACTACTACTTTTCCTCTTCTTGGAAACAATGGAAGGCGCATGCATTTCTCTTCGCTTCTCAACCCCACCACCCTGAGTGGTGGTAGATTTAACCTGAACATCATCACTAGTGACACCGGCAAGGAACCCTGTGACTTCTCGTCAAAACTTGTTTGACCACCAGTTCAAACACTCTTTTTCCTATTATTATCAAAACTACTCCTACCACCGCTTCCGCGACCGCCCGTTGGAGCCAGGGCACCCAGCTGCGGATCGAGGTCCTACCTGGATAGTTAAAAATGCGAGGTGGTGTTATAAATTCACCAGATGAAGCAACGAATTCCTCACTCGAAAGGATCAAGATCTTAGCACCCATAGGAGTCACTACAATAAAGAGTTTCACAACATTTATAACACGAGGCGTGCCTGGGGTAGTAGCGGGTTGGGTTACCGGATCCTACAACCGTGGTCTCTTGTCTGCTCTAACCATGACGCCTTGTTCGAAGATAAATTCCTGATCTCCATCTTCTACAGCACACCATCAAGAAGGGTGGAATAAACAGTACTCGTTGCAGAAGACATTTGTCTCAACATCAAGAGAACAAACAAACTCAGGACACAAGCAAGGGAACAACGAACATACTGATGTCATCAATAGCATAGATTGGCGCTTTCTTCCCACTGTTCCATACAAGGTTTGATGTGTGTGAATGTGAACTCAAAATCGGACCACGTTTTAAGAGATAGAATTACCTAAAAACTACACACAAACGGAAAGTGTACTGGACGTGTATAGTATAGAAAGCAAGACTGAGTATCGCACCTAGGGACTTTAATTTAGCAACTCTAAAATCACCCTAAACTGAATTAATAGCCTAAAGTTGATTTGATTTTTATTAACTATATACTAAAATTATCCTAATAAAAACACAGAGGAGAAAAGAATACTCAAGATTTAATCAGTGATAATGAACAAATTACCTAGGCAAGAATCCCTAACCTGATGCAAAACTTCTACGGTTGGCAATTACCAAGTTCCCTAATTTAGATCGACTACCCCCTCGTTAAAGAGGACAACACCTACAATGATTAGAAAAGATGATTGTGACCTACACACAAAAGCCTAAAAACCGATCTATGACATGCAATCAGATAGTGAATGAAGTGCTAGATAGAAACGACTTGACCTATCGAACCCGAATCACACAACTAGTGATATAAAAAAAGCACACATTTTAGTTATGAAGCCAATTCTAAATTGATACACCGAAAACCTAGAATCACCTTGACGCAAATAAGCAGGAAGAGCCCGAGTTATCGAGTGCCTAGAACTAATAAACAACAAGTAAAAAAATCCTAGCAATCCCAAATTATATTTCTATTCAATGGGAATTTGATGCACACTTATGTCTACTTATTTTTATTGATTAATTAACCTATATTATTTCTAATGATAGGGTTAAAACGAGAATTGGTCTGATAAAGGAGTTAACTAATGATTTTTTCGTGTTTATGGTGAATTTATTATTTACAAACACATCAATAATGATAACTAACCTATATCAATCAGCAAACAAGAGCACACATGATCAAATTCAGCAACAATCAAAACTAGTTTAAATCAAACACAAGAACTTAATAAAAGTGAAACCAAAAGAAGTCAAAACATGCAATAAGTTCATCAAATCAAGGTAGCTATGAAAAGTTAGCCTCTAATCATGTTTGAAAGATCAAAACTCAGTTTAGAAGTAGTAGACATCATGTTCATCAACTCAAATATCAAAAGCAAAGAACTTTATTCAAATCTAACCGAATTGCAACTTGAATCTTCAAAGTTTTGGCTCCCACAGCTTCAAGTCAACTCCTTCCTCCCTCTTTGTAGCTCGGAATTCGTCAATTGAGTTCTCGATGTGAATTACGGTTATAACTACGCATAAATACCCCAAGTGCCCTCCGCGTGGCGCGAAGGGTTGTTATTTAAAATTCCAACACTGGGGCAATGTTCTAAATAACTCAACTTTGTCGACCTCCCCAGCGTGTAGCGGGGGCTTCCTTACTCCCTTTCGCATGGCGTGAAAGGTTGTTATTTAAAATTCCAATGCGAGGCCATTTTCGTAAATAATTCAACTCTATCGACCTCCCCGACGCGTTGCGGGGGCTTCATTATTCCCTTCCGCATGGTCCAAAAGGGTACTTTTCTTCAAATCTTCATCTTTACCCCTTGATATCATCCTTAGCTCCCGGTTTGTCGTATCTTGATCGTTTTAGTGCCTTTTCAGTTCCTTTTTCCTCCTAGGATGTGTATTAACACAAACTAATCAAATATACAATAAAAATTGATAAAACGAATCTAAAAGTATACAAAGACTATAAAAAATCTACTCGATAAAAGCATGTGTTTTGCAACACATCACGGCTCATTTCTGTTTCAACTAGAGCAGATTCCATAATCTGCCTCTTCGAACTGGATTACCGGGAACTCCAGGATCTTTGACCCAAATTTTCGAAAGCTCATCTTCATGGGGATCACCCCCTCACGAACGTAAAAGAACTTCTGATTCCAGTCATGCAGGCTGCGAGGCGGATCCAACCCTATTTCACTTGCCTTCCCGCGTTAGGCAAACGAGTACTAGTCGGTGGACGCAGTCATTCTGTAATAATCATCGATCATATCCCACGTAAGGGTGATGCCATAGGATTTGCAAAAAAGTTCGGAGTGTGTCACCCGCACATAACCAGAACACTTAAGTGAGAAATGTGAATATCGTACGTCGTCAATAAATTGAAAACGAATTTAGTGATGGGTAAACAGAAGTTTCTGGCATAGAAGTACTCCGAGTACAAGGCAATCATCCCCGGTTTGGCCGTTGTGCTACCCTCACCTTGAATGTCGCCTCCTACTCTTACAAAATCTCCATCTCTTTGTAGATAGCTTCAAAATCTATATACCTCCACTTAATGAGGATCTGTTCAGCAGTAAAGGTCGACCATTGTGGCTACTCTTTTTTCCTCCGCTTAAATCTATGAAGACGCAGGCATGATCCTAGATGTAAGGACCGCTTATTCGTCTTTATAAAATAACCACTTTACTGATTTAAAGACTTTACATTTAACAGCATTCATAAAAACTTTTAGCAAAATTTGGGCATGACCCGTCCATAAGACGAGCATACCTCTGTTAAGATTATAATCAAAACTAAATACAACACTACGGTTTGTTCTACAACATACTACTAAAACCAAAACAACAAGTTTTGAAAAGTATGACTACTAACAAAGTTATGCAAAATAAACAAGTGTTTGACACAAAACATTAAAGCAAACTAGCGGAAGCGATTGGCATGACATATCAAAAACACGTGCTCGCTCCAATTCTCCAAGTCGCCTAAGATGAGGATTTACCTACATTCACAACAAACTTTAAAAAGTTAATCATAATACTTGTTTCGCTTACAATAACATCAATATAATTCCATTCGTTTATGTTCTTTCATTACTCTTACGCATACGATTACCCAACTAGATGGATTGGCATATACTCTCATAATGAGATACAATAGTACACTTACGACCCGGTAACATCGGGTTGATTACTTTCAACATAAATCCTTCGTTCTATCCGTTAAACGGGTTGAACTTCATACATTCCTTATTGCATTCATGACCACCCGTTCTAAACGGATGGTACCTTATTCTTACTCGACTTGTTCAATTCGAACCAGTCGACTTGCATAGCTTATCATAACCTTCGTTAGCATAATCAAACCCACAAGGAGTTTGTTATTCATTTACTAATCACCATATTCATTATAACTAGGATTGTTCATCCTAATTATTAACAAAATTTAAGTAAGGTTTTGTATGCAACGGAACATACCTCGATCTTGTGCGCCTTCTGTTTTCTTGGTGCTTGTACCTTCTTCCTTTACGCCTACATTACAACATTCATTCTTTCATTTAGTCTATCAATTCATTCTACCATTTTTCCGTAATACATATACGTTCATCTTTTAGGCATTTTATCGAACACTTGGTAAGCATCATAGTTAAGGTACAAGGTACAAGTCTATAAAGCATATTTCTACTAGTTTATCATCACACAACAATTTCATTCATTCGAATTCACATAGCTATTTCATCCTACATTAATTTCATTCATTATTCAAGTATCACAACAAGCTTACACACTAACTTCCTAGTTTTATGATTTCTCACCATCATCATACCCTTACTAACTTCTCAACAAGTGGGTTTTTGCTATAATCTTTCATGCAACCTAAAATCAACATGATTTTTGTTCTAGAAAGCAATTCTAACTCAGATTTCCCACAATAGATACAAGAAATCGCGATTGGGTTTAACCCCTCATTCTACAAACCATGTTTTTAGAAAATTAAACTTACCACTTCACTATGTATGCATAGATAATCGATAAACTTGAGACATGCAACAGATTAGACTTGAATCTCTTGATCAATTGAATGAATTTAGCAAGAGCAAGGGTTTTCACCCTGCTTTCTCCTGTTCTATCGATCCCAGACACGCACCAAAGGGAGTGTTTCTGGGTTTCTACCTTTTAATTCCCTAACTAATAAAACTTTACACATTACACCCCTCCATGTTTAATAAAGATCTAATTCAAGCATTTTTTTCCAACACTACTTATATCTTATCATAACCCGTCAACTAAGTTAGTTTTTTGTTCACTTTCGTTTATTTTAATATTAACCGATTTATGGGGCGTTACAAGTCTACCCCCCTTAAAAGAGGTTTCGTCCCCGAAACCTGGACACATAACAAATTTAAACGTGCACATACCAAAAAGAAAAGGATAGTGCTTCCTCATTTCATCTTCCGCCTCCCATGTGAGTTCCGATCCCTTTCGGTGTTTCCATTGAACCAACACTTGTTTAACGGATTTGTTGCGAAGATTCTTCCCCTTGACATCTTTAATGGCTATTGGCCTTTCGACATAGTTTAACCCCTCGTCCAACTCGATGTCATCGAGAGGCACTATTGCAGTTTCATCCGCAAAACACTTTCTCAATTGTGATACGTGGAAGGTATTGTGAATCCCGTTTAATGTAGATGGTAATTCTAATCGATATGCAACCCTTCCAACTCGGGCCAAGATTTTAAACGGTCCGATATAACGAGGACCTAACTTACCCCGCTTGCGGAAACGGATTATGCCCTTCCATGGTGATACTTTCAATAGAACATAATCTCCGACTTGAAATTCAACAGGACGCCTTTTCTTGTTTGCATAAGCTTTCTGCCGATCCTGGGCTGCTTTTAGTCGAGCTCTAATCAATTCAATCTTTTCATTTGTTATAGCTATTAAATCACTTGGCGCAAGCTCCCTTTGCCCCACTTCACCCCAACACACGGGGGTTCTACACTTTCTCCCGTATAATAATTCATAGGGTGCCATTTGAATGCCACTATGGTAACTATTATTATAAGAGAATTCCACTAGTGGTAAATGGTCGTCCCAACTTCCCCCAAAGTCTAAGGCACAAGCTCTCAGCATATCGACAAGTGTTTTAATGGTTCTTTCTGACTGACCGTCAGTCTGAGGGTGGTAGGCGGTGCTTATGTGTAACCTCGTGCCCACACTCTCGTGAAACTTTTGCCAGTAGCGGGAGGTAAATCTGGTGTCCCGGTCCGAGACGATTGACACGGGTACCCCGTGTCGAGATATGATCTCATTCATATAAATTTCTGCCATTCTCTCGGAAGAGTAAGCCTCTTTGATGGGTAGAAAATGAGCACTTTTCGTGAGTCGGTCCACGATTACCCATATTGTATCATGCCCCTTTTTCATTCTAGGAAGCTTGGTTACCAAATCCATCGTTAATTCCTCCCACTTCCATACCGAGATTTCCAAAGGTTGTAATTCCCCGTATGGCTTTTGATGTTCTGCTTTGACTTGGGAGCATGTTAAGCATTTCGCGACATACTTAACAATATCGCGCTTCATGCCCGGCCACCAATAATTTGCCTTCAAGTCCCGATACATCTTTGTAGCCCCGGGATGGACCGAATATCGTGACTTATGAGCCTCGTCGAGTAGAGCAGTTTTGACTTCGCAGAATCGTGGTATCCAAATTCGGTCGAATCTCGTCTTGAGTCCGGTCAAATTTTCTTCTAGTTTATCGGTTACACCTTTTAATCTTTCTTTCTTTAAGTCTTCTGCCCCAAGAGATTTTATTTGGGAATCACGTATCGTCTCGAGTAATCGTGGCGTAACTATCATCTTCATGGATTTTACTCGAATGGGAGACGGATACTCTTTTCGGCTTAACGCGTCGGCTACCACATTCGCTTTTCCCGGGTGATAAAGGATGTCACAATCGTAATCTTTGATAAGTTCTAACCATCTCCGTTGCCTCATATTTAAGTCTTTCTGCTCAAAGAAATATTTAAGGCTTTTGTGATCCGAGTAAATTGTGCATCTCGCGCCATATAGATAATGCCTCCAAATCTTTAAGGCAAACACTACCGCTGCCAGTTCCAAATCGTGTGTTGGGTAGTTTACTTCATGCAATTTCAACTGTCGTGAAGCATATGCGATAAACCTACCCCTTTGCATCAAAACGCAACCTAAACCCTGGTGTGAAGCGTCTGAATAGACCACCAGGTCTTCAGTCCCGTCCGGTAATGTCAAGACCGGGGGACATGATAATTTCTCTTTTAATACTCGAAAGGCTTCCTCCTGTTCTTTACCCCACACAAACTTCTCTTTCTTCCTCGTCAGTTTTGTTAAGGGTAAAGCTATCTTCGAAAAATCCTGTATGAACCTTCTGTAATATCCCGCGAGGCCTAGAAAACTTCTTATTTCAGTCGGGTTCTTAGGAGAAACCCATTTCATTACGGCATCAATCTTTGACGGATCTACTAAGACACCCTCCGAATTGATCACATGACCCAGAAACTGCACCTCTCTGAGCCAAAAGGCGCATTTTGAAAATTTCGCGTAAAGTTTATCCTTACGGAGAACTTCAAGTACTTCACGCAAGTGTCTTGCATGTTTGGCCTTGTTTCGCGAATAGACTAGAATATCATCTATGAACACGATCACAGATTTATCTAACATGGGTCGGCATACTCGGTTCATAAGATCCATAAACGCAGCCGGCGCATTCGTCAATCCGAAGGACATGACTAAAAATTCATAATGCCCATAACGGTTTCTGAACGCGGTTTTCGGAATATCTTCTCCCCGTACTCTAACATGATGGTACCCCGAACGCAGATCTATCTTGGAGAACCAACTCGCCCCTTGCAATTGATCAAAAAGATCGTCAATTCTAGGTAAAGGGTAGCGGTTCTTGACGGTTAGCTTATTTAATTCTCTGTAGTCAATGCACATGCGCATCGACCCGTCTTTCTTCTTAACAAATAAGATAGGCGCTCCCCAAGGTGACACACTCGGACGTATAAAGCCCTTATCTAGAAAATCTTGTAATTGTGTCATTAACTCCCGCATCTCGGTGGGAGCCAGTCTATAGGGAGCCTTCGCAACCGGCTTCGCACCTGGATTCAATTCGATGCGAAACTCTATCTCTCTTTCGGGGGGAAGTCCCGGCAATTCCTCCGGAAATACATCCGGAAATTCATTCACGATCTCCACGTCTTCAAGCTTCGGGAAACCTTGTTGAGCATCTACCACATAAGCTAGGTATGCCCTACCCCCGTTAAGTGTATACTTAGCGGCTTGAACGAGGGTACAAAGTTTCGCTTCCACCTTTCTTTCGCCTTGTATATTTAATCGCTTTCCACTTAGAGATTGGATAAGTATTGTTTTGGTTTCACAATTAATCTCCGCATGGTGTCTGGCCATCCAATCCATACCCACTATCATTTTAAATTCTCCCAAAACCATGGGTATAAGGTCGATATCGAGTTCTTCGTCCTCTATAGTGAATTTGCAATTTCTACAAATCTTGCGTAACAAGTAGTTCTTACTATCGGCTATTTCTACTTCTAGAGGAACTGACATTAATTCGACCTTAAACGAGGGATGATTTGCTATTTCGTTCGAAACAAACGACATAGTTGCTCCGGTATCAAATAATACATAAATCGGCATATAGTTTAATAAAAAGATACCTGAAACTACATTCGGATGAACCTTAGCTTCCTCCGATGTGATTTGGAACATCCTCCCTTTAGCCCTAGAACCCTCTTGCTTCTTATCTTCATTTTTTTATTCTAGCTGAAGTTTAGGGCATTCCGATTTAACGTGCCCCTTTTCAAAACAATTGAAACAAGTCTTCGGGCTATTTGGACATTGATAAGACGAATGTCCCTCCTTACCACATTTGTAGCACCCCTTCTTGCCTAACAGACACTATCCAGTATGAAGTTTTCCACAAGTCTAGCAAGGAGTAATACCACCCTTCGACTTATCTTTCCTTCCTTGCTCTTGATACTTCCCCTTTTTAGATGGACTCGAACTAGCACCTTTTTCACTTGATCTCGTTTCACCACGTTCTTCTTGCCTCTTAATTTCAATTCCCTATCCCGTGCCACATTGATAAGCTCATCAAGGGTCTCACATTTCGAGGGAGTGATGAACTCCCTAAATTCAGCCTTTAATACCCCGTAAAAGCAATTGATCTTCATCCTTTCAGTCTTCACAAAATCCCCACAGAACTTCATTTTATCCATGAAAGTATTTGATATTTCGTTTATCGACTCGTTTTTCTGTCGGAGTCGCTAGAAGTCTTCCTGAATCTTATCAATAGCTGACTGAGGGCAATGGTATCTCATAAAGGGCTCCTTAAATTCTTGCCAAGTCATCACTTGGAGTCTATCCTCCCCTATTTCCTTACTGTGTGCATCCCACCAGTCCTTCGCCTGAAGAGTGAGTTGGCCCGTAGCGAACATCACCTGATCTTCCTTGTCACAACGACTTCGAATAAATACTGCTTCTATATTTGAAATCCATCTTTGGCATGCGATTGGGTCGATTTTACCATCATACGTTGCGGGATTGCACGCCATAAAGTCTTTATACATGCACCGTTGTTCTTTGCTTTTGCTTTTAGATCCCTCTATCAATTCTTTCAGTTCTTCAATCTTGCTAGTCATCATGGCATCCACAACTCCCAACACCCGACCTTCTACTTCTTGAGCTAATCGTGGAAGGTTAGCTTGCATAACCCCTTCTGCCACTTTTGTGACCTTATTGATAAATTCTTCTTGACGAGCAGTATCATCATCATCAACGTTGCTTGCATCAGCCATCTACACAATATCATGTTTACATTTAATACGGATCATAAGCTTTTAACACATCATAGTTCATTAGTCCGTATTTCTTATTCACATTCTTACATTTCGAGCTTCACTTCATACATTCATCATTTATTTCATACCCTTGTGTACATTCCATTTAACGTTTAATGGTTTTATACCATTGCCATTATTTACTTAATCATTACATACTTAATTTACCTCATAATGACTTGACAAAACCATAAATCAGACTCCCGGGAAGTACCGTTAAATAAAATTTGGAAAATTTTAAAATTTTTGTGGGCTGAAATACACAAGCCATCGGCGACGGCTTACTAACCCGTCGGCGACGGGCTTCTTAAAATGGTGTCGGCCATTAACCCCGTCGACAGGAGGTTAAGGCGTCGGCTAGGGGGGGGCGTCGGCGACGGGTGTCTGGCCGTCGGCGACGGCCAGCCGTTTGTTAATCCGCTGCAGCTTCGTTTTTTAGCGTTTTAACTCTTTCACGGGTCCGTTTCCAGCCGTACGGTCCCTGGAATTCATTGTTTCACCACCCATAATTATTACTTCACATCCTTAACTTAACTTTACATCTCAAACTCATTACATATACTTGCATTCATCGGAAACTTAAATTGTTACCTCATTGGCGATCTTGGAGCGAGCACACTTTCGAATGAGCCATCGGTTTGAGTTCAAGCATCACGTTAAAAGCTCGAATCCCTCAAACCTAGGCTCTGATACCAACTTGTAAGGACCGCTTATTCGTCTTTATAAAATAACCACTTTACTGATTTAAAGACTTTACATTTAACAACATTCATAAAAACTTTTAGCAAAATTTGGGCATGACCCGTCCATAAGACGAGCATATCCCTGTTAAGATTATAATCAAAACTAAATACAACACTACGGTTTGTTCTACAACATAGTACTAAAACCAAAACAACAAGTTTTGAAAAGTATGACTACTAACAAAGTTATGCAAAATAAACAAGTGTTTGACACAAAACATTAAAGCAAACTAGCGGAAGCGATTGGCATGACATATCAAAAACACATGCTCGCTCCAATTCTCCAAGTCGCCTAAGATGAGGATTTACCTACATTCACAACAAACTTTAAAAAGTTAATCATAATACTTTTTTCGCTTACAATAACATCAATATAATTCCATTCGTATATGTTCTTTCATTACTCTTACACATACGATTTCCCAACTAGATGGATTAGCATATACTCTCATAATGAGATACAATGGTACACTTACGACCCGATAACATCGGGTTGATTACTTTCAACATAAATCCTTCGTTCTATCCGTTAACCGGATTGAACTTCATACATTCCTTATTGCATTCATGACCACCCGTTCTAAACGGATGGTACCTTATTCTTACTCGACTTGTTCAATTCGAACCAGTCGACTTGCATAGCTTATCATAACCTTCGTTAGCATAATCAAACCCACAAGGAGTTTGTTATTCATTTACTAATCACCATATTCATTATAACTAGGATTGTTCATCATAATTATTAACAAAATTTAAGTAAGGTTTTGTATGCAACGGAACATACCTCGATCTTGTGCGCCTTCCGTTTTCTTGGTGCTTGTACCTTCTTCCTTTACGCCTACATTACAACATTCATTCTTTCATTTAGTCTATCAATTCATTCTACCATTTTTCCGTAATACATATACATTATCCTTTTAGGCATTTTATCGAACACTTGGTAAGCATCATAGTTAAGGTACAAGGTACAAGTCTATAAAGCATATTTCTACTAGTTTATCATCACACAACAATTTCATTCATTCGAATTCACATAGCTATTTCATCCTACATTAATTTCATTCATTATTCAAGTATCACAACAAGCTTACACACTAACTTCCTAGTTTTATGATTTCTCACCATCATCATACCCTTACTAACTTCTCAACAAGTGGGTTTTTGCTATAATCTTTCATGCAACCTAAAATCAACATGATTTTTGTTCTAGAAAGCAATTCTAACTCAGATTTCCCACAATAGATACAAGAAATCGCGATTGGGTTTAACCCCTCATTCTACAAACCATGTTTTCAGAAAATTAAACTTACCACTTCACTATGTATGCATAGATAATCGATAAACTTGAGACATGCAACAGATTAGACTTGAATCTCTTGATCAATTGAATGAATTTAGCAAGAGCAAGGGTTTTCACCCTGCTTTCTCCTGTTCTATCGATCCCAGACACGCACCAAAGGGAGTGTTTCTGGGTTTCTACCTTTTAATTCCCTAACTAATAAAACTTTACACATTACACCCCTCCATGTTTAATAAAGATCTAATTCAAGCATTTTTTTCCAACACTACTTATATCTTATCATAACCCGTCAACTACGTTAGTTTTTTTTTTCAATTTCGTTTATTTTAATATTAACCGATTTATGGGGCGTTACACTAGAAAAAAATTTTGGGAGCACGTAAGAAAAAACTTGAAGATCTTAAGAACACTTGAGAGAAAAGATGAAAAGAGATGAAAACGGTGAGCAGAAATGATAGGTTCCTCCCTTATTTATACCCATCACATTTAATGCGATGAGGAAATGTGTAGGACTACATGCCTTGAGGAGCCAATGATTGATCGCCAAGTCAGGTGGGAAAGAGGGTACAACAACACAAGTGGGCGCACATCCATCACGAGCCTACAAAAAGCAAAAAGGATGTACTGATGTGACATGCGAAATGCGGTGAAATAGTGTTAAACATGACATCAACCCTTACCAACCCTTCTTCTAAAGGAATGTTTTCAAATTTTAAACCCCCAACCACCTCCCGCGAAAAGGAATCCGCAAACTAAGATGGCAAAAACACAAGCGACACTCAACTGCGGGTTTACACCAGCTCAAGGGCCAATCCTCAAAGAACGACACACAAATATGTACCACAACTAGTCATCACCCACAAAGCACCATCTGCGGAAAAATAAAAAAACACCCAACTAGTCCTGAATTCCACTCGCTCATCCGCAAGCACGTGAGAACCACTGGATTGGGGGTCATGAAGATATATGGTCCTCGACCTCTAACGGGCTCGGGTTCAACGCTCGCGGGCCCAGTATCATACTCATACCTAATCCAAAAAACATCGAACTGGTCGAAACAAACGCATGCAAGCAACTCCTGCCTCGTGGCACTATGCCAACACAAATTACACATCTACTACAAGATGAAATGTACAACCAAGAGCAACGTGTGGCTAATCACAAGACGCAATCCACTTGTCCTTAACTTCCACTAACGGCTGACAACAGATGAGACAAGATGTACATCCTGAAAGAAACGTGTGGCCAATTAGGGCCCATAGACATACTCCCACCTTTGCAGACACTAACTGTCACGACGAAAGAGACCAAATGGATATCCCTTAAAAATGACACCTCGTCAAATCATTATCCAATCTTCTCCAACCTCTCAACTATAAATACAATACTTCTACAAAGGTTTAAGCATTTTGTTCTCAATACTCTCATTCTAAACTTACTCTTTTTCTCTATTTAGAAGGAACGAGAGGGTGGTTACGAGAAGAACCCCCTCCCCCACATCTTCTGCTCGTAACGAGCTCATGATGGTTTGTTTTGCAGGAATCACCTAAGGATTGAGACTTGTGAGGATCAGATTACTATACCCCCGATTGAGCATTTGGATAACTCCCGCAGGTTAGACTCGTGTTTCATTAGTGTTGTTGATTGATTGTTCTTTAGCGTTTACTTATATTTTTACACTTTTTGGGTTCAAACATTAATCTCTTGATGTACTAGAATTAAATCAGTTATCATTTTAACACTATCATAGTAAATCCCAAGTTTTTGGACCTACGATATATATATATATATAAATATACATATATACATATAGGGGATGGTTAAAATGAAAACCACTTTTATTGTGAAAACTCGAAAACTAACTAAAAAAAGCCTAAAAACACACAAATTTTTTTTCTTTTTTCAATTTTTTTTTATAAAAATCGCTGCTTTTTATGTATAAAAAAAAACTTTTTTTCAAAAAAAAAAAAAAAAAAATTTGTAGTGCACATGTGTAGTACACATACACATGTGTAGTATTACACATGTGCACTACACAAAAAAAAAAAAAAAAATTTTTGAAATTTTTTTTTATCTAATAAAACCTGCGAAAATTGGTTTGCAAAAAAAAAAAATTTGTATTTTTTTGGCTTTTTTTAATTAGTTTTCGAGTTTTCACAATAACTACTGGTTTTCATTTGAACCTTCCCCTATACATATATATATATATATATAAATGGTTAAAACATAGACTGGCAGGGTTGAAATTTTAAACTGGCAATTAATGGTCTTATGGCCTAAGGGAACCTTAGTCCGGGTTATCCCGTTTTGATGAATTGATAGGGAGTTTGTAGGACTGGTTGTAATCCACCTTAAGTTAATTTGACGGTTTAAATTTTATAAAAATTTATCACCTTATTTTGACGGTCTAATGTTTTGTAAAACTACCATATACGATCCTCCTCGTTATGATTTCAGGCATACTTAACAATTTTATTATCATTTCTTCATCTTTTATAGAAGCAGATTCTTCAGTGGTTTTAACCACATGTCTGTTTATTAGATTGTCAAAACTTCCAATTTGATATATAATTTTAGGATTTATATGAGGGATAGTCCATTTATTAAGTAGATCAAGATCTTGAGGTATATCATATTCCTCATTAGTACTATTTTTAATAGTACTATTTCTCTTAAAGAGATTTAACATGATTAAAATTAAAGTATTGAAACAAGACATACAATAACTTCCTTTGATTCCATGGCTCTGATACCATAACGAGGAGGATCGTATATGGTAGTTTTACAAAACATTAGACCGTCAAAATAAGGTGATAAATTTTTATAAAATTTAAACCGTCAAATTAACTTAAGGTGGATTACAACCAGTCCTACAAACTCCCTATCAATTCATCAAAACGGGATAACCCGGACTAAGGTTCCCTTAGGCCATAAGACCATTAATTGCCAGTTTAAAATTTCAACCCTGCCAGTCTATGTTTTAACCATTTTAGAAAAACCTTTTTATAATATAAGTACCATATTGTCAAAGGATGTTACCGAGCCATGCTTCAATACTTTAAGGGCTTTAGCCCATCATGATTATTATAAATAAAACAAAATTTAAATTGTTACCTAAGAACACCAAGAGAATCTTCAAGTCGGAAGATTTTATTCAAAGCTTCAAAATATATTACAAGTGCAGAATCTTGAGAGAGAGAAGAGAGGGGCAAAAGATTGCGTGCCTCTTACATACAACACTAGCCTTATTTATAGGAAAACTAAAAAGCAAACAAACAAAATGCAAAAAGGAAAAAGAGGACTTTATGATTGTCCCCAATACCGCGTGACTCTATTATTGTCCTTGATGCCGTGTATGATGGCTTTTCTTTTTCATCTTTCAAAGATGCCCATTATGAGTGGGGCCTTAGTGTCGACTCAATTATTTGTCTTTTTTCTTTTCTTCCTCGGATTCTTTCTTCGGGGTAAATTCTTCTACCACCGTTTGAAGATATGCTTCAAGATCATCATCCAGACGTATTTCTGGAATTTCCTCTATTGGTTGGGATTCTCCTGCTAAACATGAGAAACGATTGTTCTCATCTTCTTGGCTGGTAGATGAGATTGACATTGCTTTGGATGAGCTTTCGGCAGTTGATTCAAAAAACTTCTTCAACTCCATCTTCATTTCTTCTTTGTATAATTCCAGCATTTCAGCCTTTGATGTTATTGAGGCTGCTTGCTTTTCTTGAATCCTCCTTGTCATTTGTTCAAAGGGACTCGGGAGCTGTCTCTGTTGTCTTTTATTGATTTGATTTTTATAATACTCAGTTTTATTGGTGATCAATTTTATGGTATCTTGCCCTTCCAATTCTTTGGTGGAGTTATTAACTCTTATAATTTTGGACCAAAACTTTGTATAACTAGCTCTTTTGAGGCAGGGAATATTATCTTTCAGGGTATGACCTGTTGTGGGTTTCCATTTCCAAATCCATGGTATGGAAAATTCTATAAAAAAGTACATTGAGGCTATTCCCTCAAACCAAGTTTTATTATACTCGGCTTCTATAAGGTCTGGAGAAACTGCTACCCATTCTTGGTAGAGACCTTTAAATGGTTCAGGAAGAATTTGAACCGATGGACCATATAACATAAACCATCTTTGAAACCAACTTGGGATTCCATCTTTATAAATCTTGTCACTCACTTTTATGAACCATGAGTGCTTCTTGCTGGGATTTTGATAAAATAAACATTTTTCAAAACTTTGAATGTAATCCCAGTAATTGTATTTAAAAATTTGATTGTTAGGATTTATTACTTCCTTTTCATTCAAAGTATTCAATCCCCATTTTTGAGGAGAAAGAAGATGTTTTATAAAAATTTTACTGAAATTGAATGATCTTTTATTATCTGCTGGGTAAAAGTGTCTTATTTCAGCAGACTCAGAAACTTGAACAATACTTTCATAGTATTGCCTTGGTTTATAAGAAGTAACATCATATGATGCTGGATCTAAATATTTTTGCATTAAAAACCAAGGATCATCAAAAAACTTATTATCTTCTTGGTTTAGAAGAATTATTTTCTTCTGTCTATCGGATATAACCCATTCATCATCATCATCTTCTTGTGCTATATTAGCATAGGAGGGAGCCTTTGAGGCTTCTTGGGCCTTTATAATAGCCTGTTCTTCTTCTTGGGCTTTTATTATAGCCATGATCTTTTCGTATGATGGATCATTGGGACTTATCTGGATTCCCCTGTTATTATTTGAACTATTAGAAGCAATATTAGAGGCTATGAGCCTTCTGCTTCCTTGCTGGGCCAAAACTAAATTTTGGCCTCTTCCTCTTCCCCTGCCTCTTCCCATGTATGACGTGGGAAAAGGTTGTTTTCCTCTATTATGAGGAATCATTCCTGAAAATATAAAATCAGGCTGATGAGATTATTTTCTCACTTTCTTCAAGAATCTTTATTTGATTCTTAAAATGATGTAATTTGGTAAATTGTTCTGAAAGTCTATTAATTCTTTCAGCTGGATGAATACTATAATCATTCATCAAATCATGGATTCTGTATTGAGTAACTCTTATCAAGACATTATAGTCATCAATTTCATGTTGAATATTATTAAAAACTATTTTCAGGGGTCCTTTGATCTTTGACATTTAAACCTGCAAATTAAACAGAAGCTATTATCTTCAAATATTCTCTAGTTAGAAAATCTGGAAGACTATTTTCTTCTCCTTTTTTATATTGAATTTCAAAATCAAATGGAGCTAATTGAGATTGCCATCTAGCAAACATTTGTTTAGAAACATCATGTTTAAAATCCTTTTGAAACATGAATTTAGCTGCTTGACAATCCGTTTTTATTATAAATTTTTGATTGTATAAATCATCTTGAAATTTTAAAACACATTTCAAAATTGCTAAAATTTCTTTGGCAATAGTAGCATATTTTTTCTGGCTTTCAAGCCATTTTCCTGAATGAAACCTAACAAGGTATTCTTGCTTTGTTTCCGGATGAATTTGTTTTAATATTCCTCCATAACCTATCTCTGAGGCATCTGTTTCTATAATTTTTTCCCAATTGGGATTAGCAATTGTCATACAAGGAAGACTTAAAACTTTCTTTTTTATTCTTATAATAGCTTGAGTATGATTTTCATCCCAAGGCTTAGGACTCTTTTTTAGTCTATCATATAAAATCGAAGAATCTTTTGATAAATCATGGTAATAAGGAGCTATATAATTTAAACTTCCTAAAAACCTTTGAAGTTGAGTTTTATCAATAATCTTATCAGGAAATTTAGAAGCAAACTCTATACTTCTATTAATAGGAACTATTTTCCCTTTTTCTATTATATGACCTAAAAATCTGATAGATGTTTGAAATAACATCATCTTTGGACTAGATATAACCAATCCATTTCTTATGATAATGGTTTTAAATATATCTAGGTGCTTAAAATGAGTTTCAATGTCTTTTGAAAACACCAGTATATCATCTATATAAACAATTATAAAACTTGAAAAAGGAATGAATATTTCATTCATAATTTTCTGAAATTCTGAAGGGGCATTCTTTAGACCAAAAGGCATAACATTCCATTCATATTGTCCAAAAGGAACATTAAAAGCAGTTTTATATCTGTCTTTTTTATCAATTTGTATTTGCCAATACCCAGATTTTAAATCAAATTTTGAGAATATTAAAGCATCATATAACCTATCTAATAAATCCTTCTTATTAGGAATTGGATATCTAATCCATTTCAAAACTTTATTCAGAGGTTTATAATTTATAACTAATCTAGGAACACCTCTTTCAATCTCAGAATGTTTATTAACATAAAATGCAGTACATGACCAAGGAGACTTTGAAGGACATATCAATCCCTTTTGTTGTAATGACTCAATCTCCTTTTTACATAACTCTAAATATTCAGAGTTCATCTGACAAGGTCTTGCCTTGGTAGGAATATTACTTTCTATAAAATCATCTTCATAAGGCAAAGAAACAATATGTTGTTTTCTATTCCAAAAAGCATTTGGATGATCATTACATATTTCTATATTGAACTGATTTTTTATAGTTTCAATTTTTAATATTAACTTAGGGTTTTTTAGTTTTTCCTCAATTGTATTAATATTAATTTCTTCTTTAAGAAAATTTATTTGATTAGTTTTAGCTTGTATAAGAAACTCATTCAAATATTTTTCAAAAGGTTGGGTTATAAACTCAAAATATAATTCTTTGTTATTATAAACAGCTTTGAATCCTTTTTTATTAACTTCTTTTAAAGGAAAAATTTTTGAAAGAAATGGAGTTCCTAATATAACTTCATTTGTTATATTTTTAACAAGAACAAATGATAAGGGGATACATTCTCCATTATTACAAATTTTTGCATTAGGGATTTTATATTCTACTCCCATATCTTGTCTATTAGCTGCCTTTAAAATATGAGTAGTCTTTTTAAAATATTTTGTAGGAATTAATCCTTCCCTTAAACAATTTAAATCTGCTCCAGAATCTATGAGAGCAACAAAATTCTTTTTAAAAGTATTTTGAATTAAGAGGGTTACCTTAACTAACCATTTCTGGGAAATAAATTTTTCTATTTTATTAAGAAATTCTTCTCCTTAATTTTTAATAGTCAAAGGGGGAAAATTCTTATCATAACTCTTAGTAGGACTAGTAATAGGAGAAGGAACTTTATAAGATGTTTCTCCTATTTCATGAGTAGAGGATTTATAAAAAGATTCATCAACTATGATTTTCTCTTCAAGATCTACTATTCTTTTTTCAAAACTAGAATTTTTATTTTTTAAATAAACAATTTCTTGTTTTAAATTGTTAATTTCAACATTTAAATCTTCTGTTGTAGAAGAACTATTTTTTCGATTATTTAATATATTATGAACATATTTCATGGAATAGGGACCTTCAGGTTCCTCTATTCCTTTTTGAACTTCTTTATTATGAAGTCCTTCATTTTGATATAACATCTGAAGAATTTTTAATTTTTCTTCTGGACTTCTAATTTTGTTCAAAACATTTTCCAGAATATTACTATCTATAACATTTATTTCATTATCATTAATATTATCGTCCTGAAATTGAGACATAACTTTATATAACATTTCATTATCAGAAACTATTTTATTACAACAATTTTCTTGACAATTTTCAGAACAAGAACTTTCCTCAGTACTATAATCTGAGGATTCTTCAGAATCAAAAATCTTATATAATTCATTTTTGATATTTTCTTCTATATCTAAACTATTTATTTTATTTTTAAAAGTTTTTCTTTGGCTACATTCATTAGTCTTATGACCTTTCTTCTTGCATATATAGCAAGTAGGAACCCATTTTTCTCTTCTCTGGGTTTTTCTCTTTTCTCTTTTTTCTCTACGTTTTTGGAAATATTTTTCCCTTTTTTCCCTTCTATATTTTTTATAATATTTTTCATTATCAAAACTTTTTTCTTTGGTACAATCCATACCAAATTGTTCACAAAATTCTCCTAACTGTCTTTTTTCTGTTAGGCTTTGTTTTTTAATTTGCTGATTTAATTTTAACTCATTACATAGAGCTAACCCTTCTTGAACACAGACTCCTATTAGCCTGCCATAAGTATAACTATCATAAGGGATTTGAATATTATTACCCCTAAGGACTTTTCTAACTCTTTCAGCAAATAAAGACGGAAGACCATCAATGAATTTAGACTTCCAATGAGAACTATTATTCTCTGGGAGTTCATAAACTCTACTTAAAAATACATCTTTATACCATCTAAAAGAGGTTAAAGTATGACATTTAAGTCCATTTAACAAGGTTCTAATGGTTTCAGAATTATCAGACCATCTACCTGTAAAGTGTTCTATAATAGTTAAAATTAAAGTGTAAACAGCATCAGAAACTTTATTATCACCATCTTGCCTATAATGTTTATAAATTTGATCTTGTTTATCACTTATATAATTATCCCACCATCCTTTTAACTGCCCTGTAAATCCTGCAGTTATCATTTTACAGGTTACTTCATCAGTATTAGAATTATTTTTAGCTATGGTGGCATACATTAACATTCTATGAGTCATAGTATAAACCTGTCTATCAGTATAGCCATCTAAATTCCATTCATAAATGGCTTTTCCACTATAAGAATTATTTATTTCTAATTCTTGTTCCTCATGAAGAACATCTTGAGGAGTAGGCCTAGGATAATAATATAATCTTTGTCTAGGCTTATCAGAATACTTATTATCATAATTATCATAACTCTTATGTTTTCTACCTCTTCCAAATTTATTTATAGAATCAGTAACATAAGCTTCATGTGTCTCATTATCCATGTTTTCCATATCACTTAACACATTAATTTGGATAGTAGAAAATTTTTCTTTTATAATTTCTATTAAGTCATCCATAGACTTAAGCTCTTCTTCAGGTTTTATTTTATAATTATTTATTTCAGGAGGAGGCTGAATAGTAGCCTTAGCCAATATAATTGACTCGGGTTCAGGTTCAGAAGTCTTAGTATTACTAGATTCTCCTATTTCCTTTTTCTGAAAAACCTTATCAATTTTATTATTTATTTCCTGAATATTTTCAGATAAATTCTTAAGACATAAATTAGTATAATTATTTTGTTGAATAATATGATTAACATGAGAAATAGTGACAGTCATTAATCCACTACTTAAAGCTTTTTTAAAAGCAGCAAAATGAATTATATCATCACCTTTTGTCATTTCAAAATCATTTTGGGGAGGAAATAAAGATCTTGTTATTTCTCCTGTAATTAATTTATAATTTTTTTCAATCACAGAAATATATTTCAAGGAATATTTATTTATAAACCAAACAGGAAATTCTATAATTTCCTGGATATTTTCCAAATCTTTATAAAACTCTCTTCCTAATTCAAATCTTTTTTCTCTAGAGTATGACTCAAAAAACCAATCTTTAAATGGTTGCCAAACAGGATGTCTAAAATTTTCACTAATTTTTTGTCTAATGACAGATCCATGACTAAAATCAAATTTTTCTTTATTCATTGTAAATTAAAACTCATTTGTGAGACCGTATCATCCTCACTAACAGGTTGGTATATTCCTGAAACAAAATTATTATCAACATTTAAATTTTCTACTCTATTTCTTATTTGAGAAGTAGAGGCTCTCGAAGACTCTGGTAATTCAACTTTATAATCCAGAGGTGATATATAAGACCTAGAAGAAATAGATTTTAGAAGTCTTTTATCCTTTCTTTCTTCTTCAAATTCTATTTCCACATTTCCTTCAGGAGTTTCTATTAATTTCCTTAATTTATGATTTATTTGAGGTGGTATTTTAACAGCTCTATTAATAACCCAATTTTCAGGAAAAGTAATTTCTTCCCATTTAACTGGTCTTCTTATAGAAATATTAGATTTTCCATAATTAGTTTCTATTAGAATAGTTTCATCACTAGATTTATCAACTCTTTTACATCTAGCATTCATAGTAGTAAGTAATCTATAATATATTCTATAACAAATACATATAACTTCAGATCCTTCAGCATAATTATAACCATGCGTTTTAACATATAAAGTTAAAGCATCATCAATATTTTTATCTGTTAAAGATAAATGAACATCAGGATAAACATTAAAATAAACCGGACCATGTGCCAGACTGGTTTCTATAATACCCATCAATGATTGTTTCCAGTTTAGGTTACGAGCATCTCGTAACACAGCTATAAAACTTTCTGGCAAGCCTTTTAATGTTAACGGTTTAAAAGCAACTTGAACCAAACCAATATGCATATAATTAAAATCTTTTTTATGTCTGTTTATTTCAGGCATACTTAACAATTTTATTATCATTTCTTCATCTTTTATAGAAGCAGATTCTTCAGTGGTTTTAACCACATGTCTGTTTATTAGATTGTCAAAACTTCCAATTTGATATATAATTTTAGGATTTATATGAGGGATAGTCCATTTATTAAGTAGATCAAGATCTTGAGGTATATCATATTCCTCATTAGTACTATTTTTAATAGTACTATTTCTCTTAAAGAGATTTAACATGATTAAAATTAAAGTATTGAAACAAGACATACAATAACTTCCTTTGATTCCATGGCTCTGATACCATAACGAGGAGGATCGTATATGGTAGTTTTACAAAACATTAGACCGTCAAAATAAGGTGATAAATTTTTATAAAATTTAAATGCATATTGGTTTGGTTCAAGTTGCTTTTAAACCGTTAACATTAAAAGGCTTGCCAGAAAGTTTTATAGCTGTGTTACGAGATGCTCGTAACCTAAACTGGAAACAATCATTGATGGGTATTATAGAAACCAGTCTGGCACATGGTCCGGTTTATTTTAATGTTTATCCTGATGTTCATTTATCTTTAACAGATAAAAATATTGATGATGCTTTAACTTTATATGTTAAAACGCATGGTTATAATTATGCTGAAGGATCTGAAGTTATATGTATTTGTTATAGAATATATTATAGATTACTTACTACTATGAATGCTAGATGTAAAAGAGTTGATAAATCTAGTGATGAAACTATTCTAATAGAAACTAATTATGGAAAATCTAATATTTCTATAAGAAGACCAGTTAAATGGGAAGAAATTACTTTTCCTGAAAATTGGGTTATTAATAGAGCTGTTAAAATACCACCTCAAATAAATCATAAATTAAGGAAATTAATAGAAACTCCTGAAGGAAATGTGGAAATAGAATTTGAAGAAGAAAGAAAGGATAAAAGACTTCTAAAATCTATTTCTTCTAGGTCTTATATATCACCTCTGGATTATAAAGTTGAATTACCAGAGTCTTCGAGAGCCTCTACTTCTCAAATAAGAAATAGAGTAGAAAATTTAAATGTTGATAATAATTTTGTTTCAGGAATATACCAACCTGTTAGTGAGGATGATACGGTCTCACAAATGAGTTTTAATTTACAATGAATAAAGAAAAATTTGATTTTAGTCATGGATCTGTCATTAGACAAAAAATTAGTGAAAATTTTAGACATCCTGTTTGGCAACCATTTAAAGATTGGTTTTTTGAGTCATACTCTAGAGAAAAAAGATTTGAATTAGGAAGAGAGTTTTATAAAGATTTGGAAAATATCCAGGAAATTATAGAATTTCCTGTTTGGTTTATAAATAAATATTCCTTGAAATATATTTCTGTGATTGAAAAAAATTATAAATTAATTACAGGAGAAATAACAAGATCTTTATTTCCTCCCCAAAATGATTTTGAAATGACAAAAGGTGATGATATAATTCATTTTGCTGCTTTTAAAAAAGCTTTAAGTAGTGGATTAATGACTGTCACTATTTCTCATGTTAATCATATTATTCAACAAAATAATTATACTAATTTATGTCTTAAGAATTTATCTGAAAATATTCAGGAAATAAATAATAAAATTGATAAGGTTTTTCAGAAAAAGGAAATAGGAGAATCTAGTAATACTAAGACTTCTGAACCTGAACCCGAGTCAATTATATTGGCTAAGGCTACTATTCAGCCTCCTCCTGAAATAAATAATTATAAAATAAAACCTGAAGAAGAGCTTAAGTCTATGGATGACTTAATAGAAATTATAAAAGAAAAATTTTCTACTATCCAAATTAATGTGTTAAGTGATATGGAAAACATGGATAATGAGACACATGAAGCTTATGTTACTGATTCTATAAATAAATTTGGAAGAGGTAGAAAACATAAGAGTTATGATAATTATGATAATAAGTATTCTGATAAGCCTAGACAAAGATTATATTATTATCCTAGGCCTACTCCTCAAGATGTTCTTCATGAGGAACAAGAATTAGAAATAAATAATTCTTATAGTGGAAAAGCCATTTATGAATGGAATTTAGATGGCTATACTGATAGACAGGTTTATACTATGACTCATAGAAAGTTAATGTATGCCACCATAGCTAAAAATAATTCTAATACTGATGAAGTAACCTGTAAAATGATAACTGCAGGATTTACAGGGCAGTTAAAAGGATGGTGGGATAATTATATAAGTGATAAACAAGATCAAATTTATAAACATTATAGGCAAGATGGTGATAATAAAGTTTCTGATGCTGTTTACACTTTAATTTTAACTATTATAGAACACTTTACAGGTAGATGGTCTGATAATTCTGAAACCATTAGAACCTTGTTAAATGGACTTAAATGTCATACTTTAACCTCTTTTAGATGGTATAAAGATGTATTTTTAAGTAGAGTTTATGAACTCCCAGAGAATAATAGTTCTCATTGGAAGTCTAAATTCATTGATGGTCTTCCGTCTTTATTTGCTGAAAGAGTTAGAAAAGTCCTTAGGGGTAATAATATTCAAATCCCTTATGATAGTTATACTTATGGCAGGCTAATAGGAGTCTGTGTTCAAGAAGGGTTAGCTCTATGTAATGAGTTAAAATTAAATCAGCAAATTAAAAAACAAAGCCTAACAGAAAAAAGACAGTTAGGAGAATTTTGTGAACAATTTGGTATGGATTGTACCAAAGAAAAAAGTTTTGATAATGAAAAATATTATAAAAAATATAGAAGGGAAAAAAGGGAAAAATATTTCCAAAAACGTAGAGAAAAAAGAGAAAAGAGAAAAACCCAGAGAAGAGAAAAATGGGTTCCTACTTGCTATATATGCAAGAAGAAAGGTCATAAGGCTAATGAATGTAGCCAAAGAAAAACTTTTAAAAATAAAATAAATAGTTTAGATATAGAAGAAAATATCAAAAATGAATTATATAAGATTTTTGATTCTGAAGAATCCTCAGATTATAGTACTGAGGAAAGTTCTTGTTCTGAAAATTGTCAAGAAAATTGTTGTAATAAAATAGTTTCTGATAATGAAATGTTATATAAAGTTATGTCTCAATTTCAGGACGATAATATTAATGATAATGAAATAAATGTTATAGATAGTAATATTCTGGAAAATGTTTTGAACAAAATTAGAAGTCCAGAAGAAAAATTAAAAATTCTTCAGATGTTATATCAAAATGAAGGACTTCATAATAAAGAAGTTCAAAAAGGAATAGAGGAACCTGAAGGTCCTTATTCCATGAAATATGTTCATAATATATTAAATAATCGAAAAAATAGTTCTTCTACAACAGAAGATTTAAATGTTGAAATTAACAATTTAAAACAAGAAATTGTTTATTTAAAAAATAAAAATTCTAGTTTTGAAAAAAGAATAGTAGATCTTGAAGAGAAAATCATAGTTGATGAATCTTTTTATAAATCCTCTACTCATGAAATAGGAGAAACATCTTATAAAGTTCCTTCTCCTATTACTAGTCCTACTAAGAGTTATGATAAGAATTTTCCCCCTTTGACTATTAAAAATTAAGGAGAAGAATTTCTTAATAAAATAGAAAAATTTATTTCCCAGAAATGGTTAGTTAAGGTAACCCTCTTAATTCAAAATACTTTTAAAAAGAATTTTGTTGCTCTCATAGATTCTGGAGCAGATTTAAATTGTTTAAGGGAAGGATTAATTCCTACAAAATATTTTAAAAAGACTACTCATATTTTAAAGGCAGCTAATAGACAAGATATGGGAGTAGAATATAAAATCCCTAATGCAAAAATTTGTAATAATGGAGAATGTATCCCCTTATCATTTGTTCTTGTTAAAAATATAACAAATGAAGTTATATTAGGAACTCCATTTCTTTCAAAAATTTTTCCTTTAAAAGAAGTTAATAAAAAAGGATTCAAAGCTGTTTATAATAACAAAGAATTATATTTTGAGTTTATAACCCAACCTTTTGAAAAATATTTGAATGAGTTTCTTATACAAGCTAAAACTAATCAAATAAATTTTCTTAAAGAAGAAATTAATATTAATACAATTGAGGAAAAACTAAAAAACCCTAAGTTAATATTAAAAATTGAAACTATAAAAAATCAGTTCAATATAGAAATATGTAATGATCATCCAAATGCTTTTTGGAATAGAAAACAACATATTGTTTCTTTGCCTTATGAAGATGATTTTATAGAAAGTAATATTCCTACCAAGGCAAGACCTTGTCAGATGAACTCTGAATATTTAGAGTTATGTAAAAAGGAGATTGAGTCATTACAACAAAAGGGATTGATATGTCCTTCAAAGTCTCCTTGGTCATGTACTGCATTTTATGTTAATAAACATTCTGAGATTGAAAGAGGTGTTCCTAGATTAGTTATAAATTATAAACCTCTGAATAAAGTTTTGAAATGGATTAGATATCCAATTCCTAATAAGAAGGATTTATTAGATAGGTTATATGATGCTTTAATATTCTCAAAATTTGATTTAAAATCTGGGTATTGGCAAATACAAATTGATAAAAAAGACAGATATAAAACTGCTTTTAATGTTCCTTTTGGACAATATGAATGGAATGTTATGCCTTTTGGTCTAAAGAATGCCCCTTCAGAATTTCAGAAAATTATGAATGAAATATTCATTCCTTTTTCAAGTTTTATAATTGTTTATATAGATGATATACTGGTGTTTTCAAAAGACATTGAAACTCATTTTAAGCACCTAGATATATTTAAAACCATTATCATAAGAAATGGATTGGTTATATCTAGTCCAAAGATGATGTTATTTCAAACATCTATCAGATTTTTAGGTCATATAATAGAAAAAGGGAAAATAGTTCCTATTAATAGAAGTATAGAGTTTGCTTCTAAATTTCCTGATAAGATTATTGATAAAACTCAACTTCAAAGGTTTTTAGGAAGTTTAAATTATATAGCTCCTTATTACCATGATTTATCAAAAGATTCTTCGATTTTATATGATAGACTAAAAAAGAGTCCTAAGCCTTGGGATGAAAATCATACTCAAGCTATTATAAGAATAAAAAAGAAAGTTTTAAGTCTTCCTTGTATGACAATTGCTAATCCCAATTGGGAAAAAATTATAGAAACAGATGCCTCAGAGATAGGTTATGGAGGAATATTAAAACAAATTCATCCGGAAACAAAGCAAGAATACCTTGTTAGGTTTCATTCAGGAAAATGGCTTGAAAGCCAGAAAAAATATGCTACTATTGCCAAAGAAATTTTAGCAATTTTGAAATGTGTTTTAAAATTTCAAGATGATTTATACAATCAAAAATTTATAATAAAAACGGATTGTCAAGCAGCTAAATTCATGTTTCAAAAGGATTTTAAACATGATGTTTCTAAACAAATGTTTGCTAGATGGCAATCTCAATTAGCTCCATTTGATTTTGAAATTCAATATAAAAAAGGAGAAGAAAATAGTCTTCCAGATTTTCTAACTAGAGAATATTTGAAGATAATAGCTTCTGTTTAATTTGCAGGTTTAAATGTCAAAGATCAAAGGACCCCTGAAAATAGTTTTTAATAATATTCAACATGAAATTGATGACTATAATGTCTTGATAAGAGTTACTCAATACAGAATCCATGATTTGATGAATGATTATAGTATTCATCCAGCTGAAAGAATTAATAGACTTTCAGAACAATTTACCAAATTACATCATTTTAAGAATCAAATAAAGATTCTTGAAGAAAGTGAGAAAATAATCTCATCAGCCTGATTTTATATTTTCAGGAATGATTCCTCATAATAGAGGAAAACAACCTTTTCCCACGTCATACATGGGAAGAGGCAGGGGAAGAGGAAGAGGCCAAAATTTAGTTTTGGCCCAGCAAGGAAGCAGAAGGCTCATAGCCTCTAATATTGCTTCTAATAGTTCAAATAATAACAGGGGAATCCAGATAAGTCCCAATGATCCATCATACGAAAAGATCATGGCTATAATAAAAGCCCAAGAAGAAGAACAGGCTATTATAAAGGCCCAAGAAGCCTCAAAGGCTCCCTCCTATGCTAATATAGCACAAGAAGATGATGATGATGAATGGGTTATATCCGATAGACAGAAGAAAATAATTCTTCTAAACCAAGAAGATAATAAGTTTTTTGATGATCCTTGGTTTTTAATGCAAAAATATTTAGATCCAGCATCATATGATGTTACTTCTTATAAACCAAGGCAATACTATGAAAGTATTGTTCAAGTTTCTGAGTCTGCTGAAATAAGACACTTTTACCCAGCAGATAATAAAAGATCATTCAATTTCAGTAAAATTTTTATAAAACATCTTCTTTCTCCTCAAAAATGGGGATTGAATACTTTGAATGAAAAGGAAGTAATAAATCCTAACAATCAAATTTTTAAATACAATTACTGGGATTACATTCAAAGTTTTGAAAATGTTTATTTTATCAAAATCCCAGTAAGAAGCACTCATGGTTCATAAAAGTGAGTGACAAGATTTATAAAGATGGAATCCCAAGTTGGTTTCAAAGATGGTTTATGTTATATGGTCCATCGGTTCAAATTCTTCCTGAACCATTTAAAGGTCTCTACCAAGAATGGGTAGCAGTTTCTCCAGACCTTATAGAAGCCGAGTGTAATAAAACTTGGTTTGAGGGAATAGCCTCAATGTACTTTTTTATAGAATTTTCCATACCATGGATTTGGAAATGGAAACCCACAACAGGTCATACCCTGAAAGATAATATTCCCTGCCTCAAAAGAGCTAGTTATACAAAGTTTTGGTCCAAAATGATAAGAGTTAATAACTCCACCAAAGAATTGGAAGGGCAAGATACCATAAAATTGATCACCAATAAAACTGAGTATTATAAAAATCAAATCAATAAAAGACAACAGAGACAGCTCCCGAGTCCCTTTGAACAAATGACAAGGAGGATTCAAGAAAAGCAAGCAGCCTCAATAACATCAAAGGCTGAAATGCTGGAATTATACAAAGAAGAAATGAAGATGGAGTTGAAGAAGTTTTTTGAATCAACTGCCGAAAGCTCATCCAAAGCAATGTCAATCTCATCTACCAGCCAAGAAGATGAGAACAATCGTTTCTCATGTTTAGCAGGAGAATCCCAACCAATAGAGGAAATTCCAGAAATACGTCTGGATGATGATCTTGAAGCATATCTTCAAACGGTGGTAGAAGAATTTACCCCCAAGAAAGAATCCGAGGAAGAAAAGAAAAAAGACAAATAATTGAGTCGACACTAAGGCCCCACTCATAATGGGCATCTTTGAAAGATGAAAAAGAAAAGCCATCATACACGGCATCAAGGACAATAATAGAGTCACGCGGTATTGGGGACAATCATAAAGTCCTCTTTTTCCTTTTTGCATTTTGTTTGTTTGCTTTTTAGTTTTCCTATAAATAAGGCTAGTGTTGTATGTAAGAGGCACGCAATCTTTTGCCCCTCTCTTCTCTCTCTCAAGATTCTGCACTTGTAATATATTTTGAAGCTTTGAATAAAATCTTCCGACTTGAAGATTCTCTTGGTGTTCTTAGGTAACAATTTAAATTTTGTTTTATTTATAATAATCATGATGGGCTAAAGCCCTTAAAGTATTGAAGCATGGCTCGGTAACATCCTTTGACAATATGGTACTTATATTATAAAAAGGTTTTTCTAAAATGGTTAAAACATAGACTGGCAATATATATATATATATATATATATATATATATATATAGGGAGGGGCTCATGCGAGAACCACCCTTATTGTGAGAACCTTGAGAACCAATGTGAACACAACCTAAAATAGCTAAAAAAACCTAAAAAAACCTAACCCCCACCCCCAAAAAACCTAAACCCCCCCACCCCCCCCCCCCCCTAAAAAAAGCTAACCCCCCCCCCCCCCAAAAAAAACCTAAACCCCCCCCCCCCCCCAAGCTAAATGCTAAAAAAAACCTAACCCCACCCCCCCCCAAACCTAAACCCCCCTCCCCCACCCCCCCCCCCCCCAAAACCTAACCCCCCCCCCCCCAAGCTAAAATGCTAAAAACTAAACCCCCAAAAAACCTTAAAAAATCTAAAAAAAATCTAAAATTTTTTTTTTAATTTTTTAATATTTTTTATGTTAAAATCGCTACTTTTAGAAGCAAAAAAAAAAATTTAAAAAAAAATAAAAAATTTAAAATTTTTTTTTTTTTTTTTGGCTTCGAAAAGTAGCGATTTTTTTATAAAAAATTCAAAAAAAAAAAATTTTGTGTGATTTTTAGCTATTTTTAGACATTTTTGGTGTGTTCACATTGGTTCTCGCGGTTCTCACAATAAGAGGTGGTTCTCGCATGATCTTCTCCCTATATATATATATATACATATATATACATATATATATATAAGGAGCCGCTAAAATAGAAACCACCTCCAGTTGTAAGAACCGCGAGAACCACTCTCAACCAATCAGAGAAAGGGGTATTTTGGTCATTTACCCCAAATTTCAAATCCCCCCTCTCTCTTCATTTAAATCACTGACTTTTTAATTACACCTCTTCTCTCTCCTCTCTCATCTGTTATTTAATTCTATCATCTTCATCTCTTTACCAAAATTTAAAATCCTCTCATCTATCTCTCTTTCTCTCTGTACCCATCTAGATCTCTAATGTTAAATCCCTTCCAGCATCTTCATTAACGATACCAGATCTAGATCTTTGATAAAAGAGCTGAGCAGTGGGCTCCTCCACTACCACCATTTTTTGAGTAGTTGTAAAGGATCAGGCCTACATGGCTTGCATTTGTGCATCCACTACCTCCATTTTGTGTTTGGTAATACAAAACAACATTATTAATGATGAAAGGATTTCAGTTTTGTGTTTGGTAATGTTGAAACTGAACAGCGACCTCCCCCGTCACCCCTTCCGCCGCCATGGTGGTGCACGGCGACCTCCACCGTCACCCCTCCCGCCGTCACAAATGACCTCCACTCCTTCCGCCGCCATCTATTCAGGTCACCCACACCTACCTGTTTCTATATGTCTCTTTATCACATAGATCTGCTTATCTTTCTTATTTTTTAATTTGGATTTTTTGGGGGATTTTTTATGATGAAGGTGGGTGACGGTTGTTGGTGGTGGTGGCGGTGGCGTTGGGTTTGGTGGCGTTGGGGTTGGTGGCGGTGAGGGTTTTTTGGGTGGTGTGGGGCAGAGGTGGGTTGGTGGCGTTGGGGTTGGTGTCGTTGTCGGAGGTGGTGGTGGTGGGTGCTCGATGGCAGGTGGTGGGTGCTCGATGTCGGAGGTGGTGGGTGCTCGATGATGGTTTTGAGTTGGGTCAGTGAAGGTGGGGTTTTCAATTTTGTTTTGGTTGGGTTTGTGGACTATGTGGGTCTGATGAACTCTGTGGACTATGTGGGTTTGATGGTTTGATTTTTTGGTTGGGTTTCTTTGATTTTTTGCCTGTGTTCTTGTTTATCTGGTGATTTTGATCAGTGGACTTTTGTGGGTTTGTTATGTTGGATGCGGGACGACGATGATGAAAAAAATAAAAACGTCGATTTTGATGACGATGGCGCGGCAAGGAAGGCTGAGGGTAGGTTTTTTAAACCTGCAACCCCTCTTTTGCAGCCTTTTGATTATCAGTTAATCTAAGCCAAACCCCGTTTTTTTTTCGAGATAGACTTTGTTTTGATGTTGTTGGTTTTTAATTTTACCCCCCTAGTCGATGATGATAACGATATATTTGAGACATCTCCCGAGTTTGCGATTTTTGGGTGCGTTCGTTTTTGCGTAAAGACGTTTTTGTAAAAAAAAAAGTTAAATCGTAAACTTTTTAACGTAAAACGTAAAACGTAAAAAGTTTTACGTAAAACATAAAAAGTTTTTCGTAAAACGTAATAAAAAGTTTTTCGGAAAACAGAAAACGTAAAACGTAAAACGTAAAAAGTTTTTCGTAAAACGTAAAAAGTATTTCGTAAAACGTAAAACTTTTTAACGTAAAAAGTTTTACGTAAAACGTAAAAAGTTTTACGTAAAAATTAAAACGTAAAAAGTTTAAAAAGTTTAGCGTAAAACATAAAACGTAAAAAAATGTAAAAATCGGCGTGTTAAAAAAACGTGTAAAAAACGGCGCGTTAAAAAACGACGCGTTAAAAAAACGACGCGTAAAAAATGGTGCGTTAAAAAAACGATGCTTGAAAAAGCCGGGCGAAAAAACGGCGCGTTAAAAAAACGTAAAACGTAAAATTTTAACGTAAAACTTAAATTGTAAAAAGTATAAAAAAACCTTTTAAAAAAAATCTGAATTTAAAAATGCTTTTAATAAAAAAAATTATGTTTAAAAAATAAAAAGTAATATAATAATACAAAAACTAATAAAAAACAATAAAGACAAAAAGACAAAATAGAGTCATTTTACTAAATTACCCTTTTGGATTAAAATATTAAAAACATAATAAGACAAAAAGCATTTAATATTATTTTTAGTTACTTTTAATATCATCCATTGATCTTGAAGATCTAATGGCCAGAAAGTGGTTCTCTCGGTTCTTACAACTGGAGGTGGTTTTCATTTTAGCGGTCCTATATATATATAGGGTAAGGTTCTTGCGAGAACCAATGTGAACACAAAATAAAATCTAAAAAAAATCAAAAAAGCACTCAAAATTTTTTTTTTTAATATTTTTTTAAATCGCTATATTTCGTTACCATAAAAATAAATCTTTTTTTTTTCGAGTAACAGTTATCCATGCACATGTGCATATGTATCATTACTTCGACAAATTCGGTAATACGTTATCAGGAATAGACAATTGCACTTTAATTTACAATACCATTCGTAATACACTACTTTTACGTTAACAATATTCAAAATGCACATGTGTATCATTAGGTATAACCATGATATAACGTATTTTGTTACAAAAAAGTTTGTGATTTTGAATGGAGAAGTAGGCCCATATATATGTTTTTTGGTTAGTTATATCTAGTGTTTGATGGTTTGGTTATAGTTGTCAATTTATGATGTAATATGTTGATTAGATGGTATAAATGGTGTTTACATACATGTAATAAAGTGAAAATATTGGTAATGGTATTGTATTATGGATGGTAGGAGGTAATGGTATTGTATTATGGATGGTATGAGGTAATGGTAGTGTATTATGGATGGTATGATAGATGAAAGGGAAAGTGTATTCAAAGTAGTGTACCAAAATACCTTATTTCATGTTGATACATATAGATGCACATGTGCATTTCTAATATTGGTAATGTAAAAAGTATTGTATTACACATGGTAGTGTAAATGAAAGTGCAATTGTCTAATAGTTGTAATGAATTACAGAATTTGTCAAAGAAATGACAAAAATGCACATGTGCATATTTGTGTATTATGGATGGAATGATAGATGAAAGAGAAAATAGTGTACCAACACACCTTATTTCATGTTGATACATATAGATGCACATGTGCATTTCTAATATTGTTAACGTAAAAAGTAGTGTATTACACGTGGTAGTGTAAATGAAAGTGCAATTGTCTACTACTTGTATCGAATTACGGAATTTGTCAAAGAAATGATACAAATGCACATGTGCATGGATAACTGTGACTCGATATTTTTTTTTTTGAAAATTTTTTATTGTAAACGAAATATAGCGATTTTTACTAAAAAAAATAGTAAAAAAAAATTTTTTGGGTGTTTTTTAGATTTTTTTTAGGTATTACTGTTTGTGTTCACACTGGTTCGCGCGGTTCGCGCAATAAAGGGTGGTTCCTAACGGATCCTTCTCCTATATATATATAACATATACTTAGCCAAGCGATTCTAGTTTATATTTTTATAAGCCTATAATTACACAAAGTGTATAAAATACATTTAAGTACTTTATTGTCAACCTTCCACTTGCTCTAAAAACATTTCAAAATGTGTTTTTTTAAAACGTAATCGACCAAAGAACACGTAAAAATGTCTTTTTTTCTAAAACACAATGGTCTAAAAACACAAAAGAAAGTGTTCTTTCTAAAACGCAATAGACTAAAAACATATAAAAATGTGTTTTACCTAAAACGCAATGGACTAAACACACTTCAAAATGTGTTTTTCTAAAACGCATTGGACCAAAAATAAATAAAAATGTGTTATCCTAAAACGAAATAGATAAAAACATAAAAGAAAGTGTTTGTTCTAAAACGCAATAGACTAAAAATACATAAAATGTGTTTTACCTAAAACGCACTGGACTAAAAACACAATAAAATTTGTTGTTTCTAAAACACAATGGACTGAAAATACAAGAAAAAAACAGTGTTTTTTCGTTACTTTGTAAAACGCCATGACTCAATTCAAAAACCCAGATCGTAAAAATGTAATTCAAAAATTTCTTACATAGATTGAAGCCGATTTCTTCATATTTTTTCAACGATTGATGAAATTTGAATGTTAGAAACACTTATCGGCGATCGAATTGAACAAATCGAGTGATTCGCTTCAAAATCATGGGAAAAAATAAGATATTATATGAAATTAAACTGGGTTTCTTCAAAAACGTTGAAGAACACGTTGATTGGGTGTTTGAATCATTAATTGGTGACGAAAATCGCACTATAATGTATTGATTATTAAGATAGAAAGTGAAGAAAAGGTTGAAGATTGTGGGTTTTGAAGTTACAGAGAGAAGAAGGGAGAAGATTAGATAAAATTTACTAAAATATCTTTTCTCTTTATTTTTTTTTTTTTGACAAATGTCATAATCCTATTGCTTTCTATCAATTCTAACCAAAATAAACTTTCTATTTGATCATCTCCCTTAATATTAATTTAAAAAGTTAAATATAATAATTTTAGTGCAAACATTTAAGAAATATTCTTAAATTTTGGATTATATTTTTTATTTTTGACTCTTACATAATTTAAAAAAAAAACCCAAAAAACCCAAAAAACCGAACCAAACCGCTGCTAAAACCGAAAAGCCGAACGGTTTTTAAAAACCAAAAACCGATCATTTCGGTTACGGCTTTACCTTCAAGTGGGAGATTATTGGCTTTAGTGAATGCTTAGAAGATTTTCGGCCTATTTTGGGCCATGTTATTCTCTTTGTGTCTAAGTCACGAACCCTAGTTGTTATGTTATACACAACCCCTTATAATATCGTAATCGTTGTGTGAGTTTAATGAAATAACCTAGTTGCAGCTTGTGGACGTAGGTCCCCTGTTAGGACCAGGACCGAACCACATAAAAATCTTATGTTGCTTTTATCATTTTAATATTTTCTGACTGCATAGTTATGTCGTTTATACGTATACGTTGGTTTCGCTGCGTCACTTGATAGGTCATCTTCCACTCAGATTTGTCCTTTCTAAGGGTAAACTTAATGATATGAATTTTCTTTATCGGCATTATACTAAGAATTGGGGAGACTTTATATTCATCCACAACTATAAACACTAGTTAAAGATGGGTCTATCCGGGAATGTATACGCGGCTTTGATACCAAGATGTGTGTATGTGGGATATTGCCTAAAGTGATATGTGGATGTGGTGTTGATACCGGTCAAAATTTCTTTGTAAAATGATTCATTCTCCCTCTTATAAATCCCCAAACATCTTGCATATCACTCATCTAACTCCCAACATACGAGTCAAAAAAAAAATGAAAACTTATTCTTATATGGGAAAAAAACTAGAACAACTTTGTAACTCAAGTTTCATTCGATTCACATGGTTTCATCTACTAGGAAACAAGTTTACCTTAGAGTTGATCTATTTTCTGTTAATTTCTTCCTTAGGTTTTTCTATTCTCCGATCATTGGATGCAAAAAGTCCCACTTTCACACCAAGAAACCTCGACTTGTTCTTCACCTCGGTCTCTGCGGCCACTGTTACAAGCATGTCCACCGCAGAAATTGAGGTTTTTTCCAACTCACAACTTGTCATTTTGACAATTCTTATGCTCATAGGTGGCGAGGTGTTCACTTCGATGCTTTCACTCAATCTCCGTACGTTCTTTTTTAAGGTATCAAACACTACTAAACAAATGAGTATTACCAACATTGAACAAGTTGACACCTCGGTGAGCAACCACCACACTTATTTCAGCAATAACAACACAATTCTTGAACTTGAAAGTTCAAAATCTGAAACTGTTGATCATATGGAGGTTTTAAAGAACAAATCAATAAAGTTTTTGGGTCGTGTAGTATTGTTTTACCTACTATTTGTCCATGTTTTGGGTCTGGTCTCAGTTTTTATTTACATAAATGCCATCTCAAGTGCAAGAAACATACTCAAGCAAAAGGGTCTGCATGCAGTCACTTTCTCCTTCTTTACCATAGTTTCATCCTTTTCCAATTGTGGGTTCATTCCAACCAATGAAAACATGTTGATCTTTAGAAAAAACTCTGGCTTGTTGTTAATTATAGCCCCTCAAATTCTCTTAGGTAACACTTTGTACCCTCCAGTTTTAAGATCTATCATTTGGGCTGTAGGAAAAATCACCAAGAAAGAAGAAACTAGGTACTTGTTAAGAAACTCAAAAGTAGTTGGGTACTATCATCTTCTTTCTTACACACACTCGTTCCTTCTTCTGATAACAGTGCTACTTTTTCTCATGGTGCAATATATTTTGTTTTCATCAATGGAGTGGACTTCAGCGTCACTGGGAGACCTGAATGTCTACCAAAAACTTGTTGGGATCTTATTTCAGGTAGTAAACACTCGGCATACCGGTGAATCCGTTGTCGATCTTTCCATCATCAGTGGTGCCGTATTGGTGTTGTTCATAGTCATGATGTGAGTGTTTCTTTCTCGACCCCTCTTAATATCTTGCATTACTGGAATTTATTAAAGTGAAATGATTACGAATTGAAGCGTGCTATGAAAAGGTGGGGAGAAGTTCGACTGTACAACTAATTAGTGGGTGTGTTAGTGGGTTGAATTGCTTACCCTGAACACTATCCGTATATTTATACATGTCAAAAGTAACTCATTTACCTAAATGTGTCAAATAGGTTGAGACGTGGTAATCAAGTTGTAAACATGATAAGAACCGATTAAACTGGTTCTAAACCAATTGGTGTGTCAAAATATATTTCTAATTTGCACAATATTATTCTTGTTTTGACAAAATACAATTGAAGCTTTAATGTGATCGTATTTATAAATGTATAAAAGATGGTAATTTGTAGAACCACGCAAAAGTAAAAAGACTATACCAATATTTGGACCTCATTAAAATGTACTAGTTTATAAGCGGGAACATATTAACACATCTATTGGTTGTATAAAGATATTTGTTGTATTGCTTTTCATGTGGTGTTTTATCATGTATCTATTACATATCAAACAAAAAACTCAACTCAAAAGACTACTCTGTTTGTTGAGAGGGTCCATTTGGTATATAAACCACACATCTGTTGCCCATACAATCGATATGAGACACGTCTCATACGTTAGGGTTAGGATGATTTCATTTCATAACAGTGTCAAAAAGAACATAAAAGTTGTTCAAGTGTCCTATCGGAGTGGTAGTTGATGAAAAGATGGATGGTGCCTGAATGAATGATTGATTTTTACAGGTATCTACCACCGTACACCTCATTTTTACCGGTAGGAGAAGAAACTTGTGAGCAAGGGAGTAAAAAGAATCGCAAAGTCATAGAGAACTTGATGTTCTCACAATTGACATATTTAGTCATCTTCATCATAATTGTTTGCATAACCGAGAGGAAAAAGATGGTTAAGGATCCACTCAACTTCAATGTTTTGAACATTGTGTTTGAAGTTATAAGGTATTATTAACTCTCATATATTTCTCTTTATCTTGCCTGATAAACATGCAAAATGGGCTTTAGAAGTTAGCATCAACTTTAGACACTTAATTATAATGACATACAAATGATGTTTAAGATCTTTTGATTCTAATTAAGTAATTATGACAAGAATGACTTGGTTGTTTGGCTACAAAATTGTTTTATTTAGATATTAGAGTATAAGGAGTGGTTAAACACCTTAGAGTGACAAACCAAAAAAACAATCAATCAGAGTGCGATATGTCAATTAGTCAAAAGTGTTTAAACTTTGCTGAAAAGTGTTGGCAATGGTTTAAACACTTGCTGAAGTGGTAAACTTATTTTTTATTTTCTGTTTTTTTTAATTTAAGATAAAATGAAAAAACATCAAACTTTTATAAATAAAAATAAAGCATTACATTATAAATAAAATCTAAGTTTAAAAAAAAACTAAAAATCACGCCATCCATATTTTTTTGCGATCTCACGTTTTCTAGCAAGTGTGATTTCCAACATTGCAGGGTGAACATTGTCGGTAGGCCGATTAAACGTCTCCAAGTCCTTGTCGTACATTGTTTGTCGCAACGCCTCTCGTTGCTCATCCGCCAAGGTCAAGTATTTTTCTTCTCGTATACGTTTAAATCTTCTTCTTCGGTTTCCGGCACGAACTGTTCATCGGAGTCATCTTGTACGTCTCTCGGTGATTGTGACCTTGGGGTTTGAAAATGTCTCGGTGATTGTGAGCTTGGGGTTTGAAAAGCAAACGGGTCAAACGCATTTTGGGCTTCTAGGGGGTAATCATAATAACTGGGTCGAGTCATCGTCGGACCGTGTTGCATCCAATTTTGGATGGGTTGGGTATCATAACCGAAAGGTTGATGCATGGGTTGGTTAAAATAAAATGGAGGTTGGGTTTGATTCGCAAACCCAAGTTGGGGATGAAACGGCATACTAGAACCGCCCGAACCACCGCGTGAATCGTGAGCCCTCACCTTCGATTTTTTCTTGCTTTCACCTTTGTTTGAGCCTTCCATTTTTTTTTTAATATTTGAAATAATGAGAGTGAAATGTAGTGAAAATGGATGGATTTTTTAGTTTGTTTGGTGAAAATGGATGGATGTTTGAGTTTATAAAGGTAAAAAAGGAATTTTTTTTTTTAATTAACCCCCAACGGCATTATAGCCGTTTGACACATTTCCCCGAATCGGCGACCATATACCGCGTGACCAAAGAAACTGCTGCGGCAAAGGGTTGGCGGCGGTGTTTGCCGCACGGCAATGCGGTTTGCCGCACCCTTTGCCGAGCCCACACCGTACACCCTTATGAGGATGATGATATTGAAGATCTTTTGATGTTATATGATCATCATCCGTAAGTTTTCTATCTTAAAGAACAAGCTGATGAAGATAGTATTTTTTTTCAATGAACTTAATTATATTTAAATAATTTACTAGGGATCATGATATAGAGAGGGGCTTCTATACATGAGAGTCATCTTTGAAGAAAAAAATTGAGAATAAGTATTCTAGTCTTTTCTTACTTGAACTAGTTCTCGTCTTGATTTCTAACGGTTATAACCTTTTAATACGTAAATATGTTTGAAAAAAATTACACTGTATTTACGAGCCTCTCGTTGTCTTTAATTCGCGCAGCCTATTGCTATAGTTTTCTTTAAAAATTATAGGATTTTGAAAACCCATTACGTGATTATGAATACCTAGCACATGACTACGTGATTACGTAATTTTGAATACCCATTACGTTGATTAGGTGATTTGATTATAGTATTTTATGTGAACCCCCAATAAGTGATTACGTAATTACATATCAACAGTTGACTATGCATTATTACGTGACTACGTAATTTTGAATAACCATTTAGTGATTACGTGATTTTATTATAGTATTTTATGTGAAACCACACTGAGTGATTACGTAATTATGTAAACAAAATATGTAAAACAAAATATTTCATATGGGCTAACTAATATTTCAGGTATAATCACGTATTAAGGATAAATATATACAAAACATTAGCCAAATCAACATATAATAACCAAATAATGTCGTATCTTTTTTGGTGTACGATGGAGGAGGAACGAGCAGTGTTGAGGGAGAGTTACAAAAAGGCCAAGAGGGAGGCAAGCAAGGTTGTGACAGAGTCAAAGAATACAACTTATAAGCATATGTATGACCGCTTGGAAATAAAGGAGGGAGAACATGATGTGATCAAGATCGCCAAAGCTAGGGAGCGTCGAAGGTAGGATCTAGGAGTAGTGAAGTTTATAAAGGGTGAGGATGGACGTGTTTTAGTAAAGGAACATGAAATTAAGTTGAGATGGCAAACCTACTTTAACAATCTTTTCAACGAGGGAAGAGCTTGCCTACAAGAAAATGAGCAAGACTACTCAAAGAAGACAACGAAATAATTGGTGCTGCTAGAGTATTACTCAGGAAGAAATTAGTATTGCACTTAATAAGATTGGAAGGGCTAAGGCATTCGGTCTAGACAACATACTGATTGAGTTATGAAAGTTTCTAGGGGAGGAAGGAGTCCAATGGCAAACTACTTTGTTTAATGTTATTTTTAATGCTGGATAAATGCCAAACTAGTGGAGAAGTAGTGTTGTAGTACCTTTATATAAGAACAAAGGAGACGTACAGTGTTGTGGGAATTATAGAGGGATTAAATTGCTAGGACATACTATGAAATTATTGGAGAGGGTTATTGAGACTAGAATTAGATGGGAAACTCATGTTATGGTAAACCAATTTGGTTTCATGCCAGGACGGTTAACTACGTAAGTGACTCACATTTTGAGGAGATCGATGGAGAAGTATAGGGGAAAAAAGCAAGATTTACATATGGTGTTCATTGATCTTGAAAATGCATACGTCAGTGTGTCACGTAGACTGATATTGGATAGTTTAGAGGGTAGGGGTTTCAGGGAAGTATATAGGGATATGTATGATGAACTAAAACTAGGGTATGAGCGCATGTATGGGATACTGGTTCGTTCCCTGTGGAGGTAGGACTCCACCAAGGGTCTGCATTGAGCCCGTTTTTTTTTCGGGTTGTCCTGGAAGAGTTGTCCAAGTCGATCCAGGAGACAGTTCCATGGTACATGCTTTTTGCAGATGATAGAGTTAGAGTGTTACTTGCGGAAACTAGCAAAGCCCGAATGCAAGGCTAGATGAGTGGAGAGCAGCTTTAGAGAACAAGGGTTTAGAGATTAGTCGCTCTAAGACCGAGTACCTTTATTGTAATTTTAGTGGTGTGAGCGATAAATATGACACTCAAATCACTATGGAGGGTCAAGTGGTTCCTCAAGCAACAAAGTTCAAGTATCTAGGATCGATTATGCAAAGGGATGGGGAGACTAATAGTGACATAGCACATCGCAACCAGGTTGGCTGGTGTAAGTGGTGGGTAGCCTCTAGGGTTTTGTGCGATAGGAGGTTTCCAACTAATTTAAAGGGTAAATTTTATAGGGTTGCTGTTAGACCTGCTATGTTATACGGGACAGACTGTTAGGCCATCAAGAAGACATAAGCGCGTAAGATGGAGGCAGCAGAGATGAGAATGCTAATGTGGATGAATTGCCACACAAGGTTAGAACGGATAAGAAATTAGGTTTTTAGGATAAGGTTAGGAGTAGCTAGCCTAGCTAATAAGATAAAGGAGTGGAGATTAAGATGGTTTGGTCATGTGAAGAGGGGGCAGCTGACGGAACCAGTTAGGGCAATGGAAACCCTCATTGTGGAGGGGAGTAAGAGTAGAGGTAGGCCCAGGTTGACTTGGGATGACCGAATTAGACATGATTTGCTAGAGTTGCACATATATGAGGACAATGGTCTACGATAGGAGTTCATGGAGACGTAGAATTAAGGTTAAAGACATTTAGGTAGTACTATTGTGGGTTAACTCGATTTTAGAAGTCTAGATTTTTCCTACACTATTAGGACATGACATAGGATTTCCCTTCTTTAGTTTATGTATATATGTTTTCTCTTGATATAGGTGGTTATTTTTACCACAATCACACAATGCACTCTCAGCATTTTTTCTGTTTCTGATAGCTTATTATGTGGACATTATATAGGCCTGTTTATTTGTTGTTGCTTGTTTTAGAGTAGGGGGTCTCTCTGGAAGCAGTCTCTCTATCCTTACGAATAGGGGGTAAGGTGTGCCTATATCCCACCCACCCCAGACCCTACGAATAGCTTTTTCTGGACGTGGGATTTATTAGGTATGGCTTGTTGTTGTGTATAATGTTGTATATTAGAGTTTTAATTACATAATAAAGCATAATTGTAATAACATTAGTTATAACAAATCATATTGAACGTGTAATCACGTAATGGATTTATATTTAATGTGTAATCACATAATGGTTTATGTTAAAAGTGTAATAACGTAATGAGTATTCAAAATAATGTAATCACGCAATAGACTAATGGGTATACAAAATCCTGTAATTTTTTTTAGAAAATTATAGCAATAGGCTACTCGAATTAAAGATAATGAAATGATCGTTAATACGGTTTAATTTTTTTAAATATTAACTTATGAAAAAGTTATAGTCGTTTGAAAATCAAGTGGGGCAGTTGTTCAAGTGAAAAAAAGACATAATTACCCTTATTGTCAATGACAGTTGTCCTCCTGACTCCTCTCCTTTTCACGTATGTTTCGTACGTAAACTTAGTCTTGTATGTGATCGAACCACACATGATATATATGATATTCTAACTTCAACCCGTTATATTTTTCTGAAGCTAAGGTAAAACCACATTGTATTTGTAACTAATTTTAGAATATATTTAATATGAGATTAAATTAAATTTTTTTTTTTTTTTTTTGAAAGGCAAACTTTATAAACCACACAACAAATCAATTAAGAGATTTCTTAAGAGATATTCTTTATGGGAAGCTTTTAAATTAGAGATGTTTGGCCAACTTTTATTGAAAACATACCATTTTATTTTTGCCTTTTTAAAACTCTTTAAGCTAATTAGATCGTGTCAAGTAAGCTTTGTCAGCTGAGACGATAGTACTTAGTCGCCTCTTTTCGATGAAGCACTGGCTTAAGGCCCGCTTTTAGATGCCGCCTAAGACTACTTTGAAAATGCTGAAAATCATTGTTATGGAAGATTGTTAGTTAAATATGTCTATTTTAATAATTTTTCATTTTCTTTAATTTAGTTATTAACTGTAAAATATTTTTTTAATGAATGGTACGGTTTACATTGGTTAACAAACTTTTATGTGAGTATAAGAGGTCTCAAATTAAATATAAAAAATTATTTACAAAAGATATTTTTTGATAAAAGAGTTTTAAAGGTGTAAAACCTTTTAATTTGATATCAAGAATAATAATACCGAAGTTATTTATATATGAGAAATCATATGTTATTTATATGGGAGATATAAAGATATATGAGAAATCAGATGTTATTTATATGGGAAATATAATGCCAAACTTATTTATATATGAGAAATCACATGTTCAAATCTTATGATCTACAACTAGATATTAGTGTAATATACATATATATATATATATATATATATATATATATATAGGACAAAGATCCGTTAGGACCACCTCTTATTGCGAGAACCGCGAGAACCAATGTGAACGCAACCAAAAATGCCTAAAAAATAGCTAAAAATCACACAAAATTTTTTTTTTTTTTTTTAATATTTTTTATAACAAAATCGCTACTTTTCGTAGCAAAAAAAAAAAAAAAAAAAAAAATTATAAAAAAAAATTTTTTTTTTTTGCTTCTAAAAGTAGCGATTTTAACATAAAAAATATTAAAAAAATCAAAAAAAAAATTTTAGATTTTTTTTTTGATTTTTTTTAGATTTTTTTTAGATTTTTTTAGGTTTTTTGGGGGTTTAGTTTTTAGCCTTTTAGCTGGGGGGGGGGGGGGGGGGGGGTTTAGGTTTTTGGGGGGTGGGGGAGGGGGGTTTAGGTTTTTGGGGTGGGGGGGGGGGGGGGGGTTAGGTTTTTTTTGGGGGGGGGGGGGGGGGTGGGGGGGTTTAGGTTTTTTGGGGGGGGGGGGGGGGTGGGGGTTAGGTTTTTTTTAGGTTTTTTTAGCTATTTTAGGTTGTGTTCACATTGGTTCTCGCGGTTCTCGCAATAAAGGTGGTTCTCGCATGAACCTTACCCTATATATATATATATATATATATAGGACAAAGATCCGTTAGGAACCACCCCTTATTGCGAGAACCAATGTGAACACAACCAAAAATGCCTAAAAATAGCTAAGAACACACACAAATTTTTTTTTTTTTTTACTATTTTTTTATGCTAAAATCGCTACTTTTAGTAGCCAAAAAAAAAATTTTAATTTTTTTTTTTAATTTTTTTTTTTGTTGCTACTAAAAGTAGCGATTTTAACATAAAAATATTAAAAAAAATTAGATTTTTATATTTTTTAGGTTTTTTGGGGGTTTAGTTTTAGTTTGGGGGGGGGGGGGGGTAGGTTTTTTAGGTTTTTTGAAGGTTTTAGTTTTTTAGCATTTAGCTTGGGGGGGTGGGGGGTAGGGGTTAGGTTTTTTTAGCTATTTTAGGTTGTGTTCACATTGGTTCTCACGGTTCTCGCAATAAGGTGGTTCTCGCATGAACCTTACCCTATATATATATATATATATATATAGAGTGCGGTTAACATACAAGACGCCTTATCGTACTTCACGTACGCGACAGCGTCAACCATCATATCAGGGAAAAATAACGCATGGAACCCTAGTTTTTGTGATAATCACGCAAGGAGGTACAAAATCACGCATGGGAGCCTTATAATCACGCATGGGATACAAATCACGCACGTTATAGTTGGTCAAAAAAAAATCACGCAAGTTATATATGTTGTCGCGTACGTTAATGTAGGATAAGCCTTTTTGTACATTATACTTTCTATATATATATATATGAAAAGTTAAAAGTTAACGGTAGAATATTGCATAAATTTGTTGATACTTATTACTATTGGAAATCTCCAAACCCTTTAGAATAAACTGGGATTTTAACATAATGCAGTGCATATGGAAACGTCGGGTTGTCAACCGGATACAATTGTGATCGTCGACTTAAACCAAATGGAGATTGCGAAATCAAGTGGTATGGATTCTCGGGGAAGTTTAGTGATGAGGGAAAATTAGTTATTATCATAGTTATGATTTTTGGCAGGCTTAAGAAATTTAGTATTCATGGAGGCAAAGCTTGGAAGCTTATGTAACCACTAGTTGTAAACTAAGATCCTCTAGGTATATAGTGTTCATGCTAAGATCCACTAGGTTTATAGTGTTCATGGTAGTAATTAAGAAACATAAAACGTAATGTATGTAATGTTTAATTATATGGGTTGAGATTGATGTCAAGAATACTCTTCTCAAGCTTAGTTTCATATTACATTCAACTCTTTTAGACGTTATACTCTAGAATAGTATAATATAAAACTTGTGGATGATGTTCTCCATCCTCTGTAATATCACTCATAAAAAGAACATACATCCTTTATATTTAAAAGAACTCATACTAAAAACTTAGAATTTCTTTTATTTTCTTTTCTTATGTTGTTATTATCCGTATTTGATGAGAAAAAGCAGCAAAAAGGAATCGTACTTGAAACATGAAACACAAATGCAACATATTTTATTGGGAAATTTTGTTAAAATAGCCAAAATAAAAACATGGGGAAATTAATTACTATTAATAGCACGACAGTGGTAGACATGCAGAACAATATCTTCGCTACTTTCCGGGTGTAGTACCAGTTATGGTCTCAAGAATTAAGTACTTATATTCTCTATTACTACAAAAATGTGCATGTTTGATATGTGAAAAATTTAACATATAAATTACATCAATTGAGCCATAAAAGTAACTCTTTTTTAGTACTAATACTGGAAAAAGTGTGGTTTTATCTTCCTTTTGAATTTACAGGACCAAATGAGCTTAAACGAAAAAAAGGAACGAATATACAGCCAAAACCAACATAAATACAAAGAAAAAGAATAAACGTGACATGCCCGACCCCTCGACAGCATCCAAAAAAAAAAAAAAACAGAAGACTGACTAAGGGGTCGTGTCCGCTAGACACGGGGGCGTGATCAGGTGCCTGCAGAAAAGACAAAGCTGAAGAAGTTTCTACGCCCACCACGGGGGCGTGCCCAACTCAGCACGGAGCGTGGTCAACTCTAAGATACGCAGAATTTTGAAAAATCTTGATAGTACAGATACGCTTCTACCCACGGGGCCGTGCCCGCTGGACACGGGCCGTGTGGAGCCCTCTGCTGACACATGCATTTAATGAAGGAAGAGAAAAGGCTGGCCACGGGGGCGTGCCCGCTGGACACGGGGTCGTGACCAGAGCTCTGTGCAGGCTATAAATAGGGGTGTTTGGCTCACTTCAAAGGCATCTCTTGGCAAATCACTACTCTCCCACTTTGCCATTACTACACCTCCAACACCCACCACCATCATCCATCATCCATCTTTAAAGTGTGTAGTAGTCTCGGGATTCAAGATTGATAGTAAGAGTTCTTGCCATTCAAAGGCCATGGTTGGTTAATCCTCTTACATCACTTGGTGAAGACAAGTCTTTAGTGTATTACATTTGATTTTTAATCTTTTCGCACTTTTTATTTGGTTTTGTATTAATGACTTTAATAACTAGTTTCTTATGTTGAAGGTGAATTTTCTTTATTATTTGTCTGTGGTGTCTTGGCATTACTTTACTGTCTATATAAAGTAAAAGATTTACAACATTCATATCTCTACGGTCTATATAGAGATATGTATGCTACCTGGTCAGGGGTTAAGGGAGTGGTTTAGTAAGGTTCTTGCCTTGTTCAGTGTATAGATCCTGCAAGGACCTGGGTCAAGCTTACTAGGACCTCCTTCAATACCTACTGGTATTGAATGGCGGGGGTGCGAATAGCTTGATCCCCTCATATGTAAACTACTATTAATACATTAAACCGGCTACTTGGGATTGTATCCCTGCTGACTCAAACCACTTAGCCGAGGGTAACGTCACCTTCAAAAGAGGGGCCTACCTCTTGTTGGATCGTTATTTGACCCTACTGAGTCGTTCAGAAGAGTTTTACATCCAGTTTAAAGGCGGAATCAGTAAACCAGACACGAAAACAGCTTGTAATCTTTAATCTGTTGCTTGTATTGATAATAACAATGTTTATAACCTGACAGAAAACCGGCAGCACTTCGTTACACTTTCGGAAGTCGCGTACCAAATGAAATGACATGTGCACTATATATAGAGGTGAGAATTTCGCTTGAAGGTGACCAGAACATGTTCAAGCGAAATCTGTTAAGTGAATTTCGCTTGAACTTGTACCAAGTTCACTTGAAGCGAAATCATCACTTAAACCACATTTCTCAGTTTCTCGAACCTTATGCACTGAATATCCTATTCTATCCTATTACATGATACAAGACGAAGTCAATAGACATAGTGCACTAACACCTCTTTTCGCATTAATAACTTAATTAATTATCTTTCAATATTCCGACCCTTTGGGATTGTATCCTTGCTGACTCAAACCACTGGGTTGAGGGTAACGTCACCTTCAAAAGAGGGGCCTACTACTATAACTAAGATAACCTCTTAAAAAGTTCGAAAGTGCGAAAATTATCAAAGGGTACATTAAAGGCGAGTCGGATCCAAGTGATTCATCTTGTCTATCTGTTTTTTATTTTATTTTTATTTCTGCATTTTTAGTTTTTATTTTCATGTTTTAAACCTTTTCTCAAAAATTTATATTGATTAGACGTTGAGGATAAACTGGTACTAAAAGCTCTTGTGTCATTGGACGATCTCGGTATCTTACCAACGCTATACTACGCTCACGATGGGTGCACTTGCCCAAGTGTGTGTTTAGTGTTAGTAGAATATCGTGTTTTATAAATTTAAAACTGGACTAATGCGTAAAATGGGCTTAAAATATTAATAAAAATATATCACTCTTCGCACTCACCAAGTTTTTGGCGCCGCTGCCGGAGACATAAGGATTTTAAGAAAGCTTAAAATCGACGGCCTAATCATTTTCCAAAACCTTTTTAAAACTGCGCGCACATTTTTACAATTTTTAGGAATTTTTGCATTACAGTAGTCTGAACACGGGGCCGTGCTCACTAAACACACCCCGTGCTGCATAAAAACAGCAAAAACATTTCAAAACACCCAGATACAGAGTGTGAACACGGGGTCATGCTCACTGAACACGCCCTCTGCTGAACTAAACCAGTAATAATTTTTAAAACGCCCAGATACAGAATCTGACCACGGGTCGTGCTCACTGAACATGGGGCCGTGGTCTGTTTCCGTTTTTATTTTGTTTTCTGGTCCCGAGATTCTTTTGTGGTCTGCTGAGTGATTCTTATGGATCAATACTCAGGAGGTTACAATTACTACCATGAAGAGGATGATTATGAAGAAGAGTATTGTACCATTTGCGGTAAGCCTCACTCGGTTCAATATTGTGACCTCTTCGAACCATCCACTTCATATACACACTATGAGGAACCTAGGTACGAGCCAAACACTTCATACACGTACTATGAAGAGCCAAGGTATGAACCTTCTCCTTCATACACGTACTATGAAGAACCCAGGTACGAACCTTCTCCCTCATATTCATACTTTGAAGAACCAAGGTATGAATCATCTCCTTCATATACTTATTATGAGGAACAATGGTGCGAACCACCTACCTCATACGAGTATTATAAAGAACCAAGGTTTGAAATTCCACAGTCAAGCTTTTGGGATACTTATCCCGCTCACTTTGACGAACCACCAACTATCCTCCCCGTAGCCGAAAGAATAATAGAACACCTCAAAACTATCGAACGCCATATAAAAGAATCCCGCGCAAGAGAAGAGGAATCCCGCGCGAGGGAAGAGGTAGTTTGTACAAAAGAGGTAATAGTAGAAGAGGTAAAAATGGAAGAACAAGTAAGTGAAAAACCGACGCATGAACCAAACAATGAAAAAGGTAAGTCCGAAAACGCTAATCTTCAAAAAGAGTCTAATTTTCAAGAAATTTATCTCTTAACACCTTCTTTCGAAAACAATTGTTTGGTACCTACTCATGCTAAGTTTTTATAAAAGAGTTAAACACTAACACAAAAATTGACGGAATGGTAAGCATTAAGTTAACAAATGATCAAACTACGCTAATAAAAGATGATCCTTTTGAAATTAACATTACACCGGTTCCATGTTTCTTTCAAAATTCCTTTATTAGTAATATTACAATCGATAAAGATATTTGTGTTAATATAATGCCAAATTACATTTTCTAAAAATTAAGTATTAGTGATTTTTCTCGACTTCAAATACTCATTTTTCTTTCTAATCGGAAAATGATAAAATTAATAGGAGTACTTGAGGATGTGTTAGTCCAAACAAATCAAACAGTAGTCCCAACCGACTTCGTCATTCTTGACGACGCTCCACTTGTGTTGGGACAACCTTTTATGAAAACCCATCAAGCTTTGATCAATCGGAAGCAAAACAACCTACCCGTTCAATTAGGGGCCTTCAAAAGGTATGTCGATCTTGAACAATCAATGAAATATCCAATCGGCAATGACGACCCCCTAATTGAAGATGAAGATGAACCGCCCGATACGGACAACGAAATCGACTACTTTGTCGAATAAGAGGTCGCCATTAAACAAACTTTTTTGGTTCTTGACCAAAATGATCAACCAAATAAGGAGTCTCCTAAAGACCCACCACTGGAGCTCAAAGAACTCCCAAAAGGTTTGGAATATGCTTTTCTCGATAAAGACGGTAAACTACCTGTAATTATTTCTTCTAAACTGACTAGTTTAGAAAAAGAAAAATTAAGTACACTTCTGAAAAAACACAAAAACCCGATCACATGGAAGCTTGTAGATATTAAAGGAATAAGCCCTTCCATGTGCACGCACAAAATTTTAATGAATGATGACTATAAATCGGTAATACAACCACAACGAAGAGTAAATCCAAACATTCAAGAAGTGGTTAAAAACGAAGTCATGAAACTACTTGACGCCGGACTTATCTACCCAATTTCCAATAGTCCTTGGGTAAGTCCCGTCCAAGTAGTTCCCAAGAAAGGAGGTATGACGGTGGTCACTAACGAAAAAAATGAATTAATACCAACAAGAACCGTCACCGGATGGAGAGTTTGTATAGATTATCTTCGATTAAATAAGGCAACAAGGAAAGATCATTTTCCCTTTCCTTTTATTGATCAAATGTTAGAATGATTATCCGGTCACAAATTTTATTGTTTTTTAGATGGTTTTTTCAGGTTACTTTCAAATATCGATAGCTCCCGAAGACCAAGAAAAAACAACATTCACATGTCCCTACGGAACTTTTGCCTATCGACGCATGCCTTTTGGTCTATGTAATGCCCCCGCAACTTTCCAACGTTGCATGGTGGCCATCTTCCATGATATGATAGAAAAGACTATGGAAGTCTTCATGGACGACTTTTCTATCTTTGGAGATTCATACGATTAATGCCTCGATAACCTTGAATGAATGCTATCCCGATGTGAGGAAACTAACCTCGCCCTTAATTGGGAAAAATGCTATTTCATGGTAACGGAGGAAATAGTATTCGGTCACAAAATCTCAAGCGAAGGAATGGAGGTTGATCGGGCTAAAATAGATACCATTTCCCGATTACCACCCCCATCCTCCTTTAGAGCTATCAGAAGTTTCCTAGGGCATGCCGGATTTTATAGACGATTTATCAAAGACTTTTCTAAAATTTCAATACCTTTAACAAAATTACTTGTAAACGATGCTCCGTTCATCTTTGACAAGGATTGCAATCAAGCATTTTTAACACTAAAAGAAATGCTAGTCAATGCACCAATCATGATAGCACCTGATTGGAAATTACCTTTCGAAATCATGTGCGATGCAAGTGACTTTGCAGTTGGAGCTGTCTTGGGACAACGAAAAGATAAGCATTTTCACCCAATATACTACGCTAGTAAAACACTTAGCGATGCACAAGAAAATTACACAACATCTTAAAAAGAATTACTAGCTGTAGTATTTGCTTTTGATAAATTTCGTTCTTATCTTGTTTTTTCTAAAACGATAGTTTATACAGACCATGCAGCCATTCGTTATCTCTTTAAAAAGCAGGATGCCAAACCACGTTTAATCAGATGGATTCTACTCCTCCAATAATTCAACATTGAAATAAAAGACAAAAGAGGAGCAGAAAACACCGTTGTAGATCATCTTTCCCGCTTGGAAGATCCAGCTTTGGAGGCAACTAGGGATGAGCTAATCAATGAAAAATTCCCAACGGAGTCCCTAGAAATGGTGGAATACCGAGAAGAGTCGTGGTACGCCGACTATGCTAACTACTTAGCTAGCGGAATAGTCACAAAAGGATCGCCACATCATCAAAGAAAAAAATTCTTTGCCGATGTAAAGCATTATTTTTGGGAAGATCCTTATCTTTTCAAAATGTGTGCCGACCAACTTATCCGACGATGCGTTCATGGTAGTGAAGCAAGAAAAATTCTCTGCCATTGTCATGAAGGATCATACGGAGGACATCATGGTGCCGCTAGTACCGCACGAAAGGTATTTGATTCAGGATTATATTGGCCAACCATTTACAAAGACTCCCAAAGTCTTATCAAGACATGTGATGCATGCCAACGATCAGGTAATATTTCTTCCAAAAACCAAATGCCACAAAATGGCATTCTTGTTTGTGAAATTTTTGATGTGTGGGGACTAGACTTTATGGGACCTTTCCCACCGTCAAAAGGAAACAAATATATACTTGTGGCAGTGGATTACTTGTCAAAATGGGCCGAAGCCGAAGCTCTTCCATCAAATGATGGAAGAGTTGTGGTAAGATTCCTGAAACGACTATTTTCTCATTTCAGAACTCCAAAAGCGTTAATAAGTGATAGAGGTGCCCATTTTTGTAACCATCAACTTGAAAAAATTTAACAAGATATGGGGTCTATCACCGGATCTCAAACGCGTATCACCCTCAAACAAATGGTCAAATCGAAGTGACTAATCGAGGTTTAAAAAGAATATTTGAAAAAACCGTAGGATTAAATAAAAAGGATTGGGCAGATAAATTAGACGACGCTTTATGGGCTTTTCAAACCGCATATAAAACAACCATAGGTACCACCCCATACAAGCTTGTCTATAGAAAAATTATCATTTGCCAGAAGAAATTGCACAAAAAGCCTACTGGGCATTAAAAAACGTAAACTTAGACATTGAAATTGCTGGAATGAATCGATTTTGTCAATTAAATGAATTAGACGAATTAAGGAATCAAGCATACTCTAACTCCGAAATTTATAAGGAAAGAATGAAAAAATTGCATGATAAACATATTAAACCTAATGAATTTCGAGTAGGAGATCAAGTTCTATTGTTTAATTCACGACTTCGACTATTTCCCGGAAAATTAAAGTCTAAGTGGTCGGGACCTTTTTCTATCACCCATATTTTTCCACACGGTACAATTGAAATTAAATCTCGAAATGGAATTCCATTCAAATTCAACGGACAACGGCTAAAGCTCTATAAAGGATTCATTGAGGATAAAGAGGAAGTGATCTCGCTACAAGCGGTCGAGGAATAAACGAAGGTTTGTGTACTAACATCATGTCTTGTAGGTAATGGACTTCAGGAAAGCTTAAAAATCGGTAAGATTTCTAAACCAAGTTTCGAGAAAGAGGTCACTCACACGTGCACAAAAAAAAATAGCCGCCCAGGGGGCCGTGCCCAGCGAGCATGGGGCCATGTTCGGCTACTGTCGGGAATAAAACCCCTTTTGTCTTCTCATTTTCATTTCACCACGACCCGTTTCCCCCAAAACTCTCTGGTTCCTCTGAGAATCTCTACAGATTTTCACATTTTTCCTTCGTTCAACATCACCAAGGTATGGTTCTATCATCTTAGTTAATTAGTTTAACGATTTGCATGTTGATTAACATCAAAAATTCGGGGAAAAATCTAGGGTTCTTGAACTTGAACCGAATCAAACCCCAAATTTTTGCATAGATCTGTTAGTATTAGTATAGTTCCATGTTATAGGAAGTAAATCAACTGAAATTGTTTGTAGATTTGCCCGATTTCAAACAAAAACCTCAAACCCTTGTTTTTTAACCGAAAAAGATGAAATTGAAGGGGTAAACGGTTTGTTTTTGGAAAACGGCACTTGGGGTTTCATTTTCGGGGAAAATCACCCTTACTCTACCAAAAATTTTCAAGGTTTCGAAACAGGGTCGAAAAATGGCATTTTTTGGGAAACACAACCCTGACCACGGGGTCGTGGTCAGTGAACACGAGGGCGTGGCCAGAAGGATTCAGTTGAACACGGGGCGTGGCCATTGGCCACGGGGCCGTGTCCAGCCTTCTGTGTTCAGTTTTCTTCGAAAATTTATCGTTTCATGCTGATTGTTTTGTGTTTTCTTTTGCAGAGATGGCCAGCAAGTTCACTAAGTTTAAGCCAAATGAGTGGGACTACCAAGCTCGCTATGATATTCTGAAAACAAGGCCCGAAGAAGTGTGCCTCGATACCTTAGAAGCTGTGGGGCAACTAGACCGCTTCAACACATTGGTCACGGGACCCCTAAGGGTGGCCCTCTGCACAAGACTCCATGTGGTTCATGAGTATAACATGGAGTTCTACAGTTCATTCGCGTTTAAAGCAAAAGCCGAGCCATTCGATGGAGAAGGAGTTCATTTCCGATGTGCGGGAGAGGTGCTTTCAATTTCTATCGCTCAATTTGGAGTGCAAGTGGGTTTGTTCACTGAGGAAGATTCCGGTGACGAAGAGAACACGGGTGGTCTCCATGAATTCTCAGCTAACATGCGCTAGACAGCGTGAGCTCGAATCGGGGATGGTGCACATGAACCAAGTGTCACAAAGAGCTCAAAGTTGGGGGACCCCCTCTACCGTTACATTCATAGGGTCCTTAGCAACTCTCTAAGTCAAAGGCGTGATAGCACCGGTGTTGTCAACTTGCGTGATCTTACGGTCTTGTATTGCATCCAAAACCGCGTTCCTCTTGATGTCCCCCACCTACTCCTCCGTAACATGCATCTGAATCAGTTGGCTTCCTCCCCGACACCTATCTTCTTTGGGGGATGGATCTACTGCCTCTTCAAGACCTATGTTCAACGCATGCCGAAATCATTCCGTAAGGGTCCATGGTCAGGAAAAGTAGATCTTACCCAATGTTGTTCAATGGGGATCTTCCATGAGACGGGTGACGGGACAGTCTGCTTCCAAACTACTCATGGACATGTTTGGAACCCGGAGGAAGCCCTCGTTCTTCACGCCAACCCGAACCGTCCTCCTCCTCAGTTTCAAGGCCAACCGGGTCCCTCCTCCTCTCAAGGGGTGGTTTTCCTAACTTCCAAAGTTTACATGATCTTTTGCAGGAAAACTTATTGTGCACCCGTAACACTTACAACATGGCCAGCAACACCTTCACCCGGGTTGGAGCAATGGAGTGCAACATCTCCGACATGCAAGATGACATCACCTACATCCGAGAGCATATGGTGTACCAAGGAGGAGACGATGAGGACGAGGACATGGACTGATTCGGAGGTATTGAAGGTGGTGTGACATTGGATGCAGCTTCTCAGGTTAACCCTTTTCTATCCCACAAACAATTGACTGGCCTGCGTGGGATAGTTTGAACAATTTACTTTCCTTAACACTTTTTTCAATTTCTGCATTTTATTTTCCTTTTATGTGTGATGACGATGGATGATGAACTTTGGTAAGTTTAGGATGTTTGTTATGTATTGTGTGGTGTGGTATTTAAGCAAAACAGGTACCCAGGAAGCTTGGATGCACTAAGTATTAGTGCTACATAAGCCCGGCAACCCGAACCAAAAGCCACAAACCTGTAATCATCATTTGCAGACTATCACCACGGGGCAGTGCTCAGCGACCACGCACATGTCTGTAAGTTTCTGTTACTTGCACTCTGACCACCGGGCTGTGCTCAGTCAGCACGAGGCTGTGACCAGGTGCCCAGTAACACCAAACCTTGTTTTTCGACACCTTTTTACATATTCAATCAACCTAAAAACTTATTTTTGGGACACATTGAGGACATTGTGTAATTTAAGTGTGTGTGTGTGGGGGGGGGGGATGCTAAAACCTTGAATCTTGCAAGTCCTAATAACAAGCCTTACACAAAACTCTATTGGAACCGCTAATCACCCCAATTCAAAAAATTTCATTTTTTTACTTGTCTTGGTTTAATTTGGGAATAACAAGTTCTAAAAAGGTTATATTTTTACAAGTTTACAACTGATAGCGTCGTGATAAAAAGAACCAAATAAGAAAATTAAGAAAAGGCATGACAAATCTAATTAAAATTTGATTATATATACTTGATCACATTATAAACCCATTCCCACAACAAGTGAGTTTTGAGTCTTTATTGAGCATACAAGCATATATCTTGAAACTAAATGCTCATTTTTCGTTTCTTGTGTGAATAGCCGCTTGGTTCTTACGACTCCAGAAGTTGCCACGCCAATACATTCCCGGTCCTTATCAACTTGAACCCAAGTAAGTAAATGATGGAGGCACTAGGACTAACCCATTTTTCTTTCAACACCATTATTTTACATTTTTTATCACCTACCCAAAATCCCCCTAGTTAACCCCTTTGAGCCTAAACCTTTTGATTTCAAAACCACAAAACAGACACTCTTTACCCACCAAAACCCGTTTTCTTTTCAACAGGGTGTTTTAGTAAAAAGCTCGGTTATCGAGTGACGTTTCCTATAAAAAATGAAAGTCTTGCAATAAACAAACAAGTTCCTCAAAGAAAAAAATGAAAGTCTCGAAATGGAATTCCATTCAAATTCAACGGACAACGGCTAATGCTCTATAAAGGATTCATTGAGGATGAAGAGGAAGAGATCTCGCTACAAGTGGTCGAGGAATAAACGAAGGTTTGTGTACTAACATCATGTCTTGTAGGTAATGGACTTCAGGAAAGCTTAAAAATCGGTAAGATTTCTAAACCAAGTTTTGAGAAACAGGTCAGTCACACGTGCACAAAAAAAAATAGCCGCCCAGGGGGCCATGCCCAGCGAGCACGGGGCCATGTTCGGCTAGTGTCGGGAATAAAACCCCTTTTGTCTTCTCATTTTCATTTCACCACGACCCGTTTCCCCCAAAACTCTCTGGTTCCTCTGAGAATCTCTACAGATTTTCACATTTTTCCTTCGTTCAACATCACCAAGGTATGGTTCTATCATCTTAGTTAGTTAGTTTAACGATTTGCATGTTGATTAACATCAAAAATTCGGGGAAAAATCTAGGGTTCTTGAACTTGAACCGAATCAAACCCCAAATTTTTGCATAGATCTGTTAGTATTAGTATAGTTCCATGTTATAGGAAGTAAATCAACTGAAATTGTTTGTAGATTTGCCCGATTTCAAACAAAAACCTCAAACCCTTGTTTTTGAGCCAAAAAAGATGAAATTGAAGGGGTAAACGGTTTGTTTTTGGAAAACGGCACTTGGGGTTTCATTTTCGGGGAAAATCACCCCTACTCCACTAAAAATTTTCAAGGTTTCGAAACAGGGTCGAAAAATGGCATTTTTTGGGAAACACAACCCTAACCACGGGGTCGTGGTCAGTGAACACGGGGGCGTGGCCAGAAGGATTCAGTTGAACACGGGGCGTGGCCATTGGCCACGGGGCCGTGTCCAGCCTTCTGTTTTCAGTTTTCTTCGAAAATTTATCGTTTCATGCTGATTGTTTTGTGTTTTCTTTTGCAGAGATGGCCAGCAAGTTCACTAAGTTTAAGCCAAATGAGTGGGACTACCAAGCTCGCTATGATATTCTGAAAACAAGGCCCGAAGAAACACCAAAACAAGTGTGCCTCGATACCATAGAAGCTGTGGGGCAACTAGACCGCTTCAACACATTAGTCACGGGACCCCTAAGGGTGGCCCTCTGCACAAGACTCCATGTGGTTCATGAGTATAACATGGAGTTCTACAGTTCATTCGCGTTTAAAGCAAAAGCCGAGCCATTCGATGGAGAAGGAGTTCAGTTCCGATGTGCGGGAGAGGTGCTTTCAATTTCTATCGCTCAATTTGGAGTGCAAGTGGGTCTGTTCACCGAGGAAGATTCCGGTGACGAAGAGAACACGGGTGGTCTCCATGAATTCTCAGCTAACATGCGCTAGACAGCGTGAGCTCAAATCGGGGATGGTGCACATGATCCAAGTGTCACAAAGAGCTCAAAGTTGGGGGACCCCCTCTACCGCTACATTCATAGGGTCCTTAGCAACTCTCTAAGTCAAAGGCGTGATAGCACCGGTGTTGTCAACTTGCGTGATCTTACGGTCTTGTATTGCATCCAAAACCGTGTTCCTCTTGATATCCCCCACCTACTCCTCCGTAACATGCATCTGAATCAGTTTCAAGGCCAACCGGGTCCCTCCTCCTCTCAAGGGGTGGTTTTCCTAACTTCCAAAGTTTACATGATCTTTTGCAGGAAAACTTATTGTGCACCCGTAACACTTACAACATGGCCAGCAACACCTTCACCCGGGTTGGAGCAATGGAGTGCAACATCTCCGACATGCAAGATGACATCACCTACATCCGAGAGCATATGGTGTACCAAGGAGGAGACGATGAGGACGAGGACATGGACTGATTCGGAGGTATTGAAGGTGGTGTGACATTGGATGCAGCTTCTCAGGTTAACCCTTTTCTATCCCACAAACAATTGACTGGCCTGCGTGCGATAGTTTGAACAATTTACTTTCCTTAACACTTTTTTCATTTTCTGCATTTTATTTTCCTTTTATGTGTGATGACGATGGATGATGAACTTTGGTAAGTTTAGGATGTTTGTTATGTATTGTGTGGTGTGGTATTTAAGCAAAACAGGTACCCAGGAAGCTTGGATGCACTAAGTATTAGTGCTACATAAGCCCGGCAACCCGAACCAAAAGCCACAAACCTGTAATCATCATTTGCAGACTATCATCACGGGGCCGTGCTCAGCGACCACGCACATGTCTGTAAGTTTCTGTTACTTGCACTCTGACCACCGGGCTGTGCTCAGTCAGCACGAGGCTGTGGCCAGGTGCCCAGTAACACCAAACCTTGTTTTTCGACACCTTTTTACATATTCAATCAACCTAAAAACTTATTTTTGGGACACATTGAGGACATTGTGTAATTTAAGTGTGTGTGTGGGGGGGGGATGCTAAAACCTTGAATCTTGCAAGTCCTAATAACAAGCCTTACACAAAACTCTATTGGAACCGCTAATCACCCCAATTCAAAAAATTTCATTTTTTTACTTGTCTTGGTTTAATTTGGGAATAACAAGTTCTAAAAAGGTTATATTTTTACAAGTTTACAACCGATAGCGTCGTGATAAAAAGAACCAAATAAGAAAATTAAGAAAAGGCATGACAAATCTAATTAAAATTTGATTATATATACTTGATCACATTATAAACCCATTCCCACAACAAGTGAGTTTTGAGTCTTTATTGAGCATACAAGCATATATCTTGAAACTAAATGCTCATTTTCCGTTTCTTGTGTGAATAGCCGCTTGGTTCTTACGACTCCAGAAGTTGCCACGACAATACATTCCCGGTCCTTACCAACTTGAACCCAAGTAAGTAAATGATGGAGGCATTAGGACTAACCCATTTTTCTTTCAACACCATTATTTTACATTTTTTATCACCTACCCAAAATCCCCCTAGTTAACCCCTTTGAGCCTAAACCTTTTGATTTCAAAACCACAAAACAAACACTCTTTACCCACCAAAACCCGTTTTCTTTTCAACAGGGTGTTTTAGTAAAAAGCTCGGTTATCGAGTGACGTTTCCTATAAAAAAAATGAAAGTCTTGCAATAAACAAACAAGTTCCTCAAAGAAACTTTGTTTGAATATGCTTAGTTTGAATAAAAGTAAAACAAAACAAAAAGTTTTACGAATACCGACGTTTTTTATGCTTTTAGCCATTTTTACTAACCACTATTCAAAACCACTTACCCTTAACCCAAGCCTAACCATTTCCCAAAGTCCTCTTCATATTTACAAAGGTTTATAATTAAAAAGGAGGAGGTTTGATTGCTTGGCAAGCATATGGTAGAAGTAAGTTTCATGCCGGTCTCGAGTGTTTCACAAAATACATCTTCGGCCGAGTGTTGAGTGATATCCCGTGAGGTATGTGAACTTGTATATAAATGGAATTTTAAAGAGGCATGTTGTGCCCAAATAAGTAATTTTTCTTATAAAATGTTCTAAATAAATCATGACGAATAGAATTGTAAATAAAATAAAAATAAAAACCCAAGAAAGATCTTAGATTCCCGACACTCAAGATAAAAACTTCTCCTCTACCTCTTCCATTTGGGTGTGTAAAGCCACATATTAATGAGTTTTACTTGAGGACAAGCAAAGATGAGTGTGAGAGTATTTGATGTGTGCAAAATGTAACATATAAATTACATCAAATGAGGCATAAAACTGACCCTTTTTTAGTACTAATGCTGGAAAAAGTGTGTTTTTGTCTTCCTTTTGAATTTACAGTACCAAATGAGGAACGAATATACAGCCAAAACCAACATAAATACAAAGAAAAGGAATAAACGTGACATACCCGACCCCTCGACAACATCCCCAAAGCAAAAACAAAGAAACAGAAGACTGACCACGGGGGCGTGGTCAGGTGCCTACAGAAAAGACAAAGCTGTAGGAGCTTCTACGTCCACCATGGGGGCGTGCCCAGCTCAGCATGGGGCGTGGTCAACGCTAAGATACGCATAATCCTATAAAATCTTGATAGTACAGATACACTTCTGCCCATGGGGCCGTGCCCACTGGACACGGGCCGTGGGGAGCCCTCTGCTGACACATGCATTTAATGAAGGAAGAGAAAAGGCTGGCCACGGGGGCTTGCCCGCTGGATACGGGCCGTGGCCAGAGCTCTGTGCAGGCTATAAATAGGGGTGCTTGGATCTCTTCAAAGGCATCCCTTGGCAAACCACTACTCTCCCACTTTGCCACCACTTCACTACCACTACACCACCAACACCCAACACCCAACACCATCATCTATCATCCATCTCTAGAGTGTGTAGTAGTCTCGGGATCCAAGATTGATAGTACGAGTTCTTGCCAATCAAAGGCCATGTTTGGTTAAGCCTCTTACATTACTTGGTGAAGACAAGTCTTTAGTGTATTACTTTTGATTTTTAATCTTTTCGCACTTTTTATTTGGTTTTGTATTTATGACTTTAATAACTAGTTTCTTATGTTGAAGGTGAATTTTCTTTATCATTTGTCCGTGTTGTCTTGGCATTACTTTACTGTCTTTATAAAGTAAAAGATTTACACCATTCATATCTCTACAATCTATATAGAGATATGTTGGCTATCTGGTCGGGGGTTAAGGGAATGGTTTAGTAAGGTTCTTGCCTTGTTCAGTGTATAGATCCTGCAAGGACCTGGGTCAAGCTTACTAAGACCTCCTTCAATACCCACTGGTATTGGATGGTGAGGGTGCGAATAGCTTGATCCCATCATATGTAAACTACTATTAATACATTAAATCGGCTACTTGGGATTGTATCCCTACTGACTCAAACCACTTAGCTGAGGGTAACGTCACCTTCAAAAGAGGGGCCCACCACTTTTCGCATTAATAAATTAATTAATTATCTTTTAATATTCCGACCCTTTGGGATTGTATCCTTGCTGACTCAAACAACTGAGTTGAGGGTAGCGTCACCTTCAAAAGAGGGGCCTACTACTATAACAAAGATAATCTCTTAAAAAGTCCGAAAGTGCGAAAATCATCAAAGGGTACATTAAAGGCAAGTCGGATCCAAGTGATTTATCTTGTCTATCTGTTTTTTATTTTATTTTTATTTCTTCATTTTTAGTTTTTATTTTCATGTTTAAAACCTTTTTTCAAAAATTTAGATTGATTAGACGTTGAGGATAAACTGGTACAAAAAGCTCTTGTGTTCTTGAACGATCTCGGTATCTTACCAACGCTATACTACGCTCACGATGGGTGCACTTGCCCAAGTGTGTGTTTAGTGTTAGTAGAATATCATGTTTTATAAATTTAAAACTTGACTAATGCATAAAATGAGCTTAAAATATTAATAAAAATATATCACGCTTCGCACACACCAATGTTCCTAACATGTAACATAACATATTTGTCCACTCAAGAAAGTATTAATAAACAAGGTTTTATTTTGAAGATCTCATTGACCTCTATTTTGGTAGAAAGCTAGATTATATATCATTAATTAAATATAGTCTAGCTTTCAACATAGCACAAGGTTTTGTTAGTTTCTACATCGTAGAAACCAATTTAATTTCAAAAAACATGTCCGTCGAATTTATCAATAGTTAATCACGATGCAAGATCTAGGTAACAAAATGTTGTATTTGGTGTTATTTAAGATGTTCATTCATCATGTCCATGTTTAGGTGTATATGGATTGAAAACCAATCAGATATTAATGTTAACAAAGATGGTTTTACTAATCTTAACCATTCATTCTCGCAAATCAAATGGCTCAGATTTACTTTGTTGAAGGAACACTGTCTTGCATGGAGGAATTTTTTGGTGTTGAAAATGTTGTCAGCGAGAAAGGATACGATAATCTTTATATGCTACCTTTATTTTCTTTAAGTTATAAACAACAAATGACGATATTGTCAATATTTGCTTATATAAAAATACAACGTTGCCTATATAAGATTTTACCACCATGAAGAACTAGTGTACCCCATGAAATCATGAATGTGATTATGCATTTTAGTTTCATTTTCTATATTGTAAAGATTTTCCTACATTTTTATAAATTTCTCTTTTGTAAAACTTTTCTTACTTCAACTTAAAAAATGTATTGAATAAGCTATGCATGTATCATATAACAAGAGAGATATAGAAAGGGGAAAACAAATTTCTTATTATATATAATAACAATTAGCAACTTAGGTTACGTTAACAATACCATCGCCAGCACAGGTCGTGGTCAACTTTGTGGGCCCAGGGGATCTTCCAAACCTTTCAGAAACTAATCCTTCGTCTTATATAGCCAAGGGATAGGGCGTGCCTTGCTTTATTTGCCTTGATCTTCGCATGGTGGGGTTTTAGAGGTATCTGGTGGGTTCCTCAGATTCAAGGCATGGAGCATGTATGGACAATTTCTTCTATTTTTCTTTGTTTTTCGTCCGATTTTGCTTCCTTTGTTTTTTCTTGGGTAATTTTTGTCATAAAAATTCAAGATAAACCAATTTAAGCTTATTTTGAAGATTTTGTTAACAAAACATATTAAAAATGGGTAATAATTTGATATAAAAATGAGCATTTTAGCTCATATAATCTACCTATTGACTAAAGTATAATTATAAAAATAGGAACGCACTCCGCTTCAAGTTCAACTAGGTTGAGAGCAGTCAAAACTGAAGCATAAACAAAGGAAACAAAATAAGTTGAACATACCAGGACTATTGATGATATCAGACTGACACGACCTACATGGGCAGAGACGGTGGCTACAACGCTCGCCTTTTTTTCAAGGGTAGTTGTAGAAGAGATTTGCTGAGTGCTAACTTTGCCCAATCAAAAACCGACTGGACATACTTTTGTAGCCGAAAGATCAAGGTTTTATAATCAAGTGGGAGTGCTTGTGGTTCACAATAGTAGTTTCTCATCTCAAACCAAAAGAACGAGTGATTGAGAGTCGTGAGAAGACTGAGGGGTGGTATTGGAATCATATGGTGAAGGTCACAAATCTCTGGATTCGTACACGAAGGTTGTTTGGCTTTTGTTAGATTGAGATTTTTTGAGCGAAAGATTAGGGCTTTTGGCAGGAGCACTCTCGTGGCATAAAAACAGAGAAATAGAAAGAGGAAGATAAATTTATTATACATTCATAAGCCATAACAATCTTATACAACATATATATACACATATGAATTGTAACCGATATTGAGTCATACACTAAATGGTACATTATGTCTGCCCACTATGATGATTTATAATAGTATGGATAATAAGTAAAAACTAAATAAACTTTATTAAAGTATTAATTTTTAGTATTTAATGACAATATTAAAAAATAAATAGTATTTCTACATAAAATAACTTAAGAATTAAGACTATTAAGATAAGGATTTTTAAATGAACTGTGTTTCATTATTTAAAGTCACATTAATGAGGCAACAACACACAGTTTTGGATATACGTAGAGCATTTAGATTGGAATCCGCACATCATCTATATCACTCTAATTAAAGAAAAAGTTAAGATTTTCATCAATTTTGAACTCTATATGATTCCCTAAAATAGAGAATAGATAGAGAGTGCATATTGATTTTCAGTACATTTAGATTTACTATTCACTTACTATATCTATTCCCTGTATTTTTGGTGAAAAATAATAATAAATAAGTATTATTTAAATGAATAGAGATATTGTTGGTCCTAGTCGTGGATCTCTTCACAAGTATTGATATGTCGAACACTTTCTATACCTGCGGAATCGCTCTAAGAAGGTTATGATGACTATAATCGATCACTAATCACTCACGTACATCATAACTGGATCAAGAAACAAAGCTGGTAAAGTAACAAGGTAAATGATCTCGATCTTATGCTCAAACACAAAGGTGAGTACAAACTTTTCGCTTGTTCCTAAAGAGTTGTTACAATACTCACAACACTGTTACTTATTTATACCCGGATGAATAAAATAATCACACATTACACTCATAAACATTAAACTAAACAGACTTAGTGAAATGTTCAAAACTAACGAAATGCTACATTTTGTTGCACAAAACATTTTGTTCATTAAACTTTAAGAACTTATTGTTGCACGTTGTTCAATCTTCAAGCTTGTGTAATGATTTAACTTCTTGAGTCTCTATCCAACACCCTACCATCTCCCCTTAGGCTGATGCTATCAATTCATAATTGAAAAAAAAATGTTTCTTAACATCATGTGTTAAACACCCACCAAAAATAACAGTCTTCACATTTGTTATAACAACCTTCTAATAATCTTTTGCTTCTTCTACATTAAACAATCATTGAATTTGATATTTGGAAAGCACATTCATGTCTTCTACACCAAACATTTGCAAATCCATAGGCTCCATTATCAATATATCCTTCTCACCAACACATTTAATCATAGCTACTCCCCTTACTCCATCATAGTACCGTTAGAACTCTTCAAAATATTTCGAGGAACATGTTTGCAAACAAGGATTTTTTTTTCTTTTTTCATAAATTGTTGGATACAAAGTTTTTGCCCTTGGGCAATTTTGTCAAAGGATCTATGATATCTTTCAAAATTCTTGTTTTGCTTTTAGATGGTTGGAGAAGAGGAAACTTTTCTTGAACTACTAAAAAGTATTAGCCGTTGTATCATTATCTTCATTCAGCATAGGAAGTCTTGCAAGTTTTCCCAAATCAATTTCAGGAAAAGATTGAGAAATCATTAGCTTTCAAAATGTATTATGTAACTCCCAGCTTCCTTTTGATTAAGTACATTATCTTTCCACTATTAAAACTCTAACTAGTATATCACAATGTATCTCCTTCTATCTTCTTCATTGCTCATAGTATCTAAAAACATCTTCCTTTTCAGATGAAATCTTGAACCATTCAGGATTTGTCTAATCATCCCTTGAATTCTTGGTGTTAAAGATCCTTCGAAAAGGGTAGATGATTTTTAATCATGATTAATAATTGATTCATCATGAGTTGATGATGGTTTAGTTATGCTTGGAGGATCTTTAGAAACTTGTGAAGAAGTTCTATCATGCATACCTATGTCACAAACAAACGCCTTTTATCACATATATTTTTTAATTCACATAGTAAGCTTTGTCCATATCATTGAGTTCTTGAAGAATAGTAATCCAATGTTAATGCATCTCGTGCAATCAATTCGAAGTCCAACATCAAGTTATCATATATGTCTCTTTCCTATAACTATTCATTTCCAATAAAACTTGAACTTTGAAAAATTGGTTTTTCTTTATCATCATATTTCTCCTTTATCGGTTCCTTTTCCTTTTTTCCTTCACTGTATATGTCTCCTTTATTCTTTTGGTATCACCCGCAACATTATCATCATGCGATTTACTCGATCAACTTTATCTTGATTATCATCATCATATTTGTCTTTGTTATCATAAGTTTTTTATTTTACCAACATAGCCAATTCGGACATAGGTTCTTTAATGTAACTACCTCTAATTCTTGATCTTTGATAGTCTTTGTAAAACAATAATCTAAAAGTCTTTAATCTGCCTCTAAAGTTCCATATTTTTTTCACTATGGATGATGCAATTAAGAGAATGGTAGCGAAGAATCAAGCTCAATATGATGATAATGACAGGAAAATATTTGAAGGAGATTTTCAGTCCAAACTGTTTCTGATTCAGCAGTAGGTTGTGTTGATTCAGCTTCAACAATAACATTAGATTCTTCTTTGACCTCTGACTCCTCAATGTTTATCTCTTCACTTTGTTCCACTTCCACAACAATTTTCACAGAGTCATCTATCTCCCGAATCTCTGCCACTAAAGTTAGTCCCTTTGTCTTTGTAATCATACGGTTCCAATTAAATCCTTCATCATCTTGCATGACTACCAATGCCTTATCTTTTGATTTTGATGATGATCCATCTTCAATTTGTATCCTTCGTGTGTTTGACGAAATAGGACGATTCTGTGAATTTCTGTGTGGAATGGCTCTTTAGTAATAATCTCTCCTAAATGGATTGATGTTATTGTCTATCACCTCCCTATTTGAGAATTCTCTTTTAAAATGATCCTTCTCTTTACACCTGAAACATGTCACTTTTGATTTGTCGAATCCAAGTTTCGTCTCTCGTCCACTCAAGCAGTTCTTATCTGTGATCTCCATATACCTTTGTGCTCTTCTAATAACACTTCCATGCACCATTGTACGTCGATCAATTCCAGTTCTTCAGGGTCTATCTGATCATAATCTTCTTTAGTCATATTGTAATTACCAATGCAATCCGTAAGCAGACCTTCATAGGATTCTAGAATAGATGCCAAGAATGACATGTGCTCTTTAGCATTTGAAACCGATAATCCTTGAACATTCTGAAGATTTACTGCTATGTTGAACTAGAGAAACTCCTCTAACTGACTTGAACTTTGACTATTCTTATTCGGTGAATGTTGTGGTGTCTATTAAGGTGTAGAAATAGATCCAATACTGCTATAAAATGTCTGTGGAGTTTGTGGATACCCAGAACTACTTATTCCAAAAGCATTACCACTTGCACCTGTAGATTCTGCATTAAAAGATGTCTAGATTTTCTGAATTGCTGCAATAACCGATTCTAATCCCTTGTAGTACAAACCAATGTCTTGTGGTATCGCAACAGATTTCATCTTAGCTTTCTTTCGTATTTCTAACTCGTGAGCTTCAAGCTTTTCAATGAGCTTTGCTAGATTTAATCTTGCATACTCTATTGGATTTGATTGTAAAATCAACATGTATGTACCCCAATCACTTTTGGGTAAAGCATCTACTAACTTATCCATTAATGCTAAATCTTCTTTCCTAATCCTAATCATATTCATCTCAGCAACTAAGTAAAGAAATCTTTCAATTAATTGTTGCAATGTTTCCCCATTGATTGTTGTGAAGATATCAAATTCCTTTTTGAGTAATGACTTTTTACTTTTCCTCATGTCACTGTTACAGCGATTCTTGTTATGTAATGCCCACCAGATTGATTGACATGATCCATTATGATGTAATAGTTCCAGTATTTCTTGTTTGATTGATTGTGTAGTAAAGTCACCATCTTCTTCTCTTTGATGTATTTCTCTCGTTCATTCTCAGTAATCTATGTTACCTTGATGATTTGCCCTTTTTCATTCTTCTAAATCACATATTCATCTTCTATAGCCATCCATGCATCAAAATTAATTGCTTGAACATAATTTTTAAATATGCCTGCCTATCTAGAATAATCTTCCATTCTCTGCAACTTAGGTGGTTTATTTATAGTTCCCATTTCATTGTCTAGATTCATGTTTTCAACCACTGTAGTTGGTGTTGCTGCAAAAGCTTTCATGGTATCGTAATCCATTGTGTTGAAATTATCAAAAACCATAAAACCTTAAAACTTTCAAGCATATGAACCAACTCGCGTATCAAACAATTGTAACCGATGAACAACTTCTAGCGTATGAAACCCTTCAAGCGTGAGACACTTAGAACGTATGAAACAAACCAACGAATGAGCACTTCTAGCGTATGAGTAAAACTGCGCATGAGATGTTTAAAACGAATGAAAGAACCAGCGTTTTAGATCTTTCAAGCGTATGAATGATCAAACGAATGAATGACCACATAAGTATGAGTAGTCCGCACGTATGACCCCTCCTGCGCACTAGTCTTGCGTTTGAAGAACCCCCCCTGTGCTGATTTATCCTCCTGTGCTCCAGACCATTTTTCGATGAATTTTCAACTTTTGATGATGAAAACGGTTGTAAACATCTCTATCCTTTTGACATGTTGTTTGTAGCTGGGTTTTGAAGATATTCTGAGATTTCAAAGAAAAATGAACCACGGAATTGTAAGAAAACATGAAAAGGATAGTAAAGATGCAATTTAATGCTCCAAAACTTGAAATCCAAGTGATCCTTCAGTAGATATCAGCTCTCCTGCTCTGATACCACCTGTAGGATCAATCTTGTGTCGGCCAAAGGTCTTGAATAACACGTATTGATATCTAAATGACAATGAAAAGTGTGGAATCCAATTCGAAGCGTAAGAACATTTGATAGTTAAAAATATATTATCCTTGTATTAATTTTGGAGGCATAATAGTAGTACATAAGAAATTTGACAAAAGCTCTCCAAGTCCAAAACAAAAGATATGAAGTCACGCGCCTAACATGCTTATTTATTAGGCAACGCATGACACATCCCAGCGCATGACGCATCTATTGGATGACTCTTACGCACACAGGACTCGTGCGTGCGTATGAGTTCTTTACAATATCAAAATACAAGTCACAATCACACTATCCTGTTATACTGCCTTATAAACTAAACAAACTCAAGACTTAGACGTTGGCATTAGAGATGTGCATCAACATAAACTATGGGTATAGATACCCTTGTAAACATTCATTTGAAACTAATGCAATTTATATTTTCACACAAACTCTCACACTCTACATATATATATAAAGTGTGAGAGTTTGTGAGAAAATATAAATTGCATTAGTTTCAAATGAATGTTTACAAGGGTATCTATACCCATAGTTTCTGTTGATGCACATCTCTAATGCCAACGTCTAAGTCTTGAGTTTGTTTAGTTTATAAGGCAGTATAACAGGATAGTGTGATTGTGACTTGTATTTTGATATTGTAAAGAACTCATACGCACGCACGAGTCCTGTGTGCGTAAGAGTCATATATATATATATAGGGAGAGGATCATAAAAAAACTACATATAAATGAGAAAACTATAAAACTAACTAAAAAAAACTAAAAAAAAGCTAAAAAACATAGCAAAAAAAAAAAATTTACAATTTTTTAACAAAAAATCGCTAGTTTTTATACATCAAAAAATTTCAAAAAAAAATTGTTGTATTGCACATGTGCAATATATGTGATTATATATGTACTACACATATATCCGTAATAGTGCACATGTGCAATACAACAAAAAATATGTTTTCTTTTTTTTTTGAAATTTTTTTTCCAGGTATAAAAACCTGCGATTTTTTAATAGAAATTAAAAAAAATTTTGTTATGTTTTTTTGGGCTTTTTTAGTTAGTTTTTTGGTTTTCTCATTTAAACTAGTTTTCTCATAATCCATCCCCATATATATATATATATATATATATAGGGGTCCACTAAAATGAGAACCACCTCGAGTTGTAAGAACCGCGAGAACTATTTGATCCAGGGCGAGGTGGACCAATTTTTTTTTCATAAATGTAGATGCATTTATTATAATCACATTTGTAAAAAAAAAATTCAAAAAAATATGTCGTGTGTGTAGTTTTGAGCACCACAAGTTTGTGTTTGCGGGTACCGTAAATCTAACCGGAAAATTTACAATGCCCGTAAACACAAACTTGTGATGCTCAAAACTACACACACGACATTTTTTTTTGAATTTTTTTTACAAATGTGCTTATAATACATGCATCTACGTTTATGAAAAAAAAAATTGGTCCACCTCGCCCCGGATCAAATAGTTCTCGCGGTTCTTACAACTCGATGTGGTTCTCATTTTAGCGGACACTTATATATATATAGGGGAAGGTTCAAATGAAAACCACTAGTTAACTCAAAAACTAACTAAAAAAGCCTAAAAAACATCCCAAATTTTTTTTCATACCAATTTTCACTATTTTAGGTATACAAAAAAAAATTCAAAAAAATAAATTGTAGTGCACATATGTATGTGTACAACACATGTGAATGTGCACTACAATTTTTTTTTTTTTTTGAAAAAAAGTTTTTTTTACATACAAGAACTAGCGATTTTTAATAAAAAAATTGCAAAAAAAAATTTGGTGTGTTTTTTAGGCTTTTTTAGTTAGTTTTCTAGTTTTCACGTTAAAAATGGTTTTCATTTGAACCATCCCCTATATATATATACATATAGAGAGCGGTTAACATACATTATGAGTAATCGTACTTCACGTACGGGACAATCGTGACCGTCAGATCCATGCGTGATTATTTTCAATTTCAGATCCATGCGTGATTATTTTTAAGTGTTTGATAAATGAGTCATTTGCGTGATTATTTAACACAAGCGTAATTACTTCAGTGGCTTATTATATACATGCGTGATTATTTGATCCATGCGTGATAATCACAAAAAACTGATCCATGCGTGATAATCTGCTCCATGCGTGATAATGACACAAAATCTGACGGTCAGGATAGTCGCGTACGTGAAGTATGATTAGGGCTTTTGTACATTATACTTTCTGTATACACATATATATATATATATATATATATATATAAGGGATGGATCATGAGAAAACTAGTTTAAATGAGAAAACAAAAAAACTAACTAAAAAAGCCTAAAAAACATACCAAGTTTTTTTTTAAGTTTTATAAAAAAATCGCTAGTTTTAATGCATGGAAAAAAATTAATTTTTTTTTGTTGTATTACACATGTACACTATTACGGATATAGTTAGAGGTGTACAAATCGGTTTTTTTCAAAAACCGGTTTCGGTTATTAACCGGTTTCGGTTTTTTCACCCAAAATAAAAACCGGTTTTTTTTATAACCGGTTCCGGTTACTAACCGGTTTTTGAGGTCCAAAACAATAACCGGTTGGGACCGGTTTTTAACCGGTTTTTCCCAAAAAAAAACCGGTTTTTTAATAACCGGTTCGGTTAATAACCGGTTTTTAAAGTCAAGAATAGTAACCGGTATAAAAACCGGCGGTTAAAAAAAACCGGTTATAAAAAATCCGGTTAAAAAAAAACCGGTTTCGGTTTTTTTTCCGGTTTCGGTTCTAAAACCAGTTTTTTTGTACACCTCTAGATATAGTGCACATGTGTAGTACACATATAATGCACATATATTGCACATGTGCAGTAGAACAATTTTTTTTTTTTAATTTTTTTTCATGCATAAAAACTAGCGATTTTTTTTATAAAAAATTGTAAAAAAAATGGTATGTTTTTTTAGCTTTTTTTAGGCTTTTTTAGTTAGTTTTCTAGTTTTCTCATTTAGATGTAGTTTTCTTATGATCCTCTCCCTTATATAATATAGGGAGAGGATAATGAGAAAACTACATATAAATGAGAAAACTAGAAAACTAATTAAAAAAACCTAAAAAAGCTAAAAAAAACATACCAATTTTTTTTTTTTACAATTTTTTATAAAAAAATCGCTAGTTTATATATATAAAAAAAATTTAAATTTTTTTTCTTTGTTGTACTGCACATGTGCATTATATGTGTACTACACATGTGCACTATATCTGTAATAGTGCACATGTGCAATACAACAAAAAAAAAATTATTTTTTGAAAAAAAATTTCCATGCATAAAAAGCTGCGATTTTTTATAGAAATTAAAAAAAATAAAAATTTTGGTATTTTTTTTGGATTTTTTAGTTAGTTTTTTTGTTTTATCATTTAAAGTAGTTTTCTAATGATCCATCCCCTATATATATATGTATATATATATTTAGGTTCCTGCAAAAAGGATGAATTGTGTGAGACGGGTGAGAAGGAACCAGGACATGACACGTGGCAATAATTAAAATTATAGATTAGGGGTAGTAAGGTAATTTCGTTTGATATTCAGTTTAATGATAAAAATCTTTCTATAACCGTTTTTTAGATATTTTAGGAAATCAGATTCTATTTAATTATGTTTGATATAATAATGGATTCACATCGACAACAATTATATCCACCTTCGGTGTTCCTAATTACTGTTAGTATGGTGTTTTACAACTTGTGTTCCGGAAGATTTTCTTACTATGGTGTTTTACACCCTTTGTTTCTAGAAGATGTTCTTATCATGGTGTTTTACAATTTGTGTTTCCAGAAGATGTAGTTAGTATGGTGTTTTACAACCTGCGGTGTTTTAATAAAGACTAAGTTCAATTCATGGTGTTTTGCAACATGTGTTCCCGGAACTTGTTCTTAGTATGGTGTTTTATCCATTAACTCCCATAAACATTTTGATTTTATTCTAGTGTTTTGTATTCAATTCATGGTGTTTTCTTCTTTTGTATGTTGCATACATCACTGTCGATGTAGTTATACAAGGTATTTTATATTTATATACAATCATACAGAGAATCTCGATGTTAAACCCCATTTATTTAATGATTCATGCATTTTGATTTTCAAATTTCATTGAAGAAATAGAAGAGATAGCATGAATGTCGCTATTGATTGATTTCATGGAAGAGATTGGAGAGAGAACATTAATGTCGCTATTGAATGATGAGAGAGTGGCAGTTTCTTTTTTTAAAACACCACCAATTACCAATATACCCTTATGCATTTCTTTATTTCCAGAATTTATATGACACAATTTACAAATTTGCCATTGTTGATCTTAACAATTGAAATCTAGATCTAATGGTCTAAAACATTTCTTACACTTCTCACATAAAACCCCTTTAATAACCTCACCCTACATATATGTATGTATATATATATAGGGAGAGGATCATGAGAAAACTACATCTAAATCAGAAAACTAGAAAGCCTAAAAAAAAAGCCTAAAAAAGCTAAAAAACATACAAATTTTCTTTTTACGAATTTTTATAAAAAAATCGCTATTTTTTATATATAAAAAAATTTCAAAAAAAAAATATTTTTTTTGGGTTGTATTGCACATGTGCATTATATGTGTACTACACATGTGCATTATATCTGTATTAGTGTACATGTGCAATACAACAAAAAAAAAATTTTTATTTGAAAATTTTCTTTCCATACATAAAAAATACCGATTTTTTATAAAAAATTGTAAAAAAATAAAATAAAATTTTGGTATGTTTTTTAGGCTTTTTTAGTTAGTTTTTTTGGTTTTCTCATTTAAATTAGTTTTCTCATACATATATATAGGGGCCGCTAAAATGAAAACCACCCCCAGTAAAGAGAACCGTGAGAACCACTCTCCACCAACCAGATAATGACAGTCAAAAGGGTAATATAGTCATTTAATCAAAACCATCAAATTATATCTCTTTCCTCTTTAAAGTTTTTTTTATAGTCATTTCAATTTCTCTCTCTTCAAAACAATCAAATCATCTGTCTCTCCTCTTTAAAATCTCTTTTTAATCAAAACCATCAAATCATCTCTCTCTCTCATCTTTAAAGTCTCTTTGTAAAAAAAAGATTTTTATAAAAAAAATTGTAAATAATTTTTGGTAAAAAAGTTTTTGTAAAAAAAAGATTTTTATAAAAAAAAATTGTAAATAATTTTTGGTAAAAAAGTTTTTGTAAAAAAAAGTTTAAAACTGTAAAAAAAAAGTGTTCGTAAAAAAGTTAAAAAACGTGTGTGTAAAATTTTTTTTCTAAAAAAAGGTTAAAACCGTAGAAAAGTTTTCTTACAAATTTTTGTTCTTTATTAAAATTATTTGTAAAAAAAAATCGTAAAAAAGTTTTTTTTTTTTGTAAAAAAAAAGTTTAAATCCGTAAAAAAGGTTTTCATAAAAAAAAGTTTAAAACCGTGTGTATAAAAAAACGGCGCGTAAATACGAGGCGAAAAAACGGAGCGTAAAAAAGGCGTGTAAAAAACAGCTCGTAAAAACTGGGCGTAAAAACGGCTCGTAAAAAAATCGGGTGATAAAACGGCGCGTAAATATGCAGCGTAAAAACGGCGCATTAAAACGGGGCATAAAAACGGGGCGTAAAAAACGGGCGTAAAAATGGCGCGCAAAAATGGAGCATAAAAAACGGCGCGTAAATACAAATCTTAAGCAACGGCGCATAAAAAACGGGGAGTAAAAAACGGCGTGCAAACGGGGCGTAAAAAACAGGGCTTAAATACGGCGCGTAAAAAAATCGGGAGTAAAAACGGCGCGTAAAAAACTGGGCGAAAAAACGGGGCGTAAAAAACGGCTCGTAAAAACGTTTTTTTTTTTTTTTTGTAAAAAAATCCCGAAAAAAAATTGTTTTTTGTAAAAAACAATCAGATTTTAAAATGTTTTTAGTTAAAAATCTGATTTTAATAAAAACAACAATTAATTTAATAAAGACAAAAAAGTAATAAAAAACAATGACTACAATAAAGATAAAAGAAGCAAATTTACTAAACTATCATTTTAACATTAAAATATTAAAAGTATAACAAGACAAAAAGAAATTTAATATTGTTTTTATTACTTTTAATCTCATCCTTTCATCTCCCAAAATCAATGGTTGAAAAGTGTTTCTCGTGGTTTTCTTAACTGGGGGTGGTAAGCGGCCCCATATATATATAGGGGATGGATCATGAGAAAATTTGTTTAAATGAGAAAACCAAAAAAACTAACTAAAAAAACATACCAAATATATTTTTTTTACAATTTTATTATTTATTTTCGCAGGATTTTATATATATAAAAAAATTTAAAAAAAAATTGTACTACACATGTACAATAATACGGATAGCCTAAACCACTTAACCCACCTCCCCCCTCCCGAAAACCTAAAACTAAACCCTAAACATAAACCTTAAAAAAACCTAAACCCCCACCCCCCAAAGACCTAACCCCCCCCCCCCTCCCCCCCCACACCCAAAAAGCTAATCCTAATCCAAAACCTCCAAAAAACCTAACCCTAAAAGCTAAACTAAACTCAAAAGCTAATTTTAAACATTTAATGCACATGTGTAGTACAGATATAATGCACATATATAATGCACATGTTCAGTACAAGTTTTTTTTATATATATAAGAAATAGCGATTTTTTATAAAAAAAAAAAATTAAAAAAATTAGTATGTTTTTTAGGCTTTTTTAGTTAGTTTTTTACTTTTCTCGTTTATATGTAGTTTTCTCATGATCCTCTCCCTCTATTTATATATATATATAGGAGAAGTATCCGTTAGGAACCACCCTTTATTGCGAGATCCGCAAGAACCAGTATGAACACAAACATTAATACCTAAAAAATCTAAAAAACACCCAAATTTTTTTTTTACTATTTTTTTTTTGGAAAAAATCGCTATATTTCGTTTATAATAAAAAAATTCAAAAAAAATTTCGAGTAACAGTTATCCATGCACATGTGCATTTGTATCATTTCTTTGACAAATTCCGTAATTCTTTACAAATATTAGACAATTGCACTTTCATTTACACTACCACGTGTAATACACTACTTTTTACGTTAACAATATTAGAAATGCACATGTGCATCTATATGTATCAACATGAAATAAGGTGTGTTGGTACACTACTTTCTCTTTCATCTATCATTCCATCCATAATACATAAACATGCACATGTGCATTTTTGTCATTTCTTTGACAAATTCCGTAATTCATTACAAATATTAGCCAATTGCACTTTCATTTACACTACCATATGTAATATACTACTTTTTACATTACCAATACTAGAAATGCACATGTGCATCTATATGTATCAACATGAAATAAGGTGTTTTGGTACACTACTTTGAATACACTTTCCCTTTCATCTATCATACAATCCATAATACACTACCATTACCTTCTACCATCCATAATACAATACCATTACCTCCTACCATCCATAATACAATACTATTACCAATATTTTCACTTTATTACATGTATATCAACACCATTTATACCATGCAATCAACATATTACATCATAAATTGATAACTATAACCAAACAATCAACCACTAGATATAACTAACCAAAAAACATGTATATGAGCTTACTTCTCCATTCAAAATCACAAACTTTTTGTAACAAAACACGTTATATCATGGTTATACATAATGATGCACATGTGCATTTTGAATATTGGTAATGTAAACAGTAGTGTATTACGGATGGTATTGTAAATCACTACTAGAAAAGTGCATAATTTCCTACATAATTATTTTTGTCACAGATTCAAACACATTTGTTACAAATTTCCTACGATATTTTTTCCAAAATTCTACGTCAAATTTTTGACGCAACAATGATAGAAAATAAAAAAACCCTAATTAATTGACAGTTGCGTCACAGATCTGTTAGAAATAATCTACAAAAGGTGGATTATTAAATAATTTCCTACAAGTTTGTGACAAAATATTTATTCTTTAGTTTAATTAAACATTCCGTCGGAAATGCGTCACAAGTTGCAACACATTTCCGACAACTAAGTCATATTACTTAATTTTATTAAAAATAAATACAAGGATATACACTTCTATATTTATATATAATAGTAAAATTCGTATAATAATTAAAAATTATTATATTTCCTACACATTTGTGACAAGATATTTATTTTTTAGCTGATTTAATCGTTCCGTCAGAATTGTGTCACAACTTGTGACACATTTCTAACAAACAGTTTATTTTTTAGTTGATTTAATCGTTCCGTCCGAATTGTGTCACAACTTGTGACACATTTCCGACAAAAAGTTATTTTTCATTAGATTTGTCACAAAGGCGTAGGAAACAATCATGTAATAACAAGGATATACACGAATATATGTATAAATAATACTAAATTTAGTTTATTAAGAATAAAATAATTATATTTCCTACACATTTGTGACAAAAAGTTCATTTTTCATTAGATTTGTCACAAAGGCGTAGGAGATAATCATGTAGTTTCCTATGCATTAATGATAAAATGCTTGTTTTTTAATAAATTTAATAATTCCGTCACAAATCTGCCGTAAGTTGTGACATACTTCCGACGAAAAGGTAGTATTTGTCACCAATGTGTAGGAAACAATAAATACCATTATTCTTATTTTAAAGAGTTAAATGCCCGGATAGTACATGTTTGCCCTGAGGTGTGGGCACGTGTGGTTGGACAAGGTCGCACGCGCCGGGTATACGGGATAGGTTCTTCGGATCTAGAATATTTGGTGACCGGGACATCTTATTCTGTCGTGCCTGCACCATCGTAGGCAGAGTACCAACGGTCTCAAGAAGAGGTATCTTTATTACCGATTGATGTTACTAAAAGTTAAAAATGTTGGTTCTTGTCATATCATATTAAAAACAAACCGTATAAAACAGGATCCGGCCATTAGAATTTATCGTATTAGAATGTATACATGTGTTATTATCTTTCAAAATTAAACCAATAAAGAACTTTTCTTTGCGTCAACTATTTCTTTATAAAATGTAGTTACTAATTATAACTATATATATTTTAACAACATTTTAGGTTCAAGTTATGTGAACTCAAATGGTAGATCTTGAAGCTCGGCTTGAAGAAGAAATGAATCTACTTACAACTCGGCTTGACGAAGAAAGGAAAGCAATGGAAGAACTTCAACAACAACTTCAAGAATTTATGAATAATTGGCGTCCTCCTTCTAATTAGTTATAGTTTTTGATATCTTTTGGGAAATATTTTAAATTGTATTAGTTTATGGTTTAAACACATTTGAACTTGCGTTGCAACGCATGATTTTTGAATTTGTGTTATTGGAATTTCGATGAATTTTGTAAAACAGGTTCTTGGTATCAAAGATTATTCCTGCATTTTTTTGCTAGAAAAATGTAAATGTAAATTTTAATTTTATTTTGCAATTTTTTTCTATTAGAAATTTAGGTCGTCGGAAAAGTGTCATAATAAAAAAATGACTTTGCTTTTTTCTGTTGGAAATGTGTCACAACATAAAACAAACTTTTGTCGGAAAACAGTCAAAAAAGAGTAAATTTTTATTTTTAATTTCCCTTTATCTGTCGAAAATTTGTCACAAAAAAATACTGAGTTTCGTAGGAAATTTGTAACAACTGTTTTTATATATATGATCCGGTCCAAGAGAAAACCACTCCCAGTTGCGAGAACCGTAGGAAATACTCTAAACGAATATTGTACTGACACATCATCATATACACTCCTTTTTTCAGAGGGGCATTTATGTAATTGCACCCTTTTCCCACTACCCAATGTCTACACACCTTTCTTTTCTCTTTAAAGCACAGATCTCTCTCCCCCTCCCTCTCTTCATATCCATATCTAATTCAATCCCTATTTATAGCTTGAATAGAGCCCCGGCCAAGGCCCCGTGTCTAGTGGGCACGGCCTGTGGCCATCCTTCTTCTCTTCCTTCATTTAATGCATCTTTCAGAGAGGTCCCCACACGACCCCGTGTCTTCTGGGCATGCCCCCATGGTCAACTCTTTGCTATACTATCAAGATTCTGCAAATCTAAGAGTTGACCACGCCCCATGGTGAGCTGGGCACGACCCCGTGGTGGGCGTAGAAGCTTCTGCAGCTTATATCTTGATATGCCAGGGCTGACCACTCCCCATGCCCAGCTGGGCACGACCCGGTGCTCAGTTTCTGTCTTCTTGTTTTTGCTTAAGGGATGCTGCCGAGGGGCCAGACATGTCATGTTATTCCTTCTTTTTGTATTTATGTTGGTTTTGGCTGCTTATTTGTTCCTTTTGTTCTTTTAAGCTCGTTTAGTCTTGTAAATTCAAAAGGTAGAAAGAAACATGTTTTTTCCAACATTAGTAATAAAAAATGGTTAGTTTTATGTCTCTATTGATGTAATTTATATGTTGCATTTTGCACACATCAAATACCCTCACACTTGAATATTTGCTTGTCCTCAAGCAAAACTCTTTAAATGTGGCTTACACACCCAAATGGAAGAGGTAGAGAAGAAGTTTGTGGCTTATCTTGAGTATCGGGAATCCAAGATCTTTATTAAGTTTTATTTTTATTTTATTTACAATCCTATTCGTCATGATTTATTTAGAACACTTGTTAAGAAAAATTATTTATTTAGGCATAACATGCCTCTTTAAAATTCTATTTATATACAAGTTCACATATCTCACGGGAGATGACTCAACACTCGGCCGATTGTGTATTTTTGTGAAACACTCGATACCGACATGGAACTTACTTCTACCATATGCTTGCCAAGCAATCAAACCTCCTCCTTTTTAACTATAAACCTTTGTAAATATCAAGAGGACTTTGGAAAGGGTTAGGCTTGGGCTAAGGGTAGGTGGTTTTTGGTTAGTAGTTAGTGAAATGGCGAAAAGCGTAAAAAGCGTCGATCGTCACAAAACCTTTTGTTTTTGTGAATTTTATTCAATCTAAGCATATTCAAACAAGATTTCTTTGAGGAACTTGTTTGGTTATTGCAAGACTCTCTATTTTTTTTCATGTCACAAGATAACCGAGCTTTTTACTAAAACAAATGGGTTTGAAATGAAAAAGGGTTTCGGTGGGTAATGGGTGTTTGTTTTTTGGGTTTTGAAACGAAAAGTTTTAGGCTCAAAGGGGTTAACTAGGGGGATTTTTGGTAGGGGAGAAAAAGAACGAAAACAATGGTTTTGAAAGAAAAAAAGGGTTAGTCCTAATGCCTCCATCATTTACTTACTTGGGTTCAAGTTGGTAAGGATCGGGAATGTATCGTCTTAGCAAGTTCTAGAGTCGTAAGAACCAAGCGGCCATTCACACAAGATACGAAAATGTGCATTTAGTTTAAAGATGTACGCATGTATGCTCAATAAAGGCTCAAAACTCACCTATTGTGGGAATGGGTTTATATTGTGATCAAGTATATATAATCAAATTTTAAAAAGATTTGTCATGTCTTTTCATAATTTTCTTATTCGGTTCTTTTTATCATGACGCTATCGGTTGTAAATTTGTAAAAACATAACCTTTTTAGAACTTGTTATTCCCAAATTAAACCAAGAAAAGTAAAAAAGAAAAAAAACGAAAAAATTTTGAAAAAAAATTGGGGTGATTAGCGGTTCCAATAGAGTTTTGTGTAAGGCTTGTTATTAGGACTTGTAAGATTCAAGGTTTTAGCATCCCCCCACACTTAAATTACACATTGTCCTCAATATGTCCCAAGAAAAGTTTTTAGGTTGATTTGAATGTGTAAAAGTGTGTTTAAAAACAAGTTTTGTGCTACTGGGCATCTGGCCACGGCCCCGTGTGGTCCAGGCACGACCCCGTGGTGAGATTACCAGTAACAGAAATGCATAGAAGGCTGGCCACGGGGCGTGTTCACTGGACACTGCCCGTCATCAGTTACCTGAACTAGAGTTGTTTTTTCTACAGAGGCTGGGCAAGGCGCGTGTTGGACTGGGCACGGCCCCTTGCTGCATATGCTGGACAGTTGGAAAAGTTGACGGAAGGCTCTGTTTACGTGCACGGGGTGCGGTTTTAACGTCCCTTTGGCAGTTTTCATCTTTTCTCGTTTGTTAGGCCATTATACAACATCCAAACACCATACAATAACTTAAACCGTCATTTATTTAGAGTGCAAGATACATACGGTCCTAAGATAATCCTAAAAATTAAAAGTTACAAAAGTCCTAAGATAAGATAGATAGGTCCTAATATGCAAGAAATTTAAAAACCAAAATGAAGCTCTACCCTAGATTTTACATGTCGAAACAACAAAAACCCGAAAATAATTTTTCAGAGAGTAGGGCCTTTTTTGAGCTTCACTCCGAAGGGTGCTCCTCAAACGTCGTTGAGCCACTCCTCAATCTCCCGAGGGAGAAGGAAGACGGGCTCATTGTCCACAACATCTTGTGGGGGAGGTGCGACGACCACCGGAACCTCGTGCAATGCGTCTAGAGGAGTTTCCAGAGGAAGGTCATCCCATCCGGTTGGGTTAACAACTTCTTGCGCAAGGTTCTAATCTTCTTGTGGGAATATCGGTTCCATGGGTGGCATAGCAAGAATGTTCAACCTTTGGTGCAAAAGGTTGATTTCTTATTATCCAGTCCCACCGTCAAGTAGTTGATACGGTCAATGAGGATCTCCTCCACCGATGTCATTTCGTCGATGGCTTCCCTTAGTGCATACACATAGCGGACAAGGGTAGCTTCGATTGATGGTCTACTTCCCCTTCGAGTGTTTCTTGAGTTGTTGATGATGTTCCACTGTTTTGGCTCGGCATACTAAGAAAACAAGATGAACATTTCAAAAAGATGAAAATGGAGCTCCCGGCCACGGCCACGTGCCGGCTGGGCATGGCCCCGTGGTCTCACCTCTGCAAGATTTTGAACCCAGAAAAATTGTTGTTTAAAATTATTTTTATGTGTATTAAAACATTTCTGAACATAAATAACTCAAAACAGTGTTGTAAAGCTTATGTTTAATAAGACTTCTTGGTTAAAAACCTTGCAATTACTTAAGTAAAGCTTGAAGTTTTGAAGCTTCAAGCTTCAATGGAGGTGGAAGAGCTTTGGAGAAGAAGGAAAGTGATAAAAGTGGCAAAGACAAGATGGTTTGAGTGAAACCTTTTTGAGAATATACCTGTTAAGGTATATGTGCAAATCCCAGCAGATCTTTGTCTTTGGAATGGGTCCAAATATGCAGAACCATTGCTGACTTTATAGAAAACGACAGCACACTGACCACGACCCCATGTTGGTTGGACACGGCCTCGTGGTCAGATAAGATTATGACACTTTTGTCCGTATTAGAGGCATAGGGCGTGGTGGCCTGGACACGACCCCGTGGTGAATTTTGAGGTGAGCACGGGGCGTGTTGACCTGAGCACGGCCCCGTGGCTAGAGTATTTATTAAGTGGCGTCTATATTATTTTTAAGGTTTTTATTCGGATCGGGCGGTTCCTTACTGGAGGGAACAACACCAGAGTGCCTAAGGTACCTTAATTGCCCTTGATTTATGCAAGAACGTAAGAGGTTATCGGAAAGGGTAAAACCTAAACTACTTACCGGTGGGCGAAACCAACCTTTATTCCCCTTATCCGGGCTCTTGTTAAAGAAGGTGTATGTCGAATCTCTCAGGTCTATGAGCGCATCGGAGGGAGCCGATGGAGAGTCCTTCACGGCACAATCGACACAGGGACGACTATCGCTCATGCTTTCACAAGAGGTTGAGGTACTTTTGGTGTCGTCAATGTTGGTAGATTCCGAATGTGGCCCCAACATTTCTCCTTGATTTTTTGTCTTGTGATGAATACCTCATTTTCATCATAAGCTCTATATCTTTTAATTTTTGGAGAATTCTTTCTTCTATTTGATATAATTCATCGGAGGTTATGTCGGTTGGAAGAGATGGTTGAGGGTATTCGGGCGGATAATATTTATCGTTTTTACTTTCGCCCATCTTAAGGTAATTACAGGAAAACATGGGTCTAAATAGTGGGGATCAGAATTTAGAATGTAACATTCCCAATCTTGATGAAATCCACCACATATTTGACACCACTCACCGTAAGAGTGGCGAAAGTAAAAATAATCAATATCGTCCATATTTTTGTCAGAATTTACCAACCGTCGGGATCTTAAGGTCCTGTTTTCAGTAACTAGAGATTGGACACGGGGGCATGTTGGATGGACACGACCCCATGGTCAGCTACTGTCTGACTTAAAACAGAATTGACAGTAAGGATGATAAACACGGCCCCGTGTCTGGCTGGACACGGCCCATGCTAAGTTCTGTAGAAATTGAAACACTAATAAAAAAAATCCTAAAAAACTAAAAAAATGCTAAAAAATAATTAGGCCATCGATTTTAAACTTTTTAAAATCCTTGTGTCCCCGACAACGGCGCCAAAAACTTGGTGTGTGTTAAGCATGATATGATTTATTAATATTTTGAGCCCATTTTACGCATTAGTCAAGTTTTAAATTTATAAAACACGATATTATACTAACACTAAACACACACTTGGGCTACTGCACCCATCGCGAGCGTAGTATAGTGTTGGTAAGATACCGAGATCGTCCAAGGACACAAGAGCTTTTAATACCGGTTTATCGTCAACGTCTAATCGATCTAAATTTTTGAGAAAAGTTTTTAAATATGAAAGTAAAACTAAAAAAACGAAAAGATAAGTAAAATGAAAAACAAATAGACAAGATAGAATCACATGGATCCCACTCATCTTTAATGTATCCTTTGATGATTTTCGCACTTTCGGACTTTTTAAGAGATTATCTTAGTTATAGTAGTAGGGCCCTCTTTTGAAGGTGACGTTACCCTCAACCCAGTGGATTGAGTCAGCAGGGATACAATCCCAAAGGGTCGGAATATTGAAAGACAATTAAGTAAGTTATTAATGCGAAAAGTGGTAGGCCCCTCTTTTGAAGGTGACGTTACCCTCGGCTAAGTGGTTTGAGTCAGCAAGGATACAATCCCAAGAAGCCGGTTTAATGTATTAATAGCAGTTTACATATGAGGGGTTCAAGCTATTCGCACCCCCGCCATCCAATACCGTTGGGCGTTGAAGGAGGTCCTAGTAAGCTTAAACCAAGTCCTCGCAGGATCTATACACTGAATGAGACAAGAACTTTACCAAACCACCCTCCTAACCCCCTTCCAGGTAGTTAACGCGCTTTATATAGACCGTAAAGACACGAATGAGCAAATCAAAGACATCATGAAGAAATGGTAAAGAAAATTCACTTTCAACTTAAGAAATTAGTTATTAAAGTCATTAATACAAACCTAGTTAAAAAGTGCTGAAAGATTAAAAATTAAAAGTAATACATTAATGACTTGTCTTCACCAAGTGATGTAAGAGATTAGCCAAACATGGCCTTTGATTGACAAGAACTCTTACGATCAATCTTAGATCCCGAGTGTAACAACCCACACTTTCGCTCTTGTTACTCTCGTTACGCCTAGCACCAGAGATTCGGATCATAATGTAAACTATAACGCTTACTACGCTACTTCGCATACTTTCGCAAACACATCGCTTATTACAACACGCTATATCATGACGCTTACACTTTTCGCCTATACTATTACGCTATTGCTACGCTGCTCGCAAACGCAAACTCGAAACACAGTTACTTAAGTTATGACCTATTATTATCATAGTTAGTTATATATAAGTATCTAAGTATTAAGACTTGTTTAAACGCGCACTTGCTGGCACGCGCAACTCAATCTATCGCACTGAAACGAAACATAAAACGATACTACTTATCTCGCTAAAACGTACAATAATTAACGCAACAAAACGCACCAGACGAACCAAAGTTGGAAAACCAACCCGCACAAACTCTGCCGTCCGAATGGCCTTCCGTCCGAATGGACATCCGTCCGGATGGAGCCATCTGAACAACACCCTCTCGCGCACCAACTTAACTCTTCGCCTCACCTATAAATAGGGGACTTGTGTCTCCATTTCAACCTTTTAAGCTCTCCCATCTGTTCTCAAGGTTCCAACCGCGAATCAAGGCCAATTTGTAAGCTTTCTCCCTCAAATCTTCGCCAATCTTCATCTCTAATCACTTCTACTCCATCTTCTTCATCAAAATCACGCACACTCGCTAACTTTTTCTCGAAATCATCTGATTTTGGACCTCTTGAAGGTGAATTCCACTAGTTTTGCCTAGGCAAACTGTTGTGGAACACCATTTGATCGAGATTGGTTCCAGGTCTAAAGGATTTCACACTTTTCAACTGAATTATGAAAGATTTCAACACTTTTTCAACTTATTCCGAACTTTCTTTCGGTTTTTGCACAATCTCGATGGAATCTGGACTCAATCAGACTCTCAACTCGTTACTTAGTCGAGATCCGGCTTGAAAACGGATTTCCACCAGAGAGATGGACCGATTAACGGGTCTAAAACACCCTAACACGTATCAACTTGAAAACGACGTAGCGAAAATATGAGCCCAAAAATTTTCTTTCTTTATTAGCCACGTAACATACTTGGAGTTTATTACTAGAAAAAAATAATACTTTACTAAAAGGTTAAAAACATTCATTCTTTTTAATTACATTAATTAAAATATAAAACTCTAATCGAGTGACCACTCTTCCCGTACAATCCTTACTCTTGACTCGATCTTCAATCCTCTTATTCTCCGTAATAATATTATGTCCGCCCAACCTGCATTCACCACATAAATAAACCTCATTAAGATTTGGTGACGTCCTTCTTAAATTAAACATATGCAATCAAATAACCACTCCATATTCCTCCTTCTCATGCCAGTCTCTTCGAATAAGCTTTCCTGTATAATCATGCATTCCAATTCTTTAAACCTTCACAAGGTCCTTATGGCGTACCTGCATTCTCATTTCATACTTAAGATCCCGGTTTAGTAACTTAACACTCAAACATACACAAATATCCCATTCATTCGTAAGCAATAAATCCCATTCGTACACAGACGCAATCATACATATAAGTTAAACACGTACTTCACTACCTGAATATGTACACATAAACAAATGTACAAAACTACACAAACATACACGCTACATAAGACACTCCAAAAGGGTTTGCTAAGACACCCTAAATACAAGCTTCCCAATAAAAAGATCACGTACGTAAGAGGTTACGGGCATTCTTTCTTCTATTCATAATTACCTAGTAGTCCTGACTAACGGAAGGTAATTATTTTTCCTAACGGAATACATATAAGCGTTTACAATAGAAACCGGGTGGTTAAGCCCTTACAATTCACAAAAACATAAGAGGGATTAGTCATACGTAACTTAAAACGTGTTTAAACGAGTTCGCGAAACAAACCGACTAAATAAACAATTTTCGCCAACCCAGCCTGCCGTCGCGACGGCTCCTTGCCCCTGCTGTCGCGTGGCGCGACCCCCCTTCTTTTCCGGAATGTTTGCTGCTGATTGCAGCAATTCCCAGCAACGCTAATCTACACAAAAACGAACATAACTTTCTCGTTTTTGAACCGTTTTGCATATCATTTCTTCCTACGTGATCGTAAAATAGTCCTATATCATAAGACTCAATTTCTAACATCCAAACTAGAGAAAGTTTCTTAACTTATGTGCCTTAAACTAATTAGTCAGTTACAAATTATTCGACCCGTTCATGTTTTTAGTAAACAACTCATATGTTTAAACTTAAGATTCACATGAACGTTATAACTATAACACTTTTACATTATTTGAAGTATCGTACTTGGGATTTACTCACCCGATACTTGGTATGCGCTAAACTCATACACTTCATTCATTCCCACGAAATCATACTTTGATAATAAAATTTCATTCACAAATTGGTTTATTCGTTAATTACAACTCACAACCGAGTCTTTTTTCTATAATTTGTGTCTCTGTTTCCCGAATAGCATTCTTATATGAAATTCTACCCATTACCCGGTTACAATACCGTAACCATTACTTAAGCATCATTCCGGCATATCAACACTACCTTGTTTTGACAACCTTGGCCCCTCTAGTTGTTACTTGATCACAATTGTATCAAATTCCTTTCCTTGATTGTTTTCTTAGACATTTAACCAAGTTTAATTAGTTAGTTATTATATTTATTCAATTAAACATGGTACCGTTCTAACGAATTTTAAAATTCGTGTTTTGGGATGTTACAAATCTACCCCCCTTAAAGGAGGTTTCGTCTTCGAAACCTTCCTCATCCCTACTTGGTCAATTCTACTCTCAATCCATTCATCTTTGCATTCATAGCGCTAATTACTTGCGACTTACATATAGGGGTAGGAATCACTTACAACCATAAAAGTGTATCTTGTCCTCACCCTAGAAATCAAGCGTTAAACTTTCAGACATTTATCATTCATGGTGGGACATACTATCCCTACCTCACTCATTTGCAAAGAAAATATTACATTCTAGGATTAGTCCCAGGAATACTTATTGTGGTTTTAACTTGGAATTCTACCTTAGCAACCTTTCTAGGTACTTTCTTTAACACATAATACCTTGGACCACCTACTGACTCAATTTCATTGACATTCATCTGAGTTTAACGTTACCACTGGGTACTTATTATTAATCCATTACTAATGTCGTTCTCTGTTTCTTTTATACCATACTTATTTTGCCGCTCGTTTATTATTGGGTAGCATTCTATCTATCAATTCTTACTTATCAATCATGAGTTAAACATTTTACTGACCTCGTCATCATTGCGTAATTCAATGATCCGTAGGCCGGGTCAATCCGCTTCTTCATAGTACCTTCCGTACCAGGATTGATTTTCATTCATTCATGTATTAAGTTCCTGCTCTTGAGCATCCTTTCATCAGCTCTACTACTTTTATCATGCCAAGAATTTCACCATTCTCATCTGTAACATTATCGGTTAGCACATATCATTCATTTTTCTTCAAGTATGGCGTTTATCAATTTAACTTTTTTTACATACTAGCCCTTTCTAGATTCTTTTAAAACATTAGTTCGCTCAACCCATTCTTAACGGGTCAATACATGACCATTCCTTAGCATAACATTTTCATTTATTTGACCCGTTCACAACTGGTCAACATATGACCATTTCTTAACATATCATATTCATTCACTTATTCAATTTATTCGGTGTTGACTCACCCATATTCTTCCGTAAATCCTTAACTTACTAAGCATACTACATTATACATTTCATTGCTAACGTAGAACTCTCTCATGAGTTAATTTCCAATATGTCTATCACATAACTTTACTCAGTACTCTTCTCAACTAAAGCTTTCTTTGATACTATAACTTTTTTCGGTTTTTGCTTGTTTAATAAACCGAACTTTTCATATTATTTTACTACTACTTGCTTTTTTGTTAATATTCTCAACTCTGTTTGGATTTATAGAAAGTCAAACTATTAATGTACCCTTATTTACGTTTTATTAATCAACTATGACTTAGCCTTTACGTGTTCATTCATGCACTTACACATACATATGCATTTCGTTAGTCAAACGATATGGTTATCCCGATAATGCTATTTTCATCGCCTAACCTCTATATTATACTTACTTAGGGATTCCAGTCTTCTCATTCTTACATATTACTCTCTTGTATTAGGTCTGTATTTGCCTACATATATTACCTTTCCCCCATTCTTTGTATTCTTTTATGTTTGACTCCGTCAATGGGTTCAAACATTTCATTCTTTCGTGTCTGAATCCCTCACTAGTCGAGCCATAAACTTTTACCGATGGCATAATCTTTCATACGTACCTGGCGAAAGTCAAAACCACTAACTCATTATCCATACCTTGTGTTGGTTATTTCTTTCCAATTTGTGGCAATGCATGCCCATTCATTAGGCTTGCCTATAAGCATAAAACCTGTCAAAACAGGACATTAAATACAAGGTTTAAGTGGTGATTACCATTTGACCCGCATGTCTCATTCGTCCATTTTACCATTCTTGCATACAAATATATTTGTGTGTGTGTATATATATATATATATATATATATATATATATATATATATAGGGGACCGCTAAAATGAGAACCACCTCCAGTTGTAAGAACCGTGAGAACTTTTTGATACGGGGCGAGTTGGACCAAATTTTTTTTTCATAAACGTAGATACTTGTATTATAAACACATTTGTAAAAAAAAATTCAAAAAAAAATGTCGTGTGTGTAGTTTTGAACACCACAAGTTTGTGTTTACGGGTACCGTAGGGGTCCCGTAAATTTTAAATAAAATTTACGGGTCCCGTAAACGCAAACTTTGGGTGCTCAAAACTACACACCCGACATTTTTTTTGAATTTTTTTTTACAAATGTGTTTATAATACATGCATCTACGTTTATGAAAAAAAATTTGGTCCACCTCGCCCCGTACGGTGTAGTTCTCACGGTTCTTACAACTGGAGGGGGTTCTCATTTTAGCAGTCCCCTATATATATATATATATAGGCTAAAGATAAAAAGAAAACCACTTTTATTGAGAAAACCCAGGAAACTCAAAACTCCCGACTTTTTTTTTTGAAAAAATTACCATACGTAATATACATGTTTTTAAGAGTTTTGGGCAAAAAAAATCGAAAAAGCGCCGAGTAAATATTTAAAAAAAATAAACAAGTTTTGGTGTAACATATGTTACATTCGCTGAACATATGTTACACCAAAACTTGTTTATTTTTATTTTTTTAAATATATACTCGGCGCTTTTTCGATTTTTTTTTGCCCAAAACTCTTAAAAACATTTATATTACATGTGGTAATTTTTTCAAAAAAAAAAAAAAGTCGGGAGCTTTGAGTTTCCCGGGTTTTCTCAATAAAAGTGGTTTTCTATATATCCTTACATATATATATATATATATATATACTATACTATACTATATTAATAAGCATATCCGAAGGGCAGAAATGGTCATTCGCCACTTTTTCTAACATTTACAAGTCTTTAAAGCTTAGATTACAAGTATATCATGCATAGCTAAAAAGAACCCTGAATTGTCAAATAATGAGAGGCGCGGCCAACAAAACTCCCAAATCTCATTTCAAATTTCAAAATTACAGTCCCTTTCCATTCCATTCCATTCTCTCTCTCTCTCTCAAACATTATGGATCTGGGATTTGCGTCTCTTTGCGATTCATCATAAGCCACTGCTCCGGAGGAGGGCCGGCCACTGTTCCGGACACCTTCCCTTAGATGGTTGACATGGTCAAGGATGGAGACGCACTATAGCGGAGCCCAGGCTGAGTCAGGTGAAGATGGGTTGACACAAGTAGAGCGGTTCCGGACACCTTCCCTCCCTCAGATGATGGACATATTCTTCACAAACAGGTTTTAAGCACAGATCTTCTTGTGAGTGTTCTTTATTTACAGTTTTTTCCCTCTTTTTTTAGGGTTTTTGATTTTGGAGATAAATTATGAATCATTTTGTGTGATAGATAAGTTACAGTGGGGGAAACAGAAAGAGACTAGGATTTGTGAAGATTACATCTCAACATGTTGATAGGAGGGTTGTAAACGAACAAGAATCTCATCATCCACTCCTTCCTGGTCATGCTTTATCTCCTCAACGTATAATCAGGTAAAAGTAATTAATTTTTTTTTTGTTATTTTCTTTCAATATCCCAGTTGATTTTGTTGATAATTTACCCCATATTTAGCATAAAGTGCTCTTAATATCATGTTTTTTTTTATGAAAACCTTAGAGTAAAGTTATTAATTTGATGTTTTAATGTGTTTTTTTTTTAAATAACTCTTGTTAAGTTTCCACACAAAACATTATTTTTTTATTTTTTTTATGAAAACCTTAGAGTAAAGTTATTGGTTTTGTGGGTTGTTTTCTTGCTTTTTGGTTAATTAAAGGGTTACCAACAGGACGATTGTATTGCTACTATCTTTGCCTGAAAAAGAAGTTTGATGTTACATAACATGGGGATTGAATTAGTTGCAAGTATGCTGAAATCTTCGAGAATTTTCTATAAAGTTCAACATGTTCTATATGGAACACAATGACAAATATTAGATTTTGGCATCAACTAACGGTAAGTGAAACTTTCTTTTTTTTATTATTAATAATAATAAACTAAAATTAATGTATGAATACTTGTTTCTTACACTCCTTGCGGGAACAATTAAACTAGGCCTGAGAAGGAGGCATGGTAACTTTCCCGAGGTTGACCCTGATGAATCAAACTTTGCAGAAGCAGAATCTAAATGATTAACTTTGTTTTACTTTAGATAACCAGATATGTACCTGCGGGTATGAAGTTAAATAATTAACTATTTGACTTCAAATAATCTGAAGCAGAATCTGTTCATAGATTCATGAATAATCCAGGCTTGCAATCTTTTTATTAGATTGTTGGAATCGAAATGAATGCTTCTGCAATAGCCGCAAATAGGAATGCAGAAATAAATGGCATAAGGGTGTGCTGGGTGTACTTGGTGAATGGGTGTGCAGTGAGTATTCACCACGCGGGAACACCATCCCTTAGACTATTCACCATGCGGTAAATGGATACAAGCGGGGAATATTTATCGTGCAAGGGAAGAGGGGGGGATGGTGGGCCCCACTCTCTTCCAACCATATATGGTTCATTTGGCAATTGGCAATGATCTTAATACCATAGAAGCCAATTGGCAGGTATATTTAATCTTTTGAAACTTAGAATTAATAAAAGTATTATTACAGGCGCTAAAAATATACCCGTTTTGACCCGTTACGCGCCCCACCCATTTTACCAGATATAGTTAATATCATTATTATTACAGGTAAACAGGCGGTTGGTTAGCTTGGCAATGACCCGTCGATGTAATCGCTACATATTTTGCATTTGGTTCAGCATTGGATATTGAGTTTTGAAGCCGATAACCGATGTGCGTTCTGTAAGTTTTCTTCAAAGTCCCAAACTTTTAGGTGATCCATGTATCTAAGCTAAAAAAATAGGTCAAGTTAAAACAAGATAGAGTGCACTTTAGTTGTACCTACTGATTGAGGTCAAGGTTGATGTGAGTTGCATTTGTTTTCTTGAAAATTTGCAACGTGGGTTGATGTGGGTTGCATTAGAAGTAGCCATATGAGTGGGTTGGTTAATGGGTCAATATTGATCGAGTCAGTTAGTGAAATTACAGGCCTTTGGTATTGGTTGGCCCTCTTTTATTTCAAAATTTATATTTTTACTAATTATTAATGTGCCAAATGTAATTACATAAAATGTGTCATTTCTGTACCATGTTTTAAATAAGGTTATGTAGTAGGTTTTTGCATTAAAGTACCCTTGACTATTTGCAACCTGCTTGGTAATTTTTTAAGCCATTTTATATTTGTTTCACCCTTATAACATGATAAAGATTTAAATGTATTTGAGGTTTTTCTACACCAACTTTTGTTTTTCCCAAAATCCTTCAGACCCATTTTCGGCTTTTACTTTGTATTTTTTTACTTTTAATATGTTTTTTTTGTACTTTTTTTTCTCACAGGAACCAATATGCCTTTACAGGCTCCAAAAGTTCCTAAACGGTTAATGAAAGAGGGTGAAACAAGAGAAAAAGGGTCTGCTCACCCTATGCAGACGGCAGGCTGTTCTCTTTCTAAAATTATTCGATGTATGTTTCTGCCCTTCTAAAATGAATTTGCATTATATTTACTCACTTTTGCTAGTAGTTTTTAAAGTTGTAGTCTCATTTTTTTTTCTTCATATTAACTTGCAATTATTGGTATTGCACATTCATTCTTACAAATCACAACAATGCAGTAACGGATGTTTCTATTGTTGGTAAATAATAAGAAAACAACAATTTACATGAAGTATGAAGTATCTTGTCGTTTGGTCATATTTCACATTTATCCTTTACTATTAGAAATGGCATGGATCATTGTTCTTTGTTTAGAAATTTATTTCATAAATTGTCCTTTAGGTGGATGTCAGTTCGTCACTATGTGTGAGGTGTTATGCACCAAGCACCCTCGTGTTCGGCACACATGAAGTGATGCTTTTAGAAATAAATAAAACAAGAATCCTCTTTGATATGATTGGTTGGCTTAGGTGAGTGAACATGAGGATATATTGTTGGCTGAATGGATAGCAAAGCTAAGTCAAGCACACGAAGAAGTCAAAGGAGACGTCGATAGTGAAGAAGAAGATACAGAACCACTTGGAGTTTACGACAATAGAGAATCAATAACCTTTTTGAGACATGTTTGTTTTTCTTATATAATTTGTTTACTAATAGCAGCAATCTATTGTATTATTTGTTTACTAATAGCAATTATCTATTGTATTATTGAACCTGTGGTGGCATGCATGTCATGGCATCATCATACATTGTATAGAGAAGGGTATTGATGACATTATGGTCACATTGGTTGCTATAGTTGGTATGCTAGTATAAAATCTGAAAAAGCTCACAAATTTTATTGTAAATTATTTCCAAGCTATGTAATTACAAATATACTCTCATTGACTCTTTTTTTGTTTTGTTTTTAGTTGGCATTGATTGGTACATTATATTTTCTTTTATCTATTTTGTAAATTTTTAACAATAGTATGTTTTTTAATAAAACGATTAGCTATGTAAGTATTTGAACACTTTTGACTTGTTTAATCATTTCACTTTTCTTTCTTAGAAAATACATCCGTTTCAATAATATGCAACCGCATTTTCTTTTACAATAATAAGTATTTTTGTTGCTACTTGTTGAAACGCGAAAGGTTGGATGGGTTTACTTTTCTTTTAATGGCTAAACTTATACATAATAAGGATTGAACCCATAACCCTCTAGTACTCTAAACCTTATGTAATTCAACAACACCACTAGGCACCTTATCTAATTTACTTGCAAGCACTTTGATGACATTTTTATAAATTTCTTTGTAATAATAAACACATTGATTTTGTAAAATTCTATACCAATAAAGAATATGATAGAAGTTTGTATGCCATATCATAAGAGAATTGATAAACTAACTGAAAATGAGTATCACATCGTAAATAGTTGCCATCATGAGCTTGAAACTGCAAGAATCAATGGGTCACTAGGTAACATGATGCAAACACCGATGACCCTCAAGTAGGTATGATATTGATATTCGGCTTCTCTGCTTTGATTATTAATATGTTTATTTTCACTCTTCTCTAAATGCATAATTCTTTTGTGTGCAAAGATCGCTGGCATGGTGCTGCTCAATGCTGGTGGCTCTATCATCATCATCATCATCATCATCATCATCATCATCATCATCATCATCATCATCATCATCATCATCATCATCCAGTGTTGTGTTTTCCGTTGTATCGTGAATTTGATTTTGGTTATGGCTCAAAACCGAACCGCCCTGTACATAGCCCTAAACTCACCAACCTAAGTGATATGTTTCCCGCTGCATCGCGCGGATAAACGACTAGTGTATATATATATATATATATATATATATATATATATATATATATATATATATATATATATATATATATATATATATAGGGGAGCGCTAAAATGAAAACCACCTACAGTTGTAAGAACCGAGAGAATCACTTTTCAACCATTAGATCTTCAAGATCAATGGATGAGATTAAAAGTAATTAAAAAGTATTATTAAATATTTTTTGTCTTATTATGTCTTTAATATTTTAATTTAAAAGGTTAGTTTAGTAATTTACTCAATTTTGTCTTTTTGTCTTTATTGTTTTTTATTACTATTTTTGTATTATTATATTAATTGTTATTTTTTAAACAGAATTTTTTAATTAAAAAACCATTCTAAATTCAGATTTTTTAACAAAACAATTTTTTTTTGCGCGCCGTTTTTTACACGCCGTTTTTACGCCCGGCTTTTTCATGCGTCGTTTTTTAACGCATCGTTTTTTAACGCGTCGTTTTTTAACGCGTCGTTTTTTAACCCGCCGTTTTTACGCCCGGATTTTTCACGCGTCCTTTTTTTAAAGCGCCGTTTTTTACGTGCTGTTTTTTACGTTTTACAATTTACATAAAAGAAGTTTTACGTTAAAAAGTTTACGTTTTAGGTTAAAAAGTTTACGTTTCACGTTAAAAAGTTTACGTTTCACGTTAAAAAGTTTACGTTTCACGTTAAAAAGTTTACGTTTTACGTTAAAAAATTTACGTTTTATGTTAAAGTCTTTACGTTTTTACATTAAAAAGTTTACGTTTTACGTTAAAAACTTTACGGTTTCCACTTTTTTACGTTAAAAAGTTTACGTTTTACGTTAAAAATTTACGTTTTACGTTAAAAAGTTAACGGTTTTAACTTTTATTTTTTACAAAAACTTTTTACCCACCCCTCCTCTTATTCACCATCATCCATTGTTAATTTACCCTGTGACAAACCAAACAAAAAAAGTCAAACTTTAGCAAATGAAAACACTACAAATCAAGTCAAACCACACAAATTATTAACCCAACAGCAAGATTCACTAAGAAAAAATAATACAAACAATTTTAATGAAACTTTATAAATAAAAAAAATAAAACCTTGCAGACTTTCCTCTATACCGGTTGAATCTTCGGGTACTCCTCCACCGGAAAGTTCTTCTTCGCAGACTTTCCACGACACCGGAGGTTCGCAATGTAGTAAGCTCTCACCGCCTCTTCCACCGTCTCGAAAGTCCTCAGCCACTTTCGCTCTTTCCCTGGAACCATTATCTCCGCTGCCCATTTTCCCGATGGCCGTAAACTAACCCCTCTATATTCATTCTTTCGTCTTCTCCTCTCTTCTCTGCTGCCACCATTGAAAAACTCACACCCTAAACAGTCCGGAGTTCGCATTCCACAGTGGCGGCATACTTCTTGCTCCGGCAGACTCTATTCAATCACAAAACCCTCGTTGCCGCCATTTATTACGTGTCTGAGTGCAGCCTCTAATTACTTGATAGAAGTCCTGATGTAAATTTTTTGGTGTCAAATAATATTCAGCAGTTCAAAAAAAAAAAGTTTAGAGTGGCTTGATTGGAGGCGGTATATATAGCTTTCCATTTCTGAAGGAAGTCAAGAAGAAGGTCAAAGGTAACTTAAGATGTGAAGCATGCCACCTGTCGTTAACTCTCTTACTATTGTTCACTCTCTTTGAGTTTTCCATAGATGAGGGGCATGTTTGGGTAAGCTTTTTGAAACAACTTATTAACTTATTGGCTTTTTGAAAAGTCATAAGTTCTAAAATGATGTTTGGCAAAGAGGGTGTATGTGAGGGGAAAAAGCCAATAAGTCAATAAGTCACAAAATCCTGACTTTTCCAAGAAGTCAATAAGTCAATAAGTTGTTTCTAAAAGCTTACCCAAACATGCCCGAGGATGGTGAAGATTATAGGAGAGAGAAAATGTGGAGAAAGACAAAATGCATTCTGAAAAGTATTGATGAGACTTTAAAGCAAATGACAAGAGAGATTAGACATTTTAGTTAAATGACTGAAATACCCTTTAGTTTGATTGGTGGAGAATGGTTCTCTCGGTTCTTACAACTGGGGGTGGTTTTCATTTTAGCGGCCCCATATATATATATATATATATATATATATATATATATATAGGGAGCCGCTAAAATGAGAACCACCTCTAGTTGTAAAAACCATGAGAACTACACCGTACGGGGCAAGTTGGACCAAATTTTTTTTTTCATAAACGTAGATGTGTGTATTACAAACACATATGTAAAAAAAATTCAAAAAAAAAACGGTACCCGTAAACACCCAACTTGTGGTGTAAAAAACTACACACACGACATTTTTTTTTGAATTTTTTTTACATATGTGTTTGTAATACACACATCTACGTTTATGAAAAAAATTTTTGGTCCAACTCGCCCCGGATCAAGAGGTTCTCATGGTTTTTACAACTAGAGGTGGTTCTCATTTTAGCGGTCCCCTATATATATATTGGGAGAAGATCATGCGAGAACCACCTCTTATTGCGAGAACCAATGTGAACACAACAAAAAATGCCTAAAAATAGCTAAAAATCACACAAATTTTTTTTTTTTTAATATTTTTTATAAAAAAATCGCTACTTTTCGAAGGAAAAAAAATTCTTTTTTTTTTTTGCTTCTAAAAGTAGCGATTTTAACATAAAAAAAATTAAAAAATTTTTTTTAAGATTTTTTTAGGTTTTTTGGGGGTTTAGTTTTTAGCATTTTAGCTTGAGGGGGTGGGGGGGGGGGGTGGGGGGGGGGTTTAGGTTTTTGGGGGGTGGGGGAGGGGGGTTTAGGTTTTGGGGGGGGGGGGGGTTAGGTTTTTTTTTTTTGGGGGGGGGGGGGTGGGGGTTAGTTTTTTTTTAGGTTTTTTTAGCTATTTTAGGTTGTGTTCACATTGGTTCTCGCGGTTCTCACAATAATGGTGGTTCTCGCATGAGCTCCTCCCTATATATTTATATATATATATATATATATAGGGGAAGGTTAAAATGAGAACCACCTCGAGTTGTAAGAACCAGCGAGAACCACCCCCGCGGGGAGCCGTTGACCACGAAATTTTTTTTACACCTAGATCTGTATATTTTAACACGGGGGGTAAATTTTGGGTTCAAACGGCGCGCCCGAGGGGGTAGTTTTTTACGCCCAAAGTTTGGGTTTTTTTAATTTTTTTTTTTTTTTTTACCAAACTTTGGGCGTAAAAAACTACCCCCTCGGGAGCGCCGTTTGAACCCAAAATTTACCCCCCGTGTTAAAATATACGGATCTAGGTGTAAAAAAAATTTCGTGGTCAACGGCCCCCCGCGGGGGTGGTTCTCGCTGGTTCTTACAACTCGAGGTGGTTCTCATTTTAACTTATTCCTATATATATATATATATATATATATATATATATATATATATATATATATATATATATATATATATATATATATATAAGTTGAAGACATAACTTGTGTGGCGCACAATCAGGAACGGTTCTAGTAGTAGAACATGGCGGAATTGATTAGTGACGAGGTGCGGAATCCCTCGACACCGTTTGAGAATCACCAACAACAATCTCAACGCTTAACATGTCTGATTTCATTGATAGAATGTGAAAATACAAGAGTTCCAGATGACAATCAGGCAGAGCTTCGCTTTGACAATCAGGCAAAAGGTTCTAGACTAATGGCCCTAATACACTATTTATAGGCAACATAGGGAACTGAGGAGTGTCACCCGATCGGATGGTCATCCTATCGGATGGCCATCCGTACGGATGACACATGTCATCCGCTCGGATCACATCTGACAGTTTACGTGCCGTTCCCTGTTTTGTGTAGATACTAAATACATACATATACAAAAGTACAAACACATACACAGGACAAAATACATAAGACTCAATACAAACGGAAGCTACAGACATAATGCACTAACAGACTCCCCCTTGGATGTAGCTGTAGTCTTCCTTCCTGCATAGTCTTTAAGTCATCTTCCTGCTGCGTCTTCTAGCTTTAGCTTTCTGCCTCCTTTATTTATCTCTTTCTGCAATCATCTTTCGCCTCAGAGGCCTACCAACTTCATTCCAATACTTTCTATATACAGGATCACCATCTCTCTTCCTATCCCACCTTGGGATCTTGTTCTCCTCCTTTTCGATTGGTGTTTGGTCAGTTGGTGGAGGTCTCATAAGCTTTCTTCGACCCACAATTGCTGCCCTCTCAGCTATCTCCTTAAATCTTTCGCTGCGCTTCTCTTTCTTCAGGAATTCTTCCAATTCTAGGTCTCTGAACTTTGACTTCCAATATCTCCCAGCGTTGATATCTTTTTCGAAGCATAAGTTGGTTATCTTTTGATATTGCTGTGCTTAGACTTTGTCTGGAGCATCATACACGATCTTGTTAAAGCATAAGCACTCAATATCTTTCTTTGAACAGTTAACCAACCACATAGGATCCAACACACTGATCCTTCTTGATTCTCCAGTCTTCTTATCAAACAATGAAATGACCGCTTCTGCTGTGCTCTGGTTGTACATCCAACCTTCGAAGTCTTCATAGAAATCTTGTTCGATCGCACGCAGTGGCATATTCTTCAGACATCTCGGCGGTTTTATCTTCAATGTAATGTCTTTCTCTTTCGTTATTGGATCAATCTTTATGATTTGTTTTGGATATTGTGGCTTCCAGTTAGGAAATCTATGCTTTTCTTGGTACTTGATTGTAGGATCGTTTTGTGACCCAAACGAGTCAATCAGAAGAGTTCTTAATCAATTCAAAAGGCGGAAACAGATGAATTGACTTAAAAACAGCTTGATTCACACTTAATTGTCTTGTTTTATTGAAATAACAAGTTTCCAGATCAGTAGACACGTTGGTAGCACTTCTGTACCGGAATTACAAAAGTTACAAATGATTTCGCATGAGGGCTATATATAGAGGAGCTGATTTCGCTTGAAAGTGGCAATTTCCATTTCAAGCGAAATTAACAAAGTTGATTTCGTTTGAAAGTGGACTTGCCACTTTCAAGCGAAATTAACCCTTCAACACATAAATCCTATTTTCTTGAATAACGTGCCCTGATATAACAATTCTAGTACAAGACTCGATACAAGACGAAGTCGACAGACGTATGCACCAACAGACTCCCCCTCGGATGTTGACGCGTCTTAAGTGTCGAGTCTTCACATTCTTCAGTCTATATCAGTCTTTGGGCATTCTCCAAAATATCTGACATTTTAAGCATCCTCAATCTTCTCTTTGACTCCAGGATCTTCATCTGGCTCTTATATCACTCTAATTCTCTTGATCAGATCTCTTGATTACTTAAATTCATCAGTATCAGCAACTGGTGTGAACATCAAATCAGGATCTAAAGCTAGCTCTATTCATCTACAGACTCCCCCTTAAAGAATGCTTGGGATCGAAATCTGACTTTCACAGATTCTAGAATCGCAATGTGACTCTTTCATAGTCATAACCTGCACATTCTCTACCTCAAAGTAAATTTTACAATTTTTTTAAAATTTGACAAATTTAAGCTTCTTCAAGAGACACCAACTAAGAAATACATTTACAATTTTAACCTCTGATGAACCACTTGTATACAAAATATTAAAATTTTCATTTCAAACAATCTTTTTCATTCCAAACAAACTTTCCCAACCCTGTTGTTCATCATGTTTAGCACTCGGAATTTTGAAAATCAGCTTTGCAACATCAGTTGTCGAAAATCTTTTTTGAATTTTTCAAAATTTATGCTAAAACACACTAAAATCTTTTTGGTTTTTTGCTATAGATGAAATGCAATAAAGAAATATTTACAAACAATATTTTTGTGAGTTTGTGTAAGAGGATCATATCAGTTTTTGAGACAAATCACCAACACCGTTAAGCTTTAAACATTTTAAGTTCTAAACGATTCACTTAGATTGTCAGTATACTGATCCACTTAAATTTTCACACAAAGTTCAATTGTTTCGAGATACGAGATTAATGTTTTAAGCACTTAAACTTATTCGCGTGTCCCACCTCAGAATATACTCCCGTATCCAGATCCCAATATTCAGTCTTACAGGTGAGTATACCTAGATGATATCTGTAAAGGATTAAATGAGAGGGCCGTGAGAGCTCAGGCTATTGCTTCCGCAAAATCAGAGAGATGACGGCTTCGACTTTTCGGTGGGTTCCCTTTAGAGAATCTTTTCTTCAATAGCACATGATTAGCATTTTTCAATGTTTCATCATTTTTTATGCTGAGGGTGGGCTATATTTCAAGCAAACATAAAGTATTCTCCGGGGACTAGGCCATTGCTTCCGCAAAATCAGAACTCCCGGGATAATACCCCAGATATCACTAAGCATAAAGACCTAGTATCTCAGAAAGAGGGGTCTTTCAAATAAGATTTCGGGGGTTACCCATATATCCGAGAGATGTTCCCCACAAGATAAGCAAGTTTGAAATTTAGGTTTATATCTCGTCACAATCTACTAAATATGTAAAAACTTACTGGCACATCATCAGTGAGACCGTTTATCACATTTTTCTTTCCAATTCTTTAGCATGCTGTGATCGTCCACTGATGTACTATCATTTCCTCCTTTTCACAACAAAAACTCATTTTTGATTTTATCATTCTTTGAATTTTTCAAATTTTCAAATGTTTTTGGATTTTCTGAAAATTTCTTACTCCCCCTAAAATTCAAAATCATTTAAAGAAAATTTGAAAGCAAACAGTACAAGGTAAAGTGACAACTGATATTGAATCACTTTAATTCGCCATCCACTTGGCATAAACAATCAGAACTCCCACTCACAACAAAATATTTTCCCATTATGATTTCAAAACACTTAAGTTTGTTTTAATCAAATGGTTTTTCCGGAAAATAAGTTTTGTTTTCATCATAAACCACTTGTAGGTTAGGGAATCTCATCAACTTGTTCTTTCATTTTCAACCTTTTGAAAAATATAACAATTTTAAGTTCAATCAATAAACACCACCTGTATAAAATCAAGTACAACTTAATGTCCTTGATTTACTACTTCTAAGTCGAAATATCACAAACGTGAATTTCTCAAGAAATGTGCCGATTCCTGCTCCACGAATACCAAGCAAGTCAGAATTTTAGTTTGAAAAAAATGTCACCCAAGTCTGACCAGCCTTGGGTGATTTTGGTATACATCTATCCCACCATCTTTTCGATTGATAAAATTCTTTTTCACCTTTAACCTTCCCATCAACCATCTTTCCAAAGATGTGTTTGACTTTCCCATTGAAAGCCTTTTCAGCATCAAATTCTCCTTTACCAGGGAAAAATTGATCTGAAATCTCAAACCTACCTTTTGATTTCAGATTTTCTTTTAACAACTTTGGAAAATTTTCATCGTTCAAATCCAGAACGGAAATTTCATTCTTTTTCTCAACAGATGACTCCTCTGATTTTATGGAATCAGATTCATTGTCAGAACTACTCTCAGATTTTACAACCCATCTTTGTTTGTTCAGATCAACTTGTCTTTTGTAAAACCGTTTCGAACTTTCACCAGTTTCTAAAGTTGAATCTTTGAATTTTATAAAACTTTTAGATGGTTGTTTCTTTTTATCAAAACATTTCTTTTTCAACTTTGAGTTAGAAGCAACTCCCTGTTTTGTGTTGATGAACATTGGACAGTTCCAAGCTATGTGTCCAACTTCTTGACATTTGTAACAATTTCTTCGTTCAACTCTATGCTCAGTTCTTATCATCTTCTTTTTCTTCTCAGCAAGAAACTCTTGGTTTGACTGTCTCCAAAATGGTGTCTTCTGCTCTTCTTCAGAACTTCCCCCTGCAACAAATTTTGTTTTTGATTTATAAATTTTCTCATTTTTATAATTTTCTGGGAAAATGAAACCTAGACCTTTCTTTTTGAAATTACTGCTATGGTTTGGTTTCTTTTGAAAACCAGAACCAAAACCGTAACCCTTTTTCTTGTTCAATCTCTGTTGAACTCTTGAAGTGTACTTTTTAGGTTTTTCATGAAGATTTAAATCTTTTATTTCAGAAATATTAATTTCTGTCAATTTGAAAACCTGTTTGATCATTTCAGTTTTGACACTTCTTATTGGAAACTCCTCAACAGAATATAATTTGTCTGAATCACTCAAAGTATATGCAACTTTGATTGGTCCTTCATTCAAATTAGATTTTGATAACAAGAATTCTTTATTGTAAACCCTTTTAACCGGTAAACTCGGACTCTTTTCTGACGAACTCGAACTTTCAGATTTTGACTCCGACTTTGACTCTTCATCCATATCCAACACCTGATCGACCACTTTCTTTAACAACTCAGACTCATGATCAGTGTCAGACGCTGTGAATGTAACATCAATATTGTCTGGTAATTCATCAATGATTTCAGACTTTAACTTTATGTTGAGTGCATTTTTTAGTTGTTCCTCATTTGGCTTTCTGGGAGAATAACTTTCAAAAATCGGGGGCGGACACTTATTATACTTAGCACTTTGTTTCTTACCAGCATCCGTTTCTTCTTTCTTTTGCTCTTGAAAAGCTTCAAGACCCGCAACAATAGGATAAACTCGATCAATCAAATAATCACAAGTTGTATAACTCAACAACAATCTTTTGATTCTTTCACTTTCTATCTTTTCGAGTTCCAAATCCTGCTTCAATTTTGCACAGTCTTCAATGTACTCATTGATGACCTTCTGCTTTGACATTAATGTAGAACTCATCTTTGTCATAGCAACCTCAATTTCTGAATTTGTCTTTTTCAGACCATTTACTGTTCTCTTCAGCACATCGTATGATTCTTTCACATACTTTACATCAGACAACAAATTCTCTTTCAAATCTTCCAGTTCAACAATCTTATTGTCTTTTTCCTCACAATGTTTGCAAGGCTCCAAACATTTCCGACAAGGTTTAATGACCTCAACTGTCTTTTCAACCTCGACAATCTTCTCAATTTCAACAATTTTTTCTACCTCGTTGATTTTCTCAACTTCGACTATTTTTTCAACCTCGACAATTTTCTCTCTTCAACAATTTTCTCAATTATCTTTTCTTTATCAACTTCTATTTTTATCTCATACTCTTCATCTTCAACTTTCTTTGTTGAAATTTCTGCAACTTCAGTTTTCTCAGCTTCTAGTTTTTCTTTTTCTTCAGCAATTCTTTTTGCTTCCAACTCTCTCTTCAATCTAGCAGCCTTTTTCTCATTTAGCATCTCAATCTTATCTGCAAAGAACAAATAAAAACTATCAGTATCCAACCCTTTTCTAGCTTTATTAATATACTCTTCTTCATCATCTGTGTCTGCATCATTTCCTAATTCTGGAAAAATAGGTATTCTTTTTTATTGAGATTTGACTAATTCTGCTTTCAAAATTTGAGCAACAAATCCTGAACCCTGTGGAATGTATTTATCCCAGCTAAACCCCTCTGCAACCTTTTCATCATCTTGATTAACAAGACAAGCTTTCTTTCTATCTTCAATAGCATGTGCATGTGCTGTTTGTGGTTGCTGAGCAATCTGATGAAAAATTGATTTTTGATAATAATTGTTTTTTTCAGACTGATCTTGTCTTTCATTTGCTTCTTTGTTTTTGCACTCACGCTTAAAATGACCTTTTTCTTTGCAACGAAAACAAGTGACCTTTGATTTGTCAAATCCTATTGGAGATGCACTCACTTCTCGAAAATCATCTCTTCCGGTGATTTGTGTAAATTTTTCTGCTCTTCTAACTGCACTAGCTAGACACCACTTGATGTCCATCAACTTAAGTTCCTCTGCATCAATTTGGTCATAATCCTCTTTAGTAAGCATCGGATTTCCAATTCTGCCAGCAATCAAACTTTCATATGATTCCAACATAGCAACAAGTGATGCCATGTGTTGCTTAGCTATTTCCGGAGAGATATTTTGACCATTTTGAATGTTCAAGGTAACATTGCATTGCAGATTTGTAGAATTCGGTCGTTGAGGACTTGGTGTTGTAAAATTTGGATCAAAACTTGTATATGAAGACGAAGATCCACCACTATGAGTCACAGTACTTCCATTTGTTCCAGAAGAACTATCAGCACTAAAACCAGTTTCAATCTTTGGGCTTGGAGTAACTTCAAACTTGTTTCCTCTGTAGTATAAACTGACATCTTGTTGAGCATTTGGGTTAGACATGATAGCAGTTTTCTGAATGTCCAATTCATGCTCTTCAATCTTCTGAATAAACTGTGCCAGATTCATATTTTCAGACTTTCTCATGTGCTTTAAGATCAACAAATAAGTTCCCCATTTCTGCTGTGGTAATGCATCGGCTAGTTTATCAACCCATTCTTCGTCGTCTTTCTTTATTTCCAAAACAAGATGACAATATCTATCAATTGTTGTTTTTGTTGATTCTCCTTCGAAAGCTACAAACATATCAAATGATTTCTTTAGTAAAGCCTTTTTGTTCTTGATCATATCTGCACTTCCTTTAAACTTTTGAATTAATGCCGTCCAAATTGATCTAGCAGTACCATCATGTTGGAGTAACACAAAGATATCTTCTTTAACTGCCTGTTGTAAAATGCTGATCATCATTTTTTCACTTGTGTACTTTAATTTTTCATCATCTGAATAGTCACAGAAAGCCTTTTCAATCCCACGTTCATTTTTCGGTTTTTCGTAATTTTTCTCTAATGAACACCATGCGTCAAATTTATAAGCTTGCACCCAATTCTCAAATCGATTTTGCCATCCTCTAAAATCTTCGATGTACATAAGCTTTGGTGGCTTTTGATAAGTTCCCGTCTCATTTTCACTGTAAAGAGTTTCAGCAGCTGTAACCGGAGAAACTGGTGTAGCAAACGCATTGTAGAATTCCTCTTCCATGATTCAGCAAATTGTTTCACACAACACAAGTCTCAAAAAATACAATTTCACACGAAATACCAAACTCAAACGGAATCAAGTCTCAACCGAAATCACTTTTGAAGCGGAATACCCCCTTCACACGGAATACACACTCACACGAAATACCTTATCTCGTGTGAAACAGATGAACTTTCAAACGAGATTACACTTTGGAGCGAAATCAGGTGATTTCGTGAAATGGCAATTGCCACTTTCAAGCGAAATTTTCAAACGGAATACCAATTTGGTGCGGAATCAACTAATTTCGTGCGAAATTAGTTAAGCGAAATACCACCTAGAAACGAAATTACCTGATTTCGTGTGAAATCAAGTTTTTTTTTCAAGCGGAATAGCAATTTCAAGCGAAATCAATTGCTAATTTCGTGTGAAATACCGCTAATGTCATCATGACCGATCTGTTTTTCAAACGAAATTACCAATTTTATCAGTTTTAGATCGATTTAAGTTCCAATTCTTTCAAGGATTCATTAAAATACTGTTTCGCTTAAAATGTGAGAAATTCAGACCATTTTGATCGTAAAAATTTGTGAATTTTGAAAAAGAAGGTGTAGAAGTCAGATTTTCAAGCTGAAATGGTAAGAACTCTTCCTCCTGAGCTTTGATACCACTTGTAGGATCGTTTTGTGACCCAAACGAGTCAATCAAAAGAGTTCTTAATCAATTCAAAAGGCGGAAACAGATGAATTGACTTGAAAACAGCTTGATGTATTTCCATAGCTTCTGATCATGAACTTTCACATCAAGACCATAATAGAACTGTTTAATATTCTTGGTCTGCACCAGCTCCTCAATATCCCACCAAGGGAGTGTTTGGATATCAGATAAGAATTCAAAATACTGTACCCCCTATTCTCTCCTTATAGCATACACTTTCAAGTCTTCAAGATATCCCCATGAAAGAATGTCACCCAGAGACTTATCTGGATGATTTGTGAAGTATTGGAGAGGTCTCTTGAACTTCCTTTCCTTTGGCATGACCTTAAACCAGTTCTTTCTGCCTTCTAACAGTGTCTCTTGAGGAACTGTCTTAGGAATACCTTCTGTTGTTATCTTTTCAACCACTTTCCTACGTAGTTCATCTTCATTTTGACTTTTGAACATCTAAGCAAACGTAGGGAATGATGTGTGCTAAACAGACTACTAAAAATTAACTACTATAGACTCTCTAAACTAGACACTAAAAACCTTTAAATCTAGACTCAACCTAAACCACACAATCGGCAAGTGTACCGATGACTGTAGTATGACCTAAGGAAGTCCGGATATCGAACAACGAGACTCTATTAATCACGTTAAATAGACTCTAACAGACGCTGACAGACACGACTTAAGCTGTTAATTGTTTAGGGGGGGGGGGTTTACTGAAAATTTAAGGAAATCTATTAAATTAATTATTAAACTAAACTAAGCTAATACAAAATAAGGCGAATACTTTTCTTATATGATGACGAGAACCACCTAGACTAGAATCCTGGATTGATTTTAAGAATTTACCAATTAAGTTAACTGCATAATTTATGGAACCTGGATCTTGTGATACTAAACCTATTAAGACACCAACTAAGCCCCTCAACCCTTCTCGAGGTGAAACTTATGGCACTACTTAGGCCGTTAATCCTACCGGTTATTAGACTTCCTTCCGGTTATCTAATTATTGTGTAAGTACCCTAATATTGACCTACTCTTTTCCAATTATAGATCTAGGGTAGTTTGGATTTGTTAATTTGACTTGATAGACTAATAAACCGATGGGGCAACTAAGGCACGCCTTTTCCAAAGACTGTCTAAAGCAATTCGCCGGGTAAGACCTACCAATAGCCCCGCACCTTCCAGCTATAAGGACTAGTAGAATACTAAAATCTAGAAAATTACTAACTATTACTTCTAGGGTTTATTGGCCAATTATCCCTAAAGGTCAAAGATCTAGCATGAACCTATTCCGTAGCAGACAACCACCTAGATTCACACGAAGCAATTGATAATAATTAGCCAAATCAAAGTACGCATACACACCAAATTAACAAACCAAACCGTTTACAATACACAATCAATCAATCCATAAAAGACATGCAATTAACGAAAAAGGTCCAAACTTTATTTCAATCCATTCATCGTAGTCTAGGCGGTTACAAAGATTTAGCCAATAATCATTGTCTCAAACATCATAATAATCATGAACATAACAGAATTCATCATGAAACAAGTTAGAATTAAACGAAACAAGAAAAAAGACGGGAATATTAAACCCAAATACTTCACTCTGAATGCTCCCGAACTCGTACCCGATGATTCCCGTGATAAAAAAAACCTTCAAAAATAGCTCAAAGTATGCTCTCTAATTCGCCCTAGGGTTCCTTAATTCGTAACTAGGGTTTTTGGAGTTTATAATGAATATATAAATTTTTTCCCTTCAACCCTTGAATTATTCGGTAAAAAACTGCCAGACAGGGCCTCTGGCGGGGCGCGACCCACACCTGAAGTGGGTGGCGGGGCGCCACCTTGTCCCATTACTCGATTACTTCCTTTAGTCTCTCGCCGGGCGCGAGCGAGAGACTTGTCACGGGGTGCCAGAGAGTGATTTTTTCAGCTTTTTAACTTATTTTCAGCTACCGATCTTTCCAACGCGTTCCCGAACTTGGTGTTTCGGTATTGTGGCTCGTTTTTACTCAATTTTCAGCAAATTTAAGCACCATGACCTGCGAAACACGATTTGATCAATTGGCACATTCTAACGAAAAACAAAACTAAATATAATGAAAAACTATACAAACTGTACACGAATAAAGATGTATTTTGCAATACATCAAACATCCCTACACTTACTCTTTTTTCGTCATCGAAAAAGAATTATGCAACGGAATCAGCGATGAATAGTTACTCGGGTCAAAAGCATATTTATATTTTGTTAAAATCAAAGCTTGCGTTAGCCGCGATTGCGAATATGTTTGTCCCTTTAAACCCAAAGCCGGTCTTAAGCCCTTATCATGTGAATTTAGTTTAAGTGCGGTCAATCTACCTAGGGTCTCACGCCAGAATCTACGGTCCACCTAATCCCGCCTCAAGCTTATAGAACAAAAGGAACTATCACTGGATCAATTTCTAACCGTCTTATATCAAAACCAAGATAATTTAAAATCATTTTTTTCCTTTTTTTTCTTTTCCATTTTTTTTCTTTTCTTTTAATGAGCTTAGACGTTGCTTTTACCTAACCCAGAGGCAGTCCGGCTGTAGAGTCGCTATCCCTAACTCGGATTACATAGGCTTCGGCAATTTTCATTTGCAAGTTCGGTTTCACGTATCCTAGAGGCATTCCGGGTCGAAGTCACTATCCCCAAACAAGATTACATTGGCCTACGCTACTTTCATTCAGTTTCTAGCTTGTTGTCTTCTTTTCCATTTTTTTTTCATGATTAAAAATTCTAACGGTTTTAACTTATAACGGTGTTCCTTATACTATTATCGACGGTTTCAATTTCCCATATTTCCCAGGTGAAAACCCACTAGTAGACCGACAATTAAGGTATATTAACTCAAAGGGACTTAAAACCAAACTCGGGCCTATTCACATATCCCCGACTAGACACAAGCTCGACTTAATTAATCTCATATTATTATTATTCGATCCCGAGCAAAACTCATCTTTTCTATCATTTTCCGTATTAATTTGCAAACTTCTTTACTCGGAAGACATTTTTCTGATTTTTCAATTTTTTTGAATTTTTTTCAATTCTTTAATTTTTTTTTTGTATTTTTCAAATTTATGACTCGATTATTTACATGTATCCCATCCCCACACTTGAAGATTGCATTGTCCCTAATGCAAGAACGGAAATACGACTCAACAAACTACCTAAAAAATAAAAACTAAAAACTAAAAAATAAATAAATAAATAAATAAATACAAGAATATGAGGGAAACGACTTAGCTGAATATGTGAGACTGTCAAAGTGCCAGTCGTTTCCACATAAGCCCTCCAATTCAAAATGCGCTCAGCAAACAACTCCTAATCTCGGACATGCGAACGAAAGCGGCTACTAAAATCAACCTAATCAAACAAACACCAAACACTAGCAAAAGATAATATAGATAATACTAAGTGCTAGTGCAAACACCCACAAACCAAATGTCAACCATCCCCCAAAATCCCAACCAACCTGTTTAAATTATTTAAGTACAAACCAACAAACGAGGATCAAAACAGCATAAAGATAAAAATAAACTAAAGATATGAACTATCAGCATCACTGCATCCTCGCTCTACTCCACGTCATCCAACTCCTCATCACTCGCTTGTGTCCCACTAGGCCCTGCCTCAGACTGCTGCTAAGAAGGCGGTGGCTGCGAATGAAGACTCTGCATAATGACCCGCATACCATCCTCCAATCGCCTCTGACCTGCCACCACCTCCTGCCTAAGCCCTATTTCATCTAGCCAAGTCCAATCTATCCCCCTATGCTGAAGCAAATCCGTATCCTTCAACTTATCGTACTTATCCCACTCAGGTGTACTCGGCTCGAACTGCAGTATCGGGTGGTCGAGTCTATTCACCTTGCTTGTTGGAATCCATTCATGAGCCCTTTGGTACTTAATTTTTCTCAAACTTGGATCATTAGCACCTATCTGTAGAATCGGGGTCTCCTGTGGAATCGTTCCTTCTGTGGTGCTGTCTGATCCGCACCCCTTTTCCGGGCCCTACCGCTACGTGAGCTGCTACCTGCAGCTGCCATGTCTGCAAAACAGATATTAAACAAGATAAAACAAGCATATAATCAATAATAATAAACTATTTTTAGTATTTTTAATATTTTTTTTAATTTTTTTTTGAATTTTTTGAAATTTTTCTATTTTTTTGGATTTTTATAAATTTTCCTAAAAATTAGAATAGGCGTATAGCATTTCATTCGCGGCTTAATTTTGAAAATAAAGTTGAAATAAAAACAAACGGGTTACTTTATACAATTGCTAAGTTGTGACTAAACTCGCCCGAATGGAGATTGAGTACGGGCGAGCCTAGTTAACTTGTACTTGCAAGTAAACCCAAAAACAATTAAACTAGACTCGAACTAGACTAAAAATGACTAAAAAGACTAAAAACGACACACTAACTAGGACTCAATGTACACTACCCTTTCCCGGCACTTTAATTGTCCTCAATTAAACTCTAGTGCCTACCAATCCGTCATTGACGTCCAAACTTGCTTAAAATCAGCCGTGTATTAGTTCAAAACAAACTTTAGCGTCGAAAAATTCCGCCAAATTAAAGGAGGTTTTTATTCTTTGCAAAAATTTCGGTTCAGTAATGCAAGTTTGACACTTTAGGCGTCAATGTACCCCAAACCAAACACTAAATTTAGCATATCAATTCCCAAATCCAACCCGATAAACATCCGTACTCATATCAAACCACAAACCAAACCAACATTGAGCCGCAAACAAGGCAAAGTTTAAAACTTTAGTGTCGCATTAATAAAACGGGTCAAAACGGTGTTGTAAATATGAAGTTAAGCTCAAAAATTACCCAACCGCATCCCCACACAACGTTGGCTAACCCTAGACCAAGATATGATGAACATTGTAACCGAACCACAAACCGAACCATCCGCAACCGATATTCTGCTGAAATACCCAAATCGAACCCATCCGCAACCTCATACATCCTTTAAACCTTGCAAGACACCACATTCAACGAAACCCTAACCCTAAACTAAGACTAAACTAAGCAAAACTAAATTTACTGGACTCAAAGTACAAAGATTTGCAAGAAACATACCTGAGATTTGTGAGAAACAAGAAAAACTAGAAGTTTTCGGTTGAACTTCGATCCCTAAACGAAATCCGATTTTAATGGTGAGTAATGGTTGAAGGATGGTGGAAATCGGTTATGTGAAGGTGATAGATGAACGGGTGTAGCGATTTTGGGTGTTAAAGGACGTTTTTCGGTGAAATATGGTGGAGCAATGGAGGTTTACGGCGAATGAGAGAAGAAGAAATAGGTCAAAAGTGGAATTTTTGGGGTTTTAATCGAAGTCGGCTGCATATGTAGTATCTGGCGGGCCGCGACTAGCTTCAAGACTATGTCGCGCCCCGCCACCGCCATATTAATTTTCCGAAACATGTTACACTCTGGTGGGCCGCCACCAATGACTTGATGTTCTCGCCACCCGCCAATGGACTTTTTTTCACCGAAGGTTTCATCAATTTATGGCTTCAATGCCTTAGAAAACATTTTGAGTTTTTCCCAAACCATAAAAATCCAACCTTAAATTTTTTTTAAGTGTGAAACTTACCTGGAACCTCATTTTTCTCGCAATTTCCTGCAAATCCTCGGTGATGATTTCCTGCAAATGACTCAAAACACAAACAAAGACCCGAAAAACTACCAAAAACGACTGTTTGTTGGTGCATACGTTTGTCGACTTCGTCTTGTATCGAGTCTTGTATGTTTGTAGATAGATCAGGGCACGAAAAATGAGAAAATATGAGTTTATAGGTGATTTCGCTTGAAATGACACATTGTTCATTTCAAACGGAATTAACATGTTTGATTCCGCTTGAGTAATTCCGTGCGGAATTAGATTCCGTTTGAGCAGTTTCAAGCGGAATTAGCCAGCCTATAAATACCCTTGTCCTGATTTCGTTTGAAGTAGTTCTGAGATTCTGGTTTGAGAGCCGAAGTGCTGCCGAAGTGTCTACTCGCTGTAATTCTTTGTCAAATCAATCTAAAAACAGTTTAAAGTGATATTCTAGCTGAATTGAACTTGATACGTCTGTTTCCGCCATTCGTATTGAGAAAAACTCTTCTGATCGACTCATTTGGGTCTGAAAACGATCCTACAAGTGGTATCAGAGCTCAGGAGGAAGAGTTCTTACCAATTCAGCTGCAAATTCTGTTTTCTACCCCTTCTTTTCAAAATTAAACAATTTTTCACGGTTAAAATCAACTAATTTTCTCATATATTGTGCAAAACAGTGTTTTAATGAATCCTTGAGAGAATTGGACTTAAATTCGATCTAAAATTGGTAAAATTGCTAATTCCGCTTGAAAAACAGCTTGAGAATGATGACATCAGCAGTATTTCGCTTGAAATAACATCGTGATTTCGCTTGAAATTGCCTAATTTCGCACCAGAGTGTAATTCCGTTTGAGTTGTTTCATACGAAATTAGATATTTTGTTTCAAGTTGGTAATTCCGTTTGAGTAATTTCACACGAAATTAGTAATTTCGCTTCAAGTTGCTATTCAGTTTGAAAGGGTGGTGTTTCACACGAAATCAGGTAATTCCGTGTGAAACTGGTATTTCGTTTGAAAAGTGATTCCGTGTGAGAAGGTTATTCCGTTTGAAGTAGTAATTTCCTTTGAAAGTGTCTGTTTTGAGAAAATTGTTACCGAAACATGGAAGAAGAATTTTATAATGCATTTGCTACTACCCCGACTACTCCGGCTAGTGTTACTCAGAACTTGACCATGGAAAATGAAACGGGCACTATGCAAAAACCACCAAAGCTTATGAACATTGAAGAGTATAAAGTTTGAGAGGAACGATTCGAAAATTGGGTGCAAGCAAATTATCTGGATGCTTGGGAATGCGTGGAAACGAAATATGTTAGACCTTTGAATGATGAGGAAGAGGAGATTGCTATTAAGGATCTAAGTGTTGATGATCGAAAGAAATACAAAAATGAAAAGATGATGATCAGTCTTTTGCATCAAGCTGTGAAGGAAGATATCTTGGTTTTACTGCAACACACTGGAAGTGCATATTCTATCTGGAGAGCATTAAAATCAAAGTTTGTTGGAAGCAAAGAAATGATCAAGAACAAGAAGTCACTTTTGAAGAAAGAGTTCGATTTATTTTGTGGTTTTAGAACTGAAAGCACTAAACAGATCATCGAAAGATATTGCAATCTGTTAGTTCAAATGAAGAGAGTGAGCATCAATAAAGATAATGAAGAGTTGGTAGAAAAGTTGGCTGATGCATTGCCACATGAAACTTGGGGCACATATCTTATGATGCTGAGAAATAAGAAAGATTTTAGTAATTTGACACTGAACAAGTTCGTTGAAAAGCTTGAAGCTCAAGAGATGGAGCAAAGAAAGATTTCAAGAATGAAAGATTTTGATGGTGAACAAGATATCGGTCTTTATTACAAAGGAGGTATCAGTGATAAAACCAATATGTCAACAAAAGTTGAAACTGCTTTCAATGCTAAAAATTCCTCAGGAGGGACATTTAAAGGATCAAACAGCAAAACTGAATTTTCTTCATATCCATCATATGATCCAAATTTTTCAACAACCAAGAATGGAAAGAAACTTCAATGCAACATTGTGTTGAATCTTGAGAATGATGAAATTTTTTTCAGAAGAGGTTGCAAAAAGTCATATGTCTTTGTTGGGAACTGTGCTGGAATCATATGGAAGTCTTGTAGCAGGAAAGATCGGAAATCCAATGTTGACAAAAGAGGATTACGATCAGATTGATGCAGAAGAGATGGAATTGATGGATATAAAGTGGTGTTTAGCGAGTGTTTTGAGAAGAGCCGAAAAGTTTAAACAAATTACAGGAAGAGATGATTTCCGTGATGCAAATGTTTCTACTCTAGGTTTTGATAAATCTAAAGTTACTTGTTTTCGTTGCAGGGAAAAAGGACACTTCAAGAGAGAGTGCACAAATCGCGAAGCAAGTGGAGCTCAAAATCCGTTCAACAACAATGATTACTATAGGAAAGCAATTTATCAACAAGTTGCTCAACAACAACAAGAGCCACAAACTGCACATGCTAGGAAGACAATCGAAGATTCATCAAAGAGAGCTTGTATGGTGAATCAAGATGATAAAAAATCAACAAAAGAATTTAGTTGGGACAAATATGTTTCAAATGAGAGCAAAGCATGTCTGATAAACCAAGATGATGAAAAATTACCAGAAGGGTTTAGCTGGGCAAACTTCAGTTGGGATGATTATGATCCTAACAAAACTTCAAATCACAAAGCTTTTGTTGCTAGAGTTGATGAAGACAGTGATAATGATAATGATTATTATGCAAGAAGAATGGAAAAGCATTTGAAAATGATGGAAGAGTTTGACAGTGATGATGAAAAAGCTAAAAAGAAAAAGAAGAAAGTTAAAAAACCCGTTAGCAGTGATGATGAAGAAGTTCCTGTGATAACGAAGAAATTAAAAGATATTCCATTTTTCAAAGTTGAAGCAGAAGTTGATGCACAAAAGGTTCATGTGATATGTGAGAACTGTGAAGCAGTAAAGAAGCAGAATAGTACTTTGATTCATAACATGAACAGATTGAAAGAATCATATGATGTTCTCAACAAAGCAATGAATCAGTACAATCAATCAAGCAGTGAACAAGCAACAGCAATGAAGACACTTCAAGGAGCTTTCATGACAAAGCAGAAAAGTGTTAACAGTTACATTGAAAAAATGTGCTGTGCTTGAACAGAAACTAGAAACACAAAGGATTGAAACAGAAAGAGTTAATAGGTTGTTAAAAAGTTACTCATGTACTTCTTATGTTATTGACAGGGTTTATCCAACTGTTGAAGGCATGAAGGCATTTGATGAAGATGAAATATCTGAAGACAAGAGTTCTGAAAAGAAAAAAGGATACTGAAGTGAAGATTTCTGGTAAGAAACAAAGTGCCAGTTATACAAAGTGTCCACCCCCGCTTGAAAATGGATATTCTCCTAGAAATCCAAATTCAGAAAGAGTAAAAAAGGCAACCAATTTACAGTAGGAGTCTGAGTTTTCAGAAAATTTGCCATACAACATTGATGTTACTTTCACATCATCTGACACTGATCATGAGTCCGAATTAATAAAGAAAGTGGTCGATCAGGTGTTGGATAACGATAAAAACGAGGAGTCAAAGTTGGAGTCAAACTCGGAGTCAAAGTCTGACCAGTCAAAGTCAACAGTCAAAAAGGACAAAAGGGTGTACAATAAAGAATTCCTGTTATCAAAATTTAATTTGAATGACGAACCAATCAAAGTGGCTTATAGTTTGAATGATTCAGACAAATTATATTCTGATGATGAATTTCCAATAAGAGGTGTTAAAACTGAAATGATCAAAAAGATTTTCAAACTAACAGAAATTAACATTTCTGAAATAAAAGATGTAAATCTTTCTGAAAAACCTAAACCTTACACCTCAAGAGTACAACAAAGAGAAAACAAGAAAAAGGGTTACAGTTCTGGTTCTGGTTTTCAAAAGAAACCAAACCATAACGTTAATTTCAAAAGGAAAGGTCTTGGATTTATTCCACCGAAAAATCATAAAAATGAAAAAACTTATAAACCAAAAACTGTGTTTGTTTCAGGAACATCAACCGAAGAAGAAAAAGAGCAGTTGTTTAGGAATCAATCGAACAAAGAATTCCTTGCAAAGAAGCAAGAGGAAATGAAAAAGGAAATTGCTCAGAAAAAGGAAACGAGAACCTGTTTTCAATGCAAAACAGTTGGTCATATTGGTAGGAATTGTCCAAAGGCAATTCAAGCAAAACAGGGAGTTTCTCTTAAACTGAAAAAAAAGATAGTTGAAAATGAATCACCAACCAAACAATTCAAAGTTTTCAAAAACTCGAAGTTTGAAGTTCGTGAATGTTCAAAAAGGTTTTACAAGAGAAAAGCAAATCTTGACAACCACAAGTGGGTTGTTAAGAAATCTGATGATAGTTCTAGTAATGATTCTGATTCTTCAAAATCAGAGGAGCTATTTTCAGGCGATGAATCTGATTCCATAAAATCAGAGGAGCCACATGTTGAGTTAAAATTGGAAACATCAGTACCTCCAATGGATGATGCAAATTTTCCACCATTGAGGGCTGAAAATTTTAAACAAAAGGTTGGTAAAGTTGAGATTTCAAATCAATTTTTTTCTGAAAAGAAAGAATTTGATATTGAAAAGGCTTTTAACCCCAAAGTGCAACATATTTTTGGTAAAATGGTTGATGGGAAGGTTAAAGGGGTGAAAGAGTTTTATGAGAAGAAAACAAAGAAACCAGGTAACAATGGGTCGTCCCAGGTTTGTGACTGGGATGGAACCTATTATGATCAGTAAAATCCAGGACTTGCCGGAGCTCCCAGGTTGGTAAGAGTGGAGCAGGAATCAGCATCTTTCTTAAGAAATTCACGTTTGTGATTTTCTAGAAGTGGTATTTGTTGGTTGAACTTAAAATTGTTAAATATTTCAAGTGGTTAAAGAAGAACAATGTGATGAGATCCCCTAACCTACAAGAGGTTTTGTAAAATCAACAAAACTTATTTTCCGGAAAAACCATTTGATTAAAACAAACTTAAGTGTTTTGAAATCATAATGGGAAAATGTTTTGTTGTGAGGGGGAGTTCTGATTGTTTATGCCAAGTGGATGGCGAATTGAAGTGTTTTGATATCAGTTGTCATTTTACTTGTACAGTTTGTTTTCAAATTTCCTTTAAATGATTTTGCATTTTAGGGGGAGTAATGATTTCAGAAAATCCAAAAACATTTGAAAATTTGAAAAATAAAAAACATGATAAAATCAAAAATGAGTTTTGTTGTGAAAAAGAGGAAATGATAGTACATCAGTGGACAATCACAGCATGCTAAAGAATTGGAAAGTAACAATGTGATAAACGGTCTCACAGATGATGTGCCAGTAGGTTTTTACACATTTAGTAGATTGTGACGAGATATAAACCTAAATTTCAAACTTAATTATATCGTGGGGAACATCTCTCGGATATATGGGTAACCCCCGAAATCTTGTTTGAAAGGTCCCTCTTTCTGAGATACTAGGTCTTTATACTCAGTGATATCTGGGGTATTATCTCGGGACTTCTGATTTTGCTGAAGCAATGGCCTAGTCCCCGGAGAATACTTTACGCTTGCTTGAAATATAGCCCACCCTCAGCATAAAAAATGATGAAACATTGAAAAATGCTAATCATGTGCTGTTGAAGAAAAGATTCTCTAAAGGGAACCCACCAAAAGTCGAAGCCGTCATCTCTCTGCTGAACGGAAGTTCTGACATGAGCTCTCATGGCCCTCGCAATTTAACCCCTTACAGATATCATCTAGGTATACTCACCTGTAAGACTGAATATTGGGATCTGGATACGGGAGTATATTCTGAGGTGGGACACGCGATTAAGTTTAAGTCTCTAAAACATTAATCTCGTATCTCGAAACAATTGAACTTTGTGTGAAGATTTAAGTGGATCAGTATACTGACAATCTAAGTGAATCGTTTAGAACTTAAAATGTATAAAGCTTAACGGTGCTTGTGATGTGTCTCAAAATTTGATATGATCCTCTTACACAAGCTCACAAAAATATTGTCTGTAAATATTTTTTTTAATGCATTTCTTTAATATTCAAAAATCCAAAAAGATTTTAAGTGTGTTTTAGCATAAATTTTGAAAAATTCAAAAAGATTTTCGATAACTGATGTTGAAAAGCTGATTTTCAAAGTTCCAAATGCTAAACATGATGAACAGGTTTGGGAGAGTGTTGTTTGAAAAGAAAAATAACATTTCTTTAAGTGGTTCATCAGAGATTAACGTTGTAAAATCATTTATTTTTTAATGATTCCTACAAGTGGTTATAAGAAAATTTTGAATGTTAAATCATTCTGAATAATACCTGCAAGTGGTGTATAAACTTGTCATATTTTAAAATTGTGAAATTTATTATGAGGTAGAGTTTGTGCAGGTAGACCAGGTTATGATCCTGGAACTGCTGATGCTTATGAACTTAAAGAATCAAGAGATCTGATCAGGAGAATTAGAAGACTCAAGAGCCAGATTGTGATTCTGGAATTGAAGATTAGATCAATATCCGAGGGTGAGATAAGTTGATAAAGAGAAGAGAGAGATAGAGAATACTTACATTGTTAGATACTTCGGAAAAGAGGTCGAGAAGACTGATAAAGACTGAAGATGTTGAAGACTCGACACTTAAGACTCGTCAACATTCGAGGGGGAGTCTGTTGGTGCATGCGTTTGTCGACTTCGTCTTGTATCGAGTCTTGTATGTTTGTAGATAGATCACGGCACGAAAAACGAGAAAATATGAGTTTATAGGGGATTTCGCTTGAAATGACACATTGGTCATTTCAAACGGAATTAACATGTTCGATTCCGCTTGAGTAATTCCGTGCGGAATTAGATTCCGTTTGAGCAGTTTCAAGCGGAATTAGCCAGCCTATAAATACCCTTGTCCTGATTTCGTTTGAAGTAGTTCTGAGATTCCGGTTTGAGAGGCGAAGTGCTGCCGAAGTGTCTACTTGCTGTAATTCTTTGTCAAATCAATCTAAAGACAGTTTAAAGTGATATTCTAGCTGAATTGAACTTGATACGTCTGTTTCCGCCATTCGTATTGAGAAAAACTCTTCTGATCGACTCATTTGGGTATGAAAACGATCCTACACTGTTAGCTACCAAAAATTACGAAAAATTAACGAAGATACAAACGGTACAAAATGTACACTTGGGTTTTCACCCAAAACACTAATTGGCGGCTTTTGATGGAATTTCAAGAAGAGTTTCCTCCATCTCATTCTTGTCTATCGCTCCTCCAATGTAGTGCTTCAAATGGTGGCCATTTACCTTCCAACTCCGGCCATCCGACTCATCCATAATCTCAACCGCTCCGTACGGAAACACATAATGAACCATATACGGTCCCGACCACTTCCACTTCAACTTCCCCGCAAACAACTTCAATCTTGAATTGTAGAGAAGTACTTTATCACCCTTGCTAAATTCTTTGACCTTCCGTAACTTATGATCATGTGAAGCTTTCGTTTTCTCCTTAATTCCCATAGATCGAGCATAAACCGCATCCCTAAGCTCCTCAAGCTCATGGATTTGAAAGAAACGTTTCCTAGCGGCTTCGGTCATATCAAGGTTGACGGTTTTTAATGCCTAAAGTGCTCGGTGTTCTAACTCTACGGGAAGGTGACAAGCTTTTCCATAGACGATCATAAATGGTGTAGTTCCTAAAGGAGTTTTGTAAGAGGTTCGAAACGCCCACAATGCATCGTCAAGCTTGTCGGACCAATCATTCCTATTCTTACCAACGGTTTTCTCCAAAATACGTTTGATACCACGATTCGCGTTCTCCACTTGACCACTTGTCTGTGGATGGTATGCGGTAGACAAACGATGATTGACTCTGTAGCGTGCAAGCAACTTTTCCATTAAAGCGTTGCAAAAGTGAGTACCACGGTCACTAATTAAAGCTTTAGGTGTACCGAAGCGGGAAAAGAGTTTCTTGAGCAAACTCAATACTACTCGGGCTTCATTCGTAGGAAGAGCTTGAGCTTCTACCCACTTAGACACATAGTCAATTGCCACAAGTATATAACGATCCCCTTTTGAGACGGGAAAGGGTCCCATGAAATCTATGCCCCAAACATCAAAAACCTCCAACACTTGGATTGGGTTTTGAGGCATCTCATCTTTGGCTGAAATGTTACCGGTTCGTTGACAAGCATCACAAGTTTTCATGAACTCAACGGCATCACGAAGTACATTAGGCCAACAAAAGCCACAATCGAACACCTTTTGTGCGGTGGCATACGCACCATGGTGGCCTCCCGTTAGGCCCTCATGCACATGTTTAAGGATATTCAAACCCTCCTCTCGCGACACACATCGCCTAAGTATCCGATCTCCTCCTATTCTAAAGAGAAACGGATCATCCCACACATACTTCCTCGACTCACTAAGGAACTTCCTCTTTTGTTGTGTGGTCATTCCCTTCACAATATTGCTACTCGAAAGATAATTCGCTAAATCACAAAACCAAGGAAATCCCTCCTTCTCGGCCTCTACAAACTTGATCGACTCGTGAGGAAATGTGTCTCCTATCTCCTCCTCACGAATCTCCTCTCTCCTAGGGTCCTCTAAACGTGAAAGATGACCGGCTGCTATGTTTTCAGCCCCTCTTTTATCTCTAATTTCAATATCAAACTCGGAAAGCAATAGAATCCACCGAATGAGTCGGGGTTTGGCGTCTTTCTTTTGGAAAAGAAAATGTAATGCAGAATGGTCGGTGAAAACTATGGTCTTGGAGAGAACGAGGTACGAGCGAAACTTGTCGAAAGCGAAGACTACGACTAAGAGTTCTTTCTCCATGGTGGTGTAGTTCTCTTAAGCATCATTTAACGTTTTGCTCGCGTAGTAAATGGGGTGAAAGTGCTTATCCTTTCTTTGTCCTAATACCGCTCCAATGGCATAGTCACTCGCATCACAAATGAGCTCAAACGGCAAGCTCCAATCGGGCGAGATAAGAATAGGCACACTTACAAGCTGTTCCTTCAAAACATTGAAGGCCTTAAGACACTCCTCGTTAAAGACGAATGGAACATCTTTCTCTAGAAGACGGGTCATGGGGCAAGTGATTTTAGAGAAATCCCTAATGAAGCGTCTATAGAAGCCCGCATGACCTAGAAAACTCCGAATCGACTTCACGCTAGTGGGTGGAGGTAACCTACTAATGGTATCTATTTTCGCACGATCTACCTCTATACCATCTCTCGAGATCTTGTGTCCTAAAACAATACCTTCCGTCACCATGAAGTTGTAGGATCGTATGAATGACCCGATGAGTCGTTCAGAAGAGAACTCGTCCAATACGAAAGGCAGAAACAGACATATCGGAGTTATTTCAGTTGAATTGCAGATAAAATCACTTTAAACTGTCTCTGTATTGATATCATATCATTTTACAATGCTGGAGACACTTCGGCAGAGCTTCGCTACCGAAATCGAAAATCGTTACAAATGAAATGGTCAAGGCACATATATATAGGCAGCTGATTTCGTACAAAATGGGCAAAACCCATTTCGTGCAAAATGGACCATGTCCATTTCGTGCGAAATGGTATTGTTCCATTTCGTGCGAAATGATCAAATTCACATGTTCTTCGTTTTTCATGTCCTGATCTTTCTAATCTAATAAAGGACTCGATACAAGACGAAGTCGACAGACATATGCACCAACAGACTCCCCCTTGGATGTTGACGAAGTCTTCGGTGTCGAGTCTTCGGTATGTCACATCTTCAGTCTTTATCAGTCTTCTCGCACTCTCCAAAGATTCTCCATTGTAAGCATCCTCAATCAATTTATATCTTCTTTTTTCAGAATCTCAATCTGTCTTTATCTTCTCTTAATCAGATCTCTTGATTCCTTAAGTTCATCAGCATCAGCAGCTTGTGTCGGCACAGTTCCATGATCAGAAACTGGCTCTATACATCTTCAGACCCCCTCTTGATATCTTCAGACTTCCCCTTTCGATAAACTGGGATCACAGTCTGGAATAGCTCTTTCATGAGTCAAAACTTTGCTGCTACTGCCTGCACAATCTCTACCTAAAACATAAGATTCACATATTTTAAGTTTTAACAATTTTAAAATCCTGCTTATCACTTTCAAACTCAAACAATCTCACGAAAATATCATCCAAAATGATTTAACATTTATATTCTCAGATGACCACTTGTAAACATATCTTTTTCTCAAACACACTCTCCCAAACCTGTTGTTCATCATGCTTAGCACTCGGAATTTTGAAAATCAGCTCTTCAACATCAGTTGTCGAAAATATTTTTGTATTTTTCAAAAACTATTTATGCTAAAACACACTGAAAATCTTTTTGGATTTTTGAATATAAAGAAATGCAGTAAAGAAATATTTACAAGCAATATTTTTGCGAGTTTGTGTAAGAGGATCATATCAGTTTTTGAGACAAATCACCAACACCGTTAAGCTTTAAACATTTTCAGTTCTAAACGATTCACTTAGATTGTCAGTATACTGATCCACTTAAATTTTCACATAAAGTTCAACTGTTTCGAGATATGAGATTAATGTTTTAAGAGACTTAAACTTATTCGCGTGTCCCACCTCAGAATATACTCCCGTATTCAGATCCCAATATTCAGTCTTACAGGTGAGTATACCTAGATGATATCTGTAAGGGGTTAAATGCGAGACCATGAGATCTCAGGCTATTGCTTCCGCAAAATCAGAGAGATGATGGTTCGACTTTCGGTGTGTTCCCTTTAGAGAATCTTTTCTTCAACAGCACATGATTAGCATTTTGCAATGTTTCATCATTTTTTATGCTGAGGGGGGTGCTTTTATTTCAAGCAAGCGAAAAGTATTATACGGGGACTAGGCCATTGCTTCCGCAAAATTAGAAGTCCCGGGATAATACCCCAGATATCACTAAGCATAAAGACTTAGTATCTCAGAAAGAGGGGTCTTTCAAATAAGATTTCGGGGGTTACCCATATATCCGAGAGATGTTCCCCACGAGATAAGCAAGTTTGACATTTAGGTTTATATCTCGAACACAATCTAGTAAGCGTGTAAAAACCTACTGGCATATCATCAGTGAGACCGTTTATCACATTTTGACTTTCCAATTCTTTAGCATGCCGTGAATGTCCACTGATGTACTATCATTTCCTCTTTTCCCAACAAAACTCATTTTGAATTTCTCATGTTTTTGGCCTTTTAGATTTTATCATGTTTTTATATTTTTTCAAATTTTCGAAATTTCTAAAATTTTCTACTCCCCCTAAAATCAAAAATATGTTTCAATTTTTGATTTTCAAGGAAAATTTGAAAAAAAAAACTGTACAAACAAATGGCAACTGTTGTGAATTGCTTCAATTCGCCATCCACTTGGCATAAACAATCAGAACTCCCCCTGACAACAAACTATTTTCCCATTAAGATTTCAAAACACTTAAGTTTGTTTTAATCAAAATGATTTTTCCAGAAAATTAGTTTTGTTTTCATCATAAACCACTTGTAGGAAAGGGGATAAACTCATCACTTTGTTTTCCAATTACCACTTGAATGAAAGTTAAATCAAATTCAACTTAATGACCTTGATCAACCACTTGTCAGTGAAAACCACTTCTTTCAACCACTTGTAGGTTCACTTACCAATCATACCACTTGTAAAATATGACAATTTTTAAGAACCACCACTTGTAGGTCGAAATATCACAAATGTGAATTTCTTAAGAAATATGCCGATTCATGCTCCACGATTACCAACTTGGGAGCTCCGGCAAGTCCAGATTTTTCAGTCATGATAAGTTCTATCCCAGTTACTAACCCGGGATGAACCATCTTCATTTGGTTTCTTTGTTTTCATTTCATAAAATTCCTTAACCCCCTTGACCTTCCCATCAATCATTTTCCAAAAATATTTTGAACGGTGTGGTTAAAGACCTTTTCAACATCAAAATCTTTCTTTTCCGGAAAGAATTGATTTGAAATCTCAACTTTTCCAATTTTTAAATTTTCAGCCCGCAATGGTGGAAAATTTGCATCATCCAATGGCGGCACTGATTTCTCTTCTTTTATAACAACTTGTGGCTCCTCTTATTTTGTGGAATCAGATTCATCGCCAGAACTAGCATCAGAATTCTTAACAACCCACTTTTGGTTGTCAAGTTTTACTTTCCTTCTGTAAAAACTTTTTGAACACTCACCAACCTCAAACTTTGTATTTTTTAAAACAATAAATTGTTTGGTTGGTGGCTCATTTTCAACCATCTTTCCTTTCAGTTTATCAGAAACTCCCTGTTTTGTGTTGGTTGCCTTTGGACAATTCTTGGCAATATGACCAACTGTTTTACATTGAAAACAAGTTCTTGTCTCCTTTTTCTGAGCAACTTCCTTCTTCATTTCCTCTTGCTTCTTAGCAAGGAATTCTCTGTTTGTCTGTTTTCTGATCAATTGCCCTTTTTCTTCTTCGAATGATGTCCCTGAAACAAATACAGTTTTTGGTTTATAAATTTTCTCATTTTTATGATTTTTCGGTGGAATAAAACCTAATCCCTTCTTTTTGAAATTATCGTTATGGTTTGGTTTCTTTCGACAACCTGAACCAAAACTGTAACCCTTCTTCTTGTTTAACCTTTGTTTATCTCTTGAGGTGTAAGGTCTTGGTTTTTCAGTAAGATTTACATCTTTTATTTCAGAAAAATTAATTTCTGTTAGTTTGAAAACTTTTTTAATCATTTCAGTTTTAACACCTCTTATTGGAAATTCTTTATCAGAATATAATTTGTCAGAATCATTCAAAGTATATGCCACTTTGAATGTTTCATTATTCAAATTATTTTGTGATAATAGAAATTCTTTATTATAAACTCGTTTGCCCTTTTTGACTGTTGGATTTGACATGTCGGACTCAGACTTTGACTTTGACTCTGACTTGGACTCCTCTGTTTCATCCTTATCCAACACCTGATCGACAACTTTCTTAATTATCTCAGACTCATGATCAGTGTTGGATGATGTGAATGTGACATCAATGTTCTCTGGCAAGTTATCTGAAGACTCAGATTCCCATTGTAAGTTGGTTGCCTTTTTTACTCTTTCTGAATTTGGATTTCGTGGAGAATATCCATTTTCAAGCGGGGGTGGACACTTGTTATACAAACACTTGGTTTCTTACCGGAATTCTTCACTTCAGAATCTTCTTTTGTTTCAGACTTCCTTTTTTCAGATGTCTTTTCTTCAAACGCCTTCAAGCCTTCAGCTATAGGGTAAATCCTGTCAATCACATAAGAAGAACATGAGTAACTTTTCAACAATTTGTTTACTCTTTTAGTTTCGATTCTCTGAGTTTCTAACTTCTGTTCAAGTTCAGCATACATCCCAATGTAATAATTAATCATTTCCTGCTTTATCATGTCTGCACCATTGAGTGTCTTCATGGTTGTAGCTTGTTCACTGCTTGACTCGTTGTATTGATTCATTGCTTTGTTTAAGACATCATATGATTCTTTCAGCCTGTTCATGTTGTGAATCAATTTTTTGCTTCTTCAGAGTCTCACAGTTTTCACAATTCTTAGACACTTTTTCTGCAACAACTTCCTTTTTAATCTCAAACACTGGAATTTCTTTGTCCTGCTTCTTTATCACACGAACTTCTTCTTCAACATCCTTATCTTTCTTGACTTCAGAATTTAAATGCTTTCTTATTTTTTCTGCCCAATAATCATCAGTAGTATATTTTCACCATTATCTTTAACAATTTAAGCAACAAAAGCTTTATGATCTGAAGTTCTGTTTGGATCATAATCATCCCAATTGAAATCTTTCCAACTAAAATCCTTTGGAAGTCTTTCATCATCTTGATCTGTCAGACATGCTTTACTATCAGCTGAAATATATTTATCCCAACTGAATCCTTTTGATGAACTTCCATCATCTTGATTAACAAGATACGCTTTCTTTGAATCTTCAATCTCCTTCCTAGCAGGAGCAGTTTGTGGCTGCTGTTGTTGATACGACTGTTGAGCAACTTGATGATAAATCGCTTTCCGATAATAATCATTGTTTCCAAAGGGATTTTGAGCTCCGCTTGCTTCGCGGTTTGTACATTCTTTCTTGAAATGCCCTTTTTCCCTGCAACGAAAACAAGTAGCTTTAGATTTATCAAATCCTAAAGTAGAAACATTTGCATCGCAAAAATCATCTCTGCCTGTAATTTTCTTAAACTTTTCAGCTCTTCTCAACACACTAGCCAAACACCACTTTATATCCATCAACTCCATCTCCTCAGCATCAACCTGATCATAATCCTCTTTTGTCAACATCGGATTTCCGATCCTTCCTGCAACTAAACTCCCATACGACTCTAACACAGTCACCAACAGAGACATATGACTTTTGGCAACTTCTTCCGAATAATTTTGATCATTTTCAAGATTTAAAGCAATGTTGCATTGTAGAACTTTCCCACTCTTTGTTGCTGAAAAATTTGGATCAAACGATGGATATGAAGTAAATCCCATTTTGCTACTTGATCCTTGAGATGATCTTTCAGAAGAACTTTGTGCATTGAAAGCAGTTTCAATCTTTGGTGCAATGTTGGTCTTATCACTAACACCACCTTTGTAATATAAACCGATGTCTTGTTCTCCATCATAATTCTTCATTCTCGCTATCTTTCGTTGTTCATCTCTTGAGCCTCAAGTTGTTTAATAAACCCACTCAGCGTTAGCTTGTCAAAATCCGGTTTATTTTTCAACATCATAAGATACGTGCCCAAAACATCATGTGGCAACGCATCAGCCAACTTTTCAATCAATTCATCTTTATCTTTATTGATATTCAATCTGTTCATATTCTTGTTGGTGCACTACATCTGTTGACTTCGTCTTGGATCAAGTCTTAGTCTTAGATTGTTAGATCAGGGCACATTTTACGAGAAAACAGGATATTGTATGTGTGTTTAGAGATAGGTTCGCTTATAGTGACATAGGGAGGTCCGCTTTTATGTCAAACATTTAGGTCCGCTTATGTGTACAATGGAGGTTCACTTATTCGTACATGTCCATTGGAGCGAACCTCATGGCACTATATATAGTCTCATAAGCGAACCAGTATTGAACAGACCTTGTAACTCGTACCGAAGTGCTGCCAGATCGAGATTTGAATGTAAACTGTTATAAATCAATACAGAAAGGTGCTTAAAGTGATTTGAAAGCTGTTTCTACGTTAATTACTTGTTTTCCGCACCTGTAATTGACGAAAACTCCTCTGAGCGACTCGTTCGGGTCGAAACACGATCCTACAAGTGGTATCAGAGCTTCAGGAGGAGGAGTTCTCCAGAGAATAGCTGGAATTCATCAAGTTTTCTTACTTCTACACTTTCTTTCTTCAGTACAGATAGTTTCACCGGTCAAAATCAGCTCAAAATCTCAAGGATTGTGCATAATAGAATATAGACAAACCCTGGAAAGTTTGATGTTAAAATTCACATTAAAAGTGACCTAAAAATGCTCGTGAATAGGTTCCGCTTTTCTGTCATTATTAGAGGTTCGCTCTTTAGGTCCGCTTATAAGATCAGGTTTGTTGTAGTTCCGCTCTAGAGGTCCGCTCATAGGGACTTGATTGTTGAGGGTTTGCTCCAGAGGTTTGCTTTTAGAGACATATTGTGTATAGGTCCGCTTCAAATTGCATGTAAGGTCCGCTTCAGTGAACAACAAACAGATCCGCTCTTGTGATCATCCAGTGGTTCGCTTATCCGTACTTAGTTGGTCCGCTCGTTTGAACCAAGTAGTTCCGCTCGTTTGAACATCACATAGGTCCGCTCGGTTGAACATCACATAGGTCCGCTCGTTTGAACATCACATAGGTCAGCTCGGTTGAACATCACATAGGTCCGCTTATTTGACCTTGGGTACTTTCGCTTTTCTGTCACATCTTCAGAGATCCGCTTATTTGAACAACTCTGGTCCGCTTTTAAGGCTGTTGTGAAAATTGTTATAAATTTGAAAATGGACGAAGAATTTTTCAACGCATTCGCTACTCCGGTTACACAGATCACTTTTGCACTAAATACAATGCTCGAGAACGAAACGGGTACAATGCAAAAACCACCCAAACTCATGAACATAGAAGAATTTAAAGGTTGGGAAGGTCGTTTTGAGAATTGGGTACAAGCTAATTACCTAGATGCTTGGGAATGTGTCGAGACAAAATGAAGAGCCTGTTCCGATAAAAGATCTAAGTACTGATGCTAGAAAGAAGTACAAAGATGAGAAAATGATGCTAAGTCTTCTTCAACAAGCAGTAAAAGAGGATATTATGGTGCTTTTGCAACACAATGGAACTTCATATTCGATTTGGAAAGCTTTAAGGTCAAAGTTTTGTGGTAGTGAAGAAATGGTCAAAAGCAAGAAATCACTTCTAAAGAAAGAATTTGATCTATTTCGCGGATTAAAGAATGAAAGTACAAGAGAGATTATCGAAAGATACTGCAATTTGCTTGCTAACATGAAGAGATTGAGTATTGAGAAAAACAATGAAGAGTTGATCGAAAAACTTGCTGATGCTTTGCCATATGAGACTTGGGGAACATATCTTATGATGCTCAGAAACAAGAAAGGTTTTAGCAATTTGACACTCAGCAAGTTCATTGAAAAGATCGAAGCTCAAGAAATGGAACAACGAAAGATTATTCGAATGAACGACTTCGATGGTGAACAAGATATTGGGTTGTATTACAAAGCAGGGGTGAATGAAAAGCCTACAAATTTATCTCTAAAAATAGAAACTGCTTACAATGCCAAGAATTCTTCTGGAAGTTCATCATCAGGATCAAACAGCAAAACGAATTTCTCATCATTTCCATCTTTTGATCCAAATGTTTCAACAACAAGAAATGGCAAAAAGTTTCAATGCAACATTGTGTTGAACATTGAAAATGATCAGGAATATTTTGAAGAGTTAGCAAAAAGCCATATGTCTTTATTGGGAATTGTTCTTGAATCTTATGGTAGTTTTGTTGCAGGTCGAATCGGGAATCCAATGCTGACAAAGGAAGATTACGACCAGATCGATGCTGAAGAGATGGAACTGATAGACATAAAATGGTGCTTGGCCAGCGTGTTGAGGAGAGCTGAGAAATTCAAGCAAATCACTGGAAGAGATGATCTTCGTGAGGCTGGTACTTCTACTTTAGGTTTTGACAAATCTAAAGTCACTTGTTTTCGTTGCAGGGAGAAAGGTCACTTCAAGAGGGAGTGCAAAAACCGCGAAGCAAGTGGAGCTCAAAATCCATTCAACAACAATAATGATTACTATCGAAAGGCCATCTACCATCAAGTTGCTCAACAACCGTCTCAACAACATCAACATCAAGCACAAACTGCACATGGAATGCACATTATTGAAGACTCTGGAAAGAGAGCTTGTGCGGTTAATCAAGATTCTTCAAAGAGAGCTGATGGTAGTGCATTGATAATAAATCAAGATGATGAAAAGTTACCTGAAGGATTTAGCTGGGAAAATTTCACATGGGATAATTATGTTCCAGATCAAACTCAAGCCCATAAAGTTTTTGTAGCTCGAGTTGAAGAAGATAGTGATGATGATCGTGAGTATTGGGCGAGAAAATTCAAAGCTGATATGAAATTGATTGCTGAAAGTGATAGTGAAGATGAAAAGATTAAAAAGAAGAAGAAAAAGGTCAAGACTCCAGTGAGCAGTGATGACGAAGAAATTCCAGTGATCAAAAGGAAAGTAAAGGTTGAAGTTGCAAAGTTCAAAGTTGATGAAGAAGTTGATGCAAAGAAGATTCCAGTGAAGTGTGAAAACTGTGAAGCTGTGAAGAAGCAGAACAGCACATTGATCTATAATTTGAACAGTTTGAAGGAATCTTACGATGTACTGAACAAAGCAATGAACCAATACAATCAAACAAGTGAAGAACAAGCAACAGCAATGAAAACACTTCAAGGAGCTTTTATGACGAAACAAAAAGTGGTGAACAGCTACATTGAGAAGTGTGCTATGCTAGAACAAAAGCTGGAGTTGCAAAGAATTGAAACTGAAAGAGTAAACCGTTTATTGAAAAGTTACTCATGTACTTCTTATGTCATTGACAGGATTTATCCAACTGTTGAAGGCATGAAGGCATTTGAAGAGGATGAAGTAACTGAAGAAAAGAATGTTGAAAAAGTGACTGAAGAAAAGACTCCAGAAAAGAAGAAAAAGAAAAAGACTGACAAGATGGATTCTGGTAAGAAACAAGATGTCGGTTATAACAAATGTCCACCTCCGTTAGAAAATGGATATTTGCCCAGGAATCCAAATCAGGAAAGAGACGAAAAAGCAACAAACTTACAATGGGAGTCGGAGTCGTCAGTCAATTTGCCAGAAAACATAGATGTTACGTTTACATCATCTGACACTGATCATGAGTCTGAGTTAATAAAGAAAGTTGTCGATCAGGTGTTGGATAAAGATGAAACTGAGGAGTCAAAGTTGGAGTCAAACTCAGAGTCAAAGTCAGAGTCAGAGTCAAAGTCTGGTTCTGAAAGTTCGAGTTCGACAGTCAATAGTCCAAAATCTTCAGTTAAAAGGGTTTACAATAAAGAATTCCTGTTATCAAAATCTAATTTGAGTAACGAAACATTCAAAGTTGCATATACATTGAATGATTCCGACAAATTATATTCTGATGAGGAATTTCCAATAAGAGGTGTCAAAACTGAATTGATCAAAAAGGTTTTTAAACTAACAGAAATTAATATTTCTGAAATAAAAGATTTAAATCTTAATGGTAAACCTAAATTTTACACCTCAAGAGTACAACAAAGATTAAACAAGAAAAAATGTTACAGTTCTGGTTCTGGTTTTCACAAGAAACCAAACCCTAACTGTAATTTCAAAAAGAAAGGTCTTGGATTTATTCCAACAGAAAAACAGAAAAATGAAAAATATGTTCGTGATTTTAAAGCAAAGATGACATTTGTTTCAGGTACATCAGCAGAAGAAGAAGAAGAAAAGAAAGAATTCTGGAGACAATCGAACAAAGAATTCCTTGCAAAGAAGCAAGAAGAGATGAAATTTGCTGATCAGATGAAAGATACGAGAATCTGTTTCCAATGCAACACTGTTGGACATATTGCCAGAGATTGTTCAAAGGCAATACAATCAAAACAGGGAGTTTTTCGTAAACAAAAAGAGAAAGTGATTGAGTTTGAACCACCAATTGACCGAACCAAATTATTCAAAAATTCTACATTTGAAATTGGTGAATGTTCAAACAAGTTTTACAAGAAAAGAGCTCAATCTGACAACCAGAAATGGGTTGTAAAAAGGTCTGGTGGTAGCTCTAGCGATGATTCTGATAGGTCGAAATCAGAGGAGCTATCTTTTGGCGATGAATCTGATTCCATAAAATCAGATGAGCCACAGGTTGAGGTAAAAGGAGAAAAATCAGTTCTGACTGTGGATGATGATAATTTTCCACCACTTCGAGCTGAATATTTAAAATAGAAAATTGGTAAAGTTGAGATATCAAATCAATTTTATGATGATAACAAGGTTTTTGATGTTGAAAAAGCCTTTAACCCCACTGTGAAACACATTTTTGGTAAAATGATTGATCGAAAAGTCAAAGGGGTTAAAGAGTTTTACGAGAAGAAGATGCAGAAAGATAAAGTTGAACCATCCCTAGTTTGTGACTGGGATGGTACATACTATGAACAGTAAGTCTGTGGACTTGCCGAAGATCCCAAGTTGGTAATCGTGGATTATGAATCGGCATCATTCTTTGTATTTGATTGTGTTTTTGGTACAAGTGGTAAATCAGGGACATTAATTTGTACTTGATTTTCTACAAGTGGTTGAAGACAAAATGATGAACCACATCCCCAACTTTACAAATGGTAAAAACAAACTTATTTTTCGGAAAAATCATTTTGATTAAAACAAACTTAAGTGTTTTGAAATCTTAATGAGAAAATGGTTTGTTGAAAGGGGGAGTTCTGATTGTTTATGCCAAGTGAATGGGGATTTGAAGCAATTTGATATCGGTTGTCACTTTATTGTACAGTTTGATTTCATATTTCCTAAAATGTGTTTGCATTTTAGGGGGAGTAAGAAATTTTAGAAAATCCAAAAACATTTGAAAATTTGAAAAAAGACAAAAATATGATAAAATGAAAAATGAGTTTTTGTTGCATAAAAGAGGAAATGATAGTACATCAGTGGACGATCACAACATGCTAAAGAATTGGAAAGTTAAAAGTGATAAACGGTCTCACTGATGATGTGCCAGTAGGTTTTTGCACATTTAGTAGATTGTGACGAGATATAAACCTAAATTTCAAACTTGCTTATATCGTGGGGAACATCTCTCAGATATATGGGTAACCCCCGAAATCTTGTTTGAAAGGTCCCTCTTTCTAAGATACTAGGTCTTTATACTCAGTGATATCTGGGGTATTATCCCGGGACTTCTGATTTTGCGGAAGCAATGGCCTAGTCCCCGGAGAATATTTTCCGCATGCTTGAAACATAGCGCCGCCCTCAGCAAATTGATGAAACAATAAAATTGATAGTCATTGCTGTTGTAAAAAAGATCCTCTAAAGGGGACCCACCATAAGTCGAAGCCGTCATCTCTCTGCGTATCGAAAGATCGACCTGAGCTCTCACGGCCCTCGCATTTTAACCCCTTACAGATATCATCTGTGGTATACTCACCTGTAAGACTGAATATTGGGATCTGGATACGAGAGTATATTTTGAGGTGGGACACGCGATTAAGTGCTTAAGACATTAATCTGTATCTCGAAGCAGTTGAACTTTGTGTGAAAATTTAAGTGGACCAGTATACTGACAATCTAAGTGAATCGTTTAGAACTTAAAATGTTTAAAGCTTAACGGTGTTAGTGATATGTCTCACAACTGATATGATCCTCTTACATAAACTCACAAAAATATTGTCTGTAAGTATTTCATTTCTGCATTCTTTTGTTTTACATGTGGTGTTAGTTATTATCTTTCAGAAAATACAAAAAGATTTTAGTGTGTTTTAGCATAAATTTTGAAAAAGTCAAAAAGATTTTCGACGACTGATATTGAATAGCTGATTTTCAAAATTCCAAGTGCTAAACATGATGAACAGTTGGTTTGGGAGATTGTGTTTGTTTTGATAAGAAAAATGATACTGTTTCAAGTGGTTCATCAGTATGAAATTATTTGATTTGTTCATGATCTTCAAGTGGTGTCTATATGCTTAAATGTTTATCATAAAACTTATGTTTGTGGTAGAGTGTTATGCAGGAAATGTCAACATTTGAGGGGGAGTGCATGTTGATAATGATGAACTTAAAGATGTCAACATAAAAGAGAAAGAAATGAAGATAGAGAGAGAGAAGCCCAGAGACTGATCAAGACTGAAGGTGCGAAGACACGACATTGTCAAAGACTCGATGGACGACTCCATTAACATCTGAGGGGGAGTTTGTTGGTGCACTACATCTGTTGACTTCGTCTTGGATCAAGTCTTAGTCTTAAATTGTTAGATCAGGGCACGTTTTACGAGAAAACAAGATATTGTATGTGTGTTTAGAGATAGGTTCGCTTATAGTGACATAGGGAGGTCCGCTTTTATGTCAAACATTTAGGTCCGCTTATGTGTACAATGGAGGTTCGCTTATTCGTACATGTCCATTGGAGCGAACCTCATGGCACTATATATAGTCTCATAAGCGAACCAGTAGAGAACAGACCTTGTAACTCGTACCGAAGTGCTGCCGGATCGAGATTTGAATGTAAACTGTTATAAATCAATACAGAAAGGTGTTTAAAGTGATTTGAAAGCTGTTTCTACGTTAATTACTTGTTTTCCGCACCTGTAATTGACGAAAACTCCTCTGAACGACTCGTTCGGGTCGAAACACGTTCCTACAATTCTTCACCAAATTGCAATATCTTTCAATAACCTGCTTGGTGTTTTCAGTTCTTAATCCACGGAATAGATCAAATTCTTTCTTCAAAAGTGACTTTTTGTTTTTGATCATCTCGTGACTACCAAGAAATTTTGATTCTAATTCTGTCCATATCGAATGTGCACTACCGTTGTGTTGAAGTAAAATCAAGATGTCTTCTTTAATTGCTTGCTGCAAGAGACTAACCATCAATTTTTCATCTTTGTATTTCTTTTTCTCCTCAATACTCAGATTTCTAATTTCAATTTTCACTCCATCGTTCTTGACCGGTCTACTTGTCACACCCCCAAATTCCACCTTGCGGAGTATCACTGCTTGGAGGCGTGACATGACCAGGATCGAGCCACCAATCATATTGAACAGTGTAATTAAGTAAATAAAACCAACCACAATACAATTGGTGACCAAAAGGAAGTAACCAACATTTTAAGTTAACAGCCGAAGCATAAAACGTAAATTCAAAACATAAGTTCCATAGTTCATAAGTTTAAAGTCCAAAACGTAGGTTTAATAAGTTCATAAGGATTAAATGTTTAGCACGGGACATAACATCCATATTCCACAACGACTTCCTCCTTGTGCAAGCTCCAAAGCATCTAACGACCTGTAAGGCATGTAACAACGAGTCAACAACAAAGTTGAGTGAGTTCACTGTTGGTTGTTTAGTTTTAAGATGTTTCTGAAAACATGGTTTGTCTTTCATTGGCTTAATTGCCGTGGGGGTTACCCCATAGTTGATAGTATGTTTAACCAGTTCCTTTTATTACCCAAACCATATCCATAATCAGTGGGGCCTTCCCCATGTGAACCACTAGACCGTTACCATATCGACAACTGACGAACAATAGTTGTGCCCTACGTCAATGTCTATCATCATTGACAGTTTGCCATAGTCCATTAGTACACGCCCGTCCGAACGGCACGGTGTGAGGTTTGTTAAACCTAATAGCGCTATTAACTAATGACCCGCTCGCCATCGGCCTCGGCGATTAAGTCGATATAAAATGAGGGACTTAATGATAGAGTTTTTGTCTAGTAAGTTTTTAGGTTGTTGTCCTACCCAAGGAGGACGAACGTACGTATTCTACCCAAGGAGAATACACAGGATTAATATTGGCATCCTACCTATGGAGGATGGCGGTACATATCCTACCCAAGGAGGATATGTAGGTTCCATTTTAGTTTCTTAACCCATTCCCAAACCACCGGGAATCCCATGCCTTGTAGAAAGTGTGTGAACTCACCTTGGTTTGCTCGGTTAGATTAGTTACTTTAATAATCCGAAATCAATCACGTCCTAATAAGATACATATAACAATCAGTTTCTTGTGCATGCATAACACGTATCCTACGTATGATTTATCTACTCATTACTTCTATTACGTACCACACCATTCTAATGTCAGGGTACTTTGTTAAGTTATATTATTTTACCCTAAAATAATATAACTATCTCACAAAATAAACAAGTATTCCACACAAGTGTCCTAGTATAAAAATATATATTCTAAATATATATATTTACCCAGTTTTATTTACAAAAACCAACCTCCGACACTTTGTATTTTCGTCACAAATATTATGGCGAAGTTTATATTCGAAACACAAGTTATAAAATATACTTGTAACACTTGTTTAGAAAAATATTTTCTAAGTGTTGGAATTTTAGAAAATTTCGCCAGAGTTTCCTTTGTAAATGGAGGCGTCCATGCTTATTAGCATATCATTTTCTTTTCAAAAATTTATCCAAACAATTCTCAATCAACAATATACAATCTCTACTTACCAATCTTGTTAAAAACAAGTATAAACTACCAACTCATGAACTTGAAGATTTATAAAAATGTGTAGTAACTTACTAGTGTTTTTAGTAAGTCTTGTTACCCTTTAATTTGAGGTTGATTCTTTAAAAACTCCATTTTTAAAGAATATGGATCTTTACAACTTATGTTCATATTTTCCAAAAATACTTCTACATGTATTTTTCTTGTTACACATGTGCTTCTTAACTTTGTTAACCACTAAAAATGATGTTTATTTATGTAAGAACCAAGATTTAGTAAAACTTGTATTTTTAACTTGGTTTCTTGGTAAATCATACTTGAAACATTTAAATTTTAAAGACTTTAAACTTACTTGTTCATCATTTTACAAGAAACATCATATTTATTCAAGTTCATGACTTTTTGTGAGGATAATTCATAACTTTCAACATGTTCATCCTCTCATCTTGCTAGATTATGTTTTTAATCATGATCTAGCAAGACTACATGATGATCAACATCATTTCTACAAACAATCAACAATCAACAAGTATATCAACACTAAACAACATGATTTCTTCATAACTTTAGCTTATGTTCATGTTTCAAGTTCAAGTTTCTTAGTGTTCTTTAAGTTTATCATCATGTAACCTACTTTAACCACTTAAATAATGTGAAATATGAAGTGTAGGATGTTCTTACCACTAGCTCAAGGCTAGGGATGTTCAAGAGAAGAAATGAGGTGGTTAATAGCAAACGAAGAAGGTCTTTAAACTTCCGAAAGCTCCTAGCTCCTTTACTATGCTTCTAACACCTTTGGATGTGTATGGATTGAATGAGAAGTGAATGAAAGTGATGGATGTGTGGGTGATGATGTTCGGCCGAGACCAAAGAGAAGGGAAGAAGAAGAGTGGTGTGTTGGTTTGTGAAGAATGAGAAACTTATGTTCCTTTGGTCACTTATATCATCTTCCAACATATTATAATCTAATGGGTAATGTGTTATAAAAAGTTAGGGACAAGATCCATTTTAATAATCAAATAAAATCCTTGGTAGGGGCCCACTTCATAACCGTAAGGTGGGGGGGGGGGGGGTTCTAGTTGGGTTTCAACTAGTTAGTTGGTGATCTAGGTTGAAATCAAATGTTAAGTTAGTGCTTTAGGTGTGTCATGTAATATATAGTGTGTTAGGGTGTTCGGGGACCATAACTAGCTTAGAAAAATAAAAACAAGGCTTCTAGCATTATTTTGGTGTTCCGGGTAATGTCCGGTTGTTCGGTTTGATACCATTCCGTTAAAGTGCTAAGTTATCCCGTTTAGTGTCCTATATATATCTTTTTGTAACATTTTTAATTCCCAATACTTAGGAAGGCATACAGGACTATTTAGTCAATTTTCTACACAAGGCTAGTATGTTAAAAAAAAAAGCACATGTAAGTATGACACAGAAATCAGAAGGCAGTTAAGTAATTCAGCACCGACATCAAGCACTTTAATTAACATTAATGAATCGTATGGATACATGTAAGTATGAGGGTTGTCACATTCTCCCCCTGTTAAGAGAATTTCGTCCCGAAATTTAGCACGTGGTTACTGAGGAAGCTAGTTAAGGTGCGTTGGTTTCCTGGTTTTTCTAGGGTGTCACGTCATCCCCCCGTTGGTTTGGAATTTCGTCCCGAAATTCTGCAGTAGCTTCAGTCTCAGTAGTGGTTGCACTTTTCTTAAACAGCTGGGGATACTTGAGTTTCATTTGGTCTTCTCGTTCCCAGGTATACTCTGGGCCACGACGGGAATCCCAACGAACTCGGACAAGAGGTATTCTGGTACGCTTGAGAATCTTAACATCTCGATCAGTAATCTCTACTGGTTCCTCGACGAATCGCAGCTGGTCGTCGATAGTGAGCTCCTTGAGAGGAACTATGAGGGTCTCATCTGACAGACACTTTTTCAGATTTGACACGTGGAATACGTTGTGAACTCCGCTGAGTTCTTCAGGTAGATTCAACTTGTAGGCGACTTTGCCAATTTTCTCAATGATTTCGAATGGTCCGACATAACACGGATTTAGTTTGCCTCGTTTGCCAAAATGAACTACACCTTTCCAAGGTGAGACTTTTAGTAGCACCTGATCCCCAACCTGGAACTCGAGTGGTTTCCTTCGCTAATCAGCATAGCTTTTCTGACGGTCACGTGCTGCCGCCATTCGTTGTCGTATCTGAGCAATCCTTTCGGTTGTATCTACTACAAGTTCTGGGCCTGTGATTTGATTGTCGCCAACCTCTGCCCAACAAAGAGGTGATCGGCACTTCCGTCCGTACAATGCCTCGAACGGAGCGGCCTGGATACTGGTGTGGTAACTGTTGTTATACGAAAACTCCACTAACGGGAGATGCTTTTCCCAGCCATTACCAAAATCGATTACACATGCCCTAAGCATGTCTTCAAGGGTTTGGATGGTGCGTTCAGATTGCCCATCCGTCTGCGGATGATATGTCGTGCTCATGTCTAAACGAGAGCCAAAGGACTTGTGCATAGCTTGCCACAGTTCCGATGTAAAACGTGAGTCACGATCCGAAATGATGGAGGTTGGCACTCCGTGCCTTGATACTACTTCCTTTAGGTAGATGTCTGCTAGAGTAGAAAACTTTTCGGTTTCCTTGATAGCCAAGAAGTGTGCAGACTTAGTCAATCGATCCACGATCACCCAGATGGTATCATTTCCGCGTTGAGATCTAGACAGGCCAGTAACGAAATCCATGGAAATTTGCTCCCATTTCCATTTAGGTATCTCTGGTTGTTGAAGTAGGCCTGATGGTTTCTGATATTCAGTCTTGACTCTAGCACAAGTCAAGCATTTACTGACGTAGGTTGCTATGTGGGCTTTCATGCTAGGCCACCAGTATGTAGTCTTTAGGTCGTGGTACATCTTATCCGAACCAGGATGTACCGAATAACGAGACTTATGTGCTTCATCCATCACAAGCTCGCGTAAGTTTCCATAAAGTGGAACCCAGATGCGCCCGTTAACATAGTAGGCGCCGTCTTCCTTTTGTTCTAACTGTTTCCTTGATCCTCGCAGGGACTCAGCCCTGATGTTTTCTGCTTTCAGTGCTTCAACCTGAGCATCCCGAATTTGAGCGGGAAGGTTAGAGTGAATGGTAAGCTGTAACGCACGTACTCACTTAGGTATAGTATCCTTTCGACTGAGGGCGTCGGCCACAACATTGGCTTTGCCCGGATGATACTTGATCGCACATTCGTAATCGTTCAAGAGCTCGACCCATCGGCGTTGTCGCATGTTTAACTCCTTTTGCTTGAAGATATTCTCGAGACTCCTGTGATCGGTGTAAATGGTGTACTTGGTACCGTACAGGTAATGCCTCCATATCTTAAGTGCGAAAACAACTGCTCCCAATTCCAAGTCGTGTGTAGTGTAGTTCCTTTCGTGAACCTTAAGTTGGCGTGATGCGTAGGCAATGACCTTGTCATGTTGCATCAATACGCAACCAAGTCCTTGGATGGAAGCGTCGCAATAAACCACAAAATCATCAGTGCCTTCAGGAAATGAGAGGATAGGCGCGCTACAAAGTCTATCTTTTAAGTGCTGAAATGCGGATTCCTGTGCATCACCCCAACGATAGGTGACACCTTTCTGAGTTAGGGAGGTGAGAGGTTGCGCAATCTTTGAGAAATCCTTGATAAATCTTCTGTAGTAGCCTGCCAAACCCAAGAATTGGCGGATTTCTGTTGGTGTACGGGGTGCAGGCCAGTTCTAGATCGAGTCAACCTTGGATGGATCCACATGAATCCCATCCTTGTTTACTACGTGGCCTAGAAAGTGAACTTCGCGAAGCCAGAAGTCACATTTCGAAAATTTAGCATACAGTTGCTCTACTCGAAGAAGTTCCAGCATAAGTCGTAGATGCTGCTCGTGTTCCTCCTGACTCTTAGAATAGATCAGGATGTCATCAATGAAAACAATAACGAACTTATCCAGGTAAGGTTTGCATACTCGGTTCATGAGATCCATGAAGACCGCAGGTGCGTTTGTCAACCCGAAAGGCATGACCAGAAACTCGTAATGGCCGTAACGAGTTCTGAATGCTGTTTTGGAGACGTCCTCATCTCGGACTCTCAGCTGATGGTAGCCTGACCTTAGGTCAATCTTTGAGTAGAAACTCGACCCTTGCAGCTAATCGAATAAGTCATCAATGCGTGGAAGAGGATAACGATTCATCACGGTCACCTTGTTGAGTTCACGGTAGTCAATACACATTCTGAAGGTACCGTCTTTCTTCTTCACAAATAACACTGGGGCTCCCCAAGGCGAAGAGCTAGGACGTATGAAACCCTTTTCCAAGAGTTCTTGTAGTTGCGTGGACAGTTCTTCAAGTTCTGATGGAGCTAGACGATAAGGTGCACGAGCTATTGGTGCTGCTCCAAGAGCTAGCTCGATTTGAAACTCGACTTGTCGATGAGGCGGAAGACCAGGTAATTCCTCAGGAAATACCTCAGGAAAATCGCGCACAATAGGAATGTCTTCAATTATCTTCTCTTCCATTGATGTGTCAGTAACGAGTGCTAGAATGGCAGTGTGGCCCTTTCGTAAACACTTCTGGGCCTTAAGGAAAGAGATGATGCCCACAACAGCACCACTCTTGTCGCCATGAATTATGAGAGGTTCTTTACCAGGACGAGGGATGCGGGCAATCTTATCGTTGCAAAGAATTTCCGCTTGCTGATGAGATAACCAATCCATCCCAATAACGACGTCGAAACTACCCAGAACGATAGGAATGAGGTCGATAGAAAAGTTCTGACCAGCTAAGACGAGGTTACAACCCTTAAATATGTGTGTGGCCTCGAGACTTTTACCGTTTGCTATCTCTACCGTGTGTTTGGTGGTCAAAAGCGTTGGGGTGCGCTTAAGCATTTGACTAACTTTTAAGGACACATAACTAGTATCGGCACCCGAATCAAATAAAACAGTAACAAAGAAGTCATCCAGAAGAAACTTACCCATCACAACGTTGGGATCATTCCTTGCATCACCCTGACCCAGCACGAAAACACGTCCCCTGGCACCATTGCCATTATTGTTACCCCCGTTGTTGCCTCCATTGTTGCCTCCATTGTTGTTCCCATTTCCTTGGTTGTTGTTGTTCTGATTCTGGTTCAGCTGAGGACAGTTCCTCTTAAAGTGGCCTTCAGCGCCACACTGAAAGCATCCTTTATTGCCCTGCTGTTGCTGCTGCTGGTGGTTCTGTGGAGCTTGTTGTTGTTGTTGGCGATTCTGATTTGCTGGTCGTGCGCCCCTGCAGTCCTTTGCTTCATGGCCAAACTTGTTACACCTCAGACAACGACCCTTGTTGCACTGCCCGCTATGATGCTTGTTGCACCGGTTGCACTTAGGGTGGTTCCCTCGGTATCCACCCTGTCCTTGATTACCAGAAGATTGCTGACCAGGACTCTGGTAGTCATCAGTCTTTCGCTACTGAGACTGAACTGAAGTAGAACCCTTGCCCGAATTTCCATCCCACTTGCGCTTGTTATCACTGGGAGCATCAGTAGTAGTAGCGCTAATATGCTTGGGCAACTTGTTCTGCTCAACTGCCTGATCAGTGAGACGATGAGCCAACTTGATGATTTGCTGAATGGTGCCAAGATTAGCTGAGGTCACGTGGCTTTGAATTTCTGGCACCAAACCCTTAAGGTATAACTCGATACGCTTGATAGGAGGATCCACCATAGTGGGACACAGGATGGCTAATTCGTTCGACCTCTTTGTGTATGCCTCGATTTCAGACCCCGTCATCTTCAGGTTGAAAAAATCTACCTCTAGCTTGTGGATGTCATCACGACTACAGTACTCTTCTTTGATCAGTTCTTTGAAACCGTTCCATGGGGTGGCATTAGCAACCGCCAGCCCTAGCAGTTGAACCTGTGCCTTCCACCAGGTTAACGCAACACCTTCGAGTGTTCCAGTAGCATATTTCACCCTACGATCTTCAGGGCATTCACACATCTCAAAAACAGACTCGAGCTTCTCGAACCAGTGAAGAAGGCCTACAGCTCCTTCTGTGCCGCTGAAAGTACTAGGTCGGCAATCCGTGAATGTTTTGAACATGCACACAGGAGGCTGAGCATGTTGACCTGTTGCGCAAGAATAAAAGACAAGGTTAAGCACGAGGGTTGGTTTGCGAAGGTAGGATCTAAACGTCCTAAGTTGGGTTGATATGGCAGGTTATACCTCCTGCAGGGATAGCTGCGAGTGCCTCAGCAACCCGTTCATTGATCAAAGCCGTCAACTGGGCTTGAGTTAGGTTGATACGTCCTCCGCGTCCGTTCATGATCTTCACAACGAAGCAACGTAAGTGAGAAAAGTGTCGCGAAAGTGCGTAAGCGTGGGATAACAGGAGAGAGTAAGCACACAAGGTTCAAATAGCAGTTATCACGTTAACTGGTGCACAGTGTGAACTATCTAACCGACAATATAAACATAAATCATACCACTTATTGTGTCGAGTCTTGCACGTGGAGCGAAGCGTCGTTGTGGATCGTTGAGCATTGTACAGGTTATTGTCTGGTTTTATCAAAAAGCTTTCCCCTTTTTAAAACCAAGTTCACTATAACCAATGGCTCTGATACCAATCTGTCACACCCCCAAATTCCACCCTGCGGAGTATCACCGCTTGGAGGCGTGACATGACCAGGATCGAGCCACCAATCATACTGAACAACGTAATTAAGTAAATAAAACCAACCACAATATAATTGGTGACCAAAAGGAAGTAACCAACATTTTAAGTTAACAGCGGAAGCATAAAACGTAAGTTCAAAACATAAGTTCCATAGTTCACAAGTTTAAAGTCCAAAACCTAGATTTAATAAGTTCATAAGGATTAAATGTTTAGCACGGGACATAACATCCATATTCCACAACGACTTCCTCCTTGTGCAAGCTCCAAAGCATCTAACGACCTGTAAGGCATGTAACAACGAGTCAACAACAAAGTTGAGTGAGTTCATTGTTGGTTGTTTAGTTTTAAGTTGTTTCCGAAAACATGGTTTGTCTTTCGTTGGCTTAATTGTCGTGGGGGTTACCCCATAGTTGAAAGTATGTTTAACCAGTTCCTTTTATTACCCAAACCATATCCATAATCAGTGGGGGCTTCCCCATGTGAACCACTAGACCGTTACCATATCGACAACTGACGAACAATAGTTGTGTCCTACGTCAATGTCTATCATCATTGACAGTTTGCCATAGTCCATTAGTACACGCCCGTCCGAACGGCACGGTGTGAGGTTTTTTTAACCTAATAGCGCTATTAACTAATGACCCGCTCGCCATCGGCCTCGGCGATTAAGTCGATATAAAATGAGAAACTTAATGATAGAGTTTTTGTCTAGTAAGTTTTAAGGTTGTTGTCCTACCCAAGGAGGACGAACGTACATATTCTACCCAAGGAGAATACGCAGGATTAATATTGGCATCCTACCTATGGAGGATGGCGGTACATATCCTACCCAAGGAGGATATGTAGGTTCCATTTTAGTTTCTTAACCCATTCCCAAACCACCGGGAATCCCATGCCTTGTAGAAAGTGTGTGAACTCACCTTGGTTTGCTCGGTTAGATTAGTTACTTTAATAATCAGAAATCAATCACGTCCTAATAAGATACATATAACAATCAGTTTCTTGTGCATGCATAACACGTATCCTACGTATGATTTATCTACTCATTACTTCTATTACGTACCACACCATTCTAATGTCAGGGTACTTTGTTAAGTTACATTATTTTACCCTAAAATAATATAACTATCTCATAAAATAAACAAGTATTCCACACAAGTGTCCTAGTATAAAAATATATATTCTAAATATATATATTTACCCAGTTTTATTTACAAAAACCAACCTCCGACACTTTGTATTTTCGTCACAAATACTATGGCGAAGTTTATATTCGAAACACAAGTTATAAAATATACTTGTAACACTTGTTTAGAAAAATATTTTCTAAGTGTTGGAATTTTAGAAAATTTCGCCAGAGTTTCCTTTGTAAATGGAGGCGTCCATGCTTATTAGCATGTCATTTTTTTTCAAAAATTTATACAAACAATCCTCAATCAACAATATACAATCTCTACTTACCAATCTTGTTAAAAACAAGTATAAACTACCAACTCATGAACTTGAAGATTTATAAAAATGTGTAGTAACTTACTAGTGTTTTTAGTAAGTCTTGTTACCCTTTAATTTGAGGTTGATTCTTTAAAAACTCAATTTTTAAAGAATATGGATCTTTACAACTTATGTTCATATTTTCCAAAAATACTTCTACATGTATTTTTCTTGTTACACATGTGCTTCTTAATTTGTTAACCACTAAAAATGATGTTTAATTATGTAAGAAGCAAGATTTAGTAAAACTTGTATTTTTAACTTGGTTTCTTGGTAAATCATACTTGAAACATTTAGATTTACAAGACTTTAAACTTACTTGTTCATCATTTTACAAGAAACATCATATTTATTCAAGTTCATGAATTTTTGTGAGGATAATTCATAACTTTCAACATGTTCATCCTCTCATCTTGCTAGATTATGTTTTTAATCATGATCTAGCAAGACTACATGATGATCAACATCATTTCTACAAACAATCAACAATCAACAAGTATATCAACACTAAACAACATGATTTCTTCATAACTTTAGCTTATGTTCATGTTTCAAGTTCAAGTTTCTTAGTGTTCTTTAAGTTTATCATCATGTAACCTACTTTAACCACTTAAATAAGGTGAAATATGAAGTGTAGGATGTTCTTACCACTAGCTCAAGGCTAGGGATGTTCAAGAGAAGAAATGAGGTGGTTAATAGCAAACGTAGAAGGTCTTTGAACTTCCGAAAGCTCCTAGCTCCTTTACTATGCTTCTAACACCTTTGGATGTGTATGGATTGAATGAGAAGTGAATGAAAGTGATGGATGTGTGGGTGATGATGTTCGTCCGAGACCAAAGAGAAGGGAAGAAGAAGAGTGGTGTGTTGGTTTGTGAAGAATGAGAAACTTATGTTCCTTTGGTCACTTATATCATCTTCCAACATATTATAATCTAATGGGTAATGTGTTATAAAAAGTTAGGGACAAGATCCATTTTAATAATCAAATAAAATCCTTGGTAGGGGCCCACTTCATAACCGTAAGGTGGGGGGGGGGGGTTTCTTGTTGGGTTTCAACTAGTTAGTTGGTGATCTAGGTTGAAATCAAATGTTAAGTTAGTGGTTTAGGTGTGTCATGTAATATATAGTGTGTTAGGGTGTTCGGGGACCATAACTAGCTTAGAAAAATAAAAACAAGGCTTCTAGCATTATTTTGGTGTTCCGGGTAATGTCCGGTTGTTCGGTTTGATACCATTCCGTTAAAGTGGTAAGTTATCCCGTTTAGTGTCCTATATGTATCTTTTTGTAACATTTTTAATTCCCAACACTTAGGAAGGCATACAGGACTATTTAGTCAATTTTCTACACAAGGCTAGTATGTTAAAAAAAAAGCACATGTAAGTACGACACAGAAATCAGAAGGCAGTTAAGTAATTCAGCACCGACATCAAGCACTTTAATTAACATTAATGAATCGTACGGATACATGTAAGTATGAGGGTTGTCACATTCTCCCCCTGTTAAGAGAATTTCATCCCGAAATTTAGCACGTGGTTACTGAGGAAGCTAGTTAAGTTGCGTTGGTTTCCTGGTTTTCCTGGGGTGTCACACTACTATATTGAGATTCAGTATGTACCCAAGCATCTAAGTGTCAACTAGTTAGTTGGTGATCTAGGTTGAAATCAAATGTTAAGTTAGTGGTTTAGGTGTGTCATGTAATATATAGTGTGTTAGGGTGTTCGGGGACCATAACTAGCTTAGAAAAATAAAAACAAGGCTTCTAGCATTATTTTGGTGTTCCGGGTAATGTCCGGTTGTTCGGTTTGATACCATTCCGTTAAAGTGATAAGTTATCCCGTTTAGTGTCCTATATGTATCTTTTTGTAACATTTTTAATTCCCAACACTTAGGAAGGCATACAGGACTATTTAGTCAATTTTCTACACAAGGCTAGTATGTTAAAAAAAAGCACATGTAAGTACGACACAGAAATCAGAAGGCAGTTAAGTAATTCAGCACCGACATCAAGCACTTTAATTAACATTAATGAATCGTACGGATACATGTAAGTATGAGGGTTGTCACATTCTCCCCCAGTTAAGAGAATTTCGTCCCGAAATTTAGCACGTGGTTACTGAGGAAGCTAGTTAAGTTGCGTTGGTTTCCTGGTTTTCCTGGGGTGTCACACTACTATATTGAGATTCAGTATGTACCCAAGCATCTAAGTGATATGCTTGAACCCAGTTTTCAAAACGATCGGTCCATCCACTGTACTCCTCAATACTCATCAACTTAGGCGGTTTTTGCGTAGTGCCCGTTTCACTTTCTAGCATCGTGTTCTGAGTAATAGTAATCGGGCTAGCAAAAGCGTTGCAGAACTCGTTTTCCATGATTCGGTTCTCAAAATATCACAAACACAACTTGTTCAAACGAAATGGATATGCTTCAAACGAAATGAAATCAACTCTTCAAATGAAATGAAGTTTGACACGAAATGCTTTTCAAGTGAAATGACCTCCTTCAAGCGAAATGGACTCCTACACGCGAAATGAACCTCACACGAAATGAACTTTCAAGCGGAATGAATCTTTGGTGCGAAATGGCACTTTGGTATGAAATGAAGCCTGTTTCGTACGAAATGGAAATCTAAAGTACTGTTTCAAGTGAAATGGTCTTTGAAGCGAAATGAAGGTCTATTTCGTGCGAAATAAATTGCAAGTTCAAACGAAATGATATCAATTTCGTGCGAAATGAATCTTTCGGACAGTTTTTGAACAATTTGATCAAGTTTTACTCCGAATTAAGATCTGATTCTTTCAAGGGTTTGTTAAAACACTGTTTCGCACGTTATATGTGAAATTCAAGCCATTTTATCCATGAAAACTTGTTAATTTTGAAAAATTGTGTAAAAGGAGGTGTAGAAATCAGAAATTCAGCTGAAAATGGTAAGAACTCTTCCTCCGGAGCTCTGATACCACTTGTAGAATCATTTGAATGACCCGATGAGTCATTCAGAAGAGAACTCGTCCAATACGAAAGGTGGAAACAGACGTATCGGAGTTATTTCAGTTGAATTGCACAGAAAATCACTTTAAACTGTCTCTGTATTGATATCAGATCGTTTTACAATGCTGGAGACACTTCGGCAGAGCTTCGCTACCGGAATCGAAAATCGTTACAAATGAAATGGTCAAGGCACATATATATAGGCAGCTGATTTCGTACGAAATGGGCAAAACCCATTTCATGCGAAATTGGCTTGTTCCATTTCGTGCGAAATGATCAAATTCACATGTTCTTCGTTTTTCGTGCCCTGATCTTTCTAATCTAATACAAGACTCGAAACAAGACGAAGTCGACAGACATATGCACCAACACAAGTGATACTTCTCCCAATTTAGCATTAGCTTCGTCTCGACACACCTCTTTAACATCCTCTCAAAATTCTTCAAACCTCATCGAACGAGTTACCATATACCAAAAAATCGTCCACGAAAACCTCCATGGAACTCTCAATCATATCCTGAAATATACAACCATGCACCGCTGAAAGGTAGCTGGAGTGTTACACAGCCCAAATGGCATGCGTCGGTACGCATAGGTGCCATAGGGGCATGTGAAGGTGGTCTTATATTGATCCTCCGGGGCGATGGGGATCTAGAAGTACCCAGAAAAACCGTCGAGAAAACATTAGAATTGTTAACCCACGAGACGCTCCAACATTTGATCGTTGAAGGACAATGGGAAGTGGTCTTTTCGGGTGGCATCATTCAACTTTCGGTAGTCGATGCACACATGCCAACCCGTGACCGTGCGCAAAGGGATAAGCTCATTCTTGGAATTCATGACAACGGTCATCCCTCCCTTATTAGGGACAACCTGAGTGGGACTAACCCATGGCGAATCTGAGATGGGATTTATCATCCCGACATCTAGGAGTTTCAGAACCTCCTTCTTCACTACGTCTTGCATATTGGGGTTGAGGCGCCTTTGGGGTTGCACCACCAGTTTGAAATCATCCTCCATGAGTATCCAGTGAGTGTAATAAGAAGGGCTTATGTCCTTAATGTCGGACAACCTCCATGCAATGGCCTCTTTGTTGGCCTTCAACACCTCCAACAACCTCAACTTCTCTCCTTCCTCCAACTTTGATCAGATGATAACGGGTAGCTTGGAACCCTCCCCTAGAAAAGCGTATTCTAAATGAGATGGAAGGACCTTAAGCTCTAAGGGTGGGGGTTAGGTGGTGTCAACACTAACGGTTAACGCTTCAGGAATCAAAGGAATCCCCTCAACTTCTACTTCATCCACCCTCAACGACTCCTCCTCTACCTTCTCTCCTCCTACTAAGTCGGCACCACTAATGTACTCTAGACAATGGTCAACACATGAGACGAAGGAGTTCAAGAATTATATGGAATGGCAAGGACCACTATAGTCATCGGAACCACTCGGGTGGTTCATGGAACGATCTATCTCAAAGGTGATTCTCTCCTCACCGACTCTAAGTGTTATCTTAGCATCGTAAACATCTATAAAGGGCTTTAGCGGTTCGAAAGAACGGACGAACAAGTATGATAGGAACTCTCTCATCCGCTTCCATATCAAGAATGACAAAATCGGCGGGAAAAACAAACTTGTCGACCTTAACAGGGAAATTCTCAACAATACCCATCGGGTATTTCACAGACCGATCGGCTAAGGATAATGTCATACGGGTAGGTGAAAGCTCGCCTAAGTCTAGCTTCTCGTAAAGAGAAAAGGGCATCAAATTGATGCTAGAACCTAGGTCGGCTAAGGCTCTAGTATTAGTGTTGCTACCGAAAAGACATGCAATAGTAAAAATACCGGGATCGGTGAGCTTTTCAGGAAGCTTATTTAGAACGACGGCGGAGCACCCTCCATTCAATGGAACATTCGACAACTCTACCAACTTCTCCTTGTTTCTAAGAAGGTCCTTTAAAAATTTTGCATACTTGGGCATAGATTGGAGTGCCTCAATGGAAGGTAAATTAATCTTCAATTGCTTGAAGATATCTAAGAATTGCCCGTATTCCTTGGAGTACTTTTGGTTCCTAAGACGTGTAGGAAACGGGACACGCGAATGATCTATGAGTGGAGAAGGTCTAATGTCTACAGGTGCTTTCTCTACTTTCTTCTCACCTTGGGGCTCACCGGGCTGTGCGGTACTTGCTGGGCTTAGCTTCGATTGCACTTTGCCGGGAGCCTCCATCTCGATTTCTTCGTCTACAATCTCCTCATCTTCCTCTACTACTCTCTCCTCAACTCTCGGGTTCCCTACGGTTTTGCCACTATGAGTGGTAATGGCTTTGGCATGGGCGTTAGGGTTCGGTTGGGTGTTACCCGCAAACTGACCGGGTAATCTCTCCTCAAGTTTCCTAGACATGTCATACGACCCTTTGAAGATCTTGGAAAGAGGCTTGGTGGTTCTTAAGCATAAGGTCGTGTTTGGTAATGATCTTTTGGGTGGTTTGGTCCTTAACAACTAACTGGCTCTTCATTGCCTCCATCCTCTCAAGGCTACCACCTAAATCATAACTTGGACCCTGAACTGGTTGAACCTGACTACTTGACCCCCCATCTTTGACCTGTCCATTGAACCCCTTATTGAACTGCCCATTTGAACCCCCACCAAAGAATGAACCTTGACCCCTATTTGGATTTTGAGCTAATTGAAAACCAAGGGGACCATTGGAACGAAAATTATTATTATTATTAAAATTGTTATTATCACGCCAATCCGAATTAAAATTATTACCAAACCCACTAGGTTGACCTCTACCTAGACCCCCTCCCATGAAATCGACCTGCTCCTCACCAACTAGCAATGGACACGCATTCATATCATGACTCCCTCGGTAAAACTCACACTTATCAACCTTTGCCTTAAACTCCTTGAGCTCCCTAGTCACGTTTTCCAACACAGCGCCTATACTAGGGTCCATAGTGATATGGTTCACCCCACGGGCGGGTGCACTAGTATTGGCATATGAATTGCCACTTTGATACCGCTGATCAGATCGCGATTGAGATTGGGCAAATGCCTCGAAATGCTCTAAACACTCGGCAATAGTAAGAATACCCATCATATGACCTCCCGCATTAGTGTCAAAACGATCACTAGTCTCTTGGGTGAGACCGTTATAGAATTTTTCACAAAGGGCCCAATCAGAAAGACCATGCTGGGAGCATTGAGCGACTAGGTTTTGAAATCGCTCCCAAGCAAGGTAATAGGGCTCGTCGGGCTCCATGCAGAATGAGTGAATTTTGGCGCGATGACGTGAGGCTTTAGCGGGCGGAAAATATATGTTCAAAAAGGCTTGACGGAGGCCCACCCGAGTGGTAAAAGTACCGGTTGGCTGAGTATCCAACCAAGTAGCCGCACGACCGTCTAGTGAAAAGGGGAAAAGCTGTAAGTAAGTAGGATCATTTGGGGCTCCGTGAAGGCTAAAAGTAGCAAGTATACGAGAGAAACAGTTTATATGGGCAAGGGCATCCTCGTCCTCGCGGCCGTGGGACTGGATGCTATTGGTGATGGCTTGCATGGCATAAGATGGAATTTGCCATGAGTTGTCGTTAACTATGGGTAGAACGGTAATGGGCGAAGCAAGACCAGTGAAGCCTTGGGTGGCTTGTTGATGGACGGTCTGTCTTGCATTGGACATTTGTTCTAAGTGTATGTTATCTGGGGCGCTAGAGGTGCTAGAAGTGGGGCTATCGGTTGGGGAAGCTTTAGGTGATGGTTTAGGTGAATAGGGTGGTGAGGAAAAAGGTGTGGTATCGAAATTAGGAAAATGAGAAGAAGATGAAGTACTAACCTTTGGGCCTTGGCCCAATCGAGATGATGACTCTTTGACTGGTGGCTTCGGCGGCGGTCCGTGCGAGCGCAGATGTGGCATCCACTACAAGCAAAAACCTGAATATGAGAAAAACAGACACTAGTCACTATTGATCCCAGTTTTGGACTTAAAAACTTCTTTTCACGTAATATGGCAAGTGATTTCAGTAAATGTGAAAAAATGTGCGAAAATGGAAATCAGATTTTCAAGAAACAAGACCTACAAAATTATCAAGTTTATATCACTTTGAAACAAAATAGTTTACAAGGTGATTGTAAGATTATTATCTAGTACAAATGAATCTTGAATTTTGTGGGTGAGAGGGCATGCTAAGCTTAACTCATTGTCTTCTGCTTGGTGAGCCTTCTATTTATAGAAGGCTGGGTACATGAATAAACAATTTTTTATTCATGCAATAAGTCTTGCATAAAGTAGCAATTTGACATATTCATTGAATCCAACGTTCAAGTTGCCTTTGTAATCATGATATCCAATAATGTTAAGTTGCTTCGGTCATTGTGGCAGGATAGAGCTGATTTTTAGACAAGTGGGGTATTCATCAGAATTTTTGATAAACCACTTCATCAGAAATTCTGGTGAACAAATCATCAGAAAATCTGATGATCAGAATCGTTAGAAACTGATGATATTTCATCATAAATATAATCATATCCATCAGAAATGACCTTCTCTGATAATCCAATTCAGCTCTTGATCAAGTTGTGATTCTTTGAAGTAGATGCTGTTCATTTCAGTTGTCCCTTCTGATCTTCTTCTTCTTGTTGTGATCTTCAGGATTGTCATCTTCTTCATAGATCCAGTTGAATCTGATTTTCTTCAATACTTACAAATAAAGTTTCCTAACAGTTTCCCCCTAAGTATTATAAGAAAATGAACTATCTATATCTAACAACTTCAACTAATTCTTGAAAAAGAAAGTTCAAACAACTAAATTCAAAAAAAAAAAAAAAAACATAATCAAACCAACCAATGTTCAAAACAGACAATTGTAACATATTGTTCTCAAAAACAGAAATTTTGTCTCATCAATTTATCAATTGATCTTCCCTCCACTTCTGTATTTGTCTCCTGGTTTCAGCCTTTTCTTGTGATCAATTGCCTTTTGAGTTTCCTTGTACATTTCTTTGTACCGTCCTCTTGATTCCATCCACCTTTCAATGCAATCTTCAATTGTTTTTCTCAGCTGTTCATTGTTCTTTCCCTTCTTTTTGAGCTGCTCTTGTTTCTCATTCATACAGTTCCTTATATATTTCAGAGTTTGATTTGAATACCTGCATATCTCACTGATTCTGAATAGAGCTTTCTCGTCATGAGCATCTTTGAAGACTACACACATTTCTGGTTTGTCAAAGATTTCTCCAGTTCACACCAATTTAGAAGGAATTTCAGCTAGAATTGTGGTGTTGGGAGGAGGTATTAGCACCTTGTTGCTATACTCAAAATTGATACATAGATCAAAGTCTGCCAATGCAGCCAATTTATATAATTTTGCTCCTGAATTTTTGAAGCTGTCAAGGGCTCTTCTGATCACATCTGAACTACTTTTCTCTTTATCAATGATATTCTTCATTTTGACTATGCCCATTGGGTGAATATCATCAGCCAGATTTCCATCAGTAACCTTTTGTTCACTGTTATCTTTTCTGATTAAGTTATACTTATTCTGTCCTTCATTGCCTAAGATACCTCCTCCAGTAGTCAGAGTATCAATTCTTTCAATAGATACTATTGGATTGGTCATCTGTTTGTGCAGAATTTCCCAGCTTCCATTGTTCCCGATTTCAACAATACCTTTACTCATTGGAGAGAGTGGCCTTTTTGGGTTGTCTTCTGGACCTTTCCAGTAGTAGTGCTTTAGGTGTTCTTCAGGGTACATAATTGTGTGTAAATCACCTTTTAGCACTTCCATTTCTTTGATGTTTCTATCTGAATCTTCTCTCATCACTTTTCTTGGCCTTTTTGAGGAGGTCACTTCATGTTCCATTCTTCTCTTCTCTTTTGTATCCATCTTTATGCTGAACTCTGTTTCTCCTGTGAGAGCTGTGGAAGAAGACTGAACTGGAACAGGTTCTTTCTGTTGGACCCTTGAACTATCTGGATTTGGAATGTTTGGTGGAGGACCCATGAGTAACTTTGTCCTAATAGGAGGGGGACCCTTGGGCTGCTTCTGTTTTTGAATTGTTGAAGTTTCTGATTGTTTGGTTTGATCTTGTTGATTGGTTTCTGGTTGTTGTTGAGGAGTTTCTGACTCTCCTGCTTGTCTCTCTTGTGGAATTGGGGCTTTCAGTTCATGAAGATCAACTTTTGCCAGCCTGGCAACATTATACTGCAACCTATTTACTAATAGATGAACATTAGCAAGAGTTTGAGTATTTGTTTCTTCTTGTTTCTTCATTTTCTGATACTCCAAATTTTCTTGATTTTTCTGTGCAGTTAATTCCACCATCAGCTTCTCAAAAGCCTTAGCCATGCTGCTGTTGTTGGCTCTGAGGAACTGTATTTCTTCAAGAATTCTTCCTGAACTTGAGCTTTCTCCTGCAGTTGCAACCTCAGCCATCTGTTTCTTGATCTCTTGCAGTTCTTTGAGAGCTTTGTTGAGTTCTGATGAGCTCTCTCTGTTTTCTGATGACTCTTGCAGTTTGTTGAGGGCTGCAGTGTTGTCTTCTGTTTGCTTCTGTACAGATTTGACAATTTCTGACAAAACTTTGATATCTGATTTTTGATTTCTGATTTCTTCCAGTATCAAATCAAGTTTTCCTTCTGTGGCTGTTTTCTCAGGAAGTTCCTTGTGAAGGTGTCCAGTGGACATAGATTGGTGTCCTTGGTAAATAGGAGTAACAACAGATGTTCTTCCTCTAACACCAGCAGAAAACACATTTTCTGCTGTTTTGAGGTTAAGAGGATTGAAATATTCCATATTCTCTGTACCCTCACCAGAAAATTGAAACACATTCAAGTTCTGGTTTTCCTCATATCCTTGAACCTTGAACCTTTTCAGGTTCTCCATGAGTTGTTGAGAAACTCTTAGTTTTCTCATCCAGGTTTCCTTGATCAGTAGACTGATCTCCACCTGTTGCCACCACATTTTCTTCTTCAGAATCTGATTCAGAAAATGGGTCTTTGGTTCCACTCACATTTTGTTTTGTAGAAACAGTGCCTCTATGTAAAATTTCATAATTTCCTTGAGTTGAATCATCAGAATCACACTCAGAATTATGAAATATATTGAGTTTAGAGTTTTGTGCACCTGTTTCTCCCATATGTGAGATTTCAGCATGATGTTTTTCTGCCACAGGACTCATGTTCACATCTTCATCAGCTGGGTGAGGATCTGATTCACCCTGCTGCTCCATTCTTGGTATGCTTGACTGTTGTGCATCATGCTCAATGGGTGACATACTTTCAAAAACTCCTTTGTTTTCTAGCTTTTTGCTTAACATCTTCAGGTATTCTACTCTGTATGGTGAATCTTCTGGTATCAGATTCCTCACTTTTTCTGACAAAACAGGCACATCATAATCTGACTTCCAAGATCCTACAACAGTCCAAGGTCTCATAATCTCAGTTCTCCACATATTTTATGATGCTGGAATTTCTAGGCTCCTTTCAGAAAATGCTTCATAAATTATGATTGACAGAAATCTGGGAAAAGGTAGATGTGAATCTATCCTTCCAGCATTAGTCAGAATTGATCTTTTGATCAGATTAAATATTTCTGTTCCAAAATCAATGTTCAACCCATTAATGAGGCTGAACATGATTGTTAGAATATTCATATTTATCTTATCTGTACCTCCAATTTTTGATGATAGACACTTGTTCAGAATTTCCATTAAAACTTGCCAGAAGGCAGGTAGCTTGTTTCTCTTGAATTCATTGATTTTTGAGATCTTTGTCTTGTAACCCATTACAACATCGAGTTGTGAGAACATATCTTCTTTTTCTGGTGCCTCTTCATAGCTTTGGTTTAAGGGTAGTTCCAAACTTTCCCTTATTTTCTCCGGTGAGATTGTAATAAAGATATTTCCCCATACGTGTGCTGTTAGCTCGATTTGATTTGAGACTTTGAGAGTTTTTACAACTTGTTGTAAGAGTTTTTCTGGTACCTCTCTGGTCTTTGTGAGAGCTTGAGCTATTGGGCATCTGATCAGAAATTCAATGAGAATTTGACACTTTATATCAAATTCTTCAATGTTATCGTTCATTGCTTCATTGTTGCTCTTTAATGGAAGAAATTCAGCTTCGGTGATGAAAGGAACAGAGTGTTCGATTGGTGGCATGTTGATGTTGATAGCAACAATTGAGAATTTGGGTTTTTTTTTGGAAAAGGGTTTTTAGGGTTTTGAGTTTGAAGGTTGAAGATGGAAGTCTCTGTTTTTGAATGAGGTATTTATAGTGTATCGAGACAGAGATTTTTGAGTGTTTTTCGTGGGTTGTTTGTATTCAAGGTGGTTAATGACACCTTAATGATGTTTTAATCCATTTAGGAAACAACCATTTTTAAAAAACCTTTGGTTTATCTCTTATTTAATATAAATCTTTTGATGAAAATCAGAGATTCCAAAGATTTTGTAGATAAACACTAATGTCCAACTTGCACCTTTTCTTCATGTGGGACCCCTTTTGTTTCAAAAAGGTCCAATAGAAACCTTTTCTGAGATTGTGTATCTTCCCGAGTTTTCCTTTTGATGATATATATCAGAAAATCTTTGAATAAAACTTTTGAAAGTTTGATTTTCTTCATATTTCATCAGAATGCATTTGATTCATTTACAGAGATTGAATCAATTTTTTTTTGAGATGGGAGGGAATAAGTAGAGTTCCAATATTTTTACTTACATTGCAGTTCTGAACTCCACACCTTTGTTCTGATATACAGGAAGTGTTTTTCATACAGCTTGTTCCAGTCCTCAGAAAAAAAATATTTTGAAAGAAACTCATTTAAAAAAAAATTTAGATGGTTATAAGTTTCTTTGAATCCGGTTAAAGGCAGTGTTTTCTGATGTTTCTATCTGTTGATTTGTCAGACTTCCTGGTTGCCATGAGATTTTTCTGATGAAAAGTTGATTTTCTGATGCATTATCAGATTTTCTGGTTATTTTGAGAATTTTCTGGTGTATGAGCAGATTCTGATGACTTAATGGTTTTTTTTTGAACAATTACCAGATTTTTTGATAGATCATTAAATTTACTGATTTTCACTAAATCTATCAGACTTCATTTGAGTTTTACCAGATTTTCATTGTTTTTATCAGACATGTTGTTTCAGTTCCCCCTCAATCTATTGTCATGTTTATGTGTTTTTTTTTTAAAAGACAATCAATAAAGAAAAGAAGATTTCATTAAACAAAAAAGAAAAAAAGATAAAACAAGTAAACTACAACTACTCCTCCTCCAGCACGCTGTACATGCACTTCACATATAACCAGAGACTGGTTATTCGACCAGTGTGATTCGTTGATGGCACCAGGATAGGATCACTTATGTTTTCTTGAAGTGCCAGCTCGGCCCTTGGATAGCAGCTTCTCACTCCTCTGAAGTCCAGCTGACTGATAATCACCTTGGTTACGAATCGAGGGTAGATCAGAAAAGGTTGACAGTCGTGAATGTTTTCTTCTAGGTCTCTAATGAGAAACTTAGAAAAGTTGTAAGGTTTTTCCTGTACAACAGCATGAATCACCTCCATCATCCTATGAGACAGCTCGTTGAAGTGTCCAATCATCTTAGAGAAGCAGACACTGAGCTGTGTCACCAAATACTGGAAAGGTGGTATAAAACTAGATTTGCTAACCTGCCTTGACACGTTGTTCGTATGATAGCCCATTTCTGTCAAGGTCTGTTGCACATCTGCCTTATCCAGGAAGGTGTTTTCTTGATCATTACCCAGCCGGAGGACTTCTCTAAGAGTTTCCTCCTTTAGGTTAATTTTGACCCCCATAACCTTACTCTCAATCCACATGGAAGTGCCACTGAAAATGATTTCAGAGTTCCACCAGAATTCTTAAAGAAGTTCTGGATAGATGGTGACATGTGTAGATACAGCGAAGCCCAAGGAACTTCGCATGATCATGTTATACACATACCTGCAGTCTTCCCATGCAGGTCCTTCCAAGTTAGACCTAAGTCTAAGATTATGATGTCTGTGAAGAGGGAGAGGGAATTGTGTTACTTTCATCATTTTTGGGCGACCCATTTTAAAACAAGAAGTTTCTGATGAAGAGCTTTTTGAAGAGAAGATTTGTTTGGTGTGAAGAAAATCTTTTTCAGGTTGTTAATATTTATAGGTGAAAGTGATAGTTGTGCCATAAATGTTATTAACAACCAAAGTTCCAAAGAATTTCATTTCCATTTCAATCTCTTCAATAAAGACGATATCTATTGCAGTTGCAGTGAGAATATGACAGTCTACAAGGCCCCTATGTGTGAGTAAGCATTGAATAGCTAGGCGACTACTTTCATAGCTCCTAATCATTTTAGTGCCTACGTGTCTCGTAAACTTCTTATGAAAAAATGACGTTGCATGCATTGGTAGTGTAAGAAAAAAAATTCAATAATCTGCAAAAAAATTATAGTGACGGTTGATTTTCTCAGCTATATTGAATTTTATCTTAATGCATGTTACTTTTCCCCCTTTTTGTTTTTTTTTAATTTAAAACAAGAGAAAAAAATACAAAAACAGACTATACACAGATATGAATATAAACAATATGTGGAATATGCATGAAGATAGAAGTATATGATGATTACTGATCATTTTGTTGTTTCAACAAGGTTTATGATTTTATATCAGAATTTCTGATGATTTCACCAGATTTTCTGATATTTCTTCTGATTTTCTGATCAAATAATCATTTATTGATGATTCATCAGATTTTCTGATGTTCCATCAGATTGATGGATTTCTTTGTCAGAAACCAGTTGATTCGTTCTTTGATTACCAGAACTTTGATGTTCATCAATTTGGTTTTCAAATTGTGTCCTTGTGTTTTCTGAAAAATCTTCATCATTTAAATTAACCATTCCAAGTTTGCTAATAAAAAATTGTGTCTCTTTTCATCAAGAGGTTTTGTAAAATTATCAGCAATTTGGTTTTCAGTTGGAACAAAATACATTTCTGTGTTACCTTTCTCCACATGATCTTTTATGAACTGATATCTGACATCTATGTGTTTGGTTCTTGAGTGATGAACTGGATTTTCTGTTATTGCGAATGCACTCTTTGAATCACATAGGATTGGTATTTTTGTCAGATTTACTCCATAATCTCTTAGTTGAGTTTGCATCCACATCACTTGTGAACAGCAACTTGCTGCTGTTACATATTCTGATTCTGCTGCTGATGTGGCAACACAGTTTTGTTTCTTGCTTGCCCAACATACCAATTTTTCTCCCAAGAGTTGACAAGCACCAGATGTGCTTTTTCTGTCAATTTTGCACCTTGCATAATCTGCATATGTGTATGCAATTAATTCAAGGTTTGTATCCTTAGGATACAAGAGACCAAGTTCTGATGTGCCTTTTAGATATTTGAAAACCCTTTTTACAGCTTTTAGATGGGATTCGTTAGGATCACATTGATATCTGGCCAGAAAGCATGTTGCAAACATAATATCTGGCCTGCTTGCAGTTAAATATAGTAATGATCCTATCATCCCCCTATAGGTTTTAATATCTACACTTATTCCATCTTTATCAGAATCCAATGTGTTCCCTGTTGCCATGGGAGTTTTTGAAACAGAGCAGTTTTCAACTGAGTACTTTTGTAGAATTATTTTCACATATTTTGATTGACTCAAAAATATTCCATCAATTCTTTGTTTTACTTGTAAACCCAAGAAAAAGGTAACTCACCCATCATACTCATTTCAAAGTGGCTGGTCATTAACTTTTGAAACTTTTTACAGAATTTTTCATTTGTTGATCCAAATATAATGTCATCAACATATATCTGGACCAACAAAGTATGACCTTTGTGTGTTTTGAGGAAAAGTGTTGTGTCAATAGTACCTTTAGTAAACCCAGAATTGAGTAAGAAGTTTGATAGTGTTTCATACCAGGCTCTAGGAGCTTGCTTCAAACCATACAAGGCTTTGTTTAATCTGTATACATGATTTTGAAATTTTGGATCAACAAAGCCTTCTGGTTGCTGCACATAAACTTCTTCCTCGATTTTACCATTTAGGAAAGCTGATTTTACATCCATTTGATAAACTTTGAAATCTTTGGATGCAGCATAAGCAAGAAAAATTCTTACAGCTTCTAATCTAGCTACTGGTGCAAAAGTTTCATCATAATCAATACCTTCTTGTTGACAATAACCTTTGACCACTAACCTTGCTTTGTTCCTGGTGATTATGCCATTTTCATCAGATTTATTCCTTAATACCCATTTTGAGCCTATGATAGATTTGTCATTTGGCTTGGGTACCAGATCCCATACCTTGCTCCTTTCAAACTGATCAAGCTCTTCTTGCATAGCTTGTATCCAGTCTGAGTCATTTAGAGCTTCTTTGACAGATTTAGGTTCTATCTTGCTTAAGAACCCAGCGAATGCACATTCATGTGCAGTTGCAGATCTTGTTCTCATACCATCTGTTGGATTACCAATGATGTCAGAATGAACATGTCCTTTGATCCATCTTAACTTGTTGTGAAAAGTTGTTGGTTCTGATGGATTTGAAGTTCCCCCTTGAACAGTTTCCTCAGTTATGTGCAGTGTATCAGAATTTTGATTCAAGTTTTCTGATTCAATAATCATTTGTTCTGCAGGGTTAGTACATGAAATATCTGTTGATTTGTATGTGAGAGATTTATCATGTTCTAAGAGATCTTCTGTTATTATTTCAAAAAGATGTTCATAGTTTTCTTGTTTGTCAGTAAAATTTATTTCTTTCATGTATTCACTAGAAACCTCGGTTTCTGATGAGTCATCAAAAGAAACATACAGACTTTCTCTGATTGTCCTAGTGTTTAGAATAAAAATTCTATAGGCTTTTGAGGACAAAGAATAACCAAGAAAAATACCTTTTTCTGTTTTTCTGTCAAATTTTTCAAGGCTTTCAAAATCATTCAAAACAAAACATCTACAACCAAATGTTTGCAAAAATTTTACACTTGGAATCATTCCATTGATAATGTTGTAAGGTGTTTTGTTGTGCCTTTTGTTGATTAGGGTTCTGTTTTGGGTAAAACAGACATTTGCTATTGCTTCTGCCCAAAAATGAGTAGGCATTTTAGCATAAGCAAGCATTGTTCCGGCAGCTTCTACTAAGGTTCTATTTTTTCTTTCAACTACCCCATTCTGTTGAGGTGTTCTGGGAGCAGAAAAATCATGAGAGATTCCTTTACTTACAAGAAAGCTCTCAATTTTTTAATTCTTAAACTCTGTCCATTGTCTGATCTGATCCTTCTGACTGTTAGTTTTAACAGATTTTCAATTTTCTTGATAAAATTAATGATCAGATCAGGAGTTTCACTTTTCTTCCTTAAAAATTCAACCCATGTGTATCTGGAGAAATCATCTACTATTACTAGTATGTATTTCTTTCTTGAAAAACTTTATGTACTTATGGGTCCACACAAATCCATGTGTAAAAGTTCCAAATTTTGTGTGTTTGAGGACTTAGAAATTGATTTGTGTGAGCTTCTTTTTGATTTTCCCATCTCACAAGCTTCACAAATTTTATCCTTCTTTGAGGATATAAAATGTAATCCTTTTACCAGACCCTTGCTTGCTAGTTTGCTTAGTTTTTTGAAATTTAAGTGGGCTAATCTTTTATGCCACAACCAACTACTTCCCTTGTTGATTTTTGAAAATAAACATAATTTTGGATGTTCATTTTCTTCTTTGAAATCAAAATAGTATATTGATTGTCTTATTCTTTTTCCACTTAAAAAGATTTTATTATCATCCATACCTATCAGGAAGCATTTTTCTGGTAAAAAGGTTACCTGAAAACCTTTGTCACAGAATTGACCACAACTTAGTAGATTATACTTTAAGCCTTCAACATAGGCTACTTTCTCTATGGTCAAACATCCATACCTGATGCATCCATATCCCATGATCCTCCCTTTCACTCCATCTCCAAAATTTACCATTTTACCCAGCTTTGAAACAAAATTGCTGAGTAAGCTCCTGTCCCCAGTCATGTGCTTGGAGCTTCCTGAGTCGCAGTACCAGATCTGTTGCACATGATGGTCCTGTTGTCCTGAAGTTTCTGGTACGTCATCAGAAAGTGCCATGAGACAGAAGTTAGCCATTTTTTCTTCTTCTTCTTCATCAGAAGAATCATCAGATAGCCATGTATCTGTCCCTGCAATTAAGCTGACTTGTTGCTGCTTCTTTGCTTCTTCTAGCTTCTTCTCATAGTAGGCAACATCTTTCAGTTTCTAGGTCTTGCATTCTGATGCATAGTGACCTCTTTGCTTGCACTTGTAACACACAACCTCAGCCTTCCCTTTATCCTTAGATCTAACTTCTTCCTTAGATCTTCCATCCATCCTCCCTCTGTCACTTCTCTGGTATCTCTGACCTCCTCCCCTCAACCTCTGCTCAAATGTTTTGGTGAGCAGTGTTATTGCCTCAGCAAAAGCTGAAAAATCTGATGATGTATCAGAAATTTCATGATTTTGACTGTTTGATGGTTGTGGATCATTGGTAGGTGGTATTCTTTGTGAGTTTTAGATAAGAGCTAAAGATCCCCCTCTTTGAATGGTTTCTTCAAATATTTCTTCCTCTCTGGGGATCAAGATGCTGTATAAGTCATGGAGACTCATATTTCCTAGTTCTAGGGTTGAGGACAAAGTCATGGTCAGCTTATCCATTCTCTAGGTAAAGCATCTAGAAATTTTATGTTTCTTTCATCATTTGATTTTGTTATACCAAATTTCTTTAGCTCGTTTAAAAGTTTTGTAAATCTTTGATATGTATCATTTAGTCTTTCATTGGGTAAACTTTTAAACCTCTCATATGAGGAAACATTGTTTGTTCTCTTGTTTCTTCTCATCCTTTCTCCTCCTTCACAAAGATTTTCCAACTGATCCCATATTTCCTTAGCTGATACACATGCATCAACTTGTGAAAATATGTCATTGGGGATGGCCATTATTAAAAGTGACTTTGCCCTTTCATCCCCAGCCACCAGTTCCTTGTCTTCCGCACTCCAGTTTACTTCACTTTTGGGAGCACGGGAGGCAGGGATTGCTGGTGATTGGTCAGTTGCTGGAATAGCTGGTATTTCAGTCATTGGTATATGTGGACCCCTTTCAATGGATTGAAACAGACCTCGGTCATGACCATTTAGGAAATTGACCATCCTGATTTTCCATTGGGGGTATTCCTCTCTGACCAGAGTCGGAGGTTTAGACATAGAACCAATATTAAAAGCATTATTCCAGGATTGAAAGCTAGCCATATTTAGAGAAAAGAAGATGAGCGATTGATCGTTTGAAAATAGTTTATTCAATCTGCTCTGATACCAATTGTTGATCCCAGTTTTGGACTTAAAAACTTCTTTTCACGTAATATGGCAAGTGATTTCAGTAAATGTGAAAAAGATGTGCGGAAATGGAAATCAGACTTTCAAGAAACAAGACCTACAGAATTATCAAGTTTATATCACTTTGAAACAAAATAGTTTACAAGGTGATTGTAAGATTATTATCTAGTACAAATGAACCTTGAATTCTGTGGGTGAGAGGGCAATGGAGTTTAGTAGTATGTATGAATGCTAAGCTTAACTCATTGTCTTCTGCTTGGTGAGCATTCTATTTATAGAAGGCTGGGTACATGAATAAACAATTGTTTATTCATGCAATAAGTCCTACATAAAGTAGCAATTTGACATATTCATTGAATCCAACGTTCAAGTTGCCTTTGTAATCATGATATCCAATAATGTCAAGTTGCTTCGGTCATTGTGGCAGGATAGAGCTGATTTTTAGACAAGTGGGGTATTCATCAGAATTTCTAATAAACCACTTCATCAGAAATTCTGGTGAACAAATCATCAGAAAATCTGATGATCAGAATCATTAGAAACTGATGATATTTCATCAGAAATATCATCAGATCCATCAGAAATGACCTTCTCTGATAATCCAATTATGCTCTTGATCAACTTGTGATTCTTTGTAGTAGATGCTGTTCATTTCAGTTGTCCCATCTGATCTTCTTCTTCTTGTTGTGATCTTCAGGACTGTCATCTTCTTCATAGATCCAGTTGAATCTTATTTTCTTCAATACTTACAAATAAAGTTTCCTAACCGTCACTGTCACACCCCAAAAACGTCGCAGCGGAATATCTAATGTAGTAGAGACGGAAGTTGGTGCCCATTTATATCTTGTCGATCGATGCATTTAATTTGTTGGACATATTATCCTATTCAAAATCTACGTTTTAAACATTTCGTTTTAAATTATGACACAACCATGACTTAGTTAAGTTGTTTTGATCCTCATGGATCTTATTACATTCGTCCCAGAAAATTTTAAAATTAGTCCAATATATTTAAGTGACAAAACATGCATCAATAATCACAAGATACGCCATAGTTCCCGAAGCCGCACTCAAGTACCTGTAGAACACGTTAAAATCAAGTGTCAACACAAAGGAAGGTGAGTTCACTTATTCGTTTACTAACAAATTTTATTCCAAGGAAAACTTTCTGATTAGGTGTTTATTTGAAAACATCCATGTAGTTTTAGAAAGTCCATTTTACACCTTTGATAAAATCCATGGGCCTTCCATCGGGTCATTACTCCGACAATAGTAATACTGCCAAGGTTTTGTATATTAAATTATAGTGTCAACTTTCGGACTCGAATGTTAGCTAGACGATACGAACTATATATTAACCATGCAGGGATAATCAAAGCTAGACAATGAACAAAATATTAATTCGTCGCTTGACATTGACACGGGGCGACCGGTCACGACGGGGTTGTCAACCCGATAGATCTACCAACAATTCCTCGCGTGCAATACTTAAACTGATTAAACGACATCATGGCGCAGGGTTCTTTCTCGAAGAACAATATGATATCCGCCTCACATACAATATATATATCCTACTAATATGACAATTTAATACATGTAGTTGCACGAATCCCCTGAATCTCCATCACTCGAAACTCAGGCCGGCATCTGTCCCAACTTTACGGTCTGTTTCGCCTCGGAAACACCGTACCATCCAAATGTACCACATTTATGCATCAAAAACGTTTTACTTCGAAACATATAACTTATCAAATTTCATATATTTTCAGCGAAAATATATATTTTATAGTAAAAGGTATGTTTTATTTCGAAAACATTATTAAACCATTTTAACAACATGTTCCACCCCCAAAATATATTCAAAACAGTAAAAATAGGAGTTTAGTGACACTCACCTTTGGGTGCGTATTTTAATACCGCAATCACAGAAATTGATTATATACGTCCTAATATAGAAACAATTCTAAATCAATATACATATTTAACACAAAAATCCTAAGTTTCTCCGTTTCTTAGAATTATCATATGACTTTGAGATTTTCTCGAAAAGTTGTCATTTTTTATTATGTTGGCACGTTAATATATATATATATATATATATAGGGAGAGGATCATGAGAAAACTAGATATAAATGAGAAAACTAGAAAACTAACTAAAAACCATTAAAAAGGAGGGGGGGAGACTTTTAATGAAGGAGGGGGGGGGGGGGGGACTTTTAATGAAGGAGGGGTAAAATTGGAAAAAAAATATATAACTTTTCAAACATTTCCCATTTCTCCATACGTTATCATTTTAAAACAAAAATGGCACCATAAGATCACAATTTTTGTATCTTTCATTCAAGTATATTCGAGCATATTTTTTTTTTGGTAAAGGGTTACCCCGGTGATTCTATATATTCACAACCAAACAAAACAAGTAGCATAGAGAGTCTACACTAGTTCAATCATGAGACATGCCCCATGACTGTACACCAAAAAAAAACCAGAAAACACCAATCTGACTAACAAACAACTAGACTACAATCTAGCAACAAACAAAAGATTTATGGTGTCGTCTTGTTTTCAATACTATTATTATAGTAATGCACATGTGCAATATAACATGTACTACAATTGCATTACATGCTTAAAATTAGCTTTTTAAGTCTAGTTTAGCTTTTAGGGTTAGTTTTTTTGGAGGTTTAGAATTATGATTAGGTTTTTGGGTGCGGGGGGAGGGGGTTTAGGTTTTTTTTTGGGGGGGGGGGGGGTGGGGTGGGGGGTTTAGGTTTTTTTCGGGTTTATGTTTAGTGTTTAGTTTTAGGTTTTCGGGAGGGTGGGGGTGGGGGGGGGTTTAGGTTTTCGGGAGGGTGGGGGGTGGGGGGGTTTAGGTTTTTGGGGGGTGGGGGGGGGGGGGGGGTTAGGCTTTTGGTGGGAGGGTGAATTTAGGTTTTTGGGGGGTGGGGGTGGGGGGTTTAGGTTTTTGGGGGGTGTCGGTGGGGGGTGGGTTAAGTGGTTTAAGCTTAATGTATTAGTGCACATATGCAGTACAACAAAAAAAAAAAATTTTTTTTTTTTTTTTTGAAATTTTTTTTCTAGGCATAAAAACTAGCGATTTTTTTATTACAAATTGTAAAAAAAATAAAAATTTGGTATGTTTTTAGGTTTTTTTTTAGGCTTTTTTGGTTAGTTTTTTTGTTTTCTCATTTAAACTAGTTTTCTCATGATCCAACCCCTATATATATATATATATATATATAGGGAGAAGATCATGCGAGAACCACCTCTTATTGCGAGAACCGCGAGAACCAATGTGAACACAACCAAAAATGCCTAAAAATAGCTAAAAATCACACAATTTTTTTTTAATATTTTTATATAAAAATCGCTACTTTTCGAAGCAAAAAAAAAATTTAAAATTTTTTTTAAAATTTTTTTTCCCACTAAAAGTAACGGTTTTAGCATAAAAAATATTAAAAAAAAAATTAGATTTTTTTTATATTTTTTTTAGGTTTTTTGGGGGTTTAGTTTTTAGCATTTTAGCTTGGGGGGGGGGGGGGGGGTGGGGGTTAGGTTTTTTTATGTTTTTTTTAGGTTTTTTTTAGCTATTTTAGGTTGTGTTCACATTGGTTCTCGCGGTTCTCGCAATAAGGGTGGTTCTCGCATGAACTCCTCCCTATATATATATATATGAGTTCCATATACATTTATATATATTTATTATAATTTTTGCGACTTGAACGATTTTATTGGTGACCATTACTGTGTAAATTTTTTTCTAGGCATAAAAACTAGCGATTTTTTTATTACAAATTGTAAAAAAAAATTTGGTATGTTTTTAGGCTTTTTTGGTTTTCTCATTTAAACTAGTTTTCTCATGATCCAACCCCTATATATATATATATATATATATATATATGGAGAAGATCATGCGAGAACCACCTCTTATTGCGAGAACCGCGAGAAGCAATGTGAACACAACCAAAAATGCCTAAAAAATAGCTAAAAATCACACAATTTTTTTTAATATTTTTTATATATAAATCGCTACTTTTCGAAGCAAAAAAAAAATTAAATTTTTTTTTAAAATTTTTTTTCCCACTAAAAGTAGCGATTTTAGCATAAAAAAATATAAAAAATTTTTTTTTTTTGATTTTTTTTAATTTTTTTTTAGGTTTTTTGGGGGTTTAGTTTTTAGCATTTTAGCTTGGGGGGGGGGGGGGGTTAGGTTTTTTTATGTTTTTTTAGGTTTTTTTAGCTATTTTAGGTTGTGTTCACATTGGTTCTCGCAATAAGGGTGGTTCTCGCATGAACTCATTCATATATATATATATATATATATATATATATATTGGGGGGGGGGGGTGGGGGTTAGGTTTTTTTATGTTTTTTTAGGTTTTTTTAGCTATTTTAGGTTGTGTTCACATTGGTTCTCGCGGTTCTCGCAATAAGGGTGGTTCCCGCATGAACTCATATATATATGAGTCCATATACATTTATATATATTTATTATGATTTTTGCGACTTGAACGATTTTATTGGTGACCATTACTGTGTAAACCTGTTAACACTCCCGTTTATACGCAATATATCTATGATTTGCGCGTAGTAATATATATACATAAACGTTCACATAATTTAACACAAAAACATGCGAAATCTTGTTAACTTATCTATTTTGTCATTTTTAAAACATTTATACATTAAACATCTCATATGTACCAAATTTCATGCTCGACAATCAAGTTACACATTTAACGAAATTTTTACCGTTTCTACCGCACATAACGTACATGCATACATGCATAGTCTAAATTTCCCATTATCAAATTAACACTTAACATATTATCACATTTACATGTTTAAATCACTTAACACATTTTATCACAAAAGATTCACTCAAAATTCACCCATACTAATGTTCATTGAAAAATGCGTATTTTAGCGATTCGGTAATGTTTTCGGGCGTCGGAAGTCACGTATGACCATCCAAACACCAAGTAAACTTAAAATTAGTTAAAATACTTATTTTTAAACTAAAAATATTAGTTTACTTACTGATCAAAATCAGTTTTATAAAAAATCACTCGAAAAGCCGATTTTTGACCGTTTTAACGCATAGTTTTGCGTTAAACGTTACTATAATCATCCCAACTCGAAACGACTTGATATTTTAACACAATACATGTTATTTACTGATTAAAATAGTGGTTATAATCAGATTAGTGCAGTTTTTGTATAAGTCACTTAAATCATGTGATTTCACGTATTTTACAACTTTTAATGCACCAAGTACAACATGCAAAGCTATCAAACATTATGACAAAGTTATATATCACTAAACACTTTAAAATAACTTTATTTTAATGTTTATAATCTGCTAATAACTGATTTTTACTAAATCATACTCAAAACACATTATTTCACCTATTTTACAAGTTTCTAAGCCTCATGTATAACATGCAAAGCTAGTAAACCTCATGAAAAAGTTTTATATCATTAAATACTTCAGAATAATCATATTTTAATGTTTATAATCTGATCAAATATCATTTTTATCAAACCATGTTCAAATCATCCTTTCATGCTTTCATATCATCATGCATGTTCAAGTAAATGCATCTAATGCACTCATACAACATCATCATCATCTTTTATGTTCTAATCATGCTCAAGAACACATATACATACATACACAAGAAATGTTTACACCTACATAAACCTTCAAAAGCTCACTTTCTCATCAAATCCCTTTTTAAATCATGGAACACTTTTAGATCCTTGTTTTATGACATTTTTGATTCATGCATGTATTCTATCATTCAAGAATCATATTATTCATCACTCAACCAAAAATCAAAACACAATTACATATACACACACATATACCTATGGCTACACACACACATATTCATCCATTTTTATTTACTCAAAAACCCATTTGTTTTTAGATTAAAAGTTTGTGTTTAAATCCAAGAACAAGAGAAACTTTTCAAGATTATCAACATCATTATGAACCAAGAACAAATTTAGTAAATAATTTTTGTACCTTCAAGATTCAAGTAAACATGATTCTTTTGATGTTTCAAAGCTTATTTCACCAAGAAAACACCTTTGGATCATCAAAATAGCTTGGAAACACCTTAGTTTTAATGATGTTTTTGCAAGAATCATCAAAATTTCGAAATTATAGAGGTGAGAAAGGGGGTATTCGGCTGATTTTAGGAGAGAGATGAAGGATTTTAGTTGAAATTGTTTTTAGAATGCATTCTTGGATTTTGAAAGAATTTGAATGCTTTATGGGAACACCATCATTAAGCACCACCCATTAGAGCCAATATGGGAAGAGAGAGGTGAGAGAAAGTGAATGCATGGCTGCCATCTATTATATATATATACACCTCACACGATTTTATACATATATATATGATTTATTGGCCAAAAACTAGTATTTTACTGGATACCGGATTTTTTATCTAGCGTTTTAATCCCGTTTTAGTGCATTTTAAATTATTTTTAACACTCTATAAAAATAAACTCACCAAAATATTACTGAACAATATTTTGTTTGCTTGGACTGGCTACGTTGCCGGTATTTGGCAGTAGGCGCGCTGCGCTGCGCAGTACGCGCTTAAAATCGCAAAAATAGGAATTTATGCGTTTTTATTTATTTTTATCATTATAAAGTGATAAACTCATCAAATTATTACTAGAGTGATTATCAGCTGCTTTGACAGGCTGTGTTGACAGTATTTTGTCGGTACACGCGCTGCATCGCGCGGTACGCGCTTAAATTCGAAAAATAGAGTTTCCTAGCGTTTTAAATTATTTTTCCACACGAATATGATTAAAATAATTATTCTAATCATAACAAACTATTTTTAGGATTTTAACACTGATCGGGTGGTCACCGATGTTCGTTTCGTATTTTAACCGTTACGCGATAAGCGTTTAGTTTACCGTTGCCAACCTAATTTTTATCAAATTTTAAATTTACCAACTCATTAAATTTCACCTATAAACATCATAATCAGTCAAATATGGCCCTAATACCTATTTACAACATGTGCTACAATTGTACGGTACGGCCTGAAAAGTCGGGTGTCACAGTCACTAAGACTCAAAATAAAAATAAAAGAAAAAGACTCAAAACAAAACAAAACACGTAGCACATATATGTCAATTAAGTCTATCAAAGCTAATTAACGCAATTGCCAAGAGTCCCCGGCAACGACGTCAAAAAACTTGATGTGTGCTAAACAGACTACTAAAAATTAACAACTATAGACTCTCTAAACTAGACACTAAAAAACTTTAAATCTAGATTCAACCTAAACCACACAATCGAAAAGTGTACCGATCACTGTAGTATGACCTAAGCAAGTCCGGATATCGAACCACGAGACTCTATTAATCACGTTAACTAGACTCTAACAGACGCTGACAGACACGACTTAAGCTGTTTAATTATTTGGAGGGGGGTGGGGTTTACTAAAAATTTAAGGATATCTATTAAACTAATTATTAAACTAAACTAAGCTAATAGGAAATAAGGCGAAGACTTTGCTTATATGATGACGAGAACCACCTAGACTAGAATCCTGGATTGATTTTAAGAACTTACCAATTAAGTTAACTGCATGATTTATGGAACCGGGATCTTGTGATACTAAACCTATTAAGACACCAACTAAGCCCCTCAACCCTTCTCGAGGTGAAACTTATGGCACTACCTAGGCCGTTAATCCTACCGGTTATTAGACTTCCTTCCGGTTATCTAATTATTGTGTAAGTACCCTAATATTGACCTACTATTTTCCAATTATAGATCTAGGGTAGTTTGGATTTGTTAATTTGACTTGATAGACTAATAAACCGACGGGGCAACTAAGGCACGACTTTTTCCAAAGACTGTCTAAAGCAATTCGCCGGGTAAGACCTACCAATAGCCCAGCACCTTCCAGCTATAAGGACTAGTAGAATACTAAAATCTAGCAAATTACTAACTATTACTTCTAGGGTTTATTGGCCAATTATCCCTAAAGGTCAAAGACACAAGGTCAAAGATCTAGCATGAACCTATTCCGTAGCAGACAACCACCTAGATTCACACGAAGCAATTGATAATAATTAGCCAAATCAAAGTACACATACACACCAAATTAATAAACCAAACCATTTATAATACACAATCAATCCATAAAAGACATGCAATTAATGAAAAAGGTCCAAACTTTATTTCAATCCATTCATCGTAGTCTAGGCGGTTACAAAGATTTAGCCAATAATCATTGTCTCAAACATCATAATAATCATGAACATAACCGAATTCATCATGAAACAAGTTGGAATTAAACGAAACAAGAAAAAAGATGGGAAGATTAAACCCGAATACTTCACTCCGAGTGCTCCCGAACTCGTACCCGATGATCCTGTGATAAAAAACCTTCAAAAATAGCTCAAAGTATGCTCTCTAATTCGCCCTAGGGTTCCTTAATTCGTAACTAGGGTTTTTTCGAGTTTATAATGAATATATAAATTTTTTCCGTTCAACCCTTGAATTATTCCGTAAAAAACTGCCAGATAGGGCGCGACCCACACCTGAAGTGGGTGGTGGGGCGCCACCTTATCCCATTACTCGATTACTTCCTTCAGTCTCTCGCCGGGCGCGAGAGACTTGTCACGGGGTGCCAGAGAGTGATTTTTTTAGCTTTTTAACTTATTTCCAGCTACCGATCTTTCCAATGCGTTCCCGTATTGTGGCTCGTTTTTACTCAATTTTCAGCAAATGTAAGCACCAAGACCTGCGAAACACGATTTGATCAATAGTATGCACATTCTAACAAAAAACAAAACTAAATATAATGAAAAACTATACAAACTGTACACGAATAAAGATGTATTTGGCAATACATCAGGGAACGTGTCATCAACACCAGAATAGTGATAGGGCGTATCTTCTTCAGATGTATCTGAACCCTCTTCAATTTCAACATGATCAAAATTGTCAGCTTCATTTGCAAGTTTGAATTCATACTCTTTCTCTGGAGACGAAGGAATCTCATCTTCTATATCGAACTTCAAATTCCCATCATCTAAACCCAATTCTTCTAACATTTCTGCCCTGGTCCTTGGTACCTCTAACTCCCCCTCAAATTCATAATTCAAATAAATAACCTTGGGTTGTGTCAGGAATACCTGATCACAATGTTGCTTTCTAGAAGAAGAAGATTCCTGATGCTGATCCTCATATTGTTCATTGATTTCATCATTAAGAAAATCATCCAACGATTGTTGGACTGAAGGCTTCACAATCAGTAACCCTGTTGACCCTTGATCATCATCATCATCATCTTTGAAGTCATCCCATGAAGGATCGTAGTTATCAACTGCATCAAGAATGTCTTTCAATTCTTCATCTTCCTCCTCTTCCTCTTCTTTCCAACAAAGAAGCTTTACATCAGCTGCTCTCACCTTTCATTTTCTTTGTTTAACCTTTATCATACGAATCACACCATTCAAGTTATAAGGACGTGAGAGAGCTTCACCAACAAGTACAAAGCTTTGTTGTGGATTTTGATCAACTTCCATGTGTTCTACTTCTGCATTCACAGCATCTACCATATCAATATCACCTTCAGGCTGACTCGAAGAACCTCCAGCTTCTTGAGTTTCAACACTCAAATCTTTCTTTTTCTGAGTTGCTGCCTCAGCCAACTCTTTCTCCCTCTTAGCCCTTCGTTCTTCGACTCTTTGAATCTCTGAGTCATTGTATACAGCTTGAACATTGATACCAAGATGATATTCCATCACTGTGTATAGCATATTCAACTGCTCGTCTTTCACAACCTTATCTGCCGTTAGAGCTTCTATCTCTAGTTTCAACACTTTGTTTTCATTGGAAGATGCTTCATGAAGATCATCAAGCATTTGATGCAGCGTTTGGTTTGTTTCATTCATGTTCTTGTACCTTGCATTTACTTCTGAAAGCTCATTAGTGAGTTGATCAATGAGTTTAGCACTATCAGCCAGATCTTCTGTCAATGTATCTATACTTTCAGCATGATCATTCACAACTGACTTCATTTCTTCATTCACTTCCACAGTCTTCTCAAGCTGCTTTTTCAACTCGTCACGCTCAGCTTCAGCTTGCACTTTTTCTTTCTCCGGAAGACTTACTTTCTTTGTTAAATCCTTGATCGCTGCATCATGAAACATATCATAGTCTTTATCAGGAAGAATATCATCCTTGAATTCACCATGAATGTTAGGAAAACCTTCAAATAAGCTAGGGGTAGTATCTTTCTTTGGCGGTGATTGCTTTGGATCATCTGAAATATGAATGGTTGGATTTTCTGGTGGTGGTGGTGGTGTAGATACTCTTTCACCGGTAATTACAACTTCATCATCATCACCAGCTTTCTTTTTCTCAGCTTCAGGTTTTTCAACACTTTGAACCTCTGGAAGTTTAACATTTTGAGCTTCAACTTCAGGAACACTTTCTGCTTAAACCTCTAGAGTAGTTTGAGCTTGAACCTCTTGAGATTTGCCACTTTGAACTTTAGGTGCTGAAGCTGCTCCTTTTCTAGCTCTGACATTTCTGGGAATAACTCTGTTTGAACAGCTTTGCGCTTCTTGCGAAGTTTCTTTGACTCTTCTGGTGTAGGATTATAAGTGGAATCCTCTTCGTCAGAATCCTTTTTCTTCTTCTGAGCCTTGTTTTTCAAAGTAACCTTTCCAACACCAATCTTTCCAACACCAATCTTTGACGTATCAATCCCTTGATGCACTAGCCCTGTAGGATCTATCACTGTTTCATCCACAAGTCTTGGTGGAGATTTCTTTGAAGGCCCAGCAAAACAAGCATTAATCATTCATTAGTATAATATAACATTTAATAATCTAACTTCTCTTATGACTCCCCCTTTCAACTATACCCTTAACAACAATCTTCGGTGTGATCACTTTAGGTGAAGTCACTGCTGCGGAAACCTTTGGAGTTCTCTTCCTTTTTCCATCCTTTACAAACCAATATCTCAACTTCTTTTCATGCATGTCCCTTAGACTATCTGTTTCATCCTCTGAGTTGCTGTTCTCATGCCTCCAAGCATCATTTTCAGGAGCTACATAATTTCGGTTTTCAATCTTACAAATCATTCTCTTAGCCCTTGGCTCTGGTTCATCTTTCTTCAGACCTTTATAATGATTCAATCTACTCAACGTCTCACTTTTCATGTGATGTAAATCTAATTCATCAGCTAGATCCTTTGGAAGGTCTCTCACTTGATCATCTATCAACATTTATATGAACCTTGGGTACATTATGTATTTCTCACCCCTGATATTATCCACCATGTGATCAAACAACACTTGTGAAATGTTGTAAGGCCTATTTAGAACTAGACACGTGATAATATTCATGATGTAATCTGACGGCTCGTCGTAGGCTCCCTTTCGGTGTGATAGAGCATGCAAGACACAATGAACTAGAAACTTATATGCTCGACTAAACTTAGACTTGAGATATTTATCGTTTACATGTCCTGAAAACCCCATTCTAAACCATAAACCCTTGCATAATCTTTCAGGAACGATAGTAGGAGCATCATTACTATCTCCTAAGTCCAATACTCTTCTCATGTCTCCCACATTGAATTTAACTTCAACATCAATATCCTTATCATTCTCATCTTTCTTTTGTACCGCTAAATATATCATCTTTTCACTTTCTTCATACCTCACCGACCCCCAGAACATTCTAACATGTGACTCATATACTTTCTTCCTATCAGTCAACGCCTTGGAAATCCTACACTCCCTTAAAAACTTCGCCATATCTTTGAATGGCTCCATATTTGCATAATTTTCTTCCAAAATAAAGTAAATGTTGTGAGCCTGATGCCAATCTGATGCTCTTGCCTTTCCCATTGTGAAGGTTGAGCGTGCGAACAATCCAATAAATCTTGGAAAGCAAGAGTGTGAGAATCAAACAAGAACAGTTGAGAGAGAGTTTGACAGTGGGACGAAAGACACTTCGATGGAATGAGTTTGACTAGAAGACCTTTGACCCCTTTATATAGCCTTGACCACCAATCGGATTGCCATCCGATCCAAAATCTCCTTGGACTTATTGTCCTTTTGACCTTTTGACTTTTTGACTTTTTATCAAGTTTGGTCAGTTTTAGAAATCCACTTAAGTATCTAGGTCCAACTTAATGACCCTAGGCACTTAATTTGTCTACTAAGTCCAAGTTAATGACCTTGGTTGACCCGAAACAAAACTACTGACATTTTGTTCAAAAATTTAAAACACATTTCTGAAATTTATACAAGTAACAAATTAATGAACTTGTTTTGACTTTTGAGATTCTCAAACTTTTCAAGATTAGCTCCCAACCCTGTTGTTCAGCCCAGAAACTTCCTGCTTCGCTTTGCTTCTCAGATTCTGAAGATCAGCTTTCCACCTTGGTTTGTCGAAAAACTAAAGCAGAATATAAAATCTTTTTGGATTTTAAGAAAGTTTTTACTGAAACACACTAATTTTTTTTTTGGGTTTTTTTATGCTAAACTGAAATGAAATGCAGTAAAAGTAAACTATTTACATACATATTTTTGGTGAGCGTGTTAGAGGATCATATCAGCTGCCGACACGTTACAAGTACCGTTGAGCTTAATTTCACACTAAGTATTAAACAATTCACTTAGATTGCCGATATACTGATCCTTTTAAATTTTCACACAAATTTCAACTGTTCAGGATACGATTTAGGTGTTTTAAGTTCTTAACTTATACGCGTGTCCCACCTCAGAATGTACTCTCGTATCCAGACTTCTATATTCAGTCTTACAGGTGAACGTACAATAATGATATCTGTAAAGGTTAATGCGAGGCCATGAGAGCTCAGGTTAGAACTTCCGTTCAGACAAAGAGACGATGGCTTGACTTTCGGTGTGTCCTGTTTGGGGATCTTTTCTTCAATAGCACATGATCAGCATTTTGCAATGTTTTTCATTTTTTATGCTGAGGGGAGGCTTTAAAGATTAAAGCAGTGCAGAGTATTATACGAGGACTAGGCTATTGCTTCCGCAAAATCAGAAGTCCTGGTATAATACCCCAGATATCGTCAAGTACATAGACCTAGTATGTCAGAAATAGAAAATCTTTCAAACAAGATTTCAGGGGTTACCTATATATCTGAGAGATGTTCCCCACGAAATAAGCAAGTAATGATTTTTATGTTTGTATCCCGAAAAGTCTATTAAGTGTGTAAAAACCTGTCAGCATATCATCAGCGAGACTGTTTAAAGCTTTTTAAACATTACAAATCTTTAGCATACCGTAACTGTCTAGCTGATGTTCTATCATTTCCCCTTTTTACACAAACTCTTTTTGGTTTTCTATTGTTTTTGGATTTTGAAAATATCTCATGTTTTTGGATTTTAGTATTTTTTTATTGTTTTTGTATTTTCTGAAAATATATCTATCTCCCCCTAAATACCAAAACAACTAAAAAGACGACAAACCATAGCAGTCTGCTTTTCAACATCCACTGCTTCGGTTTTCTCATCAATGCCAAGTATTTTCTCCGCCTCCGACAACAGCTTCATACCATTTAAGTTTAAAAGATATTGAAAACGTGCTTTATCAAAAGCTTTGGTATGTAAATCTGCCTTTTGTTCATTGGTGTGGATTTTGTCTTTTCGTATCAACTTCTTCTCGAAACAATCTCGGATGAAGTCATGACGAATTTCTATATGTTTGGTTTTAGCATGATGTACCGAATTTTCGTTATGTTGATTGCAGCCTCATTATCAACAAATATAGGAGAGGTAAGAAATTGCAAACTGTAATCGTACATCTGTTGCTGAATCCACAATATCTGCGAGCAGCAACTACTGGTAGACACCTACTCTGCTTCACATGTTGATAGAGCAACAGAGGTTTGCTTCTTACACTGCCACATGACAAAACGGGGTTCAAAGAATTGGCATCCTGCATTTGTTGATTTTGCGTTAATCTTGCAGCAACTGAAGTCAGAATCTGAATATCCTTTGAGCATGAAGATCCTCTTGACGATAGACATGTGCGAGGCTCTAGGACTCGACTGATATCGGGCCGTGTGGCATGTCGGGTACATTATATCAGGTCTGGATGTTGTCAGGTACATCAGCGAACCAATCATTGAGCGGTATAGCGTCTCGTCCACATTCTCTCCGGTGAGATCAGGGTTGATACCATGATTAGTTGCTAATGGGGTGGACATTGGTGCCGTTTCGGACATCCCAAATTTCTCCAGAACGTCATGAACGTACTTCGTTTGATGTATGAAAGTTCCCTTAGGCATTTGGTCAACTTGTAGCCCTAGGAAGAACTTCATCTCACCCATTGACGACATCTCGAACTTCTGCTTCATCACCTTTTCAAAATCTTTTTAGAGTTCATCATTTGTTGACCTGAAAAAATTATGTCATCAACACATATCTGAACGACTAGCAGATGACCAGTGACTTCCTTTGTGAAGAGGGTGGCGTCCACCTTACCTCAGATAAAGCCATTGGCGAGCAAGTGTTGAGAGAGCGTCTCATACCAGGCTCTCGGGGCGGGGATTGATGCAAACCATACAGCGCTTTGTCTAGGAGGTAGACCTTGTCTTTGTGTATCGGGTCGGTGAAGCCCTGTGGCTGACCGACATATACCTCCTCTTTTACATTTCCGTAAAGGAACGCCGACTTGACATCTAGTTGGTATACTTTAAAACCTTTCCATGAAGCAAAAGCAAGGAATATTCTGATGGCCTCAAGTCGAGCAACTAGAGCGTAAACCTCTGTGAAGTCTATCCCTTCTTGCTGACTAAAGCCCTGAACTACGAGTCGAGCTTTGTTTCCGACTGTCACTCCGCGGTCGTCTCTCTTGCATTTGAATACCCATTTGGTGTTTATCTTTCGGTGTCCATCAGGTAGATCCACAAGTTTCCATACACCAAGTTTCTCGAATTGACCCAGCTCCTCCTGCATTGCATTGACCCATGATTCTTCCGTCAGTGCTTCCTTGTAGGTTCGAGGTTCAATCTACGAAATAAAGCAACTGAGTGAGAATTCAGTTTGTAATGGAGCAATTTTAGTATAGAAGCAAGTAAGGCCATGGTCAATCTGTCTTCTTGTACGAACTCCTTATTGCAGATCTCCTATTATCAATTCCTCGGGGTGGTATGAAAGAGTCCTCGGCATAACTTCACCAAGAACATTCACCTCGCCTTCCAAATTAGTAACATTCTGGTCCGCAACTTGTTCATCAACATGAACTGTCTGATCTGAAGACTGGATTTGCTCCCCCTCAGATTCTGAATCACCACGATCAAAGGTAGGAATAATGTTAGATTCTGAATCATCATCATTGACTGCCGTCTGATTTTCAGGAGCAGGCTCGCGTTCCGAAGTAGTCGGAGTTTGCTGAACTTCATCATTCTCTCCAGTGTTACTTGGACCAGCTTCATCATCAACGGAAGTTTGTTGTTGACGTTTAGAAGACCTTGCTGGAAATCTTCCCTGAGATGCTTCATATTCTCGTAAAATATCTAATTCATCAAAGTACTCTGGCTCTTCTTCTAGATCAAATGAATCCCATAAGGCATCATAGTTGAATCGCCATGAGTCTGCGGGTTTCTGTGGAGGCATTGTGTAGCCTTGACATTCAATGTGCTGTGCTTCGATGATCCTCTCAAGATTTGGAACAAAAACGTGTCTGAGTGGACTTGAATACCCCACAAAGATACCTTCCAAGCTCTTTGAACCAAACTTGCCATCTGGATCTAGAACTGTACAGGGAGACCCGAACGGCTCTAGATATTCAAGATTTGGCTTGCGATTGTTGATCAACTCAAAATATGTTTTGTTGTGCTTCTTCACAGTGAGTACCTGGTTGAGTGTATAGCAAGCGGCTGATACAGCTTCTCCCCAAAAGTTGATTGGTAACTTTTAATCAGCTAACATCGTTCGCGCCGTTTCGATCAATGTTCTGTTCTTTCTTTCTGCAACTCCATTCTGTTGTGGAGTGTATGGTGCGCTGAACTCTTGCAATATACCTCGTCGAGCACATAATTCTTCCATTCAGTTTTTTTTGAATTCCGTACCATTGTCACTTCTTAGTCTTCGAATGCGGGTTTGGTACAGATTCTCTATCTTTCTAAAAAGCTTCAGCAAACTCTCAAATGTCTCGTCTTTCGACGTCAGGAACATCACCCACGAAAATCTCGAATAATCATCAGTGACCACTAAGCAATAAAGATCACCAGTAATGCTCTTGACATTCACAGGACCGAAGAGATCCATGTGAAGTCTTTCTAGTGGCTTCGAGACTGAATTCATCTTTTTACATGGATGGGATTTCTTTCCTTGTTTTCCCTTTATACAACTGATACACTCTCCTTCCAGATGAAAACTTTTCAAGTGAACCCCTTTGACAAGATCGTTATGCAACAGGTAGTTCATCTTGCATAGGTGAATGTGGCCCATCTTTCGATGCCACAGCTCTGACTCCTTTTCAATAGCTCTTGATACGAAGCACTGAGGTTGACCCGTGGTAGTCATAGCCACGCTCATATCCAACACGTACAGATCATTAACCCTTGGTGCTCGCATGATGATCCACTCCTCGGGGATAACAAACCCCAGCTTCAGGATTAGGCATTCCTTATCAGTAAAGTGAGTTGAGTACATTCTGTCACAGATTTGAGAAATGTTGAGTAAGTTGTTCTCCAGCTCTGCTATGTAGTTGACTCTCTCAAATGTAATTACACCATTTGATAACGTCCCTTCCCCAACAATACGTCCTCCTTGATTTCCTGCAAAACCGACGTATCCACCGTTGAAACCTCTAACATCGTATAACAAGGTTTTTCTCCCTGTCATGTGCCGGGATGCTCAACTATCCATAATCCACTTTGAGATAGATCTCGGGAGCTCCTTCACATTTCACAAACATTCAGTTAGAAGTTGAAGCAACCAAACCTCCTTTGACTCGGGTAGCTTGATGTGGGTTGTTCCAGTTTACAATGGTGGGAAGTTTTTGTCGTTCATTTTAAGACTCTCGTCAGACCCAACCTCAACCTCTTTATACAAAAAGAATTCGTCTTTCGGAGGTTGACCAAATGGTTGGTCTTTCTTTGGAACATACTTCTTCCCTGGTGGGGTCAAAGTTTGTTTCTCAAGCTTTTGGAAATAATCCAAAGGTACATCCATCTTAACCTGTTCGGTTGAAGACGGTTGTTTTGACTGAACCTTGTATTTTGCTTCATCAGATATCAACGCTGGTGATTTTGACTTTGGCTTCCAAGTTTGTTGAGGAGAAGCAACCCGTTTGTAAAATTGGTCATTTTTCTTTACCGGTAGTGATGTTGCCTGTTGTTTAACAGGTTTAACTTCGGTTTAACCTTTTTAGATTCTGAAATTTTCTTCTCAACAAACATTGGCGCTTTGCCTTTGACATCTTTTTCTTTCTCGGATTCTCAACAACCACAGACTTAGGTTTTGAGTTGGTGCACTTTCGTGCAATGTGTCCAACTTCGTTGCATTTGAAGCAAGTGCGGGTGTCAACAACCCGACTTTTCCCTTCAGTCTGAGGTTGTGAGGCTTTCTTTGCAAAAAATTCTTCATTTGTTTTCAAAAAGATTTCCGATTCTTGCTGGGAAATTGAGCTTGAGCTTTTCACAAACACTTTCTTTTCAACAAATTTCTGTTTCTGAAAGTTCCTTTTTGGAAAGTTCTTACCACCCTGATAACCACTCGACCATTTCTTTTGGTTGTTTTTGTTAAAACGTGGTGGTACAACAAGTTTCTTATAGTAAGATTTATCTCGTTCAAAGTTCAAAAACCGTTTGGAACTCTTTAACCCTTCAATTTCAGAAACATCAATTTCAACCAGTTTGAAAACTTTCTTCAGTTTGTTCAGATTCACATTCTCAATTGGAAACTCAATATCTGAGTACAACTTATCTGAACCACACATCTTGTACATGACAAGAGTAGGTTCGTCATTTGAGTTGTTCTGGGATTTTGGTTTCAGAATGTAGTTGTTCAGGAAACACTCTTCATCTTCAGTCGAATCACTGTCTGATTTTAATACATTCTCAACAATATTCTTTACGACTTCGGATTGAACACTATCTTCATCAGATGATGAAGTGAATGTGACTTCAATTGTTTCTGGAAGTTTTTTAGCATCTGTTTTCTCACGTGTTTCAAATTCATTAGCCAACCCGGATTGTTTCTTTGAAAAATTATTAAGCACTGGTGGTGGAACTTGATGATAACCCACCCCTGTTCCATCCGAGTAGACATCCTCACCAGCTTTGTTCTTCTCAATTGGTTTGGGAACGATGTGTTGAAGAACAAAGCTAGCTGAGTTGTAACTGCTCAATGTTAGATTGATTCTTTCATTTTCAATCTTAGCTTCTTGGAATTGAAGCTTAAGACTTACGATCTCATCCAATTGCTGGTTGATCTATTTTTCTTTTTCCTGAAGAACTCTAGTCAAATGAATGTTTTCTTTGTAAGTTTTACCATTTCTCTCATCAGAATCTTTTACTGTTCTTTTTAACTTTTCAAATTTTTCTGAAATTGTTCTGTTTTCAAGAATTAATTTCTCATTTTCTTTCTGAAAACGTTCAACATCACTTTTATCTTTATCAATCTTTTCGGTTAATTCTTTTATTCTCTCAATTGAAGCTCTAACAAGTTTATCTCGATTTAAAATTTCCTTTTCAGTCCTTTCAACTTTTTGAACCAGACCTTGGATCTTTTTGTTTGAGAGATACGCATGTGTGCTGCAGACTTTGCACTCTTTCGTGCAATTTCTGCAAACACTTTCTGTGTTAGCACAATCAGTCTTACCTGATTCATTGTTTGAACCACTACTACTGACCTTGCTTGATGAATCAGTACTAGAAGCAGGCTTGGAATCTACCTCAAGTGCTTTTGCCATAAGAACTTTGTCATCCATTTTCGTTAGGTTTTCTGTCGTCATTTCTTTTGTAGTGTCAAGGATCCCATTGTCAACCTTCTTTGACTTTAACCTTTCATCTTCGGCTTTCTTTGCATCGTTGATCTTTCTCTGTTCTTCAGTTTCTCCTATCGATTTTATGAGAGTTTCAACTTCAACTGATGACGGTTCTACACAGATGTTGCCTTTTGGATCGAAATAACATTCTCGATCCGGATCCCATCTTTTTGCCTTTTTAGCTTCTTTCCAAGCTTCGTAAATCTTTTGCTTCATATTTTGTGCCATCATCTTTCTATGGATGTATTATTTCTCTTCATCTGTTTGTTGTTCAATTTTTGCCATAAAAGCAAAACCAACTGCATCATCTTCCGGCAAGAATTCACTCCAATCAAAACCTTCATCATCTTGAATTACTACCAATCTTTCCAGCTACCAGACTTTCATAGGACTCCAGAATAGAAGCAAGGAATACCATTTGTTGTTTAGCTGTCTCCTCGTTGAAATTTTGAGCGTTATTCAGGTTAACAGCGATGTTGCATTGAAAAACATTCTTAGGAGTATTTTGTTGTTGTTGGTTGTTTGTAGAAGAACCGCTTCCATGATAACTGCTACTTGGCGACGAACTGCTGCGGTTCTTTTCTTGATTCATAGTGTTAGAACTTTCAACGCTAAAAGCAGTTTTTGGAGAAGTGGCTTTCGGAATCATACTACCCCGATAGTAGAGATCCACATTTTGCTGATATGGTGTATTGTTTACTTTATTCATCTTTTTGATCTCCAATTTGTGGCTGTCGAGTCTCTCCATCAACCAATCAAGTGTTATATCTGCCATCTTCTTGGTATTTTTCAGTACCAGACCGAAATATTGCCAATCTTTTTCATCTGACAGAGATTCAAACAACTTTTCAACCATCTCATCTTCGGCTATCATGATTCTATATCTGACTAGTTCTACCTTCAGATGGCAAAACCTTTCAATCATCTGTCGTACACTCTCATTTTTCATACATGCGAATAAATCAAACACCTTTTTTCAGTAATCTTTTCTTGTTTTTCACAATCTCCTCTCCCCCGATACATTTCTCTTCCAGTTTGGCTCATAAATCTTTTGAATTAGTATAGTCAATCAAAGATATAATGTCATCTCGGACTGATTGATGAAGTAGGGCAATACACTTTTGTTCTGCTATAAACGTTTCCTGTTCAGTTTTAATCAAATTTTCATGACCTTTTCTTGTAGCCTCGAAACCATTTTTTAAACACCTCAAGCTTTCATACGCAAAAGCTTTCAACCATCCATCAAACCTATTAGACCAATGGTTGTAATCTTCAATTGCCATCAACTTCGGTGGCTTGTTGTATGTTCCGTAGGCATTATCGACACTAAGAGTATATGCGTTCGCCTTTTTCGGGTTCATGCTGGTGCTTGTGTTTGTGTTTGTGGATGCATCTCATGTGTTATACGCGAAAACATCACTGAACGGGTTCAAGAATTCGTCTCCCATCTTGAAAATCCTGAAAATTCAAACACTTAGAAAAATTTCACAAATTTGAAAAACTAAACACTTGGATCGAATGGCCGTCCGATCGAATGGCAATTCGGTTGGATGACACAAGTAACTAATGAACCAAATACCAAGTGTCGGATGGCACAAGTGTCGAATGGCGATCCGATCGGATGGTCGTTCCATCGAAGTGACAGATGAGCCTTAAAAGCACCTAAACCACAGAACTTATCCGATCGGATGTCAATCCGATCGAATGAGCTATGACATCAGCAATGAAATGTGAACAAGATCTTGTCCAATCCGATCGGATTGCAATCCAATCGGATGAATGACGTCATCATGCACGAAGAACAAAACATGGTTTTTGATCGATTTGAAGGTGTTTTAGTCCAAATTTTGGATTGAAATTTTGTAGGATTGTTCTACTATGAATTCCGATCAGATTGATATCAAATTTAGTCAAATTCGTCCGTAAAATCTAGGTTAATTTTGAGTTTTTCTGATTTTTAGGTGTGAAAGTATGAAAACTGCAAGAAATGTAGAAGAAGATGATGAAATTGTCAGAATCTCCGGTGAGATTTGACTGAAATCTGCTGAAAATGGCTGAAATCTCGGTGAAATTGCTGTAGTTGTCTACGATCCAACCTCTTGTGGCTCTGATACCACTTGTAGGCGCACAATCAGGAACGGTTCTAGTAGTAGAACGTGGCGGAATTGATCAGTGACGAGGTGAGAAATCCCTCGACACCGTCTGAGAATCACCAACAACAATCTCAACACTTAACATGTCTGATTTCATTGATAGAATGTGAAAATACAAGAGTTCCAGATGACAATCAGACAGAGCTTCGCTTTGACAATCAAGCAAAAGGTTCTAGACTAATGGCCCTAATCCACTATTTATAGGCAACACAGGGAAGTGAGGAGTCTCACTCGATCGGATGGTCATCCGATCGGATTGCCATACGATCGAATGTCCAACCGTACGGATGACACATGTCATCCGCTCGGATCACATCTGTCAGTTTACATGCCGTTCCCTGTTTTGTCTAGATACTAAATACATACATATACAAAAGTACAAACACATACACGTGACAAAATACATAAGACTCGATACAGACGGAAGGTACAGACATAATGTACTAACAACTTGGATAATATCTGCTTTTAAAGAATATTTACTTGCTTAGTCTGTAGTTACTTACACATTCGAACTTTTCATTTTTATCATTCATTCCCTTCTATGTTTCGAATCCGTCGCGCGGTTTCTAACATATCATTCATACTTTCATTCCTTCTTTGTTTCAAATCCGTCTCGCGGATTCTAACATATCATTCATACTTCTATTCCTTTCATGTTTCGAATCCGTCTCGCAAATTCTAACATATCATTCATACTTCTCATGTGTATTTGGTACTTTCAAATCCCTAAGAGCCTTGCATTTCCCTTCACCGTCACGTCCACCTACTACCTAATTCTAAAAGACACACCTGTAACAAATATCATGGTCTCACGAACGTCATATGTTTTTTGTGTACTGGCCAGGTACACAATCCACATACTAGTTTCGTGTCTTCATGTAATAGTCACCTTATGTTCGAAGAATTAGGTTTTGGCACGTGTAACATTTTCATAACTTCATTTCCATTCTATTATTATATTTTATTTAAAGTTTTCCTTCACTTGATAGATTTTACCATTATATGCACCTACATGCTAAATTTACGTACCTGGGTCAATATGTCTTATTACATGCCTTAGGCAAACTGTTGTGGAACACCATTTGATCGAGATTGGTTCCAGGTCTAAAGGATTTCACACTTTTCAACTAAATTATGAAAGATTTCAACACTTTTTCAACTTATTCCGAACTTTCTTTCGGTTTTTGCACAATCTCGATGGAATCTGGACTCAATCAGACTCCCGACTCATTCCTTAGTCGAGAGCCGGCTTGAAAACGGATTTCCACCAGAGAGATGGACCGATTAACGGGTCTGAAACACCCTAACACGTATCAACTTGAAAACAACGTAGCGGAAATATGAGCCCAAAAATTTTCTTTCTTTATTAGCCACGTAACATACTTGGAGTTTATTACTAGAACAAATAATACTTTACTAAAAGGTTAACAACATTCATTCTTTTTAAATTACATTAATTAAAATATAAAACTCCAATCGAGTGACCACTCTTCCCATACAATCCTTACTCTTTACTCGATCTTCAATCCTCTTATTCTTCGTAATAATATTATGTCCGCCCAACCTGCATTCACCACATACATAAACCTCATTATGATTTGGTGACGTCCTTCTTAAATTAAACATATGCAATCAAATAACCACTCCATATTCCTCCTTCTCATGCCAGTCTCTTCGAATAAGCTTTCCTGTATAATCATGCATTCTAATTCTTTAAACCTTCACAAGGTCCTTATGGCATACCTGCATTCTCATTTCATACTTAAGATCCCGGTTTAGTAACTTAACACTCAAACATACACACATATCCCATTCATTCGTAAGCACTAAATCCCACTTCGTACACAGAGGCAATCATACATATAAGTTAAACGCGTACTTCACTACCTGAATATGTACACATAAACAAATGTACAAAACTATACAAACATACACGCTACATAAGACATTCCAAAAGGGTTTGCTAAGACACCCTAAATACAAGCTTCCCAATAAAAAGATCACGTACGTAAGAGGTTACGGGCATTATTTCTTCTATTCATAATTACCTAGTAGTCCCGACTATCGGAAGGTAATTATTTTTCCTAACGGAATACATATAAGCGTTTACAATAGAAACCGGGTGGTTAAGCCCTTACAATTCACAAAAACATAAGAGGGATTAGTCATACGTAACTTAAACGTGTTTAAACGAGTTCGCGAGACAAAGCTAACTAAATAAACAATTTTCGCGAACCCAGCCTTCCGTCGCATCGCGCGACGGCTCTTTGCCCCATCTGTCGCGTGGCGCGACCCCCCTTCTTTTCTGGAATGTTTTGCTGCTGATTGCAGCAATTCCCAGCAACGCTAATCTACACAAGAACGAACATAACTTTCTTGTTTTTGATCCGTTTTGCATCCCGTTTCTTCCTACGTGATCGTAAATTAGTCCTCTATCATAAGACTCAATTTCTAACATCCAAACTAGAGAAAGTTTCTTAACTTATGTGCCTTAAACTAATTAGTCAATTACAAATTATTCGACCCGTTCATGTTTTTAGTAAACAACTCATATGTTTACATTTAAGATTCACATGAACGTTATAACTATAACACTTTTACATTATTTGAAGTATCGTACATGGGATTTACTCACCCGATACTTGGTATGCGCTAAACTCATACTTTGATAATAAAATTTCATTCACAAATTGGTTTATTCGTTAATTATAACTCACAACCGAGTCTTTTGTCTATAATTTGCGTCTCCGTTTCGCGATTAGCATTCTTATATGAAATTCTACCCATTACCCGGTTACAATACCGTAGCCATTACTTAAGCATCATTCCGGCATATCAACACTACCTTGTTTTGACCTGTTCGGTCTACGTAGACATTACTTAAGCATCATTCAGGCATATCACCGATTTCATACAACCAAACTATACTCAACTTCAAGCGTCATCATGCTTAATTAACTAGTCGCTACCTTACTTCAACGACTAAGAAGTGATTCCGGAAATCACTTACTTAATACCCTTACTTGATATCATCATTAAAAATGCATCTCAACATAACTACTAACAATTATCAATAATATTTCAATAATGTCATTTACTACTAAAGAGGAAGTCCGGAAATTTACTTACCTTACGCATCCATATTCGCTCTCGTTTCCTCACGTCCTCATGACCCGTTAGCCCTTTATGCTTCCATCCATCTTGACATGATCCCTATACTTTCATTGAGTTGCATCCACATTCTTGTTAGCATATAAAATTATACATATGAATGATCATGTCAATTTACATTTCACATTCGGCTTCATTTTAAGTTTACTCATCAATTTCCAACAACTCAAAGTACAACTAGAGTCACATCTTTTCCTTCCACAAAATTATTCATGTCGTCACATATAGCACATATTGATAAAGCATGTACTTAATGATTTCTAATCCCACACATCCACAATATTATAGTCGTTTATACTATGGACATCGTTTCCATTTCATACTCACGTAGTAACACATTTACAATCACAAGATCATGTATGCACGCAACATAAACAATTCCTTACATACTAGTCAACTCATAATTCCACAACTAACAACATCATTCAAAATCACTATCCTTGAATCCGACATCATTCTTACTAGCAACCCACATTCTTGTTCTCTTAAGCATTTCATCGAACACTTGGCGGGTTTCGCATTTAAAGCATAATGTACAAATATTTTCATGTTCATCTTCCTAATTCTCATGCTCACATGTCATTAACATCTAAATAAAAATTGCATTACTTCATACCATACTAAATCTAACTAACAAGAACCAATCACATAAATCATAACACATCAAAATTTGCATAAGATTTGACATGGGTAGTATACCCATGTCGCCACCCTACCTATAGCAAATGGGTTTACCCCAAATCTTCTTCATAGTCAAAATTAAACATACTTTAGCATCTACACATTCATTATAACTAACATTCATGCTTAAATCTTCCACTATAATCACAGATTACACAAAACCCACTTAATCAAACATCATTAAAACACCAAATTCGACTTACATGATGGTAGAAACACCTAAGTGATCGACATTCCAGGTTCATGCATTCGTTTAGCCCTTCAATCCTCCTTCAATTTGATGGATTTTGGTGATCTAGGGTTCGACCCACTTTTCCCTTCTCTCCTGGTCGAACATCGACTCCCACACACACACTGAGTGTGTGATTTTGGGGTTTTAATTTTAATTTTAAATTAAACATAAACTTTCCCCCTTTTTGACAACCTTGGCCCCTCTAGTTGTTACTTGATCACAATTGTAGCAAATTCCTTTCCTTGATTGTTTTCTTAGACATTTAACCAAGTTTAATAACTTAGTTATTATATTTATTCAATTAAACATGGTAGCATTCTAACGAATTTTAAAATTCGCGTTTTGGGATGTTACAGGGTCAAACATGAATCTTCATCAAGGACAGCGTGTTTGTCCGAAAGGGCTGGGCTCATCCGGCCGAATGAACTAGACTTGGTATTATTCCGTTGTTTGACACGTCGTCATGCCGTCTCCGTTAAGGTAAAACTTTTACTTAGAAATATTTACAAAACTTCAACCAAGGACCACCCGGTCGAATGCCCATCTGTCCGGATAACCTGATCCTGATATTATCCATTATTTAAACGCTTTTAACTAAAACTCCAAGTTTTAACGTTTTCGCAAACAAACACTTCCTATTTGAATGGCCATCCGTTCGAATGGCCATCCGCTTGAATGACCATCCGTCCGGATGACCATCCGTTCAGATGGAACCCATCCGTTCGGATAGACTGTTTAACACTTAAACCGCTCGACACGCTGTTTACATTCTGTTCAGCCCTGAAGAAGACTTATGCTTCTGTTTCCATGCACAGGCTAACTCAACGCGCTCCCTTCAATCCAATCCAGATTGTGTTTACTGGCTAAAGACACACTGTGAGTATACTCGAACCCATTTTCATTTAACGCACTTTTGGGTGTTACATATGTTCTATATCAAAACACAACACACAATGCAAGACTTTACAACGCTAACCGCTCCCGCATGCTATACGTGATTTGTTGAATGCTTGTTACTATGCTTATACAGTGTTACACTAGACCGCCTCTATCAACGATAGTACTATAGTTTGGACTCAGCACCTGTCGTGGACAGGGGTTGCTAGGGATTACATTACTTTACTTCACGTGTTCGCTTTGGTGAACATGTGTCACGCATACTCTACAACGCAGTCTCGTGGTTAAGTTTTATCATTGTTGGTACTTACATGCTTCTCCCGTTACGTGTTACATGCTGGTTATGCGTAAGCACTTTTCATACTATTACTATGCAAACTTGTGTACTCACCTTTACTTTATGTATTGACTTTATTTTAACGTATGTGGCAGGTTGATGGATTTGTTATGCTGAATCAAGATAGGCAGTCTAGAAACTCATCTAATAGAAATCTAGGTTGTTGGACTTGTTTTGTTTAAGAGATGTGACTCTATGATAACTGTTTGTGGAATATTTTTTATTGGTATGGGAAAATGAACCTTCTAAATATTGTCATTTAATAATTGTTATGGATACTCTTAAGCAATCTGGTTCGCCTAGTGTCGTGCCCTGATGTTTCCGCCATCGGTTGGGGTGTAAGAAATTGGTATCAGAGCCATAACTATAGGGAATTAGGTCGAGCCATGTTAAATAGACCTAGTCTATAGTCTAAGTACCAACAGACCCATCATACGAACCCACTTGGGGTTTTGTGCGAACCTACATGTTGTTATACTTTCATTCGAACTTGCAATATTATACTACACATTCGTACGAACCTACGTACTACAGCTTAGTACGAAGGAGCCTTTCCTAAGGCTAAAAACTTACTTTTGCCTTTCCTAAGGCTAACACAACACAAACGTTTTCGAAAACACTCGCATAACACAACTGAGTGATTTTTTCGAGATTAGGTGTGAAAACCAAGAACTCTCGATAAGATCACTCACTCAGCGCATTTTTCTTAGCACGAGAACCTCTCGTTGAGTTAGGAGTGATATCCACATCTCAACGAAAATCTCCATTTCTATCTAGTGGAACTCCCGAATTTATTCAGTGAGCACAACCATAGCAAGGAGCGAAGTTGTTAAGTTAGGGCTGAAACCCGCACCTTAATAACCCGTTCCACTCCTTAAAATGTTTTTCAAAAGCTCTCACCAAAGTCTCGACTGCACCAATGACTCGAGCCGCGTAGTAACTGGAAGGACGAATGTCGTAGCCACATCCCGGTGAGGGCATAGTCTACTAGGCCAAAGCGTGGGCTCGAACTTGTTGAGAATAGTTGACCACATTGGGTAGTCGATGTCTAAAACGCAAGGCACTCTATCTGTTTTTCTAGCGTACAATCGCCGATTTTACGCGTCATTGAATTTATTACGTTTATATGTTTTCGATTGAAAATTTTACGCTTTATCGATTTCTCGATTTACCGATTTTAGCTTCCCCACTTTACGTACGCACAATTCGCACAACCATCGCAATCTAAAAACAAGAGCTAATGTCCGCGACAAAACTAAAGTCAAACAACTCACCCTCTTAAACGCGTCCTCGCGCTATCTATACAAGCATATAAGTATATACATATCTAATATACGATGTATGATCGCATACGCTTATGAGAATACGCGAATATCTAGGAATTTCGTGTCTCCTATGTGGCTTCTATGTGAATACGTATTACTATATCAACTATGACAAGTTTTAACGCGCTAAAACGCATCGCATTCTCGAAAAATCATTATGATTGAATCTCACTCCAAATCTCTTTCTTTGTCTAGATGTCCTCGAACGCTTCCAACTCGCGACGTCAAGCCCGAAGAAACGCCGAAAAGAGAATCGCTTCACTCGTGGCCAAGGAAATGGCCAAGGTTATTCCTCAAATCGTCTCACAGATTCAATCCCTCAACGATACTCAGACATCGGAAGACTCTAAAGCCAACACGCCGAAGTCTACATTCTCCTATAAGCACTTCAAAGCCTGTGACCCGATGGTCTTCACGGGCGAAGGAGGTGTATCTCAACTACTTCAGTGGTTTGGTGCCATCGAGGTTACCCTTCGCCAGAGTGGGTGCCCCGAGCATCTTCGTACCACGTGTGCTACAGGAGTATTACATTCAAGAGCCCTCGACTGGTTGAAAACTGACTATAACAAACGTGGGAGCGAGGCAGCCTACGCGCTCTCCTGGAACAAGTTGAAAAGCTCATGAAGGAAAAGTACTGCCCTCCCCACGAAGTTCAGAAGCTAGAAAATGAGTTTTGGGAAATCAAGCAAGTTGAAGGTGACAACGCCGACCTCATAGCCAGGTTCAATCAGCTTAGCATTATTTGCCCAAGCCAAGTTGACACCCCCAAAAAGGCCATCAAGAAGAACATCCGTGCTTTGCCTGAGTGTGTCGGTGATTTTGTGGAAGTTGCAAAACCTGCTACCATCGAAGAAACCTATATCTTGGCCGCAGAAATCAATTAAAAGCTAGTCTTGGCTGGATTCTTCTCCAAGGATGCCACCAAGAAGGCTAACCAAGCTACTACCGAGTCGACTGACGAAGCCGCGCAGCCGCAAGACACCGACAAACCCATCTGCAAGCGAAAGAACTCGAGTTTCAATTGCTCAGCAACAGTTCCATCCCAAACAGTTCTAAACCCCGAACCTCTCTGAGCAGTTCCAGTCCACCAGAAGCACGCCTACACTAGAACTCTTCCCCTGTGCCCGAAGTGTACTTATCATCACCAGTCAGGAGCTAACTGTCGCTATTGCGCAAACTGCAACTGTTTTGGTCACTTCACCCATCACTGCCTCACAGGGCCACGACCTCAAGGTACGCAAGCACTCCCCGTGCCGCCAACGCAGCTCGCAGCCCCAGCAGCCGCTGCACAAGGAACTATAGCAACCGCCACACAAGCACCAGAAGCAACGCCAACCGCCGCACACGCAGCAGGAGCTCCTGCAAAAACCAAAGCTCCAGCAAGTGTCCTCAACATCAACACCAACCAGGCGCAGAATGACGCTGTTGATGGTACAGTTCGTGACGTTAAATCTTATATGTTATATCCGTTCTATTGCTCGATGTCGCCACAATATGCGACATTGACCCTCTCTCTCTCTCTCCCTCTCTCCCTCTCGCCCTCTCGCCCTCGCACTTAGTCAAAGTTCACACACAGTGTATATTACTAGCACTAAATAGTATATCACGATATAATGTTTTTTACCCCAACTACGCGTCCTTGGAATAAATTACGATAAAGTGAAAGGACCAAACTAATCACGAGTTCACACGGGATTATTTTGGTAAGTGCACGGAGATCGTAGTAAGATTCAATGATGCCATAACGTTAAAAGCATGGTTAAGCGTGGTGGATACGCCGCTGGTACTTCCTATATATAAGCGTCTTAACCATGTCGACAAAGTGTAACATCTATTCACTGGAAGAAAGTGGTGTGGTCGAAGCATGGTGGATACGCCGCTGGTACTTCCTATATATAAGTGCTTTGCCATGCTAACAAACTTCCGTGAAGAAAATGCCATGTGGAGTTAAACATTATTAGACCTCATATACTATTGAGACTACTTTCAACATGCTACACTCCTTCGCAAGGGGTAACATCTCATCACATCTCAAACGCGTCCTCGCTAGACTTTTCGTAAGTCTAAACGAGCGCAATCGAACCTTCGCTGATATCTATCTCGCTTCGTTATCGCTATCCTCCTCAACACCTCAACGCTTAAACGCTTATCGCACGTGTCAATCTCAACGCTTCGATACTCGCATCGCTTCTCCCTCTCGACGCTTATCGCTTATTGCTTATCGCTTATCGCTTACCGCTTACCGCTTATCGCTTATCGCATATCGCATATCGCTTATCGCTTACCGCTTACTGCTTATCGTTAGTCGCTTATCACACTCAACACTCACGCTGCTTCGATGCTTCAATCGCTGAACCATCCACGCACCCCCTTATCGCTAAGTTGCAATTAACCACATCGCTCAGTTTACTCAGTCTCCCTCTCAAACTTGGTCTGACCACTTATCGCTTGGACCAAGGATACTAAACATATCCGTACCATGTCGACACACATGACATTGCTACACGGGACAGAGGCAATATGGCTAAAACATGGTGGATACGCCATTGGTACTTCCTATATATAAGTGTTTTAGCTATATTAATAAACTTTCATGGAAAGGTTCCATATGGGGCTCGACGCTAATTAAAACTTTTTGTACTGTTAAAACTTATTGGTATAAACAAAATTTCCCGCAAAATTTTTGGAATAAATGGAAATATTTCTGAAATTTTTTAATAAAAACCTTTTTGGACAAGCAAAACTTTCTTACAACAATGAACTCACGTCATAAGAAAGTTCCTCGAGAATCTAGTTTTCTTAAAACCTTTTATTAACTTAACAAAACTTACAATGCTGGTGTGAACATTGACTCAGTTTAACGCCACGCCGTAAGAAATTTTCATAAAACAAGTTTCCCTTAACATCCTTTTGCAATAACTTAACAAAACTTTTCGAGAACCCAAAACGTTTTGGATCGTCAATTCGTCAGTTACCATCCCTTAGGCAACAAATCGCTTCGCTCATTGCTTTCTCCATATCACCAAGACGCTCTCACTCGTCAATCCTCGATCGATCGCTCGCTCATCCTCAGCATACCCTAACGCTTGTCGCTACTTACTCGAGTCAATTCTCGCAGTCCTCCTTGCGAATAAATTTCGGGACGAAATTTCCTAAAGCAGGGGAGACTGTAACAACCCGCACTTTCGCGCTTGTTACTCTCGTTACGCCTAGCACCAGAGACTCGGATCATAATGTAAACTATAATGCTTACTAAGCTACTTCGCATACTTTCGCAAACACATCGCTTATTACAACACGCTATATCACGACGCTTACACTTTTCGCATATACTATTATGTTGTTGCTACGCTAATCGCAAACGCAAACTCGAAACGGAGTTACTTAAGCTATGACCTATTATTATAATAGTTATTTATAAATAAATATCTAAGTATTAAGACTTGTTTAAACGCGCACTCGCTGGCACGCGCAACCCAATCTATCGCACTAAAACGCAAGATAAAACGATACTACTTGTCTCGCTAAAATGTACAAAATGCATCAGATGAACCAAAGTTGGAAAACCAACCCGCGCAAACTCGGCCGTCCGAATGGCCTTCCGTCCGAATGGACATCCGCCCGGATGACCATCCGACTGGATGGAGCCATCCGAACACTACCTTCTCGCGCACTGACTTAACTCTTTGCCTCACCTATAAATAGGGGACTTGTGTCTCCATTTCAACCTTTTAAGCTCTCCTATCTGTTCTCAAGGTTCCAACCGCAAATCAAGGCCAATTTGTAAGCTTTTTCCCTCAAATCTTCGCCAATCTTCATCTCTAATCACTTCTACTCCATCTTCTCCATCAAAATCATGCACGCACACTCACTAACTTTTTCTGGAAATCATCTGATTTGGACCTCTTGAAGGTGGATTCCACTCGTTTTGCTTAGGCAAACTGTTGTGGAACACCATTTGATCGAGATTGGTTCCAGATATAAAGGATTTCACACTTTTCAACTGAATTATGAAAGATTTCAACACTTTTTCAACTTATTCCAAACTTTCTTTCGGTTTTTACATAATCTCGATGGAATTTAGACTCAATTAGACTCCCAACTCGTTCCTTAGTCGAGAGTCGGCTTGAAAACGGATTTCCACCAGAGAGATGGACCGATTAACGGGCCAAACATGAATCTTCATCAAGGACAACACGTTTGTCCGAAAGGGCTGGGCCCATCCGGCCGAATGAACTGGACTTGGTATTATTCCGTTGTTTGACACGTCATCATGCCGTCTCCGTTAACATAAAACTTTGACTTAAATTTTTTTACAAAACTTCAACCAAGGACCACCCGCTCAAATGCCCATCCATCTGGATGATGTTGGGATTGAACCCTACCAAAGGAACTGATAATTAAAGCCAAAACTGGATCAGAGCAGTGGATCCAGAATAAGCAGATGTTATGTATACAAGTCTCTCCCCTTGAAAGTGGTTTCAACATCTGCTGACCTCCTATCTACTGATCGTACAAACTGCTGACCTACAAACTGCTGATCAAGTAAAAGACTGATGGAAGACTAAAGCTCTGCTGTTCAATCTACTGCCTTGAGTCAAGCTCTGCTGATCATGACAAGTACTGCTGGGTTCATATCAGTGGAAGGATGCAGCAGTAGTTTAGATGTCTTTATGTAATGAAATGTAGTAACAGTAGTTAGCATAGTAGAGGTTGTATATATCAGAGGTTAGAGTTTCTTAGGAGGTTAGATGTCACTTTCATGGTGACGTCAGCTTAGATGCTTCAGTGGTTTGCTCGCGCCTATAAATAGAACAGTACCATGCACTGTTCTATTTAGCTCTTTCACTATCTTCTTCCTGCATGAACAAATACTGTGAGCTCAGGCTGAGGGGGAGTTTGTTGCATACTTGCAAATTGTAATCGTTGTTGAAATTAAATTCAATCATTCGGTTCAATATTAAACTTGTATGTTAAAAGCAATTCTCCTGTTTGATTGTGAAAAGTTTTCTTTCATCTTAATTCCGCTGCACAACTCATTCATCTTCATCTTAATTCAAACATAACACACAATCAAAACCAAACTCAGATCCTAACAATTGGTATCAGAGCTTGGATAGTCAAATTTGATTTAACAATCATTTTGACATAAATATTTTAGCTCATAATCGTTGATATTGATAGTTTGTTCGTTTTGTTGAAAAACAGAGCAAGGTTTAATCACCATTAAAGTTGATTAATCAGTGCCTGTACAACAACCAGGATGACGTCACAATCACAAGATGATAAGAATAACATTGGCTCTCTTTTTAAACCACCTATGCTTAAACATAATGAATACAACATCTGGCAGAGAAGGATGGGTCACATCCTTGCTCAACAGAACACTGGATGTTGGAGGTCTGTTGTTTTTGGTCCCCATGTTCCTATGGTGCCAAGTGCTGAGGATGCAAAGAAGTTCGTACCTAAACCATCTGAAAACTATACTGAAACTGATTTTCAAAAGTTCAAACTCGATGCCAAAGCATTTAGCATCATAGCACCTGCATTACCCAATGAGATCTATGCTGGACTGTTACATTGTAACAGTGCCAAAGAATTATGGGATGCACTTAAGGAACAATTTGGGGGAACTGAAGAAGTAATTGAGAACAATCGGGAAATTCGGAATCAGCAGTATGAAACTTTCTGTCACATTAAGGGTGAATCATTGACCCAACAGTTTGAACATTTCAGCTGTCTCATCAGTGAGCTAAGACTTGTTAAAGTTGAAATTCCAAAATCAACACAAAATAGTAGGTTTCTTAGATCACTACCTGATAAATGGGACACACTTGCATTTGTGACTAGAAACTCTGCTGAGTTCAAAGATCTGACCCTGACCCAACTTCATGGTTGACTCCTGACCTATGAAAGGGAGTTAAACCAGAAAAAGAAGTTGCAAGAGTCTGGCAAAGTTGCTGATGATTATTCATTGGGAAGCACAGCTCTGTTTGGTCAGGAAGAATCTGGTAGCAGTAGTAAGGATCAAGGTTATGATCATTTTATTGATATAACTACTGGTGGAAATTTCAACAACCCTGATTCTCACTCTGCCAATTATGCTTTTACTGCAAATTGTGAAAACCAGATGTCAGATAACTTGTGTTTTGAACTCAATGATTTGCAACACTTTGATCCCACTGACTTAGAAGAAATGGACATTTTGCATCAATTGGCTTTGCTTAGTGTAAGAACAAGCAAATTCTACAAAAGAACAGGGAGAAAATTCCCAGGGTTACATGGGAATTTAAAAGTGGGGTTGGATAAGTCAAAAATTAAGTGCTATAAGTGCAATAGACTAGGTCATTTTGCTAGGGAATGCAGGAGTCAAACCACTGGTCCAATAATCACTCATCCCAGCTCAAACCCTAGACCACAACATCAAAGCACTGTGCACTATACCTAATATACCCCTGCTGCCCATGTAAACACTGCGCACTATGCTGCAACCCCTGTGCCTGTGCATTATTTTCAAACCACTGTTCCACAAATTCAGAATGTTCAAACCCCTGTCCCTCAGGCACAAGTGCAACCTGTCGCACCTCAACCAGCTGCTCCAACAGTAACACAACCAGATCAACAAAGCTTTTTCACTCAAGGCTTTGTTGACTGGAGCAGTATGCCTGATGAGCTTAGTGATGAAAATTTTGCACTCAATGCTTTTAATGATCCTACTAATGATGAATTTTGTCTGATGGCATTAGAGTCTATACCAGAAGGGGTAGAAACTGAAGGTGAACAGCTAAGTGCTGAAATAGTGGATAAAGTGGCTGAAGCAGTGGTTACTGCAGTTGCTGGTGAACTACTGCTGGGAGAAAGTTCAGAAACCCTAATTGAACCTGTCACACCCTGGCTTTTGCGGAAGCGTGGGTTTATTTTGGTGTGACTTCTTAATACCATAGCACAATCATAACAATTCTATATGAATTAAAACACATGATAGTCATCCATTCATTAAGTTTTAAAAATTACCACAACATCATTGTCCTTAAAAGTCGACACATAAAATAACTTACAACAATGACATAATTAAAAACATGTTCATACGACACGACAAAAGACTTGACTAGTAATACGGTTTAAGACTTGTTACCCGTCTAGGCAGGGGTCACACATCCTAAACCTGGATGACCTCATTATTCCTTACGCAGCTTGACGAGATTGCATACCTTGCCAGATCCACTAATTTCCTGAAATACATGTAGTTTGAAAAATCAACAAAAGTTGAGCGAGATCATGTAAAAGTGAGTATGTATAAACCTTTGTAGTATGTATGAAAATCTATGGTATGTAGCAATTAAGGAAAAAGAAATCACCATTAGGTTGCAAAGCCAATGATATGTGTGAAGTGATGCAGGAAGACTCAAACCTAGCAGATTTTGGCGTCGGGCTCATAGTCACCTCATGGTCCGCTCAGTGGGCTCAGGGGTGGGGCTCGCTACACCCAAATAGATCAACCACTCATGACCCTCGGTCCTACAACGAGGATTAATGGCCTCAAGTACCACCTACCCACTCACATGATCTAAGTAGTATACCTTCCTTAAGCTAACCATACCATGTATAAAAGTGTCTGTAACTACTGTAACATGTATTCCACCCCCTAAGTATAAAAACTGAAAACAGTTAAGAGAAAAAGGGGGACATGAACTCACAGAAGTGCGTATCCTGTAACGTCAATCTCAAACTCGAACTGCTGCGCTACGACCTACACGTACTAATGTCTATTAGACGAACTGGTCGTGCCTTGGCTTAGGGTTTAGTGTTTTGAGTTGCGTTACGTTGGTATTATACTTGTTAAAATAATAATAATTATTTTAACTAACTTTTGTTTTTAAGAAAAATAGTTAGGCAACTATTTTGTATCCACATTTCTTAATTATTTTGTAAGTGTATTTCCTTCCCAAGGATGGGGGTATTTATACATGTACACTTTGTAATTCCGAAAAATATATTTTAAGTCCCACTTAGAAAAATATATTTTAATCACTTGTCTAAAACATCTTAATTTCAAAATATATATATTTCTCAAAAATATTATATTTTACTTCATAATTTTCCAAAATAATACTTTACCAAAAATATACGTATAAGGGTATTTTTCCGAAATACTACATAAGTTACGTTTTAGTGTGTCGTAATACCACAATACTTGTGCAACTTAGATATTTATTTTGTGAGAGTTTTAGTATTATTTTGGAGTCGTAATCTCGTGATATCATAAGTTATATCTTTTTTACCCTAAAAATAATATAACTAGTTTACAAAACAAGCAAATATTCACACAAGAGTTTTAGTATAAAATATATATTCTAAATATATATTTATTAAGTTTTATTTACGAAAATCAACCTCCGAGACTTTGTGTTTTTGTAATAAAAACGTTGGCGAAGTTTATTTCGAAAATAAAGTTAAAAATATATTTGTAAACACTTTGTTAGAAAAAATATTTCTAAGTGTTGAAATTCTAGAAAAATTTCGCCAGAGTTTCCTTTGTAAATGGAGGTGTCCATGCTTATTAGCATATCATTTTCTTTTGTAAAATCATTCAAACAATTAACAATCAACAATATACAATTTTTAATCACCAACCTCAAAAATAAACATGAACCATAAACTTATGAACTTGAAAGTTTGTAAAAATATGTAGTAAATTGCTAACATACTTAGTAGGTCTTGCTATCTTTAAAAATGTGATTAATTTCTTAAAAACTTTATTTTTAAAGAGTTTGTATTTTCACAACTTCTAGTCATATTTCTAAAAATATTTCTTTGTTAAATTTTCTTTTTACACAAGTGTTCCTACACTTGTTTACCCACAAAAAATGTGTTTATTTCATGTAATATCCAAGTTTTAACAAAACTTGTTCCTTTCACTTGGTTCTTTCGAAAAACCGCTCATAGATCTTTAGATCTACAAGTTTATAACTTTATTTTTCAAGAAAACTTTCATTTATTCAAGTTCAAAGCTTATGTATGGATGGTTTCATCATCCTTCATATCTTTAACCTTCACATCTTGCTAGTTCATGTCTTTAAACATGATCTAGCAAGTCTAGGTGATGAACCATCTTACTTTTACTAACAAACAACATTCAATAATCATAATAACATAAGAACAACATGATTTCTTCATCAATATAACACTATTTCATTTCTTTATCCATTCTTTATCCTTTATGTTTCAAGGCTTGTTTAAGTTCTTTAGAGTTTCTTAATATTTATCTTTCTTTCAACTATTATCCACCAAAAATATGAACAAGATGAAGTTTTAAGGCACTTACTACTAGCACAAGGCTAGGGGAGTTTCAAAGCGTAAAAGTGGTGGATAAAAGAAAACGAGAGCGGTCCTTGAGCTTCCGAACACACCAAGCTTGATTGTAGGATCTTTAACACCTTTGAGTGTATGGAAGTTGCTTGAATGAAAACTTGATGGTGGTGGTATGGTGGATGGTGGTGGCGGCCGAAACAAGGGAAGAAGAAGAAGATGAGAGCTTGTGTTGTTTGTGAAATGAAAGTGTTAACCCATGTATCTATTTATAATCCAATTCCTATGTTTATCCATCATGTAACATGTCCTTAATCCACCAACACTAACAATTAAAATAATCAAAAGAAAGTGAGGGTGTCCCACCCTCTTGTAACCGTCGAGTGGGGGGGGGGGGGGGGGGTTATGGGGTTGGGTTTCAATTCTTGGTTACATGTTTAGTTAGGATCTAGTTAGAGTTTTAAGGATACAGTTAGTGTATTATTGTGTGTTATGTAATACAAGGTGTGTTAGGGTGTTCGGGGACCCTAACTAGCTCAGAAAAGTAAAAACAATGTGTTTGGCAATATTTTTATGTTCCGGGTAAAGTCTGGTTGTTCGGTTTGGTGTTGTCCGTTAAAGTGCTAAATTAATCTTTAAAATGTCTTTTATGTTACTTTTAGTGACACAATAAATTCCCAACACTTTGGAAAATATCTAGGACTATTTTGCCTAGTTTTTGCACTTTACTAGCTTTGTTAAATGCTGAATTTTTGTATTTAGTGCAGAATTCTGCAATTAAAGTATGTTTTTGGCACTTTCCGGCATTGTAACTATCACCTAGTGACGCAGTTTTATGGTCCTCACTTCCCTACACTCCCTACTAGTGTAGTATTCTATTTCTGGCTCATACTTGCCTCAATGACATTGTCGGTCTAGGCGCTGGCATTGTCAGCATGTTTTTATGGTTATCCGCTCACTGTGCTAGTTGTGATTTGTGCATCAAGTTTGTCACTATTGTTTGTGTGTAATGAATGGGGTGACAGTAATAAAATGTGATGCATGTGTATGTATGTAACAGAATTCAGTAAGCAGTTTAATCACAGTTGTAATCAAGTTCAGTCATTAAGCACAAATTAAATATTAATTAATTGTACGGATACCTGTAAATGTGAGGGTTGTCACATTCTCCCCCCGTTAAGAAAATTTCATCCCGAAATTTTAGGTTCTGCTTCTAGTTGCAGGGTTCCTGGGAAATAAATGGGGGTATTTCTCCTTCATACGATCCTCACGTTCGCACGTGAATTCTGGCCCGTGTCTTGCATTCCATCGAACTTTGACGAGTTTGACACTACTCCTGCGTGTTTTGTTAACTTTCCAATCCGTAACCTCAACGGGTTCTTCAGTGAAGTGGAGCGTGTTGTCGATATGAACTTCGTCCGCAGGAATGATCACGGTCTCTTGTGTTGGACTCTTTTTCAAATTTGATACGTGAAATGTATCGTGAACACCATTAAGTTCAGCAGGTAGGTCCAACTTGTATGCTACGAGCCCAATCCTTTGCAGGATTCTGAATGGGCCAATGTAACGTGGATTCAACTTCCCACGCTTTCCAAAGCGTGCCACACCCTTCCAGGGTGAAACCTTCAATAAAACCATATCCCCAACTTGAAACTCCAAAGGTTTCCTCCTTTGATTTGCATAGCCTTTCTATCTGTCGCGGGCCGCTTTGATGCGTTCTCGAATTTGGAAAATCTTGTCTGTTGTTTCTTGCACTATTTCGGGACCAACAAGCTGTCTATCACCCGCATCAGCCCAGCATAGTGGTGATCGACACTTGCCTCCATAAAGAGCTTCAAATGGCGCAGCTCCAATACTTGTGTGGTAGCTGTTGTTGTATGAAAAATCGACCAATGGTAAATGATTATCCCAGCTACCACCTAAGTCCATTACACATGCTCTCAGCATATCTTCCAATGTCTGAATAGTTCTTTCGCTTTGCCCGTCAGTCTGCGGATGAAATGCAATACTCAGATTTAACTGCGAGCCAAAAGCTTCTTGGAAGGATTGCCAAATCTTTGACATGAAGCGTCCATCTCTATCAGAGATAATAGAGAGGGGCACTCCATGACGAGCAAAAATTTCCCGCATGTATATCTCAGCAAGTTTACTCGTGTTGTCTTTCTCTTTGATTGGCAGGAAGTGCGCAGACTTTGTTAGGCGGTCTACTATTACCCAAATTGTATCATTGCCTCTGGGCGTCTTTGGCAACTTTGTTATGAAGTCCATTGAGATCTGCTCCCACTTCCATTTGGGTATTTTAGGTTGCTGCAAGAGACCTGACGGTTTCTGGTACTCGGCCTTAACCTTGGCGTAAGTTAAACATTTACCAACGTATATCGCAAAATCGCCTTTCATCCTTGGCCACCAGTAGAAATCCTTAAGATCTTGGTACATTTTATCCGCTCATGGATGAATCGAGTACCGAGATTTGTGAGCTTCATCAAAAACAACCTTCCTCAAACCACCAAACAAAGGAACCCAAATTCGTTTCATGTAGCATAAAGTTCCTTCCTCGTTGGGTACCAACTGCTTCTGCATCCCACGGAGATACTCATCCTCAATATTCCTTTCTTTGAGTGCTTCTCTCTGCGCGGCTCGGATGCGCAATGAGAGGTCTGTCTGGACAATCATTTCTAGAGCCCTAACCCTTATGGGCTTAACCCTTTCCTTTCGGCTCAGGGCATCGGCGACCACATTCGCCTTCCCTGGGTGATACTTGATCTCGCAATCATAATCATTCAGCAGCTCTACCCAGCGTCTTTGCCTCATGTTAAGTTCTTTTTGATCAAATATGTGCTGTAAGCTCTTGTGATCAGTGAAGATTGTACATCGCGTACCATACAAATAATGTCGCCAAATCTTCAACGCAAATACCACCGCGCCCAATTCCAAGTCATGCGTGGTATAATTTTTCTCGTGAACCTTCAACTGGCGTGACGCATATGCTATAACTTTCTGTCGCTGCATCAGCACGCAACCCAAGCCTTGACGCGAGGCGTCACAATACACCACGAAGTCATCCGTTCCTTCGGGTAGCGATAAGATTGGTGCATCACAAAGCTTGTTCTTCAACAACTGAAACGCTTCTTCCAGTTTGTCTCCCTAATCGAACTTGTTGGGATTGAACCCTACCAGAGGAACAGATAATGTAAAGCCAAAACCAGGTCACAACAGAGGATTCACAATAAGCAGCAGTTTACACTTTGCTCTCCCCTTGACAGTGGTTATCTATCAGCTGATGAACCTTAAGTACTGCTCAAAAGAACAACTGATGATCCAAATGCTGATATAATCCTAAAGACTGCTGAAGACAAACTCTGTTCGCTCTATCTACTGCTGTCTCTTAAGTGCTGCTGAAGACACAAACACTGCTCATTCAAGGACTAATCACCTTTGAAGAAAGCACTGATGTTGTTGTTAAGCATCAGTGTTTAGGCTACAACAGTGGAACGTGAAGCAGTTGTTTTCTCATGTTTTGTATTTTATTTACAATCAGTTGTTAGACATCAGTGTTTGTGTAAGGACAGTAGATACAGGTTGTTAGACTGTTAGACGTCGCTTTCATGGTGACGTCAGCTGAGATACCTCAGTGGTTTGGTTTGCCTATAAATGTAACAGTATCCTGTACTGTTACATTTGATTGACTGAGCGGGTTCTTCTCCTCATGTCTAATCCTTTCATCTTGTGTGCAACCAACCTTGGGGCATCAGGCTGAGGGGGAGTATAGTTTGTAAGCATATCTGTAATCTTTTGCTTTGACTTGTAAATCGTTTGACTCTATGAGAAGCAATCGTTTATCAAACTATTTTCTCCTTTGATTGTGTTTACAGAATTTGTTTTCATTTCCGCTGCACTTAACATATTTTCATATTCACAAATTGTTCAAAACATACAAACAAACACAATCATGAGAGCCTCCGATCCTAACAATTGGTATCAGAGCTTGGACAGTCAATTTCGATTTAACAGTCAAATTGACATAAAAGTTCGGCTCAAAAATTCATTGATACTAAGGTTGGCTGTATTTAGTTGAAAAACAGAGTATCGAATAAATCATGTTCAAAATGGTTAATCAAAAACTCTGTAAATCAACCAAGGTGTCATATGACACACAAATTTCATACATCAAGTGATTTCATGCATAATAGACTCATGGTTTCCAGATCTGAAAGTATATCTGTCAATTTATGAGATTATTTCTTATTTTCTAAATTGATATCAAATGTTGATATGAAAATTGTGATGTCCTTTATTAAAATGCTAAAGTATGAACCTCAGAATTAACAAAAACCTATGTTCATAAAACATTAGTGTTTCTTGTAATCTAGAAAGAGGGGAATTAAAACTTTAGTCATTTAAATCTTATGTGTTAAATCTTATGTGTTGAAAACAGGTTGAGTTCCTCATAAGGACAAAATCAACTATGTTAAAACACGTTAAGAAAATTCACAAAAACTCCGAAGTGTGTTCATCTCAACACTTCTAAAGTAGAGGAAAAGAGTATAAACATAAAACACTGAAGAGTCAAAGTGTGGGGTAATAATGGTCATGAAGCAACTATGTGCATTCATCTGTTCAGAAAAGGGTTTTTATGCCAGTAAATGAACTCCAAAGAGGACTAGACAAATGTTTAAAAACATATCCATGTGTCCTCAGGTTTGCAATCAACTGACAAAGAAAATGGTACCAAACAGTGGTCAAAATGTATACCAAAGGTTTTCTACCATTGTTGACAAACTACTGACCATTTTTCTAAAACCTGTGAGTAATGTGATTATTTTCTCTATTGAAATTATACCAGATCTTTTTGATACTATTTTTAGAAAATCCTTTAACCATTTTTTTTTGTTCAAAGGATTTTCTCGAATAATCAGGATATTTTATTCATTTTTTTTTTGAATAATATACTTGAAACCGTTGCTTGTTTTAGTTGGCAATTGGTTTCAGCTCCTGTCAGGATATAATACCTCATTTTTATGGTATTAGTGTCCTCATAAATGGGTCAAAAGGAAATGGTACATATGTCATGATTATGTCATACTCAGGTTTGCTCCTAAATGTTTATTAAAGGTTGATTGCAAACTGTGCTTAAAATTACTAGGGTACTCATGTTTTAATTGATTATTAAACGAGAATGAGTTGCTTTAGTAAAAAGTTGTTCATCATCTGGGGAAATTAAGCCACTGTCATTTAAAATTGACATTTGGCAAACCCTTGAATGAAAATTCTCAAAACTGTTGCTGAAACACCTGTTCTTCAGATTTGCACCATTTACCCTAACCACTGTTTTGCTCCAACGTCTGATCTCTAAACACTGTCCACTGCTGAAATTTAACCACTGTTCCCTCATTTTTTTGTAAGCACTGATGCTCAAAATCAGTGTCTTATCCACTGATATGCTATCTACTGATAGTAAAAATCATCCACTGCCCAAGATTTTTACCGTTGTAATCACTGATGCTTGATACGTCAGTGGCTCTTAAAACAACTGTTCTCCATACTTCATCCGTTTCATCAGTGTTTGACACGTGGTCAGTTTTTAGCCCTCAGATCGTAATAACCGCTACAACATCAGCGATTATTTTTAAATAAAACCCTGCCCTAAACCCCAAACAGGGTTTTACACTGTCGAATTGAATTCCAAAAATTCTCTTCTCATAACAGTTTTCAACCCTTCTTCTCAAAACCCTCAAAATCATTCTCCGATTCTTCTTCATCAAAATGACGAAGTCAAAAGGAAAATCAAAATCAAAACCTACATCACCACCACCTTCAACTGAGGCCGCTCAAACGGCTGAAGAAACCATCGAAATACCATTCAAACAATCTCATAATTATCTGGGTTTATTCACAAAACCTACTGATAATCACACTTTTGACACCGTTATTAATGCATTATCTGCATCAAAGTACAAAACTTTGTTGACAGCAAATGCTCCTATCTATCTGCAAACCCAGAGAGAGTTTTGGAAAAAGGCGTCGCTTGAAAAACAAGACGGAAAAGTCATAGCCATTAACTCCTCGATACAGGGAAAAGAGATCATAATCACACCAAAATCGATATCAGAAGTCTTCATACTCTACGATCAGAACGGTAAAACCTCTTTTGACAAAAACGAGTTAAAAGCTGATTTTCTGAAAAGGGGTTATGCAGAAGAACCAAAGGTAGATACCCTACAAAAGGGTTATTTTCCATCTGCACCCAGGTTTTTATTTCACACACTCTTGATGTGTGCTTCAAATAAAACAACATCTTTCAACGAAATACCATTGAAAATTCAAAGCCTGGGTTACACTATTTTGAATAATAAAGACTATAACTACTCCCAGGAGATTTTCAATGACATGGTGAAAAACGTTGAAAGTAAAGCATTTTTACTTTTTCCAAGATTTTTGAGTTACTATTTTGAACAAAAATTTGAAAAGAAAAATGTAAATTTGCTCAAACAAGGTGTTCATTGTCAAATAAAAAGCATAACAAAGGAAACATTTTCAAGGATGATGGCACCAATAAAAACAAAAGCAGGGGTACCTGAGCAGACTTTAGCAGTTACAACTGCTCCTCAGGTATCAGCTGTTGAGCCCACTGCTCCAGGTGATCATAGCAGCACTCCCACTGCTCTGAAACCCACACCTGCCACCACCAAAAAGACCAAAAGAAAAACATCCAGAAAACCCACCAATCCCAAAACAAAGGCAACTCTGGAAGATGAGATCCCAGAGGAAATGCCTGTGACAACACAAAATTCACCACAAACCACTGCTGCTACTTCCTCACAGCAGCTGGAAGAAAGATCTCAACCCATAACCGAAACTCCTCCTGCATCCTCACAAAAGGATCAGGTTGTAAGCACAGGGACACCACAATATGAAGCTCTGAATCCACTCGGATCCATCTTCCTCAGTCCTGATCCCAAGGACATGTCTCTTTCAACCCCCATCCCCTCACCAATAATAATGCCACAATCCATGCTACCTCTGTTGCATGCAGCTGCTATTGCATAGACACAAACCAGTTCCTCTCTATCACCTATCACTGAGAGTATACATCAACAACTGACTGGGTCTGATGTATCAATCTTTGCTAACCCACCAACACAACCTGAGGAGGTTACACCCCTTGAGTTACAAGTAACTCTTGGTGGTATTCCAAGCGAAGCAGCCACTACAACTGTTACACCCACTGGGTTTCATTTGGACAGTGGTTACATTCATAAGACTTCCTTGGAGGCAATTCCTTTTATAGCACCTCTGCCAACCACCAGTGGATTTATTTATCCTACTGGCAACATCAAAAGGTTGTCAAGTGTTGAAGGAAGAAGACCCCAGTACCAAGAAAAAGGGGCATCAGTGGTTAATGTTTGGAGTATATTCCCTACATCTACCACTGATAAAACCACTGCTAGTGGGAAATCAGATGATCCCATTAACTTGGGTGATGGTTTAAAGTACCAGAAATTGACGGATCGTATTGCAAAGCTTGATAACTCTGTTGCAGAACTCAAAGATATGCTACAACAGGTGTTACAAGTACAGAAGGTACAATCAACTGATGTTCCACCTCAAGCACTTGCTCCACAAAGGACACCTGCTACAAATGAGCTCTGGAATCAATTTCAATATTTTCTCCAACAACAAGCACAATTAGCATATCAGCAACATGAAAAACATGTACAACAGCTGAGAAATGCAATGGAGTCAAGGTTCAAGAACACTCAGGCTGATTTAAAGGCTCTCAAAACTCAGATCTTGCACACCACTGGCACTGCTCCTCCAAAAGTCCGCTACATTTATCACCTCCCAGAAGATAATGCCAAAAAGGGGGAGAAAATTAAGGAGTGGAAAAGGAAGGGTATAGAGGATGGTCTCTATCTTGAACCAGAAAATTCAAACATGACCAAAAAGATCCCTTTGCCAGATGGCAGCAAGAAGATTGATGTGACAACAAATGCACTAGCAGAAGCAGTTGCAAGTGTGAAAAGAGATAGAGAGGCCAAAAGGAAAGCCAGGGTGGACAGAATGGATCATCCAGAACAGGGTACTTCTGGGTCAAAGGATCATGAAAATCCTGTTGAGGAAAAGAAGAAGCCTACTAGAAAAGTGAGGCAACCCAAATCCATTCCAACCAAACGTTCAAAGTCTGCTAAAAAACCATCATACAAAATAGCTGATGCAACAGGAGTTACAAAAACTACTGCTTGCCAAACAGTTGTTCCATCAACACACACCACTTCAACACACACAACATCCACCGCTTTACCATCATCACCACCAAAAACAACACCTGCTGACATACAGCAGAAGACAACAGATGTTATAACATCTGTTGTAATGACAACAGTGGTTGAAACACCAGTTGTTTCAACAGCTGTCAGTCAATCACAATCCACTGCCACTACATCTACAACCACTATTCCATTCAAAACATCACCAGTCTCTCCTAAACCAAAAAGGAGAAGGCTAATTTTAAAAGATGATGACACACCTCCATCACCAACATCTTCAAAATCCCTATCACTTGTCACTATTCCTAAACCCATACCTTCCTCTTCAGCTCAAATTGTAAAACCACTACCTCCTGCTGGTGTCTCATTTCCTCTGGAACTCATTGCAGTAAGAGAAGAAATCAAATCATTTTATTATGAAGATGACCCAGCCAAAAGGAGTTTGCCATCAATTGCAAATTATCCGAGGCCTAACAACATTGAAGAATATTTGAAGCTCAAAGCCAAACAAGCAGAGGATATTGCAATCAAAAACAGAAAAGGGAAATCTGATAGAGAATTTCAACAAAACTATCAGTTTTTGCTCTCACAGGTCAATGCTATGGAGCGTTTTGCTAAAAATGTATGTCAGAAAATTTCAGAAAGGGCAGATGAGTCCTTAAGAAAAGACTACATTGAAAACATCATGACCTACAAGAAATACAAGGGGGAGAAACACATGTACAAGAACTGGACCATCCCTGAGCTTGAAAAAGAAGCAGCCAGCATTCAAGACATGATCAAAAATAAGGTCAAGCAGACTCCTCCTGAAAAATTCAAACAATTTGAAGCTGAAAAGATGGTAGAGCTGAGGAGAATGAAAGAGGAGCTGATTATAGCTGATTATGGGTCAAAGAACTCTGTGACAAAGTGGGGAGAAGATAGAGTCAGGGCAACCTATAAAAGATTAGAGGAACTCAGAAAGAACGATCCAAGAGTTCCACAAAAGCCTGACTACTCCAAAGCAGCGGTTTCAAAAAGACCACCAAAGCTGCAAGTCAAAAGAACCACTGCTCCAGCTGGTGCTGCCATCTACAAAAGAAGGAACAAAAACCAGTTTAGCATGGAAACAATTCAAGATCTTTTAGCCGGAGATGCTATTGTAAAAGCTGGCACAGAAGTAATGATAAAGGAAGATCTTGAATTGGAACAATCTGCAACCGCTGCTCAGCCAGTCATGAATAGGCCAGCCTCTCCAAATACTTCGTCAAATAAGTCTCTCCCAAGAAACCCACTTGGCTTAAAAATACTAAAGTGGATGTCTGATCAAAAGACTCACGTATTGACTTTGGTCAGAGCCAATGGCGATGTGAAGCACATATCAAGGAAAGAAGCACTAGGCCTTAGTGTTCAAGATTTGCAGGATCTCCTTGGGCTTTCACTGTGTAGGGATGAGGATGACCAGAGTGCAAAGGAATTTGAAGCTGAATTCAAAGAACAAGCTAAGGCACTCTTGATGAGTAATAAAGGTCCTAAATAATGAAAGGTTTTGGCATTATCTGTTCCAGGGGGAGATTGTTGGGATTGAACCCTACCAGAGGAACAGATAATGTAAAGCCAAAACCAGGTCACAACAGAGGATTCACAATAAGCAGCAGTTTACACTTTGCTCTCCCCTTGACAGTGGTTATCTATCAGCTGATGAACCTTAAGTACTGCTCAAAAGAACAACTGATGATCCAAATGCTGATATAATCCTAAAGACTGCTGAAGACAAACTCTGTTCGCTCTATCTACTGCTGTCTCTTAAGTGCTGCTGAAGACACAAACACTGCTCATTCAAGGACTGATCACCTTTGAAGAAAGCACTGATGTTGTTGTTAAGCATCAGTGTTTAGGCTACAACAGTGGAACGTGAAGCAGTTGTTTTCTCATGTTTTGTATTTTATTTACAATCAGTTGTTAGACATCAGTGTTTGTGTAAGGACAGTAGATACAGGTTGTTAGGCTGTTAGACGTCGCTTTCATGGTGACGTCAGCTGAGATACCTCAGTGGTTTGGTTTGCCTATAAATGTAACAGTATCCTGTACTGTTACATTTGATTGACTGAGCGGGTTCTTCTCCTCATGTCTAATCCTTTCATCTTGTGTGCAACCAACCTTGGGGCATCAGGCTGAGGGGGAGTATAGTTTGTAAGCATATCTGTAATCTTTTGCTTTGACTTGTAAATCGTTTGACTCTATGAGAAGCAATCGTTTATCAAACTATTTTCTCCTTTGATTGTGTTTACAGAATTTGTTTTCATTTCCGCTGCACTTAACATATTTTCATATTCACAAATTGTTCAAAACATACAAACAAACACAATCATGAGAGCCTCCGATCCTAACAGAACTTCTTGTCTTTCTAGGTAAGGGAAGTCAAAGGTTGAGCGATTTTCGAGAAATCCTCAATGAACCTTCGATAGTAACCAGCCAAACCTAAGAACTGTCGAATCTCAGTTGGCGTCTTTGGAATCTCCCAGTTCTTGATCGCCTCGATCTTTGTGGGATCAACATGGATTCCATTTCCATTAACCACATGTCCAAGAAATTGGACTTTACGTAACCAGAACTCACACTTCGAGAACTTGGCATACAATTTCTCCTTTTTAAGTAGCTCTAGAATAGCTCTTAAGTGCTGTTCGTGCTCGTCCTTCGTCTTTGAGTAGATTAGGATGTCATCAATAAACACAATCACGAACTTGTCGAGGTACGGCTTGCAAACTTTATTCATTAAATCCATAAAAACGGCTGGTGCGTTTGTCAACCCAAACGGCATCACCAGAAACTCGTAATGTCCATAACGAGTCCTAAAGGCCGTCTTCGGGATACTTTCCTCTTGTATCCTTAGTTGATGATATCCTGATCGAAGGTCGATCTTTGAATAAAAGCTCGAACCTTGCAGCTGATCAAATAGGTCATCGATTCTCGGCAGGGGATGTGACACCTGGGTCACTGCGACCATCAAACAAATAACAAGCCAATGAAATATTTTATTTCATACTTGGGATCTGTATAAATATGTGTATCTTTTGCACATATCAATTCTTGTTCAATTTCAAGCTTTAAATCACTTTCTGGAAGGTTATACACGCACTGATGCGCAAATATAACCAGTTTAATGCAACGAACACTCCGGAATAGTGAAATAGGCTTAACATACCTTAAATAACCTTTACATAACTTAGAAATAAGTTTTTAAGGCTTTGGTATGGCAAAATCAAGTCTATTCGCTTACAGGGACTAAATTTGACAAACTACGAAAGTATGCCAATTTGAACTGTAACAGACATTCCGGAACATGACCATAAGTTAAACATACCCTAAATATCCTTTACATATCTTAGAAATAGGCTTTGAGGGGTTCGGTGTGCTAAAAAAACTTTTGGGTCATTCAGGGACTAAAAGCGTCAAAAAGTGCACAAGTTTGCACTTTCGCGCATAACTTACGTTCTGAATACATCCGGACATCCAAAAATTTATGTAAGCACTAAAATATTTTATTTAGTGTTTGGCATGAGAAAAATCCATTCGTCGCGCAATTTGGATCGTTTTTCACGCTTATGCGCATTCCGTCGTAATTAAGCGAACATCGCGATCGTACGACCAAACGAACCGACATCCGGGATATTTTTGAGCATGTTTCATGTCCACAATGTTTAGGCATCATTTTAGGGCCTTGAAAATGTCTTAACGAGCCTTAAACATGTCGGAAATGGCCTTAATACACAACGGGGACTGAAATGGAAACATTGGAAAGTGTTTGCTGATCAGGGGGACCTTAGCGTGACACCTAGCCCCCTTGGCGTCACGCAAGGCCCCTTCTGATCAGCAAAAGTCATTTTTCAGCTGTTAACAGCCCTTAAACACCCCCAAAGGCCAATTCCACATGTCAAACTCTTGTGGTGGGGGCAAAATGAGCTACCACAACATTCCAACACTTGTACGGATGAGATTCGATCACGCTATTGGAGGAACGATCCTAACGGTGGTCCATTTACTATAAATACCCATCCATCCCCATTGCAAAACCCACTTGAAATCTGAGTTTTTCTCTAAGTGGTTGTGTTTATACACTTCCTACCTTAGATTACTTGGAAATCAATCTTGCGGGGACCCTTTGTAAGTGTTCCTTAGTTATTTTATTGCTTTTCGAGTCCGAAAGTCAAACTTTGTTTGACTTTCTGCATTGACCAGTTTATAGTCGATGCGAAGTTCATTTGAACTTCATAACGTGAGCATGATCACGATGGTTATAGTCCCTAGAGTCTATACCTACTGATTACCACGTTATCTAGGCTCAGTGACGAGTCGTAGTTTCGGCCAAAATGCGCATTCTTGCGTATTTTGTAACCAAAGTACTCTTAGGTATCAAAACCATTTGTTTTGATACCAAACCTGTTTTCTAAACTTAGTTAAGCATGTTTTAACATGCTTAGCTCGTCACTTTTAGTTTAGTGCTTATATAGGGTCGTAAGGTAAGCGATCTAAACAATCGCTTATACTTTCGAACCCGACCCGTTTGGTCGATCATTAGGATCTGACCAAACACATTAGGTGACCATAGTATATAGGGAATAACCTTCCGGGGTTATACCTTATACTCGCTTCGTTTAAGTAGTTGTATGATAGGTAGTTTATATGCCTTAGGTAAATTACCAAAATGCCCTTTTTACGCCAAAATTCATTTTAAGCATATGTAACATAACTTTTGGTATCTAAACTGATTTGGTAATAATATTAGACATGTTAAGGCATATTTTACTTATCATAGGACTAGTTAGGCGTTCCGAACGCGTTTTACGCGAACGACGCGTTAAAGTAGCATAAGCTACCTAAACGGGTCGTAAAGGGTCGTAAGCACTTAGGTTAGGTTTCATTTAGTATGTAGACTTTGTTAAACCATATTACATGAGTTCTCATACTCATTTGGTTTACAAACCCTCATTCTATCCGATCTTCCGATTCTAGGTCCGGTATATTAACATAGTTACCTATATTAGGTGCCGTTTGATTCCGTGATCTCTAGCATTGCTTGGTGGTTATCTTAGGACTTCTGAGCAATCTCAAGTGAGTACATAGACCCCTCTTTTACTGTTTTCCAAACTGTTTTGGGGTGAAACACATGTGCCTACTTGTTACTTTCATGCTTTCCTGTTTTCACATCATATACTTGCTATGTTTATTAGTACATTTATAGTACATGATTTCAATACATTTTATGCTAGGTATACCCATTGTGTGCATACTTAGTACATCACTTTACAATACATTTTATGCTATGTATGCCCATTGTGTGCATACTTAGTACATCACTTTACAATACATTTCATGCTATGTACACCCATTGTGTGCATACTTAGTTCATTCTTTTACATTACACTTATGCTATGTATGTCCATTACGTACATACTTAGTACATTGTTTTACATTACACTTATGCTATGTATGTCCATTATGTGCATACTTAGTACATTGTTTTACATTACACTTATGCTATGTATGTCCATTACGTGCATACTTAGTACATTGTTTTACATTGCATTTCTGTTGCATATGCTCATCCAGCATATGAACACATTATACTACATTTTGAACCGTTGTAACCATTTGACTATGTGAACCGTCGTAACCCTTTGATTATATGAACCGTTTGTAACTATTGAATCGTGTGAACCAGTTGTATCTGTTGACATGATTTACATTTGACAATAGACATTTGACTATACATAAACATTTCTACAATTGTTAAACATTTCATCTTGATGGTTTGGTTTGAGTAAGTGATTTAAGTAACGAGGCGTATGTAATATGATACAAGCACGGTGGATACGCCGCTGGTACTTCCTATATATAAGTGTTTGTATGGTATCACATATTGTAGCGTTATTTGAATCATTTCAATTTGAGACATATAACATTTTATACAAATAACATACTTTTCACAAGACATTGATTTACAAACAACTTATCTTATACAAACTCATTTTACATGGTTATTCATTTAACCATACATTATTCTCTTATTTATACATATCATCTGATCTTATCGTTTTTCAAATGATTTACAAGACAAAGCAAATTACAAGGTTCATGACTAAACATTTTCTCAAACATAAGTCATGAATTCTGTTTTCACAAAACCTATGTATCTCACAGGCATTTTTATGCTGACGTACCTATTTTCACATGTGTTTTCAGGAGATGATGCATAGGACTTATCAAGACATACTTAGGCGGACCTGTGCCTTAGTGACTTAAAACGAGACAAGAACTAGTTAATTTATGTTATGTACTCTTTGGTTCTTGTTTAAAACAATGTAAACTTTCATGTTTGATTAATAAAACGAAACTTTAATTGCCATGGATTTGAAACAATTAATTCTATTACAACACTCCCCGACGTTTCCGCCATGTTTGGTTGTTCCACGTGGTCGGGGTGTGACAGAAAAGTTGGTATCAGAGCCAATGGTTATAGGGAATTAGGTTATTAGTAATGCTTTGACCTAGACTATAACCTTCCTAGGACCCTAACGCGAGTTTACTTGCGTTTAGTCATAAAACAATACCGTCACCTATCCTTAGGCGACGACCACAACAAGAACATAAATTTCAAAACCGCATTGAAAACTAATCATCTGTTCTAGGATGATTGATTACTAGGTTTTGAACCCTCTGTTATAAGGTTTTGAACCCCTTTGAATTTTCAAAACTCTCGTCAAAGTTTTGGGTCCTAAATAGTGTGAACACGTGCAAACTGGAAGAGTGAATGCCTGTACCCTGGGTTTTCTGTCTAAGGCTAGAGTATTCGTACAAATCCACATAATCGGACCAGTCACTCTTACCTGGGAACTCTTGGGGTGAGTGTCCACTTATAGGCGAGCATGTCTTCGCGATACACTATGAGGATCTATTTGCTTTGATTCAGCCTTTGTGTTGTTTGTTTGCTTCGTGGTTCAAACAAATGACCATCAACCATGATTATGGTCGGTAATTGTAACATCATATTCTTACCCAATGCCATTTCATTTGTTTTCTTTCTTGTTTCTCTTTTAGAATGCCTCCTCGACGCGAAAACCAGATAGCGACTGCCGAACTGGCAGAAATCATTGCGCAGCAAATGGCTGCTCAATTCCCAAACCTCTTTGCTCAATGGAACCAAGCCAACAACAACAACAATGGTCCATGCATTTTCAAGAGTTTCAACTCGGCTAAACCACTCAAGTTTAGTGGTTCTGAGGGAGCGACTGGGCTTCTTCAATGGTTCGAGAGCATTGAGAATACTTTCCGCCACGTGCAGTGTCCTGACAATCGCAAGGTCGAGTTTTCTTCGAGTGTGTTCCAGAAGAGGGCCCTTACGTGGTGGAACGGGGTTATGAGAGATCGTGGTGCAGAAGTTGCTCTAGCACAGACATGGGCTGAACTTAGGGCCCTTATGATGAGGGAATTCTGTCCTCGTCACGAGATCAGGGCCTTGGAAAGGGAATTTGACGATCTTACGCAAGATAGCGGTGAGCATCGAGCCTACACGGACCGTTATGAGGAGTTAAGTCTGTTATGCCCAAACATGGTCACGCCTTTGGATAAGGCAATCAAAAAGTACATTGATGGCCTCCCTGACTCAATACAAGACATTGTGACTGGTAGCAACCCTACTATAGTTAGACAGGCCATTGAGCTATATGCAACCTTGACTGAATCAAAGATCAGGAAAGGTAAACTTTTCCGAAAAGGTGACAAGAAACCGGTCGAGGAATCGAACCCAATCGAGGAATCAAAGACCATGGATGAACAGACTGGATCCCCTAAGAAGTCAAAGAAGCGAAAGGCTTCTCAGAACTTCGCCATGGTTACTCACAATGATCAAGCCGTCCCCAACCAACCAGCTCAACCCCCTGCTAGGAAGCCATACAATGGAACTGCACCCTTGTGCAACCAATGTAGCCTCCATCATCATGCCAATGTAAAGTGCCGAAAATGCCAAACTTGTGGACTTATAGGCCATACAGCAAGAGTCTGCCCAGCTGCAGCTGCACCAAACCAAGCTGGAAACAATCCTGCTCAAGGTCGTTTTCTACCAGGTTCTTGCTTCAACTGTGGCGAGATGGGTCATTTCCGAAGAAATTGCCCAAAACTTGCTAATGCAAATCCAGCACAGGGATGAGCATCTGACCGAATGGAAGACAACGCTGTTTAGAAATAATCAATCCTTATGTATTATTCTCTTTTGTTGTCAAGATCTAAGAAACAGTTGTTATCATTGTTTATAAATAAATCTTTTATTTACATTGCAATGAATTTATGTGGTTGTATGTATAAACAACATATCTCTTACAATACCGACAATCAAGGAATCGTATCCCTTGTAAAGCAAACTACCCCCAAATTTTTTTTCCATCTTATGATCTCTTGCGTTTCCACGAAATTCCTAAGTACCCGTTTATTCTAAGGAAACGAAGTTCAAGGCGCAAGTTACAACACGAGACGAATACCCAAAGTACCACTATAAATCCTTAATAAGGGTACTTAAGGATATTTCCGTAAATCCTAAAATTTTTGTGTTCCTTAATTCGAATATTACGTTTCTTTGAAAACAAAATCGAATTTTGGGAGATTATCCTATCTTTTCAGATAGATCCCAGAGGACATTGAAGTCCAGCGACTGGTTTCCTGGTGTACTTTGAATATCCATATTCAATCACTAACAAGTTAATAACAAATTAATAACTGAGTTAAGCAACTATGTGATTATGTGCTTATGTGTTCCCTTTTATGTTTTTGGTGTAATCCAAGTTTTTGTTATCTAAAATCCTTAATGGACTTCTACGTTGTAGTTAAGTCCCTTGGGTTATAAAGTACTACTCCATAATTAGACCCCTTGAGTGGTCTAGTTAAACAGATTGATCCAAAAATCTGGTTAGGAACATCATGTGATGATATAGCTGAAAGGACTCCTTGGTGGCCTAATTAATAAGATCATCTGTCGATCTAATTAAAAGGACCCTATGGTAGTTTAGTCACCCTCATCACAGGTTTGATTTTCCTCCCCTAAACATTACAAGACAAACTGTGCGGACTGTGCAAGGAATTACGTAATTATGGATGCATACATAATTATGGAATTTAGTGCACAGAAACCACAGCGAGCTTTGTCATGTGCCTAGAAGTTAACTCTATTCATTTCCGTTTCTGAGGAAGCACCCGTTGAAAATGACCCCGTTTGTTCATTTTCGTTTCTGAAGATTGTCCGTTGAGGAAATGAATATCCGTTTGATTATCCTTTTCATTTCCATTTCTGAGGAAGCACCCGTTGAAAATGACTCTGTTTGTTCATTTTTCGTTTCTGAAGATTGTCCGTTGAGGAAATGAATATCCCTTTGTCTATCATTTTCATTTCCGTTTCTGAGGAAGCACCCGTTGAAAATGACTCCGTTTGTTCATTTTCGTTTCTGAAGATTGTCCGTTGAGGAAATGAATATCCGTTTGATTATCCTTTTCATTTCCATTTCTGAGGAAGCACCCGTTGAAAATGACTCCGTAAGTTCATTTTTCGTTTCTGAAGATTGTCCGTTGAGGAAATGAATATCCGTTTGTCTATCATTTTCATTTCCATTTCTGAGGAAGCACCCGTTGAAAATGACTCTGTCGGTTCATTTTTCATTTCTGAAGTTTGTCCGTTGAGGAAATGAATATCCGTTTGTCTCTCCTTTTCATATCCATTTCTGATGAAGCACCCGTTGAAAATGACTCCGTAAGTTCATTTTTCGTTTCTGAAGATTGTCCGTTGAGGAAATGAATATCCGTTTGTTTCTCCTTTTCATTTCCATTTCTGATGAAGCACCCGTTGAAAATGACTCCGTAAGTTCATTTTACGTTTCTGAAGATTGTCCGTTGAGGAAATGAATCCCCGTTTGTTTATTCCTTCATTTCCGTTTCTGAAGAATACTCATTGAGGAAAATGACTCCGTCTGTTCATTTTCGTTTCTGAAGATTGTCCGTTAAGGAAATGACAGGATTATGCCTTGTATATCTGGTGGTTACTTGACACAAAGTCACAGATGGACTCCTACGAATAAATTTCGGGACGAAATTTCCTAAAGTAGGGGAGACTGTGACACCTGGGTCACTGCGACCATCAAACAAATACCAAGCCAATGAAATATTGTATTTCATACTTGGGATCTGTATAAATATGTGTATCTTTTGCACATATCAATTCTTGTTCGATTTCAAGCTTTAAATCACTTTCTGGAAGGTTATACGCGCACTGATGCGCAAATATAACCAGTTTAATGCAACGAACACTCCGGAATAGTGAAATAGGCTTAACATACCTTAAATAACCTTTACATAACTTAGAAATAAGTTTTGAAGGCTTTGGTATGGCAAAATCAAGTCTATTGGCTTACAGGGACTAAATTTGACAAACTGCGAAAGTATGCCAATTTGAACTGTAACAGACATTCCGGACCATGACCATAAGTTAAACATACCCTAAATATCCTTTACATAGCTTAGAAATAGGCTTTGAGGGGTTCGGTGTGCTAAAATAAACTTTTGGGTCATTCAGGGACTAAAAGCGTCAAAAAGTGCACAAGTTTGCACTTTCGCGCATAACTTACGTTCTGAATACATCCGGACATCCAAAAATTTATGTAAGCACTAAAATATTTTATTTTAGTGTTTGGCATGAGAAAAATCCATTCGTCGCGCAATTTGGATCGTTTTTCGCGCTTATGCGCATTCCGTCGTAATTAAGCGAACATCGCGATCGTACGACCAAACGAACCGACATCCGGGATATATTTGAGCATGTTTCATGTCCACAATGTTTAGGCATCATTTTAGGGCCTTGAAAATGGCTTAACGAGCCTTAAACATGTCGGAAATGGCCTTAATACACAACGGGGACTGAAATGGAAACATTGGAAAGTGTTTGCTGATCAGGGGGACCTTAGCGTGACACCTAGCCCCCTTGGCGTCACGCGAGGCCCCTTCTGATCAGAAAAAGTCATTTTTCAGCTGTTAACAGCCCTTAAACACCCCCAAAGGCCAATGCCACATGTCAAACTCTTGTGGTGGGGAAAAAATGAGCTACCACAACATTCCAACACTTGTACGGATGAGATTCGATCACGCTATTCGAGGAACGATCCTAACGGTGGTCCATTTACTATAAATACCCATCCATCCCCATTGCAAAACCCACTTGAAATCTGAGTTTTTCTCTAAGTGGTTGTGTTTATACACTTCCTACCTGAGATTACTTGGAAATCAATCTTGCGGGGACCCTTTGTAAGTGTTCCTTCGTTCTTTTATTGCTTTTCGAGTCCGAAACTCAAACTTTGTTTGAATTTCTGCATTGACCAGTTTATGGTCGATGCGAAGTTCGTTTGAACTTCATAACGTGAGCGTGATCATGATGGTTATAGTCCCTAGAGACTATACCAACTGATTACCACGTTATCTAGGCTCAATGACGAGTCGTAGTTTCGGCCAAAATGCGCATTCTTGCGTATTTTGTAACCAAACTACTATTAGGTATCAAAACCGTTTGTTTTGATACCAAACCTGTTTTCTAAACTTAGTTAAGCATGTTTTAACATGCTTAGCTCGTCACTTTTAGTTTAGTGCTTATATAGGGTCGTAAAGTAAGCGATCTAAACAATCGCTTATACTTTCGAACCCGACCCGTTTGGTCGATCATTAGGATCTGACCAAACACATTAGGTGACCATAGTATATAGGGAATAACCTTCTGGGGTTATACCTTATAGTCGCTTCGTTTAAGTAGTTGTATGATAGGTAGTTTATATGCCTTAGGTAAATTACCAAAATGCCCTTTTTACGCCAAAATTCATTTTAAGCATATGTAACATAACTTTTGGTATCTAAACTGATTTGGTAACAATATTAGACATCTTAAGGCATATTTTACTTATCATAGGACTAGTTAGGCGTTCCGAACGCGTTTTACGCGAACGACGCGTTAAAGTAGCATAAGCTACCTAAACGGGTCGTAAAGGGTCGTAAGCACTTAGGTTAGGTTTCATTTAGTATGTAGACTTTGTTAAACCATATTACATGAGTTCTCATACTCATTTGGTTTACAAACCCTCATTCTATCCGATCTTCCGATTCTAGGTCCGGTATATTAACATAGTTACCTATATTAGGTGTCGTTTGATTCCGTGATCTCTAGCATTGCTTGGTGGTTATCTTAGGACTTCTGAGCAATCTCAAGTGAGTACATAGACCCCTCTTTAACTGTTTTCCAAACTGTTTTGGGGTGAAACACATGTGCCTACTTGTTACTTTCATGCTTTCCTGTTTTCACATCATATACTTGCTATGTTTATTAACATTTATAGTACATGATTTCAATACATTTTATGCTAGGTATGCCCATTGTGTGCATACTTAGTACATCACTTTACAATACATTTTATGCTATGTATGCCCATTGTGTGCATACTTAGTACATCACTTTACAATACATTTCATGCTATGTACGCCCATTGTGTGCATACTTAGTACATTCTTTTACATTACACTTATGCTATGTATGTCCATTACGTGCATACTTAGTACATTGTTTTACATTACACTTATGCTATGTATGTCCATTATGTGCATACTTAGTACATTGTTTTACATTACACTTATGCTATGTATGTCCATTACGTGCATACTTAGTACATTGTTTTACATTGCATTTCTGTTGCATATGCTCATCCAGCATATGAACACATTATACTACATTTTGAACCGTTGTAACCATTTGACTATGTGAACCGTCGTAACCCTTTGATTATATGAACCGTTTGTAACTATTGAATCGTGTGAACCAGTTGTATCTGTTGACATGATTTACATTTGACAATAGACATTTGACTATACATAAACATTTCTACAATTGTTAAACATTTCATCTTGATGGTTTGGTTTGAGTAAGTGATTTAAGTAACGAGGCGTATGTAATATGATACAAGCACAGTGGATACGCCGCTGGTACTTCCTATATATAAGTGTTTGTATGGTATCACATATTGTAGCGTTATTTGAATCATTTCAATTTGAGACATATAACATTTTATACAAATAACATACTTTTCACAAGACATTGATTTACAAACAACTTATCTTATACAAACTCATTTTACATGGTTATTCATTTAACCATACATTATTCTCTTATTTATACATATCATCTGATCTTATCGTTTTTCAAATGATTTACAAGACAAAGCAAATTACAAGGTTCATGACTAAACATTTTCTCAAACATAAGTCATGAATTATGTTTTCACAAAACCTATGTATCTCACAGGCATTTTTATGCTGACGTACCTATTTTCACATGTGTTTTCAGGAGATGATGCATAGGACTTATCAAGACATACTTAGGCGGACCTGTGCCTTAGTGACTTAAAACGAGACAAGAACTAGTTAATTTATGTTATGTACTCTTTGGTTCTTGTTTAAAACAATGTAAACTTTCATGTTTGATTAATAAAACGAAACTTCAATTGCCATGGATTTGAAACAATTAATTCTGTTACAACACTCCCCGACGTTTCCGCCATGTTTGGTTGTTCCACGTGGTCGGGGTGTGACAGGGGATATCTATTCTTGATAGTCAACTTATTAAGCTCGCGGTAGTCTATACACATACGAAAACTACCATCCTTCTTTTTGACGAACAGAACTGGAGCTCCCCAAGGTGAGAAGCTTGGCCTGATAAATCCTTTATCCAATAGCTCCTGGAGTTGCGTCGACAACTCCTGCATTTCTGAAGGCGCAAGTCTATAGCGTGTCTTAGCTACTGGTGCGGCACCTGGGACCAAGTCAATGTGGAACTCGACTTGCCTTTGAGGCGGTAATCCTGGCAAGTCTTCTGGAATGACTTCAGGATATTCTTTTACGACTGGAATGTCTTCGATCTTTAGCTCCGCAGCTTCTTTATCCACGATGTGTGCCAAGAAGGCAACACATCCCTTTTGTAAACACTTTCTAGCTTTCAGACAGCTAATGATTCTCAGAGGTGTATCACGCTTCTCTCCGTGCACTACGATCGTTTCTTCATCCGTCATTGGGATGCGGATGGTCTTCTCGTGGCAAACAATCTCGGCTTTCTTGCTTGACAACCAATCCATCCCAACTACCACGTCGAAGCTTCCCAACTCGACTGGTAGTAGATCTATCGTAAATTCGTGTCCTCCCAGTTCTATCACGCATCCTCTGATGACTTCACCCGTTTCAACTAGTTTCCCATTTGCCAATTCAATCGAGTACGGAACGTCTAACTTACTAGCAGTTAATCCAAGTATATTCTTAAATTCTAACGATACGAAACTATAATCCGCACCAGTATCAAACAGAATAGATGCAAAGCGTTGGTTTACAGGAAACGTACCAGTGACAACGTTTGGATCCTGGCGCGCTTCCCTTGCACCAATGTTAAAGACTCTTCCCCGAGCTTGGTTCAGTTTTGGGCATTCCCTCTTAAAGTGCCCAACGTCTCCACAATTGAAGAATCCCGGTACACGACCATTTTCATTCCCATTTCCACCTTGAGTGTTGTTGTTGTTGTTCGAAGTGTTTCTGCTCGTTTCAGTTTGGGAGGCCGCATACTGTGCTATAGCCGCGGCAATTATCCCTTGGAGTTCCGCCTCGGTGGTAGGCATGCGTACATCGCGTCTTGGAGGCATCTTCTAAAAGATGATTATATAGGTCAGGTCATAGTGAGTATAATAAATATACATATACAGTAACATCCATCAACACATAACATCTCATGTTATAAATTAAAACATATAACTCAACAAAGCATGTAGTGAGAACGTTGCCATTGAGCTTTTCATTAATCACGACCACGATGTTGTTTTTACAAGTTTTATAGTACATCATACATCCAAATGATATCATAGGGTCACATCACCCTCAAAAATACAAGTCAAACTACAACTATCATATACAAAAGTGTGATCTCTCAAAAGTTCTTCATGTGCTGGCTCAATCGCGACTTTCACACCAAAATAACCGACCTGCATCAAACCAAAAATGCCTATGCTGATGGCGGTGGAGGAGGGGGAGGGTAATGAGAGAAAAGCAAGCGACGCATGTGCATCCAATCCTCCTCTAAGGCACGAAAGGCGCACAACAAATTTGCAATCTGCTGCTCAGATGTCAAGAAACGAACGTCTGAATCAGGGGAAAGTGGATGAGGAGCGTGTGGTGCTGCAAAAGCGGTCTGATAGTGACAAGGCGGACATGGAGCTCTCTCTAACTCCTGAATACGACGACTCAGTGCGTCCTGCTGTAGCTGCTGCGACGCAAGTGTATCCTCCGTAGTGTACCCCACATGGAATGGGTGGTACGGGTCAGATAATGGCATAACAGGGGGCGTAGTCCACAAAAATGGCTCGCTCGATGGAATGAAAGATGGTGCAGTAGGTGGTGCAACATGAGGAAACTATGACAGAAACGGAAAAGATGTCGATACGGGTGGAACAACGGCATGATGAGGATTCTGCGGTGTAAACTGGTCATCTCCTGTCATGAAAGGTATGTGACCAAAAGGTCGACTCGATAAACCCTCTCCAGGACGAGGTGGCGGTATGTCCTGGAGGAATGTGATGGGGAGATCAGTGCGATGGACGTCTGTGGTGTATGGGGGAAACAATGGAATCTCAGTAGGTGTAGAAATAGGTGCTACGGGAGGAGTGATGGGTATCACAAACGGTGGGTAATCATCGTCGTTGATCCACCCGTTGAGGGTGTCGGCGTATCGAGGGTTAACATGCGTGGCGAACGGTGCATAATCAGCATGCACAGGGGCTGAAACGGGTACTACAGGTGCAACAATGGGTGCATCAATAACAGGATCATCCACCACTGGTGGAACAACAATGGGAAGGTCAGCAATGGGTATATCATCAACAAGAGGTGCAATGGCCGGTGCACCCATATCTAGCAGTGCAACGGCTGGGGCATCATCAAGTACAGGGCCATGGTCAACAACAGGCTCTGTTGCTACGACGGGCTCAGGGTCGTCAAGGTCCATATCAAAATCGGCATAAATGTCAAACAACGGGTCTGGGAAAGACTGGGTCAAAGTCGTCATCGATCTCGTGGTGAAACTCAAACTTATGTGACGGACCAGGTGCAGCTGACATCGCCAAGTCGGGGTCGGTGTCAGGAGAGTGATGCTGCACATCCTGGTCGTGCAAAGACGCGGATGCCACAGACTCCAACGAGTCTGGGACAGGTGAACCAAGAGGAATCTCCTCTACAGGGGCCTCAGCAATGGGAAGGATAGCATCAACATCGATCGGGGCCCCGCCCTCATAGTCGCCTTCAGGGGGACCCTCCTCGAACAGATCAATGTCGTCATCAGATACGGCATCGAGTGGCATATCTATCACAGGGAAAGCAGCAAGCGGTACGGGAGCAGAGATCACCGCAAGAGGTAGATCCCCAGCAGGAATGCCATCAGCAGGCTGAACTCCGATGTCTAGCAGCGTGAACGGCTGAAAATCATCGTCGTCTGTACTCGTGGTGTCGGACGTGTAGACGTCTCCCTCTGATGGTAACTCATCGTCTGACACAACGGCCATGGGGTCCACTGTGTCTGATACTCCTGTGTCGGAAGAAGAAACCATGGTGTCTATAACACAACCACACATATGCACATATATCAATCATGAAGTCAAATAAACATGTAAGTCATAATAATGCAAATAAGCAATCCTCCTAGTCTTCCCAGACTACCCCTCCCAGCCTCTCAGACTGACTTCTTAGCCTCTCAGACTAACTCCCTGGTCTCTAAGACCAACCTCCCAGTCTCTAAGACTAAATCCCTGGTCTTTAAGACCAACTCCCTGGTCTCTAAGACCAAAACCTCCCAGTCTCTAAGACTAAACCTCCCCAATCTCTAAGATTGAACCCTTTAGTCTCTAGGACCGAACCTCCCTCAGCCTTTAAGGCTGAACCTCCCCAGCCTCTAAGGCTGAACTCCCTCAGTCTCTAAGACTGAACCTCCCCAATCTCTAAGATTGAACCCCTCAGCCTCTAAGACTGAGCCTCCCTCAGTCTCTAAGACTGGAATAATATTTTTGAACAGTGTATTTGTGCCTTTTGTAAAAATGTTTTATGCCCTGGATCTGGACGTTTAGTGTATGAAATGTAAAAATGTTTTCGTGAGAGCCCTAATGATCATAGTCTAGACTCGAGAAAGAATCCTAGTTCGCTATGATCGAGGCTCTGATACCAAGCTGTCACACCCTGGCTTTTGCGGAAGCATGGGTTTATTTTGGTGTGACTTCTTAATACCATAGCACAATCATAACAATGCTATATAAATTAAAACACATGATAGTCATCCATTCATTAAGTTTTAAAAATTACCACAACATCATTGTCCTTAAAAGTCGACACATAAAACAACTTACAACCATGACATAATTAAAAACATGTTCATACGACACGACAAAAGACTTGACTAGTAATACGGTTTAAGACTTGTAACCCGTCCAGGCAGGGGTCACACATCCTAAACCTGGATGACCTCATTATTCCTTACGCAGCTTGACGAGATTACATACCTTGCCAGATCCACTAATTTCCTGAAATACATGTAGTTTGAAAAATCAACAAAAGTTGAGCGAGTTCATGTAAAAGTGAGTATGTATAAACCTTTGTAGTATGTATGAAAATCCCTGGTATGTAGAAATTAAGGAAAAAGAGATCACCATTGGGTTGCAAAGCCAATGATATGTGTGAAGTGATGCAGGAAGACTCAAACCTAGCAGATTTTGGCGTCGGGCTCATAGTCATCTCATGGTCCGCTCAGTGGACTCAGGGGTGGGGCTCGCTACACCCAAATAGATCTACCACTCATGACCCTCGGTCCTACAACGAGGATTAATGGCCTCAAGTACCACCTACCCACTCACATGATCTAAGTAGTATACCCTCCTTAAGCTAACCATACCATGTATAAAAGTGTCTGTAACTACTGTAACATGTATTCCACCCCCGAAGTATAAAAACTGAAAACAGTTAAGAGAAAAAGGGGGACATGAACTCACAGAAGTGTGTATCCTGTAACGTCAATCTCAAACTCGAACTCCTGCGCGACGACCTACACGTACTAATGTCTATTAGACGAACTGGCCGTGCCTTGGCTTAGGGTTTAGTGTTTTGAGTTACGTTACGTTGGTATTATACTTTTTAAAATAATATTAATTATTTTAACTAACTTTTGTTTTTAGGAAAAATAGTTAGGCAACTATTTTGTATCCACATTTCTTAATTATTTTGTAAGTGTATTTCCTTCCCAATGATGGGGGTGTTTATACATGTACACTTTGTAATTCTGAAAAAATATATTTTAAGTCCCACTTAGAAAAATATATTTTAATCACTTGTCTAAAACATCTTAATTCCAAAATATATATATTTTTCTCAAAAATATTATATTTTACTTCATAATTTTCCAAAATAATACTTTACCAAAAATATACGTACAAGTGTATTTTTCCGAAATACTACATAAGTTACGTTTTAGTGTGTCGTAATACCACAATACTTGTGCAACTTAGATATTTATTTTGTGAGAGTTTTAGTATTATTTTGGAGTCGTAATCTCGTGATATCATAAGTTATATCTTTTTTACCCTAAAAATAATATAACTAGTTTACAAAACAAGCAAATATTCACACAAGAGTTTTAGTATAAAATATATATTCTAAATATATATTTATTAAGTTTTATTTACGAAAATCAACCTCCGAGACTTTGTGTTTTTGTAATAAAAACGTTGGCGAAGTTTATTTCGAAAATAAAGTTAAAAATATATTTGTAAACACTTTGTTAGAAAAAATATTTCTAAGTGTTGAAATTCTAGAAAAATTTCGCCAGAGTTTCCTTTGTAAATGGTGGTGTCCATGCTTATTAGCATATTATTTTCTTTTGTAAAATCATTCAAACAATTAACAATCAACAATATACAATTTTTAATCACCAACCTCAATAATAAACATGAACCATAAACTTATGAACTTGAAAGTTTGTAAAAATATGTAGTAAATTACTAACATACTTAGTAGGTCTTGCTATCTTTAAAAATGTGATTAATTTCTTAAAAACTTTATTTTTAAAGAGTTTGTATTTTCACAACTTCTAGTCATATTTCTAAAAATATTTCTTTGTTAAATTTTCTTTTTACACAAGTGTTCCTACACTTGTTTACCCACAAAAAATGTGTTTATTTCATGTAATATCCAAGTTTTAACAAAACTTGTTCCTTTCACTTGGTTCTTTCGAAAAACCGCTCATAGATCTTTAGATCTACAAGTTTATAACTTTATTTTTCAAGAAAACTTTCATTTATTCAAGTTCAAAGCTTATGTATGGATGGTTTCATCATCCTTCATATCTTTAACCTTCACATCTTGCTAGTTCATGTCTTTAAACATGATCTAGCAAGTCTAGGTGATGAACCATCTTACTTTTACTAACAAACAACATTCAATAATCATAATAACATAAGAACAACATGATTTCTTCATCAATATAACACTACTTCATTTCTTTATCCATTCTTTATCCTTTATGTTTCAAGACTTGTTTAAGTTCTTTAGAGTTTCTTAATATTTATCATTCTTTCAACTATTATCCACCAAAAATATGAACAAGATGAAGTTTTAAGGCACTTACTACTAGCACAAGGCTAGGGGAGTTTCAAAGCGTAAAAGTGGTGGATAAAAGAAAACGAGAGCGGTCCTTGAGCTTCCGAACACACCAAGCTTGATTGTAGGATCTTTAACACCTTTGAGTGTATGGAAGTTGCTTGAATGAAAACTTGATGGTGGTGGTATGGTGGATGGTGGTGGCGGCCGAAACAAGGGAAGAAGAAGAAGATGAGAGCTTGTGTTGTTTGTGAAATGAAAGTGTTAACCCATGTATCAATTTATAATCCAATTCCTATGTTTATCCATCATGTAACATGTCCTTAATCCACCAACACTAACAATTAAAATAATCAAAAGAAAGTGAGGGTGTCCCACCCTCTTGTAACCGTCGAGTGGGGGGGGGGGGTATGGGGTTGGGTTTCAATTCTTGGTTACATGTTTAGTTAGGATCTAGTTAGAGTTTTAAGGATATAGTTAGTGTATTATTGTGTGTTATGTAATACAAGGTGTGTTAGGGTGTTCGGGGACCCTAACTAGCTCAGAAAAGTAAAAACAATGTGTTTGGCAATATTTTTATGTTCCGGGTAAAGTCCGGTTGTTCGGTTTGGTGTTGTCCGTTAAAGTGCTAAATTAACCTTTAAAGTGTCTTTTATGTTACTTTTAGTGACACAATAAATTCCCAACACTTTGGAAAATATCTAGGACTATTTTGCCAAGTTTTTGCATTTTACTAGCTTTGTTAAATGCTGAATTTTTGTATTTAGTGCAGAATTCTGCAATTAAAGTATGTTTTTGGCACTTTCCGGCATTGTAACTATCACCTAGTGACGCAGTTTTATGGTCCTCACTTCCCTACACTCCCTACTAGTGTAGTATTCTATTTCAGGCTCATACTGGCCTCAATGACATTGTCTGTCTAGGCGCTGGCATTGTCAGCATGTTTTTATGGTTATCCGCTCACTGTGCTAGCTGTGATTTGTGCATCAAGTTTGTCACTATTGTTTGTGTGTAATGAATGGGGTGACAGTAATAAAATGTGATGCATGTGTATGTATGTAACAGAATTCAGTAAGTAGTTTAATCACAGTTATAATCAAGCTCAGTCATTAAGCACAAATTAAATATTAATTAATTGTACGGATACCTGTAAATGTGAGGGTTGTCACAGAACCACTGGTTGATCCTTGGTCGAAAGAAGACAAGGAGGAAAAAGAAGAGGAGAAAGAAGGTGAGAAAGAAGAAAGAGCTGATGAAGAAAATCATCAATGTGATTGTGCTATGATGGCAGCTGCCAAGGTATCACCTCAGGTTCTTAAAAATCTGTGTTCAGACAAATGCATTATTGCGTTTGCTAGCATCAAAGAGGTGAATGAAAACCTTCGAAATAGGGTCTTAATTGATGAAGTCAAATTTGAGAAGTCATTAACAGAACTTAAAATCAAGTTGGCTGAAAAAGACAAAGAAATTAGCTGTCTAAAAGAAGAGCAAAGCATTACCAAAACCCAACTCCAAACAATGATAGAAAAATATCATGGTTGTAAAGAGGAGTTGGAATCCACCCAAATCACATGTGAAAAATGGGTGGAATCCTGCAAAGGGTATGAAGTAATGCTTGAAAAACAGATTAAAAGTAATGTGAAATTTAGTGTTGGTTATAGGAAACATGATGATGAAAACACTGCTTTTGAAAAATATGTTCAAACCACTGATGAATCCACTGAATTCATCCCCACAAACAAGAATGGCCAAGAAGTGAAAATCACTGATAAACTTGGAAACAAAATCACACTTGAAAGACCAGTGGGATCCTCAACTTTTGAGGAAATTGAGAAATACCAATTTAAACCCACATGGTCTGATGAGTGTGACATTCTTGAAAATTTTAAACCCATGGATTTCACAACCACTGATGGTGTTAAATCTCCAAAGGCAAAAGTCATTCCTCTCAAGGACAACTCAGCAGAGGTTAAAAACTCTGCTGCAAAGGAGTCTGAAAAGAGAAAGAAGAGAGAAAAAAATCAAAAACCTGTTTTGTGAATTCTGTGAAAAAAGGAATCATCTAACAAAAGATTGTTTCCATTTAAAAGCATATGACTTAAACAAAACAAGTGTCATTGTCCCTGCTGAAAGCTGCACCATCTGTGGTAAAACAAACCACAAAACTCTAGCATGTGTGTATCTCAAAAACTCTGATGTTAAAAGGAATGAGTACACTGCTAAAACATCCTTGAGTCCATCAACATCATCTGTCAGATTCACCAAGAATCAACCACTGTTTGTGCCAGTCCAAACAGCTGTTACAAAACAGCTGCATCAAACATCTGTCCAAAGACATGTTCAAGTGACTGATGCACCCCCTGCCAACCAATTCAGAAGAGGCAAGGGACAATCATCTTACCAAAGGATTCCACACGTTTATGAGACCTACAAAAGGCCCCCTAAACCAAGAGTGAATAGGTATCCTTTTGGTTATCAGCAGGTGATTGGTCAAAACCCAAAACAGTGGTTAGAGAGAAACAGTCCTAAAACTGTCCAATCCCGTGACCTAACCACTGCCCATGCATCTGAACTCATTCCAGACACTGTTGAGACCCCATCCAAAGCCTTATTGGCTTTGGAGACCCTAATGAACTAATCCTTTTACTTCATGTGTAGGGAGCTTCTGCATGCTTAGATAGTCTTTAGTATGTAGATAATGGAGGCTCCAGGCACATGACAGGATGCAAAGCCCTCCTCAAAGACTACAAAATCCATGGAGGGGGTGATATATCCTTTGGCAATAATAGTAAAGGGAAAGTTCTGGGGTCTGGTACAGTACAAACTGGAAATGTAAAATTTGAAAATGTCAATCTATAGACAATCTAAAATTCAACCTCCTGAGTGTTTCACAAATGAGTGATAAGGGGTATGGATCATTCTTCACAAAGGAGTGTTATAGGATTGTTGGACCCGAAATGGTTGAAAAGATTGAAGCAATAATAAAAACTAGAAAAACAAAACTTGTTGCTCAAAGAAGTGGCAATGTTTATGTTGTTGATATGTCAAAAGAGTGTCCCAGAACTGATGCCTGTCTGTTCTCAGCTGCCTCTAACAAAGAGACAGAACTTTGGCACAAAAGATTGGGGTACACAAATCTCAAGACAATCACTGAAATTTCAAAAAATGGTCTGGTAAGAGACTTACCACAAAAATTGTTTTCATGTCCTGAGCATTGTGTTTCCTGTTTAAAAGGAAAACAACATAAAAGCTCTTTTAAGTCCATTGGAGAGTCCAAAACAACCCAGTGTTTGCAAATGCTGCACATGGATTTGTTTGGCCCAGTTCAAGTCATGAGCCTCAAAAAGAAGAAATATTGTTTGGTTATTATTGATGACTTTTCTAGGTTTACATGGACTTTCTTTTTACACTCAAAAGATGAGACTGCAGGCATTTTGCAAGACTTTGTGACACAGGTTGAAAAGCAATTTGACCTTCCAGTAAAAGTCTTCAGGAGTGACAATGGCACAGAATTTAAAAATAAGGAGTTGGATGCTTTCTGTGTGAAGAAAGGGATTGTAAGGCAGTACAGCATCCCTAGAACACCAGAGCAAAATGGGGTAGTTGAAAGAAAGAATAGAACTTTGATTGAGGCTGCCAGAACCATGCTTGCTGATTCAGGTTTGCCATTAACTTTTTGGGCAGAGGCAGTAAACACTGCTTGCTATGTCCAAAACAGAGTTTTAATAAACCCAGGCACAAAAAGACTGCTTATGAAATTCTATATAAAATCAAGCCACTGATCTCATACTTTAAAATATTTGGCTGCCCATGCTTTATTTTGAATTTAAAAGATTCCATCTCAAAATTTACAGCCAAAGTAGATTGTGGTTATCACCTGGGATATTAAACCACTGCCAAGGCATACAAAGTGTTTAATACACGGACCAAAGGAGTGGAGGAGACCTTGAATGTAAAGTTCAATGAACTCTCATCAATGAAAATCCAAGCAAATCCTGCAGATTTGTTTGATCTTGATAAATTCACTTTTGAAAATACTGCTGTCAAGACTAACAGTGCAGGTCCATCAGAGGATTCAACACCAGACTATGGGTATGAAATCATCATCCCTCAAAAGTCTGTCAAAATGGGAAGAGCAGCAGATGTTCAAAACAGCTGTCAAAGCTCAACCACTGCTACCTCAACAGTTGTTGACTAAAGTAGCCCCTTAACCACTGCTTCCACATCATCAAGCACTGTTGATAAAAGTCCTCAAACAGTGGATCAAAGTCAGCATGTGTCCACACCTTTACCTCCTATTCCACCACCTTTTGAAGCCACTGCTGGATCATCAAAGTCACCAGCAGTGGTTAGCTCAGATGATACACATCTGCAGCCTGCACCAACAAATGCCATCATACCATACCAAGGAGGTTTAATCTTCTTGAGATCTCATCCACCTGACCAAATCATTGGCAACATCAATGAAGGGGTGCTCACAAGAAGCCAAACCCAAAACATTTGTCTTTTTGCTGGTTTTTTATCACTCCATCAGCCAGTCAAGTACCAAGAGGCACTAAAAGACAACAGCTGGGTAGAAGCCATGCAAGAAGAGCTCCAATAGTTTAAAAGACAACAAGTATGGGAGCTTGTACCACTGCCAAAAGATGTATGTCCCATCGGCACAAAGTGGGTCTTCAAAAATAAAACTGATGAAAGGGGCATTGTTGTCAAGAATAAAGCTAGACTTGTGGTTCAAGGTTACAGACAGGAAGAGGGGATAGACTATGATGAAACTTTTGCCCCTGTAGCAAGATTGGAAGCTATAAGACTGTTCCTGGTCTTTGCTGTCAACCACAACATGAAGGTGTTTCAAATGGATATCAAAAGTGCTTTCCTCTATGGTACAATTCAAGAAGAGGTGTATGTTTGTCAACCTCCAGGTTTTGAGGATCCATTTTAGCCAGATCATGTCTACAGGTTAAACAAAGCCTTGTATGGCCTGAAACAAGCACCTAGGGCCTGGTATGAAACTCTTTCCACCTTTCTACTCTCAAATGGTTTCAAAAGAGGTACCATTGATAAAACACTGTTTCTAAAATGGAGAGGAAAGGATTTAATGATTGTCCAAATTTATGTGGATGACATTATTTTTGGAAGCACATGTAATAAAATGTGTGAAGTGTTTAGGCAACTCATGACAGCTGAGTTTGAAATGAGTGCAATGGGTGAGCTGCAATGCTTTCTTGGTCTCCAAGTTCAGCAAATGCAAAATGGAACTTTCATTCATCAAAGCAAATATGCTAAAGAACTTTTAAACAAATTTGATATGAATGATTGTAAACCATGCAGCACACCTATGGAAACAAATAAGCTAGTCATGTCTGATGAAAAGGATGAGCTGGTTGACCAAACTCTATATAGAAGCATGATTGGGTCTTTGTTGTACCTAACAGCATCTAGGCCAGACATCATGTTTGCAACATGTGTTTGTGCAAGAATTCAATCAGCCCCTAGGAAATCCAATCTTATTGCTGTAAAAAGGATATTCAGATACATAAAAAGTGCTCCCACACTTGGTATCTGGTATCCAGCTAATGGGAATATCAAGCTTTCAGGATTTTCAGACAGTGACTTTGCTGGATGCAACACCACAAGGAAGTCCACTTCAGGAGGGTGCCAGTTTCTAGGTGATTGCTTAGTTTCATGGCAAAGCAAAAAGCAAGCAGCTGTTTCAACATCCACTGCTGAAGCTGAATACATTGCTGCTATAAGCTGTACAGCCCAACTCCTGTGGCTTCAAAATCAGTTATTGGATTTTGGTATCACTGCCTTAAAGTCACCACTTATGTTGGATAGCTAGGCAGCAGAAAATATCATCAAAAATCCAGTTTCCCACTCAACCACCAAACATATCGACATCAGACATCACTTTGTGAAGGATTGCTATGAAAAAGGTTTGATTTCTCTGCATCATGTTCCAACTAAAGACCAACTGGCAGATGTGCTCACAAAAGCATTAGATACATCCACCTTTTAAAGCTTGGTCTCTTGGATTGGCATGCTAAATATGGAATAACAAGCAACATCTTGTTTTTCTATGAATAAAAGCATTAAAATGTTTTCAGAAAATCAAAAATCCATCCTTAAAAATAGCTAAAAATGAAGTTTTCATTAAAATCCTTAAAAGTCTGCCATAACCACTACTTGTTCAAAAGTCTGCTCTACTTCAAAGTCTGTCCACTGCTGAAAGTCATCCCCTGTTCTCTCATTTTCCTGATAAGCACTGATGCTCAAAATCAGTGTTTTATCCACTGATGTGCTATCTGCTGATAGTAAAAATCATCCACTGCTTCCATTTGTTACCGTTGTAACCACTGCCTTTCATCAGTAGTTTTCATAAAAGTATTGTCCTTCATTTCATCAGGGGTTGGCATGTGGGCAGTACATAGTGGTCATTCCTTTTGTAACCGCTGCCACGTCAGCATTCACTTTTTCTCTATAAAACCCCCATTCAACACCCAAATAGGGTTTTACTGTCGAATTGAATTCTTCAAAATTCTCTTCTCAAAGCAGTTTTTCATATCATTTCCTCAAATTTCTTCACAACCTTCTTCGATCATCATCTCCAAAATGACCAAATCGAAGTCATCTGCAAAACCCACTTCCAAATCATCTTCAAAAGAGGCCTCTCAAAAGGCCAAACCCACTGAAATTCCACACAAACCCTCTCACAACCTTCTGGGTCTTCTCACAAAACCCGACACCACTGATGCTTTCGACTCCATCATTGATATCATGTTTGCATCAAAGTATAAAACTTTGTTAATAGCAGATGCATCAATTTACTTGGCGACCCAAAGAGAGTTCTGGAAAAATGTAACCCTTGACAAACAAGGTGAGACTGTCATAGCCATTAACTCTTCTCTAAAGGGTAAAACTGTCAAAATTACCCCGCAGTCCATCTAGGAAGTCTTTGAACTCAATGATCAGCAAGGTAAAACTTCTTTTCCTAAAAATGAGTTAAAACTGATTTCCTTGAAAGGGGTTATGCAGAGCAAATAAAAACGGATACCTTACAAAAAGGTAATTTTCCACCTGCAACAACATTTTTGTTTCATACTCTGCTTATGAATGTTTCAAACAAAACCACCTTTTTTAATGAAATACCATTAAAGATTCAAAATCTGGGATATGCTATACTTCAAGATGAAGATTTCAATTACTTCCAGGAAATCTTTAATGATCTGGTTAAAAATGTTGATAAAAAGCCATTCTTACTTTTTCCAAGATTTTTAAGTTACTATTTTGAAAAGAAACTTGGTAAGAATGATGCTGCTGCAATAAAACAAGGTGAATCTTTTCAAATGAACAGCTTAACTGCTGAAACTTTTACAAGAATGTCAACACATTGTGAAACACAAGCAGCGGTGCCTGAGCAGAATTTAGCAGCTACCACTGCTCCTCAGGTATCTGCTGCTGAGCCCACTGCTCAAGGTGATCAAAGTAGCAAAACAACTGCTTTGAAACCCACACCTATAATCACCAAAAAGCCAAACAAAAAGAAAACTCAAAAACCCCCCAAACCTATCAAAAAGGCAACTCTGGAGGATGAGATACCAGAGCAACTGCCAGTGACAACACAAAAGTCACAAGAAACCACTGCTGCTACTTCCTCACAGCAGTTGGTACAAATATCTCAACCCATAACCGAAACTCCTCATGTTTCTTCTCAAAAAGAACAGGTTGTACACATAGGGACTCCACAATATGATGCTCTGGAATCACTTGCTTCCATCATCCACAGCCCAATGCCCGGGGAAAATTCTCTTTCTACACCCAACCTCACATCCACAATTCCCCCACCAACTAAATTATTGTTGGATGCTATTGATCTGAACCAGGCACAAACCAGTCCTTCTCAATCACCTATCAATGAGAATATACTTCAACAAATGACTGGGTCTGATGTATCAATCATAGCTAACCCACCAACAAGACCTGAGGAGGTTACACCCCTTGAGTTACAAGTAACTCTTGGTGGTGATCCAAGTGAAGCAGCCACTACAAATACTGAACCCACTGGTTTGCATTTGGACAGTGGTTACATCAATAAGACTTCATTGGAGGCAATTCCTTCCATAGCACCTCTGATATCCACCAGTGAGTTTATTTTACCCTTTGGTATCATCAAAAGGATGTCAAGTGTTGAAGGAAGAAGACCCAGTACCAAGAAAAAGGGGCATCAGTGGTTAATGTTTGGAGTATACTCCTTACCTCAACCACTGATAAAACCACTGCTAGTGGGAAATCAGATGATCCCATTAAATTGGGTGATGGTTTAAAGTACCTGAAATTGACGGAACGTGTTGAAAAACTGGATACTTCGGTTGCAGAAATCAAAGAAATGCTGCAACAGTTGTTAAAAGTACAAAAGGTGCAATCCACTTCTGTTCCACCTCAAGCACCTGCTCCACCACAAGCATCTGCTACAGATGAGATATGGAACCTCTTTCAACCTTTTCTCCAATAACAAAAACAAATGGCTGATTAGCAACATGCAAAACATGTCCAAGAGCTGAGAAACACAATGGAGTCTAGGTTCAAGAACACACAAGCTAACATCAAGGCTATAAAGGCCCATCTATTGAAAACCACTGGCACTGTTCCTCCAACTGTTCTCTTTATTGATCAATTACCCCCAGATAATGCCAAAAGGGGGAGAAAATTCAGGAGTGGAAAAAGAAAGGAATAGATGATGGTCTCTACATTGAACCAGAAAGGGATGCTATGACCAGAAAAATTCCTTTGCCAGATGGTAGCAAGAAGGTTGATGTTACCCAAAATGCACTTGATGAAGGAGTAGCAAGTGTAAAAAGGGACAGAGCGGCAAAGGATATGTCAAGGTGGAATGAGGAGAAAAGAGCTTACATGGAGCTGAATGCGCAGGGTTGTTCTGGGCTAAAGGATGTTCAAAATCCTGTGCCAAAAAGAAATCCCACTAGAAAAGTGAGGGAACCCAAGTCCATACCATCCAGACTCACAAAGCATACTCCAAAACCACCGTCCAAAAGCCCCCAACATCAAACCTCTACCCAAACAGTTGTTGTAATTCCTGCTGTATCAACATCTGCTGGTACTCCAGTTGTTTCAACATCTGCTACCACTTCAACACACACCACAACCACTACCTTACCACCATCACCACCAAAAACAACATCACCACCATCGCCTCCTGCCAAAAAGCAGAAGACAACAGATGTTACAACATCTGTTGTAATGACAACAGTGGTTGAAACACCAGTTGTTTCAACAGCTGTTAGTCAATCACAAATCACTGCCATTCAAACCACCACCACTGATCCACTCAAACATCATCTGCCTCTCCTACAATAAAAAGGAGAAGGTGTTTCATACCAGATGATGATTCTCCATCACCACCACCAACATCTTCAAAAACTCTATCACTTGTTACAATACCCAAGCCTGTTCCTCTCTCATCAGCTCAAATTCAAAAGACCTTACCTCCTGCAGGTGTTCAATTCCCTCTTGAACTTATAGCAGTCAGAGAAGAAATCAAGTCTGTAGGATCGTTGTACGACCTGACTGAGTCGATCAGAAGAGTTGTTTATCAGAATCAGAGGCGGAATCAATGAAACGGACACTCGATTCAATTTAAATGTCTCTTATATTGATATGATATTGATTTACAACCTGGAGATGATTCGGCAGAGCTTCGCTACTCAGATCCGAACCTTACAAATGAAATAACAAGTGCACCTATATATAGGGTAGAGATTTCGCTTGAAATGGACAAGGTAGTTTCAAGCGGAATCACCACTAAAACCATGAAAATCAGTTTCTCGTATCCCATGCACTGGTTATCCTATCCTATCTCATTACATGACTTGATACAAGACGAAGTCAACAGACATAATGCTCTAACAGACTCCCCCTTGGATGTTGACGAAGTCTTCAGTGTCTAGTCTTTATCATGACACCTCTTCAGTCTTGATCAGTCTTCAAGTTCTTTCCAAATTGTCTAACACTGTAAGCATCCATCAATCCTTATCTTCTTCAAATCTTCAGGCTCCCTCTTTCGTCAAGCTTCCATGCTTTAGGGATCGACACCTTGCTTTCCAGTTACAAGCTCCCCTTGCTTCGAGCTCGTCTTCAGACTCCCCCTTAGACTTTGCTTCTGGGATCATAGTCTGGACTCTTTCCTGCAATCACTCATACATTCATAAGTACAAATTTTTTTTAAATTTCCAGTTATCCAGAAATGGTAACCTGGCAATTTCAAACATTCTAATCAAACACTTTTTATGAATATTGGCAGTTTTAGGATCGAAAACCTTGCCATCTTAACAATATAAGCATCCAAATCCCTCACAGTTTATCTTCCAAGTTTAAACTAATGACCTTGGAGATATCACAAACTGTTTTTGATTTTTGTTAAAACTTCAAGTTTCAAATTAATGAACTTGTTTTAGTTTCAGAAACACAGTCAACTTACTTAGATTTTGAAACTCAGCATCTCAGACATCAGTTGTCGAAAATAAAGCAGAATCAAAAATCTTTTTGAATTTTTCTGAAAACATAAAGCAGTAAAGAAATATTTACAAACATATTTACAGATAATATTTTTGTTTGAGTATGCGTTAGAGGATCATATCAGTTTTTGACAAGTCACAAGTACCGTTGAGCTTAGTTACACATTAAGAATTAAACAATTCACTCAGATTGTCGATATACTGGTCCACTTAAATTTTCACACAAATTTCAACTGATTCAGGATACGAATTAGGTGTTTTAAGAACTTAAACTCATTCATGTGTCCCACCTCTTGAATATACTCCCGTATCCAGATCCCAATATTCAGTCTTACAGGTGAGTATACCTAGATGATATCTGTAAGGGGTTAAATTGCGAAACCGTGAGAGCTCAGGTCAGAACTTCCGTTCAGCAGAGAGATGACGGTTCGACTTTAGGTGTGTCCCCTTTAGAGGATCTTTTTTTACAACAACATTGATTAGCAATTTTATTGTCTTATCAATTTATGCTGAGGGCGGCGCTATATTTCAAGCAAGAAGAAAGTATTCTCCAAGGACTAGGCCATTGCTTCCGCAAAATCAGAAGTCCCGGGATAATACCCCAGATATCACTGAGTATAAAGACCTAGTATCTCAGAAAGAGGGGTCCTTCAAACGAGATTTCAGGGGTTACCTATATATCCAAGTAGTGTTCCCCACGAAATAAGCAAGTTTGAATTTAGGTTTATATCCCGAAAAAGTTTACTAAATGTATAAAAATCTACCGACACATCCACGGTGAGATCGTTTAACACATTTTGACTTTCCAATTCTTTAGCATACTTTAACTGTCTACTGATGTACTATAATTTCCTCTTTTTACACAAAAACTCATTTTCATTTTTAATGTTTTTGACTTTTTCAAATTTTCTAATGTTTTTGTATTTTCTAACAACAATACTCCCCCAAAAATGCAAAATCATTTAAAGAAAATTTGACAACCAATACTGATAGCTTTGTCTCGCCATCCATTTTCTGCTTAATGTGCTCTGTTTTGCAGAAAATCTAATATAAAGTAAAACAGTAATTACCCCCATGATTTACAACACACTGATATTTTACAGTTTGAAAACCGTTTTTCAATCTTGTGAAATTAATCATGTTTGTTTAGCCGTGAGGGTTTCGGCGTATTCAAGCAACATTTTTTTATATACAGAAAACAATCAAACTAAACTCCCTGTTTCAACCAACACAGGGTCCAGCAGACTCTTCCTCCTCTCCATGTGCCAGGCTGCTCCAGTTTTCATTCTCACAATCTTTGGTTTTGTTGAGCACCTGCACATTCAAAGCATTCAATTACTTGAACAATTTAGCCCAGGTCTGTTGGACCTTAGGCATTTCAACACAATATTCATCATTTAGCTTCGGAAAATCTTTGTCATTAAAGACTTTTTCAACTTTGACTTCAATTTTTTCATCTTTTACGAAGACATCTGTTTCTTAACCCTCCATGTCTGTCCTTTTGGAGTACCTCTTTTGTAAAAATGTGAGTCTTTTTGAACACTTTGTTTTTTAACAACATTTTTTGGTTTCCAAAACTCTTGGGGTTTTGTCATATCAACCAATTTTTGCCAACTTTGCGTTGTTCTGAATCTGGGTGTGTGAAAAATTTGTGTTTGTCTTGAATCAGACCTAGTCTGTTTTGGTTTCCAAGTTTGATTCGAAGCAAACTTGTTTGTGTTGTACCTCCAAGTTTGTTTTGAATCAAATCTGGCTGACCTTTGTTTCACACCCTCAGATTTTTGTTTCTCAACATTTTCAAACTTCTTTTTGGTCTCAATATCAACAGGTTTCAGATTTGGACACTTTCTAGCAAGATGTCCAATTTGATCACATTTGAAACATGTTCTCTTGGACACATCTTTGACCTGATGTTGTTGCTTTTTCTGAGCATGAAACTCATCATTAGACTGTCGTCCAAATTTGAGTTCTTTCTCTTCTGCTAAACTTTTTCCTTGAACAAAACTCATCTTTGCCTGAGAATTTGGCACTTCATTTTTCTTCCAATTTTGTTTCTTTTTATAACCCACCCCAGCCTTCATGTTTTTCTTCTTGAAACCAGGTTTGTTATAAAAAGTTTTCTTGTTTTTCACAACAAATTTTGAAATTTCTGACTTTTCAATCTCAACCATCTTAAAAACTTTATCAATTTTCTCTGAAATCACATTCTGAATCGGGAATACAATATCTAAGAATAGTTTGTCCGATCCAATCATGGTATATACCAATCCTTTTGAATCATCATTCACAACTTTCTCAGATTTTATGTTTTTCAGATACTCATCATGAAAATTACCTTCATTTTCATCCTGTGATTCAGACTTACCTTTTGTAGACTCATCTTTCAAAACACTATCAATAACCTTACTTACCACCTCTGAATCATCAGCTTCATCAGATTTGGTGTAAGTCACATCGATACTTTAAGGTAATTGGTCAACTATGTTCAGACCTTTTACCACCTTTTCCTCATCATAAAACGTATAATTGTTTCTCAATGGTGGTGGTACCTGATGAAATTCTGAACCAATACCTTTTTTATTCTTGTCAGTATCTTTGTCATCTGGTGTGATGTTGAAAATGCGTTCGAGAATGTACGAAGAATTATGATAACTTTGAAGTTTGGTAACAACCTTTTCTTTTTCAGCCAGAACTTGTTTGAGATTAGCAACTTCATCAACACACTTGTTTAATTCAAGTTGCTTTTCTTTAAACTTTCTCTCATACAGTTCTTTAGTTATTAAAGTTTCAGACAATCTTTGGTCAAAACATTTGACTTGGCTCTTCAAAGTATCATAAGCTTCTTATACTCTTTGACCCGACCTCTTTAAATCATCATACTCTTTTTGAAAATCTTGAAACTTATTTTCTTTTTAAACACAACCAACACATTTTGCTTTACACATTTGTCTATACACATCATTATCCTTTTCAAGATCTTGACACTTCTGTGTCAGCTTTTCAACCTTTAGTTTCAAAATTTCTTCTTTTTCAATCATTTCTTTACATTTTATTTTGAAAACATTTTCAAGTTTGTTTGTTTCAATATCTTTTGTTTTGATTATTTCATCTTTTTCAATACAAGCTTTGCACATTTCTATGCAATTCCTGCATTTGTTTTCATTGTTATCAACAATTTCAATATTCGATAGATCAGAAGATTCATTTACCTCGGTCTCTTTCAGCACCGGTTCTCCTGTCTGATCCTCTTCTTTCTTCTCTTCTTCTTCCATCTTCTGTTGTTTTCAATCTTCTGCTCTTCTTCTACTTTCTGTTCTTCTTCAGCAGCAAGCTTTGCAGTAATCTTCACTTCTTCTACTATCTTTTTCAACTCTTCTTCTTTTCTCTTCTTCATTTCTACCACCTTTGGTAGACTTGCTTCACAAATTTCTTTTATTTTGTTCAACAAATCCGGTAAATATCCTTTATCAGATAACCTTCTTGTGTTGAAAGTACTCTGTCTTGGAAACAAATTTGTTACTGCATCAAAATCCACCTTTGATGGGTCAACAACTGGATTACCCTGTGGATCCATGTAACATTCCAATTCGTCATTCCATCTTTTGGCTCTCTGGGCTTCTTTGAATGGTTCTCTGAATTTTTCAACTTCCCATCTCGCATAATCTCTTCTCCACCATCTATCATGATCAAAATCAGCTACAAATGCATATCTAACTGCATCCTCCTCTGGTAACAACTCGCTCCAGTCAAAACCTTCATCGTCATGGATAACTGCAAGAGCTCTTGATTTTTCTTCAAGCTGCTTCATTCTGAGAGGTTCAGGTTTGTTCTGATGATAAATCGCTTTCTTGTAGTAATCTTCTCTGAACGGATTTTCAGAATCATCAGCATAAGCATTTCGGCATTCACGCTTAAAGTGACCTTTCTGTTTACACTTGAAGCATGTAACTTTTGATTTGTCAAAGCCTAACTTGGTAGATGGTCCACCAATAGACTTTCTTCCAGTAATCTCCATGAAACACTGTGCCCGTCGAACTGCACTGGCCATACACCACCTTATGTCGATCAATTCCATCTCCTCAAGATCTATCTGATCGTAATCTTCCTTTGTCAGGTTGGTGTTGCCTATCTTGCCTGCTACAAGACTCTCATACGACTCTAACACAGAAGCTAAGAACACCATCTGTTCTTTTGCTGACTCTTCACTGAAATTATGACCATTCTTCAGATCTACTGCGATATTACACTGAAATAAATTCTTTGAATCCGATTGACTTGAAGTTGTTGAAGAAGATCCATTGTGAAAACCACTGTGAAGAGTTTCATGATTCATAGTATTTGAATTCTCTGCAGAAAATGATGTTCTTGGGGATCCAGCCTTTGGAAGTTCTCCTCTGTAATACAGCTCCACATTCTGCTGATAGGCTGAATTGTTGACTTTAGATTTCTTGATCTCCAACTCATGGCTTTCTAGTCTTTCGATAAGCAAATCCACTGTCAAATCTTCAGACTTAATTGTGTTCTTCAACATCAAGGCAAAATATTGCCAATCTTGCTCATTTGGCAACGAATCAAACAATTTATCGACCAACTCCTCTTGAGTGTATGTGATTTTGTGTCTTGCCAGCTCCATCTTCAGATGCCCAAATCTCTTAATCATTTTACAAACAGATTCATTTTTCATACAACCAAATAAATCAAACTCTTTACGTAACAGTTTCTTTTTGTTTTTCACAATCTCAGAGGTACCTACACATTTTCTCTCTAAAGCTTCCCATAAACTCTTCGATGTTTTCTCTTGTTCAAGTAGCGAAATAATATCTTCTCTCACTGACTGTTTTATCAATGTAATCATTTTGTATTCAGCTACAACATTTTTTACATCTATTTCTGTGAACTCTTTTTCATCTACTAACTCTCCTCCTTCTTTTACTGGTTCTGTATATCCGTATTTTAGTTTTAACCAACTTTCAGGAGCAAAAGCTTTTACCCAACCCTCAAATCGGTTTTCCACCAGTTATAATCTTCAATCTTCATTAATTTTGGTGATTTCTGTTGGCTTCCATACATATTCTCATATTTCAAATTCTCTGAAATCTCTTTCGAATATTCTCTTGTTTCAGATCTTCTTTCAGATGATTCTGAGGTAAAAGCATTGTAAAACGTGTTGTAAAATTCTTCACTGCTGCTCGACATCTTCAAACAGTTTCTTGAAATTCACAATTTGTATATCTTCAATCACCTAGAGACAAACAAACAAACATAATCAGTACAAACAATATTAAACAACTTGAAATAGACTGACACTCGGTTTCCGTGAAATGATCTTGACATGAAAATCCTCTTTCAAGCGAAATAAGGATCTCAAGCGGAATCTCTTGTTGAAGCGGAATAAGACTTCAAGCGAAATCTCTTGAATAAACAAGTTCAAGCGAAATCAAACAATGATACTTCAAGCGAAATCAGAATCAATTCTCAAGCGGAATACTGATTCAAGCGAGATCAGGTATAATTTTCAAGCGTAATATCAGTTTGAAGCGAAATCTGATAATCTTTCAAGCGGGATAGCAGATTCAAGCGGAATCAACTGAGTTTTTTTCAAGCGGAATAAGGTTTTGGCCTGTTTTATGTCATTTTTAAGCTGAATTTTGGTCTCAAACTTTCAAGGCTTTGTTAAAATACTGTTTTGCATGTTCGGTGAAAAATTCAATCCATTTTGACCATGAAATCTTGTTCAGTTTGAAAAAGAAGATGTAGAAGTCAGAAAACTGATGCAATCGAGCTAAACTCTTCCTCATGTGCTCAGATACCACTTGTAGGATCGTTGTACGACCTAACTGAGTCAATCAGAAGAGTTGTTTATCCGAATCAGAGGCATAATCAATGAAACAGACACTCGATTCAATTTAAATGTCTCTTATATTGATATGATATTGATTTACATCCTGGAGACGATTCGGCAGAGCTTCGCTACTCAGATCCGAACCTTACAAATGAAATAACAAGTGCACCTATATATAGGGTAGAGATTTCGCTTGAAATGGACAAGGTAGTTTCAAGAGGAATCACAAGTTTCTGATTTCGCTTGAAATGGTCCTTGGTCATTTCAAGCGGAATCACCACTAAAACCATGAAAATCAGTTTCTCGTATCCCGTGCACTGGTTATCCTATCCTATCTCATTACATGACTTGATACAAGACGAAGTCAACAGACATAATGCACTAACAAAGTCTTTTTATTATGAGGACGACCCTGCTAAAAGGAGTTTGCCATCAGTTGAAGGATATCCAAGGCAAAACAATATTGAAGAATATTTGAAAGTCAAAGCTAAACAAGCAGAGGATATCTCAAAAAGAAATGCACAAGGAAAATCTGATAGAGAAATTCAGCAGAATTACCAATTCTTGCTCACACTAATCAGATCCTTAGAGCAATTTGCAAAAAAATGTTTGTCAACAAATCTCAGAGAGAGCAGATGAAACTCTAAGAAAAGACTACATTGAAAGCATCATGGCAACCAAGAAGTACAAAGGAGAAAAACACATGTACAAAGAGTGGACCATCCCTGAGCTTGAAAGTGAAGCAGCAAGGATTCAAGATTTGATCAAGAATAAGGTCAAGCACACTCCTCCAGATTGGGCAAAGTTCAAAAAGAATGTACCTGATAAAAAGGTAGAGCTGAGGAGAATGAAAGAGGAATTAGCTGCTGCTGATTATGGGTCTTTAAATCAAGTGTTGAGATGGAAAGAAGATAAAGTAAGGGCTACCTACAAAAGTTTGGAGAAATTGAGAAAGACAGATCCTAATGCTCCACAAAAGCCTAACTATCCTGAAGCAGAGGTTTCAAAAAGACCACCAAAGCTGCAAATCAGGAGATGCACTGCTCCAGCTGGTGCAGCCATCTTTAAAAGAAGGCAACAAAAATAGTTGGGTACTGAAACAGTGGATGAATTAATGGCAGGAGATGAGTTTGTAAAAGAAGGTATTAAAGAAATGATAGCTGAAACTCTTGGCCTGAATCAACCTGCAAGCACTGCTCAAACAGTCATCACAAGGCCTGCATCACCAAACACCTCTTCAAATAAAAATCTCCCAAGAAACCCACCAGGCTCAAAAGTACTAAAGTGGAAAACTGATAAACAGACCCATGTACTGACAGTGTTCAAGTCTAGTGGAGAAGTGAAGAAACTAACAAGGGAACAAGCACTTGGCCTAAGTCTTGAAGATTTGCAGGATCTCCTTGATCTTCCACTTAGCAGGGATGATGATGACACAGATACCTTAGCCTTTGAGTTACAACTCAAAGGGCAAATAAGGGAACTGCTGATGAGGCAATAAAGATCTACTAATAATGAAGAGTTTTGGCATTATCTGTTCCAGGGGGAGATTGTTGGGATTGAACCCTACCAAAGGAATAGATAATTAAAGCCAAAACTGGATCAGAGCAGTGGATCCAGAATAAGCAAATGTTATGTATACAAGTCTCTCCCCTTGAAATTGGTTTCAACATCTGCTGACCTCCTATCTACTGATCGTACAAACTGCTGACCTACAAACTGTTGATCAAGTAAAAGACTCATGGAAGACTAAAGCTCTGCTGTTCAATCTACTGCCTTGAGTCAAGCTCTGCTGATCATGACAAGTACTGCTGGGTTTACATTAGTGGAAGGATGCAGCAGTAGTTTAGATATCTTTATGTAATGAAATGTAATAACAGTAGTTAGCAAGCAGAGGTTGTATAGATCAGAGGTTAGAGTTTGTTAGGAGGTTAGATGTCACTTTCATGGTGACGTCAGCTTAGATGCTTCAGTGGTTTGCTCGTGCCTATAAATAGAACAGGACCATGCACTGTTCTATTTAGCTCTTTCACTATCTTCTTCATGCACGAACAAATACTGTGAGCTCAGGCTGAGGGGGAGTTTGTTGCATACTTGCAAATTGTAATCGTTGTTGAAATTAAATTCAATCATTCGGTTCAATGTTAAACTTGTATGTTAAAAGCAATTCTCCTGTTTAATTGTGAAAAGTTTGCTTTCATCTTAATTCCGCTGCACAACTCATTCATCTTCATCTTAATTCAAACATAAAACACAATCAAAACCAAACTCAGATCCTAACAGATGACCATCCGTCCGGATGACCTGATCCTTATATTATCCATTGTTTAAACGCTTTAACTAAAACTCCAAGTTTTAACGTTTTCGTAAACAAACACTTCCTATTCGAATGGCCATCTGCTCGGATGACCATCCGTTCGGATGGAACCCATCCGTTCAGATAGACTGTTTAACACTTAAACCGCTCAACACGTTGTTTACACTATGTTCAGCCTTAAATAAGACTTATGCTTCTGTTTCCATGCACAGGCTAACTCAACGTGCTCCCATCAATCCAATCCAGATTGTGTTTACTCGCTAAACACACACTGTGAGTATACTCGAACCCATTTTCATTTAACGCACTTTTGGGTGTTACATACGTTTTATATCAAAACACAACACACAACGCCACACTTTACAATGCTAACCGCTCCCGCATGTTATATATGATTTGTTGAATGCTTGTTACTATGCTTATACCGTGTTACACTAGACCGCCTCTAGCAACGATAGTACTGTAGTTTGGACTCAGCACCTGTCGTGGACAGGGGTTGCTAGGGATCACATTACTTTACTTCACGTGTTCGCTTCGGTGAACATGTGTCGGGCATACTCTACAACGCAGTCTCGTGGTTAGGTTGTATCATTGTTGGTAGTTACATGCTTCGCCCGTTGCGTGTTACATGCTGGTTATACGTAAACGCTTTTCATACTATTATTATGCAAACTTGTGTACTCACCTATACTTTATTTATTGACTTTCTTTTAACGTATGTGGCAGGTTGAATCAAGATAGGCAGTCTAGAAACTCATCTAAAAGAATAGGTTGTCGGACTTGTTTTGTTTAAGAAATGTGACTTTATTATAACTGTTTGTGGAATATTTGTTTATTGATATGGGACAATGAACCTTCTAAATATTGTCATTAATTAAATGTTATGGATTCTCTTGAGCAATCTGGTTCGCCAAGTGTCGCTCCCCGATGTTTCCACCATTGGTTGGGGTGTGACACCGAGAGTACTACACACTCTAAAGATGATAGATGGATGATGGTGGTGGGTGTTGGTGTTGTAGTGGTGGTGGATTGTTGGTAAAGTGCGAGAGAAGTGGTTTGCCAAGGGATGCCTTTGAAGTGAACCAAGCACCCCTATTTATAGCCTGAATAGAGCCCCAGCCACGGCCCCGTATCCAATGGGCATGGCCCGTGGCCATCCTTCTTCTCTTCCTTCATTTAATGCATCTGTCAAAAGAGGGCCCCACACGACCCCGTGTCTTCTAGGCACGGCCCCGTGGTCAACTCTTTGCTGTACTATCAAGATTCTGCAAATCTAAGAGTTGACCACACCGCATGGTGAGCTGGGCACGACCCCGTGGTGGGCGTAGAAGCTTCTGCAGCTTTTATCTTGATGTGCCAGGGCTGACCACGCCCCATGCCCAGCTGGGCACGGCCCCGTGGTCAGTTTCTGTCTTCTAATTTTTGCTTTGGGGAAGCCGCCGAGGGGCCGGGCATGTCACGTTATTCATTCTTTTTGTATTTATGTTGGTTTTGGCTGCTTATTTGTTCCTTTTGTTCTTTTAAGCTCGTTTAGTCCTGTAAATTCAAAAGGAAGAAAGAAACGGGTTTTTTCCAACATTAGTACTAAAAATAGTTAGTTTTATGCCTCTATTGATGTAATTTATATGTTGCATTTTGCACACATCACAAGGTCTTTGGATAAACATGATTGGGCACGACAACAACGATGCTAATCCCGTCAGTGGGAGAGCTACTGATCGAAATGCTACAATGTGCAATGTGATCTTGCAAACGACACGAATAACGCCAAGGTGCGTTCAAGCGAGGGCTTCGCAAACTAATGGAGATCATGATTATTGGCCTCGCAAAGGAAACTATAATTCTTCACATCTCCCCACTACCTAAATGGTTATTACGCCAAGATTGACATTTTGTGGTAGTGTCGCCCAACAACTAGTTATCACACGAAATTCCAGGTAAAGTCCTTAAACTTCTTTTTTTGAAACTCTGACTTTTGCATACAGTGAGTAGATTTTTGCATTTCTACTCCCCCTGATGGTTATTGTATCACGAAGATTTTCTTCATAATAGCGAACACTCAAGGGTTTCATTTCTTGTCAAATTCATTCGTTACGCATGCTTTGTTTGTTACGCATGTGGTTTCACTCTAAATTGTTGCTTTATCAATGCTCAAATATTGTCTCGCTATGTTCGAGTTTTGCATTGTGATCTAGATGACCCGCATTGTTGCAAAAAGTTGACTCTTTCATATCGAGTCGACGGATTTCTTGGAAAACTCTTTTTCTTTTGAGTGGTATACATGGTTTTTCGTTGTAACCATGTCGAAACTTCCTTATTGATGCATAAATTCATTGTTGGATTATATTTCAGCCAGGTTCAATTGATTAAACTTGCTCATAATATATATTCGATTCAAGATTCCATATGATGGATTGAGGCCATCATATTCGAAATAATCCCAACAAGCACTTCATTTGTTTTGAACCATAACAGGCTTGTTTGGTCTTCGACTTCATTGAATCGTTTCTTTGATCACGATCACCTTGTGGTGACGTTTTTCACAAGTTTGAAGCTTGCGCTAATCTCGTTGCTCACATCATGTACGGATTTAATTATTTATTTATTTGTTTATTGATATAAAATCCGTTATGTTGGTTTATCATGTTAAAGCAATCTTAATACAATCGTGTGTTGAGATAGTGGTTTATCATGTTAAAGCAATCTTATTTCGGTGTACCTCTTACCGATTCTTTCATCATCAATCAGACGTTTTGTGATGTTCATTATTTTTTCATTTTCCATCGAAAACATTATTTAGTTGTTGTTTCATCATAAATTGGAAATCATATGAGATTTGTTTGGAACACACATTCACATTTACGTCGATGAACCTTACATCTGATTTCAAAACACGGTGATGCTTGTTTAATCATCGCTATTATTGAATTGTTTCATTCACTATGACACCTTGTGGCGTCGGTATAAACTTGTAGCTTGGGCTAATCATGAATGATCGTTACCTGCAAAACTACATATGCTTTTCGTTTGACTAATCATTTAAATAGTCTTAATGCAACTAGGTATTGAGACAATGATAAACCAAGATTGGTTGTATTTCATTTCAGTGTATCCTTGCAATTCAATATGGCCAACACACTGAATTTTCTCATTTATTAGTTCGATAATTGATGAATCATTTTCGTGTTTCTATTTCAAAAGAATTTTTTTTATTCTGTGGTTCATCTATACAATAATCAACGCCAGTTTCCATTGGTAGTGAATTCTATTGTTCCAAAAATTGATTTGCATATTGTGAACGTTCATTTGAAATCCTATTGGTCGAAATTCCTCTTTTGTTGAACCCCGTAAACTTGATCGCATTGGTGATGGTATCACTATGCTTCGTTCACTTGACATCGATTTCTGGAACAAACTCAGGGGTTCTTATTAATGCAAAATGTCTTTATATTCACGTAATCTGAATAAGTCTTGATTCGATTATGTGGTTATTCGCTTTGGTATTACTCGGACTTACCTAGGAACGACACAACTCTGAGGAGATAACATAGACTAAATTTCGAGGACGAAATTTCTACAACAAGGGGAGAATGTGACAACTGGTACCTCACGACTTCTAATTACGCGATTAACAAACTTTAGGCAATAACAAATAGTGTTTAAGACACGAATTAGCTTAATTAGGCTATTGGAATGCCTAGGAACGCTTATCAGACGTTACAGTGCGCGTAAGGTGATTTCTGGAGAAATCTTCGGAACGATAAACGAAAACGAACTGACACCGTACAAAATACTGACCACACCTACAAATACGAAGTTTATACGTGTAACTTATACTTATGAATGTGTTTTTGTGAAAACATCATGCTTTCGAACGGCACAAAGCGCAAATGTGAACGAAAACATGACCGTAGGAACGCACCGGAAACGAAATGGAAGCATCAGATGCGCGTATTAACTTAAAAACTGAATATTTTGATACATTTAGCTTCGCTTTCGAATTTCAATGCTCACAGTTAAAACCAGATCGAAAAATGTATCGGAAACGACAAATGAAACAGTTTACGCGTTTAAGCGCAACCGACAAAAATACACGTCAAATATTGATTTTCGAAGTAATTTTGACTATTTCGACTTGAAACAACATCCATGACAACTTATAACAATCGGATTCGAAAATGGGCTTCGTAAATGTATCGGGCCGCGCAAAACAAGCTTGTGGGCCCTGGCCCCAAGCCCATTTGAACCCTAGTATAATAACCAACTTCTTTTAGCAAACCCTTATTTCCCCTTCCAAGGTTTCAGCCGCACACACCCTTTCATTCATGTTCTTTGCATCTTGTTCTAAGAAAACCCTAATACCCTCACTCTTCTTATATGCGCACACAAGACCCCCCGCCCCTTTTCCCTCTATCTTCTCTGTTGCGTTTCCGGTGACCGGAGAAGCACCGGCCAGCCGCTGGTTTCTTTTCGTATACCCGTAAGCAGCCCTAAACCCTCCTCTCTCATCACTTTAACCACCCCTCAGCCCCCCACCGCCACCCCACCCCACCCCCCCCCCCCCCCCCCCCCGTTTCTCTCGGTTAAACAGCCGGCCACCACCGTTTGGTGGTGGCGTACGATGGCGACAATACACACAACCCCACACCTACATCTGTCAAATCATCTCCGACACCGGTTTTATAAAGACATAAGTGTTTTTTTCGAAACATACCTGAATTTTAATAACACGAATGACGTGGGCTAGGCCCAAGGACATGGGCTAGGACCAATAACTCACACATTATACATTAACTAGGGTTTGGTTAAGCTAGAGAATGGGTTGTTAGATCATGTGAGCGAATAGTAATCTCTCTCAAGTGCCATTAATCTTGTATAAGACCGAGGGAAAAAGTGGTAGTCTATCGGGTATAGCAAGCCCCACTCTTGGGTCATTATGTGGCCCATGTAGTGCTTTTGTTGTTCTAACCGGGTGGACCGGAGGAAATTCGCTAGGGTTGAGTGCTTCCTATGTCGCCGCATATATTAATGTCTTTTTTTTGGGTAAAGGGTTACCCCGGTGAATCTATTATAAACAATCGCAAATAAGTACAAGTAGTGAGGATGAGTTCCACACTAGTTCATATACAGGACATGCCCCATATATGTAAGCCAACAAACATAAAAGTACCTCTAACATCACATCAACCTAGACTACTATACATCATGAAAAGATATCTAGTAGACAAAACAATACATAACCAAAACCTCATCCTCCATCATCAAAAATGAAGTTGCTACGAAACTGCAGCCCCTTAACACGAACCCAAGACACTTTATCCATTGGAGAACTTTGTAGAAGAGGTGCTTGCCCCTTGTCTTGAAGACGAAGGATATGTACCCGAAGTCATAAAGTCGTTGGTTTCATCATAGATAACCTCAACCTCTTCCTCATCTGAATCCTCATGAACATGTGTACCCTCTTTCTTTCTCCCTTGGACTGAAACACCATTTCCCCCAACAGAAGCAAAAGCAGAAAATGGATTATGAGTTTGAATTTTAGGAGAAGTAGTAACCTGCTGATTTGCAACGGCCTTTTTCTTCCTATCGACCGGTCAATACTCAAATTTGGGCTTTTGGTTATTAACTTGAAAGCCATTCTTCTTTGCACTCTTCTTAGCCTTAACTTCAGTGAAACCATCCTCATCTACTTTCAGCCTGTTAGTAGGAGGTTTGGATGTTGAGCCAATACGTTTAGGGCATCCCTCAGAGTCATGCCCAAACACAAAGCACTGAGCACATCTTGGGGGTTCCCATTCATACTCCACCCTAATAGTCTCCGTAACATATTTGTTTCCATCCAATTCAGGAATAGCCATTGTACGATCATTTTGTGACCCAAACGAGTCAATCAGAAGAGTTCTTATCAATTCAAGAGGCGGAAACAGATGAATTGACTTGGAAAACAGCTTGTTTCACACTTAATTGTCTTGTTTTATTGATATAACAAGATTCCAGATCAGTAGACACGTCGGCAGCACTTCGGTACCGGAATTACAAAAGTTCCAAATGAAATCAGCACTAGGGTATATATAGTGGAGGTGATTTCGCTTGAAAGTGGCACTGGCCATTTCAAGCGAGATTACAATATCTAATTTCGTTTGAAATAGCCAGTGACTATTTCAAGCGAAATTACACACAAACCCTAGTTTCTCGAACTACGTGCCCTGATCTAACATTTTTAATACAAGACTCGATACAAGACGAAGTCGACAGACGTATGCACTAACAGACTCCCCCTCGGATGTTGACGTGTCTTAAGTGTTGAGTCTTCACAGTCTTCATCCTTTATCACTCTTTAGGCTTCTATTCTCAGTCTTCTCTTCATTTTCAAGATCTCGACCTGGCTATATCTTCTTTTGATCAGATCTCTTGATTCCTTAAGTTCTGCATCATCAGACTCCCCCTTAAAGTATGCTTGGGATCATAGTCTGGCTTTCACAGGTTCTAAAATTTCAACCTGGCTCTCTCATAGCCACAACCTGCACATTCTCTACCTCAACGTAAGATTTCATAAAATTTAAAATTTGACAAATTTAAACTTTTTCAATGTTAAATAGTTTTACAATTTTAACCTCTGATAAACCACTTGTATACAAAATATTCAAATTTTTCATTTTAAACAATTTTTTTTATTCCAAACAAACTTTCCCAAACCTGTTGTTCATCATGTTTAGCACTCGGAATTTTGAAAATCAGCTTTGCAACATCAGTTGTCGAAAATCTTTTTGAATTTTCAAAAATTTATGCTAAAACAAACTAAAATCTTTTTGGATTTTTTATATAAAAGAAATGCAGTAAAGAAATATTTACATACAATATTTTTGTGAGTTTGTGTAAGAGGATCATATCAGCTTTTGAGACAAATCACCAACACCGTTAAGCTTTAAACATTTTAAGTTCCAAACGATTCACTTAGATTGTCAGTATACTGATCCATTTAAATTTTCACACAAAATTCAACTGTTTCGAGATACGAGATTAATGTTTTAAATACTTAAACTTATTCGCGTGTCCCATCTCAGAATATACTCCCGTATCCAGATCCCAATATTCAGTCTTACAGGTGAGTATACCTAGACGATATCTGTAAAGGGTTAAATGCGAGGGCCCTGAGAGCTTAGGCTATTGCTTCCGCAAAATCAGAGAGATGACGACTTTGACTTTTGGTGGGTTCCCTTTAGAGAATCTTTTCTTCAACAGCACATGATTAACATTTTTCAATGTTTCATCATTTTTTATGCTGAGGGTGGGCTATATTTCAAGCAAGCGTAAAGTATTCTCCGGGGCTATATTCCACTGATGTACTATCATTTCCTCTTTTTCACAACAAAACTCGTTTTTGATTTTATCATGTTTTTACTTTTTCAAATCTTCAAATGTTTTTGGATTTTCAGAAATTCTTACTCCCCTTAAAATGCAAAATCATTTAATGAAATTTGAAAACAAACTGTACAAGATAAAGTGACAACTGATATCGAATCACTTCCATTCGCCATCCACTTAGCATAAACAATCAGAACTCCCCCTTACAACAAACTATTTTCCCATTGTGATTTGAAAACACTTAAGTTTGTTTTAATCAAAACGGTTTTTCCGGAAAATAAGTTTTGTTGAATTTACCACATGTAGGTTAGGGGTTCATCACATTGTTCTTTTTTAACAATTTGATGAAAGTTAAATCAAGTTCAACTTAATGACCTTGATTAACCACTTGTACGTTCAATTTTACCAGATGTAAAATAACATATGACAATTTTAAAAATAACTACCACTTCCAAACTGTAATACCACTTGTAATAAAGATGTCGATTCCTACTCCACACTTACCAACCTGGAAGTTCCGACAATTCCACCACCTGTAAAATTTAACAATTTTAGAAGTTCAAATTTTTAAGAATGATGCCGATTCATGCTCCACGATTACCAACTTGGGAGCTCCGGCAATTCAGGATTTTTAAGTAAAAAACTCAGACACCCAAGCCTGACCTGCTTTGGGTGTAACCAAATCATCTTCAGTTGGGTAATAAGTTGCCTTTTTTGTTGCATAAAACTCTTTTACCCCTTTTACTTTTCCATCAACCATTTTCCCAAAAATCTTTTTAACATTCCCATTGAATGCTTTCTCAACATCAAATTCTTTCTTCTCAGAATAGAATTGATTTGAAATCTCAACTTTACCAATCTCTTGTTTGAAATTTTCAGTCCTCAATGGTGGAAAGTTCTCATCATCCATTGGAGGAACTGATTTCTCATCTTTTGCCTCAATTTGTTGTTCCTCTGATTTTGTGGAATCAGATCTGTCAGCAGATTTTACATCAGATTTCTTAACAACCCACATTTGGTTGTCAGGATTTACTCTTCTTTTGTAAAATCTTTTCTTCTAACATTCACCAACTTCATAGATTGAATTTTTAAAAACTTTAAATTTTTTAGTTGGTGGTTCAGTTTTCTCAACAATCTTTTCTTTCAGTTTAGAAACAACTTCCTGTTTGATGTTAGTTGCCTTAGGACAATTCCAGGCAATGTGTCCAACTTCTTGACATCTATAACAGTTTCTTGTTTCCTTTCTTTGATAGACTCCATTCTTCATTCCCTCTTGTTTTTTAGCAAGGGATTCTCTGTTCGATTGTTTCCAGAATGAGCTCTTTTCTTCTTCTTCCGTACTTGCTCCTAAAACAAATACCATTTTTGTTTTATAAAATTTCTCATTTTTATGATTTTTCGGTGGAATTAAACCCAGGCCTTTCTTTTTGAAATTACTGTTATGGTTTGGTTTCTTTCGATAACCTGAACCATGACTGTAACCCTTTTTCTTGTTTAAACGTTGTTGAACTCTTGAGATATAAGGTTTAGATTTTTCAGAAAGATTTATATCTTTTATTTCAGAAATGTTAATTTCTGTTAGTTTGAAAACCTTTTTGATAATTTCTGGTTTAACACCTCTTATTGGAAATTCCTCATCATAATATAATTTGTCTGAATCAATCAAAGTATATGCCACATTGATTGGTTCATCATTCAAATTAGATTTTGATAACATGAATTCTTTATTGTAAACCCTTTTGACTGACGACTTTTGATTATCAACTGATGAACTCGAACTCTGGGATTCAGACTTTGACTCTGACTCCTCATCTTTATCCAACACCTGATCGAACACTTTCTTTATTAACTCAGACTCATGATCAGTGTCAAACGATGTGAATGTGACGTCAATATTTTCTGGTAACTCGTCAGTTGTTTCAGACTTTAACTTTATATTGACAGCCTTTTTGACTTGCTCCTCATTTGGTTTTCTGGGAGAATAACCTTCCCAGATCGGAGGTGGACACTTGTTATAACCGACACTCTGTTTCTTACCAGTATCCTTCTCTTTCGGCTTCTCGTCCTGAAAGGCTTCCATACCTGCAACAGTTGGATAAATTCTATCAATCAGATAATCAGAACTAGAATAACTTTGTAACAATCGTCTGATTCTTTCATTTTCGATCTTTTCTGTCTCCAACTCTTGCTTCCACTTTGCACTTTCTTCAATGTAAAAGTTGATAGCTTTTTGCTTTGACATCATTACAGCATTCATCATTGTCAATGCATCTTCTCTTTCAGAATTAGTCTTTTCCAGACCAGTCACTGTCCTGTTCAATACATCATATGATTCTTTCACGTAGTTGAGATCAAACAATAACTTTTCCTTCATTTTATCTTGTTCATTCAACTTATCATCCTTCTCTGCACACAGCTTGCAAGATTCTAAACATTTTAAATAAGGCTTGATGACTTCCACAATTTTTTCAATTTCTACTATCTTCTCAACTTTAACAACTTTTTCAATTTCAATCACTTTCTCTGATTCTACAACTTTCTCATTCTATTCATGTTTTACTTCTTGAGCAACACTTTCACATTTCATCTTCTTTTGTTCTTTTGCTGCTCGTCTCTCCTTCAGCTTTACCAATCTATCTGCAAAATAAAATTCAAAACTTTCAGGAGATAACATAGATTTTCCAATATTTATTTGTGTCTCCTCTTCATCATCACTATCATCAGATGATGATTGATCAAACACTGGCTCTTGAATGATTTGTGCAGTAAGAGCCACTACGGAATCAGGTGGAATGTATTTGTCCCAACTGAAACCTTCAGCCACTTTCTCATCATCTTGATCGATTATACCATAATACGCTTTCTTATTTGCTTCTACGATCATTTTTGCATGAGCAGTTTGTGGTTCTTTTTGTTTGTACGGTTGATCAGCAACTTGTTGATATATGGCTTTTCGATAATAATCATCTTTACCAAACGGATTCTGTACTTCACTTGCTTCTCGATTTTTACATTCCCTCTTGAAATGTCCTTTCTCCCTGCATCGAAAACAAGTAACTTTAGATTTATCAAAACCCAAAGTAGAAACATTTGCATCTCTAAAATCATCTCGTCCTGTAATCATCTTAAACTTTTCAGCTCTCCTTAAAACACTCACAAGACACCATTTAATATCCATTAATTCCATCTCTTCTGCATCTATCTGATCATAATCCTCTTTCGTCAGCATAGGATGCCCAATTCTCCCTGCAACCAATCCCTCATAAGACTCTAACACTGTAGCAAGTAATGACATATGACTTTTGGCAATCTCTTTAGAAAAATTTTGATCATTCTGAAGATGCAATGCTATATTGCAATTCAACACTTGGCCATTACTGCTGTTTGAATTTTGAAACTGATGACTTGATGTAGAACTCTTTGGATTAACATTCGGATATGAAGAAAAACCACTGCTGCTTGGATTTTGATTGACTGACAGCACTGAAAGCAGTTTGAACTTTTGGACTTAATTCAACCTCTTGAACACTTCCTTTGTAATACATTTTGACATCTTATTGACCACTAGGATTATTCATTCTTGCAATCTTCTGTTGTTCCAGATCTTGACCCTCAATCTTTTCAATGAACTGTGAAATAGTCAACTTGTCATATTATCCCGTGTTTTTCAAGATCATCAAATACGTACCCCATTCTTTCTGAGGTAATGCATCAGCTAACTTGTCGACCCATTCTTCTTGATCTTTGACAATTTCTAACAAAGACATAGTTCTCACTAAATGGCAATATCTTTCAATTAGTTTCTTTGATGATTCACCCGGCAAACTTGAAAACAAGTCAAATTCTTTCTTAAGTAATGCTTTCTTGCTCCTGATCATCTTCTCACTACCTTCAAATTTAGTTTTAAGAGCATCCCAGATCGATCGTGAAGTATTGTCGTGCTGAAGCAAAATGAAGATGTCTTTTTAATAGCTTGTTGTAACAGACTGATCATCATCTTTTCAGCTTTATACATGTCTCGTTCTTTATCTGTAAATTCAGAAATTGTTTTGATAACTCCCAAATCTGTACGCGGCTTGACATACTTTTTCTCAATACACTCCCAAGATCTCAAATGATTAGCTTGAACCCAGTTCTCAAATCGATCTTTCCAACCATAATACTCCTCAATTCCCATGAGTTTCGGGGTTTTTTGTAAAGTTCCAGTTTCGTTTTCCATGTTCATGCTCTGAGCAATGGTAGCAGGAGTAGTCGGGGCTGTAGCAAACGCGTTATAAAATTCTTCTTCCATGATTCGGTATTTTTTTTTTACAAAACAAACACTTTCAAACGAAATCCCGTTCAAACGAAATACTAGTTGAAGCGAAATCACTTGCACTACAATATCAAGCGAAATACCAACTCACACGGAAATACTTTTCAAACGGAATCACTCTCAAACAGAAACACCTGTTGAAACGGAATACACTTTTTCGAACGAAATAAGGTAATTTCGTGTGAAACTAGGTGATTTCGTGTGAAACAGCTCAAACGAAATTACACTTAGAAGCGAAATTATGTAATTTTGTTTGAAATCAAGCTGTAATTCCGTACGAAATAACGCTGATGTCACCTAATCCGAATCCATTTTCAAGCGAAATTATGTAATATTACCACTTTTAGATCGAATAAATGTCCAATACTTTCAAGGATTCATTAAAACACAGTTTCGCATACAATATGTAAAATTCAAGTCAATTTAACCGTAAAAACTTGTTCAATTTTGAAAAGAAGGTGTAGAAAATAGAATTTATGGTTGTTTTGATAAGAACTCTTCTTCCTGAGCTCTGATACCACTTGTAGGATCGTTTTGTGACCCAAACGAGTCAATCAGAAGAGTTCTTATCAATTCAAGAGGCGGAAACAGATGAATTGACTTGGAAAATAGCTTGTTTCACACATAATTGTCTTGTTTTATTGATATAACAAGATTCCAGGTCAGCAGACACGTCGGCAGCACTTCGGTACCGGAATTACAAAAGTTCCAAATGAAATCAGCACTAGGGTATATATAGGGGATGTGATTTCGCTTGAAAGTGGCACTGGCCATTTCAAGCGAGATTACAATATCTAATTTCGTTTGAAATAGCCAGTGACTATTTCAAGCGAAATTACACACAAACCCTAGTTTCTCGAACTACGTGCCCTGATCTAACATTTTTAATACAAGACTCGATACAAGATGAAGTCGACAGACGTATGCACTAACAGCCATGGTTAGAGTCCCTTGCAACTCCTGATCAGCCGATATTTCAATCAGAGCCCTAGCATAACTGTTCCTTCCCCAAGCCTCATTACACAAATCAGTTGTATACGAATCAAGGCGCACAGGGGACCCAATTTTGGACGCCAACATGCTTAACCCATCAGCAGAATATGCCACCAGAGGGAGGTCGTGCAATTTAACCCAAACTGCAACCTTTTTAAATTCTTCTTTTTTAAGGGTGTTTGTAGGGGACCAAATGTTGAGAAACATAGGTTTGTTACGGATCATCCAAGGTCCCCCTTCAAGAACAGCATCCATACCCTTTCTATCTTCAAACATGAAGAAAAAGAACCCATTTGCATTCATCATAGTTTTCTGAAGACCATGTTTCTTCCAATTTGTTCTCACAAAGTAATCAACTACTGGATATGCAATTCTATCACCCAGAAAATACCCATAAAGAGTGTTAGCTAACCTGTTATTAACCTGGCGAACAGAATCGATCGGCAGCACTACATCCACACCATCCAATGAGTCATCTGATTTTAGCGATCTAAAATTAACTTTAGGAACTTGATCCGCCGCCTCGTTGGCCTTCCTATCTTAGTCCCGAAAAACCCATGATATCACTCAACGGTTCGATCGAACGCGGAATATAAGATTAAACCGGCAAGAACAAAAAGAAATATTTTATTAAAGAACTCAGTGCCGCTGCTTAGATCGCACAAAGTCTCAAGGACTGTCTAGTACGATCTCCGAGAACCTTGCACACAATCCTTAGGATTGTCTGGCACAAGGCTCTCTATTTGGGGCTACATCATTAATAGGAAAGCTCTACTACAATAACATAGATAAGACTATTTATAGGAGCCTCTACCCCATTGGCCCACATGGCCTAGCCCAAGCCCAAGACATAATTTAAAACCAAATAATCACAAAAGACCATAATAAAGATAAGCGTAAAACTTTGGACCTAACAATCTCCCCCTAGTTTTATGCTCTCTTTATTATGGTTTAGACGATCTCCAAACTTGGGTCTTCTCCTTTAGTGGCCCAGCGGTAAACGAGTCCAACAGCGTATCTCGGTTGAAGGTTGAATCTATGTCGGATGAAATATGATGATAATTAATGATGTCGAACGAATGACAGAGGTCTCGGATGCGTCTCGGATCAGGGCCGAAGAATGATATGAATTTTTACTAACAAGAACACACGGATTCAAAAATATCCTTCTGGTATTCAAGTCACACATACCTGGGTTCTTTCTATTGGGCTCAAACAAGAGCACCAATCTTAAAAATGGACCCTAATAATTCCTATTGGGCCGTCAAAAAAAATTTGGGGACGCACGAGAATAAATTTGGAGGCTGCCATTTATATTACGTCTGAAGCACAATCCAAGTGGCTGTTGGGCTTAAAGTATACGAGAGTTGTTGGGCATCAATATTACAACGTATACCTGGGCTCTTCTCTTATTGGGCTCAAAATACAACATCATCTTTAGAAGCTTCCAGCTTCACGGCCGCACATCTTGATCCATCATTCTGCTCCAATACCAATGGTCCCCACAAAAACTCTGCACCAAAAACAATTCAATTTCCTCACATTGACTGTTGATCTTTTCCTTCATCTTACGGCTCATAATTAATAGGGTTTTTTAAATTCCCTGAATGTATAACATGTGCAGCCGCCACACGACTTTCCTCAACATTCTTTTGCTGATGATGAAGTGACATCATCATCTTCAAATATTCAACATTCATCATCATCTTCAGCAGACAATATCAGCCATCATCATCATATTAAAATTCATATTAATAAATCATTTCAGACTTCTAAACGTCACATCATCAACATTCTTCATCGTCTTCGATACATCGACCACGGTTCAGATCCGAAATTCTCTCCGAAACGCATTTCGTATGAACGTTTCGTTCATCTTCGCCGTTCACAGCAAACATCAACATCACCACCGCCGTACAATCATCTACAACCCCTGATTAACTTCATAACCTTCATAACCACCGTGCATAAACCACCGTTCCTCTTATATCTCCATTCGTCATTCATCTGAAACCATAAATTCCGTTGATGAGCCACTGTAACACCACCATAACATCATGTGTCGTCGCGCCAAACCACCATAATTTCCGGTATGGTAAACAGAACCACACCCTGTTCTTTGTGATGAACCAGAAACCGGAACCCGGAATAAAATCCGGTAAGCAAAGCCGCCGGTGAACGACACACAACCACGACCACTAAATCACCGTGAAGCAAACCGTAGTTAACCAGAACCATCATCATCTATATATCACCGTATTCCATCTTAAACCACCATGAACATCCACCAGAGCAAATAATCAACCTTTCAAAGAATTAAAACTAACCCGATTTTCATAGATGAATAAATAAGAAGCCAGAATCCCAGTTAGTGTAATTTCTAGATCATCAGCACCTCAGACTCCGAAAATCAAAGTGAATCGGCGACACTTGTACAAATCTTTCTTCTTGATCTTCATCAAAACTGAGCCTTTGAAAGACTTCAATGGGTCTGATACCACTTGTTAGTCCCGAAAAACCCGTGATATCACTCAACGGTTCGATCGAACGCGGAATATAAGATTAAACCGGCAAGAACAAAAAGAAATATTTTATTAAAGAACTCAGTGCCGCTGCTTAGATCGCACACAGTCTCAAGGACTGTCTAGTACGATCTCCGAGAACCTTGCACACAATCCCAAGGATTGTCTGGCACAAGGCTCTCTATTTGGGGCTACATCATTACAAGAATAGGAAAGCTCTACTACAATAACATACATAAGACTATTTATAGGAGCCTCTACCCCATTGGCCCACATGGCCTAGCCCAAGCCCAAGACATAATTTAAAACCAAATAATCACAAAAGATCATAAGAAAGATAAGCGTAAAACTTTGGACCTAACACCATCAACATTCTGATGCTGATCAGAAATAACAGCCTGCTGAATACCTACCTGCTCGACCACATCCGCATAAGATTGCTGTTGAACTTGAGCATTATCGCCATGTTCCTTTTTCCGAGGGCGGTTAGGGCTGACATCATTTAGCGGCAGCACAAATTTTACCTTTCGCTTGTAAAAAACCAATGCGTAATCCTCATCTAGAAAATCAGAACAGCCAAGAACATAGTCCTTATCATTCAGCGGTAACATGAATCTTACCTTCTTATTCCCCACTTCTGAAACTGTAGGCATATTTGATGTTTTCCTTGGCTCAAACGGTTTACCATCAATGTTCTTAATTTTAGTAGCAAACACCTTGGAGTTATCTGCATCTACATCATCCATAGTGAAAGAAAGCCAACTATTGCCGAAACCCTAATGCAGAGTCAGACGGAATTTGGATCAGAGTGTTGAAACAGATCGGCCAGAGTACCTAACTCGCCGAACAGTATTAGAAGAAGCAGCCTTAGCCCGATTTCGTGATTAGGATTTTAGCAAACCCAAAACAGGTTCGATTGTACAAGCCGCCCAACCCGTTTGAGAACACAAACCCTAATTAGCCTATCACACTAATCGCCAAAACCCTAGAACACTGAAATCCTACCTACGATTGAATCAAATTAAACTAACCAGATGCAATCGAGAAGAGGAATGAAGAAGATCAAATTAGGGTTTAAGTTAATGTCCTCGCAAAACATTAATTATATGTTCATAGACGCTTACATACCAGTTTTGATACTCGGATTTTCAAATGTTTTTAAGATTCATTTGATAAAAAATCACAAATACATGATTTACGAACTTTGGTAACGTTTTTCAACTTATGTATAAGTAAGAGGACGGGTTGGTCCTGCTTACAAGGACTCTTTTGGGCTCGGCCCATTCTCTCTCGTGCAATGCACAAAGACTCTCGTGGGCTAGACCCACAGTTTTCATATAACATGTCGAGAAAATGATTTTACTAAATTTTCTCCACAACTTTTAAACAGTTGAACAAAAAGATTTGTTTAAAATCTTTTTCAAAACAAACTATGAACTCGCACAACTTTATGTTGACTTTTTCGCATGTTCTTTCTCAGGTTGCATTTTCCAATTTTCAGTTTCGAGCTCACAAGAGAAGCACACATGTAGTTCGGTTCAGTCAAGTTCTGGTTCACGTCGGATTTCGGCTCAGAATCGGGTCTCGGGTCAAACCCGGTTGACTCGGTCAACACCCGAGTCAACTTGGTTCAACAGCGATCATACAGGTCAACGGCAATCAACTCAAAGACCCGGTAAATTTGTTAGCGTAGCTAGTTAGTTTACGTTAGATGTTAGTTAGTTTACGCGACTGAGCTCGACCGTATTCGATTAAGTATTAGTTTACATTTTGATATACTCGACGAAAAGTTATATATATTGTTATATGGTTGAGTAATTGATTGAATTTTGAAAATAAATCGACACTTTAGTGGTTGGGATCGTCCAAAAACATAGGAAACTCTGTCCATTTTTTGTAAAAACCCGAATTCCAAAACGTATTTAAAGCTTAAAAACCACACTAATCGAAATCCAAGCTTTCTTATAAAAATAAATATAGAAGTATCCTTCTTTTGGCGACGTTTTATAACGTAGGAAGCGAATTTATAACATCTCGACAAAAACGCTTTACTATTCAATGATAACTCGAAAAATTTTATAAAACAAATATAATTATCTATATTTATTTCAAACGTCGTTATTTGCATAATTTTTATAAAATATATATAATTGTTTATATTTATTTCAAATGCCGTTAATTCATATGCTTTTATAAAAATAAATATAACGTTTTATATTTATTTCAATCGGCAGAATTCAGAATTTATATATATTTCAAACGTTTAGTATTCGAAAATAATATAAAATAAAAATGATTGTTTATATTTATATCAATCGTCTAGAATACGAATATATTTTTATAAAATGAGTATAGTCGATTATATTCATTTCAAAAAGTCGAGTTTTCGAATATATATATATATCTCCATCCTACGAAAACTACAACGGTATATTACCGTATCATATACGACACAACAAGACGCACCCTTATCCATATACGTATGTCTATTCGCGACAACTAACACGACACCGTAAGTATATTTATATTTATATATATATATATATATATACATATATTCTAAACCATTCGAAAACTAAATCGTTTTCGAGACTGAGTTTTATCCCGATTATAAACGGGATCAAATAACCATAGATTGGCTATTCTAAGTCAAGATAATAACACTACCTTAGAGTCATTTAGTTAACGATTTGGCAGAGCTCGGACACGTAGTTTAGTTACGTTTAATTAGAAACTTATAATTATTCCTTGATTAGGAATGCTTTAGTTGCACGCTAGCGAGTTCACATTCTTGGAATGAAATCATGGAATCACACTAAGCTAGCTTTGCACAGGATTATCCAGGTGAGTTCATAACCCCCACTTTTTACTATTTTACATTTTTATAAAATGTTTCGGGGGTGGAAAGACATGCAAGTTTTTCAAAATCACACAAGTTTTTGATAAACGAAACACATATTTATAAACCATGTTACAAATGAATTTCACGAATTTGAATGGTTTACGAAAAGATCATGCTAAACATACCGGTTTTATAAAGACATAAGTGTTCTTTTTTCGAAACATGCCTGAAGTTTAATAACACGAATGACGTGGGCGAGGCCCAAGGACATGGCAAGGGCCCAAGGACATGGGCAGAGGCCCAAGGACATCGGCTAGGCCCAATAACTCACACATTATACGTTAACTAGGGATTGGTTAAGCTAGGGAATGGACTGTTAGATCATGTGAACGAATAGTAATCTCTCTTAAGTGCCATTAATCTTGTATAAGACCGAGGGCAAAAGTGGTAGATCTATCGGGAGTAGTGAGCCCCACTCTTGGGTCCTTGTGTGGCCATGTAGTGCTTTTGTTGTTCTAACCGGGTGGACCGGAGGAAATTCGCTAGGGTTGAGTGCTTCCTATGTCGCCGCATTATTAATGTCCTTGCAAAACATTAATGATCTGTTCATAGACGCTTACATACCAGTTTTGATACTCGGATTTTCAAATGTTTTTAAGATTCATTTGATAAAAACTCACAAATACATGATTTACGAACTTTGGTAACGTTTTTCAACTTATGTATAAGTAAGAGGACGGGTTGGTCCTGCTTACAAAGACTCTTTTGGGCTCGGGCCATTCTCTCTCGTGCAATGTACAAAGACTCTCGTGGGCTAGACCCACAATTTTCATATAACATGCCGAGAAAATGATTTTACTAAATTTTCTCCACACTTTTAAACCGGTGAACAAAAAGATTTGTTTAAAATCTTTTTCAAAACAAACTATGAACTCGCTCAACTTTATGTTGACTTTTTCACATGTTATTTCTCAGGTTGCATTTTCAATACTATGGAACGGTTGGAATAGGAGAACCCATGGGAATTTGAGTACTTAGCGGGCGTTCATTTATAGAAGTCTTAGCTTAAACACTTCTGCTGTGCAATGAGGATACCAGTCCAGTCACGCCAGCTCTGATATATCGGGATGTGACAGATATTGTTGCATCAGCCGGAACACCTGGTTTGAACCCTGATGGCAACGTGAAGCCTGCAAAGGAGGGCCGAAGAGGAGGACGAAAAAAGTAATAATCTTTTTAACATAAACTATTATTTGTTTGTAATAAGTTGTTAAATCTGGTCACAGATGCCTCTTTGGGTGGAGCTTTAATGGTCAAAGTTTTGACTTTTTTTACTACTTTTTCCTGGAGCTTTAATGATAATCTTGATCTTGAATCTTAAATCTTGAATCTTGAGGAGTTCTTCAAGTGGGTCTTTGCTAGATTTAAAGATTATTGGTTTTCTTTGATGTTATCTTAATTTGGGTTTAATCTTTTTTGGGTTTAGAGCTTAGGGTTCTTAAAAATCTTGAATCTTGATGGTTTCTAGAAATGGGGTTTTGCTAGATTTCAAGATTATTGGGCTTCTTTTGTAAAAGTCGATGCAAGAATATTTTACATTCGATGTAAAAAAAATCTTTTACATTCGATGTAAAAAATTTTCTGTAAAAGTCGATGTAAAAATATTTACATTCGATGTAAAAAATATTTTTTTCATCGAATGTAAAAAATATTTTTTTTAAATGTTACTTTCGGTCGACCGGTTTCAAATGTTTTAAATCGTAATGAACGGTCGAATGTAAAAAAGATTTACGGTTGGTTTCAAATGGTTTAAATCGCAATAAACGGTCGGTTTCAAATGTTGTTTACGGTCAATGTTCTTTTTTACATACGTTTGAAAATCATTTTTAGGTACGTTGTTGAATGTAAAAAGATTTTTTGTGTACCGTGTCGAATGTAAAAAATATTTTTTTACATACGGTAAAAAAGTTACTTGTGACTTTATCGTCGACATTTAAAAAAAATTATGTGTGACTTTTACGTTTAGACATTTAAAAAAACATTTACTTGTGAGTTACATTCGGCAATTAAAAAAACATTTAAATTCGACGCGTGCGTAAAAAAATGTTTGACGTTCGACACCGCACGTAAAATATACATTTACGTGTGAGTTTACATTCGACAATTAGAAAAATATTAAATTCGAAAATCGACCCGTGCGTAAAAAATGTTTGACATTCGACGCAGCACATAAAAAAACATTTACGTGTGAGTTTACATTTGACAATTAGAAAAAAAAAACATTTACATTCGACAATCGACACGTGCAATAATTAAAAAATGTTTTTACACCCCTAATCCCCTACCCGGGATCCTCTTAACGTGACATGTAAATCTATTTTCAAAATTTTACGTTAACTTTTATACGAATACAAGCGTGTAAAATATATGCAAACGTGTAAAAGTCGGGCGTAAAAAAACTTAAGTTAACTTTCACACGAATATGAGCGTGTAAAAAGTTGCACGTAAAAAAATTTACGTCAACTTTTACAAGAATACAAGCGTGTAAAAGTTGTAAGTATAAAAAAATTTACGCCAACCTTTACACGAGTACAAGCGTGAAAAAACTTCTGCGTAAAAAAACATTTTACATTCGACACCATGTGTAATTTTTTTTTTTTGACACTCTATACCATACGTAAAAAAACATTTACGTGTAACCTTACATTCGACATCTAAAAAAAACATCGACAATCGACACCCATGCGTAAATCGGATTCCGTTCTTGTACAAATCCACGTTTTAATTTTCGTTAGCTTTTTTCGTTCAAAAAATTGGTGCTATATGAAAAATATGCTTTTTTTCTTTTGATTTCGCATGGTGTTGGGCTTTATGGTTAAAGACGATGATAACACAAAATTGAATAATTAGTTGAGTTTATTTTTTTGGCACAAGTTTGGAGATTTTGACGTCAATGTAAATCTGTGTTTTAAGGACATATGACAAGAAAGATCAAGAGGGAAAACGAACTAGTTGATTTAAATGTTTTTCTCGTTTTGATTTGATGGACAACGAACTAGCTGTTTTAATGTATGTTTTGGTCAACAATTACCTAAGCAATTAAGTGATCAAATTAGTTAAGTGAGGTAGTGTGCTAAAATTTATATGTGAAAAATGTGTTAACCAAATTAGTTGTGAAAACAGTTTCAGGATACGGCTCAAGATATAGAGCTGTATCTACAATCAAACAATGAGCGAAAATCTAAAGGTTGACACGTGATGTACGAGGAAAGCCCTTGATCAATCTAGATCGCCGGCATAAAACCTCGGGAGCTGACAATCGCAGCTGCCTTGTTCTTCTATTGCTTCAAATATCAGGATACAGTGCAGGATGTGGTGCGGATCGACTATGTGTTACAATGTGATTCGAATACAAGTGTTGTGTGTAGTGTTTGTGATGAGCTAGAGAGAAAGTGTTTGAAAATGTGTAAGTTGAGTGACTTAATCTGATCCGCCCCCATCTATTTATAGTAAAACAAATGTAACTAACTATCCTACATAACCGGGATCCAACGAATATTCCTTAGTTGAACGTTGGAGACCTGGTCTTTCGGGCTCAACGTCTCTCCTTTAAATAACACGCCCGAGTCTTGAGGAGATGAAGTCCACTTGACCGTTGGCAAGTCCCAGTCTTTAACCTGCACGTGATTAATTCGATATATCTCAGGATATCACCCAGGATGTTAGCAATATCCCCGTCCAGTATCCTGATCACAGATAAACAATTAAAAAGCAGGATATAGTTCAAGATATGTATGCTTAGAAAATGGCCCATAACAATTGTCCCCAAATATATCGGTTGGTATACCAATCCAACGGATATATTTTAAAAACTTTATCTCGTCGACCGAGGCAATTAAGATGAAACGATGGTTGAAGTGACATTGTGCCATTTTCAATGCAATATTTACTCTTTGCCCCCTATATTCAGCCTATAATTAGCCGAATTATTTCTGCTTATTATCATCATTCATCAAGCGATTTTCAGGTAATCACTTTTCTCTTCATCCTCTATCCTTCTTTCTTGAGTTTCTTTTAGTCTGCCCAACATCCTTCATGGCATCACGAACAAGATCTCGATCGGACGGACCGGCCTCAACCCTCGTAAGCCAAAACCTCATCCGTGATCCAACAAAGGAAATCTGCTGTTTCAACAACGCCGACATCGCTGCTCTTAAAGATTCCGGCGCCTTCCCCACCGGAACAGTCTTTCGCCCTTTTGATCGGGAAGCCCGATCAGATGCGTCATCTGACGAGTGGGTTTGTTTCTTCGCCTACCCTTTTTCTCTTGGACTCCGGTATCCATTTCCACCCTTTATCTCTCGCTTTTTTGACCTTACCGGCCTTAGCTATGCCCAGACTATGCCAATGGTCTGGCGAGTTTTGATAGTGTTGGATCAAATCAAGTCTCGTCATTTTCCTGACCTGTGTATTGAAGACCTCCCTATAGCATACCGGTTGAGATCCCATGGCGATCACCGTTTTCTTCTGTTTTCTACCTTCAAGAACCCTTTGGTTCTTAAGGCCACCAAGAACGAGGATCGATGGCGACGAAAATTCTTTTTCGTAAAAAGGGACTCTATTGATAAGGGTTCCGATCTGCCGGTTAAATGGTTAACCAAGGGTAGGATTTAGGGTTTTAGGAATATCCCCAATTATATCTTCAAACTATATCCCAGACTTATATCTTGATGTTTTTATGCAGCGAACTTCAGAGATTTAGTACCTCCCAGTGCAGAATCCGAATCCAAGATCAAGGAAATCTACCGACTTCCTGCTAGTGAAAGAACTTTCTCCCTGTCTCACACAGATTCCAGCCAGAGATCAAGCTCAGAGATGTCTGGTAAGCACATTCTCAGCAATTATACATATATTTTAAATCAATTATTTTTCAAAAGTATGATGAGTTTAAGAATATCTTCCCTTGTGCAGTACCAGTTGTCAACCTTGAAGGTTTCCAACTTGACGAGTTGGATTGCTACTCCAGCCTTGTACCCATCAAACAAGAATCCAAGCCAAAGTCGTCTGCTACACCGAAGCCTACCTCTTCAAGGACTGTTTCTGCTTCCAAAGCCCCTCCGGCATCCAGGACCCGGGCATCTAGCTCTCGGAAGAGAAAGGAGACGGACTCTCCAGCTGTTTCTGAGACATTCTCTCTCGAGAATCATGGGTTTAACGAAGCCACCTCATTCCTCAAACAGGTAAAATTTTCCTTTCGATATCCTGCACAAGTATGTTAGTCCTTATCCTGCTTATTTTTACATCAATACCCGTGTCCTTATCGATAGGGCTTGGAACGTCTTATGCACTTGTATGAAGACGCCTGCGGGCTTAACAAGATGTTGGAGATCAAGCTGGAGAAAGCTGAAGCCACCATAGCTGATTAAGGAACCATTGCGGCTGCCAAATCCAAGCATTACGAAGATAAATACAAGGCAATGATCCAGGAACACCAAGCTACCCTCCATAAAGCCAACGAGGATGCCCAAGCCAAACTAGATGCCGCCCTTCTCCAATACCAGCAGAATATGAGTTCATATCGGGATAGCCTCAAAGCATCTGTGGTCGTCTCTCTTCTCCAAGCCAGGATAAGGATGGCTTATGAGGCCAGGGATTTGGGTTTCGAATGCCCCTCCTGGAACATAAAGACATGGGAAGCGAAACTCAGGGATCTCGGAGGTCATCCCGTTGCTCATCCTGCAAAGCATACTGGTGAAGAGCCTTCTAAGGCGGCAGAGGAAGTGGCCAATGCTGATGATGGTGATGCCGAGAAGAATCCTGAGGCTGATGCTGGTGCAGATGCTGGGAAGGAGGCTGTTGATCAAGAAGGTGCCGCTTCTTAAGCAGCGAAGTGGGCGATGATGGATATACGTGCCAAGGCCGGAGCCCACTTTTTAATTTCGTGGTTGTGGTTGTGTAAACAATTTACTTTTCATGTCTTCGAACAATTTATATTTCCTGCATTAGAAGAATATGATGACCAAAGGTGGATGGGTCCTAGGTTTTAGGATGAAGCCCTTGGTCATCGATTAGTATAACCTGTTTTGAATGTGGTAACGGTTGTAGGTGGACAGGTCCTGTTTTGAGATAGATCCTCCAACCGTTACACAAGTATGGTAGAAACTAATTGTGCTTTTGGTGGATGGGCCTCGGTTTGAGGTGAATCCAAAAGCATAACTTTTGACATGTTAATAATATAACTATCTCTTAACTTACTTGTTATTGCCTTGCATTACTTAATGTACCTTTTAACTTTGCAAAAATTTTGTATTGTTATCTTATGAAAATATCCTGATCAATATGCTCAATGATATATATAATAAAAACTTTTTATTAGATAGAACTTCTAAACATTCCTTCAACTTTGTAGAAAGCTTTTTAAAGAGTGAAAAACAGTCCACTTTTCCAAAACCTGTTTTGATAATACTTAAATGATCAAAGTTTCAAACTAGTATTAGTTTCAAATATCTTAATCAAATATCCTGAAAAGTATTTAAAAACATATTTTGAGAATATATCAGGATATTTAACCTTTTACCAAACATAGTATTATCAAAAATTTAAACGTTGTTTATAAAGGAAAGATCATACTAGGAATAGGGTATAACCCTATCATCAAACCTCAATCCCTTTGCAACTTTTCCAATGAAGATGTCCCCTGTCTGAGACACTTTGTGCATTAGTTCCGAGCCTTATCCTTTGAGCTTTACATTATTGCTTTAGTGGGAATGTCCCCTGTGTACAATGTCTTCAACTACTTAGAAATCTTCTGGATATCAGTTCCCATACAATTTTTCATGTTACAGGGGTAAAACCCAAGAATGTACTGGAGATAAATTCCTTGTATCCTGGGGAAAATCCCAAATTTTCGTGCGCTACAGGCGGGAGTGTATAAACTCCAAGACTTAGAAAGGTGAAAACCTTTAAACCTTAGAGAGTATGAAAATACCCTTTCGTGAGAGAGGGTGATCAATCCTCATATACCTTTAGGATTCAGGATATAGCCAACAGTAACGAAATTGTCAGCCACTTTTACATGGACTGGTCCCGCCACCTTGAACTATCCCTGAATAACTTGCGCTCCAGGCGGAGTGTTTAAATCCAATTCGGAAGAAAGGTGAATACCTTTAAACCTGTGAAGGGATCGGAATCCCTTATACGTGAGAGAGGGGGCCAATCCTCTAATCTTCCGAAGTATCTTGAGTGAGCATCCTAGAGCTATATCCTGGAGCATATACTGCAAAACATCCTTAAACTAAGGTGGGTGTTAGCTTGGCTAACACCCCTCCGATGCTTAAGTTAGTATTGGGTTTCAAAGAACAAATTAAACCAAACATATTTAAAAAAGATAGAATTCATACCATCCTGAGTTAGAAATTAAATTCTAAACTCACTTGAAATAAAGCTTAAGGTGTATAGCATTCCAAGATCTCGGTAGCATATCCCCTTCCATATTCTTGAGTCTATATGCTCCTTTCCCTGCTTCTGATTCAACTTCATATGGTCCTTCCCATTTTGGAGCTAGCTTGCCATCGGCAGGATTAGTAGTATTCTGAAAAGCCTTTCTCAACACCCAATCTCCAACCTTAAATCTTCTGGTCCTAATATTCTTGTTATATGCTCTGGATATTCTTTGTTGATATGCTGTCATCCTTAGCCTTGCTGCATCTCTCTTTTCATCTATAGTATCCAAATCCTGACACAAGGCTTCAGGATTCTGTTCAGGATCCCGTAGGGTAGATCTTGCAGTAGGTATTGCCATTTCCGTTGGAATCATTGCTTCTGCTCCAAATACCAAGGAAAATGGGGTTTGGCCTGTTGCATTCTTTACCGTTGTCCTATCAGCCCACAAAACAAAGGGTAATTCTTCTGCCCATCTTCCTTTTTTGGCTCCAAGTCTCTTCTTTAAGTTATTGACAATTATCTTGTTTGAGGATTCTGCTTGTCCATTCGCTTGAGGATATACCGGAGTAGATGTTATCATTTTGATTCCCCAACTCTTGCAAAAGTCAGTAGTTCTCTTGCTTATAAACTGAGAACCATTGTCACAGATTATCTCGGCTGGTACTCCGAATCTGGTCAGGATATTTCTCTTTATGAAGGATACTACTTCTTGATCTCTAACTTGAACAAATGCTTCTGCTTCAACCCACATGGAGAAATAATCCGTCATTACCAACATGAAAACCTTACCTCCTGGAGCCTTTGGAAGCTTTCCTACTATATCCATACCCCACTTCATAAACGGCCAAGGGGAAACAATAGGATACAGCGATTCAGCAGGCTGATGTAATATGTTACTATGTCTTTGACATGCATCACATCTTCGAGCATATTCTGCGGCGTCTTTTCTCATTGTCAGCCAATAATATCCTGTCCTTAATACTTTTGAGAATAATGACCTGCCCCCAGTATGGTTACCACAATCCCCTTCATGTATATCCTGAAGTACTTCTTTGGCTTCAGGATCCTCCAAGCACCTCAAATACGGTCCTGCAAGAGATTTTTTGTATAAAACATTATTTATAATAGTGAATCGTGATACCTTCATCCTAAATGCCTTAGGATTTTCATCTCCGGGGATGTGTCCTTCTCTGAGATATCTCATGATTGGAGCCGTCCAGGACTTAGGATCCTCTTCAGGATATGCTGCTCCAGGATCCTGAATACCCGCTACTTCTTTATCCTGAGGATTCGTCGCAGGATACAAGACATGTAATATTGGTATTTGGGTTCCTTCTGGTATCCTGATCGATGATCCCAGATTTGCTAAGGCATCTGCTTCAGCATTATCCTCCCTTGGTACCTGTTCAAGTGTAAAAACATCGAAATATCCGGCTAATTTTTTTAGAATATCGAGGTATTCGATTAATTTCTTACCCTTAACTGCATCGGATCCATTAAAATGGTTAGTAATTAACAAGGAGTCAACATATACTTGCAAATTCTTGATGCTCATATTCTTAGCCAATTCTAATCCTGCAATTAAAGCTTCATATTCTGCCTCATTATTAGTAGCAGGAAATTCACACCTAATAGCCTGGGGTAATATGTCCCCCTGTGGCGATTTTAGTAGTATACCTAAACCTACACCTCTTATATTGGATGCACCATGTAACACCTCGAAAATTCACGTCCTATAATGTGTAGACACGTGTCAAATGTTTAAGCGTGTGAAAGAAATATTATAGAAGGACTAAAGTTGACAATCATAGAAAGTATGTGAATATACGTATTCTAAATGTCAACCGTGAATAAATATAATGTACATTAACCTTACACGATGCTCATACCTTCAAACGAATAAATCATGGATCATACGAAGCTAAAAGTGAGTGATTTCAAACTACAGGGACCAAATGTGTCAACATGTTTAATTTATACCTCTGAGTGACCTTTTGACAAACCCGAAGCTTTGTAAATATTAAATATGCTCACGAGAATACACGATTTAAATTTCGTAAAGTTTCGTTAACGTATGAGAAAGTTATGATCAAATTCGTGTGCGAACGGTTAAAGCGTAAACGTGGAATGTTAGGACTTTTCGGGTGACAACGAAGTTACCGGTGGGCCTAACAAAGTGGGTATATGTTTTAAAGCCTTTCTAGATTAATATAGAGGGTTTACAATGCAAGAAAAACAAGTGCCCGATCAAATTTCGAAGAGCCAAGGATCAAAATGCAAAATATCACAAAAGCTGATCTGGAGGGCCTAGCGCGACGCCAGGGGTCCCTAGCGTCACGCTAGGGGTGCCCAGTACCAGATTATTTGGGTTGTTGTCTGCCTTTGCCTTTCTGCTCGACCCCATCCGATTTTCCACATCCCTTGGCTCCTAAAACACCTCCTAAACATGTAGGACACATGTAATAATGTTGTGGATAGTTGTAGACCTTGTTGTCAAAAGGTTGTGGTGATTGAAACCATTATATAAAGCCATGAAACTTGCAACATTGTGATCATTCATACTTGCACTCATCTCTGGTCATTTGAGGAGCTTCCAAGCAGATCACAAGCCTCTCTAATCAACCATTAAACACTTGTAAGTAAGCCTAACCTTCTCTAATAGTGTTTAGCTTAGTTATTAGCTAAAAGTCAAACCGTCGTAACTACGGTTTGACTTCGAGATTAGTCAATAATGGCTCAGTCATATCTCGAATTAAAAATGGTTATAAGTTGGTATTTATGTGGGTAATAAAACCTCAAAAGGGTTTCCCCTGATCACCACTCTAACCAGGTCAAAAGTCGGGTCAAACATATAATTAAAAAGTCAAAAGGATGCTTAAAATGTCATCTATGCATAATTAGCCATCTAGGACATATACAACCTGTTTAATCATTGTTATAACTTAGTAACTAGTGTGAGAACATGTCTAAACATGTTCAACCCGACTATTTCCTGTTTAGACCCGGTTCGGAACCGAAAGTCACATAGTTTGACTTTAACTTTGACTTTCAGTTCTGACCCGTTTAGGTATGTTTTAGAAATACCTCAGAGCTTTAATTGGATTAGGATACATGTTAGAACAACCCTCTGTGATTATACACCTTGGTTCACTAGTTATCCAATTAATATGCATATTTCCGTTAATTGCTCATATGTTGACCGTTATGCCCTTATTACATTAAAACATGATTTATGAAAATGTAAAAGTATAGAAACCTTAGTTACTGATATATAAACTTGTATGCAAAGTTTGACATCAGTTTGACTTATAGATTAAGAGTAATGCTCAATATCGCAAAATTAAAGCTTTATGTTAATAAAACGGCGTAATTAGCGTATAACCTAGTTAAGCCTACTTTTTGGTATCAAACTTAATACCCACTGATGTAATATATTATATTGGGATTTTTAAAGATTTTTAATTAATTTTAGGCTGAGCATAACTAGTAGTCGTAGGCTTAATCCGGTAATTGTCGGTTTTGCCCTTACGGGCCATAAAAGGAGTTTTACTTATCTAAACAACTCCAAACCTTTTGCTACTGATCACATATGATAAATAAATTATTTTAAGCCTTCTGGAAATATAAAAAATATCAAATTTAAGTATCGAACCCGGAAATGGCCTTCAATCGCCATAATTAGCGTTTTAACGCATAGTATGTCTTAAAATCATATTGGACATACCCGGGTTGATACCTACTGATATATGAGGCAAATTATGATATTTTAACAGTAAGCAAAGGTTGATAAACTCAGACTTCAGTTTTGAGCTTTTCGGCTTATGTGAAATTACCAAAATGCCCCTTCGGTGCATAGTTTGGTTATAAGTGATAAAATTCACATATATGCTTTAGCCTACTGATATAACTTATCAAATTGAGTATGTTTGCTGTTTACATCAGATCTGTAACTCAGTTAAACATTTAAACTCTTTTACAACCTTTAAAATGACCAAACTACCCCTACGGGGCATAGTTTGTGTTTAAATTCATTTCGGGCATAATGAAAGACATCCTACTGATGTCACGACATATTTGAAGCATATTAACTTAGGAAACCTGTATATAGCTCTTACGGATACCCGTTACGCTTATTTCGCGTTCGGTTCGGTTTATGTAACAAGTTTACATAAATTAGCCGAGACGGGTCAAACCTTATCGGTTTTATCTCAAAATCCAGAATGTGAATAATAAACCCATATTAAACAAGTCTCCGAACTTGTCGGGTCTAAATCACATTCTATCCGGTCTTCGCTTAATCGTGCGTACGAACCGTTTCTTGAAACTAGCCGGTCTAAGCTTAAGCTTAATAAAAGACCCGTTAGCATTCTAATAGGTTATATTAAACCTTCGTTCCAGATTAGGAGAAACAGTAAAAGCTATGTGCATTCTGCTTATTGTGATTTATACTTGCATCAGGTAAATACTTTTAACTTATTTTCCCTATACGGGCTTGGGTTACGGTACATAGCGAACCGCTTGATCGGGCATCAAATCTCCACGCTTAGTGGGTAGTTGAATAATTTGATCGGCTCGTTTTAAACAGATTTGTTTACTTTACAGCCTTTGGGGGGTTAATGACCATGTCCCGGATATCCCTGGCATCATCTTACGAGATGGCCACGACCTGAGCACGGGGTGTAGGCGTACTCCCGTGTATAACTCACTTAAGGTGGTGTGTCTATTGATCTTTAACCCGGATACGTTCCGGGCTACTGAACGCATAAGTAACATGTAATTCGTTCACAAGATTATCATATTAAATAATTCTCCCAAGTTAAAAAGATTAATTTTGCCTCTGTGCATTTTAATCAAATTAAAGTGTTTTATGCCACGTGCATCCAAACCAATTTTCAATCATTTTAAAATGAGTCAGTTGAATGTATTTACCAGTGTAAACTGACGTATTTTCCAAAAAGGCTAAATGCAGGTACTATACGAAATTGGCTGGATATTACTCCTTAGCATCAATAGAAGTCTCGCAAGCTTAAGATGCCTAAAAGTCTGTTGAACTATTGTTTCCATTTTATGTTCGATCCTTCTGTGGATAAACTTCCGAATATTGTGACAGTTGATATTACAATAATAAATTCGGTTGTATTATATTTTCAATTGCTTCCGCTGTGCATGATAATATTGTGTTGTTTGACTATTACGTTGCCAACCATGACGCCACGATACTCCCCCACCGGGCCCACCGGTGACACGTGGAATTCGGGGTGTGACAGGTTGGTATCAGAGCCAACACTGAGTGAATTAAACACTAGCCTTAGTGTTTAATCTCAGTTACACAATTGCACAATTCTAAACTTCTGAGTCTAGACTTAACTTAGGAATATTCTAAATCCTATTCTTGAAATGTTACTTCCAAATTTTTATTGGATACGTCGCCAAGCAAAGAAGCCGTAATAGGAGTTCTCCACACCCGGAGCCCTGAGATGCTGAGCTTCGTACCGCGACTAGAATGAAACGAGCATCCAAGGAGAAAGCGTTCAGAAATAAAATGAAGAAGAAACTCCTATTATTGAAGATCGTTTCCTTAATAGTCCTTATAAGGACATAATTATCTTTCAGTCCCTCCGAGGACACATTATTCCTTTTAAGTCCCGCTTAGGGCAACTTTATACTTTTATTTTTATATAATGGGATGATTAAGTTTAAACTTTCATTCTAACTAAGAAATATTAAGTAAATGGAAAAATAATATTTCCTTTTTGCAAGATCTACCATTATAATAAAATGGCAAAATCTAAAAGGGCAAGACCTAGCCTCGGGTCAATTATAAGACCGGGCCAAGATGGTAAGACCTGTTAAAAAGATTCAAATCATTAATTAAGAATCTTAAGTGTGAAACCTAGCCTTGGGTCAATTATAAGACCGGGCCAAGATGGTAAGACTTGTTTAAAAGATTCAATTCCCTGTTAACATCTTAAAACATGTTAACACTCCTGGCAGATGTGATTCAATTAAAAATCACACACGTCATTTTTATAAAGGATCTTTCTAAAGATTCCTAACCCAGTTTAATGATCGCTGAATCCTGGGTTTACATCATCAATTAAGATGATCATATTTTTAACCATACGTGGTAATATAGTGCCTACGGGCCTTGCTCATTTCTACATGAGCCAAATTACAGTGGTAGCTATGACTCCCTGTCAGACAAAGGTAATAAACTAGGTTCAAACCTCAAATGCTTTGATTCTCTGAAATCCTAGCATATAATTTAAAATTGTCCTTGTGACTAGGCCTATTGTGCCAATATACCTTCATGCTTTGATTCTCTGAAATCATAGCTTATAAATTATATATGTCCTTGTGACTAAGCCTTTTGTGCTATTAAATAAAACTTTTATTGTTGCTTTGATTCTCTGAAATCATAAGCTTATAATTTATAAATGTCCATGTGACCAGGCCATTGGGTGCCACTAATAAAACTGTTAATGTTTTATAATTAGGATAAATTATAATAGAAATCCTAAATAAATATGATTAATAAATTAACCAAATATGGTCTCTGTTTACCATGGTTAATGAATTTCCCTAAGGGGCAATCCAGTAATAAACATCTCTTATAAGGGAAGTGCCTACGGGCTATAGTTAATGTCCTCTGAGACTAAAGACAGTGGTAGCCTACAGCTCCCTGTCAAGAAAAGGTAATGAACTTTGATTCAAACCCTAAGGCCACGATTCTCTGAAATCATGGCTTATAAATTTAACTTGTCTACGCGACTAGGCCATTGGTGCTATTATTAACTTATGAATTAGGATTTGTGATAAAAATCCTGAATAAAATAAATATCCTTCCTTCTCTGTCAGTATGCATTTTAAAAAGAATCTTAAAGGTGAAACCTAGCCTACGCGGCCAAGATGGTGAAACCTACTCAAGGGATTCAGATCCTTATTAACATCTAAGAACGCGTTAGCACTCTTGACAAATGTGATTCGAGAAAATCACAACAGTCATCCTTGTATTGGATTCTTCCAATTCTCAAATCTAGCCCAGTGATCTAGGAATCATGGCTTATACCATCCTATAAGATGATCATATTATAAACATCCATTAGTGATGAAGCACCTACGGACTAAACTTGTTGTCCGATAAGACAACGACAGTGGTGGTCTTTGACCTCCTGTCTAAAATGTTGGACTATGTCCAAACATAATAGTCTATATGATCAGTGCGATCATGACTAATATCATCTAATACGATGATCATATTGTTTAACATCCTTTAATGATGTCTTGCCTACGGGCTATAATATATTGTCCATTTGAGACATTGACATTGTTATCTTTATGATTCCTTGTCTAAGGTGGTGAGCTATGCTCAAGCCAAATAGTCAATATGATTAATACAATCATGACTTATAGCATCTAATAGGATGAACAAATTATAAACATCCATGAGTGATGTTTTCGCCTATGGGCCAAATTATACTGTCCATGTGTGACAAAGACATTGTGATCGTTACGATTCCCTGTCCAAGGTGGTGAGCTATGCTCTAGCCAAATAGTTCATATGATCAATGCGATCATGACAAAAATCATCAATACGATGATTAAAATTTTAACATCCGTAATGATGTTTTGCCTAAGGGATATATCGTCCAACTGAGACAAGGCAATTGAAATCGTTTGTGATTCTTTGCCAAGGGGGGTGAGCTATACTCAATTCCCATAGTCTATACTATCAGTGCGATCTTGACTAGTATCATCAGTATGATGATCATAATATTAACATCCCTCGTGATGAAATGCCTGCGGGCTATACTTTATTCTAGTGTCGGTAAGACAAAGATAGTAGTGATCTTTATGATCCCCTGTTCAGAATGGTGTGATTATACCCAAACCCAATAGTCAATATGATCGATGTGATCATGACTAATATCATTAGATACGATGGTTATATATAAACATCCATTAGTGATGTTGATTGGCTTATCTTTCTGCCAAAAGAATCGTCTTCCAAGACGATGACAGTTGTAGTCTATGACTCCCTGTCCAAAGGTGAAGAACCACGTTCAAACCTCGAAGCCCTAATCTAATAAGATTGCGGCTTATAAATTAAGGTCCTTGGTGATAGACCATCAAGTTGTGTTTTAAAGTCATTCATGACAAGCCTATGTGCTATAATTGGTCATTCGTGACAAGTTAACATATTAAATGTTAACATCCCTAGTGACAGGCCTTAGTGCCATATCCTATAACGTCCTAGAGACAAGGCCATTTGTGCCGTATCTAAATGTCATCACGACAAGGCCTTCGCGCCATATGATTACTTATGTCCTTCATGACTGTGCTTTATGCCATATTTTTCTACGTCCCTCGCGACAGGCTTCTATGCCATGTATGTATATAAATATATAACCGAAGTCATGTAAGGCTAGCCTTGGAGCTATTTATAATCGTCCTTGTGACAAAGACAGTTGTGACATTATGGCCCCCTGTCAAACAAGTATTGGACTCGCTCCAAACTTTGGATGCCATTGATGGTCCTGTTGTGACCTAGGCTAAATATAATGGAAATACGTTCAAAATAATATTCACTATGAATGTTCGGAACGGAATAACCCATACGGTTTATGAATGCCGTGGCTAATCTAAGTCAGGTCATCAGGATGATGACTAATAATGGTTAAATCTTGGTGTTTGGTACCAAGTTTCGAGTATGGAAAGCTCGAATGAGGTAGACGACAGTCGCAACGCTATTAAGGCGACGAAAGTTAATAAAACTACAAACGTAAACCTCAATATTAATGGAGTTAATCTCCTGGCTGTGGTTGACACAACAGTTGAAAAGGTCATGAGACAATACAAAGAGCTGAAGACTTCTCGCTCTAAATCTCATTCAAAACCATGTTAAATTGCTCATGAGGAGAGCTATGTTCACACTTCAAAATATGAAGGATGAACCAAAGAAAGAGGATAACTCCCAGAAATCTGAGAAAGAGAGCGAGTACAGGCTTAATAAAAAGCAACGGAAGTTCAGTAAGAAGCCTGTATACCTCTGAGGCTGCTTCAACATTATTAGATGGATGTTTTATATCCATTAGGAATCATTTTTCCGATGTCCTAGTTCCGTTATATATAAGGACTCAATAAAGAGATAAAAATCGATTGGTTGCTTTAAAAATCAAGCCCCTATTGTGGGTGATAAGGAGCAATTAATTATCAAGACTCCTTATGAGACAACCCTCGTAATTACACGTATCCGTGCGATTAATAAATATTAAACAAAAAAAAATGGTGGAAATTGGCCGTCCCCGGAATCGAACCCGGGTCTAGGCCGCACCCTTTCGCGCGCCTAGCCAACTGAGCTAGGTGCCTAGTTTGTGAAACTTCCATTATTGATTTAATATAAGCACTTGCACAATAAACTTCCTTATCAATTATCAATGATAAATTATGCTAAGTGTCCTGTTTTTAATACAGGCAATAATAAATATTCATGAACCATAAACTTAGCAAATTTTTTTTTATTTATCATCCACAAGGTATAACTACCAAGGAAACCATAGTAACCGATTCTTATGGATTGGTGAGGAGTTCTTCCGAAAATCTAAGAGCACTCTTTCTTTGCAAAGAGTACGACAACATATGTTATTTTAATTATGTTTCTCATTGTTTTCTATCGCCTGCGAATGCCAAACTATGTTTGATTAAAGTGTCATATGAGAATTGACGTATCCTAGTGTGTCCCATAGATTATTTCCATGTCTGATCAGCATGGAGGTTTAATACATGGAACCCCTAAGATATCCCAATGATCATATTGTACTAAAGTCGACTAGTAGTATTCAAAGAAGATATCAAAAATGGAAATTTTTTTCAAGTAAATGTTCCCGATTAAGGAATTCGTGGACTTATAACATAAAGGTGTCACTCATTTAACACGAACAATGATGGATGAACTGGAGCCTGAGATATGGAAAATCTCTGTAGCCTCCTTGCAATCTTGATTATCTTCTCATAAGTTTCCCTGCTTACCTCCGGGAAGGCAGGTAGAATTAAGATTGTATCCCGCTGTGGGCTGGAGTATTGTGAAAACTCCATATTGATTATGGAATAATCGAAACCTTGATTAAGTAGGTTTTAAAACATAGGCACATAAAGCCTGACTCAATATTCTGAGGGTTTTATGTTATTAAATAAGAAAGACGGTTCATATTGCTTATGCATACATGCCGCAACCCTAATTAGGCAACGATTAAGAATTTGCCATCAGCTACCCAGGATCTAAGGGCAAACTATTGGTGGATAGGCTTGAAGAAGTCTGTGGCCACCTATGTAGCTAAATGCTTGACAAGTGCGCAAGTCAAAGCCGAGCATCAGAAACCATCAGGTTTGCTATAACAGCCTGAACTTCCTACGTGGAAGTGGGAAATGGTAACTATGGATCTTATTACCAAGTTACCCAAGACAAGAAAAGGAAAAGATACAATATGGGTTATAGTTGACCGACTGACTAAGTCAGCCCATTTTCTTACCCATCAAGGAGACTTATAGCTCCGATATGTTAGCCCAGTTATACGTTGATAAGATTGTAGCCTTACATGGCATACCTGTGGCTATTATCTCTGATAGAGATACTAGGTACACGTCACATTTTGGGAGAGTTTCCAACAATCTTGGGCACACGTTTGAATTTTAGCACGGCTTATCATCCTCAGACTGACGGTCAGAGTGAGCGTACTATTCAAACGTTGGAAGACATGCTACGTACATGTGCAATCGATTTGGGTGGTAGTTGGGATAAGAACCTACCATTGATCGAATTCTCCTACAACAATAGCTACCATACCAGCATAAAGGCTGCGCCTTTTGAGGCATTATACGGTAGAAAGTGTAGATCGCCAGTTTGTTGGGCGGAAGTTGGAGAAGTCCAGTTATCAGGACCAGAGATCGTGTTCGAAACGACGGACAAGATTGTCCAGATTCTTAACAATCTCCAAGCTGCCCGGAATAGGCAGAAGAGTTACGCGGATCCAAGTCGTAAGGATTTTCACTTCGAAGTAGGTGACAAAGTCCTACTTAAAGTGTCACCATGGAAAGGGGTGATGCGATTTGGTAAGAAAGGCAAACTAAGCCCGAGATACATAGGACCTTTCGAGGTTATCGAAAGTGTCGGGTCAGTTGCTTATAAGATAAACTTACCTGAAAAGCTCGGTGGAATTCACAATGTGTTCCACATCAGCAATCTGAAAAAGTGTTTCGCTGGCGAATCACCGGTGATACCGCATACAGATGTGCATATAAATGAGAGCTTAAAATTGGTGGAAAAACCTTTGTCGATTGAAGATTGACAGGTAAGGAAGCTTCGAAGGAAGCATATACCTATTGTAAAGGTCAAATGGGAAGCCCGAAGAGGTCCCGAATATACGTGGGAAGTTGAATCCACGATGAAAGAAAAGTACCCTTACTTATTTCAGTAAATCTCGGGTCGAGATTTATTTTAAGGGGGTGAGGATGTAACACCTCGAAAATTCACGTCCTATAATGTGTAGACACGTGTCAAATGTTTAAGCGTGTGAAAGAAATATTATAGAAGGACTAAAGTTGACAATCATAGAAAGTATGTGAATATACGTATTCTAAATGTCAACCGTGAATAAATATAATGTACATTAACCTTACACGATGCTCATACCTTCAAACGAATAAATCATGGATCATACGAAGCTAAAAGTGAGTGATTTCAAACTACAGGGACCAAATGTGTCAACATGTTTAATTTATACCTCTGAGTGACCTTTTGACAAACCCGAAGCTTTGTAAATATTAAATATGCTCACGAGAATACACGATTTCAATTTCGTAAAGTTTCGTTAACATATGAGAAAGTTATGATCAAATTCGTGTGCGAACGGTTAAAGCGTAAACGTGGAATGTTAGGACTTTTCGGGTGACAACGAAGTTACCGGGGGGCCTAACAAAGTGGGTATATGTTTTAAAGCCTTTCTAGATTAATATAGAGGGTTTACAATGCAAGAAAAACAAGTGCCCGATCAAATTTCGAAGAGCCAAGGATCAAAATGCAGAATATCACAAAAGCTGATCTGGAGGGCCTAGCGCGACGCCAGGGGTCCCTAGCGTCACGCTAGGGGTGCCCAGTACCAGATTATTTGGGTTGTTGTCTGCCTTTGCCTTTCTGCTCGACCCCATCCGATTTTCCACATCCCTTGGCTCCTAAAACACCTCCTAAACATGTAGGACACATGTAATAATGTTGTGGATAGTTGTAGACCTTGTTGTCAAAAGGTTGTGGTGATTGAAACCATTATATAAAGCCATGAAACTTGCAACATTGTGATCATTCATACTTGCACTCATCTCTGGTCATTTGAGGAGCTTCCAAGCAGATCACAAGCCTCTCTAATCAACCATTAAACACTTGTAAGTAAGCCTAACCTTCTCTAATAGTGTTTAGCTTAGTTATTAGCTAAAAGTCAAACCGTCGTAACTACGGTTTGACTTCGAGATTAGTCAATAATGGCTCAGTCATATCTCGAATTAAAAATGGTTATAAGTTGGTATTTATGTGGGTAATAAAACCTCAAAAGGGTTTCCCCTGATCACCACTCTAACCAGGTCAAAAGTCGGGTCAAACATATAATTAAAAAGTCAAAAGGATGCTTAAAATGTCATCTATGCATAATTAGCCATCTAGGACATATACAACCTGTTTAATCATTGTTATAACTTAGTAACTAGTGTGAGAACATGTCTAAACATGTTCAACCCGACTATTTACTGTTTAGACCCGGTTCGGAACCGAAAGTCACATAGTTTGACTTTAACTTTGACTTTCAGTTCTGACCCGTTTAGGTATGTTTTAGAAATACCTCAGAGCTTTAATTGGATTAGGATACATGTTAGAACAACCCTCTGTGATTATACACCTTGGTTCACTAGTTATCCAATTAATATGCATATTTCCGTTAATTGCTCATATGTTGACCATTATGCCCTTATTACATTAAAACATGATTTATGAAAATGTAAAAGTATAGAAACCTTAGTTACTGATATATAAACTTGTATGCAAAGTTTGACATCAGTTTGACTTATAGATTAAGAGTTATGCTCAATATCTCAAAATTAAAGCTTTATGTTAATAAAACGGCGTAATTAGCGTATAACCTAGTTAAGCCTACTTTTTGGTATCAAACTTAATACCCACTGATGTAATATATTATATTGGGATTTTTAAAGATTTTTAATTAATTTTAGGCTGAGCATAACTAGTAGTCGTAGGCTTAATCCGGTAATTGTCGGTTTTGCCCTTACGGGCCATAAAAGGAGTTTTACTTATCTAAACAACTCCAAACCTTTTGCTACTGATCACATATGATAAATAAATTATTTTAAGCCTTCTGGAAATATAAAAAATATCAGATTTAAGTATCGAACCCGGAAATGGCCTTCAATCGCCATAATTAGCGTTTTAACGCATAGTATGTCTTAAAATCATATTGGACATACCCGGGTTGATACCTACTGATATATGAGGCAAATTATGATATTTTAACAGTAAGCAAAGGTTGATAAACTCAGACTTCAGTTTTGAGCTTTTCGGCTTATGTGAAATTACCAAAATGCCCCTTCGGTGCATAGTTTGGTTATAAGTGATAAAATTCACATATATGCTTTAGCCTACTGATATAACTTATCAAATTGAGTATGTTTGCTGTTTACATCAGATCTGTAACTCAGTTAAACATTTAAACTCTTTTACAACCTTTAAAATGACCAAACTACCCCTACGGGGCATAGTTTGTGTTTAAATTCATTTCGGGCATAATGAAAGACATCCTACTGATGTCACAACATATTTGAAGCATATTAACTTAGGAAACCTGTATATAGCTCTTACGGATACCCGTTACGCTTATTTCGCGTTCGGTTCGGTTTATGTAACAAGTTTACATAAATTAGCCGAGACGGGTCAAACCTTATCGGTTTTATCTCAAAATCCAGAATGTGAATAATAAACCCATATTAAACAAGTCTCCGAACTTGTCGGGTCTAAATCACATTCTATCCGGTCTTCGCTTAATCGTGCGTACGAACCGTTTCTTGAAACTAGCCGGTCTAAGCTTAAGCTTAATAAAAGACCCGTTAGCATTCTAATAGGTTATATTAAACCTTCGTTCCAGATTAGGAGAAACAGTAAAAGCTACGTGCATTCTGCTTATTGTGATTTATACTTGCATCAGGTAAATACTTTTAACTTATTTTCCCTATACGGGCTTGGGTTACGGTACATAGCATACCGCTTGATCGGGCATCAAATCTCCACGCTTAGTGGGTAGTTGAATAATTTGATCGGCTCGTTTTAAACAGATTTGTTTACTTTACAGCCTTTGGGGGGTTAATGACCATGTCCCGGATATCCCTGGCATCATCTTACGAGATGGCCACGACCTGAGCACGGGGTGTAGGCGTACTCCCGTGTATAACTCACTTAAGGTGGTGTGTCTATTGATCTTTAACCCGGATACGTTCCGGGCTACTGAACGCATAAGTAACTTGTAATTCGTTCACAAGATTATCATATTAAATAATTCTCCCAAGTTAAAAAGATTAATTTTGCCTCTGTGCATTTTAATCAAATTAAAGTGTTTTATGCCACGTGCATCCAAACCAATTTTCAATCATTTTAAAATGAGTCAGTTGAATGTATTTACCAGTGTAAACTGACGTATTTTCCAAAAAGGCTAAATGCAGGTACTATACGAAATTGGCTGGATATTACTCCTTAGCATCAATAGAAGTCTCGCAAGCTTAAGATGCCTAAAAGTCTGTTGAACTATTGTTTCCATTTTATGTTCGATCCTTCTGTGGATAAACTTCCGAATATTGTGACAGTTGATATTACAATAATAAATTCGGTTGTATTATATTTTCAATTGCTTCCGCTGTGCATGATAATATTGTGTTGTTTGACTATTACGTTGCCAACCATGACGTCACGATACTCCCCTACCGGGCCCACCGGTGACACGTGGAATTCGGGGTGTGACACACCATCAGTATATAATGTCCAGGATCCTGGAGATTCTCCTAATTGTTGAACTTCTAGGTCTACCTCGTCCTGAATGTCACTACTGAAATCAGCCACAAAGTCAGCTAAAGCCTGAGACTTTATGGCATTTCTAGGTTCATATACTAAATCATAAGCACTCAATTTTACTGACCACTTGGCCATCCTGCCTGACATCTCTGGTTTCCTAAGCACATTTTTGACAGGATAATTTGTTTTAACATGGATCCTATGTGTCTCAAAATAATGTCTAAGCTTTGTCGATGCCATGACTAGAGCTAATATCAATTTTTCTAAATGAGAATACCTAGTTTCAGCATCTAACAAACTTTTACTAACATAATAAACAGGATATTGCTGACCTTCATGGTCTTTTATAAGAACGGCACTTACAGCATTACCTGATACAGCGAGGTATAGGGATAGTGGTTCACCATTTTCACGCTTCATCAATAGAGGTGCAGTTGAGAGATATCGCTTCAAATCCTGCAAGGCTGCTTCATGCTTTGCTCCCCATTCAAATTTCTTATTCTTCTTGAGGATATCATAGAATTCCTTGCATTTTTCCGAGGATCTTGAAATAAATCTATTCAAAGCTGCTACTCGGCCTGTTAACCGTTGTACGTCCTTCATATTCGAGGGTGATTTTATATCCAGGATAGCTTTAATCTGCTCCGGGCTTGCCTCTATCCCCCTTTTTGTCACCATATATCCAAGAAACTTTCATGCCCCCACTCCGAAATGGCACTTAGCAGGGTTCAGCTTCATGTTATACTGATCCAGGATATCAAATGCTCCCTTGATATCCTGGAGGTGATCCTCAGCCTTTTTAGATTTCACCACCATATCGTCAATATATACCCCCATGGTGTCCCCCAGCTTATCTTTGAACATCATGTTTACTAATCTCTGGTATGTTGCACCTGCATTTTTCAAACCGAAAGGCATAGCAGTATAGCAATATATACCTGTTGGTGTCATGAAAGCAGTATCCTCCTGGTCCGAAGGCTCCATTTGAATCTGCTGAAATCCTGAGGATGCATCCATGAACGTTAACATTTCATGTCCAGCAGTAGCATCCACCATTGCATCGATATGAGGGAGAGGAAATGGGTCTTTAGGACAAGCTTTGTTCAAGTCCGTGTAGTCTACACAGACTCTCCATTTCCCGTTTTTCTTCTGTACCACAACTACGTTTGCTAGCCATCTTGGAAACTTAACTTCTCTGATCATCCTGGACTTCAACAATCTTTCAACTTCCTCTTGGATAATCGCATTCCGCTCAGGAGCAAATTTTCTTCTTTTTTGCTGAACAGGCTTGAATGATTTGTCAATTCCAAGCTTGTGAGTGATAATGTCTTTGGATATGCCTGTCATATCCTCATGTTTCCATGCAAACGTCGACAACCTGCATTTCAAAAAGTTAGTTAACTGCTCTTCAATATCCTGAGGGATATTGGTTCCTACGAGCACCGAGATATCAGGATTATCCTGATCCAGGATAATTTTCTTCACATCCTGCTCCGAATCCTTCACGATATCCTGGGCCCGCATCTTTAATTGCTATGTTGTACTAGGCTTAGTTGAAGATTTCATTGAGGATGAGTAGCATTCCTTCGCTTCCTGCTGATCACTTTCAACCTTAACAACTCCCCAAGGGGTAGGGATCTTGATGCATTGGTGATATGTTGATGGCACAGCCTTCATATCGTGAATCCATGGTCTTCCCAGTATGATGTTATAGCAGGATAAGGAGTCCATCACGCAGAAGCGTTGTATCGAGTTAACCCCTTCAACATATACTGGTAACTTTATCTCCCCTACGGTATTCCTAGCTTCTCCACTGAAACCAACGAGCACAGTGGACTTCGAAGTAATGTCCATTGGAGATACATTCATCCTCTTCAATGTTTCCAGCTGAATTATATTGACAGAACTACCGTTGTCTACCAGTATCCTGCGTACAAAATGGTTAGCCACATATAATGTTATTACCAAAGCATCATGGTGAGGATCCTGAACAGTGTCCCTGTCATCACTATCGAAAGTGATCACTTTATCAGTTGTGAGGGTAGTCATCCTGACTGGTCTGTCTCCCCTCTCACTCTTAGCTTCCTTTGCATGTCTCTTGGCGGCCGAATACGAAGTTCCACAAATATCGGATCCTCCTGAAATAAAGTTAATTATCTTGGCATCTGCTGGGGGTGATGCTGCTCGTTCAGGATCCTTCTCGGGATCCTGACCTTTATTCTTCTTTTTTCCCAGCAAGTCCTTCAGATACCCTTTGCTTAACAGGTAACTTATTTCTTTCCTTAAAGCAATGCAATCCTCGGTCATATGTCCGAAGTCTTCGTGGAAGGCACACCATTTGGATTTATCCTTCCAATCAGCTTTCTGCTGGTTCTTTCGATGTGACAACCGTCACTTTTCCGTATATTCCGTACACTAGATGAACAGTAATTTGTGCTTTAATGACTGTACATGATCTAGTTTACCAGACAAATAAATTCCTGAATTCCATGCAAGTGAATTCATGCATGATATATGCTACAAGAATTACGTTATGATAGCGTTGCGTCAAAAATTAGTAAACTCACCGGTAAGACACATCGTGTCAACAGAACTGCAGAAAGCAGTCAGACATTAGAATTAGGGCCTAGGTGTAGGTCCAACGTCAAAAATACATTAAAACCGAAGGATACATACAAGGGTTACATATATACCGTCCGGAAGCTAAAATACGCACTAAAAAGCACCCGAAACGCACTTTAAGTGCACAAATTTACATAATTCAGCTATAATCAGCATTTTGGCAATGAAATATTGTGCAGAAATGTCGTTTTATCATCCAGAATATTTCCCTAAGTGACGGGAATCGAAAATATTACAAAAGGATACTTAAAAGGCACTAAAAAGTGTAGTTTAGCACTTTAACGAACCGGTGTCTAACCGAACAACCGGACATTACCCGGAACACCAAAATAATGCCAGAAGCATTGTTGTTATTTTTCTAAGCTAGTTAGGGTCCCCGAACACCCTAACACACTATATAATTAATAACACACAAATGACCCTAACTAATGCCCTTGATTTCTAACTAGATTGTATAACTAGGATTAAACCACAACTAGACCCCCCCCCCCCCTCTCATAACCGGTTAGATAAGGGGCCCACAAGGAGATATTCTTTTATAGTTTATTAGATATTGTTGGAAGATTAAGAAACATATTATCCTATGGATTATTAATTGTTGGAAGGTTATTATTTATAACCACAAGTTCATCCTCCCACTTCATTTCATCTTCTCAACACACCAAGAACTCTCCATCCATCCACCATACCTACGGCTCCAAACACCCACACTCACACATCCATTTTCAATCCATTCCCAAGAGTTCTAAGCATATCCTAAGGTGTATGGAGTCGAATTAGGAAGGTTGCAAGCAACGGATCTCGAAGGACCTCTTTCATCTTCTTTTATCCACCTCATTTGCACTCTTGAACTTCCCTAGCCTTGAGCTAGTAGTAAGTGTTCTAAAACATCCTCATGTTCTTGTTTAAAGTGGTTAATAGGTGATTTAACGGTTAAAACTCAAGAACACACAAGATCAAAACTAAAAGTCTTGAAAGAAAGATAAACTAGTTGGATAAAGAGTAGATATGTGTGTAAATCATGTGAATCTTGTATGGTTGTTATTATTTGATGTTGTTTGTTACTAGAAGTGGGATAGATTATCATCTAACCATACTAGGTTATCTTCAAGAACATGAACTAGTAGTATGTTAGTGCTAGAGATGTGAAAGATGATGAACCCTTCCACTCATGAAACATGAACTTGAGTAAAAGTAATTTTTCTTGTAAAATAAGACTCTAAACATGTAGATCTAAAGATCTACAAGTGGTTTTTCGGAAGAACCAAGTAAAATATATACAAGTCTCATTTTAAGTCGGGTCTTTCATGAACTAGAGGTGTTTTTGTGAACAAACAAGTGTGTGGACACTTGTGTAACAAAAGTTTTAACAAAGAAATAATTTTCGTAAAAACCGACTAGAAGTTGTGAAACTTCATATTCTTTAAAAATGAAGTTTTTAAGAAATTAAACTTATTTTTAAAGATAACAAGACTTACTAAATGTGCTAGTAAGTTACTACACATTTTTGTAAATATTCAAGTTCATGAAATGGAGAAATTAGTGATTATTGTTGATGATTATTGTTGATAATTGTTGTTGATGATTGTTGTCGATTTAAAAGAAAATAAACACATGTTTTGAAAACATGGGAAACCTCCATTTTTAGGGGAAACTCTGTCAAAATTTTTATAAATTTTGACACTTAGAAAAATATAAGTTTTTGAGAAACTTATTCCCTAAAAATGTATTTAAAAGTATTACCAAGGTTTCCCTAATTTTTGGTGATAAGAAATGAGGATTTCTTTAAGAATAAAAATGGATATAAGTATGTATATTTTTGAGAGAAAAATATATATTATCTTATCACAAACTTTTGTGCTAAGTGTATATAGTATGTGTTATACGTGCTAGTGTATTAAGACTTAAAAATACACTAAATACTCATGAGGGGTATAAACATAAAAATACACATACAACATACAAGATACATAATTTGGGTGCAAAGTGCAAAACACGAGATACTTATATTAATTTTAGAGAAAATAATATAAGTAAGATACGTAGTTAAAAATATAGAATATTTTTAACACAAGAATATATATAAAAGAGAGTGACTGTACTTGTGCGACGCAAGTCTAGTGACTAACGTTAAGAAAACGCGTATAGGTTACGACGTTAATTAAGCAAATCCGGTGAAGTTTACGACGCAAGGAACGCAAAGTTGTGAGTTCATGCTCCCCCTTTTCTCTAACTATTTTTGGTTTTATAACTCTCGGGGGTGAAATACATGTTACAAATATTATAATTTTTACAAAGGGTAAAAATACAAGAAGCACTCTTGGTGAGAACGAGAACCGAGTGCAATATGATTTGAGAATACGAGAAGCACTCGTGGTGAGTGCAATATGATGAGCTTTAAGAAAAGCCTAGAAAATACTAGATCATGTGAGCTTAAACTAAATATTGAGATGCCATTAATACTTAATTAGGGACGAGGGTTAGATCTAACGGGTACGGCCGAGCCCCACTCATGGTCCTTATGTGACCTCTTGAGTGCTTCGGTGTCCCAGTCGAGGGAAATCGACACAGTCGAGGTTAATTGACACAGTCGAGGGAAATCGACACAGTCAAGGGAAATTGACGCAGTCGAGGTTAATCGACACAGTCGAGGGTAATCGACACAGTTAAAGGAGAAAATACTAATGCTCCTATGTCCTCACATGCCTTGAAGGAGAAAATACTAATGCTCCTATGTCCTCACGTGCCTTAATGTCCTTGTATAAACAATCATTTAAAACGTGGGGTACACAAGAAAACTTGAATGATACTTGAGTACGTGGGGTACTCAAGAAAACGGGAATTATACTTGAGTACGTGGGGTACTCAAGAAAGACTTGAATTATACATGACAAATACTATGTTTTCATACAAAGTATAAAAACGTGAAATACAAAAACGCATGAACTCGCTCAACTTTATGTTGATGTTTTCCAAAATTACATGTATTTCAGGTGACAGGATGGATCTTGGACGCAAGTGTCGTAACTAGAAGTAGACTACAAGTTTAGATGTCATCCACTTTTGTTGAATTGTAACATTGTCAAATGTCGTATTTTGAAAACTTAAATAACAAGTGTTTGTAATACACAAATTTTCATGAATGGATGAACATCGTTTTGATCATATAGTTGTTTATTACGATTGAATGCAATGATAACAAGCTAGTCACACATCATACGCTTCCGCAAAAGACAGGGTGTGACAGTTTGGTATCAGAGCTTCGATTGTAGTGAACTATGATTCCTTCTCGAGTCTAGACTACAATCACTAGAGTTCTCTCACGAAAACATTTTACAAAAAGGTTTTCATTGCATTCACGAAAGCGCCAAGATCCACAAGTCAGACACTTTTCAAAAAGTGACAAGGCAAGGACATTAGTGAGGAATACCTTTAAAATAAGGTGCCAACCAAAGCATAGTCTACACGAGTTAGACTTGCCAAAAACAAAATGACCCCCCCCCCCAAAAACGAGAGTTATACGTGATATAATGCATTAAATTGCTTGATTATGCTAAGTAGCATATATGTTATTGATATACATACATACAAATAAGTGTACGGAATGATTATTGACATGAATGAGATACTTTCGACTCTGACCTCTATTACTATACGTGACTCGCACGATGAAGCTACCGACCTCGCGTCCTTTGCAAAGCTCATGGCTGGGAGTGATTACCAAACAAGATGTTGAGCTTGCTTCCGTAGGAGATGGCTGCTCTTCCCTCTTGATCGTGAAGGTGCCTAACTACGGTGATGATGACGAGGTAGAGGCGGCAACCTTGAACGAATTCTCAATCAATGGGACGAGATCCCTGCGGCTTATGTGAAGCAAGATTGACGATATGCTTAACCAGAAAAGGGAGATGAAGTATTCATCTCGAAGGTGCCCCTCCAACTACTAGGAATTCTCTCTATTCCTATTCCATCTAATCATCGTGCCTATACGCGCGTAACGATAACGAATGTTAGCGCGTGGACCATCGCAAAGGTCCTTTCCATGACAAGAGGTATAAGGATAGTAGTGTCCCCTCTTTGATTAATCATCTACTTGGACGAGAGAAAATTTGGGTAACTGTGCAAGACAATTTATTATTATGGGGGCCCACGTAATAACGACTTGTAGTGCACAGGAATCCTGGTGGACTCTGCGGGCCGAGCTAATGAAAACCATACCAAATTTAATCTATAGGTGTCCTCACCTTCATCTGGTAGAACAACACATAGATCAGTGCTTTAGCACGTTAGAAAGTAGGAAGCTTGTCTTAGCCTACTTCGTGATTGACACTTCTACCTGCATACGAGACGTTTGAGAAAACGATATTTAAGCAAGAGAGGTGGGATGACATTCAGGAAGAATCAGTGACGATACACTCTCTACCACCTCGACACAGACAACCCCATCTAAGGGAAAATATACGCACCAGTAAAGCTAAAGACCTAAGAAAACCAATGTAGCAGGAAATAACTAAAACTTGAATGACCAAGGCGATGTAGCCTCGAGTTCATTTCAAACAATAAGCCAAGTTGGCAAGCCTATGTGAAGGCTCAATAACTGTTTCCTCGCTCATACATTGATTATATATACATGTGAAATTGGGTGATTACATAATGGCTTATGGTGCTATGTATCTCATAGACAATTGGAATGTTGTCTAACCTACTTCATACCATTTTGGCAGAAGAGAATGCCTCCCAGGCGAGACACAAACACCAGTACGTTGCCAAGGACAGAAGCCGAGCTGCAAGAACGTATCTCACAGGCAATTGCGCGACATGAAGCCCTCCGCTCTAAGCACAGCGATGGCATTACTGAAAATAACCCTTCAACTGGCTGCACCTATAAACAATTCCTGGACTGCAAGCCATTGAATTTTGATGGCACAGGAGGTGCCGTTGCATTTGTTCGTTGGGCAGAAAAGACTGACTCCATTCTAAGAATGAGTAACTATTCGCCCCGACAGAGTGTTACTTATATCGCAGGGTTATTCGTAGATGGCGCACTCTCCTGGTGGAACCTTCAGGTTCAAACCCTTGGGGCGGATGCTGCTTATGCACTAGGCTGGGATGAGCTCAAGGAAATGATGGAAAAGAAATACTGTTCTAGGGCTGAAATCCAGAAAATTGAGGTGGAGTTCTGGAACTTGAAAATGGATAGACCGAAGATTCCTGAATACGTCCAACGATTTCACGACTTGTCTAGGGTCGTCCCTTACTTAGTCAAACCGGAATTCAAAAGGGTTGAACGATTCATTTGGGGACTTGCACCTTAGATCAGGAGCATGGTTACTACCTCAAAGCCCTCAACCATTGCAGAGGCTATCGATATGAGTGTCACTCTTACTGAAGAAGCTCTACGTGCGGGAAAATTTTCGGATTCTGAGGATAACAAGAGAGAGACTCATATGGAGTCATCAGGCAATAAGAAAAGGAAGTCTTCGAACCTAAAGGTGGGCACACGAGTCAGCTATGGAAGCTCTAAAGCAAACAAAAGAAAGATAGTGAAACCGCCGCATGACAGGAAAACTGATGGAGCCACTAATAAGGCTTGTGGCAAAATATACTCGGGGACTAAGCCGAGATGCGGGGAATGCACTTTTCACCATGAAGGTCGATGTCTAAGGCCTACGTGCGGAAAGTGTGGAAAAGAAGGGCACAGCAAGGATGCCTGTTGGGCGAAGGACCCAGATGGAAGAAATAAGAGAATACCAGGTTGCTACATATGTGGTGAAGCAGGGCACTTTAGGAAAGATTGCCCTAGGAAGAAACAAGCAAGGAAGGGTTTTCACGATCGAAACTCGTGAAGCACGCCAGGATCCAGATGCGGTTACGGGTACGTTCCCTATTAACCAACCCTATGCATCTACTTTTAATTGATACTGGAATCAACTGTAACCTTGCATGCTTAGAACATAAGAAACTGCTTGGCCTAGTTTCGAGTAAAATAAACGCCCCGTATTCTTTAGAAAAGGGCATATAGGAGGCTAGTTTAAACAGTCGAAGCGATTAAGGATTGTATTTAGGGACTCAGAAGGCCGGAACCTTCTGTTAACATTGACTCGCGAAGTCATAATATGAAAGGCAGCATGGATCAGAAATCCAAGTATACAGCTGAAGTCGTTCGATATGAGAAAATCAGACGCATCCCTCTTGCGGATAATGAAACCCAACTTTCCTGCAATAGGTGCAAGGATGCTAGACCCCACAAGGCGACAGATCTACGACATCCCTCATTGGTCGAAGAGGCATAGAAACGCCTCCGAGTAGACTGCAGAGCCTGAGAACATCCCCGTGATGGAAGAAGTCCCAGTAGCCTTTTCAGAAGACTTGCCAGGAACGCCTCTCTGTAGCGACGAGAGGAGTTTAGGATAAATCGCGTGCCAGGAGCAGCACCAGTGGCGAATGACGCCATACCGACTAGCTTCATCAGCGAAGCATGAACCTCTGTTATAACTGCAAGAGCTGCCAGGCAGAGGAAATTAAGGACGTAGCATCCTTAGTCAAGGAGACAAGGAGAAAGTTGGTAGTCTCCACTTTGCATAAACTTCAGAAAATTGAGGATCAGAATCCTTTGCCAGGGACTGGTGACACAAATGAGCCAATCGTAAGGTTCCAGTTACCACTCAAAGATCAACTTGAGGACAAGATGTCTTCCACTGTGAATACAAGAGGAAATATCCCTAAAACGACCTTTAGGACTCGCTTCGAGCATTACGAGTTCCTTGTCGTACCATTTGGCTTAACACATGCATCGACAATATTCATGGACCTCATGAATCGAACGTGTAAGCCATGCCCGGATGGATTACGATCATACTTATTGGCTACATGCTTATATGGCCAACGACCAAGGAAGGTCGTAAACAACAGCTGCATATTACCCTGCAACTCTTAGAGAAAGCACAATTATGTGCAAGATGACAAAAAGTGGATTTCAAATTCGCAAAGTGAGAACCATAACCAAGAACAAAATTCATGCCAATCCTGCAACCAAGAGCTAAGGAGCTAGAGTTGCAATTATGTGACGTCTCTCGACAAAGCCTCGATTGTACGTCGATGCAACGAGACCACAACATTGCGTACGCGGCACATTGATTAAGGAATCATGAGAAAAGACCTTGAGATAGATACAGTAATTGCGCGCCGTAAACTGGACGTCATTACCTGAAAGAAAACGCTGCACGATCTTTACTGATCACTAGGGTTGCAGCACACCGATGATCGTAAGAACTTGATTATGAACTGAGCTGCTGAACGATGCAGACTGTATGAACACAATATGTGCTTGTGTGATAAACTTTGATGAAAAGTCGGAACACTCACTTGCCCTTAGTGGAGTTTTCCTACAACGGTATCTATCACACCGCCGTCTAAACCGCTTCGTGTAAAGCTTTAGACGGAACATAATGAGTCAATTCCCGTCATGTTGAATGGATACCAGAAATAAACAATCAACTAGCCCGAGATGGCTCAGGAAAACTAGAGGCAAGATCGTTCGGATATGTGACCATATCAGGACAGCCCGCAGGATACAAAAAGATTACGCCGAGGAGCGGTAGAAATCGTATGGGTTTGAGACAAGAAGTATGACTAAAATGAGAACCTCGCCTAGAGAAGGCGTAGTGTGTTTTGGAAAACGAAAAGGTTGAATCCCCGGTGTAGGGATCAGAACCATTACTCACAAGATGAAGCTCCCAGAAAAAGATCAGTAGTGATCGCGACACATTCATGTGTCTAGTATGTAGAGGAGTCTGACTTAAGGAACAGTCGTTGTTCCCACAAATAATATTCACGTCAATGACAAACGACAAGAATTACGATAGAAACCTGTTGAGGTTTTGGACCAAGAGTCCGTATTACTATAGAAACCTATTGAGGTTTTGGACCAAGAGTCCGTATTACTATAGAAGCCTGTTGAGGTTATGGACCAAAAGTCCACAAGACACAGAAAAGTCATGATTGATCTACTTGAGTAGGATAGAATTCATGACATGACCCAGAGATTTCATGGGAACATGAAGACAAATCATGAATCTAAGTGACCATATTGGTTTCACAACTCCCCTGCGACCGATGGCATCGCTTGAATTTCGGGACAAAATTCTTTTAACGGGGGGAGACTGTGACAACCGTCACTTTTCCGTACATTCCGTACACTAGATGAACAGTAATTTGTGCTTTAATGACTGTACATGATCTAGTTTACCAGACAAATAAATTCCTGAATTCCATGCAAGTGAATTCATGCATGATATATGCTACAAGAATTACGTTATGATAGCGTTGCGTCAAAAATTAGTAAACTCACCGGTAAGACACATCGTGTCAACAGAACTGCAGAAAGCAGTCAGACATTAGAATTAGGGCCTAGGTGTAGGTCCAACGTCAAAAATATATTAAAACCGAAGGATACATACAAGGGTTACATATATACCGTCCGGAAGCTAAAATACGCACTAAAAAGCACCCGAAACGCACTTTAAGTGCAGAAATTTACATAATTCAGCTATAATCAGCATTTTGGCAATGAAATATTGTGTAGAAATGTCGTTTTATCATCCAGAATATTTCCCTAAGTGACGGGAATCGAAAATATTACAAAAGGATACTTAAAAGGCACTAAAAAGTGTAGTTTAGCACTTTAACGAACCGGTGTCTAACCGAACAACCGGACATTACCCGGAACACCAAAATAATGCCAGAAGCATTGTTGTTATTTTTCTAAGCTAGTTAGGGTCCCCGAACACCCTAACACACTATATAATTAATAACACACAAATGACCCTAACTAATGCCCTTGATTTCTAACTAGATTGTATAACTAGGATTAAACCACAACTAGACCCCCCCCTCTCATAACCGGTTAGACAAGGGGCCCACAAGGAGATATTCTTTTATAGTTTATTAGATATTGTTGGAAGATTAAGAAACATATTATCCTATGGATTATTAATTGTTGGAAGGTTATTATTTATAACCACAAGTTCATCCTCCCACTTCATTTCATCTTCTCAACACACCAAGAACTCTCCATCCATCCACCATACCTACGGCTCCAAACACCCACACTCACACATCCATTTTCAATCCATTCCTAAGAGTTCTAAGCATATCCTAAGGTGTATGGAGTCGAATTAGGAAGGTTGCAAGCAACGGATCTCGAAGGACCTCTTTCATCTTCTTTTATCCACCTCATTTGCACTCTTGAACTTCCCTAGCCTTGAGCTAGTAGTAAGTGTTCTAAAACATCCTCATGTTCTTGTTTAAAATGGTTAATAGGTGATTTAACGGTTAAAACTCAAGAACACACAAGATCAAAACTAAAAGTCTTGAAAGAGAGATAAACTAGTTGGATAAAGAGTAGATATGTGTGTAAATCATGTGAATCTTGTATGGTTGTTATTATTTGATGTTGTTTGTTACTAGAAGTGGGATAGATCATCATCTAACCATACTAGGTTATGTTCAAGAACATGAACTAGTAGTATGTTAGTGCTAGAGATGTGAAAGATGATGAACCCTTCCACTCATGAAACATGAACTTGAGTAAAAGTAAATTTTCTTGTAAAATAAGACTCTAAACATGTAGATCTAAATATCTACAAGTGGTTTTTCGGAAGAACCAAGTAAAATATATACAAGTCTCATTTTAAGTCGGGTCTTTCATGAACTAGAGGTGTTTTTGTGAACAAACAAGTGTGTGGACACTTGTGTAACAAAAGTTTTAACAAAGAAATAATTTTCGTAAAAACCGACTAGAAGTTGTGAAACTTCATATTCTTTAAAAATGAAGTTTTTAAGAAATTAAACTTATTTTTAAAGATAACAAGACTTACTAAATGTGCTAGTAAGTTACTACACATTTTTGTAAATATTCAAGTTCATGAAATGGAGAAATTAGTGATTATTGTTGATGATTATTGTTGATAATTGTTGTTGATGATTGTTGACGATTTAAAAGAAAATAAACACATGTTTTGAAAACATGGGAAACCTCCATTTTTAGGGGAAACTCTGAAATTTTGACACTTAGAAAAATATAAGTTTTTGAGAAACTTATTCCCTAAAAATGTATTTAAAAGTATTACCAAGGTTTCCCTAATTTTTGGTGATAAGAAATGAGGATTTCTTTAAGAATAAAAATGGATATAAGTATGTATATTTTTGAGAGAAAAATATATATTATTTTATCACCAACTTTTGTGCTAAGTGTATATAGTATGTGTTATACGTGCTAGTGTATTAAGACTTAAAAATACACTAAATACTCATGAGGGGTATAAACATAAAAATACACATACAACATACAAGATACATAATTCGGATGCAAAGTGCAAAACACGAGATACTTATATTAATTTTAGAGAAAATAATATAAGTAAGATACGTAGTTAAAAATATAGAATATTTTTAACACAAGAATATATATAAAAGAGAGTGACTGTACTTGTGCGACGCAAGTCTAGTGACTAACGTTAAGAAAACGCGTATAGGTTACGACGTTAATTAAGCAAATCCGGTGAAGTTTACGACGCAAGGAACGCAAAGTTGTGAGTTCATGCTCCCCCTTTTCTCTAACTATTTTTGGTTTTATAACTCTCGGGGGTGAAATACATGTTACAAATATTATAATTTTTACAAAGGGTAAAAATACAAGAAGCACTCTTGGTGAGAACGAGAACCGAGTGCAATATGATTTGAGAATACGAGAAGCACTCGTGGTGAGTGCAATATGATGAGCTTTAAGAAAAGCCTAGAAAATACTAGATCATGTGAGCTTAAACTAAATATTGAGATGCCATTAATACTTAATTAGGGACGAGGGTTAGATCTAACGGGTACGGCCGAGCCCCACTCATGGTCCTTATGTGACCTCTTGAGTGCTTCGGTGTCCCAGTCGAGGGAAATCGACACAGTCGAGGTTAATTGACACAGTCTAGGGAAATCGACACAGTCAAGGGAAATTGACGCAGTCGAGGTTAATCGACACAGTCGAGGGTAATCGACACAGTTAAAGGAGAAAATACTAATGCTCCTATGTCCTCACATGCCTTGAAGGAGAAAATACTAATGCTCCTATGTCCTCACATGCCTTAATGTCCTTGTATAAACAATCATTTAAAACGTGGGGTACACAAGAAAACTTGAATGATACTTGAGTACGTGGGGTACTCAAGAAAACGGGAATTATACTTGAGTACGTGGGGTACTCAAGAAAGACTTGAATTATACATGACAAATACTATGTTTTCATACAAAGTATAAAAACGTGAAATACAAAAACGCATGAACTCGCTCAACTTTATGTTGATGTTTTCCAAAATTACATGTATTTCAGGTGACAGGATGGATCTTGGGCGCAAGTGTCGTAACTAGAAGTAGACTACAAGTTTAGATGTCATCCACTTTTGTTGAATTGTAACATTGTCAAAGGTCGTATTTTGAAAACTTAAATAACAAGTGTTTGTAATACACAAATTTTCATGAATGGATGAACATCGTTTTGATCATATAGTTGTTTATTACGATTGAATGCAATGATAACAAGCTAGTCACACATCATACGCTTCCGCAAAAGACAGGGTGTGACATTCGAGGCCACCTAGCTTTGTCCCCGAAACCCTGCATAGCATACATTAACTCAGGTATATTAACAGAAAAGCAGTATTCAGATAAGTCAGGATATTCTTCAGGATCCTCGTCTTCAACAGCATTCACTTTCTTGTTATCATTTCTGCCATATGGCTTGGAGCGATATGGCTTATATGAGGTTTCTGATTTCCTGTTAGTTGATTCATAGGTTGAGGTAGAATTCATCCTCTCCTGCATCTTCTTGTCATCTTCCAAACGGATATATCTCAAAGCCCTGTTACGAGCTTCGTCGAGATTCCTGCAGGGATTCATTACAAGATCCTGATAAAACTGAGAATCCTTTTGTATCCCCATCTTAAAAGCTTGCACAGCTGTTGCAACATCAAGACGTGGGATATCCAAGGATTCTCGACTGAATTTGTTCACATAATCCCTCAAGGATTCCTGAGGCCCTTGAGTTATCAGCCATTTTAAGGCTGATCCTGTCAGGGTAGAACCAAATCCCTTGCATAAGCATGCTTCCTTGAGATCTGGAGGGATAGGATTGATTTCCATCCGTTCCCTATACTGGGCAATATGCTCCTCAGGATCCGTAGTCCCGTCATACAGTTTCACGTTGGGAGTCTGGAATCTTTTTGGTATTTCAGCATCACAGATAGGATATGCAAAGCGAGATATCCTGTGGCTGTCTTGGGATACTTTCGGAATTGGCTGGACCACTCCAGGTACACTGGATATCATGTCCTTCAATTTTTGGAGCTCCCGGGTAAATGTTGACGTCATACCTGCATCCTGCAAAGAGCCATTGTTGTTAGTAGCAAGAATGTTATTATTTGACACATTACCGGTCTGAGGATTTTGGCCATATCCTGAAGCATATCCTGAACTCCTCACAGTCGACATCCTAACCGAGGAGGGTATCTCAGGGGTATGATTATGAGAATGGCTTGGGACGATATTCCCCCTGTTGTCCTCAGTGTAAACTGCGGAACTGAAATTCAAAGCCCTGGGCTGTATAGGAGTGACAGTTTCTTCAGCGGGTCTACTCGAGCTAGCTTTTAAGAGTTGTATTTCTCTTAACAGCATTTGATTAGTTTCCTGTTGCTGCCTCATTTGTTCCTGCACACTTCCAAATAAAGTTAGAATTTCATCATTAGAGGCTAAAACGGGAGCAGATCCCTGAACACTCCGAGTAGGGATAACATCTTGAGATTGTGAAGAAAACGGCATCCTTGGGGGAGGTGGTGGAAGCACCGAACCGGTAGTAGCAGAGGTTGCAGCAGACATAGTGGAGGAGCTCATGTTTGATCTTGAGGCCATTGTAAACAATGTGGCAAAAAGTTTTGAAAATAGAAAACCGATTAACGATTTTACAAAGATTTTTAGTAAAAGTAGCACCACTTGCCCCACGGTGGGCACCAAATTGTTTTGGTCAAAAATTACCTAAGCAATTAAGTGATCAAATTAGTTAAGTGAGGTAGTGTGCTAAAATTTATATGTGAAAAATGTGTTAACCAAATTAGTTGTGAAAACAGTTTCAGGATACGGCTCAGGATATAGAGTTGTATCTACAATCAAACAATGAGCGAAAATGTAAAGGTTGACACGTGATGTACGAGGAAAGCCCTTGATCAATCTAGATCGCCGGCATAAAACCTCGGGAGCTGACAATCGCAGCTGCCTTGTTCTTCTATTGCTTCAAATATCAGGATACAGTGCAGGATGTGGTGCGGATCGACTATGTGTTACAATGTGATTCGAATACAAGTGTTGTGTGTAGTGTTTGTGATGAGCTAGAGAGAAAGTGTTTGAAAATGTGTAAGTTGAGTGACTTAATCTGATCCGCCCCCATCTATTTATAGTAAAACAAATGTAACTAACTATCCTACATAACCGGGATCCAACGAATATTCCTTAGTTGAACGTTGGAGACCTGGTCTTTCGGGCTCAACGTCTCTCCTTTAACTAACACGCCCGAGTCTTGAGGAGATGAAGTCCACTTGACCGTTGGCAAGTCCCAGTCTTTAACCTGCACGTGATTAATTCGATATATCTCAGGATATCACCCAGGATGTTAGCAATATCCCCGTCCAGTATCCTGATCACAGATAAACAATTAAAAAGCAGGATATAGTTCAAGATATGTATGCTTAGAAAATGGCCCATAACAATGTAAATATGTGTTATATTTTTAATTTAATGTTTTTCATGTTATTTTTTTGTTTTGATTTTATAGACCTGACATATATAAACCTAATTGACAAAAAGGTTAATGCGAAATGACCAAATAACCCTTTTCATAATTAAATTTTTTTTTTCACAAAAGACAAACTAATTATTGCATAATTATTGCTTTACTTTATACAGTTTAATCTCAACCACTCAAACATGATTGATAAAGTGTTGAGAATGGTTCCTAAGGTTCTGACAACTTAAATTGGTTCTCATTTTACCCAATCCATATATATATATATATATATATATATATATATATATATATATATATATATACTAGACGTATACCCGCGCGATGCGGCGGGATGACAATTTACAATGCAGTATTCGTTTACTGTGAGTTTATCAATTTTCTCGTGATACATTGTATTATACGTTTGTTAAGTTTCTTATTCATAGCATCCGTGTGTGACGTATACCATGAGCCTTACAGGCTTTTAAAAAATAACAAACATGCTATTAAGAAAATATCAGTCACAAACATAGTATTTAAAAAAAAACAAACAAGCGTGCCAAAACTGCATTAGCTAGCAATGAATGCTATGAGCAATGTACAACCCGCAATCTATATCCCATCAGATGAAGTAAATTCGAGAAAAAAAAACTATAGTTGCACTTTGAAATGTCAGCTGAGTCTGCATATATCCTATTTGAGTCAAAAGACATATAAAAGTGACTTCATGTGCCATCAAATATACCTCTCTATAGTGGCAAAGTTCTCACGAAATTGATTTATTGTCTTCTAAGATGAAGCAGGTGCTTTAAGACCAACTTGTGCCCAATCAACCTGTACAAAAATGCATAAACAATATTAATCAAATTCAAAATCATTTCACCTAGAGGGGGCAATCTTGACCCAAAGCCTTTCAAGTGGGTCAATTTGAGTTGCTTTTAAATTTATATGGGTTGGTTTGGGTAAAATATTTTAACTAAATGGGTCACAATGGGTCACTTGAAATTCCATCTTATTATTTTCGGGTCAAAGCGGGTTGACAAGATTAAAGAAATGGGTCGATGTGGGTTAGTGTCTTAAAGAAACGGGGCAGGTTTTGGATTGGACCCATTTAGTTAAAATCATTTCACCTAGTCGTTTACCCGCGCGATGCGGCGGGAAACATATCACTTAGGTTGGTGAGTTTAGGGCTATATATGGGGCGGTTCGATTTTGAGCCATAAACAAAACCAAATTTACTTAGGTTGGTGAGTTTAACTAACTTCAAGAACACTACTTTCTTACTCAAACATCATTTTGAATGCAAATACCATTACACACCAGCTCTTTAAAAAATAGTCTTCACTATCCGACTCTTTGAACTCCCACTCTTCGCACTCTGATCCGGGCTTGATTGATGAGATCATTATTATTCTGGTTCAGGAGGCAGTCAAACTTTTAGCTAAGAAGTCGAATCCTCACAACGGTCCAACTTATAGTCCAGGAGGTCGAATCCTCAGAACCATGTAATAGGCAACCGACGCTTGAAAGGGGTCGCAAGGAAGGTCATTAGCATTTGGTGAATGCATATTTTTCTATTAAAACCCTTTGTATAATGACGCTCAGTTTTGGCATCGGCACCGGTACCAATTTTCCACGTTTTTCGATACCGGTACCGCCGAACGGGTACCGTGCTCATCCATAGTTGAAGGTGTCTTAATTAGGGTAAACTTTTTTTATATTTGATTAAATCAAGTAATTTGATACAATTAAAAGATCTCTTATCGTTGTTTTTTTAATTTTAAAAATTTAACATAAAGTAACTGATTTAGGAGGATGGAATTTAGGAGGATGTTTGGATGTAAATGCCATTACACATTATCTCACTTTATTAATATATAGAAATGGCCAGTTGTATTTTTTTTGAAAGGCGGCAATTTTCATTGAAGTAAAAGCACAAGAGCAAGTTGCTCTAGTGTTTGGTACAGTACAGCAAAAAAAATGTACAGCAGACCAAAACTAATACATGAGTTACCTAATCATACTAAACTCTTTCCATTGCTTCCATTCCATATTAACAATAGCTGTCCTTGAACTGATCCATATGGCCAGTTGTATATCTCTCACTTTATCTATTAAACCTTGTTCCTTCCCAACCTGTTATGACTAAACCTGATTGCACAGTGAACTGCTCGTACAAAGTGACTCTATTTCATTAATAATAAACTGATAAAAGTACAAATGTAAAACATGAATCTATATTTATACCATCCTAGAACACATTAAAATAAATTATTTTAATACTGGCCCTTACCTTAACAAAATAGATAATACTAATTTAGATATTTTCGGAACACGCCCTTTTAGTATAGAGATTAACAGTGGTTTCAACCACTATTTTAGTAAGAAAAACTGGATATAAGTGGATTGTACTACATTAAAAGATTGGATTCGAAACCAACAGGGGTTTCAACCACTGTTTTAACCGAACAGTGGTCTCAACAGCCGCTTTAACCGAACAGTGGTCTCAACCGCCGCTTTAACCCAACAGTGGTCCAAACCGCCGCTTTAACCCAACAGTGGTCTCCAGCACAAATAGATGCTATAATATAACTTGCCTCAATATTTGAGCACAAATAGCATCAGCAATACCCTCACCATTTTCCCCTTGCTCTCCAGCAATTATCGTAAGATCAGTAATAATCGGCTTCGAATTGATTTACTTTATTTGTAATCGAACTGGGCGATCAACATACATCAATTAAACCATCAACGCAGCTAAGGTTTCAATTATGATCTATAAATCGAGTAAATTATGAATCGATGAACATAAAGCTGAATATGAACAAATATAGAACATACCATTGCTATAATAGATATAGAAGAGCTGAATATGAATAGAAATTGAAGAGCGATCAACGTTGTGTGAAATTAAAGCTGAAGCACCTAATAATCAACAATTGTAACCAAATAAAATGCAGAATATTGCTTATAAATTGATCCACTAAGCTATAATACTTCAAAAAAAAATAGATGCTATAATATAACTTACCTCAAAATCGCCCTCGTTGGTTCTTGGTGATCGGGTTCATGTTCATCGTTCCTCACCTTTCTCGATAGTATCTACATACCAAAAGCAAAAAAGATTACAACTTTATAGTATCAAAATTCAAAAGCCTATCTATATTCTATAGTTTTATATATAAAGCAACCCAAATAACCAACGGCCACATGTTAACACCAACGCTCAGTAAATACATACGAAAGCTGGCAAATTGGTTGTTTGGGTCAGAAAATGAGTCCAAAGGGATCAAAATATATCCTGGATCAAATGGGGAACTTTGAGAATAGTCCCAAAACAGTCCAAATGTTTACAGAACGGGTCATTCAGGTTCCTTTAAACGACTTTAGGCTTGAATTTACCTCATATATAGTTGATGAGAGTCTACCAGGTTACTTGATGAGAGTCTACCATGATCTGCAAAATAAGGAGAGTTATAGCAACGATTTTCGGGTTCGGGTAGGGTTCGGGTTCGTCTAACAAGCTCAGTGGCTGCATTCGTTGTCACAACTGATTTAGCTACAACCCTCATTGCATTGGCTAGAACCAATGAGTGTCATTTGGCATCTTCCATATGCATTTGGGTTACTCGCATTCTCATCCATAATCCCTGCAGATTACAAAAGCACACAGTCTATAAATTACGGGTCAGTTTGGGTTATAACTTATTGCTCATGGGTCATAACAGTTGTATCATCAGATCCAGAATAAAGCTAAAAGTGAAAACGATGTTATAATCACAATTTACTGATAGCATATGGGTGTAAATCATGAAACCTTTATGACCCTTAAAGGAATGAAACCTTTATGACCCTTAAAGGAATGTGTACAGAAATGCCCTTCAACGTCCCGTACATTTACTTTACCATTTGCTCCAGCAGTTGCCAGCAATTCACTTTCACCATAAGCGTGATATGTCATCGCCATTATTGGACCCTGATGACCACCCTGCATAACTCAACAAAAAATAAATAAATGTTAAAAGCAACAAAATGGGCTCATTTAGATACCAGCAATAAAATACCTCTGTTTTGAATCATCGTCTAAAGAAGGTTTTCCGTTGTCAGTGGTGCTGAATATCCATCCAAGACAACCTGCATATAGGGTTAAAGATCAGTTGAAGCCACAATACCAACGTAGGATGAAAATATTCAGCAGACCTGAATTGTAGCAGCTTTTCTTGGTACACCATCTCCTTTCTCAACCACAAATTCCACAACCACTCTCCTCGTGAGCCTAAAATATATAAATACAATTAAAGAGTAAAAATTAAAAATTAGAAAAATCTAAGTGGACTTATACCAAGCATAGTTTGAATATTGTGCAGGTGATTAACTACCTTTAAAGCTTTCTTTACATTGCCCTCCATTGTTCCATAAGGCTTTCTCTGAGGAATCCTTAGCAAGTATGACAGTTCCTCAAAAGAATTCTACAAGAAAACAAGATAAATTTCAACACGAGATATACTAAAACGTAGAAAGTGTCCCAATGAAGAACTGTTTGATGGACCTGTATACTTTTCATATTTGATTTTGTCCAATGTGATCTTGTAGAGAAACAAGAGTTGTCTCCAACATGTCAGTCAAGCCCCGATTGATTTGCAAATATGAAAACAGGTTGCGACTGCAAACCACACCGAATACAATTTTCATTAAAAACTCATGTTCTAAATCAATAAAAAAATTACAAATAATAAAGAGAAATATCTTAACACGTTAAACGGGTTAAATAAAAAGAGCTAGCGAGGAACAGGTCATATGGGTCGAAATAAGTCAGAAAATACCCTCATTTGTATATTTTCAATGCATAAAATATTTTTAAATCTTTACTCAAAAAATTAAGATGTAAATCTTATACGAAATCCCGATGGTATGAGCGGTGCATATGGGTCGAAATAAGTCAGAAAATGGATCGGTCGAAATAAGACAAAACGTACAAGTACAACCATGTTCTGATTTCATATCCAAGCCTTGATCCTATATAAAATTAGAATAAATGGAACATGTTATATAAAATAGGAGAAAAAGATCAGTTGAAGCCACAATACCAACGTAGGATGAAAATATTCAGCAGACCTGAATTGTAGCAGCTTTTCTTGGTACACCATCTCCTTTCTCAACCACAAATTCCACAACCACTCTCCTCGTGAGCCTAAAATATATAAATACAATTAAAGAGTAAAAATTAAAAATTAGAAAAATCTAAGTGGACTTATACCTAGCATAGTTTGAATATTGTGCAGGTGATTAACTACCTTTAAAGCTTTCTTTACATTGCCCTCCATTGTTCCATAAGGCTTTCTCTGAGGAATCCTTAGCAAGTATGACAGTTCCTCAAAAGAATTCTACAAGAAAACAAGATAAATTTCAACACGAGATATACTAAAACGTAGAAAGTGTCCCAATGAAGAACTGTTTGATGGACCTGTATACTTTTCATATTTGATTTTGTCCAATGTGATCTTGTAGAGAAACAAGAGTTGTCTCCAACATGTCAGTCAAGCCCCGATTGATTTGCAAATATGAAAACAGGTTGCGACTGCAAACCACACCGAATACAATTTTCATTAAAAACTCATGTTCTAAATCAATAAAAAAATTACAAATAATAAAGAGAAATATCTTAACACGTTAAACGGGTTAAATAAAAAGAGCTAGCGAGGAAGAGGTCATATGGGTCGAAATAAGTCAGAAAATACCCTCATTTGTATATTTTCAATGCATAAAATATTTTTAAATCTTTACTCAAAAAATTAAGATGTAAATCTTATACGAAATCCCGATGGTATGAGCGGTGCATATGGGTCGAAATAAGTCAGAAAATGGATCGGTCGAAATAAGACAAAACGTACAAGTACAACCATGTTCTGATTTCATATCCAAGCCTTGATCCTATATAAAATTAGAATAAATGGAACATGTTATATAAAATAGGAGAAAAAGATCAGTTGAAGCCACAATACCAACGTAGGATGAAAATATTCAGCAGACCTGAATTGTAGCAGCTTTTCTTGGTACACCATCTCCTTTCTCAACCACAAATTCCACAACCACTCTCCTCGTGAGCCTAAAATATATAAATACAATTAAAGAGTAAAAATTAAAAATTAGAAAAATCTAAGTGGACTTATACCTAGCATAGTTTGAATATTGTGCAGGTGATTAACTACCTTTAAAGCTTTCTTTACATTGCCCTCCATTGTTCCATAAGGCTTTCTCTGAGGAATCCTTAGCAAGTATGACAGTTCCTCAAAAGAATTCTACAAGAAAACAAGATAAATTTCAACACGAGATATACTAAAACGTAGAAAGTGTCCCAATGAAGAACTGTTTGATGGACCTGTATACTTTTCATATTTGATTTTGTCCAATGTGATCTTGTAGAGAAACAAGAGTTGTCTCCAACATGTCAGTCAAGCCCCGATTGATTTGCAAATATGAAAACAGGTTGCGACTGCAAACCACACCGAATACAATTTTCATTAAAAACTCATGTTCTAAATCAATAAAAAAATTACAAATAATAAAGAGAAATATCTTAACACGTTAAACGGGTTAAATAAAAAGAGCTAGCGAGGAAGAGGTCATATGGGTCGAAATAAGTCAGAAAATACCCTCATTTGTATATTTTCAATGCATAAAATATTTTTAAATCTTTACTCAAAAAATTAAGATGTAAATCTTATACGAAATCCCGATGGTATGAGCGGTGCATATGGGTCGAAATAAGTCAGAAAATGGATCGGTCGAAATAAGACAAAACGTACAAGTACAACCATGTTCTGATTTCATATCCAAGCCTTGATCCTATATAAAATTAGAATAAATGGAACATGTTATATAAAATAGGAGAAAAAATGGAACAAAATGTAACGTACTTATATACATCCGGCAAACTAAACAAACAGATCACCTGAATAAAACTTGATATTATTTGTACGAGATGCTGACGCAGCCCAACCTCCGGTCTGTTTGGGCGCATCAGCACCCCCCATCAGGTATTGCTTGAATCCTATCAGGAAGTGCCTGAACCAAATCATTACGAGCTGCAAACTCTTCCGATGCAAGTCCGTTTACCTGTTATGAAATTTATATCCAAAACTTCATTCAACACAGTCGAAAAGTCTCGCAGATAGAACTAAAACACATCATACATATGAACCCGAACATGACCCGTTCAACTCGATTTTTTTAATTTTTTCCCGCAATTTAATATATTAAAATTCACTAAAAAACATAAATGTATATAATAAAATTACATTTAAATTAAGAAATCTTATTTTAATTTCTCTTTTTTAAGTGATAGTTCGTTTTAATCGGTAACGATTTTTGGATGAACCGCACTTACCAGGTGGTCGGAACCCTAGCTGGCGCCTGTTGTTGATGTCGGGCCACCCATGCTCATCGAGTCTCCACACAAGCACCCCAAAACTTCACCATGCTTTAATGAACTTGTACCTAATGCATTAACTTAATAGCCGAATCATCTACCCTGCAGCAAAACAAATGGAACACATGAAAATCCAAGCATTTTAGAAGCAACAAAAAGAAATATAAACACCATGCGTTAAATAACATTAGATCAGTTTCAATTGAAACCAACTATAAAAAATCACTGAACCCCAATCCCAAATTAACCAGATCGTAACAAAAGTAAACATAAATATGAGGAAGAATTTACATGAAGAAGCATGAGTAAACTCTACTCGGCAATGACCCACTGAAAAACATGGGCAATGAGCCTACCTGTGTACATGTTTGGTCTGGTGAACCCCACCCGCCACTCTGTAAGTTTAACAAATACATAAAGTTGGATTAAATCACACAAATTGTGGATGATTACTTGAAATACCAGCCATATGAACATTTAATAACTAACTACCTTGGTAAAGATGATGTCCGGAAGCTGAGGTACATGAACAACGTAATTAATATGGAAGTAAAACGTCGTCTTAAAGAGCGATTTGTGTGTTTACCTTCATCTGAAACATGATTCCAGAGAGATTCATGGACAGACAGTCACCTGATTCCGGCCATTCTCCAGCAAATCTGTGGATCCCTTGTTCAAATCTGTGGATCCCTTGGTGCCTTCGACATCTGAAAAGCATATAGAAACTACCGTCAAACATCATGAAACCCTAGATTAAACGGTATCAGTTCTTACCAAGTTGCCAGATAAAGCTTGTGATAGATCTCATGAAACCCTAGATCTGCTCATCAAACGGATCTGGTGATAGATTCAAACGGATCTGGTGATAGATCTCATGAAACCCTAGATCGCCGAGAGAGAGAGAGAGAGAGAAGAGAGAGAGAAGATCTGATGTTATTTTGTGAGATGTGTGAGGAATGAGAGAGAAAGCAATTGGTGATCCGTGTGAAGTCAAATGGACGGTCCAGATGATGATCCGTGTGAAAAGGTGAAAAACATGGACGGTTGTAGATGATCCGGGTAAAGGGTAATTTGTTTGTGTTTTCTTGTGCCTTAAGACTTGTACATTGTGCTTGAAGTGTTTTTTCAACACCTTGTTGAATTACCATCTTGTCCTTCTAATATGCTTATTAAAGTAGTATATATATATATATATATATATATATATATAGAAAAAGTATATCGTACATTACGGCTTAACGTACTTCACGTAGGACAACGTGCGTGATTTATTCTATAACATGCGTGATTAATGTTTTCAATATGTGTGATTATTGTGTTTCAACATGCGTGATTTTAGATTTTTGAGTTATAACGTGTGTGATTTTAAAATGAACGTGCGTAATTACCTGTCGTACATGATGTACGTTAAGCCGTAATGTACGTTAACCTTCCCCTATATATATATATATATATATATATAGGGTAAGGTTCATTTGAGAACCACCCTTATTGCGAGAACCGTGAGAACAAATGTGAACACAAAATAAAATCTAAAAAAAATCAAAAAGCACTCAAAAAACACTTTTTTTGTATTTTAAAAAAATCGCTATATTTAGTTAGCAAAAAAAAACTTTTTTTTTCGAGTAACAGTTATCCATGCACATGTGCATATGTATCATTACTTCGATAAATTCCGTAATACGTTATCAGTAATAGACAATTGCACTTTAATTTACAATACCATCCGTAATACACTACTTTTTACATTACCAATATTCAAAATGCACATGTGCATCATTATGTATAACCATGATATAACGTGTTTTGGTACAAAAAGTTTGTGATTTTGAATGGAGAAGTAGGCCCATATACATGTTTTTTGGTTAGTTGTATCTAGTGGTTTATGGTTTGGTTATAGTTGCCAATTTATGATGTAATATGTTGATTGGATTGTATAAATGTTGTTGATATACATGTAATAAAGTGAAAATATTGGTAATGGTATTGTATTGTATTATGGATGGTAGGAGGTAATGGTATTGTATTATGGATTGTAGAAGGTAATGGTAGTGTATTATGGATGGTATGATATATGAAAGGGAAAATGTATTCAAAGTAGTGTACCAAAACACCTTATTTCATGTTGATACATATAGATGCACATGTGCATTTATAATCTTGGTAATGTAAAAAGTAGTGTATTACATATGGTAATGTAAATGAAAGTGAAATTGCTTAATATTTGTAATGAATTACGGAATTTGTCAAAGAAATGACAAAAATGCACATGTGCATGTTTGTGTATTATGGATGGAATGATAGATGAAGGAGAAAGTGTATTCAAAGTAGTGTACCAAAACACCTTATTTCATGTTGATACATATAGATGCACATGTGCATTTCTAATATTGTTAACGTAAAAAGTAGTGTATTACACGTGGTAGTGTAAATGAAAGTGCAATTGTCTAATATTTGTAATGAATTACGGAATTTGTCAAAGAAATGATACATATGCACATGTGAATGGATAACTGTTACTCGATTTTTTTTTAATTTTTTTTATTATCAACGAAATATAGCGTTTTTTCCAAAAAAAATTAGTAATTTTTTTTGTGTTTTTTAGGTATTTTAGGTATTACTGTTTGTGTTCACACTGGTTCTCGCGGTTCTCGCAATAAAGGGTGGTTCCTAACGGATCCTTCTCACATATATATATATAAGATACAACCAATCAAAAGAAAAAACCAATAATTCCATAAAAACTTCAAACACGCAATTGTAGAACTATGAATATAAAACATAACATGCTAATCAACATAAAACATAATAATGTTTGTCATTCGATAATTAGAGTCTTATCATCCAAACCACAAAACACAATTAACATATATGATGTTGTAGTAATCTTCATTTTGTTATTTGTGGGTTTTGGGTGTGTTTTATAGTTGAAATTTTGGTGTTTACTCATTCGAGTGTTAATCCAAAAGTTACAAGATTTATCGTATTGTTGTGTGGATTTTCATTGTGTTCTATGTGACATATATTGTACAAGTGCAAATTAGCTTTATGCTCATTGTAAAGGAAAGAAACATGCAAAGATGTTCCGGCTTACTGTAGGGGATATGCAAGTTGAATCTCATTCTGCGTTTGATGCTTCTGATGGTAATAATGTTTTGGGTTACGATGGAGATTGTGATGAGGGTGATCAACAACTGATGTCTGCACATGATAATCAAGTCAGTGTAGACAGTAGTGATATCGAAGCTGGAGATGTAAATAATGTTTGTGATGTAGAGGTCACTGATGGCTGTGATGTTGATGGCGGTTTTTCTGTTTGTCCCGGTCATGTGTGTTATGCGTGTGACATATATTGTTCTTCACCCATTAAGGTGTCGTTTTGTGTTGAATGTTATAAATATATATAACTAAACACGTTAAGGAGGTGATTAGTTTAAATGATGTATTGTTTTGTCGTTTTGTTATATTTCAACTTTCGTAATGTTTGTTCTTATTTGTTTCGTCATGTTTCAATCGATTGCTTTGGTGCCTTAAAAAAACCAGCACAATCTATTTATTGCCTAGATTTAATATATAAAGTACCACATAATCTGTGTAGTAAAAGTTTGCACAATAATGTTGGCATTACCCAAGAAGTGGTTGTTGATGACTGATTATGGGGATGTGTATGAATTTGATTTGGAGGTGCGGAAAGTTGTTAATTTCTTTCCTGTTATCAACTTTTATGCATTAAAAGGAGCAGTGTACACTGAGAGCCTTATGTCTCCAAATGTTTAAATCTACGATGTTAGCTAATTTACTTTGTTTTATTTTTGTATGTTTGTTATGTTTTTCATTTGTATTGTAATATACTTTGGTAATGTTAGAAGATATTTTATTTTTGTATGGTATTTTAGTTGCTTATGTTCTTTGTTATATATATGGTTATCAACTTCTTAGAGTAAGTTGTATGTTGTGTATTAAAAATTATTGATTTCTTGTAATTAGATAAGTAGTATGATAATATGTGATGTGTAAATTTGGCAGTTAATTGTTTGAATAAATTTTAGCAGGTATAACCCCTAATATTAAAGATTAGTTATTTTATTTTCAAAAAAAAAGCGGAAGTAGTATAAGGTAGTTATTGGAGTGGTTATTATTGTGTTTTTTTATTTTATTGTGTTTTATTTATTTATTGGTTTTTATTTATTGTGTTTTTGTTTTATTGTGTTTTTTATTATTGGAGGGCTAAAATGAACTCTAAATGTGGGGCATTTTCCAGTTTTTTACTTATATATGTTTTCAATACTTTATATTAAGAATATGGTGGTATTTTTATGTATTATAATGTTTTATGAGAAGAAAGCAGTTATTGTTATATGAATTCCACTCAATAGGAGTTGTTTATCTTTAATGACTGAAATTCATTAAAGTTGTTTAACTTTAGAAATGGAATCCTAGAAATCATTAATTGTTTTAACTTTAATGACTAAAATTCATTTTTGTTGAATAATATATCTCATTTTCCCCCTTGGTAAACCAGTATCAAAATAAACAATATCACTTGGGCTGAGCCATCCCTTGGTAAAAAATAATATATCTCATTTTTTGGTTGGATTCCAGGGATATTGGACACCATTGTTGGATCGTTGTCGTGACCCTAAAAGTCAGTTAAAGGTAGTTCATCTTGAAATACGAAGGCGGAATCAACGTAAACAAAGTCACAAACAGCTCGAATCCTTTTAACTTCTTTCTATTACTAATTACAAGTTTTACAAGTGTTTCTGAGTAGATTTTGACAGAGTTTCGACACCTACACCATGACCTTGTCCGTTTGAAATGAGCACACACATCTCCTATTTATAGTAGTGACCCTCCCGTTTGAAGGTGACACAGCCTTCTTCAAACGGTACACTCCTCAAACTAAACCCTCTTCAAACTAAACCCTCTTCAAACGGTCATGACATCCTCAAACGGACAAGACCATTTCAAACGGACAGGCTAATAAAAACATGTTTAAACCCTAATTCCAACACTATTGCTCACTCATTAAACCTATCTAGACATAAGACTCGATTAGACGTAGTCAGCAGACATTCAGTGCACCAACAGACTCCCCCTTGGATGTTGGCGAAGTCTTTGGCTTCGAGTCTTTAGTCTTTGTCTCTTTCCAAATTTGTCTGACAATGCAAGCATCCTATCAATCTCTATCTTCTTTGATCAGCTTCTATCTTCAAATTTTATACCAGGATCTATTTATGGCTCTCTCTTTCTTCATGCTCCCCCTTTCGTTAAGCTTCCGTGCTTTAGGGATCGTCACCTTGCTTTTCGGTTTACAAACTCCCCCTTGCTTTGAGGTTGTCTTCAGACTCCCCCTTAGACTCAGCTTCTGGGATCGTAGTCTGGACTTTTACCTGCAATCACTCATACATTCATAAGTAACAACATTTTAGACTACTAGGAATCGTAACCTGGCAATTCAATCTTCTCTAAATCACTCCTCATGAATTTGGCAATTTCATCGAATCGGATCGAAAACTAGCTCTATAACAATATAAGCATCCAAATCCCCCACAGTTAATCATCCAAGTCCAAACTAATGACCTTGGAGATATCACAAACTGTTTTTGATTTTTTTATAAAAAGTTTCAAGTTTCAAATTAATGAACTTGTTTTATTTTCAGAAACACAATCAGCTTACTTAGATTTTGAAACTCAGCACTCAGACATCGGTTGTCGAAAATAAAGCCGAATCAAAAATCTTTTTGTATTTTCTGAAAATATAAAGCAATAACAAAATATGTACAAACATATTTACAGACACTATTTTTTGTTTGAGTTTGCGTTAGAAGATCATATCAGTCTTTGACAAGTCACAAATACCGTTGAGCTTAGTTACACATTAAGCATTAAACAATTCACTTATATTGTCGATATACTGATCCACTTAAATTTTCACACAAACTTCAATCTGTCCAGGATACGGATTAAGTGTTTTAGAGACTTAAACTTATACGTGTGTCCCACCTCTTGAATATACTCCTGTATCCAGATCCCAATATTGAGTCTTACGGGTAATTATAACACAAATGATATCTGTAAGGGGTAAATAAATTATGAAGAATCATGAGAGCTCAGGTCAGAACCATCGTTCAGCAGAGAGATCATGATTCAACTTGTGGGTGTATCCCCTTTAGAGGATCTTTTTTACAACAGCATTGCTAAGCAATTTTATTGTCTTATCATATATGCTGAGGGTGATGCTATGTTTCAAGCATTGCGAAAAGTATTATTCGAGTACTAGGTCAGAACTTCCATTCAGCAGAAGTCCCGGAATAATACCCCAGATATCACTGAGTATAAAAACCTAGTATATCAGAAAAAGGAATCTTTCAAACAAGATTTCAGGGGTTACCTATATATCCAAGTAGTGTTCCCCACGAAATAAGTAAGTAAAGATTTAGGTTTATATCCCGAACAAACCTACTAAATGTGCAAAAACCTATCGGCACATCATCAGTGAGACTGTTTAACACTATTTAATCATTACATTTCTTTAGCATACTGTAACTGTCTACTGATGTACTATCATTTCCTCTTTTTACGCAAAACTCAATTTTTTGAATTTTATCATGTTTTTTACTTTTTCAAAATTTTCAAATGTTTTTGTATTTTCTGACAACAATATATCTCCCCCTAAAATGCAAAAACATATAAAGAAAATTTGACAACCAATACTGATAGCTTTGTCTCGCCAACCATTTTCTGCTAAAAGTGCTCTGATTTGCAGAAAATCTAATGTACCCCCATGATTTACAACCCATTGATTTTCGACAGTTTGAAAACCGTTTTTCAATCTTGTGAAAGTAATCATGTTTGTTCAGCCGTGAGGGTTTCGGCGTATTCAATCAACACATTTTTTTATGTACAGAAAACAATAAACTCCCTGTTCAACCAAACCAGGGTTCAGCAACCTCTTCCTGTGCCAGGCTGCCCCAACTTTCATTCTCACAATCTTCAGTTTTGGTAAGCACCTGCACATTCAAAGCTACTTGATTACTTGAACAATTTAGCCCAGGTCTGTTGGACCTTAGGCATTTCTACACAATATTCATCATGTAGCTTCGGAAAATCTTTTTCATCAAAAACTTTTTCAATTTTAACTTCAACTTTTTCATCTTTTACCAAAATTACTTGTTTCTTAGCACTCCATTTTTGACCTTTCGGAGTACCTCTTTTGTAAAAATGTGATTCTTTTTGAACATTTTGTTTTTGAACAACTTTTGGTTTCCAAAACTCTTTGGATTTTGTCATATCAACAGTTGTTTTCCAACTTTGAGTTGTTCTCAATTCGGGTGTGTGAAAAATTTGTGTTTGTCTAGAATCAGACCTAGTCTGTTTTGGTTTCCAAATTTGATTTGAAGCAAACTTGTTTGTGTTGTACCTCCAAGTTTGTTTTGAATCAAATCTGGCTGACCTTTGTTTCACACCCTCAGATTTTTGTTTCTCAAAATTTTCAGGCTTCTTTTTGTCAACATCCACAGGTTTCAGATTCGTACACTTTCGTGCAAGATGTCCAATTTGATCACACTTGAAACATGTTCTCTTGGACACATCTTTGACCTGTGGTTGTTGCTTTTTCTTTTGAGCACTAAATTTTAGTTTTTCCTCTTCTTCAAAACTTTTTCCTTGAATAAAACTCATTTTTTCCTGAGAATTTGGCATTCCATTTTTCTTCCAATTTTGTTTCCTTTTATAACCCAACCCAGCCTTCATGTTTTTCTTTTTAAAACCAGGTTTGTTATAAAAAGTTTTGTGACCTTTACCAGCAAACTTTGGAATCTCAGACTTCTCAATCTCAACCATTTTAAAAACTTTATCAACCTTTTCTGAAATCACATTCTGAATCGGGAATACAACATCTAAGAATAATTTGTCTGATCCAATCATGGTGTAAACCAATCCTTTTGAATCATCATTCAAATTTTTCTCGGATTTTGTCTGTTTAAGATAGCCATCATGAAAATTTCCTTCATTTTCATCATGTGATTCAGACTTACCTTTTATAGACTCATCTTTCAAAACGCTTTCAACAACCTTACTTACCACCTCTGAATCATTAGCTTCATCAGATTTGGAGTAAGTCACATCGATACTTTCAGGTAATTGGTCAACTATGTTCAGACCTTTTGCCACCTTTTCCTCGTCGTAAAAAGTATAATTGTTTCTCAATGGTGGTGGTACCTGATAAAATTCTGAACCAATACCCTTTTTGTTCTTGTCAGTATCTTTGTCATCTGGTGTGATGTTGAAAACGCGTTCGAGAATGTACGAAGAGTTATGATAACTTTGAAGTTTGGTAACAATCTTTTCTTTCTCAGCCAAAACTTGTTTAAGATTAGCAATTTCATCAACACACTTGTTTAATTCAAGTTGCTTTTCTTTAAATTTTCTCTCATACATTTCTTTAGTTACCAAAGTTTCAGACAATCTTTGATCAAAACATTTGACTTGGCTCTTCAAAGTATCATATGCCTCTTGTACTCTTTGACTCGACCACTTTAAAGAATCATACTCTTTTTGAAAATCTTGAAATTTAGTTTCTTTTTCAACACAATCAACACATTTTGCTGTACATAGTTGTCTATAAACATCATTATCCTTTTCAAGACCTTGACATTTCTGTGTCAATTTTTCAACTTTTAGTTTCAAAATTTCTTCTTTTTCAATCATTTCTTTACATTTTGTTTTGAAAATATGTTCAAGTTTGCTTGTTTCAATATCTTTTGTTTTGATTGTTTCATCTTTTTCAATACAGGCTTTGCACAATTCTATGCAATTCCTGCATTTGTTCTCATTTTTATCAACAATTTCAACATTTGATAGATCAGAAGATTCATTTACCTCAGTCTCTTTCAGCACCAGTTCTTCTGTCTGATCTTCCTCCTTATTTTCTTCTTCTACTTGTTGTTCTTCCTCCTTATTCTCTTCTTCTTCTTCTACTTTCTGTTCTTTTTCACTCTTCTGTTCTTCTTCAGCAATAAGCTTTGCAGTAATCTTCACTTCCTCTACCATCTTTTTCAACTCTTCTTCTTTTCTTTTCTTCATTTCTACCACCTTTGGTAGACTTGCTTCGCAAACTTCTTTGATTTTGTTCACCAAATCTGGCCAATATTCTTTTTCAGATAACCTTCTTGTGTTGAAAGTAGCCTGACTTGGAAGCAAATTTGTTACAGCTTCAAAATCCACCTTTGATGGGTCAACAACTGGATTACCCTGTGGATCCATGTAACATTCCAATTCATCATTCCATCTTTTGGCTCTCTGGGCTTCTTTGAATGATTCTCTGAATTTTTCAATTTCCCATCTCGCATAATCTATTTTCCACCATCTATCAGGATCAACCTCAGCCACAAATGCATATCCAACTGCATCTTCTTCAGGTAGAACTTGACTCCAGTCATAACCTTCATCTTCATGAATAACTGCCAGAGCTCTTGATTTTTCTTCAGGCTGCTTCAATCTGGGAGGTTAGACTTGTTCTGATGATAGATTGCTTTCTTGTAGTAATCTTCCTTGAATGGATTAGCAGTATCATCAGCATAAGCATTTCTGCACTCACGTTTAAAGTGACCTTTCTGTTTGCATTTAAAGCATGTCACTTTGGATTTGTCAAAGCCTAACTTGGTAGAAGGTCCACCAATAGACGTTCTTCCAGTTATCTCCATAAAACGTTGTGCCCGACGAACTGCACTGGCCATGCACCATCTTATGTCGATCAATTCCATCTCCTCAGGATCGATTTGATCATAATCTTCTTTTGTCAAATTGGTGTTGCCAATCTTCCCTGCAACGAGACTTTCATATGACTCAAGCACAGATGCCAAGAAAACCATCTGCTGCTTAGCAGACTCTTCACTGAAATTCTGAGTATTCTTCAAATCTACTGCAATGTTGCATTGGAATACATTCTTTGATGCAGATTGACTTGATGTTGTTGAAAAAGATCCACTGTGAAAACCACTGTGAGGACTTTCATTGTTCACAGAATTTGAGCTTTCTGCAGAAAAAGCTGTTCTTGGAGACCCATCCTGCGGTAGATTTCCTCTGTAGTACAACTCCACATTCTGCTGATGAGCTGAGTTGTTAACTTTAGATCTCTTTATCTCCAACTCGTGACTTTCAAGTCTTTCGATCAGCAAATCCACTGTTAACTCTTCAGGCTTGATTGTGTTTTTCAACATTAAGGCAAAGTATTGCCAATCTTGATCATTCGGCAATGAATCAAACAATTTATCAACCAGCTCCTCTTGAGTGTATGTGATTTTGTGTCTGGCCAACACCATCTTCAGATGTCCAAATCTCTCAATCATCTTACAAACCGATTCATTTTTCATACAACCAAAAAGATCAAACTCTTTACGCAACAATTTCTTTTTGTTTTTCACAATCTCATTACTTCCTACACACTTTCTCTCTAACGCTTCCGATAAACTCTTCGACGTTTTCTCTTGCTCAAGTAGTGAAATGATATCTTCTCTCACTGATTGTTTTATCAATGTAATCATTTTGTATTCAGCCACAACATTTTTTATATCTATTTCTGTGAAATCTTTTTCATCTAATAACTCTCCTCCTGCTTTGACTGGTTCTGTATATCCATTTTTCAATTTTAACCAACTTTCAGGAGCAAATGCTTTTACCCAACCCTCAAATCGATTTTTCCACCAGTTATAATCTTCAATCTTCATTAGCTTCGGTGGTTTCTGTTGGCTTCCATACATATTCTCGTATTTCAAATTTTCTGAAATCTCTTTCGAATATTCTCTCATATCAGATCTTCTTTCTGTCGATTATGAAGTGAACGCATTGTATAATGTGTTGTAAAATTCTTCACCGCTGCTTGACATCTTTAAACACCTGAAATATTCAACAAATACTTAGAAAGTTCTTGGTTTTAAAAAAATGACAGATTCAAACGGAATTTGTTGAAACGGAATGGTTCAAACGGTATAGTCTTTCTAACGAAATGGCTCTTCTCAAACGAAATATGTTATTCCGTTTGAGACAACACTAATCAAATTTCAAACGAAAACTAGTTTCAAACACGATGTCACTTTCAAACTTGATGTCACTTTCAAACTTGATGTCACTTTCAAACGGGAACCACTTTCAAACTTGATGTCTCTTTCAAACGGGAACCACTTTGAAACTTTTAGACACTTTCAAACGGGAACCACTTTCAAACTTTTAGACAATTTCAAACTTGAAGTGTCAGTTTCAAACGGGATGGTTCAGTTCAAACAAGATGATGTCAGCATTTCGCGAACAGTTTCAAACGGTATGGACATTTTCGATCAGTTTTAAGTCGAGTTTTGATTTCAAATTCTCAAGGATTAGTTAATAGTGTTTTTCGTTTAATATGTGAAGTTTTCAAGCCATTTCAACCGTGAAATATGTCCGAATCAGAAAAATATGAGAGAAAGTGAGTAGAAGTTTAGAAAATTCGGTAGAATCAAGCTGAATTTGGTATGAACTCCTTGTCCTGAGCTCTGATACCACTTGTTGGATCGTTGTCGTGACCCTAAAAGTCAGTTAAAGGTAGTTCATCTTCAAATACGAAGGCGGAATCAACGTAAACAAAGTCACAAACAGCTCGAATCCTTTTAACTTCTTTCTATTACTAATTACAAGCTTTACAAGTGTTTCTGAGTAGATTTTGACAGAGTTTCGACACCTACACCATGACCTTATCCGTTTGAAATGAGCACACACATCTCCTATTTATAGTAGTGACCCTCCCGTTTGAAGGTGACACAGCCTTCTTCAAACGGTACACTCCTCAAACTAAACCCTCTTCAAACTAAACCCTCTTCAAACGGTCATGACATCCTCAAACGGACAGGACCATTTCAAACTTACAGGCTAATAAAAACATGTTTAAACCCTAATTCCAACACTATTGCTCACTCATTAAACCTATCTAGACATAAGACTCGATTAGACGTAGTCAGCAGACATTCAGTGCACCAACAACCATTAACAGGCATGAAGATAATGCAATCATATTGGGAAACAGGAACAGGATTCTTGAAGACAAGTAAAAAAATGGGTAAGGGGAACAGGATGTTGAAAGTAAGCCTAGGGTTTAGTTATTCTTGGTGTACTATGTTAAAATTAGTCAGAATGTGGGTTGTGTTTGTTTGATCTATGTGAACAACTATTGGGCTTTTGTAATTGTTATGTATTGTTTATGGTATGTATTTGCAATTAATTTAGTGGAATGTATGGGTTTTTGTAAGTTTGACAGTGTTGTATGTAAAGGTAGTATGATTAATACCTGATATTTTGAGTTGTTTGTGTGGTTACATATAATATTGCGTTTTTATATGACATGATATAAATTTTGTTTTGTGTTATTTTACCAGATAAGGTGTATTAGAAAGTTGGAGATATCATCTACTATGTTTCCTTTTCTATATATATATATATATATATATATAGAGAGAGAGAGAGAAGTTTTGCCGTTCAAAAAAAAATCAACTGCTATGTTAGTGGTTACTAATCCTTTTATTATGTGATTAGTTATTAAGCATTTCTCTCCCATTATCTCCAGTCTTTTATGGGTTGACGTTTCTTTGTCACATCTTCCTATTTATATGATTATAGGGTAACATTTCAGTCAGAATTGTTCCAGATCTTTGAGCAAAGAAAAGTTGTTGTTTGTAAGTATCTTTTCTTCAATTTGTTACTTTGCCTTCTATTCTTTATAACTATGATTTACACTTTGATATTAAAGTGAATTGGACTAACATGTGTTGATCTAATGTGAGCAGTTAATCAATATTTGTTATGTCAGAGTTGCTTGTAGAGATATTAATGTATGATATTTTTACAAAACTTTCTGCAAGAGATATAGGTCGTTGCAAGTTAGTGTGCAAAAAATGGTTGTCTATCCTGTCCACACCAGAGTTTCCGTTAATTCATTGTCGTAGTACGTCACCGTCAGCTACCAAGTGGGTGCTTGCGAAATTAGATCGTTGTGGTTCTCTTGAAAAAAAAATTATGCACGCACGTGCTTTTGTGGTCCTAAAATGATGTCTGTTAAACCATTCAAAACCCGACCAGATGAATTGATGATATTAGGGAGTTTGGATGGAATGTTATGTGTGTTCCTGGAAGAGACTTCTCAAATTTTAATTTGGAATCCTCTTAGACAGGCAAGTACAACTTTTTCATCATGTGAATCACATGGTTTCTTCAAAAAAGATTCTGATTCTGCTGCTTTCTATGTGGATTCTGCAAATGAGTACAAGGTTTTACATGTTATAAGAAGACGTGGCACAGAGGCAGTTTATATTTATTCTACCCGACTACATTCCTGGAGGAAAATTACGGACATTCTGTCTTTTAAGCATGGTGGAAAATGGTCATTAGGTACATTGTGTGGAGATGGTGTATATTTCATTGTTGATTCATGTTCTGGTGATTGTGTGCAGTCAATTTTACGTTTTGATGTTAACCTAGAGCAATTTTCAAGTGTTCCATTACCATGTGATTTTTATGGAGGAGGTTTTGATGGATCTTTGGTCAGTATTGCTGGGCAACTTCACATTTTTATGCATTATAAATATGATATGTATTTAGTTGGTTTGTGTAAGTTGGGATATGAAGAATGGATTAACTTATGGGTTCTGCCTTGTAATGGTGTTGTTCCATCGAGTTTCCTCGGGTTTGTAGAGTATGTAGAGTCTACTGATGAAATGCTGTTGATGACTACTTGTTGGGATATTTATATGTTAGATATGAAAACTATGCGAGTTAGGTACTACTTTCCTTGGAAGTACATGACTGCCTTACAAGGGTCTGTCTATTTTGAGAGCCTTGTGTCTCCAAATTACTAAAGGTATTAAGTTCTCTTTTTCTTTATGTTTTGATGTATCATGTTTGTTTATAGTTTATGTTAATGTCTTTAGTATTTTAGTAATTTAATGTTAATATAGTAGTTTATTGTGTAAGGATCTTCTAATGTTCGATATTATGTTTTATTATTTGATATATGGATGATGTTTAATGTAGTATTATTTAATACATGAATGATGTTTAATGTAGTTTCTAGTTCGGGTAGTGTAACAAATTGTATACAGGTTTTGTATTTTTAATTTGGCATTATATATACAGATTGTTAAATGATCAAGTCAACTCTATTGTGCTTTGCAAGTTAAACCATTAAGAAAGCTACATCCAAAATGATCGTATCACTAACAACATAAATTGAAAATCCTAAAAGTTATAGTGATTTCATATTCAATTTTAAAATAACCAAAAGTTTCTTTAAGTTCAAATTATAAACAGAAACTCAAAGTTATGATTAATTATCCAATTGTAACCCAAGCTTAAAGTTTATCATATTTTATTATAAGTTCAAATTAGAAACATAAACTCAAAGTTATGATTAATTATACAATTGTAACCCAAGCTTAAAGTTTATCATATTTTATTAAATTCATTGAAACATTTCAAACAGCATGGGTCCATTTTTGTGTTTGTCACCGGATGTCTTGCAATGTTTTTTTATTTTTGGTTCCATGTTATTGAGAAAAAGTCAATCTGAATTTAGAATTCATGTCATTGTTTTTGAAAACACATATAATACATAAAAAAGATTCTACATTTAAAATATTCTAAAAATAATATTTCGGTTATTTAGTTGATTAATAAAAGACAAAACAACATCTTGAATTGTCTTAAGGATAATGTTAATTGTGTTTTTCTCAACAGTTATATGGCAGGCAACCAGTGACTTGAGTCAAGATGAGATTATCTTAACTATTACATTAAAATGTATGCATAGATATAAATATTTTTATCACTATACGTCGTTTGAAGATAGCTTAAAATTTTTATGTGTTATTTTAAACTATTGATTATAGCTCATGTAGTGTCTCATTTATTCAATTTATTAAAAAAAAAACGTGGTTGGTTAGTTGTCATCTTTTTTGACAAAATAAATGGTGTGGTGGCATAATTTATGAATCTTCCACGTATTTACAGTTAGCAGGGTATCCATGTTTTATGTTCAAGTTTGTTAGCGGTGCATATATATATATATGATTATATGTATGTATGTATAAATATAATCGTAAAGGAATATTTGAATTCTTTAACCTCTGATTATATCATTCGTTTGTATAATTATATCTGGTTTCCGTCGTTTTAACTTTTAAATAAAAGATGGTCGATCAGGTAGTTTGGCAGTTACAGAGGGATGTATTGTATATGACTGTTTTGAAGTTCGGTTTCAAACGTGTGGCTAACTTTATAGAAGATATGCGTAACATAGTAGGTGATTTGTTGGAATTACCTTCTTGCGATGTTCGTGACATTGGTGTTCGTGCTTCTATCTATGTGATTAGGAAGGCAATTAATCATTTGGATCGTATTGTGTCCACTCTTGAAAGTGTGAAGTGTTCCATGGAAGTTAAGATTAATTATCTAGAGCGATTTTAGTACTCATGTTTGTTTTTTATTTTTCTATGTTTCTTATTTCTGGGGTTTTTTTTTTTTGTAGGATAGTATTTTAGTTTGTATAAAAGTGCCTTTTGTTTCAGTTATTGTATTTCTTACAATTAAAGTTAGGCCATCTTTACAGAAAAGAGTGTTTGATTTAAAGTTTATCATATTTTATTATAAGTTCAAATTAGAAACATAAACTCAAAGTTATGATTAATTATACAATTGTAACCCAAGCTTAAAGTTTATCATATTTTATTAAATTCATTGAAACATTTCAAACAGCATGGGTCCATTTTTGTGTTTGTCACCGGATGTCTTGCAATGTTTTTTTTATTTTTGGTTCCATGTTATTGAGAAAAAGTCAATCTGAATTTAGAATTCATATCATTGTTTTTGAAAACACATATAATACATAAAAAAGATTCTACATTTAAAATATTCTAAAAATAATATTTCGGTTATTTAGTTGATTAATAAAAGACAAAACAATATCTTGAATTGTCTTAAGGATAATGTTAATTGTGTTTTTCTCAACAGTTATATGGCAGGCAACCAGTGACTTGAGTCAAGATGAGATTATCTTAACTATTACATTAAAATGTATGCATAGATATAAATATTTTTATCACTATACGTCGTTTGAACATAGCTTAAAATTTTTATGTGTTATTTTAAACTATTGATTATAGCTCATGTAGTGTCTCATTTATTCAATTTATTAAAAAAAAAAACGTGGTTGGTTAGTTGTCATCTTTTTTGACAAAATAAATGGTGTGGTGGCATAATTTATGAATCTTCCACGTATTTACAGTTAGCAGGGTATCCATGTTTTATGTTCAAGTTTGTTAGCGGTGCATATATATATATGATTATATGTATGTATGTATGTATAAATATAATCGTAAAGGAATTTTTGAATTCTTTAACCTCTGATTATATCATTCGTTTGTATAATTATATCTGGTTTCCGTTGTTTTAACTTTTAAATAAAAGATGGTCGATCAGGTAGTTTGGCAGTTACAGAGGGATGTATTGTATATGACTGTTTTGAAGTTCGGTTTCAAACGTGTGGCTAATTTTATAGAAGATATGCGTAACATAGTAGGTGATTTGTTGGAATTACCTTCTTGCGATGTTCGTGACATTGGTGTTCGTGCTTCTATCGATGTGATTAGGAAGGCAATTAATCATTTGGATCGTATTGTGTCCACTCTTGAAAGTGTGAAGTGTTCCATGGAAGTTAAGATTAATTATCTAGAGCGATTTTAGTACTCATGTTTGTTTTTTATTTTTCTATGTTTCTTATTTCTGGGTTTTTTTTTTTTTTGTAGGATAGTATTTTAGTTTGTATAAAAGTGCCTTTTGTTTCAGTTATTGTATTTCTTACAATTAAAGTTAGGCCATCTTTACAGAAAAGAGTGTTTGATTTAAAGTTTATCATATTTTATTATAAGTTCAAATTAGAAACATAAACTCAAAGTTATGATTAATTATACAATTGTAACCCAAGCTTAAAGTTTATCATATTTTATTAAATTCATTGAAATATTTCAAACAGCATGGGTCCATTTTTGTGTTTGTCACCGGAAGTCTTGCAATGTTTTTTTTTATTTTTGGTTCCATGTTATTGAAAAAAAGTCAATCTGAATTTAGAATTCATGTCATTGTTTTTGAAAACACATATAATACATAAAAAAGATTCTACATTTAAAATATTCTAAAAATAATATTTCGGTTATTTAGTTGATTAATAAAAGACAAAACAACATCTTGAATTGTCTTAAAGATAATGTTAATTGTGTTTTTCTCAACAGTTATATGGCAGGCAACCAGTGACTTGAGTCAAGATGAGATTATCTTAACTATTACATTAAAATGTATGCATAGGTATAAATATTTTTATCACTATACGTCGTTTGAACATAGCTTAAAATTTTGATGTGTTATTTTAAACTATTGATTATAGCTCATGTAGTGTCTCATTTATTCAATTTATTAAAAAAAAGAAAAAGAAAAACAAAACGTGGTTGGTTAGTTGTCATCTTTTTTGACAAAATAAATGGTGTGGTGGCATAATTTATGAATCTTCCACGTATTTACAGTTAGCAGGGTATCCATGTTTTATGTTCAAGTTTGTTAGCGGTGCATATATATATATGATTATATGTATGTATGTATAAATATAATCGTAAAGGAATATTTGAATTCTTTAACCTCTGATTATATCATTCGTTTGTATAATTATATCTGGTTTCCGTCGTTTTAACTTTTAAATAAAAGATGGTCGATCAGGTAGTTTGGCAGTTACAGAGGGATGTATTGTATATGACTGTTTTGAAGTTCGGTTTCAAACGTGTGGCTAACTTTATAGAAGATATGCGTAAAATAGTAGGTGATTTGTTGGAATTACCTTCTTGCGATGTTCGTGACATTGGTGTTCGTGCTTCTATCGATGTGATTAGGAAGGCAATTAATCATTTGGATTGTATTGTGTCCACTCTTGAAAGTGTGAAGTGTTCCATGGAAGTTAAGATTAATTATCTAGAGCGATTTTAGTACTCATGTTTGTTTTTTTATTTTTCTATGTTTCTTATTTCTGAGTTTTTTTTTTTTTTTTTGTGGGATAGTGTTTTAGTTTGTATAAAAGTGCCTTTTGTTTCAGTTATTGTATTTCTTACAATTAAAGTTAGGCCATCTTTACAGAAAAGAGTGTTTGATTTAAAGTTTATCATATTTTATTATAAGTTCAAATTAGAAACATAAACTCAAAGTTATGATTAATTATACAATTGTAACCCAAGCTTAAAGTTTATCATATTTTATTAAATTCATTGAAACATTTCAAACAGCATGGGTCCATTTTTGTGTTTGTCACCGGAAGTCTTGCAATGTTTTTTTTATTTTTGGTTCCATGTTATTGAAAAAAAGTCAATCTGAATTTAGAATTCATGTCATTGTTTTTGAAAACACATATAATACATAAAAAAGATTCTACATTTAAAATATTCTAAAAATAATATTTCGGTTATTTAGTTGATTAATAAAAGACAAAACAACATCTTGAATTGTCTTAAGGATAATGTTAATTGTGTTTTTCTCAACAGTTATATGGCAGGCAACCAGTGACTTGAGTCAAGATGAGATTATCTTAACTATTACATTAAAATGTATGCATAGATATAAATATTTTTATCACTATACGTCGTTTGAACATAGCTTCAAATTTTGATGTGTTATTTTAAACTATTGATTATAGCTCATGTAGTGTCTCATTTATTCAATTTATTAAAAAAAAAAAAAAAAACGTGGTTGGTTAGTTGTCATCTTTTTTGACAAAATAAATGGTGTGGTGGCATAATTTATGAATCTTCCACGTATTTACAGTTAGCAGGGTATCCATGTTTTATGTTCAAGTTTGTTAGCGGTGCATATATATATATGATTATATGTATGTATGTATAAATATAATCGTAAAGGAATATTTGAATTCTTTAACCTCTGATTATATCATTCGTTTGTATAATTATATCTGGTTTCCGTCGTTTTAACTTTTAAATAAAAGATGGTCGATCAGGTAGTTTGGCAGTTACAGAGGGATGTATTGTATATGACTGTTTTGAAGTTCGGTTTCAAACGTGTGGCTAACTTTATAGAAGATATGCGTAAAATAGTAGGTGATTTGTTGGAATTACCTTCTTGTGATGTTCGTGACATTGGTGTTCGTGCTTCTATCGATGTGATTAGGAAGGCAATTAATCATTTGGATCGTATTGTGTCCACTCTTGAAAGTGTGAAGTGTTCCATGGAAGTTAAGATTAATTATCTAGAGCGATTTTAGTACTCATGTTTGTTTTTTTATTTTTCTATGTTTCTTATTTCTGGTTTTTTTTTTTTGTTTTTTGTAGGATAGTATTTTAGTTTGTATAAAAGTGCCTTTTATTTCAGTTATTGTATTTCTTACAATTAAAGTTAGGCCATCTTTACAGAAAAGAGTGTTTGATTTATATAGTTTGGGTTGTGTTTGTGCTTTTTTCCCACTTAAACAAGTTTACATTAATAATCAGAATTCAGTAAAAAAAGTAAGGTTTAATAAAAAACATAATGCCTTTATTAGAGCTTAATATTGTATAAAATATACATACAACTACAAATAGTATATAAGGACTATTGCAATAGGGTAACGTACTATTCCTAAACATAGTGATTTCGTATAAGCACAATCTTTTCCATAATAAAACACAATGTAATCAACAACATAAATGGTATAGGACAATGTCAGTATATATTATTACATTTCTATAAAAACACGTTTTGTTTAAAAAAACTTAAATTAGGTTAACACACCTAATGTTTGTAATTATAATTAGCATTTTAAGTTATGCATTCATTTATGGCAGTTTCGTGTTTATTTTGTTTTTGTATAAAATATATAATATTATCTAATTAAAAACAATTATAATTCCTACAATTATGGTGCATGTTCAAAAACTACCCACTATGTTGCCCCATTATTATTTTGACCTTGATAACTGTATTTGATAACCCAGCTGTTGTCTTAATATTTTTTTACTACAGTTCTTTAGTTTCCCTTATCAATAGGTTTTGAAAAGTTGTAATTGGAAACGAAGTATCAAAGGAGCTTCTATCTATTCAGCAATGTATGTGTGATTTTGTTTTTCATAGTGTGGATAGGTGTTTCATATTCATATTTAATTTCATTGCTTTCTTTTGTTGTTACTTGTATCTAATAGTTGGTTACATGTCTTCTTATAGCTATGTTTGTTGCTATTGTGTTTTGTTAATTTAAATTATGTAGTATAAATAATAGATTAGGGTATAGCTTGACAATGGCGTATTTGTGATCGAGATGTTTGCTTTACCTGCATGAAACAGTGTTATGTTCTAAGTATGTATATAGATCCAATGGTGTTTCTATATAATAGTCGTCTATTTTCTTGGAGTGATATCAAGTTTGGATACGGTGTTTTGTGCTTATGTAATGATGGGTTGTGAGATGGTATTTTGGAGTGCATTATATGCAAAAGAAGTTTATAAAGTGATAACAGGAAGTTTACTACAAAATATTTTCAGATGTTGTTGGTTTATCTGCTGATTCTTCTAATAAATGTCAGAGCTTGCATATAGTGTGTAAGGCTGGTGCACTGGTTGTTTGGTATATTCCATGATGCTATGTACGTTTGGATTGGTAAGTATTGTGTAGAGCTTCCAGTATGTAATAGCTATCACTATAAGTAGTTGAGGTATTTAAGAACAAGATATGAAGAGGAAGAAGATGGAGAATAAAACATTGACATTATTTGTCAAGTGGTATCAAATGAATGTTGTTTGTATACAGATCTTGGTGGTATGGATAGTGTTAATACGAGCCATGGTATTGCAAGTGATTCTGAAATATTATCAACACTGACTTCTTCATCTATGTCCACATTTCGATCTGGTGAAACATCCCGTAATATTAGACGTCGTGGTCGTCCTCGATTATGAGATCGCTCTGCTAGTTCAGACATTGAAAATATGCCAATTCAACGACGTTGTTATGGTACGTATTGTTAATTTTTTTTGTGCCAAGTAATGTAAACGTCTTCATGTTTTTAGGTCACATCTGATTGAATCTACGTGTATTGCAGTTGGCCCAAATTCAAATCAATTCCATAGAACTAATTCAATGAATAGTGATGTACCTTTTGTATCACATTCTTTAACTTCGGAGTTTGTTTCAGCACCGCCTTCTATGCACAACCGGAGGTCATCTTGTGCTGGTGTTTACCAACATGAAAACTCATCAAGTATGGATTGTTCATTGATGACTGTTAGTTGTTTGAACGCCTCATCAAAATGATAAATATAACTTTCTCTTACATGATTGTTTTATTTTGTATAGGAGATGTATCATATTGGGATTGTGGAATTACAGAATATGTATGTCCTTATTGCAAAGCGATCTTGTGGTATGGTGAGAGAAGTGTTAAATATCTTGCGCCGTCTAATCCATCTTTCTCTATTTGTTGTGGTAAAGGCAAGGTTGTTTTACCTTTACTTGGGCATGCTCCGCAACCATTGCGACGGCTTTTACGACCGAATGGTGAACCGCGATCTAAGGTGTTTAAAGAGAATATCAAGCTTCTAAATTCAATGTTTTCGTTTACTTCTACTGGCGGTAAAGTCTGTTCGGATGTTAATGATGGAGGTGGTCCCTATACATATGTGTTGAATGGACATAATCATCATAGGATTGGTACTTTGTTACCTCAGCATATTGATGGACGGCCAAGATTTGCACAACTATACATTTATGACACAGAAAATGAGGTTGACAATCGATTAAAAGCAGTTGAGAAGTGTATTCAGTCTTGGAATGATGATGCATGTATTCGAAGTTTAGTTAATGATTTAATTAGAATGCTTAATCGGCACAATCCATTAGTTTAGAGCTTTAGGATGGCCAAAGAAAGATTTACTCACTTTTCGCAGCAACCTGTTAGACTTAGACTGCTTGGTACACGAAGAAGGGATGCGAGACAGTTTAATTTGCCTACGGTCAATGAAGTTGCTGCATTGATTCCGGGTGATGGTAATCCTACAGATTGTCGTGATATTATTGTTGAAGACCGTGGTAGTACAAATGCGAAACGTATTTCTGAACTTCGTCCCAGTTACATGTCATTGCAATATCCATTACTTTTCCCGTATGGAGAAGATGGTTTTAATCTGGGCATTCCTCTAAGTAATATTAGTGCTGAAAGTAAAAGAAAAAATGCTTCATTGAGAGAATACTATTGTTTTCGGTTGATGGTTAGAATGGAAGAAGGTAGAACATTGCATAGTTATGGCCGGTTATTTCTTACATTTGTTGTTGATGCATATACGCAAGTGCTTGAACATGACTTACAATGGTACAAGACTCATCAGACAACAATTCGTTCAGAGTTGTATAATGGGTTGCATGATCGTATATTAGAAGGCGAGACAAACTGTGATTCTATAGGTCGACGTGTTGTGTTTCCAGCGTCCTTCACAGGGGGGCCTAGGCATATGATACAACAATATCAAGATGCGATGGCAATTTGTCGTTGGGCTGGTATTCCGGATCTTTTTATTACCATGACGTGTAACCCAAAATGGCGTGAAATTCAACAGCATTTGCATGAAAACACAGTGGGTCACTTAGTATCTGAAAGACCTGATATTGTTGCACGGGTATTTAAGATCAAACTTGATGAGCTCATGAAAGACATAAGGAAAAAGCATCATTTTGGTGTTCCTAAAGCGGGTAAGTTAAATAAATTTTATTCTCAATGGTTGTATGTTAACATGTGATTAATGTGTTATTATGTTGTGTGTTAAAACATTGTGTTTTCTTTTATTTGTCTTTGCAGTTCTTTACACAATAGAGTTTCAAAAACGTGGTCTGCCACATTGCCACATTCTTGTGTTTCTTAGTCAAGCTGATAAAATTACTTCACCGGATGAAATTGATAGATTTATATCTGCTGAGCTGCCTTCTGAATCGGGTGACCCAATTGGTTTTTTTAATGTTGGTACTCATATGATGCATGGTCCATGTGGTAACCTTAGACCTTCGAGCCCTTGTATGAATGATGGCAAATGTACTAAAGGATTTCCGAAGAGTTATTGTGACGAAACTTTTATTAGAAATGATGGGTGGCCGTCGTATCGACGACGTAATGACTCACGTAAAGTTCGTGTTGGTCGGCAAGATATTATGCTAGATAATCAATATGTTGTTCCTTATAACCGTGCGTTGCTTATAAAGTATGGTTGCCATATCAATGTTGAATGGTGTAACCAAGGAATGTTGGTTAAATATCTTTTCAGCTATATTAACAAAGGTCAAGATCGTGCTACCGCTGTATTGGAAGGTCAAGGTGGGAGAACAACATTTTCATCACTTTTAAATCATGAAAATGAGATTGAGCAGTACATGAACTGTAGGTATATTTCAGCATCAGAAGCGTGTTGGAAGATATTTGAGTTTGACATGCATTATTGTTCAATGGCTGTTGAAAGACTCCCATTTCATGAAGAAGGGTGTAATAGAGTATATTTTAAGGATTGTGAACAAATTTCTGATGTTTTACAACGAACAACAGCTGCAATGTCAAAGTTTACTGAGTGGATGGCTGCAAATGAAAGGCATGAGTTTGGCCGGTCATTGACGTATGCCGAATACCCAACTTTTTTTACATGGCATGAGAAGAAAGAGTGTGGGAGCCCCGTAAAGGTTCGTTTCAAACTATTGGACGTATATATTATGTAAGTCCTACGATGGGTGAAAAGTATTATCTTAGAATGCTATTAAATGTTGTGCGTGGTCCGAGAAGTTTTAAAGAGATTCGAACTGTTGACGGGGTGGAACATCCAACGTATATGTCTGCTTGTAAAGCATTAAGTCTTTTGGGTGATGATGTTGAATGGGTTGATGTTGTACGCCAGGCTTATCATTGGCAATTTGGGGATCGCCTTCGAGAATTGTTTGTTACAATTTTGTTATTTTGTACTGTTAGTGATCCTCGGCAATTTTTTTTTATTGTTGTGAATACCTATCAGAAGACATTGCTCATAAATATCGAACAATTTTGAAAAAAAATTCATTGAATTTCTCAGATGCTGAAATATTGAATTATACTATGAAAGAGATTGAACAAGTGTTGATTCAGAGTGGCAGGTCGTTGACTTCCTTTCCAAACTTACTCCAGATTGACCATACTTCGGAAGATAGATTTATCAACAGGTTGGTTCAATTTGAGAGAATGTATGATGCTAATGAGGAAAGGACACGTTTTATTAAGCAATGCGCTGGGTTGAATAGTCAACAAAAGGAAGTGTTTGATAGTATATATTCTGCTGTTCAGGCAAGAAAAGGAGGCGTATTTTTTGTGTTAGGTAGTGGAGGAACTGGGAAAACGTACTTATGGACGACCCTTATAGCTCGTATTCGATCAAATAATGAGATAGTTTTGACTGTTGCGTCATCTGGTATTGCTTCCTTATTACTACCTGGTGGGCGTACAGCTCATTCTAGGTTTCGCATCCCTATTGAAGTTGATAAGGACTCATGTTGTGCCATTAATGTTGGTTCAGATTTGGCTAGGTTAATCAATTATGCTTCACTTGTTATTTGGGACGAAGCACCTCTACAACATCGCCATGTTTTTGAAGCTATTGATCGAACATTGAGGGATGTGTGTCGAGACTGCGTGGCTGGTGCTGAGCATAAAGTATTTGGTGGAAAGGTTGTGGCGTTTGGTGGTGACTTTCGGCAGATTCTTCCTGCTGTTCAGTTTGGTACACGAAGTGAAATTGTTGCTTCAGCTATTAACAAGTCGCCAAATATATGGAGGTCATGTAAAGTGTTTTCTTTAACAACTAACATGCGTTTACGTGATCCAAGTATTTTTGGTAGGGATCTTATTCAAATGCAGGAATTTAGTAAATGGCTTTTAAACATGGGGACTGGTTGTCTTCCTTCAGTTTATGTGGATGGATCAGATGATGCTACCTGGATTCGTATACCAAGAGATATGTTAATTTCTGTAACTGATAATCATCTTGGGTCCATTGTGTTAAATATGTTCCCTAATATTATGAACAGATTTAATGATGTCGATTACCTGAAGGAACGTTGCATTCTTTGTCCAACTAATGATGAAGTTGACACGATTAACCAACATGTTCTTGAGAAGATACCAGGTGAAATGTATACATTGTATAGTGCTGATGAGATATGTGCGAGTACACAAAATGTTGATGAATTGCGTGCTATGTATGCTCCTGAGTTTCTTAACAGTTTGAAATTTCCTGGACTTCCGAATCATGTACTACATCTCAAGGTTGGTGCACCTATTATTTTGTTGCGTAACCTAAACATGCAACGTGGCTTGTGAAATGGGACGCGGTTGGTTGTAAGTCAGATAAGTCGTCGTCTTCTTGAATGTACGATTATTACATGTCACACCCCCAAATTACCACATAGGGCATGTCCCTAATGGAGGTGCAACGATCCAACAAAGAGCCACCAATCATATCAAACACAAGTAATAATATATTGTAATACTCATTTGAAAGAAATGTATTGTTTGTAAGTTAAACCAAAACCAAAGTATTGAGCGGAAGCATAAATGTATCAGTGTGTAAATGTATCAAAACCAATCAATGTAATTGTTTATCATGACCACAACCACTCCAGCAGCATCAGACGGCAAGTTCCCTAGTTCCTTCAATGATTACCTACAAGCATGTAAACAAGTGTGTCAGACTACGCTGGTGAGTTCAAGGTTTGTGTTTGTTTACCAAGTTGTATTACCAATCATGTGAGTAAAACAGTTTACAAGACGATATGTTGTTTATTGTTATGATGTTTGATGTTTCGATGTTGTTATTACTCGATTACCGAATGGCCATATGATATGTGATTGCCAACCCCAACGCCTCTATCAAAGCATTGGTCATGTTTTAAGGTAATTAGTTCACGCCCGTTCTCCTCGAACGTCGTGAGGGTGCCAAACCTAATAGCGCTATCAACTAATAACCCCCGTTGCCCTACAAGCAACGTGCCGGTAGATATTGTGGTCTTACAATGATAGAAAACTGAGTACGATAACCAACATCCCATTACACATGCATTCCTCCTCGGTACGTTACCCGTTATCCCTTCCCTGGGATCCATGCTTGAGAAAGAGCAATGAACTCACCTTAGGTTTGCTCGGTTAGAAAGTTACTCGTTAAATAAGTTCAATACTCATGACCTAGAAGAGTGTTTGGTAATGATCAGTTTTACAGTTTGTTTACACATAGATCACATCAGTGGTTGTCACGTATGGCCTTATAACAATTAAGCAAGCAATGCACCAAGACTATAATCATGAAATCCCTTAACTTCCTAAAGTCATGTGCATACATATATTCAATAATATACTTCCTGACAATGCATGTGCAAATAACGACAACAGTAGAAGTCAATTCACATGCATACATAATGCAATTCTCATGCAACTCAACACATAAATTTCAATCCCAAACCTCCAGTCCATTAACGTGAGTCCATGCGGCCCAATATCACAACCAATTTAATTACATGACCATACAAGACTCACGAAATCAGTAACATCAATCACGTTTTTATAACATGTACTCAATCACCTTGATCAACAAAGATTACACTACAACCCTATTCGACAAAAGTCCATGCAAGATTCTATGGTGAAAACCCTTGTGACAAAACCCTCCAGTTTCGTCACCCAACCGAGCCGTCGACGTATACCTATGCTAACCCTAATCATCACGTAATGAAACAATATATGTTATGAACCCATCCCTAGACACAATTCAATTTCTCATGCGAACATACTGCAATTATATATACAAGAATTAATCAGCATATAATGACATCTTTGCTAACCGTAATCACGTATAGAACAATCAGAATAGGGTTTAACATAAACATGGGCTCAACTAATCTTGATCACAATCATCATTATCGAACCATTATACAGTCAATAAAATCTGATCGTGACAAACTCATGCGAACTTAATTATTAACCTGCACTGTTGACTATTTACAAGCTAACTACCAGTCCTTAACCATGCATCAAGGTCACCAATCGTTATTACTATACCCCTATTAATCGATCACACATGAATATTATAATGCCATTATTCCCAAAAGATTATCACATGTTACACGACAAATACATACAATCAACACAATCCACAACTAACCAAAACCAATACCATCTAATCATCGACTATATACGATTATGGAAATTGATAGATGAAACCACTAACCAGGGACCTGCTCGACTCAGATGTTATCACGAACTAGAGAGGGGGGGTTTCTTCAGTCGTACGTCCTCTTGAGAGAAGTAGGGTTTGTTATGAATTAATTGTGGGATAAGGGAGAGATTGCGTACGTGATATGTTCAATTCATAAATATAATACCAATCCTATATGTTGAGGGTGGGCCAGTCACGAAAGATGTTGGGCTACAAAGACTGGGCCGACCATTAAGCTTTATATACTGTAATTCGGGTTATGCTAAAGTGTAGATATGTGCGGCCCAAAACGTGTTATTTAACCAAGTCATTCAACATTTAATTTAACAAAGTTATCATTGAACGGAACGTTTTAACACCTTAGAGGGTGATAACAAGAAATAGAGGTCATGAGATAGAGCGTTACTGACCTTGATAGTTCGGGTTGTCACATCATCCCCAACTTGAAAGAAATTTCGTCTCGAAATTTGACAAGTAAGCACAGAGAGATGAAGTGAGGAATCAAGATTGTTGCAGACTTTGCTCAGGTGTGACATCATCCCCAACTTGAAGAGGAATCTCGTCCTGAGATTCACCAGTTTTGCTTGACTCGGCTTTGTCTTTGGGGAAGAGGTGAGGATACTTAAGCTTCATCTGATCCTCGCGCTCCCACGTGAACTCCGGTCCACGTCTTGAGTTCCAACGAACTCTAACGATGGGAATACGACTGTGTTTACGCACTTTGACCTCACGGTCCATGATCTCGATGGGTTCTTCAACAAACTGTAACTTGTCGTCGATTTTTAACTCTTGAAAAGGTACCGCTAATGGGTCGTCAGCATAACACTTCTTTAACTGTGATACATGAAATACGTCGTGAACATTACCCAGCTCAGTAGGTAATTCCAACCTATAAGCCACCTTACCGACACGCTCAAGGACTTTAAACGGCCCAACATAACGTGGATTCAGCTTGCCACGCTTCCCAAAGCGTACAACCCCTTTCCACGGTGAGACTTTCAGCATGACGCGGTCATTCACTTCAAACACTACTTCTTTGCTACGCTCGTCAGCATAGGCCTTCTGGCGGTCACGAGCAGCTGCCATACGTTCCCTGATTTTCACAATCATATCTGAAGTTTCAAGTACCATCTCAGGACCCGTGATCTGACTATCACCCACCTCAGCCCAGCAGAGAGGTGAACGGCACTTCCTCCCGTACAGTGCCTCAAATGGTGTCGCTTTGATACTGGTGTGGTAGCTGTTATTGTAGGAAAACTCTACCAACGGCAAGTGCTTCTCCCATCCTTTCCCAAAATCAATAACACATGCCCGCAGCATGTCCTCTAGTGTCTGAATAGTGCGCTCACTCTGACCATCCGTTTGTGGATGATAAGCTGTGCTCATATCGAGACGTGAGCCGAACATCTTATGCATAGCCTGCCATAACTCCGAAGTAAAACGAGGATCTCGATCAGAAATAATAGAAGTCGGCACCCCGTGCCTAGAAACCACCTCTTTAAGGTACACTGCTGCGAGCTGCGAATACTTATCTGTCTCCTTGATTGCTAGGAAGTGTGCTGACTTTGTGAGACGGTCGACAATCACCCATATAGTATCGTTCCCAACCTGTGTTCTAGGTAATCCCGTAACAAAATCCATAGCGATCTGTTCCCATTTCCACATGGGTATCTCTGGCTGCTGAAGTAGACCCGAAGGTTTCTGGTATTCTGCCTTGACCCTAGCACAGGTCAAACACTTACCCACGTAGGTGGCAATAATAGCTTTCATGTTCGGCCACCAATACAAAACCTTGAGGTCCTGGTACATCTTATCGGACCCTGGATGAATCGAATATCGTGACTTGTGTGCTTCGTCCATCACAAGCTCTCGAAGATTACCAAATGAAGGAACCCATATCCGTTCCATGAAGTAGTAGATATCGTCAGACCGTTGCTCGAACTTCTTCTTGTGTAGACCTCGTAATCCTTCAGCTTCGATATTTTCTTCCTTTAACGCTTCAATCTGAGCTGAACGAATCCGAGCGGGTAAATCAGAGTGAATAGTAAGCTGTAGGGCACGAACGCGCTTCTGTTTTGGTTCCTTGCGACTAAGAGCATCAGCTACAACATTAGCTTTACCCGGATGGTACTTGATAGCACACTCATAATCATTAAAAAGCTCGATCCAACGACGTTGCCGCATATTCAATTCCTTCTGGTCAAAGATATGTTGAAGACTCCTGTGATCTGTATAGATGGTACACTTGGTACCGTACAGGTAATGCCTCCAAATCTTCAACGCGAAGACTACGGCTCCTAACTCCAGGTCGTGTGTCGTATAGTTCTTCTCGTGTACCTTCAACTGTCGAGAAGCATAAGCTATCACCTTGTCTCGCTGCATCAACACACAGCCGAGACCCTGAATAGACGCATCGCAATAAACCACAAAATCCTCAGTACCCTCTGGTAGAGATAAAATCGGCGCGCTGCACAATTTCTGCTTTAAGAGCTGAAAAGCTTCTTCCTGGTTCGATCCCCAAGAATAAACAACTTTCATTTGAGTCAGGGCGGTGAGGGGTTGAGCAATCTTAGAAAAATCCCGAATAAACCGACGATAATATCCCGCAAGACCAAGAAATTGACGCACCTCCGAAGGATTCTTTGGTGCCGCCCAATTGCGAATAGAATCGATCTTGGCAGGATCCACATGAATACCCATTTCGTTAACGATGTGCCCGAGAAAGTGTACTTCCCGAATCCAGAAGTCACACTTAGAAAACTTTGCGTACAACTGCTCCTTCCTCAGGAGCTCCAAAATGAGACGAAGATGGCTCTCGTGGTCTTCCTTGTTCTTGGAGTAGATCAAAATGTCGTCAATGAAAACGATAACGAAGTCGTCAAGGTACGGTTTGCACACGCGGTTCATGAGGTCCATGAAGACCGCTGGTGCGTTGGTCATCCCAAATGGCATAACCAAAAACTCATAGTGGCCATACCGCGTTCGAAAAGCTGTTCGAGGCACATCCTCCTCTCTAACCCGTACCTGATGATATCCCGACCTCAAATCAATCTTGGAATAGAAACTTGACCCTTGCAGCTGGTCAAACAAGTCGTCAATACGTGGCAGAGGATAACGATTCTTGATCGTCACTTTGTTGAGCTCGCGGTAGTCGATGCACATACGAAAAGACCCGTCCTTCTTCTTCACAAATAATACAGGAGCTCCCCAGGGAGATGAACTAGGACGAATGAAACCCATGTCCAGTAACTCTTGAAGTTGATTCGATAATTCTTGCAACTCCCCTGGTGCAAGACGGTATGGAGCACGAGCAATCGGCGCTGGTCCTGGCTGAAGATCAATCTGAAATTCCACCTGACGATGTGGAGGTAAACCAGGGAGCTCTTCAGGAAAAACATCAGGAAACTCTCGAACAACAGGAAGATCTTCGAGTTTCCTCTCATCAGTCTGGGTATCAGTGACAAGGGCTAAAATGGAAGGATAGCCCTTACGCAAACAGCTTAGAGCTTTCATGGCTGAGATAATACCGACTGTAGCACCGCTACGATGACCTTGAACAGATAAAGATTCACTGCTAGCAAGGGGAATACGAACGACTTTCTCCTTGCAGAGAATTTCCGCCTAATTTTTGGATAACCAATCCATTCCAACAACTACATCGAAGCTTCCGAGAGTGACAGGAAGTAGGTCAATGTCGAATACTTGACCCAAGAGATCTAATTTGCAACCCATGAGAACATGTGACGCTTCGATAGTTTTACCATTCGCTATTTCTACTACATGCTTAACAACAAGAGGCGTAGGACTCAATCCTAAACGACTACTGAACCCCGTAGACACATAACTCCAATCGGCACCCGAATCAAATAAAATAGAAGCATAAACACCATTCACAGAGAACGTACCAGTCACCACATTGCCGTCGTTCCGTGCTTCACCAGCTCCAATAGTAAATCCACGCCCACGCGCCACGTTGCCCCCATTGTTCCCATCATTGTTCCCCGCGTTGTTACCACCTGTATTATGTTTCAATTGAGGGCAATCTCGCTTCATATGTCCCTCAGCCCCACACTGATAACACCATTTTCTAAACCCCTGACCCTGCTGAGATTGCTGCCCTTGCTGTCTCTGATTCGGCTGAGTCTGCTGATGCTGCTGCTTTGGCGGAGGAGCCCTACAATCCTTGGCCTCATGGCCTACCTTGTCGCACCTGCGACAAACCCGAGCACACTGCCCATAATGATGAAACCCACATTTGTTGCACTGGGGCTTCTTCCCAACATAAGAACTCTGATTCTGATTAACTGTTGACGACTGGCTAAAGCTGCGAGTACTGCCGGTGTCTGCTTTCTTCTGTGACTGTACTGAATTGGACGCCTTGTCCACATCATTCCACTTACGCTTACCGTCAGTGGCAGGAGTAATAGCTGTAGTAGCGGCAGTAGTAGTAGTAGCAGAAACACGTGGTGGTAGTGAATTACTTTCTACCTCCTGATCAACAATCTTGTGTGTCATTCGAACAATCTGAGTTAAGTTATTGAGGTTTGCAGCAGTAACCAAACCCTTCACTCGTGGAGGTAATCCCTTGATGAATAATTCAATTCTTCGAGACATAGGTCGAGACAAATTCGGACACAAGTCAGCCAACTCATACGACCGCTTCACGTATGCTTCAACTTCAGATCCCACCAGTTTCAGATCGTAATACTCGTTTTCTAGCTTCTGTATCTCATCACGAGGACAGTACTCCTCCCTCATCAATTCCTTAAAGTCGTCCCAAGTAGTAGCGTTCGCCGCCTCGATACCCAACAACTGAACCTGGGCATTCCACCATGTCAGGGCACCATCCTCGAGAGTGCCTGTAGCATATTTCACGCGGTCCCCCACGGGACAGTTGCACATATCGAACACTGACTCAGCTTTCTCGAACCACCTCAGTAGTCCCACAGCCCCTTCCGTCCCGCTGAAGGTCTGTGGCTTACAATCCATAAACATCTTGAACGTACAGGCAGGCTGGTTGTTCGGGTGCACTGGGTGAAAGAAGATACAACACAGGAGTAAGAGTTGTGTACACGATACAGGATTAAAAGTAGTTGGTACAGTTCATACCAGCTTGGTAGGCTGCCAGAGCCTCAGCCACACGTGTGTTTATCAGATTTGTTAACTCAGCCTGAGTCATGTTAATGCTACCACGTCCGTGTCCTCGTCCACTCATGTTTCTATATATGGAAATGAACTAATTTAGGAGTCGAGAACGAGAAAAGTGTTCAGGTTTATCACGTTAGGAACGATTAACTACCATGTTCATACACAAACAGGGAAGAACCCCTCTTACACTCGTTAAGCCTCATTGGGATTTGCATGCACCACGCGTTATTATTATGTGTACACCCATGATAATAAGGCGGTTTGCATGCTCCTCTCGATGCTTCTTAACTTATGTTTGAAGTTTCTCCCACCCACAAAATATGCACTACCAACGAGATTAGGATTTACTAGATGCAAGAGTTATGTTACACTATCAATGTGTCATGACATCTACCATGTCGTGTCGTGCATGCTATAAATATAGATACGTTTACTAAACATGTAATGCATAAACTAACGAGGAACGAACCTTGCAATCTGAAGCTGAGTGTCATGGTCAACGTTTGGATCAATTCGGTTATAGTCTGGTTTTATGAAAACATTTTGAAACCGAGTTCTCTATAACCAGTGGCTCTGATACCAAACTGTCACACCCCCAAATTACCACATAGGGAATGTCCCTAATGGAGGTGCAACGATCCAACAAAGAGCCACCAATCATATCAAACACAAGTAATAATATATTGAAATACTCATTTGAAAGAAATGTATTGTTTGTAAGTTAAACCAAAACCAAAGTATTGAGCGGAAGCATAAATGTATCAGTGTGTAAATGTATCAAAACCAATCAATGTAATTGTTTATCATGACCACAACCACTCCAGCAGCATCAGACGGCAAGTTCCCTAGTTCCTTCAATGATTACCTACAAGCATGTAAACAAGTGTTTCAGACTACGCTGGTGAGTTCAAGGTTTGTGTTTGTTTACCAAGTTGTATTACCAATCATGTGAGTAAAACAGTTTACAAGACGATATGTTGTTTATTGTTATGATGTTTGATGTTTCGATGTTGTTATTACTCGATTACCGAATGGCCATATGATATGTGATTGCCAACCCCAACGCCTCTATCAAAGCATTGGTCATGTTTTAAGGTAATTAGTTCACGCCCGTTCTCCTCGAACGTCGTGAGGGTGCCAAACCTAATAGCGCTATCAACTAATAACCCTCGTTGCCCTACAAGCAACGTGCCGGTAGATATTGTGGTCTTACAATGATAGAAAACTGAGTACGATAACCAACATCCCATTACACATGCATTCCTCCTCGGAACGTTACCCGTTATCCCTTCCTTGGGATCCATGCTTGAGAAAGAGCAATGAACTCACCTTAGGTTTGCTCGGTTAGACAAGTTACTCGTTAAATAAGTTCAATACTCACGACCTAGAAAAGTGTTTGGTAATGATCAGTTTTACAGTTTGTTTACACATAGATCACATCAGTGGTTGTCACGTATGGCACTTATAACAATTAAGCAAGCAATGCACCAAGACTATAATCATGAAATCCCTTAACTTCCTAAAGTCATGTGCATACATATATTCAATAATATACTTCCTGACAATGCATGTGCAAATAACGACAACAGTAGAAGTCAATTCACATGCATACATAATGCAATTCTCATGCAACTCAACACATAAATTTCAATCCCAAACCTCCAGTCCATTAACGTGAGTCCATGCGGCCCAATATCACAACCAATTCAATTACATGACCATACAAGACTCACGAAATCAGTAACATCAATCACGTTTTTATAACATGTACTCAATCACCTTGATCAACAAAGATTACACTACAACCCTATTCGACAAAAGTCCATGCAAGATTCTATGGTGAAAACCCTTGTGACAAAACCCTCCAGTTTCGTCACCCAACCGAGCCGTCGACGTATACCTATGCTAACCCTAATCATCACGTAATGAAACAATATATGTTATGAACCCATCCCTAGACACAATTCAATTTCTCATGCGAACATACTGCAATTATATATACAAGAATTAATCAGCATATAATGACATCTTTGCTAACCGTAATCACGTATAGAATAATCAGAATAGGGTTTAACATAAACATGGGCTCAACTAATCTTGATCACAATCATCATTATCGAACCATTATAAAGTCAATAAAATCTGATCGTGACAAACTCATGCGAACTTAATTATTAACCTGCACTGTTGACTATTTACAAGCTAACTACCAGTCCTTAACCATGCATCAAGGTCACCAATCGTTATTACTATACCCCTATTAATCGATCACACATGAATATTATAATGCCATTATTCCCAAAAGATTATCACATGTTACACGACAAATACATACAATCAACACAATCCACAACTAACCAAAACCAATACCATCTAATCATCGACTATATACGATTATGGAAATTGATAGATGAAACCACTAACCAGGGACCTGCTCGACTCAGATGTTATCACGAACTAGAGAGGGGGGGTTTCTTCAGTCGTACGTCCTCTTGAGAGAAGTAGGGTTTGTTATGAATTAATTGTGGGATAAGGGAGAGATTGCGTACGTGATATGTTCAATTCATAAATATAATACCAATCCTATATGTTGAGGGTGGGCCAGTCACGAAAGATGTTGGGCTACAAAGACTGGGCCGACCATTAAGCTTTATATACTGTAATTCGGGTTATGCTAAAGTGTAGATATGTGCGGCCCAAAACGTGTTATTTAACCAAGTCATTCAACATTTAATTTAACAAAGTTATCATTGAACAGAACGTTTTAACACCTTAGAGGGTGATAACAAGATATAGAGGTCATGAGATAGAGCGTTACTGACCTTGATAGTTCGGGTTGTCACATTACAGGCCCACATGTTTGAGAGAAAGTATTCATTGGTAGAATTGATATGACTCCAAGTAATTCATCTTGGCCTTTTGAATTTAAGCGACGACATTTTCCTATAAAAGTTTGTTTTGCTATGACTATTAACAAAAGTCAAGGCCAAACTTTTAATAATGTTTGTGTTTACTTAGCAAAGCCCGTGTTCTCCCATGGACAGTTATATGTTGCTGCATCTCGTGTAACATCTCGTGCTGGACTAAAGTTCTATGTGGATAATAAAGAAAAATGTCCTAACAATATGACTAAAAATGTTGTGTGCAAGGAAGTTTTTTATAATTTCCCATTATCGCCAGCTGATAGTATTGTGTAATTGGTGTTGTCAAACTAGGTTGTTCAAAGGTAACATGTTTTCTTTGTTGAGTATTATTAGCCTTGTGTTTAGATATATGGGTCTATATGTGTAGTCTTTGTTTATAGTGTTATGGATTATATGTCTGATGTTGATTGCAGTCTGAAATATATTTGCAGCTTAATACTTTATAAAATGAATCGTGCAAGTATTTCGGATTTATGTGCTTATTTTACCAACAACTGGCAAGTTGATGTGTTGGTCTCACGTGCTTGGACATCGTTCAACCCTAAAACAAATCGTATCCTTTCATTTGACATGATTCTATCTGATGCACAAGTAAGTATTTCTTTGTAATGCAATATTGTTTAGTTTTTTATTTTACATTGGTAATTATCTAATCTTAAAATGTATATGTTTTTCAGGGTTCATCTATTCATGCAAAGATTCCATCTAACTTGCTGAGGTTATTTCAGAATGCGTTTAAAGAGGGATGTGTTTACAGGATTCGTAAGTTTGTTGTTCATAAGTATAGTACCATGTATCGTCCATTGCGGTGCGATATTTATATTCAGTTCTTGTATTCAACAAGTATTACTACTTGTCCGACGCATCCGTCTGTCTTCAGACGATATGTGTTTGATTTTCTTCCATTCAATCTGTTAGCCGATCGTGTTAATGATGACAAATATCTTACAGGTATGTGTGCATTTTATTCTGTTAGTTTTTTTTTTCTTCAAGTTTTCTAATGTTATATATATATATATGTGTGTGTGTGTGTGTGTGTGTGTAGATGTTATTGCCGTTCTTAGGGAATGGGGCTCTGTTCAGTATCAATTGGAATCTGTTTCATCTTGCAATCCTGGTGTACGAAACATTGTTATCTCTGACACCAAGTATGTTAGTGTTGTCTATATTAATTCTTTCGTCTATATTGTTTATTTTTACTCTCTCATTCTTAAATATATATAATTCAGTGATATGAAGGTGAATGTTTCATTATGGGGACACTTGGTGAATCAGTTTACCGATGGTTATATTCGAAGAATTGCAAAAAATACAGTTGTTATTATTTTATCATCTTGCAAAGTTCGATCTTACAAGGGTATGGTGTTATGTATAGGATATGTGGCATTGTTAATTGATTATTTATAACTTATGTTTGTATTGAATTAGGTTCTACAAGTTTAATGACAACTGTGGCGACTCAAATTTACTTGAATCTTTCTATACCTGAAGTTGATGCCTACAGGATTATGTAATTATGTGATTTGGCATGTTTTATTAGATGCATTATTATTTTATGTGTTATATACGTTGTATTTTTTGTTTTCAGTGAGTCTCCTCAAATTACTATCAATGAAGACAATGCAGCCACCTTTCAAATTACGAGTATTGCAAACATATACAGTCTTCTTACAGCAGAAGATGTAGCTGAGGTATTGTATTGCTAATACACACAAATAAATTATGTTTTGTTAGTTTTTGACTTTTAATCATTAGTTTTTGACTTTTAATCATGTACAGGGAACAATTTTCAACATTGATGCAAACATAAGTGGTGTGGAAATGCATAGTGATTGGAAATATGTTAAGTGTAACAAATGTCGTAAGAAGGCGTCAATGGTTTACCCTTACTATTTTTGTTGGAACTGTGAAGAAGATGTTGTCAATCCACATCATGTGTAAGTTTTTTTAATATTTTATTTGTTGTTTGTTTTTCGTTTTATTAATCGTTTCCGTTTTGCAGATACAAATTGGAACTTTGTGTTACTAATGGTACCAATGATGAGATGACATGTGTTCTTTTTAATGAAGCTGCAGTATCTCTACTTAAAATAACTGCTGATGAGTTAGTTAACAAGTCTTTGTCAGAGGTTTATTTTACATTTCGTTTTAAAATTATTAGTTGTTGAATGTTTTTGCATGTTTAATATATATTAGTTTGTTCAGTTGTGTTGATAGCTTATTATGTTTTTTGTAGGGTGTTGATGATCCAAATTGGATAGAATCGTATTTGAATGAAAATTTATGTTCTCAAAGGGTTATTTTTGTTATTAAGATCGATGCCTATAATTTAGCGCCTAAATTTTCCAGCCGTTTTACTGTTTCTAAATACCTCGGAGATGATATCAATGTGCTTATACAGCCTAGGTCTATATCTACATCTGTTGACACTGCCAATCCTCCATCAGCTGGTGTTCTTCAAATTGATGAAGAAACTGAAATGTGTGCAAAGATCAAAGATGTTGAATGGGAGATGGCTGATGAAGTGTTTAGCTCATTAGTTGATAATTCTGTTACACCGTCTAAGCAATCATCGGTAATTCTTTATGTATTTTGTTTTTTATTTTCAATATGTATTTGTGGTTTGGTTTTTTGTGAGTTTCAAACTTTTAATTGTTTTCATGTCTATATTAACTTTGTAATATAGGTTACTGTTACTATTATTTTAATATTACTTAATACGCTTAATTAGAGTTAGTTTAATTATTGGTTTGTTTTCTTAGGTTATTGTTGGTAATGGGCGAGATGCTAGCCTTACCCAAATTGTTGAACAGGTAAATGATTTGTTTTATTTGGATTTAAGTGACTTTACCTTAGTAAGTTGGTTTGTTTGATAATAGTAACATTACTTCGGAGATGATATCAATGTGCTTATACACCCTAGGTCTATATCTACATCTGTTGACGCTGCCACTCCTCCATCAGCTAGTGTTCTTCAAATTGATGAAGAAACTGAAATGTGCGCAAAGATCAAAGATGTTGAATAGGAGATGGCTGATGAAGTGTTTAGCTCAGTAGTTGACAATTTTGTTACACCGTCAACGCAGTCATCGGTAACTCTTTATGTATTTTGTTTTTTATTTTCAATGTGTTTTTGTGGTTTGTTTTTTTGTGAGTTTCAAACTTTTAATTATATTCATGACTATATTAACTTTGTAATATAGGTTACTGTTACTGTTACTGTTATTTGATTAATGGTTCGTTTGTTACGTTTAGATTATTGGAGATAACAAGACAGTTGGCAACCATTTGCAATCTGAAGTAGAGGTAAAGTGTATTTTTCTTTTAATTTTATAGTATTAGTTAGCTGGAAATTGATTTTGATGTTTTATATAGGTTATTATTGATACGGAGGTAAATGATTGCCTTACTAAAGCGAGAGTTCAGGTAAATGATTCTTTTATTTGGATGTGTATTATTATGTACTTTAAATGTAATATTGGTTGTGTTGTTATGGCAGGATATTGGTAATGATAAGAAGCATGATGATAGTTTTGGTCAATCTACGATGGAGGTGAATAAATCGGTTTATTTTTATGTTATTATGTTGGTTATTTTTTTTATGTACTTTGAATGTAATATTGGTTGTTTTGTTATGGCAGGATATTGGTAATGATAAGAAGCATGATGACAGTGTTGGTCAATCTGTGATGGAGGTGAATAAATTGTTTTATTTTTATGTTATTACGTTGGTTATTTTTTTAGTGTAACATGTTGGTTTGTTGCATTTAGGGTATTATTGGTACTGAGCAATATGAGGGCTCTGCCAGACAAATCAATAAAGAGGTAACTGGTTTTTTGTATATCATTTTAATAATTTAGAAATTATAGAAGTGTTTCATGGTGTCTATGTTTCATGTAGGGTGCTGTTCAATATGATCAAATGACTGATTCTAACAAAAGTCATATAGGAGTGCAAGATGCTGTCAACAGTATGTCTTATTCAACGGTTGGTGGTTGTATGGTTGTTAAAAAATTGGAGGGAACTACAAGAAGAGACTTAGGAATAATTCGGAGAAGGTGAAACGCGTTAAGAAGTAGTTCGTTTCCGTCGTTGTCTGTTCACATTCCATAAACGGTTTATGCTTATGTTTTTTTTATTTTAATGCAGTTAGTATGTTTGTGTGTTCAAGTAATTTGTTAACTTTATGCTTGTACCTTGTAATGCCGTTTTTGTGGATTTTGAAATCTTTTGTTTTCTTTGTTTTTTTTTTGTATTTACTTTTAAAGCTTTTGACTGGTGTATTTTGTGTGGCTATTATTTGTATTAGGCTGTTATTAATGTTCATAGATGTCAATTTGTGTGTAGATAATAGTTAATTACTTTTGTAATAGAGAAATGTACATTAGATTAATATTTAACAAATATAATATATAACAAAAATGCAGTATTTATGGTAATGTTTCCCAAAACCACATTGTTCTTATTAACACAATGGCAATAACACAATGGTATACGTTAAATACAATTCTTTTGTAATATCAACAGGCATTTGTAAATTAACAAATACGTTGTATCTACTGTCTAATATTTATTGATATTCTACACGTAAAATAATCAACCTAAATATTGTAGAGCAATCTAACACAAGTTATGTAAGAAAATAAATGTTTATTAACTATAGCTGTGTTAATACTTTACAATCAGTTAGTATACATACTTCTATATGTTACTTGATCATGTGTTTTGTAATATGTTACTTTATGTAATACATCTAAATTCTAAGCAAAACAAATAATTTTTTTGGTAAAATAGAGTCATTAGGTAAATTTGTTATAAGACAGTGTCAATATTTAAATAAGTTTATTACATTAAGTAGATATGATACACTTGTAGAAGGTCAAATACATGAGCGATCAAAAAAAAATAAAAGTAATCATGAAACGTTTCTAATAGTTCTTCATTATAGTAACCCTTTCGTTCTTCGTCTTCATGTACTCCGACAAGGTATCCTTGAGTTCTTCTAACGAAACTGCTATGTTTTTCTTTATCTGTAACTGTTTATCCAGATATTGTATAATCTTTATTTGATCTTCGTTCTGTAGCTCATTCGAAATATACTGCAGAACGTTGTAGTTCATGTCAGTTTTGTTTCTCTCTACATCTCCAGTGGCGGTGTTATGCATTCTCTATAGTGTTCGTAAGATTTCTGAATCCTTTTGATCATCTACAAAGTGTGCAGTGGTTATAATTTTCTTAGCCTCTGTTGTGTCTCCGAAATGGTAGTGTGATCTAGGCATGATTGTAGTTGTGTTGAACGTAGAGATGTTTCAAGTTAGTGTTAGGAGATAGGTGATGTGTTATGGGTTAGTTTATTTTATAGGTGGTCAGGGGTAGGGAATTGAATAGGCGGTAAAGCGATTGGATTATTCCGTTCAAAAAAAAAGCGATTGGATTATTATGTTATAATTACAAAGGTTATTAATATTTTTCGTTGATTCATGCGTAATAAAGCGTGTATCAGTTTAAGTTTCCCGTGTTAACTGGATGGGTTTGTGTGTGTAGTAATAATTGTGTGTAAACGTGTGTCTCTTCAGTTATTCGCATCGTTTCCCAAGCAGTTTCTACATTATGTAACCGTTTAGTGTACCCAGATCCAGGTTTATCTAAGTTTACTAACTTTTAAATTGTTTCATAATTTATAAAAAAACCAAACGTGTGTTGCTTGTGTACAAATATGTTATACAATTGTGTTTTTGTCATTGTGTTTTTATGTCATTATTTTTGTGTATGTGTGTGTGTCATATATTACATGTGCAGTTTCACCTTTTAAAAACATCAATCCTTTACAAGTCATTCATTTCACCAAACACTTGACATCTTCAATGAAAAAGGATTCTTTCAAAAGGTCAATCCTGAAACATTTGTCTTCTTGCTGGCTTTCTACCACCTCATCAACAAGTCATGTACCTTGGGGTACTAAAAAGACAGAAAGTTGGGTAGATGTCTTTTAAAAAGGGCTTCTGCAGTTCAGTGACAACAAGTTTGAAAAACTTGTGCCACACTCAAAGAACATAGCATATGCTAGGAGCATGGTTGTCAGGATTTATCATACATAAACAAGTACAGATACCAAGAGTGTGAAAAGCTTACATCAGGGGGATATCAATTCCTAGGCAATAAGCTTAGTGTTTTGACCGTACACATGCAGCAGATGTTTTCTCAACCACTGATTGAAGAATATTATGATGCTGTTGTTGTTGCTGTAAAGTCTAACTGATAGACAATTAGCTGAAATGTATCATCAAAGATTCAATATCTCATTGATTCACCATCAGACATCACTGTTTTTGTTCAAACATCTGTTCTGTTAATACTGTCCACTGCTGAAAGTCAACCCTTCTTCTCTCATTTCCTTGGTAATCACTGTTGTTCAAAATTAGTGTTTTAACCCACTGATGGCTATCCACTGATAGCTTAGAATCACCCACTGTTTCCAGTATAACCGTTTGCGACCACTGATCTTGCTTCATCAGTGGTTTCATAAATCAACTGTCTTCCATTACTCATTCCTTCACCAGGGGTTGGCAGGTGGACTTTTGTAATCGCTGCCATGTCAGCATTCACTTTTTCCCTTTATAAAACCCTGATCAAAACCCCCCAAACAGGGATTTCAATGAGAAACATGTGTTTACGAAAACTATTTTCCCTTAGATTGTGTTTACAAAGTTTGATTCCACTTCCGCTGCATTTAATCTCATTTTACTTTCGTTCATTTGTTCAATTATGACAAACAAACACAATCATAAGAAACTCAGATCCTAACAAAAATAAAAGTAAACGTGAAGTCTCTGTGTTGTGTGTAATCATATATGTTATACAATTGTGTTTTTTGTCATTGTGTTTTTTATTTTGGTACTTTTTAAGTAGTTTGTATGTTATGTATACCATTTTTTTAAGTAGATTTGTGTTACTTATCATAAACGGACTGTACGGATGAAATTATCATGGCAATCTGGATTTAAATATTAAAAAAACCAACGCATTGTACTACAATCATAAAAAAGGGGGATCGAAAAGTAAATGTAAGATATATGTTTTTCGGGTTTTCAATATAAACTGAAACTCTATTGCTGTAACACTTCTGCTTGCTGGAGTTTCGTAACCAATAACCTCGAATTCGTTTTAGACCAGTTGAAAAAACAATCGTCACCTAAGGAAATATGTTCAGCTTGAAGTATATGTTTCCATCCAACAACACCGTACCTATGGTAGAAAAAATATGAAAAATTTTGTTAGTAATATATACACATTGGGTAAAAGAGAAATAACAACTAAGATAATAAATTGATTGACAAACCTTCTTTGACCATCAATGTTGTGTGTACGAAGATTCGTAACCCAAATATTTCCATTAACAACTTTGATCTTTACTTCAGAAAACTAATTTAAACCAGTTAAGTCAGTAATTAACTTGGGAAGGATCTACATTTTGTAAAAACGTTAAAAATATGTAAATGTTATTAAATGAAAAACACTAAAAAGCAAAAAAAAAATTAACATAAAACATGATAGTATAATACCAATTGATGAGTTACTGTCATTGCAAAAAAAGGATAGTTAGGATTGTCACTAACTTGTCGATAACCTTCCACATTGCTAATATGTTCATATTCTGGCTCAATCAAAGGAGTGTTGTTTAACAAAACTTGACGACCATCTTTATTGAATATGATAATATTAATATGATTCACGTCCTTTTTTTGAAAACACAGAATATCCCCAGGATTTAACCTTAGATCTTCAATAAATTTAAACCAATCATCAGCAATACAATAATTTGGCCCAATCTTTCTAATAGGGACTTCCCATTGATGATACTCGGATACATTAAGTATAACTATGTTATCCGGTAAACGATAATCATAATCTTTTGAAATAAAAGTATCTGGTAGAACCTGTAAAAAAATAATTATTACAAATTTATGCGTATTATGTTTTTTTAATAAATCGTAATAACAAAAAATAAAAAATAAAATCTATAAGAAAATTACGTACCGTTGGACTGTGTATAGGATTTTGAATAATTTTACAAAACGATTTTCCAAACTCTTTATTTGGATCATGAGAGAAGAGGTTGAACTTGAAAGTATGATCACCAAGATAGTTGAAAATCACGAAGAAAGATTCATGGCCGAAGTAGTTTAAAACCTCACACCATCCATCCGTAAAGTAGAATACATCTTTTATTAATTTGATAACAACAGACCATGAATGCGTTTCATCAAATTTAAGACTAAGAGTTGAAGATTCTAACTTATTCATCCATATAAATCTACTCATACATATAGGTATAACCTGAAAACCAAAAAACAAAAGGCAAATTTCTTTCGAATAAAGGATAAAACAATAGGAATCATTACTTTAAACAAATAATACGGAAAGGTATGTACCTGTTGAAGGGATAGCGGATCAAGTATAGTTATGATAAAATTCAGACCATGACGATACATGTTAACCCAAACACGAAAAATCAGAAAGAAGACTAACAATCAAATAGTACTTGCAACACATACAATGAAACAAAATATTTCGAGTATGTATTTATAAGAGAAAGTTGCCATATTATACTTAAAAATACGATTTAATCAGAAGTTGTTATTACTATTTATGTAAATTATTATTCAACTGAATATTGGCCAAAAAAAAATTAATGTAAATGTGTACTAAAAATTTAACCGATTTAAAAAATCTTGATAGTTATCTATTTAATAACTACCTACTACTCGTAATCATAGGAGCTCTAATATACGTGTGTTAACTACTGCTTGTGATAATATTTGTTGGACTTTCATCTTCTTAGGAATCACTTTTCATATTTGTTGTATCGATCGTCAAAGTGTTTGTTATTTAACCTACATTGACAATGATTGTGAAGTTTCTTCCGTCTCTGCTGATACTGATGAATATAATCCCAAGACTACCGTCAAAAGTTGTTACACAGTGCAAGGTTGTGTGTAAAGATTGGTTAGTCTATCTTTCAACACCTAAGTTTGCTATGAATCATTGTCGTTTCATGCGCAGATTAGGTGATCATAAGATAATTGCCGTTAACCGATTATTGTGTGATATTCGTTATGTGGATAATGAATCCCCTAAATGTTTCTTAGGTAATAAAGTTCACATTCCCTTCACCGCTCATCCGTGCAATATTTTATTTCTAGCAATTTTGGATGGGATGGTATGTGTTTGCCTAATCAATACGGGTGAATTGGTAGTTTGGAATCCATTAACTCGTGTGTTCAAGATGCTATCAAATTCTAATTCACATGGGTTTTTTTTAATCCGGATGAAGATAGTCTTGGGTTTTGCGTCAGCTCTTCTGGTGATTACAATATTGTGCATATTAAACGGACACATATGATGTTGGCTGTTAACATTTATTCTCTCAGTGAAGGGTCATGGTCAACTCCAATGTTCTCAAACTACAGTCCGTTTAATGTTGACGTCTATAGTTGGTCTGTAGGCACGTTTTGTGCAAATTGTTTGTATTTCGTATTGACCAGGTTGTGGTGTGTGGATAACGCATATGTACTTCGTTTAGATGTTGATAGCAGGGTAATTTCTGATGTTGGATTCCCATATACAATGGATGTGGAAGCTACAGGTCACTTGGTTAGTATTCGAGATCAACTCCATATGTTGGTTAGTATCGGATTCTATAGTGTGAATATGAAATTGTGGAAACTTGAAAATGAAAAGTGGTCAAAAGTATTTTTTTTGTCCACCTGCTATTTCTATGCCATTGATGATTGGGTCGTCTATGCACTATATCAACAGAAATAAGAAGTTCATTGTAGTTCAAGAATGGGGTGATATTACTGATGCAACTGTAGAGGCAGAGGAAATGCATGTTTTTTTGCCTATCCACTTTACTCAAGGTGTGAATGGATCTGTTTATTTTGAAACTACAATTTCACCAAATGTTTAGTTAAGCTATTTTATGTAGTTCTTTTTTTATTCTTCGTTGTTTTGATCAGTTAGTAATTGATGTTTGTGGTTGTTTTTATGTGTGGTATAGTTTGTCACAATGAGATTGAATATTTATGAATTAATGTGCTTATATTATCATGTTAAATATTCATTGAGAGTGTATGATTTTAATATTTGCTTTGTGCGTATTTAATTATGATTACATGTGATTGTGGTTTAAAAACAAAAAGGTCTACAAAAAAAAAACACAATGGGCCCTTGGAGACCAAGCCCTTAGAGCAGCTTGGAAGCCCTTACCATTGTGCAGTTACATAGAATTAGAAATTTCCCACGTTGTAATAGGTGTAGTTAATGATTAGTTTTTAGTTGAATGATTTTTTTAGTATAGTCATTTGTTTTTTGAGTATCATTGTGTTATTGGTTTTTTGTTTTCCATATATTTGATTTTTTTGTAGGTGTCTATTTTTATATATTGTATTGTGTAACTAACTTCCTATTTTTTAGTTGTGGTTCTCATTATTTTTCAATAATCCAACTATTATAAAAAACAATATTTTTATAAAAAGGACAAAATAATATATAAAACCCAATGCCAAAAAAAAAATATACGATGTAATTATTTTCACAATTGTAATAACAAAGTGTTTGACAACTAACAACGTAATTTATAAAAATAAGATTAATTAATAAAAAGTATATTCGTGTATGTGACTGATTAAAAAGTATCTCCATGTATGTGTATATGTTTACCTGTAAATTAGAAACGGTTTCTAATATATATTGTTATTTAATTTTATTTACCCCCTATCGCCCATAGTATGTGAAAACCGTTTACCACCACTACTCGTAGTTATAGGAGTTTTTACTCACCTGTGTCAACTGTTAATTGGGGTAGTTTCTATGTAGGTATTTATTTTTCAAAGGAATCGCTTTTCGTATGTGTTTTTTTCCTCTCTCTATCAACGTCGGTATTTTTAATTAAAGTATAATCGTAAGTGAATATTAATGATCTTCCATCTCTGTTAATATTGATGAAGATTATTCCAAGACTTCCGGCAAAGGAGGTTATACGGTGCAAGGCTGTGTCTAAAGAGTGGTTAGCCTATCTTTCAACTCCTGAGTTTGCTAAGAATAATTGTCGTTTCTTGCGAGTATTAGGTGACCAGAAAATAATTGCTCTTGACAAATCATCGTGTGCGATTCGTTATGTTGATGTTGCATCTCCTAGATGTGTTTTAGGCAATAATATTCACATTCCCTTCGATTGTCATCCATGTAATGTGATCTTTTTAGAAAGTTTAGATGGCATGGTATGTGTTTGCTTATGTAATACTGGTGATTTGGTTGTTTGGAATCCACTAACTCGTGTGTTCAAGATGTTGAGAAATTCTAATTATCAGGGATTTTACAATATTGATGATGATAGTCTTGGGTTTTGTGTTGACTCTGCTGGTGATTACAAAATTGTGCACATTAAACGCACTCATTTCAGGTTGACTGATAACATTTATTCGTTTAGTGAAGGTTCATGGTCAACTCCAAGGTTCTTAATTGATAGTCCATATGATATTGTTGTTTATAGTTGGTCCGTTGGGACGTTTTGTAGGAAAAGTTTGTATTTTGTACTGACCAAATTCTGTTGTATGGGTAACACAACGGTTCTTCGTTTGGATGTTGAGTCGAAGGTAATAGAAAATGTAGGTTACCCAGATATATTGAGTGTGGAATCTATAGGTCAGTTGGTGACTATACGAGATGAACTTCATATGGTGGTTAGTATTGGAATGTGTAGTGTAGATGTTCAATTGTGGCGTCTACAAAATAATACTTGGTCGAAAGTGGTGTCTTTTGTACCCCGTGTGTTTATGCCGTTGATGATAGCGTCATTTGTGCACTACATTGATGGAAATAACAAATTAATTATAGTACATGAATGGGGTGATGTTGCTCAGATAAATGTAAGGGCAAAGAAGATGCATGGTTTTTTTCCTATCATCTTTACACAAGGCATTGTAGGTGCAAGCTATATTGAAACTGTAGTATTATGTTTGTGGTTGTTTTTTTGGTTGTTATTTTTTTGTATATGGAGAATCAATATTCGAAATTAACGTGTTATTTTAATTGTTCTATTATGTTTATAATATGTTTGGTGTGTAATATTTTATGCCAATAAATCTAATCAACGTTTGTTTTTCATCAGTAGTTTTTTAACACTTTGTATACAGCTAACTTTCATATATCTTATCTAAGTTCATCTAATGGTGTTATTAATTTCTACGTTTATCAATTTACAAATAACTAATTCATTTTAAATTGTGCGAATTAGATGTAGGATTTTAATTTAGTATGTATCACAATTTGATGTATGACAATACAAGAATAGTTGTAGTTTCTAATCGCAATCGCATAAAAAAGTCATTATTATCTTAAATATGGAGACACTTATTTATGGAGACACTTATTGATGTTCTTAATAGTTGGATAAGAAGTCATTATGATATTAAAATATGCAGTGTATTTGGATGATGGAAATATTACCAATAAGACTTCTAATGTTGTATACAGGAAAACACAACTAAATTTATAACTAAATATGAACTTCGACTACTGTTTACAAATTATAATTCTAAACAAAATATGTCATCCATGCCCTAATATACTAATAATTGTCATCAAGGTTAGACTACAAACCAACCAAAAAAACACAATAAACTGTACCAACATGTCCAACCAAAAACCATCAAATGATGACCACAAAAGGCATTAGTTTATATACGCAGACATCTGCATCATTAGCAGATAACGTTAACTGTTAAGCTTGGCTGACTGCATCCACATGCGTCAACATGAGGAGGTTTCCTGATTCTACATAGGTTAAATGCATATTGTCACTCGTGCTAATATCATTTTCCTTTATGAAACTTGGCCACCCTTCAATCGCATACCTAAATCCATTTCCGTCCTTCTGTCGCTTAACTATCTTCACAACTGTTTTCCCATCCATGTTTCTGACATTCATCTGATGCACCTTCTTTGTTAGCCTTTCCTTGTTTACAACTTCTACAGGTAATCGATGCATTGATGTTAGAGTTAACAAGTATATTAGCCGTGTTGGATATAATTGTCAGCAGCAACAAATATCAATTGTTAATTTTCGAATAAACATAATTTAGTATCTATTATCTATTATAGTTATTCTATGAAGGTTATAAGTAAAGTTATACTTTATTGTTTAGAAAAAAACAACTGTTTTAAGGTTTTTTATTGCAAACCAAGTTCAATTGTTATGTGTTTAACTGGTAATTCTGTACGTATAAATAGCCTCATGAATGGTGTTGTAAATTGTTCTCATTAAATAACAGAAATGACATACCATTCGATAATTTGCTTTCCTGTTGAATTGATACGCACCACTTTCTTGATCATAATTTTGATGTGCAACACGTTTTTCGTCTTCATTGCTTACCTTCAACGCCATCCGACTTCTTTTCCCGTTTTTGTTAACCTTATCATTTCAAACATGCATTTCCTTTCGATATATATATATATATATATATAGTATATATGTTAATGTATAAGAAATATTTATTGGAATATTTTGTTAACTTATGCTTAACTTACCAAACGATCTCGTGTTTGTCGTCCAGTTGCTGACACGGTAGAATGATCATAAGTTGTACAGCATATCAGTTGTTTAGGTTCTTCAGATGTAGAATCGGATGCAATCTGTTTACCTTTCTTTTTAACCTGTTATTACAGCCCGTAACATTAAAGCAAATTAAACTACAATCGTCAACTAAGTATGTATAATAATATGAACAAATAACTTATCCGTTATTATGTTTCAAAGACTTACATCTTCTTTTGTATGGTTGTTATTTCCTTCACTTACAAAACTCTTTCTTTCAGACTTCAACTTTTCTTTTTCAACACTTTTCTTATTCACTTCATGTTTCTCATCATTCATCTGCATCCAAGATTTTTAAAACTCATTAACATCTGAGGATCAATATATTGTATTGTAAAAATATGTAAACTCATTACCCCAGTAATCAATTGGTTGATTGAGTCTTCTTGATCAGTGAAGATCTGTTATACGATAACATCCGTAAAAATAAGTCGTATTGACTAGCAAACCATTTTAACTTACTTTAAATTACTTACAGAGTTGAAGTGTTCATAGTATGTGTGTTTAGGTATTTCAACAACTGAGTTGTCTTTAGTTGTCTCCTTCTTTCTAAAAACAACCTCAACTCTGCTACGATAAAGTGTCAAGTCAAACGATTCGTTGTCTATTTTCATCAACATCAGTATATCACCGTCTTCTATGTCAATATATTCAAACATCTCCGGACACCCTTTAGCAAAAACGTAGCATGCATTTATTTTTTCGGTCTCAACTTTCCAACACTGACCTGCTGCGTATATGTTATAAGAATCTTTTACTGGCCAGTAACAGTAAAATTTGTTCACATAAGCTTCTGGAATGACCTGAAAAGTTGTGTAATATTTTATAAACATATATTCATTTATTCCATTTGTTGACAAGTATAACAAAAAACAAATTCCTACTAACATATAACTATACTTACTATGATCTTTAAATCTCCGTAATGGTTGACTGTCAAGAACGATTCATCACAAACGTTTTCTATGAAACCATGTATTTGTAGACATTTTTCTTTGATTATCCTCAAAACTAATAAGGTGTTCTTTGTCAATTTAAGACCTTTTACAATACTTATTGTGACACCTGTGTCACTGTGACCATCAAACAAATACCAAACCAATGAAATATTGTATTTCATACTTGGGATTTGTATAAATATGTGTATCTTTTGCACATGTCAATTCTTGTTCAATTTCGGGCTTTAAATCGCTTTCTGGAAGGTTATACGCGATCTGATGCGTAAATATAACCAGTTTAATGCAACAAACACTCCGGAATAGTGACATAGGCTTAACATACCTTAAAATATCTTTACATAACTTAGAAATAAGTGTTGGAAGGTTTGGTATGACTAAATCAAATTTAATCGCTTACAGGGACTTAATTCGACAAACTGTGAAAGTATGACGATTCGTACTGGAACAGACATTCCGGAACATGACCATAAGTTAAACATACCATAAATATCCTTTACATAGCTTAGAAATAGGCTTTGAGGTGTTCGGTGTGCTAAAATAAACTTTTGGGTCATTCAGGGACTAAAAGCGTCAAAAAGTGCACAAGTTTGCATTTTCGCGCATAACTTACGTTCTGAATACATCCGGACATCCAAAAATTTATGTAAGCACTAAAATATTTTATTTTAGTGTTTGGCATAAGAAAAATCCATTCGTCGCGCAATTTGGACCGTATTTGCGTCCGTTACGATTTCCGTCGTAATTAACCGAACAACGCAACCGTACGGCCAAACGAACCGACATCCGAGATATTTTTGAGCACATTTTAAGTTCCCTATACTTTAACTTCATTTTAGTGCTTTGAAATGGGGTTAACGGGGCTTAAACGTGTCAAAAATGCATCAAATAGCAAGTTTGGATGCACAGGGGCCTGTTCTGCCAAATATGAAAGTATCAGACCTGCAAGGTCCTTACGGACCGTATGGTTCTGGGCCTTACGGTCCATAAGCAGGTCCCAGATCAGCAAAACTTGTTTTACAGCCTGTTAACAGCTGTTAAACACTCATAATCCCCTTGCACATGGTTTTGGGCAATACTAGGGGCTCAAATGGTTTTATAAAACCATGGGCTTGAGGTGTATGGATGAGATTGAAGCACGGTTTTTGAGGAACGATCCTAACGGTCCTAGAATTCCTATAAATACCCCTCACCCCCCATTGCAAAACCCACTTGATTTCTGAAATTTTCTCTCAGTTGATGTGTGAGAAACACTTCATACCTGAGAAATACTTGGAAATCAAACTTGCAGGGACCCTCTGTAAGTATTCTTTGGTTCTTTCATTCTTTTAGCGTTAAAATCAAACTTTGTTTGACTTTCTGCATTGGCCGGTTTATGGTCAATGCGAAGTTCGTTTGAACTTCATAACGTGAGCGTAATCACGATGGTTATAGTCCCTAGTGACTATACCTACTGATTACCACATTATCTAGGATTAGTGGCGAGTCGTAGTTTCGGCCAAAATGCGCATTCCTGCGTATTTTGTAACCAAACTACTTTAGGTATCAAAACCGTTTGTTTTGATACCAAACATGTTTTCTAAATTAGTTAAACATGTTTCGACATGTTTAACTCGTCACTTTTAGATTTGTGCTTGTCTAGGGTCGTAAGGGTAAGCGATCTAAACAATCGCTTATACTTTCGAACCCGACCTGTTTGGTCGATCATTAGGATCCGACCAAACACTTTAGGTGACCATAGTTGTATAGGGAATAACCTTCCGAGGTTATACCTTATGGTCACGACGTTTAGTTAGTTGTATGATGGGTAGTTTATATGCCTTAGGTTTTTTTTTTTTTACCAAAATGCCCTTTTTACGCCAAAATTTACTTTAAAGTATATGTAACATAATTTTCGATATCTAAACTGATGTGGCAACAATATTAGACATGTTAAGGCATATTTTACTTATCATAGGGCTAGTTAGGCGTTCTGAGCGCGTTTTACGTGAACGGCGCGTTAAAGTAGCATAAGCTACCTAAACGGGTCGTAACGGGTCAGAAGCACTCAGGTTAGGTTTCGTTTTAGAATGTAGGCTTTGTTGAACCATACTACATGAGTTCTAATGCTCATTTGGTTTACGAAACCACATTTTATCCGATCCTCCGATTTAGGTCTGTTTATTAACATAGTTACCTATATTAGGTGCCATTTGATTCTGTGATCTTCTAGCATTGCTTGGTGGTTATCTAAAGACTACTAAGCAATCTCAAGTGAGTACATAGACCCCCTCTTTTACTGTTTTCAAACTATTTTGGGGTGAAACACATGTGCCTACTTGTTACTTTCATGCTTTCCTGTTTTCACATCATATACTTGCTATGTTCATTAGTACATTTATAGTACATGATTTACATAACATTGTTTCGCTATGTATGTTTACTTAGCATACTTAGTACATTTTTTTACTTTACATTTCTGCTATGTATGTTGACTGAGCATGCTAGCACATTGATTTACACTACATTAGTTGCATATGTTTACTCAACATATGGACACATTGTTTTACATTGCATTTTGTTGCATATGCTCATCCAGCATATGAACACATTATATTACATTTTGAACCGTTTGTAACTATTGGACTATGTGAACCGTTGTAACTATTTGACTATGTGAACCGTTGTAACTATTTGACTATGTGAACCGTTGTAACCATTTGATTATATGAACCGTTTGTAACTGTTGAACCGTGTGAACCGTATTTGACCATACATAAATATTTCTACAATTGTTAAACATTACATTTTGGTGATTGTTTTGGGTAAGTGATTTAAGTAACGAGGCGACGTGTAATACGATAAAAACATGGTGGATACGCCGCTGGTACTTCCTATATATAAGTGCTTTTATGGTATTACATATCGTAGCGTTATTTTAACCATTTCAGTTTAGACATATTACATATACAATACAATCTTCACATAAACATCGTTTACAAATAACTTAACTTATACAAACTCATTTTACATGATCATTTACTTAATCATACATTATTCTTTTATACATATATACCATTTGGTTTATTTATCACTTTTCAAATGATTTATGAACGGAAACATTCAACAAGATTCATGGCTACTTTTTATTAAATAGTTTCTCTAAACGCAAGTCATGAATCCTATTTTTACAAAACCTATGTATCTCACAGGATAGTCTTGGGTTTTGCGTCATCTCTTCTGGTGATTACAATATTGTGCATATTAAACGGACACATATGATGTTGGCTGTTAACATTTATTCTCTCAGTGAAGGGTCATGGTCAACTCCAATGTTCTCAAACTACAGTTCGTTTAATGTTGACGTCTATAGTTGGTCTGTAGGCACGTTTTGTGCAAATTGTTTGTATTTCGTATTGACCAGGTTGTGGTGTGTGGATAACGCATGTGTACTTCGTTTAGATGTTGATAGCAGGGTAATTTCTGATGTTGGATTCCCATATACAATGGATGTGGAAGCTACAGGTCACTTGGTTAGTATTCGAGATCAACTCCATATGTTGGTTAGTATCGGATTCTATAGTGTGAATATGAAATTGTGGAAACTTGAAAATGAAAAGTGGTCAAAAGTATTTTTTTTTGTCCACCTGCTATTTCTATGCCATTGATGATTGGGTCGTCTATGCACTATATCAACAGAAATAAGAAGTTCATTGTAGTTCAAGAATGGGGTGATATTACTGATGCAACTGTAGAGGCAGAGGAAATGCATGTTTTTTTGCCTATCATCTTTACTCAAGGTGTGAATGGATCTATTTATTTTGAAACTACAATTTCACCAAATGTTTAGTTATGCTATTTTATGTAGTTCTTTTTTTGTTCTTCGTTGTTTTGATCAGTTAGTAATTGATGTTTGTGGTTGTTTTTATGTGTGGTATAGTTTGTCACAATGAGATTGAATATTTATGAATTAATGTGCTTATATTATCATGTTAAATATTCATTGAGAGTGTATGATTTTAATATTTGCTTTGTGCGTATTTAATTATGATTACATGTGATTGTGGTTTAAAAACAAAAAGGTCTACAAAAAAAAACACAATGGGCCCTTGGAGACCAAGCCCTTAGAGCAGCTTGGAAGCCCTTACCATTGTGCAGTTACATAGAATTAGAAATTTCCCACGTTGTAATAGGTGCAGTTAATGATTAGTTTTTAGTTGAATGATTTTTTTAGTATAGTCATTTGTTTTTTGAGTATCATTGTGTTATTGGTTTTTTGTTTTCCATATATTTGATTTTTTTGTAGGTGTCTATTTTTATATATTGTATTGTGTAACTAACTTCCTATTTTTTAGTTGTGCTTCTCATTATTTTTCAATAATCCAATTATTATAAAAAACAATATTTTTATAAAAAGGACAAAATAATATATAAAACCCAATGCCAAAAAAATATACGATGTAATTATTTTCACAATTGTAATAACACAGTGTTTGACAACTAACAAAGTAATTTATAAAAATAAGATTAATTAATAAAAAGTATATTCGTGTATGTGACTGATTAAAAAGTATCTCCATGTATGTGTATATGTTTACCTGTAAATTAGAAACGGTTTCTAATATATATTGTTATTTAATTTTATTTACCCCCTATCGCCCATAGTATGTGAAAACCGTTTACCACCACTACTCGTAGTTATAGGAGTTTTTACTCACCTGTGTCAACTGTTAATTGGGGTAGTTTCTATGTAGGTATTTATTTTTCAAAGGAATCGCTTTTCGTATGTGTTTTTTTCCTCTCTCTATCAACGTCGGTATTTTTAATTAAAGTATAATCGTAAGTGAATATGAATGATCTTCCATCTCTGTTAATATTGATGAAGATTATTCCAAGACTTCCGGCAAAGGAGGTTATACGGTGCAAGGCTGTGTCTAAAGAGTGGTTAGCCTATCTTTCAACTCCTGAGTTTGCTAAGAATAATTGTCGTTTCTTGCGAGTATTAGGTGACCAGAAAATAATTGCTCTTGACAAATCATCGTGTGCGATTCGTTATGTTGATGTTGCATCTCCTAGATGTGTTTTAGGCAATAATATTCACATTCCCTTCGATTGTCATCCATGTAATGTGATCTTTTTAGAAAGTTTAGATGGCATGGTATGTGTTTGCTTATGTAATACTGGTGATTTGGTTGTTTGGAATCCACTAACTCGTGTGTTCAAGATGTTGAGAAATTCTAATTATCAGGGATTTTACAATATGGATGATGATAGTCTTGGGTTTTGTGTTGACTCTGCTGGTGATTACAAAATTGTGCACATTAAACGCACTCATTTCAGGTTGACTGATAACATTTATTCGTTTAGTGAAGGTTCATGGTCAACTCCAAGGTTCTTAATTGATAGTCCATATGATATTGTTGTTTATAGTTGGTCCGTTGGGACGTTTTGTAGGAAAAGTTTGTATTTTGTACTGACCAAATTCTGTTGTATGGGTAACACAACGGTTCTTCGTTTGGATGTTGAGTCGAAGGTAATAGAAAATGTAGGTTACCCAGATACATTGAGTGTGGAATCTATAGGTCAGTTGGTGACTATACGAGATGAACTTCATATGGTGGTTAGTATTGGAATGTGTAGTGTAGATGTTCAATTGTGGCGTCTACAAAATAATACTTGGTCGAAAGTGGTGTCTTTTGTACCCCGTGTGTTTATGCCGTTGATGATAGCGTCATTTGTGCACTACATTGATGGAAATAACAAATTAATTATAGTACATGAATGGGGTGATGTTGCTCAGATAAATGTAAGGGCAAAGAAGATGCATGGTTTTTTTCCTATCATCTTTACACAAGGCATTGTAGGTGCAAGCTATATTGAAACTGTAGTTTCACCACATGTTTAGTTATGGTTTTGTATTTAGTTGTTTGTTGTTATCATTGTGTTATATACATAGTATTATGTTTGTGGTTGTTTTTTTGGTTGGTATTTTTTTTGTATATGGAGAATCGATATTCGAAATTAACGTGTTATTTTAATTGTTCTATTATGTTTATAATATGTTTGGTGTGTAATATTTTATGCCAACAAATATAATCAACGTTTGTTTTTCATCAGTAATTTTTTTAACACTTTGTATACATCTAACTTTCATATATCTTATCTAAGTTCATCTAATGGTGTTATTAATTTCTACGTTTATCAATTTACAAATAACTAATTCATTTTAAATTGTGCGAATTAGATGTAGGATTTTAATTTAGTATGTATCACAATTTGATGTATGACAATACAAGAATAGTTGTCGTTTCTAATCGCAATCGCATAAAAAAGTCATTATTATCTTAAATATGGAGACACTTATTTATGGAGACACTTATTGATGTTCTTAATAGTTGGATAAGAAGTCATTATGATATTAAAATATGCAGTGTATTTGGATGATGGAAATATTACCAATAAGACTTCTAATGTTGTATACAGGAAAACACAACTAAATTTATAACTAAATATGAACTTCGACTACATGTTTACAAATTATAATTCTAAACAAAATATGTCATCCATGCCCTAATATACTAATAATTGTCATCAAGGTTAGACTACAAACCAACCAAAAAAACACAATAAACTGTACCAACATGTCCAACCAAAAACCATCAAATGATGACCACAAAAGGCATTAGTTGCTGACAGTTGGTAGAATGATCTCGTGTTTGTCGTCCAGTTGCTGACACGGTAGAATGATCATAAGTTGTACAGCATATCAGTTGTTTAGGTTCTTCAGATGTAGAATCGGATGCAATCTGTTTACCTTTCTTTTTAACCTGTTATTACAGCCCGTAACATTAAAGCAAATTAAACTACAATCGTCAACTAAGTATGTATAATAATATGAACAAATAACTTATCCGTTATTATGTTTCAAAGACTTACATCTTCTTTTGTATGGTTGTTATTTCCTTCACTTACAAAACTCTTTCTTTCAGACTTCAACTTTTCTTTTTCAACACTTTTCTTATTCACTTCATGTTTCTCATCATTCATCTGCATCCAAGATTTTTAAAACTCATTAACATCTGAGGATCAATATATTGTATTGTAAAAATATGTAAACTCATTACCCCAGTAATCAATTGGTTGATTGAGTCTTCTTGATCAGTGAAGATCTGTTATACGATAACATCCGTAAAAATAAGTCGTATTGACTAGCAAACCATTTTAACTTACTTTAAATTACTTACAGAGTTGAAGTGTTCATAGTATGTGTGTTTAGGTATTTCAACAACTGAGTTGTCTTTAGTTGTCTCCTTCTTTCTAAAAACAACCTCAACTCTGCTACGATAAAGTGTCAAGTCAAACGATTCGTTGTCTATTTTCATCAACATCAGTATATCACCGTCTTCTATGTCAATATATTCAAACATCTCCGGACACCCTTTAGCAAAAACGTAGCATGCATTTATTTTTTCGGTCTCAACTTTCCAACACTGACCTGCTGCGTATATGTTATAAGAATCTTTTACTGGCCAGTAACAGTAAAATTTGTTCACATAAGCTTCTGGAATGACCTGAAAAGTTGTGTAATATTTTATAAACATATATTCATTTATTCCATTTGTTGACAAGTATAACAAAAAACAAATTCCTACTAACATATAACTATACTTACTATGATCTTTAAATCTCCGTAATGGTTGACTGTCAAGAACGATTCATCACAAACGTTTTCTATGAAACCATGTATTTGTAGACATTTTTCTTTGATTATCCTCAAAACCAATAAGGTGTTCTTTGTCAATTTAAGACCTTTTACAATACTTATTGTGACACCTGTGTCACTGTGACCATCAAACAAATACCAAACCAATGAAATATTGTATTTCATACTTGGGATTTGTATAAATATGTGTATCTTTTGCACATGTCAATTCTTGTTCAATTTCGGGCTTTAAATCGCTTTCTGGAAGGTTATACGCGATCTGATGCGTAAATATAACCAGTTTAATGCAACAAACACTCCGGAATAGTGACATAGGCTTAACATACCTTAAAATATCTTTACATAACTTAGAAATAAGTGTTGGAAGGTTTGGTATGACTAAATCAAATTTAATCGCTTACAGGGACTTAATTCGACAAACTGTGAAAGTATGACGATTCGTACTGGAACAGACATTCCGGAACATGACCATAAGTTAAACATACCATAAATATCCTTTACATAGCTTAGAAATAGGCTTTGAGGTGTTCGGTGTGCTAAAATAAACTTTTGGGTCATTCAGGGACTAAAAGCGTCAAAAAGTGCACAAGTTTGCATTTTCGCGCATAACTTACGTTCTGAATACATCCGGACATCCAAAAATTTATGTAAGCACTAAAATATTTTATTTTAGTGTTTGGCATAAGAAAAATCCATTCGTCGCGCAATTTGGACCGTATTTGCGTCCGTTACGATTTCCGTCGTAATTAACCGAACAACGCAACCGTACGGCCAAACGAACCGACATCCGAGATATTTTTTAGCACATTTTAAGTTCCCTATACTTTAACTTCATTTTAGTGCTTTGAAATGGGGTTAACGGGGCTTAAACGTGTCAAAAATGCATCAAATAGCAAGTTTGGATGCACAGGGGCCTGTTCTGCCAAATATGAAAGTATCAGACCTGCAAGGTCCTTACGGACCGTATGGTTCTGGGCCTTACGGTCCGTAAGCAGGTCCCAGATCAGCAAAACTTGTTTTACAGCCTGTTAACAGCTGTTAAACACTCATAATCCCCTTGCACATGGTTTTGGGCAATACTAGGGGCTCAAATGGTTTTATAAAACCATGGGCTTGAGGTGTATGGATGAGATTGAAGCACGGTTTTTGAGGAACGATCCTAACGGTCCTAGAATTCCTATAAATACCCCTCACCCCCCATTGCAAAACCCACTTGATTTCTGAAATTTTCTCTCAGTTGATGTGTGAGAAACACTTCATACCTGAGAAATACTTGGAAATCAAACTTGCAGGGACCCTCTGTAAGTATTCTTTGGTTCTTTCATTCTTTTAGCGTTAAAATCAAACTTTGTTTGACTTTCTGCATTGGCCGGTTTATGGTCAATGCGAAGTTCGTTTGAACTTCATAACGTGAGCGTAATCACGATGGTTATAGTCCCTAGTGACTATACCTACTGATTACCACATTATCTAGGATTAGTGGCGAGTCGTAGTTTCGGCCAAAATGCGCATTCCTGCGTATTTTGTAACCAAACTACTTTAGGTATCAAAACCGTTTGTTTTGATACCAAACATGTTTTCTAACTTAGTTAAACATGTTTAACTTGTCACTTTTAGATTTGTGCTTTTCTAGGGTCGTAAGGGTAAGCGATCTAAACAATCGCTTATACTTTCGAACCCGACCCGTTTGGTCGATCATTAGGATCCGACCAAACACTTTAGGTGACCATAGTTGTATAGGGAATAACCTTCCGAGGTTATACCTTATGGTCACGACGTTTAGTTAGTTGTATGATAGGTAGTTTATATGCCTTAGGTTTTTTTTTACCAAAATGCCATTTTTACGCCAAAATTTACTTTAAAGTATATGTAACATAATTTTCGATATCTAAACTGATGTGGCAACAATATTAGACATGTTAAGGCATATTTTACTTATCATAGGGCTAGTTAGGCGTTCTGAGCGCGTTTTACGTGAACGGCGCGTTAAAGTAGCATAAGCTACCTAAACGGGTCGTAACGGGTCAGCACTTAGGTTAGGTTTCGTTTTAGAATGTAGGCTTTGTTGAACCATACTACATGAGTTCTAATGCTCATTTGGTTTACGAAACCACATTTTATCCGATCCTCCGATTTAGGTCCGTTTATTAACATAGTTACCTATATTAGGTGCCGTTTGATTCTGTGATCTTCTAGCATTGCTTGGTGGTTATCTAAAGACTATTAAGCAATCTCAAGTGAGTACATAGACCCCTCTTTTACTGTTTTCAAACTGTTTTGGGCTGAAACACGTGTGCCTACTTGTTACTTTCATGTTTTCCTGTTTTCACATCATATACTTGCTATGTTCATTATTACATTTATAGTACATGATTTACATAACAATGTTTCGCTATATATGTTTACTTAGCATACTTAGTACATTGTTTTACTTTACATTTCTGCTATGTATGTTGACTGAGCATGCTAGCACATTGATTTACACTACATTAGTTGCATATGTTTACTCAACATATGGACACATTGTTTTACATTGCATTTTGTTGCATATTCTCATCCAGCATATGAACACATTATATTACATTTTGAACCGTTTGTAACTATTGGACTATGTGAACCGTTGTAACTATTTGACTATGTGAACCGTTGTAACTATTTGACTTTGTGAACCGTTGTAACCATTTGATTATATGAACCGTTTGTAAATGTTGAACCGTGTGAACCGTATTTGACCGTACATAAATATTTCTACAATTGTTAAACATTACATTTTGGTGATTGTTTTGGGTAAGTGATTTAAGTAACGAGGCGACGTGTAATACGATAAAAACATGGTGGATACGCCGCTGGTACTTCCTATATATAAGTGCTTTTATGGTATTACATATCGTAGCGTTATTTTAACCATTTCAGTTTAGACATATTACATATACAATACAATCTTCACATAAACATCGTTTACAAATAACTTAACTTATACAAACTCATTTTACATGATCATTCACTTAACCATACATTATTCTTTTATACATATATACCATTTGGTTTATTTATCACTTTTCAAATGATTTATGAACGGAAACATTCAACAAGATTCATGGCTACTTTTTATTAAATAGTTTCTCTAAACGCAAGTCATGAATCCTATTTTTACAAAACCTATGTATCTCACAGGCATTTTTATGCTGACGTACCTATTTTCACATGTGTTTTCAGGAGCTGTTACATAGGATGATCGAGACACACTTAGGCGGACCTGTGCCTTAGTGACTTAAAACGAAGCAAGAACTAGTTAAATTATGTTATGTACTCTTTGTTTCTTGTTTAAGACAATGTAACTCTCTTGATTGATAAATAAAACGTAACTTTAATTTCCATGGTTCTGAAACAATTAATTTTGTTACAACACTCCACGACGTTTCCGCCACGTTTCGTTGTTTTACGTGGTCGGGGTGTGACAGAAAAGTTGGTATCAGAGCCAATGGTTATAGGGAATTAGGTTATTAGTAATGCTTTGACCTAGACTATAACCTTCCTAGGACCCTAACGCGAGTTTACTTGCGTTTAGTCATAAAACAATACCGTTGCCTATCTTTAGGCAGCAACCACAACGAGAACATCAATTCCGAAACCGCTTTGAAAATTAATCATCTGTTTTTGGATGATTGATTACTAGGTTTTAAACCCTCTGTTGTAAGGTTTTGAACCCTCTGTTATAAGGTTTTGAACCCCTCTGAGTTTTCAAAATCTCGTCAAAAGTTTTGGGTCCTAAATAGTGTGAACACGTGCAAACTGGAAGAGTGAATGCCTGTACCCTGGGTTTTCTGTCTAAGGCTAGAGTGTTCGTACAAATCCACATAATCGGACCAGTCACACTTACCTTGGAACTCTTGGGGTGAGTGTTCACTTATAGGCGAGCATGTCTTCGCGATACATTATTTTTGACCCATTTACTTTGATCAGTCACAATGTGTCGTTTGTTTGCCTTGTGGTAACAAACAAATGACCACCATCTTTGCTTTTGTCAAATTTTTGTATCACCCCATCCTTTCCATCTAATCATCTCGCTTGTTTCCTTTCATGTTTCCCTCCTTTTAGAATGCCTCCTCGACGCGACAATCAGATAGCGAATGCCGAACTGGCAGAAATCATCGTGCAGCAAATGGCTGCTGCCTTCCCAAATCTTATTGCTCAACTAAACCAAGCCAACAACAACAATAAGGCTCCATGCAATTTCAAGAGTTTCAATTCGGCTAAGCCACTCAAGTTTAGTGGTTCTGAAGGAGCAACTGGGCTCCTACAATGGTTCGAGAGCACTGAGAGTACATTTCGTCACGTTCAGTGTCCTGGTAATCGCAAGGTCGAGTTTGCTTCCAGTGTGTTTCAGAAGAGGGCTCTTACATGGTGGAACGGGGTGATGAGAGACCGTGGTGCTGAGGTTGCTTTAGCACAGACTTGGGCCGAGCTTAGGGCTCTTATGATGAAGGAATTATGTCCTCGTCATGAGCTGAGGGCTTTAGAAAGGGAATTTGATGATCTTAAGCAAGATAGCGGTGAGCATCGAGCCTACACGGACCGTTATGAGGAGTTAAGTTTGTTATGCCCAAACATGGTCACACCTTTGGATAAGGCAATCGAAAAGTACATTGATGGCCTCCCTAACTCAGTACAAGACATTATAACTGGTAGCAACCCTAATACAGTTAGACAGGCCATCGAGCTATCTGCAACCTTGACTGAATCTCAGATCAGGAAAGGTAGACTTTTTCGAAAGAGTGACAAGAAACCAATCGAGGAATCAAAGACCATGGATGAACAGACTGGATCCCCTAAGAAGTCAAAGAAGCGAAAGGCTTCTCAAAACTTCGCCGTGGTCGCTCACAATGGTCAAGCCGTCCCCAACCAACCAGCTCAACCCCCTGCTAGGAAGCCCTACAACGGAACTGCACCCTTGTGCAACCAATGTAGCCTACATCATCATGCTGGTGTTAAGTGCCGCACATGCCAAGTTTGTGGACTTATAGGTCATACAGCGAGGGTTTGCCCAACTGCAGCTACACCCAACCAAGTTAACAACAATCCTGCTCAAGGTCGTTTTCCACAAGGTTCTTGCTTCAACTGTGGCGAGATGGGCCATTTCCGAAGAAACTGCCCAAAGCTTGCTAATGCGAATCCAGTGCAGGGATGAGCATCTGGCCGAATGGAAGACAACGCTGTTTAGAAATAATCACGTCTTATGTATTATTTTCTTTTGTTGTCAAGGTCCATGAAACAGTTGTTATCGTTGTTTATGAGTAAAGCTTTTATTTTACATTGCAATATACAAATATTAATGTGGTTGCATGTGTAAACAACATATCCCCTACAATACCGACAATCAAGGAACCGTATCCCTTGAAGAACAGACTACCCCCAAAATTCTTCCACTTTATGATCTCTTGCGTTTTTCACGAAGAACCTAAGTACACATTTCTTCTAAAGAAACAAAGTACAAGGCGCAAGTTACAACACTGGACGAATACCCAATATACCCCTATAAATCCTTGATAGGGTACCTAAGGGTATTTCCGTAAGTCCTTAATTATTGTGTACCTTAATTCGAATGTGGTGATTCCTTGTAATCAAAAATCAAAATTTTAGAAGATCATCCTATCTTTTCAGATAGATGCTTGAGGACGTTGAAGTCCATCAACTGGGTTCCTGGTATGCCTTGAATACCCATGTTCAAGTCAACGCCAAGTTAATAACAACCAATAACAAGATAATATCAATTAATAACCAAGAAAACAATTATGTGATTATGTGCTTATGTGTTCCCTTTTATGTTTTTATGTGATCCAAATTATGTTATCCAAATCCTCGTAGAATCTTCCATATCTTCGTATAAGGGATTCATAGTAGGATACCCAAAGGTACTACCTAAAATCCTTAATGGACTTCTACGTTGCAATTAAGTCCCTTGGATTATAAAGTACTACTCCATAATTAGACCCCCTTTGAGTGGTCTAGTTAAACAGATTGATCCAAAAATCTGGTTAGGAATATCATGTGATGATATAGCTGAAAGGACTCCTTAGTGGTCTAATTAAAAAGATCATCTGTCGGTCTAATTAAAAGGACCCTACGGTAGTCACCCTCATCACAAGTTTGATTTTCTTCCCCTAAACATTACAAAACAAACTGTGCGGACTGTGCAAGGAATTACGTAATTATGGATGCATACATAATTATGGAATTTAGTGCACAGAAATCACAGCAAGTTCTGTCATGTATCTAGAGTTTAACCCAATTCATTTCCAACTCTGATGAAAAACCGTTGAAAATGACTCCGTCCGTTCATTTCGTTTCTGAAGATTATCCGTTGAGGAAATGAATATCCGTTTGTTTAAATCCTTCATTTCCAACTCTGATGAGGCAACCGTTGAAAATGACTCCGTCTGTTCATTTTCGTTTCTAAAGATTTATCCGTTGAGGAAATGAATATCCGTTTGTTTAAATCCTTCATTTCCGCTTCTGAGGAAGCAACCGTTGAAAATGACTCCGTCTGTTCATTTTCGTTTCTGAAGAATGTCCGTTAAGGAAATGAATATATGTTTGATTATCCTCTTCATTCCCGTTTCTAACGAAGAACCCGTTGAGGAAAATGAATCACCCATTCATTTTCACTTTTGAAGAATATCCGTTGAGGGAAATAAATATCCGTTTAGTTAAATCCTTCATTTTCCATTTCCGAAGAACCCGTTGAGGAAAATGACTCCGTTCGTTCATTTTCGCTTCTGAAAAATATCCGTTGAGGAAAATGACAAGATTATGCCTTATTTTTTTTATGGTTATTTAACAGAAAGTCACAGACAGAGTCCTACGAATAAATTTCGGGACGAAATTTCCTAAAGTAGGGGAGACTGTGACACCTGTGTCACTGTGACCATCAAAAAAATACCAAACCAATGAAATATTGTATTTCATACTTGGGATTTGTATAAATATGTGTATCTTTTGCACATGTCAATTCTTGTTCAATTTCGGGCTTTAAATCGCTTTCTGGAAGGTTATACGCGATCTGATGCGTAAATATAACCAGTTTAATGCAACAAACACTCCGTAATAGTGACATAGGCTTAACATACCTTAAAATATCTTTACATAACTTAGAAATAAGTGTTGGAAGGTTTGGTATGACGAAATCAAGTTTAATCGCTTACAGGGACTTAATTCGACAAACTGCGAAAGTATGACGATTCGTACTGGAACAGACATTCTGGAACATGACCATAAGTTAAACATACCATAAATATCCTTTACATAGCTTAGAAATAGGCTTTGAGATGTTCGGTGTGCTAAAATAAACTTTTGGGTCATTCAGGGACTAAAAGCGTCAAAAAGTGCACAAGTTTGCATTTTCGCGCATAACTTACGTTCTGAATACATCCGGACATCCAAAAATTTATGTAAGCACTAAAATATTTTATTTTAGTGTTTGGCATAAGAAAAATCCATTCGTCGCACAATTTGGACCGTATTTGCGTCCGTTACGATTTCCGTCGTAATTAACCGAACAACGCAACCGTACGGCCAAACGAACCGACATCCGAGATATTTTTGAGCACATTTTAAGTTCCCTATACTTTAACTTCATTTTAGTGCTTTGAAATGGGGTTAACGGGGCTTAAACGTGTCAAAAATGCATCAAATAGCAAGTTTGGATGCACAGGGGCCTGTTCTGCCAAATATGAAAGTATCAGACCTGCAAGGTCCTTACGGACCGTATGGTTCTGGGCCTTACGGTCCGTAAGCAGGTCCCAGATCAGCAAAACTTGTTTTACAGCCTGTTAACAGCTGTTAAGCACTCATAATCCCCTTGCACATGGTTTTGGGCAATACTAAGGGCTCAAATGGTTTTATAAAACCATGGGCTTGAGGTGTATGGATGAGATTGAAGCACGGTTTTCGAGGAACGATCCTAATGGTCCTAGAATTCCTATAAATACCCCCCACCCCCATTGCAAAACCCACTTGATTTCTGAAATTTTCTCTAAGTTGATGTGTGAGAAACACTTCATACCTGAGAAATACTTGGAAATCAAACTTGTAGGGACCCTCTGTAAGTATTCTTTCGTTCTTTCGTTCTTTTAGCTTTAAAATCAAACTTTGTTTGACTTTCTGCATTGACCGGTTTATGGTCAATGCGAAGTTCGTTTGAACTTCATAACGTGAGCGTAATCACGATGGTTATAGTCCCTAGTGACTATACCTACTGATTACCACATTATCTAGGATTAGTGGCGAGTCGTAGTTTCGGCCAAAATGCGCATTCCTGCGTATTTTGTAACCAAACTACTTTAGGTATCAAAACCGTTTGTTTTGATACCAAACATGTTTTCTAACTTAGTTAAACATGTTTAACTTGTCACTTTTAGATTTGTGCTTTTCTAGGGTCGTAAGGGTAAGCGATCTAAACAATCGCTTATACTTTCGAACCCGACCCGTTTGGTCGATCATTAGGATCCGACCAAACACTTTAGGTGACCATAGTTGTATAGGGAATAACCTTCCGAGGTTATACCTTATGGTCACGACGTTTAGTTAGTTGTATGATAGGTAGTTTATATGCCTTAGGTTTTTTTTTACCAAAATGCCCTTTTTACGCCAAAATTTACTTTAAAGTATATGTAACATAATTTTCGATATCTAAACTGATGTGGCAACAATATTAGACATGTTAAGGCATATTTTACTTATCATAGGGCTAGTTAGGCGTTCTGAGCGCGTTTTACGTGAACGGCGCGTTAAAGTAGCATAAGCTACCTAAACGGGTCGTAACGGGTCAGAAGCACTTAGGTTAGGTTTCGTTTTAGAATGTAGGCTTTGTTGAACCATACTACATGAGTTCTAATGCTCATTTGGTTTACGAAACCACATTTTATCCGATCCTCCGATTTAGGTCTGTTTATTAACATAGTTACCTATATTAGGTGCCGTTTGATTCTGTGATCTTCTAGCATTGCTTGGTGGTTATCTAAGGACTACTAAGCAATCTCAAGTGAGTACATAGACCCCCTCTTTTACTGTTTTCAAACTATTTTGGGGTGAAACACATGTGCCTACTTGTTACTTTCATGCTTTCCTGTTTTCACATCATATACTTGCTATGTTCATTACTACATTTATAGTACATGATTTACATAACATTGTTTCGCTATGTATGTTTACTTAGCATACTTAGTACATTTTTTTACTTTACATTTCTGCTATGTATGTTGACTGAGCATGCTAGCACGTTGATTTACACTACATTAGTTGCATATGTTTACTCAACATATGGACACATTGTTTTACATTGCATTTTGTTGCATATGCTCATCCAGCATATGAACACATTATATTACATTTTGAACCGTTTGTAACTATTGGACTATGTGAACCGTTGTAACTATTTGACTATGTGAACCGTTGTAACTATTTGACTATGTGAACCGTTGTAACCATTTGATTATATGAACCGTTTGTAACTGTTGAACCGTGTGAACCGTATTTGACCATACATAAATATTTCTACAATTGTTAAACATTACATTTTGGTGATTGTTTTGGGTAAGTGATTTAAGTAACGAGGCGACGTGTAATACGATAAAAACATGGTGGATACGCCGCTGGTACTTCCTATATATAAGTGCTTTTATGGTATTACATATCGTAGCGTTATTTTAACCATTTCAGTTTAGACATATTACATATACAATACAATCTTCACATAAACATCGTTTACAAATAACTTAACTTATACAAACTCATTTTACATGATCATTTACTTAACCATACATTATTCTTTTATACATATATACAATTTGGTTTATTTATCACTTTTCAAATGATTTATGAACGGAAACATTCAACAAGATTCATGGCTACTTTTTATTAAATAGTTTCTCTAAACGCAAGTCATGAATCCTATTTTTACAAAACCTATGTATCTCACAGGCATTTTTATGCTGACGTACATATTTTCACATGTGTTTTCAGGAGCTGTTACATAGGATGATCGAGACACACTTAGGCGGACCTGTGCCTTAGTGACTTAAAATGAAGCAAGAACTAGTTAAATTATGTTATGTACTCTTTGTTTCTTGTTTAAGACAATGTAACTCTCTTGATTGATAAATAAAACGTAACTTTAATTTCCATGGTTGTGAAACAATTCATTCTGTTACAACACTCCCCGACGTTTCCGCCACGTTTCGTTGTTTTACATGGTCGGGGTGTGACACTTATCCATCCGTCAGCGACAACACTTTCACCTCTTACACTTCTCAGCCATGTTGTACAGCTTATTCCGCTTTCATGATTTATCGTTACCTTTGTCCGGTTCCAATAATCTCCTCCCACAAGCTTTAAAAACTCAATTGGTAATGCCTGTAGTTACATTTACTAATTTCAGTTTACGTAATGAAGTTTACACTTACTTATTGAAGGCATTACAGCATACCAGTTTCAATGATTTAGGGTCTTGTAATAGAGACAGGCAGGACGTAATCATTTTTGTATACCTGTGATATATAACATTTAATATTAACTGTTAGTATTAATACACAATGTGTTAAAATGTAATCTTATGTCATGAGAATATTATTCCTAATTCATAATGTGCAATAGATCTCTTCTGTATACCGTTTCAATATATCAGTAAATATATATATATATATATATATATATATATAGGGTGGGGTTCTAGAGTGAACACTAATGTATTTGCGAACTGAGTGAACAAATCCTAACCATTGATCTACACACGTGTATGGTCAGGATCTCATCATCAAATCGTAAAAACACTAGTGTATTTCAACATCAAATCCTGGCCATTGATCTACACACGTGTATGGCCAGGATTAGTTCACTAAGTTCGCAAGCTACACTAGTGTTCACTCTTGAACCTAATCCTATATATATATATATATATATATATATATATATATATATATTCGTAAAATATATCTTTTCGCGTAATCGTACGTGGGTTAGGTTATTTTGGAGCAACTTAAATCTTATTGACTTATAAAATTTAATAAGTTGTGTTTATAGTGTTTGGGTTAGCTTATTCAAGTTATTTTTGTGTGTTGAGAAGTTGTTTTTTATAAGTTAGTATTTGTAACTCCTCACTTATGACTTATATAAGTTAATAAGTACTTTTAGAGAAGGAACCCCAAAAATAAAAAAATTTATAACAGAATCATATGTTTTCATCCGTGTGTGTTTGGGATTCCTTCTTAAAAATGACTTATTAACTTATATAAGTGACAAGTGAGAAGTTAGAAATTCTGACTTCTCAAAAATGGCTTGTCAACACACAAAACCCTTTAAAATAAGCTAACCCAAACACTCAAAAAACAACTTATTAACTTTTATAAGTCAATAAGTCATAAGTTGCTCCAAAATAAGCTAACCCAAACACCCAATTGTTTGATTGCAACTTTTTCATATATTATTATCATTATACTGTAAACATTAGTTCGACAATGTCAATAACATGCAATACATAAGATATATATCAACTATACATAACATATGAGAGGTTGAAGATGATTGAAACCTAAAATCAGATTTGACGTCTACAAACAAGTTATTCGCCGCAGTAACCATCATATGTCGTTGATTAAGTATCTAACAGAGGTTTAGAAATCTAATAGAAATTAAACCGTTAAGATTTACAATCGAAAGTTACCTTTTTGTCGATCAAATCTTCGACGACGATGATCTTCAAGGAGATATGAAACGCCGGTGATGATGAAGTTGTTTTGATTGTGATAGATATGATGTTGATTGCGTATCTTTTATTATCTTTTATATTTTATTGTTTGTTTAATTAAATAAAGAAATACTTGAATATTGGTGATATGGATAGTGTTAATATTAGCCATGGTATTGCAACTGATTCTATATATTGTGTTATTGCGTCTGATTATTGTGTTTTGCAACTAGGTGGGTTTTCTATACATTATGTTATGTGTTCTTGTCATTGTGTTCACTTTGTATCCAATGGATATTAATTTTATTAAATTAAATATAAAGAAAGATTAAAGAGTGAAATATGTATAAAATATTATACGCTACAATTAACACTTCCTAAGATTTCAACGACTCTCGCCTTCTTCCACGCGATTTCATTCTTTCTTTTGTTTTGCAGATCGGCTAGGATGTCGCAGATTTTCTGATCCTGTTTCAACAGTTGTGTGATAAACTCTTCTGCGTTGTTCTTGAAATCTGATGGGGGAGAGTGGAGGACTTCATCAAGCTATCCGATGCTGCTCTAGGTTCGCTTGTAATTGTTATCACTGATGATGCCGACTTTTCTGTTTAGTTCTTTATATGCTCCCTTTTCTTCGAGCGACCATAGAGAGAATAGTAATTGATTTAGTTTATGTTGATCTAACTTTGATAGATCTCATCTATCTTTATTTAATGGTGTTAGCAATTGCTATGTTAATCAATTTAAAAATAGTTACTTAAAAAATTTTAAATTGTGTGAATTAGATGTAAGATTTTAAGTTAGTACGTATGACAATTCGATGTATAAGAATATAAGAACAGTTGTAGTTACTAATCGCAATCGAATAAAAAGTCATTATTATCTTAAATATAGACATGGTTATTGATGTTCTTAATAGTTGGATAATAAGTCATTGTGTTTTTTACAATGGTTTGTGTTTTGCCAACGAAATTGTATATTATAGTATATATTGTGTTTTTTTGGCTTTTGTGTAATATCCTTGGGAGATCCTGATAACATCAATTACTTTTTTTGTATATGTATTCTGCATGTTTATGATTTATTGTATATTATAGTATACATTGTGTTTTTTTGGCTTTTTTGTAATATACTTGTGAGATCTTGATAACATTATCTGCTTTTTTTTTTGTATATGTATCCTGCATGTTTATCATTTATTACAAGTCATTATTATCTTAAATGTAGACACTGTTATTGATGTTCTTAAATAATATTCTCATAACATAAATATAATCTGCATTTGGTTGTGTTGATAGTTTTTTTTTAATACTGTTGTAAACATGTATCATTGATAGATCTCATTTATCTTCATTTAATGGTGTTAGCAATTCCTACGTTAATCAATTACAAATAATTAATTAAATATTTTTTATTGTGCGAATTAGATGTAAGATTTTAAATTAGTATGTATGACAATTCAAGAAGAGTTGTAGTTATTAATCGAAATCAAATTAAAAGTCAACATTATTTTAAATATAGACATAGTTATTGATGTTCTTAATAGTTAGATAAGTAGTGATCGTGATATTAAAATATACAGTGAGTTTGGATGATGTTAATCATATATACCCGGACAGCGGACGGGTAAACTACTAGTTTAAACTTTGTAGCCAACTCTTAGCATATATATATATATATATATATATAGGAGAAGGATCCGTTAGGAACCACCCTTTATTGCGAGAACCACGAGAACCAATGTGAACACAACCAAAAATACCTAAAAATAACTAAAAACACACAATTTGTTTAACATTTTTTATAAAAAAATCGCTACGTTTAGTATCCCAAAAAAATTTAAAAATTAAAAAAAACCTATTTTTTGGCTACTAAAAGTAGCGGTTTTAATGTAAAAATATTAAAAAAAAAAGATTTTGTGTGTGTTTTTTTTTATTTTTTTAGGGTTTTTGGGGGTTTAGGTTTTTTTTAGGGGGGGTGGGGGTTAGGTTTTTTTAGCTATTTTAGGTTGTGTTCACATTGGTTCTCGCGGTTCTCGCAATAAAGGTGGTTCTCGCATGAACCTTACCCTATATATATATATATACATATATATATGGGGACCGCTAAAATGAGAACCACCTCTAGTTATAAGAACCGTGAGAACTACACCGTACGGGGCGAGGTGGACCAAATTTTTTTTTCATAAACGTAGATGCATGTATTATAAACACATTTGTAAAAAAAAATCAAAAAAAAAATGTCGTGTGTGTAGTTTTGAGCACCCAAAGTTTGCGTTTACGGGACCATTTAAAATTTACGGTACCCGTAAACACAAACTTGTGGTGTTCAAAACTACACACACGACATTTTTTTTTTTGAATTTTTTTTACAAATGTGTTTATAATACAAGCATCTACGTTTATGGAAAAAAATTTGGTCCAACTCGTCCCGGATCAAAAAGTTCTCACGGTTCTTACAACTGGAGGTGGTTCTTATTTTAGCGGGATTCTATATATATATATATATATATATATATGGGATGGTTATCTTGAGAATGCTAAATATTACGAGAACCGTGAGAACGAAAGAAAAAACCAATCAAAACCATTTTTTTTAATACAAACCTCACTGTTATTAAGATACATCAAAAAAAGAATTTATAACATCAAATAATTCATTTCTACTTTCAAAATCACTCTTGGGGGGGGGGGGGGGGGTAGGTTTTTTTAACTATTTTAGGTTGTGTTCACATTGGTTCTCGCGGTTCTCGCAATAAAGGTGGTTCTCGCATGAACCTTACCCTATATATATATATATATATATAGGAGAGTTATCTTGAGAATGGTAAATATTACGAGAACCGTGAGAACGAAAGAAAAAAAACAATCAAAACCATTTTTTTAATACAAACCTCATTGTTATTAAGATACAACATCAAAAAAAGAATTTACAACATCAAATAATTTATTTCTACTTTCAAAATCACTCTTTTTAGATTTTTTACACATGTGTAAATATGTAACTTACACATGTGTAAATTTTCTTTATTTACGAATTCACGTAAATTTAAACGTGTAAATTAAATTTCTAGCATTGTATTCGAATAATAATGATAAGTGTAGAAAAAAAAAATGAATTTGAATAGTTTTGTACCAAGTTCTTGCGTTTTTTTCATTTGTTCTCATGATTCTCACAATATTTAACGTTCTCATTTAAACATTTCGCTGTATCTGTATATATCCAACCAGGCCCGGCCCATAGGGTGTGCAGGGTGGGCCACCGAACAGGGCCCAAAAGTTTTAGGGGCCCAAAATAATTTTTTTTTTTCGTAATATGTTTATAAATTTTATTCAAACTGAAACAGTTATAATGTGAAATGTAGCTCAGATGGTTTGGCTATTGTTTAGAAATGTTGAGGTATGGAAGATCGAGATCTGGCATCTCCAAACTTTTTTGTTATTTTTGTAAACGTTACATTTGAACCATTTTTTTCTTCACACCCATGGGCTTTTTAGCTTTCATGTAGCTTTCATGTTAGAAACAACCCAAGATAAGATTTATTATACAAACTTTTATAATAGTAGTCATTTATTTAAAAAAATATATATTATAGCATTTCATTTAACATTTAATTCAATTTCATTAGATTTTTGTTTTATTCTTTTCTAACAAGACTTGTTGGATTAGTCTACTTTTCTGTAGGTTATATATGTAATTATGCATCTTTCTTAGGCTATAGGGTGTGGTTGGAGACCCATGGGGCTTTATCAAGTCCACATAGATCTATGTCAGCTATGGAGCCCCCTTTAATTTGTAGGGTGTGGATGGAGCCCCCTATTAAACAAAAATAAATAAAAAAAATTTTGATTGGTTTACAAGTTGTGGGCCCCACCTGATAAAGCCCTTCGAGCTCATTACCATGGTGGCGATGGTTCAATAGCGCCCCGGCATAGCGCCGGGGGTGTGGATCAATGGCGGGGATGGGGCGCTATAGGTGGCCAGCTGGGTTGGGTGGCGCCCCCACACCCTCCAGCCTTATTGTGACATAATTTCTAATGAAAAACAACTTTTTTTCATTTGAACTGTTTGTTTGTGTGTCTCAAAAAACGATCTTCACAATATTAGTAATAAAAAGTTTTGATTAATATTCTTATGTTTTCACACATTTATCATCTTATTACAAAAATATTTATATATAAGTTTATAATTAGGGCCCATATTTTTTACTCGCACAGGGCCCTAAGTGGCCCCTGGCTTCTCGGGGACGGCCCTGTATCCAACACCTACCATTTCTAGATCTCAACACCAACCACAATATAATATCATATTATGTCTAGCTATGAAACAAGATCAAAATGCACTAGATTAATTAAATTTTCCACAGAAGAATAAACTTTGTTAAGTTGGGTCCAGTCCACGTCATTCACAACTTACACCCATCTTTACACCACATCAGATCATCTTTATGCTTGATGACAGTAGGTTTTGCAGCCAATATTAAGGTTTACGAATATATTTGCCTGCAAGAAGTGCGGCATTCATAACAGAATTAATGGTGTTTGTGACATCATTAACGTCACATGTGTTGCCTTTAAATGTCTTGCTTCCTGCTTTCTTGAACCTTTGCACACACCCCAGCAAACCCTTGTTGCAAACCTCGCTCAAATAGTTGTCTACAAACAAATGTAACATGGATCAACTAGAAGGATAATTTAAAAAATGAATCTGGTCATTGATCTGCGAGATAGAGACAAGATCTACATACAGAAGTTAAACTATTGACCTATAATAAGCCGTGTGATCCATTTGCTATTATGAAGGGGACTTTGATGACCAAAAGCAAAATGCTAATATTATATTAAGAATAAGGAATTTATATATATATATATATATATATATATATAGGATTAGGTTCAAACGTGAACATTTTCTCCGGCGTGAACTGCGTGAACTGATCTGGGCCCTTCATTTTGTAGATGATAGATCTTAGATCAATGGCACAATTGTAATTAAATGTATAATAAATTTAATTTTAATTTTAATCTAAAGGGTAAAATAGGGAACTTTTATATTAAATATATGGAAACTAATTCCCCTAAAATCTCTATCCGTTTCAAAACACTCAAAACAAGATTCCTTTCACAATCAAAATCACAATGGATTAAAGGCAAACAATCGGCTTCCTCTCACGCACACTCACACCCTCGTTTCTTCCGGTGTGATCAGCCTCCGGTCGATTTCAGACATCTCACACCCATGAAATCCCCTCCCTTTTTATACCCTCCCACACACACATTTTACCAAAAGAAGCTGTAGAGAGAGAGAACAGAGAGAGAAAGGCCTGTGGTTTTCTCAGTCATCATCATCACCAGCGGTGTATACGACGGCGCCCGGGGAACAGAGTGATGGTGTTCGGATGGTGTTGGAGGGTGACGGTGAGTGAGATGCAGCGAGAAATGAAACCCGGTGACTGGCGGCGGTGGCGGTTGTGTTTTTCCGATGACCTCCATGTTTTCCGGCGACGTGGTGAGGTGATGTTGATTATGAAGATGGCGGCGATGTCGGAAGGTCATCAGCGGCGGTGGCGGTTGTGTTTTTCCGATGACCTCCATGTCTTCCGGCTCTGTTTTGAGGTATATCTGAGATTTAAACTGTTGGATTTTGTTATATGTTTCTTCGTTTATACGAATTCGATAGAACTGATAAGGATTTATTCTAAAAAAAAGATTTAAACTCAAAATCTGGTGTGAAGGATTCCAGATTTGGTGACTATTCTTGTGCTCGTTTGATGTTAAATCAAGTTTAGATGAAGGCTCTGTTTCATCTCTTTATATCTTTTTTTTTTGTTTTCCTATAATAACTGGTTATTTGATAGTTCTTTATGTTTGAGATTTCTTAATAAGTTTAGAGTTCTTTTTGTTGGCTTTAATGATTTGTTTGACAATTATAATCTGTGTTTTGGCTTTAATGATTTGTTTTACAATTATAATTCGGCTTTAATGTTTTTGCTCTGTTTTTAATTCGATGTACACATGTGTATTCTGATTTTGCTTGTTTTTAAGGCGCTGTACACATGTGTATTCTGATTTTGCTCTGGTTTTAAGGCGCTGTACACATGTGTATTCTGATTTTGCTATGTTTTTAAGGCGCTGTACACATGTGTATTATGATTTTGCTCTGTTTTTAATGCGATGTACACATGTGTATAGCGTCTGTTTTTGTGATATCTCATATTTTTTTTTGTATTTTGAATGTGTAAAGTTGTTGATGCACCCTTGTGAATTATGCAAAGTACTAATTGCTCAGTTTTTTGTGTTATTATAGGAGACGTCGTAAACGAGAAAAGTGGAGATGGAAGGTCGATAAGGATGATTCACGTATGAGGTTGATAAGGATGATTCATGTATGGTTGTTTGCTTGGTCGATAAGGATGATTCAGCATACAACGCGGCGAATAGTTGTAAAAAGACTATGTCTTTTTTATTTTTCCGATTATGTTGCGTTTATTGTTTTCACGAAACTGGAACTTGTAATTGTATGTTTTTTTTGGTTTGGCAAACATTATGTAACTTGTTATTTGCTTAATATAAACTAGTTTTACAAGTTTTGTTTATATGTATGTATTATGTAGCTAATTACACATATCTACCATGCTGAGTACACATGTGTACTGTTCAATTCATATCCAAGTACACATGTGTACACCGTTGAAATATGAAGGTTACGTAGATCTTAAAAATCATAATCCGAATTCTGGTGGTGAAATCTGAAAAAATAAAAATGAAAAAAAAGATATTGTGGATAATGAATTTAAAATAGGAAAGATGTAATTTAATTCAATTATTAAAATAATGATTTAAATCTAATTTTTTATATAATTACGATCATACCCTTAACAACTAAAAAGGAAATCAATGGTCCAGATCAGTTCACGCAGTTCACGCTGGGGAGGTTGTTCACGCTGGAACCCTACCCTATATATATATATATATATATATATATATATATATATTAACAATAAGAAATTGCAACATACCAAAAAGATTTAAAAAAAAAGAAAGAAACATATTATTGGCCGCACACTGTTAGACTGTGTGTTGTGGACGTAGAGAGAGACCACGTCGGCCGCTTGGTCTTTGAAGACCACCATGCAGTAGTGCTGAAGGGGCGGGGCCCATGGAGATCTAATGATCTTCGCCTGGGGGAGAGAGGTGTAATATATATAAGGGGTGCTACTTTCTACACCCCTCTAATTACTTTTTACACCCCCTTCTCTCACATACTTACAGGTGGGGCCCGCATGGGACCGGCAGATTTCCTCTCACAAGGGGGTATAATCAGGAGGTGGGGGATGTGTTTAGAATCAGCCATAACTCAATTGTTTAAAGTCACCTCAACCTACACTCACATTTCATTTTTCACCTCAACATAATATATGTTTGTGGAGTGAAAAGTGAAACACCTCTTCACACCCTACCTAAGTGACGTGCTTCTTTTTTTAGGGAGTGGGGTGCTCCGCTTTTCATATACAGTGATAATAAAAGTTTAAAAAACCCACTTTAAAGAAGAAGAAGAAAAGCTTATAACATGTGTCAATTACCCAAAGCGTGTCCTGAATCAAACACAAATGCTTGGAGTCATGTGGGGAACTTTGGGTTATATATAGATATCTACTAATTAGGTGGTAGTTTATTGACAAAGACAAAGCCTTTAAATACCTTGGAAGACAAGTCTTGAGTTCAAGTTCTATTGACGACATGGAATAAAAGAACTTTGCCGTTCAAAAAAAAAAAATCATATAGATATCCTGACACTATGTCTTTTTAGATATTATGGGGCTGTTTGGCTAAGCTTATTTTTTTGACTTATTTACTTATTTGCTTTTTGAAAAGTTAAAAGGTGTTTGGGTTAGCTTATTATGTGAGAGGAATAAGTAAATAAGTCATAATTCCATTATGACTTATTTGCTTTTTAAATAAGCAAATAAGTAAATAAGTCAAAACAATAAGCTTAGCCAAACAACCCCTATTATTTGAAAATTACTTTCCATATATCAAGCGTCGGTGTAGTTTACATGGTGAATGAGGACAAGTTGACGGTAATATATCAACCTCCAAAGGACAATAAAAATTGAGTTTGGTGGAGTTTATTAATTGTATTTGTTAACTTCTCTCTGTCTAACAAGAAGATTAAATTAACAATCTAACTTCTTTCTCTAGACTTAAAGAAAAAATAATTATTAATTAAATCGTAAAATATATTTTAATGATGAACAAAAGAAAACGTTAAATAGGCATCATGCTAAAATTAAACTAAAGCATATATAAAATCATGATTAAAGTTTTATTTTTGAAGGTATATGCCTCGTAATATTCAAATCATAAATACTTATAACAGCACGGCTATAAGAATTATAAAATCTAATTACGATATTAGCTGTATTACTTATTACTTTATGCTGAACAAATATCTAACTATAAAAACTTATAACTCTCGAAAATGAATGTTGATAACGTAATTAATAAGATCAATTAATGCTTTAGTTATCCATTAAATTAATAAAGAATGCAAGAAGAAACAATGCCTTAAGATTATTAAAAAGAAACAACAATATGAAACAAATCTTTCCTAGAAAGTTATTGTTTTATTTTCCATATATATGTATGTGTTGTATACATAGGGTTGGGATAGTGTACATTAATTCAGAATTGTGAGAAATGTATTATAACACTATATAACACCATATAAACACCGTATAACACTCTGTAACACCATATAACACCATATAACACTATATAACAATATATAACACTATACATCTATCATAGACATGCTATCAGACAAAATATAGTGTTATATTTGTTATATAATGTTATATAGTGTTACATAGTATTATATGGTGTTATATGGTGTTACATAGTGTTATACGGTGTTTATATGGTGATATATAGTGTTATAATACAGTTCTCACACTTTTGGATTAATGTACAGATCCTCTAGTTTATTATTGTGTATTTCTAATTAAAAGGAGAACAAATTATGATCAGCGATTTCATTTTTACTTTTATTATTGTTGGTAGCCATGATCCTTCATTTTGAAACATTTCAAATATTTTTATCTATTACTAAGAACAAAATTCACAATAAAAATGAACATTGCTATAAATTATCCTATAAAAGCAATGATAAGAATGTGATGTTTGGTGCAAAATAAAACTCACTATTATTGGCTGAAATGCAGGAATCATGTTTCATACAACATGCATCAAGTTCATCACAAGGCTTCTCTCCAGGGCATCCACTGTATAACAACCCACAATACTTTCCATATCTCAGCAATGGTGGCACTGTCAATAAACATGTATATATTTCGTTTCAAGAAAATAGAAAAATCATTAAATTTTATGAAAGGCATTGGTATTTATGTGTACCATTGCAGAAGGAGGATTCACACTTCTTGCTGCATTCTTTAGACTAAATATTCAATGCTCAAAATTATGAATTAGAAATCAAAGTATAAAAATATCTCTAAAACTAAGGAAATTAGTGAATTAAAATGATGCTTACCAAACTGAGGCCTGTGTCTCCACCTAGATCAACTTTAAGAGCAAAAAGAGAAATGGCAGAATAATTGAGTGTAAGAATGGAAATCAAAAGAAGGAAGGATGAAGCCATTGAAGAAGGAAATAGAACTCAAAGATGAAGCATGGTTTTGCATAAAAGCTCTTACTTATAGGAAGAGATGGTTGGAGGATAGGAGATTGGGGGGATTAGGATAGGAGGGGTAGGGGTGGGGTATAAAAACTCAATAAAAGTGCTTGGTTTTGTTTTTCTGTAGTACGTCATGTGATATGGTTTTGGATATGTAGTCAAAAGTGTGTAGTTCTCCTTACCTCATTGACAGCTTGTATGAGGATTTGAAATTTGGACTAACTTAATTACAACAACAACAATCATATCCGTACCCAGTAAATCCCACAAATAGCAAATCTACTTACAGGGTCTGGGGAGAATAAGATGTAGACAGACATTTCCTCTATCCCTAGGGGTAGAGAGGCTGCTTCCAGAGAGACCCTCGGCTCCAAAACGAAGAGCATACCAATACACCAAATCAAATAATATAGAAAAAAGAAGTCACTAATACCAAAAAAGTGATCAAAGTGACACAATATAACGTAAATCATGTATAATATAGCATGATTTACTCAATTAAAGGGTTATTATATATGTGTATGTGTGAATGAGGTACTTGGGTAGAGGTGGGAAAAAACCGGGTTGAATCTGATTGAACCTATATGTTTGAGACTAAGTTGAGAACACCTTCGATAAAACCGGTTTAAACTGAACCGACCAAAGACCAATTGCTTTGTTCCTGAATTTCGTCTGGTCTCTCATTGTCACAACTTTTTTTTTTTTTTTTGGAACAGCTAATCTCCCCTCTAGATAATTAATTACACAAGTATTGAACTTTGATCTTCTCACGATACATAATTTCTTTGACCCCTAAGCCAAAGCCTAAGTGGCCTTTTTTTCAACAGCTTATTTCATTTTATACGATTAACCTTTTACTCTTTACCTTTTTTTACAAAGCAAAATGATTTTTTGTTTTTTTTTCTATAATTAGTAACTAACTTTGGTTATAGGATTTTAGGAATGGTGAAGTTTATAACTAGATTTTATTTTTATGCTGTAACTTATTGCATTATATATAGTCTTTTATGTTACATTTATTTAAGTTAAAAGTATTTAGTTTTAGTTTTTCTTAATCTTATATTTTATAAATACGACACGTCAATATTTCAGCCCTAATGAATCAACGAATCATATGACCATAATTAACAATGGCTTAGTTGTACACTAAATATTTTCTTTTAAAATAAGGGAAGTACCTTTAAGACTCGAATGAAAAGTAGCATAAACTTGATAATAATCACATTTTAACTATATTAATTGAATTAAAAAAAAGTAAAATATTCAATATTATAATAGATAATTTACAAATATGAATTATGTGTTATGATTTAAGAGCCATTTACATGTTTTTTTTTTCTAATTCTTTCCATGTGTTTCTTAATATGACAACCACTTAAGATTATGACTCACGTAATTGGACACGTTTGAGTTTTAAATGGACTAAAACACACACACATCTCTGAAATTATGCACGTTTTAAACTCAAAACCCTAAGCACGCATGTTGAAAAACCATAATCACGCACGTTATACTTATGTAATGAAGCATGTTATGGTTTTCAACATGCGTGATTAGGGTTTTGAGTTTTACAACGTGCGTAATTTCATAGTGTACGCTTGTACGTTAAGAAATATTGTACGTTAAGCGGCCTCTATATATACATATATATGGGAAAGTTTAAATAAGAATGCTAAATATTGTGAGAACCGTGATAACGAATAAAAAACCCGCGAAAATTTGGTCAAAAACAATTCAAATTCAAAATTTTCTTTTACACTTATAATTATTATTCAAAAACGATCTTATAAATTTAATTTACACGTTTAAATTTACATGAATTTGTAAATAAAGAAAATTTACACATGTGTAAATTTGCTATTTACACATGTGAAAAAAATCTAATAAGAGTGATTTTGAGAGGATAAATGATTTATTTGATGGTGTAAATTCTTTTTTGATGTATCTGAATTACAATGAGATTTGTATTAAAGAAAAATTGGTTTTGAATGGTTTTTTTTATTTGTTCTCACGGTTCTCGCAATATTTAGCGTTTTCAAGATAGCTTTCCCCATATAAATATATATATGGGGATGGTTCAAATGAAAACCACTTTTATTGTAAAAACTCGAAAACTAACTAAAAAAAGCCTAAAAACACACAAAAAAAAAAATTTTCAATTTTTTTTATAAATAAAAAAAATTGTAGTATACATGTGTAATAATACACATGTGTAGTATTACACATGTCCACTACACAAAATTTTTTTTTTTTTTTTTTTTTTGAAAAAAAAAATTTATATAAAAAAACCCGTGAAAAATGGTTTGCAAAAAAAAAAAAATTGGTATGTTTTTTTGGCTTTTTTAATTAGTTTTCGAGTTTTCACAATAACTAGTGGTTTTCATTTGAACCTTCCCCATATATATATATATTGGATAAGGATCATTACAGAATACTAATTATTGTGAGAACAAAAAGAACAACTCTAAATCACTAAATTTTGAGATGTAAGGTTCATATTTCTTAAATTTTATGTTTCTTACATTCATATATGTATTATATATACATAAAAAATCATATATTCTTCCCTACACACAGTCTACATACATGTAGGTAATTTAGCCTACATATAACCTACATGTGTGTAGGTTATTTAAAAACAGAAGATTTTTCATATTTTGTTTTAAATTCTAGTGTGAGAAACAATAAATCTTACATTTATAACATTTTCGTTTACTTTTTAGGTTTTTAGGATTAAAAAAATGAGTGATTCATTTTGTTCTACGTGTTCTCGCAATATTTAGTGTTCTGCATAGAACCTTCCCCTATATATATATATATATATATATACTACTTTAATAAGCATATAGGAAGGACAGAAATGGTCATTTGCCACTTTACAACCATTTGAAGCCCATTGTACAACCTTTTAAGCACAAAGGTGTTGAAAAATCCTTCAACACACGCGGAGCAGCTCATACAAACTAATCGGATCCCTTTGACCCGTTTTACCCAAATGGATCCAATATATACATTCTTTCACTAAATCTAAACCCTAATATTCATTTCATTCACATCTGCCCCCATCCTTCTTCTTCTTCTTCTCTCTCTCTCTCTCACCAGACGCGGTTCTAGGGTTTCAAAACCAGGAGCTCCAAGATCAAGATCTAGGGTTTCTCTGTGATGAATCTCTTTACATCCGACACCAGATCGACTTCCTCGGCGATGAATCTCTCTAGATCCAACACCAGATCGACTGGTTTGACCGCTGGGTATCTTTCTTTTTACAGTATCTATACTTTTTTTGTTATTTGAATCGGATATGTGTAATATTTCAGATCTGCCGTTGAGTTGTTCGTGTTAGGGTGCACCGGAATAACCAGATGTGATATGTGTTCTGTAGTTTAGTTTTTTTTTTTCTTTAAAGAAGTTTGTATTTTTAATTTGAAGTTGGTTATTGTGTTTATCTTGCAAGTATCATCTGGAATTTGAATCGGATCTGTGTAATATTTCAGATCTGCCGTTGAGTTGTTCGTGTTAGGGTGCACCGGAATAACTAGATGTGGTATGTGTTCTGTAGTTTAGTTTTTTTTTCTTTAAAGAAGTTTGTATCTTTAATTTGAAGTTGATTATTGTGTTTATCTTGCAAGTATCATCTGGAGTAGATTTCTACACAATTTCAACAAGGTATTGTTTGAGCCGTAGCTTTTTTATTCTGCGAAATGTTTGTTTGTTTACTACTGGATAACCAGATGTGGTATGTGTTCTTTAGTTTAGGTTTTTTTGAAGCCCATTGTACAACCTTTAAAGCACAAAGGTGTTGAAAAATCCTTCAACAACACGCGGACCAGCTCATATAAACTAACCGGATGCATTTGACCCGTTTTAATCAAATGGATCCAATATATACTTTCTTTCACTAAATCTAAACCCTAATTTCATTTCACTCACATCCGCCCCCATGCTCATATAAACTAACTGGTATGTTTGTAGCTGATTATGTTTGTTACAGATCTGGTATGTTTGTAGCTGATTATGTTTGTAGCTGATTATGTTTGTTATAGATCTAATGTTACTGATAAGATTCAGTTTTGCTTTTACAGTTGCCGGAGGGTGGTAAAGGAGTTGTGTACTCCGGATTTTGTGTTCTTAATCTGTCTGAACTGAAAGTGTTTGAGGCTGTGATGCAAAAGCTGAGCTTGTGTTCTTAATCTGTCTGAACTGAAAGTGTCGAGTCTGTGATGCATAAGCTGAGCTTGTGTTATTAATATGTCTGAACTGAAAGTGTTGAGGCTATGATGCATAAGCTGAGCCTGTGAGGTTAATATTCGTTTCTTGTGCTTAAAGCACTTGTACATTATGCTTTAAAGGTTGTTTAAGTTTAGTCGCAAATTACTCTTGTTGTGTACTCCAGATTTTGTGTTCTTAATCTGTCTGAACTGAAAGTGTTTGAGGCTGTGATGCATAAGCTGAGCTTGTGTTCTTAATATGTCTGAACTGAAAGTGTTGAGGCTATGATGCATAAGCTGAGCCTGTGAGGTTACATATTTGTTTCTTGTGCTTAAAACACTTGTACATCATGCTTTAAAGGTTGTTTAAGTTTAGTGGCAAATTACTCTTGTTGTGTACTCCGGATTTTAGGTTCTTAATCTGTCTGAACTGAAAGTGTTTGAGGCTGTGATGCATAAGCTGAGCTTGTGTTCTTAATCTGTCTGAACTGAAAGTGTTTGAGGCTGTGATGCAAAAGCTGAGCTTGTGTTCTTAATCTGTCTGAACTGAAAGTAACAATTGATTTAAAGTAATGAATCAGGTTAAAACTCTAAACAGCTTTGCACTTACATCAAATTATAACTCTTTTTAATAAACTTTTTGAATTTAAAGTGTTTGAGGCTGTGATGCAAAAGCTGAGCTTGTGTTCTTAATCTGTCTGAACTGAAAGTGTTTGAGGCTATGATGCAAAAGCTGAGCTTGTGTTCTTAATCTGTCTGAACTGAAAGTGTTGAGTCTATGATGCATAACTTAAGGTGAGCTTGAGGCTATGATGCATAAGCTGAGCCTGTGAGGTTACATATGTGTTTAAAACACTTGTACATCATGATGCATAAGCTGAGCCTGTGAGGTTACATATGTGTTTAGGCTATGATGCATAAGCTGAGCTTGTGAGGTTACATATATGTTTAAAACACTTGTACATCATGCTTTAAAGGTTGTTTAAGTTTAGTGGCAAATTACTCTTGTACATCATGCTTTAAAACGAGGTTACATAACACAATAGACTGTGATGATGATTGTATTTTGAGGGTACATAGAAGATCCGAGTAGCATCTTGGTGGGGCAATATCCATGTTGCATAGTTCTCACTCTGCAACCGTGTGTTGCAGCCATGGCTTTACCCGTAGTTGTGTTCATCTCTCAATTACATGTCTGAGTCTTCCAGATGTTTTGAAAGAAAGTATATATTGGATCCATTTGATTAAAACGGGTCAAATGCATCCGGTTAGTTTATATGAGCTGGTCTGCGTGTTGTTGAAGGATTTTTCAACACCTTTGTGCTTTAATGGTTGTACAATGGGCTTCAAATGGTTGTAAAGTGGCAAATGACCATTTCTGTCCTTCCTATATGCTTATTAAAGTAGTATATAAAGTAGTATATAAAGTAGTATATAGAGTATAGAGTATAGATATAGGTATAGATAGATAGATAATGTGCTTAAAATGATTTTAGCCTTTATGTTTGTTACAGATCTGGTATGTTTGTAGCTGATTTACATGCTTATGTTACTGAAGGTTTTAGTATCTAAGTTGAGTGCTTGTAGAGTTGTGATGAATGTAGTTGAATTTATGTTACTGAAGGTTTTAGTATCTAAGTTGAGTGCTTATAGAGTTGTGATGAATGTAGTTGAATTTATAAACTTCCAAGCATGCTTCCTTTCTGACAAATCCGAACAGCATTTGCTTTTACAGCTGTATTTGAACAGTCATTTGATAGTTTGTCAACTGTTCGAAGACTTTTTGTGAAAGGTTGTCAACTGTTCGAAGACTTTTTGTGAAAAGTCTTTGATAGTTTGTTAACTGTTCAACTGTAAAATCAGGAGTTAGGTTTCTGAAAAAGGTTTCGAAAGTCTTTCTGACAGGTTACTGTTCAATTTTTTTGTCATAAAAAATTAAATCAATTTTTACTTTAAATTCAAAAAGTTTATTAAAAAGAGTTATAATTTGATGCAAGTGCAAAGCTGTTTAGAGTTTTAACCTGATTCATTACTTTAAATCAATTGCTACTTTAAATTCAAAAAGTTTATCCAACACTCTAGATCCGAGTAGCATCTTGGCGGGGCAATATCCAGGTTGCATGGTTCTCACTCTGCAACTGTGTGATTGCAGCCATGGCTTAACCCGGTTTGTAGCTGTGTTCATCTCTCAATTCGGTTTGGCAGGAATTTTCTTGTTATACGGTTGTGGACCAGCTCAATGTGAATGCTGGAGTACTTTAGAAGTCAAGTTGGGTCCAAGGCTTGGAAGAAGGTGGGAGTTGTGGCTTTCGCTACGATATGGAGACTTTGGACGAGTAGAAACGAGAAAGAATTTAATGGCAACAACATTCCGATCGCTAAAGTGTACCAGTTTTGTTTTGATAGTCATTATGTATGATTTCAGAAGCTTTAACCATGTTGATATGTGTATTTCAATTTGTTGTATTTATGAACACAGATTATATTAAGAAAAAAAGAAAGTTATTTTTGTATTGTGTAATCATCATCTTCTTATAGTTTTGGCGTGGTTTGATTTCATTCTTTGATGCGCAATGGAAAGAATCTTACTTTCACTTATACTTGTAGCATTCATACACGAAAATGACCCGACCTGAGACCAACCCAAAATTCATTCAAAGTGGTTTAGTTATATTCTTGAGAAAAATGCAATTTGCGTCCCTGTGGTATGTCCCAAACATCAACCTGAGCCCCTAAATTAATTGTTTGGTTTTTTGAGCCCCTGACCTTATGAATTCATAACACTTTGAGTCCCTGCCGTTAGGTTGACTGTTTGAGGCAGGGGTAAGACCGTCTTTTGGCATATATTAATAACACTTTGCGTCCCTATGGTATGAGTGAAATATCAATGCAATCTAATAATTAACTCTTTTTAAATTCAAATTAACTCTTTGCGTCCCTTAAGAAATCTAATAATTCAAGTTAACTCTTTTATTTTTAAATAAATGCAATCTAATAATTAACTCTTTTTAAATAAATGCAATCTAATAATTAAATGTATACTATATATAACAAATTATTAAAGCCTAAACTGTATATTAAATGTAAACTTTTAATACATACAATACAGAGACAAAACGTCATACCAACTTCGTAGACTTGACGGAACTTACAGACTCGATAACAAAAGACCGTAACATACAATACAGAGACAAAACGTCAAAGATCCACAAGCAATTGTGGATCTTTACTGACGGGTGCACTTCGGAATGTAGCAGATATGAATGAATATAACCTCAGTGTAGGTAATTACATATCTGCCACTGGGGTTATATTCATTCATATGAATGAATATAACCCAAGTGGTAGATATGTAATTAGCGAGCTCTGGAATTTCAAGGAAAATCGAAGAGCTCCACTGGGGTTGTATTCATTCATATCAATCACTTCCTTATATGCACCGCATCTTCTAGGAGGTTGTCAAGTGTTCTCGCCTTCGTAGTTGGTGTTTTGCGTATCTTTAAATCCGCAGCCATTCTGTACATCGAATCAAACCAAAACCAAATAACTGTTATCATCGAATCAAACCAAAACCAAATAACTGTTATCATCGAATCTAACCAAAACCAAATAACTGTTATCATCGAATCAAACCAAAACCAAATAACTGTTATTATCGAATCAAACCAAAACCAAATAACTGTTATCATCAAAACCAAAAATCAAAATGAGGAACACATTCAAATCATTGAATCAAACCCAAAACACATTCAAAACCTCTGTTTTGATACCCTAAACCCACAAGAATCAAAACAGGAACACATTCAATACCTCTGTTTTGATACCCTAAACCCTAAACCCACAAGAATCAAAACCAAAACACATTCAAAACCTCTGTTTTGATACCCTAAACCCAAAACCCACAAAAATCAAAACCAAAACACATTCAAAACCTCTGTTTTGATGCATTTTGAACAAAATCAACCCTCTGTTTTTTCAAAATCAACCCAAAATCATCGAATGGAACCCAAAATCAAACCCAAAATCATCGAATGGAACCCAAAATCAAACCCAAAATCAACCCTCTGTTTTTTTCAAAATCAACCTAAAATCATCGAATGGAACCCAAGCTCAAACCCAAAATCATCCCTCTGTTTTTTTCAAAATCAACCCAAAATCATCGAATGGAACCCAAAATCAACCTAAAATCATCGAATGGAACTCAAAATCAAAACCAAAATCATCGAATGGAACCCAAAATCAACCCTCTGTTTTTTTCAAAATCAACCCAAAATCATCGAATGGAACCCAAAATCAAACCCAGAATCAACCCTCTGTTTTTTCACAATATAAACACATTCAAATCATCGAATCAAACCAAAAATCAATATGAGGATGAAGATGAACCTGATCTGTTCGATGATGAAGATGTTCGATGAAGATGATGAAGATGATCTGTTGATCTGTTCGATGAAGATGATGATGATGATCTTGGGAGTTGGGAGAGATATTGGGAGTTGGGAGAGCTGTTGATGATGATAATGAAACTAGTGGTCATCTATTAGGTGTAGATATTAAGGGTGGGGGGGTGTCACACCCCCAAATTCCCACCTAGGGTATGTCCCTACTAGGAGTGCGACGATCCAACAACGAGCCACTAATTATATCAAACGCATTCAATTAAATGATAAAGTACTTAATTGTAAATAAAATACTGTATGTGAGTTTAAATGAAAACCAAAGTATCAGCGGAAGCAAAGTTAACCAGTTTTAAAACCAAAGTAATGTATCATTAAACCAATAAAATAAATACGTCTAGCAAGACCATGCCCACTCCAGCTGCTCCAGATAGCAAGTCCCAAAGTATCTCAGCTAACGACCTACAAGCATGCAAACAAGTGTGTCAGACTACGCTGGTGAGTTCAAAGTTTTGTTACCGAGTTTAGTTACCAGTCACATGTGTAAAACAGTTAACAAGATGATATGTTGTTTCGTAGTTTTGATGATTTGATGTTGTTATTACTCGATTACCGAAATGGCTACAAGATATGAATGCCCAACCCCAATGCCTCTATCAAGGCATTGGTCAAGTGGTCGAGATAATTAGCTCAACTAATAACCTCGAGTAGATGTAAGGGGTCTTATATATATACGATGTGAATGCCCAACCCCAATGCCTCTATCTAGGCATTGGTCAAGTGGTCAAGGTAATTAGTTCACGCCCGTCCTTTCGGCACGGTGTGAGGGTGCCAAACCTAATAGCGCTATCAACTAAATACCTCGTTGCCTTACCGGCAACAATCGGTAGATGTAGGGGGTCTTACATAATAGAAACTAAGTAATAACAAACATCCCATTAACCTGCATTCCTCCCTGGAACGTTACCCGATATCCCTTCCCGGGATGCATGCTTGAGAAAAGCAGTGAACTCACCTTTGATTGCTCGGTATGTTACGTTACGTTATTCACAGGTGGTCAATCAAATTCCTAACATAGTTATCATTACCGATCAGTTTTGTAATAATCAAACACATATACCACTTTCATATTTCACATGAGGCACACACATAATATCATGGAATTAATAACAGTTAACCATCACCCCACTCACATTATTTGAATCTAATACATGGCAACCTCTTAGGCAACATAACAGTTCATCGAATATCAATTATCAATACCAATATTGATTTCAATAACAATCACAATTATCTAGTTTAATAATTACTAGCACAAGAACAATCATCATACTTATCAACACCATCATGGCAACAGTTTCTCAACATCATACAATCATTTAAATACATGTGATGACATATTTCATCACCCATGTGCTCCTAGCCGCCAAACTTAGTGGGTTCAAGATTTTGGTCCAATCATAATTTATAGTTGTCATCACATGCATAGGTATTGACTCATTCAAATGTTTGACGTCACATGCATTATCAATATATTCACATGCAACTGAGTTTGCATTAAATGAATACAGTTGGGGTTCTCCTAAACCCTAATCGCCATTAACATTAACAGTTACATACAAGGGTTCAATAAACAGTTGTGGCACCGATCGCAATTGTCTAGACATGTATAGTACCCTAGATTAATATGCCGATTCAAATCAAGGATTCAACACTATCAATAATCCACATAAAAGAAACCAATACTAGATCCTTGTAAATATGTTCTTTATCATTACAGTTTACAGAACACGTGCACATAATCAGAATCATCAACAGGTAATCAACACCACATATTCATCATCATTATGATTTATATATATGTTATAGTGCAAACATAACCCTAATCAACGAGGATTGCAATCATATGAACAACAAGGGATGAGAACAATTAAACTAACCGAAGGCTCGACCAAGAGAACTAATGCTTCGAAGAGTGAGGCTGCCGTCGTCTTCAATGAACGAGAGAGATAGAGGATGTTAGGGTTTGTATATGTTTGTGTTATTTGTTACGTTACTACATGTGTGTATACATATGCTAGAATCAATAGCCGGCCCAACACAATGCTCCACTTGGGCTCTACCAGGCCCAAACATACTTCCGGTGTGTATATATGCTCGGGTTGGGCTTCGGGTGTGTGTTTGTGTGTGTAGACTCACAATAGTCGGCCCAATGCAAAGTGAGTGTGTCTAAACATATGTACACTATGTTACCCGGCCCAAACGTAAACATGTGTATGTTAAACATACCTGTGATGTAGACGGCCCAAGTATATTCGGCCCAAACACATGGAATGCCAATCCGTTTTAATATTTAACAAGTTTATAATAGCCCAGAGCGCTCCGCACAAAGAAGAGGGATGAATAACGAGAAGTTAGGGTCACAAGATTAAACGACACTGACCTTGAAAGTTCAGGTTGTCACATCATCTCCAACTTGAAAGAAATTTCGTCCCGAAATTTGATAAGCAATCCAAAAGTGACACGGAAAATTAAAAGTGACACAAAGCGGCAAAGTGTTAGATTAGGATGACTGTGGATTTTCCTCGGGTACCACATTATCCCCAACTTGAAAGGGAATTTCGTCCCGAAATTCGCCAATGATATCAGAAGTTGATACAACCGTTTGAACAACTGAGGATACTAGAGCTTACTCCGATCATTGCGTCCCCACGTGAACTCCAGTCAACTTGAGTTCCTACGAACTGAGTTCCTACGAACTCTTACAATTTGAAATTTGACTAGGTCAACGAACCTTGACTTCCTGGTCCATGATTTCAGTAGATTTCTCAGTAATTGCAACTTGTCATTAATCTCAGACTTCCAATAAGGGTATCACAAGCGTTTCATCGGACAAACACCGCCTTAGATTCGAGGCATAAATGTCATCGCGAACATTATCCAATTCGTCAGTTAACCTAAGTTTGTGAGCCATGTCACCGATTCGTTCCAGAAATCGGGGTGTCCCAATGCATCATAAACTAAGCTTGCCACGTTGTCTATAGCGTATCGCACCCTCCCAGGGTGGGACTTTCGATTGTGAGACGTTCGCCTACAACGAACTCCCAGTGTTTCCTAAGCTTATAAGCTTTCGTGACAGTCGCACGTTGCCGTCGAACAATTTCCAATCTAAACAATATTCCTAAGAGATTCGAGTACAAATCCTGGATCTGTGATTAGGCTGTCACCCACCTTAATTCCACAAGGAGATTAACGTCACTGACCATGCAAGGCCTCTAACAGTCTTGTCCGAGTACTAGAATGGTAACTGTTGCAGTGAGCTCAAACAAGGTAAGTGTCCTTCCAATATTCACTAAAGCCAGTTACACACACGCTCGCAGCATGTCTTCGAGTGTCAGGATGGTTCGTTTACTCAGATCGGTTGTCCTGCTGTGGTAAGCCATGCTCATGTCTAGATGTGAGCCAAGGGTACTGTGTATTGGTTGTCATAAATCAAGTATAGTTCAAAATCATGGGTAACGGGAGTTGGCACCTTGTGCCTGAAAGTCGCCTATCTCAGAGGTACATTCACAGCTGTGAACACTCGTCAGTTTCCTTGATTGCAAGACAGTGTGCTGGTGACGTGAGACAATCAACAATCATCCAGGTGATATTGTCTCTGTTTCAGGTTGTAAGTAGATTAGTGACAAAATCCATGTCAGTCTGTTCTCATTTCCATGTGAGAGTTTCTGGTTGCTAATACTTCACCTTGACTTTCCCACAAGTCAATCATCAGTCCCATGCATAGCTAGGTGGGCCTTTATGCCCGATCCCCAGTACAAGATTTACAGATCCTAACGTCTCTCATCAAAATCCAGACATCTAGAATATCAAAACCGGTGTGCTTTGCCCATCACAATTTTCCTAAAGTTGCCATGTAATGAGATCCACACTCGTTCTTTGAGGTAGGAATACCGTCCGTCCTGCCAAAGGTTGCTTCACCATTCCCCACATGGGTTCAACTTGAAAATCATCTTCCAGTTCGAACAGAGCGCGCCTGCTCAGGTAAGTTAAGGTTGATTGTGAGCTGCAAAGCTCATACACGTTCAAGTTCCACAGCCGTAATCCTCCCAAAAGTTCCATCCCATGATGCCATTTACTGATTTAACTCTTTCGAAACCAGGGTCCGCTGGAGGCCCTTGTGATCGGCCTAAGTAACGCATTCGGTACCGTCCAAGTAATGTCTCCAAGTAAATCCAAAGACCAAGGTTTCCACCGCCGGTTGTGTGTCGTGCAGTTCCCCTTTGTAACTCCATTGCGTAGGTCATCACTCTCTCGTGTTGCGTCGACGTGTAACTGGGACTCTGATTCGAACCATAATGATATACCACTAAATTACCCGCACCCTCAGGTAAAGACGATGCTCATTGCATTGCAGAGTTGGTATTCGAGAGCTGAAAAGACGTCCTCCTGTCCTGTCTTTCACGAACACAGGACCCGGCCGTGGTAAAGAGATTTAATCTGCACGACTTCCGAAAATCCTACGATTATCTGCGATAGCATCAAGCGAGACCAAGAAATTGTTGTATCCTCGAACGGGTCTTAGCGAGATTCACGTGCATTCCCACTTCGTTGATTATATGACCCAAAAAGGTTACCTCTCGAATTCAGAAGTTACATTTATTAAGACTTCGCGCGGTGTGGCTCCTCCCTCAGGAGCTCTCAAATAGGGTACAAAGTTGTCCGTGATGCTCTTTTCTCCTGGAAAGGATTCAAAACGTCACCCAATAGCATAGCCGGTTCACATGGTCCATAAAGCTGCTGGTATAATAATTACTCCAATGGTCATTGAATACAAAGTTGTATGGCCGAATTGCGTCTGATAAGCCGCTTTAAGAACATCCTCCCCTTGGACTTGCATCTGCTAATAGTCTGCTCAAATATCCGTCTTCGAATGAAAATTCATCCCTTGCAACTAGTCAACAGGTTGTCAATACATGGCCGAGGTAAACAGTTTCCCCAACTGTCGCCTCGATGAGTTCTCGATAGTCAGTACCCGCACAAAAAGGTTTATCTTCACGGATGAAACTGGGGCTTCCCAAAGCGAAAACTAGATCTGGCAAAAATCCTGTCCAACAGTTCTCGTAGTAGCTCGTATAGTTCTTGCAACCCTCCTGGTGCAAGACGGTAAGAGTGCGAGTATCCAGAGCTGCCTCTGACGTGAGATCAACTGAGATTCCGACTAATAGTTGTGGTAGTAAACCTGAAAGCTCCTCGAATAGCACACTGAGATGAGTCACAACAATTGGTGGATCCTCGATCCTATTTTCCTTAATCTTATCATCAGAAGCGGTTGCTAATATAGCGGGGCCATCCCTCCGTAGGCACTTTTGGGCCCTCCTAGCCAAAAAGGCGCTAACCCTTGGGCCAGTCTAACGCTTTATAACAAATAACAATTCACCACACAAAATTTTCTCCCCACTGGGTACATCCGCGCGAGTTCTGGATATCCAGTCCACACTAACTACAGCATTGTAGCCATCAAGGATAGTAGAAATAAAATCGGTGTCGAATACATGTCCCACAAGGTCGAGTTTGCATTCCAACTAACATATGCGGTTTCATCTGACTTGCCATCAGCCGATTCCACAGCAGGTTCGGTTTCAAGAAGCATCAGGGTTAAGCAAAGTAGTGACGAAGTGATTAGTTACTAAGAACGTGTAGGCCACCATGTTGCTATAATCCTGGCGTTGCCCACGCCAATCCTAAGTGTCCTTCGCGAGTACCATATCTAGTGTTGTTGCTATTACTACTAGAATTCCCGAAACTGTCATTGCTCCTTGGGTTGTTGGCATCTTGCCTTAACATCGGCCATTCCCTGTTGAAGCCACCATCATTTCCATACCGAAAGTCATGATTTGCGAGTACCTTGTTGTCATCATGACTGTTGCTTCTAATGCTGTTGCTCGAAATGGAGTCCTGCGATCTTTCACCAACAATGTCCATCCCTTCACATTCCGTGCCACGTTCCAAGGCGCTACTCATTGTGCTGGCAGTTACACATTCCACATCACAGTCAATTGTAATCGTTTATGTCCCGATTGATTCGTAAAAGTCGGCTCCCATAAGTTGTTGTCTAGGGTTAAGGATTCGTTTGGAGTCAAATCGCTGATGTTCGTTACTGATAGTCAGGGTCGTCCAATTACCGAAGTTGGTAAAGTACTATGCTCATCCTCTTGTCCATCGTTCTTGCAAGTTGGTCGAGTAATACACAGTACGTTGCTAGGGTGTTGCAGAAACGATCGCACTTACAGAATCTAAGGCGTCAATACACAGAGTTCCAACCAATGAAAAGGAGTGAGAAGGTATCGACCAATCATTCGACGCTGCAACATCCAACTCAGGGATGTTCGTACAAGAACCTAACATTCTACACAGTTCGCTAGGCGTTCAGATGGGTGTTCAGGTAATACTCGATGGCTTCGAGATTCGAAAGGAATCAGAGAAAGGTGAAAAGGTCACATTCGAGTAGGTTACGTTTCACACTGATCAATTAACAGAGCGGAACCCCTTCTTCACTTGTTAAGCCTCACTGGGACTCACATGCACCCCACATTATTATTATGTGTGCACCCACAATAATATTGTGATTTGCATGCTCATCTCAGCTCATCCTAACTCATGTCGAATGGTTCCTCAAACTCTAGTAGCATACAAAGAGTATCACAAAACGTGAGTCACGAATGTTTAGGGAAATACCACCCTATCAGTCACATAACATGTGCAAGTAATACGTAAATTCATACTGTTGTGTTAAACGTGGAATCACATGTAATATCATATGTAAGTGTTTACTAGTTACGCAGTACAATGAGTACACGAGAGACAAACCTTGCAATCTGGAGCTGAGTGTCATGGTCGTATTCTTTGTTGTCAGAACTGTTCGGTTATAGTCTGGTTTTATAAAAACGTTTTTAAAACAAAGTTCACTATAACCAGTGGCTCTGATACCAAACTGTCACACCCCCAAATTCCCACCTAGGGTATGTCCCTACTAGGAGTGCGACGATCCAACAACGAGCCACTAATTATATCAAACTCATTCAATTAAATGATAAAGTACTTAATTGTAAATAAAATACTGTATGTGAGTTTAAATGAAAACCAAAGTATCAGCGGAAGCAAAGTTAACCAGTTTTAAAACCAAAGTAATGTATCATTAAACCAATAAAATAAATACGTCCAGCAAGACCATGCCCACTCCAGCTGCTCCAGATAGCAAGTCCCAAAGTATCTCAACTAACGACCTACAAGCATGCAAACAAGTGTGTCAGACTACGCTGGTGAGTTCAAAGTTTTATTACCGAGTTTAGTTACCAGTCACATGTGTAAAACAGTTAACAAGATGATATGTTGTTTCATAGTTTTGATGATTTGATGTTGTTATTACTCGATTACCGAAATGGCTACAAGATATGAATGCCCAACTCCAATGCCTCTATCAAGGCATTGGTCAAGTGGTCGAGATAATTAGCTCAACTAATAACCTCGAGTAGATGTAAGGGGTCTTATATATATACGATGTGAATGCCCAACCCCAATGCCTCTATCTAGGCATTGGTCAAGTGGTCAAGGTAATTAGTTCACGCCCGTCCTTTCGGCACGGTGTGAGGGTGCCAAACCTAATAGCGCTATCAACTAAATACCTCGTTGCCTTACCGGCAACAATCGGTAGATGTAGGGGGTCTTACATAATAGAAACTAAGTAATAACAAACATCCCATTAACCTGCATTCCTCCCTGGAACGTTACCCGATATCCCTTCCCGGGATGCATGCTTGAGAAAAGCAGTGAACTCACCTTTGATTGCTCGGTATGTTACGTTACGTTATTCACAGGTGGTCAATCAAATTCCTAACATAGTTATCATTACCGATCAGTTTTGTAATAATCAAACACATATACCACTTTCATATTTCACATGAGGCACACACATAATATCATGGAATTAATAACAGTTAACCATCACCCCACTCACATTATTTGAATCTAATACATGGCAACCTCTTAGGCAACATAACAGTTCATCGAATATCAATTATCAATACCAATATTGATTTCAATAACAATCACAATTATCTAGTTTAATAATTACTAGCACAAGAACAATCATCATACTTATCAACACCATCATGGCAACAGTTTCTCAACATCATACAATCATTTAAATACATGTGATGACATATTTCATCACCCATGTGCTCCTAGCCGCCAAACTTAGTGGGTTCAAGATTTTGGTCCAATCATAATTTATAGTTGTCATCACATGCATAGGTATTGACTCATTCAAATGTTTGACGTCACATGCATTATCAATATATTCACATGCAACTGAGTTTGCATTAAATGAATACAGTTGGGGTTCTCCTAAACCCTAATCGCCATTAACATTAACAGTTACATACAAGGGTTCAATAAACAGTTGTGGCACCGATCGCAATTGTCTAGACATGTATAGTACCCTAGATTAATATGCCGATTCAAATCAAGGATTCAACACTATCAATAATCCACATAAAAGAAACCAATACTAGATCCTTGTAAATATGTTCTTTATCATTACAGTTTACAGAACACGTGCACATAATCAGAATCATCAACAGGTAATCAACACCGCATATTCATCATCATTATGATTTATATATATGTTATAGTGCAAACATAACCCTAATCAACGAGGATTGCAATCATATGAACAACAAGGGATGAGAACAATTAAACTAACCGAAGGCTCGACCAAGAGAACTAATGCTTCGAAGAGTGAGGCTGCCGTCGTCTTCAATGAACGAGAGAGATAGAGGATGTTAGGGTTTGTATATGTTTGTGTTATTTGTTACGTGACTACATGTGTGTATACATATGCTAGAATCAATAGCCGGCCCAACACAATGCTCCACTTGGGCTCTACCAGGCCCAAACATACTTTCGGTGTGTATATATGCTCGGGTTGGGCTTCGGGTGTGTGTTTGTGTGTGTAGACTCACAATAGTCGGCCCAATGCAAAGTGAGTGTGTCTAAACATATGTACACTATGTTACCCAGCCCAAACGTAAACATGTGTATGTTAAACATACCTGTGATGTAGACGGCCCAAGTATATTCGGCCCAAACACATGGAATGCCAATCCGTTTTTATATTTAACAAGTTTATAATAGCCCAGAGCGCTCCGCACAAAGAAGAGGGATGAATAACGAGAAGTTAGGGTCACAAGATTAAACGACACTGACCTTGAAAGTTCAGGTTGTCACAGGGGGTATGGCATAGATAGACTAGATCGCTTCTACGAATAAGAAAACTAATAGACGACGTACTATACAATATATCACGACAGGATTAACAAACTAACAAGAAACAAGTTCCGCATTGTAAATTGTCGCCACCACAAGTCCTGCATTGTATCAAGAGAATAACAATAAACTAAAAAAAACGAGTATCGTATTGCAAATTTTCACCCTTAAAATTACTAACAAGTGTTTTGTTTTCCATTTTATCGCGAATTTGGTTTTGGTTATGGCTCAAAACCGAACCGCCCCATACATAACCCTAAACTCACCAACCTAAGTGATATGTTTCCCGTCGCATCGCGCGGGTAAACGACTAGTATGTATATATATATATATATATATATATATATATATATATATATATAGGGAGAGGATCATGAGAAAACTAGAAAACTAACTAAAAAAGTCTAAAAAAACCTAAAAACATACCAATTTTTTTTTACAATTTTTACAAAAAAAATCGCTATTTTTTATATATAAAAAAATTTTAAAAAAAAACTTGTACTGCACATGTGCATTATATGTGTACTACACATGTGCTTTACATGTTTAAAATTAGCTTTTAAGCTTAGTTTAGCTTTAGGGTTAGGTTTTTTGGAGGTTTAGAATTATGATTAGGTTTTTGGGTGTGGGGGGTGGGGTTTAGGTTTTTGGGGGTTTATGTTTAGGGTTTAGTTTTAGGTTTTCGGGAGGGGTGGGGGTTTTAGGTTTTTTTTTTTTGGGGGGGGAGGGGGGTTAAGATTTTGGTGGGAGGGTGAATTTAGGTTTTTGGGGGGTGTCGGTGGGGGGTGGGTTAAGTGGTTTTGTCTTTCCGTATTAGTTCAGATGTGCAGTACAAATTTTTTTTTTATTTTTTTCATACATAAAAAATAGCGATTTTTTATAAAAAATTATAAAAAAAATTGGTATGTTTTTAGGTTTTTTTAGTTAGTTTTTTGGTTTTCTCATTTAAACTAGTTTTCTCATGATCCATATATATATAGGGTAGGGATTTAGAGAAAACGGTAGAAAGTGTGAGAATGGTGAGAACGCTTATGGATCGTCCGATCAAAACAATCTATGGACTAGATTGGCGCGGTGGCGTTTTCGTAAATAACATCAATTTTATTACGTGGACGCGCCTCATTAAGGGTAAAAAGGTCTTTACACTTCTATACCAAAACGCCATACTAATGAATAAAACGCCATTACGGACCAAAACACAACCCTATATAAACAAAAACATCCCAGAAATAAAAACACACACCCCAGAACCTGAAACGCCATATTTTCTACTATATACCATTCATCTTACCAAGGCCAAAAATCCCCAAAACATCAAACACACCGACTAAAAAAACGCCATATTTTCTCATATATACCATTCATCTTAGAAAACGCCAAAACACTCAAACATCAAAGATTCCAAAAAATCGACGGTTCTTTTAGATACATTATTTCCTCAGTAAAACGCCAAAAATGGCAAATATCGTTTCTTGTATATTTAAATATTGTTCTACACCAAAGTTTCGAAGAATGCATTCTTGCCTGAGGTGTTGTGACTCAAATAACATTTTGCTGCATGAGATGGACAAATCATAAACAAAAAGATGCTGGTTTCAGACTTATGTCATATTTTGTGTTTTGTTATTGATGAATATTATAATGGCATGAAAAGACGAATGACACTGATGAGTTGTTTGAAGATACATATTCAAAGAAAAAACTTATGTCATTTTGTCTTTCCAAACGGCCACAAAAACACAAGCATGGCTAAGCCAAACCGTCAGCGAACATGATTCAAAGAAGAAAGAGACTGATGACAGTGAAGATTTGGAAGATGAATTGTTTCTATTTTTATTTTTTTAATTTTCTGTTTCTGTTGTTTGTTATGTATTTTTCAACTTAGAAAATAAAAAAATACATTATATTAATAAAACGCCAAACGTTCATAATGCATGTGAAACGTCATAATGCAGTAAAAAAGCCAAAACTCCCAAACTATAATGAAAGTAGTTTGCAGAAGTATTAATAAAAGCTAAAAAATAGAAAAAAAAAGCGCCAAAAACTACTTAAAGCCATTGAAAAATGCCAAACCTGGGATATGGAAAGTCTATGACCCTAAAAACTCATAAAAAGCTGAACAAAAAAAATAGTAAAAATACACCGTAACTGAAAAGACGGCTACTTTACTAATATCATTTATTATAAATAAAATCCCGCCTAAACTACGCGCCAAAAACATCCTATAAGAGAGACGTCTCTACACAATCAACTGATCACAAACCAAAAAACAAACGCCATATTTACTAGAAACTATTCAATTTAAAACGCCATAAAAATAGTTAAAAAAGCCACAGATGCAGAACCTCGATTCTTCTATATTGAGTATTGATCTGAATGAAATTTCACTGAATGGATTCTTCTCTGAGTTGGGTATCTCTATAATCTTTTGCTAAATGAGATGGACAAATATTCAAGAAAAAGAGGCTGATGATACTGATATGTCATCATGTCACTTTGTTCTTGATGGATATATTGATGGCACGAAGGGATCAATACATTAGAGCAGGCGTTGGTCTTCAACATGTCATCAAACAAGTATATATCCGCCCACAATAAAGGATGCCACAAAAAATAACATCTTCTAAAGATGGACGTTATGTAGGAAAATAAGGATCTACATAAGGTATTCAAAAACAGGTTCAAAATGCCAAAAAGGTTAAAGTAGTAGAGGCTGATGACAGTGAAGATTTGGATGAGAAATTAGATAATAATTTTTATTTTATTTTTTTCATTTTCTATTCTTTGTTATCTAATTCTCTGTTGTTTATTAAATAATTCTCTACTAATTTAAAAAAATTGAGTATAAAACGCCAAAAACTACAAACACCAAAACGCCTGATAGTGTGAAAAAACTGTGAGAACGAATGCTAGCAAAGCACGATGTTGCTATATAAAACGCCAAAAAACGCAAACAAAGTATTACTGGAAAAATCAACACTAATTGACAGATAAAAATTGAAAGAAACAGTAATTGCTAAAACAGTGAAATGAAGAGACGGTATCATTATTGCCAAACATTTATTTATATTAAAAGCCACTACATAGAAAATTGAATTTATTTATCTTTTCAAAACGCCATAATTGCCTGTCACATTATAGGCATGTATCCTACATGGCAAAACACTTGATGTAATAAAATCAAGAAAATTACTGATGTTTTTTACAGTAAAGGTTTGCATCCTGATCTAAAAAAAACAATAAAATCGCCAAAACAATACTTAAAACGCCAAAATGTTTACTATGATCCTGATCTAAAAACAATAAAAACGCCACGTATTTATTAAACGCCAAAAAATGGAAAGATAAAGTGACACGCGTTTAAAAAAAGAAATATGAAAGGACAAAAAAGCCCCTCCGCCCTTCTCTAAGCGGTGTGACACATGTTGGGCCAGGAAGCGTTCTCACCGATCTCACACTTTTGAGCGTTTTCTCCTGATCTCGTTTCTCTCTCTCTCTCTCTCTCTCTCGCTATATATATATATATGATAAGAGTTGGCTACAAAGTTCAAATTTTCTAAAAAGTGCAAAAGTTCATCAAAACACTAAAATTTCAACCATAAAACACACCCAAAACTCACAAATAACAAAATAATAAGACTCTGATTATCGAATGACAAACGTTATTATGTTTTATGTTGTTTAGCATGTTGTGTTTTATATTCATAGTTCTATGATTGTGTGTTTGAAGTTTTTATGGACTATTATGGTTCTAATATGGTGTTTAGTAGCCTCCACTCTATTATTTGTAGGTTTTAGGTGTGTTTTATAGCTTAAATCATAGTGTTTTATGACATTTTACACTTTTAAAAAAAATTGGACTTTGTAGACAAACCTCACCCTATACATATATATAGCTTAAGGGGAAAGATTCACTAAAAAATGGGTTTTACCTAAGTAGCCTAGGAAAGATTATGGAGATGACATGTGGCACTCTTATAAGTAGGATGAAAATGTATTTTGGTCCTAAATCACAAACTCTCACCCTTTTGTTTTCTTAGAAATACAACACAATTTTTGGGTTTTTTAAGTTTTCATATTTTATATAGCAATAGATACTCAAATTAAAGATAAAAATTGTTCGATTTTATGGTTCAATTTTTTCAGAAAAATAATGTCGTATAAATATGTTATGGACGTTTAGGGGGATATGCATGTGCATTGCATGTGCAGTGAGAAAGTCAACAAATAGGCTTTTCCAAACATGTCTTGCGCTCCTTTTTTTTCTACATTATCTTAGTCATTGATTTGAAAAATGAAAATGTAAGATCTCTTCTTATCATACTTAGATAAAATTAACTTTTTATTTGATCTTACCCTTATAGGATAAACTACTTTAAACTTTATGGTTTTGGTTTATCAATCATAATGTAATTTTGCAAATTATATATTGTAACTCTTTTTAAAATGTAGTAATTAAAATAGTTGCAAGATGATTATTTTTTATTTAAGAGTCATTCACAAACATTCTAATTCTTTCAATGTGTTTCTGAATATGACAACCACTTAGCATTATGACTTAGATACACCAAATAGCATGTGCCAATTGTATGATATTGTAGACGTTTGTCATATGAAGTTATGGGTCCATTTCAATGGTTGAATACCTTTTGTTATATTTCCCTTTTAAAAATGGGATTACAATTTGTGTTTATATGAAATTAGGATGGACAATAAAATGGTGTTTTAATTATTTATAAACTCTGAGAAACCCGCATGTCAAGGCAGTGTCACACTTTACCCCGAATGTCTAAGAGCTAATTTTAAAACTTAAACATAAAGTCAAATAAAACTAAAAACAAGTTATGTATTAGAAGATACTAAAAACTTTTAATTTATGTAGTAGAAGAGATTATTAAGAAACCTGGTTTTAGATAATTTAAAACTTCTTTTGGTCAAAGTTCAAAATATGTAGTTTTGTGGTAGGTTATAAATTTGATTGATTATAGTTTCAAAACTAAAGTTAATATAGTAGTAGTAGTAATAATAATAATAATAATAATAATAATAATAATAATAATAATAATAATAATAATAATAATAATAATAATAATAATAATAGGATTTTAATATATTTAAAATCATCCCTAATTCACTAAGAAGAATCCACATTTGTAATTTTCATTTTCGTTGTCAATAACAATCGTGTTCGTATAATCATTATAGTTTACCTTTGATTTAAAATTGTTTCACTTACAATGATGGTTATAAGCGTGACGGAGAATAGTATCTTTGTTATAAGTAAAATCAAATAAAATGCAAGTGTAGCTTTTATCGTATTTCGTGGAAGCATACAAGTCGTATATACTATAAGAGTCGTACGTAAGGTATGAAATTTAAGCGTCATATGCATTTTCATTTATTCGTCTTTGACGATTTCAAAATTTTGTATGTGCAAAATTCAATACAATTTTTATGTAGATATATGTTTCAGCTGGTATTGGTGTTTTTCTCGTTAACAACATATTCCGTTTTTATGAATTCTTTCAACGGGTCATCATTTGTCGAAAATGGTACGGATGATTACTTTATATTTCATTTTAATGATTTTAATAACATGGCATGCTAACCAAACTACTTATAATCAAAGCTAACTAGTTTTTAAGGATAGATAAACGAATATTTTAGTTATGGTTTTGATTGGGCCTCCACTTTATAGAATAGATAAACGAGGTGACGTGCGTGGGTGGGTATATATTTTTTAGTTATTTTTAGCTCTTTTTACTCGCCGATTTCATGTTTTAAATTTATAAAACACGATATTCTACTAACACTTTACACACAGGCTTAGGGCAAGTATACCCATCGCGGACGTAGTATAGTAATGGCAAGATACCGAGGTAGTCCAAGGACACAAGATTTTTTAGTATAGACTTATCGTCAACGTCTAATCGAACCAATTTTTAAGAAAAGATTTTTAAACTAATAAAAAGATAAAAACAGGAAATAAAAATGATAGACAAAAAGAATCAGTTGGATCCAACTTATCTTTCATGTACCCTTTAATAATTTTCGCACTTTGGGCATTTTAAGAGATTATCTTAGTTATAGTAGTAGGCCCCTCTTCCAATGCGACGTTACCCTCAACCTAGTGGTTTGATTCAGCAAGGATATAATCCCAAGAGGTTAGATTATTGAAAGATAATTAAGTAAGTTATTAATGCAAAATGTTGTGGACTCCCCTTCCTAGGCGGCGATCACCCTCAACCCGTTGGTCTGAGTCAGCAGGGATACAGTCCTCGCGGGGTTGGTTTAATGTTTTAATAAAAGTTTAAGAATAAGGGATTCAAGATTTTTGCACCTCTCCCATGGTGGGTAATGCCCGCTCCGACTCGTGAGGTGTTACTAGGCTTGAACCATGTTCTCGTAGGATCTATACACTGAACGAGACATAAAATTACCCAAACCACCATTCTAACCCCCTTCCAGGCAATTAACATGCTTTATATAGACCGTAAAGACATGAATATGTTGAATCAACGAACATATGAAGAATGATAAAGTAAATTCGCCTTCAATATAAAAAAATATTTATTAACGTCATTAATACATACCCAATTAAAAAGGAGCCAAAGATTGGAAATCATAAAAGAAATACATAAAAGAAAAGTCTTCACCAAGTGATGTAAGAATTTAGCCAAGCATGGCCTTTGTTTGACAAAGATTCTTACGATCAATCTTGGATCTCGAAACTACACACACTCTAAAGATGGAAAATGGATGATGGTGGTGGATGATGGTGGTGTAGTGGTGGTGGAGTGGTGGCAAGTGAGAGAGAAGTGGTTTGCCAAGAGATGAGTTGAAGTGGAACCAAGCACTCTTATTTATAGCTGTAAACAGAAGCTTCAGCACGGCCCGTGCCCGCCTGGCACAGCCCCGTGCCCATCTCTCCCTCCCGTCCTCATTAACTGCTTGTCAGATATTGTACTAACACGGCCCCGTGTGTCAACGGCACGGCCGGTGGCCAAAGTACTTGTTGTACTATCGCAGATTCTACAAATCTTTGAGTTGACCATGGCCCGTTTTGCCTTAGCACGGCCCCGTGTTGGCTGCCATTTTTGTCTTTTGCAGTTGTCTTTATCTTCTGCCCAGTATCCATCTTCGGACACGGCCTGTGTCAGGTGGACACGGCCCAGTGTCAGCCTTCTGTTCTTGTTATTTTGAGGTTTGGATGTGAGTCGAGGCTTGACGATCTGCGGCAATTCCTTCTTCTTTGCATTTGTGTTGGATTTTGCTGTCTTTTTGCTCACTTTGCGAATTTAAGCTCTTTTATCCCTGAAACTATAAAAGGGACGAAAACACGAGCTTTTTCCAACATTAGTATTTAAAAAGGGTTGCTTTTACGCCGTATTTGACATAATTTATATGTTGTATTTTGATCACATCAAACACCCCCACACTTGAATCTTTGTTTGTCCTCAAGCAAAACTCTATTACGTGGCTTACACACCCAAACGGAATAGGTAGAAGAGAAGGTTTTGAGGTCTTATCTTTAGAGTGTTGGGTATCCAAGTTTTAAATAAATTTTGTTTTTATTTTATTTACAATCCTATTTGTCATGATTTATTTAAAACTCAATTTACGAAAAATAATTTACTTTGGGCAATATGCCTTTATAAAATTCCATTTAGTTATTTACAATTTTACACACCTCACAAGTATTCACTCAACATTTGGCCAATATTAAGTGAAACGCTCGTGCCCGAATTGGAACTTAATCCTACCATAGGCTTGACAATCGATGAAACCTCCTCCTTTTGACGTTAAATCCTTGTAAATATCAAGAGGACTTTTTAAGGGTTGGTGGTGGTTCGGGTTTGGTAATTTTTATTCAAGAAAAAGGGTAAAACGTAAACTATTGATTTTTCTATTGCTTTTTGGCTTAGCAAAAAAAATACTTTAGCGTATTTTTTTTGGCTTTTTCAAATTTTTTATATTTTATTATTTTTTTTTATGCCAAAGTTGAAACTGAGCCGAAATCGTAACTTCATAACCGATAAGTTTACAAAAATGAAAGATGAAAAATGAAAAAGGGTAATTTTTGTGGGTTTGAAACGAAAAAGTTTTTAAGGTTCAAAGGGTTTAACTAGGGGGTGTTTTTGTAAAAAGCAAAGAAAATAAAGGTTTTGTTTGAAAATTGGGTTTGTCCTAATGCCTCTATCATTTACTTACTTGGATTTTTGTCGGTAACGATTTGGAACGTATCGGGTTGTCAAGTTCTAGATTCGTAAGAACCAAACGGGCTATTCACACAAGAAACGAAAATTGAGCAACTAGTAAAGAAGTATATTTTATGCTCGGTAATGGCTCAAAATTCACTTTTGTGGGAAAAGGGTCATAGTGTAAAAACGTATATATAATCAAATTTTACAAAGATTTATTATTGGTTCTTTTTATCACGACACTATTCGTTGTAAATTTGTATAAACATGATTTTTTAGAACTTATCTACCCAACTAAACTTAAGATAGGTGAAAAAAAATGAAAAGAAAGTTTTTGAAAAAAACAAGTTTGGGGTGTTTAGCGGTTCCAATGCGAGTTTTGTGTAAGGCTTGGTTTAGGACAAACGATTCAAGAGTTTTTATTATCCTCCCCCATACTTAAATTACACTTTGTCCTCAATGTGTCCCAAAAAGGATTTATTTTGGAAAAATGTGTAAAAGGTATGAACATAACAAAAAATTTTGGTTACTGGCACTTGTTGCTCGGCCCCGTGCTCAAAGTGCCAGTAACAATTAAATTCAGAAGACTTACAGTGGGGTGGCCACGGGGGCGTGCTGGGTGAGCACGACCCCGTGCTGCAGCCACTGTTTTGCAGAAAATTAGGTGGGAGGCTACTGTTTTACGTGCATGGGTTCCATTTCGTCATCCATTTTCTTCTGCTGAGTGTGTCTTACTCCTACAAAGCTAGATACTTAAAAGAAAAAACGTTAAACTAGATATTAAACTAAAATTAAACTAAATACAAACTAAGATTAAGCTACTAAACTAATGGATAGTCCATGGAATGCCTCCATGGTGCGCCACGTTTATAAGGGTCCTTGGCTAGACCCAAAGTCGGTCAAATGTTACCCGTGCGGGATGACTCACATCCCAAGTTGTAGCGTTGCAATGCATCGTTTAAGCTTGAGTCAATCGCGTTGAAGTATTTGAACGGATCATCCTCCGCTCGTTACCCAACTTCAAACTTGATCTCATTTTCACCAACCCTCAATGTTAGTTGTTCTTCGCTCATATCTACCACAGCTCGTGCCGTGCCGTGGCAAGGAAAGATCGTCCTAGTATGAGCGGAATTTCGGTGTCTTCTTCCATTTCTTGAATAACAAAGCCGGTGGGAAAGACAAATTCTCCTACCTTTATCAATAAGTTTTCTTTGACACCTTGAGGGTATTTTACCGACCGGTCCGCAAGTTGAATGCTCATTTTTGTAGGATTTGGTTTCCCCAATCCTAGTCGGTTGAACATAGAGGTCGGCATTAAATTAATGCTAGCCCCTAAGTCGGCTAATGCATTGCTTATTGGCGACCCACCAATAGAGCAAGGAATGGTGAAGCTTCCGGGATCAATCTTCTTTTGGGGGAGCTTGTTGAGGAGTCTCGCCGAGCATTCTTCACTAAGGGTGACTTGTTGGATGGTTTCAATCTTTCTTTTGTGAGTGAGGAAGTCCCTCATAAACTTAGAATACTTTGGCATTTGTGTGAGGACCTCTACAAAAGGAAGATTGATGTGAAGTTGTTTAAGCAAGCTCCCAAACTTAGTAAATTGTTCGTCAGTCTTTTGCTGAAGTAAACGATCGGGGTAAGGGACCGGAGGTGGTTTGGTTATGTCGGGTTTGGTGTTTTGGGGGTGAGTGTTTTCTTGGTTATTGTTGGTGACCGTTTCATCTTGAATTGGGTTGTTTTGTTGTGGGGTTGGCTCACTCTTGGGTCCTACCTTCCGGCTCCTTAGGTTGATTACATTTACTTGCGCTTTTGGGTTTGTTCGTTATTACTTGGTAAGGCTCTTTGTGGTCTTTCAGCGAAATGATGGGCTATTTGACCAAATTGTTTTTCGAGATTTTGAATACTAGCCCGTTGGTTTCTTATTTCTGTTTGGGTTTGTGAGAACCTTTCCAAGTACCTTTTATCGGATTCGGTGAAGAGGTGAGTGATAATATCCTCAAGCCTTTTTTATTCCTCCTTGTTGTGATAGAAAACTTTGTTGCCCATTTTGTGGTTGTTGAAAGTTAGATCGTTGATTTTGATTCTGTTGGTTATTACCCCCCCGATTCCCTCCATCCAAAATTGGGATGATTACGCCACTCGGGAGTGAAAGTGTTGCTTTGGACTCCCGGTGGTCGTGGCCGGTTATTTAGGTAATTTACCACTTCCGTTTCATTTTCTAGATCTTTCATACGACTCCAGTTTTCATGTGGGCCGCCGCACCCTTCGCAAGCCATAACCGAAGCCGTTTTGTTTAATTCAAGTTTCTTTATTTTATTGGTTAAGGCTTCGATTTGGGGTTGCGAGGAAGTGGACTCATCCACTTTGTGGGCGCCCGGGGCTATAGACTTTGAGCCCCTATGAGTGTGCCATTGAAAACTGTTTTGAGCAAAGTCTTCAATTTGATTATAAATTTCCTCGGGTCGTCGATTCCCAAAGAGTCCCCCGGAGCCGAAATCAAGGATTTGCCTTGTGTGCGGCAAGAGTCCGTTGTTTAAGGTGGACACTTGTTGCCATTGTTCAAGACCGTGATGCAGGCATTTCCTTAGTAGCTCCTTGAACATTTCCCATGTCTCGTACAAGGATTCCCCGTCTTCTTGAGAGTAGGTGTTAATCTCGGTCATGAGTTTTGCGGTTTTAGCAGGAGGGAAATATTTGTAGAGAAATTTTTGGGCAAGGTCATCCCAAGTGTGTACGGACCCACTTGGGAGAGTGTTCAACCAAGCTTTTGCTCGGTCTTTGAGGGAAAAATGGAACATACGGAGTCTAATGGCATCGCTAGAGGCCCCGTTGATCTCGAAGGTGTCACATATTTTCAAGAAGTTGGTAATATGTAAATGGGGATCTTCGTTGGCTAGGCCATGGAAAGTGGCGAAATTTTGGAGCATTTGGATAAGGTGTGGTCGAAGCTCCAAGTTGTTAGCATCGACGTTAGGAGGGTTAATAGCGGCTCCAAGATTACTGGCCGTAGGCCGTAGGTAATCCATGAGAGTATGTTGATCCGCTATAGGGGGTTTTGGATCGAGGCTTTTTGTTGGTTTTTGGCTTTAAGGCGTAAGCGCTCGGGTTCGTCAAGCGGTACTTTTATGTCTTTGTCGGAGGTGGAGGTTATGCACCAAAATGTATTCCTGCGAAGGATACAGATTTGTGTGATTTCCTGCGAACAAAAACAAAAAGAAAACTTGATCAGAAGGGTAGCACGACCCCATGCTGTGGCTGGCACGACCCGTGCTGTCTGAGAAAAACTTTCTGTTTTCACGTTCCCAGTACTGGATGTTCAGCACGGCTGTGTCAAGCGTTCCAGTAACAAGAAAACAGGTTTTCCCAGATACTTCAGATCTAACACGGCCCGTGCTGATCCCACACGGCCCCGTGTTAAATCTGCAGAAAGCAAATTTTTAGGGGAAAAGAAGGAAAAATAAAAAGAAAGATAACAGAAAAGATTAGGCCGTCAATTTTAATCTTTCCTTAAATTCTTGTCTCCCCGGTAACGGCGCCAAAAACTTGACGTGCGTGGGTGAGTATATACTTTTTAGTTATTTTTAGCTCTTTTTTCAAGTTTTAAATTTATAAAACACGATATTCTACTATCACTCTACATACACGCTTAGGGCAACTATTCCCATCGCGGACGTAGTATAGTGATGGCAAGATACCGATGTCGTCCAAGAACACAAGAGCTTTTAGTACCGGCTTATCGTCAATGTCTAATCGAACCAACTTTTGAGAAAATATTTTTAAACTAATAAAAAGATAAAAACAGAAAATAAAAATAAAATAAAATAAAAATAATAGACAAGAAAGAATCACTTGGATCCAACTTCTCTTTCATGTACCCTTTTAGTGATTTCCGCACTTTGGGCATTTTAAGAGATTATCTTAGTTATAGTAGTAGGCCCCTCTTCCAAGGCGACGTACCCTCAACCTAGTGGTTTGAGTCAGCAAGGATACTATCCAAGAGGTTGGATTATTGAAAGATAATTAAGTAAGTTATTAATGCAAAATGTGGTGGACCCCCCTTCTGAGGCGACGATCACCCTCAACCAGTTGGTCTGAGTCAGCAGGGATACATTCCTCGCGGGGTTGGTTTAATGTTTTAATAAAAGTTTAAGAATAAGGGATTCAAGCTTTTTGCACCTCTCCCGTGGTGGGTAATGCCCGCTCCGACTCGTGAGGTGTTACTAGGCATGAACCAGGTTCTCGGAGGATCTATACACTGAACGAGACATAGAATTACGCAAACCACCCTTCTAACCCCCTTCCAAGCAATTAACATGCTTTATATAGACCGTAAAGACATGAATATGTTGAATCAACGAACATATGAAGAATGATAGAGTAAATTCGCCTTCAATATAAAAAAACTATTTATTAACGTCATTAATACATACTCAATTAAAAAGGAGCCAAAGATTGGAAATCATAAAAGAAATACATAAAAGAAAAGTCTTCACCAAGTGATGTAAGAATTTAGCCAAGCATGGCCTTTGTTTGACAAAGATTCTTACGATCAATCTTGGATCCCGAGACTACACACACGCTAAAGATGAAAATATGGATGATGGTGGTGGATGATGGTGGTGGAGTGGTGGCAAGTGAGAGAGAAGTGGTTTGCCAAAGGATGAGTTGAAGTGGAACCAAGCACTCCTATTTATAGTTGTAAACACAAGCTTCAGCATGGCCTGGGCATTTTAAGATGTGATTGGTTCCACTTCAACTCATCCCTTAGCAAACCACTTCTCTCTCACGTGCCACCACTCCACCACCATCATCCACCACAATCATCCATTTTCCATCTTTAGAGTGTGTGTGTAGTCTCGGGATCCAAGATTGATTGTAAGAATCTTTGTCAAACAAAGGCCATGCTTGGCTAAATTCTTACATCACTTGGTGAAGACTTTTCTTTTATGTATTTCTTTTATGATTTCCAATCTTTGGCTAATTTTTAATTCGGTATGTATTAATGACTTTAATAATTAGTTTTTTTTATATTGAAGGCAAATTTATTCAAATACTCTTCATATGTTCATTTACTCAACATGTTCATGTCTTTACAGTCTATATAAAGCATGTTAATTAACCCGAAAGGGAGATTAGAAGGGTGGTTTGGGTAATTCTATGTCTCGTTCAGTGTATAGATCCTCCGAGAACATAGTTCAAGCCTAGTAACACCTCACGAGTCGGAGCGGGCATTACCCACCACGGGAGAGGTGCAAAAAGCTTGAATCCCTTATTCTTAAACTAATATTAAAACTTTAAACCAACCCCGCGAGGACTGTATCCTTACTGACTCAGACCGACGGGTTGAAGGTGATCGCCGCCTTTTACGAGGGGTCCCCCACATTTTGCATTAATAACTTACTTAATTATCTTTCAATATTCCGACCTAGTGGGATTGTATCCTTGCTGACTCAAACCACTAGGTTGATGGTAACGTCGCCTCCAAAAAAGGGGCCTACTACTATAACTAAGATAATCGCTTAAAATGCCCCAAGTGCGGTAATCATCAAAAGGGTACATGAAAGAGAAGTTGGATCCAAGTGATTCTTTCTTTTCTATCATTTTTATTTTTCTGTTTTTATCTTTCTATTAGCTTAAAATCTTTTCTCAAAAGTTGGTTCGATTAGACGTTGACGATAAGCAGGTACTAAAAGCTCTTGTGTCCTTGGACCACCTCGGTATCTTGCCATGACTATACTACATCCGCGATGGGTATACTTGCCCTAGTGTGTGTGTAGAGTGATAGTAGAATATCTTGTTTTATAATTTTAAAGCTCTCTTGATTTGTTGTAAGCCAAAGAAAATATGTGGAAATTTGATTGACGTACAAGCATATGATAATTGTTTTTCATTGTTCGGTTTTAAGAGATTCATTCCATATATCCATATTTAACTAAGAGACGAATGATTAGGTGCGGTGGGTTGACATTGCCCGCTTGATTGCTTGAAAGTAGGTGAAACTTGATTAGGTAGGCCCTGTTTTTAAAATTGCAATATCTTGATTGGTCTGCTTTTTGAACGATGCGAGTCTTGTGAAACTGTTGTGCTTAATGACTTTGTAATCTGTTTTTGACTTTGTTTAAAGCTTTCATTTCTATTAAGTGTTTAAGTTGGATGTGTTGCTTGGGATTTTGCTTAGGGACAAGCAAAAAGTTAAGTGTGGGGATATTTGATATGCTTCAATTTATACAAATTTTATTGATCAAATTTCCTACATTTTGATTAGGCCGTATGTGATTTTTCCTTGTTTTTGATACTAATTTGGTTTAATTTATGGATTTGTAGGACATGGTGGAAAAGTGAGCATTTGAATGGAAAAACGAAGAAAATTCGAAGAAGTGTAGAGATCGTGGATAAGCGAGTCGAAAAATGAAGAAAAAAATATGTTGCTGAAGACCCCTTGCGGACCGCAAGGGGTAAGGAATACGGTTCGCAAAGGACTAGAGGTGGTTAAATTTATTAAAGAAGCCTTGCGGACCACAAGGCATAAGCCATACTGTCCTCAATGGATGCATAAAATAGAAAAAAATTGTTTTAAAACCCTACAGTCGTAGGGTTTACACACTTCGCAACTCAGATGATTCTAGGCAGTTTGTGGATGGTTTTAGAGCATCTTGGAGAAAGGTTAAAGGCTAGGAAGCTAGGGATCAAAAATTTGAGCGCTACAAGTTCGATTACATCTTGTTTATTCATACTTTCAACAATTGAATCCATGAATTCTTATGTTTTGAATTCTGATTTGGAATTATTTATAATTATTATGAGTAGCTAATTGTTTAAAACTACTTAGGTTAGATGAACTAGATGTTGTGATGATTGAATGATTCCGGATTTTTATTGAAAGCGTTGATTTACGCGATTATGATTTTTTTGTTTCTAATTTTCGTATACTAGTATTTATTGACCTTACAGTTGTTTATTGGTTTTGTTGATTTAGGCACACAAAATATACCATAGATTCACAAACTAATCTTGTCCGCTTGTCTTTAGGTTTTCGGTCTAGATCTAGATCTTGTCTTTAGAAATAAAATAAGTTAAACAACCATAAAAATTAATTAACCAAAGTTTATGATTTCTTCTCGTTGATTCAAAAGATATTTGAGATTGCTAGGTTATTAGCTTAACATTGTGTGATAGTTGGGTGACCGATAACTTGGGTTCGGCTGTTTATTCGTGTTTAGGGTTTCCTAGGGTTTCAGTTGCTAGGTTTAATGAGCTTCACAATTTGAGGATTTTGGCACTAGTTGTTATATATCTGATAATTGTGGAATTTGTATCGATAGGTCAAGTCGATCCATTTAGGACTTCGACAATTCGTCCCACTTTCTTGCATGGTTTATCATCCTTAGCGGGAGGTTTATCGGGTTGATTAGGGTCTTTAATCGATTACCAGAGTCTGGATATCATTACATGTTTCGAGGGAGTAGACATCTAGGTAGTTCCTTCTCATCATATATGATCTTAGATCTAGTTTCCTCGTGTTTGTTGTGTGTTGCGTTCAGCCTGTTGTGTTGAGTTGTTTGCTTGACTTCTCACATTTACTACTTTCATAGTTAATCACCTCACTAGGTTTATTGGAGAAATCTCAAATTAGGCTAGTATTGATAGAGGTTCATTATCGAGAGTTCACTCATAGTGTCCATGGATTGATATCCAGTCTTGCCATCTACACTACACTACGACCGGTGCACTTACTTTTCTGTGTGGTTTAGTCTGGTGATTCCTTTTTAAAACTTGTTTTGAAATTAATATACACACTTTTAATATATTAAACCTGAATTAAAAGATTTCACCGAACCTTTTGATTAATACATATCTAAATGCAACTAGCTACAAACAATAACAAGCTAGCTGATAAGAAAACGTCCAAGTCGCCGAACCAGACCTACATACACGAACCAAGCCCTTCGTTCGGTTAAGCCTCTTCGAGTTATAACCTCCGACACTTGGTCCAACTTTGCTCCTCTGAGCCAGACCAATGGAATCTTCTATAACTAACTTAGGGCCCGCACCCATAACCGCCTGAAGGCGACCGGTCCGGCCAGGACCACCTTAGCCACCTCAACCACTCCAAAAGTATAAATACCACACTTGACGTCCCAAAAAGGATAATCGGTACCTCTCACTATAAACTCTCCCCACTCTCTCACTGACTTATTATACTTAACATGTACTTATTCTCACACCTAACTTGGTCACAAAGAGGCCCCCTCCCTATGACGAGGCTAACGGTGTTGTCACATGTCCACTTTTGTAAGTTTCAGGGACTTATCCCTGTTGTCATTCGGGTTGTAGGTTTCTGATTCTTTAGTGGCGTGATATACACCAAATGCAACAAATAAATCAAACGGATTGAATAAATAATAAAGGACTTGGTTGAATAAAAGCAATGGATTTCGCTAAGAGGACCAAAAAATTACAACGAAGTCTAAATGCATACCAGAATGGTTGCTTTGATGATGACTTCGGTAAAATACCCGAAGGATGGGTAGGATTTTGAGCATATGCGTAAACCAAGAGACGGGAACGCGGATTAGAAGGTCAAAAGACTTGGATTATGAGTCATGACTAAAACACGATAAGATTTTGCAAACAGAAATTTTGATAATTACGTTCAACTATTTTAAAGTTGAACGGGTCGAACAAAGAATGAAGTTTAACATTCATAAGTGTTGAAGTTTCACATGAACAAGTCAAAGAGATAAATAAAGAATAACGCTTGAAAATGTAAGTAAGCGCAAGCCGAATAAATGGGAGCGAAAATATTAATAAACCCATGATATGAGGCATGAGAGAATATAAAAAAAGGGGAAAACGCAAACCGAGCAACGGGAGCGTCAAAACATTCAAATAAAAGAACCCGGGTGACGGGTTGTAAAGAAATATAGGTGTGAACCGGATAATGGTAAGCGTAGAACAAACTGACGTGTAATGTAAGAAGTCATAGAGTCGGAAGAATAGTCCAAAAAGAAAACGAATGTAGCCTTAGACTACGGTCAAGGTCGAATGAATTTCAAAAGCGAAAATAAGTGATTCCAAACAAAACAAGGTTGCCTTGACGCTATATATGTAGATATACATTTAAATAATGACACGAGTAAAAGATGAATCTACGGGATCATCATAACCTTCGGGATTACAAGCAGTGTTAAGGTCTACGGGACCAAAATGACCCTCGGGCCATGAATAGAAAGAAATAACTCTAAGGGTCTCACCAAAAAGAGGTGGAAGTCTAAAAAAATAGCCTTTGAGGCTAAGTGAAAGAACCCACGGGTCACTTGGGGTAAAGCGTGGAAACCAATTACAATTCCCTGCGTAAAATAATAACGGAAAAATAATATAAAACGTAATCGCATTGTAGCGCAAGCTAGGGAATGGGGGATTAAGAATGCTTGTAAGCCTTGGGAAAGCAATGTTAGTATAAAAGCGATGGGTTTCGCTAAGTTAATCGAATGGATAAAAATGAAAAGATCATGAAAAGTCTGGTTGACAAAAGTGAAAGATTTCACTAAAACATCCAAACGAGCAGAAATAACGAAAGAATTCACAATTATTTAAATTGTGTTATTTCACATAAAAAAGGGCGAAGACATTACCGTACCTTCCTGGTAATACCAATAAATTGTAAAAGTATGAGCAACGCCCAAGTAATTACCGAAATGACGTAAGAAAGGTTTCGGAGACAAAACGTCTTTAAGGGGTGTAGACTTGTAACCCCCCGAAAACGGGTTTGATGGTCAAATCACGTTAATAAAAATGAACGGGTGAAATACCGTTAGTGGAAAAATTTTACCCGGTAAATATTAGGATTTAAATAAATAATCCTAATATTAATTAAAAAGAAGAATAAACGCTTTAAGGAAATAAGGTTCATAAGAGCCCGAGTTAACGGGACTTAAAAAAATTATAAAACGGGTTATAACCTCCCCGAACCCACTAAATTAACTAGGAATGTTTGACCTAGTTATTTAGAGGAAATATTGCTAGAAATAAGTAGGTTGAAGCCTACTTGATAACTAATCAAAATACGAGGGACTAAATAAGGAAAAGTTGAAAACTTAATAAATAAAAATAAAAACATAACACAACACACACATAGAGTGTGTGTGTGTGTGCGTGGAGATCGATCAGGAGCAAGAAAACAAGGGTGTAAACTCTAGTTTAACAAATCTTCAAATTGAAGGAGGAATCGAAGACCAAATTCGGGTTTGAATGTATATAAACGATCACCTAGTCATGGGGATCATAAGGTATGTCATAAAACCTAGATTTGGTTAAAGTTGAAATTTGAGACAAGTAGGTTACTTGCAAATAGATTGTTGGATTATGATCCAAAGTTGAAATTGAATGTTTATGTGTGTTTAATTTCGTTAGTTATGATGAAATTATGAAGAACTTAATGTAATGTTACTTGTAAGTGGTTAACAAGTAAGCTAGGAAGTGGGTTTGACTATATAGTGAAAATGATGATATATATGCTTAAGATCATCATAATTGATAGTTGAAGAGAGATACTTGAACAATTTATAGTTTCGAGTGGATGCTCATACATGAATTGAAATGGGTTTTGTATGTTATGACGAAATTGGTAATTATGTTCATGTAAATAGGTGTATGAAATCATGTTATCTACTAGTTGATATGTAGAACTTGATTATATTAGGTGTTCGGATGAATGTTAGAGATATGATGAAACGGGTTTCACATATAGATAAGGACCCTTAGTTCTTACGAAATGAATGAATAAGTTAGCTTTGATAATCGCTTGAGCTAATTGAAGTGTTTGAAATATAATGAACTTGGTTAGAATATTAAGTCAAAACGGTGGCTTAAAATAACGCTTACCGGGTAATTAAGGAATGCCTAAACTAGTTGATGAACTTGATTGTGCATTTCATATACTAATGGGCATTTGACTTTTATAAAGTCAATCTGGCCTATAATACGATGAATGATAATTTTGATATAAAATGCGTAAGGTTGAATAATCGTATTAAATTATGATTAATCTAACCACCTTGTGAATGATGAATGATAGTTTGACGCTTAACAAGCTAGGTGGAAGCTTGGGGAGGAAGCGGGTCAAACGAATCAAGTATGAAAAGAAAATCGTAGTTTGGACACGAGGTAAGTAAAGCTTACGCCCCTTTTTAATTACAAAATACTTACTTGTGAGTATTGAATACGAGTTATATTAGGTAATTGAAATATGATGTTCCGGCACGATATACTGCGAGTCGGAACAAGTGAGAATGGTAAGAAATCATAAATTATGGTAAAAAGGGTAAAAACGGTAAACTAGTCGGGTGATGACGAACAAATAAGGAATTTTGAACATTACGTTATGGTGTGAACCGTGACGGGTAAAAGTGGTTAAATAGTAATCCGGACACATAGATAAAAAGATTTGAAAAGACTCCATTTGGTGCAAGTCATAACGGGTCAAACAATTTAAGAAATGTCTTTTAAGTAATAAGAACCCACGATGCAAACCGGAGTAGGTTCAAGGGGCGAGATGGTATCAAAATACCATCATATGATGATAAATGGTCATTTCGACTAAACGGGTCAAATGGTGTGTTAACACCATTTGACAACAATAACTGACGATCGCTTGCTGAGTTTTGTGATTACAGGGAAGTAATAAAGGTTCGCGATGCTATTAGTTAGTAATTAATAGTGAAAGGTATTTTAGACGGGTCAATACTATGACCCGAGCCAGGTACGCATAAATGAAATTATAATTAAATGCGTGATTTTGGTCAAATGTCTTCTTGAATGTCCTTCGTCGTAAAAGAAGGGCTAAAGTTGACAAAAACGCCCTTGATTGACAAATCAAGCAAACGACCCTTACGGGTTGTTTAGAAATAAGCATTTCGATCAAGTGAATCATTATGATAAGTATAAAAAAAGAAAGGCATGATCCTTGCGAGTCAAATGCCTTAAAATGCGTCTCGTCGTAAAAAGACAAACCGAGAGTTAGAACTCAGAATAAATGGTGTACCACATAAAATCCACCACAATAATGGTTGTGGTGGAAGACCATTCGATAAGTAATGTGAAAACCTGATGCTAGAAATGAATGAGCGTGAATTATGCTTAAAAAGTGCTTAAAATACCCTTAACGGGTCAAAATAAGCATATAAGTAAAAATGGATTATGAATGCACAAAAACCATGATTTGAACCTTGTATGATCGAAAACATTTAAAATAAAATGTTCATGTGAATTTAAATGTAACAAGCATGTTTGATTGATAAAATCATGAATGGGTCAAAAGCTTTGTCAAAAAGGTTTAATAATTAAATTAAGCCAAGGGCTTAAAATCTATAAAATTATTAATCTGGATGTCAGATTTTAACTCCATACGATGGAGAATCGAATTACGATCACGTAGGAAGAAACGTGACGTAAATCGGATAGATATTGAAAGAGTTATGCTCATTTCTGCGAAAATAAGAATTTCTGAAAATATGCAGCATTGCAGCTGCAACTTGCTGGAAAACGTGGGGGGTCGCGCCACGCGACAGCAAGGGCCAGGGGCCGTCGCGCGGCGCGACGACATACTGTTTTGGCGAAAATTGTTTGTTTAATTGTTTTGTGTTTAGCACTTGTTTATACACGTTATAAACTCCCTATAACTAACTCATTTAATGTTTTATGAAATGTAGGTATTGTGTAAATTACCGGAGGACGATCAAGTTAAATGAAGAACCTAACACGATAAAAAATTCAAGCTTTCGCGTAATGATTCGTCAGCACGTTTTAACGGCGAATTTACATACAAGATGGTAAAATGTTTACTTCTTAAATGTTTTAACAAACTCGTATTTTCAAGTGTATGTTTAATCGTAAATACACTATATTAGTCAAAATCTATATAAAAACCGTATAAATTTAGTAAGGGTCTTACACATTTTTGGTAGAATCTTCTTTCAAAACGCTTTCAACAAACTTACTTACCACCTCTGAATCACCAACATCATCAGATTTGGAGTAAGTAACGTCAATATTTTCTGGCAATTGATCAACGATGTCGAAAGCTTTTGCCACCTTTTCGTCTTCATAGAATGTATAATTTTTCTCAAACGGTGGTGGAACCTGATGATATTCTGAACCTATTCCCTTTTTGTTCTTTTCAGAATCATTATAAATCCGGTTTAATGTTGAAAATACGTTTAAGAATATATGAAGAAGTATGATAACTATGTAGTTTATTATTTTCTTTTTCTACTTCAACCATTTTTCGTTTAAGCTCAGCAACTTCATCAATATATTAATTTAAAACCAGTTGTTTTCCTTTATATTTGGCTTCAAGAAGTCTTGTCGTTTCAGAATATTATGTAAGTCTAGCTTGAATATGTTTCATTTGACTTTTCAAAGTTTCATATGCTTCTTTTGTTGTATGATATAAAATTTTCATTACATCATATTCTTTTTTCATTTCTTGAACAAGATTTTCATTTTGTAAACATTTTTCACTATCTACTGAACACTTTTGTTTCAAAATCTCATTTTCTTTTTCAAGAACCTTACATTTTCATGTCAGGTATTCTTCTATTTGTTTCAACATATTTTCATTTTTAAGCATTTCTTTACATTTTTCTTTGAAAACTTTTTCAATTTTAGTAAACTCAACATTTCTGGATCTTAATTTTTCATCCTTCTCAATACAGGCACTACATGTTTCCATGCAGTTCCTACATTGCACATCATTTTTATTATCAGATTGTTCATTAGTTTTATCATCGTTGTCCATTGATTTAGTCTGATTTGATGACTCAGAAGATTCAGTTTGAGTTTATACCTCTATTTTTTCTGGCATCACAGCTTCTTCTGTCGTCTTCTTCTGATCTTCATCAATCTTATTTTGACTTTCAGCAATGGCTTCCTCTGCCGTCTTCTTCATCTTCTCAACCATCTTCTCAACATTTTCTTCAATGGCTTCTTCCTCTTTCTTCTTCAAACTTTCAAGCATCACTTCTTTTATTCGCTTCTCCATGTTTGCAACATAATTTTATCTTCTATCTTTTTCGAATAAAGTTCTCCAGCAGTAGGAATGACATCAAGCACTGCGTTTGTGACAACTCGGAATTTAGAACCCTTCATTGTATCTTGATGTAACATGCTTGAACGTTATGTGTTTATATATTAGTAAATGAAAGTTCGTGATTATCTTGATGTGATATGTGTTATTAATGTGTACGTTTAAAGTATAGTTTTATACAAGTATGTATGTAGTGAACCGGAACCAAAACACAAGGACCCGACTCGAGACCGCTTGGTCTCGAGTGAACAGTAAAATGGTGGGCCGGTTGGGCCATGCACCTCTCGAAACCCAAAACCAAGTATAAAAACCCCAAACCCACACTCACTCTCACACACTCCCCTCCACACTCTCCCTCTCTCTCTCACTAAAACCCTAAGTCTCAACATCCTTCTTCCCTCATTCTCTTAGATCAATCGGCAACAACAAGGAGACTCGGTCAAGCTCATCATCATCACTCGGACACTCCATTTTATTCATCTTCTTTACTATCTCGGTGCCTCTTCACAACCGGTTAGTGTTTTTAGATGCTCACTAAGTGTTTATGTGAATAATGGTGTTACTTGCTTTGATGAATAGCATGATGAATGTGTTATGAATGTTGTTCGAGTCTAATGAAGGCGTTTGTTTGGTTAGTGGTACTCATGTCCATGTTTGATATGCATATCTCTATATGATTAGGAAGGTTGAAGTGATTTGATAATTGTGACACCATGATTCGTGGCGACAAGAGGGGTGCTGTTAAGAACATCATCTCTTTCCTTAAAGCCCAGAAGTGTTTGAGAAAGGGCCACATCGCTATCTTGGCTCTTGTTACAGACACCTCGAAGAAAGAGAAGAAGATAGAAGATTTTCCAATTGTACGCGACTATCCTGAGGTATTTCCTGAGGAATTACCTGGCCTTCTGCCTCATCGCCAGGTCGAGTTTCAGATTGAACTAGCTCCTGGAGCTGCGCCTATAGCTCGTGCACCTTATCGTTTAGCTCCATCAGAGTTGGAAGAACTCTCTACGCAACTACAAGAACTCTTGGATAAGGGTTTTATTCGTCCTAGCTCATCGCCCTGGGGAGCTCCAGTGCTATTTGTGAAGAAGAAAGACGGTACCTTTAGAATGTGTATCGACTATCGTGAACTCAACAAGGTGACCGTGAAGAATCGTTATCCTCTACCACGTATTGACGACTTGTTCGACCAGCTGCAAGGGTCGAGCTACTATTCAAAGATTGATTTGAGATCGGGATATCACCAGCTGAGAGTCCGAGAAGAGGACGTCTCCAAAACAGCCTTTAGAACTCGTTATGGACACTATGAGTTTTTGGTCATGCCTTTTGGGCTGACAAACGCACCTGCGATTTTCATGGACTTGATGAATCGAGTGTACAAGCCTTACATGGACAAGTTCGTTATAGTCTTCATCGACGACATCCTGATCTATTCTAAGAGTCAGGAGGAACACGAGCAGCATCTACGACTTATTTTGGAACTCCTTCGAACGGAACAGCTTTACGTAAAGTTCTCGAAATGCGACTTCTGGCTTCGTGAAGTCCATTTCCTAGGCCATGTGGTAAACAAGGATGGGATTCACGTTGATCCATCCAAGGTGGACTCGATTAAGAACTGGCCTGCACCTCGTACACCAACGGAAATTCGCCAATTCTTGGGTTTGGCAGGTTACTACAGGAGGTTCATTAAGGATTTTTCCAAGATTGCACAGCCTCTCACCTCACTAACGCAGAAAGGGGTTGTTTATCGATGGGGAAATGCACAGGAATTAGCATTTCAGCATTTAAAGGATAGACTTTGCAGCGCACCTATCCTTTCATTGCCAGAGGGCACAGACGATTTTGTGGTTTACTGCGACGCATCAATTCAGGGTCTTGGTTGTGTATTGATGCAACGAGATAAAGTTATAGCCTACGCCTCACGCCAACTTAAAGTTCATGAAAGGAACTACACTACGCATGATTTAGAGCTGGGAGCTGTTGTTTTTGCACTTAAGATATGGAGACACTACCTATACGGTACAAAGTGCGCCATTTACACCGACCACAGGAGTCTCGAGCACATCTTCAAACAGAAGGAACTGAATATGCGACAACGACGATGGGTCGAGCTACTGAATAACTACGAATGCTCGATCAGGTATCACCCGGGCAAAGCCAATGTTGTGGCTGACGCCCTCAGTCGAAAGGACACCGCGCCTAAGTGCGTGCGAGCTTTACAACTCACTATACAGTCTAGTCTTCCTTCCCAGATACGAGATGCTCAGGTGGAAGCATTGAAACCAGAAAACGTCAGGGCTGAAGCCCTACGCGGCTCAAGGCAACGATTAGAACAAAAGGAAGACGGTGCATCCTACATAACAAGACGCATTTGGGTCCCACTCTATGGCAACTTACGAGAGCTTGTGATGGATGAAGCACACAAGTCTCGCTACTCGGTACATCCTGGTTAGGATAAGATGTACCACGATATCAAAACTACGTATTGGTGGCCTAGCATGAAGGCCCACATAGCAACTTACGTCAGCAAGTGTTTGACTTGTGCGAGAGTCAAGACTGAATACCAGAAACCCTCAGGCCGACTCCAACAACCAGAGATACCACAATGGAAATGGGAGCAAATTTCCATGGATTTCGTTACTGGCCTGCCTAGATCTCAGCGCGGAAATGATACTATTTGGGTGATCGTGGATCGACTCACAAAGTCTGCACACTTCTTGGCTATCAAGGAAACGGATAAGTTCTGCACTCTAGCAGAAGTATATCTCAAGGAAGTTGTCTCGAGGCACGGGGTGCCCACCTCCATTATCTTGGGTCGTGATGCACGTTTTACTTCAGATCTGTGGCAAGCAATGCACAAATCCTTTGGCTCACGATTAGACATGAGCACAGCGTATCACCCTCAGATGGACGGGCAGTCTGAGCGCACTATTCAAACCTTAGAAGACATGCTTCGTGCATGTGTAATCGACTTTGGCAACAGCTGGGAAAAGCATCTGCCACTTGTGGAATTCTCGTACAATAACATCTACCACACCAGTATTAAAGCTGCTCCGTTTGAGGCATTGTACGGGCGTAAATGCCGGTAACCTCTTTGTTGGGCAGAGGTGGGGGATAGTCAGATCACTGGTCCAGAACTTGTGGTAGACACAACCGAACGAATTGCTCAAATACGACAACGCATGGCGGCAGCTCGTGACCGTCAGAAAAGCTACGCCGATAAGGACAAGAAACCACTTGAGCTCCAGGTTGGGGAGCGTGTACTACTCAAAGTTTCACCCTGGAAGGGTGTGGTTCGATTTGGCAAACGAGGCAAACTTAACCCACGATACGTCGGACCTTTTGAAATCATCGAGAAAATAGGCAAGGTGGCCTACAAACTGAACTTACCAGCAGAACTCAGTGCAGTTCACAACGTTTTCCATGTGTCGAATCTGAAGAAGTGCCTGTCAGATGAGACCCTCGTAGTTCCTTTGAAGGAGCTCACCATCGACGAGCAGTTACGATTCGTCGAGGAACCAGTTGAAATCACGGACCGGGATGTTAAGGTCCTCAAGAACACTAGAATACCTCTCGTTCGAGTTCGTTGGAACTCACGTCGCGGCCCAGAGTTCACATGGGAACGCGAAGATCGGATGAAACAAAAGTATCCCCAACTATTCGCAAACAGTACAACCACTACTGAGGCTGAAGCTACGGAATTTCGGGACGAAATTCCAGATCAACGGGGGGAGGATGTGACACCCCAGGAAAACCAGGAAAACCATACAACTTAACTAGCTTCCTCAGTGAGTACTTACCAAATTTCGGGACGAAATTTCTTTCAACTTGGGGATAATGTGACAACTCGGAATTTAGAACCCTTCATTGTATCTTGATGTAACATGCTTGAACGTTATGTGTTTATATATTAGTAAATGAAAGTTCGTGATTATCGAACCCTTCATTGTATCTTGATGTAACATGCTTGAACGTTATGTGTTTATATATTAGTAAATGAAAGTTCGTGATTATCTTGATGTGCTATGTGTTATTAATGTGTACGTATAAAGTATAGTTTTATACAAGTATGTATGTAGTGAACCGGAACCAAAACACAAGGACCCGACTCGAGACCGCTTGGTCTCGAGTGAACAGTAAAATGGTGGGCCGGTTGGGCCATGCACCTCTCGAAACCCAAAACCAAGTATAAAAACCCCAAACCCACACTCACTCTCACACACTCCCCTCCACACTCTCCCTCTCTCTCTCACTAAAACCCTAAGTCTCAACATCCTTCTTCCCTTATTCTCTTGGATCAATCAGCAACAACAAGGAGACTCGGTCAAGCTCATCATCATCACTCGGACACTCCATTTTATTCATCTTCTTTACTATCTCGGTGCCTTTTCACAACCGGTTAGTGTTTTTAGATGCTCACTAAGTGTTTATGTGAATAATGGTGTTACTTGCTTTGATGAATAGCATGATGAATGTGTTATGAATGTTGTTCGAGTCTAATGAAGGCGTTTGTTTGGTTAGTGGTACTCATGTCCATGTTTGATATGCATATCTCTATATGATTAGGAAGGTTGAAGTGATTTGATAATTGTGACACCAGTTGATAGTAGGATGTGTATTAAATAGTATGAAAATGGATGAATGTTAATGATAAATCTTGTGCAAGCATGCTAGTATTGATTGTATATGCTAGATTCAGGAGCCGATGATGATATTGACTTGAGTTCATGCTAGGAGGGATTGTTTGATTAATCATGATTGCAAAATGATGAAAACCCTAGATGAAGAACTTGTTGAATGTGATATGAATATTTGAAAATTGCTATGTTTGATCCAATTGATTAAGGTTTTAGACAAGAAAACATGTTGATGCATTTTGGTTGGATAGTACACAAGATCATGAAATGGTAATCCTATTGGTTAGTACAATTCTGGGCAGATGTTCTAGAAACAGCAGGTGTGCGAGTCGAGACCTCCGGTTGCGACTCGAGACCATCGAGTGATAACTCGAGACCACGAATCAACGACTCGAGAGCATAACAGCAGACATCAGGGACTCGAGACCAGCAAGGTCTTGACTAGAGATCTTGTGATTTCGACTCGAGACTGGACTCGAGACCTCAGAGGTTACGACTCATGTACGCACTACTCGAGACCAGATGTCCATGACTCGAGACCTCCCGTTGCGACTCGAGACCACGTGATCTCGAGTAGAGGCCCCCCCTGTCTCGACTGGGCTGCTTATCTTTGTTATTGGGCCGAAGTGTATGGATTACTCGTGCTTGTTACTGTTTAAGTGAGATATGTGTTAACTATTACTGTTTAAGAACTTGGACAGGCCCAATAACGTAGAGGATAAATATATGTCATGTATGCCATGTGTTAGATACGTGTAGGATATACATGACTCCTTTACACCCAAACCTGACCTATACTGGTAACTATATTAGGACGTGGTGACCAGCATACTTAACCAAATAAACTAAACTGCCGAGCAACCCAAGGTGAGTTCACACTTTCTACAAAGCATGGGATTTCCCAGGGGTTGGGAATGGGTTAAGGAATATGGATTCCTCGTCCTTCTTGGGTAGGACAGCACGGGTCCAGGAATATAATTCCTCGTCCTCATGGACAGTTAATTTCACTAGACCAAAACTCTATCACGAAGTCCCTCCTTTTTATATCGACTTAATCTCCGGGCCAATGGCGAGCGGGTCATTAGTTAGATAGCGCTATTTAGGTTTGACAAACCTCACACCGTGCCGCAGAGGACGGGCGTGAACTAATGGATCTGGGCACGTCAATGATGATAGACATTGACAGTTCAGGGCACATAAACATGACTACAGTCAGCAGTCGATATGGTAACGAGTCTAGTAGCATACACATGGGGTAGCCCCCACGGCCGAAAAGCCAGATAACTAAACATGGGGTAGCCCCCACGGCTGGATTGCCAGAGTAAATGGGTTAAACGAATCACGTTTTCAATTACGGGGTAACCCCCACGGCAGGATGCCAGATAAAGGAAACTGTTTTCGAAACAACTTAAAACGAATACCCAACTGTGAACTCGCTCAACATTATTGTTGACTCGTTACTACATGCTTTGCAGGTCAATAGGTACTTAGCTGGAGCTTGCACGGAGAAGAGTCGTTGTGGGACATGGACAACTGTGTGCCAGGTTAAACTTTGAAACATATAAACTTATATTTTAGTTTTGGACTTAATCGTTATGCTTCCGCTTTGCAACTTAAACTATGTTTTGTTTGGACATCAATTGTATTGGTTGAACTTTTATAATTTCTTACTTGCTTGTTCAATATGATTGGTGGCTGGATCCTGGTCAGTCGCACCTCCAAGCGGTGGCACGCCGCATGTGGATTTTGGGGGTGTGACAGCGTTAAAATCCACAATCTTTGAATCCACTACCGGATTTCCTTGAGGATTTGTGTAACATTTTCTCTTCTCATCCCATCTTCTTGTTTGTTTAGCCTCTTCTGTAGGATCGTTTTTAGACCCGAATGAGTCGATCAGAAGATTTTATCTCAATACGAGTGGCGGAAACAAACGTATCGAGGTCAATTCAGCAAGATTCGCACTATAAACTGTTGTATGATTGATTTGATGACGTTTTACAACCTGACAACACTTCGGCAGCACTTCGTTACACTGATCGGAAAGTTACAAATGAAATGGCACATGAGGGTATTTATAGGGTGAGTGATTTAGTTTGAAAGTGGCATGGCACCCCTCAAACGAAATTAGAACTTCTAATTTCGTTTGAACATGTCACACATGTCATTTTCAAACTAAATTAGCTCAATCACATCTAAATCCTACCCTATTTCTCGTATAATGCCCTAATCTGTCTAAGTACAAACAAGACTCGATACAAGACGAAGTCGATAGACGTATGCACCAACAGACTCCCCCTCGAATGTTGACGAGTCTTCAGTGTCGAGTCTTCGGTTGTTAAACCTTGAGTCTTTATCAGTCTGCTCGCTTTCTTCAAAATTCTCCATTGTAAGCATTCTCAATTAATCTCTTTCTCTTTCTCGTAATCTTCAAGATCTGAATCTGGCTCTACTATCTTCAGACTCCCTCTTGATGTCATCAGACTCCCCCTTTCGCTAAGCTGGGATCGTAGTCTGGAATTCACTTTCCACAGGTTCTTAGATCAAAACCTGGCATTTATCTAACTCAGATATTGGAACCTGTCTAACCTGCACAAATCTCTACCCAAAAATAAATTTTCTGATGACCACTTATGGATAAGATTTTCAAGACTAATTTATCACTTGCAGGAATAACTTTTTAATTTTTCAAAAACCTTTTCTCTTTTAACACATACTCCCCCTCACTAACTGCTCAACTCTCTCTCAAACCAGATATCGTCATGTTTAGCACTCGGAATGTTGAAAATCAGCTCTCCAAAATCAGTTGTCAAAAATCTTTTTGTATTTTTCAAAAATTTATGCTAAAACACACAAAAAATCTTTTTGGATTTTTGAATGTACTGAAATACAGTAAAGAAATATATACAGACAATATTTTTGTGAGTTCGTGTAAGAGGATCATATCAGTTTATGAGACCAATCACCAACACCATTAAGCTTTAAGCATATTCAGTTCTAAACGATTCACGTAGATTGACGATATTGTTGTCCACTTAAACTCAATCTAAAAACTTTCGAAATGCTTACCGATACGTTAAGGTATATTAATTTTCACTAAGTTCTTATGGACCCCACAATCTCAGCATATCCCCTCATCATGCAATACACTGACTCAAGTAATGCCTTTAAACTTTTATCAACTGTGATTTGTGCGAAAACAAAATAGAATGTTTAAACATTAACAATCAGGTCGATACTTCCGTATACGCAGAGAAAGTCCAATGTTTAAACAAAATAAGAAAAATAAAACAAGTTGAAGTTGTTTAGGCTTTAACCACCAGGTCGATACTTTCGTATACGCAGAGGAGGTCCAAAGCTTAAACGAAACACCAAAGAAAATAAAGCAGAACGTTTAGGCAATAAAATCCAGGTCGGTACTCACGTATACGCAGAGGATGTCCAATGCTTAAACAAAATAAAGAAATAAAACAAGTTTAAGTCTTTGCAAAATAAAATGCACAATCACAGCGACTTTTCAGCAAAGTTGTGAAAGTTCACAAACTTAACCAGTTTTATGTCTTTCGACAATCAGCGATTACTGAGTAGGCACACAATCAAGAAGGACAAAACTAAGTACTATGCTTTTGACCATGTTTCCCAGTAGAACTAGGCTTTTTCATTTAGGTTTGTATCGTTCTCGCAAATCTACTAGTCTAGCTGTGCCTACCGTCACATCTTTAGTGAGACCGTTTATCACATTTTGACTTTACATTTCTTTAGCATGTCGTGACAGTCCACTGATGTACTATCATTTCCTCTATTTAACAACAAAACTCATTTTTGCATTTTTTCAATGTTTTTGGCTTTTTCAAATTTTCAAATGTTTTTGGATTTTCAGAAATTCTTACTCCCCCTAAAATGCAAACACATTTAAATTTTTTTTTTGAAAACAAACTGTACAAACAACGTGACAACTGATATCGAATTGCTTCAATTCGCCATCCACTTAGCATAAACAATCAGAACTCCCCCTCACAACAAACTATTTTCCCATTGTGATTGCAAAACACTTAAGTTTGTTTTAATCAAATGGTTTTTCCGGAAAATAAGTTTTGTTGATTGATTTTAACCATTTGTAGGTTAGGGGATAAACTCATCATTTTGTTTCTCAACCACTTGTAGGAAATCAGATACAACTTAATGTCCCTGATTTACCACTTGTAAGAATAGTTCAATCAAGTTCAACCTAATGACCTTGATTAACCTTTGTATCACAAACTCTTTTTCAACCACATGGCTTACCAACCAATACCACATGTAGATTGAATTCTCAAAATGCCGATTCCTACTCCTCACTTACCAACCTGGGAGTTCCGGCAAGTCACACTTATACAGAAACAATGAATGATGCCGATTCATGCTCCGCGATTACCAAGTAGGAAGCTCCGGCAAGTCAGATTTTTATTCTTTGAAAAATATTGACACCCAGGCCTGACCATCCATGGGTGTAACCACTTCTTCACTGTGACTTTCAACAGAATTGTGAACTTTCCTTTTGGAAGCATAAAATTCTTTCACACCTTTGGCCTTACCATCAACCATTTTACCAAATATCTTTTTAACATTTCCATTAAACACTTTCTCAACATCAAATTCTTTCTTTTCAGAATAGAATTGATTTGAGATTTCGACTTTCCCAACTTTCTTCTTGAAATTTTCAGCCCGCAGTGGTGGAAAGTTTGCATCATCCACAGTCGGAACTGAATTCTCTTCTTTCATAACAATTTTTGGCTCCTCTGATTTTGTGGAATCAGATTCATCACCAGAACTATTCCCTGAACCTTTAACCACCCATTTTTGATTTTTTAAATTTTCTTTTCTTTTTAAAACATTCTTTGAACATTCACCAACTTCAAAAGTTGAATTTTCAAAACCATTAAATTTTCTTGTTGGAAGTTCAGTTTCCTCAACAACTTTTTCTTTCAGTTTACCAGAGACTTCCTGTTTTGTCTGTATTGTCTTTAGACAATTTCTGGCAATGTGGCCAACTGTTTTACATTGAAAACATGTTCTTGTCTCTGTCTTCTTCTGAAAAACACTTTTCTTCATTTCTTCTTGCTTTTTGGCAAGGAATTCTTTGTTTGTCTCCTTCCAGAATTGTTAGTGCATTCATCTGCCGACTTCGTCTTATATCGAGTTTTGGATTTGGTGCGGATTTGAACGAGCATGAAGTCATCTTTAAGAATTATGACATCACATATGTGACATCAATGATGACATCACAACATGACATCATCATAACATTTACACAAAACAGAATTGCATGGAATTGCATGTTCGCTTGAATTGTTTGACCGCTTGAACTTGTAACCGTTTGAACGTGTTTGTGTCATTTCAAGCGGTCTAGCATAGGGGTGTTCAAAACCGGATATCCGAAAATTCGGATATCTGAATTTCGGATATCCGAACATTTCAGATAGTGGATTTCGCTATCCGAATCCGTATCCGAATTTTCGGATATCCGAAAATTCGGATACGGATTCGGATAATGAAACGGATATCCAAAATTCTTAAAGAAAAAAATTCAAAATTAAAGTTCTTACTTTTCCAACACAACAAACATTAAATTAAACATCTGATGTTCAAAAAAATTGAATCGAACACAATCCATTGTACCAAAATAACATATTACATAATATAGCATTGTCTCAAAAAAACACATAATCTTCCTGATCCAATCCATCATTCCAACTTCCAAGCCACCAAATGAAATCTGCACAATACCGTAATGCGAAACGATTCAACAATTAATTTTTGCTTAACCACATACGAGTGTAATGTGAAAAAAAAATAAAAGAACATGAAGTTCTTATATTAAATAGTCTAAAAACAAACATTGAGCTCTCAAGTTTCAAGAGCTGTTAATGGTAGAACTTAAAAAAAGATGGAATCAACTTTAAAAAAAGATAGAATCAACTCATCGGACATATAAACTGGGAAAAATCATCTATAAAGTATATTGATGAAACAAATCACCTATAAATCGAAAAAAACATATATAAACTGAAACTAAACTTAAACCTTCGATGGAACAAATCTAAATGGAAAGTTAGAAACAAACCTTCGATTGTCGCTTTTCAAGATCTTCGATGTTCAGATCTTGACCATCGATGTTAGTTTTTTAAGATCTTTGATGTTCAGATCTTGACCTTCGATGTTCATATGTCGATTCTTCCATGTTCAGATCTTGATTCTTCGATGTTCCGTTGTTCAGATCTTGGATGTTGACTGTTGAGGGAGGTGGGTTTTGGGGAGAGGTTGGAGAGCGGCTGAGGAAAAGTTTTAGGGTTATTTACAAATCTATAATGATATATATATATTATTACACATATATTAAAAAAAAGTTTCGGATATCGGATATCCGAAATATCCGAAAATTTCCGAAATCACTATCCGAATCCGAATCCGAAAATTCGGATTATCCGAATTTCGGATATCCGAACTTTCGGATATCCGAAATTTCGGATATCCGAAATTTCGGATAATTCGGATTCGGACAATCGGATAATTCGGATTCGGTTTCGGATTCGGATGATTTTGAACACCCCAAGTCTAGCATACACTATATATATGTGTCATGTATGTTCATTTGAAGCGAACAGGGGAGAAAGACTAGAATCGATACCGAAGTGCTGCCGGTATTTCTCGTGAATGTAATAGCTGTTATATCAATATACAAGAGGTTTAAAGTGATATTCAAGCTGTTTCGACATCAGTTTCTTATTTTCCGCATCTGTATCTGATAAAATCTCTTCTGAACGACTCCTTTGGGTTACAAACCGATCCTACAAGTGGTATCAGAGCTCAGGAGGAAGAGATCTTGCCAAAACAGCCTGTTTTCATCACTTTTTCTGATTTCTACACCATTCTTTTTCAAAATTAAAATTTTTTACGGTTAAAATCGGCTCAAATTCACACATATTATGCACAATCATGTATTAACAAATCCTGGAAAGTTTCAGCGTTAAAAATCGACTTAAAGCTGGTTAAAATCATAGTTTCGCTTGAAATCTGTTCGATTTTTGCTGACGTCATTGACTGTTCAAGCGAACATAACATCGTGAGTCCGCTTGAAACTGGTATCTAGCTTGAAAATTCACCATGTCCGCTTGAAAACAACCACCGCTTGAAAACGTCTGACCGATTGAAAGTACACCGCTTGAAAATTACATTGTGTTGTGTGAAATGTAAAATGAAGTGATCAGTTTGCATGTGACCTGTCGTGTATCAGTCCACTTTTTACAGCGGCCTAATCAATTTTCATGCATACTTAAGATGTTCGGTTTAGTGGAGTTCAAGGCCCAATGAAATCACGTTTGTACTAAAAGCTGTCGGAAGTTTATAGAATCAAAGTTGCATGTGCTATCATCGGTCCAATAGTTAAAGTCAGATTGCATATGTTGTGAATCTTGGTATTCGGCCCAATCAGAAATTTGAAAGTTCTTTGGCATAAATCATTTGCAAGCCCATTCATTCAGTTTGAGGATTACTTTTATCGAGTCCATAAATTTTCGACATGAGTCCTAGATCGATTCAATCGTTACACATTTTTGCGTATTCTGTCTGTTTAAACTAATCGTTTGTTTGTTTGTTTGTTTCAGGTATTATTTTTACGAGGTGAACCAGTTCATTTAAAAGTTTGTTTGAGAAATTCTTCGATTTTGAATCATGAGTGAAGAGTTTTACAACGCATTTGCAACATCCCCGACTAGTCCGGCTGTTATTGCTCAAAACATGAATCTGGAAAATGAAACCGGAACGTTACAAAAACCCCCAAAACTGATGAGCATAGAAGAGTACTACGGATGGAAAAACAGATTCGAAAACTGGGTTCAAGCTAACCATCTCGGATCTTGGGAGTGCATTCTGAAGAAATATGTTTTACCACAAACTGATCTGCATGTTGAGAAAGCAATATCTGAGTTTAGTGATCAAGAACGTGATATGTATAGAGCTGAAAAAATGATGATCAGTTTACTTCAGCAAGCTATCAAAGAAGACATCTTTGTGTTAATTCAACATGACAAGACTTCAAAATCGATCTGGGATGCTCTTAGAGTTAAGTTTGAGGGTAGTGAGAATATGATCAAGAGCAAGAAAGCACTGCTCAAGAAAGAATTTGATCTGTTTACAAGTCTACCAGGTGAAGATACAAAGAAACTAATTGAAAGATACTGCCACTTAGTGCGATCCATGTCGATGCTGAGTATAAAAAAGGATCGTGAAGAATGGGTAGACAAATTAGCTGACGCTTTACCACAAAAGGAATGGGGTACATACTTGATGATTTTGAAGAATACTGGGGTTTATGATGGGTTAACGATTTCTCAGTTTATCGAGAAGATTGAGGGTCAAGATTTGGAACAGCAGAAGATCGCGAGGATGAACAGTCCAAGTGGTCAACAGGATGTAAAAATGTACTAGAAAGGCAGTGTTCCAGAAGTTGAAAGAAGCCCAAAAATCCAAACTGCGTTTAGTGCTGGAGATTCATCTGAAAAAGTTGAACAAAGTTCTAAAAGTAGCAGTGGTTTCTCTTCATACCCGAGTGTCAATCCAAAAGATACTACATCAAGCTTTCATTCTCAAAGCACAAAGACTGGAAATGGTTATGTGATACAATGCAATATTGCCTTGAATCTTCCAGATGGTCAAAGTTTTTCTGAAGAGATTGCGAAAGATCACATGGCTTTACTTGGTTCTGTACTACTCTCTTATGAAGGTTTGGTCGCAGGACGGATCGGGAATCCTATGCTCACAAAGGAGGATTACGATCAGATAGATGTTGAAGAAATGGAACTTATGGATATCAAATGGTGTCTAGCTAGCGTTCTGAGAAGAGCTGAAAAATTCAAGCTGATTACTGGAAGAAATGACTTTCTTGATGCACACGTTTCTACTTTGGGTTTTGATAAATCTAAAGTTACTTGTTTTCGATGCAGGGAGAAAGGTCATTTCAAGAGAGAATGCAAGAACCGAGAAGCAAGTGACGTGAAGAATCCATTCGGAAAAGATGACTACTACCGGAAAGCCATATATCAACAGGTGGGTCAACAACAACTACAAGAACCACAAGTGGCTCATGGTAGAAAAGTGATCGAGGATTCAAAAAGAGCATGTCTGGGGAATCAAGAGAACTTTAACTGGAATTTTCAAGATGATGAAAAATTGCCTGAAGGTTTTAGCTGGGATATGTTTGTGAATGATAAAGGAGATTTCAAAGCATTCATTGCTAAAATTTTGAAAGAACCAGATATGTTTACCACATGGATGAAGTCTATTGGTGAGACTGTGAAGAATGTGGAGGAAGAATCTGTTGCATCAGAATAAGGATCACAAAATGCAGATGAAAGTTCACAGAGTGATGAAAGTTCAGAAAAGGAAGTTGTTTTTGATCAAACACCAGTTGATTCTGGTTCTTCGGATAATAATTCTGACAAATCAGTAGAGTTTGATCAAACACCAACTGATGACAGTAGTGATGATGAAGAAGAACGACATATTAATGTTGCTAAAACTCATCTCTCTCCTGAAAGTTTTCATTTCTATTTTGCAGATCGCTTGGAGAATATGAAAGAGAGACAAGCTGCAAAAGAACAAATGAAAAAGAAGTCTGAAAGTGATGATCAAACAAAGGATGCTGTTCAAATTGATGAAGTTAAAAGTGTTGCTGAGGAGATTGTTGAGACTGAGCAGGTAGGTGAAGCAGAAAAGATGATTGAAGCAGAAAAAGTTGTTAAAGTCAAGAAGATCATCGAATTAGAAAAGATTGTGGAAGTCATCAAACCTTGCTCAAAGTGTTTGGAACCTTGCAAGGAATGTGCAGCAAAAGATGAAAAGTTGGTTGAATATGAGAAGATGAAAGAGCAATTACTGTTCAATCTAAATTACGTGAAAGAATCTTACGATGTATTGAACAAAATAGTAACTGGTCTTCAAAAGACTAACTCTGAGAGAGAAGATGCATTGCAAATGCTGAATGCTGTGATGATGACAAAGCAAAAAGCTATAAATTTCTACATTGAAGAAAGTGCAAAGTGGAAGCAAGAGTTGGAAACTGAAAAGATTGAAAATGAGAGAATCAGACGATTATTGCAGAGTTATTCTAGTTCTGATTATCTTATTGATAGAATTTATCCGACTGTTGCAGGTATGGAAGCTTTTCAAGATGAGAAGACAAAGATGAAGGATACTGATAAGAAACCAAGTGTTACCTATAACAAGTGTCCACCTCCAATCTGGGAAGGTTATTCTCCCAGAAAACCAAATGAGGAGCAAGTTCAAAAGGCAGTCAATATAAAACTAAAGTCTGATATAACCGATGAATTACAAGAAAACATTGACGTGGTTTTTACATCGTCTGACACTGATATTGAGTCCGAGTTAATAAAAAAGGTGGTCGATCAGGTGTTGGATACAGATGAGGAGTCTGAGTCAAAGTCTGAGTCTGGAGGTTCAAGTTCCTCAGTCAACAGTTCAAAATCGTCGGTTAAAAGGGCTTACAGTAAAGAGTTTTTGTTATCAAAATCTAATTTGGATGATGAAACATTTGAAGTAGCATACACTTTAAATGATTCTGACAAATTATATTCTGACAAAGAGTTTCCAATAAGAAATGTTACATTTGAAATGATCAAAAAGGTTTTCAAAATGACAGAAATTAAGATTTCTAAAATAAAAGATTTAAATCTTACTGGAAAACTAAAAAATATACTTCAAGAGTTCAACAACGATTAAACAAGAAAAAGGGTTACAATTCTGGTTCTGGTTTTCAAAAGAAACCAAACCATAATGGTAGCTACAAAAAGAAAGGTTTAGGTTTTATTCCACCAGAAAATTATAAAAATGAGAAAAATTCTAAAACAAAAACAGAATTTGTTTCGGGTGGAAGTGCAGAGGAGGAACAGAAGAAACCTTTCTGGAGACAATCAAACCAGGAGTTTCTTGCTGAAAAGAAAAGGAATGGAACTGGAGTGTTTCATCCAAAAGAGACTCGAACTTGTTTCAAATGCAATGAAGCTGGTCACATTGCATGGAATTGTCCGAAAAATGCTAAAACAAAACAGGGAGTTTCTGAAAAACTCAAAGAAAAGGTTGTTGATGTTGAACTACCAACCGAAAAATTCAGAATTTTTGAAAACTCAACTTATGAGGTTGGTGAATGTTCTAAAAAGAATTTTTACAAAAAGAAAGCTAAAGATAACCAAATATGGGTTGTCAAGAAGGGTGATGTAAAAGTCGGTGATGAATCTGGTTCCACAAAGCCAGAAGAGCCACAAGATGAGGTAAAAGAGGTAAATTCTGTATCTTCAGTGAATGATGATGAATTTCCATCATTGACGTTTGAAAAGATTAAGCAAAAGGTTGGTAAGGTTGAGATTTCAAATCAATTCTTTTCTGATAAAAAGGAATTTGATGTTGAAAAAGTTTTCAATGGAAATGTTAAGAAAATTTTGGGAAAATGCTCGATGGGAAAGTAAAAGGGGTTAAAGATTTTTACGCAACAAAGAAAGCAACTTTTAACCCAACAGAACAAGAGCTAAAGGAGCTAAAAACACCCAAGGTTGGTCAGACTTGGGTGGAAATTCTTTTCCCTTGAACAAACTGACTATGCCGGAGATCCCAAGTTTGTAATCGTGGATCAGGAATCAGCATCTTTCTTGATAATTGATTTTTATGAATGAATCTTGTAATGATTAAATTTTGGCAAGTCATTCTGCAGGAATTGCCGGAGCTTCCAGGTTGGTAAGTGTGAAGCAGGAATCGGTATCTTTATTGGTAAAATGATTTTGTGTAGATGTGGTATTCCTACAAGTTGGTTGATGAAGTTTTACACCTACATGTGGTAAATCAAGGACATTAAGTTGTACTTGTTTTTCTTACAAGTGGTTAATCAAGGTCATTAGGTTGAACTTGATTGGACCAAACTTACATGTGGTATTTGAAAGACAGTGTGATGAACCAAACCCCTAACTTACAAATGGTAAAATCAACAAAACTTATTTTCTGGAAAAATCATTTTGGTTAAAACAAACTTAAGTGTTTTGAAATCATAATGAGAAAATAGTTTTGTGAAAGGGGGAGTTCTGATTGTTTATGTCAAGTGGATGGCGAACTGAAGCGATTCGATATCGGTTGTCAAGTTTTTGTATAGTTTGTTTTCATATTTTCTTTAATGTGTTTGCATTTTAGGGGGAGTAGAAAATTTCAGAAAATCCAAAAACATTTGAAAATTTGAAAAAGACAAAAACATGATAAAATCAAAAATGAGTTTTTGTGTCAAAGAAGAGGAAATGATAGTACATCAGTAGACAGTCACTGTATGCTAAAGAAATGTAATGATTAAATAGCGTTAAACAGTCTCACTGATGATATGCCGATAGGTTTTTACACATTTAGTAAACTTTTTCGGGATATAAACTTAAATTCAAACTTGCTTATTTCGTGGGGAACACTACTTGGATATATAGGTAACCCCTGAAATCTCGTTTGAAAGGTCCCTCTTTCTGAGATACTAGGTCTTTATGCTCAGTGATATCTTGGGTATTATCCCCGGACTTCTGCTGAATGGAAATTCTGACCTAGTCCCCGGAGAATACTTTCTGCTTGCTTGAAACATAGCGCCGCCCTCAGCAAATTGATGAAACAATAAAATTGATAGTCATTGCTGTTGTAATACAAAAGATCCTCTAAAGGGGACACACCAAAAGTCGAGCCGTCATCTCTCTGCTGAACGGAAGTTCTGACCTGAGCTCTCACGGTTTCGTACTATAATGTATTCCCTTACAGATATCATCTGTGGTATACTCACCTGTAAGACTGAATATTGGGATCTGGATACGGGAGTATATTCAAGAGGTGGGACACATGAATGAGTTTAAGTCCTTAAAACATCTAAATCATATCCTGAATCAGTTGAAATTTGTGTAAAAATTTAAGTGGATCAGTATATCGGCAATCTAAGTTAATTGTTTAATTCTTAATGTGTAACTAAGCTCAACGGTACTTGTGACTTGTCAAAAACTTATATGATCCTCTTACACAAATCTCACAAAAATATTGTTTGTAAATATTTCTTTACTGCATTTCTTAATATCTCAAAATCCAAAAAGATTTTCAGTGTGTTTTAGCATAATTTTTGAAAAATCCAAAAAGATTTTCGACAACTGATGTTGGAGAGCTGATTTTCAAAATTCTAAGTGCTAGACATGATGAACAAATGGTTTGGGAGAATGTGTTTTGAAAAGAAAAATGATTAATTTTTTTGCAAATGGTTCATCAAAATTTATCATTGATAAATCATTCTGGTTTAATTTGAGAGAGAATCTAGGTTTATAAATTTGTTAAATGTTAAATTTGTGAAATTTATTTCTGGGTTAAGAATGTGCAGGTGTAGCAAGGTTTCGATCTTGAACCTGATAATAGAGAGACAGGTTTCCGATACCTGAGGACTCTGTGAGTTTAACTAGCCAGACTGCGATCCTAGTATATCGAAAGGGGGAGTCTGAAGACATCCGAGTAGAGATTGTTCGTGGGGAGTCTGTTGATACTGAAGAGAAGAAGGAGATAAAGTTTGAGGATGCTTACAATGTGAGATATTTCAGAGAGCGTTCAGACTAATAAAGACTGAAGATTGTAAAAGACTCGACACTTAAGACTCGTCAACATCTGAGGGGGAGTCTGTTAGTGCATTCATCTGTCGACTTCGTCTTATATCGAGTTTTGGATTTGGTGCGGGTTTGAACGAGCATGAAGTCATCTTTAAGAATTATGACATCACATATGTGACATCAATGATGACATCACAACATGACATCATCATAACATTTACACAAAACAGAATTGCATGGAATTGCATGTTCGCTTGAATTGTTTGACCGCTTGAACTTGTAACCGCTTGAACGTGTTTGTGTCATTTCAAGCGGTCTAGCATACACTATATATATGTGTCATGTATGTTCATTTGAAGCGAACAGGGGAGAAAGACTAGAATCGATACAGAAGTGCTACCGGTATTTCTCGTGAATGTAATAGCTGTTATATCAATATACAAGAGGTTTAAAGTGATATTCAAGCTGTTTCAACATCAGTTTCTTATTTTCCGCATCTGAATCTGATAAAATCTCTTCTTAACGACTCGTTTGGGTTACAAACCGATCCTACAAGAATGAACTCTTTTGTTCTTTTTCAGCACTTGTTCCTAAAACAAAAACAGTTTTTGGTTTATAAGTTTTCTCATTTTTATAATTTTTCGGTGGAATAAAACCCAAACCATTCTTTTTGAAATTACCGTTATGGTTTGGTTTCTTTCGATAACCATAACCAGAACTGTAACCCATTTTCTTGTTTAATCGTTGTTGCACTCTTGAGGTGTAAGGACTTGGTTTTTCAGAAAGATTTGCATCCTTTATTTCAGAAATATTAATTTCTGTTAGTTTGAAAACCTTTTTAACCATTTCTAGTTTAACACCTCTTATTGGAAAAACCTCATCAGAATATAATTTGTCAGAATCTATCAAAGTATATGCTACTTTGATCGATTCATCATCCAAATTAAATTTTGATAACAAGAACTCTTTATTATACACCCGTTTGTCCTTTTTGACTGTTGACTTTGACAGTTTGGACTCAGACTTTGACTCTGGTTTGGACTCCGACATTGACTCCTCTGTTTCATCCTTATCCAACACCTGATCGACCACCTTTTTTATTAACTCGGACTCATGATCAGTATCAGACGACGTGAAAATGACATCTATACTTTCTGGCAAATTATCTGACGACTTAGACTCCCACTGTAAGTTCGTTGCCTTTTTGACTCTTTCAGAATTAGCATTTCGCGGAGAATATGCATTTTCAACAGGAGGCGGACATTTGTTATAAACCACACTTGATTTCTTACCAGATGTATTCACTTCATCATCTTCTTTTGTCACAGATTTTTCCTCTTCCGAAGTCTTCTCTTCTTCAAATGTCTTCAATTTTTCCACTATGGGGTAAATCCTATCAACAACAAAAGTAGAACATGAGTAACTTTTTAATAAATTGTTAACTCTTTCATTTTCATTTCTTTGTGTTGCCAACTTCAATTCAAGCTCAGCACACTTCTCTGTGTAGTAATTGACATCGTCAAGCTGTCTCATGTAAGCTCCTTTGAGTGTATTCATTGCTATAGCTTGTTCACTACTTGACTCGTTGTACTTATTCATCTCTCTGTTCAAAGTATCATATGATTCTTTCAGCCTTTTTATGTTGTGCAGCAATTCATTGTTCTGCATTATCAGAGAGTCACAATTCATACACTTCCCAGCAACCTTGACTACATCATCATCTGTTTTGATTTCAAATGCTGGAACTTTTTTAACAACTCTCACTTGAACTTCTTCGACAACTTCTTTCTTTTTCTTTTCTTCACCATTTAAACGTTTTCTGACTTTTTCTGCCCAATAATCATCAATATAATCATTGATAACATGAGCAACAAATCCTTTAGCCAGGAATTCTTTGTCTGGGCAATAATCGTCCCAACTGAAACCTTCTGCCAATTTTTCATCTTCTTGTTCTGCCACACATACTTTACTACTTGTTGGAATGTATTTATCCCAATTGAAACCTTTTCCATTTTCTTGATTACCAAGACATGCTCTCTTTGAATCTTCAATTTCTTTCCTACCATGAGCAGTTTGTGGCTGTCGTTGTTGATGTGACTGTTGAGCAACTTGATGATATAACGCTTTTCAATAGTAATCATTGTTTCCAAAGGGATTTTGAGCTCCGCTTGCTTCACGATTTGTGCACTCCCTCTTGAAATGCCCTTTTTCCCTGCACCTAAAACAAGTAACTTTAGACTTATCAAATCCTAAAGCTGAAACATGTGCATCGCGAAAATCATCTCTGCCTGTAATTTCTTTAAACTTTTCAGCTCGTCTCAAAACACTAGCCATGCACCATTTTATATCCATCAATTCCATCTCTTCAGCATCAATTTGATCGTAATCCTCTTTTGTTAGCATTGGATTCCCGATCCTTCCTGCAACTAATCCTCCATAGGATTCAAGCACAGCCACCAACAAAGACATGTGGCTTTTAGCAACTTCCTCGGTATAATTCTGATCATTTTCAAGGTTCACAGCAATGTTACATTGAAGAACTTTGCGACTTTTTGTTGTAGAAAAATGTGGATCAAATGTTGGAAATGAAGTGAATCCAGTTTTGCTGCTTGATCCCTGAGATGAACTTTCTGAAGAACTTTTTGCAATGTAAGCAGTTTCAACTTTTGGCGAAAACTTGGTTTTGTCATTAACACCACTTTTATAGTACAAACCAACGTCTTGCTCTCCATCATAATTCTTCATTCTCGCTATCTTTCGTTGCTCCATTTCTTGAGCTTCAAGCTGTTTAATAAAATCACTCAATGTTAGATCATTAAAACCCGGTTTGTTTTTCAACATCATAAGATACGTGCCCCACTCATCATGTGGCAACGCATCAGCTAACTTTTCAATCAACTCTTCTTTATCCTTTCTGATACTCAATCTGTTCATGTTTTTCAATAAATTGCAGTATCTTTCAATGATCTGCTTGGTGCTTTCATTTCTTAAACCTCGAAACAAATCAAATTCCTTCTTCATCAACGACTTTTTGTTCTTAAGCATGTCATCACTACCAAGAAACTTTGCTTCTATATCTGTCCATATCGAATGTGCAGTTCCATTATGTTGAAGTAAAATCAAGATGTCTTCTTTAATCGCCTGCTGCAACAAACTAACCATCAACTTCTCATCTTTGTATTTCTTTTTCTCTTTAGCACTCAAATCTCTAACTGGTATTTTCTCTCGATCGCTACCAACTGGTCTAAAATATTGAACTTCAGTATGTTCCCATGCATCTAAATGATAAGCTTCAACCCAGTTACCAAATCGTTCAGCCCATCCACTAAAATCATCAATATCCAAAAGCTTAGGCGGTTTTTGTGTTGTTCCAGTTTCATTTTCAAGCATCGTGTTCTGAGTAACAGTCATCGGACTAGCAAAAGCGTTATAAAACTCGTTCTCCATGTTTTCGATTTTCAAAGATTCACAAACAGACAATTTCAAACGAACTGGTTCACCTCGTGAAATACCTGACAAACAAACAAACAAAACACAATCAGTTAAAAGAATTATCAATTAACAGAATAAGACTGGTACTCGAACTGGTGAATATTCTGTGCGGACTGCTATGACCCGGATCAAATTCAAACGACCTTTTCCAATGACCTGGCTAAAACACACGACCTGGAATGAGTTTGAATTCAAACGGACTGAACCACCTCTTGTGAACTGTTATGCTTTGATCTTGATTAAAAAAAAACTTTGAACTTGGGCCGAGAATATATCACATGGGCTGATAACAAGCAATGGACCGAACACGATTTCAAAGAAATGAAATGGAACACTTTACAATATCAATTTTGATTAATTGATGATAGGACCTAACAAATCCACTTAGCCGACAACTTTTAAAACACAATGTTCAATTCTATTGGGCCGCTTTATTTAGTGGACTGACACAATGCAGATCACATGCAAACTGACCAACTCACATGCAACTTTGACTAACTTCAAATGTTAATCAATTCTATTGGTCCGTAATCCTATTCAATTCAAATTGATTTTGTTCTCGTGAATATAAAAGACCGACAAACACTCTGATTGAACCGTTCAACTTTAATCACGTGATATGCAGTAGACTACTTTCAAACGAGATTGCAGCTTTCAAACAAGATACTGTCTTCAAACAGAATTAACTAGTAAACTCAAACGGAATACATCTTTCAAACGGGATTATCTGTCACACCCCCAAAATCCACCTGCGGAGTATCACCGCTTGGAGGCGTGACTGACCAGGATCCAGCCACCACTCATATTGAACAAGCATGTAAGTAATAACAAAATCCAACACAATACAATTGGTGTCCAAACAAAACATAGTTTAAGTTGCAAGCGGAAGCATAACGATTTAAATCCAAAATAAAATATAAGTTCAAATGTTTCAATGTTTAACATGGCACACAATTGTCCATGTCCCACAACGACTCTTCCCCATGCAAGCTCCAGCTAAGTACCTATTGACCTGCAAAGCATGTAGTAACGAGTCAACAACAATGTTGAGCGAGTTCACAGTTGGCTGTTTATTTAGGTTGTTTCAAAAACAGTTTCCTTTAACTGGCATCCCTGCCGTGGGGGTTACCCCATAGTTGAAAAACATGTTTTGTTTAATCCCGTTCACTCTGGCTATCTAGCCATGGGGGCTACCCCATGTTTAATTATCTGGCTCTCTGGCCGTGGGGGCTACCCCATGTATATACTACTAGACTCGTTACCATATCGACTGCTGACTGTAGTCATGTTTATGTGCCCTGAACTGTCAATGTCTATCATCATTGACGTGCCCAGATCCATTAGTTCACGCCCGTCCTCTGCGGTACGGTGTGAGGCTTGTCAGACCTAAATAGCGCTATCTAACTAATGACCCGCTCGCCATTGGCCCGGCGATTAAGTCGATATAAAGAGGAGGGACTTTGTGATAGAGTTTTGGTCTAGTGAAAGTTAACTGTCCATGAGGACGAGGAATTATATTCCTGAACCCGTACTGTCCTACCCAAGAAAGGACGAGGAATCCATATTCCTTAACCCATTCCCAACCCCTGGGAATCCCATGCTTTGTAGAAAGTGTGAACTCACCTTAGGTTAGCTCGGCAGATACATGAAAAGGTTGCTTGAGCTATAAGTGGTCAACCACGTCCTAACATGGTTACCATACAAGTCAGGTCTAGGTTCAAGTAATGCACGTAGGTTTACACAGAGATAGCAAGTTACAAACACAAGGTATACACGACATACACGTAAACGATATCAGACAAGTAAATAACAAAGCCCAATATGAATGGACGGCCCAACCTATTGTGCGATCAGCACAGCTTGTGCGATCCACAATGGGTTGTGCGATCAGCCATAAACCCGGCCCAAATAATATAAACAGTCCAATACTTGTGCGGCCCAACAATTAAGCAAATAGTTTAACTTGTGCGATCCAATAGTCTTGTGCGACTGAACAAGACTTGTGCGACTGGACTTGGGCTTTGAGGCCCAACAGTAATGTAATTCGTGTGAGGCCCAAGCCTTGTGCGATCGGCACTATCTTGTGCGATCCACAAGGTCTTGTGCGATCATGCAAAGGCTGTGTTGTACGCTGTGTTTAATCTGTTGCACTAGTCTTGTGCGACTGCCTTGTGCGATCAGATCAGATCTTGTATGATCTGATCTTGTGCGACCAAGGAGTCTTGTGCGATTGGTTCAAATATTCAAAACTTATGCTATTTAGTTATATCATTCAACAGTTTCCTTCTTTACCAAAATCAATCAATACAATTAACAGTTTTAGATCATGCAAATTCTCGATCAAACCAAGCAATTATCGTGTAATTCATATGAACCCTAATTAAACATCCAAGTTATACAAACAGTCTATCATAATATTCAATCGGATCTAACACTATGATCATCACATACTATACGAGTTCAAACACATCACAGCCAACTAATTCATATTCGGTTCTAGTTACCATCTACATAAGAGCCGGATACATGAACATCAACATTAACAGTTACATCACCGTCAATCTTATATCATCCCCAGATCATCATGTAAAACATACATATGTCACAACATCATGCAACCTAATTATAAATGATTCTACAAACAGGAACCCTAATCGGATTTGATTAACATATAGTAATACACAATCATCGATCAATCATAAAAATCAAGTAACAACAAAACACTAAAACACTAACCGGATTAGAGGATGAACAAAGGTTGATCCGAACAGAAAAGATCTTCGATCGATGGGATGCTGTTTCCGTCGGGTTCAAGAGAGAGAGAGAGAGGTATTAGGGTTGTGTGTTATGTTTTGCAAGTTATGAGGAGTATAACCTATCTCCTAATTGTTATGTGTGTAAAGGAGAGCGGGCCGAACCCATCACTTGGGCTGCCATTGGTTTCGGATTCAAAGAGTGTAGCCCGAATGGGCTTGTGCGATCGGGTTAAGTTGTGCATTCGGTTCGTTTGTATACTTACATACATTACACATAACACATATCAAACATAACATTTCATTAATCATCAAGTTCACATAGTCACATAGTGTTCACATACGTTACATTAAGCACATAAATGGGTTCTGAAATACGAGTTGTCACATTATCCCCAAGTTGAAAGAAATTTCGTCCCGAAATTTGGTACGTACTCACTGAGGAAGCTAGTTAATTTGTGTGGTTTTCCTGGTTTTCCTGGGGTGTCACATCCTCCCCCCGTTGGTAGCTTCAGCCTCCGTAATAGTTGTACTGTTTGCGAATAATTGGGGATACTTTTGTTTCATCTGATCTTCGCGTTCCCAGGTGAACTCTGGGCCACGACGGGAGTTCCAACGAACTCGAATGAGAGGTATTCTAGTGCGCTTGAGGACCTTAACATACCGGTCCGTGATTTCAACTGGTTCCTCGACGAATCGCAACAGATCGTCGATAGTGAGCTCCTTCAAAGGAACTATGAGGGTCTCATCTGACAGACACTTCTTCAGATTCGACACGTGGAAAACGTTGTGAACTCCACTGAGTTCTGCTGGTAAGTTCAGTTTGTAGGCCACCCTGCCTATTTTCTCTATGATGTCGAATGGTCCAACGTATCATGGGTTAAGTTTGCCTCGTTTTCCAAAACGAACCTGTTGGATCGTGTACGTGACCCTGAAAGTCAGTTAAGGTAGTTCAACATCATGTGTAAAGGCGGAATCAATGCACATAACGTCCAAAACAGCTCTAATCCTTTTAACTTTTCTTTTCTGATTAATAAACGTGCTTATACAAAGTTTTCTGATGAAAATCCGGCAGCACCTCCCTACTGTTCCAACCGTTCCGTTTGAAATGAGACTAGCACACTTCTATATATAGGCATGAGACCCTTCCGTTTGAACTTAACATAACAAGGTTCAAACGGAACCCTCATGTTTCAAACGGAACCCTTGTTTCAAACAATGAGTTCAAACGGAACCCTATTGTTTCAAACGGAACCCTCTTTCAAACAACGGTTTCAAACGGAACCCTCTAAAATCACTTCCTAAATCAACATTAAAACCTAATTTGACTTTTAAGATCTAATATTGACTTTCTTGAACTAAGACTTGATGAAGATGCAGTCAACAGACATTCTTGTGCATCAACAGACTCCCCCTTGGATGTTGACGTAGTCTTCAGATCCTGAGTCTTCAATCTTAGTCTTTTCTCTAACTCTGTCTTCACATCATAAACAATCTTCACAGGTTTAGAATCACAACCTGATTCTAACTTCCATCTTCCCTTTGACTGTTGATCCAGACTCCCTCTTTCACATACTCCCCCTCTCGATATGCTAGAATTTGAGATGTCTGGTTCAAGCTTTGACATTTAGCTTCCGTGGGAATTCCTGAAACCTGCATATCCTCTACCACAACATAAGTTTCACAAATTTATAACACTTAGATTTAAAAACTTACTGGTAGAATACATTCATCCATATATCTGTAAAGTTACATCAAGTTCAAATAAATGACCTTGATTAACTAAAACCTCAAACTTTCAAAAACATTTGTATATAAACATTCAAAGTTTTCAACAAACTCTCCCAACCCTGTTCATCATGTTTAGCACTTGGAATTTTGAATATCAGCTCTTCAACATCAGTTGCCAAAAATCTTTTTGAATTTTCAAAATTTTATGCTAAAACACACTAAAATCTTTTTGGATTTTTCAATAAAATGAAATGCAGTAAAGAAATATATACAAGCAATATTTTTGTGAGTTTGAGTAAGAGGATCATATCAGTTTATGAGACAAATCACAAGCACCGTTAAGCTTTTGACATTTTAAGTTCTAAACGATTCACATAGATTGTCAGTATATTGATCCACTTAAATTTTCATACAAAGTTCAACTGCTTCGAGATACGAGTTTAATGTCTTAGATACTTAAACTTAATCGCATATCCCACCTCAGAATATACTCCCGTATCCAGATCCCAATATTCAGTCTTACAGGTAAGTATAACATCAATGATATCTGTAAGGGGTTAATAATTTATGAAGAATCATGAAAGCTCAGGTCAGAACTACCGTTCAGCAGAGAGATCATGACTCAACTTGGGTGTGTCCCCTTTAGAGGATCTTTTTTACAACAGCATTTGCTAAGCAATTTTATTGTCTTATCATTTTTGCTGAGGGTGATGCTATGTTTCAAGCATTTGCAGAAAGTATTATTCGAGGACTAGGTCAGAACCACCGTTCAGCAGAAGTCCCGGAATAATACCCCAGATATCAACTGAGTATAAAAACCTGTATATCAGAATACGAGTCCTTTCAAACAAGATTTCGGGGGTTACCCATATATCCGAGAGATGTTACCCACGATATAAGCAAGTTTGAAATTTAGGTTTATATCTCGTCACAATTTACTAAATGTGCAAAAACCTACTGACACATCATCAGTGAGACCGTTTATCACAGTTGACATTACATATCTTTAGCATGCTGTGATAGTTCACCGATTTACTATCATTTCCTCTTTTATACACCAAAACTCATTTTCATTTTTCAATGTTTTTGTCATTTTCAAATTTTCTAATTTTTTTAAAATTTTCTCCCCCTAAAATCAAAATATGTTTCAATTTTGATTTTCTGGGAAAATTTGAAAACAAACTATACAAGAAACGTGACAAACTGATATCAAATCGCTTCAATTCGCCATTCACTCGGCATAAACAATCAGAACTCCCCCTGACAACAAACTATTTTCCCATTTAGATTTCAAAACACTTAAGTTTGTTTTAATCAAATGGTTTTTCCGGAAAATTAGTTTTGTTTGTCTTTTCACAAATTCGGGGTTTCATCACATTGTTCTTTTTCAACCATTTTAAAGAATTAACAATTAAAACCCTTGTTAACAATAAACACTAGTAGAAAATCAAGTACAACTTAATGTCCCTGATTTACCACTTGTAAATCGAAATATCACAGTTACCAATCTGTGAATTTCTCAAGAAATATGCCGATTCCTGTTCCACACTTACCAACCTGGGAACTCCGGCAAGTCAGGTTTTTCTATTTGAAAAGATTCACCCAAGCCTGACCAGCCTTGGGTTTGACAGTTTTTACCTCAACAGATGGCTCTTCTGGTTTTGACAAACCAGAATCATTGCCTGAACATGGCTTGTCTGACTTTGACTTGTTAGATTCATTGCCTGATGGTGGCTTGTCTGACTTGGACACATCAGATTCATCGCCGACCATTTTCTTCATCTTCTTTTCTTCTTTTGTCCTCAGATTTGCATCTGAAGAATGCAATTTGCTTGACTTTGCCGTCAAGTGAGTCGATTCATCAGAACTTTTATTCAATCTGTCCTTTGAACCCGAAGACAAAATTTTCTCGAGATACTCTCTCGCCTTCTTCCTTTTCTTTCGCAGTCTGTCTTTCTGCCCCTGTGAAAGTTTAACTTTCTTTTCTTGAATTGTCTGATCCTGAACTTTAGGTTTTAGAACCTTCTGTTCATGGGGCTTGACATTGACTGGTTTCTTTGCCATTCTTTGAGATTCAACCCTCGATCTTCCCATTGATCTCCTTGGGCAATCTCTGGCAATATGTCCTCTGATTTGGCAGTTATAGCATCTTCTCATCTCATAACTCCAATTCTGGCAGTTAACAGCAATGTGTCCTTGAATACCACAAGAGTAACACACTCTGTTATCGTACCATTCACCACTTTCACACCAAACACTTAAATCATAGCATTGTCTGGCTTTGTGGTGATTATCACTCCTCCTGAAAACTTGATTTGGCTTTGAAGCACTGTGGTCCGACCTGCACCACTTATTACCAACATTTTGTAAGTTTTCATTTTTAGATTTTTGTAATTTTTGATAATGATTGGATGACTTATCTGATGAGCTTTTATTTTCAATTTTAGAATTTTTCAAATTTTTATCTTTTTGTTTCTGTTCTACACTCTTCTTAACAGGTTTTTGTTTAGAACATTCACCTGTTTTAGTAGATTGCAAAACAGTATTTTTAAATTTTTCTTGTAAATCTAAAAATATTTTTTTTTCTTTTCCTTTTCATCATCAGATATTTCATCACAATCCTCAATTTTGACTTTGTCAAAATTTGTGACATTGTCACTTATTGAAACTGAATTGATCGGTTTTGGACAACCATATGATGCAGAAGTCACAAAACTTTTCAATTTATTCTCTAACTCTTTGATTTTCTTTCTATCACATTCAGCTTCTTTTTCAAGTCGAATAATAGTCTGACGATGGGAATTTATTACCTTTTGCTTTTCAATATTATTCCTGCTAAAAACAGATCTCCCATCTTCAAGAATCTTTATTTGACTTTGAAAATCTTTTTCAATCTTTAATTTTTCATTTTTAAAATCCTTTTCTTTTTCTTTAAAATTTTTGTTTTCTAATGACAAACTCTCAATATTCTTCAAAAGTTTGTCATTTTCAGATTTTAGTTTTTCGCAATTCAAGCGCAAATCCAAAATCTGTTCATCATCAGCTTTCTTCTCGTCTTTCAAAGCTTTGTTTTCCAACGTCAAATTCTCCACATCTTTCAAGAGATTAAAATTTTCTGCTTCTGATTTTTCGCATTTTGAGCACACAACTTCATTTTTCGAAGTTTCATCCTTCTTTGATTCTTCATTCTTTGTCATTCCTTCTTTAATCCTTTTGATTAATTCACTAAACTCAACCAAACTCATATTTTCTGAGTTTCTTTCAATTTCATCTATTAACTCTTTCTTTTTCTTTTTCTCTTCTTCATCTCCCCACCATTTCTTTTGCCAATAATCATCTCTCTCTTTCATTTCCATGATTAAGACTTCCAGATCAAGAGTTTTGTGATCGATTGCAATATTTCCATACTCATCAAGATAACATTCTCTGTCTGGATCCCATCTTTTGGCTCTTTTTGCTTCCAAATAGATTCTAGAAAGTCTAGTAATTTTGTTTTCCGAAATCATCTTTCTGTATTTATACTTCTGCTCTTCAGTTCTATCATCTTTCCATGGAATTGGTTCGTCGTTTTTCCCCATGATTTTATGTTCTTGAATTACCTCGAAATCACCTGCAAACAAAACAAACAAGCTATCAACTTAAACAAACTGAATATGTAACAGTGTGTTTAATGAAGAAATCAATCTAAGACTCGTTGTCAAAGATTCGCGAATTCGTTTCAATGTTGTTCGGGTAAAACCACTGAATGAATGAGCCTGCCAAAAAGATATACAATCCGAAATGATTGTTCTTACAACACCTAATTAGTTGACAGAATCTCAAACTTCAAATAATGCTACAACACTCTGGGCAGCAAATATGAATCACGTGGACCAAGGACTGTTTTAAAACAACTCTATGAAATCAAACAATTAATGGATTGTTTTAAATGTGCACACTTATTGATTAGGCCTCACTACATTAATCAGTTTTAATATTCATTTGGTTGATGAAAATGAACTTTAGTAATGATTGGACTTAACAACACTCAAGATGATATCACCAACTTTTGACTTTAGTAAATCGAATATATTGATCAGATCAAACTTTTCACATGCAAACTTGATTGAGCCACAAAATAAGGTCTATCTCAATTCACATGCTATCCTTGACTTTATGTCGCATGCACATATTGAAATTCATAAACTGCCGACAACATTAAATGTATATAGAATTCTATTTGACCGCAATGTCCACTAAGCTGTCACCATATTCTTGATATTAAGAAAATCAATTTTCCGACAAAATCAATTACCAACTAAAATCCTATTGAACCAATTATCAAGTGAATCTGTTTGTTTTAATTTTATTGAACTGATGAATATTAATCACATGAACTGATAATCCCTTTCAAACAGACAGGTGCTTGATTTCAAACTGTCACGTTCTAGTTCAAACGATAGTTTCAAACGATCAATTTCAAACGGCAAATATTTCAAACGACAGGATCCATTTTCAAACGATAGAGTCAATTTTCAAACGATAGAGTCAATTTTCAAACGATAGACCAATTTCAAACGATGACGTCAGCAAATCGCGAAACTTTTCAAACGGTACACATGATTTTGATCAGTTTTAGGTCGACTTTTGATTTCAAACTTTCAAGGATTAGTTAATAGTGTATTTCGCTTGTTATGTGATCGTTTCAAGTCCTTTTAACCCTGAGAACTAGTTAAAATCAGAAAAGAAAGGTAGAAGTGAGATAATCCGATGATTTTCAGCTGTATTCGGTATGAACTCCTCGTCCTGAGCTCTGATACCACTTGTTGGATCGTGTACGTGACCCTGAAAGTCAGTTAAGGTAGTTCAACATCATGTGTAAAGGCGGAATCAATGCACATAACGTCCAAAACAGCTCTAATCCTTTTAACTTTTCTTTTCTGATTAATAAACGTGCTTATACAAAGTTTTCTGATGAAAATCCGGCAGCACCTCCCTACTGTTCCAACCGTTCCGTTTGAAATGAGACTAGCACACTTCTATATATAGGCATGAGACCCTTCCGTTTGAACTTAACATAACAAGGTTCAAACGGAACCCTCATGTTTCAAACGGAACCCTTGTTTCAAACAATGAGTTCAAACGGAACCCTATTGTTTCAAACGGAACCCTCTTTCAAACAACGGTTTCAAACGGAACCCTCTAAAATCACTTCCTAAATCAACATTAAAACCTAATTTGACTTTTAAGATCTAATATTGACTTTCTTGAACTAAGACTTGATGAAGATGCAGTCAACAGACATTCTTGTGCATCAACATAACCACACCCTTCCAGGGTGAGACTTTGAGTAGCACTCGATCCCCAACCTGGAACTCGAGTGGTTTCCTGCCTTTATCGGCGTAGCTTTTCTGACGGTCACGAGCTGCCGCCATTCGTTGTCGTATTTGAGCAATCATTTATGTGGTGTCTACCAAGAGTTCTGGGCCAGTGATCTGACTATCCCCCACCTCTGCCCAACAAAGAGCTGATCGGCATTTACGCCCGTACAATGCCTCAAATGGAGCGGCCCGAATGCTGGTGTGGTAACTGTTATTATACGAAAATTCCACTAGTGGTAGATGTTTTTCCCAACCATTGCCAAAGTCAATCACACATGCCCTAAGCATGTCTTCAAGGGTCTGGATGATGCGTTCAGACTGCCCATCCATTTGCGGGTGATAAGCTGTGCTCATATCTAAACGTGAGCCAAAGGACTTGTGCATTGCTTGCCACAGTTCAGAAGTAAAACGTGCATCGCGATCAGAGATAATGGAGGTGGGCACCCCGTGCCTCGAAACAACTTCCTTAAGATATACGTCTGCTAGAGTGGAGAACTTATCCGTTTCTTTAATAGCTAAGAAGTGTGCAGACTTTGTGAGTCGATCCACGATCACCCAAATAGTGTCATTTCCGCGCTGAGATCTAGGTAGGCCAGTGACGAAATCCATGGAAATTTGCTCCCATTTCCATTGTGGTATCTCTGGTTGTTGAAGTAGGCCTGAGGGTTTCTGGTATTCAACTTTGACTCTCGCACAAGTCAAACATTTACTAACATAGGTTGCTATGTGGGCTTTCATGCTAGGCCACCAGTATGTAGTTTTCAAGTCGTGGTACATCTTATCTGAGCCAGGATGTACTGAGTAACGAGACTTATGTGCTTCATCCATCACAAGCTCTCGTAGGTTGCCATAGAGTGGGACCCAGATGCGTCCTGTTACATAGTAAGCACCGTCTTCCTTTTGTTCTAACCGTTGCCTTGAGCCGCGTAGGGCTTCAGCCCTGACATTTCTGGTTTCAATGCTTCTACCTGAGCATCTCGTATCTGTGCAGGAAGACTAGATTGAATAGTGAGTTGTAAAGCTCGTACGCGTTTAGGTATAGTGTCCTTTCGACTGAGGGCATTGGCCACAACATTGGCTTTGCCCGGATGGTATCTGATCGAGCATTCGTAATCATTCAGTAGTTCGACCCATCTTCGTTGTCGCATATTCAGTTCCTTCTGTTTGAAGATATGCTCGAGACTCCTGTGATCGGTGTAAATGGCGCACTTGGTACCGTACAGGTAATGTCTCCATATCTTAAGTGCAAAAAAAACAGCTCCCAGCTCTAAATCATGTGTAGTGTAGTTCCTTTCGTGAATCTTAAGTTGTCGTGACACATAAGTAATGACCTTGACACGTTCCATTAGCACACATCCAACTCCCTGAATGGATGCGTCGCAATAAACCACAAAGTCGTCTGTGCCCTCTAGCAATGAAAGAATAGGTGCGCTGCAAAGTCTATCCTTTAGGTGCTGAAATGCTGATTCTTGTACGTTACCCCATCGATAAGTAACGCCCTTCTGTCTTAGTGAGGTGAGAGGTTGCGCAATCTTGGAGAAGTCTTTGATAAACCTTCTGTAATAGCCCGCCAAACCCAAGAATTGGCGAATTTCCGTTGGTGTGCGAGGTGCAGGCCAGTTCTTAATCGAGTCTACCTTAGATGGATCAACATGAATCCCATCCTTGTTTGCCACATGGCCTAGGAAATGGACTTCACGAAGCCAGAAGTCGCATTTCGAGAACTTTGCGTAAAGTTGTTATGTTCGAAGGAGTTCCAAAATGAGTCGTAGATGGTGCTCGTGTTCCTCCTGACTCTTCGAATAGATCAGGATGTCGTCGATGAAAACTATAACGAACTTGTCCAGATAAGGCTTGTACACTCTGTTCATAAGGTCCATGAAAACCGCAGGTGCGTTTGTCAGCCCAAATGGCATGACCAAAAACTCGTAGTGTCCATATCGAGTTCTAAAGGCTGTTTTGGAGACGTCCTCTTCTCGGACTCTCAGCTGGTGATATCCTGATCTCAGGTCAATCTTTGAATAGTAGCTCGACCCTTGCAGCTGGTCGAACAAGTCGTCAATGTGTGGAAGAGGATAACGATTCTTCACGGTCACTTTGTTGAGTTCACGGTAGTCGATGCACATTCTGAAGGTACCGTCTTTCTTCTTCACAAATAGCACTGGAGCTCCCCAGGGCGAAGAGCTAGGATGAATAAAACCCTTATTCAAAAGCTCTTGTAGTTGTGTGTACAGTTCTTCCAATTCTGATGGAGCTAGACGATAGGGTGCTAGAGCTATGGGCGCTGCTCTAGGAGCTTGCTCGATTTGAAACTCGACCTGGCGATGAGGCGGAAGGCCAGGCAATTCCTCAGGGAATACCTCAGGAAAGTCACGTACAATAGGGAAATCTTCTATCTTCTTCTCTTTCTTCGAGGTATCAGTAACGAGAGCCAAAATAGCAGTGTGGCCCTTTCGCAAACACTTCTGGGCCTTAAGGAAAGAGATGATGCTCACAACAGCACCACTCTTGTCGCCATGAATTATGAGAGGTTCATCACCTGAACGAGGAATACGGACGATCTTCTCGTTGTAAAGAATCTCTGCTTGGTGTTGGGATAACCAATCCATCCCAATGACAACGTCGAAACTACCCAGAACGATAGGAATGAGGTTGATAGAGAAAGTACGACCAGCAAGAACAATGTTACAACCCTTAACTACATGTGTGACCTCTAAATTCTTACCATTAGCTAGCTCTACAGTGTGCTTCGTGTTCAAAAGTGTTGGGGTACGCTTAAGCATTTGACTAACTTTTAAAGACACATAGCTAGTATCGGCACCCGAATCAAATAAGACAGTAACATAAAAGTCGTCCAGTAGGAACTTACCCATCACAACATTGGGATCATTCCTCGCTTCACCCTGGCCAATAACGAACACACGACCCCTTGCACCATTGACATTGTTACCCCCGTTGTTTCCATTCCCCTGATTGTTATTATTGTTGTTGTTGTTCTGGTTCCGGTTCCGGTTCAGTTGGGGACAATCTCTCTTGATGTGGCCTTCAGCTCCACACTGAAAGCACCCTTTGTTGATGCCTTGCTGCTGCTGCTGGCGTTGATTTTGTGGGGCTTGTTGTTGACAATTCTGGTTTGCGGGGTATAAACTTCTGCAATCCTTAGCGGCGTGGCCTGGCTTGTTGCACCAATGACAGTTACTCCTGGTGCATGGCCCGCTGTGGTGTAGGTTACAGCGATTGCATTTGGGGTGATTTCCCTTGTACCCACCATGACTTTGACTACCAGATGATTGCTGACTAGGGCTCTTGTAGTCGTCAGTCCTTCTCTGCTGAGACTGAGATTGAACAGAAGTCGAACCCTTGCTTGAAGCTCCATCCCATTTCCTCTTGTTGTCACTAGGAGCATCTGAAGTAGTTGTAGCACTTATACGCTTTGGTAACCTGTTCTGCTCCACCGCCTTATCAGTGAGACGATGAGCCAATTGAACAACTTGCTGGATGGTGGCGAGGTTAGCTGAAGTGACATGAATTTGAATTTCTGGCACTAAGCCCTTAAGGTATAGTTCGATGCGTTTGATGGGAGGATCCACCATAGTAGGACAGAAAATAGCAAGCTCATTCGATCTTTTCGTGTACGCTTCAATTTCTGACCCCGTCATCTTGAGGTTGAAGAACTCTACCTCCAGTTTATGGATGTCATCACGATTGCAATACTCCTCTTTGATCATTTCCTTAAAGTTGTTCCATGGGGTGGTGTTAGTAGCAACCAACCCCAACATTTGAACCTGAGCGTTCCACCACGTGAGCGCTAAACCCTTGAGAGTACCGGTAGCATACTTAACCCTGCGAGCCTCAGGGCATTCACACATCTCGAAGACAGATTCGAGTTTCTCAAACCAGTGGAGGAGGCCTACAGCTCCTTCAGTGCCGCTGAAAGTGGTAGGTCGGCAGTCCATAAAAGTTTTGAAGGTGCACACAGGAGGCTGTGCAGGTTGACCTCCTGCTTGTGCGGCTGCAAGTGCCGCAGCAACTTGTTGGTTAATCAGAGCCATCAACTGGGCTTGAGTCATGTTAACGCGTCCACTCATGATCTTCATATCAAAGGAAAACATGAGTGAGAGAGGTTCGTGGAAGTGCGATGACAGAAGAGAGTAAGCACACATGTGTTCTCAAATTATCGTTGCTACGTTTATCTAAGCATACCATAAGCAAAGTTCTATGTAATCTAGCAAGTAGGCAAAAAAAACATAAACCATATCACCTAGAATGTCGAGCCTTGCACGTGGAGTGAAGCGTCGTTGTGGATCGTCGAGCACTGTTCAGGTTATAGTCTGGTTTTAACAAAAACGTTTTCCCTTATTAAAACCAAGTTCACTATAACCAATGGCTCTGATACCAATCTGTCACACCCCGAAAATCCACCTGCGGAGTATCACCGCTTGGAGGCATGACTGACCAGGATCCAGCCACCAATCATATTGAACAAGCATGTAAGTAATAACAAAATCCAACACAATACAATTGGTGTCCAAACAAAACATAGTTTAAGTTGCAAGCGGAAGCATAACGATTTAAATCCAAAACAAAATATAAGTTAAAATGTTTCAATGTTAAACATGGCACACAATTGTCCATGTCCCACAACGACTCTTCCCCATGCAAGCTCCAGCGAAGTACCTATTGACCTGCAAAGCATGTAGTAACGAGTCAACAACAATGTTGAGGGAGTTCACAGTTGGGTGTTTATTTAAGTTGTTTCAAAAACAGTTTCCTTTAACTGGCATCCCTGTCGTGGTGGTTACCCCATAGTTGAAAAACGTGTTTTGTTTAATCCCGTTCACTCTGGCTATCTAGCCGTGGGGGCTACCCCATGTTTAATTATCTGGCTCTCTGGCCGTGGGGGCTACCCCATGTATATACTACTAGACTCGTTACCATATCGACTGCTGACTGTAGTCATGTTTATGTGCCCTGAACTGTCAATGTCTATCATCATTGACGTGCCCAGATCCAATAGTTCACGCCCATCCTCTGCGGTACGGTGTGAGGCTTGTCAGACCTAAATAGCGCTATCTAACTAATGAACCGCTCACCATTGACCCGGCGATTAAGTCGATATAAAGAGGAGGGACTTCGTGATAGAGTTTTGGTCTAGTGAAAGTTAAATGTCAATGAGGACGAGGAATTATATTCCTGAACCCGTACTGTCCTACCCAAGAAAGGACGAGGAATCCATATTCCTTAACCCATTCCCAACCCCTGGGAATCCCATGCTTTGTAGAAAGTGTGAACTCACCTTAGGTTAGCTCGGCAGATACACGAAAAGGTTGCTTGAGCTATAAGTGGTCAACCACGTCCTAACATGGTTACCATACAAGTCAGGTCTAGGTTCAAGTAATGCACGTAGGTTTACACAGAGATAGCAAGTTACAAACACAAGGTATACACGACATACATGTAAACGATATCAGACAAGTAAATAACAAAGCCCAATATGAATGGACGGCCCAACCTATTGTGCGATCAGCACAACTTGTGCGATCCACAATGGGTTGTGCGATCAGCCATAAACCCGACCCAAATAATATGAACAGTCCAATACTTGTGCGGCCCAACAATTAAGCAAATAGTTTAACTTGTGCGATCCAATAGTCTTGTGCGACTGAACAAGACTTGTGCGACTGGACTTGGGCTTTGAGGCCCAACAGTAATGTAATTCGTGTGAGGCCCAAGCCTTGTGCGATCGGCATTATCTTGTGTGTAACAACCCTTGGTAAAACCAATACCCTCATAATATTTCTGACACCCTCTTATATTTTAAAATACCCTTATATATGTCTTATATTACACCCCTTATGTGAAAACCGAGCCCAAATTATGTTTTAACATATAAAATAAATCAAAAATAAGAAAAATGGAGTTGAGGCGGGCCGCGTAGACCCACCCCAACATCTCACGCGGGCGGTATCAAGACTGGAATTGACTCCGCTGATTTCTTTAGTTCATACGGGCCGCGTAAGACCTCGTCTAAGTTGACGCGGGCCGCTTGAGATCATGAAACGCGGATACACCCAGAGGCTGACACGTGTCGACATCGTGGCGGACTTACTAGCTGACCCAACTAAGCTATTATGTTGATCGGTGTTGACGTGGGCCGCGTAAGGCTTAGCCTTACCTTACGTGTGCCGCCTGAGAGTCAATATCAGCAACTATATAAAGGAGGCCTCGGATCTCATTTCAGTTCGCTCATTCTCAATTCTCAAAATCACAATTTCTGTAGTAGGCATATTATACTCGGGTATTATACCCTAAATTAGCGAGGTTCTGCTCTGTTGTAAGTATTATAACCCCAGTTTCATAATAGTTACGCTGCCCGATTGATTTAGGGTTCCGTAACAACTGTCGTGGTTCTGCCCGACGTAGTTGTTGGAATGCCGTCTCGGGGAGGGTATCATTAATATTTTCAAAGGGTTATGATACTAACCAATGTACATTTGTGTAAATGATAGATTATATCCAGGAAACCCTTACGAAAAGCCTAAGATAGCAAAGTGAGTAATCCTTCTTTTTGTGTAAACCTTTTTGTGAGTTTATCCTCTTTTTGTTAATGTTTTTGGAATAATTTACAAAACCCTAATGCTTTACAATGTGATTAAGTGGTGATTGAGTCTTTGTAGTTCTTCAATTACTGCCGGTATGTTGGGGTTTTGTATACAAAATTTGTACTACTTGTGAGTAGTAAGTCAAGGTTGACAGTACGTTACCATTGGACAATGAGTTAGCCAATGTGTAATATGACCCACAAGTCAGGTTTGATAGTACCAAATGGAGTAATTGTGTAGACATAAACATTGTAATCATCCTCGATACTGTTTTAATCAATAAAATGTTTCTTGATTAAACTGGGATTCACTCACCAGTATTTCCGACTGGCAAATGTTTTTAAAACGCGTTACAGGTAACACAATGTGAACATCTAATTAGTGAAAAGCCAGCTGGAGAGCACTGAAGGCTTGGGAAAACGTGGCTATAAAAGTTACCTAATAAACGATGTTTTAAATTCAATAAAATAGGGTTTCGTCCCTATAAATGTATTGTAATAAGAAACTTGGGTTTTGCCCATGTTATTATTAATATCAAATATGGTGGTTTTACTCTGATAAACATTTCCTAACTACGGTCCTGATGTAAATTCCGCTGCAAGATTAAACAAACTTATACCACCAAACTCTGAGTTCGCGTCCGCCCGTTCCCGGGAATAAGGGATAGGGGGTTGCGACATTGTGCGATCCACAAGGTCTTGTGCGATCATGCAAAAGCTGTGTTGTAAGCTGTGTTTAATCTGTTGCACTAGTCTTGTGCGACTGCCTTATGCGATCAGATCAGATCTTGTATGATCTGATCTTGTGCGACCAAGGAGTCTTGTGCCATTGGTTCAAATATCCGAAACTTATGCTATTTAGTTATATCATTCAACAGTTTCCTTCTTTACCAAAATCAATCAATAAAATTAACAGTTTTAGATCATGCAAATTCTCGATCAAACCAAGCAATTATCGTGTAATTCATATGAACCCTAATTAAACATCCAAGTTATACAAACAGTCTATCATAATATTCAATCGGATCTAACACTATGATCATCACATACTATACGAGTTCAAACACATCACAGCCAACTAATTCATATTCGGTTCTAGTTACCATCTACATAAGAGCCGGATACATGAACATCAACATTAACAGTTACATCACCGTTAATCTTATATCATCCCCAAATCATCATGTAAAACATACATATGTCACAACATCATGCAACCTAATTATAAATGATTCTACAAATAGGAACCCTAATCGGATTTGATTAACATATAGTAATACACAATCATCGATCAATCATAAAAATCAAGTAACAACAAAACACTAAAACACTAACCGGATTAGAGGATGAACAAAGGTTGATCCGAACAGAAAAGATCTTCGATCGATGGGATGTTGTTACCGTCGGATTAGAGAGAGGTATTAGGGTTGTGTGTTGTGTTTTGCAAGTTATGAGGAGTATACCCTATCTCCTAAGTGTTATGCGTGTAAAGGAGAGTGGGCCGAACCCATCACTTGGGCTGCCATTGGTTTCGGATTCAAAGAGTGTAGCCCGAATGGGTTTGTGCGATCGGGTTAAGTTGTGCATTCGGTTCATTTGTATACTTACATACATTACACATAACACATATCAAACATAACATTTCATTAATCATCAAGTTCACATAGTCACATAGTGTTCACATACGTTACATTAAGCACATAAATGGGTTCTGAAATACGAGTTGTCACATTATCATTCAATTTCAAATGGAATCAGTCCTCAAACGAGATTAACCCAATGTTTCAAACGGAATTCGTGTTTCAAACGAAAATCTCACAAATTTCAAACGGAATTTGATATTTTGTGCAAACTCAAACGAGATCAGCAAGTAATCTCAAACGAAATCACTATGACATCATCTTTTCGGTCCAATTTTTGTCCAATTGATCAAGTAAATGGTCGATTTTAGTTTTGAAACTTTCTAGGGTTTGTTAAAACAACATTACGCACATGATATGTGAAAATCAGCAGTTTTTAACCAAGTTTTCACGGTTAATTTTGAAAGAAGGTGTAGAAAATCAGAATTTGCGGTTGAATTGGTATGAACTCTTCCTCCTGAGCTCTGATACCACTTGTAGGATCGTTTTCAGACCCGAATGAGTCGATCAGAAGAGTTTATCTCAATACGAGTGGTGGAAACAAATGTATCGAGGTCAATTCAGCAAGATTCACACTATAAACTGTTGTATGATTGATTTGATGACGTTTTACAACCTGACAACACTTCGGCAGCACTTCGTTACACTGACCGAAAAGTTACAAATGAAATGGCACATGAGGGTATTTATAGGGTGAGTGATTTAGTTTGAAAGTGGCATGGCACTCCTCAAACGAAATTAGAACTTCTAATTTCGTTTGAACATGTCACACATGTCATTTTCAAACTAAATTAGCTCAATCACATCTAAATCCTACCCTATTTCTCGTATAATGCCCTAATCTGTCTAAGTACAAACAAGACTCGATACAAGACGAAGTCGACAGACGTATGCACCAACATCTTCAAAAGCTGCAGACATATCATCCAACCTGATACATGCAATACGTCTTTCTCTATCAGTTTTCACTCTAACTTAATCAAGTTTCACTTCAGCAACCAATGCATGTTTTTCTTTTGGAATGTATTTATTCCAATTGAATCCCTCATCTTCTTGAGTAACCACTAAAGCTTACTTTCTTTCTTTCGAAGAACCTTCATCAATCTGTTTTTGATTCAGCTTTGGCGGTTGTTCATTAGTGCGATGATAGATTGCCTTTTTGTAATAATCATCATAGAATGGATTTACACTTTCATCAACACCCTGATTCGAGCACTCTCTCTTGAAGTGTCCTTTCTGTTTGCATCTGAAGCAAGTAACCATCGATTTGTCAAAACCCAGTTTCGTATTTGAACCTTCAAGACATTGCCTCCCGGTAATCTCCATGAATCTCTGTGCCCTTCTGATGACACTAGTCATGCACCATCTGATGTCGATCAGCTCCATCTCCTTTGGATCTATTTGATCATACTCTTCCTTGGTCATGTTCGGGTTTCCGATTCTACCCACCACCAGACTTTAGTAGGATTCTAGAATTGATGCTAAGAAACTCATTTGTTGGTTGCCAGAGTCAACATTCCTATTCCAAGAATTTTTCAAATTCAGGGCAATGTTGCATTGAACTAGATTTGGATTGAATTTTTCTGATCCTGAAGATGAATGATATCCAGAATCATAACTTGAAGAACTACTTTTTGGTGAATCTTTTGAACTTTCAGCACTATAAGCTATACCCATCTTTGATGATTGATTGTTCGATAACATGCTTCCTCGGTAATATAGATTCACATTTTGCTGATAGTTCGAGCTGCTCATTATATTTTGTTTTTGAAGTTCCAGCTCATGTCCTTCAAGCTTTTCAATCAACGTGTCCAAGCTGATTTCATCAAACTTTGCATTGTTTTTTAGAGTCATGACAAATGTTTGCCAATCATCTACATGAGGTAATGCGTCAATAAGTTTGTTGATGATTTCTTCTCTGCCCTTTTTGATACAGAATCTTTCTAGTTCAATTATCTTATGACAGAAATGTTCTATCATCTATCGGACATTCTCACCCTTTAGACAATTGAATAAATAGAACTCTTTCTTAAGCAAAGATATTTTGTTTTTTTTATTTCCTTTCCACCTTCAGTGTTCACTTTCAACACCTCCCACATGGATTTCGACGTTTCATCATGTTGAAGCAAACAAAGAATATCATCCTTAACTGACTGTTGTATTAATGCAATCATTCTTTGTTCATCAGAGAATAGTTTTTATCTTCCTTTTCTAAGTGCTTAAGTAGAATTTCTTCTTGTTTATCATTTTTAGGTTTTTATATCCGAATTCCAACAAGAACCAACGTTCATGAGCATACGCTTTCACCCAATTTTCAAATCTGTTTTTTCCACCAGTTATAATCTTCTATACTCATTAGTTTCGGTGGTCTTTGATGAGTTCCAGACACATTATCATATTTCAAACTTTCTGAAATAGCATTCGAGATGTTCTTCGGTGTGGGTATTGTTTCGAATGTGAAAGCATTGTAGAATTCGTTGAAAAACTCCTCTTCCATGATTTTGAAATGCTAGTGAATCACCTGCAAACAATTAACAAACTTAGACAAACTTTGAAAACCAAAACAACTTGTAAACCCTGATTCACGCGGATGAGAAAATCGTTGATTCGCGCGGATATAAGATACTTGATCCATGTGAACGCGCAACAACAATAAATCTGATTTTTTTTACTAGGTCCGTGCGGATCAACTAGGTGTAGATCCGTGCGGATGTACACAATACAAACCTAGATCCGTGCGAGCCTAACATGCGCATAATCAGCCATATTTTTTCATGATTTTTGACAAATTTTCAAATTTTTAGCTCGAATTTGGAACTGAAACTTTCACGGGTTGTTTTGAACATAATTTCGCACAACATAGTTGAAAATCAGTCGTTTTTAACTGTGGATTCAACGTAAATCTGAGTTTTAAACTTGAAAAAGAAATGTAGAAGAACTATGAGTAGCAGATGATGAAATTCAGCTCTGATTTGGATTTTTTCTTGAATCTTGTATCTTTAGTCCTTGCAATCAATCTGCTACTCTAATACCACCTGAAATTCTATGTTAGGATCGATTCCGTTGCACTTGAATGCTCCGTTGATTGCATAGATCACGTATCTTGTGCAGAATCCAAGTACGAGAGTGGACAAAACAAGAACAAGTAATTATAAGTTGGTTTCTATTCATTGATGAACAATTACAATACCACGAAACCACTTTGACAGAGTTTCCCCTTTCTAGTCAAAGATACAAATGAACAAGACACGACACTCATATATATAGGGTTCCTAGGTCTGCATGAAACCTACCTGCGGATGAACACATAATCACAGATCCATCTATGCGCGGATCAACAAGCTGATGCAGATGAACTCTTTTGGTGCACACGGATCAGCAACAACATGAAACCCTAATTTCACGCTAGGTTCGTGCGGATGGACTTGACTTCATTCATGCGGACCTACTTGATATATTTTCAACATTAGTCAACCTTGTCTTGTCTCATCTGTTCAGCTACGATACGTGATTGACGGAAGCGATAAACATATGCACTCACACAGACCAATATTGCTGAGGGTAGCGTTGCCTCCAAAAGGGAGACATGTCACTATAACTAAGATAAACTCTTAAAAACACAAAGTGAGGAAATCATCAAATGATACATAAAAGATGAGTCGAAACCAAGTGATTCTGTCTTGTCTATTTGTTTCTTTTATTTATTTATTTTCTTTCTTTATTTTACTTATCAAACCTTTTTCTCAAAATTTGGTTAAATTAGACATTGATGTTATTCTGGTATTAAAAGCTCTTGTGTCCTTGGACGACCTTGGTATCTTACCATCACTATACTATGCCAACGATGGGTGCACTTGCCCTAATCGTGTTGTAGAGAATGACAGTGTTATATCGTGTTTTATAAATTTTAAGCTTGATAAACGAGTAAAAAGTACTTAAAAATATATTAAAAATCATACACACTCCCACCACGTCAAGTTTTTGGCACCGCTGTGGGAGATACAAGAATTTTAAGAAAGTTTAAAATCGACGGCCTAATCATTTTTATGCTTCTTTAATTTTTTCTTTTTAGGACTTTCTTCTTTTCTTCATTTTTTCTACTTTCTACATATCTAAGCACGAGGTCATGTCTGATCACACATAGGGCCGTGCCAACTCTCCAGTAACATATAACTCTTTTCTGCCAGACAGAAGGTGCAGCACGGTCGTTTGACAATCACACGGGGCCATGCCCTAAAACAGTTTCTAAGAAAAAAGTATCGTTTGATCCCAACGGTTAAACTTCATCTGGCAACCATGGATGTCAATGATTATTTTTACCCCCACCACTCTTACGGTGAATGGTGTCAGTTATGTGGAGGAATTCATGAAGATTTAGAATGTCCCATTCTTTTAATCCCCACTACTTAAACCCATCGTTTTCCTGTGAAGATCACCTTAAGATGGGCGGGAGTAAAAACGATAACTAACATCCACCTGAATTCCGTCAAACCTCTTCTACAGAAGACATAAGCTCAGAAAAATTATGCTACATAGAAAAGAGGATTCTCAAAAAACTCAAAGAAATAGAATCCATGATGAAGGCACGACATTCATCAAGGAACAAAAACAAAGGAGATTCGATGGAGCCACATTCAGGAGTAGACAATACCAAGGCCAACAAATATACCCTAGCCCCTTGCGAATACGAAGGGGATAGTCGTCCCTGTATCGGCCACGCAATGAAGGCCTTAACGGCTTGTGAATTTCACACCAACCATTTAGACCAAAGCATGTCCACTCACAACTTCTTTAACAAGAGCCTGGAAAAGGTAAATAAAGGATGGTTTCTCCCTCCTACTTTTAGCTTAGGTTTCTTCCTTTCCGATAACCTCTTGCGTTTTCGTATCTCTCGCCGGAACCTAAGGTAAATTCGGCACTTCGGTATTGTCCCAACCAGTAAGGAACCTCCTGATAAAATATGGTTCCTTAAAAATCCGAAAAAACTTCATAAAACCCTAAAAACATGGAGTCTTGCTCATCGCACATGGGGTCGTGCCCCATCTACTCTCCAAACATGAGGGCGTGTTAGATAAACACGGGGTCCCGTCTATCTTAACATGGCCTGTGTGTCACTAACAGACAACATTCTCTGACTTGTTGCAGGGGACACGGGGCCATGTCGACGTGCTGTCACTTTCTATAAAGTCAGCCATGAGGAGAATGTCTGGACCCATTCCTAAAAGACTAGATCCTTCCTTATCTCACACACATACTAGAAAATGTAGGTTCTTAAAAAGGTTTCCTTAAACCTTCTTGTCCTTACCACTTTTAGTCATTTCTCCTTCTTCAACCTTCAACAACCTCCATTGAAGGTTGAAGGTTGAAGCTTCAAGCTTTAAAGCTTCAATTGTTGCGTTAAGGGCATGATTTTAGCACAAATTTTTGTAAATCTACTATTCTATAACATTATTTTAAGTTATTTACTTTCAGGGATGTGAGAAAACAAAAACTTTGAACTTAAAATAAAGGTTCTTTGGCTAAAATATCAGCTCTATTGGTGCAGCATGGGGCCGTGCCTTACAGGAACGGGGCCGTGTGACTTGTCTATAAATCCAAACTTTAACGGTCTGTCTTGTTTAAACTAGCATGGCAAGCCAGCAAAGCGGTACATCCTCAACAAGCTCCCGAAGCACCAGAAGAGGAAGAAGGCTCTCTCTCTTTTAGCCACCCTAGTGTGTTACGTTTGCGCATTACGAGAGTCCGTAGAAGAGATGACGGAGATGGAGGAGGTCCTCGTAGACTGAGTGAACTACCTCACTCTAGCCCTGAAGGATAGCTTTAGGGAAATCAACCTACTTCATCAAAGTTTGAACATCTTGGTGATACCCGATGGAACCAATCCTACCACAAGACGATTGGAACATCGCTCACGAGGTGATTAATACCACCGAGAGGGATGAAATACCCCCAAAACCTCCCATTGACGCCTTTTTTGAGGTTCTGGTAGCCCTCGCTCCTCTCCCATAAGAGGAGATCGATGATGAGCCCTTCATTTTCCTTCTTAGGGAGATTGACGATATGTCAATGATATTTAAGGAGGCACGCCTGAAAAATAGCTCAAAGCCCTCCGAAACAAGTTTCGGGTTTTTGTTAATCTTTCATCCGACCCATCTAGAGAAGAGCTATTTGGTTTAAAAAACCTTAGGGGTATCCACTATTATCTATCTTAGGACTTAAATATTTCTTGTATTTTTATCTTTCTTTTAGTTGTAATTATGGATGAATTAATGGAATGAAACTTGGTATTTTGAAAGCAAAATGCGAAATAATGTGGAAAATTGCCAAAGGACGTTGAAACAGCACCCCATGCACGTAAACAGATCTCTCACAACGCAAAATCTTCAAAACAGTAAGTGCAGCACGGGGCCATGTAAGGTAAGCACGACCCTGTGCCTTAATTCTGTAGAAAATAATTTTGTTTCTGGAACTATTACACAAGGTCGTGCCTCTTAGACACGCCCTCGTGTCTGTCTTTTGGATATTTTTCGTTACTAACACTTTTTACACTGGGTCATGCCTACCAGGCACTCCCCCATGTCTGTCTTCTGGAAATTTTCACTGAAGTCATGATATTGCACTTTTTACACGAGGCCGTGTCCCCCAAACACATCCCCGTGTCTAGTGCTTGACTTTTGAAAAAAATTGTTGTTTTTAACCCACATTTACACATTTAATTAAATCTAACCCATTTGGGACACATTGAGGGCAATGTATCATTTAAATGTGGGGGGGGGGGCTTGAATTTGTTTGTCCTAAAACAAGCCTTACACAAAACTCTACTTGGAACAGCTAAAACATCCCAAATATTTTTTAAAAATATTTTTTTAGTTTTTTTGTCTTGATTTTAGTTTAAGTTAGAAAACCAATTTCTAAAAATTCAAGTTTTTACATGTTTACAACCGATAACGTCGTGATAAAAAGAATCATATAAGAAAAATTTAGAAAAAGGCATGACAATCTTTTTAAATTTGATTGTATATATGTTTTCACACTTTTACCCTTTTCCTACAAATTGTGAGTTTTGAGCCTTTACTGAGCATTTAATATCAATATCTTTACTAAATGCTTACTTTTCATTTCTTGTGTTAATAGCCTGTACGGTTCTTACAACTCTAGAACTTGACAAGAGAATACATTCCCGGTCCTTACCGACTAATCCAAGTAAGTAAACGATTGAGGCATTAGGACTATAAACCCTTTTTCTTTTTCAACCTTATTTTCTTTTTATCTCCCCACCAAAAAACAAAAATTCCCTTAGTTAACCTTTTTGATCCAAAATCTTTCGTTTCAAAATCCGCAAAATACAATTTTGTATAAATCACCCATCACCTAAACCCGTTTTATTTTTACACCCCTTTATTTTAGTAAAATTCGGTTCTTTTGAAATATACAAGAATATGTGACCTACTTATCTTGTGAATATTTATTCTATAAAAAAATCTAGTTACTTGAAATAAAATAAGCCTATTTATTGCTTATAAACCTTTATTTTGTACCTAAGTCACAAATAAATATTTTTTTCAAAAGAAAACCAACATTTAACGCCTTTAGCCACTTCTCAAATAAAACGACCCTACCCCTAGCCAAAACCTACCCGTAAAAGTCCTCTTAATATTTACAAAGATTATGTTAAAAGGGAGGAGGTTTGATTACTTATCAAGCAAATGGTAGGAGTAAGTTCCATACCGGGATCGAGCGTTTCACTTATACATCTTCGGCCGAGTGTTGAGTGATCACTTGTGAGGTGTGTGAAGTTATAAATAAGTAAATGAAATTTTAAAAGGCATGTGATGCCCAAAAAATATTTATTTTTCTTAAAAATAGTTCTAAATAAATCACGTCGAATAGGATTGTAAATAAAATAAAAACAAGACTGAAAAGAACTTGGATTCCCGACACTCTACAAAAAGAACCAAAAACTTCTCTTCTACCTATTCCAATTGGGTGTGTAAGCTATATTAAAAAGTTTTGCTTGAGGACAAGCAAATATTCAATTGTGGGAGTATTTGACATGCACCGAATGCAACAAATAAATTATATCAAATAAGGTATAAAATCAAACCTTTTTAGTACTAATGTTGGAAAAAGTGAGTTTCTTTGTATTTTGATTTTCAGGATAAAAAGAGCTTAAATGTACAAAAGGAACAGATTAACAGCAAAGACCAGCATAAATACAAAAGAATGGAAGTTGATACATCATACCGACCCTCCGAGCTTCACCCCAAGACCAAAAAAAAACGAATCAGAAGATAAGCACGGGGCCGTGCCACCAAGGCATGGGGCCTTGCCCCACACAAGATTCTAGAAAGAAAAAGACAAACAGAAGCAGACAATAAACACGGGGCCATGTCCAATGGACACGGGCCGTGGTCAACTCCCAGATATGCAAATCTTGGATAGTACAACAAGTACAATTGTCACGAGGCCATGCCTTTGACACGCAGGGCTGTAAACTGTCTGTTTTCAGTTATAAATAGGGGTGTTTGGTTCAATTGCAAACGATCCCTTAGTAAACCACTTCTCTCACACCTGCCACCACTCCACCACCACAATACCACCATCATCCACCACATTCATCCATCATCCGTCTTTAGAGTGTGTAGTAGTCTCGGGATCCAAGATTGATCATAAGAGTTTTTGTCAAACAAAGGTCATCTTTGGCTAATCTCTTACATCACTTGGTGAAGACAAGTTATTTATATATTACTTTTAATTTCCAAGTTCTGGTTAACTTTTTAATTGGGTTTGTATTAATGACTTTAATATCTAGTTTTTTTATATTGAAAGTGAACTTTATTCTATCATCTCTTCATGTTTTGTTGATTCACTCATTTGTGTCTTTCCGGTCTATATAAAGCGCGTAAACTGCCTAGAAGGGGATTAGAAGGGTGGTTTGGGTAAAGTTCTTGCCTCGTTCAGTGTATAGATCCTGCGAGGACTTGATTCAAGTTTATTAGGACATCATTTGAGGCAGATAGCATCAAATCGGGGGAAGTAATAACGTCTTGAATCCCTTACTACTATTAAAACTCTAAACTGGCCTTGCGAGACTGTATCCATGCTGACTCAGACCAATATGGCTGAGGGTAGCGTTGCCTCCAAAAGAGGAACATGCCACATTTTGCATTAATAACTTACTTAATTATCTTTTAATATTCCAGCCTTGCGGGACTGTATCCCTGCTGACTCGGACCAATATGGCTGAGGGTAGCGTTGCCTCCAAAAGAGGGACATGCCACTATAACTAAAATAATCTCTTAAAAACCCAAAGTGAGAAAATCATCAAAGGATACATAAAAGATAAGTCGGAACCTCGGTATCTTACCATCACTATACTACGCCAACGATGGGTGCACTTTGCCAGAAGCGTGTTGTAGAGAGTGATAGTGTTATATCGTGTTTTATAAATTTAAAACTTGATAAACGAGTAAAAATTACTTAAAAATATATTAAAACCATACACACTCACACCACGTCATGGCGCCATCCTCTCGTTATATAATTAACAAGAAAATTTATAACACACATTAATAGATGCCTCACATGTATGCAATAACCACATATTTTCATATTTGGAAACATAAGAGTTATATTTTCATTTTCCAAAACAAAACTACTTTCGTTACTAATGCCTCAAAGAGATAATTTGTAATAATATTATTATTATTACTATTAATAGAATTTTCCTACAATAACAGCTATCATACTAACATTAATGTTGCACCTTTTGAAGCACTTTATGGACAAAAGTGCTGAAATCAAGTCTGTTGGGCAGAAATTAGAAAAAAGCAACTATCTAGACCAGAGATAGTGCAAGAAACAACGGACAAGATAATTCAAGTCAAGGAGAGACTAAAAGCAGCATGATGTGTGTCGGTGTGAATATATTTTTATGTATATTTTAAGCCCTTTTTAACACTTTAGTCAAGTTTTAAATTTATAAAACACGGTATTTTACTAACACTAAACACACATATGGGCAAGTGCACCCATCATGGGCATAGTATAGCGTCGGTAAGATACCGAGGTCATCCAAGGACACAAGAGCTTTTAATACCGATTTATCCTCAACGTCTAATCAAAACAAAATTTTAGAAAAAGGTTTAAATATGAAAATAAAAACTAAAAATGTTGAAAATAAAAATAAAAATAAAAACAGATAGACAAGATGAATAACTTGGATCCGACTCGCCTTTAGTGTAACCTTTGATGATTTCCGCACTTTTGCACTTTTTAAGAGATTATCTTAGTTATAGTAGTAGGCCCCTCTTTTGAAGGTGACCTTACCCTCAACCCAGTAGTTTGAGTCAGCAAGGATACAATCCTAAAGGGTTGGAATATTGGAAGATAATTAATTAAGTTATTAATGCGTAATGTGGTAGGCCCCTCTTTTGAAGGTGACGTTACCCTCGGCTAAGTGGTTTGAGTCAGCAGGGATACAATCCCAAGTAGCCGGATTAATGTATTAACAGTAGTTTACACATGAGGGGATCAAGCCATTCGCACCCCCGCCATCCAACACCAATGGGTATTGAAGGAGGTCCTAGTAAGCTTGACCTAGATCCTTGCAGGATCTATACACTGAACAAGGCAAGAACCTTACCAAACCATTCCCTTAACCCCGGACCAGGTAGCCAACATATCTCTATATAAACCGTAGAGATATGAATGGTGTAAATCTTTTATTTTATATAGACAGTAAAATAACGCCAAGACACCACGGACAAATGATAAGGAAGTTTCACCTTCAACATAAGAAACTAGTTATTAAAGTCATTAATACAAAACCAATTAAAAAGTGCGAAAAGATTAAAAAACAAAAGTATTACACTAAATGCTTGTCTTCACCAAGTGATGTAAGATACTTAGGCAAACATGGCCTTTGAATGTCAAGAACTCTTACTATTAATCTTGGATCCCGAGACTACTACACACACTTTAAAATGGATGATGGATGATGGTGGTGGATGTGGGTGTTGTGATGGGGGTGGAGTGTGGGTGAAGTGGGAGAGAGGTGGTTTGCCAAGGGATGCCTTTGAAGTGAACCAATCACCTCTATTTATAGCCTGCACAGAAGCCCGGACACGGCCACGTGTCCATCCACTTTCTCTTTCTTCATTAATTGTAATTTGTCTGCATTAGCTCCATACGCCCCCGTGTCCGCTGGGCACGGCCCCGTGTGCAGAAGCGTATCTGTACTATCAAGATTTGCTTGGATTCTGCGAATCTTAGCATTGACCACGACCGTGTTGAGCTGGGCACGCCCCCGTGTCATGAAATAGAAGCTTCTATAGCTTTTTCTTTTCTGCAGACACCTGAGCACGCCCCCGTGTCCGCTGGGCACAGGGCATGTTCAGCCTTCTGTTTGCTTGGGAAGATGCTGTCGAGGGGTCGGGCATGCCACGTTTGCTCATTTAGTCCTGAAAATACAAAAAGAAGACAAAAGCACTCTTTTTCCAACATTAGTACTAAAAAAGGGTTAGTTTTATGCCTCATTTGATGTAATTTATATTTTGCATTTTAAACACATCACAGGATGAGATCGTTAAAAGAGTTATGTAGATAAAAGACGAAAACCTTTGGAATTTCAAGTAGGATATAAGGTATTGTTAAAAGTTTCTCCATGGAAAGGAGTAGTCGAGTTCATTAAAAGAGGAAAGCTAAGCCCAAGGTATGTTGGACCTTTTATGATTATTAGAAGGATAGGACCAGTAGCTTATCAGCTACAACTGCCGGAGGAAATGGCAGGAATACATGATGTGTTTCATGTATGTAATCTCAAGAAATGCTTAGCAGACGAATCATTAGTAATACCTCTTCAGGACATAGAGATAAATGAGAAACTTAAGTTTGTAGAGAAACCCATTTAGATTGAAGATAGAAAGATCAAGAATCTCAAACACAAGACACTAGTTCTGGTGAAAGTGAAATGGGATTCAAAGAGAGGACCAGAATACACATGGGAGCTCGAGCCAGAGATGCAAATGAAATATCCACACATATTCAAGTAGATCTCGATGACGAAATTTAAATCAAGGTGGGGAGGATATAACAACCCTCCTAAAACCCCTTAATTTAACCCTAAACGACCCTATTATACCCCGTATATGCGTTAAAGGGCCTAAATAACCTTTATATTAATAAAAATCAAATAAAAATAAATACCCGAAGCTCTCGCGGGGTGCGACCCATCTCTTTGGGTCTGTCGGGCCGCGACCCAGTGACACCAGGCTGGCACCATATTGCGCCACGTGTCCGGTTACACGACGAAGCTACCCGGTTGACTCACCAAGGCTAGCCCTAGCCAGCCTAGCTCACGGGCCGCGAAAGAGACGATGGGTGGGCTTCGCAGGGCATGAGCCGCCTCTCGTCAGGCCTATATAAGAGGCCTCGGGCCTCACTTGATCGTCGTTCAATTCTATTTTCTCTCTCAAACTTTCTATTAGTCTAAATACTCGGGATATAATACCCATGTAAAGCGAAGCTCTGCATCATTGTAAGTACTATAACCCATATTTTGTTACCCTACACGATCGATCTAGGGCTCCGTAAAGCATGTCAAGGCTCTGCCTGACTCAGTCATTGGAGTTCTGTCTCGAGTTGTACGGTTAATGTAATTTGGGTTATCTTACTAACACGTGTGCATTGTTTAATTTTAATAGATAATAACCAGGAGAATTACCAGGAAGCTATAGTAGTATCACCTAAATCAGCAAAGTAAGTACATTCTCTTTTTGTAAACCTTTTTATAAATCCTTTTTATACATCATTGTCCAAACATTTTACAAAACCCTAAATGTTTATCAAGATACTTACAGTGATTAAGTATTTGTAATTCTACAATTATCATCAGTATGTGGGGTTTTGTATACATTACTTGAAACTCGTTACTATTGCGAATAGTAGCATGACCGCAAGCACGGGGGACAACGGTTGCCCAGTAGCAATACTGTGTTGATTAATTGGATAGATGCGAGCATTGTCAATCTTAATACTGTAAAGATTATAAAACCGTTTTGATTAAACTGGGATGCACTCGCCAGTATTTCTTGATGATAAAACCTTTTTAAAACGCGTTTCAGGTAACTTAATGTGAAGCTAATAGAAGCCAGCTGGAGAGCACTAAAGGCTTAAAGTTGTGGCTATAAAAGTTACCAAATAAGAAACGAAGTTTATGTTTTCAATAATTAGGGTTTATTCCTACAAATGTATTGTCAAATGAACTTGGGTTTTATCCCATTTATTATTATAAAAGTTTGGTGTTTAACTCTGATAAAAATATTTCCTAACTACAGTCCTGATGTATGAATTCCGCTGCCATATTGATAAACACCGATACCATCTGACTGGTTCGCGGAACCCGCTCCCGGGGCAGGGGTCGGGGGCTGTGACAGAAGGTGGTATCAGAGCCACAGCCACTGGTTTTAGCCAATGAGGTGTCCCACTGATATTTAATTCTAAATAAATTGTGTTAGGATATAATTTATGTGATTACGTGTAAATACATATATTATTATTTTGTGTTATTTGACAATTTGTTAGTTTACAGTATGAGTGAGCAAGGTACACCCGACGCTTATCGTCAAATAGCTAGTTCCCCATAAGATGAAGGAACCTCATCTCAGCCAAACCGCTTAGGATACTCAACAGATACTGATGAAGGAATGTTTATCTTTAAGGCACAGTCTGAGGAGCCATTCCCTCCTAAAAGATAACAACAGAGACATGAATGGAGGAAGAGGGTGAAGAAATTACAACAACAGAGAGCATTAGTCAGAGCTAATAGGGAAGTAAATGCACAAACCCAGGAAGCAGTCAATAGGCCACAATTGGAAGAGGAACTTGATAGACAGTTGGCAGATTTCCATATGCTAGCCACTACCGCAGTAGACTCTAACCTAAACCAAATAGCTGAACCACCACTGTTACCCTTATTCCCAGATCACCAAATGTTCGAACCTAATTAAGAGGATCAATTCCCAATTCCAGACGTTGACCCCTATGAGATCCCCAGAATTCCCCCACCAAACCCCATAGCTCAGTATACTGATCTTAACCCTTTAGACCCATTCTGGAACAGCGACTGGTATAAGCAGAGTGTAATAGAAAACCCATGTCACACCCCAACCGATGGTGGAAACTGAGCGAAACAGATTGTCCAAGAGAAATCCATAACAACTAATTTTACCAGATATTTTAATATTATGTCCCTTTAGGAGTACGTGATCGCTAACGTCAAATTCAAGGGGCTTGCGGTGTCTATCGGCGTAACTTTTCTGACGACTCAGAGCTTTCAGCAGGATGTCTCGAATTTTGAGGATCTTGTCAGTCGTTTCTTGCAACAGCTCAGGACCGGTAATTTGTACGTCTCCGATCTCGTGCCATACAATAGGCGATCGACATTTTCTTCCGTATAGTGCCTCAAATGGTGCCATTTGAATGCTAGAACTATAACTGTTATTGTACGAGAATTCGACCAAAGGTAAGTGCGCATCCTAATTACCACCGAAATCTATGACACATGAGCGAAGCATGTCTTCAAGGGTACGAATCATTCTTTCAGTCTGACCGTCGGTTTTAGGATGGAATGCGGTACTTAGATTAAGAGTAGTACCGAGAGCAGATTGAAACGTTTCCCAAAGATGCAAGGTAAACTGACCATCGCGGTAGAGATGATATCACGAGGCGTCCCGTGTCGAGAAATGATTTCGTCAGTGTAGATCAGTGCTAATCGTTTTACCTTAAAGTCTTCTCGTATCGGCAGAAAATGAGCAGATTTAGTCAAACGGTAAACGACAACCCAGATGATGTCGTGACGTGATGGCATGCGCGGAAGTTTCGTTATGAAGTCCATGGCTATATTCTCCCACTTCCACATAGGAATCTCGGGTTGGACAAGAATGCTGGAGGGTCTTTGTTTTTCGGCCTTGACTTTTGAACAAGTCAGGCACTTCAAAACGTAGATTGCGATATCCTTCTTCATGCCTGGCCACCAGTACTTGTAGTGAAGGTCCTGGTACATCTTATCAGCGCCGGGATGAATACAATATCGAGATTGTGGGCTTCATCCAGCAGAATTTGTCGTAAGTTAGTATGCTTGGGAATCCAAATTCAGTCTAGATAATGGAATATACCATTCGATTTATTCACCAACTGTTCACCATTATGGAGAATCCTTTCCTTCTTCAAAGTGCGTTCGGTAAAACAAGCATGTTGAGCGTTACGGATAAGAGTCTCAAGATTGTGCTGGGCGTGAATATTATGAACGCTATGCAAATAGCTTCGTCTGCTGAGGGCATCGGCAACGACATTTTCTTTGCCTGGATGATAACGAATCTCACAGTCGTAATCATTAAGAAGTTCAACCCATCGTCGTTGGCGCATATTCAGTTCATTTTGGCTGAGGATGTGTTGTAGGCTCTTATAGTCTGTGAAGACCGTACACTTGGTTGTATAGTTCTTCTCGTAGATCTTGAGCTGATAAGACGTGTAGGCGATACCCTTCTCCCGTTGCATGAGTACACAACCAAGACCAAGGTTAGAGGCATCGCAATAGACTATGAAGTCATCGTTTCCATCGGGTAAAGCGAGAACGGGAGCATTGCAGAGCATATGCTTGAGGGTTCGAAATGCAGTCTCTTGTTCGGTTCCCCGAACAAAAGGCTTGTCTTTATACGTCAAGGAAGTAAGCGGGACAACGATTTAGAGAATCCTTCGATAAATCGGCGATAATAGCCCGCTAGTCCGAGAAAAGAACAGACTTCAGACTGGTTCTTGGGTGTAACCCAACTCTTAACAGCTTCGATCTTCGCGGGGTCGACGTGAATACCTTGACTATTGACAATGTGACCGAGGAATTGAACCTCCTCCATCCAAAATTCACACTTGGCGAACTTGGCATAGAGTCAATTTCCTTGGAGTAGTTCGAGAACCAAACATAGATGTTGTGCGTGTTCGGCTTTCGACTTGGAATATAGCAGGATATCATCGATGAACACTATAACGAAGCGTTCGAGAAAGGGTTTACACACGCGATTCATCAGGTCCATGAAAACCGCAGGTGCGTTAGTTAAACCAAAGGGCATTACGACAAATTCATAATGGCCGTATCGGGTTCGAAAAGCGGTTTTCGGTATATCTTCCTCCTGGATGCTTAAGTGGTGATAGCCTAAGCATAAATCAATATTTGAGAAACACTTAGCACCTTGTAATTAGTCAAACAAATCATCGATTCGAGGCAAGGGGTAGCGATTCTTGATAGTCAGCTTATTCAACTCCCTATAGTCGATGCACATCCAGAACGACCCGTCCTTCTTTTTGTCGAAAAGAACTGGTGCGCCCTAAGGAGAGGTGCTAGGGTGAATAAAGCCTTTGTCAAGCAATTCCTGGAGTTGACTCGAAAGTTCGCGCATTTCGGACAGAGCGAGTAGATAAGGAGCATTAGCAACAGGATTTGCCCTAGGAATGAGATCAATACAGAAGTCGATATCACGACTAGGGGGTAAACCAGGTATATCATCAGGAAAGACGTTAGGAAAATCACAAACCACAGGCACATTGTCTATTGCCTTAACTTCCTTTTTCTCCGCTACTACAATGTGTGCCAAGAAAGCTTGGTATTCCTTGCGGAGATACTTGCTAGCTTGGACACACGACATAAGATTGAGACCTTTCGAAGGAGTTTCGCCATACACATAAAGTTGATCACCATTAGCGAATAACGAATCATCTTATCGAAGCAAACAACTTCAGCACGTTTATCACGAAGAAACTCCATGCCTACTATGATGTCAAAACTACCGAGCTGCATCGGGATAAGATCGATAGGGAAGACATGATTGTTGAGTTCAAGCGTACAATCACGTAGAACAGAATCTACGGTGACGGTTCTTCCAGTGGCAACTTCAACATCGAACGTCGAGGGGAGATGGGCGCGCTTACGATTAAGGAGCTTTTCGAATTCAAACGATACAAAATAGTTATCTACTCCAGTATCAAACAAACACGAAGCATATATACCATTCCCAGGGAACATACCATTAACCACGTTGTTGTCTGCTTGAGCCTGGCGGGCGTTGATGTTGAAAGCACCTCTGCGGGCTGCTGGCTGCTGCTGCTGAAGCTGCTGCTGTTGATGTTGTTGCGGCTGCTGCTGTGGCTCTTGCTTCACCACTCTGTTGGGGCACATGTTTGTAAAGTGGTTGGGATCACCACACGCAAAGCAAGCTCTAGCATGAGCAGCGGGTGCAGGAGCTTGTTGGCCTTGAGGAGCAGGAAGGAGAGCTTGTCGTGCAGAAGCTTGACCTTGAGCTGGAGCTGGAGCTTGACATGGACCAATACGGTAATTGGCAGTAAAATGGTCGTACATGTTGCAGTTAACACAGAATCTGCACGCAATCTCCACGGGATGATGATAGGTACAGGTAGGATATAACGGGTGAGGACCAGTATATGCACGCTTAGCCAACGGTGCATAGGTCACTGGGGCCATTACTTGACGGTTCTGGGGTTACGGTTGAGCAGAGATGGCTTGAAGGGGAGCGGCGGCTGTGACAGCGCAATTCTTCCTACTGTTGTTGTTGTTGTTGTTGTTATTCTTTCTCTTGCGGCGAGAAGACTTTGAAGCTTGCTGAGCGGCAGCGGTTTCAGCGGTGGGAGCGATGGTAGCTTGATGAAGACTCTTCGGAGTGTTCTTGAAGTACCCAGCGAGTACATGCTTCTCGTTTATCTCAGCAGCGAGTAGGTAGGTTTCTTCAATTGTTGTTGTCTTCGCGGCTTGCACGAAGTCAGAAACACAATCCTGTAAGGCACGAATATACTTCTTGATCATCATATCAGGTGTTGCCACCTGGCCTGGACAGATGATACTCAGCTGTTTGAAGCGGGCACTAAGACCGGGTTATCGCCACCGTCTTGCTTGATATGCCAGAACTTATTCTCCAGCTTCTGGAGCTCGTGAGGTGGGCAAAATTCCTTCATCATGAGGTCTTTTAACTCCTCCCAAGTGAGCCCAAAGGCTGCATCATTCCCACGTTTGTTCCTTTAGGCTGTCCACCATTCCAGAGCGCTAGACTGGAAGACGCCAGTAGCGTTGACAGTTCATAGGTGTTCCGGACATCTGCTCTGACGGAGCGTGACTTCGATTGAATCGAACCATTGAAACATCGCGGCAGGTCCGTCTTCGCCCGTAAAGTCTTTTGGGCCGTAGGCCTTGAACTGCTTAAAACTGAAAGTACCCTTGGGTGAATCAGTCCTTGATTCCTTAGAGGACTTACTGGTATTCTCATTCAGCTCACTGACGATTTGAGGGATAACTTTTGCCATTTTCTTAGCGACGAGAGCAGCGATGCGCTTGTCCTCGTGATTACGACGGGTAGTGCGGGAGTGAAACGATCCAAATGACGACATTGTCTGCAACAGACATCGCCATAGGACTCAAACACTATATAATTGAATCTCACCTCACACGCACTACTACTAAATAAATCTTAGGAACACGAATAATCACATAAGCACATATTCACATTGGCACATAAACCACAGAAACACATAAGCACGTAGAGCACAAAAGCACATAAGGCACATAGAACACAGCAACCATGAGGACACACTATATTTTGCACGTATTCACCTTCCTATATTGCACATATTCACCTATCATTCAAGGTTCGCGCGTTCGAGAATAGCGATTGCGATTAGCGAGTACACAGCGAGTAATATAGCGAGTAGTATAGCATAAGCGAGTAACATAGCATGCGATTATCCACATAATAGTAGCGATTTGTTAGTAGATTGAGATAGATGTGCAGTGCGAGTTGTGCGTGTCGATCAAAGCGAAAAGCAAAAAGCGTATAAATCACCAAAATCGAAACACATATACATATAAAACCACATAAAACATATAAAAGTTCACATAAAAAGCGATAAATCACAATAAATCACAGAGTCAGCGGTTGCGGACTCAGACTCGAAACACATAAAATCAGCGATTACGAGCTTGAAAGCGAAGATAGATTGTCTTGGCTGATAGACATCGACTACCCAAAGTGATTCGACTATTCTCAAGGTCTTCGAGTACACGTTTTTGGCCTAACAGACGGTGCTCTCTATCACCAGCGTATGGTGAATGGCACGCATCCTTTCGGTCATTCACGCAACTCGAGTCGTTGGAATCCATCTAGACTTTCGTGAGAGTTTTGTAAAACCAAAATAGAAAGTGGAACGAGTCATCAAGGTTCGGGTTTCACCCCTAACTTAGCGACGACGTTCCTGTTTGTGTGATAGAATCACGAGATGGAGAGAAAAAAAATAGCGTCGAAGTACGGATTTCATTCCTGATTCAACGCAAATTCTCTTGTTTTATAGTAATAATGCGGGTCGAACAAGCAATCCTATCGAGAGTTAGCAGTTTTCACACCTAGTCTCGATCTAATCACTCGTTCATTTTTTAAAATAGTGCAGTGCGACTGCCTTTGGAAAGGCAGAGTGATGGAGTATAGCATGATTGCGAGTCGATTGAATTGCAGGATTAGGCTCGTGCGGAACCCCTACCGAGTTCGCACAAGGCGGTCTGTTGGTACTTAGACTATAGACTAGGTCGTTCTAAGACATCGACCCGGACTAGGTCGAGTCTTGCCTAATTCTCTATAGTTATGGCTCTGATACCAATCTGTCACACCCCAACCGATGCCGGAAACATCGGGGCGCGGCACTGAGCGAAACAGATTGTCCAAGAGAAATCCATAACAACTAATTTTACCATATAATTTAATATTATGTCCCATACCATAACTTATCCAAATAAAGCAGTTATTACAGACATAGATATCTCAAGACAAAACATTGGTCCGACAACTCAAAATATTAATTGTTCGTTTCTAGACTCTTCCTACTTGGTTCCACATAGCAAGGCAAAGCACAGCATCCTAAACACCTACCACATACGTTAAAATAGAGGTCAATACACATAGTGTAAAGGTGAGCATACAAGTTTAATAGTATAATAGATAGCGAAAACGTTTACGCATAACCAGCATGTAACATGTAGCAAAGTGAAGCTAGTAGGCTATCGACAATGAAATATGCACAGACGTGACTGCGAGTTGTAGAATGCGCAACACATATCCCCACTGGGACACGTAAAGTAAAGCCCTTAACAACCACTGTCCACGACAGGTGCTGAGTCCAAACTATAGTACTATCGTTGCTAAGGTGTCAGGCAACAATCACTGTGTAAACATAACATACAAGCATTCATCGAGTAACACGTATAACATGCAATAACGGTCAGCGTATAAATAGTGTTGCGTTGTGTGTCGATTGTGATTTGAATAGCTAACGTATGTAACACCCAAAAGTGCATAAAGCAAAAAGGGTTCGAGTATACTCACAGATAGCGTTTAGTAACTAAACACTCTCTTGGATTGAAGGGAGCACTGAAAGATTAGCCTGAACAGTTAACGATAGCATAAGTGATGAACGGCGCGCAAGACGGTGTCAAGTGAGTAAGTGACAAAGGGTCATCCGATCGGATGACTATCCGAATGGATGGTCATTCGATCGAATGACAATCCGGTCGGATGGTCATCCGGTCGGATGGCCATTCGGTCAGATTGACATTCGTTTGATATGGATGTGTTTGTGTATGATGGCTTTGAAGTTTTCGTTATAGCATTTCAAAAACAGAGAAGTATCTCTACCTTTCAGGTCGTTCGATCGGACGGTCGTTCGATCGGATGGCGATCCGATCAGTGGGATGCTTCTCAGAGAACAAGTTCACAGCAGGATGGTCATTCGATCGGATGTCAATCCGATCGGATGGCAATCCATTTAGAACTGATATGTTTTGAAAGTGTTGAAAAATGTTTAAGTGTTGAAGACCAAGTGTCAATCCGATCGGATTGTCGTTCGATCGGATGGCAATCCGATCGGACGGTAATCCGTTCCACGACCTGATCATTTTGAAAACTTCAATATTTTGTTAAGTTTGAAAAGTTCACGGTTTGATCGAGACGTTATGACAACGTGTTAAACAACGGGAATCCCGTTCCAGTCCAAGTCATCCGATCGAAGCGGGAACCACCCCAGTCCGATCAGTTAAATGTTCTTGACGGTGGTTCATGTTAAACCCGCTAAGTCGGTTGTCTCGTTGATAGAAATCATATCTCAGACCGACACTTCACTAGAAAATGAGTGGAAGGCCTGGATGAGTTCCGATTCTATCGGTTTTGAGTGCATTGAGTGTAAAAGAGTTGAAAGAAAGTTATGAAACCATCTTTCAATCCTTCTAATCATGGAAATGTTTAGATCTAGATGAAATCAGTGTTAAATCATGTTTAAATCCTTTAGATCTGAGTTTATGGAATGAAGCCAAACCTTGAAGTTCACAAGTACTCCATGATGACATCATCCTAGAACACCTCAAATCCGCTGATTTCATGGTTAAAAGTGAAGATTCAAAGATGAAAATGATGAAGAAGTGTGTGTAGATGATAGATGTACAAGATTTGAGTTGAAAACTTATAAGAATCGCGAGAAATCGAGAGAAAGAGGGCTGGAACGTGCTGGTCGAACGAGAGAGCTGTCACATCACCGTTGGTGATGTGACAGGGGGTATTTATAGGTTTCCAAAAGAGGAAAGTGTGCACCGGTGACGGATCAGATGGCAAACCGATCGGATGGCCATCCGATCGGATGGTCATCCGTACGGATGACCATTCGATCAAATGGTCATTCGATCGAAGGTTTGCCGCGGGTTGGGTTTCGACGTTTCGTTTCGTGCGTTGGGCGTTGCGATGCGTTTGAGCGAGTGTTGATTAAGCAATGCGATAGATTTAGATAATAGGCACATAAATATCATAACTAACATTAAACTACATAATTAATCACCATAAACATAAAGTAAACATGCACAAGATCTAGCGTTTGCGATTAGATTACGTTGCGATTGCGTTAGCGATTAATCACCACAAACATAAAGTAAATATGCACAAGTAACACATAAGTAGCACACAGACGTAAAACAATATACAGAACCTATAAATCAAGTTGCGAATGCGATTGCGATGCGATTAGCGAATAAGCGATAAAATAGATTAGCGATTAACACGCGATTAAACCTCGATTATGATAGATACTCCACATAATACAACTAAAGTCAACAATATAAAAGATTCAATTATAAGTCAAGGTGTACAATCAATAGTTAAGCAAGGAGTGACATATCGCAATTAGCAATCTTTTCTTCCTTTGACTTTGACTTGTACTTTAACTTTCGAAACGCGGGTTGTTACAACCCATACCCTTACGGACACCCCATTCCTCGATACCCTGATCTAGTACCAGCACCAGCACCCATGCCACCTATGAGCTAAGAAAATTTGGAAGAACTTCGCTCATATGGTGATGACTTAGTGGACAAAGGAAATAGAATTCGACAAATAGGAGAAAAGCTAGTTTGGAAATATGATGAGAATGAAATGCAGTATTGGATGAATGACACCTAGAATAATACCTAGATATTTGTGTAATTTTGTACTTTGATAAAATATAGGTATGTATATATATATATATATGTATATATATATATGTATATATATATATGTATAACCAACTAAAATAGATATAGATGCATAACTACTAGTATGTTTTATTTCCAGTTGTAATATGTAACAGATGCATATATATATATATATATATATATATATATATATATATATATAGTAAAGTCGCAATGATCAACGTTTTTTATCGATCTGTTTGTAGGATTGTTTGTATTAAATCTTATTTGGTGATAATTAATACCTGATAAGATGTTTTCAATTCAGATGGACAACGAAGTAAATCAGGAAAACCCGATTAATGAGAATAACGAAAACCAAATAGATAACAGTGTCATCCAACATATAGTAGCACAAGGAATTATAGATGTATGCCTTATATTATCAAGACAGTTAAGGAAGCAGAAAATAATAAATCTGTAATTGGAAGTAAACGCCAACCCACTGAACCAAGTCATAGTGTGAACGAAAATAACCAACCCCTGATCCAAGCTCCAATTCCAAAAAGAAGAGGAACCGTTTCTTATGGTTGTTCTTGTAAAGAATTCTTGGCCTGCAAACCAATAGAATTCTCAGGCAATGAAGGAACCATTGCAGCATTACGTTGGATAGAAAAGACAGAAGCAGTCATAAAAATAAGTAAATGTGCAGATGAAGATAAGATTATGTTTGCTTCTAATCTATTCAAGAATGCAGCTTTAGAATGGTGGAATAATATTCTCCAGTCTAGAGGAAGTGACAGAGTTTATAGTATGGAATGGACCAATTTTAAGGAAATGGTTGAAAGAAAATTTTGTCCTCCCAATGAAAAGGAACAAATTCCCAATAAATTTCTAAATCATAAAATGACTGGAATAGATTGCAAAGGTTACACTACCATATTCTTTGAATATGCTAGGATAGTACCAACCTTAGCCTCACCCTAAGCCAGTATTAATCTCCCGTTATATTTGGAGATTATTAGTGAAATCAGACACATAGTCAAGGTAGCTAGACCTCCAACCATAGAAGAAGCAGTAGAACTAGCCAACACCGTGACTGATGAATTGGTACGCACATAAGAGGAAAACCAGAGAAAGAACCTAGCTCAAAAACTTACCCAGGAATTTCACTACGGTAATTCCAACCGTGGGAAAAGTACCGGTTCTTCCTCTGCACCTTACTGCAAGACTTGTAAGAAGAAGCATTATGGAAAATGTGCAAGATATTGCAATTTCTGCAAGAAACCCGGGCATAAGGAAGAAGAATGTCGAACAAAAGCTAGCAATAGGCTATGCTTCAATTATGGAGAAGCTGGTCACATCAAACCAAACTGTCCAAAACTAGCTCTAGCAGCAACCAGCAAAGCTAAGACAGCTGAAGGACCCAAGAAGAATGCCAGAGCATTCGTTATAATAGCTGAAGAAGCTAAGATGATTCCAGATGTGATTGCCGGTACGTTTTTAGTTAATGACATTTTTGCCAAAGTATTATTTGACTCTGGTGCAAACCAAAGTTTTATCAATACTTCTTTCTACCAACTTCTCGACCAACCATTTACCAAACTTCAACAAGACTGCCTGGTAGGGATGGCAAACGGAGAATCCATTAAGATTAGTGAAATCTTGCAGGGAGAAAGAATAGAAATTTTGAACCATCATTTCTCTGCTAACCTTTACCCAATGATTCTAGCCGGATTCGATATTGTATTAGGAATGGATTGGTTGGTAGCCAATCGTACCAGTATTTTATGTGATCAAAAGTCAATACAAGTAAGTACACCAACGGGTGAAAAGATCACAATTAAAGGAGATAACTCAACCAGATCGACAAAATTTATCTCTGTGATAAAAGCTGAAAAGAATTAAAAGATATACCTGTAATATCTAAATTCCCAGATGTTTTTCTAGAAGAGTTACCTAGATTACCACCAGATAGAGAGGTTGAATTTAGAATTCACCTAATATCAGGAACGACACCAATTTCCAAGGCACCATATCGATTAGCACCAACGGAAATGCAGGATCTGAAGAAACAATTGGACGAACTTCTTGATAAGGGTTTCATACAACCAAGTTCATCACCATGGAGAGCACCGATGTTGTTTGTTAAAAAGAAGGATGGATCGATGCGTATGTGCATTGATTATCGAGAATTGAACAAGGTCACGATTAAAAAATCGGTACCCACTACCGAGAATTGATGAACTGTTCGATCAACTTCAAGGAGCTCGATTCTTTTTTAAGATCGATTTACGTTCAGGATATCATGAACTAAAAGTACAGGAAGAGGACATTCCTAAAACTGCTTTCAGAACAAGGTACGGTCGTTATGAATTTACCGTGATGCCATTTGGTTTAACTAATGCTCCAGCCGCATTTACGGACATGATGAACAGGATATGTAAACCATACCTGGATAAATTCATAATTTTCTTTATAGATGATATTCTAATTTACTATAAGAGTAAAGAGGATCATGCAGAGCATCTGTATACACTTCTGACATTGTTGAGAAAATAGAAGCTTTATGCTAAATTCTCAAAATGCGAATTTTGGTTATAAAAAGTGCAATTCCTTGGACATTTAGTTAATCATGAAGGAATTCATGTGGATCCCACAAAGATCGAGGCCATTACTAATTGGAAAGTCCCTGAATCACCAACAGAAGTAAGAAGTTTTCTTGGACTGGCAGGATATTATAGACGGTTTATCCAAGATTTCTCTGGGATAGCCATTCCAATAACCAAACTGACCTGTAAATCAGTTAAGTTTGAATGGAGACCAAAACAGGAAAAAGCCTTTAGAATTCTTAAGCAAAGATTAACCAACGCACCCATACTTGCATTACCAGAAGGAACTGAAGACTTTATAGTCTATTATGATGCGTCTAAATTAGGATATGGATGTGTGTTGATGCAACATCAGAAGGTTATAGCCTATGCCTCTAGACAACTCAAGAAACATGAAGAGAATTACATGACCCATGATCTAGAGTTAGGAGCCATAATTTTTGCCCTTAAGATTAGGAGACACTATCTTTATGGTAATAAGTTTGTTGTCTTCACAGATCATAAGAGTTTAAGATATATTTTTGGGCAAAAAGAATTAAATACGAGACAGTGACGATGGATGGAAATTCTTAGTGATTATGATTGAGATATTCAGTATCATGCGGGAAGAGCCAATGTACTAGCTGATGCTTTAAGTCAAAAGTATCATGAAACGCCAAAACAAGTACGTTCTCTCAGGTTAAATCTACAAGTAGATTTAAATGAGCAAATTAGAGAGATACAGAAAACAGCAATCAAGGACGATGCTGAAAGTTTAAAAGGAATGATTAAGGAATTAGAACAAGGATTAGATGGAATTTGGAGATTCCATAAGAAAAGGATCTGGATACCTAAACAAGGAAACCTACACCACAGAATTCTAGAAGAAGCTCATAAGTCTAAGTATACGATACATCCCGGAAGTGATAAGATGTATCAAGATCTAAGAAAGAATTTTTGGTGGATAGGAATGAAAAAGGATATAGCAAACTACGTTGCTAAATGTCTAACCTGTTCACAGGTTAAAGCCGAACATCAGCAACCCTCAGGGTTATTACAGCAATTAAAAATGCCAATATGGAAATGGGAATTGATAACAATGGACTTTGTTACTAAATTACCCAAGACTCGAAAAGGTAATGATACAATCTGGGTGATTGTAGACAGATTGACAAAATCTTCTCATTTCTTACCGATGAAGGAAACTTTCAGTATGGAACAGTTAGCCAAGTTATATGTAAATGAAATAGTTTCATTACATGGAATTCCTTTATCTATTATATCTGATAGAGATATCCGTTTTACTTCTCATTTTTGGACTAGTTTCCAAAAAGCAATGGGAACCAGGTTAAATCTAAGCACAACTTATAATCCACAAACGGACGGACAAAGCGAAAGGACAATACAAACAATGGAAGATATGCTTAGAGTCTGTGTAAGTGATTTCGGAGGAAATTGGGATGATCATTTACCATTAATAGAATTTTCCTACAATAACAGCTATCATACTAGCATTAATGCTACACCTTTTGAAGCACTTTATGGACGAAAGTGCCGAACTCCAGTCTGTTGGGCCGAAATTGGAGAAAAACAACTATCTGGACCATAGATAGTGCAAGAAACAACGAACAAGATAATTCAAGTCAATGAGAGACTAAAAGCAGCACGAGATCGTCAAAAGAGTTATGCAGATAACAGACGAAAACCTTTGGAATTTCAAGTAGGAGATAAGGTATTGCTAAAAGTTTCTCCATGGAAAGGAGTAGTCAGATTCGTTAATAGAGGAAAGCTAAGCCTCAGGTATGTTAGACCTTTTAAGATTACTAGAAGCATAGCACCAGTAGCATATCAGCAACAATTGCCAGAGGAAATGGCAGGAATACATGATGTGTTTCATGTATGTAATCTCAAGAAATGCTTAGCAGACGAATCATTAGTAATACCTCTTCAAGACATAGAGATAAATGAGAAACTTAAGTTTGTAGAGAAACCCATTCAGATTGAAGTGAAATGGGATTCCAAGAGAGGACCAGAATACACATGGGAGCTCGAGTTAGAGATGCAAAGGAAATATCCACACCTATTTCAGTAGATCTCGATGACGAGGTTTAAATCAAGGTGGGGAGGATATAACAACCCTCCAAAAACCTTTTAATTTAACCCTAAACGTCCCTATTATACCCCGTATACGCCTCCATAGAGATAAACGACCCAGTGACACCACGCGGCACCATATTGCGCCACATGTCTGGTTACACAACAAAGCAACCCGGTTGACTCACTATAACACCTCGTAAAAATCATGACCAATATTGTAAAGACACGTGTCATGGACTTTAAACGTGTAATGAATTGATCTGGAAGGACTAAAATTGTCAAACGATGTAAATATGTAAGTTAAGGGATCCAAAGTGTCAACATGCCATTCATATGCCTCTGATTGACCTCATACGATGTTCGTATTCTTAAACGAATAAGTTATCGAACATTGGAAGTCGTTTGTGTTAAAAACAAGGATCTTACGAATCATAGGGGTTAAAAGTGTCAACATGTTAAAGTTACCTCTGAGTGACCTTCAACGAACCCAAAAACATTGTAAATAATTTAATATTTCACTCACAAGAGTATTAGATATTAAATTTGTGGAGTTTCGGAGTAAACAAGACTTTTCGGGTGATCGTACGACTAACCGGGAGCTTAATGGAGTTAGTTTATGACCCAAGGTCCTTAAAAGTTAACCATGGAGGTCCAAAATGCAATAAATGAAAGTAAAAAAAAAGTTAAAATGGACCAGGGACTGAAAGTGCAAAGTTTAAAACATTTTTCCCGGTTCTGAAGGTTGACGCGGGCCGCGTAAGACTTCCCTACGTCTTACGCGGGCCGCGTGGAAGTGCCAGTAACAGCCAGATGTTGACAGCTGCGGGTTTGGCCTGTTCCACCGCCTTAGAAAGCCTGAATTCGATTCCAGGGACTGAGCCAACAGTATTACATGCATAGGGGACACCTGGGATGATCAGAATTTACTTGTAGACTTGTGTGGAGTGATCTTGTGAATTGTTTTTGGCTATATAAGCATTCTTGTTTGATAGTTCATGTGCTCATTCTCAAAAATTATTCAAACTCACTCTTTGTAGCTCTATGGAGTTCAAGCAAGTTTTATCAAGTTCCTAATTCGTGCTAAGAGCCTTTGTAAGCATTCTTAGCCTTCCTAATTCAAGTTTTATTAGTCTAATGACCAAAAGTCAAAGTCGTCGTAATTAAGCTTTGACTTAGTGATTATTCACTAATGGTCCAGTCATTTTTCGAATTGAAAGTGGCTATGAGTTGGTAATTATGTGGGTAATAAACCCTTAAAAGGGCACCCTCTGATTTCCACTCTAATTTGGTCAATTGTCGGGTCAAACTTAATTATAAAAAGTCAACAGAAGCTATTTTTGCAAATAAATTCATAACTGATAATATAGAAGCTATGGAACCTGTTTTAACACTAAAATAACTTGGTAACTAATGTAAGAACATGTCTAAGCATGTTCAACTCGACAATACTGAGTTTAGGCTCGGTTCGGAACCGAAAGTCGCAAAAATAGACTTTTGCTTTGAGTTTCAGTTCTGACCCGATTAAGTTTAGTTAAGATATGCCTTAGGGTTTCATTAGGACCAGGTTATAGGTTAGTATAACCCTCTAAGGTTATACAACTTGGTTCCTAATTTATCCGATTCATTTGCATGTTTCCGTTAATTGCTTAAATGTTGACCATTATGCCCTTTTGATATTAAAACGGGATTTTTGAAAATGTGAGAGGACAAAAACCTTTATTACTGATTTATAAACATGTCCTAAAAATTTGACATCAGTTTGAGGTCTAAATTAGGAGATATGCTTGATATCGTAATTTGAAAGCTTTTTTATTAATTAAATGGCATTTTAGCATAGAGCCTATTTAAACCCAAATTTCAACACCAAAACTTTTACCCACTGATGTAATATAATTTTTTTGGATTTTTGAAGATTTTTATTAATTTTTAAATTGATCATAACATGGGGTTCTTGCTTTGATTCGGTAATTGACGGTTATACCCTTTTTGCTAATAAAATGAGTTTTACATAACATTTTGATACCAAATATTTTGCTACTGATTTTATATGATAAATAAAATATTTTGAGCTTTATAAACTAATCAAAAACTCAGATTTCTTTATATATCCCAAAAGTCGCCTAAAACCGACTTTTTACGCATTTTAACGCATAGTATGGATTAAAACTATTTTTGACATATAAGACTTAATACCTACTGATTTTTTAAGTAAATTTTTATACTTTAACAGTAAGTAAAAGTTTTGAACTCAGATTTCCAAATTTGACCTTTAAAGCTTATGTGAAATGACCAAAATGCCCCTACGGTGCATAGTTTGGTTATGAATGATAAATTTCACATATATGCAATACCCTACTGATATGACTTGCAAAAATAAATATGTTTACTGATCAATTTAGACCAGAACCTCAGATTGTCATTTGACCTCTTTTATAATCTTTAAAATGACCAAAATACCCCTTCGGGGCTTAAATTGATTTTAAATTCGTTTGGGGCATAATGGAAGGTATCCTACTGATATCATAGCACATTTTAAGCATATTAACTTAGGAAACCTGTTCATGACCATTTGGTTACCCGTTATTGTTGGACTCTGTATGCCCAAGACACATATTAAATTGATGTGGCTAGTACGTTATGATCCAAGTCGAGTCATACCCAATAACAAGCTAGACAAACACTTACAATATTTATTTATGATATGATCAAATAAATAAATATCAACACTTAGAATATTTAGAAATTGGTTTTCTAAATAATTGCACTTGACAAACTAATAAATTATATGGATAATTTATTTTGAGAGAATATTTTATCTTGTTATTTAATGGGTTAAATAACATGATAAAAAGTTGTATAAAGTCTTGTGAACATATGATGTTATATTTTATAAAAGGTTATAAAATAAACAAAGACTTAAATTTTATAAAAGAATTGAATTTTTTTTATAAAAAAATAAAAGCTAGGGCCGCCCCCCCCCCCCCCTTTCCCAAGACAAAAAAGTGGCCAATAAAATTACTTGCATGTGTAGGAGGAACTTGATTGGGTGAGAATATGGTCCTATGAACATGCATGCAATTGTCATAACTAGATGGCACATGATTGGGCAAAGGGTGTGGTTATTCTCTCACATATTTTATAGAGATTTGTATGAGATGAACTTGAAATAGATAGAAAAACATGGCTGAAAATGGCTGCCAATTTTCGGCCTCATCATGCTCATCCAAGAGAGTTTTTCAAGTTGAGAAATCAAGTGTAAGACTCTCTAACCATCGGGTCATGTATGGTTGATCTATTGGTGAGTTTCAAGTTCATATATCAAGTGCAAGAACTCCAAAACCTCTTCTAAGATTTTCGGCCATGAGATGGTCTTCAAGAGGGTTTTTCTAGTGAGTTCATAAGTGTAGAAATCCTAGCTAAACGCAAGGTGTTTGTTGGAAGGCTTGGGGTATACAAGCTTGAGGTCTTCTACACTTGAAGGCAACCATTCAAGAAGCATCACCTTCTTCATAACCATTACTCCTTGTACTTCAAGAAGGTAGTTTTTCTAAACATCCTATGGTTGTGTTTTGATAGCATACATCTCATATATGGATCCGGGTTTTGGGATTTTGCATATAAATGGTTTTATATCTTATAAAAGTAACATGTTTTAAACTTTATTTCCGCTGCTTTTTATTTCATATGGATGAAATTGCTTTGATAAAAATGTTAAAATCCCATCAATGGCATCTAGAGCCGCTTATATGAGTGCATACTTCAATAGATTAAAAATTTCGGGTTTCGGGTTTGAAGAAAACCCTATGGCCGAAAAATTTAATATGGTTATCCCTTTGTTTTTCAAGATTATATTCTTACATGCATAAATGAATCTTGAAAAATTATTTCATATGGATGATTTGTTTGTTTGGACAAAACTTAACTTTTCGGTTTTTTGAAAATAGCCGAAAATGTTTATTAAAAGGGAACCATTTTTTTTATGCTTCTTGAAATTAATATAAATATATATTTGGATATATATTTTGGTGCATATGACCTAGCCATAACCTTGTGTTGAATGATTGTGTTGTGATTTATTATTTCAATGGGTTGTAATAATTATTTTGTTCTTCCATTAGAAGATATGTAATTTATTTATTTCATTTGGTATGTAAAATAAATAGATTAGGTGCATTTTATTTTACTAGAAAAATGTATTAGGATATATTTTGTAAAAGAAGATGCACACAAAAATGCGGTTTTGGTTTTTGCCAATTTCGGGCATAAAGGACTTCATAGTTCTTAACGGGATTTTAGCCCGAAAACCAAAACACATTTTCGGAGTCCAAAGGAGTTTGGAGCTGAATATAAAAGACATTTGGAAGATCAAAGAAAGTGGAGTAATCACAACACAAGAAGGATACTTGAAGCATTTGGATGCGGGATCAAGTGGGAGTTCAACGACACATTATTTGTGTCAATATTCACCCTTTAGGAAGGACCTTTTGGCACACTTGTTTCGGCTAACAAGTGTGGTCAAAATAGTTGGCTATGGTTATGCACCTAATGATATATGTGTTGTGCTTGTGTGGTTGCTTATTTATATTGTTTTGATGATATTTGGATATGCATGCTTAACAAACTAATAATCAACAACAAGCGTAAAATTGGTTCTTTATAAGATCATTAAAATTGGTTAATAAAAGGTTATTAAAAATTAATGATTTTATAATAAAATGGGTTTTATTAGAAAGAACCTTGAAATTTTATTTTCACAAAAGTACCAAGGATTTGAATGCATGCAAATGTATGGTACATAAAGTTTTCTAAACTAGAATTTTTTGAAAACTCAAAAATCCCTTTTATAAAACAAGTCAAACACCATCCTTTTATACAACACTCGAAACACTTGGGAACTCTTTCGTGGGATAAAGGTCACCTAACCACATTTGAGGGAACTTGTATATTCGAGGTGGGTTTACCATGTTTGTGGGATAAAGGTCACCTAACCACTTATGTGTATAAACTCACACGTGTGTGTAAGTTGGACGACTTGATTTGGAAACCATGAACTTAGGGTCACCGAAGCATGGGGAACAAAAGGTGTTGATGGGATTAAACATGCCAACTAAACATAAAGATGTTTAACCGATCCCATATGGCTAGAAGTTGCAAAGAGTTGCAATTGTCAAACGTTGACTACCTTGTTAATTTAAATAATGGGATAAAGGTCACCTAACCAATATTTAAATGTAACGTTGGATTCTAGATTTTAATTATTAATTGTCTATGAGACACAAAGGGTATTAATGATTAAAATATAATAATATCGAAAATACTAAAATTGAACCTTGTTAAATTTTGTAGATGGCCGCTAACAATATTACCCAAACCGTCCGTAACCTATCATAGAAAACGATCCTAATCCTGATGAACATCTTATGGAAGATAAGGATGCCTATAACGATTGTATTAAGTATATCGAGGATACTACGCAAGCCTCTTGCCTCATGTTAGGAATTATGATTCCCGAGATTCCAAAGGTTTTGAACATCATGAGCATACGACATGATTAACCAATTGTAGGAAATGTTCCTATGGGTAGAACGTTTCGAAACGGTTCGAGCACTTCATGCATGTCGAGTGGAGGAAACCCAATCGGACTCATCTTATGTCTTTAAGATGAAAAGCCACATTGATCACCTCGAAAGGCTCAATATGCATAAAAGGGTTTTATCCATTCTAATGATCAATGAGGGTGGCAACTAGAAAGGGCATCACCCCGACACCAAAGCAAATGTTGCAAAAGGAAAGGGGCACATCAAAGGGAAAGAATTAGAAAGACTAAAGCGAAACCAAAAGAGAAGAAGGCAAAGGTTGCCACGAACGATCCATGCTTTAAGTGTGGTGAGATAGGGCATTTAAATAGGAATTGTCCAATCTATCTCAAAGAGTTGAAAAACAAGAGGGATGCTAGGCAAACCTCAGGTACAATCTTAATAATACATATTGACCTTAATGTTATCTCTTCTAACACATGGGTATTAGATACCGGATGTGGAACTCATGTTTGCAATTCGTTGCAAAAGGTTCAAAAGAAATAAACATTACAAGAAAGGAGACTATGTTTTGAAACTTCCAAATGGTTTGGAGATTGTTTTAAAATGTTTTGAATGCTTGACAATATGTTTTGATTTAAAGTTTGTAAACAATGACATTTATATTTCGATGAATGACATGTTTTACTTTAAAACTATGCCTTCAAATGGTAGTTATGAATTGGTTCATAATAATACATCATTTGATAGTTCAATGTACCAAGCAATCACCAACAAACTCAAAATGGATTTGAGTGAGACTTATTTTGGCATTATCGCCTTGGTCATATAAACAGATGTCGCATGTAAACACTTCGAAAGAATGATCTTTAGGAAACAAATGAAATTGGTTCATTTGATACATGTGAATCTTGTTTACAAGGTAAAATGACTAAGAAACCCTTTAGTGGGAAAGGGCAATAGATTTCTTAGGTATCATACATTCGAATGTATGTGATCCTATTAAGCCAATGACTAGGTATGGTGAAAGATACTTCATTACTTTAACCGATAACTATAGTAGTTATGGTTATGTGTACTTGACACAAAGAAGAAGTTTTGAAACGTTCAGAATCTTCAAAAGGTGAAGTACAAAATCAACTCTTTTAAAGTTCTTCGTTTTGATAGAGGAGGAATCGAACTCTATTAGATATGGTTCGATCTATGATGGCTAGGAGCGCATTATCTCTATCACTTTGGGGTTACGCTTTGCTCTCCGTGGCCCATATGGCCCCAACCAAGAAAGTGGACACGACGTCTTTTGAAATATGACATGAAAAGGTTCCATCATTATCATATTTAAAAGTATGGGTTGTGAAGCTTATGTGAAGCAATACACCCCAAACAAGTTGGAAGTACGATCCACTAAGTGTATCTTCGTAGGATATCCTAAAGATGATATAGGATATTATTTCTACGATCCAACAGAGCAAAAGTATTTGTTGCTCGAAAGGCAAAGTTCTTGGAAGATAAGTTCCTAATGGAAGGAACTAGTAGAACAGTGGAACTTGATGAGGATCAGGAACCAAAAGCCGATACACGTTTGGTTGATACTAGCATTCAACAAGAGGTTGTTGAAAATGATCAAGTGGTTGATCAACACACACAATACGTTCGCAAATCTGGTAGAATTAGTAATCCACCTAAAAGATATGGATCTTTCATGGATGGATGCTATGTGGTAGATTCAGATGAACCAACCACATACCATGATGCAATGTCAAAATCTGATTGCGACAAATGGCTTGAGGCTATGAACGGAAAGATGCAGTCCATGTATAACAACCAAGTATGGGAATTGGTTGTAGCACCTCTTAACTCCAAAATAGTTGGAAATAAGTTGGTTTTCAGGAAAGAAACAATATGCATGGTAACTTGGATACTTGTAAAGCAAGACTTGTAGCAAAAGGTTTCACTCAAACTCAAAGGGTTGATTATGATGAGACCTTCTCGCCCGTGGCGATGCTAAAGTCAACTAGGATATCATTTGCCATACTTGCACAATATGATTATGAGATTTGGCAAATGGATCTCAAAACGACTTTCCTTAATAGATATCTTGAGGAAGATGTCTATATAGTTAAGCCTGAAGGTTTTGTTGATCCAAAACATCCTGACAAAGTATGCAAGTTAAATAAATCAATCTATAGATTGAAACAAACATCTAGAAGTTGGAATCACCGTTTTGATGAAGAAATTAAGGAATATGGATTCATCAAGAACGACGATGAAGCTTGTGTGTATAAGAAGGCTAGTGGGAGCATTATTACCTTCTTAGTATAGTATGTCGATGACATTCTACTATTTGGAAATAACATTCCAACCTTGGAGGGTGTAAAAGCCTGGCTTGAAAGTTGTTTTTCCATTAAGGATTTTGGTGAAGTCGCCTGTATTTAGGAATAAAGATCTATAAGGATAGGTCAAGGCGCTAGATAGGTTTAAACAAAAGTGCATACATTGACAAAGTCTTGAAAAGGTTCAAGATGAAGAACTCTATGAAAGGTTTGGTACCTATTCAAAGAGAGGACAATATTGAAAGCGTTTCAATGTCCAAGCTCAAAGGATGAGCAAGAAAGATTGAAAGGAATCCCATATGCGATAGCTATAGGATTCATTATGTATGTAATGATATGTACTGGAACGGACATGTCATGCGCTTTAGGCATGACGAAAAGATACCAGCGAGTAACAGTCATTGGGTGACTATTAGAAAGTATATTGAAATACCTTAGAAGGACTAAGGATATATTTCTAATATATGGACCTGGTAAAGAAGAACTCGTTGTAAAGGATTACAAGGATGCGAGTTTCGGAATTCGTTGTAAAGGGTTACATAGATACGAGTTGTCACACCCCCAAAATCCACACGCCGAGTACCACCGCTTGGAGGCGTGACATGACCAGGATCAAGCCACCAATCATATTGAACATAAGTAAATAGTAAAAGTCATTCATCAATACGATAGGTGTTTTCAAACCAAACATAAAACAAGTGTGTAGCGGAAGCAATAATGTAAGACCCAACATAAGTTTAAGTACAAAATGTTATAATGTTTAACAACACATTCACGATCCATGTCCACAACGACCGTGCCTCCCGTGCAAGCTCCAAAAGTACCTAAGGTCTTGCAAGGCATGTAACAGAGAGTCAACAACTAGTTGAGCGAGTTCACAGTTGGTTATTTAGTTATATTGTTCGTATCGTATATCGTATACTCGTTTAGAAATCATGTATCGTATGTAATGGTAACGCGGCCCTCTAGGCATGTTTGCGAAGTTTAGTGGGGGTTTCCCATGTTTTCTAGACTAGGTATATTTGTATCGCGGCCCTCCAGGCATGTTTGCGAAGATTAAAGTATAGTTCACGGCCATTCCAGGCATGTTTGCGAAGATTGTTCTAGTATCGCGGCCGATCCCGGCATGTGTGCAAAGAGAAGTATATGTATCACTAGTCTAGTAGTATCTACCATTGACCTTCCTCTCCCGAGGCCTATGGTATGTAATTCCGATAACTCTTAAGCATCAAAAATCAATCAACCCATTCCCAACCCCGGGAATCCCATGCCTTGGTAGAAGTGTGAACTCACCTTAGTTTGCTCGGTATGCTAAGTTAAGTGCTCACAATAAATCAGTCAAGTCCTATAGTGCACGTATACTCAATCAGTTCACATTGTTTGTAAAGTTTCACATGAAACTAGTGTCACAGTAATATCATGGAATGTTTGACAGTTCATATCATGCAACACTAGCAGTTAATTGCATCCATACATTTAACAGAGTTGGCATCTAGCAAATTAACTAAGTAAATAAAGTTAACAGATTTCATGGAATAACAGAATTAATCCACTTCAATGAAATAATAAATAAACAGAGTAAGTCAGTTAACCCAGTTAACAACTTAACAGAATTGTCATCTAACAGAGTTACTCAAACAATGAAGTTATCAACTTACATATTTAACAGAGTTAAATAATCTAACCGAGTTTGCTGACATAACTGAGTTAACACTTAACATGGTTAGTAGGTTAACCTAGTTACAAAATAACATCTTTTATAATAACAAGTTACAGATAATTGGCCGAAAACCCTTTTTGGCCGAAAACACTTTCATGGACGAAATCTCTTTTGGGCCTAACACACTTGGGCCGTAAACTGTTTTGACGAAAACACATAATGAATCGAAATCCTCCTTGACCGAAATCCCTATAGTGGCGAAATCACTATATGCCGAAAACACATAAGTGCCGAATTCACTAGTGGGCCGAAATCCATTAAGTGTTAAAAAAAACTTATCTGGGCCGAAAACAACATGTGGGCCGAAATCACTCTTTGTGATTTCGTCCAGTTTATTTTTTGTGGGTGATTTCGTCCAGTTATCATCTTCTTCAACAATACTTACAGTAACTTATAAAAACCCAGCAACTCTAATCGACTAACAGTTACATGATCTGTTATAATTGAAATCATTTAATCAATATATGATATGTAACAAATACACTACCAAATCATTGTGAAATCCAGAACATAATTTCAATCAGTTTATCATTCAATAACATATACCCACTGTTGATCAAAACATCCAAGATACAGACAGTTCGTAGATAATAATTATCTAACAAGCACACAGATCAATCACATAATCACATATCTATATATATACATAATGATTAAACATCCAAAATCATACAATAAGCATCTTAAACAACTGAACATGAAGATCACTAACCGAGAATTAAACAGAGGTTTGGCTTCAAAAATGAGGAATTCTCTTTGTTGGGTTTCAGAGGTAGAGAGAGAAACAAAGTGATAAGATAAGGTTTGGTAAGTGAGAAACTTCTCCGAGAAGATTGTTTATAAAATAAATATATAATAACTCAAAACCGGGCCAAGGCCCATCTCTGTTTTCGTCAGCCACATGGACGAAAACACCATGTGTTTTCATCAGGGGGGTGTTTTCATATGAGCAGGGGTGTTGGCCAAAGTTCCATAATAAACTATACAATCCCAATTAGCACAAATTACCCTATCATCATATACTCAAATATAAATATAATATGCACCCCAAATATCAAATATCAATCGCAATACTATTTTACGTTTTTCAAATGTAAGCGTTGTGAAACAAACAAGTCGAGTAACAAACAACATAAAAAAAAATTTAACGTGCAAATAATGCGAAGATGGAAATCTTGAAAACTCGAGTTGTCACATTATCCCCAACTTGAAAGAAATTTCGTCCCGAAATTTAGCATGCGGTTACTGAGGAAGCTAGGTAAGTTATCATTTACTGGTTTTCCTGGGGTGTCACATCATCCCCCCGTTGATTTGGAATTTCATCCCGAAATTTTGTAGTAGCTTCAGCCTCAGTAGTAGTTGCATTGTTTTCGAACAACTGGGGATATTTGAGTTCCATTTGATCTTCGCGTTCCCAGGTATATTCTGGGCCACGACGGGAGTTCCAACGAACTCGAACAAGAGGTATTCTGGTGTTCTTGAGGACCTTAACATCCCGGTCCGTGATTTCAACTGGTTCCTCGACGAAATGCAACCGTTCGTCGATAGTGAGCTCCTTCAAAGGAACTATGAAGGTCTCATCTGACAGACACTTCTTCAGATTCGACACGTGAAAGACGTTGTGAACTGCACTGAGTTCAGCTGGTAAGTTCAGTCTGTAGGCCACTTTGCCTATCTTCTCTATGACTTCAAATGGTCCAACGTATCGTGGATTGAGTTTGCCCCTTTTGCCAAAACGAACAACGCCCTTCCAGGGTGAAACTTTGAGTAGCGCTCAATCCCCAACCTGGAACTCGAGTAGTTTCCTGTCTTTATCGGCGTATGCTTTCTGACGGTCACGAGCTGCCGCCATGCGTTGTCGTATTTGAGCAATCTTTTCAGTAGTATCAACTACCATTTCTGGACCTGTGATCTGACTGTCACCCACCTCTGCCCAACAAAGAGGTGATCGGCATTTACGCCCGTACAATGCCTCAAACGGAGCGGCTTTAATGCTGGTGTGGTAACTGTTGTTGTACGAAAATTCCACAAGTGGCAGATGTTTTTCCCAGCCCTTGCCAAAGTCAATTACGCACGCCCGAAGCATGTCTTCTAGAGTTTGAATAGTGCGCTCAGACTGCCCATCTGTCTGAGGATGATAAGCTGTGCTCATGTCTAGACGAGAGCCAAAAGATTTGTGCATTGCTTGCCACAGTTCTGAAGTAAAACGTGCATCACGATCAGAAATAATAGATGTGGGCACCCCGTGCCTCGAGACAACTTCCTTAAGGTATACGTCTGCTAGAGTGGAGAACTTATCCGTTTCCTTGATGGCCAAGAAGTGAGCAGACTTTGTGAGTCGATCCACGATCACCCAAATAGTATCATTCCCACGCTGAGATCTAGGTAGGCCAGTAACAAAATCCATGGAAATTTGTTCCCATTTCCATTGTGGTATCTCAGGTTGTTGGAGTGGGCCTGATGGTTTCTGATATTCCGCTTTGACTCTCGCACAAGTCAAACACTTGCTAACGTAAGTTGCTATGTGGGCCTTCATGCTAGGCCACCAATATGTAGTTCTGAGGTCGTGGTACATCTTATCCGAACCAGGATGTACTGAGTAGCGAGACTTATGAGCTTCATCCATTACAAGCTCGCGTAAATTACCATAGAGTGGAACCCAGATGCGTCCTGTTACATAGTAGGCGCCGTCTGCCTTTTGTTCTAACCGTTGTCTTGAGCCGCGTAGGGCTTCAGACCTGACGTTTTCCGGTTTCAATGCTTCTACCTGAGCATCTCGTATCTGTGAAGGAAGACTAGACTGAATAGTGAGTTGCAACGCTCGTACACGCCTAGGTGTAGTATCCTTTCGACCGAGGGCGTCGGCCACAACATTGGCTTTGCCCGGATGGTACTTTATAGCACATTCGTAATCGTTCAGTAGTTCAACCCATCTACGTTGTCGCATGTTCAATTCTTTCTGCTTGAAGATATGCTCAAGACTCCTGTGATCGGTGTAGATGGTGCACTTGGTGCCATACAGATAATGTCGCCATATCTTGAGCGCAAAAACAACAGCTCCCAGGTCTAAATCGTGCGTAGTGTAATTCCGTTCGTGAATCTTAAGTTGGCGTGAAGCATAAGCAATAACTTTATCCCGTTGCATCAACACACATCCAAGACCTTGGATAGATGCATCGCAGTAGACTACAAAATCGTCCGTGGCTTCAGGCAATGAGAGGATAGGTGCGCTACAAAGTCTATCCTTTAAGTGCTGAAACGCTGTTTCCTGTGCATCGCTCCAACGGTAAGCAATACCTTTCTGTGTCAGTAATGTAAGCGGCTGTGCAATCTTTGAGAAGTCTTTGATGAATCGTCTATAATAACCCGCCAAACCCAAGAATTGGCGTATTTCGGTTGGTGTGCGAGGTGCAGGCCAGTTCTTGATCGAATCTACCTTGGATGGATCGACATGAATCCCATCCTTGTTTACCACGTGGCCTAAGAAGTGGACTTCACGAAGCCAGAAGTCGCATTTTGAAAACTTAGCGTACAGCTGTTTCGTTCGAAGGAGTTCGAGAATAAGTCGTAAATGCTGCTCGTGTTCCTCCCGACTCTTCGAGTAGATCAGGATGTCATCAATAAAAACAATAACAAACTTGTCAAGATAAGGTTTGCACACCCTGTTCATAAGATCCATGAAAACCGTAGGCGCGTTCGTTAGCCCGAATGGCATGACCAAAAACTCGTAATGACCGTAGCGAGTTCTGAATGCTGTTTTGGAGACGTCCTCGTCCCGGACTCTCAATTGATGATAGCCTGACCTCAGGTCAATCTTCGAGTAATAGCTCGACCCTTGCAACTGGTCGAATAAGTCGTCGATGCGTGGAAGAGGATAGCGATTCTTTACGGTCACCTTGTTTAGTTCGCGGTAATCTATGCACATACGAAAGGTACCGTCTTTCTTCTTCACAAATAATACTGGAGCTCCCCAGGGCGAAGAGCTAGGACGTATGAAACCCTTTTCCAAGAGTTCTTGCAATTGCTTAGACAGTTCTTCCAGTTCAGTTGGAGCTAAGCGGTAAGGCGCTCGAGCTATAGGTGCAGCTCCTGGAGCTAGCTCGATCTGAAATTCGACCTGGCGATGGGGCGGTAGCCCAGGTAACTCTTCAGGAAACACTTGAGGAAAGTCGCGTACAACAGGAATATCCTCTAACTTCTTCTCTTTCGTCGATGTATCTGTAACGAGTGCTAAAATAGCTGTGTGGCCCTTTCGCAAACACTTCTGTGCCTTTAAGAAGGAGATGATGCCACTCACGACACCACTCTTGTCGCCTTGAACTTCGAGAGGTTCTTTTCCAGTACGGGGAATACGAATGATCTTCTCCTTGCATAAGATCTCTGCTTGCTGTTGGGATAACCAATCCATACCAATGACGATATCAAAACTACTCAGAGTTATAGGAATAAGATCGATAGAGAAAGTCTGACCAGCGAGGATAAGATTACAACCCTGAACTATGTGTGTGGCTTCTAGACTTTTACCGTTAGCTAGCTCTACGACATGTTTGGTGTTCAAAAGTGTTGGTGCGTGTTTAAGCATTTGACTAACTTTCAGAGACATATAACTGGTATCCGCACCCGAATCAAATAATGCAGTAACAT